>OU461582.1:25003447-27495455 GCA_911812115.1 Pristionchus exspectatus
TTGATCAATAAATATTGATATATTCGTGTCGAAATCGAGCGGCAATTACTCAGCACTATGTCAAAATCAACTAATATCATTTGTAAGCCCGAAGTCCGATGTACAACTTTCAGAATAACAAAAAAAAACTCCTCTAACTAAAGTAAATAGTACGAGTCACCGCTTTTGTTTCTCATCAATCAATAATATCGATAATTACCGTACCTTCTCGACGAGACACTCGCGCACATTGCGCAGCTTCAGCGGGTTCCACGTCTGCAACGACGATAATTGATTGATTACGATAGTAAAATACTACCTTACCTCCTTGAGATACTCGAATCCTCTCATCAGCGATGGTCGAATCGGACGCGTCCACGCTGTGGAGATGCGCGTCTCTCCTTGAGTGAAATTCCGAGCAGCCGAAGTCGTACTGCTCCTGAAATATAAGTCAAATACCTCTCGTATGAGAGGTACTAAACGGTGGGACTCCTGGTCCACACCACCCTAACGGAAGCCCGATGGGACGCCTGGTCCACACCGGTGGACGCCTGGTCCACCACCATAAGGGAAGCCCGGTGGGACCCTGGTCCACACCCGGTGGGACGCCTGGTCCACACCGCCATAAAGGGAGCCCGATGGGACCTGGTCCACACCCGGTGGGACGCCTGGTCCCACCACCCTGAGGGGAGCCCGGTAGGACGCCTGGTCCATACCGTCCTAAGGGCAGCCCGGTTCACACCATCCTAACGGAAGCCCGATGGGACGCCTGGTCCACACCCGGTGGGACGCCTGGTCCACACCACCCTAAGGGAAGCCCGGTGGGACCCTGGTCCACCCCGGTGGACGCCTGGTCCACACCGCCATAAAGGGAGCCCGATGGGACGCCTGGTCCACACCCGATGGGACGCCTGGTCCACCCACCCTGAGGGGAGCCCGGTAGAACGCCTGGTCCATACCGTCCTAAGGGAGCGCGACTTAGCTTTTGGATTCCTTGGTCGGCATGAGAAGTTCCTTTCTTGTTGAGAGTGATCGCCATCTTGTCTACGTGCATCTGCAAATAAAATTTTATTTAATAATTTATTGATCTAATCGCTAACTTTACTCAAGAAACTTAAATTCAGTGGGTATAAGGATAGTAATTCTCGAAAGTTCATAATCGCTATCACACAAATCGCAATCAATGTTTGATCAATAAATATTGATATATTCGTGTCGAAATCGAGCGGCAATTACTCAGCACTATGTCAAAATCAACTAATATCATTTGTAAGCCCGAAGTCCGATGTACAACTTTTCAGAATTACAAAAAAACATACTCTAAATAAGTAAATAGTACGAGTCACCGCTTTTGTTCTCATCAATCAATAATATCGATAATTACCGTACCTTCTCGACGAGACACTCGCGCACATTGCGCAGCTTCAGCGGTTCCACGTCTGCAACGACGATATTGATTGATTACGATAGTAAAATACTACCTTACCTCCTTGAGATACTCGAATCCCTCATCAGCGATGGTCGAATCGGACGCGTCCCACGCTGTGGAGATGCGCGTCTCTCCTTGAGTGAATTCCGAGCAGGAAGTCGTACGCTCCTGAAATATAAGTCAAAATACCTCTCGTATGAGGGTACTAAACGGTGGGACTCCTGGTCCACACCAACCCTAACGAAGCCCGATGGGACGCCTGGTCACACCCGTGGGACGCCTGGTCCACACACAAGGGAAGCCCGGTGGGACCCTGGTCCACACCCGGTGGGACGCCTGGTCCACACCGCCATAAAGGGAGCCCGATGGGACGCCTGGTCCACACCCGGTGGGACGCCTGGTCCACACCACCCTGAGGGAGCCCGGTAGGACGCCTGGTCCATACCGTCCTAAGGCAGCCCGGTTCACACCATCCTAACGGAAGCCCGATGGGACGCCTGGTCCACACCCGGTGGGACGCCTGGTCCACACCACCCTAAGGGAAGCCCGGTGGGACCTGGTCCACACCCGGTGGGACGCCTGGTCCACACCGCCATAAAGGGAGCCGATGGGACGCCTGGTCCACACACCGATGGGACGCCTGGTCCACACCACCCTGAGGGGAGCCCGGTAGAACGCCTGGTCCATCCGTCCTAAGGAGCGCGACTTAGCTTTTGGATTCCTTGGTCGCATGAGAAGTTCCTTTCTTGTTGAGAGTGATCGCCATCTTGTCTACGTGCATCTGCAAATAAAATTTTATTTAATAATTTATTGATCTAATCGACTAACTTACTCAAGAAACTTAAATTCAGTGGGTATAAGGATAGTAATTCTCGAAAGTTCATAATCGCTATCACACAAATCGCAATCAAATGTTTGATCAATAAATATTGATATATTCGTGTCGAAATCGAGCGGCAATTACTCAGCACTATGTCAAAATCAACTAATATCATTTGTAAGCCCGAAGTCCGATGTACAACTTTTCAGAATTAACAAAAAAACATACTCTAACTAAAGTAATAGTACGAGTCACCGCTTTTGTTCTCAATCAATCATAATATCGATAATTACCGTACATTCTCGACGAGACACTCGCGCACATTGCGCAGCTTCAGCGGGTTCCACGTCTGCAACGACGATAATTGATTGATTACGATAGTAAAATACTACCGTACCTCCTTGAGATACTCGAATCCCTCATCAGCGATGGTCGAATCGGACGCGTCCACGCTGTGGAGATGCGCGTCTCTCCTTGAGTGAAATTCCGAGCAGCCGAAGTCGTACTGCTCCTGAAATAGTCAAAATACCTCTCGTATGAGAGGTACTAAACGGTGGGACTCCTGGTCCACACCACCCTAACGGAAGCCCGATGGGACGCCTGGTCCACACCCGGTGGGACGCCTGGTCCACACCACCCTAAGGAAGCCCGGTGGGACCCTGGTCCACACCCGGTGGGACGCCGGTCCACACCGCCATAAAGGGAGCCCGATGGGACGCCTGGTCCACACCGGTGGGACGCCTGGTCCACACCACCCTGAGGAGCCCGGTAGGACGCCTGGTCCATACCGTCCTAAGGGCAGCCCGGTTCACACCATCCTAACGGAAGCCCGATGGGACGCCTGGTCCACACCCGGTGGCGCCTGGTCCACACCACCCTAAGGGAAGCCCGGTGGGACCCTGGTCCACACCCGGTGGGACGCCTGGTCCACACCGCCATAAAGGGAGCCCGATGGGACGCCTGTCCACACCCGATGGGACGCCTGGTCCACACCACCCTGAGGGGAGCCCGGTAGACGCCTGGTCCATACCGTCCTAAGGGAGCGCGACTTAGCTTTTGGATTCCTTGGTCGGCATGAGAGTTCCTTTCTTGTTGAGAGTGATCGCCATCTTGTCTACGTGCATCTGCAAATAAAATTTTATTTTAATTTATTGATCTAATCGCTAACTTTACTCAGAAACTTAAATTCAGTGGGTATAAGGATAGTAATTCTCGAAAGTTCATAATCGCTATCACACAAATCGCAATCAAATGTTTGATCATAATATTTATATATCGTGTCGAAATCGAGCGGCAATTACTCAGCACTATGTCAAAATCAACTAATATCATTTGTAAGCCCGAAGTCCGATGTACAACTTTTCAGAATTAACAAAAAAAACATACTCTAACTAAAGTAAATAATAGTACGAGTCACCGCTTTTGTTCTCATCAATCAAATATATCGATAATTACCGTACCTTCTCGACGAGACACTCGCGCACATTGCGCAGCTTCAGCGGGTTCCACGTCTGCAACGACGATAATTGATTGATTACGATAGTAAAATACTACCTTACCTCCTTGAGATACTCGAATCCCTCATCAGCGATGGTCGAATCGGACGCGTCCACGCTGTGGAGATGCGCGTCTCTCCTTGAGTGAAATTCCGAGCAGCCGAAGTCGTACTGCTCCTGAAATATAAGTCAAATACCTCTCGTATGAGAGGTACTAAACGGTGGGACTCCTGGTCCACACCACCCTAACGGAAGCCCGATGGGACGCCTGGTCACACCGGTGGACGCCTGGTCACACCACCCTAAGGGAAGCCCGGTGGGACCCTGGTCCACACCCGGTGGGACGCCTGGTCCACACCGCCATAAAGGGAGCCCGATGGGAACGCCTGGTCCACACCCGGTGGGACGCCTGGTCCACACCACCCTGAGGGGAGCCCGGTAGGACGCCTGGTCCATACCGTCCTAAGGGCAGCCCGGTTCACACCATCCTAACGGAAGCCCGATGGGACGCCTGGTCCACACCCGGTGGGACGCCTGGTCCCACAACACCCTAAGGGAAGCCCGGTGGGACCCTGGTCCACACCCGGTGGACGCCTGGTCCACACCGCCATAAAGGGAGCCCGATGGGACGCCTGGTCCACACCCATGGGACGCCTGGTCCACACCCTGAGGGGAGCCCGGTAGAACGCCTGGTCCATACGTCCTAAGGGAGCGCGACTTAGCTTTTGGATTCCTTGGTCGGCATGAGAAGTTCCCTTTCTTGTTGAGAGTGATCGCCATCTTGTCTACGTGCATCTGCAAATAAAATTTTATTTAATAATTTATTGATCTAATCGCTAACTTACTCAAGAAACTTAAATTCAGTGGGTATAAGGATAGTAATTCTCGAAAGTTCATAATCGCTATCACACAAATCGCAATCAAATGTTTGATCAATAAATATTGATATATTCGTGTCGAAATCGAGCGGCAATTACTCAGCACTATGTCAAATCAACTAATATCATTTGTAAGCCCGAAGTCCGATGTACAACTTTTCAGAATTAACAAAAAAACATACTCTAACTAAAGTAAATAGTACGAGTCACCGCTTTTGTTCTCATCAATCAATAATATCGATAATTACCGTACCTTCTCGACGAGACCACTCGCGCACATTGCGCAGCTTCAGCGGGTTCCACGTCTGCAACGACGATAATTGATTGATTACGATAGTAAAATACTACCTTACCTCCTTGAGATACTCGAATCCTCATCAGCGATGGTCGAATCGGACGCGTCCACGCTGTGGAGATGCGCGTCTCTCCTTGAGTGAAATTCCGAGCAGCCGAAGTCGTACTGCTCCTGAAATATAAGTCAAAATACCTCTCCGTATGAGAGGTACTAAACGGTGGGACTCCTGTCCACACCACCCTAACGGAAGCCCGATGGGACGCCTGGTCCACACCCGGTGGGACGCCTGGTCCACACCACCCTAAGGGAAGCCCGGTGGGACCCTGGTCCACACCCGGTGGGACGCCTGGTCCACACCGCCATAAAGGGAGCCCGATGGGACGCCTGGTCCACACCCGGTGGGACGCCTGGTCCACACCACCTGAGGGGAGCCCGGTAGGACGCCCTGGTCCATACCGTCCTAAGGGCAGCCCGGTTCACAACCATCCTAACGGAAGCCCGATGGGACGCCTGGTCCACACCCGGTGGGACGCCTGGTCCACACCACCCTAAGGGAAGCCCGGTGGGACCCTGGTCCACACCCGGGGGGACGCCTGGTCCACACCGCCATAAAGGGAGCCCGATGGGACGCCTGGTCCACACCCGATGGGACGCCTGGTCCACACACCTGAGGGGAGCCCGGTAGAACGCCTGGTCCATACCGTCCTAAGGGAGCGCGACTTAGCTTTTGGATTCCTTGGTCGGCATGAAGTTCCCTTTCTTGTTGAGAGTGATCGCCATCTTGTCTACGTGCATCTGCAAATAAAATTTTATTTAATAATTTATTGATCTAATCGCTAACTTTACTCAAGAAACTTAAATTCAGTGGGTATAAGGATAGTAATTCTCGAAAGTTCATAATCGCTATCACACAAATCGCAATCAATGTTTGATCAATAAATATGATATATTCGTGTCGAAATCGAGCGGCAATTACTCAGCACTATGTCAAAATCAACTAATATCATTTGTAAGCCCGAAGTCCGATGTACAACTTTCAGAATTAACAAAAAAAAACATACTCTAACTAAAGTAAATAGTACGAGTCACCGCTTTTGTTCTCATCAATCATAATAATCGATAATTACCGTACCTTCTCGACGAGACACTCGCGCACATTGCGCAGCTTCAGCGGGTTCCACGTCTGCAACGACGATAATTGATTGATTACGATAGTAAATACTACCTTACCTCCTTGAGATACTCGAATCCCTCATCAGCGATGGTCGAATCGGACGCGTCCACGCTGTGGAGATGCGCGTCTCTCCTTGAGTGAAATTCCGAGCAGCCGAAGTCGTACTGCTCCTGAAATATAAGTCAAATACCTCTCGTATGAGAGGTACTAAACGGTGGGACTCCTGGTCCACACCACCCTAACGGAAAGCCCGATGGGACGCCTGGTCCACACCCGTGACGCCTGGTCCACACCACCCTAAGGGAAGCCCGGTGGACCCTGGTCCACACCCGGTGGGACGCCTGGTCCACACCGCCATAAAGGGAGCCCGATGGGACGCCTGGTCACACCCGTGGGACGCCTGGTCCACACCACCCTGAGGAGCCCGGTAGGCGCCTGGTCCATACCGTCCTAAGGGCAGCCCGGTTCACAACATCCTAACGGAAGCCCGATGGGACTCCTGGTCCACACCCGGTGGGACGCCTGGTCACACCACCCTAAGGGAAGCCGGTGGGACCCTGGTCCACACCGGTGGGACGCCTGGTCCACACCGCCATAAAGGGAGCCCGATGGGACGCCTGGTCCACACCCGATGGGACGCCTGGTCACACCACCCTGAGGGGAGCCCGGTAGAACGCCTGGTCCATACCGTCCTAAGGGAGCGCGACTTAGCTTTTGGATTCCTTGGTCGGCATGAGAAGTTCCTTTCTTGTTGAGAGTGATCGCCATCTTGTCTACGTGCATCTGCAAATAAAATTTTATTTAATAATTTATTGATCTAATCGCTAACTTTACTCAAGAAACTTAAATTCAGTGGGTATAAGGATAGTAATTCTCGAAAGTTCATAATCGCTATCACACAAATCGCAATCAAATGTTTGATCAATAAATATTGATATATTCGTGTCGAAATCGAGCGGCAATTACTCAGCACTATGTCAAAATCAACTAATATCATTTGTAAGCCCGAAGTCCGATGTACAACTTTTCAGAATTAACAAAAAAAAACATACTCTAACTAAAGTAAATAGTACGAGTCACCGCTTTTGTTCTCATCAATCAATAATATCGATAATTACCGTACCTTCTCGACGAGACACTCGCGCACATTGCGCAGCTTCAGCGGGTTCCACGTCTGCAACGACGATAATTGATTGATTACGATAGTAAAATACTACCTTACCTCCTTGAGATACTCGAATCCCTCATCAGCGATGGTCGAATCGGACGCGTCCACGCTGTGGAGATGCGCGTCTCTCCTTGAGTGAAATTCCGAGCAGCCGAAGTCGTACTGCTCCTGAAATATAAGTCAAAATACCTCTCGTATGAGAGGTACTAAACGGTGGACTCCTGGTCCACACCACCCTAACGGAAGCCCGATGGGACGCCTGGTCCACACCCGGTGGGACGCCTGGTCCACACCACCCTAAGGGAAGCCCGGTGGGACCCTGGTCCACACCCGGTGGGACGCCTGGTCCACACCGCCATAAAGGGAGCCCGATGGGACGCCTGGTCCACACCCGGTGGGACCCTGGTCCACACCACCCTGAGGGAGCCCGGTAGGACTGGTCCATACCGTCCTAAGGGCAGCCGGTTCACACCATCCTAACGGAAGCCCGATGGGACGCCTGGTCCACACCCGGTGGGACGCCTGGTCCACACCACCCTAAGGGAAGCCCGGTGGGACCCTGGTCCACACCCGGTGGGACGCCTGGTCCACACCGCCATAAAGGGAGCCCGATGGACGCCTGGTCCACACCCGATGGGACGCCTGGTCCACACCACCCTGAGGGGAGCCCGGTAGAACGCCTGGTCCATACCGTCCTAAGGGAGCGCGACTTAGCTTTTGGATTCCTTGGTCGGCATGAGAAGTTCCTTTCTTGTTGAGAGTGATCGCCATCTTGTCTACGTGCATCTGCAAATAAAATTTTATTTAATAATTTATTGATCTAATCGCTAACTTTACTCAAGAAACTTAAATTCAGTGGTATAAGGATAGTAATTCTCGAAAGTTCATAATCGCTATCACACAAATCGCAATCAAATGTTTGATCAATAAATATTGATATATTCGTGTCGAAATCGAGCGGCAATTACTCAGCACTATGTCAAAATCAACTAATATCATTTGTAAGCCCGAAGTCCGATGTACAACTTTTCAGAATTAACAAAAAAAAACATACTCTAACTAAAGTAAATAGTACGAGTCACCGCTTTTGTTCTCATCAATCAATATATCGATAATTACCGTACCTTCTCGACGAGACACTCGCGCACATTGCGCAGCTTCAGCGGGTTCCACGTCTGCAACGACGATAATTGATTGATTACGATAGTAAAATACTACCTTACCTCCTTGAGATACTCGAATCCCTCATCAGCGATGGGTCGAATCGGACGCGTCCACGCTGTGGAGATGCGCGTCTCTCCTTGAGTGAAATTCCGAGCAGCCGAAGTCGTACTGCTCCTGAAATATAAGTCAAAATACCTCTCGTATGAGAGGTACTAAACGGTGGGACTCCTGGTCCACACCACCCTAACGGAAGCCCGATGGGACGCCTGGTCCACACCCGGTGGGACGCCTGGTCCACACCACCCTAAGGGAAGCCCGGTGGGACCCTGGTCCACACCCGGTGGGACGCCTGTCCACACCGCCATAAAGGGAGCCCGATGGGACGCCTGGTCCACACCCGTGGGACGCCTGGTCCACCCACCCTGAGGGGCCCGGTAGGACGCCTGGTCCATACCGTCCTAAGGGCAGCCCGGTTCACACCATCCTAACGGAAGCCCGATGGGACGCCTGGTCCACACCCGGTGGGACGCCTGGTCCACACCACCCTAAGGGAAGCCCGGTGGGACCCTGGTCCACACCCGGTGGGACGCCTGGTCCACACCGCCATAAAGGGAGCCCGATGGGACGCCTGGTCCACACCGATGGGACGCCTGGTCCACACCACCCTGAGGGGAGCCCGTAGAACGCCTGGTCCATACCGTCCTAAGGGAGCGCGACTTAGCTTTTGGATTCCTTGGTCGGCATGAGAAGTTCCTTTCTTGTTGAGAGTGATCGCCATCTTGTCTACGTGCATCTGCAAATAAAATTTTATTTAATAATTTATTGATCTAATCGCTAACTTTACTCAAGAAACTTAAATTCAGTGGTATAAGGATAGTAATTCTCGAAATTCATAATCGCTATCACACAAATCGCAATCAAATGTTTGATCAATAATATTGATATATTCGTGTCGAATCGAGCGGCAATTACTCAGCACTATGTCAAAATCAACTAATATCATTTGTAAGCCCGAAGTCCGATGTACAACTTTTCAGAATTAACAAAAAAAAACATACTCTAACTAAAGTAAATAGTACGAGTCACCGCTTTTGTTCTCATCAATCAATAATATCGATAATTACCGTACCTTCTCGACGAGACACTCGCGCACATTGCGCAGCTTCAGCGGGTTCCACGTCTGCAACGACGATAATTGATTGATTACGATAGTAAATACTACCTTACCTCCTTGAGATACTCGAATCCCTCATCAGCGATGGTCGAATCGGACGCGTCCACGCTGTGGAGATGCGCGTCTCTCCTTGAGTGAAATTCCGAGCAGCCGAAGTCGTACTGCTCCTGAAATAAGTCAAAATACCTCTCGTATGAGAGGTACTAAACGGTGGGACTCCTGGTCCACACCACCCTAACGGAAGCCCGATGGGACGCCTGGTCCACACCCGGTGGGACGCCTGGTCCACACACCCTAAGGGAAGCCCGGTGGGACCCTGGTCCACACCCGGTGGGACGCCTGGTCCACATCGCCATAAAGGGAGCCCGATGGGACGCCTGGTCCACACCCGGTGGGACGCCTGGTCCACACCACCCTGAGGGGAGCCCGGTAGGACGCCTGGTCCATACCGTCCTAAGGGCAGCCCGGTTCACACCATCCTAACGGAAGCCCGATGGGACGCCTGGTCCACACCCGGTGGGACGCCTGGTCCACACCACCCTAAGGGAAGCCCGGTGGGACCCTGGTCCACACCCGGTGGGACGCCTGGTCCACACCGCCTAAAGGGAGCCCGATGGGACGCCTGGTCCACACCGATGGGACGCCTGGTCCACACCACCCTGAGGGGAGCCCGGTAGAACGCCTGGTCCATACCGTCCTAAGGAGCGCGACTTAGCTTTTGGATTCCTGGTCGGCATGAGAAGTTCCTTTCTTGTTGAGAGTGATCGCCATCTTGTCTACGTGCATCTGCAAATAAAATTTTATTTAATAATTTATTGATCTAATCGCTAACTTTACTCAAGAAACTTAAATTCAGTGGGTATAAGGATAGTAATTCTCGAAAGTTCATAATCGCTATCACACAAATCGCAATCAAATGTTTGATCAATAAATATTGATATATCGTGTCGAATCGAGCGGCAATTACTCAGCACTATGTCAAAATCAACTAATATCATTTGTAAGCCCGAAGTCCGATGTACAACTTTTCAGAATTAACAAAAAAAACATACTCTAACTAAAGTAAATAGTACGAGTCACCGCTTTTGTTCTCATCAATCAATAATCGATAATTACCGTACCTTCTCGACGAGACACTCGCGCACATTGCGCAGCTTCAGCGGGTTCCACGTCTGCAACGACGATAATTGATTGATTACGATAGTAAAATACTACTACTTACCCTTGAGATACTCGAATCCCTCATCAGCGATGGTCGAATCGGACGCGTCCACGCTGTGGAGATGCGCGTCTCTCCTTGAGTGAAATTCCGAGCAGCCGAAGTCGTACTGCTCCTGAAATATAAGTCAAAATACCTCTCGTATGAGAGGTACTAAACGGTGGGACTCCTGGTCCACACCACCCTAACGGAAGCCCGATGGGACGCCTGGTCCACACCCGGTGGGACGCCTGGTCCACACCACCCTAAGGGAAGCCCGGTGGGACCCTGGTCCACACCCGGTGGGACGCCTGGTCCACACCGCCATAAAGGGAGCCCGATGGGACGCCTGGTCCACACCCGGTGGGACGCCTGGTCCACACCACCCTGAGGGGAGCCCGGTAGGACGCCTGGTCCATACCGTCCTAAGGGCAGCCCGGTTCACACCATCCTAACGGAAGCCCGATGGGACGCCTGGTCCACACCCGGTGGGACGCCTGGTCCACACCACCCTAAGGGAAGCCCGGTGGGACCCTGGTCCACACCCGGTGGGACGCCTGGTCCACACCGCCATAAAGGGAGCCCGATGGGACGCCTGGTCCACACCCGATGGGACGCCTGGTCCACACCACCCTGAGGGGAGCCCGGTAGAACGCCTGGTCCATACCGTCCTAAGGGAGCGCGACTTAGCTTTTGGATTCCTTGGTCGGCATGAGAAGTTTCCTTTCTTGTTGAGAGTGATCGCCATCTTGTCTACGTGCATCTGCAAATAAAATTTTATTTAATAATTTATTGATCTAATCGCTAACTTTACTCAAGAAACTTAAATTCAGTGGGTATAAGGATAGTAATTCTCGAAAGTTCATAATCGCTATCACACAAATCGCAATCAAATGTTTGATCAATAAATATTGATATATTCGTGTCGAAATCGAGCGGCAATTACTCAGCACTATGTCAAAATCAACTAATATCATTTGTAAGCCCGAAGTCCGATGTACAACTTTTCAGAATTAACAAAAAAAACATACTCTAACTAAAGTAAATAGTACGAGTCCCGCTTTTGTTCTCATCAATCAATAATATCGATAATTACCGTACCTTCTCGACGAGACACTCGCGCACATTGCGCAGCTTCAGCGGGTTCCACGTCTGCAACGACGATAATTGATTGATTACGATAGTAAAACTACCTTACCTCCTTGAGATACTCGAATCCCTCATCAGCGATGGTCGAATCGGACGCGTCCACGCTGTGGAGATGCGCGTCTCTCCTTGAGTGAAATTCCGAGCAGCCGAAGTCGTACTGCTCCTGAAATATAAGTCAAATACCTCTCGTATGAGAGGTACTAAACGGTGGGACTCCTGGTCCACACCACCCTAACGGAAGCCCGATGGGACGCCTGGTCCACACCCGGTGGACGCCTGGTCCACCACCCTAAGGGAAGCCCGGTGGGACCCTGGTCCACACCCGGTGGGACGCCTGGTCCACACCCGGTGGGACGCCTGGTCCACACCGCCATAAAGGGAGCCCGATGGGACGCCTGGTCCACACCCGGTGGGACGCCTGGTCCACACCACCCTGAGGGGAGCCCGGTAGGACGCCTGGTCCATACCGTCCTAAGGGCAGCCCGGTTCACACCATCCTAACGGAAGCCCGATGGGACCCTGGTCCACACCCGGTGGGACGCCTGGTCCACACCACCCTAAGGGAAGCCCGGTGGGACCCTGGTCCACACCCGGTGGGACGCCTGGTCCACACCGCCATAAAGGGAGCCCGATGGGACGCCTGGTCCACACCCGATGGGACGCCTGGTCCACACCACCCTGAGGGGAGCCCGGTAGAACGCCTGGTCCATACCGTCCTAAGGGAGCGCGACTTAGCTTTTGATTCCTTGGTCGGCATGAGAAGTTCCTTTCTTGTTGAGTGATCGCCATCTTGTCTACGTGCATCTGCAAATAAAATTTTATTTAATAATTTATTGATCTAATCGCTAACTTTACTCAAGAAACTTAAATTCAGTGGTATAAGGATAGTAATTCTCGAAAGTTCATAATCGCTATCACACAAATCGCAATCAAATGTTTGATCAATAAATATTGATATATTCGTGTCGAAATCGAGCGGCAATTACTCAGCACTATGTCAAAATCAACTAATATCATTTGTAAGCCGAAGTCCGATGTACAACTTTTCAGAATTAACAAAAAAAAACATACTCTAACTAAAGTAAATAGTACGAGTCACCGCTTTTGTTCTCATCAATCAATAATATCGATAATTACCGTACCTTCTCGACGAGACACTCGCGCACATTGCGCAGCTTCAGCGGGTTCCACGTCTGCAACGACGATAATTGATTGATTACGATAGTAAAATACTACCTTACCTCCTTGAGATACTCGAATCCCTCATCAGCGATGGTCGAATCGGACGCGTCCACGCTGTGGAGATGCGCGTCTCTCCTTGAGTGAAATTCCGAGCAGCCGAAGTCGTACTGCTCCTGAAATATAAGTCAATACCTCTCGTATGAGAGGTACTAAACGGTGGGACTCCTGGTCCACACCACCCTAACGGAAGCCCGATGGGACGCCTGGTCCACACCCGGTGGGACGCTGGTCCACACCACCCTAAGGGAAGCCCGGTGGGACCTGGTCCACACCCGGTGGCGCCTGGTCCACACCGCCATAAAGGGAGCCCGATGGGACGCCTGGTCCACACCCGTGGGACGACTGGTCCACACCACCCTGAGGGAGCCCGGTAGGACGCCTGTCCATACCGTCCTAAGGGCAGCCCGGTTCACACCATCCTAACGGAAGCCCGATGGGACGCCTGGTCCACACCCGTGGGACGCCTGGTCCACACCACCCTAAGGGAAGCCCGGTGGGACCCTGGTCCACACCCGGTGGGACGCCTGGTCCACACCGCATAAAAGGGAGCCCGATGGGACGCCTGGTCCACACCCGATGGGACGCCTGGTCCACACCACCCTGAGGGGAGCCCGGTAGAACGCCTGGTCCATACCGTCCTAAGGAGCGCGACTTAGCTTTTGGATTCCTTGGTCGGCATGAGAAGTTCCTTTCTTGTTGAGAGTGATCGCCATCTTGTCTACGTGCATCTGCAAATAAAATTTTATTTAATAATTTATTGATCTAATCGCTAACTTTACTCAAGAAACTTAAATTCAGTGGGTATAAGGATAGTAATTCTCGAAAGTTCATAATCGCTATCACACAAATCGCAATCAAATGTTTGATCAATAAATATTGATATATTCGTGTCGAAATCGAGCGGCAATTACTCAGCACTATGTCAAAATCAACTAATATCATTTGTAAGCCCGAAGTCCGATGTACAACTTTTCAGAATTAACAAAAAAAACATACTCTAACTAAAGTAAATAGTACGAGTCACCGCTTTTGTTCTCATCATCAATAATATCGATAATTACCGTACCTTCTCGACGAGACACTCGCGCACATTGCGCAGCTTCAGCGGGTTCCACGTCTGCAACGACGATAATTGATTGATTACGATAGTAAAATACTACCTTACCTCCTTGAGATACTCGAATCCCTCATCAGCGATGGTCGAATCGGACGCGTCCACGCTGTGGAGATGCGCGTCTCTCCTTGAGTGAAATTCCGAGCAGCCGAAGTCGTACTGCTCCTGAAATATAAGTCAAAATACCTCTCGTATGAGAGGTACTAAACGGTGGGACTCCTGGTCCACACCACCCTAACGGAAGCCCGATGGGACGCCTGGTCCACACCCGGTGGGACGCCTGGTCCACACCACCCTAAGGGAAGCCCGGTGGGACCCTGGTCCACACCCGGTGGGACGCCTGGTCCACACCGCCATAAAGGGAGCCCGATGGGACGCCTGGTCCACACCCGGTGGGACGCCTGGTCCACACCACCCTGAGGGGAGCCCGGTAGGACGCCTGGTCCATACCGTCCTAAGGGCAGCCCGGTTCACACCATCCTAACGGAAGCCCGATGGGACGCCTGGTCCACACCCGGTGGGACGCCTGGTCCACACCACCCTAAGGAAGCCCGGTGGGACCCTGGTCCACACCCGGTGGGACGCCTGGTCCACACCGCCATAAAGGGAGCCCGATGGGACGCCTGGTCCACACCCGATGGGACGCCTGGTCCACACCACCCTGAGGGAGCCCGGTAGAACGCCTGGTCCATACCGTCCTAAGGGAGCGCGACTTAGCTTTTGGATTCCTTGGTCGGCATGAGAAGTTCCTTTCTTGTTGAGAGTGATCGCCATCTTGTCTACGTGCATCTGCAAATAAAATTTTATTTAATAATTTATTGATCTAATCGCTAACTTTACTCAAGAAACTTAAATTCAGTGGTATAAGGATAGTAATTCTCGAAAGTTCATAATCGCTATCACACAAATCGCAATCAAATGTTTGATCAATAAATATTGATATATTCGTGTCGAAATCGAGCGGCAATTACTCAGCACTATGTCAAAATCAACTAATATCATTTGTAAGCCCGAAGTCCGATGTACAACTTTTCAGAATTAACAAAAAAAACATACTCTAACTAAAGTAAATAGTACGAGTCACCGCTTTTGTTCTCATCAATCAATAATATCGATAATTACCGTACCTTCTCGACGAGACACTCGCGCACATTGCGCAGCTTCAGCGGGTTCCACGTCTGCAACGACGATAATTGATTGATTACGATAGTAAAAACTACCTTACCTCCTTGAGATACTCGAATCCCTCATCAGCGATGGTCGAATCGGACGCGTCCACGCTGTGGAGATGCGCGTCTCTCCTTGAGTGAAATTCCGAGCAGCCGAAGTCGTACTGCTCCTGAAATATAAGTCAAAATACCTCTCGTATGAGAGGTACTAAACGGTGGGACTCCTGGTCCACACCACCCTAACGGAAGCCCGATGGGACGCCTGGTCCACACCCGGTGGACGCCTGGTCCACACCACCCTAAGGGAAGCCCGGTGGGACCCTGGTCCACACCCGGTGGGACGCCTGGTCCACACCGCCATAAAGGGAGCCCGATGGGACGCCTGGTCCACACCCGGTGGGACGCCTGGTCCACACCACCCTGAGGGGAGCCCGGTAGGACGCCTGGTCCATACCGTCCTAAGGGCAGCCCGGTTCACACCATCCTAACGGAAGCCCGATGGGACGCTGGTCCACACCCGGTGGGACGCCTGGTCCACACCACCCTAAGGGAAGCCCGGTGGGACCCTGGTCCACACCGGTGGGACGCCTGGTCCACACCGCCATAAAGGGAGCCCGATGGGACGCCTGGTCCACACCCGATGGGACGCCTGGTCCACACCACCCTGAGGGAGCCCGGTAGAACGCCTGGTCCATACCGTCCTAAGGGAGCGCGACTTAGCTTTTGGATTCCTTGGTCGGCATGAGAAGTTCCTTTCTTGTTGAGAGTGATCGCCATCTTGTCTACGTGCATCTGCAAATAAAATTTTATTTAATAATTTATTGATCTAATCGCTAACTTTACTCAAGAAACTTAAATTCAGTGGGTATAAGGATAGTAATTCTCGAAAGTTCATAATCGCTATCACACAAATCGCAATCAAATGTTTGATCAATAAATATTGATATATTCGTGTCGAAATCGAGCGGCAATTACTCAGCACTATGTCAAAATCAACTAATATCATTTGTAAGCCCGAAGTCCGATGTACAACTTTTCAGAATTAACAAAAAAAAACATACTCTAACTAAAGTAAATAGTACGAGTCACCGCTTTTGTTCTCATCAATCAATAATATCGATAATTACCGTACCTTCTCGACGAGACACTCGCGCACATTGCGCAGCTTCAGCGGGTTCCACGTCTGCAACGACGATAATTGATTGATTACGATAGTAAAATACTACCTTACCTCCTTGAGATACTCGAATCCCTCATCAGCGATGGTCGAATCGGACGCGTCCACGCTGTGGAGATGCGCGTCTCTCCTTGAGTGAAATTCCGAGCAGCCGAAGTCGTACTGCTCCTGAAATATAAGTCAAAATACCTCTCGTATGAGAGGTACTAAACGGTGGGACTCCTGGTCCACACCACCCTAACGGAAGCCCGATGGGACGCCTGGTCCACACCCGGTGGGACGCCTGGTCCACACCACCCTAAGGGAAGCCCGGTGGGACCCTGGTCCACACCCGGTGGGACGCCTGGTCCACACCGCCATAAAGGGAGCCCGATGGGACGCCTGGTCCACACCCGGTGGGACGCCTGGTCCACACCACCCTGAGGGGAGCCCGGTAGGACGCCTGGTCCATACCGTCCTAAGGGCAGCCCGGTTCACACCATCCTAACGGAAGCCCGATGGGACGCCTGGTCCACACCCGGTGGGACGCCTGGTCCACACCACCCTAAGGAAGCCCGGTGGGACCCTGGTCCACACCCGGTGGGACGCCTGGTCCACACCGCCATAAAGGGAGCCCGATGGGACGCCTGGTCCACACCCGATGGGACGCCTGGTCCACACCACCCTGAGGGGAGCCCGGTAGAACGCCTGGTCCATACCGTCCTAAGGGAGCGCGACTTAGCTTTTGGATTCCTTGGTCGGCATGAGAAGTTCCTTTCTTGTTGAGAGTGATCGCCATCTTGTCTACGTGCATCTGCAAATAAAATTTTATTTAATAATTTATTGATCTAATCGCTAACTTTACTCAAGAAACTTAAATTCAGTGGGTATAAGGATAGTAATTCTCGAAAGTTCATAATCGCTATCACACAAATCGCAATCAAATGTTTGATCAATAAATATTGATATATTCGTGTCGAAATCGAGCGGCAATTACTCAGCACTATGTCAAAATCAACTAATATCATTTGTAAGCCCGAAGTCCGATGTACAACTTTTCAGAATTAACAAAAAAAAACATACTCTAACTAAAGTAAATAGTACGAGTCACCGCTTTTGTTCTCATCAATCAATAATATCGATAATTACCGTACCTTCTCGACGAGACACTCGCGCACATTGCGCAGCTTCAGCGGGTTCCACGTCTGCAACGACGATAATTGATTGATTACGATAGTAAAATACTACCTTACCTCCTTGAGATACTCGAATCCCTCATCAGCGATGGTCGAATCGGACGCGTCCACGCTGTGGAGATGCGCGTCTCTCCTTGAGTGAAATTCCGAGCAGCCGAAGTCGTACTGCTCCTGAAATATAAGTCAAAATACCTCTCGTATGAGAGGTACTAAACGGTGGGACTCCTGGTCCACACCACCCTAACGGAAGCCCGATGGACGCCTGGTCCACACCCGGTGGGACGCCTGGTCCACACCACCCTAAGGGAAGCCCGGTGGGACCCTGGTCCACACCCGGTGGGACGCCTGGTCCACACCGCCATAAAGGGAGCCCGATGGGACGCCTGGTCCACACCCGGTGGGACGCCTGGTCCACACCACCCTGAGGGGAGCCCGGTAGGACGCCTGGTCCATACCGTCCTAAGGGCAGCCCGGTTCACACCATCCTAACGGAAGCCCGATGGGACGCCTGGTCCACACCCGGTGGGACGCCTGGTCCACACCACCCTAAGGGAAGCCCGGTGGGACCCTGGTCCACACCCGGTGGGACGCCTGGTCCACACCGCCATAAAGGGAGCCCGATGGGACGCCTGGTCCACACCCGATGGGACGCCTGGTCCACACCACCCTGAGGGGAGCCCGGTAGAACGCCTGGTCCATACCGTCCTAAGGGAGCGCGACTTAGCTTTTGGATTCCTTGGTCGGCATGAGAAGTTCCTTTCTTGTTGAGAGTGATCGCCATCTTGTCTACGTGCATCTGCAAATAAAATTTTATTTAATAATTTATTGATCTAATCGCTAACTTTACTCAAGAAACTTAAATTCAGTGGGTATAAGGATAGTAATTCTCGAAAGTTCATAATCGCTATCACACAAATCGCAATCAAATGTTTGATCAATAAATATTGATATATTCGTGTCGAAATCGAGCGGCAATTACTCAGCACTATGTCAAAATCAACTAATATCATTTGTAAGCCCGAAGTCCGATGTACAACTTTTCAGAATTAACAAAAAAAAACATACTCTAACTAAAGTAAATAGTACGAGTCACCGCTTTTGTTCTCATCAATCAATAATATCGATAATTACCGTACCTTCTCGACGAGACACTCGCGCACATTGCGCAGCTTCAGCGGGTTCCACGTCTGCAACGACGATAATTGATTGATTACGATAGTAAAATACTACCTTACCTCCTTGAGATACTCGAATCCCTCATCAGCGATGGTCGAATCGGACGCGTCCACGCTGTGGAGATGCGCGTCTCTCCTTGAGTGAAATTCCGAGCAGCCGAAGTCGTACTGCTCCTGAAATATAAGTCAAAATACCTCTCGTATGAGAGGTACTAAACGGTGGGACTCCTGGTCCACACCACCCTAACGGAAGCCCGATGGGACGCCTGGTCCACACCCGGTGGGACGCCTGGTCCACACCACCCTAAGGGAAGCCCGGTGGGACCCTGGTCCACACCCGGTGGGACGCCTGGTCCACACCGCCATAAAGGGAGCCCGATGGGACGCCTGGTCCACACCCGGTGGGACGCCTGGTCCACACCACCCTGAGGGAGCCCGGTAGGACGCCTGGTCCATACCGTCCTAAGGGCAGCCCGGTTCACACCATCCTAACGGAAGCCCGATGGGACGCCTGGTCCACACCCGGTGGGACGCCTGGTCCACACCACCCTAAGGGAAGCCCGGTGGGACCCTGGTCCACACCCGGTGGGACGCCTGGTCCACACCGCCATAAAGGGAGCCCGATGGGACGCCTGGTCCACACCCGATGGGACGCCTGGTCCACACCACCCTGAGGGGAGCCCGGTAGAACGCCTGGTCCATACCGTCCTAAGGGAGCGCGACTTAGCTTTTGGATTCCTTGGTCGGCATGAGAAGTTCCTTTCTTGTTGAGAGTGATCGCCATCTTGTCTACGTGCATCTGCAAATAAAATTTTATTTAATAATTTATTGATCTAATCGCTAACTTTACTCAAGAAACTTAAATTCAGTGGGTATAAGGATAGTAATTCTCGAAAGTTCATAATCGCTATCACACAAATCGCAATCAAATGTTTGATCAATAAATATCGATATATTCGTGTCGAAATCGAGCGGCAATTACTCAGCACTATGTCAAAATCAACTAATATCATTTGTAAGCCCGAAGTCCGATGTACAACTTTTCAGAATTAACAAAAAAAAACATACTCTAACTAAAGTAAATAGTACGAGTCACCGCTTTTGTTCTCATCAATCAATAATATCGATAATTACCGTACCTTCTCGACGAGACACTCGCGCACATTGCGCAGCTTCAGCGGGTTCCACGTCTGCAACGACGATAATTGATTGATTACGATAGTAAAATACTACCTTACCTCCTTGAGATACTCGAATCCCTCATCAGCGATGGTCGAATCGGACGCGTCCACGCTGTGGAGATGCGCGTCTCTCCTTGAGTGAAATTCCGAGCAGCCGAAGTCGTACTGCTCCTGAAATATAAGTCAAAATACCTCTCGTATGAGAGGTACTAAACGGTGGGACTCCTGGTCCACACCACCCTAACGGAAGCCCGATGGGACGCCTGGTCCACACCCGGTGGGACGCCTGGTCCACACCACCCTAAGGGAAGCCCGGTGGGACCCTGGTCCACACCCGGTGGGACGCCTGGTCCACACCGCCATAAAGGGAGCCCGATGGGACGCCTGGTCCACACCGGTGGGACGCCTGGTCCACACCACCCTGAGGGGAGCCCGGTAGGACGCCTGGTCCATACCGTCCTAAGGGCAGCCCGGTTCACACCATCCTAACGGAAGCCCGATGGGACGCCTGGTCCACACCCGGTGGGACGCCTGGTCCACACCACCCTAAGGGAAGCCCGGTGGGACCCTGGTCCACACCCGGTGGGACGCCTGGTCCACACCGCCATAAAGGGAGCCCGATGGGACGCCTGGTCCACACCCGATGGGACGCCTGGTCCACACCACCCTGAGGGGAGCCCGGTAGAACGCCTGGTCAAAGTTCATAATCGCTATCACACAAATCGCAATCAAATGTTTGATCAATAAATATTGATATATTCGTGTCGAAATCGAGCGGCAATTACTCAGCACTATGTCAAAATCAACTAATATCATTTGTAAGCCCGAAGTCCGATGTACAACTTTTCAGAATTAACAAAAAAACATACTCTAACTAAAGTAAATAGTACGAGTCACCGCTTTTGTTCTCATCAATCAATAATATCGATAATTACCGTACCTTCTCGACGAGACACTCGCGCACATTGCGCAGCTTCAGCGGGTTCCACGTCTGCAACGACGATAATTGATTGATTACGATAGTAAAATACTACCTTACCTCCTTGAGATACTCGAATCCCTCATCAGCGATGGTCGAATCGGACGCGTCCACGCTGTGGAGATGCGCGTCTCTCCTTGAGTGAAATTCCGAGCAGCCGAAGTCGTACTGCTCCTGAAATATAAGTCAAAATACCTCTCGTATGAGAGGTACTAAACGGTGGGACTCCTGGTCCACACCACCCTAACGGAAGCCCGATGGGACGCCTGGTCCACACCCGGTGGGACGCCTGGTCCACACCACCCTAAGGGAAGCCCGGTGGGACCCTGGTCCACACCCGGTGGGACGCCTGGTCCACACCGCCATAAAGGGAGCCCGATGGGACGCCTGGTCCACACCCGGTGGGACGCCTGGTCCACACCACCCTGAGGGGAGCCCGGTAGGACGCCTGGTCCATACCGTCCTAAGGGCAGCCCGGTTCACACCATCCTAACGGAAGCCCGATGGGACGCCTGGTCCACACCCGGTGGGACGCCTGGTCCACACCACCCTAAGGGAAGCCCGGTGGGACCCTGGTCCACACCCGGTGGGACGCCTGGTCCACACCGCCATAAAGGGAGCCCGATGGGACGCCTGGTCCACACCCGATGGGACGCCTGGTCCACACCACCCTGAGGGGAGCCCGGTAGAACGCCTGGTCAAAGTTCATAATCGCTATCACACAAATCGCAATCAAATGTTTGATCAATAAATATTGATATATTCGTGTCGAAATCGAGCGGCAATTACTCAGCACTATGTCAAAATCAACTAATATCATTTGTAAGCCCGAAGTCCGATGTACAACTTTTCAGAATTAACAAAAAAAAACATACTCTAACTAAAGTAAATAGTACGAGTCACCGCTTTTGTTCTCATCAATCAATAATATCGATAATTACCGTACCTTCTCGACGAGACACTCGCGCACATTGCGCAGCTTCAGCGGGTTCCACGTCTGCAACGACGATAATTGATTGATTACGATAGTAAAATACTACCTTACCTCCTTGAGATACTCGAATCCCTCATCAGCGATGGTCGAATCGGACGCGTCCACGCTGTGGAGATGCGCGTCTCTCCTTGAGTGAAATTCCGAGCAGCCGAAGTCGTACTGCTCCTGAAATATAAGTCAAAATACCTCTCGTATGAGAGGTACTAAACGGTGGGACTCCTGGTCCACACCACCCTAACGGAAGCCCGATGGGACGCCTGGTCCACACCCGGTGGGACGCCTGGTCCACACCACCCTAAGGGAAGCCCGGTGGGACCCTGGTCCACACCCGGTGGGACGCCTGGTCCACACCGCCATAAAGGGAGCCCGATGGGACGCCTGGTCCACACCCGGTGGGACGCCTGGTCCACACCACCCTGAGGGGAGCCCGGTAGGACGCCTGGTCCATACCGTCCTAAGGGCAGCCCGGTTCACACCATCCTAACGGAAGCCCGATGGGACGCCTGGTCCACACCCGGTGGGACGCCTGGTCCACACCACCCTAAGGGAAGCCCGGTGGGACCCTGGTCCACACCCGGTGGGACGCCTGGTCCACACCGCCATAAAGGGAGCCCGATGGGACGCCTGGTCCACACCCGATGGGACGCCTGGTCCACACCACCCTGAGGGGAGCCCGGTAGAACGCCTGGTCCATACCGTCCTAAGGGAGCGCGACTTAGCTTTTGGATTCCTTGGTCGGCATGAGAAGTTCCTTTCTTGTTGAGAGTGATCGCCATCTTGTCTACGTGCATCTGCAAATAAAATTTTATTTAATAATTTATTGATCTAATCGCTAACTTTACTCAAGAAACTTAAATTCAGTGGGTATAAGGATAGTAATTCTCGAAAGTTCATAATCGCTATCACACAAATCGCAATCAAATGTTTGATCAATAAATATTGATATATTCGTGTCGAAATCGAGCGGCAATTACTCAGCACTATGTCAAAATCAACTAATATCATTTGTAAGCCCGAAGTCCGATGTACAACTTTTCAGAATTAACAAAAAAAACATACTCTAACTAAAGTAAATAGTACGAGTCACCGCTTTTGTTCTCATCAATCAATAATATCGATAATTACCGTACCTTCTCGACGAGACACTCGCGCACATTGCGCAGCTTCAGCGGGTTCCACGTCTGCAACGACGATAATTGATTGATTACGATAGTAAAATACTACCTTACCTCCTTGAGATACTCGAATCCCTCATCAGCGATGGTCGAATCGGACGCGTCCACGCTGTGGAGATGCGCGTCTCTCCTTGAGTGAAATTCCGAGCAGCCGAAGTCGTACTGCTCCTGAAATATAAGTCAAAATACCTCTCGTATGAGAGGTACTAAACGGTGGGACTCCTGGTCCACACCACCCTAACGGAAGCCCGATGGGACGCCTGGTCCACACCCGGTGGGACGCCTGGTCCACACCACCCTAAGGGAAGCCCGGTGGGACCCTGGTCCACACCCGGTGGGACGCCTGGTCCACACCGCCATAAAGGGAGCCCGATGGGACGCCTGGTCCACACCCGGTGGGACGCCTGGTCCACACCACCCTGAGGGGAGCCCGGTAGGACGCCTGGTCCATACCGTCCTAAGGGCAGCCCGGTTCACACCATCCTAACGGAAGCCCGATGGGACGCCTGGTCCACACCCGGTGGGACGCCTGGTCCACACCACCCTAAGGGAAGCCCGGTGGGACCCTGGTCCACACCCGGTGGGACGCCTGGTCCACACCGCCATAAAGGGAGCCCGATGGGACGCCTGGTCCACACCCGATGGGACGCCTGGTCCACACCACCCTGAGGGGAGCCCGGTAGAACGCCTGGTCCATACCGTCCTAAGGGAGCGCGACTTAGCTTTTGGATTCCTTGGTCGGCATGAGAAGTTCCTTTCTTGTTGAGAGTGATCGCCATCTTGTCTACGTGCATCTGCAAATAAAATTTTATTTAATAATTTATTGATCTAATCGCTAACTTTACTCAAGAAACTTAAATTCAGTGGGTATAAGGATAGTAATTCTCGAAAGTTCATAATCGCTATCACACAAATCGCAATCAAATGTTTGATCAATAAATATTGATATATTCGTGTCGAAATCGAGCGGCAATTACTCAGCACTATGTCAAAATCAACTAATATCATTTGTAAGCCCGAAGTCCGATGTACAACTTTTCAGAATTAACAAAAAAAAACATACTCTAACTAAAGTAAATAGTACGAGTCACCGCTTTTGTTCTCATCAATCAATAATATCGATAATTACCGTACCTTCTCGACGAGACACTCGCGCACATTGCGCAGCTTCAGCGGGTTCCACGTCTGCAACGACGATAATTGATTGATTACGATAGTAAAATACTACCTTACCTCCTTGAGATACTCGAATCCCTCATCAGCGATGGTCGAATCGGACGCGTCCACGCTGTGGAGATGCGCGTCTCTCCTTGAGTGAAATTCCGAGCAGCCGAAGTCGTACTGCTCCTGAAATATAAGTCAAAATACCTCTCGTATGAGAGGTACTAAACGGTGGGACTCCTGGTCCACACCACCCTAACGGAAGCCCGATGGGACGCCTGGTCCACACCCGGTGGGACGCCTGGTCCACACCACCCTAAGGGAAGCCCGGTGGGACCCTGGTCCACACCCGGTGGGACGCCTGGTCCACACCGCCATAAAGGGAGCCCGATGGGACGCCTGGTCCACACCCGGTGGGACGCCTGGTCCACACCACCCTGAGGGGAGCCCGGTAGGACGCCTGGTCCATACCGTCCTAAGGGCAGCCCGGTTCACACCATCCTAACGGAAGCCCGATGGGACGCCTGGTCCACACCCGGTGGGACGCCTGGTCCACACCACCCTAAGGGAAGCCCGGTGGGACCCTGGTCCACACCCGGTGGGACGCCTGGTCCACACCGCCATAAAGGGAGCCCGATGGGACGCCTGGTCCACACCCGATGGGACGCCTGGTCCACACCACCCTGAGGGGAGCCCGGTAGAACGCCTGGTCCATACCGTCCTAAGGGAGCGCGACTTAGCTTTTGGATTCCTTGGTCGGCATGAGAAGTTCCTTTCTTGTTGAGAGTGATCGCCATCTTGTCTACGTGCATCTGCAAATAAAATTTTATTTAATAATTTATTGATCTAATCGCTAACTTTACTCAAGAAACTTAAATTCAGTGGGTATAAGGATAGTAATTCTCGAAAGTTCATAATCGCTATCACACAAATCGCAATCAAATGTTTGATCAATAAATATTGATATATTCGTGTCGAAATCGAGCGGCAATTACTCAGCACTATGTCAAAATCAACTAATATCATTTGTAAGCCCGAAGTCCGATGTACAACTTTTCAGAATTAACAAAAAAAAACATACTCTAACTAAAGTAAATAGTACGAGTCACCGCTTTTGTTCTCATCAATCAATAATATCGATAATTACCGTACCTTCTCGACGAGACACTCGCGCACATTGCGCAGCTTCAGCGGGTTCCACGTCTGCAACGACGATAATTGATTGATTACGATAGTAAAATACTACCTTACCTCCTTGAGATACTCGAATCCCTCATCAGCGATGGTCGAATCGGACGCGTCCACGCTGTGGAGATGCGCGTCTCTCCTTGAGTGAAATTCCGAGCAGCCGAAGTCGTACTGCTCCTGAAATATAAGTCAAAATACCTCTCGTATGAGAGGTACTAAACGGTGGGACTCCTGGTCCACACCACCCTAACGGAAGCCCGATGGGACGCCTGGTCCACACCCGGTGGGACGCCTGGTCCACACCACCCTAAGGGAAGCCCGGTGGGACCCTGGTCCACACCCGGTGGGACGCCTGGTCCACACCGCCATAAAGGGAGCCCGATGGGACGCCTGGTCCACACCCGGTGGGACGCCTGGTCCACACCACCCTGAGGGGAGCCCGGTAGGACGCCTGGTCCATACCGTCCTAAGGGCAGCCCGGTTCACACCATCCTAACGGAAGCCCGATGGGACGCCTGGTCCACACCCGGTGGGACGCCTGGTCCACACCACCCTAAGGGAAGCCCGGTGGGACCCTGGTCCACACCCGGTGGGACGCCTGGTCCACACCGCCATAAAGGGAGCCCGATGGGACGCCTGGTCCACACCCGATGGGACGCCTGGTCCACACCACCCTGAGGGGAGCCCGGTAGAACGCCTGGTCCATACCGTCCTAAGGGAGCGCGACTTAGCTTTTGGATTCCTTGGTCGGCATGAGAAGTTCCTTTCTTGTTGAGAGTGATCGCCATCTTGTCTACGTGCATCTGCAAATAAAATTTTATTTAATAATTTATTGATCTAATCGCTAACTTTACTCAAGAAACTTAAATTCAGTGGGTATAAGGATAGTAATTCTCGAAAGTTCATAATCGCTATCACACAAATCGCAATCAAATGTTTGATCAATAAATATTGATATATTCGTGTCGAAATCGAGCGGCAATTACTCAGCACTATGTCAAAATCAACTAATATCATTTGTAAGCCCGAAGTCCGATGTACAACTTTTCAGAATTAACAAAAAAAAACATACTCTAACTAAAGTAAATAGTACGAGTCACCGCTTTTGTTCTCATCAATCAATAATATCGATAATTACCGTACCTTCTCGACGAGACACTCGCGCACATTGCGCAGCTTCAGCGGGTTCCACGTCTGCAACGACGATAATTGATTGATTACGATAGTAAAATACTACCTTACCTCCTTGAGATACTCGAATCCCTCATCAGCGATGGTCGAATCGGACGCGTCCACGCTGTGGAGATGCGCGTCTCTCCTTGAGTGAAATTCCGAGCAGCCGAAGTCGTACTGCTCCTGAAATATAAGTCAAAATACCTCTCGTATGAGAGGTACTAAACGGTGGGACTCCTGGTCCACACCACCCTAACGGAAGCCCGATGGGACGCCTGGTCCACACCCGGTGGGACGCCTGGTCCACACCACCCTAAGGGAAGCCCGGTGGGACCCTGGTCCACACCCGGTGGGACGCCTGGTCCACACCGCCATAAAGGGAGCCCGATGGGACGCCTGGTCCACACCCGGTGGGACGCCTGGTCCACACCACCCTGAGGGGAGCCCGGTAGGACGCCTGGTCCATACCGTCCTAAGGGCAGCCCGGTTCACACCATCCTAACGGAAGCCCGATGGGACGCCTGGTCCACACCCGGTGAGACGCCTGGTCCACACCACCCTAAGGGAAGCCCGGTGGGACCCTGGTCCACACCCGGTGGGACGCCTGGTCCACACCGCCATAAAGGGAGCCCGATGGGACGCCTGGTCCACACCCGATGGGACGCCTGGTCCACACCACCCTGAGGGGAGCCCGGTAGAACGCCTGGTCCATACCGTCCTAAGGGAGCGCGACTTAGCTTTTGGATTCCTTGGTCGGCATGAGAAGTTCCTTTCTTGTTGAGAGTGATCGCCATCTTGTCTACGTGCATCTGCAAATAAAATTTTATTTAATAATTTATTGATCTAATCGCTAACTTTACTCAAGAAACTTAAATTCAGTGGGTATAAGGATAGTAATTCTCGAAAGTTCATAATCGCTATCACACAAATCGCAATCAAATGTTTGATCAATAAATATTGATATATTCGTGTCGAAATCGAGCGGCAATTACTCAGCACTATGTCAAAATCAACTAATATCATTTGTAAGCCCGAAGTCCGATGTACAACTTTTCAGAATTAACAAAAAAAAAACATACTCTAACTAAAGTAAATAGTACGAGTCACCGCTTTTGTTCTCATCAATCAATAATATCGATAATTACCGTACCTTCTCGACGAGACACTCGCGCACATTGCGCAGCTTCAGCGGGTTCCACGTCTGCAACGACGATAATTGATTGATTACGATAGTAAAATACTACCTTACCTCCTTGAGATACTCGAATCCCTCATCAGCGATGGTCGAATCGGACGCGTCCACGCTGTGGAGATGCGCGTCTCTCCTTGAGTGAAATTCCGAGCAGCCGAAGTCGTACTGCTCCTGAAATATAAGTCAAAATACCTCTCGTATGAGAGGTACTAAACGGTGGGACTCCTGGTCCACACCACCCTAACGGAAGCCCGATGGGACGCCTGGTCCACACCCGGTGGGACGCCTGGTCCACACCACCCTAAGGGAAGCCCGGTGGGACCCTGGTCCACACCCGGTGGGACGCCTGGTCCACACCGCCATAAAGGGAGCCCGATGGGACGCCTGGTCCACACCCGGTGGGACGCCTGGTCCACACCACCCTGAGGGGAGCCCGGTAGGACGCCTGGTCCATACCGTCCTAAGGGCAGCCCGGTTCACACCATCCTAACGGAAGCCCGATGGGACGCCTGGTCCACACCCGGTGGGACGCCTGGTCCACACCACCCTAAGGGAAGCCCGGTGGGACCCTGGTCCACACCCGGTGGGACGCCTGGTCCACACCGCCATAAAGGGAGCCCGATGGGACGCCTGGTCCACACCCGATGGGACGCCTGGTCCACACCACCCTGAGGGGAGCCCGGTAGAACGCCTGGTCCATACCGTCCTAAGGGAGCGCGACTTAGCTTTTGGATTCCTTGGTCGGCATGAGAAGTTCCTTTCTTGTTGAGAGTGATCGCCATCTTGTCTACGTGCATCTGCAAATAAAATTTTATTTAATAATTTATTGATCTAATCGCTAACTTTACTCAAGAAACTTAAATTCAGTGGGTATAAGGATAGTAATTCTCGAAAGTTCATAATCGCTATCACACAAATCGCAATCAAATGTTTGATCAATAAATATTGATATATTCGTGTCGAAATCGAGCGGCAATTACTCAGCACTATGTCAAAATCAACTAATATCACTTGTAAGCCCGAAGTCCGATGTACAACTTTTCAGAATTAACAAAAAAAAACATACTCTAACTAAAGTAAATAGTACGAGTCACCGCTTTTGTTCTCATCAATCAATAATATCGATAATTACCGTACCTTCTCGACGAGACACTCGCGCACATTGCGCAGCTTCAGCGGGTTCCACGTCTGCAACGACGATAATTGATTGATTACGATAGTAAAATACTACCTTACCTCCTTGAGATACTCGAATCCCTCATCAGCGATGGTCGAATCGGACGCGTCCACGCTGTGGAGATGCGCGTCTCTCCTTGAGTGAAATTCCGAGCAGCCGAAGTCGTACTGCTCCTGAAATATAAGTCAAAATACCTCTCGTATGAGAGGTACTAAACGGTGGGACTCCTGGTCCACACCACCCTAACGGAAGCCCGATGGGACGCCTGGTCCACACCCGGTGGGACGCCTGGTCCACACCACCCTAAGGGAAGCCCGGTGGGACCCTGGTCCACACCCGGTGGGACGCCTGGTCCACACCGCCATAAAGGGAGCCCGATGGGACGCCTGGTCCACACCCGGTGGGACGCCTGGTCCACACCACCCTGAGGGGAGCCCGGTAGGACGCCTGGTCCATACCGTCCTAAGGGCAGCCCGGTTCACACCATCCTAACGGAAGCCCGATGGGACGCCTGGTCCACACCCGGTGGGACGCCTGGTCCACACCACCCTAAGGGAAGCCCGGTGGGACCCTGGTCCACACCCGGTGGGACGCCTGGTCCACACCGCCATAAAGGGAGCCCGATGGGACGCCTGGTCCACACCCGATGGGACGCCTGGTCCACACCACCCTGAGGGGAGCCCGGTAGAACGCCTGGTCCATACCGTCCTAAGGGAGCGCGACTTAGCTTTTGGATTCCTTGGTCGGCATGAGAAGTTCCTTTCTTGTTGAGAGTGATCGCCATCTTGTCTACGTGCATCTGCAAATAAAATTTTATTTAATAATTTATTGATCTAATCGCTAACTTTACTCAAGAAACTTAAATTCAGTGGGTATAAGGATAGTAATTCTCGAAAGTTCATAATCGCTATCACACAAATCGCAATCAAATGTTTGATCAATAAATATTGATATATTCGTGTCGAAATCGAGCGGCAATTACTCAGCACTATGTCAAAATCAACTAATATCATTTGTAAGCCCGAAGTCCGATGTACAACTTTTCAGAATTAACAAAAAAAAACATACTCTAACTAAAGTAAATAGTACGAGTCACCGCTTTTGTTCTCATCAATCAATAATATCGATAATTACCGTACCTTCTCGACGAGACACTCGCGCACATTGCGCAGCTTCAGCGGGTTCCACGTCTGCAACGACGATAATTGATTGATTACGATAGTAAAATACTACCTTACCTCCTTGAGATACTCGAATCCCTCATCAGCGATGGTCGAATCGGACGCGTCCACGCTGTGGAGATGCGCGTCTCTCCTTGAGTGAAATTCCGAGCAGCCGAAGTCGTACTGCTCCTGAAATATAAGTCAAAATACCTCTCGTATGAGAGGTACTAAACGGTGGGACTCCTGGTCCACACCACCCTAACGGAAGCCCGATGGGACGCCTGGTCCACACCCGGTGGGACGCCTGGTCCACACCACCCTAAGGGAAGCCCGGTGGGACCCTGGTCCACACCCGGTGGGACGCCTGGTCCACACCGCCATAAAGGGAGCCCGATGGGACGCCTGGTCCACACCCGGTGGGACGCCTGGTCCACACCACCCTGAGGGGAGCCCGGTAGGACGCCTGGTCCATACCGTCCTAAGGGCAGCCCGGTTCACACCATCCTAACGGAAGCCCGATGGGACGCCTGGTCCACACCCGGTGGGACGCCTGGTCCACACCCGATGGGACGCCTGGTCCACACCACCCTGAGGGGAGCCCGGTAGAACGCCTGGTCCATACCGTCCTAAGGGAGCGCGACTTAGCTTTTGGATTCCTTGGTCGGCATGAGAAGTTCCTTTCTTGTTGAGAGTGATCGCCATCTTGTCTACGTGCATCTGCAAATAAAATTTTATTTAATAATTTATTGATCTAATCGCTAACTTTACTCAAGAAACTTAAATTCAGTGGGTATAAGGATAGTAATTCTCGAAAGTTCATAATCGCTATCACACAAATCGCAATCAAATGTTTGATCAATAAATATTGATATATTCGTGTCGAAATCGAGCGGCAATTACTCAGCACTATGTCAAAATCAACTAATATCATTTGTAAGCCCGAAGTCGGATGTACAACTTTTCAGAATTAACAAAAAAAAAAACTCTAACTAAAGTAAATAGTACGAGTCACCGCTTTTGTTCTCATCAATCAATAATATCGATAATTACCGTACCTTCTCGACGAGACACTCGCGCACATTGCGCAGCTTCAGCGGGTTCCACGTCTGCAACGACGATAATTGATTGATTACGATAGTAAAATACTACCTTACCTCCTTGAGATACTCGAATCCCTCATCAGCGATGGTCGAATCGGACGCGTCCACGCTGTGGAGATGCGCGTCTCTCCTTGAGTGAAATTCCGAGCAGCCGAAGTCGTACTGCTCCTGAAATATAAGTCAAAATACCTCTCGTATGAGAGGTACTAAACGGTGGGACTCCTGGTCCACACCACCCTAACGGAAGCCCGATGGGACGCCTGGTCCACACCCGGTGGGACGCCTGGTCCACACCACCCTAAGGGAAGCCCGGTGGGACCCTGGTCCACACCCGGTGGGACGCCTGGTCCACACCGCCATAAAGGGAGCCCGATGGGACGCCTGGTCCACACCCGGTGGGACGCCTGGTCCACACCACCCTGAGGGGAGCCCGGTAGGACGCCTGGTCCATACCGTCCTAAGGGCAGCCCGGTTCACACCATCCTAACGGAAGCCCGATGGGACGCCTGGTCCACACCCGGTGGGACGCCTGGTCCACACCACCCTAAGGGAAGCCCGGTGGGACCCTGGTCCACACCCGGTGGGACGCCTGGTCCACACCGCCATAAAGGGAGCCCGATGGGACGCCTGGTCCACACCCGATGGGACGCCTGGTCCACACCACCCTGAGGGGAGCCCGGTAGAACGCCTGGTCCATACCGTCCTAAGGGAGCGCGACTTAGCTTTTGGATTCCTTGGTCGGCATGAGAAGTTCCTTTCTTGTTGAGAGTGATCGCCATCTTGTCTACGTGCATCTGCAAATAAAATTTTATTTAATAATTTATTGATCTAATCGCTAACTTTACTCAAGAAACTTAAATTCAGTGGGTATAAGGATAGTAATTCTCGAAAGTTCATAATCGCTATCACACAAATCGCAATCAAATGTTTGATCAATAAATATTGATATATTCGTGTCGAAATCGAGCGGCAATTACTCAGCACTATGTCAAAATCAACTAATATCATTTGTAAGCCCGAAGTCCGATGTACAACTTTTCAGAATTAACAAAAAAAAACATACTCTAACTAAAGTAAATAGTACGAGTCACCGCTTTTGTTCTCATCAATCAATAATATCGATAATTACCGTACCTTCTCGACGAGACACTCGCGCACATTGCGCAGCTTCAGCGGGTTCCACGTCTGCAACGACGATAATTGATTGATTACGATAGTAAAATACTACCTTACCTCCTTGAGATACTCGAATCCCTCATCAGCGATGGTCGAATCGGACGCGTCCACGCTGTGGAGATGCGCGTCTCTCCTTGAGTGAAATTCCGAGCAGCCGAAGTCGTACTGCTCCTGAAATATAAGTCAAAATACCTCTCGTATGAGAGGTACTAAACGGTGGGACTCCTGGTCCACACCACCCTAACGGAAGCCCGATGGGACGCCTGGTCCACACCCGGTGGGACGCCTGGTCCACACCACCCTAAGGGAAGCCCGGTGGGACCCTGGTCCACACCCGGTGGGACGCCTGGTCCACACCGCCATAAAGGGAGCCCGATGGGACGCCTGGTCCACACCCGGTGGGACGCCTGGTCCACACCACCCTGAGGGGAGCCCGGTAGGACGCCTGGTCCATACCGTCCTAAGGGCAGCCCGGTTCACACCATCCTAACGGAAGCCCGATGGGACGCCTGGTCCACACCCGGTGGGACGCCTGGTCCACACCACCCTAAGGGAAGCCCGGTGGGACCCTGGTCCACACCCGGTGGGACGCCTGGTCCACACCGCCATAAAGGGAGCCCGATGGGACGCCTGGTCCACACCCGATGGGACGCCTGGTCCACACCACCCTGAGGGGAGCCCGGTAGAACGCCTGGTCCATACCGTCCTAAGGGAGCGCGACTTAGCTTTTGGATTCCTTGGTCGGCATGAGAAGTTCCTTTCTTGTTGAGAGTGATCGCCATCTTGTCTACGTGCATCTGCAAATAAAATTTTATTTAATAATTTATTGATCTAATCGCTAACTTTACTCAAGAAACTTAAATTCAGTGGGTATAAGGATAGTAATTCTCGAAAGTTCATAATCGCTATCACACAAATCGCAATCAAATGTTTGATCAATAAATATTGATATATTCGTGTCGAAATCGAGCGGCAATTACTCAGCACTATGTCAAAATCAACTAATATCATTTGTAAGCCCGAAGTCCGATGTACAACTTTTCAGAATTAACAAAAAAAAACATACTCTAACTAAAGTAAATAGTACGAGTCACCGCTTTTGTTCTCATCAATCAATAATATCGATAATTACCGTACCTTCTCGACGAGACACTCGCGCACATTGCGCAGCTTCAGCGGGTTCCACGTCTGCAACGACGATAATTGATTGATTACGATAGTAAAATACTACCTTACCTCCTTGAGATACTCGAATCCCTCATCAGCGATGGTCGAATCGGACGCGTCCACGCTGTGGAGATGCGCGTCTCTCCTTGAGTGAAATTCCGAGCAGCCGAAGTCGTACTGCTCCTGAAATATAAGTCAAAATACCTCTCGTATGAGAGGTACTAAACGGTGGGACTCCTGGTCCACACCACCCTAACGGAAGCCCGATGGGACGCCTGGTCCACACCCGGTGGGACGCCTGGTCCACACCACCCTAAGGGAAGCCCGGTGGGACCCTGGTCCACACCCGGTGGGACGCCTGGTCCACACCGCCATAAAGGGAGCCCGATGGGACGCCTGGTCCACACCCGGTGGGACGCCTGGTCCACACCACCCTGAGGGGAGCCCGGTAGGACGCCTGGTCCATACCGTCCTAAGGGCAGCCCGGTTCACACCATCCTAACGGAAGCCCGATGGGACGCCTGGTCCACACCCGGTGGGACGCCTGGTCCACACCACCCTAAGGGAAGCCCGGTGGGACCCTGGTCCACACCCGGTGGGACGCCTGGTCCACACCGCCATAAAGGGAGCCCGATGGGACGCCTGGTCCACACCCGATGGGACGCCTGGTCCACACCACCCTGAGGGGAGCCCGGTAGAACGCCTGGTCCATACCGTCCTAAGGGAGCGCGACTTAGCTTTTGGATTCCTTGGTCGGCATGAGAAGTTCCTTTCTTGTTGAGAGTGATCGCCATCTTGTCTACGTGCATCTGCAAATAAAATTTTATTTAATAATTTATTGATCTAATCGCTAACTTTACTCAAGAAACTTAAATTCAGTGGGTATAAGGATAGTAATTCTCGAAAGTTCATAATCGCTATCACACAAATCGCAATCAAATGTTTGATCAATAAATATTGATATATTCGTGTCGAAATCGAGCGGCAATTACTCAGCACTATGTCAAAATCAACTAATATCATTTGTAAGCCCGAAGTCCGATGTACAACTTTTCAGAATTAACAAAAAAAAACATACTCTAACTAAAGTAAATAGTACGAGTCACCGCTTTTGTTCTCATCAATCAATAATATCGATAATTACCGTACCTTCTCGACGAGACACTCGCGCACATTGCGCAGCTTCAGCGGGTTCCACGTCTGCAACGACGATAATTGATTGATTACGATAGTAAAATACTACCTTACCTCCTTGAGATACTCGAATCCCTCATCAGCGATGGTCGAATCGGACGCGTCCACGCTGTGGAGATGCGCGTCTCTCCTTGAGTGAAATTCCGAGCAGCCGAAGTCGTACTGCTCCTGAAATATAAGTCAAAATACCTCTCGTATGAGAGGTACTAAACGGTGGGACTCCTGGTCCACACCACCCTAACGGAAGCCCGATGGGACGCCTGGTCCACACCCGGTGGGACGCCTGGTCCACACCACCCTAAGGGAAGCCCGGTGGGACCCTGGTCCACACCCGGTGGGACGCCTGGTCCACACCGCCATAAAGGGAGCCCGATGGGACGCCTGGTCCACACCCGGTGGGACGCCTGGTCCACACCACCCTGAGGGGAGCCCGGTAGGACGCCTGGTCCATACCGTCCTAAGGGCAGCCCGGTTCACACCATCCTAACGGAAGCCCGATGGGACGCCTGGTCCACACCCGGTGGGACGCCTGGTCCACACCACCCTAAGGGAAGCCCGGTGGGACCCTGGTCCACACCCGGTGGGACGCCTGGTCCACACCGCCATAAAGGGAGCCCGATGGGACGCCTGGTCCACACCCGATGGGACGCCTGGTCCACACCACCCTGAGGGGAGCCCGGTAGAACGCCTGGTCCATACCGTCCTAAGGGAGCGCGACTTAGCTTTTGGATTCCTTGGTCGGCATGAGAAGTTCCTTTCTTGTTGAGAGTGATCGCCATCTTGTCTACGTGCATCTGCAAATAAAATTTTATTTAATAATTTATTGATCTAATCGCTAACTTTACTCAAGAAACTTAAATTCAGTGGGTATAAGGATAGTAATTCTCGAAAGTTCATAATCGCTATCACACAAATCGCAATCAAATGTTTGATCAATAAATATTGATATATTCGTGTCGAAATCGAGCGGCAATTACTCAGCACTATGTCAAAATCAACTAATATCATTTGTAAGCCCGAAGTCCGATGTACAACTTTTCAGAATTAACAAAAAAAAACATACTCTAACTAAAGTAAATAGTACGAGTCACCGCTTTTGTTCTCATCAATCAATAATATCGATAATTACCGTACCTTCTCGACGAGACACTCGCGCACATTGCGCAGCTTCAGCGGGTTCCACGTCTGCAACGACGATAATTGATTGATTACGATAGTAAAATACTACCTTACCTCCTTGAGATACTCGAATCCCTCATCAGCGATGGTCGAATCGGACGCGTCCACGCTGTGGAGATGCGCGTCTCTCCTTGAGTGAAATTCCGAGCAGCCGAAGTCGTACTGCTCCTGAAATATAAGTCAAAATACCTCTCGTATGAGAGGTACTAAACGGTGGGACTCCTGGTCCACACCACCCTAACGGAAGCCCGATGGGACGCCTGGTCCACACCCGGTGGGACGCCTGGTCCACACCACCCTAAGGGAAGCCCGGTGGGACCCTGGTCCACACCCGGTGGGACGCCTGGTCCACACCGCCATAAAGGGAGCCCGATGGGACGCCTGGTCCACACCCGGTGGGACGCCTGGTCCACACCACCCTGAGGGGAGCCCGGTAGGACGCCTGGTCCATACCGTCCTAAGGGCAGCCCGGTTCACACCATCCTAACGGAAGCCCGATGGGACGCCTGGTCCACACCCGGTGGGACGCCTGGTCCACACCACCCTAAGGGAAGCCCGGTGGGACCCTGGTCCACACCCGGTGGGACGCCTGGTCCACACCGCCATAAAGGGAGCCCGATGGGACGCCTGGTCCACACCCGATGGGACGCCTGGTCCACACCACCCTGAGGGGAGCCCGGTAGAACGCCTGGTCCATACCGTCCTAAGGGAGCGCGACTTAGCTTTTGGATTCCTTGGTCGGCATGAGAAGTTCCTTTCTTGTTGAGAGTGATCGCCATCTTGTCTACGTGCATCTGCAAATAAAATTTTATTTAATAATTTATTGATCTAATCGCTAACTTTACTCAAGAAACTTAAATTCAGTGGGTATAAGGATAGTAATTCTCGAAAGTTCATAATCGCTATCACACAAATCGCAATCAAATGTTTGATCAATAAATATTGATATATTCGTGTCGAAATCGAGCGGCAATTACTCAGCACTATGTCAAAATCAACTAATATCATTTGTAAGCCCGAAGTCCGATGTACAACTTTTCAGAATTAACAAAAAAAAACATACTCTAACTAAAGTAAATAGTACGAGTCACCGCTTTTGTTCTCATCAATCAATAATATCGATAATTACCGTACCTTCTCGACGAGACACTCGCGCACATTGCGCAGCTTCAGCGGGTTCCACGTCTGCAACGACGATAATTGATTGATTACGATAGTAAAATACTACCTTACCTCCTTGAGATACTCGAATCCCTCATCAGCGATGGTCGAATCGGACGCGTCCACGCTGTGGAGATGCGCGTCTCTCCTTGAGTGAAATTCCGAGCAGCCGAAGTCGTACTGCTCCTGAAATATAAGTCAAAATACCTCTCGTATGAGAGGTACTAAACGGTGGGACTCCTGGTCCACACCACCCTAACGGAAGCCCGATGGGACGCCTGGTCCACACCCGGTGGGACGCCTGGTCCACACCACCCTAAGGGAAGCCCGGTGGGACCCTGGTCCACACCCGGTGGGACGCCTGGTCCACACCGCCATAAAGGGAGCCCGATGGGACGCCTGGTCCACACCCGGTGGGACGCCTGGTCCACACCACCCTGAGGGGAGCCCGGTAGGACGCCTGGTCCATACCGTCCTAAGGGCAGCCCGGTTCACACCATCCTAACGGAAGCCCGATGGGACGCCTGGTCCACACCCGGTGGGACGCCTGGTCCACACCACCCTAAGGGAAGCCCGGTGGGACCCTGGTCCACACCCGGTGGGACGCCTGGTCCACACCACCCTAAGGGAAGCCCGGTGGGACCCTGGTCCACACCCGGTGGGACGCCTGGTCCACACCGCCATAAAGGGAGCCCGATGGGACGCCTGGTCCACACCCGGTGGGACGCCTGGTCCACACCACCCTGAGGGGAGCCCGGTAGGACGCCTGGTCCATACCGTCCTAAGGGCAGCCCGGTTCACACCATCCTAACGGAAGCCCGATGGGACGCCTGGTCCACACCCGGTGGGACGCCTGGTCCACACCACCCTAAGGGAAGCCCGGTGGGACCCTGGTCCACACCCGATGGGACGCCTGGTCCACACCACCCTGAGGGGAGCCCGGTAGAACGCCTGGTCCATACCGTCCTAAGGGAGCGCGACTTAGCTTTTGGATTCCTTGGTCGGCATGAGAAGTTCCTTTCTTGTTGAGAGTGATCGCCATCTTGTCTACGTGCATCTGCAAATAAAATTTTATTTAATAATTTATTGATCTAATCGCTAACTTTACTCAAGAAACTTAAATTCAGTGGGTATAAGGATAGTAATTCTCGAAAGTTCATAATCGCTATCACACAAATCGCAATCAAATGTTTGATCAATAAATATTGATATATTCGTGTCGAAATCGAGCGGCAATTACTCAGCACTATGTCAAAATCAACTAATATCATTTGTAAGCCCGAAGTCCGATGTACAACTTTTCAGAATTAACAAAAAAAAACATACTCTAACTAAAGTAAATAGTACGAGTCACCGCTTTTGTTCTCATCAATCAATAATATCGATAATTACCGTACCTTCTCGACGAGACACTCGCGCACATTGCGCAGCTTCAGCGGGTTCCACGTCTGCAACGACGATAATTGATTGATTACGATAGTAAAATACTACCTTACCTCCTTGAGATACTCGAATCCCTCATCAGCGATGGTCGAATCGGACGCGTCCACGCTGTGGAGATGCGCGTCTCTCCTTGAGTGAAATTCCGAGCAGCCGAAGTCGTACTGCTCCTGAAATATAAGTCAAAATACCTCTCGTATGAGAGGTACTAAACGGTGGGACTCCTGGTCCACACCACCCTAACGGAAGCCCGATGGGACGCCTGGTCCACACCCGGTGGGACGCCTGGTCCACACCACCCTAAGGGAAGCCCGGTGGGACCCTGGTCCACACCCGGTGGGACGCCTGGTCCACACCGCCATAAAGGGAGCCCGATGGGACGCCTGGTCCACACCCGGTGGGACGCCTGGTCCACACCACCCTGAGGGGAGCCCGGTAGGACGCCTGGTCCATACCGTCCTAAGGGCAGCCCGGTTCACACCATCCTAACGGAAGCCCGATGGGACGCCTGGTCCACACCCGGTGGGACGCCTGGTCCACACCACCCTAAGGGAAGCCCGGTGGGACCCTGGTCCACACCCGGTGGGACGCCTGGTCCACACCGCCATAAAGGGAGCCCGATGGGACGCCTGGTCCACACCCGATGGGACGCCTGGTCCACACCACCCTGAGGGGAGCCCGGTAGAACGCCTGGTCCATACCGTCCTAAGGGAGCGCGACTTAGCTTTTGGATTCCTTGGTCGGCATGAGAAGTTCCTTTCTTGTTGAGAGTGATCGCCATCTTGTCTACGTGCATCTGCAAATAAAATTTTATTTAATAATTTATTGATCTAATCGCTAACTTTACTCAAGAAACTTAAATTCAGTGGGTATAAGGATAGTAATTCTCGAAAGTTCATAATCGCTATCACACAAATCGCAATCAAATGTTTGATCAATAAATATTGATATATTCGTGTCGAAATCGAGCGGCAATTACTCAGCACTATGTCAAAATCAACTAATATCATTTGTAAGCCCGAAGTCCGATGTACAACTTTTCAGAATTAACAAAAAAAACATACTCTAACTAAAGTAAATAGTACGAGTCACCGCTTTTGTTCTCATCAATCAATAATATCGATAATTACCGTACCTTCTCGACGAGACACTCGCGCACATTGCGCAGCTTCAGCGGGTTCCACGTCTGCAACGACGATAATTGATTGATTACGATAGTAAAATACTACCTTACCTCCTTGAGATACTCGAATCCCTCATCAGCGATGGTCGAATCGGACGCGTCCACGCTGTGGAGATGCGCGTCTCTCCTTGAGTGAAATTCCGAGCAGCCGAAGTCGTACTGCTCCTGAAATATAAGTCAAAATACCTCTCGTATGAGAGGTACTAAACGGTGGGACTCCTGGTCCACACCACCCTAACGGAAGCCCGATGGGACGCCTGGTCCACACCCGGTGGGACGCCTGGTCCACACCACCCTAAGGGAAGCCCGGTGGGACCCTGGTCCACACCCGGTGGGACGCCTGGTCCACACCGCCATAAAGGGAGCCCGATGGGACGCCTGGTCCACACCCGGTGGGACGCCTGGTCCACACCACCCTGAGGGGAGCCCGGTAGGACGCCTGGTCCATACCGTCCTAAGGGCAGCCCGGTTCACACCATCCTAACGGAAGCCCGATGGGACGCCTGGTCCACACCCGGTGGGACCCTGGTCCACACCCGGTGGGACGCCTGGTCCACACCACCCTGAGGGGAGCCCGGTAGAACGCCTGGTCCATACCGTCCTAAGGGAGCGCGACTTAGCTTTTGGATTCCTTGGTCGGCATGAGAAGTTCCTTTCTTGTTGAGAGTGATCGCCATCTTGTCTACGTGCATCTGCAAATAAAATTTTATTTAATAATTTATTGATCTAATCGCTAACTTTACTCAAGAAACTTAAATTCAGTGGGTATAAGGATAATAATTCTCGAAAGTTCATAATCGCTATCACACAAATCGCAATCAAACGTCTACATCAAACGTCTACGTCTACAATCAAACGTCTACGTCTACAAGCCATTACGAGACCGCACTTCATCCTTCGGAATCAACATAGATTTGACAACCAGTACTCCCAGATACCATTCTTTCCCTGTCAGAACCTCACGATGGTACTCCCAACTTCCTGAAAGTATCCGCACTGCTCCCAATATCCGAATGTTCAAGCGTCGACTTGAAAACCATCCCATCACCACTGATCTCGCCAAACTCACCTAATGCAGGAGAGTCCCCCACCCCTTTTCCTGCTTTTCAACCTTATGAATGTCACTTTTCGGTCTCGTTGCGCCTCGGGCATAGATAAATTACTAAGAGACTATAATTTTTTTTGTGTCTGTCTGTCCGTCCGTGGGTATGTATGTATGTGGGTATGTATGTCACGCTCCGGAAATCGCCCAAAATCGCCCTTTTCGCCCGTTTCCAAGCCTAACTCCTTCAGAAAAGGTATTGTAGTGATGATCCGAAAAAAATCAAAAATCATTTTCATCATCACTATGCAATATGACGAAATAGCTTACAAACCCGTTTTTCGCGCCGTTCTCGCCGGAAACTCAACCAAATCGATCGTGCTTGGCATCAAACTACTCGCAATCAAAAGTTTCAAAAAATCGATAATCAATTTCGTCATCACTATGCAATATTGCGTAATAATGATGAAATAAACCGTTTTTTGCGCCGTTTTCGCCGGAAACTCAACCAAATCAAATATATTTTTTTTTTTCATTTTTATTATTACGTCATCAATCGATACCATAACCCGATTACAGTATCCTAAAAGGTTCGGCGGGTCAGATTTAGTTCGGTGAGTCAGATTTATGACTTTTGTCATAAATCGATACCGTACCACTATTACTATGCACCAAAGTTGTCGACTAGGTCAAACTTAGTTCACTGGGTCAGATTTATGACTTTTGTCATAAATCGATACCGTACCACTATTACCATGCACCAAAGTTGTCGACTAGGTCAAACTTAGTTCACTGGGTCAGATTTATGACTTTTGTCATAAATCGATACCATCTCACGAGTACAGTACCCCAATCGGTTCGGCGGGTCGGAATTAGTTCGGTGAGTCAGATTTATGACTTTTGTCATTAATCGATACCGTATCACTAATACAGAACCCTAATCGGTTCGACGGGTCAGACCCGGCGACATTAGCTAGCGAGCGCAGCGAGCCTGCGAGTCCCTGGCGGAAGGCTCGTGGGGCTGAGGGCGAGCCGAAAAAAGATGGGATGGGGCCACGCAGTGGCCCCATCCCATCTTTTTTCGGATCGCCCTCAGCCCCACGAGCCTTTCGCGAGGGACGATGCCAACTCGGTCCGCGACTGTGAATATTTTATCTACCAATGTGGCCCACTAGCCCAAACGTAATTCACTGGGTCTGATTTATGAGTTTTGTCGTAAATCAATACCGTATTACTTTTATATAATATTAACGTGATTCGCTTGATCAAAGTTAGTACGGTGAAACACATTCACGCGTGCGGGAGGCCTCACGAGCCTTCCGCAAGCGTTCGCACATAACTGGGATAAAACCTTAACACACAACCCGGCGACGCGAAGCGCTCGCAGAAGACTATCACAACCCGGCGTTGCGCGCACGCTGGCGAGCGTAGCGAGCCTCATTGCAGCCGCAGGCTGCTTGCCACCCGCAGGGTCTAGCCGGGCGTAGCCCGGCTAGTTATTATTATTATTATTAATTCGTGCTCAATAACTGTCCAAACGTGCTTCCCTTTTCCCACTCTTACCAAGAGCACTTTTTCTTCTCAACAGTCATCTCCGCATCGGAGGAACGGGATGAGAAGAAAGGGGAGGGAGCGAGGGGACCATTCCTGAAACCATGACAGGTTACGATAGTAATATCAATCAATAAAACACAGTATTTTAAGAGGCGAGTTATCTGTTATCTTACAATTTCCACAGTACCTGGCGAGAAATATTGGGATTGAGAAGTGTGAGTTGGGCGAATGCTCGATGCATGAATACGAGAAGAGGCCACGAATCGAGAGATATCTCGAGAGCACGATATGAAATCCATGTAGCACAACTGAAATAGAGTATTTGTATCGAAGATGCCAAACCGAATTCAATAAACGCCTGCCTCACGAAAACAATCGAATCCACCCACACAAAGTGTACTGCAATGGCTGCAGAGAGGCAGTCAAGAAAGCAGTCTTGTCGTACGATATCAACTTACCTTTGATATCGTTGACATGCTTGACGATCCTCTGTCGAACCGCATCGATGTCAGTCGCTTCGCATCGTCTACGTCCTTCTGCGAATAAACAAATATCACCAAAAATACTCTGACATGTGTGCTTCGCATTGTGATAGTCACACTAAATATTGGGTTGCAGGAAATGAGGAGGAAACGAATTTCGGGGAAGACAGATAAAGTAATGAAGTGATCATGCTTCCGTATTCGTGAACTATCGATCGGGAGGTTATATTCACTTTGTCCTCCTTCATATTGATTCCGCTCACTCGTCGAAATCGTTCTATTCATTCTGGCCGTAGAGTGGCAACGGTAGATCGTCCGGGAGTGAGCCGCCATTCGGGATACTATAAACATTAAATAATTAATCAGCGATATCAGATCAATGATTAAATTTAAATATTTATAGGAGGGATGAACAACAGAATAGGAAGGAGTGATGATTCAAGACTGAGACGCAAAGATGAAAGGCAGGACAGAAAACCTGATATTTGTGATGAGAAGATATACAATCACTGAAACATGGTTGCCGCCGGCAATGCAAAAAGCAAACGGAAAACAGTGAGGTCGTGATAAACGAGAATCCTATTGTATTGAGGGCTACATTTTCCGAAGGTCTCTAAAGGAGGGTCAAATGAATTGAGAACAGGTATGCAATTCCCAACAGTAGAGAGGAAAACATTGGAAATTGCAATATTAACAAACAGGTTTCGATTGACGGTTTACTTGCTCTGAATTTGCACTCTTGCACAAGAGGACACATTATGTAGCATTCAAGAATAAAATTAACAAATGTGGTCAGCATAAAACATACTCTAACTAAAGTAAATAGTACGAGTCACCGCTTTTGTTCTCATCAATCAATAATATCGATAATTACCGTACATTCTCGACGAGACACTCGCGCACATTGCGCAGTTTCAGCGGGTTCCACGTCTGCAACGACGATAATTGATTGATTACGATAGTAAAATACTACCTTACCTCCTTGAGATACTCGAATCCCTCATCAGCGATGGTCGAATCGGACGCGTCCACGCTGTGGAGATGCGCGTTTCTCCTTGAGTGAAATTCCGAGCAGCCGAAGTCGTACTGCTCCTGAAATATAAGTCAAAATACCTCTCGTATGAGAGGTACTAAACGGTGGGACTCCTGGTCCACACCACCCTAACGGAAGCCCGATGGGACGCCTGGTCCACACCCGGTGGGACGCCTGGTCCACACCACCCTAAGGGAAGCCCGGTGGGACCCTGGTCCACACCCGGTGGGACGCCTGGTCCACACCGCCATAAAGGGAGCCCGATGGGACGCCTGGTCCACACCCGGTGGGACGCCTGGTCCACACCACCCTGAGGGGAGCCCGGTAGAACGCCTGGTCCATACCGTCCTAAGGGAGCGCGACTTAGCTTTTGGATTCCTTGGTCGGCATGAGAAGTTCCTTTCTAATTGAGAGTGATCGCCATCTTGTCTACGTGCATCTGCAAATAAAATTTTATTTAATAATTTATTGATCTAATCGCTAACTTTACTCAAGAAACTTAAATTCAGTGGGTACAGATACAGATATAGATTTATTCAATATTCAGGGATTGGGTCTGTTGAATGATAGCCAAGTTCCATGCATTAGGGTCTCTTCTGCAAATGCTCTGCCAGTTAACTCCAAGTAGTTCTGTTAGCTCGTCGCGCCATCGTGTCTTTGGTCTGCCGATTGGCCGATTACGGTCTATTGGGGTCCATTCCATAATTAGCTTATCCCATCTTTCGTCTTCAGTTAATGCAAGCCTCCTTGCCCAATTCCACTTTCTCAACATTGCTTGGATCCTTATGTCAGGGAGTGGGACTTTCTGGGAAAGCCATTCATTGCTCGTCCTTTCCATTCTAGTAATTCCTGCCATCTTTCTCATCATAGATCTCTGTACTACAACAAGTCTATTCCTGACGTTCTTAGTTAGACTCCACATTTCGCTTCCGTAGATTAAAGCCGGTTCGACACACATCTTGTACACTCTTGCTTTGAAACCCATTTCAACTCGCCGGTTGGTTAGAAAATTGTAGAATCTGTTGGATCCTTTCCATGCACTTCCGACTCTTCTATTGACTTCCAACATTGTATCTTGGTCGAATGATATGCGGACTCCGAGATATATGAAATTTGACACGTATGTCAAATGTTGTTGATCGATAGTGAGCGGAGTCAGTACTCGATTAGCCATTGCTACCGTCTTCTGTTTGTTCACAAGTAAACCGACCTTCCTGCTTTCTCGGCATAAATCTTCCAGCATATTTTGCACCTCCTTCGGATCATGCGAAATCAAAACGAGATCATCCGCGTAGCGTAAGTGATTTAATCTCTTCCCATTAATATTCACTCCATATTGATCCCAGCTCACTTTCTTCAGCACTTCTTCTAATACACTGTTGAATAAATGGGGCGATAATGGATCGCCTTGGCGAACACCTCGTTCTACATGGATTCGTACTTTTTCTTTACCCAGCCTCACGAAAACTTTTCCTCTTTCGTACACATCTTTCAATACACTTATGAGCTTTGCATGTACGCCTTGGTTGAGTAGTGCCTTCCAGAGCGATCCAAACTCAATCGAGTCAAAGGCCTTCAGATAGTCGACAAAGACGAGATAGAGGGGAAAATTGTACTCGGCCGAGCGGCTGATTAATTCGGATATAGTGAATATATGATCCGTGGTTGAGTAATTTCTCCTGAATCCCGCTTGTTCGTGTGGTTGCGCACTATTCAGAGTTCCTTCAATTCGTGTATCAATAACTGACGTAAAAACTTTGTACACGAGATTCAAAAGGGCGATTGGCCTATAATTTGATATTTCCAATTGACTTCCTTTTTTGAAAATGAGCGATATGACGGAGTCAGGTAGCGAATTGGGAACAGTTTCTTCGATGACCCATTTGTTGAAGAGGTCACATAGAGGCTTGACGAATATATCGATTCCCGATTTCAGCATTTCTGCTGTTATAGAATCAGGCCCCGCAGACTTATTTTCCTTTAGTTTCCGAATCGCATTGTTCACCTCGCTTGGTAAAAATTCAAGAAAGGGTTCATTTGACCGTAGAGGCAATCGTGAAGGACGCACAGTTCTTTTAAAAAGCTCATTGTAAAAAGTTTGCACTACAGAAGTCATTTCGCTCTTTGTAGTAGCAACTGATCCATCCGTTTTGTTAAGTTGGGTGAGCTGCGATCGACCGATTTGAGATGATTGGATTGCACGACGTGCACTTTTTCCATATCTTACTGCCTCTCTTACAACTTCCAAGAGTTTCCTTCTCAGATCTTCAAGAATGGATACGCGTAAGGCTTTGCTTGTCAAAGAGAATTCGATTCGTTTCTGTGCCGTATTTGCATTATCCCTTAATTTCTTCCTTTCAGTAAACAGATGCATAGTCTTTGCCGAGAATCGTTCTACTTTCTGAACTGGGATCATACTTTCCTTGCCAACCGATGTTATATCTTTCGATAGAGTTTCGTAAGTTTTGAAGTTGACCGTTGCTGCATGGATCTTCGCAGTGAAAGTTCGCCGATCAAACTGCAAGAGCAAACGAGGTTTATGATAAAACTTCCTTCCTTTTGTTTCAAATTTGAATCTTGCAAGAATCAGTCGATGGTCAGTAGTAAATCGAAGGCTTCCGACGACCGAAACGTCTTGGACATTGCTTCGACTCCGAGACATGATATAGTCGATTTGATTGCGTGTTGCCATGTTGGGAGACTCCCATGTCCATTTCCGGGTTTCACGTTTCATAAATCGAGTATTATGCGCATATAAATTCAATTCGCAACAAAAATCAGCAAGGGTTTGACCCCGTTCATTTCTCGTTCCCAATCCATGATTTCCAATATATTCCTCGTCCGGTGCTATTCTTGCTCCAATTTTTGCATTAAAATCCCCCGCAACAACAACGTGCCCTCGACCACCGCCCGGTAGGTGAACGCGATCAGTGGAAGAAGTAACGAGAGTTGCAAGTTCATTCAAAAACCTCTCATATTCCTGGTCGGGATGGCTTGAAGTGGGAGCATACGCGTTAATAATGCGCAGGCCAATTGTGGGTAGATCAAGATACGATAGCCGGTCGTTCACTTTGTGGAATAAACAGTTAGATGCACTGAAAGTTAGGTGCCCATTGCATGTGTCCCCACAGGTCAGACGATATTAGACGGTAGAGGTTTATGGATTAGACATCAGACAGAATACGGAATACAATAGGTTGCGACATTGACGGGGTGATAACGGGTAATAACTGTGATAATAGGAGAAAGGGAAAGGGGGAAGGGGATCGACCGGTCGAGGGGCTCGGTTCCTCCGGAACCCTCGACCTTTCGCCGTTCCATCTCTCTGACGGCTGGCTCCGCCTCTCTGATTCATCCGATTGGCGTCAGCGTTGTTCAAGGGGGAAACCAAGGATCTCTGATCCTTGACAACTACCCCTTTTTACCATAGTCCGTCCTCGGACTAAGTGAGAAAACAAACTACATTCCTACGTAAATGTCCTGGCTATTTTTTAATAGAGCCTCTTTCATGAGGAATTATCGTTACGCTCTATCTTCGAAAAATCAGCCGGAAATTGGGCATATTCTGCGTAAGCCGAAGGCGCTTGCAGTAACGTTGGAATCTAAGTACGTGACATCAAGACTTATTCACTTCGCGCAAAACAACTCTTGGTCCGACTATAATACAATCATTGAGTTTCAACTTCTACGGAGAATTTTCTTCTCTTGAACCACATAATCGAAATAGCGAATCGCATTCGGCTCAGTCGGGTTGCAAGGATCAAGTTTCGCTTATCCATACTATACGCCTTCAAATGAAGACTAGGAGACGACTCTTTGAGAACCAGACCAGCCAGATCACCTCTACCTACCTTCCTCTCGCAAAGTTACGGCGAGGAAGCGACTGCCAGATTACACGGATTTCATGCTGCGGCATTCCATAAGGGAGTAGCCTTTCCACAGTCTTAGGAGCAAGCAGAGCTTCCGCCGAATTTCTAAGGGAGAGCGTCTTGTACCTTTGACACTAGATCCATCAAGATCCAATACCATGAAGAGGTCACCGCTCTGAAGGTCAGCTCGTGCTAGCACATTCTCTCTCTCTCGGTTAAACGGACGGGGTTCAAAACCCATTGGAAAAAGATTTTGAATAAAAATTGGTGGGGGACTCAATTGCTCTGCATAGACCTGATCTAGCTGATCTTCGCGATACTCTCATCGATATGAGAATATCCACTTTCCCTATTTTTGCTAGCTCAACTCTACACAATTCCGAATGAACTCAGTTCTCTTCGGTCCGCTCGACTCAGGCATTTCCTTGTCAAGGGCCTTGAGACTGGATAGATTATTGCTGTACTCTAACTCGATGTTCTTATCTGCTAGCAGCGAGTCCAGATAAATCAATTATATGCCTTTTCTTTTGCGAAGCGCTAACTGAATTTTGCAACTGATATTGAGAAAATCCAATTGGTTGAAACATAGGCAATTGGTAACTCATTTGAACGGGCATCTTCCGCAAGTTCGATGGTTAGTACAACATCGGCTGACCGTAATTTATATTAGTGTGATGCTGCAATGCACATTCTCTTCTGAAGTGACCCTCTTCTCCACATCCGTGGCAATAAATACCTTCCCTGTAAGGTAGCTCAGTATGATTACAGTAACCATACTCATTGATGTGCTGCTGCGTATACTGAACTTCGGGCTTCTGAATTTCAACTGGAACCTGAGATGCAAAGATATTAGGCGTACTACCATGGTCTCCATTCGAATTTGTCATACTATTCAGAAGACTCTCATACCGTTTTGCCAACTGGAGTGCATCCTCAGTAGTCTCGGGTGACTGTGCCTTCACGTAGAATGCAATACGAGGGGTCAATCTGTCCATGAATTCCTCTAAAAATCTCTCTTCTACTTCATCCTCACCTTTTCCTTGTAGAGCAGATTGGACGATTCTTCTAAGCCTTGTGAGAAATTGTTGAACACTCTCTCCTTCTTCATGCCTACAGTTGTTCAATCGTCTTCTTGCAAGAGACTTCTCTTCTGGGCCAGTGATCAGACTTCTCACCTTGTTGACTACAACATCATACTTTCTCTTGTCGCCATCCGAGAGTGTGTCGACTGCATCTCTCGCCCTTCCAGCAAGATTACCGATCAGATGGAATGCCTTTTGTTGATCAGTCAACTGAGTGGCAGCCATATTAATCAAATCATTGAATCTTCTGAGCCACATCGTCCAGTCTACATCATCATCAGCAGTGAAAGGCTTCTCATAGGGGTTATCGTGACACACATACGAGAAACTGTCCAATGCAGCGATCACAGGAACCACATTGTGTTCCTTTCTCGTCAGCACAGTTATATCGAATGATTTTTCATGATCCATGTCATCATGATTCGCTTCGAAATCAAGCACTGTCTGGACAGCATCCACCTCTTTGCCAATTAGCTCGGAAATGGTACTGTTGACAGATCTCGCTTTCTCGACTGGAGAGTCGAAATAGCTACAAGCGAATCCGGACTTATGGTCCGACATACCTCGAATCGTACGACTTGGAGTCTCACATGGATTATTGCACTGCAGTGTCCCTCCACCAGTGAAAGAGTTATCTAGTTCGTCCATGTACGTTGGCTAAACTGAAAAATCGATGTATAGCCCTCAAAGAACATATTCAATGTGAGAAATTACATAGTGAGCACACGGACTGATGTAGTTACTAAGTTAATCCACAAGCTATGTGAAAACAATGGCATCACGTTCATCAGAGAGTGACTAGTGTGGAAGCGGGCTACCATGGATTGACAATGGCGAAGAATGTACTCCCTCCCCATTCACTCATCTTATGTATGCATATTCCAAGAGCATACGATGAGACAATACAAACATACAGTCACAACAAACGTCCGCTTGAACAGTCAAAACATCTTCTTTCTGGAAGAGTTTTCAGACTAAACATAATGCATCCTTTGACAGAGGATGAAATCGGCCAGTTATATCGATTATCAAAAAAATAATCTTGTCACTCCCTCAGGATGTAAATTCTCGAATAAAAGGTATTGACTTCACAACTCTTCCAATTTTAACTACAGTGCGTTACATCCGCTCCTTCGCCGATTAGCTGTGAAATGGTGTAGTGAAAAAAACAAGAAATAACACAAAAACAGTCACATGAAATAATTTCGCACTTTACCTTACCGTTCTTTCTCAATTTTTGCGGCAAAAATCTACCTTTCTCAAACAGCCTCTCTCACTAGAGGCGCGCGCTTTTCCCTGGATCCTTTTTACTCATTAACCTCTCTCACTAGAGGCGCGCGCTTTTCTCTGGATCCTTTTTACTCATTAACCTCTCTCTCTAGAGGCGCGCGCTTTTCCTTGGATCCTTTGACTGCCACTCCTTTATTTCGCTCAGGAGCCGTCTTCAGCCAATCGAGGCTGCGATCATGATCATTTCGGGTACCCTACTGAGCACATGCGCCTAACAAGGTTGTCCAATTAGACCTCCGTTGCCGGCCATGTCTCAGAAACAAAGCGCATTAGAAAAACAGAAAGCACACACGCAAGCAAGCACACACTTCGGAGGAACACGAGAAAACACACGGGAAAGGAAGGGGGGGGGGGTGAAAACATCACAGAAATAGGGATGCAATCTGACACCAAACAGTCACAAATTTTGAAACTTCGCCGCGCTTGGTTGATCAAGCCAAACGCGGGGAAGTCCACTCGCAAGCTACCACTGAAAGTTAGGTGCCCATTGCATGTGTCCCCACAGGTCAGACGATATTAGACGGTAGAGGTTTATGGATTAGACATCAGACAGAATACGGAATACAATAGGTTGCGACATTGACGGGGTGATAACGGGTAATAACTGTGATAATAGGAGAAAGGGAAAGGGGGAAGGGGATCGACCGGTCGAGGGGCTCGGTTCCTCCGGAACCCTCGACCTTTCGCCGTTCCATCTCTCTGACGGCTGGCTCCGCCTCTCTGATTCATCCGATTGGCGTCAGCGTTGTTCAAGGGGGAAACCAAGGATCTCTGATCCTTGACAATGCCCAGGTCTTGTTAACCAAGAAACCGGTTCCATTAGCAGATCGAATACCGTATCCGACTAATAGATGCCCAGTTGCTGCTAGGGTAAGTGATGTATGGCCACACCTCCTTAGCTCTTGTAATGCAATGACATCAAACTGCACGGAACATACGGAATCTTCAAGCTCAGCAACACGGGCGTCAGACTTGAGCGTTCGCGTATTCAGAGACCCAATGCGGAAGGTGGAAAATGGCATCCGGGTGGACAGGCTACCCTTCGTGGTTGTCCAAGCGACACGAAGGGGATCCAGACGGCGGCCCGCCGAGACGAGAGAGCGGAGTCGACCGCCCAGCAAGCGCGCAAGAATAACGCGCAAGAAATTCTCGAAAGTTCATAATCGCTATCACACAAATCGCAATCAAATGTTTGATCAATAAATATTGATATATTCGTGTCGAAATCGAGCGGCAATTACTCAGCACTATGTCAAAATCAACTAATATCATTTGCAAGCCCGAAGTCCGATGTACAAATTTTCAGAATTAACAAAAAAACATACTCTAACTAAAGTAAATAGTACGAGTCACCGCTTTTGTTCTCATCAATCAATAATATCGATAATTACCGTACCTTCTCGATGAGACTCTTGGCGAGACACTCGCGCACATTGCGCAGCTTCAGCGGGTTCCACGTCTGCAACGACGATAATTGATTGATTACGATAGTAAAATACTACCTTACCTCCTTGAGATACTCGAATCCCTCATCAGCGATGGTCGAATCGGACGCGTCCACGCTGTGGAGATGCGCGTCTCTCCTTGAGTGAAATTCCGAGCAGCCGAAGTCGTACTGCTCCTGAAATATAAGTCAAAATACCTCTCGTATGAGAGGTACTAAACGGTGGGACTCCTGGTCCACACCACCCTAACGGAAGCCCGATGGGACGCCTGGTCCACACCCGGTGGGACGCCTGGTCCACACCACCCTGAGGGGAGCCCGGTAGGACGCCTGGTCCATACCGTCCTAAGGGCAGCCCGGTTCACACCATCCTAACGGAAGCCCGATGGGACGCCTGGTCCACACCCGGTGGGACGCCTGGTCCACACCACCCTGAGGGGAGCCCGGTAGAACGCCTGGTCCATACCGTCCTAAGGGAGCGCGACTTAGCTTTTGGATTCCTTGGTCGGCATGAGAAGTTCCTTTCTTGTTGAGAGTGATCGCCATCTTGTCTACGTGCATCTGCAAATAAAATTTTATTTAATAATTTATTGATCTAATCGCTAACTTTACTCAAGAAACTTAAATTCAGTGGGTATAAGGATAATAATTCTCGAAAGTTCATAATCGCTATCACACAAATCGCAATCAAACGTCTACATCAAACGTCTACGTCTACAATCAAACGTCTACGTCTACAAGCCATTACGAGACCGCACTTCATTCTTCGGAATCAACATAGATTTGACAACCAGTACTCCCAGATACCATTCTTTCCCTGTCAGAACCTCACGATGGTACTCCCAACTTCCTGAAAGTATCCGCACTGCTCCCAATATCCGAATGTTCAAGCGTCGACTTGAAAACCATCCCATCATCACTGATCTCGCCAAACTCACCTAATGCAGGAGAGTCCCCCACCCCTTTTCCTGCTTTTCAACCTTATGAATGTCACTTTTCGGTCTCGTTGCGCCTCGGGCATAGATAAATTATTATTATTATTATTATTAATTCGTGCTCAATAACTGTCCAAACGTGCTTCCTTTTTCCCACTCTTACCAAGAGCACTTTTTCTTCTCAACAGTCATCTCCGCATCGGAGGAACGGGATGAGAAGGAAGGGGAGGGAGCGAGGGGACCATTCCTGAAACCATGACAGGTTACAATAGTAATATCAATCAATAAAACACAGTATTTTAAGAGGCGAGTTATCTGTTATCTTACAATTTCCACAGTACCTGGCGAGAAATATTGGGATTGAGAAGTGTGAGTTGGGCGAATGCTCGATGCATGAATACGAGAAGAGGCCACGAATCGAGAGATATCTCGAGAGCACGATATGAAATCCATGTAGCACAACTGAAATAGAGTATTTGTATCGAAGATGCCAAACCGAATTCAATAAACGCCTGCCTCACGAAAACAATCGAATCCACCCACACAAAGTGTACTGCAATGGCTGCAGAGAGGCAGTCAAGAAAGCAGTCTTGTCGTACGATATCAACTTACCTTTGATATCGTTGACATGCTTGACGATCCTCTGTCGAACCGCATCGATGTCAGTCGCTTCGCATCGTCTACGTCCTTCTGCGAATAAACAAATATCACCAAAAATACTCTGACATGTGTGCTTCGCATTGTGATAGTCACACTAAATATTGGGTTGCAGGAAATGAGGAGGAAACGAATTTCGGGGAAGACAGATAAAGTAATGAAGTGATCATGCTTCCGTATTCGTGAACTATCGATCGGGAGGTTATATTCACTTTGTCCTCCTTCATATTGATTCCGCTCACTCGTCGAAATCGTTCTATTCATTCTGGCCGTAGAGTGGCAACGGTAGATCGTCCGGGAGTGAGCCGCCATTCGGGATACTATAAACATTAAATAATTAATCAGCGATATCAGATCAATGATTAAATTTAAATATTTATAGGAGGGATGAACAACAGAATAGGAAGGAGTGATGATTCAAGACTGAGACGCAAAGATGGAAGGCAGGACAGAAAACCTGATATTTGTGATGAGAAGATATACAATCACTGAAACATGGTTGCCGCCGGCAATGCAAAAAGCAAACGGAAAACAGTGAGGTCGTGATAAACGAGAATCCTATTGTATTGAGGGCTACATTTTCCGAAGGTCTCTAAAGGAGGGTCAAATGAATTGAGAACAGGTATGCAATTCCCAACAGTAGAGAGGAAAACATTGGAAATTGCAATATTAACAAACAGGTTTCGATTGACGGTTTACTTGCTCTGAATTTGCACTCTTGCACAAGAGGACACATTATGTAGCATTCAAGAATAAAATTAACAAATGTGGTCAGCATAAAACATTTAATTCACAATAAATAGAGAGGGGACGCAATTAAAACAAATCAGAAAAGTACAGACAATTTGAATGATCGTATCTGATTTATTTGCAGAGAGGTCGCAATTTACTTGATCAATACCGTACACTAGAAAGATGCGCAACTGATTATATTTTTACATTTAATTGTTTTCAAATTTAAGCTTATACTGCTATACTGCTCATGCCGGCAAAATAGTCAATCGTTACAAACGATTTCGAAATATACCAAATCAAGAGGCTCTTTAGAAAACATTTTATTCATGCTCAAGCCGGAATAATCAAGTGAAAACAATTATAACCAGTGAAGCCACGCCATTTCAAAGCACGATTTACAGGTTGATGCGAAAAATTACAGTAATTTGGTGTCGGATTAGTCGTCGTACACACGGAACCTTGGAGCGAATATTTATTTTTCAAATTCCTCAAATTTGAATTGGCGGGCAGTTGTTAAGCGTGTTGACTGTCAGTCTGAGTGGATACTCAGCTGACCGGGGCCGGTGTTTTGAGCGGGGCTGCTACGCAGTAATTACGGTGGTTGATCCATATTGATTGGTGGGCGCTACGCAGCAGCCAATCAGCAAAAAGTGGGCGGAGTCTTGCTTTTGCGTGGACCCCAAATGCCGTGGAAGCCCTGCTAAACGAGTTCACGACATATTGTAATAGCGAAGTAAGGTCTTGAAAGGTCCTTGTTTCCACAATGAGTTCGAATTTTTCTGCACTATATTTTTGTATATTTTTGTTTCAGCAAGGAATTTCTTTGAAGGTTCTTTATTTCGAACCAGATCGACGATTTTTCTCATTCGATAAGTAAAGTGTGTTCACATGCACTTCTCTCTTCTCTCGGCTGAATGGATAGGGAACATGACGAGATTGATCTCCCCAGTTCCTTATGTTGGTTCACCTGGCTACAATGGCCGGTCATGAATCTCTCATCCCCATTGTTTCACTCCATCAACGCATTGGTAAAGTATAAAAGACTCTTCTCTCTTGGTGTAGTCAATAAAATCCTTCTTCCTACTGAATTTCTACCATAATCATTATGCAGTTCCTTCCCTTCTCTCTTCTCTTCACTATCACAATTTCGACGGTATTCAGCAATGATAAGGTATATTATTCATTCTCTTCTAGTTTCCCGATATCTTATTGATGAAGAAAATAATTTGATATCTCAAAATTTCACAATTTCATCTCAGGTAAACACTAACGTTATCGCTGAACTTCAAGTCGAGGCTTTCGAATACGAGCATTTCCCCGAACCCAACGGTACAGTATCCACCTCGATCCATACTTTAATCGATCGACAATCCAGGCCATGAAGAGCATCATCCCTGCATCTCCGATGCCTGCCCAGAGGGTACGGTATACACTCCATTATACCGTATCTATTCGTTGCAGGATTCACTTGTAAGAATTCTAAATGCGTTGTTCGTCGTCTGAAGCGTGGTGTGGAATGCCCTTCTACGATGATTATCGGAGGTTAGCAATGTGACCTAGTGAGATCTACCGTACCCTTCTCAGAATGTCTATCCGGTCTTTGTCCTCACGGATCTGCGTGTGGAGCTGATAACAAGTGCTGTGTCCACAGACTTCACGATGAACACTAATCGATTATCTACAACTACTGACCTCAAAATATTCTCATTCTATTCAAAATAATATATTCATTGATCATTTGCTTGTCTGTATACACAATTGTTGGATTGTTGAAAAGTGTGCTTTATCGATTATCTTGTTCGGAATAAAGGTGCACAATACCGTAGACAAAGGCACGAATCGGTTCAATACAGTAATCCAAACAGATCAAACGCACGGGCGAGCAATCGATAATGCGAGATTGGGTAATAATCCGCACGAGAAAGTCTTGATCCAGGGAAGATAACCGGTAGGAGTGCGAAACGCGGGTACTGTAGGAAGATTACGATAACTCGGTTAACGGAGCAGAAAGAAAACTATCCGGATTACAATATGTATTATAAAAATGGACGCCGCTGAACAACCTACTGTGATAACGAACGAAACTTACTGGCGACGGGTGCAAATCAAATACCAAAATACAGTATAACGACGAATAAAAGTGACTAGTTGATACTACTACGGTAGGATAATGACAGGAAGTGGGCGGAGCCACGGGCAACAAAGTGGGCGTGGTCAAAGGGGGCGTGGCCTGTCCATGGACGCCTTAGTGGGAATCTCCATTGATCGACGTGGCATGACCATTCGAGAGCTTCGGAGAAGGCGACTGCAATACAACATAATTGTAAATTTACTTTCCTTAAAAATCATTGTATCATCCTCATAATGATCTGCGTATTTTCTAATATTTCTTCCGGTTTTTCATCATGCCAAATGTACAAAGAAATAAAAAAATAAAAAAGTGTCCACCAAATCATATTCGATCATCGAGAGTGATAGACTGGCTAACCTTTGAGTATGCGACTCTCCTCTTGTCGACGTACTTACTGTACTTGTATGCACGAGTGAGGAGAAGGAAGGAGAGGGAAGTCGCCAGAAGAGATTTGATCGGAGTTGCCGTCCTGTAGAAATGAGTTATCGCGTCATCATACGAATTGTATCAGCAGAAACTCCGAAGACATTGTCGGATTTTCCATTTACTTCCTCTATAGCTCTACCACTCTACTCATCCCTCCATCCCTCCACTCACTTGGTCGGGAGTAATGCCTTGATGAGCACCGATGCGAGAAGGGATCCGAAATTGAAGATTGTCGAGGCAAAGACAGCGAATTCGACGCGAGTCCATCGATCGGCACGAGAGAGATGAGGACGGAAGTATACCTGAGAAGATGGAGAGAGAGATGAGCACGACATGATTATAAGGAGAGCATCAAAGCAAAACTCTCTCTGCAATCATTCATGCCTTTGATGAATATTCTCTAATTATTATAGACTTGTCTCAATGCAGTTTCGTGATCAGAAAATTTTCGATTATGAAGAACATTCCACAATCGTTGTTCACTCCGTGAATTGTGAAACGAAAACATCAACAATTTTAGCAGAAAAAAATCTCACCCAGAATCCGAGGCCGAGATTGGCGTTGAAGAGAATGACATTGGAGACTGCCAGTTCACCCACGGGGAACAACCTGAAGAGAGATCAAAGATCAATTAACCGTCTATCAATCGTGCAAATTCCTCCTTCACTCCTACTCTTCTGATATGAAAAAATTGTGTATGAGCGTGAAGACATCGGAACAATTTGTGGATTTCGAGATGAAAAATTGGTCTCTTCATTCCGCGTGGCTCTTGTTACTCTCTCAGGAGAATGAAGAAACAGATTCTTCACCTCTATGACTCCCTATGGCTAACCCAATTGCCCCTCTCTCCTCACCTATGGATGACATTGGGAGAGAAGATGTGATTCTGGAAGAGTGCGTGAGAGACGGCGCCCGATGCAGGCATGTAGTGCGTCAGCAGCGTCCTGCAACGAATATCCATTACCGTAACCCTTTGCGATACCGTAATCTCCGTACCGTATAGCCTTTCCTCTCTTACATTACTTACTTTCCATTGAGTGGTGGGAAACATTCCTTGATTCGTCCGATGATTGATCTATCTTTAGGAATGGAAGAAGACGAGGAGGAGGGAGAGAGGGAAGAGGGACGAATCGATCTATCCATTGCAGATGAACGAGGGGTTCCATTTGCATCGTAACCCATTCTCCTCTCTCACTGAAAATCAATCAAGATGAGAGAAAAGTTAATTATCACGGACAATCATCATCGTGCTTCGTTACAATACCTAAGGTAGGGTGAAGAATTGGACGCTTCATTCATCGAGCTATCTCACAGATCAGAATGAATGATGATTCACTCCGTTGGCGCGAATCACATAATTTTCTCAAGAATTTCAAAACTACCGTATCCCCCATCTCTACCGTACCTTTGTGGTTACTCCTCGGTCTCGTTCTCTATGTGGTCGTTCCGTACGGGCGAAACTGTCGACTGAGGGAGACGAAAACGAGGGAAAGTCGCTGAAGAAGAACGAGATTAGTACATGAGAACTGACAAGTTCACGATAATTATCAATGATAACGAGCGAGTGAAAGACAGATCATCCTTGGGCAAATAAATGGACAGAGGGTCTTCACAACAATCAAGTGGACGTTCGTTCGAGAGAGCGATTGTAAAGTGTCATTCCCTAATAAGATCATCGGTGTCTCTCTGCTTCTGTGTTCTCTCTCCGTTTTCCCTTGTCTCTCCCTTTCCATTTGCAAGAAAGAAGACGTCATTGATAAGCAGGAGAAGAGGTTGAACGAGGGAGAGAGAAAGAGAGAGGAAGAAACGGCTGATTCACTCCTTCCTTCGCCATACACAATATTTCCCTCTTTTCTCGTCTCGGAACGGCTATTCATCAATATGTGACAAACCCACCATCAAAGGGGAATGGGCAATACCCAATTTGATGAGATTTCTACAAGGGGAACAATGAATTCTTTCGACGGAAGCCCATCTACAAATAAAAAGCAGTCGCCTAATTCCATCGAAATTCCATTGTCAAGACGAGACAGAATTCAAAGATTGCATTATCAAGACCAATGCCGATTCTACACTGCCGAATTCACGAATGACTTCCACTCGATTAACCCTTGTTTTCACTCTCATCGAATCTAGTCTATCAATGGATCCGCCAACCTTCTCTGAATCTATTCTCAGACACAAACAACGAGATAACGACACAATTATTAGCAAGATTATGCGTTAACTTATGAATGGTAGAGCATAACAAAACCTAGTAATGACGTAATCAGTGAAATCAGTCAATCAATGGACTGTTACTGGAAAGGAAGACAATACATACTCATGGAACAAGTTGAGTGAATGGGAGAGTGTTCACTCTTCACAAGAGAGGGACAGTGAATGGAAGAGAGATAGAAAGCACACGGAAAGAAGAGAGTGTAGACACAACAGTGAAGAGAAAGAGGCTTGACGTCACAATCCGTTCTCAAACCGGCGAATTTCGCACCGTTTTTCAAACGGTTTCCATTTCACAATTCGTCTCTTGTCATATTTTCGGCCATTCGACGAGAGATTAAAAGTTGATCATGGGAGGAAAAATGCGGAGTGAACCTTGTCAAGCTATGCGGGAGAGAAAAATAGTGAGCACAACCATGTAACTTGTGGTGCAGTGATGCTGAGATTGGAGGAGGGATAGGGGATCAGAGATAAGGAGGAGAGAGATGGCACTGATTTGTGAGAGAGACCAGACTGTTAGAGTAGATGAGAGAGTGATTGGATTGAAGAGAGTGATGGGATGAAAAGCTGCACAAAATGTTTCTCCCACACCCTCCGCAACAAAGAATGCTCAAAGTACCCGACAGCTTGACACTTGCCTGGCGCCTTCACTCGATATCACAAATATTGATCAAAATAAGACCATTCTTCCATTGATCGGATGATGTCTGTGGTAGGAACACATTTTAAATTCCAGTCTGCACAAACAACAGGACTAGCTCGAAACATGATGTAATATGCAATCCCCTCATAATAACGGTTCGATATTTGTTGTGTCGTTATCCTTGTGCGAATAACAGTCTTGAGTAATAATCTTGATGAGCTTTATCTTGAGGGCATAAGTCCAATACAGAACAGAAGAGACGTTGATTAACAACGTGCCGGGAAGAGAGAAGACAACTAGAATCAATGAATGATAGGCCACGATGGAAATGATGCGAAATATTACAGTACTTGAAATATGGAAATCATGGTAATCGTGGCGGGAGCCAAACTGCACTTGAATGAAGTGTAAGATACGGTAGTACGGAAGAGCACATTAATAATCAGTGTGCTTATTAATTATTTACTTATTGTGTATAGGGTAAACGTGACTATACAACACCTCCCCTTCAAGATTGGCATTGCCGATCTTAAAATACAGAAATGGGAGAGAGGTGAGGTGAGGACGTAGCACGGGGGGACGGGATTACTGCTTCGTCTCCGCAGTGTACGACTTCTTGGATGGATCGATGTTGAGTCTGACGATGGGCTTGGGATCGCGCCTTGGTCTCGTGTTGACGGTCTGCTTGACGGGGCTCGGCAGTGGTGACGATTGGGCGGAAGCAAATCTCGACGAGGCAGTAGAGACAGATACTCTGTCGTTCTCATCGTTCAGATTGAGTTCAACTTGGAAATCGTCCACAGGATCGAACCTTACAGGCATGTCCTCTTGTGGATCCATCAGAATCTCAATGGGTTCATCTCTGAACTCATCTCTCTGATCCATCATAACAGGGTCCTCGTTATATTGAACGGGTCTGTCCAGATTGAATGTATCGAGCAACAGTTGTAGAGGGACTTCAGTGTCACTCTCATCAGTTAGAGTAGGCATGCCGGCATTCTTTCGAAGCTGGTTGGCGTGTGCTCTCTGTTTCTTTCCATTGATCTCGACTTCGAACATGACTTTTCCCTTCTTTGCAGTTATTATTGCGGAAAGCCATTGAGTTCGATTCGGACCGTCTGGTGCTCGATAGTACACATGGTCACCTACAGAGTACCATCTGTCTCTGGTGCCATTTCTCTTATCAAATTGATCCTTCATCTTCTCGTCCACCTTATCAGATCTCTTTGTGGGACGGATGAGGTCGATCTTTGATCGAATTGATCTTCCGATGAAGACTTGAGCGGGGCTCTTGCCTTCGGGTACATTCGGGTTCGGAATTCGTCTGTACGTCATCAGAAAATCACGGATTATCTCTCTGTTTGGAGCTTCTCCATTCATCTTCTTCAGACTTCTCTTGAGCGTATCAACGAATCTCTCTGCTTGTCCATTGGACTGAGGATGATAAGGAGCGATTGTTATGTGTTTCATGCCGTAAGAGAGACACATTTGATTGAAGAGATCGGATGTGAATTGTGTGCCGTTATCCGACACAATCACTTCTGGAATACCGTATCTCGAGATGACATCTTTCATGAAATCAACAGTCACGGATGCTGTGATCTTCTGAGTGCAGTAGACTTCTGGCCATTTACTGTAAGCATCGACTATTACGAAATAGTATTCGCCTCTTACGGGACCGGCATAGTCGACGTGGATACGTTCCCACGGTCTCTCAGCCATTGGCCATGGTTGTAGAGGTACTTTGACCGGAGCCTTCGCTGCTTTGGAGCAACGATCGCATTTGTGTACAGTATGCTCGATTTCTTGATCGAGACCGGGCCAGAAGCAAATGCTTCTTGCGAGTGATTTCATTCTTACAATGCCGGGATGTTCGGAATGTAAGTCCTTGATTAGCCTCTGACGTAGTGTCTTGGGCACAACCACTCGATTACCATAGAGCAAACAGCCCTTCATGAGAGTCAAATCGAGTCTTCTTGTGTAGAATGGAAGGAGTGACTCCGCTTTCGCGTCCTTCTTCGACCATCCTCTGAGATGCTTCTTGATCACTTCTTGGAGAAGAGTGTCCTTCTCAGTCTCCAATTGAATGTCTCGAGCCGTGACAGGCATTCGACGAATGGCAGTACTGAATGTGTCATGGACATCCAATTCAGTCTGTACGAGTGAGATGTTCACTTCCTGTTCCGATTGACATTCACTTATCAATCTGGAAAGGGCATCAGCATAGAAGAATGAATTAGTATTGATGTATTCGATGTGGAAATCGTACATCAGCAGAGTTTCGGCCCATCTGTATATCCTCTTCGCAGTATAGGCTGGCACTCCCTTGGGTGAGCCGAAGATGGATAAGAGTGGTTTGTGATCGGTTTGAAGTGTGAACCGACGACCGAACACATACTTGTGGAACTTGCCCACAGCAAATATCAGAGCGAGTGCTTCTTTCTCGATCTGGCCGTAGTTCTTCTCTGCTGGTTTCAGCTTTCTGGAAGCGTGACTGATTGCACGAAGACTTCCATCGGGGAATCTGTGCAGTATGACAGCACCGATGCCGTCCTCGCATGCGTCTGCTGCGATCACGATTTCCTTCTTGGGATCGTAGTGAACGAGACTGAGCTGATTGTTCAGTATCTCTTTGATATCAGAGAATGCTTTTGCGCATTCTTTGGTCCACTTCCACTTCACATTATCTTTCAGTAAGTGATCGAGTGGGGATCGCAGTTTGTGCATGCCGTTGATGAATTGACCGTAGTAGTTGGCCATTCCGAGGAAACTGCGGAGCATTACTGCATTCTCCGGTTCCGGCATTGTTCGGATTGCTTCAGTCTTCTTTGGATCAGTATGTCTACCGTCCTTGTTGATGATGAAACCGAGGAAACTGACTTCCTTCATTCCGAATGAGCATTTCTCTGCTCGAGTTCTCAGTCCGAACTTCTTCAGTTTGAGCATGACTTGAATGAGCGTCTCATCGTGCTCCTTCTTCGTTCGACCTCCGATGATGATGTCATCGAGATAGGGAACTGCATGCTTTATTCCACTCAGCATTGTGTCCATTAGTCTTTGAAACATGCCGGGGGCTGCTTTCACTCCGAAGGGTAGCCTCTTGTATCGGAACAGTCCCTTGTGAGTGTTGATGACCAGTAGCTTCTGAGCTTCCTCGTCGAGAGGAACTTGTAGATAAGCCTCTGCGAGATCGATTTGTGTGAAGATCGAGGCACCATTCAGAGATGCGAAGATGTCTTCCGGTACAGGAAGAGGATGAGCTGGTAGATCGATTGCTGCATTCAGTCCTGTACTGAAATCTGCACACATTCGAATCGATCCATTCGGTTTGCTCACAGTCAGAATGGGGGCTGCCCATGCACTGTATTCCACCTTCTCAATCACTCCACTCTTCTCCAGTCGATCGAGTTCAGTTTCGACTCGTTCTGTGAGAGCGTATGGTACTGGTCGAGCTCTGACGAAGACGGGCTTGGCGTCAGGCTTCAGCTGGAGAGATGCTGACATCTCTGTGCAGCGTCCGAGACCACTTGCGGTTACCTCGGGGAATGCTGTTTTCACCCATTCAGTGTACTCTGCACTGGCCGACGGAGGTGTCGTGACCTCATTGATAGTCGGGCCGGGCTCTCGGATTTCGACGAGATTCAGCAGTGTGATGAAGTTCTTTCCGATGAGGTTGATGTTCTTGTGAGTGACATACATGTAGTCCTCAGCCTGCACACCACCGTACTCCGCCTTCGCTCTGAACTTCCCTTGTAATTGCAGTGTGTTTCCATTAGCACACGTTGCTGTACAGTCAGCACTTGAGCACTTGGGCTCTCCGATCGCTTTCCACGTCATCTCGGAGATGATGGTTATGTCAGCGCCGGTGTCGATCTTCATGGATGCTCTTTGTCCATTGATCTTGAGAGGAATGTGGTAGTCAGTTGTAGCTACCGTATCCACACTCACGCAGTGTGCATTCTTGCTCTTTGAGCGGCACGCAACTGCGATGTGACCTTTCCGGCCACAATTAGTGCACTCCGAATTCTTGAGGTAGCACTGTGATCGTGAGTGTCCCTTCCGTCCACAACAATTGCATGGCAGTTTGTTGTCTCCTTGTGAGGGTCTCATTTTCTCAGATTTCTTCTGATTGTTGTTCTTTCCCTTTTCATTCACATAGTTCACTTCTCGACGTGAATCAGTGATGGCTCTGGAATCTTTCTTGAGCTGTGACAAATCGTTGTAGTCCGATAACAGATCATCTAATGTGCAGTCTTTGCCTTTGTGCTTGGCAGTCTGCATCATTTTCATGTGTACATCGGAATAACGGGAGAGATCGAGAGAGTGCAAGAAAGTCAGGACCTTCCACTCGTTGATCGTTGCTTCGCTCACTTGAGCATTCTCCACTGTCATATTCACCCTTGCGGCGAGGATTCTTACATCATCAATGTTTTCCTTGCTCATTTTCAGATCCAGCATTTTCCTTCTCCTATCAAATATGGACGTGTTGTCTCCGAATAGAGTCAACATCTTGCTCTTGACTTGATCGAGTGTCATGTCAGCCCATTTGGTCGGAGCGATCGACTCAGTGAAAGTTCTCTCAACTGTTGTGGATACATGCCGGATCAGAAGTCTGATCTTTTTGAGATCGTCCCAGTCTTTCAGATCGATGAGGAATATGTCCTCATGTCTGCCCCACCATCTCTCAAAAGTACTTCCTTCTTCTGGACAGTACACGAATTCGTACATGCGCGTCTCGATAGCGCTGAGAGAGAGGCTCGACATTTCCGTCGAGGATTCGGGTTTCTGACTCTGCATTTGATTCTGGATAAGCTGCTCAATGAGAGCCTGGTTCTGGAGCTGAGCCTTGACCAGTTGCTCCATTAGCGTCTTGTCATATCCGCTTTCCGATGGCATTTCATCATCGTGACCCATTGTTGCTCAGAGTTTCTGACACAAATTCAAAAATCGGGCAGCACCTCCGGTGCAAATGATGAAATTGTGACCGACGAAGGTCTCAAATCAATCAACCACAGGTAGCAATCGTTTGCTCCTCAATCAGTGACAGTCGTTTGTCACTTTCAACTCACAAGAAAAGCGAAAAGCGCAAGTAACAGTCGTTAGTTACTTGCAAATCAAAGGAAAAACTATTTCGAAAATATTCGAAAATAACTTACTTTGAGTTCGAGTTGTCCTGAACGCCAGATGTTGTGTCGTTATCCTTGTGCGAATAACAGTCTTGAGTAATAATCTTGATGAGCTTTATCTTGAGGGCATAAGTCCAATACAGAACAGAAGAGACGTTGATTAACAACGTGCCGGGAAGAGAGAAGACAACTAGAATCAATGAATGATAGGCCACGATGGAAATGATGCGAAATATTACAGTACTTGAAATATGGAAATCATGGTAATCGTGGCGGGAGCCAAACTGCACTTGAATGAAGTGTAAGATACGGTAGTACGGAAGAGCACATTAATAATCAGTGTGCTTATTAATTATTTACTTATTGTGTATAGGGTAAACGTGACTATACAACAATATTCTTTGCAAAGCTGAAGAGAAGAGTAAAGTTGAAAAAGACACGCAAACAAGTAAGAAATAGAAATTCCATGGAACAAGAGAGAGAGAGAGAATGATGAAAAAGAGATGGAAGAATAGGAAAACAGCAGGGTCTTGAGAGGATTTCCGAGCTAGAGAAAGAAAGAAACTGAAGAGAGACTGAAGAGAGACTGAAAGGACTCATTCACAGGGTGAAAATGATAGAAAAAGAGGAGCAAAAAATAACAGATATCTCGCGAAAAGAAGCAGTTCTAGAAGAGAGAAGTGAGGGAGTTGTCGGAAGTAAGAGAAAGAGATGGAGAAGAGAAAGAGAGGGAAAGGGGTGAAGAGAACCGAGAGATTCATTCGAATGAGAACCCTCCCTCGCATGAGCTAATTTGAATCGTGACATTGTTTCACTCTTCACACGTTGACCTACCTCCTTCTTATCACATCTTTCCCATCTGACCACTACCACAACACCGCCATCTGGCTGGGAATGAGAAGGGGAAAAGGGTAAAGAAGGGGTGAAATGGACTGTTTACAAGAGGAAAGGAGCAGATTGAGCGGAGGGGAGGGGATGGGGTAACGGAGAAGGGGGTTGGGGGAGAAGAAGGGGAAGAGATGAAGGGACAGTGGGTGGGCAGGGGAAGAAGATAGATGGACTGAATGTGAGTAGGATGGGAGACGGTACAAGAAAGAAGGGAAAGGGAGCGATGCACAGTGAGAAAGAGTAGTGAATAGTGCCATTGAGTAGCTGTGTAGATACAGTGGAAGAGAGAAGAAGGGAGTTGAATAGAGGAAATAACTTCTCGTGCACTTCTTCTATTTATCACTCCTTGCAGGATCTAATCAGTGATTGGACACTCGTGATTTCCCATTGAGGACAAGTTAACACACGGGCTACAGTACCCGAAGACTAGATCTCTCACCCCATTTCGAAATAAGGTTTGACCTACCCCCCCCCTCCCCTGCCCCTCCTAAACCCAAGGACGCCAATTCTCACACAAGACCATCTCTTCATCTCTCGGTCAAAAAAGTGACCGAGTCAGCTCTCTTTTTTGCCCTCTTCCTACTCCCATTCGGGAACCGCCCTTTCTACCTCAAATGAGGGACGACCTTTCCCCTCTTCGACTGTCTTATCGAGTACCGTAATCTACTGTCATCGATCAGTATCTCAAAGCGAAAGCAACGCAATTTGCCACAATCTCTACAGCGTATCAACGGGAAGGAAGGGCGTTTATCAAACAATCGATATCTTACACGTAGATCAAGATAGAACAGAAAACAGGAACAGAATAGACTGATAAAGGGAGAGATAGAGATGATCCAAGTGATGGAAAGGGTGTGATAAGGGAGGATCAGTGCGGGGCAATCGAAGAGATAGAGCACGTAGAGAGAAGGAAAGAAGAGATGATCAATCAAATAGGATGGGGACAACGAGAAATGTGAGCAACCTAATCAAGTGTGAATGAATGGATAAACAGAGTGAATGGATACGGATGAGAGACAGGAGGAAGGGGAGAGACGGTAGAGATACAAAGACTGATCAGTGATAGAGGATAGGTGGGAGAGACAGAGAGAGTATTTCGAGAATCTCTCTCTCTTTCTAAAAAAACCTAGATATCACACGCAGAGTAACACAATCCTCTTGTTGCCTCCTACCTCCTCTCGTCAATCAATACAAACAGCCTATCGGATAAAGGTCAACAAAATAAGATTACGGTAACAACAGTGGATGGATTGAGGAGGATACTGTGGTGGTGTGTCTACCGTAATCTTCATACGAGTGTCATTCCGACGACGTGTCTAATCTGTTGATTATCACACGCTGCGACGATTGCATCGTCTTTGATCGAGAACGAATTCACTGCCGATGGAAACTCATCCGTGAGAAGGGCTGTGAAGTAGGAGAGATCAAAGATGAATTCACTCGAAACGAAAGTTTTCAACAACTAGTAGAGATCAAAAATCAACTTACCATTGAATACGCTGGAGCTCTCGAGAGTGGGCGCGAGCCACGGGGAGAGACGCACCAGAGTGATAGTCGAGCTGGAGAGATCAAAGATCAAACTACGGACTAACATGGGACTGGTCTCAACTCGAATTTTTCAATCATATTTAAATTTTGAGGATTCACTCATTTTTACATAGAACTTGCAGAACAAATTGTACGGGGCTATCAGTAAACTACGAAGATCAAAGATTAAAGATCAAAGATCACTACTGACAGTCCAGCCTGGGAGTTGGCAGCGGCGTCCCAATGGATGAGTGAACCATCGATGGAAGAAGCGAAGAGATTATCGGAGAGAATCGGATGGAATGCCATCTGATGAAAGAAGGGAGTTAAGACGTTTCTTGATTTCTAGTCTTGATTCGCTATTGTAGAAGACAAATACTATGATCAATTATTATAACCCCTTCCGAAATCACCAAGATGTTTCATGCTACTTATCGAACCATCAATAGCAAATCATTAATAGCGCCTTCCTCTTGCATACCTTAGTGATAGCTCCATTGGCCAATCCGAAAGTGTTTCTTGTCTCAGGTGGTTGATCTCTATTCGAACCTCGTGCATCAATGAATGACACGCTTCCACTCTCGTATCCTGCTCCCAGCTAAAGAAAATCTTTTATTTTTACGACACAACGTTCGATCCAACACTGAACCCGAGAGCCCACATTCACATCTCGCTATTGAAACGAGATTTTTTCAACTCAAAATTATTTTCTTAATTCTAAGAACGAGACAAAAAATACGAGGCGAATTGCATCCTCAACAAACTAAAATCCGAAACAGTGTCGAAAACAGTCAACAATATGTCTGTCATCTCGAAACTTACAATATTTGTCTGGGCGGGATGCGTGGCCAGAGCAGTGCACGAATCACCGAAGACCTGAGAGAAATCAATGATCAAACCCTTTCTGATCAGTCGTGAACACTAACGCCATTGTCAAGGCATCAACTAAATATCTTTTTACTTTTGAGAGTTTCTTCCTTGCATCATTAGTATCATCAAAATAATAATCGAGATCAAAGATCAAATATCTCTCTCACCTTGGGCGATACAGTGTACTGGGGAGTGATCGTCGACGAGGAAGCTCGAATGTCCCACAACTGAAATTGAACGATTGACTACCCGCCGATTTCGTGCTACGAAGAATTTCCTATTCTACTTTTCATAGGATGATAACGCTGATGCTATCGCGTAAAGGAAAAAAAAGAAAGAAATAACTTCCCCTCGCATTAATTCTTTCCTGACCACATACAGAATTCGATGAATTCATTCCGTTTCCCCAGCTCACATTAATCGTTCCACTCATATTTCCCGATGCGACGACTGCTCCTCCTCCCAGAGTCGTTATGCACTCGATACCTGCACCAGACTGAAAACAAATCAATAATGATAAAACGTCCCGATGAGTTTATGCTTTAGGAATGCCCTTTTTAAAACTGTTGACTCCTCCTCCTCCTCTTCCTCCTCCTCCCTGTTGACTCCTCCTAGTTAAAACTGATGACTCCTCCTATGCCTACTGAATCAATACTCTCTAACGTACCTTCGCAATGACTCGGCTCTCGTTCTTCACCCCATCAATCATCACTATCTGAAATTTAAACATATTATATTTAATTTACAAAATAAACAATACCTTTCCATCGGATCCTCCGACGAGAATGGAATTGTCGAGTGAAGAGACGCAAGTTGCCTGCAACATTCATGTTTCATTACTCACTCAAATTCTGTGAATTTTATGAGTAACGTGATAAATAGCTCTTGAAATACACACAACAATAGCGATGATGTTATCAATAATTATTTTCACGTTGCTTGTGCGATTTGCGTTTCATTTTTCAGTCATGCATCTGGTGGTTTGAGTGTAGAAATGAATGAATACTTCTTACCACGAATAGACAAGTAAAACAATCATTAGCAGCTCTTTTTTGAAAACATAAATTCTCATTTTATCTTCTCAGCTCACCTCCGCTCCTCCCTCGTGAGTGATAATTCGATGGAATAGTTGAATTCCCTTCTCATTCTCATCCAATTGCACAACGTGCACACTTCCATCAACAAGAGGAACCACGAAGTACGGCTGATTCGCCATTGCACTGCAATTTAATTGCCTTTTCCGCAAATTACCCCTTTTTCTTTTATCAACAACCTATTTTTACTGTTTCACACAACCCTCGAGGGCAATTATTGCCCGTTCAATCGTTCTTTTTAATGAGCCAATTAGTTATCGGTTTCTTCCGCACTACAACTATTGACCGAATAGTGATTCTTCAATAATACGGGCTCAACTTATAAAATAAAATGTAAATGTCTTCACTTACACCATATCATTCGGATCGGCGGGCAGTTTCGCATGTGCCAGTTGTCTGCAAGAACTTATTTAGTGAATTAATTAGGCAATTTTTTCAGTTAAGGTACAACCCGAAACTTTTGGATTTCACCAATAGATGCAATCTAACGCAGAATTCAGGATTTCATTACCACGACGGTAACACCGGCTGGTTCATTCGAAGTTTTTCATGCGTCGCGGTTACCGTAACTAAGCGTCGCGTTTTTGACTAAATTTGGGTGAATTTTTCAAACTGTTCTAAATACAATTTTGCAATTGGTTTCTGATTGTTCAGCGCCCCAGATTTAGTGAAACCGCTGTAAATCGTGCACAAAAACAACCAAAGCGATGGAAATCTGTGAGTTCGCTAGGTCAGATCGCCGACAGACTCGATTCAAGGGGGTTGAATTTGCCAAGGAATGAGAGAGTTTCATAGTATATTCTGGTGTTAGAAAATTGCTTAGGCTGTGAAACGTTCGCAAATTCAATAAAAACTATGATTATAAGGCTGTACGAGTCGTGGCGGGCTCATTTCCCACATTGCCAACACTGGAGCCGGAATTTTCAAAAAAGAGAGCCGGGGTTTGCATTTTTTTGGATTTTTTTGAATTTTTTGGGATTTGAGTAGTCTCATAGCGAATTGCCTGCCAATTTAAAACCGCCAATTCAAACCGCTTTTTAAACCAACCAGCCGTTTTTCTTATTTTGTAACCGTCGTGATTACATGAAGACCACTGTTGAAACCATTCTAAATAGACAATCATAGCGAGCCATTTATATTTCAAATGATAGCACTAATAGAATAAGTGCCTACCTGAATGCCTCATCATGATCGGGAGTGGAGGGACCGTGAAGGATGAGAGAGGGTTGAGGACCGAGACAACATGTGAGGAACGATGAAGTGGAAGAGAGGAACGAGATCTGACAGAACATACAATACCTTTCGGAGGCACATTAACTACGGCAACTATTCACAACAGGAAATTAGGCTCCAAACTACATCATACCCTAGTGGGTCGATTGGCGATAAGCAGGGAAGATTCCGTTGCATTGTGCATCAATCGCTGCGCAGCTGCAAGATTCATACTCTATCGACAACCACAAGTCTTGATATCGGAAGTTTAGAAGCAATCTATAGTCCGCTACTGTACCATTTCCGGCGCTATCACCGTAGGAGCTGGCATGGGGCGAATGCTTCATCAGTGCAGCAGCCATACTGTAAGTTACAGTCTATAACGGCGAATGTCTAATCGATTACTGCACTCGCCCTTCTCTTTCAACTACTGTATCGCATCTCTTCAATGTATTCTGTAGAGATCACGTCGACTCTTCACTTTCACTTTGTTCTTTTGAGCAAAACAGAAGATAAAACAAGTTTATTTAGTTATACAACACAGTTTGGTCTTGCCAATACTCGAATTTGGTTAGTCAGATGAGCCTGAGGGAAAGAGGTTGTTCCGAGAAAAAAGTGTATGTGACTGTAAGGACGAAGGGTATAGGGGAGAGCAATAATCGATGCATAAATGAACGATCAATCGATACATAAGGAAGGGATTGTCAACGGAGAGAAAGAGTGAAAAGATAGCTGTAATAGTATACTCAACGGAGAGGGGAGAGATAGACGGTAGCTGAGAGGGTACGATACCGGGAATTGGTAGGCGGACTATTCATTGATTCTTACTCTTTCCAATTATTCTCTGGTTAGGAAACTGAGGGTACTCTAGAACATTTAGGATAGGATACGGTAGTCAAAACAGAGATGTACATACAACAAATATTGCCTAGTAGATTGAGCTATAATTGGGTAGCTAGCGAAGCCTGAGTAATGCACAATACTTATCACTAGCGAAACTGTAAGCTGAGAGGGGGGGGAATAGGGGGTGTTTTCTGAGTGGACTGATTGTTGTGAGGGTAGGTCATTGAAGGGATAGGGCACAAGTAATTCGGAATCCATACATTATTATGAGATCACTCAATCTTCTACGACGGAAACTACGATTCAAAATATGGAAACTCTGACAAACTCGATAACATAAAAGAAAGAAACGCCTAATCTGCGCATACAAATCATTTGATAGACAAGAATAGAGCTCCTATGAGGGGCATACGAGGGAGAAGAAAAGGGGGCAAGCAACCTAGAACGGATGCTGCTGCTGCTGTTGCTGCTGTTGTTGCAGTTGCTGCAACTGCTGCAGTAGCTGCTGCTGTTGCTGCAGTTGCTGCAGTTGTGAAGCGAGAGTGACGGGTGCCATGGCAGCAGCAGCAGCTGATGCCATCTGTTGCTGAGTGGGGATAAAGGGAGTGTTCGTCAGCTGCTGCGGAGTTGGCTGCAGCTGCTGCATCAACAGCTCGTACGGCATCACCACTTGCACCCCTCTGTTCTGGGCGGCAGCTACGGCAGCTGCAGCTGCATTTGCAGCATTCTGATTGGCTGCAGCAAGTGCAGCGCTCTGATTTGCTGCCATTGCCTGCTGCAGCTGGGCCAGCAACTCCGAGTTGGATGAGGGAGGCGTGGCAGGATCCGTTCCCGAATCTGCTACACGAGGTCTCTTCGCGTCAGAGGGACCGGCCAGCTGCTGCTGCTGCTGCAAGGGACACAATTACTTCCGTTCAGGAGTTACTTCATGATACCCTCCCTCCCTCCCTAACCCTATATACTCTACCTGTTGCGCCTGTCGGATTGCATTCGTTTCGGCAATCTGAGTGGCGATATACTTCTTCTGATCCTTCATTGCAGCTGCTTCTCTCTCTGCATCCGATACGAATCCCGCGTATCTTATCCAGTGATCGGCCGATAGTGCGGGATGACTCACGTGATGGGTCATGTTGTTCCGGAGCAATGCATGCATCTGAAAATGCTCCCATTTCGTACCGATATACTCATTGTCAGTGTCAGCTGAAACGCTAACGTTCCAGCTCCGATACCATTCATATAAGTGTAAAAAAAGAAAGTGTAAAAGTGTAAAATAATGTATCTTACATGTTCTGCCTTGTGTCGTCCATCGAAGATCTTCTGCATCATTGCATCCGAGTGTCTCGTCGGCATGGTGGGAGCAGCCACTGTGGTGGACGGTTGAGACGTCGCCACCAGATTGGCAAGCGTACGATTCGTACGAGCTGCATGGGCTGCAGCATGGATGGCTGCAGCTGATGCAGCAGGAGATGGTTGAGGAGGAATGAGAGATGGAAGGAAGGGCATTGGATGGGGAAGAGGAAGGGCGGGATGGGAGGTGGGCACTGAGACAGCAGCAGTAGTGGGAGCAGAGGGAGGAGAGAGGGATACTGCAGCTGCAGCAAGCACTGCTGCAGGAGGAATCGATGGAGACTCAGACAAACGATCCGGCTGCAAATGAAGACTGTTAATCAATGCACCCATCCTACCGTATCCCCTCCCCTGGTTGAATACCGTACTTCTTCCTTCTTAGCTGCTTGTATCAATGCCAATTGCACTTTCATATCCATCTTCTCATCTCTCTCGAAGACTGGAGGAGCCATGAAGGGTCTGAAAGGTGGATACGTTACTACCGTAATCTCGCAGTGTTGTCAATAGAACAGCTACCGTAATCTTCTCGCTCTAACAATTGTCAATAACTAACGTGGGTCCGTTCTTCGGTCCGTCCATTTGATTGATGAAACTTCCCTTCTGGAGAAGACCCGATTCGATCATTCGATTGTATTCTCTCCATTTGATGTCTGCAATAACGCCATTCCATTTCCAACTGTTACAACTTCAATTGTTTTCGCGAAAATAGGAATAAGGCTGTAAAAGATGAAAATGGACTTACCAGACTTCTGAATCTTGACCATGTCCACTAGTTCCTCCTTAATCGCACGAGCACGAAGTTTAGATCGAGTCTGCAATAGAGAACCATTGATCTATCGCTGCTACCATACCCATCGTGGTCACTACTGTAATCCCCTTGACTACACTACCTCATCATTGTAAGCCGTGACGATATTGCACATTTCATTGAATAGATTATCGACGGGAATTACATCGAAGAGAGAAAGAATCTGCATGTTCTCACGAGTTCGTTCAGCGTGGATCTGAAGAAGGAAGAAGGTTACCAGGTGATTACATGGTCATTCCATTCCATTTAACAACATTATTACAATCAACAATTAATTCTTTCGCAAAAATTTCAATACGACAAGTTCAATATTCATTGAACCTGGTGATTCCTGGTCACACTCAAACACCTTCACCACTAGCTCTAAGAAAATAAAACTGAAATACTCACCTTAATTCCTGCGCTTATATCGAGCAACTGAGCGAGACGAATCTCGGGCGTATCAGGCACTCTACTGTGCACGAACATTTCCTGAATATATGAAAGATTAGGGATCAAAGATCAAAGATCAACAAACCTCTTGATAATACTTGAGAATATTGGCGATGAGCTCTCCTCTCGCAGTTCGCAGTAAATCACGCGTCTCCTTTGTCAGTCCCGGAGTCACTACAAAGGAATTGATGAGGATCACGGATTGTCATATCTAATCAAGTGAATGAGTTCCGTTTATTATTCCACAGGCCCATTGGCACTTCTCCGGGTTTTGACCCAGCCTTTTATCGCAGAATATTCCCTCGCATTCTTATTCTCTACCACCTCCACTACTTTGATACATTCATGGACACTCATTGTCTTTCCCCATTCGACTCACTGGGATCGAGATAGATGACTCCAGAGAGGGCGACCATCTCAATATAAGTCACTCCCAGATCGGCCATTGGTCTCGCAATGAGTTCCATCGCTTGTTCGAACGAAGGAATGAAGATGCTGCAGAGAGAATATCTAGACAATTCGCTATCACCGTACGACAATCACGGGGAGGCAAAAATCAAGGGCAGAGATCAAAGATCAACTACTTACCGTACTGCAGTGGGCATATCCAGATTGAGACCACTCATGACATTTCCGGCGAAATAATCGTTGATGTGCTCGAAGGAGAAGAACATTCTGCAAGAAAGGGACAATAAGGGAGATCAAGCGACAGAGATCAAAGATCATCAGGACATACAATAGAATAATACTCACTTATTGGGCATTACCCACCACTCCTTGTGCAATCCACCGTAGTGCCATGTCAGATACGGTTCCTCAATTGCTTGGAATGCAAGGAAGAAATTACGGAAGAGAGCAGCCTGCAGAGGAATTAGTTATACCACAAAACTACTTCTTTTCTTCCCATTACTCATCCATCTAATCATCACATCATCAACCCCTTCCCTTCCACGTACCTTCTCATATGCTTTCAGATGCACTGTATGACTGTTATCGTTGACATAAATGGCGACGAGTTTCGGTTCGACCTTCCACAATTGGAAGATACACTCGGAGAAGTTCTTCATTTCCGTCGGTTGAGCATACTGAAGAGGAGAGATAATGGGTGTGACACTGCCAACTACCGTGTCCTATCCTCCCTCTAACTACTACCGTACTCACCAGATCTTTGACGTCATCGAATGAATCTTCGAGACTACTTGTGGTGTAGTGCAACTTTCGTCCCTTCATCAGCATAAGATGTCGTCCCATCCACTCATCAAGAGCTGTTCTGAAGAAGGTTGATTATTGTGGATGTTTTTGTCTACCGTATATCGTCTATCGTACCCTCTACCGTACCTTGGCTTAACGGGTAGTGGTACATAGGTGGAAGTACTGGGCATCATATGATGGTAGTTCTGCCCTCCATTCATCATCGTCGACATATCGTCGTCTGCAAAAATAAAATCAGTTTCCCCCTTATGAATTTTTTAAACTGGTGATATTTATGTTTCACAGCTACTTTGTATATGTCCACTGTTTTGACTGCACGATATGAAGAGGAGGTAGAAAGAACAAAACAAGAAAAAAACCAATCGCTTAAAAGCATCAAGAAAAGTCTAAATTCACATTCAGATTACTACTGGTTCCCATAGTGTCATCCCTTCCCAGTCACTCACCCATTCCCATAGTGTCATCCCTTCCCAGTCACTCACCCATTCCCATAGTGTCATCCCTTCCCAGTCACTCACCCATTCCCATAGTGTCATCCCTTCCCAGTCACTCACCCATTCCCATAGTGTCATCCCTTCCCAGTCACTCACCCATTCCCATAGTGTCATCCCTTCCCAGTCACTCACCCATTCCCATAGTGTCATCCCTTCCCAGTCACTCACCCATTCCCGGTGAGCTTTCCTTCTTGATCTGTGATACCTTTCCAATCGCGTCACGACGATGCTGCACAGCTGCAATTAATCGATTATTAATACCGTATCCCGTCTCTCCTCACCATTTCTGTCCATTCCCACAGTGAGACACTTCTTGAATCGACACGCACGACATCTCTGCGATCCTCCCGTGTCTGCAATCGATAACTGATCGTAAGATACCGTATCCCTTACTTCGTCCCTCTCTACCCAATTTTCAACACATCTTTAAAGTACTCGTCCCTCTATTCGATGTCTGATCACTGAGCTTCATTCGCATCTTTCCTCTCTCTCTCTCTACGTGAGAGAGTGCGGCTGGCCAACTTGCACTTTAAGCGATTGCGAATCTTTTGCACAGGAGGTTTGCCAACACTCGGAGAGAATCATCGAAAGACGACACTCACTATTCTATCCTCCTTCCCTTCTCTTCCGTTGAACATTTCTATACACGATGAACTTCCCCATTACATCTTGAACTTTTGGCCTAACCCTTCTTCTTCTTTCTTATTCTTGGGGGAAATTGGTCCCTTCCTATCTCTCTTTCGTGCTCCTTTTTGTTTGCATTGGTGACTGTGCTTCTCCCCCCCCCTTCTCTCGCTCTCACAGCAATCTTCAATGTCTCTCTTCACTACACTTGTGGCACAATGTGCGCTTAGCTTACTAGGCTAGATAGACGGAGGGCGGGCGATGGAATGGACTAGGAGGGAAGGAGGGAGAAGGGGAACTGGGTCGGAGACGCTCCTTCTCTAGTTAGATGCGCCTCAATTGTGTGCAAATGGACAGGGAAAGGTTCAGAGAGGGGCTTAGGCTACACAGAGAGACTGAGCTCTTCACTCACTAGGAATGTTGCACAATCCGCTACTGCAGAAACTAGATACGCCCTATGCATCATAGTCCCCGTTTCCCTCTCTCTCTCTCACAAGGAAAGCTCTTCAAAGAGCTCAATGAGCCAGGCTACAAACTCCAAGCCCCCAATACCCTCTCTCGGCACAAACTAACTTTTCGCTATCTAGCACGAGCAATCAGGAACTAAGCGTTGCATCGCTACAGAATTCGCACGCAAGCTAAGCAAATGTACAGTTGCCATGAAGCTAGTTGCTTTCAGCATTTTCGAAAATATTTTTAATAAATCACATAATCACTTAAATTGCAGTACCTTTGTGTGTGACGCAATCGCCTCCCTTTGTGCACTCGTAGTTCTTCGAGAGAACGACCGTTCTGAAGATATTGAACATTTTCATCTTGCCCCATTTCAGTTTCACTAGATTCATAACCTTCCCTAACATCTCATTTTCACAATGAACGTCTCACACCGATTGTAAATCAATTCTACCGTACCTTCTGAAGAAGGCGGAGCATGCAGCACATGCCTCAACTCCAAAGTGAATTCCCGTCGAATCAGCTGAGCAGATGGAACACAGAGGAACCGGCTGCAATAAGGGATTCATTATCTCAATGCCACTCCACATTTCCTTTTTTTTCATTCATTTTTCCTCGTTATTTTTTCATGTTTACCCCGATTCTAGCATTGTATGAGCCACTTCCCTGCTTCCATTCCACGTGCTACCCTATGAACTCTCGATTCAATCCCTCTCGATAATCTCTCTCGCAGCTGTGATAATTCTTGCCATACCCCATCCCATCATCTACCAATGCACAAAGCCGAGCTCCCCTCTCTGTTATCTCATTCCGGTGTTGATGTTGGTGGAGGTGGTTGCTTCTCACTAGAGTGTGGCCCCCCTTCTATCGGCCCTGCTTCTCCCTTCATGGCACAGACACAGGTTGATTCAGCTGGACTCTCATTGTTCATTGATCGACTATTGCGATCAGAGTGAAGAGAGGGGAAAGAGGGGAAGAGGTAACGATGATGAAGGGAAGACGAGCCTCTACGCGCACTTTAGTGCTCATACAACGAGAGATAATGAAGATGGTAGAAAGACAGAGAAAGAGACAGACAGACGACACTCAAACAGACACAACTACAAATAAGAACGGAGGGTCTGACTCTAAAGATCAGGTACTTCTCTTATTCAATCTATTCTCGGTAACCATTGTCTATTTCTGCAGAATCTAATTCGAGAATAGCAACGCGTCTCTATTCTCCCCGCTACAAAATCGCTCGGTTCCCCTGTTTCTCTCCTAAACTAGATAAATAGGGCAGTGAGCAAGAACTCACGCACTTTTTTGCTCGGTATATTCCAATAACATGGAATCAGCGAAACAAAAAAGCTAGTTGCAGCATTCTTTGATCACTTGCATCATTACCCTTTCTTCTCCGGTTTCCCCCTCCTCCTTCTTCTCCCTCTTCGATCAGACATCTCGATCGAAAAAGCCCCTTCAAGCTTCTTTTCTCGAGTGAAGCATCGAACCGAACAAATCGCATTTGCTGATCTGTTTGTCATCATGTAATCCTCACTTCTTCCCACATTAGTCAAGTCTGTAGTCCGTCTAGAAGTTTCCCTTCGTAGACATCAAACATCTTGCCAATCGAATTTCTCCATCTCCCTCTCGTTCCGATCTTCCATTTTGTCTGTGCCAGAGATCCAATCATCTTGCTCAAACCTCGTGAGCCCAAACAGCACGAGCATCCATCTCTCTCTTTTTCTCCTCTCTCCCCGACCCAGTCTGACTGGTGTTTCAAGTGCCGTCTTTTTGCTCCCTTTTCGAGCAACTCCAAAACATTGCACTTTGGGCTTGTAAAAAGTGAAGGAGAGTCTGTGACTCATAGTCGGCTGGCATCTATATCCCATTCGACCCTGTTTGTTCATACTTTCCATTCAAACTTCTCTTCTCTTCTCTATCTATTTTCTCCATTCGTTGGATAGACACTTATACACAGACACACGTAAACATATACACATCGGGGCCAACCCATGGCGAAACTGTTGAGCAGAATCAACAACCATGTTTCCCTCTCTTCCGAGGATGACAAGGGAAGGGGAAACCCCTTTAGTGATCAGCATCATCTGCGAAGGCAACTCTTGCAGGAATCTTCGAAACACGATCCAGAGAAGGAGTGAAGGAGAAAAGTTCACCACACATCCCGAACAAATTCCTTACCACACTCGACACATCCCGATCGAGTTCTCCTAATTGCTACCGTACTCTCCACTCGAGATGTTAGATGTGTGTCTCCACTTTAATCTCTAATATGAATCTCCGTCCTGGCTTCTTGATCCCTTCCATCCCTCCATCTTTATCCCTTATTTAGCGTGTTTTGATCTCTCTGCGAGCAGAGCACAAACGAGCACGACTTTCGCATATGGAAATATCTCGACGAGAGCGGGCTCAATTTCCGCTGTCTGATGTTTCGCTGATTTCCCATACTAAATCTAGTCTCGTCACGTGTCTCACTCTCTTCTCTCATTCCCTATTCCATCTCATAAGGAAACTCGTGCATTGAGATCTACGGAAGAGTGCAGCTCAAAACGAGCTATCCGTTGTAAATTGTAGTCTGTGAGAAGAATATGTGCAGATAGAGATCGGAGATCAAATTCGAGACTCGTCATCCAAATTGGTTTGCAATCTTCCTCCCTCGCAATCAGGCTTGTTTTGTCTGGTGGAAAAGGAGCGACGGAGCATCGAAACATGATTTTAAAAGGAGGGAAAGGGAAGTGACCTACTCATAATTGCGGATCGGGCCCTTTCGTAGGGTAGCAACGTCAGTGATCAGCAAAAGTGCATCGCGTGAGATCGTGCTGCGACGCTTTCTCCCAATCTATCAAAACACGAGAACAAGATCGATGGAACATCTCGATCCCTTATGCAGACAACCTACTAAGAAATTCTTGCGCTGCACTCTCTCAGCAACCCCTTCCCACTTTATCGATTTCTCGACTAATCGGTTAGATACAACAAAGTAAAACTCACGGGTCGTCCATTGAGATCCAATCCGCTTTCTGATCCCTCGTGCGAGAGTGGCTCTTGCTTCGGCATCATATCTCCATCTGCAGAGGGGAAGAGAACACATCAGCACCATACTCTCTGTTTGTATTTGACCATCCTATAGCCAACTCCCCGATCGGCTTTCTATATGCACACATACACGTGCGCTGACTGACTGCAGATCCCGTCCTTCTGCACCCGAAGCACCACCGATCAGTCCCTATAGAAAGATCACGAACAAGATGCGTCTTAACCTCCGTAGCCGGCCTTAAAAGTGTACACCAGCAAACATCTCCCGACGACTGTACAATCGCGTTGATTGTGCAAGCAACTTTACCTCTTTACTATTCATCAAAAGATTAACGACCGCTGCTTACTTGATATCAACGCGTCCTTTAGCGTGACCATTGTTAGTGTGACTGATGAGGGAACTGTAGAGGAAGAGGTTCCCGATGAGACTCCAGAAGACGTGGCTGTCGAGATGATAGTCTGCGGCGAATCGGGGCTCCCGGGCAACTGCAGAGTACGATATCAACATCGATTCCTATTCCATATTATCCTTCTTCAACTCACACGTGGGTCGTTGAGTACGATGGTTCCTGCTGCGGTAGCTGGCACGAGAAGAGGTAGGTCGAGGCCTGCAGTGGAGGGGGATACTGTACTCACAAGGTACTACAACTGAAGAATGGGAGCAATAGTGAGGGGCAGGGCGATAGTCCTCGGGAACAAGGTACAAAATATCAGCTTGAGACAGAGAGTGCGCGAGATCTTTGCTTCGTCTCCGCTCTAACTCCTTCTTCCATCCCCCCTTCCAATTCTTGCCTTCTCTCATCTTGGCTAGCCTAATCTGAGGGTTTGTGTAGTGTGAAGTTCCAATGAACGATCGGTCTCACTTTGGCCCTTTCATCTAGACTACTGTACCTGTAATTCCACTAAGTTGCATCGCCTGTGCCGAGTGTACGGTAGGTTGTGCTGCTCCTGCTGCAGTGACTGCAGAGGGCGCAGGGGAGGAAGCAGAGAAGGGAGCCGTTCCTGCAGGGGAATTACTGCGGAACGAAGCGAATGAGGGAGGACGAAAGGGATGAGAAGGAGACGAGCAATGCGCTACTGGAAAGGGGGACGACGGGTCACAGAACAACGACACGGGATCACGTTGAGTGACTAGCTCGAATCATTGTTATTGCTGGAACAGGCTGCTTGACAACATGCAATTGAGAGAGAAAAAGGTGTCCACAGACCACAGTCGCCATACCCCAGCAATAGCAATTCCCGATCGGTATACAAGTCACAAAGGACTAACCGTAGTTTGTAGGTGCAGCCCGCTCACCGAGTATCACAATCTCGTCGATATCCGACTGGTGCAGCAATTGGGGAACTGCGGCAGGTGCTGCAAACTGTTGCTCACTGACACCGGATGTTGCAAGAAAGAGACAATAAATTATGCGAAACAGCTTGGGAGAGGGTGGTGGGAATCGGCTTTGGGAGGGGAAAAGTGATCAACGAAACGCCACGAGCAATGGGGGGATGGTCTGAATCAACAATCTATCAACGATCAACGCCCATTATTCAGTCCCAACCCATCCAAAGGGATCGAAATCGATAAGGAAAGCACAATAGACGGGACGATGCACAAACTATGGCTATAGAAAAGGAGAAAGACGAGGAGGGCTGGAATGGTCGAGAAACTATCGTGAATGACGGTGGTTAAACGGCGGAGAGGAGTGATCATAGGAGAGGGGCGAGAGAGGAAAGAAGAGAGAGAGAGGGAGGCGAGGGAAAGTGAGAATCGCGTGATGGAAGCATGATATCTAGCAAGCTCACGATCTGAAGGTTAGACGAATGAGTCATTTAGAGAACGCCTGTCCAATCGATAGAAAGCGCATCTTGCAAAGGGTATAGGCAAAAAGTGATTCGTCTAACTCGGCGTGATAGCATTTTTCGCATAAGAGCAAGAAGATGAAGGGAAAGGAGAGGAAAGAGCAGCAAATGACCAGCCAATCCGCCTCCTCGTTCATTCTGACCATCTCTATTGTTGTCTGAGGATGACAGGGGAGGGGGGCAGATATCACTGATAGCCATCATCCATCTCAGACAATCAATCGAGGGTGCACGATGATCATTCAAACTGCGGACGATCAGTGTGATAGTGAGTTGTCGATCAACGAAACAACACACTATCCTCCTACTGACAATGACCATAGAAATGGCACATCTTAGTCGGCCTCTTGGTTCCGTTTTGATTTGTGACGAAATGCGACTTCTTCACTTCTTCCGCATCCCGAAGTCAACACAATACACAGAGAAATCACGAGAGAGTCGGGCGAGGGAGGGATGGAGGAGGAGAGAGGAGAGGAGTGATCAGTGTAGAATGATTCAGACTGCCAACAATTCCCGATGTGCATCCATCGAAGAGAAAGAGAGCGGGAATGGAGATAGACGATCAAACTGCGTCGCACTTGAGAAGAATAGAGTAAAATGCGACAGAGACCAAACAATGATGAAAAGTGTCGCACAAATGTGGCCTATCGCATCTTACAATTAGTCATCTATGGATGACGATGGTATTTGGCTAGACGATTCGAAAGACGGGATGATGCGACCACATCTTTGCACGGAACCTATTAAGGAATCCCAAGCCTGCTCACTGATCGACTATCTCCATTAGGTCGACAGAGCTCGTACCAAATTCCCACTACTCCCTCGCACAATTTTCTAGTTTGCTGTCTTCGACCCCTTGTCCCTTCCGCCTCTCTTCATAGAGTTTAGTCGGATAGGAAACTGCAACGTGGAGAAGGAGAATCTAATCTACGCAAGAACAGTGAAACATTATCGAAACAAAAAAAGAACTATATATGAACAGGAAGAAAAGACTGCAAATGAAAGTGCCTCCAATTGAGACTGAATGAGTTGTAGTTAATAAGGAGCAGATAGATCCCATAGGTGTAATATGATCAGTTGAACTCTCTCGAGAAGTCTAGACTACTAGACAGAGTCTGCTAGAGTTCCTCTTTGGAAGAGACTACTACAAATATCAATCTCCCAAAATACTGCTTTGCTTTACTAAGTCTAGACAGGCCTTCTCCCTCCCTCTTCCCGTCTGCAACCTTTCGCGCTACTACCGATTACTTTTTCCCTCTGGATGCGCTCTTCCCCAACTCCTATTCTCAGACCACACCAAAACACAATAAGTTGGCGCTGATTTATGTTACTTACATTTAGTCTAGACAGAGCTTCCCATCTCCCCTCCTTCTCCATCCCCTTTCAATCACCATTCTTCTTCTTCTTCACCCTTTCTATTCGTCTACGTGCCAATTTCTCTATCTCTTTTTCTGTCCGTTCACTCTCTCAAAAGGGAAACCCCGTTCTCTCTTTCTCTCTCCAGACAGAGCAGACAACATACCAATCAGGCCAATCACTGCACTCACATCGAACCGAGAATTCAGAGTCTACCGTAACGAATGGACAACATTCTTGTGTGTGAGCAATGTATGACACGATGACATACTAGTAGATACTGCATACATCCGTCGCTATTAAGCGAACTAGATGGGATGGAACGATCCATAATGATCTCTACGTGAACTCTATACTATCATCTACCACTGAGGAAGGAATGGAAGGAATTAGACCATCTCGATCAGAGCACACATTCGGTCTCATTTACGATATATCAATTGAGGCATAAACAAAAACCATTGCGCAGACTATTCCAATCACGTCTTGCTATGTAAACTACCGTAGCAGGCTGAACTAGAAGAACAAGAGCCGAATAAATGATCTGGTTTCGTTTCTTTGATGAAAGGGAGATAGCTAATTGTAAGATCAACAGGCCAACATCGTCTTTCACTCGTGCCAAACCGTTCGACCTTCATCCGCTTTATCTACTCTCAACTGCGTAATTCTACTGTGACTGCGCATAGAAATGGCCACTAAAGAGCACAGAAATATCGTGTACTTGAGTGAAAACAAGCCGTGTCCAGCACAATTCGTCACTACACGTCCTTGAGGAGTACGAGAAGAGAAGAGGAGAGCCCATCTAGGGCCTTAGCCACCAAAACCATTCGCCAAATAGGAGGGGTGGAGTCTAGATTCTGATGGCACAAGAAAATCGCACGTTTTACACTGACGCCGATGCAGCAAGATCAGAGTACAGAGAAGAGGAGGAGGAGAGTTATAGGATGTGCGAAAGGAAAGAGAAAGGAGAAGATAGAAAGGGTAGAACTGGGAAGATAGATACATACTCGAAACATTGAGAGAGAAGGGGAAGAGTTGGAGAGAGAAAAGAGAAGGTAAGAGGAAGAAGGAACGAAGAGATCGGAACGATTGATTTGCAACGATGATACGATAGAGATGAAGACGAATGGAATACCCTATTCATTTAGTATGATTCTACCTTGATCTACACATTCGTTGCCTTTTTCTCTACGCGTTTGCAAGTTGCGAGTAAGAGGGTTGAGTGAAAGTGCAAGACCACGCTAGATCCAACTGAATGAGAGAGAGAGAGGAAGAGGAGCAGAGGGTAAGACTCCGCCCCCTTTCCCCTTCTCCAAAGAGTTACTCTCTTTCGCTCACACAGACATCATCGAAACTGCCAGTTGGACAAACTGAAGAATCACAGAAGTGAAGATTGGAAGGAAACCGTGGATAACTGAATGGAAGAAGGAGGAGAAGGCGGAGGACGAGGAGGAGGAGGAGGAGGAATGGGAGGAGTCTGGCAGATCAAATATCCATCAAAGGCAGTCCTCTACCTTTCAGACGGCCCCTCAAATTAGGCGGAGGGAAAAGCCTTTTCCGGGCAGAAATCTTGCGAAAGTGGTGCGAAAAATAGATGCGGTTCTCATGAAGGAGAGAAGCGAAAGATGGGTAAACGGTGGGCTGCGATAGACTAGGAGAGAGATAACGGAGAATGGGGAGAGTGGGTGAAGAAACAGAGAAAGAATGGGGTTTCCCCCTTTCCTCCTCTAGATTATGACCTCCTAGAGAGACCCAAGGAGGAAGGAGGAGGAGGGATTGAGTAACAATCATCTAGACCGTGTGAGGGTGAGAGACTGTCTAGCGGGGATGACCCCTGTCTAGTGACCTGTCTCACTGTCTAGGGGTCACACAAGAGAGATAGAGAGACTGTATGGACTTTGACCCAGACCGAGTCTTGATAGACGATCGGGAGACAATAGTGGATAACCTCCTTCTGTCTGGGGGTGGAGGATGAGGGGGGAGGGGTAAACAAGTAACCCTCCTTCTCTTCGTGTCTCAAGATCTTTTTGTCAGCCTCCTCCCTCGTGTTTCTAGTTTGTCGACGGATAGAAAACCACTGAGGGACTAAGGGAGGGAGGGGAATGGGGGGAAACCCCGTGTAATCAAAAGGCGATTCCATCCCATGACGAGAGTGAGGGAGTGAGAGTGGTAGTGCCTGGTCGAATCAAGTCCATGTTAATATGGTCTCCCTTTGGTCTGATCTTGTTGATGTCTCCCCTCCTCTCTTACTCATTCTCCCTCCTTCAGACGAAGATAGACAGACAGAGAAGGGAAATCTCTGCTCTATTTGCATGAAGTGACTGCATTTCTTCCGTCTCGCCGTTGCTCTCTTTCAATTCCCTCAGTCATTCGAAGGAGCGCGTCAATTAGTGACACGAGACTAGAGAGAGAAGTGAAGAGATGGAGAAGACCAATGAGATGGAGAGAGAAAAGGAGATGAAGAAGATGGAGAATGTGCTTTAAATGTTGCAGAAGAGACATGAGACATCTGAAGAGTGGCGGAGGAAGGAAGAAAATGAGAGAATTGAGAGGGAAGTGGAAAGAAGGATGAAGCCATGATGAGATGAAACCCATATCTGACTAGACAGATTAGATATTCTATTAATACCCTCTTGGTACATCAAGGAGATCAAGCTAGATCATTGAGCTCACAACACAAACTACTCTAACATCACTTTCCTAAAAACGGGTCGAGTGGTTGGGTAAAGCGAGAAAGAGGGCATTCATGGATCTATGGAACAGAGAAGGAAGGCGGGTTAGATTGATCAACGAAACGCCGTGATCGGCCTTGTATGCTAGATACATATGGAAAGAGCGAGTAGAAGAAGGGTAGAGGAGGAGTAGATAGCGCGGCCCTGGGGGTGGAAGGGAATGGTCAGAGATGAGAAAGAGAGGGAAGAGGGTAGAGAGGAGTGAGGGAGAAGGGGAAAGGGACGAGATAGGGAGGACTACGCATTGGGAATGTACAGAGTAAATGCACAAGAGTGAGAGTGAGCATCAAAGATTGGGGCGGAGAGAGGGGAAGGAGGGAGGAGGAGGAAAAGACGAAGAGGATAAAGAGGGCTTTCCCACTATTATCTCCATTCATCTCAACGGCAAGGGCGGGACCCCCAGGCTTTTCGACTTCAATGCTCAGCCAATTTGTTGAACAAGGAAACATGTCTACTGCACTCTACACTTCAGGCACAAGTTTCCACCAATGCCTGAGCAAAGTTGCCTCTTCCAGGCATAAAACTGAGCAATATGCAAGCATTCCATCCAGACCCAGTCCTCTCCGCCAGGATGAGTCACTGTCGGTCTTCACCTGCTCTTCCTTCTTCTCTTGTATCCATGCATGTAGACGCGTTTCCATCCGCACAGTGAATTTCTGCCATTCAACTCCCATAAAAAATGAGGGCGAATGGCTGAATGATACTAGCAACCGTCTGGATCTCTTCTTAAACAGTGTTCACTCATCGTCTCTTCGACTAGATACTTCATTGAATGGGGGAGAGATTCGTGGATTGTTCAAGATGTGGCCAGTCATCGGCTATTGATCTCTTCGTCCCTGACTACGCCCCTTCTTCCCTTTCTGCATCCTTCGCAAATCCCAGCCTGGCTTTCTGAACTGGGCGTTGGTTCGCAACTACCACACATAAACACACACCATTTCACACTTTTTAAGAGATCCTGTACATTTTTCGAATCGTGGACATTTTCAGCCTTTAGCGAATCTTCTCTCCTAGACGAGACGTGCAAAATCGAATGAGAGCCTCGTCGGAGGTCATTTCCGTTTGTCCCTCCATCTATCTCCATCTCTCTTCCTCAGTCGTCTCGTCAGCAGTGTATAGAGTATGCACGGGTTCCCCTTTCTCATTCGTGCTCATTCTGCCCCTCTTCCCTCTCCTTCTTCCCACTCCCCTTCAGGGGCTTTCTCGGGGGTCACATGAAGGGCACGGGGGAAGTCTCAGGGAGTCTCAAGGGTCTGCAGTTGCTTCGATGCTCTTCTTACATTCTCCTCTCCTACAGTATCTCTTATCCTCCGCTCAGCTTCCGTTTGGTGCTGGTCACACTACAATGACGGTCAACAATTTGGCGGAAAGAGCCTTTGGCTACAATCTCTGCTCCACTAGGGCACTACAAATAGTTCACAGTGCGTACGAACCAAAGCCGTTTACACGACTACTTCCAGTCTAGATTCGAGACTACACAAAGGGTGCAGTGGAACACGCCCAAAGCCCTTCTTTGTGATGTCACGGTTCATGACTAAGCATGAGAAACGACGATAATGTTGTGCTACACCGTCTATCCCACAATACTTTGTCCGATGTCTGAGTAAGAGCTTGATAACAGGCATCAGTCGCTCGCCTGATGCCCCTCTCTCCCCACTCCTCCCATTATCACTGACCGTAATCATTCATCTTTACTCTCTTCCCTCGAGACTCCGATCAAGAAATCAGCCTACTTCGTCTGTTCTTTGACGAAGATCTATTACGACTTGTAGGCATCAACTGATTCTTCTACCATCAGACTGACAGGAATCGTAGACAGAAGGACCATTAGTAGGTCTGCTTCCTGTCTAGACAATCCTGACCAATCAGGATGGCTGGGGAAGCACTCCCAGGATGAAATGGATTCGATGTGACAGCGATCCCCGCAAAGCCTCTTTCTGATCTTGCAAGCCTCGGCGATTTTAGGGATCTTCCCACCCATCCCCTCGATCTGTCATCCCTCTCAATTCCAATCAACTTGTTAGCAAGAGTGAGCAGAATCGAGACACGCTCACTATCACTTATGGTAGATCACAGAACCGAGACAGACAGGGGCGAGGGAGACGAGATGGAATAGACATCAGTGCCACCACTTCACTTAGAATGAGGCCAGGGTGGAAATAGTGTGGGTAAAGGAGATAGCGGTTAGAGAAGACAGAGGGAGAGTCGAGCAATGCACAGAGCACACCCATCTATCTCCCCTCTCCCCCTGCCCCCTGCAGAGAAAGAGAGGGGGATGACACACTACACAGAGCCGCACGCTCTCTCTATTCCCCATACTCTCTCGTCAAGGTAAGATCAAGAGACCAAACGATTTGCTCTTTCTTTGTTAAGAGGAAATAGATCGGGGGTTTCCAACTGACAAAAGTGAGGAATGGGCACCACCAGGAAGAAAGCCCTTTTCCAACTGTATAATTCCAGTCGGTGGATCTCTCTTTTCCCATCAATAACAAAGTCAGCTTTGTGTTGTGAACTTTCTCGAGCATAGCTGAGCTAACACAAAAGGCCAATCGAAGGGAATATCGTCAACACTTTCCAACGTTATTTGTTTCGTTCAGTGAAGAATTCACTTCCTCATCATTTTTGGGGCACTTTTTTTCTGTAACTCCCCTACACTCGGACTCCAAATTCTCAGCTCTGCCTTCTCAACTCTGCTCTGCTCTCGATGTAATCAGGAAGCCTACTTTCATCGTGGGCGACAGGTGTAACCAAGAAATTCGAATCAGCGAAACATCGGCTGACGATGGCTAAAAAGCACCTGCGAAATGGGCAACAACTCGGGGGATAAATTGAGGGTTGAGAAATGTCACATTCTGCACGGAACTTCTCGTGTATACTACACACAGAGTTGACAACCCCTTCTCTCTATCCCATACTCGTTTCCATTCGTGCTGATCCCCTCTTCGCATGGTCGCGTGATATTCCCTATCACTTTTCCTTCGGTTCCATGGTCGTGGATCGACTCCCCTTCCTTCCTTCCTTCCCTTCTTTTCCCTCGAGGAAGCTCGATTGAGTGGGAGTAGGACAGACCGGTCGTGATAACCCACGCACCTAACCAACCTCTTCCCTTCTACTCAAAATAAGATCGAATATGCTGCTCGTATCTTCTTCCAATTCACTCGCAACCGATTATTCACCATGCGGCAGAATGCATTAGTCAATCGACCGATCCAGACAATGAGTATTCCCCCGCTGGGAATGAAATAGAAAAGGAAGAAAGGAAAAAGAAGGAGGAAAGAAAATAAAGAGAAAATGAAGAGATGCACTTACAAGATGCGTAATCTAGAATGAATCGATATGGGTTACCGTACCTCGTCCCAGTACATCATTCCTACGGTAGTCCACTACTCGATCCTCGCTCCCTCCACAATTATCGATCGAGGGCGGAGCTGAGAGAGGGACGCCGCTCACGAATACTGTAATCATTGTATGCTTCATTCTAGTATCAGAGTGCATACGACCGCAGCGTCTTCTTTCATCGTTTCGGAGTTTATTAGCAAAGAGAAAATAAAAGGTCTCTTCTGCTCTATCGTAACTGCATACATCTCGAACAAAGAGAGTGGAGATCACGTACAAATATCCCGATCGTATCTATTTTCATTGTTTCCCTTCCTTTCTAACCTGGCTGCACCACTGAACCACCGGCTGCGCTTGCTGCTCCTTCGTTGTGCAGGGACGATGGCAGAAGAGTACTGAGGAGATTGGCCAAGTCAGGACCACCTGAACACCAAGGATCATTGCCCTCTCATCTAACTTTTCAATCAGAGTAGATAGGATACAAGGTCCGACCTTCCCCCTTCACCACTATTCTCTTCCCAGTTCATGCACTTTACAAGGGAAATGATGTTCCGATGATTGCGGTCCCCGAGGGTTGTTTCGTAATTCAAATTTGATAGACATAGGCAGAAGGAACTGGCACGAGACGGAAACTCGTTCGACGAACCAATCATTATTTATCAAAACTTCTCTTGCGTATCTCACGAATGACCATCGGACCAACCTACACTTCTACCTAATTAAGAATACGGCGTTCCATAGGCTATATTCTTTATCTTTGCACTGAATTCAGATCTGTGTTTGTGGAAGTTCAACGTTGCTTATCCCTCATACCTTTTGAGTACTCTCGCACCCATGGCTATTTTCGCTTCTCCCGGTTGTATGCGCTCCTGTTTTCGAACCAGCGGGGGCTTACGCTACCGTATCCTTGGAGAGGATGGTCTTTAACTGGCCCTTCGTTGCACACCCCCTCAATCTCTCTACTCTGCTCCTCGGCGAGTATACCCGACAAAAACCCGCTTTGAGCGGCCTTCCCTTCCAGCTAACATGCTTGTTCCCTGATATATACGACTAATATGAGATTAACACCCCTCCCCTCTCCTCGCCCTTCTCTTTTTCCATTGAACGAGTGATTCACCTTACATCAGAATGTTAACCACTCGCAGAAGTGACATCTGTACACTTCGATCCTCTAAACCTCTGTGACCTCTCTCTCTCTCTCTCTCCCTTTCTCCTTATCAGTTATGACTATGCACGGAGAGGCACCCAAGTCATCTAAAGAGAACAAACTACGGTACTTTGGGGCGACGCAGAGAATTGATCGCCACCATAAGCTGTGAGGACCAAACATCGAAGATAAGAGTAAATCCGCAGAGTCTTGCATCCGAATCAATCCATGTCATCTCCGATCTTTTGATATGCTAAGGTTGTAGTGGGAGCAAATACGGAAATTGAGTAGTGAAAAGATTTCATTCTTAAAGGTTTTGCATGTATTCTGAATCGTTTCACAACCAGACGTCATCACTTTTCCCTTCTACAATTCGCGGCCCCTGAATAGGCAGAAAGGAATGTGCTCAAAATGATAAATATCACTGAATCACCGAACACAAAACAGGGTCTCTCCGATACCTTCTGCAGAGATATCCCACATGGAAGATATATTATCGGCAAGTTTGACTATCAATGTGCGAGCTTTCATTCCAGCAAAGAAGTCAAGATTAGGTTAATAATTCAAAAAATAACTCAAATAAAATGCTGTTTGCTGACACCCGAACTACCCGCATACTCGCACCACTGATTACTTTCATCTGTCCTAATCAAAGGGAATAATGACACATCGATAAGAGGTAAAATGCATGTAAAGAAGGAAATGAGGAAGCGAGAAAAATGGCATGACGAGCAACAGAGGAAAGAAGTAAATGGACTTACACATGAGAATGGTACTCAGTTGTTGTTCTCCCAAGCCACTGAGCATTTCTATCGTAGCTGGTGTCAGATTCGCCAATATATTGTTGTTATCTCCAATCATTTCGAAGGAAATTCACATCCAAGAGAAGGCAACTGTGCAAACTTGCATCAGACAAGATATGGAGACGGAGAGGCGGCACGAATAAACAACGTCGACGTTTTAAACTACCATTCTACAGATGCGAAATGTCGTACAAAGGGGAGGCGAAGAGGGAATAGATATGCATCGACTACTCTTCTCCGATCAAATGTTCAATAAGGACGACAAAAAGAGAAAGTGAATCGGTGCGGATCTTAATTAATAGAAGAGGTGGAAGAAATGGACCAAACTCGATATGAACACGAATGGTGACAAACGTAGGAAGAGATGATACAATGAATATGTAACTGCGAATAAACTTGTCATCAATTCAGGCTGCAATAGGAACTAGAAGCAGAGTTTGTTTGTTGATGATGCATGCTCTACCGTAATCCATGCGGATATCTAGGGTGGACGAAATAGCAGAGAAAAGGAGATTTAACCCGAGAGAAAGAGAGAAGGAGAGTGTAGAACTGATAAGTGGAAGGTGAAAATGATAGATAAGGGGGAGGAGACACAATCGGGGCGAAAGAGAAGAGAGAGAAGAGAGAAGGGAGTAGAGGCATTCTCATCACACTACGCATTCGGACCATGGTCCTGTTAAAACTCCTCCCATTGAACAGAGAGATAGACCATTCCTATCCAATCCAATAAGAAATATCGTATATGTAGATTGACCCTGACCATGTACGATGGAAGGAGATCGGAACTACAAACGAAGAGAGAGGAATCACTTGTGCGCCCTTTTAAAGTGAATCTCTGCCAACTCCTGACCGTACACAATTAAATGAATCAATCGAATGGGGGAAACGCGGAAGAATCTCTATTGTGCTCTTCTAACTTAATTATCTGCAAATTCAATCTTTAACACTCCTTTCGTGACTAAACGAGATGCTCGATGAAATGTTGAAGAGCAGGAAAAACAATGAAATTACGCAAGCAGAATTACAGTATGCCTCCATGTCAGATGGATCATGTGATAACGACGGAATTGGCATGTGAGGGAAAACTAGACTGATATACGACTAACATACGAACTGATAAGAATGAATCCAACCTAGAATCTAGGTAACGACGTGGCCGTTAAAAAAGCCAAAGAAAATATTTGTATGGGTTGATTCATAAAGCATCCCCGGGGAATGGTCATGTGGGTAGCATAGATGCAACATACAATATAAGTTTCTCTTTACACTTCCGACGTATTTGTTCTCCCATTGAAGAGAATGAGCAAATAGTAATCAGCACTCTCTAGGCAACTCATGTAATCAAGTAGATGCAAAAGAACGACAGCTTGGAAATACAACCAAATGTGAGCTTATTTGATTTTCTGATTTTCATTGACTGATAGAATTCGTGGAGCTATGATTGCTGCAGAACTATACAACCCGGGACTTCCGAAATGTGTGCTACCAACACCCATGCATTTATTCTTAGTTGGACATAATGCTCCCGGAATGTAAGCCACTACATATATGTACATATTTGCAAACTCGAGCTCAGAATTTAGTAGATTTACTCGCCGATCGTTCACGATTCATAGGATCGATTAATGCAAAGACGACTAACCTTACTAGGGTTCGAGTAACAGCTTTCGTTGAAGAAAACGTTCGATCAACGCGAGTGATAACTCTGGAAACAAGTTGAAATACGATTAAAATGAAGTTTACACTTATAAAAAATAAGGATCACAGCGACATGGTCATAAAGGAGCTAAAGATCTTTCACATAGACGCACAGATCGCCGAGCAAATCAATATTTAGGAGGAAAAAATCAATAATTCATCAATTCCGTGAACATTTGAAAAAAAATGCAGAGAAATCCGTATTTTACTTTCGGGATCTAGTTCGGGCCGGAATCCGTTAGATAGATTATGACGCTATTTTCACAATAGCTTCATCTATCCATTTTTCTCTGAAACTGTGTCCGTCCGCAGCATGCTTTTGATGACACTCGCGCGTGGGCTTGTTTCCAATTGATTGCGCATGAAAAAGATTAATTTAATCTAGTCAATTCTTGATTGTCTACCGTATATTTTTCGAATTCGCGCGCGCTTTTTTTGCTCACGCGACGCTGACCGCGACGCGTCCTCCTTTCCCCATTTTTCCTCGGTCCCGCGCATTTCTTTACAAGTTTTGATTTTCTGTTTTTGTTATCGATTACATCACTCATCTATCTCATGAGCCACACCCTCATAAAGGCGATCTGACAGACAGGGCAGAACTAAAGCTTCGCAACATCCAAGTTCTTCTTTCTTCTCTCTCTCTCTCTCGTTATCTCTTTTTATGTGTTCTTGCGAAAGCGCGTGAATCAATCTCTCAACGTCATCGTCTTGCTTTCAGCTATGGCGGCCGGTGACCCGATTGACCGACCGTTCCTTCGCGATGTTGACCAGTGGGTGGAGCAGTTGTATGAGTGCAAACAGCTCTCCGAACAGCAAGTCAAGATGCTGTGCGAAAAGGTGCGCTTTGAATTCAAACTGTTCTGAAATATCTACTTCTAAAAGATATTTCAGAACAGTTTGAATTCACTTCTATTGATTAATATTTAATGAATTTGTTACAGGCAAAGGAAATCCTCGAGAAGGAGTCGAACGTGCAAGAGGTCCGTTGCCCCGTGACAGTATGTGGTGACGTTCACGGACAGTTCCACGATTTAATGGAACTATTCAAGGTACGGCTCATTATAGCATTTAAACAGTTTTCTGTAGTTTTTCCTTTGTTAGTTTATTTACTGCAACTAATGCTATGTTTGAAATGGTTACATTGTAATGCTTCTATTTTTAGATGGGCGGAAAGAGTCCAGACACGAATTACTTGTTCATGGGCGACTACGTCGACAGAGGATACTACTCCGTCGAAACCGTGTCCCTACTTGTTTGCCTCAAGGTATTTTATATATTCGATTATATTTTTATAATAATTTCGTCTATTAATATTTTTTCATTGCTTTGTTGATTCTTTTCCACCATATATTATTTAATTCTTACAGGTTCGCTACAAGGACAGAGTCACCATTCTCCGTGGTAACCACGAGTCTAGGCAGATTACTCAAGTGAGTCATCTTTTTCGTGCAGTTCCTTCCAATAGGAGATTATGTATATTGTATTGTTTTCATTCATATCAGTTAGAATATTCTCATATTTGCAGGTATATGGTTTCTACGACGAGTGCCTACGAAAGTACGGCAATTCGAACGTATGGAAATACTTCACCGATCTCTTCGACTGTTTCCCTCTTACTGCACTGGTCGATGGTCAGATCTTCTGTCTTCACGGAGGACTCTCCCCTAGCATAGACACACTCGACCACATCCGCGCCCTCGACAGAATCCAGGAGGTTCGTTTACAAGCTATTATATTATGATACCCTTTTCTTTGATTAAATTCTGCCACATTGGCTACAGTGAGTCATAGAACAAACGGGAATCAGAAAAGCCATTTTCGAAAAGTTTTTACTTTGCACCTTTCGAAACAGTGTTAGTCGCGTGATTAGTCACAGGGCGTTGAGGCTCAGTCCCTTATCTGTTTTGTTAGTGTTAGCCTAGTGACCGTGGGAAATGAGTTATTTTTTATAATTTCTGTTCACATTTTCTCATGAAATGGGAATTGGCTTCCGGAGGAGTGGGTCACGCGTGTTCTTTTATTCATGTCTTTCGAATTAGAAATTGCGTTGTTATTCGCTGGGGATGTTGTGTTGGAGACGTCGCTAAGACGATTAGAGCTCGTATAGCTCCCCCCCCCCCTCTCGCACCTTTATTGGAAAGGGGAGAGTGAGAGAGGCTTCTTCTATTTATTGGTAGGGAAGTCTTGGAATGGGAGTAGGTGGGACGAGAAAGAGGAATGAGGGGGGAGCACGAATTGCCTGTCTCTAATCATATGGAAACAGAGATAGAACGTGAAATGAAGAGATCTTAGATATTGTAGTGGGTTGCTTTCAACGATGCTTGGTATTCGTCGTCAGAGAAGGAGGGAAGGAGTAGGTGTGGGAGAAGGGGTAGTATTGATTGAGAGAGACACTCACTCTCGTTGTCTGCTCACGCGCGGATTTCCTTCTCTTCAATGTAAAACGAAGCTAAGAAGCGGTGTGAAGTAGATGGAGGAATTCATGCCATTTGAGAATGTTACTAATGAACAGGATGCGTATCAAATGCGCGTGAACCACATGTCAAACAATAATGTTTAAATAATTGTCTATAAATGAGTTCAATGCAGGTTCCTCATGAGGGTCCGATGTGCGATCTGCTGTGGTCCGATCCCGATGACAGAGGAGGATGGGGAATTTCTCCCAGAGGTGAGAATTTTGATATTTTTAACATTAATTTCTAAATTTCTTTCAAATTGCTCTTTTTGGTTTAAATATGCGATATTTCGCTTACGATATTGCATTAGCGGCAGACATTATGTGAGTCAATGTAAACTTTTCTTCTCTAGGTGCGGGTTACACTTTCGGCCAAGACATATCTGAGACGTTCAACCACTCGAACGGCCTCACACTCATCTCCAGAGCCCATCAATTGGTCATGGAGGTTCGTTTATTATCCCTTCTATTCGGTCTTTTTATTTATTTGAAGAACTTATTCATATGTTACGTGAATGTGATTTTTTCCCAATTATAGTTAATGTTCATTAATTGAATGTTTTCAGGGATACAATTGGACTCACGATCGAAACGTAGTCACAGTGTTCTCCGCACCCAACTATTGCTACAGATGCGGCAACCAGGTAACCATTTCATTCCTCTTTTTCCAAGGCCTTTCTGAACCATAATGGACACTATACAACTAGATATTTGATTTTTCCATACTCATTTGAATTAGTGTTTCAATTATACTTAATTCAGGCAGCGATGGTTGAACTGGACGATGAGCTGAAATACTCATTCCTCCAATTCGATCCTGCTCCACGAAGGGGCGAACCCCATGTGACGAGGAGAACACCCGATTACTTCCTCTAGAGAGGGCATCATTCTGCCATCACCCACTCCCCAAACACACTCTTCAGGTTATTATTCTTTTCGTTTTTTAAAAAGTTATTTTCATTAGAGACTTGTTTATACACAGATCCGCTTCACCTGTTTTTCGTTTTCGTATTAGGGTAACATCTGTCGGAATTTGTTTTTGTCGTATTGGAGCCATAATATAATTAGCAATTTTCAGATTGCACATCTACCGTATACTCGTTCGATCCGTAGCTGCTGATACCGTAATACGTGGACGTGTACTGTAACTGCAAGACTCGCACCCCCTTACGTATGCACCCCTTTCGACCCCTGACATTATGCAAAAACTCACCCACCCGTTTCACATTTCCTCCCGCCCCGTTATTATCATAATTATATTTAATTTTTTAATTACAGTCCCGCTATCTTCCGTAATCTCGAAAATGTGAGAACCCGTGAGCTCTTCCCGTTTGTTTAGTGTTTCCTCTTTGACAGTGTGAACCGCAGAGTCGGCACGACCCTTCTCTTCCCTTTAGCAATCGATTGTTTTCTCGGTTATCGAGTATCCATCGTGCACTCTGATCCAACACATTATTGTATACTGTAGCAGCAGACGTATAATTATCCATTTTTCGTTGACGGCGATTGAAAAGAGTGTAAGAAATGAATTGAATTGTGTACTCGTTAGCGCCTACTTTCCCATCCGTTTCTTAATCGTAACACGACTGTCTCTATTCTATATATTATCTTGTCGACAAACGATAAAGTATTCAATCAAATGATCATTGTACAGTGCATTGGATTGACTAGGCGTTGTGACGTGATTGTATCTGAATGGGGAGGGGGAGTAACACTAACGAATTGGGGAAGGGAAGATTACATTGAAGGGGAGTACAGAATGGCGGATGATCACGTCATATCGAGGACTGAAGCACAGGTATGACGATGAATTGTGATTCTTGCTGCGACTTCATTGTAGTTGCAAACTATGAATATCTGTCTAGACGAGATGAACATATTTGGGTACTGATTGAATCTCGGAACACCCATGACCTACACATTTGCTTGATACAGTGGCGTGAATTCAGGCCGCGACTGCCGCCATCAGTCGAATCTGCAATTCAATCGTGGACAGTTCGACACTCGGAAGCTCGAGGTACTGTAGAGGGTGAAGAGATAGTGTAGGATAGATGGTGCTCGTGGATAGTTACGGTAGTGCATTGTAGACTGAAGGACTGTGTGAAGCTGCCCCGAGGAGAGGACAGGAACGAGTGGCTGGCAGCGAATGGTGAGGAAAAGGGTAGAAGTGGGCTCTCTTCTTTATGGCTCTCTTCTTTTCGGATCATTCAGTACTTTTCGTAGATAATATTTTTTTCCTAAATACAGCCCTGAAACAATTATGGATCATGGAGTAATCCAGTTATTATCGCATAGCTGCAACATGGATGTGGCTGGGACGATTTATTAGTAAGAATATTGGTTTAAAATTGAAGAAGAATAGAGAAACTGCTAACTTATGCAAAAGAAAGAGGAAAACTTCCTAGAATAATGCGTGGACCTCGAATTGATTCCAATCTGCCATTTCAGTGACGGATCTATTCAAGCAAGCTCGAATGATCTTCGGAATCGTGTATGATGCATGCACTGCAGAGAGCTGCCAGACAATGAGTGCAGGTGAGGAAAACTGAGAGATGATTTATGCCACCAGGGTGCTTGTAGCTTCACTGAATGGTCATATTAGGCACTGATTGTGTAGGGATGTTATGATTGCGATTCATTACGAAAATATATGAATACAGGTGCCCGTGACGAGTACTTCTGGACTGAAGATGACGGAAAGGGAGGACAGCGGGTATGCATGACATTGTGAATTGTTGTGATTGACAAAGTGGGATGACTCGATTTCATACTGAAAATTTGTAGTCCGTGATTGTGTGTTTCGCGCTTTGTTCAAGTCCATCGGTGAACCACTACTAAGAATATCACTACTACTCTGAATCGAAATTCTTAGTAAAATATTACTTTATTTTGCAGATAATCGAGATGCCTGCGTGTGACTACATCGACTACCTTCTGAGTGCAGTGGGAGATCAATTGGATGATGAAATGAGCTTCCCGAGCAAATTGGGTACGGTAAATAGATGATAGTCAAGGCGAGCACGGCAGTTCATCTCTGATCTCTCTCTCAAAAATTCTCTCTCAATTTCAGGTGAGCCTTTTCCTCCCAACTTCATCGAGATAGTGAAGTCAATCGTGAAGCGACTCTTCCGAATCTATGCTCATGTTATGACGGCGCATATTGAAGTGATCGCTACGTTGGGGGTGAGTACCGTTGCTGTAGAAAGATATCCGAAAGAAGTCAATAACATTGATTTTGAGTTTCATCCCTAATCGATAATCTCTTACAGGCGATCTCACACGTGAACACTTCCCTCAAGCACTTTGTACTCTTCATTCGGGAGTTTGATCTAATGAAACAGGTATTGATCGATTACCGTAACCTCGTTGTCAATACCGTACTCTCAGGATGATCTCACTCCACTCGCTTCGATTATCGATCGACTTCTTCCTCGAATAACGGCGGCCGAAGTGACTCAAGCAGTGAATGCAGTGACATCCACTCCTCCGTCTGTCAGACGATAATCCATTCAAGTTATTCATTAGCTATTCATTCATTACCTTCCCTTATCTACTAACATATCATTCCCCCTTTCTCATGGTTGTTTTTAACGGATTGGTGTCTGTAATTCTCTCTCGTGTATTTCGATTGTCTCTCCTTGAGACGGGTGTCCATTAATACTTGTTCACTTTGCACTGTATTTACATAATTCGTAACCCGCTTTTGGTACAAATAGAGACTCATCTTTGATCTGTTCACTTTGCATCAATAATTGCCGTACATCAGATTTATCAATCGATTGTAAACTTGCTAAATGTTGAAACACAACAAGGATAAATAATAAAATCGTACGAGATCGAGAAGTGAGAACAATCCACAGCCAAAACAAATCAATAACTTATCGGGTACGGTAAGTGACGGGAGAAGGGGAGAGACACCGTAATCAATGAAGATCATCTTAGGTCGAATGCTCGGAAGGAGTGGCACGAATGACTCTTACTTCCGCCTGCAACCATTCATACTAGATGATGTAACCACTTCGATCTACCGTACTCCAACTAATCGATAAAGTACCGTACCCTCGGTCTGTCGTTGTTGTCCGTGTCCACGTTGCCGATCGACTGGATGATCTATAAGAATTTCAATTATATCACGTTATCCAATCAGACATTGCCTGTCCTACTTCTATTTCTTTTTTGATGTGCTGCTGCAACCTTAAATGACCATTTCATTTTCAAATATGTCCTATTGATTTTTATACCCTTACGTTGTAGGCATTTTTGCTAAAAATTCCTAACTCTCTTCGACCTCCCTTCTTCGTCTCCCCCTACCATACCTTCATTCCTGCGCAGATCCTTCCGAAGATGGTGTGCTTTCCATCGAGATGTTGCGTGGGAGCGAGAGTGATGAAGAACTGCGATCCATTCGTGTTGGGACCAGCGTTCGCCATCGAGAGGATACCTGAAAAATGACGATGGATGAACAAATACAAGGACCAGAGGTCAAGTACTCATGTTCTGAGAATTTAAATTGTGGCGTGCATTTACAAATTTTGAAGAGCTATTGGGCATGTGGTGGTTAGGTTTCGTATAATCTTTTTTGTTTTTGTATAATGGTGGTATGCTTTTCTCTAATTTTCGATCACATTAGGCTCATAATGTTGCATGCATATTTGATCTCTGACAATGACACTATTTAGTTTACTAGGCAAGAGAGATTTCAATTACAAGTGAAGATAATCTGCTATCTAGAAACTACGCGCCAACAATTCACCAGGTAACATGTGAAATATCCGTGAAACATTCATTTTAACGAGATCAAAGATCACTACCGTACCTGCTCCAGTGTGCTTCAGTCGCTCATCGAGCTCATCGGGAAATCGATCACCGTAGATCGAGACACCACCACGACCTACAAGTATACAACAATTAGGATGTCTAGTACAGTAAGTACGTATACGTAGTAATCACCCCAACCCCACTAACCAGTGCCAGTGGGATCTCCTCCCTGGATCATGAAGTCAGCGATAATTCGATGGAAGATCGTGCCGTTGTAGTAACCGCGTCTGAAATCGTTCTCATTGTAATAAGATAACTCTCATAACAAAAATAAAGTAGGGTTGGTCGCCACTCTTCCCTAACTGTGATTAAGGATCAATTTCCTCCAAAATAGAAGCAGAATCTAATCGCCGTAATGGGAAATTGAACCAGTAGTCTAGAAGGTGTTAGAAATGGACGAAATAAGTTCGTTACCTGGCCAGTTCGGCAAAGTTCTGGCACGTCCGGGGAGCGTGATCCCAATACAGCTCAACACAGAATTTGCCCATGCTGAAAAGAGATGAAGGATAATTCTCAATTACATGTTTGGACTATGGAGGAACAAAAACACATGAAGAGTTCCAACTTCATGTCTTTCTTACCTCGTCTCGATATGGACGTACGGCGAGCGAGCTTGATGTGCGATCATAGCCATTTTTATGCTGGATAATATAAATTTGAAATTCGAAAGGAAGAATCGGTGAAAAGTGGGCGTGGTCAAGACGCGATTTTACGTAATTGGTGCGCGGTTTCCACCACGCATGTGCACTCTTCAAACATTGTAGATACTAGACCTGGTTCTACAAACCAATGTTTTAGTACGGCTCACACATCACACATTAGCAGCTCAATATTTATTATTTACAAATACAGAAGAAGCCAATAAAATAACAAACATAAGGTTACAAAAATGAAACTTTTGACACACAAGTATTAACTGTCGAAGGGGTAATTCCGATAACAGGTTGAGTGGAGTCTAGTACTAACACGAGAATATTTAGGCATTGTAATTGGTCAGTAAGCAATTGGTCACTCGGGGACAGTCTACCCTGTAATATTTCTCATCGGTATACGGTAATACAATGACAACTACCGGATCCCGAAGGATAACCTTTCGTGTACGGTGTAAAGTTCATGATATTAAGTGAAAGCAGGATTATAACAGAGATCAGGAAGCGAGGATACGGTGGGATAACTCGATTATCGATCGAGTGAGTAGATCACAGGGAGTCAGCACACTGCACACTAACCAATACTTATGCATGCGTGTAACAAAAGTAACTATAAAAATGAAACGGGACGTAATTACAGTAGAGAATGGCTATAAAGTAGAAAAAGGGGTAGAATAATATAAAAAAGACAAACTATCGATGGGTCAATGGAAAATGAAATTGAGCTCCACCTGATGAAGCTCTCCGTGAGGAACTGTTAGTGATGACACCTGAACAGATAGGATTAGATTTTCATGGAATTAGGTAAGTATGGAATCGATCACATCATTAGCCTTTGTTGAAAGCAACATTCACCAGGTTCAATTTCGCAACAATCTAAAGCTTCTAAACTCACCATAATTTCTCCATTCCTCTCCTCCGTCTCAACAGTGACATTGCTCAATTCGTCCTCTAACTCATCAGCATCAGCCAATGGTCTTCTCATGTGGAGAGTACACGAATGAGCGAGACCATTCGATCGCCATACCTGAGATGATCATATTATTGTTGTGCACAAATCATGTTCGAATAATCGAAGGTACGTGTGAGTGTGGCAATACCTAGAGACACTGAAACAACAAAAAAATCGCCACGAAATTTTGTTCAAATTGTTCATCGTAACAAAAAACAGTCATCTTTCAATTACAACTTGTATCCCCGCTATCAAAAACCAACAGACCTAATTGGACCCCCCTCCCCTGACCTGTATGACGTCGTGGAGATGCTGCAATTGCACTCTCATCGCTGGTCTCTCGTAGACACATCCAAAATCCTCCACGATATTCACTAGGGAAAGGAGACGGGGAGAGAGACGGAAGTGACTGAAATGAAGACACATTCAGCTATAAATAGTGCACGTTCTCTCATCTCTCACCGCGTGGTCGCCAATTGTATCTCCTTGAGGACTGGTTTGAAATGGGAGCAGAAGAGAATGAATGATTCTGTCGTGAACTGACGAAGATCAGCACCGCACACTCGATTACCTGCACATTGAAAACATCTATATCTTACGCTGAACGGATTATTGACTTCAATGAAAATGCAGAATCTATATATCTGATACAAAACATAGCTGTGAGACCCGATTCTGCTTGGCTAATTTTCGAGTTGGAATCAGATCGGTTTTTTGAAATTATTAGGCGGCCTAGTCGATCGAACCAAATCAAAATTGACTCTTACAATTAGTGAAGAAGAAGCATTGACACCACAACCCGCCTAGTCCTCCCCCCACTCCATATCCACTCACCCTTCGTATTCGATCCTCCCGTGAAGTGGAATGCTGTAGGAGCGAGACGACGATTGTCGTACAATCTGAGAAATTTTACAATGGATCAACAATATCTGTAAATAATAATCTACTAATGTCAAACAAGGTGCTGTTTCAATGATCACGGTAGATGAATTATTGATTACCTCCTGAGAACAGGTCGCAGAGCACCCACGCACACGTCGCTACCGAATGTCATCTGGAATGGAATGCTACATTAAGGGTCGATTGCTCTAAGAAATCAAGAAAGTTTTATTTTCACCAATATAACCATGGATTGAAGCCTGAATTCCCCGGAACCATTCTCACCTTTGCTTCGACCATCACGAGTGGCGGTAGTAGGGCGTCCAGATTTCCCGACTCGCGCGGAATTCCGTCCTGTATGAAATTAGTTTTAGTCTAGATACCGTAACCCGTCGAACCAATCAATACCGTACCCTCATGGATCGCGGTACTCGAAGGATGGCGAAGATGAGTCGATCGGCACGATTTCGATCCACGCCGATCTGCACTTCGCGAGATCGAACCTGAAATTAATCCATCAAGTTGGTGAGAAGGATAAAGAGGGCCAACTATTTTAATTGGAATGAAATACTAGACAAACTGCAATAAAATCCGATAGAATCATCAAAATGGAAAGAATCGACAAATCAATCGTCAGTGAGTCAAAGAACCACCGTCCAGAGTTCCCACCTTTTGTTTCCCTAATTCAATCATACCTTTCGATGGCTCAGTTCATTCTCATTATCGATAGCAAGTTTCCTTATCTCCGAGCACGTCATCGCCATTCGATAGACGTCTTCGCCTGAATATCAACAGCTCTCTACCGTATCACTCTCTGAGTACCGTACCTTCCAAGTGTTTGAGTATGGCCAGTATGGCCTTGTGTGGCAACTTGGTCATTGGCATGGGAAGAGCGGCGACTCCCTTGGCTAATCGAGTGGCCGTTGTGAATGCAGCGGATGCAGCGAGAAGTGAGTGCAGATTGGGACTACTGCTGAAAGGAAGAGGGACGGATGAGGAGGAACTCATGATATATTCACTTTGAGTTATGGTGTGCAAACCTTGCTTGCATTACTGCATTCAATTTTCAAGCGGATTTTAGATGCGAGTGAAACCGGAACTCGACATGTCACATTCATCATTACTCAAAAATGACAACGTGGAATTTAAGCTGAAGAATGCGAAAAATGAAGTGGATCATCCTGCTTGTTACCGTACCTCGAGTGTCTTCCCGAGTTTTTGATGTGAAGTGAGGGCGAGGGAGGAGAAGAGACGAGGACGGATGAGAGATAATCGTGGAGATCGACCGCCCTGAACGAGACCATTTTAGTCGATTATGAAAAGTATTTCTTCTTGCTTTCCTTTTTTTTAAATTCGCACTACTATTAGAGGACACTACTAAAACATTTTCTTCTAGAAACTGGAAAAAAATATTTGACGAAGGTTCGCTTCAATATTCGCATTGTTTCTCGATAACCCCTCACCCCAACTGAAAAGTATTTTTCCGGAAACACCAATCACACATGTAAGAATCGGATACGCAAAAGCTCAATGTCCAGAAAAAAACAGCGTTGAGAAGAATGGGAAATGAGAAATCGAGAATGCGTGAGCTTAGACAAGAGGAAGGAAAGAAAAGGGAATTGGAAATTCTGATTCAGAAAAAGAAAACAAAGTGAAATGGCATTACTTTTCGACGAGTTTTACATTCTCGAATCCCCCCCTCAAATGATGATGTGAAATTGCGGAACTTTCATCCAACCTTCACTTCCTGATTCAACAACAGGAAATGTATTTCGCGCCGCTTAAACAAATCAAAAATTGGTTGAAGACATACCACGGTAGCAGCATCGGAAGGACTCTATCACTAACTAGACTTCAGCCTTATCTTTTCACCCTTACCTGGCAATTCAAACTCGTCATGGGCTCGCCTTTTCTCTACGCGCACGCTCATTAGTAAGACTGTGCGAGAGATTGCACGATATTCAGAGAGAAACGGAATACTGACTCATAATATTGAATAAAGATAAGATTCTAACTACAGATACGACATTGGAAGGAAGGGAAGGGACAAAGGAAGCAGTTGTGAGTGATATTTTCGCAATCGAAGAAGAGGCTGATTCATTGGCACAGATAAGGAAAAGGTGAAATAGAAAGACTGTCTCATTCATTCATGAACAACTCGTTCAAAACACCATCAATCCTCACGGTTAATGGACTTCTCTCACGGACAATGTTTTCTAGCCAATAACAAGAATGGAATACATAATCATAAAGCATGCATCATTGATATGGTACTACTTACGATGATCTACCATAGTCCTCCCAATCAATGGATAATGACTAACTTGAGTGTAACTCTACTGCTTCTCCTTGATGAAGTGAGTGAAGAAGGTCCATCAGAAGGGCCACGAGGAGTCTCACGCATCAAATCTTAACTCGGACTTTTTAGTACCAATAAAAGCGGATGAATAATCACTAGGGAGATTAAATGCGCATCTATACCACCATCTATGCCAGGACAACCATACAATTCGAATGCACCGAAAGCACTCGTGAAGGAATCATCGAAACTAATCGAGCACATCAACTTCTCAAACTATGATGAATCGCAAAAGAGCCCGTGGAACATCAATGGAACAGGTTTGAATCAAGATATGAATCTTCGTAGTCGCCATTGAAATTTCTCAGCCGACTGCCCTTCGCTTCTCGCATTTTTCCTCTCTTCTCTAATTTCTCTCCGACGGAATAAGATCCGGAAATCTCACTCGTGGAAGCTCCACCCCATCATAAGCGACTCCAATCGAGGGAAGAATAAGTGCAGTCCTATGCACTCATTGTGCAAAATACGACATCTGGAGCCATCTTAATGTTTCCAAAGGTCAACGGATAAAAGGTCGAAAATATTGCACTCTACTGCTGAAACTGTTGATGGAACATTTTAGCAATGACATTTAGAAACCTCGAGAAATGCAATTTTGGAACATCTTTTCAGATATTGTTTTTGGAGATGTCTCATAACATTTCCAATCGTTCTACCCTAATTTCAAATGACGTTTTTGAGGTTTCCTAAATATTCGTTGTTAAACTTCCCATCACTTGCCGTCAAGTCCTTCCAATAACATTTATTTACAATTTCTTCTCTCATCATTATTCCGAATACTGAGAACATCGCATCCTCTCCCATTTCCCTCCTCTTCTCTCTTCTTCCTCGGTTCTCCATTAGTCTGCGCTGATTTATTACGCAAATGCATCCGGGAAAAGGCCAAGGAATTGCGATATACCTTGCTTTAATGAAGCGCCCTTCCCTCTCCCATTCCTCCTCCTTCCTCTTATATTAACTGCACGAGACAGGGGGGAAATGCACACTCAGATGCTAGGAATGTGATGCAATTGTTTCTATGTCTTAAGCAAAGGCCGGATAGACCTGACACGAGACCTCATCCCATTGTTTCATTCTCCGTGTGAAGCTCTAATCCCCCGTGTAATACTCACCATCCTCTGATTCTTCCACTGTCAGCAGAGGAGTGTTGTTCGATGGAGACATTCCCTTTGGCAACAGACCGAGTTTGATACGAGCCTATCAAAGTAGTGTTTCAACTTCACGATAATAGACATCGAGATTACAGTGCGAGATCATCTTCGAAAATTTTATATACAAATACAATGGACCTCCTGCTATCTACGATGCTCAGTTCAACACATTGAGTGGAACGTATGCATCACTTTCATTAACTCTACGACACAGAGAATAATTGTTTGCGTGAGCATCTAATTAGTAAGAACAGAACGAGATAAACGAGCCCACCTTAATCTGTGACTTGTTCAATTCGAATAGCATGCTGTTGGCAACTCGTGCGATGAATTGTGGTGTGGAACGGGCTGAAAAAAATGGAGGATAAGACAAACGAGACTCTCCTCGTTCCGCACACTCTCTCGTCAATGGAGCTAACTAGGCAGAATGCACAGTGAGGAAAACAGCTTCATATTCATTGGACCATCCCCCTGGAGGGAAGAAAAGGGAGGGAGGGGTGTTTATAGTACGACCACATTGCGTGACTCTAGCCAATAGGCACTTTTGAGTGAACTCACTCATCACACATCGCACGGCTAGCATATAGTGTCATTACAACTTGATGGGAACAAACAATTTGCACAATGAGGAATCGCAAAAAAAAGCTGAACCAGTTAGTGGATTGTTCGGCACGCATGTCTAATAGGATCTGTTTCGATAGATGAGATTGGCAACTTACAATTATCATTGCCCTTCTTCATCTTTCACGTCGTCACAAATTTCCTTCTGCCGACGTCGTTGAGTAATTCGAGGCGCATGCGTGAGCAATGGCAAAGTAAGGAAAAGAAAAGGAAGAAAAGGAAGAGCAAATACCACCAAAGTGACGACTCACACTATCAAAGCGCGTGTGAAAAACGTTTTGAAATCGTCGTGAGTTGGCATCGGATTGTACCCTTCACCCCCAGGAACATACACAGAAGATAGGAAATAGAGTGGCTCAGCTATTTCCCTACATCAAAAATATGGACAATAGACCATAACTATTATAAAGCACTTATACCCATCTCATGAACAATACTATCGCAAACCCAAGGCGAGACACGATTGGTTCGGATTACCCAACTTGTGACGAAGTGGGAAAACAGAGTTAGTCTGCGCATGAAATACGATCACTTCGCACATCGAAGGCATTGTTCTCTAGCCTCGAGGGAAGATGAAATGAAGAAAAGATGAATGACTACGGGCGTGCTCCTCTCGCACGCCTCATTTGGCACAAAACTCAATTATCTTCGTCCATCTTTCTCCTTTCGATGACAGGTCACTTCAAGTTGGTATCCATATTATGAAGATGAACTTGTGGCCGATGTTAGTAATCGTTGCCACGAGAGAACACGCGCGTTAGTCATCGTATTATGGATCAAGGGAAGTATTACGGGCAAACCAAAGATTATGACACTGCCACTATTGTTCATGCCTCGTATGAATGGGCAGAATTTAGTTTCAGCCAAGGTGCGATATTACTTCAATTAAGCAGGACTGACGCTATGATTTTGCTGGACTTACACTATGATTACGCTGAGATATTGTTTTAGAAACATGGATTCCGAATTCTAAGAGAACACGAGTCAGTTAAAGTCCAGGATGAGATTCTCATGAGATAATGGTCGACGTACTTTTTACGGGTGAGGGTGTGATGCTCGACATCGAGGGCGTCTTCAACAACGGCGTCGTCATTGTCGATACTGGAGACGAGCCGACCTCAGAAGAGGGAGGAGTCTGGAGGGCGAGAAGAGTCATTTCCCTCTCTAGACAAGAGAGATTACCCGACCACGACTCACTCGCTGCCCGCCAACCCTGCAAATGACATTATCCGCGTGGAGAGTAAGTATTCGGAAGGCACAGAGATCGAAATGAACCAGAATAACCAATAATAAATGTACGAAAAGAAGTTTTGGCAGCCGTAAAAAGAGTTGCAATAGTTGAGATTGTCGTCGTCGATGATACACGATCAACAATACTACTAACAGCGAGACAATAAACAATAAAACATAATAATAGGGAAACTGCACGAACGTGAAAAAAAGCAAACAAAAATCTGAAAATTATGTGAAAAGTCAATTTCAGGGATTCATATTTCCGTTCAAGAATCCGTCGCGTTGTTACCGTAAACAGTTTATTGATCCAATTTTTTTTATTTTTTGTTTCTTTCATTTCTCATTTCTTCCTCATCAGTGGCTTTCATGCACCCATTTTTCTCAATAATCCATTAAATTGACGACAGTTTGCAAAAAAAAAAATGTCTGTTCCACTTCGAGTACATGCTGATGTAACGGTTACGTTCGTCGTCTCACTCACATTAGAATAGTCCGACTTCCTCTTCATTTCTCCAATCGCGCGGTTCCACTTTTAACTGTGTCACAAGTGGCAATGGGGTTAGCCGATTTCGAGCCGAGATTTTATCGCTTACCGAGTTCTTGTCGTTGCAGCAAAAAGGGTATTTATAATTATCTAGCTTTGAAGTCCGATGAGATGAATAATATTAATTGAAGATGAGATATGCAGACACTATGAGGGAACGATGAAGTGTATTGAAGAGATCGGAGAGATCTAGTGCAGCAGACTAGATAATTGAAGATGACACACTGCTTCCACATCTCATCTAACGATTGTCTGAATTTGTCTCCAATCACTCTGCGATAGGGAGATTCGCTCATCAGATGCCTACTGAGAAATTCGAACTTCGGATTGATAAAATACGAATATCGGTTGTGTTATCTACTGAAGTGTTGAGGGTAGATGGAAAAAATCTAAACATCGATAGAGAAGTATCTAGAGATGAAAAGAAGAAAGTCTACGAAAAAAGTAGACGATTACCATTAGGGATGGTCAGTGGGTACTCTTGCACGAGATTAGATAGATCTCTAGTCGGCACAGAGATAGAGTTAGAAAAAGTAACTGAATGTTCAACTTCCTTCTACATCGAAAACCCATCAACGAATGAGTCACGTCAGAAGAGTAGGAAGTGCAGTCGAAATTTAACATGGTTGAAATGCAGTCAAGGACAAATAGATAAGTAGAGATGGAAACTTACAGTAACCCATCACGAATATCTAGGTATTTCACAATGAAGAATCCGCCTCTTCATTTCGCGTTCTCTCGCAACGCTGACCAATGTGAGATTATGAGAAATGAAGAGATGGATTCTTCATCCTGATTGTGAAAATTGCAACTGATTCATCGACACGAAACATCTTTGAGAAAGTATTCTTCAGTAGCCTATCAACCTATTGACTACTGACAAAGAGTGTGGACTCCATTTCCTAATGGACTGCATAAATTCGCAAATTCCATTCTATCGGTCACTTCCAAGGTCGATCATCAGTTCTACTAACCACCTCGACTCTCTTCTTAGAACTTAGTAACGATGTTTAGCACTCCCCTTTCGTTCTCTGATACTCTCGAATACCCACGATCTATCGCCAGAATGATTCAGTTCTGGTCAACTCTCTCTCTGGTTTTCTTCAAGTAGAATGATATCTCTGGGCTACGGAAGAGTAGATTGAGGGTAAACCTACGAGAGTATGTCCAAGTGGTGATGGTATGAGCAGCTCCATTCGATTCAGCTCCTATAAAAGGAAGGAATGGAGAGGGAATATCATCATCTCGATCATCTCAACTAGCAACATGCAGGCCCTCCTCGTCCTCTCACTCGCTGTCGCCGCCTCCGCGTACGTTTCCCACTCCTACAACGACTTCCGGGTTACTGTACCATGACTAGGGTTATGGTATCAAGTCTAGATCAAACTGTATCATTAGCGATACTGTAGTCAATCCGTCTCGATTGCAGCCAGTTCTACCCTGGATTCGCCGGATTCGGAGGATACACCGGATACGGACTCGCCGGATACAACGGCTTCGCCAGCTACGGATACCCCGGATTCGGATACGGAGGATTCGGATATCCCGCATACGGTTACGGACTCGGATACAGAACCCTCGCTGCCCCCGTGAGTAATCTACCGTAGTCCACTATCTTCCGAAGGAAGACATACCGTAACCCAATTCCTTCAGGCCTTTACCTCTTTCGCCGCCCCCGCAGTCACCACCACCGTGACCGCTGCCCCCGTTGTTGCCACCGCTCCCGTGAGTACCGTACTCTATAGTCTACCGTATTCCAACGGAGGACCTACCGTAACCCTTCGAATAGCAGGTCGTCTCTCAGACCGTCACTGCTGGCCCTGTTGTTGCCACCGCCGTCCCTACTTTCGCTGCCCCCGTGAGTGACCTACCACCTACAGTAATCCGCTTCTTGACCTACCGTAACCGATTGATATTACAGGCATTCGTCCGCCCCACGATCGTTGCTCCCCAGCCCCACAACACCAAGATCTCCGTCATCCAGCGCGCTTAAATGATCTCAATCCATCTTATAGAATATATACGATGATAAAAATTACGAAAACCCTATTTACACATCTCACATCTTAAAAGTTGCTATCTTCTCTTGAGATAAGATTTTTCTAAGCGGAAGTTCGAGAATGATCTAGAACCGCAACGCTATTTAGTGAGTGCTAACCGAATGATAAAGTGAGAAAAGTTAACGACACCCAGTTTGCAACGGTTGTGTGGTGATGCGGAAGTGATTACCTCTGAGAATTAATCTAAAGAGATAAATGTTGAGAAAAATGATATTATTGACTGTGATAAAAGATATCAAGAATAATTAATACATAGTTTTACAATTCAAGTATCTAGGAAAAATAATTTTATAAAAATGAAAGTCGATAAATTGTTTGAACTTTTTCAGAACTTCTGCGTGAGAATCATAAAAGTAGTGGAAAGTACTGTAGTTACGGTACAAATTTGTCGCCACTTTTTTATTGACACTTTTCGAATCGTGTTTTCGTGTTTGCATGTGTTTTGTTAAGTTTATTGTCTATATTATATCGTTCGCAGGATCATAATGCTCAGCTTCGAAGAAGCATTCCGTCAGTCACAAGCAAACAGCGACGGTACGAGCGGTTTTCATTTACAACATTTTCTTTCATTTTCACGTGTTCAGGATCTGCCCCCAAAGACTCCTTCGCCTTTCCCAATGTGGAGGCCGCTGTGGCAGCTCGCAAACGCGATAATAGATTTGATGGTACGTTTTTTTTCGTCTAACTATTATTATACTGCGTTCATTCCAGGGTGCAAGGAGATTAAGAGGCAGTTGTTCTTTCCCGGGCCTCTGACTAGAAAGTGAGTTTTTATCTCATTATTCTGCTATTATTTGATTTCAGGTACACTGAGCAGGAAGTGCAGCAGCTCCGTGCGTCAATGAAGGATCTTCAGGTGCCCTTGTTTCAGGCGGTTTAAGATGAATGATCTTAATTTAGGTCTATCCCGCCGATGATGAGAACCCGTGCGAGATTCCCGCACCGTTCATTTCCTTTGAGGAAGCCTTCCATGACAAACGTGAGTGATTACTTGCTGTCCAAATGAGGAGTAAATATCGCTCAGCCGCCCTTCTGACCGAACTTGCCAAGGCCGGCCTCAAGACTCCCTCGCCCGTTCAGTGTCAAGTTTGGCCCACTCTTCTCAATGGTGACTTTTTAACCGTTTTAATTATTTTTCTATCAATCCATTACTAATGGATGATAATGTTGAGGTATCGATACGGTGGGAGTCTCGCAGACAGGCAGTGGAAAGACTCTGGCCTTCCTTCTTCCCGCATTCCTCCATCTCGATGAGCAGCTCAAGTATATTGCCGATTATTGATTAATTAGTAATATTAATGAATAAACCAGGTTGTACGGTCCCAACGAGAAGCAGCCGTGTCCCTCTGTACTCGTGCTCACTCCCACGAGAGAACTCGCACAACAGATCAAGAGAGAGGTCGACAAGTACTCGTACAATGGATACAAGAGGTGATACTCTCGAATCTTCACTACTTTCTCCTGGTTGCCATTTTGAAATAGATCCATTACGTAAGGGGAAGTCATTAATTGTCCATGTGTGCAGTGTGTGTTTGTATGGAGGAGGATCTCGCAACAATCAGATCAACGAGTGCACCGATGGAGTTCATATCAGTGAGATTCACTCCATTGATTCACTGTTCATTGCTCCTCTTTCAGTCATTGCAACCCCTGGTCGTTTGGGAGATCTGGCCATGGAGGGAGTCGTCCAGTTGAGCACCGTCTCCTATGCCGTCCTCGATGAGGTACGGTACATTATCGATCAGCTGCTAATCGATAATCACAGGCCGATCGTATGCTGGACATGGGCTTCGAACCTAGCATCAAGAAGATCATGTTCGACATTCGCCCTGACAGACTCGTCTGTCTCACTAGGTATTATTGATTGTTTGTGCATTTCGTCATTGATCAATTGTCGATAATGTTCAGTGCTACATGGCCTCCTGGAGTGCGCGCACTCGCTCGTCGCTACACTAAAAGTGCCGCGATGTGTGTCGTCGGATCACTCGATCTCACTGTGAGCTGAAATAAGTTACTCCCTTGAGACGTATTCTCTGAATCTATATTAATCGTATATCGTGTACAGGCTTGCAACACGGTGACTCAGTACGTGGAGTCGGTGGATGGACCCGAAGAGAAGAAGGTAAGACAATAGAGGGAGTATCTACTTTCATCTTTCCTCTCTTCAGAGACGTCTTATCGAGATCGTGCACTACCTCAACAATGCCCATCAGAAGAACTACAAGATGATTGTATTCGTGTCGGCTAAAGTGATGTCAGTCAATGAGTGGTACATTAGCAAGCCAAGTTCGATTGTGTGAAATATTACCAAGAAGCACAGCGCTTCAATTTCCTGTATAATCTTTAAATAATTTAAATCTGCAACGTATGCAAGGCTTCTGACCCAGAGAATTTCTAGTTGCCAGAAATTGTGGGTTTAAAATATGCATGATTGTGGAAGGATGTGAATGGAGTTGATTGCAGGGCGGATGATCTCTCTTCGGATCTCTGTAGAGCGGGTATCAACTCACAGGCAATGCATGGCTCTCGCTCCCAGCAGGACAGAGAGTACGTACTCAAGGTATGCAAATATTATTATTTATTTATAGTTTGTAGTTTGATCATCTACGATCTAGTCTAATATCTTGCTTTACAGTGTTTCGTGGCGGGCGAAGTGCGCATTCTGATTGCTACGGATCTCGCCTCGAGAGGAATAGATGTCCCTGATGTGACGTGAGTGATGGAGTTTATAGTTTTTTTTTGTAGTAGCTTTCTTCTTTCAGTCACGTCGTCAACTTTGACTTCCCCGGTGAGATTGAGGAGTACGTGCATCGCATCGGTAGAACCGGAAGAGCAGGGTACGGTATTGATTGACTGGTCGATCGATAAGTGAAAGTGTACGGTATGAGTATGGATTGATTGCAGTCGTTCTGGTGAGGCGATGTCATTCATGAGTCGTCGTGATTGGGATAGAGCACAGAAGCTCATTGACATCATGAGCAAGAACCCCAATAATGTGAGTGGAAGGAGAGGGGAACAAGTGATTTCGTCCGTCCATCTTTCATCTTTTACTTTGAAACGGCAGAGTAGAATACGTTGAAATTTTCAATCCGGTAACTTCAATCTATGAGCTGGGAAACTGGTTGGATGTAGTATGAATGAAGGAAAAGTATTTTAGGCTGTGCCCGAGTGGCTGGAGGAGATGGCAGTTAAATACGAAGCAAAGAAGGCCAGTGGCACTCTCAGACCGAGACAGCCATTCAGAAGAAGAGAAAGAGAGGAAAAACAGATGGGATATTAGAAAAGTCAGTGAGTTGATCGATAGAGATACTGTAGATTACGGTAGATCACAGATTACGGTTTTCCTCACTTCCTAATTTAATTGTTACAACGTATAACGTCCCATGACTTTTCATGTTCACAGTATTTATATTTCGGTGATACGATGAATTCGAACCTTGTTTTGTGTTAACTTTTTCCAGAAGATTTACTAGTATCCAATTCACTCTGTTGTTTTTTCCAATCGTAGATGATAAATTCTTGTTATAGTCCATCAGAATGTGCAAACGCAAAATATCTGTTTAGCCTGTAAAAATACATTCAGGGAAATGCCGTACTCGAAAATTCGTTTGTATTGGTGGGGACTTCCTGAGTTTAGCACGCACTGCTCTCTTTTCTCTCTCCCTCACTCAGTAAGGCATAGCGACCTTTATTCTTGTTTATCACGTTATTCTTCATCGATCTGTGGAATTAAGACTCTTGGTTTGTCAGAAATCTTATCTTTTATATAATCACGGCATACGTATTCCATGTTTGCAATGTTTACAGTGCTAATTCATCTGGGAAGCTCCTTTAATATTCGATTTCTCTATTCCTATCGCACTTTCTTCACGCTATTTATTTCTTTTAACTCGATTCACTCACCATTCTTTCTTTCATCCTTTAGATGCTTTCACTGAATGAGGTTCGTCAATGGACAGGAGTAACTCCCTTCCAATGGCTACTTCATTCCATCGGAACACTTATCGCCAGTATACTATTGGTTAGTCTATTTACATTTGACTGACAATTAATAGAATTGCTTCGCTTTGTCGAATGGTCATACTGAAACGGAAATAGTCCATAGTAAATCAATTTGCTTCGTGAAAATGATAATTTTAAATCACGAATGGATAGGGCGTATCTCTTCACTAGTCTACTTATCTACCTATCATCTACTACCTATCTACTTATCATTTGACCAGGGTTTTATGCGAATCGAAACATTGAAATGTATTGTATTTTTCATTTTGTGAAGTTCATAACCAAATATTCCGGAAATTCTAATTTGAGAATGATCTGATGAGTTTGATTTATGATTGGTATTAGATATTGCGTGCAAAAGACATATTACCCTCTTGTTCCTGCTGTGAACTTGTTTTAGTTCCGTACATTTATAAAATACCATGATTCTCATGGTATAAAATATATTTTGTTCCAGGCCCTTAAATTGTCTCTCCTTCCTCGTATCTCGTATATCCTCGTATTCACTCCCTGTTTCATCGCTACTTCACTTGACTTCTACTTCATTTTCGTCGTTATTGTCAGGTGAGTCGTTATCGGAAAGTATGAGAAGGTATAACATAAAGTTGTTGACATTTCTTTGGATGCGGATAGCCATGATAATAAGTAATTGCCGAACTTCAATTATTTTTAATCGTAAAAAGAGTCGAAAATGTCCATTGCGATCAAGAGTTAAAGATCACCGACGACAAGCGAATTTTCAGTAATCGATAACTGTTAGGCTTGGTTCGACAATTCTAATATTTTAAATATTATGCTCTTGCAGGGGTTTAATGACAGACAAGGAGCAGACTCGTCTACCCGGTCTCATCTCCGTATTCGGAACTGCCAGAGTCGCCATGTTATCATTCTTCCAATTCCTATTCTATCACAAGGTTAGTTGTTGCACTGCTGTTATATCACTGGAAATTCTAACTATCAGAGAGATAGTAAAATAAACTAAAACCAACTATGGTTTTTCTTTGTCAATTCGGAAACTTTTTCCTCGCATCTCAAGAAACAATCAACTATTTGTTGCATGGTGTTCCCATTTAATGTGGCTCCAATATTCTTCTCATTCAGATCGAAGGTGAATACGAGCACAATTCGATCTCATCTGGATACAGTTGGACTGTCGTCTTTCTTCCCATTTGGATTCTCATCTGTGGTCTGGGCATTCAAGCCTGCAGGGTACGGTAGAAGACTGAGGAGGTACCGTAACCACGCCCCCTCCTACCGCCCGCAGCCACGACAGATAGGGTATGCATCCAATCGATAATTGATCTTTGATCTTTAGCCGATAGTAGTTGCTCGTTTCTAGACTTCTCCCTATCTAGCACACTTCTAACCCTCTCTCCCCCGTCTCTCTCAACCCACTCGAGTGACCCATCCCTTGCTTGTTGCATCAATCGAACTTACACGAAGAATGAGGATGGTGTGGGTGGCTGGATACGGTATCTCTTCTCACTTGGAGAGTGCGCCGTGTCAGATGTGTGATTCACCAATTGCCTAGATGGTCATCAAGGAGGATGCAGTCTTGGAGTGCTGCGCGTGCTGCTGTGAAGCTGATCGCTTCAACTCACCCGAGTTAGTAGAGAGGAGACAGGCAATGTGGAGTGTGCACATACACATCGCGCATATAAACCATCGTTTTCCCTATGTTCTGCCTAATTGGTTATCATGCCCGATGCACGAGTGCACTTTCCACATTGCCTCTCCTCAATAGTGTTGTATCGTTGTACGGGGCAGAAGTGCGAGTGACTAATGTGTAATATTCACTCATGCACCACTGTGCCGATTGCAGCTGCATATAAGTTGGAATGGATTAGTTTGAATAACATGGGTGACAGGTCTGATGCTAATATTATCACTAATTGGTTCAGTTTTCGATGTATAAATTTCCTTGAATCTTATCGTTTCTCGATTGCAGATATCATGAGGCCCTCCGACAGATCAATCTAATCGATCCAATCGATCCGGCTTTCTTGGAGGACCGTGATGCAGTTGTACCCATTTTAGTATGAGGAATATCGACCAATGTTTACGGTAACACACGGGTCTACCTTTACTGATCTCACTAATTTGTTTGTAGATTGTCTTACTTTATTTATGTTTGTGCCATTGTTTCTTTTGACGGATGTTATTCTGCGATGCTTGTAAAGCGAGTAACATAAAGGAATCGAAATCGAGAGAAAAGTGTTGAACATGCAAGGGAAATGAGCCGGAACGAGACAGATTCGCATGAGACAATTAGAGGGGAGGGAGTGTTGGCACTACGGCAGAACAGTTAGCCTCTTACTTTCGAGAGTCAGTTCGCGATAGATAGTCAGACCTCGAGATGCTACCGTACTTCGTCCTTCTCTCGATTACATCATCACTAGTCAATGGGAGAGAACAGACAGTCGGAGTTCGGGGAACAATTATCTGCGGAGGACAACCAATAGCAGATGCTGATGTCAAATTGTGGGATGTCGATATTGGTAGGTCAGACTGGGCTACCGTTTTCCCATTGTCCACTCAGGACCCGATCCGGACGACCTGATGGGAACCACTCGACCGGATACAGGTACGGTAGCCAAGTGGACTATCGATTAGCTGGTGACGTATTCAGGAGGCCGATTCCAACTATGGGGCACTGAGGACGAGTACACGAATATCGATTCCGTCCTGAAGATCTACCATAACTGCGCCAACAAATGGGTATACTGTATCGCGGAATGACTACAATTCGGTGTAATTGCAGCCTTGCAAACGTGTTGTCAAACTGACGATTCCCGATGTATACGTCGCACAAGGGGATAAGGTGAGGGTGTACTGTATCGATGATCACTCTATTGATACAGGTGGAGAAATGGTACAATATCGGAACGCTGAATCTCGAAACAAAGTTCGCCGACGAAGGAAGAGATTGTTTTTGATGATGACGAGGAGGAATACTTGGTCCTGTTAAAAATGACAAGATATTTTTACTGACTCATACCGTATTGTTGCCGTTTTTACACGATTTCCTGTGGATAAACCTGATATTTCCAAAATTGGTGCACATAACATCTGTCTGTGTCACTCTACCTAGAACGTGCGGGTCCAATCGTCCCTTACTACACACAACTATCAATTATCGATGTTCGCTATGCAAACGATGACTCTTCACGATTTCGATCAGTAAACCTCCTCTATTTCAATCACTTGCACCCGTGCCGGACGCATTCTGACACGAAAACATGAATTCTTTGTGTAGCCACTTGACATTTACCGCCTCCGATTCCACTCGTTGCTCATTAGGGTAATGATACGACTATCCTTCTTCGACAGCATCTCTTGAGGTCAGAGAGACGAGACAGTGTGCTAAATGAGGAGAGTATCATCTCAAGAGCTGATTAGAGGAGGGATGATCACTCATACTTGTTATCGTGGCAACACAGACTCCAGGTTATTCCGAGAACGAAACTCCGCCCCTTTCCTCCCATCGCTTGCGTCAGATTCCTACAGCGGATACTCAGTTTCAACTTTTTCAAGCTTTCAACGGTAACGTTCTCGTGCACTCTCTGAAGATAGTCAACTCGCAACATTGAATAGGTGCAATTACAGACATTTCGTACGCTAAACATCTCGCTTGTATCTAAATGATCTCTAATTTCCCTCTTTTCCTCCTACGATCCGAGTGGTCAAAATTAGCCCGCAACTTCTCCGTTTTCTTGAATCCTTCTTCAATCCGAATGCGAACTTGAATACTCCCTCATTACCGTCTAGTTTCGTATTACGTTCACTGGCAACATTTCCCCTTCTTAGAAGGAAGTTTCTTCGACACTCTTCACTCACTCTTCCTAGACTTACGGGAAGACTGTTAAAAAAATGGGGACTGTAAAAAACTCACTGTCAGCAACACCTTTCGAACATATTTTGATTCGCAAATTGTTAGTCATCGGCCGATTTCGAAAAAATTGTTCATTCTGAGATCTTCCTCTAGACTTTAGACTGCTACTTCCAACCCACTGATTATCACTGCACCCGATTGTCCATTTCAAATAGCAAAGTGCACTCAGTCATCGATCCATCCCTGAACTTTACATGCTTTATTGTACTCATTTATTGATTTTCCAGATAATCAAATGAACGCGGAACTGCTGACGATGAACGCAGTATGCGATAATGCCTACGTTCTCAGTAAGAGTCTCACGTTGAAGGTGAGCAATCATTTCGAAAATAGATAATATCGATGGATACGCAGATTCTGCTCGGGTTCAAATGCGTCCTCTGCACGTGTGGGATGATAGCGACAGTTGCAGTGCTGAGAAGGGCGGTGAGTCACGATGAAGAATTCGTCTCTTCATTCCTCGTACTTTCTCATCATCGGACAGAATGACGAGAGAGTACGCAGAATGAAGAGACGGTGGAGGGGTGAATAAAGACTCTCTTCATTCGCCATACTGTCTCACTTCAATATAAGCCTCATCGGATACGGTAGCCTAGATGTTTTGAGTGGAGCTCTTGCTCATTCCCTTTGTCTGACCGGCGAGAGAGTGTGTGGAGTGAAGAGGGTCTGTAGACGGTAGCCATCCCTCATTAGTCGACTGCGGCTAGCTGCAGTTGCTCTCATTATTACTATCGCTCTTTTCACTGAGAGAGTGTGAGAAGTATGTCGATACCGTAGTCAACCCGAGAGCTAATTTCGAAATTGCAATGACTGCACATCAGTATTCTACATACGTACTCCTTCAGAACTTGTCGTGGAGTCAATGTAAAATTAAGAGACTTCGTTATGGTTCTCAGGGTCTTTCCTGGTTGGGAACTGCTTCAACTCGAGCCATCTTCATGGGCCACGTCCTCTCTGCACTCTTCTGTTCTACTGGATTCGCACTCTGCTATGCCTATGATGTCTATCGGTTCGTTTCCGTTTGATCTTTGATCTTTGTAGCTTGCAACCCCACCGGAAGGGAATACATTCTCTAATGAGCTTTTAGTCAAGTCCAGGCAGATGAGAAGCTAAGTGGAAACACGAGTTCTTTATTGTCGTAGACTTGATCAAGTACTATATTGAAGTAGACGCATGATCAATATCACTGATCTTGAAGAGCTTCGGTTAGAGAAATTTCTTTAAGAAACAAAATGGAGAAGGAAGGAGTAAATAAGTTTTAATGAGTTGACTAATCATTTCTTCAATCAGTGCATTTCAGTCTCTCTCAAGACCATCCTAATCCGTGCGACTACACTCTCGATATGCGTTTCGCCTTCTTCATGAGGATCATTCCCGTAAGAATTTCTCTCCAATTCCTTCCACTCCTCAGTTGCATCTGTCATCTAAATATGGACTGCACCGTGTCGAGATCTCTAATTTGCAGTCTTCCAATTGCAGGTGTTTGGCATGTTCGGCAGCATCTACTTTATGGTCTGCCTCGCGATTGAGAGGTAGGATAGATAGGAAAAGAATGCAAAAGTTTTGTTCCGATGCCGGGAATCGAACCCGGGCCTTGCGGGTGAGAGCCGCAAATCATAACCACTAGACTACATCGGATGATGCATGGACACCCTTTGAATAACACGACCTCAGATCCGTGGCAACATGTGCTCCCGCCGGCTACAGCTTCTTCTCAAATTCGAAATTCTTCTCTGTTCTCATTGTGCAGCTTGTGGTATTATTTTATTAGAAACTATTATCTTGAATATTCAAAACTATTATTTTTTAGATTCTCTGTTCACTATTCGTTCCAATTGCATTCCTCGTTCCTCCCCTCAATTGGAATCAACGAATGTACATCTTCAATACTCGAACTGACGAGAATTCTGAGATGTTTCAGGTGGGAAATCGATGTATTTTTGTGTTTAATCGATGTGTTTTTGCATCATCAAAGTCAATATCACTCTTCTTCAGCACATGATCTGGCTGGAGGTGGGTCCGGAAGTTATCGCAATCGCATTCTTTCATATTATCCTCTACGCGAATCATCGTCGTTCACCACAAATGAACGTCGATTATCTCAAACGACGAGTGCTGGTGTGTGCTAGACGAGACGGGTTTGAAATGATCAAAAATGTTGAGATTGAATCGAACAAGCGAGTCTTCCACATCATCCTTCCCGTTCTGTGGGTACACTTGGGGTTCACTGCCCTCACTATATTCGGGATATTCTTATATCCTTATGTAAGATCCAATCGCAGAGATCAAAGATCAATCTACCAATTATCAGATTGTTCCTAACTACACGGTCACTTCGTGGTACATCTCAATGGAGAGTGTAAATGTGATTCAAATATTTCCGTGCGCCCTCGCCGGAATTCTATTCTATAAAGTATGGTGTATCTGAGAGTACGGTAGTTCAATAATAACATCTACAGTTGGTGTATCGACCGAAGCAGCTTCCGCAAGGGCAAATCTCCACTATTCTCTATCGAATTAGGAATGAGGATACAACGGCTATTCATTTCGACAATCTGAGGTACATTATCGATTGAACGAACGATTATTAAAAATAATAACTCCTCAGGGGCCACTTCACATATGGCGAAGAATACGGAAGAATGCCGTGGTTCGAAGGAATTTGCTGCTAACGGAGCAATCAAATAGATCTATCTCTATAGAGACAGTCTGCGGATTGGCCAAATGGATATTGCAATGATCACTCATTTGATTCAATCGCCTATCATTTGTTATCCGATTGACTCTCCTCTTTCTCACGCCGTCAATCGCAGTCTCTACAATCTATCTCATTCTCGTCACTATTGTGTCATACATTTACCCGGAGATAAACTGTTATCTAATTGCTCTGATTCGCATTTCTACATTTCCATATCTCTTCAATGAGCTATTCAAATTTTCCTCTCATTTTCCTCTCACCTCCTCTCGTTCATTCTTCTTCTCACTTTCCTTCCCTTTCTCATCTCTGATTGGTTCGTTCGAGTTCTGCGACATTGGTAAGTTAATTAGTGTTGTTCCTTCTCATCGTGTTATCATTGTAGATGCTGACACAATCACTTCTTCTGTTCATCATATTCTCTACAGTGACATCACAAGCGTCGAGTAAATTGTGTATGGAGTCAATTGGATTCACATTGAATTCATTTCAGAAGGATGTGATCCCGCTAATTTTCCATCAAACTGCGACGGTTCTCAAGAAAAGTTTTGTCAAAAAGTTGGCTTTTGGTTTGAGTGCGCGAAAATATCTAAATTTACAATCGCAGCCCGAACTCGACAATGGAAAATTTGCTTGCGATTCACAGGATGAACTGCAAATTATGTTAGTTTGAAGATGGAATGGATGAATTCATGCACTAACTCCTTCAGATCAACCGAGACGAATCAACAATGGAAGAAGATCGATCCATTCACATGCGTTGACGATGGAAATGGACCAAAGTTCAATGGCCAACCAATTTTATCTCCAACTTTTGAAATAAAAGAAATGCGATGCGTCAGAATGAACATCAATTATTTCTTCGATACTACATCCTCAGAATGCGATCTGAATAAGTGCAAGCGAGTAAGTTGAGAAATGTTGACCATGAATGGAATGAATTTCAGCCCACTGATGATTGCTCTTCAATCGTTTGCCACCCAGGATATTCTCTCGAGTTTGATAATGCAATATGAAATTGAACAAAATGCGTTTTATAGAATGAAATTTGGCAATAAATGGGAGAAAGTACAGTCGTTAACGGCTAAATGCAATTCGGACAAATTTACTGGAATATTATCGAATGGAAATCCTCTCCCATCCAATACCGTGGGAATTCGATGTATTGAGAAAGTGAACTGCGAGGATTTCGTTATCCTTGACGATTGTTCCGCTAAAGAAACTTGTAAGACGGTTGGTCGTTTCCGAGGGAACTATGACCAATTCTCATATTGCAGCCAACTGCCTACGATCCCACGGTAACTTGTGATCCCACATTCGCCCTACAGTATGCAATACAATGAATTTGAAGAATCAACTATTAATTTGCATTTCAGAGCGAATAGTGGCGGCAAATGGATGAATGTAAAGAAAGTGTCATGTGATGACAAGATGAATGTAATCGATGCAAATGATGCACCTATTTCAACACAAGCGGATGCAATTCGATGCATGAGAGTAAAGTGTGATGCATATTATGATGATACGGATTGCATTATCACTAGTGAAATTTGCAAGAAGGTTCGGTTCAGGAGAACTGTAAAAAGCATGTTCGATTACAGCCTAACTTCGGAGCTTCCCTTGGAGATCCCATCTCTTGTGATCCTGATTTTACTCTACAGTACGTGAATCTACAGATGACATTTTGATGGTGGAATTAGTCAAATCCCCATTACAGAGTGAAAACTGGTGGTAAATGGGAAGAAGTGCAAAAGGCCACGTGCAATACTGGAACTTTCACTGCTAAACTAACGAACAACATTGTACTGAAGAACGCTCTTCTCGAAGGAGTCCGATGTATTAGAATGAGTCAGTTTACTCACAATGAATCAATAAAAACGATAATATTGTCAGAATGTGCGATGTGCGATAATCCGTGCCCATCATGTGTATCAAGTGCCATTTACAAGAAAGCGACCAAGTCGGATGAATGCACAACGTTTAGTGTGAGCACTCTCATTTATCAGTCTCTTCGAACGTCTCTTCTTCAGTGTGTTGATCATTCACGAATGACCGTCGCTACTGTTCCAGTTGGTAGCGTGGATCTCATTTGTGAATCTGCTGCCGCTCCAGGATTCAATTGGATTCAAAAGAATTCTGGCGCAAAAAGAGTGATTAACGGGGATGCTAAATGTGAAAGTAAGGGAAATTTCGGGACAAATTGGATAAGAATCTTCATCTTTTCAGTTTTGTGCACTCAGAAAATTCCGTTGACTGATACTTGCAATCCGAATGATTATCTCTGCGAGAAGGTTCAGTTACAAAAAGGTTCAGACAAGAGACATGTACGATACATTCAGAAAACGATCGGAGACGACTTACCAGTTACTTGTGCAGCCACAAGCAAACTTATTTACAAATCTCCAACAGATCAGACGGTATTTATGCTCATTTACTTGTAGATGATCATCAAAAACAATTCAGGAGACTGTAGGAAGCAGGCTACTTTGCGATAAGCAACGCGGAGTCTGGGTAATAACGAAAGAAGACGGGACTACCGAAGTTGACATCATCCAATCTGGAAATGTGATCTGTAGATACGGTAAGCAGTTTCTCTCATTTTTCAAAGAGATTCTTAATTTTTAGAAGACTGCAAGATCGCTGAATTCTGTCCCGACTGTGAAAAGGTTAACTTCGATTGAAGAACTGAGCCAAGATGATTTTTCAGGAAGCGGGTTCTTCTAACAAGTATCGATGCAAGCCCGATAATACTGTCCAGTGGGTTATATTATTATTTTTCATTAAAAAGTTCCATCAGACGAGAATAATAATAAAGTCATTGAGGATTCGTGACTCTTCATCCCCCGCCCCTCGATCCCTCGACCCCCTTACTGCACGATTCGTGTGTAAACGGGGCAAATGGGAAGATGAGAATGAAGTTGCCTTGATTGAAACGGCCACTGTCAATTGTATCCCTATCACGACTACTCTGGCAAAAACCACACTCAATGAAACTACCGTTCCTTATGAAACCACCGTTCCTACCATTACAACCGCTCAACCGAAGGATAATGATAGTGGTAGGCGAAGAATGGATAGTTTAAAGTTGAAAGAAGTGTTCACAGATTCGGCAGAGAATCAAGTTGGTATCGGTGCAGCGACCTATGCCCTCATCATTTTCGCTATTCTCATTATCACCCTTACTATCGTTTGCATTGCGTGCAAATTGGGAGGAAAGGGATGGCTGCACACAATGTGAGCATTTTATGCTTTCAGGAACAATTGGAGAAAACACTTTCCAGAATTTTGACCAAACTTCGCGGAGGGAAGAAAAAGGAATCGAAGAGCAAGGCAGGAACATCGAAGGAAGTCGGATCGCCACGGGCTTCTGTCAAGGCTCAGGTAGAGAAAAATGATGTTTTCTCATTTTCCCATTCGTTATTTTAGTGGCAAGCCGGCTCTCCTCGAGTCGACAAGGGCAAAGAAGGTGATCAGGATGATGAGGTTGCATTTAATTTGAATATTTAAGTAATTAATTTAAATATCTAGGGAGACACAACGGGAGAGACTGGTACTACGGGAGGAATAACGGATGGAAATGGTGGATCCACGGAAGAAGTTCAGACCACTTTCGATGTATGAAAGAAGCACATTGTTTGAACCCGATGCAAAGAAATGTCGCTCTGACGCGAGTGATAAACTGATTCAATTCGAACTCTTATACATCACCACACCTTGCATTGTCCCATTCTTCGGATATCAGAAGATCATGACTAACGTAGTCGGTGTTTTGACTCCCACTCAGCCCGTTTCTCGAGAGATCTCGGAGAATTCGACTCCTTTTCCTCTATCTTCTGGCTACAATTTGCTTGACTACCAACGCATTCCTCATACGCTCATGACTATTGCCAACGTAACCTTCAATCGGGGAAGCAATATCAACCTCGAACGCAATCCTTTTCCTTTTCCGTCTATCCCTCCTCCTCCTCCTTATGAAACGGGAGACAGGTGCTCAATGTCAGACGTGAGAGAATTCGCGTCAGTTTTTGATCGAATGAGAACGGGCCAGGCTACTTTTCGCTCTTTTTTCACGTTTTGAGATTCGAATGCGATCTGTTATTCACGAAACTTTCACATTTCGCCGTTGCCCTTTTCCAATGCACCCACTTTCTTCGTTCCTCATCTTGCTAGAGTACTCCAGAGATAATGGCGAATGGAGAGAGTACAGACATCGTTGATAGTCATCTACTTCTTCCTGAATACTCCACTAATCGTCTCTGCACTTGTTTCGATCGCCGACTAGTGCACACATCTGTAATTATGGCTGTCTAGCAGGATCATCATCTTCCTTTCTCGTGACCTCCTCTCGTTATCTACGCCCTCCCACACACTGCGACACTCGCGACTGCTCCAACTCATCCGACCCTCAGTCCTGCCATTTCCCTACCCAGTGAATGTCCTCCCTCAACCTCTGTACGCACGCTGCAGAACTTAGCAAGAGCGATGCGCTGAAGGTTAGTGAAAGATCAAAGAGCAACCGACGAAGGTCAAAGATCAGATCATTCAATCGACCAAGTGCTTCATCTGTGTGGCTGGAACGCTGGCATCAATTGCAGTGCTGTGGAAAGGGGTTAGTATTATCCTTGAAAAGAGTACTCCAGAGATAATGGCGAATGGAGAGAGTACAGACATCGTTGATCGTGATCTACTTCTTCCTGAATACTCCACTAATCGTTAGTATTATCCTCGGATTCTTCATTGAAATAAGTATTTAAAAGTTCACATGTACTCTTCAACGCTGACAAACGCTGTAAGTGCATTAATATTCCTTCCAGGGTCTTTCCTGGTTGGGATTTCGTTCCCTCACTCGATCCATCTTCCTCGGTCATGTCTCATCTTCATTTGTGTGTTCGCTTCTATTCGCATTCTGCTATGCATACGACGTCAATCGGTGATTACCTTTATTCGGCATCATAATTTGTCTGCGAAAGTTTTGCTCAAACAACGCGGAACTCGAAACTACATTGAGAGGCGAATAACAGCTGACCATTTATTGAAAGTTTGGTCATTGAAAAAGTGATGGAGATGTTGGAAGGGTGCCGATAATATGTAATTATCCCGTTTCAGTCTCTCGCAGAAATACGACAACCCATGTGATTACACGGTGGAGATGCAGTTTGCATTTACGGCTAGAATATTCCCGGTTGGTCATTCGATAACAACTTCGAAGAGAGGAAAGCAGATGGAAAAAAGAGTTTTCAGGTTTTCGGCCTATTCGGAAGCATCTACTTCACGGTTTACCTAGCAATCGAGAGGTACACAATGGGAAATTTTTGAAAAAAATTTGTTCCGATGCCGGGAATCGAACCCGGGCCTTGCGGGTGAGAGCCGCAAATCATAACCACTAGACTACATCGGATGATGCGCGTCTTTCAATAGCTTCCAATTACACCTCAGATCTCTTGCTACCCTCTGCCCAGTTGTCTACAATCGGCTCTCACGTGGAAAATGTTTCACTTTCTTCACAATCAACTTTGTGGTTTGTTTTTTTCTGATTTTTTTCCCTAGATGTTCCGCTTTTTTACCCTTTAATTTTCAATAGACTACTGATTTCGGGTCTCCAAAAGTCACTTACAATCAAGATCATTCTGAACGAGATCTGTCTACCTCGTGACATTTCTTTTCTTCAATGGAAGCTTGGTTTTTAAACAGCTGAAATGATAAACTTTCTGATTACCAATAGATATAGACTAAATGCAAAACGTGAGACCAATTGAGCAAACATTCACAGATTCTGGTCTCAATCGCTGTTCCTTTGGCTTTTCTTCTTCCACCGGTCAAATGGGACAGAAAACTTGCCGTTTTCAACACTAAAACGGAAGACAATGCAGCGTTGTTTCAGGTTTGAGTTTCCATAGAATCAGCTTTACGCATAACATTTTAGATAATGGTGTGGTTCGAAATCATTCCTGAATTGTGCGCACTAGCCATCTTCCATTCTGCTTTGTACATCAATCATCGAAGAGATCCCGAGAAGCTCTGGTGTCCCGAATCAAGTTGGAATCAAGCACGTTTTGGCTCAATCAAGTTGCCATCAAGCTTGATTCCAACTTGTGGGAACCCAAACTCTCTCTATTCCCTATGCTATCTCGTTTTCTCTCTTTCTCTGGATCTCTCGCCCTGCCCCACGAGTTGGAATCAATTTGATTCCAACTTGTAGGAAGAACTGTAGGCGAGAAAGTTAGAGAAAGAGAGAAAGCGAGAGAGTGTGGAAAATTAAGAGATTTGCCCCACAAGTTGGAATCAAGCTTGATGGCAACTTGATTGAGCCAAAACGTGCTTGATTCCAACTTGATTCGGGACACCAGAGAGACGATTGATTATCTCGATCGAAGAGTTCAGGTAGTCATATTTATCACTTTCTTGTCTTACCTCTTCACATCAGATTGAATCGAACAAACGCGTTATTCACATCATCCTTCCCGTTCTATGGACTAATTTCATCTTTAATGCTTTCACTTCATTCGCTCTTCAATTGTATCCACTCGTGGGTCACAAAGATCAAAGATCATTTGAAGATCATATTTTCAGTTCGACCCTCATCCTTCCTTCGTTTCATTATCGATTGCGCTAGAGTGCTGCAACATCATTCAACTGTATCCTGCAGCACTCGCTCTGATACTACTGTACAAGGTATACCCTATTCTAAAAACGTTTGAGGAGACTCGTGATTTCAGTTGGTGGTTCGACCTCTACAGTTGCCTCGAGGGCAAATATCGATTATTCTTGATCTCAATAAGGAGCAATTTAACAATAAAGCAGCTCACTTCGAGCAATTACGGTAGCGAATTCTATAATATTCCTATCAATCAACGTTTCTTTCAGGGGATATTTTGATGACGGCCACGATTACGGTAAACCCAAGTGGTTCAATGGAATCTGTTGTTGAATTATTTGTGTATTTTGTACATACTTTGTCCAAACGAAAAAGACTCGTTAGCCTCTAGCCAGTTTATTACTGAACACAACAAGACTTATTATGAATGAGCGAGAAAGTGGGAGCAGAAACGCGCATACGGCACAACGAAAGACCAAAGATCAACGCAACAACTCTACGGGTACGGCAGGTCAGTCAGTATGATGGCCTATCGCAAATTGAAATGAATAGTAAAGTAACCGATTCGGTGTATTCGTTTTAGACTCAATCCCTTAGTGAAGATGAGCTATGAGAGGTGAGGATGTACGACAATGGATAATATAACAAATATGTAGTGTCTACTAGTATAGTAATACACATACGATAGAGAAAACAAGTATGCAAAACAACTGAAGATATCGATCGATAATCGACACGACACTCATAACTACGTCGAGAAACGAAGGGAAACTATTCTAGATTTCTGCTATACGATCTCAACCACACGAATTGCTAAACACCGGAAGGATACTTCACAACTCGGGAATTGGATCGGCAAAGAATGAAAGTAGTGTATGCAGGGCCGGCTAGGTATAAAAAAAAAAGCTTTCGAAATGAGACCTATCGAGAAACCGCAGGGTACAAAACAAAGAAATACATTTACAATGAAGAACACAACATATTGGTACCTAGAAGATCTACCGTAATCCGTAACTCATTACTGAGACTTAGTGGTTACGGTATGAACGGCAGAGATGTCCAAGTCAGAGAGACGCTTCAATACGGGACGATACACTTCAGCATTCACTGGTCGAAGGACTCCGTGACGCTGGATTTCATCTGAAGAAAAGACAACCTTACTCAACTGTCACCTTCATGTTTCACTACTACCACAAAGTCGATCAAATCATGTTGTATCCCCGTTAGCTTGCGCCATAGAAACAAATTAGACACTCATTTCTATTCCTACCGTACCCCCCCCCATCACATACCATTGAGTACCATCTGTGACACGATAGCACAAGTGTATCCGACAGTCTTGCTCATAGCAGAGAATCCACGAGGATCACCGTACTGCACGAGAGAGATACGGTGCTTCTCCTGAGCGCCGCCTGTAAATTTGCAAATAAATTATTAATTCAAAATACACTTGATTTTTTTGTGAGTCTAATCCAATCAAGCTTGCAATTTTTCCGTTTCAACACCATCTCATAACACCTCGGGGACACCCCACAATGATCCAACGGCCATTCTCCAATTTAAAAAAAATAAACTGGTAAAATCTTCGTTTCAGCACCATCTCATAACACTTCATTGACCACTCAGTTGTCCATAATCAATAAAGCGGCAGCCGTCCATCCCCCCCCTCTCCTCTACCCTTTCCCTCCTCCTCACCCGGTAGTTGCACTCCAATATCATGATTGAGTACCACTAGATCACGCTCGCCCTCATTGAACTTGAGCACCTGTGAAGGCAATTATTGATTGAGTATCCCCTATTATGAAAAGTCAGTTCTCGATACCTTGGCGAGATAGTAGGCCACGGTATCGACGGCGGATCCCTTCCTGTCCACTACCGTATCCGAGAAGAGGCCGAGGTCGGTTAGCGCCTTGATTCCTGCAAGGAAATCAGAATTATTCCACAAACACCAATATGTTTGAAAAAATGTAACAAATAATCATACCGATCTTCTTGTTTCCACTCAGTCTCTCAGCGGCGATATTTCTGAGTGAATCAGGGAAGATATCCGTCTGCTGATTGAGAAGAGACGCCATCAATTGCTTCTGAAAATTGGGAAGAGTTATTCTGAATTCGACTAGCGACTTCTTCGTTTCAATCACTTATCATAATGCGACTTGCGAGAAAGTTACAATCGTTCTCCAATCTTCGATTCAAAAAACAAATATACTTGCCCAGGTGAGATCGGGTCCCTGACTCGAGTTGAAGAGGACCGAGGGAGTGGCATCCAGCAGACCAACCGCCTCCAGAGATTTGATCGCCTCCACGAATCCCTGACGAATGAATATTGATGATGGATTACGGTAATATGAATGGCGATCGATAACTGAATTCTCCAGTCTCAACGGCTTACCTTGTATCTCAGTGTTCCTCTGAGCAGCGTCTTGCAGTCGGATCCGAGACCGTAGATATCGGCGTACTTGGTCGAATCTCTGCGGAATCAATCGATGAGACTACCGTATCCACCATCTACCGTACCTGTTAGCGTATCCGATGAGGTTGAATCCGGGCATGAAATCGACAGGATAGAGATGGTCGAGCACCTTGCCCTGTCCAATCTCAACAAGCTGAAACACAAAAAATGTTGTTGTTTTTTTTTAATTAAACAAAAACAAATTATATCTATAAAATGGATAATGCCAACCTTTCCATCGTGATGGTACTTGGCATCGTTGTTGAGTGCCATGAGCACGCCCTTCGGCGACCACGAGAACTTGTATCTATACATTTATTGCATTTACGCACCTGTCGAATTCGCGTTTCACCGTTTCCCTATCTCATGTACAAGCCGGTTGTCACAATACAGTGGTAAGACCTTTCAAAAAACAATCAACACACCTGAGCGGGTTGTCGGATGATTCAGGTGCGGGGAGTCCTCCACAGAAGGAGACGAACGACGTCACCTGACATATCGATTTGTATGCTACCGTATTCCAGTGCATGGTCCCAAAGGGAATAACCCTTTCCCTACCGTACCTTTCCTCCGTGCTCTCGCACTCGATCGAAGCATTCCATGGCCAGCATGTGGTCGATTCCCGGGTCGAGTCCACTCTCGTTCATGATTGTGATTCCAGCGTCCTTCGCTGCGCCATCAAGAGCCTGAACGAGGGCATTCAGATGACGTTGTCGTTGAGGTCAAGGGCAGATATTGTGGATAACACCAATACTCACCTGTAGTTCGGGAGAAACGTAGCTAGAGGTGACCATGTCAGTGTGGTTCTTGATGCACATCTTGGCTACCATGGGATGGAATGTGAAGGGAAGAAGAGAGACAACGAGATCGTGTTCACTCAACGAGAGATAATCAATAGTGATATTAAAATTAATGTTAGATGGCAGAGTCCACAATTAACAGTGGGAGGAAAACGGATTCATTCATGTTTCACCGGGTTCTCATAGTCAGAGAAAATGCAAAAAGTCAATTCTCCCGTTGAATCGACTTCAACCAAAAAATCAAATCCACGTCTACTGTTCGATAGGACTGTTGCCTCAATAGTTTTGAATGATTCAAAAGTGGCCCGTCCCATTAGCGCTTCAACAGTGTTTCATACATAGCCTAGTTGGTTACAATTGATTCTCCTCAATCAATTAAACATACCCGATCATCTTCTCGAGCACTCCCTGTTCTCTGTTCACGTCGACGACGACATTCGAGATATTCGGAGCGATGCACAACTTCTGACCGTCGTGCTGGGACTCCGTCGCCACTGTGAGTGAGACCTGAATGGGATACTGTAAGTACTGGATTACGGCAGGAGATTACGGTACCTTATCCTGCTTCGAATAGAAATCGGCAAAGGGACCGGACACCATGCCTGCGCCGAGGAGGAGCACCTAGAGTACGGAAATTATTATTTAAACTATCGATTAATTAACTCACCTTCTTATCATCGACTCCCATGACGCGCGACTTGTGGTGGGACTGACTGAAAATTTAGGACTTTAAAACAATTTACTTTCAAAATCGACAAATGCACACCGTTGTGAGTGAACTAACTCCAATACTGTTATGCAAATCGATATATGAGATAGATATCACACTGCCTACAGAGAAGAAACAGAGAGACGCTACGATATTGCGCTACTACACATGAGGGGAAAGCATGCAGCCAAAATGCGGTTGGGACACACCACCACAAATGGGTTATATCTCTTACACGACCGCTCCTTTTGAGAAGCAAGCCTCAAAGTGGCAAGGGGCAAAACGTACCGAGCTCTGAAACGAGAAAGAGATTGATAGAGGGAAGATGAAGACAGGCAAATCACTCATTTGAACGGCATCTTCCTATCACTCTTTCCCACGCTATTCTCTTCTCTCTCGGGTCAGAGACGCAGAGTAGGCTAGAGCGCGCAAACGGGCAGACACAAACCCAGCCATTCTCACGTACATTTCTCTCACAGATAGCTAGGAAACTAGGAAGATCCTAGTAATCGATATTCGCCGGATTACCGTACCTGGCCTTCTGCGCTCTGAGATCGGCAATGTACTCAAAGTTGGGAGTGAGCTTTCCATCGGAAGTAATGATCGCATTCTTCACTTCTTCCTTGCACTGAAGACGAGTGAAGTTCTGATCCGTCGCGCAGTTCAACTGGAAAGATACCATTTGAATGACTTGTGGGTCTGGATAATTTGTGATACGGTAGTTCCCATACCATATCGGGAATGTAGGGGAAGAGGAGGTTTCCGAACTGTTCCGTCGCCTCGATGGGCATCTGAGCGGGCATGTTGTCAATGGAACAGACGAGACAACCAGACGGATAGTCGAAACTGAATTATCTTTGTTTTGATAATTGGAAAACAGTTGACCACTCATAGGCGATTTGTTGTTTCACTAAACTAGCAGAGAAAAGTGAATCATGTGTTGATGTGTGAAAACTCGCAAATATTTTTCACCATTCCCCCTTTGGAACCTCAATCTCCCTAGTCATCCCCTCCTGCCCTCTGACCTATCAGTGCTCTTGTTGAAGTCAGCATCGTAGATCATGAATGGCTTATCGATGGTCGTGCACTCAGTCATGAATTCGACAGATCCTCCGGGATCAGCAGAGATATCACAGAGAGCGATAAGACGATGGGGAAGGGTCGGACAACCGGGAACTTCGTACTGAAAGAGAATGTTAATCTTCGCATGCCAAATTTCCACGAAATCAGAGTAGATTACCCGAAGGCTAGCCTCCTCAATTCCAAAATTCTGAGAAGCACGCCACATTTAGAGTTTCATGACCTGTGTATTTGACCCCTGGTGGAAAATGACGAATTGATGTTGATAAGAATTATCATTTCCAAGATAGCAGGAGCACATAAGTCGACTTTAACCCCTTGCTCTTGGTCATGTAATATCAGTAAAGCATCGTTGGTACTAGTCCAATTTTGACAATTTTCGATACTGCTTGAACCGTTTTTTTGCCCATACATGAGTAATGAACATACTCTATTTCCTCTGGGCGTGAGAAGGTTTTTAGCATCGGGTATAGTGATGAGTCTCGGAGTATTCACTCCCCAATACACACCATTCACAATCACCGACGCGTATGGAGCAATCTGAAATAGTATGGTAATTAACTATTCTATCGTATCTACCGTACCTCAGTGGCGAATTTGGAGATATATCGTTCGGGATGAGCCTCGAACTCGGCCTTATCGAAGGGACCTCCATTCTTGGGCACCATATGATCAGCACGAGTCACGACGCAACCATACACTTTGTTCGTCTCTGGAACAAGCATGGGTTACCGTAATCTCTACCGTACTCCACTTACGTCCTTTCTTGGCGACCTTCGGAAGAGTGGCCACATCGACATATTCATGAGGAAGATGTTCGAATAGCTCACGAGCTCCCTGAGAGACGTTGCCTGATCCAGTGAACACGAAGATCAGAGGACCGAGAGACCTGAATAGGAGAATGGATCACTGCTCAAATCAAGGGGACGGCAGATTTGGGTTTCATCATCCAATCATCTCCCTTCGTCATACTCACTGGGGCATCTTATTCAGTGCAATCTCGTATCCGGCATCTCTCAGTGCATTGATGGCCATGTGCGAATCAGAATAGTTGTGCGCCAGTCCAATGTGAAGGAAGGGCGTGTGGTGACCTGCAGGGACAAATGGGATCAATCGGATACCATATCCCGCACTCTCTACACCACACTACCGTACCGAGTGCGAGCAGACGCAGTCCCAATCCATGGAGGATATCGATGAATCCGGCATTGCCAGCCCACTTTCCAAACATGACGAGACGCTTGTTCTTCCTGTCCACCATCTTCTCGTAGTCAATCAGACGAATCTTCTGTAAATTGGGAAACGTCGTTTTTGTTCTCACACTCGGTGCACCATGTACCACACCACACACTACTACCGTACCCTCTGAAGGATAGAGTCGAGCATGTCCATGTTGTCAGCCTGAGCCTTGATCGTATGGGAGAAGAAAGCGTAAGCCTTCTCGGGAATGAGCTGATCGATCGGCACCTGCACACATATCGTACTCAAATTGTCGTCGTGGGACCACGATAGAGCTACAGTACCTGTTTGACGGAGATGATAAGCTGGGCCTCAGAGAGGTCTTCCTGAACGACGGCTCCCGCAGCGACATACTCCTACAATACGGTACGTGATATTTTGATCGATGTGATCATTGTATTTGTGCTCAAGGTAAACATTTCAATCTGCACGTATTTCCAGTGTGGAAGAGATTCTTTTCATTTCTTAGAATCATAGAAACTAAAGTCTTTTATCTGAAAGCATTTTGCAAGCATCGAACGAGCAGGTCATGGCCTTGAAATGTTGCCTATTTCTTATCTACTCCTCACTCTACCCTGCTTGCTTTCCAAGAGATCAAACAACGTTTATTGGTGCCTTGGAAATGAGTATATGTATGTCAACTAGTTGCTTTTCGTTTACTTCTTAAACTCTGTCTACTTTTTCTCTATCTTTCTCTTTCCCTAACGTCGAGAAAACTTCTCTTTCCATCTCTCGTCCCTCTCGTGTTTCGAAGGATTCTCTACTTCGAAAACATGAGCATGAGACCTTTTCTTCCTCTCTCTCACTCCGTCATTCCTATTCCCCTTTCCCTCGTTTCCCGCCTGACGCAAGAGACAGAGAAAGTTGCAACAATGACAGAGAACGAGGAAAATAGAAAAACGAGAACATTCGAAAATCCGCCTGATTTTCCAATCACGTGGAGATTTCCATCTATTTTTCTCTCTACTGAGCACACAATTGATAGATGTCATCCGGTAAAGTGTAACCACGTGGAGGAAGAGACGTCACTCCCTCCCCCTCCCCTCAGGATCGAACGATCATCAATGGTCAGATGACTGCAGGCACACACTTGCGGAGTATTTGTTCAGTCACGAAATGTGACACCAAAGCAATATCATGATAACCACTTTTTCACTGGGCGAATAGCGACGAAGTGATACCTGAATGGGGTAGGCTCGTCGATTGGATGGTTGGATGAGCACTTTGACTCCTTGCTTCGTCAATTTCTTAACGTGAACGGGTGCGAGAGGGGCACGTCGTTCCCATGCATTGATCGTCTCTCGACGAATACCAAGGATTGGGTTCTTCCTCAATAAAACGGTATTGAGGATAAATCAGTATTATCAGTCCCTAAAATAGTTTCCTTACATTTAACACTTCGATGTTTAGATATAATCTCGTAATGTGAAAGATGAAACTTACTTCACGAAAGAGGAGCCGTATCGGATGCTCTCTCGAGCGCTTCCTACCAACCTCTGTAGAGTCATCTGGAAATAATAGTGTGATAGTCAGCAGGTTGAAGCCTTACTCGTATTGTTGACAGCCGAAACAATAATGAATACGATACATCGTGAACATTTCGAGAGAGACAAGTATCATAATCAGGAAACTTCGTGAGAAAACGTGAGAAATTTGCGCTGGTTTCGAAAGCCAAGACTGGTGTCCCTTTTGGGTATACTAGAGTGTAGTGAGGAAGGGGAGCAGAGAAAGGGAGATGTAACGTTCGAAGAGAAAGGAGAGGGAAGTGGCAGACGGGGCCAAAGGGGCGAGAAGTGAGAAGCCATTAGACTGATAAGGAAAGGTGTTGCATTTGGATGATTCAATGAATAAGACAAGATAAAAGCAAAACATGATGAGATTTTGAGATAAAATAAGATCAGCAACACATCATCTTAAGAGACATCATGGTGATCCCAATACATGGCTAAGAAGGAACTGATAATTCTTCCTACGGGCGGGAAAGAACAGTAAAGAAATGGCCGGATAGTGCGTAGAAAGAACGTCGAAGGGCAAGGAAAGTACGTGATACTTGGAGACATTTCAGCCCCTCGTGGCGAGATCACCCATTCACGCAAAGATAAGCGAGACCGAATAGAATAAAAAGGGAGGAATGAGAGGTGCAAAAACCTTGTGCATGCTATTGGACAACGCAGTTTCTCCAACCGAGTGAGATAGGGAAAGATGAACGAAGAGAGGGAAGAGAGATGGCGGCTGGCAAGAGAGTATGGATGCAAGTGAGAATGTGCAGACAGCGAGAAAGACACACGTGGAGAGCTAACTATAGATGAAGCATGTCTGTCAAATTACATTTTTTTTTATACTAGAATTTTTGGATAGGAAAATGCTATCGACAGCTAAAAATTAGTGAGTTTTTACAACAAAAAGACAATCCAGAGTTTTGCGAAAGGAGGGTCGAAAATGTTTGAGGAATACAAGGCATAAGTCCATTACAAAAATAATTGAAAATTGGAGAAAACAAAAATAGATCAAGTTCGATCACAGAAGTCCGAAAAAGTTGCCAGAAAAAAATTTCAGCTAGCGCATTTTCCGCGTAGGAATTTATGGAGAAAGCTAAGATGTTGGATTACGATTGGATTGCGTTTGCACATAATCTTGCATAATTATTCCGTAAATTTGTAAATGCCACCTCCGCTCCTACTAAAAATAAAAATAGTAACAAAAGATAGAGAAAATATGAAGTCAACCGATTCTCACCACGCTCACCCTGATATCAGGGCCTACCGTATTACGAGCATTTTTAGGCGAAATTTTGCGACTTTTCTTTTTTTTTTGAAAAATTGATCGAAACTGTTGGTTGTTTGTTCAGAAAACATTGTAAATAGGTCAAATCCGTTGTTATCATGCCCAATTTACTAACTGGTTCTGTTTGTTGCGGTTTGCGTGCTTTATTTTCCATGTTGCCTAAAGTTATTTTTGTTTTTACTGATTTTACTCATTCCAGGTACCTGCCGAGCAGTAATCAACCATGGTAAGTCAATCGCATCCAGCTATGATGCTCTCCTTTTGGTTTTTATTGTGATTATCGTATTTATCGAATATTTTAAGGGTGACGTCGTTACTATCCGTACCAGAAAGGTCATGACCAACCGTCTGCTCGCCAGAAAGCAGATGGTTAGCCTTTTTTAAGCTATTGGATTTGCATATGCTGTTTTTAGTCAGCGTTTTTCTCAAGTTCAAGACTGAAAATGTGCTTATAATTTATATCTTCATAGGTCGTCGAGATTATCCACCCTTCCCGCCCCTCGGTCCCCAAGACCGAGATCAAGGACAAGCTCGCCTCTCTGTACAAGACCACGTCTGATCTGGTCATCCCCTTCGGATTCCGTTGCAAGTTCGGAGGTGGAAAGAGCGTTGGATTCGCTCTCATCTACGACACTCTTGACCTGGCCAAGAAGTTCGAGCCCAAGCACAGACTCATCGCGGTATGTTTATTTCGGGATATGAACAAGGTTCTTAACTCGGCATTTTCATTAATAAATAGCTTTTGCGTTCACTGAGGGTTTGTGTTGCTATCCTTTCTGCAGATTTTTTTGTACTCTTGAAACTATTTTTATAAATAATTCCGCATTAGATTCCTAATTCTAGCAATAATTCTGGGCAGTATTCTTTCTAAATATGTTCATTTTCGTGATACCTTATTTTGGTTGCTCGAAATCCTCCGGTTGAGCACTTTTATAGGACGTGAGCCAGCTTTAAACACAATAGAGTTAAATCAGGCTAAGCTCTATTATGATGATGCTGTGGCCTAGGGCATTGTGCTTCGTCTGCTCTGTATTCCTGCCCCCCCCCCCACGTTCCATAGACGAGGGCTGTATGTCTTTGAAGTATTTGTTTCTTTAAATCTTGCAAAAATGTATATCCACTCTAATTAGGTTCATACAATTATGTGCAAAACATTTATGTTCTCAATTTTCAGAACGGATCCCTGAAGAAGGTCGAGAGAGGAGGTCGCAAGCAGCGCAAGGAGAGAAAGAACAGACAGAAGAAGGCCTTCGGTACCGCCAAGAAGAACGTTTCTGCTGGAAAGAAATAAGCGGCTTGTTACGTCGTTGTTACTTGTCGTTTTATGGCTGCGTCCACAGTCATCAACGCCAGATAAACGTTGTTGATTTTTCGCATATGAATCGGTGCTTCTCGCGTTCTCACATCTTATGGGTTGGCTCCTACACATTGAATATCTTAAATTTTGTTAATGCAAACAATACATGAGAGAAAGTATTAGGTGTTCATCAGAATGTCTTCTCGTGCTGCTAATGGTTCTCAGCTAGATGAAATTTCGAAGTGTAAGTCATTTGTGGCCATATCAGTTATGATATTGCATACCTCGCTTTTAGTTCCGATCCTAGTAAAAATTTCACGGGTTTGCGTCTATGAACAGACATGAACTGACATATTTGAAAAAAAGTTCAAACTGCTGGAATTCATTCATTCATTATTTATTCCGTCAGAATAATGTATATAAGAAGTGCCAGAAAGTTGACCAGAGACCGTCGACGATGTCGATTCGGTTCTTGCGGCAGCAAGGGTTCGGGAATGGGGAGGGGGGGGGTGGGTAGAGATCAAAGATCAAGCCAAGATTTAATTTTGGAAACAGGGAAGGAGGATGGTTGGGATGAGACAAATAAGCGGAAAGAGTCACTTTTGGAGAATACTGGAGGTGGGCAACGAATTCCATATAGTAATAGTTCGAGAAGCTACGGTGAAATGGGAACTAGGCGGTAGGAATGGTAATGCGATTCGAAGGTTGTGAGAGTTACGGAGAGGACGAGAGAGGGGTGAATGGTAGAGGAGAGATGAAGTATCGAGGAGCGTTCTCTTGTGCATAATCGAATGAATAAACGATAAGTCTATCATGGCTCTACGATTCTCAAGCGTCATCATGTTTAAATCGATCAATATCTGACGATACGGAACGTGAGGGAGACTACAACGAACATAGAGCCTACGTGTGAAATCACGCTGAACTTTTTCAACGCTCTTAGTCAGTTCAACACTGTGTACAGGGTTCCAAATAGTAGACCCATACTCTAGATGGGGTAAGATTAAGGTTGTGAACGATATGGCGTAGATAGTAGGGGAGGTACTACGGAATTCGTATTTTTTTTTTGATTTATCGAACGATTGTTCTCCAGATCTGGATCGCATGCGCGACGTAAAGAGAGAAGCTGATGATCAAGTGCGAAAGCTGAGGGCAGAAAGAGGTATTTTAAAAGTACTACTTTTTTTTGGTTCAATGGAATGGATTAAAAAAATATTACGCGAAGGTACAACGCTCTTTAAAATTTGGCATTATTCAATCATTATTATTCAATCTGATTTCTCGTCAGTACATCATTTGCTTTGGTCTTTCTCATGGCTCGTTTTTTTTTAAAAGTTTGTTACATTATTTCTCATTTTTTTTGTAGACGATCTCGATGCGAAGATCGATCAACTGCAGCAACGAAGAGATGCAGTAGAACAGAGAATGAGAGCAGAACAACAGAGATCAGAGAGACACGAGAGGGCTATCGATCAGGCATCCGAGACATTCGAGTATGTTGAGGATTATGGTAGTGAACGAGTATTTATCAGATCCGGTAGCAATGATTAGATATTGCAAAAAATAATACGTATTGGTGAGATGAAGAATGAGGATATTATGCGATGTCAAATATTTACTCTTGACGAAACTCCGCCGCTAGTGAAATAAGTGAGAAGTGAAAAAGAGGCTATTCGATACAAATATTTACTATTGTGGTGAGCAAGTGAAATATTATAGTTTTGTTGAGCATAAAATCACCAATTTCTAGAACTCTATTTGCGTCGCAAATGAACAGAGAATTTTCGCACTCTACTATTTGCAATTAGACTGTAATTGCAATCTGTTCTTTGAGTTTATTAAGTCTCCAAACTCAATAACCAATTACAATTTTAGGAAGCTGGTTGAGTCAACCAAGAATCTTGCTGATTTTGTGAAGAAGGAGTACCAGGAAGCGAGAAGTCAATCCGATAACTAGTGAGTAGATCCCAAACACAATGCAATTATGAAATTGCCCCTCACTTCGTGAGACTTATTGTACATACCGTATGCGTATCATAGACATTCCAATTTTACTTTCAAGTGCATCTCACTAACATACTTCCGTATCTCATAACATTGTGATATCTCAGTGCTTGTTCATATCTACGAAACACTAAACAATGATCTCTCAATTATCGTGTTGCGTTTTCATCACATTGACATTCAAAGCAACTTTTACGCGTACAACAATAGATACTTATCAAGTACCTTCTACAACATGGAAAACTACTGGGGAAATAATATATTCACATTTATTTATAGGATGGTTTAGGGTAAAAAGTGAGAGTAAAATACTGCCCAGATCTATCAAAAAATCGATAGGAATAGAACACGAATTGAGATCGTTGTAAGATCAGAATGGAATTTGTCGATGTTCTAAGGAATGAGGATTGGGGAAAGGAGAAGGGGAGGAGGGTGAGATCACTGCTTCCTCTGATTCCTCGATCTTTCATCGATTTCTACCACATCTGCAGCTGCAGTTCCCAGATGGATAACGGAGATGGCTGATTTGACTGCAGCAATGGGGAAAGCGAGGAAAGTGAGGAATGCCATGAGAGAGATGCCGAGAAGGGATGGACCCGGATAGAAGTGGGTGATGTATAGGAACAGATAGAATGCCTGCAAACAGAAATAGGTAAGAAGGGAGGAAATTAGAGTAAATTCACCTCATTGCCTGCGCACATAAAGCCGAGGAAGGGACGGGAGGTGTAGTACAGGTGAAGGACCGGGTTGGAAGACTGCAAAGGATAGTTTAACTCTAATTAGTTCTCTTCGGAGCTTTTTCTTCATCAATATATTACAATTCTGGTCCTGGTTTATTTCTAATTTCGAAATGCGAATCAATACCTGTTTGTGAGTGGTCTTTCCACTGAGATCTGTTGCATGAAGGTGCAGCCAGTGAGAGGCAATGTCCAGAACTGCCGACAACTGAAGAATCATATTTATATCACCATCAAAAAGAAAGGGAATACCTGGAGGAAGAACTGCCATCTCGGGTACAGTACACAGAGGGTCATCACGAGAGTAAGAAGGGCACATCTATCAGTCAATTGATCCAGCATTGCGCCGAATCGGGAACCTTCAATGCAGTTATTGATGAATAAATAAATACAAATAATTAGTAAACAAGTGCTTACTCTGATTGTAAGTGCGTGCGGCCCATCCATCGAATGCATCTAACACAGCAGAGAGAGCATAACAGAACATTGCCGTCACGGGGGCCGATGGGAAGTACCACATTGAGATGAGAGCGAGTACGATACGGGCATAACCAATGATATTCGGCCAGAACAGCCAAACTGGAGTTGACGACGGAGCAGAATCCACCATTCTGAAGAGAATTTTACGATTTCGAAATAGTAAATTTTATGAAATTTGGAAAACAGAGACAATAAGAGCGCAATCAATTTAAATTAGTGAAGAGAAGACTCTTCAACAGAGATAGAATCTTCAACTTTGCGGGGATTCTCTCTCCTGTTATGCGAATTGATGCATGAAGAGAGAAAGAGACGGAAGGAGAGGAAAAGGAGGGAAAATCGATAGTCTTTCCTCGAAGATGTTAGGAGGGGTCCAGGATGGAGGTAAAAGAAAGTCAAAACTTTCATGATGAGGCTATTTAAATGCGGTCGGTAAACAACAAGCGGAGAGATTGGATACAACAAGACAATAGTGAATCTGCTCGACTCGAACTACCGTAGTCACTGACTCGTGAGTCAACCTAGAGAACCTAGCAGTTGTATGCAGGTTTCTCCCTTTGAGAGTCGAGTGATGTTTTCGCCTCTTCATTTTGCCTTATATCTCGCCAGTAAGAGAAACGAGATAGCATTGCCAAATGAGAGAGGTACTCCTTCTGCAGGTATATTCATAGCGCTCATCGCATAATCCTCATGACACATAGAATTGGGAAACTCTGTGTTTGCATCGAATAAATAAAGATGTCACCATGTTTACTCATACATAAATTAGGTACATATCAACGAGAAGTCTTCTTCTTCTTCTACAACGGATGACTACTTTAAGCGTCCAAATTACTATCACAGATATCGCATGAGTATCGATTGATTGGAACAACTGCGATAGGTACGGTTATCGATGAATTATTAATTGGATTTAGCGGTATTTGACTATTAACATCATAACTCTGTATGGGTAGAGATAACATCTTAGCAAGTAAAAAACACAAATTAATGAAGGAAATATTCACAGAAACTTCTAGGACAGCGGAGTATAAGTGAGAGTAAAAGACCAATACCCAATGGGAAACGAAGAATATTTACAACAGAAGGAGAAGAATGGGCGTAAAACTGAGTGGAAGAATTGAGAGACGGAATCATCTCTTAGGAACCCGAGTAAACATTGTACTAACACATCTAGCAAGCTTTTAGGGATTGGGAGAAGGGGCACTCTCTTTGTCTACGGAAATCAGTCTAGAAGGAGGAAGAAGAGGGGGGGGGGGAAGAGAAGGGAAGGGAAAGGTGGGCCTCATTCTACAACTGCTTGGGTACGGTATCGAGGAAGATATTGCAATTTGAGAGACAATTCTGAACGGATTCGTCCCAAGTGTAAGTGAGAGGGGGAGTAGTGGCAGAGATGACTGCGAGAGGAGGGGAGCAAGAGATAGTTGTCGAGGGATGAGAGGGTGAACCATGAGAGACTGATGAGGAGAGAGCTGCTGCCATCGCTGAAATGGGGAGCATGAGGTACTCATATGGAACATACAAGACCAGCCTTCTAAAGACTTCATTCTTTCCGTTTCCCTACCTTATTCATCGCCTAATTGTCTGTGATACCGTACCCAAAATGGAAGAAATATCGAATTGAATTCTTGATGTTTTACCAAACTAGCGAGGTTCTGATCGATTGATAGCGTAAAATAACTTTCGAAAATAAATAATAAAAGAATTGCCTTTTCGAAATCACGAGCTATTTCTAGATGCCATCGATTCTTCACTAGAACTCTAATGCCTTGTGGTACAAAATTCTTTAATATCTCAAGTAAAACTGAATCCTCACGATATCTGAGCGCCGATTTCCCTAGGGAACCTTGAGGTGGCGGTGACCCGTTCAAATATGAATAATTTTTGAAAATTTGAGCACTGACCCGTAACTTTTACTGGCAAAATAACGAAAATTGGACGGAAATAGGCGGTGACCCGTACCTATGGAGCAGTTTTTGAGGTCGGAGATCCGTTCAAATTTGCAAAATATTCCCAAGGAGCTCTCTGGCTGACGTATGATCCTCACCATTACTCGTGGCCATTTTCGTCGACAGTTGCTGCACGTATTGCGCCTCCAGATGACCAATTTGCTGCAATTTACAAATTCAATCTTCCGAAAATCGATAACGAAGCTATTTAGCTACCGTAATCCCAGAGAGCGCACGCACGAGTGTGGGGGTTTTATATTGATAATAATAATAACAACAAGGCAAGTGGGGGCGTGTTATTGTTTTTGTTTTCGGGGGTCGGGGAGTACGGTAGTAGCATGCTATGCACGTACCTCGATGAGGTGTGCTGTGAGGGCGGCAGGAGAATGTGCGGCTACGGCGAAGAGGGCGGGGCTTCCGGCCGATGAAGGGAATGAATCCATTGGAGAATATGAGAGAAGAGGAGGAGTTGGAATGGGAGAGATCCCTCGCAATTCAAAGTGCCAGAACGGATCGATTCCCATTCCTCGCACGAGTTCGTCCAGAATTCCCTAATCGATATGAGATCATCCTCTTGATATCCGATACCGTACCCCATCAGATCGTGCCACGTTACAGTACTTCGGTCACGTATCGATCAAAATAAAATCATAGTGCGCAAAATCAAACATTTCGAACATAATTGATACGTGCGTGCGCTCTCGGGATTACGGTAGATTTATTAGATAGTGGGTCTCGACTAGAGTTGGCCGTTCGGAATGACGGAATTGATTCGGAAATCACGTAGTTTCACTCTTATTCCGGAATGAGACTCACACAATAGGCCATTCCGTATCGATTCCGTATCGATGCAAATTGGTCTCACTTTTCCATTGTCGAGAGAAAGAGCGGCGAGGAGTGGGAATGATTTGCATCGATACGGAATCGATACGGAATTGCCATTGTGCGAGTCTCATTCCGGAATGAGGGGATAATTGAATCAACGATACGGAATTTCCGAATTCCGTTTCCGAATGGTTAACCCTAGTCTCGACTGGATTAGTTGTGATACGGTAGTTGCTCACCATTAGCGAGGGAAAGAGAAGGGTCAGCTTGACACTGCGCTGACTGCGTTGAGTCGGGGTCATCAGAGGGTATCTGAAGAGGGGGGAAGGGGTTACTGTAGGTCTACTGGATACGGTATCTTCAATCTACGGTTACAATATCTCACCGTCTCTCGATATGGGCGATAAGTGCAGTGAGTAGATGGTCTCTGAAGGTGGAAACGGCACGTTGACCCTCATCCGACAGTTGATTGTCTGCAATGAATACATGGTAAAATCAACGCAAGTTCTTCTTCTTTGTTATGATGTAGGTCCGTGCTGTCTTGAGATTACAGCATGCCCAACCATAGCCCAATGACTGCGTGGTTAGTTTTTGCACACGGATCCATTAGGAGGAGGGCGAGAGATTCATTCCACCGTGTTCGTATTATCACATAGTGTTATCATCATCACTATTGAAAGGTGAGATATCACCTCATCCATGCAAATCACTGTAAATCCGTTTGTAAATCCCTCTTCCGATCTCCTTTCTCCTTCTTTCCGGCCTAGTCATTCCGTCTAATCTGTATAGTCTTTCGAGTAACAGACTACGTACACATCACATTGTGCTCGGTGTGAATGAATCCTCGATAACTATATCGAGGAGAGAGACGACTCTATCGACTATCCAATCACTCGCCGGCGCCTCCCCCCTCCCCTCTCCCTTCTCCTTCCCATTCGTCGCTCTTCAGACGTCAGAGAGGAGGAATTCATCGTGAGAAGCACGAGATGTGCATGATGCAAGAATGACAGTGAAGGGTCGATTGATGGATTGGATGGGTGAGGTGATATCTCCCCCTTTGAAGGGTGATGAGTATGGATGCCGGTGGCGTGTGGTGGAAGAAATCGAGTGCGAATGAACAATTTATTAATCCTCCACAACGGAAATTAACAAAAAGTCACTAACGGCGAGAACTAACGGAACTAACTCAAAAACACCAAAATGAAATGTCACGAAAAAGGAAAAGATACTGTAAGTCAACATTCGATGAAATCGTGGTGAGAGCCTAAATGCGGCAATTCAAAAGATACCGTAACCTAGAGTTGAGTCAACAATTAAACTAACGATGAATTTAAATATTATTTAATTATGTAATAATTAAATAATAAAACAATGATGAAATACGCAATAAATATTCTTCTTATTTACAATGGGAGGGCACTTCCATTACATCCCCCTCCTCTGCAGCGAGACGTCCTCGTCGACATTCGAATTCGAATCGGTTCTTGACATAGGTAAGAGTCTCTTGACATGATCTCAACTCCTCCACAACAGCACACAATTCTTGGACAAAGTATCTTGACATGATCTCAACTCCTCCACAGCACAAATCCAGTACACAATGACAATGGCTAGAGTCTTCTTTCAACTCATCCACACCACACAATAACAATGGCTAGAGTATTCTTTCAACTCATCCACACCATACAATAATACCATCTTGAATCCTAGGCAAGAGTCTCTTGACATTATCGCAACTCCACCACAACAAAATCAATCAATAGGAAAGCTATAGGTCAGAATCGCAATTCTACCTCAACACAGACAAAATCCTAGGCAAGAGTCTCTTGAAATTATCGCAACTCCACCACAACAAAATCGATACAACAAATATTTGGTCAGAGTATCTTGACATTATCTCAACTTCACCTCCTCCAATCCTCATTCATCCTTACTGGTCAGAGTCTCTTGAGATTATCTCAACTCCACCTCTTGGTCCACTCTGGGCACCCATGTATCCTCTTCCGGAAAACGATTCCGTTTTCAATCCATTGCTCATTCCATTATCGTATCTCCATTTCGTACCGTTTCCATTATTAATCCTCCATTCAGTATTTCTCATATACTCTAACTCCACTAGGGCAGCTTTCATCTTAGAGTACGATGCTTTCTCCATGAACAATGATAACAATCGTGCGTGTTCCACGTGTTTGCCCTCATACAGTATCAACAACTGCCTTCTTCTAGCATCTTCCATTCCAAAAACATCACTCCCATTCAACTTAGCAGTCAATTCCTCCAATTCCTCACAAATCTTTCCCACCGACTTTCCCTCTACAGTCTGATGTCGCAACTTCTTATCCAATTCAACTACTTCAAACGGCGTTTCATTCGAAAGCCTTGATCTCAGCCACTTCAAAACACTAGCTATTCCCTTAGCCTTCTCCTCAAACGGTATCGTTCTTAAAGCGTCCTTAGCTTCTCCCTCCAAATTATCCTTGAGCAATGATAGAGCAATCACCGTATCCATTTTGCCATATCTGATCATGAAACCAGTTTCAAAATCCTCCCAATCCTCCTTCTCTCCAGAATATTTCGCCATTTCAGGAAGCGCATTAGCCATCATCCCAATGGACTTGCCCAACACTCTATCGCTACTCTTCCACAACGCACTTCCACTATGCGTACTCGGGGTGCTGCTACTGATCCTCATTTGACCCAAACCCATCTGACCTTGATCACTCTCCTCCTTTCTCATTGACTGCGAGTGCTCCTTGAGCAGGCTAGCATTATGCTTCTCTAGCAGCTCCACTTTGTTCTTATAGAAGATGAGTCGTCCTTCTTCCACTTCTGCCTGTACTTTCATTCCATTTACTTTCTCAGTTAGCAACTGCAATTCATGGTTCATTGAGTGCCAACGGTCAACAAATCGCTCATTTTCCTGTAGCTTCACTACACTAGCCAACTGACGAAATTCTTCTCTCACTTCTTCCCATCGAGAACGCTCTTTCATTGAAGCTTCTCTTTCCCCATTTATCTTCTCTATTAGCCCAACTAGATCATCTACTCCTTCAATCTCCTTCACACTTTCAGTGAGTTGTCTGAACTGGTCAAGTTCCTCAAGGGTATTTCTCAGCATAGTTTCCACTTCCTCCAGAGAATTCAGTCCAACACGTGCCAAAAAGTTCACTAACCTTTCACTACTCACGGTTACAGGCTTCACTCCAGCTCGCCATTTGCTCATGTCGCCAGGGTTAGCGAGTCCGTTCTCCACCACAGCCGAGTTGGTCGGTTTGTCCTTCTCATCCACAGCCTGTGGGCCAACCCTCTTTGGTGCCAACGTCTTCCGGTCCATTCCGGGTCGTTTCCGGGTGCTTCTACAATGAAACGATTCAGTTATCACGCAAACAGCACAGTCGCGACACGTCAACAACGATCAATACGCGAGAAACAAGCGATTAACACAGCAATGCCACTGGGTATTCCTTTCACCGTCTGTACTTTCTCCCTTTCACACAGTCTCTCGCACTGCCAGGGGAAGTAAACAACTCCTCAATCGCGCGTAAACAACTCCCAGACTTCCTCTCTTTCTCTGCCGTCTCTCGAGTCTCCACAGTCTCTCGCTGCCTCTTTCCTCGATTCCTCTGCCACACTCCTCCTTCTCCAATATTCACTACTGTTTTCCAGCGTTAGGCACGAACACAACGCACCGTCTGCCGTACTTACAGCTAAGAGTACTTTCCAGCCACAGACTCGAACACAACGAGCCTGAGGTGTACTGATACACTCAGTGAATCGAACCGCGCAAGTGTTTTCTCCGAGTAGCACCGAAAACGGCACTAAACAGTCTACTCACACTTTGCGGGGCTCTCCAGCTTTTAGCTACCCAACCGGCACAACCGGAAGGATCTACGCTAAGGCAACTGTGCGCCTAAACTGACCGAAAAAGTGGCGTCCAACTCCTCCGGCTACGGCTCAGCCCCCAAGTATGGATGCCGGTGGCGTGTGGTGGAAGAAATCGAGTGCGAATGAACAATTTATTAATCCTCCACAACGGAAATTAACAAAAAGTCACTAACGGCGAGAACTAACGGAACTAACTCAAAAACACCAAAATGAAATGTCACGAAAAAGGAAAAGATACTGTAAGTCAACATTCGATGAAATCGTGGTGAGAGCCTAAATGCGGCAATTCAAAAGATACCGTAACCTAGAGTTGAGTCAACAATTAAACTAACGATGAATTTAAATATTATTTAATTATGTAATAATTAAATAATAAAACAATGATGAAATACGCAATAAATATTCTTCTTATTTACAATGGGAGGGCACTTCCATTACAGATGATGATAACATTATGTGGTCAGAAGAGCACGGTGGAATGGTCGGCATACGCCCATCCTAATGGACTCGCTTGCAAAACATATCCAGGACACAAGCGTTGGACTATGGCTGGGCATACTGTAGTCCCAAGACTGCACAGGTCTACAGCCGATCAATCTATATTTTACTATTGTATCAACTAGATGCCGAATCTCCTCCCTAAAGCTGTTATACCAAGCCCATTGCCGTACGTCAGGATAAATATCTGTGTCTATCGTAGTCACTGACCGAATTGGAATAGACTCATAGCCTTGAGTATACAGTATTCCTCGTAGTCGACGTCCATCTCAGCCATTGGAATTCCCACCATATCGACCAACTTCTTAGCGATGATTCCGTACGTCCTCTGCCATCTACAATGGATGAATTAGTTAATATTAGCAAGCGGCATGCAGCGACAATTAATTCTATAAATTTCTTTACGATATGAGGTGCTAGGGTTACCACGAAGCAACTAGTCCATTGTATGAATGGTTTTTTTTATTTGCAAGATTTTGAAAACAAAAAGAGAACAGAATCTAAGTTGGATACTCTCAAGCAATTTGAAACTTCAGTGTGACCCCGAACGTGTGACCCCGAACTTTACCTATCAACACTTTTTTATTAATCTTTTTAAACAAATTCTAAGGAAGATTGAATAATATTAGCAGATTTGCATCAAATTTACACTACCCCTGAAACGACGAATGACCTAGTCCTCCTCCTGTCACTCACTTCAATTCCATCATGCTCCTTTCCTCCTCTCGATAGGGGATATAGCTTCCATTCCCCAACGCGACTCCCACTCTTTCCTGCTTGAGAATCACTGATCGATACACGAAATGCATCCATCCGAAGATCATGAAATTCTGTCGGAACAGAAGCATCTGCAAAGAGGAAAGATTACTGCAGCTGCATTGATTACCTTAATTCCCTATTTTTTTCTCAATTCAATTCTATATTAATTCCGTTTGGGTTGTGGTATCACAGAAAATTGCATGATGCTTGAAAATTCTTCATAAAATAAATTTCTCTTTCCCACAACCCTTATCTTCACCATCCCCTCTACCGTATACATCCACGCACCACACATCACTCCCATCCCATTGGATATCTTGCACATCTCTGCCCCCCCCCCCTTCTTCCAGTTTCCTTTGGTTCTTCGATCGCCCGCTTTTCTCAATCAGATCACAAGATCAAGAGGGGGGGGGGGACTGTGAAGGAGTGTGAAACATCTCGGCCGATGGGCGGCTATTCATTCCTCCTATTACATTCCAACTACACAATTGCACCATTCGGCAAGAGAGAGAAAGAGGACGTGCACAAGAGATCAAGAGTCCATCGCACCTCGAAATCACAAACGATCAGAGGGCGAGCCACAAATAGAGTTTTGCACATTTCTGCCGTATCTCTGGTAACCAAAATCACAAAAGATCAGCGGTTGAGTGACAAACTGACTTTCGTACATTTCTACCGTGTGCCTGAAGAGCAAAATCACAAAAGATGAGAAGGTGAAACACAAAGTGCGTTGTGTACATTTCTACCGTATCCTTGATCCCTGATAACTCCGACAATGATCAGTCCCATACATGTATCCCGTTCGTGTTCTCTTGTTTTGTCGATGCCCATTCGTCCAATAGTTTATCGCTTACTTCATCCCTTAATGATCTCTGCGACCTCTCAGAGCCACAGTTCAGTCACAATCACCCTCCTCTCCCCTTTCTCCTCTGTGTCTCACTGGTCACAGTCAATCCCTCCTCTGACCCTTGTACGTCACTAATCTTGCGCACTCGCGTGCTTCGGTGATCTGCTTTGTTAGTCTTCTTTGGCTGCCGAGTCATTCACTCCCCTCTCCTCTATCTACTCCTTTCCCCTCCTCCCCATTCATCTCCGTCACTCATTCCTTCGTGGGGTTCACGTGCGTGAATCAATGCATGGTGCACAACTCATGGTTCGGGAGAGAGAGGCAGCTCCCTCCCTCTCCCTCTCTTCTTCTCCTCTCTCGATACTGATCTTTCGGCCTCCGTTTGATCGTTTTGGCTGTTTGCGACCAAATGGACGGGGGTGAAGTATCAACGATCCCGTGACGTCACAACGAACGATCACGTAAACGGAATATCAATTCCCTCTCCCTCTGAATGAATCCATCCATTTCGATCCTTTGATCTCCACTCGTCAATTCAAGGATTACAATTCCCTCTCCTCCCCCCTTCTTCATCATTCAGACTAAACACAACATTTTGCCCAAACGGCGCAATTCGACATTCATCCCATGTATTCATGCTGCCATTTCCGTTTCAACTTCCTATTTGAGAATGGAAAAAGCAGAATAAGAAGGAAGTAGAGAGGGGGAAGGGAGGAGGGCAGAGAGGAGTCACAGAAGTGTCCCTGATCATACAAAAGTGCTCCAGATGCGCATGCTCGTCGTCGCTTTACCCCCCGCCGGGGGAAAATACACATGATTTCCTCCCGCTTCCCCATCAGTGTATTTCCCTCTGGAGATCATGTACGAATCACGGCATATTTACTCCCAAATCTGTGTAGAATCCCACGGAAATTAATAGATAAATCGTACTTGATCTGCTTGGGGAAGGACGCGGAATTCGGGAATATCACCCGCCCATTCGGACAAGAGAAGGAAGGCCCTGCAGAGAGGAAACAATCGATAATCACTACCGTATTCCGGACTACCGTAATCAATAGTTACAGTAACTCACAGATAGTACGAATTGGTGAGGTCCGCGTCGTTCATGATGCGCTCGCAGTTGAAGTTCTGCAATTATCGATTGATTGGAGCTGCTACCGTAATCGACATGACATATTTCTGAGTATCCCTTCTTTATCATTCTTATTGCTCACCCCCACAATATTTTCAGAGTAGTCGTAGCCTGAGCCAAAACAGAGAAGTTCCATCCTCATTCCATTTCTCTTCATTCAAAACGGAACTCGATCCATTGTTCGCTTCCTCATTGCTCCTTTCTTACAAGGATCATAGAGTGCAATAAGAAGGGAGGGAAGGGGGGACTGTTTTGGTGATCTCTCTGGATACCCTCTTTCCTTGCACCTTTTCCCGTTCCCTCCTTCGTGGAGTGAGAAGAGAGAGACCTTCTTTCTAAGATCGAAATGCGTCAAAGGAAGGAAGAAGAAGGAGTCTCTACAAACATCACTTCTCTCGTTCACGACCACTCTCTTCACTATAGTTCACTGGTCACCTTTTTCAGCCACTTGTCGATCACTGATCTCCTACCGTATCCCGTTCCCTCTCAAGACCATTCAATGGTGTGGTTCTAAGACTCTTGCTACTCTTCACGTGCTCTCCTTCTCATCTCTCGATATCTTGGTTCGCATCAATTTGCAATGTCTTAGTCATCCCTTCCTTCCACTGATAGAGACAACTCTCTAGCCTCTCCCCCTCATGATCCCTCTGATCTTTCGTAGTCTCTTGTGTCCCATTCGTAGTCAAAGACAAGAGAAAGTGACAAATTCCCCTCGTGGAGAAGAAGGAAATAGCAGGGCAACCAGATTAGATATGTGGGAAAGGACTCTTTCCATAGTTTCACTGTTCGAAGTCAATGGAACAAGGAACAGGGACAATTCTCTGTGAGACTGACCTCTCCCATGGATCTTGATCCCTTCGGTCCCTTTCCATTCACTATTTGTTTTGTGTGCTCTTTCATGTTCCCGATCGAATATCGCTTCTCTCTATTCATCTCTCCAACGGGTAGATCAGACACCTCTCCACTTCACTCCCTCTCTTCATTCTAGCCTCACACTAGAGGCTAACATCTCCCTTCTTCCCTCTGTGCTTTTTCGTCCACTCTTGCTCCCTCTCTTCCTTTCACGAGGGGACTACAAAACTTCACCAAAATCGGTCCAAAGCGCGTCAGTTTAGGAGGGGGGGGGGGAGAAATAGAGGGAGAAGAACAGGTCAACAGATCGAGTGAGAGATCAATGGGAGATGAATTCCCCTTTCTCTCACTTCGTCATTTGACTAGAGATGGACAACCATAGAATATCAATTGAAATGAGTCGTGTTTGCTTGCTCTCACTGAACTACCTCTTGAGTGGGTCAGAGGGAATAAGAAGGGAGGGGAACCATACTACGGAGATACACTTACATCTGAACTCTTTGATCCATTCTCATATCTTCCGACCAGTGGCCTCAAATGAGAGAAAGGGATGTCCTTTGTTGGTTTGAGAATGAGTGCAACCACATGAGAGTGGGGTTAAATCTCTTCCAGTCAGAAGGGGGAATGGGAAAGGGAAGGAGTAAGCCCCCTCTCGTCCCTCTCCAATACTTGAGCGTCATGTATCAGTGAAACAACACTCTCGACAGGGTGCGTGGCCAAACTAGATATTTATGTATCCACATGTACGCTCAATCGATTCGATACCGTACCCCTTCCCACTTACCGTAGTCATGTCGATATCGGGAATCGCAAACTGCTCCTTTACTTGTCTTCTCAGTTCAGCTCTTTCACTTCTCAATCCACTGTCCATCGCCCTCTCCAACTCCCTCAGTCTCTCAGTGATCGGATGCTCCTCCATAAGCACTGCAATGAATACACACATGATAAACATGACGTCATCGTGACTACACTCTAGTCGGTCCCTCTTGTCTACCTCCCTTCTCCCCATTGGTCAATTCCAGTGTCTTTCGTACCTGATGTGTATAGCTTTCCCCATCTCTTCCATAGCAGGAGGGGCAGAGATATTGCAAGCCAGCAGCCTTCCCCCGTGGCACAATAACAAACATCCGCATCCCTATCATGGCACAGACATCTACAGTCACTCTCTCTGATTCCCCTTCTCTCTCGTCTCTCTCTAACCGTTCACCATTCCCGCTTGGGTGCATTGCACTCTCAATCACCGAAAATCAAGGGAACACCATCACATAAAATAAGTGTTTTCCATTCCTCAATTGAATCGAAGGCGGAAATGTAATCAGGATGACCGATTTTCGATGTTGCTATTTGAGTTCCTTGCAGGACAAGTTTCCTTCCCTGTTTACTGTACTCTTCGTCATACGGTCGGTAGATCAATCACACACAACCGTCACATCTCTCGTCCTCCTCCCACGCACTCAATAACGCACCATCTACCGTAATCCCAGCCGGGAACAACTTAAGGGGGCGCTACAAACATTCCACATGAAAGATCGCTCTCATTTGTATATTTTCCCTTTGATTCATGTGCACATTCTGTAGAAGGAGAGAGAACATTCCAGAGAATCTATTTCGAATAAATATTTCTTATCTAACTCATTGTTGACGTATCCAATTCATCGTTTATTCATTCTTTCCCTTTTTCACGAATTCGAACTTTTCTTTTCTCGAGAGAAATCATGAGTATCATCATTATTATCACTCTCAATGCTATTTTCTCCCCATCTACCGTATCCCTCCCCTCAAATGAGCATGTTGTCCTCTATGAACCAGTTCCCTCCCACACACACTGGGGGTACGGTAGGGAGGGGGGGGATGAAAGAGAGTCCCATTTCTTAGATCGGAAGATCGAATGAGCAGTCAATGGAAGAAAGGGGAAAGGAAGGGAGAATAAGAAAGAAGAGATAGATAACGAATGCGTCAACTAACAATCACTTTCCCTCTCTCTCATACATCTGCACCAACTATTTCATGCTTCTTCTATCTAATGCACCCACAGGCAGAAAAACATGTGGAACAGGAAAACCGATAATCAATCTCTCAGCCCACTCACCGATCTTAGGAGGATCACCGTACTCGTGCTCCGAATCGCCCAGACGTCTCTTGGCACGCTCTTCCCTGAATACGGTAGAACGATCGATCGATAGACCAGTGACTACTGTACCTGACGTGTTTCGGGTTCATGCCGCCCTTGACGCACTTCTGGAAGCGGCATGCTCGACACTGGTTGCGGTTCTCTGTATCGGAACGGTTACGGTAATCGGAAAATCAATAAGTCTACCGTACCGTCAGTGATCTCGCAACGACCTTCGGCTGAGCAGCAGTACTTTCGTCGTTCGAAGACCGTGCGCCTGCAGGGAATTCATCAATTACCGTATTCCTCCTCGTCCCGCCATAGATCACTGTTATAATTCGATAAGGAAAACCAGGCCACTCGTTTTGATGGCCGCCGCATAACAAATAGCGATTGAAGGAGGACAAAAGGTAGGCCCAAGGGGGGAAAAGCAAGAGAACACATCGAGAACCCAAAGACCAGGTACAAGATCGTTGGTGACGATAAATAGGAGGAACGAACTCGGGGGAGAGAGGAAGAGCCAGACACGAGGGATTAATGCAAATCTGTCAACAACAGGATGATCAAGCAGACTGATACGATTCACTTCTATTGTATGCATAAACTAGAGTGCACCTAATACAGGAATGAGGAGCCAGACAATCAGCCGAAAAAAGGGAAATGCGGTCAAAAAGGAGGAAGTCTGACGCAGAAAAACAAGCGCTGCTCGAATTAAGGAACCTTATCGGATTTGAAAGTTCATGTTCGCGCGCATAGACGATCGATGGTTGACTAGTTACCGTAATTTACAACTAATTGATTTTATTTTAAAGTAAACGCAAAGTTAATCATTTTTAAATTATAAATGAATATCATGCTTACCTGAAGAAAGCCTTGCATCCGTGGCAGCTCATTGCATTGTAGTGAATGGAGACTCGCTCAGTTGAATTGCACGCGACACATCTCGGTCCATCGTCCATCATCGTCGTTGACGTCGTCTCCGTTGCAAGGAGAGAGGACAACATCTGCAACATCTAATCGATAGTTAGAGAGGGCGCCCGAGGATACGATCACAAGAGGAAAGAAGGGAAGAAATGGCAACAAAGATCAGTGAAGAGAGGGGGAGGAGGAGAGAATGGGGAGGAGGGAGCGATAGATTGGAAGATCAGGTACAGAGTTGAGATAGATGTTGCACAAAACTGCCCCCTGAGGGCAGAGAAATAGTGAGGAATCGGAGGAGAGAAGAGGGGGGGGAGTGATAGTCAAGAGGGAAGAGACGAAAGGGAATCACGAGAATCATAGAGATCACTGAGAAACTGGAGATGCAAGGAGCTGCTCACTCACTCTGTTGCGAAAATGACAAGGCGACGATTGCGAAAAGGCGCGATCACAATATGCGACGTTTCGCATATAGCTCGCCCGGTACAGCACCGCACCAGCCATAAGAGTGCGCGTACACTCGGCCTCCAAATCAGCACGAGAGAACAGTGGGATCAGAGAGGGGGCACACACAACGAGAGAATAGATGAGAGACAAGGGGAAATTGAGAGAGTGGTAGGTCTCGTGAGCAGGGTACATAGAGAGAGACGAGAGAAGAGGAAGAGGGGGGGGGGGAGGGGCGAGGAAGGGAGTGGGGCGAACCCTATGGTCTCCTCCACTCTACCGACCGCCCTTTCCTCTGCGAGAGAGAAGGTGAGAGCAAGCAAGTCTCCACTCCCTTCCTTTAACCCTTCAGGGACGATTGTATCGCTACTTCACCCTTCAGTGGATAAGAGAGAGGAGATCAGATAGTTCATAAGCATGGACAAACAACGTTGACGAAGGGGGGGGGGAATCAGGAGGAGACTAGAGACGGACAAGTGAGACTAACAATGAGAGAGATTTGATCTATAGACGTCTTATGTTATTTCTAGTGAGAGGGAGGGACACTAAGAACAGTACACGACAATAAGTAGAAAACACAAGGTATTATCGGCACGTAAATAGTTCACTGCACAACTCTACCACATTCTGTCGATCTTTTGTACTGCCGAGAAGGACATCGAAAGGTGGTTGACTATAAGACGATTTACATCTTAGAGATATGGAAATGCACGAGATCAAACTAGACTGTAGCCAGGAGGAGACTGCACCCAACCACCTGTTCCTTCCACCCACTAATACCCATTTGCATAATCCCCATCTTTCGTTGTGCTTTCGATTCGCTGGAATCACGAAACCAACCAATTCGATTTGCATTGTCAGCGATCGAACTTCGAAATGGTAGAATTTCGCACGGAACATCTACGCATGTAGCAACCCCGATTAAATCTAGCACTCGGAAAATGAGAACAAGTGCAGCTAAAAATCAAATAATTTAGTCTTATTGATGGTAAAATCGTAGGGATATTTCATGAAGATAATTCCTAAACCAGATCCGAGAGATGAAGAAAGAAATGCCGACTGGGAAGAAAAATGCGTGCGATTTGTCTCAAGGAATAGTCTGGCAGAGAAAAAAATGTACCCGATGTTCGACAACTGTTATTTCTATGCAGCGGACAGAGTACAACATAGTCTAACGATGGAAACTTTCGAAGAGCCATTTCGAAAAGCAAGGTGTGCCCGGAAACCCTGCCTGCCTATCTACAGTTGTGATCCAACAGTGTGCGGAAACACAAGAAACACAGGGAGACAACAAACAAGGAGTAGTGTAGGTATGCTGCACTTGATCACAGCACAACAATGGAACAGAAGAGAATATTCCAGGAAAGATCTCCCCATTCCACTAGATCTCTCACTGATCATTCACTGGGAATCAAGAGGTCGAACAATCTTCCCATTTCCCGTCCCTCATTCTGCTCTTTTGTGCTCCTACACCAACAGATTCAAATATTCGGCCACTCTCTCACTTTCCCATACTCTCTCGCTGATCAGACAGATCAACTGACTTTTCACGTGCACTGAAACATCGTTGAGACTAGACTCACATTCCCTCTCTCTATCCTAACCCGGAACTGGCTGAATAGGAAAAGAGAAAGAGAAGAGGAAGACTGCTCTTTCCATTGCTGCAGACACGCATTCTGTTGCAAAGGATGGGGAAAGGGGAAGGGAGGGGAGGGAGGAGGAAGAGGGGGGGGGGGTAGAAAGGATGCGAACTGAGGGGCGGAGCTTGGAAGGCACGAGAGACCAGCCACGAAATGAAAAGAACAGCAAACATCAGGAGCAAAAATTGATAGAATCAGTTTACTTAGAGAGCAGGCGAAAAGAGGAGAGTGCAGACAGAACAGCTGCTAAGGAATGTGGAATTGGAGAGTATTCTGATGGACAGAGGAAGATGAGAGAGTATGGGAAATGAAGAGAATGGAGGAGGGAGAGGCGATCTATGAGACTAGAGTCTAGTCACGAGATGTGTGGCCAAGCGGAAGAGAGAAAGAGGCAGTTGCTCATGCAAATGAAGAGGGAGACTCTTCATAATAGCCACAGGCTGCCCAATGATACTATGATCTCTTTACTCTTATAGATGACCCACGTTTATCCTAACTGCAAAGTAACTAAAGGTCGAGAATGATAGTTCAAAACACATGAGCAAGATTAGCTTGGACCAATTATTTCATAAATGCCACCATTTCACCTGGCCACTGGCTGAAAGCTCGCCCACCTCAACCATCTCGTTCAAAGTGATTGAGGCTACATCAACCTCTGAACACTGGCTAGAGAGAAGGGGAGGGGTGTGAGACTCCGCCCACTTTGGTAGATCATCGAGACACGACTCCGCCCACTTTCTTCCTTTTCTGGTGAAGATCTTTCGCTCTCTACTCGCACCCGATACCAAAAGTGGTCACAAACAAAATGGGAGCTGTGAGGAAAGGGACGAATTGGTACAGTGATCTATCGGTTTGGTGGGAGTGATTACGTCACGAGTACGGTAGAATACAAGAAACGAATACGGTAGGAGCTGGACCAGAGGGAGGCCATGGGGAGAGGGTGAGATTGAACTCTGGTGTACCATAGCCCAACGAGTTCGCTCTTCGAGAAGGGAACTTTTGCTTACTTGAGGGATTACACTTTTTTACTTGCGGGACGGGCACATAAAGGGACAGTGATGCAGTGTTGTTATGGGATGTTGCACTGTCGAAATGGGGGGGGGGGTGAAGGGACGCTTCTATTATTTTGACTGATCGACAAAACAACGGCTCGACGATGTAACGTTTGGTACTTGACTGATTCCTACCACGAATTGTCCTTTTCATCCAAAACAACAAGCATGTTTGAGTAGATGAATAACCGTGGAGAGAGTGCACTCATCCCCTTCACTCCTTTAGGCTACGAAATGTCACGCTTTTTCCGGTTGGACTACTGATTTCCGAGCTATCGCCCCATTCCACCCTCTCCCCTCCTCTTACACTCTGCAGTCCAAGAGAGCAAGTGAGTGCATCTCCACATTTCTCTCCTGAGATCTATGAAACATCAGGTACGGTAGTCAAGTCAAATGGATACGGTAGGGGAGTTACGGTATCGTGGGTGCTCTCGTACCCGCTGAAGACACGCACGAAACAATGATCAAGAGCGACACAAGAAAAGGGAGCAAGGGAAGGAACCGGAAAACTGCGAGAGGGTCGATCATTCCATTCTCTCTCTCTCTCTGATTAGTCGTAGTAAGAATCAGTAGATCACTGTGTCAGGTGGCTTCAAACTGAGCAGTGTTAGGCAAATAAGAAGGAGATAGGACACAAAAGTGTACAGATCACAGAATAATGAGACACAGTTGCGAAGGAAAGGGAGGAATGGGACAATCAACAGCACAATCAATTATTGCTGTCCAAAGCTGAGATTCGCAGTACCATTTACAGAGAAGGGAGTAAATGGAACAGCAATGTACGCGAAATGTAGAGATCGAAGGATAAAGACCAAGAGTTGGTGCAACTTCGTGAAACTCGAGTATCTACGAAATACCTCGATTCAGAGAATGTGCACAGTTTTATCGCACATGTTCGAAACAAATTGTGGAGCATTCATAAAGTTCTGCATTATGAGTACTAAGTAGCCTGTTAGACACCAAGGAGCGATCACGTCCGTAGGAGGAATACTAAGTGAAGGAAAACGAGCGCATTGTTTTCCCTCTCCCCTTCTGGCACAAAAGCGGCATCGAAACATTAGTCCTCCAACTAGATTCTTCCCGTCGATTCAGAGATCGGGGACAAGCAATTGCATAGTGATGACACAGCCTTACAGCGAAACAAAGCTGATTCTCATTCCAGCACCACACATCACGGTTTATCCTTGTGTGTTTGATTGCCCGCACTCTCGCTCTTTCACTCTCGTTTTACTCCACTTTCCACCCCGAGGGAAAACGAGGAAGAAAGCGTGGGAATGAACTATGGTACGTCACCAGCGATCACTGACTGACTAATCACGGAGAGATTACGGTAAGACCAATGGTCTCATTCCCTCAGAGAGACTAACAAGAGGCTGCGATTAGGGTTGGCTTGCCAAGCAAGATTGCAAGATCTTGAAAAGATATAACTCAATTATCCCTTCTTGGCAAGAACAACGAGTTGTTTTTCAAGATCTTGGTTCTTGAAATGATCTTGAAATTCAACACTTTTCGTCATTTTACACGGATAGACCGGCCGAAGGGGGTCGGTGTGGGTGGAAAATGATCAACCGATCTTGAAAATCTTGAAATTTGTTGGTTGTTTTTCAAGATCTTGAAATGATTTTGGCATTTTGCCAATTCTTGGCAAGATCATTCGGCGCTATTCAATCTAGGGACCACCACGTGATATGCAAATCACATATTCATGCCCCATGAAGTAGCTCAGGTTGTTAACCAGGCGTATAGAATCATTTTTTGTGAAGGGGCCACCCACTAAAAGCTAATAGTTTACGAGAAAATCGCGACTTAATGAAAACATGATTTTCAAAAACGAGAGACAAAAATCTTTGAAACCTGCTAACTTAAGTTTGAGGAAAGGGCCGCGACTTTTGAAAGCTTCCAGCGATAGACATAGGTTATGGAAATAACATATCCAAAAATTAGCCAATTCTATAGTCTCCCGCGTTTTTTATATGACATCAAAGATCAAACTCAAACTCAAACTTTGACTCTATGTAAATTTCGCGGGAGACTATGGAATTGGCTAATTTTCGGATATGACATGCTTGTAACCTTAGTCTACCACTGGAAAGTGTCAAAAGTCGCGGCCCTCTCCTGTGAACGAAATTAGAGCACTTAAAACAAATTATTTAAATTTTGTGACGTCATTTTTGAGATTCTTTTGTTTATAACAAGCGCGGGAGACTATAGATTTTGCTAATTTTCTCAGTAAAGTTTGTTAACATGATGTACTAAACACCTGTGAAATCAGAATTCGCGGCCTTTTCCTCCTCTTTGCACAAATTAGCATACCACGAGCGCACAAATGTAAAAATGGATGGTGGTCCCTACATTCAATCTTGAAATGCGGTTATAATATTGCCAAGCCAACCCTAGCTGCGATCCTGATCTTTCACACTTCCTATGTTTACCACCCCGCTGTCGTAATCGCGTTAGTTTGTAGAGAAATTGGAAGATCACTGTGGGTTTGACGTGTACTCGGAAGGGTAGAGAAAAACCACAAGACTGAGAAAGAAGGAAGGGAAGGGAAGGGAAGGAGGGAGGGGAATGACTATGCAATGAGTGATCTTTCAGAAGAACCCACAAAAGATACACAACACTCACAGGAATAAAACAAACACCATTTCTTTAATCAGCGCAATGGAATCATATTGTACTGAATCATATTGTAGGCGAAAATGCTGAATAAAAAGTGTGGTTGATATTTAGACGATGAGAGGGAAGATGAATACAAATGTCTTCATAATCTCGCGAACTCGTCGATTCCGTGCGAAAACGGAGTATTTTTTCATCTAAGATTCGATTACACCGAAAGAAAACGAACGGGATCTTTCATCGGAGAACATCACAGATTATTTGTACAGCATTTGGAGACCTTGATTCGCACCCAAAAAAATGGCTCCTGTTAGGGATTAAAAAAATTGAAGATAAGTAAAAGAGATGTAATCGTTTCTAGATACACGTTCGTTCTAAAGATTATGAATGAAGGAGGAAGATAAGGAATCGAGTTTCCAAAGGTTCAAAACAATTCTTTTAACCGCCACCCTCCCATTTCCTGTTGAACTCTACACGTTGTTGCATATTTGGCCGATCAAAGTGCGAATCAAAACATCAACCATCGAATTCGTTCGAATTCGTCTTTTAACATTCCCTAAATCATCAACAAAAACAGAAGATTGCGTACCCTCCCAACAGATTTGCACGCTTTTTTCTCTACAGTAACTACCATGTTTATCAACAAAATTCCACGTTGCAAGATAACTGGCGCTCGCACATAATAATCACAAGATCAACTTGGCTATTTTTGCACCACAAATCAGGTAAAAGATATTTCTCAAAAGTTATTTTTGTTGCTACCGTGGTTGTTTTGCGCGTAAAACGTAAACGTTCGCTAATAGGCAGCGAAGGATACGGTAGGCAGCTAGGGACGATACATCAGTCTTTATACCTTCATTTGTCAGCCGAAAAAAAGAGAAAGAAAAAAGGCTAATAGAATGATAATGATGACTACATTGCGAGGGTGGAGGATTAAAAGGCCGGAAATTGGAATCCATAGGGACCTCCTCCTCCCACTCGCCACTCACAATGGGGGAGGGATGAACACTGCTGACAAATACAGAGGACTGTCAATGGGTACGGTAGAAGTGAAGAATCGAAGCCTTAGTTGGAAGGAAACTACTCTTCAATTAACGAAGCTTGCCAGGTAGGGATGTTCCAGCTAGGAAGGAGGTACAGTAGTAGTGTAGATATCTACTAACTGAGGGGGCGAATGGAATTGCAGTGGATGAATAATGGGAATAATAATAGGGAGGAAGTGAGATGGGTTTGGAAGATCAGGATCGATCGGGATTTCGATAGAGGGAAAGAGATCAGTCTCAAATCGAATGCGCAAGCATAGATTACGATCAAAAGGACAGTGGGTTTGTGCAGCTTGTTGACTTCATTTCCCCCTCTCTTGCTCCCCGATGTGCTATCTAGATTCAGTATAGTCTGCCCATATATAACTCCAAGTTATGAGGGTTTCGCCCACGCAATCACTCATTGTCAGGAGGGTTGTTCAGTATTTGGCTAATGACAAAATGTATTCCCGGGAACGGAAACCAATAAGTGACCGAGTACAGATCGGAACAGATCCGTACAGATCAGGTACAAAAGAATAGATAGAAATCGGCACTCCAAATCTCTCAATTTCATCTCGTAGACTGGAGGGAGCTTTCAATAGAGGAACGATCGAAATTGGATATTGGACAATTTGCATGAAGATCCGAATGGGAAAGTGAACCCGATCTGTGGCTCATAATTTCCTCATTCAAAACGATTCGTCATTCTTTCGTCGTTATACTCGCAGCTGACTGGTCCAGTAAAGAGATCAGTGTCGAAATGTGAAGAATGCAACACTTCCATTTAGAAGAATTCTGCAGAAGCGAAATTCTCTACAGAAAAAAACAGAAGAAATACATATAGCAAAATGATTAACAGTAAGATGAAAATAGACGCAATAATCGTGCCATATCTCACAGTGAGTCTCACACGTATCCCATCACACAATGATTTCCCACAAGTCTCATTCGTCAGAGCACCTTCTTCCTTCTTCTTCCTTTTTATGTATCGATAGAGAGATGCAAGAATAATATTCCTCCTCTGTAGCCTACTCTCTCTAGTGATTATGCCTACGTTTTTCTCGAGAATCCGTCTCAGGTGCAGTCAGTTCAGACTAACATCGAGGCTAACACATTAAATTGATTCTGAACAAGACCAAACATAATTCATCTCATGGCTCCATTAGAGTTTTAGTTTCCTCAAAATGTGCTACAGTGTAGTCGAAAAGGGAGCTCATTTCAGTCCCTGCACAGAAATCTGAGAAATTCTCACGCGATGAATTCCCCGTCTAAAGAGTTGAATTGTGCTCTGGAGGAAATCACAGAGTTCAGTTCGAGAACGACGAGAGAAAAGAAACGAATCAAATCCTACGTGAGATATGCGATATATTCGAATTGAATAAACTCGGATGATGGCAGTTTAGATGAGAAGGGGTAAATAACGGTTGAGATGATAAACAAGAAACAAATCTGGAAATCCAGGATGATTGAACGGAAATTGGATGAGCTTCGTATAATCTACGAAAAGAAGCGAAAGTCGAAGGGGGCTTCAAGACTTTTCTATAAAATTCGTATGTAGATAGTTTAGACAGAAATAGATAATTAATGATGAGAAGAGGAAAACTATATTAGACCCAAAGTTGTTTCTTTTGTCTCTTTAGCCTCCGGTTCCTAGTGAGACTCAAGCTTCCCACAACACGACAGTAGCTGAGATCAGGTTCAACTATTTTTTTCTGGGTTCGTTGCTGATCATTCGAAGGTACGTGGATTGAGGGCAATTTACGTGGAATATTCGGAAGAATCCTTGTGCGGTTCCGTAGTTTCTTCCTTTCCTGCCTTCTCAGACGAATAAATCATCTGGAGAAGATGTACCCAACAGTGAAACCAACTAAGATCCAGTACATTGCCTTCTCTAGACACGATAGGAAACCTTTCGGGTACGGCTTCCAGAACGGAAATATGCGTATTCCAGTTATCAGAGTTCTATATCATAGACTACGCATTCAGTACGCATTCTATCACTGTTATATTGGCCCCAAGGTCATACTCAAATCACAGGAGAATTGATGACAAGCCGCTAAAGTTACCGTTGCAAACCAATCGGTCGATACCTGATGTTTGGTGCTATAGATGGCGGTCTTTCTGAGTGATGCACATCACTGACCAGGAACAATAAATAAAATGGCCGAGTATCGAAACGAAGAAGAAAGAAGAAGAATGGGGTCGAGAGCAAAGAAACAATCAATCAAGAACAATCAAGAAAGAGTTAGGGGACGAATTAACTTTTGGGGGTGAATTTCACACCTTAGGCGATACGTGACTGTTGAGAGATGAAGCACTACTGAAGAAGCGGATTCATGAGCTCAAAGTGATTTCCCCTCTTAGTGCTTTCTGTCTATGATGGTCCGAATTGAGTGCAAGTGATGGTTTGATCTACTTTCGATCTTCTAGATGCCTAAGGGCTTCCTTTCCAAGGGATGAAACGATGAGTAATAATGAGTTGGCTCTCTTCAGTTTATGTACTCTCTCGGAAGTTAGAAAGTGTGAGAGAGCAGGCGTAATCGAGAGGGTCAGACGATAGAGGGGCTTATTTTCACTGTTCAGACATCGTAGCCCTTTCAAGGTACATTCGCACACATTTTCAAAGGCTTCACTCTAGGGACGATGAATTTAGAAGGAATCTCTTCAGTTCAAATGCGCTAAAGTGGTCAGAGAAAACAGAAATTCGCGCACTTTTTTTCAACACGACTCTTATTTTCCCTGCTCTCGTGAATTGAAGTTGTCGTCATATTGAACAGACGAGAGAGAAATCTCGTGGAGGTTTGAACTCTGCAGCCAATCTGAAATGAAGTAGTGTATTCAAGTGTTTACTCGCTGTCCTAATGAGAGATTGACTACGATTGGACATGAGACAATCATAAGAAGCACGATTTCCATGAATGAGAGAGAGGGGAAGGTTAGAGATTAGAGGATAGGAAACACTTATAAACACGAGATCTTTTGAGTACATGAGATAGAAGTGGATGATGGATACAATTGAGGCAAGAAGGGATTGGGAAATGAAGGGTCCGAAAAAATAGACACGTATTTCGAAAAAAAATGATGCTGCCAGACTACGAAATGGGGAAGAGAGCAAACAAAAGAAGCGGCTTCGGCTAAATGGTTGAGCAACGTGTAGTTAAATGGTTGGTGCACAGAGATCACAATGGAAATGGAAGGGAAAAGCTTGAAATTGTGGAATAAAGAGTGCATGACTCCTCCTCTTTCACAGCTGTGCACTGAGAGAGAGATTGAGAGGTGCTGAAAAAGCACAACGGAGAGAGAAAAGGAGAGTAGAAGATCACGGGGTTCAGAATTCAATTGAGAAAAAGCTGCTGATTAGGGAAACGAATGTTGTTTAAAGAAGGTGTCCCACGAATATCTGGCTAATTGAGTTCTCGATGTGAGATGGCGGGTCGTGGCTATACGATAACACTTTCGAAACTCCCATGTTTTCAATTTTCGTTTGAGCTGATATATGAGCATTTGGCTGCGTGCCAAATGACCCTGAAAAGCAGGCAACGGGCGAGAGAGTATGCAAAATGAGGAGAGCTCGCTCTGTCTGACCTCACTTTGCATATTCTCTCGGGCGGTTCGTGGGACGCTTTCTTTAATAGGTAAAAGAATAAAGAACAAAAAAATTCCCTAAGTTTCGGCAAACCACATGATCATCAAAACAATATCCGCTCACTTTTGTGCTCCCTTATTACCCCTCTGTTCCAGGGAGATATCTTTGAAAGCTAAATTCTTGTCTTCCCTTCAATCACTAGTCATTCATAATGAAGATCCGGCGTATCAATTTTTTTTTATTTCTATCGGCAGATGGCGCTGTATTAAAAAAACTAAAAAAAAAAACTGGACGAGCTATTCTTGGGTCGAATCGTTTCCACCCTTTTCGAGGATATGAGGGATCGAGGGGTGTATATATCATACGAAAGATTTCAGTTGCTGATTTGGCTTGATGACTAGAAATAAAAGAATGAAAATCGATTCATCTTAATTAATCCGAAAAATGAAAAATATTTAAAATGCAAAATAAGGCACAGAAAAGAGTTGAGTCTCTCCTCTAATAATCTACGCATTTGCATAACTTTTCAATTCACGAAAAAAAAAGGAAAATCGAACGATCATTCTCATCCTCATTCGCTCTTGTTCAGCGCGCGTCGAACGGTCGAAGAGGTGATCTCCCCCATCACTCCCACCTCATCCCGTACCCTCATCCCGTACCCTCATCCCGTACCCTCATCCCGTACCCTCATCCCGTACCCTCATCCCGTACCCTCATCCCGTACCCTCATCCCGTACCCTCATCCCGTACCCTCATCCCGTACCCTCATCCCGTACCCTCCTTCAGTACCCTCCGATGCTCTGAGGTTCTCGACGGCCGTTATGTCTCGCCGCACCACCAAGGTGCGCGTCGTCACCAATAGCTCGTCCAGCAAGGTGCGAGCCGGAGAAGCAAGAGCCGGGGAATGCCCGATCCGGGAGATACCGTAATCGTAATCTGCAGAGCGCGGCTCGATCGCGGAAGCGTGGCAAGAAAGTGAAGGAGACTCGATCATCGGACACGGGGGATAAACCATCGTCGAACAATGATGAGTGAGTCAGTTTGCGATTGCAGGGGGGGTACGGTAGATTGGAGTCGGATGGGATACGGTATAGACTCAGTTATCGATATCTCGTTGCAGGAGTCCCAGCCAGAAGCAGCCATCGCCGGTACGATGAAGAGGGGATTACTGTAGGATAATCTTTGATCTTTGCTCCCTTTCAGACCGCCGTTCAATCCACTCTGCCAAGCTCGACGCCAGTGTACCAGGATGAGGTTAGATCATTGTAGTTTGATCTTTGATCTTCATCTCAGGGCTCGCTCCAACCGTGTACGACGCAGCACGGCACCACCGAGATTGAAGACGTTTGTAGTTTAATCTCCGATCTCTGATCTTTGATCTTTTGCAGGTCCCACAAGTCAAGACCGACTACACTCAAAATGACGTGTGTTTGACTTTCGTAGTTTGTAGTCTGATCTTTGATCTTTGCAGCAGACGGAGCGATCAGAGAGGACGCCCCTGGTGCCTGTGACCGCCCAAGGACTCAGCGAAACCACTGATGGATCTCCAGTGTGAGAGAACAAAGATCAAAGATCAAGATCAAGTACAATATCCATTTCAGTCCGAAGAACGCAGTAGATCGATCGCTATCGAATCGAAGTAGAAGTGGAAAGAGGAAGAAGTCGAAGAGGAAGGGAACAATATCCACTCGAGCGTAAGTATACTCTGATCTTTGATCTCTGATCTCTCTCACAGATTCTTCCCACCTCATCTAATCGGAACTCACATGTCACAGCGTCGCGTCAGACGTGTAAGGAATTCCGTCGAAGAGGTTGGAATGAAAGATGAAAGAGCAGAGATGAATGTTGTCTCAGAAGCAGCGAACTCCTTCGTCCGACGCTTCCGCCTCGGTTAAACCGGACAAGAGTGGCGGCAAGCAAGGTATTTGATCTAGTCGAGTGAGAGAGATCAAAGATCAAATTAAAGGGAAGGATTCATCTCGAGAGAGATCCGGATCGAAGAGTAAGAAGTCGAAGAGAAGCAAGAGTAAGAGAAGACGGAGGAAGCACGGTTGGTGTGAAGGGAAGGGAAGATGATCTTTGATCTCTATTACAGCCAATCAGGCTGAGAGGGACGCACGCTTCTTCATGAGAGTTGAGAAGTTTAAGTGAGTGGAAGGAGACGGTGCTTGATGCAAAGAGAGGAGTCAATTGCAGGAATAAGAAAGTCGAAATGGATTGTACCTGTCCAATAAACAGATGCGAATGCTGTGAGAAGATACTCCGGAGGGTTGGAGGATGCATGCAGGTGATTTGATCTTTGATCTCTCTCGAGTTTGATCTTTGATCTTTGCAGACAACTGGAAGGGCGTGTTGGGTGGTCTGCCTCCCTCCTCTACCCAGCCTCATCCTCAACAAGGTTTTGTAGATCTTTGATCTTTCCGATTGATCTTTGATCTTTCTTAGGCTGCTTTCTGGCCCCCGTCGAGGGAGTATTACTTCTTTCAAGAGGAGAAGATGGGAGACTCGATTAAGAAGATCTCATTAAGAAAGGCCGATAAGTGAGTTGAAGTGGGATGGGAGTACGACATGGTACGGTATCAAGCAATCGACAAGTGACTTTCTTACAGATCTTCACTGAACAAGCCGTGGTTGTTTGGATTTGAGCATCGATGCTACAAACATCTCGATCCGAAGAGAGTCGAGTGCTTTGTTATTGAGACGCGGAAGAACCACGTAAGGATACGGTAGTCATCTACCGTAATCGATTGATCTACCGTAACCCTTCCCTTACAGTACATTGCCTGCGTAATGGTCCGTACTCCAACTGCTCAACCTCGCTACACAATCCTCTACTCGCATCCCAACGGGTACGGTAGGAGTACGGTATCGATCGATTAGATACGGTATCTTTCCAGCTCGGACCTCTCGGATCACATGAATGGCATTCCTTCCGTGGCAGAGATTGCCAAGTAAGAAAGATCAAAGATCAAGTTCAAACTACAAACAGATTCCTCGACTGTGACATAGTCATCTTTGACTACTCTGGCTACGGTATCAGCAGTGGGCAATGCAACGAGAAAAGTCTCTATGCAGATATTGAGGGAGTCTATCAGGTGAGGAAAAGTGACAAAAGCTATTTGGAGGCATGGGGAATCGAACCCCAGACCTCGCGCATGCGAAGCGCGCGCTCTACCCCTGAGCTATGCCCCCACACGTTCTTCTCTTCCAAAGCGCGTCTCTTGTAGCACTTGATCACCGTACGCAAAATGGATCCGGCCAAGATCGTCCTCTACGGCTACTCCATCGGTATACGGTATTATATGGAAGATGAATAATCGATAATCGATCTCAGGCACGGCGGCAGCGATTGCTCTTGTAGCGGAGACGCAGGCGCCTGTTGCGGGTATCGATCGATGTGGGATACAGTAATCCTTCCATTCGTTGCAGGAGTCATTCTGCTCGCTCCGATTGCTTCCATGTTGAGGGTTATCTTGTGGAAGAGACTCTGCTTCAATCAACCATTTGCGAGGAGAAAACCTTGCGTCGACAAGTTTAGAAGCATCGAGAAGGTAAGAGATCAAAGATCACGGGAGTCTACCGTACCCCTTCTCCAATCGATAACTGACTTTCCTCATCAGATTTCGCTCGTGAACGTGCCTGTGCTGGTCTGCCATGGGAAGGATGACATCGTCGCTCCAATTATGCACGGAGAAGCAATATACGCCAAGGCGCCCAATAAGGTGGGCGGGGCTAAGAGTGGGCGGAGCTAGAAGTGGGCGGAGCTTGTGATAGGCGGAGCTAGAAGTGGGCGGAGCTAAGAGTGGGACGAATCTCGTTCAGGTTCCTCCCTTGTGGATACCCGATGCGAGTCACAACAATCTGGAGAATACGAAGGAGCTTTGGGCACGCGTCCGTCACTTCCTCTACAAGTGTAGTCATTTATTCTTCTGCTACCGTACTCTCCTTCCCTCTCTTCCGTAATCCCTCCTGATTATCGATTGATTCTTGCAGTGAATTGGCTCCAACTGGGACTCCGATTGCGTCATCGCAGCCTGCCACTCCTCTACTGGTCACTCCACTCGGACCATCGTCACCCGTCAAGCCACCTACCGTAATCCATTTGTGATATGGATACCGTAACCCCAGTTCTTCCATCCCCTGATACCATAATACTACTCGTCCTCTCTATCAATCCAACCAAAAAGAAACGCGATAAGCCAATAAAGTTATGACAAATGACGTTGATCTTTGATCTCTGAACACAATCGATCGATACGACCTTTATCGAATAATGCGTACAAGACAACAAAGACGCGTAATCGATTGCTAGATGGACTACGGTAGGAATCGGGGTGGGACACGGGTAATTGAGTGATCAGGCCAGTAGAGGGAGAGGTCAGCACATGTACTGTTGGTGGTGTGGTTTGTGGTGTATCGGACCGGTGTGAGGTGGGAAACGTCGGCTTCGGTAGTGTCTCTCGCTCGTGAAGCACACAACGACGCGGGGGATTACTGTAGACGGATGGGGTAGCACAACTAGTCATCATTATTGATTGGGAAGCTTCTAGAAGGTACAGGTACGAATGGTGTACTGTAAGCGTATAAATACCCAGAATACGGTAGAAATGAACTAGATTGGAAGGGAGGGACGGTTAGATTAACATGAGACAAAGAATGGGATAATCTAGTAACACGTTTCTGTATGCAGAATACGAGGACCGGTAAGAAAAAAGGGGGAGGGACTACTAGGAAAGGGGCGAAGTTTACTCGAAGAAGGGGGCGGGGCCTACTCGAAACATGGGAAGAGCTACTCGAATTCAGTATTATATTATAAGAAGAAAGTCTCTAAGCGTACCACAGGTCAAATAATGCGAACTTATACAGAGAGAAAAAGGTGAACAACTAAACGGACATTATTGTGTTCCCCTTCTTTTTTTCCGCGCTGCTAAACGCGATTTTGAACTTTTTGTTTTACAAAAATATATAAAGTTAGGACAACGACAACTACTCTGACTACAATCTTCGCGTCTCACGCGAATTACGATAACGATTACAAATATAAATCATAAATGAATGAATAATATCCGGGAGAAGGGCCTAAAAGAGGATGGAATCGGGAGAAAAAACTCAACAAGGGATTAGATAGGAACTGTGTGTGTAGAATGCATCATCAATGGAGGAACCTGACACCTAAAACTGAGGACTCAAAATGAACAACTAACAGACGGGGAAGGAGATAATCTTAGTGAAGGGGGAAATGCTCCATAACAGAATCAATACATAATAACGGGGTTATTCTCTTCAAGTTTATAAATGAAACGAAGTATTTAGTGGGTCGAGAACTCGAGAAGAGCAACGAGTTGTGAGGGGGATCGAGGGATCAAGGGTCAAAGATCAAAGATCAAGGATCGATGCTTCCGGAGGAGGAGGATGAGTTAGCGGGTGAAGCGAGAGGAGTATTCGCCATGAGTTGAGCAATGATCATTGGCAGTTGAGTGCGAACCTGCAAGGAATTAAGTTAGAATTCACGAAAATGTTTTCTTCAATCTTCTTCAATAAAATGAAAGCAAAAAGTTGGAAACGGAACTGAAGAGACCTATTCTTCACATTGGAACTGAAGAGACCTATTCTTCACATTGGAACTGAAGAGACCTATTCTTCACATTGGAACTGAAGAGACCTATTCTTCACATTGGAACTGAAGAGACCTATTCTTCACATTGCCAGCCCTAATGCCAATGTTCGAATAGTAACTTTTGGTGCACAGAACAGTTCTGATAAAATCGTCGATGTAAAATAATAAACGTACATCAGCGACAAGCTGGTTCATCGAGACGAAGAACTTGGTCTGCTGCTGAAATATTGATAATTGAGACCCCCGTCCCCAACCGTATCCCCATTCTACCGTACCCCCCCCCACTTACCGTAATCAACTCCTTCCTCATCCTGCTCTCATCTTCGTTGTTCTCATCGTTGCCGCCCATCAGCGAGAAGTCCTGGAGTGTTGCGGGGCGTGCGGTGGGTGTGATGACGGAGGGCGAGCATTGCGATAGGGCGCCTCCTCCGGCCGCACCACCACGTGCACCACCCATGGGCATAGAAGCTGCGCCCAGCAGCAACTGTGCTGCAGCAGCTGCAGCCGAGAAGGTAGTGGGCGGGGCCAGACCGTGCTGACTCGAATAGTCTCCACACACAGAAGCAGGCGACACAGGGAAGGGCGCACTGCAAAAGGGGGCGGGGCTTAGAGTGGGCGGAGTCAAGGAAAGGGGCGGAGCTTGCCTGTTCGAGTCCTCACACTTGAGATCTTCCAGTTTGTCGAAACGAGCGAACTTGGCCGGTGGAGTGGGAATATCTTTCTCTTCGAGATCAGACTGCAATAATGATACCGTAATCCATCTACCGTATCCCTTCTGTCGTACCGTATCTCCCTTTCCCTGCCAGGATCCATTACTGGCCGTCGTACATCCATTAGTATTGAGGATATCATAGATGGCCCAGTCAGCATCATTCATTCGATCACTCAACGTCTCTCCGCCCACTCCATTCTCACGGAATCTGAACGGGATACGGTAGGATACGATATCGATCGATCAGGAACTGAATGGATACGGTAGGGTACGGTATTGATCGATCGGGTACTTGTTTGTTCCCCTCAATGACGTGGTGTCTAACAGTGCGAGTGTCTGTCTCTGTCTATCTAAGGATAATAATTCTCCGTCGTGGTAAACAAGTCTTATCAGGAAGTAATGCGAGGGAATCTCCTCATTTTGCACGGGAACTATCTGATTCGTTGGTTGATGGAGCGTGTCAAACAGGGAGTGCACGAGGGTAAAATAGTCCTTATCAGCTGCGAAGAGCGCATTGAAATAATGGGGCCCCACCACGTCTGTCGACGAATTTGAGGAAGGAAGGAATAGATAGGAGATCAGAGATTGGGAGGGGAAGAGGGGAGAGCGGCCAGAGAGACGATGGAGATATTTGATAGCCATCATTGTTATCACGTCGAAACGACCATTGAAGCTATACGTGCTATGGAGGGGCAGAGACGCAGAGGGGAGGGATACAGACAACAACTAGAGGTCGCACGTATTTTGGACTCGATAGGCTCCGCCCACTCTCATAAGCTCCGCCCACTAATGAGATCTCACCTCTTCATGTAGGGTGCAGCATCTCTCACGCGCCTCTTTCGATATCTCCAATGGGTTTTCATTCCTTCGACAGTGCAATTGAAGGACGGAAAGACTGATCGAACAGCATCGTACACCTGAATGGATGGAAGAGATCAAAGATCACAAACCGTCCCCTCATCCATCATTTCACTATGTCGAATAAAGCAGCCAGGAAGTGGAGATCAAAGATCGATCTGGGAATGGATGTCTTCATCCCAATATTTTGTTCGGAGCGACGCCCGTGAGCATGTCTAATGAAGAAGTGCATTCATCATTCAATCTGGCTACTCCGGGGAAAGAGTCGTTAGATAGATGAAGAATGTGTCGTGTCTAGTCTCTCTCTCTCGTCTACTTCAATCAACGTCGAAACGCCATCTCCATTCCCCTCTTTTCTCTAATCCCGACCAGTCTAATTTCGTCACAACTTATGTTCGTTCTAGCTCCGATTTCTTGGAAATTCCTCTCCATTTTGGGCGAACGTTTTTCAACAAAAGAAGAGCTTTGGATGATAAATCATGAATGAATGGTCGTGTGCTGATGATTCCCATCGGTGATTTCATCCATTTTCACGATCAACATTTCTCATGCGAAATGCATTCGCTTCTTCGAAAAATGCTTGCGAAATGAACTTCAACTGCAAAACTAATTGAAGAGTGTGAATTCGATTTTCCCGTTCCCCCGTCATTCCATCCTTTTTTGATGTCAAAGTGAAACGAGAAAATTGAAGAATTGAAATGGTCGCCCCTCTCTATCGAGAGTCTCTCCACTCCATTAGACGCAGCAACGAAAAAGCAGTCAGAATCTTATCAGAATGAAATCGGTCTCAATTCATGACATCAAATTTGTTCGTTTGGTCTCACCGCGTAGCCCCATTTCTCCGAATCATTCTGATAAAAAGCACTCTCTCATTTAGGAATGATCTCTCATACGTCAGAGAAGACGGGAGAAAAGGAGAGATTAGGAGAGACCAGACGACGAGCTTACAATGGTCATCCCAAATAGGGATTCTCTTTCTCTCAATCTTTCTTATCAATTCTCACGAAATTGACGAAGACAACACACATTGATGACCCTAAGAGACGGAGTCATCAATCGGATAAGACTAGATACCGTAGTCATAGAGTTCAAAGGGTCACACGACGGGACAGACCAAATACCATACTACAGTACCTCTATCAGTTATCGATCGACCGGTCTACCGTACCTCCTGCCATGCATGCTTCTTCTGTCGATTGAAGTCGACCTCTCGATTCGTATTGTTCTCCACCAGAGTCTCCTTCCGATTGATTACCTGTGAAGTGGGTGGTGTGGATTACGGTAGTAGTGTAGCCGTCGACGTGCGTCAGACGCCGCCGACTTTTGGCAATCATCGTCGTGTCAATTACAATGACTAGTACGGGCAAATGGAGCAGTAGCATCAATCTAATTGACGAAGTGACTAATGGGAAGCTGAATGAGTGGAAGAGAAGGAGAGGGGAGATGCTTGAGAGAGAGAAGGAAGAGAGGGAGGAAGGAGAGAGAGAGAGACTAACCTCATGAACGAATAGATCACTCATTTCAGATGAGAATGTCTTATTCCTTCTCGTTTGCCCTCCATTCGGAGTAAGAAGTCCTCCTCCAGTTGAACTCCAGAAGCACGGACTACCATCGTCCAGTGGTGTGCCTGAACACGACGAGCTTTACCAATCATCGCCCTGTCAAAATCCGACTATACCTTCGAGTGAGGGCGGCAGACCATCGATGGAGGACAGTTTCCGTTTGTACCCGCGAGAGGAGAGCACGGAGAGGGGTTCGGCTGCGGCTGCAGCTGCTGCAGCGGCTGCAGCCTGCTGCTGTGCTGCAATGTTGTGCTGCAGGAGCATGAGCAGCTGCAGCTGTTGCTGCTGGTCGTGAGGTGCAGCCCCGAGAAGGGAGGAGCCACCAGACGGCGTTACTGGAGCGAATCCCGACGATGAGGACGACACCCGTCCTGTCACGCCACCACCCGTATCCATCTCTCCTGTAAAGGGAATGAGTACGGTAAGAGAGTAGAGGGGTACGGTAACCAACTCTCAGGCATCACGAGATTACGGTATGAGGAGGGGAAGAGGGAGAGGGAGACGGAGCTCGTGTGTAGAGTGGGGATAAGAGTGAGAGGGGGGAGGGGGAGGATAGGAGAATTCTCTCTCCTCTTCTCCTCTTGTATCACTCTGTTCCTAGCTTAGATCATCGCTTCATTGATAGGCTCAAGAAGAGAAGGAAAGACAAGAAAATGATTGAGAGAAAGGAAGAGAGATGAGGAAGAGATGGCACTCGAATACTAAAAGATGCAATCAGGAGAGACGTACGGACATCTACAGCAAAGAGTCTGACCTACCGAACTGGATTACGGTAGTCATGTTGCCCCATCGATCAAGAGATTTATATGAGATCCCGTCTATTTCTGACATCATCATCCGTCGATCTCCCTTGACTACCGTATCCCATGGATGGTTCGGTGGGTCGAATTGATGAGAGGAAGTGCGGCACGTAAGTCTAATAGCCCCCTTCCTCATATCATGCATTTCTCTCTAGGAGCGGCACAGCATCAGAAAAGGAAGGAGAAAGAGGAGAAGAAGGAAGGAGAAGGGAGGGAAAGGGAAGAGAGAGAGGAGAAACGACGTTCTAAGAACCATTGGAAACGACCCGCCATCTGTCGAACATCTCTTCATTTCATACACTATCTCGTTGATCAGAGTGAACGAGAGAGTAGGACAAATGAAGAGAGTGCAGAGATAGCCGTCTCTTCGTTCCACGTAGTCTCTAGCAGCTAGAGTGGATGAGAGAATGCGGGAAGTGAAGAGAGTGGGAGGGTGAATTTATGCGACACAGAATAGCAATCATATCAGAAAACGAGAATCAAATGGAGAGAGGAGGAGGAGGAGAACAATTCATCGTTTATCGCCATTACACACACTCAAATGCGTGGATTTGGATATGCAAGCAAAACTGGAGGGAATCACAGCATACCGTACCCAATTTGCACCCAGGCAGTTACCGTAACCCGAGCATCGCGAGAGATGATGTCTCCCCTTTCCCCTCCCCATCTCCCAATACCAACATAAATCTCTTTTTGCAAGCGACAATCAACGAAGGAAGAAGTGAGACGGCAGACGATCGATACACTCGACTACAGTACTCCTCCCTCTCCCCTGCCTCCTCTCACCAGTAATCGACGACTGACTTTTCTCCCTCTTCTTCTCTCTCAAATACCACTCTTCTTATCTCTTTCCAATCGTTGAAATGGTGATGATAAGCTGAGGAGCTCTCTCTCTCTCTCAATTGGGAAACCCCTCCATGAAAGCACCCACGAATCATTGAGAGACAGAGGTCGATTGATCAATCAATGACCCTGATTCAGGGAAGATTACGGTAGGTGGGGGAGAAGGTAAGGAAGGGAGTTCCCCCGTTAGTCCATGTTTCAGAACGCACTCTTGTGTCTCTCGACGAGAGATCAATATCTGAGAGAGAGACGAGCGAGACAACGAGAGTGAGAGTGAGAGAGTATGGAGAATGAAGAGAGTGCACGCTTGAGAACGACGTTCACGTTGAGAAAGATGAAGAAGACGAAGGGAGGGGGAGGGGGGAAGTCACTTCAAAGGTTGAGAAGGGGGAAGCGAGAGAGTATGTGAAATGGAGAGAGTAAGGGCGGAATGAGGTCATTTCCAGTATGAATTGTCTCGTCTAGATGTGAAATTCGTGAGGATCAATGACTACGGAGACGAGATATTGTCTACAAACAGTGGAACGTCAAGAGAGAAGGAGGAGGAGGGAGGGAAGGGAGGGAGAGATGAGGAGTATCGACTCTCCCCGCTCCTTTCTATCTCTGCACTCTCTCACTTTCACCCACTCTCTCACACCCCTTCGCAGATCTTCTCAACTCTGCCGTGTTCACACACAGTTTTGTGATGAGAGGGGAGGGGAGGGCGGGGAGGGAGCTCCTCCCGCCCTCCCCTCCCCTCTCCTCGATGGAGATAAATGTGAGGAGAGTGCCAGTAGACTCATCGGCTCTCCTTTCACCCCTTCCTCACACCAGGTAGATCAGGGGATTACGGTAGGGTACGGTAGCTACCGTACCCTGATAGATTCAGAGCCGGGATCTCCGGAACCGGAAAATGAGGGAAACGTGCAAATGGGCAAAGCCTTCGAAATTGGCGTTAGAATGAGAAAAGAGACTGCGCTCGCTTCTCAGCCATAGATTTTTCTGCCATGCTCTTTTGAGAACCAATGGGCAAGGGAACCCCCCCCCCGCGCTCTTTCTATTGCGAAAGTGCACCCAGAGAAGAGGAGACGGGAGATCAAAGAACAGAGTACCGTACCCCTCTTCCTACCGTAGTCTCTCATGAGTCCGTCAGAGCACCCTCATGACTACGTGTAAACGAACACACGATGAGTAAGTGTGTAAGTATGTGTTGGTTCGTTTTTGGCTGGAATAGTAGTAGCTCTCCCTCTCTCTCTCTCTCTCTCTCTCTTCTCATCTCTTCACCTCCACTCTCTCTCCATTTCCCACACTCTCTCACTACTCTCTGTCCTGTCTGCAATCTCCTACTTCTCCCTACTCTCTCATCATGAGCAGTTCGCAGTTCACGAGAGGAGGCCAGTCTACCAAGGCCGTCGGGGCAGGAAGATTCGGAGAGGAGGAGGATGAATAGTCAGTTATCGATCGATCGATGAGGGGGGATCTACCGTAGTCTGAAGGGAGAAGGGGGACGGGAGTGGATAGACGCACTCGTTAGTCATCAATGGCTAGGGCAGCCCCTCGCTCACTCACGCAAACATTTACAAAGTTCACTCTGTGCCATCAATTGAGCGCGCACTTGTGGGAGGTGGGATTACGGTAGTCTAATCGATGATGACCTACCGTACTCCTCCTACCGTACTCCGACAGTGTAACTAATCTAACCATGTCGAGAGAGAGTGGTCAGTTAGCGACCACCATCGCACACTCGCACACGATAACAACAAACAACCACCAATTGATCTAAGGAGGGGGGAGGGAGAGGAGGGGATGGGAGTACGGTAGATTAGTCGGTAGGTCAAGGAGATGATCAGAGAAATGTTCACGAGAGAGAGAGGGAGAAAGCGGGAAGAAGGGGAGAGTTTAAAACAACGATGTGAGATGGATGGCAGCACAAGGAAAGAAGAGAGGGGGAGAGAAGGGAGGGGAGGTGAGAGTGACAGAGAGTGAGAGACCTACTCTACGTCTCTCTCTCTACCTTCGAGTACCCATCCACATGGCTAGTGATGATGATCCAAGGGGGTAGAGACGCAGAGGAAGAGAGAGGGATGGAGAAAGAGGCAATCATGATTGGTTGCGCTTTCCATGGGGAGCAGAATCGCAGCACTTTTTTGTGAGAGTTCGGAACGAGAGTCGAAATTGGGAAAACGAGTGAGGGAAAGGGGGGAAACGCACGCGTCCGCAATAGAGTAAAAAAGGACTCAATATTGCTTGAGCACAGTCCAAACTACGGCATGCACCCTACCGTATCCCTGCACCGTATAACTACCGTACACACTCACCGGATTCGTCTACCGTATCCTTCTCCTGTTCATCCTCCTTGGATACGGTATTGAGTACGGTATCGTCCTCCTCATGAGTATACGTCGATTCTAGTATCCGTTCGAGAGCCGCCATCGATCGATTGATTATACGACCGATCGTGAGGAATGAGAAGAAGACTAATGAAGAGATGAGGACTCTCATAATCCTCTCTCCATCCATTTCCTCCTTTGTTCTCCTTGGCACTTGCACTTTCTCAGCATATTCCAGCAATGATCTCTCACTTTCGCACGCTATCTCGCACCGATATGCAAAGATCATTCGCCGTACGAGTTCACGTACCGAGCAGTCCTACATCGTCACTAGACTGTAGTATCGACTGTACCCTTCGCCACCAGTTTTCTACGTAGAAGAAAAGCTTGGAGGAGGAAGAGGGGTAACCTAATCCGGGCGGTGGCATCTGGCCACTATGTGAGGTGTGTAGCAGAGGAGAAGAGAGAGGAGAAGCATAAACCAAATAGTAATCGGAAACTGAGAATGAATGAGGAATAGAATGGGAAATCAGTGGTAGATCACCACACACATCCATCATTCACTCGCTACCGTAATGAAGAGGAAAGCACGTTTCGAGAGGGCAAGCTCCGCCCACTTTTAGACAATCGGATCGAGTGAGAATTAAAAGAGTTCGTGCGGTTCTTCTTTATGATGTGAATAGAAGAGGAGGGAACTGATTGGGGCAAAAGACACGGGAAAAGTGAGAGACCGCAGACACGACAGGCAAATTGTGATACCACCACCCCTTTTTTGCGTTCAATTTCAACCCGAGCGAAGAGATCGTAAATGAGGGGATTTAGGGGGGAAATGGTATCAAGAGAAGAGAAAGAGAGCAAATGAATGGAGATACGAACACGAAATAGGTGTGAAATGGATGAATGAGATGATCAGATAGAGAGAAAGGGAATGGAAGAAGAGAAAGAGACTGGGAAGGAATCATCACCCTTTGTGAGTATGCAAAGTGATGAAGAGTGGGACATTTCCATGAAGAGACTCTCTATCTCTCTCTCACCATCTCATTAGTTTCATTGACTGACAAGGGATATCGTAGAGTGAGATTACTCTTCATCTACTCTTCATCATCATATCCGTCTCTATCTTCATCATCTAAAGTGGCTGACTCAACATTAGTAACCGAATCTGAACGGATAAAGCCTCCAGAAGATCAAATAATCATCGCTATTTCATGCAAGAGTCTCCCATAATAGCCTCTCAAATTCGCGCCAAAAGTGCATGAGAGTGCATTAACCATTGGCCTCCCTCGATGAGATGAGTAAATGGTACGATCGGAAGGTTATATGGCTAATGTCAGGTAATGTCCCTTAGATGACCAGGTGTGAATCATTGGGGGGAGGAGGGAGTACGGTATTCTTCCCCGCGGGACTGGCTAGGAACTCGATTTGATCAAGATTGATAGAGAGCGAAAATGAGCATTGATCATGAAATTAAGGCTGCCTATTTTGTACGATATTATTATCAATAAGTGCACACATCACTAATATTGCGAGAAATGGAATCGGGGGATAGATACTTATCAAAACATTGCTGATTCACTCACATTATTACATGTAAAGGTTACAAGGAGCGAAAATAGAGTATGAAGAGAGACTCTCTTCGTTCTCATGATTTCTCTTCAGTGAGAGAGTGCGAGAGAGTGTGTGGAATGAAGAGAGTTCGAACATTGATGTCTGAGAGAGGACGAGTCCTATTACGAGATGAATGTCGTCAGTCATTCACAGAATATTAATGACACAAAATCCGCTTGAGAGATCAAATGATAACACGACTAATATTCACTATTTCGGGATCCTATCGTAACCAAGGGCGTACATTTGAACCACCATCAACCTAAAATTCGTTCGAAATCCTTCCGTTCCACGCCAAGTTCAAAAGTGCGAAGATGGTTAATAGATAACTGGTCACCTCTCAAACTACTAGTAATTGAGTAGTACTCATTCCCTTGCCCCTCCTCCCCCTTCGCCCCCTCTCTCCCTTCTCATCTGCCCGTAGTAATTCGATACGCACGCATCAATTCTGCAGCAGAATCACCTGCCCCCAACCCCCGATTCGTGTTCGAAACAACTCATTTACAGCTGGTTCCGTAGAACGGCAAATGAATCGAATACCGTAGACCTTGTTTACCGAACGTTGTTGAACTGCAACAAACTGGCGGAATACTGTAGTAGTCTCCCGTCATTGAAAGAAGGGGAGATCGGTTGACCCCGTCAATTACTGAATAGGCGAGAATTGTTGAGTGGCAACGACGGGAAGGGGATCTCGTTTATCTCTGCCCAGATCACCCCTCCCTTCCCCCCTTCCTCTCCCTCTACCTTCCCTCCCCTCCCCAAATCCCCTTCCCCTTCTCTATTTTCTCAAACTGTTAATGGTTCCATCTCTTTTCTGCACAAGGAACGGTGTGAGATTTACGTCCGAAGTTCAACCGGAACCGCCGCCAATCAAAACACTCTTTCGAGAGATACTCACGTAGTTACCGTATCCCACTACAACAAACACGTAGTGATTGATAGGACTACGGTAGCTCGAGCACGGTGGGACGGTGTTGGTTGCTGGACGCACAAAAAAGATAGGTAGATCACAAGATGGGATGGGATAATGGGTGGATAAGCAAGGGAAGGTGACAAGAGTGAGAGGGACGAGAACTGAAGAGAGAAGGAATGAAAAAGAGACCTTTGGTGTGTAAGGAAGCTCCTGTTCACGAGAGATCTCCTCTTTTGCCCGTTCTCTCGCTCACTCTGACCTACAAAAGATGTCTGGACTCTCTCACATTCACACTGTCTCTCATCTTCTCTAACCTACCAGTCACTGATCTCATCGAGATCTATCATGAGTTGGTGAGAAAGAGAGACAAAAAAGGAACGATAGAAGGGAGGGAAAAGGGGAGAAAGTTGCAGAGTTCACTCATTCATCGTGAGAGAAGGGAGAAGGCACATCGTTCACTCATTAAAATGAATGGAATGGGCTATTCAAGTCTAGTCAAAACGGCATGTGAGAAAAATGAGAACAAAATGAGAGATCGAGAGGAATTATGAGAGAGGCGAGAGGGGAGAGAGGGAGAGGGGGAGGAGGATAGAGACGAGGGAATGGGAAAATGCATGTTCACAATGTGCCAGATGTGCCAATCTCTCTTTGAAATCTCTCTATTCCGATCTGAATGTCTGGCAGCATAAATTCTTTTAAAATAGTTACTTTATCACCCGTTATCATCTTAAATCACAACAATTGCAGGGTCTCAATAAAACGAACAAAAATGGATATCCATCGATTAGTTCTTCTTCTCCGATTCTTCGATCTATAATGTCTCTTTTAGACTACCGTATCCCTATTGATCTACCGTACCTCTTTGAATCGACTCCTCGCGAGATCCCAGATGACATTCTTGGTCGGGGCGACTGCTGCAGCAGCTGCAGCTGCAGCCCCCAATCCCGTTCGATCGCCCTTGAACTCGTTAGCCACCTGCAACATTAGAGTTTCACGAGTAATACTCAATCAGGGGGATTCGAAAAACGGCAATGTTATGAAATTTTGAAGTTGTATACAATAAAAACAAAAGTTCATAGTACAATATTTGGAAAACAACATTTGATATCTCTAATGAGTAGAACTTGAGCACATTTGGCGATGACTAGATCAAACTAAACAGAAATCGAAACAATATCGAAATTTCTGCATGAAATATTGACTCACAGGTTCGACGATTCCCTCATTCTTCCTTCCCAATCCTTCTCCCTCCTTCCATCCCATCGACTTGAGCAGTTTGAAACCCTGGAATGAAGAAATGATTGTATATCCGATAGAAGAATACCATTCATCTACGATCAAGCGACTCATCGCTTGTGACAACCTCCTCAAACTCCTCACTGCCTACAACCGAAATTCACTATTTTCATGCAAACCTCGGATTCGACTGTTAGAAATTGTATACAATTAGATACTCAAAAATAATAATTTTCTAGCACGATCCACTCGGAGACTACTGGGAACTTTCCCTTATACATTTATGAATCATTTGAAACTCGGAAATGCCTTCCAAAAATCAGAGGACTATGTACATAATTCGGATTGGTAGAAAAGTATTTTGTCGCTCCATCAATCAATAAATAACTTACCTTGTTCTCACTGGAGAGGGCCTTCTTGGCTGCTGCCTTCGCGTCAGTTGCAGTCACGATTGGAACTGCGCCTGAGATTACCCAATTATTATTTTTGTTGTTTTTCCTCTGACTCCGACCCAACAAAAAATCTCCCTGCACAAGGATTTATATCTTCCAGTCACAGCACGAATTCACCAGTGTTTTTTGTTTGTGTTTCTGTACCAATGACATGAAAATCGCTCGTCAACCAGGAGTACGACATGTATGTGCAATGCACTGCATGCAATCACCTAGTCCGCGAACAACGACAAGTTACAAATTGTGCACTAAGAAATGATGGGAATATCGCATTTTATGGGAAGAGCAAACCTAATACCAATCCCTCAGCCGCAAATCACCTGGTCATTACCACAATAATTTCTCAAACATTCAGTGACTCTATACTCTGTTCTGTCGGCGGCATTTACAATTTAAATAAATATTTTTCAACTAACCAGGCAATGGTTTGGCGGCGCATCCGTCGTACATTCCGCCAGCTCCCGTCGGACGATCGTCTCTGAAGAAGAATTTTATTTTATTATTAATCAAACTATTTAAAAATAAATAAAACATTCTCATGCATCCATCCAATCTAATCCCAACTAGGAATCCACCTACTATTCTCCTGTTTCACTATTCAAAGTCAGTAGCAATCACTATTTTCGATCTTGCTCCGAGAGCTATTCTTCCAAAAACCATAAATCGTAAAACCCTCTGACCTCCTCTTTGGCAGACTGGGATCGGATCCGAACATCTTTCGTCTCTCCTTCGCACGATCAGTGTATTTCATCTTCGGCTCCTTGAAATGACAAAGATTATCACAAAAGAGCTGAATTGTCGACCAGGGCAATTTCCGTCTAAAGATCAACGATCACCCACTTTCTCCTCCTCTTCCTCTATTCCGAGTGATTCCTTCATCTGTTTCAGATGGGCGCGTCTCGCTGCTTCGCCCTGAGAGTATCCAAGATTATTCAATGAGAACCTTTTCTGAGATGGCATTGGAATTTATATTTGTGAAGAGAAAACACATTTTTGTGAAATTATAGCAGGGATCAACTAGTACGTTGAATTTAACCTACCGTACCCGCTTTTTCTCATTTTGGACATAAAACGTGCCCGCCGGAGGCGAGCCGACTCGAAAAATAGGGGTAAATATGGTATAAAAAAAGAGATTTTGTGAATACGTGTCCTTCTTTTCGCCATTGGACTGAAAAACGTACCCGCCTTCGACAATGGCTTTTACCTAGGTAATTGATCCCTGAATTATAGAGAGAGAGGATTATTGCATAAACTAGCCAAGATGAAATTGAGCTGTACCTTGACCATCGAACAAGGTTTGTGTATGAAACTTAAATCATCAGGGAGATAAGAATATTTCAAAATTTTTGGTTTAATCGTAATTACAGTTTACGGTTAAAAAAAGAAGCCCAAATCAGTATTTCACCTTGAGTCTTTTCTTGTGTGGTGGAGGAGGAGGTGCAGCAGCTGCAGCCTCTGCCAGCAGCAGACCCGGCTCGCATCCAGCACATGTATTACGACCTCAACAATGAATCCATGATTATGGGTCAAAAAATGATTATGGACTCAGTCAATGTAATTCACCTGCACAAGTATTGCTTCACAGATTTCACTATAGAACTAGCAGTCGCCATGGCCTTGATACAAGCGAACCTTCGAGTAAATCCAGAACCTAACTTCGTCTACTATGTCATTTTGTTGGCTATTCATCACAAACATCACCTCGCTTATCACAATCGGATGAATCATCAAAAATAAATAGTTTTCTATTCGCTCACCCGAGTGAATATGAAGAGTGAATCGATTCGTCTTGGCGAAAGTGACCATGCATCCATTCGCGATCGGAACGTCTGGCTCGCCTTTCTGAATAACAATGAGATCAATGATAAAAGATCAAAGATCAGACTCCTATCCACATGCAAAAACAACAATATACTGTCAATATAGTGTCAAGAACGATCCATGTGCAGGCTGTAAATACAATGGAGATCCTTACCTTGACTTTGACTCCATCGACGGTACACTTGGCTGCATTGGATAGGACACGAAGGAAGTATTTCCCATGGATGGGATCACCGTCGCTGAATAGAAATCGAATATACTAGTCAGATACAATGATGAGCGTAATATCCGATATAGGACTAACCCTCCTTGAGACACTCCGAGTTACCCCAGCTCATTTTTCGAGCGCTATCGAACTGAGCAAGTTAGAGCACATAACATATTTTTTAACAGAGCTATACTCAAGTTGGTATAACTCGAAAGTGTAGGAAAACGCGCAATCATTTTTTGGCTTCGAGACAATATTTAGAGTAATTCATTTCTTCTCGTTGATTCAACAATCGATCATGTTCACTTACATCTTTCCCCATATCCTCTCGAATGCTCTTCTCTCCTTTCTACTTGCATTAGGTGGAAGTTGTCTTCTCTTCACATGTTTCTCTATCCTTCTCCATTCCGCTTTCTCTCCTGGTCTCTCCTCTCCTCCTCCTCCTCTTCCTCTATCCTGACTGCTTTTCTCTCTACTTCCACTACGACGACGACCTCAAGAAATGTTATTATAATTTCTCGAGTGGTTCGATCTGAAGTCTACTTCCTTATCACCGATAACACTGTACGGGAGAAGTTTCGTCATTTTTGATCCTGGCATATTCATGTTTCAGCCATCACCTAAGAATCAAAAACAACTCCGTAGCTGATAATTGGAGAAAGATAGATAAAAAAAATATAGACCAACCAGAATCTCTGCTTCTGCTTCGACTTCTCCTCCTTTCTACTCTCTCTTTACTTCGACTTCTCGTCGATCTCTTACTGAAGATACGTGCGAACTCGCTCATATCCTCATCGTCCACCTGTGAATATTACAAATTGAATGATAAATACAATTTGAAAAGTAGACTTGTCACTACCGTACTCATCCCCTCCTACTGTACCTTCTTATCCGGTTCTGGTCCCTTCTCCTGTACGAATAATAATTGGGCGAGACGAGGAGGAAGAGTCTGATCGGGTACTTTCACATCGCACTGAGAAAAGAGATATTATGAACCAACATCAAAAAAGTATTAAATACGAAGTATTTATTTGTTCGCTAGCAATGCACCAATCAATTCTTGCTACACCATTCTGCTTATGGCTTGTATAGGTAACATGAACTCAACAGGTTCATGTTGGATAAATAAAACCGTTTCTCCTCCAAAATGAGCTCACCTCAGGTGCCAATCCTACAAGTCCTCCACTCATCGTAATAATGAATAGATCGAGTGTCTCCATATTGATGAAACGGACGCATGGAGGCTGATCGTACCCTTCTTCTGCAATGGAAAAGATTGAATTGGGTAAAAGTTTGAGAATCTCAGCTAATCAAAACCTCCTTCATTTCAGAGACTATTTAGCTATGTCTAAGCAGCAAACTCAAAAAAATTCGTAAGTGAAAGTAGATCATTGGCTCGGAAAGTAGAGTGAAAGTAGATCATTGGCAATTCCATTTCAATGTCTGCATACCTTTCATCATCTGTACTCTCTCATCTTCTTCTTCCTTTGCTTTCTCTTCCTTTTCTCCTTCTGAATCAGACGACGACCACGTACGAGAACGATGACGTCTCAATCATTAACAACATTTATAAATGAATTAAAATGAATTAATCTTTACGGTTGAAAATAATTATTACTGGTTCATTGAAAATGAACAAGCGATTCCATTATTCAAATCAACATTTCAAAACGGAAATTTATTTATGAATCGGAAATATTTAATTAAATAACTCACCTCCTCTCCTCAATTTCCTCCTTGATTCGTTTCTTCTCTTCTTTTTCTCGACGATCTCTCTCCTCTCTACAATACATTTACATTTAATTTACCTGAAGAAATTCCATGCGAATTTAAGGAACCCAAGAAGGAACTCGGATTCAACGTGCATGAAATATTTTTTATTTTGCTAATAAAAACATGCACACCCCGAACATTTTCAGTTTCAACTGCACAACTATTGCGTTTCTCTCAAAGATAGCAACTGATTTTCGTAATAGTTATTGAAAAAAACCATCGTACCTATCCGGTCTTTCCTTTCCTCTATCCCACTCTCTTTCCTTCGTACTCTTTCTTTCCTTCTCTCTATGCCAATCTTCCTCTTGAGCTCGACGATCATCCACTTCAACGAACTGAAACGTGTATTACGATAGATTATTGAGTAGGATCATTGTATCGATCAATACTCGATCCTACAATTACCGTAATCCTTACATTATCTCCATCGAATATCTGTCGTCTTCTACTGCTTCTCTCCATATTCCTACGGTAATCATCTTCGTCACGACGATAACGACGATCTCGTTCCCTGATTATCCATTGATTAGAAAGATACAATAAACAAGAAATTAGTTAATATACATATAGTGGCCATTGAAATTGGAAATGGTGGCATATTTATCTTGCGAGTTTTAGTTCTATTTCGGATATAACATTCTGAAAAGCGTGGTCGAATAACTAATTTTATGTATCACCTCTGATCTCTTCTTCCTCTTCTGTTATTCCTATCCTCCTCGTCTTCCAACGTCTCGAGAATACCGAACAGTGTCTCACACACATCGATATCCTCTTGATTCATGGCCTGAAAAATATCAGTAACAAATCATTCAAAGTCAATATTATATTACAGTCATCGATAGAATGATTGCAACAAAATTAACAAATAAATATTTCAATCAATGCGCGAAAACATATTGAAAGTATAGAATGTATATTTCAAATGCTCGGTCATATTTCAAAAACATATAGCTTAAAATTTCTTGATCAAGGATAAAGCAGCTATTTTCGAATAGCCAAGGAACGTCGACTGACCTCAACCTTCCTATATCCGAGTAAATCAGCAGCTGCTCGTCGATGAGTTCGTCTCGCCCATTCAGCTGAAGTGTATGAATAATAGTCCTGATCGAAGGGGAGGGACCATCAATCGATCCCCAATACGGACGAGGCTTCATGCTCTGGTACACTTTGTACTGTCCATCCGTTTCGTCGTAATAATAGTACGTCTGCGTCTCGGAATGATAGAAAAGCGACGTGTTCTGCAAAGAAAAGGTATGTTTATAGGGCATACAAACGAAATAGGAAAGACATAAAGTAAACCAACTGGAAAAAAGATAAACCTGATCATAGTAGTAGCCACTCTCATGTGAATAGTACATATTATACTCTTCGATGAAAACGAAACCAGGAGGGACTTTAGCTGTGAGCACTTCAGTCGCAGCTTGACGAAGCATGTCCGCAATACTACCCTGCAACACTTCAAACATGAAGGAAAGCGGCAAATAAACTGACTTCTCCATTGGTGGAATCAGCCGAAGCGCCATAGTCCGAGAACATAATCTGAAATCGAAGTGAAATAAGCAATCAACTAACACGCATCGAACCACGGACAAGAGGAAAAAAGCATTTTGAAAACAGAGCGTTTTCGTTCCTTGGCAACCTACCGTAGTTTTAGCACCAATCAAGAACTGATTTAATATATTAATATTTAAATACTTCTCAAATAGTTTTCATTGAATAAATAGAAAATGCTGATTTCACACAGCAAAATCAAAATATATATATAACAATGAACATCTCTAGCTAAAAGATTTTTTTCACTGCTTGAAATACGGTATACATTTAAAATGAATATTCCCAGCAATACTTTTAACTGGAATCCCTGATATCGATTGATTTTTCTACCGTACCTATTTTCGATTTTTGAATTTTCCTTTTTTTACTAGGGAGTTTTTGTTTGTTTCTTCAAGTTCGTTTGAGTATTTTTATCATTCAGAGCAATATTCATATCGATAGGCCCCTTTTTGCATCATCATTGACTTTATCAGTTGTTCTAAGAGCAAGTTTAGGCAGGATGGAGATTCCCGAAAACTTGACCACTGCCGAGTTGAGGGCAGAGCTCGCTACCTACGGCGTGCACGTATCTTACGTCACGAAAAAGTGAGCCATTTTCGCTCCTTATTTTCGGACAATTTCAAATTTAAGGAAGCGACCCGCTCTGGAGGAGCAATTGACGAGTCTCCGTGTCTCCGGTCCTCCCACAAATGTCGAGCGGGATTCCGATGAGACCCAAGTACAAAGTGATCTGGAGAGTATCGTGAAGATGATGAAGGAGAACAGTTCGTTTCATTTTCCAATTAATATTATATTTGTCTCTTCAGATCTCGAGCTTCGCAATCATCAAACTGAAGCACTGGAGATGTTTTGGGAGTGGCACGAGCAGGGAAGAGGAGGTATTTATAATACGCGATGACGTCCCATTAATGACGTCCTGTTACAGGCATACTCGGAGATGAAATGGGACTGGGAAAAACTTGCACTACTATCGTTCATCTGATGAGGTTTGTTTTGCTCATTTTTTCGTTCTTTTGCTTTTTATGTTAATTGGTTTAAGGTTGCGCAAACTCGGCTACGGACCATTCCTTGTCTTCTCTCCTCTCTCTGTGGTAGATCATTGGATCAAGGAGACTGAGAGGTATACAAAACCATCTATATTTGTGTTTAACGTGCGTGCGTTCAGGTTCTCGAACGGCCTCATTAAGCCCATCCATTTGGCGTCGGAACAACTGGTGATTGAATTTTCTGTTTTTTCTTCTCTTTTTATGTGATAATTGAATACATTTAGCTGAGAGGAGCATACTTGGCAGAATATCCCTCGTCCTTCCCGAAGAATAGTATGGTCATAGTGGCACACACGGTATTTTTTACTTAAATAAATGTAGTCATATTTTTTTACAGCACGCCGAACACAATCTCAACCACAGTTCTAGTGCTCGCTTGTTTAGCGGATCTGTGTTTGATATGGTGAGACACTTTTTCTAAAGCATTCTCCCACGCCTCACCTTTTGATGAGGAGTGATAGAACGACGAGTGTATTCAGGTGGTCGTCGATGAAGCGCAGAGATGCAAGAACTCTGCTGGTCTATTGTACGCTAGATGCACTAGGGTAAGCTTCTTGGACAGTATATTAATTCTGGTCGCATTTTTTTCTTTAAAAATGATTAAATTGAGCATAACAGCCATTCAGATGAATTCTCGATTTCTTCTGCTGACGGGAACTCCCATTCAGAACACATTGAGAGAACTCTACTCCCTCCTTTCTCTCGTCGATCGCAAGAAGTATTTTCTACATTTTTACCTTTCTTTTAATGAACGTCATTCAGATTCCTCACCAGACACGAAGAGAAGTGGGCATTGGAGCACGCGGACAAGCGTATGATGTGTCCAGATAATCACTTCTTTCAATATGTATGCTTTCAGCTGAAGTGGTGAAGAATATATTGAATAATTACTTCCTTCGACGTACGAAGGAACTCGTCTGCCAAGATCTACCACCAATCAATCAGGTCCGAATCAGATCGAACTACGATTCCTTGAATACAATAATCAATTTCTCAGACTATTTTCTACCATGGAATGTCTGCGGTGCAACAGAAGTTGTATCTGGACGTTCTCCATTGCGACCACAGTGAGAAATATCGTTTACATATTTCGTGCATTCCTTTCTTTATCAGCGGAAGTGAGCAAGAATGCGTACAACTCATTGATCAATTCCCAGCAGAAGATGCGTCAGGTTGCCCTTCATCCATGGCTGCTCCGTGGTGAGTGAACGACCGCATGAACACGATGAAATGTATTCATTGTCAGGTATCGAACCTGAACCATACGTCGAAAGTGAATTGCTGGTGCAAGTATCGGAGAAGCTGACTGTTCTCGATCGACTTTTGAAGTGAGCAGAGTACCATACTATACAATTATGTGAGTTGTCCGTTCAGATATCTCCTTAAGAAGGGTCATTCCGTTCTCGTATTCTCTCAGTTTGTCATCTTCATGGATATCATCGAGGACTATCTCAATTTGCGAAGTTAGTCCTTTTCGTGTCTGTATTCCTCATGATTGTACCCATTTAGAACTTGAATTTGCTCGTATCGACGGAAGAATTCGTCTCGAGGATCGTAACGAGAACGTCAACAAGTTTAATTCGTCCACCAGGGGAAACGGTGAGAAGTTGTATATATATATATAGTATATTGTATAACCTCTTTATTCCAGGTCCTCGCATATTCCTTCTCTCTACTCGTGCTGGAGGCCTCGGTCTTAATCTCACCAATGCAGGTACTATTGCTTCACAGATCACGTTCAATCGATTTGACTCATTCAGACACAGTAATCTTCACTGATTCTGACTGGAATCCACAGGTGGATCTGCAAGCGATGGCGAGATGCCATCGAATCGGCCAAACAAAGTGCGAAGAATTAGTTCTTATTTTCCAAAAGAATATGTACACTATATTTTTTGTTTAGACCGGTGAGAGTAATTCGTCTGATCACTCGTTTCACGGCAGAGCAGTATCTGGTAAGGGAATAAGAACGAACGTGTAACTAATGTATCGTGTTTGCAGCTGCAGAAGGCCCGCAAGAAGCTTGTTCTCACTAAGAACATCATCGGAGCTGCCGGTGAGTGAAGCGATATTTGTACTGATTTAGCGATAAAAATGAATTGAGATGAGAACTTGACGGGAGTGAGTTGGGCGAGTATGTTGGCGGAGCAGGCAGAAGAGATTAAGAAGCAGAAGACGATGGATCTGGTGAGAATATCAGCCTCTCCCCTCCCCTCTTCTACTCTTGTATTAATAATGTGCTCAGAATGACAAAGTGATCGAGAAGATCGTTGGAAAGACGGACGACAGTGGCAAATGGATTCCTATTACTGAGGAAGAAGCGAAAAAGATGGAGGACGATCAAGTAGGAACCTTTCCTGTCTCACTCAATTATCTCCATTTCAGCTTGAGAAGATCGATGATGTGGATGATTACAACGGGAAGGACATTGACGAGAACGATCACAAGAATTACATGGTGAGCAAGAGGATTTTGGCTGATTCATTGTAATGTTTATGCTACAGGGAAAGGACTTCCGTGTGTCCGAAAGGGAGAGAGATGAGTTGAATCGTCAGATCAGCTCATCGAAGTACACTGGAACTCGATTGACCGGTAAGTATCGAGCTCGATTTAGTTCGTCAACCTTCAACCCTAACGTGTTTTTTGTATTTACCATAATTATGATGACAATAGGACACGTGGTTGAACTCGAACTGGAGAAGGATCGGGAGTTGAGACTGGAGAAGCTGAGAGAGTTGGAAGTGAAGAGACAGATGAAGAGAAAGAGCACAATCCCGCCGGCAAATGGTAGGATCATAGATTATGATATGAAGTGGCAATATTCCATTATAGAAAGGATGGCCAAGAATCAAAAGATGGAGGAAGACGATGAGGAGGATGATATTCAAATAATGGATGCTCCCAATCCAGGTGAGTACACGTTTTCATTTATGATGTAGGGAAAAGTTAAATGATGTAGTAGGTGAAAAACGATTGTCTGGAATCTACGCCTTGTGAAAATTTCTCATGATGTTATCTTTCAGATGCAATGCCTCTGGTAGCCGACTTCGATTTCTGAGAGGAACAATCTCATTCTACCTCATCCAACATGTAACCCATATTCAGTATTACTCTTTTATACAATCATTGTGACCAATTCATTAGACTTTCGATCTGTAACAAACTCGCAATTTCTTGTTATTTATATTTTTCGATTCATTTCGTACCATTCGTTCATCAGGATATAATTTCCCACCACTGACTATCTGTAAATCACTGATTTTTGTATTCGTAATTGCTAAAATAAACACATTAGATGTGATTCCACTGTTGGTCGCACTGGGTAGCTCAGCCCGACGAGGTTTACTAGAAATAACACCACGACTACTCAGCGGTTATGGCGAAAGGGGATGATTGGTGAGAGGGAAAGGATTGCGTTATCAACTGCTTTCTCTTCCCTTCCTCTCTTCTGGTTGATAGGTTATCACGAGGCGGAGTTTGCTGTTGGATAAATGCACTTGGAAAATCAATTCAACTAGCCTAGTCACCTTTGTTTACTACGATTTGTTATCTTGTCAAGAATCCGATATTGCTCATTAAATCTCACTTTAATCGAAGTGACGTTCTTATCTAATTTTGATAACACAGCACTTGTTAGTTCGTATGTTCATTCAACATCTCGGTTTCCAGTTACAGTATGCCCGAGGATATCGCTGTGACCAAGTTTCGCGAGTACCTCCGAGTCAACACGGAGCAGCCAACTCCTGATTACTGTAAGTCTCCTTGGACTACGGTAGATTATCGATTGATCCATCTCAGATGGCTGCCAGAAGTTCCTCTACGCACTGGCCGACGAGCTGGGCATCGCACGCACTTCCCACGAGGTTTGTAGTATGATCTTTGATCTATGATCTTTGATCTCTTTCTCAGATGGTTGCTGGCAAGCCAATCGTGATCATGACGATCCCTGGCTCCGAGCCCTCCCTACCCTCCCTCATGCTCTACTCTCACACCGATGTCGTCCCCACGTTTAGGGTACGGTAGGGGAGAGCCTATTGATTGATTGTGGGGGAGATGGATACGGTAGATGGTACGGTAGTTCTTCTCAGAACCACTGGACGTATGATCCGTACTCGGCACACAAGGACGAGCAGGGTCGCATCTTCGCTAGAGGCGCCCAGGTGAGCAGTGAACATTCAAAATTGAGAGAAGTGGTGCATAGTGAATATACTTAATTGTCCGTCTAATCACAGGACATGAAGTGCGTCGGCTCACAGTACTTCGAGGCCATCCGTCGCCACTTTGGCCGAGGCAAGAAGCAGTTCCGACGCACGGTGCACTTGGTGTGGGGCCCTGGTGAGGTTTGCCATTCGTCGTCCTGTCATAATTTGTATTACAGACGAGGAGATTGGCGGACACGATGGAATGGAGAAGTTCGTGGAGACGGAAGAGTTCAAGAAGCTCAATCTGGGATTCACTCTCGATGAGGGACTCGCATCGGAGAATGGAGTGAGTCCTCAGGTTAAATATGCAAATAAATGGCGTGATTCAGATCTACAAGGTCTACTACGGCGAGCGCGCTCCTTGGTGTGAGTTCCCAGTTTTATTATTGAGTTACTAAAAATGTGGCAAAAAGAGTTGCCCATGGCTGGAATCGAACCAGCGTCGCCACGGCCACAACGTGGAGTACTAACCACTATACTACATGGGCCGAAAGCAGAGAGCGCAAGAGTCGCTTACCAGCGAGACTCTCTCTCCCTTCTCACACAACACGCGAGAATTGCGCGGCTCGAGTTGTCTGTCTGTCGGCAGTAGAGAAGAGGGAGGGGTGAAATAGGGAGGGAACTTTTTCAAAGATTGGCCACCTTTCTCACCTTTCTTCAACTGCTTAGAAAAGTGGGAGGAATGAGAGAGATAACGTCGAAAGCAAAAGAAATGATCAAGAGAACAGGGTCGCTATTATTAGACATTAGGGGGGGGGGGAGTTGGAAGGCGAAGGAATTCCAGTAATTTTATGTTGTTCAGGGATGGAGATCACGTTCACGGGCAATCCCGGCCACGGCAGTAAGTTCATTGAGAATACGGCAGTGGAGAAATTGGTGAGTGTTATTTATTCATGTGATGATAAATTAGCCACGGACGATGATCCCTGGTGGAATCGAATGGTGACAATGTGAAGGCATCCACTAAACGATGAAGGCCGAATGCATACTGTTGAACGTCATCTGGAAAACCACGATTCGAGCTTCCACAATTCCAAACTTATCATCTTTCTTGTTAGCCTATTAGTGACGATGATTGAGAGGACTCTTTTCTACCGTAATTCAATATTCCCTTTCTTCAGCACAAATTCATGACGTCGGCTCTTGCGTTTCGTGCAGAGCAAAAGGCGAAGTTGGACGCCCATCCCGAATTCAACATCGGCAACGTCACCACACTCAATATCACCATTATCAAGGTATGTGGATGAAGGAATTCCCTTCAAGGAAGGGCTGAATTCTGAATTGGGAGTACGAGTCGCATAAGTCATGCGTATTTTTGTTAAAACAATTTGTGCCTCGTGAATCAATTCACCGAAGTTTCGTAGGCGCTAGTAGCACCGGTGAAACTCAACTCGACCTTCGCAAATTAATGAAAATTCACGTTGAAGGGTGGCGTGCAGACGAATGTCATCCCCGAGAAGATCGTCGCCAACGTCGACTGTCGCATCACTCCCACCGATGACTTTGACGTCTGTGATCTTTGATCTGTCCTAGACTGTAGTTTGATCTTTGATCTTCACCCCTTTCAGGAACTCGAGGCCAAGATTCGCGGCTGGTGCAAGGCGGCGGGCGAGGGCATCACCATCGAGTGGCATCAGGTGAGTATATTGGAGTGTTTATAGTTTGACCGTTGTAGTTTGTAGTCTGATCTTACCCATTCTTAGAAGTGCATGACGAAGAGTGTGACGCCGACGACGCGCGACGACCCCTGGTGGGCGGCACTCGAAGACGTCCTCAACGAGGAGTCAGTCGGACTTTGATCTTTGTAGTTTGTAGTTTGAAGTCGATAAATCAGTGAAATCCTTGCAGAGGTTGCAAGTTCACGAAGGAGATCTTCGTGGGCGCAACGGACTCGCGCTATCTCAGAGCGGTCAGTCCATTGAATTTTAGTTTAGCGTATAGCTTTTTTTGTTTTCGAGGTTTATGGAGACCAGTTGTTGTCTGGAAAATTCAACTATTGAGTAAAAACGAAGTTGTATCCATTTCAGAAGGGTCTGAAGTCGATCGGTTACTCTCCCATGATCAACATTCCCTCACTGCTCCACGATCACAATGAGTTAGTTTCTATTTTCCTCCTCATCGTTCATGTTAGCGCTCGATAAACATCGACCAAGACGGTAGCACCAGTAGTGAAGCACGGATAAACCATGATGTGGAACATTGAGTAGGATAGCCAGAACACATCAACAACGTGTCATCCATGTGATCTAGAAGTAGTAGTGAACCGTTTACAAATGATCTCGCACATTTGATACATTTATCCTAACATCAAGGTGATTGACCCGCAAGGGTCATTAGATCATTAGGGATGGAATTGGGATCTTCGTAATTACATTAGTAAAAATGGGTCTATTCTTCAGTAATTTCAATTTTTCAGATACCTCACCGAGTCTCTCTTCCTTCGTGGAATCGAGATCTACGAGAAGCTTATCGAACGACTGGCTGATCTGGCTTGAGGAAGCTCCACCCACTCACCGACTCCGCCCCTTTTTCATTCAAGCCCCGCCCACTCAACTCCCCACTCCACTTGTGATATTCCTCCGTTGTATTGTATCTAGCACGAGGTAGTAGGTGAAAAGATGTTATATTTTATCAGAATGTATTTGCATTACAAGATAAAGAATAATATTGCGCAATCTATCGGCACACACTCAATCGCGGGGGGAGGCATTACACCAAGTATTATGTGATTGTTGTTACGCTATTCGAATAGTTAATAGTTAATTAATGCGTATCGGACAAGAATTACAGTGTGTGCTACAACTTGTACAAAATGAGAAAGGAGATGAATAATACAGGAAGTCAATGCAATCTATCGCCATCTATTCAATTCGCATCTTTCTCTAGAGAAATGAAGAGAAAGAGCGAATTGGACAGAGCAAAGTACGGTAACTGAATGAATGTCAGTATCGTATCACAACAAATCAGCGGGTGAATCGGGGAACGTAAGGGGAAGAGTTAATCGGGGTTACGGTATCTCACAGGGAAGATCTCTATGGAGGGAATCGCCAACTGAAAAGTGGGCGGGGCTACAGTAATCGATACAATGTGAAAAGGGAAGCACGGGAGGGATCGGATAGATAGACAATGAAAGATGGAGAAGATGGGGAAAAGCGTAGAGTGGGAGTGCACCCGGGGGCGTCCTTATTGAATAGAGAGACACAGGATAAGGAGAGGGGAATGATCAATGGAGAGGTGGATTGTACTACGGTAGGACACGGGGGTATACGGTAGGTCGATCACTCAAACTGCTTGGCCAGATCTCCCATTGTATTGGCCATTTGCTGGTAGAACTTCTGCTGCTGACGGAGATACGCACCGATGAATTGTTTGAAGTCTTCCGTCTGCAAAGGATGAGAGATCAAAAATCAAACTACAAGGATCAAAGACCAAACCACAAACCTTCTCCGAATTGAGATGGTTGACCTCGGCCAGGATGACGTAGCTCGTGTTGTCCACACGTTGCTTCACCTAGACGGAATGGGTGATAGAAGATCAAAGATCAGACCCCATCGAGAGATCAAAGATCAATCTCTCACCTTAACTGCCTGTGCCTCTCCGATCTTTCCCTCGACAACTGCATTCTCGGTGTTGCGCCACTTGGTGATCGCTTGCTGCAGAGAAATCAAAATAATAATATTTATTAAACCTATTTATTGCATGTGTTCAATTATTGTTTTGATAAAATAGAAAACAGAAGAAGAATTGAAATTCTAAACCCGATCTTGACTTGAACATCGTGTGAAACACAAATACTCCCCGAGTAAATTTTGTGTGTTACAATGGCGAATAGCCGAAAAATCGGAATTTCAGGATCCTACACCGAGTTGATCAATCTGTGAAACACAAAACCAATCTCATTTTTAACCAATAATCGATCCCTCGTGCGTCTACCATATCCCCTCCCTACCGTACCTTGTGGATGTTACAGATATCGGGGGCGCGTGAGATCGTTCCCCTGTACGAGTAGACACGCTCGAGCACACGCTCCACGTCGTTCTTCGCGTGATTCTGAACGGTGGTGTGACGATTAGGAAACGTCGTCATGTTGAAAAACGACTAGTTAAAAAAACGTCGCCCTGTCCACACCACACTCACCTCAAAGTCGTCTCCGATCACGTGGTAGTGGTGGGCGGTCGTCTGCAGCGCGTCCGCCATTCGCATCGAGGCTGCAATTGGAGGAAATTGAGGTGGTGCCATACTAGGAAACGTCGCCTGTCGCAAAAACGACAAGAATGCATCAATTAGTAATTCTCACCAGGTCCCGCACCATCGTCCTTGAACGAGTGACCGAGGGCGGAGAAGGCCGCTGCCAGCTTCTGCCAGTTCTGTTTCACGGCTGCAATGGATAGAATGATTTGGCTGCGTGGCTGATGAGCTGAGCGGGGCTTGGCTGAGTATCAGTGACTTACGTCCTCCGAGGAGTCTCTGGTAGGTGTTCATCCTCTCGGTGAGCACACGCGATCCCTCCTCCATCTGACGAATATTACGATTGAACATCTCCACTTGACGCTCACTGCAAAGAGAGATTTTTAATTTCAATCAATTTATTTTTATCAGAATCATGCGGATATGGTGTTATATGGCATGCTGATCTCTTCTGACACGATATTCTTGCGGTGTGATCGACCACCAGTCATTTCCAATGATAGAGTGTAGTTCATCCCTCCAGCGAACTCTAGGATGCCCTCTTGATCTTTGACGGTTATAAGGAATCCAAGTAGTTAGTATTCTAGTCCATCGCGATCCGTCCATCTGACGCACACGATCCGCCCAATCTATTTTCTTCTTTTCTGCGAGTTTGACCCAATCTTTCAGTTTCGTAGCATCTCTTATTCTTTCGTTCGACCAACGGTGTAACAGCGTCACGCCAAGTATTTTTCGTTCCATTCTGCGTTGCGCGGCCCCTAACTTTTCCTTGTCTGATTGTCGTAAACTCCACAATTCGGCTCCGTAGAGGGCCGCAGGGGTGATGAGTGATTCGAAGGCTCTCCTTTTGTGTTCGAGTGTCAGACGAGGAGAGATCATTAAATCGTGGATTTTCCCCCAAGCACCCCATGCACATCTGATTCTTCTGTTGACTTCTTCCGAAGGATTTAATGGAAACGATACAGTAGTGCCGAGATAGGAGGCTTGGTCGACAAATTCGAATTTCTCGCCTTGGATTATGATGGGCGTTCGTGTTGTTTTGCAGTTAGAAAGAATCATAGTTTTCTTTGCATTTAGCGATAATCCGCAGGTTGACGCTCTATTTTTTTAGAGTTTCGAGCATTCTTATCATAGCCGGTTTATTTCTTGCGATGAGCACAACATCATCGGCGTAAGCCAAATGTGTTAGGTGATTTCCGTCAATAAATATTCCATCTTCATTCCAGTCGCAGTCGTTTAGGATTGATCGAAGTACGGCCGTAAAAAGCCGGGGCGAAAGTGGACAGCCTTGCCTGACGCCGCGTTGGATTGATACGTTGACTAGTTCACCATTCACTAACACATCCGAATTTGATTCTTTATATAGCCGTTGCAACATATTGATTAGATCGGAATGGACTCCTTGTTTTGATAGAGTACTCCATAGGGTCGTCCACTCAATGGAATCAAAAGCTTTGGTAAAATCCACTAGCGCTACATAAGATGGCATGTTATACTCGACGATCTTTTCGATTAATTGTTTAATTGCGTGAGCATGGTCTAGAGTGCTGTAACCAGTACGGAAACCGGCCTGGGTGGGCTCTTCGGCCTCTTCAAGACACTTTTCGACTCTTTTTAGCACTGTTTTCGTCATGACCTTGTAGACCATAGGGTCGTCCACTCAATGGAATCAAAAGCTTTGGGGAAGCGTGCGTGTAAATCAGCAAGAATAGCCATAAACAACGATCTAAGAAAATACAAAGAGAGACTTTTGGAGTCTGCGATCAAGGAAGGAAAGAACATGAGAAAAGCAAGGCAAAGGACACATCATATGCGGAAAAGAATGCAAAGAGAGAAGATATGATCAATGATCGGAGATCAAAGAACACCTAATATTTAGTATAAGAAAGAATATGGTTTGAATTAATGATAAATAGGACGGAATCAACTTCCAAGAAGTTGCACTTGACTTCATCGAACTGAGAAACATAACTCCACCATGTTCGGTCAACTTGGAATTTCCTTATTGTCTAGCGAAATGGAATGGTATCATCTCTAACATACACAACATAGCTCCTAGTTCGGAAAAATAAATGTAATAAAGAGATCATAAAATCATTGAATACTCACACATCATTGGGATTGAGTGGTGCATCGGGTGAATTGACGCAATTGAGGAAGGAACCACCGATGAACTCGTCCTTCTCCGCTTTTCTGCACATTTATTTGTTATGAGGAGGAACCCTAACCGAATCGACTAAAAGAAAATGTCAAAGCACTTCAGTATCTTGTGCAGTATCGAGACACCTGGTTTCCCTTTTCGGTATTTCCCATTAAACTAACATATCGTCGCTGCCAACGGGTTGGACAATAATTTCGCTAGTGCAATGACAATTCACCTTATATTTCCCTTGTACACCACTATCCTTCACAAAATCGCATTTGCCGTTTTGTGAATACACTTCAAACACCACTGCGCCCAAAATCGCCATGTGGAAATTTCAATTTCAAACTCGTGAATATCTTTCATTCGTTCGTAACTCTTCCATGGATTTTACATACCTTTTTCACTATATCAAGTATACCTCACTATAGTAGATGTAGACCCCCCCTCTCACCTCTTTCCGATCTTCCACTGTTTCTCATCGGTACACGTGAGGAAGTGCAGCCACACGTCACTCTTGCTCAGCACCGGATGTCTGAATATCAACACTCATTTATGGAGGTAGCAGATCGCATAGTGTAGTACATCCCATTTTAAGAATTTAACTATTTTTCGAAACGCAACGTTCCTCGCAACAAACTCTATAAATTCGAGGGAAGTTCATCAAACAATGAAACTCAATTCCACCTTTAGTGGGCGCAAAGTTGAATTAGATTCCCCGGTTAAAATCGTTTTTCCAAAAGTCCCAGATGGAATTCTACCGTATCCTCCTCACTCATCACCTGCAAATCTTCTCGACCCACAACTGCAGAATGTGCATGCGATGATCGATGAGATCGTCCTCGTATCGACCTGCAACGGGAAAATATGGAATATTATTGCTGCAGTCGAGCAGATATCAACTATAGCCGACGCGTCGATTACTAATAGACACCTCGCAGCGCGAATGTTACTGGTGTCAACAACCTACCTTCGTTTCTAATTACAGTAGCAATCAATGCCTTAATACCATACCATCCTACCGTATCCCCCAATGACTACCGTACTCACCAGACACTTGCTTCTCGGGCAGCGGAGGGAGGGCGATGGTGATGTACTTAGCAGTGAGAATCTCGTGCAGCCAATCAAAGTGCTTGTATCGACGGGACACCTGAGTACGGTAAGGTTATCGATCGATAACTGACTACTTTTCGCTACCGTACTCTTTCAAATTGTCGATTGTTCTCTTACCTGAATGCCCGATAGACTGCTCGTTATCGAATAGGCGATGAAACTCTTCAGACCCTTCATCTTCGTCTCCTGAATACAATCACGAATAATATATTTTTCACGAGCTGTCGACGACAAGTCAACTTCAGAAATACTTTCGTCGCCTCATCAATCGGTGTAACACAACTTCACCTAGATTTTTAAATTACTTCTACTGCAATCAGGAACCCCAATAAATGGAAACAAATCGGAAAAACTAATCAATCCCCGTATTCCCCTTCATACCTTCTTCGGTTTGTCCACGGTACACACGTAGTTCTTCGAGTCGCCCCGCCAACGAATGAGACCATCGGAGATCTGAAGGAGGGAATGGATTCAGTACGGGGATCAAGTTGGTAGGACAATTGCGGACCACATTTAAATTTATTTTTTGAGTCTAAGGCTGCACACGATTGCCCCTCCCGAGATTGCTGACTAATACTTTCCAGGTGAAACATCAAGATTGCGGGCGTGTCACAGCTACACAAAAGAAATGTTTCTTTTCTTACAATTAGACCCTAATCGCAAGACAAATTTTCCCTCGCGCATTCCCTGTCATCAAGTCGCATGCGTGAAACGCTAAAGCTACTGGTACACATCGTCCTTTCTCGATCCTCAATCCCCTCCTTCAACTTACAACAATATCGTGTCTCTCTCCCGGTTGTCCCTTCATTCCATCGGCCGACAGCACGTACGCTTCCATTCCAGATTTCACAAAGTTCGAGAAGCTGAAAATAGTGGGGGATAATTATCATGACATCACTAGGTAATCACTGTGCCTTGCTTTATGCCAGCTAGGCTCAGCATTCACAATGTTCAGAGAATTCTAATGTTACATTCCACTTCATGTTTCACCAGGTGACTTCGCGTTCCCTACTCTGCTCATCTCTCGGTCACAATCCAATTGTCAATACTTGCTTAGCTGCTGTCGAATACAAATAAAATATTCACTTCTGAACTCACATGTTCATGTTTCCCTTCAGTTTGCCAGCAGCTGCAGCCGAATTGGCTGCATTGGATGAAGAGACGGTCGACACCGTGCGACCCTCACCTGCACAGGTTTTTTTTATTTCTCGGATACTATTTGTTTATTTCATCCTCAAAGCATTCTTTAAAGAATTATTGTCCTCAAATCCCATCAGTTTCTGTAGGAATTTGAAGCAGCGAACCACCGATCGTGTACGATCAGAATACAGTAAATTTTATTCAAGCGAAAATCAAGGACATACTATCCTCAGCCTCACTATCGGTCTCTATGCCCACTTCACAGCTGTGAATCACCTAGTTTCGTGATAACTATTTTCTACTCAAATATATAATTTCGAAAGATCAAAGACCACTCCTTCTCACCTGCCGATTGACTCCGAGGGACGATTCCGCCATGGGGCGCCGGTTGAGAGGCAGAGCGAGAGGGAACATGCTCCTGAAAAGATCAAAGATCAATTTTAGACTGTCATCGATCTTCTGATCTTCATCCAGCTCCTCATGCAACAACAGAACAGAAGCAGAAATCAGCAATTTGCTTTACTTTGTCCATTCATCCAAGTGGGATACAGTTCGAGAATACGCTAGTGAGAAGAGGGATGGAGATAGGATAGCGTGCGGCACGATACATCAACAAAGCAACCACATAGAGAAGAGAAGAGATGGGAACGAGATAGCCCATTGGGGAGCAGCGAAAGCTGACAGAGAAAAATTAAGACATAAATGCGTGAGTTCGCGTTTCATGAGTGACTCTTCTTACCTAGTGTACACGTCTAAACAATCAAGAATAGACAGGTATTCAAAATAACACATCACCAAGGAGATGTCCCTTGCATCATACCAATTCGTTTCGCGCTTCACAACCAACGTACATTTGCGAAGGTACAAATCTCGACGATGTCACAGAACTATCCAAATACAAAAGTTGCGTCAGCAGTAATTACAGAACGTACCAATCAATCTACCCCGACAACACCATGCACATTCGTGCTTCACCCACCATTCATCACACCAATTATTAGCAGACTTCCATTATCAGCAGCCGTCTCCCTTGAACACTAATACAACTGCACAGAAGCCGATTCCATTCCATTCCTTCCGTCTCCTCCATCTCACCTTATCACTATAACTTCCTCCATTCGTCGCTGCAGCTGCTCGTTCGATGGCAATTCTCTCAGCAGTCTTTGCACTACTTCTCCTTCTTCCCTTAATACCTCCTTTCCTCTCCATCGACGTCCCTTCAGTGTCCGTCGTATCCGCCTCCTCCGGTCGATTCGTACCGAACCGCGATTCTCTTCAATACCCATTAGTCAAGACTAGATTGAACAGTAGTGTTAATTTTCTCTAACGCGCTACGAATACCACTATATAAATCTTGCAAGATGATCTATAACATCAGCGTTCCACTAAATCACCTAGTGACGCAAACTTTAGCTAAAAAAATATTCCCCTAGATCCCATACCTGAAGGACCTGATGGCAATGGGCATGAACAAGGGCATTCTGGACACGCTCAATATGCTTTTCTGCATGAGACTTCGCTGCTTTCGAGTCTGCACTCGATCGATCGGCATCCTTCCTTTCAGATGGGTGACAAAAGAGACGTTGGCAAAAACGGAAGAGCGACTAGGACGAAGAAGATGGGGAGAGACTAGACAGGGCCAAAGGATGGAGTGACACTGCCACCAAATTTCGAACATATCTCTGCCTGCCAGAAACGATGCTCATGGGAGCCCTAATTTGATTGCCGCCACCCAGCAAGTTACGCCATCAACAACCGCAGCGTCGAAATAGCATACGAATTTCGAGAGCCGTTTACTAATCCATACCCCACCATTCATCTATCATAATCATTTCATACCTGCTAGCTGCCGCTGCTCTGCTAATCGCTCTTGCTCGAACGATTGCCATGTTGGCTATTTCCTCCTGGACGCTTCGTCGTTGTTCCTGCCAAGTGAGATGGGGTCTTCGATAGGTGGCCGACATGAGGGGCGGATATGCCACTGCTGGTTTGGGGGCGCCAGATGGCCCGCCGCCTCCGCCCGTCGAAGACGATGCCTTCGACATTGACGAAGAATCGGCGGCCGTCGTCGTGGTGGCCGATTGACGACGGGCACGTGGCGGGCCACGTCCATTCTGTGTCGCCCCCGCTGCACTCAGCAACTCGACCAAACTATCATCGGGAAGTTCCTCGTCGTAATCAATGGAGCAGAGACTATCGCCCGGTCGAAGGGAAGGAATGACGACACCGTCGGGAGGAGATGACTGATTGGCCCCTCCTCCTCTTCCTCCTCCTCCTGGTCGACCGGCAGCCCTGTACATCGTACCCATCATTGGAAGGTCGAAAGGGGATCGACGAAGGGGATGACTCTCTCCTCTCAATCCAGTGAGGAGGAGGCAGTACTTCTTAGTCCCAGTCTGTCTCTCTCTTCCCTTCTTGGATTCAGAAGATAGCGCTGGTCTTCATCTTATCTCCTTCTCAATTCTTCTCCCATCCTATCCGCTCTGTACCCTCTCCATTCCACCTAATCTCTCTTCTTCTCTCCACTCCAAGCCCCGAGTAGGCTCCATTACCCTCGACTGGTCGTCTGCCTCCTCCGACCGGATGCGCATCCCCCTCTCTTCCAATGGTGGTTCGTTACTGGGAGGGGGGGGGTGACGGATGGGAAGGAGGAGGTTAGAGAGAGGGGAGAGAGTGAGGGTGGTGGAGAGAACGCAGAGACGGATCGGGAGTGCTTGATAGAGAGAAGATAGAGACGGAGCCGAAGAGAGTTATTTTCGAGATAGGCCAGTCCTTCTTCCAGAGAGAGGGTAACTTCGGGACTTTCACACCGAAGAGGGAAATCGAATAATGGCACGACAGTCTCTGCTCCATCTTCCAGCGATCACTCCTGTTGACAGTCTCGTCGAGTTGTGTGCATGCTGGTGCATCGGATGCTTTGGACGCGACGCCTTTTCCAAAAATAACAGAATGCAAAATACACTTACCGATCGATGTGGAGCATGCAGCCGATGCGAGTCGACCGCAATGGTCGACATGGAGCGGGCGCGTGAGAAGAGCATCTTTGCTTCTGCACTTCCGGCTCTTGCAGCACCCTTCCTCTTGCTGCAGCTGCTGCACCGGTTGTTCCGTCGACTACTCTTGCAGCACGACGAGCGCCCTTTCGTTGCTCTCGGACCGAGGGTGCTGTAGGGGAGAGGGGGAAGGGAGGGTGTGGGAGATGGACAATGATGTGTGTGGGTGCTCCTCTTTCCCTTCCGGTGGGCTCTCCCTTCTGCTGGATGGGAAGAGACAGAGACAGAGGAGAATAGCCGCTACTTAGCCCTTTTCGCGCCTCTGTTTCCTTCGTCTTCTCTTCCGAAGAAGATGTTGAACTGAAGTCAGTAGATCAGTAGCACTGACTACTACTGGAGGGGATTGCTCTCGACGACTCTCACTGATATCACTGAACCCTTTGTTCTTTTCCTTCAGCCCAGCCCACTTTTATCTCCTCCTTCTCCTTCTCCTCCCTCACTCTTCTCCTTCCATTCATCATCTTCTCGCGACATCTCCCTCTGCTGCTTTTCGTGTGTTTTGTTCTCCTATTTTCCCCACTTTTGCTCTCCATTTCAGTGTCTGAAATCTTTCTGCAATCCGCGGCGACGCGCAAAACTTGCCAGTTCGTGTGTGCAAATTATGGAAATCAATTGGACCTCTGGGGAGAGGGAGAGGAAAAAAGAGCTGGAGAGCAGCTTGCATTTCTCTCTAGATGGAAGGAGAGAGAAGACTCTAGCAGCATCATCTCCAATTCATTACGTCAGTCCGTCTGCTTTTCTGCCGTTGGTTGTTGCAAATCTCTAGAGGGAGCGGCAAGTCCAATGTGCATGCGAGAGTCCTCAGAGAGTTAAGCAGAGTGAAAGCGGCCCAAAGTTGAAAAAAAGATCACTCCCTCATACCAAGTTGTATGAATCATATGTCAAATTCAAACCATAGAAAATTGAAAACGAAAACGAACACCAAATACACGCACATGCATTAGAGGATAGACAGAAGCAGAGATGCCGCAGGGTGCTAATCAATCGATACAATCAATAAATCACCTCTTCCTCCTCTTCATCCGACCACTCGTCGTCAAAGTCATCGCCACCAGCACCGCCCTGCAATATTATGATATTATTAATATTTATTTTATGAGACCAACTCCAGAGTGATCGCAAACAGTCACATTTCAGAACACTAGTAGTATTGGTGAAACATGAATCAAACATTCAAGGTATCGAGAGTCTCACGAAGCACCGAAACAATGTTCAGGCAGATAAACAAGTAGTTGCAGGATAGTAAACCACTCCCTAATGAAGCCTACAGAATACCACTGCAAAAAATGTTTTTGTAATTTGTTTTAGTGCAAATAGCTGATCCATCAATCTCCGCTACCAACAAGTGCTCAAGTACGATTTGTGAAACTCGACAATTATAGGTGTAAAACTCTTCTGAACTAGGGATGGGGGATAGCGACCCCGCTACGAGAGAGGGAGAGCGTAGCGGCCCCGCTACACCCGCTACCTCCCGCTACGAGAGAGGGAAGGGAAAGGGAGTGCGAAGCTCCGCCCCCTTTCTTCCCCTCTGCCTGCTCTTCCTAACCCGTCTGGACTAGTGCGCGCGCTTTATTGAAGACTGCTCCCATCCCCGAAACGTAGCGGGAGGTAGCGGGGTAGCGGGGCCGCTACGCTCTCCCTCTCTCGTAGCGGGGCAGCTACGTGACCTCTGCGCCGTCGCGGGGCCGTTATCCCGTATTGCCAACCCTATTCTGAATCGCATTTTCTAACACGGAAATTGAAGAATTTTTCTCATGCACATCTTTCCAATCCCGTTCGCTTCCTATTTCCCATTCCACTCTTTCCGGAACTCCTTTCTTACCCTTGAAGGAGGTCGATTGATGAGATTGGCCAGTCCTCCACTTCCGCCAGAAGACTGCGCACCTGATAATTCACATTTATTTTTAAGAAGATAATTTGAAAAATAGAACAACTATTGATAAGATGAAAAATAGAACAACTGTTGATAAGAGATGAAGATTCGAATATATAATTAACTTCCCAACGTTGAGTGGTGTATATCAACTCCAGAGTACAATAAGAGTTCTTGAGCAACCTATGACACAGCAAATCTCCAGGTTTCAAATTTGCTCATCTCAACCATAATCGTACATCCTTTGTTTATCGTTAGTCTCGTCTCTATACCACCAATCTCAAAGTTTTATAAATCACTGCAACACAAACTCTCCTGCTGCCCCAATCACTCTACTTCAATCATCCCCCCAACTAACCATAGCTGGGTGCAGCTGCAGCAGGTGCGGCAGGCACTCCGAATGTGCTGCTGCCCCAGTCGTCGAAGGAGGGACCGGGCGGCTTAGTCGGAAGAGAGGGAAGAGACGGCAGAGGATATCCTGCAATCAACGCAATCAGCTAAACTTTTGTAATGCTTCCCGATTGCATTCACGTTTCACACACAACTTGTAAGCTGTGGCAAAATTTCAACAGTAATGAGAGATAACATCTCAATCTCTAACTATACACAAATTACATTTCCACAGAAAGAACTACCGGATATTAGATTCCGTAAAAAAATACCAGGTGAATACCCGTTTCACATTCTACTTGTAAGTGTTTGGTTATAGCAACATCAATATGAGGACAAATACTAAAGCTAACTACGAAAAATCCTCAATCATGTCTTGAATGTATTTTGCATACCATTTCGATTCGAGTTTCACAAACATTTCATAAGTGCAAGCAGGTAGCTAGAACAATGGTTTGGAACTGTACGTGCTACCGAAATAATCAATCTCGTATCTCTACCGTACCTGTGACTGGCGGCGGAGCGGGAGGAGCGACCGCGGGCTGCAATTGGATTAAGGTAATTACGGTGGGAAAATAATATCGAGTTCTCACGACAATTATTTCACCCTTTCCCATCATGCATTCCCAGCGGCATTTTAATCACCCCTTCCTCTCAACCAAAATAGAGAAACAAAAAGAATGGCGCGCAATCTCTCGGATGATTCATTCCCGATGGCATTCTACGAGAAGGCGCATTCTCTCCTCCAAATAGTTCTTCGCACGCAGAAACCACTGTGACAACACTACATTCCGCAAACAGGAAAATACACGACTGCACCACTATCATTCCGCATCTAAAATGGGAAAGTACACGACGACATGGCGCACGCTCTCTCACCATATCCCATTCCGAGTGCTCACTGATCACATTCACATCCGATTGGAGTGACTGGAGGGAGACTCGCGGCTCCGGTCTGATTGGATTACGGATTTAGAACATGCATTTTATATTTAAACGGTCTCGGAGAACACTAGCAAACAAATGACCTGCATCAGGCATGTATTTCATTGCTGAAGCACAACTCCTACGGGTGTCGATCAAGTATCAAATACTATCAATCAAATCACTAATCCCCTCTCTTCCTTCCACCTCAATGTACTGCACGTGTGCCTTCTCAGCATCTGCTTCTTCCTTCGTTCTTCGAGTAGCCTGAGTGATTGGGAGTCTCAAATGGAATCTCACGGATTACGGTACTTGGCAGTCTCCTCTGCAGTCGTCATTATGGCTGCAGCTGAAGGATTGTAGGCATCGACGGCCTTGCGGATGCCGGAAGTGAACAACATGCTGCAGGTGCTGCAAGGGCTGCAGGGAAGGGAAGAGGGAGCTGTCGGAGGAGCTGCGAGGAACGACTTCCTTCTATTACAAGACACGCGACAATCAAGCGAAACGTTCGAGAAAAGGGGGCCATGAATAGGGAAGAAGATGAAGTATCAGTCATTCCCCAGACAAGGGGGTGAGCTACTGCGAATGAGCTATCTTCCTTCGCTTAAGTATCCAATTTGGGTGGTGAGGAAAGACGGAGAGGGGGGGGGAGGATGGGGATAGGAAGAGAAGGAGGAGGGAAAGGACTTCCATTCCTTCTGCTTCCACCTCCTTCCCACTCACTTTCTCTTTATCTTTCTTCGAGAATGAGGCTGAGAGGCGGGTCTGGATTCCTGAAAATGGAGTGGATGAGGGAGGGGGGCTGGGGGGGGACTGGGATTGGATGGATGGGCCTGATCGGATGGGCCTCATTCGATTGCCTACGTACTCAGAAGAAAGGTTCCTGTGGTTCGAAATGGAGAGACGAATCCGTTGGGAATGAAGACAACGATTCTGAGAAGAAGATGAAGAGAAGAAGAGGGAGATGAGGTGCAGTATTTCTTTTCCCACGCTGAGTGCATATTTCAAATTGCATTCTGACGACGACTAATCAGAGTACGGTAGGAACTGACGAGTTCCTTGTCTCAACGAAGATGAACTAATTAGAAGAAGACTAGAGTCTAGGGATCACAGAACACTCTAGGCCACGAAGGAATACGGTAGACGGCGAGTGAAAACAACTTCTGCATCACGGAGGAACTAGTCGAGCAAATCAGCCCGGGAAAAGCTCTGAGTGGTTTCCTTTCTGAGGCCGGCACCCCATCAATTTTGAAACACTTTTGCGAACACTGCTTCACAATTGATCGGCCTCTTGGGACTAGCCTGCCAGTCACACGACTCTCGTTCCTACCACCCTCGCTTCATCTCGCGTTTTTTTCCCGAAGACAAATGGGCCGTCTTGTGATATCGCGGCTTCAACAACTTGGCTTATGGAACGCACAACAAATCGCCTATTTCTATACTCGTTTCCCTATTTTTCCCCCGACTATAAAAAACATCCAGGTTTAGGCAAATGATGTGTATGACTCACCGGACCAGAGTACGGTATAACGTAGGTCGCAGGGAAGAGGCCGATCTTGCCACGAGCATTCTTGCCCTCCACCCAGCCTCCCTCAACATTCTGCAAGAGATTACTCTCAATTAGTAATACTTCACTCAATTTTCGTCACTTCAATCGAGATATTCGTAATAAAACCAGTCATCGATATCGCACTCACATCCTGGAGTACGGTAAGTATCTCTCCGGCGGTCAGATTGAGCTCGGAGGTTCCGGGCTGAGCCTCGAAATCGAATTCGGCCTGCACCTGGCGAGGCATCCCTGCAAATTAATGTTTATAAATGATCATTTTAAAAGTACGCAGAACTCGTGGGAGAACCGCGCGTATGATTCAGAGAGGGCATTGATAAGGAAGGTTGTGATAAGATAGTGAAGGAGTGACTCTTCCCCAAGGGGAGGAGTGGCCAATGAACGGGCCGAGAGAGACGAAATGACAGAGAAGAAAGAGCTGTGTCATTCTAATCAATTTCGTGTAACGTAAACCATGCTGGCAGTCGACTGTCAGCAAGGGAGAATTCAGTAGGAGAAAGAGAGATTGAATCAATCGATTCATGTGCAAATGACAAGAAGAAGCAAGGAATGCACAGAGGGAAGGGAACACAAGGTGCAAAGAAGGGTGAATAGGGAGGGGAGGAGAGATAAGGTGGGAGGGGAGAGGACAGAGAGTGGGAGGGATGAACACTGACTGACCGAATCGGAATGTAAACAATCAGCTGGAGACTATCGATCGAAATGGAGATCGGTCACTTGATCAACCGTGTAAGAGGATGATAAGCAAAAGGTTGTGCACACACATGAGAATGGCAAAGGTAAAAGGCGGATTAGAGATCCAGGGAAGATTAGTGAATCGTGGAGGTCAAACCAGGGAGTGCACGCTAAATTGGGGGAAGGGATGGGAAAAGCCGTAACTAGGTGGAGTGGGAGAGAGAAAACGAAAGCAAACAGAAGCTTTCGAGGCTGAGAAACAGCACAAAGTATGACGAAAATGCGTGTAAAGACGAGAGGATGAGGATGATTTATCTAGAGCTACAGAAGCGAATTCAAACGGTTTCCAGAAAGAAAGAGTGTCGAAAGAGGGAGAGAGCAGCGAGTCAGGTGGGGAAAGGACGGAATGAGACAGCAATGACTCATTCCATACCAAAGGAGGATGATAAATGAAGGACAATCAAGAGGCATGACCGGCTTTAGGAGTCTTACGTCTTACGAGTCGAACCAATACCATTAAATGCGATAACGACTCTGTTGATAACAACGGATCACGATCAACAACACGCCTAGGGAAGGGGGTAAGAACCTAGAAGGAAGGTGAAACCTATTCACAAAAAAGTAGTAACCTGGCAGCCAGGTTACTACTTTTTTATCTGGCTACCGTAAATGAGAGTTGAAATCATGGCCGATCACGAAGTAGTTTTAATTATTGAATAATTCATATTTAATACCAAGCTTCAAAATGTCATTGATAGCGAAACATGTATTTGAAAAAGTAGAAATACATCGCAAGTTTTGAAATTTCAATATTTCATGAAAAAATTTGAATGAAAAATATATTGTGACCCGAGATGTGCTCCAACTCAAATTTGTTACAGTCTGGCACATTGCCAATCTCTGACTCTCCTTGTTTACCGTGCTCTCTCGCTATTTAATTATTCACTTATTTACATTCTTGTCGTTATTGCGTGCTAGTCTCTTTCGGCTTCTGAAATTTTGTCGTCTCTTATCTGAACGCGATATACATTGTTGGGAGTGCGCGATATGTTCTTGTACCTCTTTTTCGAGAAGTTCTTACCCGTTTTTTTATGAAGCATTCTAAAAGTCAGTAGAATAATCTCATTTTATCTTGTATTTTGATGTCTATCTCCCCTCCTCTTCTTCATGATGCCTCATTTTGTCCATCAATCTCAATCTTGAATTATGTGCCAGATGGACGCGCAACTCTGTGGTATCCGATAGAGAGAGAAGGGACGAGAGAGAGAGAGAGAGTGGGTCTTCCTCCTTAAAGGGGGCTAGAGGGAGTGGGGTTGCCTCTGACACCAGCCTAGTCGAGAGAAAAGGGGGAATCAATAGAGATAGCCCACTCGCCCTCCCGTCTTGGCACTCAACAGCTGTTCCCTACTTCACCTTTCCCTTTTTCGTCCCTTTTCGTCCTCTTTTCTTGCCTTTCCTTCATTTCTGCTCGTTAAGCATCGATTTTGCAGTTAATCGAAGCGTGCATAGTTTCAGGGCGAGTCATTTTATGGCATCGGGAGAGCGGAGTAACGACTCGGACCGTCCGTAACCCAGGTAACCCCTTCACTTGTTCGAACACCGCTCGCTCTTTCCATTCCCTCCTCCATTGCTATACGCTTTTCTATCTCACTCTATCGTGCTTCTTTCCTCATGTTTCCTCTTATCACACTACACATTTTCTATCACTGCCTCCACTTTTCTCTATCCCTTGGGGGACGTCGTTAGAGTCCCTGCTTGCAACCACTCCTTTCCGCGTCCATTTTCCCAGAAGTAGCTCAGATTCGTTACGTGTTAGCTCGAATTAATGGGGAAAAGCAGCTTGTGAAATTGGGTGAAGGGTGCCCTTTCGTTGACGATTTCTTCCCTCGTCTTCTGTGTTTCCGCTCTTTCGACCCAGCAAGAGACTGCTATTATGTGTCTCCCCCTCCCCTCTCTGTCCAACTGAGTTGCCATTCTTATATACGTCGTAGTAGTAGTCTCTAATCCCTCCTCCACTTCATTCTTTCTCTGATCTATTTTACACGTGAAACTGCAATGTGTGGGCAGGTGTTTTATACGTGTAGTGAACTAGAGAAGTTGTTGACGTCATTCAGGGGTAGATCACTGAGCTGACATGGTTTCTTACTTGGTCTTTGTCTTTGTTATATTGTTAGATCGTACTCACCGTTCTAGCGCTTCTTGCTATGTATGCCTTTCCTTTGTGGGAATGCGGATGACCCAATAATCCCCCTGTCAGTTCCCGGTTGATTTATGTTTCTCTCTTTCTCTATGATTCATCTCGATGGTTTCTAAGAGGAAGGCGTATCCATGGATGCACGAAAGAGGGAGAAACGATGCAAAAAAGTAGTGGATTCGTAAGGGAGAGACTCCCACTAACGTCAATTCAATTGATTTCTCTTCGTACCCACTCAGAAATTACTGCGGAATGGGGGCCATTAGTGGCGGAAATGGGGTTGTTTGTCGATATGGCGTTTAGCATTTATATTTAGAGCCCATAATTAGTGATATTTGCCGTCTGAGATAATAAGGTGATTCTCATTATGCTCGCTTCATCTCATAGATAGAGATCTATCCGTTCATTATTAGACGTTCGTTAGATCTTCATTGATTCTTCGTCTCAAGTGGTTAGATATTTTGCCCCCGCAATGCAGAAAACTCGAGAGTCTGATTCTAATTGGCACTTGTAACACATCTGCAGTTGAAAGGGGTTTCCCGCTTCTCTCTAGCCTCTAATATCAGATGTTTTCTAGTCTAAATGTTTTAAGATGTGTTTATTTTCAGGAATATCAAATGGAGGCATCGGGTGCGTCCTCAAATGGGAGCAGTCTTATGAGGGCGTCGAGGAACGATGAGACTGTCAAGGTAAAATATTCCTATCTCAATACAAAGTGCAGAATCATTGATCATTTGTATCAAACTTGAACTTTACGAAAATGGTGAAACACAATTATTTTGGTCGAGAAAATTAAATTTGTTCAGGTGATCGTTCGCTGTCGGCCACTGTCGCAGCAAGAGATCGGACAGGGACATGACAGGTACGGTAGATGAGGGGATTGGGGTACGGTAGGGTTACGGTAGCTACATATTTCTGGAAGCACGCTAGGGTTACTGTAGAGGCCAATTCAAATGCGAAATGTGTTGTGAACAAACGAGGAGCTTGAGGCTACAGTGAATTTGTGAAAACAAGTAAAGACTACGGTCTTAAATTGAGAGGATTACGGTAGATCTGTTTCAGGATCGTGAAGATGGCAACTGATCGAGGACTGATCGAATTGCGGAATCCGAAAGGATCGAATGATGAACCAACGAAGGATTTCACTTTCGATGCCATCTATGATGAGAAGTAAGTGAATTTGGATATCTGAATTTAGTTGTAGTGATCACAAGGTTTCACGAGATTGGTGAGTTGTACTAGATGCATAACATGAACCGTACAGGGTGCATGGAATATTTTGGTTGTCCGAGTTTAGAAGTAGTGATCAAATCCTTTTGCGAGGTTAGAGATTTGTAGTAGATGTGTAGCATGCATTGTATAGGTTGTACAGTGGGATATTTTGAATGTCTGAATTTAGTTGTAGTGATCAAAAGGTTTCACACAGTTGGTGACTCATAGTAGACTCATAGCATTAATCGTACTGGTTGAATTTAAGAAAAACTAGATATAAAGCTTCTCGCCAAATTCTTCTGGGTGGTTTCTGGTTACAACCCCAATGATGTATCGTAGTGCTAACATTGACATAGAACCTTGCGATATAAGGAACACAAATTATGTTCAGTTCCCGTCAAATTGATCTGTACGAAGAGACCTTTCGTGAATTGGTCGATTCCGTCCTCAATGGATTCAACGGAACCATCTTCGCCTACGGACAGACCGGAACCGGGAAATCGTACACAATGGAAGGTGAGAAACGTCGTCCTATCGTTTTTTGGACAATCAAGGAGCTTGTGAGGTGTAATGAGTGATAAACGTCGTCGTTGCAGGTAGTGCAGAAGTGGCGGAGGAGCGAGGAGTCCTTCCCAACAGCTTCGAGCACATCTTCGCCCATATCGCAGCCAGTCGAAATCAGCAATATCTCGTGCGAGCCAGCTACTTGGAGATATATCAGGTGTGTGGTGTGCAGGAGTAGGAAACGTCGTCCCATTGGAAATAAGGAAAAAAGTGAAAGAGAATTCTTAGTGCGTGGGAAACAGCGCCCTGTCGAAAATTCGACAAGAAAGGCGTATAGTATAGTGGATGGGAAACGTCGTCCTTTGATCTTGATGAACTCTTCAATTCCAGGAGGAACTGCGTGATCTTCTCGTAGAGGATGCGAAGCAGAAACTCGAACTGAAGGTATACTGTAGCTTTGATGTTTCATCGTGAATACCTCAGAGTGCACTTTCATTGAAAATAGTTGCCATGGTTTCCAAACGCTCATTGTGAGTATGAGTTCATCTGTAGATTGCGGTTTCAATGCGATCAATGGTCACGAAGGGGGCTGAAAGTTCGGTGACTTTATCGAATTATGCAAACGAAACAAAACTATGTCAGGAGCGTCCGGACACGGGAATATACGTGCCGAATCTGAAGTCGACGGTGTGCAAGTCGATAGTGGAGATACGAAGACTGATGGCAGAGGGAAACAAGAACAGAATGACTGCGTGAGCATTTTGTTCCTCTCGTTATACGAAAAAAAGGTGGAAGTGACTCCATGTTGGTCTGTGTTTCACCTAGAGTATAACCTCTGTGGTAGTGCTGGCGGTTTTGATTTCGTTGACTTCAGTATCATTAAAATTGGTCAAATATAAAAAATCCGTAGACAAACAAAACGACTGTTTCTGGTTTCAACAGTTTCATAATATCTCCGATTTACAAGGTTGTTGATTTGTTGCCGTTGCCCCTGTGATTTATAAGAAAGATAACTCGATCAGAACAATATCTTTCAGATTCACGAATATGAACGAGCGGAGTTCTCGATCGCACGCCATCTTCATCATCACCATCGAATGCAGTGAAATGGGAGGTGATGGACAGAATCACATACGGTGAGGAGGGATGGGAGTACGGTAGATGATCCGGATGAGAACGCGAAGCAGTGATGCGAACCACTTGGCGTGCTCAAACCCGAAAGAAAAATTTCACAATTCAGCGTTGGCCGTCTGAATCTGGTCGATCTAGCTGGTAGTGAGAGACAAGCGAAGACAGGAGCAACCGGAGATCGATTGAAGGAGGTGAGAAGGGTGATATTTGATCTTTTGGATGGTCTAGTCTGTCTAGATCGTATTATCTGTTATCTAGGTTCACTCAGGTTTCATCTTGAATACTAAGATACTAATAATGAATAGAAGGCAATTCTTTCCACTTTAAAGTCGAATAAACTTGTATAAATGACTTTCGTATTAGTAACTTTGGTGTACGGTCAATTTAAGGAGTAAATGATCTTTGATCTTTCCCTCCACTCAGGCGACAAAGATCAATCTGTCCCTTTCTGCCCTCGGGAACGTAATTTCTGCTCTGGTCGATGGAAGAAGTACTCATATTCCATACAGAGACAGCAAGTTGACACGATTACTCCAAGGTGAGAGTTTGAGCGTTGGTTGAGCATGGTGGATTAGGGTTTCGCCGAGGCTACTTGAGTAAATTCGGAAGTGTTAGTTCGATTATTGTACATTTCCCGATGTAAATGTAAATCAGCTTCGCAGTGATTTTGACAAGTGGATCAATGTTTCACTGTAGGTACTAGATCAAATGAAATCCACTGGTCACAATCAATCTGACTCACAGTAGATAGGATACATTATTTCTTGATCGGTGCCTTCAATTATTTTCTTTGTGAACGATTCCAGTCACATTCGGGTTTCACCAATACTGCATCTATCTATAGACGGGGATTACTTGAGTCAATCGATGTTCCATCCTAACTTTGACACTCATTATCTTTTCCCTTTCAGATTCCCTTGGTGGAAACTCGAAGACAGTGATGGTTGCGTGCATTGGACCGGCCAGCTACAACTTCGAGGAGACACTCAGTAAGTGATGATGAGAATGAGAATTGATTCATAGATTACTCGAAAGCGTTATCAGAAATAAGGGTTGTGAAACGGTTATGAGCAAGTAGTGAAACATCATTTCTCACGGATATTTCGGATTTTTTTGTGATTAATGTTTCATGCTTCTTCGAGGTTTCATAGCTTTAATATTACTTTTTCGTCATTGAGCATGGTTAATTTGTAAGGGAAAAAGGGACAGATAAATTTAAAATATTTTGAATCAAATTGAATAAGTACATGCCTTGGCAGGTACTCTCCGCTACGCGAATCGTGCCAAGAACATCAAGAATCGACCGAAGATCAATGAAGATCCGAAGGATGCATTGTTGAGGGAATTCCAGGTCAGGGGTGGTATTCTTTCGTCGATTTCGGCAATGCCGAATTTTTCGGAATGCCGAAAAAATTCGCGACATGCCGAATTTTTTTCCCTTCTTTGGCCGAAAATAGTCCAATTCTTCGACAAAAGTATAGAGAGAGGATGGGATTCGAACCAGAAACCATTCGTACAATAAGCAATCACACAACCACTTGACTACAAAGTCATTTCTGATTCGCGATCATTTCTCTTCTGAATGTTAGTCGCAGTCACTGCTAGTATGTTCGCCGATATTCGCCGATCAAGGGACAGATTGCTACGGTAGTTCAAACTAAGGAATGCCTTTCATAATGCTAACATAACCTTACAGCAAAAAATGCCTTTGCCTCAACTACATTATATCCACCTTAACCTCAACTACAGTATATCTACAGTAACCTCATCTAGAGTAAAGCTACCGTATCCTCATCTACAGAGAAGTTACCGTAACCATACCGTTCTCTAGAGTACCGTGTCTCTGACATCAAATCTGCAATCCACACATCATACTGTTCCTACCATAATTCTGGCGTAACGTATCCTAAGTGAAGTCAAGTCCCAACAATAAATCAATCGAAATAATTTCGGAACTGTCGAAATCCCTTGCCGAATTTCCTTTGTTCTCCTCTCAAAATATTCGTCATTCTAAATAGAGTGCCGAATTTCTCCCCTATAATTTTCTCATTCACCAAATCATTCTGCCGAATATTTCGGCATTCGCGAGGTCCCTCTCATTTTCGGCCGACCGCGCTATCCCCCAGCACGCGCGCGAAATGGATTTCGGAATGCCGAAAATAATTTCGGCACGTGCCGAAATTGGAGAAAGAATACCACCCCAGATACGATTATAGTATTTCGAGAAGTTAAGGCGTATGGTTAATTATGTACAGTTACACAAGTTGACGATTAACGATAATATGGTTTTTATGTTAATAAGGGGTGTAAGGTTAATATTGGGTTGCTTAAAGTTGTCTTGAGTCTATTTTGGATTACGGTAGGGGAGTATCGTGCCATCCAATCAATCGATATCTTCAGGAGGAGATCAATCGACTGAAAGCGATGCTTGAGACGAAGAAGAAGGGAGGAGGAAGACCAATGACGTCGAGTGGAAGAGGTGAGCAGAGATGATCTTTGATCTTTGATTTCAGATCCGGTGGAGGATGGATTTGAGCGAAGCGAAATTTCAAAACATAGCGGGTTGTGGTTACATTGGTTACATTTGGTTACATTCATCTTTACTCGCCATCGCACTTTCTGATTAGTGCTGGAGAAGCAAGTGTAGATTATCATATTCCTTTTTTCATTTAAATGAGCCATAGTTTCGCGGTTTCATATAATGATGTTATCTAATCGAAGACATTTACAATGATTTTATCGACATATGATTTAAAATTTCAATCTTTCAAAATAATTATGATCCCCAATGTCAGCTTCATCGGCGGCCTCCTCTGGAACGGGCGACGATGATTGGGATGGAGCACAGAAGAGAATCGAAAGGGAGAGAGAAGCTATCGAGAATGACGCTAATCTTATTGAAAGTGTGAGTGGGGGGATATTGGGATGGTACGAGGCAAGTATTACGGAATGGTGCTATTGTAGTATTTGAGAAGTTGTTGCAACATCAAACTCACTTTGTGATTTTTTTTGCTAAAATTCTGATTGTGGCGTCGCTATGGACAAATATTGCTGCGCCCTGCTGTTTTGTATTTCGCAGTGTAGTTAATAGGTCAGATGAACACGTCGATGAACACAACAGTTGAATTTATTGGGAAAAAATTATTTAAAACAAGAGACATAATTACGGGTTATTAGGTTGGCGATATCAAATAATCAATAATGAATGTGCAGGAGAAGTCGCGTCTTCTCTCTTCCCTTCAATCTCGAGTGGATGCTCTCGATCAGGAGAAGAGAGCACAACAGGCTGTGGCTGAGAGGCTGAAGAAGATACAGGAGAGTATGCTGGGAGGAGATGAGGTGAGTGGGGGGGGGGGGTGGGATGAGGGAAAGGAATAAGTAGAGACTGCACGGATTTGGTTTATTGTTAGCAGGAATGAGACGTGAAAACTTGATGGTAATAGCGTAAGAGTGAAAACAAATGAATTCAGCGTAGGTAGAAAAAATGACTAGGCGATCTCGTGCTGCAGTGGGTTAATGTGTTCGAGGTTCATCTGGGAGAAGTGATTGCAATTCACCTTTTCTTCTAGGAAAAAAAACGTATCGACGAATTTGAAAGAGCATTTGTGCTTCAGGGAAGTCACTATGTGAGTTCGTGCTGCACGATATTGATTAGGACAAGTTGTACAGCCGCTTTCAATCTGATCATGACTCGTTGTGGTATATAAATCACTACTTTAACAAGCTAGTGTGAACTCTCGAAAAATACACCTATCAGATTTGCGCTGCGATGGTTCATTAAGATTTAATTAAAGATTACGTTTGCAATATCACTTCTGTGAGGGCGAAATAGATATATTTGCAAAGTCAAATGCAACCTAGTGAACAGAGGCTTCATGATTTCGATAAGTGCAAGTTCCACATGCTTTGTCGATCCATCCGTGATGGCCTGTGAAATCAAAACTAATTCGCTTTGCACGTGGAGACTTATTGTCATGAGCGAAGATCACCAACTAGACTGGGGTTGCACCGATGCGTCGTATACGAGTCATTCACGATGAGGTGATCGCACACCGCTTCTTGGTCTAATAAAGCAAATAAATTAAATATTTCGTTCCAGGAAGCGCTGCTCGGTCGGACGCGCGCCCAGAATGAGGAATTGGAACAGAGAAGGAAGATGATTGCTGAGCAGAAGGTAAGGAGGAGGAGGTTACGGTAGATGTGATATGCTCCAAGAAGAGAGCATGATTCGATGAGTGAGGGAGTACTGTAGGGCTAATAGATTAAGGGATTACTGTAGCTAACAATAGTCGATTTGCTTGCAGAAGCGTGAGCGTGAGATGCAGGAGCAATTGGAGCAACGAGAGGAATCGATGAATGAATTCCATTCCACGGTAATTATTGTTTATTAAGAGCGACTTTCTGAATCAGTGAAAATATACTTGGCACTAGCCAAAAATCGAATTCCTCCAAATTTTTTTTGGTAAGTAGCACTCATGTAGTGTACCTCAGTGCTATCATAATTAGTGATCTGGTTGGCCCTCCGCCGAATGGCAACGAATTTTAAAGTGAAACATAACCCAACCGACTTTGTCATTTCGCAATCGATTGAAACGGTGGATATCACAAATAATGCACACTACCTCAGAGAACATCCACCTTAAATTTCATCCCAATCCATTGAAATCTGATTGGGAAAAATCGAAAAATCGATATTTTTGAGCATAAAAGTGGTCCTATCTTTTTCGGTTGTTCAACTATGAACACTTTTTATTTCGTATATCGAGAGATTAATCATTTGTCTAGCTTAGGTAAAAAAATGGAGAAGAAAAATAGGGAACGCCTGAGGTTATGTCCGAAAAACGACAACCAAGTTGAAAAAATCACTTCTCGATTGAGGATTACGGTAGCCAAATTGGCAGCCAGAGTAAAAAAAAATACATGGTTACCTCATTTGCAGATTCTGGAAGAATCTGAGTCACTATTCGCAGATTAGCACCGATTTTAAAAGTGAAACGTAAACCAGCCGGGTTTGCTATTTCGCAATTGTGGCCAACAATCAAATGCTCAAAAAACTCACAAAATTCAGGCTAACATTATGCACTGCTTTTTAATCTATAATAAACGAATAACAAGAACCGTCCGAACTGCAACCCAAAAATTGAAACATATTTCGAATATTCAAATTTTCTCGTCGATTTTAAAAGCAATCACTGTGAAACATCGTGCATAATGTTCGCCTGAATTTTGTGAGTTTTTTGAGCATTTGATTGTTGAACACAATTGCGAAATAGCAAACCCGGCTGGTTTACGTTTCACTTTTAAAATCGGTGCTAATCTGCGGATAGTGACTCAGATTCTTCCAGAATCTGCAAATGAGGTAACCATGTATTTTTTTTTACTCTGGCTGCCAATTTGGCTACCGTAATCCTCAATCGAGAAGTGATTTTTTCAACTTGGTTGTCGTTTTTCGGACATAACCTCAGGCGTTTCCTATTTTTCTTCTCCATTTTTTTACCTAAGCTAGACAAATGATTAATCTCTCGATATACGAAATAAAAAGTGTTCATAGTTGAACAACCGAAAAAGATAGGACCACTTTTATGCGCAAAAATGTCGATTTTTCGATTTTTCCCAATCAGATTTCAATGGATTGGGATGAAATTTAGGGTGGATGTTCTCTGAGGTAGTGTGCATTATTTGTGATATCCACCGTTTCAATCGATTGCGAAATGACAAAGTCGGTTGGGTTATGTTTCACTTTAAAACTCGTTGCCATTCGGCGGAGGGCCAACCAGATCACTAATTATGCTAGCACTGAGGTACACTACATGAGTGCTACTTACCAAAAAAATTTTGGAGGAATTCGATTTTTGGCTAGTGCCAAGGTCTAAGGCAAAGATTTTCACTGACTCAGAAAGTCACTCTTAATTACCAGCCGGGACCGCGCGCTCCCCGGCTGGATGACGCCGGGTTATGTATTTAGCTGGGTTGTGAGAACCTTTGACCTGCTATGCCCGTCATTTTCAACCTTCTGGAATCTTCTGGACCTGTTCCCGTCATTTCGAACTTTCTAGAAGCCGCTAGACCTGTCCCCGTTATTTCGAACATTCTAGAAGCCGCTGGACCCGTCCCCGTTATTTCGAATATTCTAGAAGCCACTAGACCCGTCCCCTGTCATTTCGAACTTTCTAGAAACCGCTGGACCCGACCCCGTCATTTCGAACATTCTAGAAGCCGCTGGACCCGACCCCGTCATTTCGAGCATTCTAGAAGCCGCTGGTTCTGTCCCAGTTATTTCGACATTCTAGAAGGTTCTAGAAGTTTCCTCTCATTTTCGAACAATCCAGAAGGTTCTGGAAGATTCCCCCCAATTTCTAACATTCTAGAAGGGTCTGGCACATTTCCCGGTAGTTTGATTACTGCAGGGTTACGGTAGGTATACGGTAGTCAGAATTACGGTAGTCAAGGTTACGGTAGGTATACGGTAGACAGGGTTACGGTACTTGAGTGGGGAGGGGGCTCCCGACTTGTTTACACTTGTTTCCTCTGCGTCTCTGCCCCAGACATACCCCCTGGCACTCTCGCCTAGGTGGACAAACACACGAACACGCACAGGGAGACATCTCTCCCTTATTAAGGAGTAATAATGATTCCACGGCTTTATTTAAAATATTTGTTGTACTGTACCTAGTTGGTTTCGAGTTTCTGAACTATCATTTGATGAAAGGGAATATGGGAGATTCGATTGAGTGAGCCTCTCGTACCTAGATAATATTAATAAATCGTATGTGCAGGTGACGAATCTGAAGCAGGAATTGGAGGGACGTCAGCGACGGCTGAAGAAGATGTACATCAAATTGCAGAAAGTGAGGGGATTTATGTTTCCAAAAGTATCATGGATTGATTTCTGGCCAGGGAAATGCTGGTTTCAACGTTAGGCCATAATCGCCGATTGTGAGAAAGGACGATTGAACGGAAGAAGACGATCGAAAATTTGAAAACCATTGTAAATGTATGAAGGCGCGCAAACTAGTTCAACGTTTGGCCATAGTCGCCGATAGGGAGAAACGACGATTCTATCTTGGAAGCTATTTGAAAAAAAACATCAAAACGATTATATATTGCGGTGTTTTTCTCGGTTCGCAAAGATCAAAGATCAATCTCGATTGCTCACAGGCGCGTATGGGACTGGAGGACGCACGGCTCTCCTCATCATCAGAGCGACAAGAAACGGAGAATAGCGTCACTGAGCTGACGAAGGAGCTCAAATTGAAGTGAGTCGTTTGAATATTTGAATTTCCCGCCGAATTCTATCCTTGAAATATCATCCCTGTCGATTTTTCGAAAGGGGCGCCTCCGATTTGCTAGAGAAGCATCCGTGACTTTACAATGCCTTCCTTCTTCTCTTTGGTGCGCGTCTCACACAGATGACGTGATACGTGATCCTGATTTATTTCTTGATTCCAACCAAGAATTATCGGCGATCTGCCAAGGCTTGACACTGGACAAAGTTCAGCCTTGATTTGATAATTACCTATTTGACTTCAGCTTCTCTTGTTTTCCCGAGATATCTCATTGCACTCCTCGATTCAAATACACTTTTGCTTGTTGTCTGCACACTCTAAATAATCTGAGCCCTCTCAATTAGTACTGCTATCTCGTTTGCGCACTTAGTAGAAATACTTGAGACATGCCCTAGAGTAGCGAAGAGAGACAACAGCGAATTAGGAGAGAGACAAGAAGGGTGTGCGGTGAGAGAGCACTTGAAATGGAGAGGACAGTCCGCATGCAATATGAACATTACTGGCAGGCCATGGGAAGTAATGAAACGCAGTCCCGCTACTATTCCGAGACCCCCTAAAATTTGGCAAAAGAGGATTAGCAGCGAGTGGTTTCGATCCACCGACCTCTGGGTTATGGGCCCAGCACGCTTCCACTGCGCCACGCTGCTGACGGTGGGTGGCAAGGGAATAGCGCTCTAGAGGGTGAGGAGGGAAAGAGAGGGAACAGTAGTTTTTGAGGGCTCTTTGTTGGTGACCCATTGTATGAAACCCAAGTATCAATGGTAAATAGACGTATGTCTATCTCATGTGCGTGATCTCAACGAGAGATCGATGTCCAGTTATTTCTCGGTTCTCGGCTTCCTCTTCTTTCATTTTTCTTCTTCTCTTTTCCTCCGGACACGCCGGCAGTTATTTTTCCGTCTAATGTCTTAATAAAAAGTGGCTGAGAGGTGACGAGAGGAAGAGATCGGAAGGGGGTTAAGAGGGGTGAAGAAGTGTGTTAGCAGTTGTGTGATATCTCTTTCTTTCTCCTCTTCCTCTTTCTTCCGAGAGACGACCCCGTGGAAGAAGGAGATGATAGGATGTAAGGCAGGCTTGCCAGGGAGAGAAGGGGGGGGGAGGCATCCCCACATTTCTTCCCCTCCCCCATCCCCTCTTCTTCCTCCCCGTGTTGTCGTTCCTAGAATGAGGGGCAGGTAGGACCAGCCGCGTTTTGCGAGGGAAAGATAGGGAAGAGCAGCTAGGAGGATCGGTGTTTCAACAGTGGTAGATGTACGGAGGGCAGTGCTAGTTATGATCGTCGGTCCGGTTGAAAAAAATCTATCAATAAATCTCGTATATTTCCCGGATTTTTGAGGTTTTCATGAACCTATAATCCATTCTCAAACTCCCCCTCTCTTTCTTCATTACCTTCTTTACGGCCCTCAAGCGGCGCTTTTAACGCGGCGAGAGAAGTGAACGGTTTAATGGGTTGATGCGTTTCACGGGGGGAGATATTTGAACGCCCCACCTCGCCATTCTTTCTGTAGAATACGGTACCTAACTCGGTCAGAGATGTGCGCATTAGTAACATCGTCTTCTTCTTCTTTCCCGACTACAAGGTTACAATCGGAGCTGCGGGAAAGTAGGCTAATAATCTTATGTTCTTGTTCACTCTCCGAGAGCTATTTTATGTGTGGCGCCGAACCAATCTTTGCTTTTTTGTTGTAAGGGGAAAGGTTAGGAAAATAGAGCAACAGAAGGGTGAATACGTGTGTGAGGAGTGCAGAGGACAAGGTGGATTCGTGTTCGGGAGGGAGCTTATCCCTTGCTATTTTACTAACTCGCTGGTATCTGATCAATTTTTTTAGTTCAAAATGAAATTAATATGCTTGGCCTCCAGCGAGTATCGTGCCTATCGATTCGACAATCTCGATTGTGAGGTTAATCCGATCTGATTAGAGAGGAAGGAGACCCCGCGGGGGATTGCCTATAGGCGGAAGAGATCACTCACTTCCCTCCCTCTATTCAATCTGACCCCCCCCCCTCCTCCTCTGACACTCTCTTGTTATCACCCACTCTCTCGCTCCCGATGAGTAGCCACTCTCTCCATTTCCCGTGATCTCTCTTCCTAATTGGACGGTCTCGGACTCTCCGCCCGTTCTCCAACTCTAGTATCAACAAAATCTACCGAGAATTGTACGATCGGTGAATCATGGCCGAGAGTGACTCGGCGGATTCCTGATTCATGGTTGGGGTTAAAGTGGGGTAGTTCGGTATGCGCTAGTCAATTCCTAATTCAATAGAAAGTACAAACCAATAGAGTACTAACATGTCAGCTGGAGAAGCTATCAAGAGGCCAAAGGGTATGCTAATTACAAGGGGAGGTGAGAGGAAGGAAGGAGGAGGAGGGGAGGGGGAGTAGGGTTATTCATCAAGAGTAGCAGTCTCTCTCACTCCCTTCTCCTACAAGTGAGTGGGTGCGCGAGTCTGATCAAATAGACAATCCATTATTCCCCCTCCTCAACCACTCCCTCGTTCCTTGATCAATTCCCCGTGTCGATTACACTTCCGTAACCTACCCCCATAGATACCTGAGCGCGCTTTTCCCTGTATCCAGATGTTTAGCAGAATGTTCTAGACGCGACGGGTTAGATAGAGCGGTAGGAGGAGGTGAGGAAGGAGCCGCGCCTACCCCAGCGAGGTGTTATTGTAGCATCATTCTCCAAGAGAGTGAACAGGATAATGGTGTCTGGTTGGAGCAGTGTTCGAAAAGTATGTCAAAACTGACATGAGGTGCCCGACGAGGTCGGGAAAAAATTAGGTGAGGTGCCCGAAATAGTACCCGAAAAGTTGAATTTCAAGTGCTCTAGCATCTCTCCGTTGCGAAAACTACCGTAATCAAAACCTTTTAATTTTTCGTTGGCGCTAAAATTGCACATGTCAAGTGAGTCGAGGTGCCTTTCTCAGCCATTTCTTGACTATATGGTTAATTTTTTTTTCAAAAAAAAGTAGAGACTGCCAGACGTTCGATTCAATCTGCCGCATGGTATAAAATTCAAAAATAAATTAACTACGTACATTCAAAGTTTCACAAAAATTGGTCATGTCAGATCACATGTCAAAATCGATACAAGCCAATATAACGAATGTGGCATATGATCCGATATGATCCGATAGGTTTTAGATGAACGTATTCATTATTACACAATGCTAGTAAAGTATATAGGCGGCCAAAATTATTTTCAATTTTTTTTAAAGTCGAGGTGCCCGAAAAAATAGGTCGAGGTGCCCGACGGCAAAATGCTTTTGACATGACTTTTCGAACACTGGGTTGGAGAGAGACATTTGTAGGCAAGGCATGTCTTGTTCTATCTACCTCTCTCACTCCTTCCCTGCCCCTTTCCATTCATACTATTCTTGGAATAGCGTGGAAAACAGTATTGATCCCTTGGAGGGTTCATGAAGCCGCACAAGTCGTCCATTAGTTTTCTCCCTTTTCGTTTTCACGAGTATTTGGTGTCACATTGTTGTACCTTCTCCTGGATGTCTTCTTCTTCTCTTCCTTCCTTTCTCCTCCTCTTCTCTCCTTCCCCGGTTGACTAATGGATCAGAGAGAATGGAGGATGGCTCTCGAATTTCACCGTTGCCAACTGATCTCCCATCCCTCCTCCCTCTGTCTCTCGATCTTGATCCCTTCCCTCCCCTCTAACCTTTGACACACTCGAATTCTCTCACGACCCTCAAGGGTTCTTCACCCTCTTCCCATGAGCCATGAAGTGCGCCAGAGTCTGTGATTTGGGAATCGTCGCCTCAGCTCCATTTCGTGCCGTATTCAATGACAGAAAAGCGTGGAATTCCCCGGTGATAAGACCCCGGTTATCAATAAGAAGAATCTCAGCTTGATAGGGGCGACAAAGGGGTGAATTGACGTGCAAAGGAAAGGCTGTGAGTCAGAGCGGTTTCCATAGCGAAAAAGAAGGGGGCTCCGTAGTTTGTTGATTCACGTGGAGGCAAGGTGAGTAGCGGTTCCACTCGGGTTTATTAGTCAGTGGATTTGGTGACTGAGATGATTGTTCCAACCACTCTCTCATTCAACAATCTAATATTTTTAAACGCTTCGTTACATATCTGATCGACATTTGTCGTCGTTATCCGATCTTGCTATCTGATAGTTCTTTCGCATTTTCTTCGTTCTGTTTTGCAAAGTTTTCGGCAGAATCTCCCCGGCAGTTTTGTGCCACAACGGTTGCTCAATTGGCGTGTGATGCTCATCGTCCAATAAGTCGCTCATGGTCAAGTTTAAATAATTCCAAACCCTTCCTCATTCCGTACCTGGCCTTTCCTATGTACACCATCAGGCGTGTGTAACTGTAAATCGCCTTGATTGAGGAGGTAACTTTCCTTTAACCTCCCTCCATTGCAGACTTCTCATCGTCGAGAATTTCATTCCTCTCGAGGTTCGCGAGAGAGTCGAATCGTCCGTCAGCTGGGACGACGACAATCAACTGTGGACGAGACCATCCAGTGAGTTACCTATCGATGCTAAAACCAGGAAGTTTGAAGTAGGAAGTAGGTGATGATAGGAACGATTTATTCCCTTGCCTCCATTCCTGGGGATTTTTGCGCGCTACGCAACTCTCTAATCAGCGCAAGCTTCATTGAGCATGATAGTATTGTTTTAGAGAGAGATAAGGAAGGTCATTTTGGGTTTAAGGACATTAGTCTTTCCTACCCCTCCCGTTCTGAATGTGAGGGGCAACTGTAGTAGGCTTGAGGGGGCATGTTCAAGTTGTCCGTCCCCCCCCCCCCCTAAATGGCGCTAGCAGAAAGAGAGGTTGTTGTCGTCTATCTCACCATCTCTGTCTCATGTTTTCCCCTCCCTCCCTCACCCCCCCCCCTTCGGCCTCGCTCCTCCCGCCCTCTCTCCCCTCTGAGAAGCATCTCGCAGTGCATGGGAATCGATGCGCTAACGGGGAGGAGCTAGGAGGGAGGGAAGGGGACATCACGCAACCCCCCCCCTCCCTCCCTTAGCGAGCCGTTACTATCATGATGAGACAGAGAAGCAGCGCTTCTTTTCGGGTCCCATTTATGGGTGTTGTTTGTCGAGATTTAGATGTAGTTGTGCTTCTTTGAGGTTATCGTTATCTGGGAGACATTGCCATCTATAGGGCCGTGCGGATGCGCGAATTCACCTAGTGCGCGTTTCCAATTCTTCACCTCATTTTGTTTCCATTTATTACGGTTGGTTGTCGAGATTTAGCAGTGATTATTTGTTTTTTTAGAAATGGTCAAATCGCGCGCAACATTGGCACCTAGGGCATTTGCTCATCTATATGTTTGTGCTGATACGCGAATTCACCTAGTGCCCTTTTCAAATTGACCAGGGCGAAATGAATTGGCGTAATGGGGCGACCCGCTGATTATTCCTCTCCTCTATTCCCCGCCCTCTTGAATCCTCCTTTCTCTCTCTCTTGATGATCTGTCCATTGCACTCTCACTCAATTCCCTCCTCCTACCCACTCATTATTATATTCCAAGAGGGAGATGGTTATCTCATCAAGAGATTGGAGGGGCACACTTCCGACCTGTAGTCGTTTTGCAGAGGAAAAGGGAACGGCCGTATCGGCGATCTGTAGTGTCCCCGATCCGTAGTGTTATCACTGTGTTTGTTTTTTTCTGTGGTAGAGTGAATGATGGTTGATGATGACTAGGTGATTCCGTGCCGCTAGGTGTGCTGATAAGATGCTAATGATGTTATTGCTGATTTGATTGAATATGGAATTCAAATATAATTCCAAGTACTTGGTGCTTTGGGGCTGCGCAGTTTCTTGATAATGTCTGAGATTCTTGATGTGTTGATTTTTTATGACCTTTCCTGCGCAACGATCAATCCACTCCTATACATAATCTTGAGTTGCCCTTGCCTAGCTTCACTCTTCATCCAATCTCTCCCTTTCAGCCTCGACAGCAGGCGATGATTCGGGTGTCGGATCGACAGAGGAAGTGAGATACGAATCAATCGTCCCCGAAGAGGTCTACGAAGCCAGACCCGTGAGTTGATTGATCTTTGATCTTTATGAATTAACTATCCGGTGACTAGTTGCTCTTGTGCTGCACGATTTTTACAAAGGAAGCAGGCTGGCCGAGATTCAATGTTAACTCCTCCATCCTGAACACACATATTTGAGATTCTGATTACTAGTTGATTTTGCGGTGCAGTATATTTTCAAAGGAAGTCTGTGCGCATGAGGTTCAATTTGAAATTGACTATCAATATGAGGAAAAGAAGCGAGTGGAACCTGGGAAGTTAATTAGAAAATGAAGGCATGTCAAGTTCGATCAGCGGTTGATGAGAGGAGAGAGAGAGAAGGGAGAAGCGAGAGAGAGCAATTAGAGAAAGAGCGTAAGCGAGAGATGAAGGAGGATCGAGAGAGTGCACATGGTGTATGGTAATTCGTGTAAGCATTGATCACCATTGGAGGACGGAATTGAATTGTAAGCGACTTTTCCATCAAAGGAGATTGCGGAATTGTATGGTCTACCCAATCCGCTTTACGATGCTAATACTGGGCACTTTTTTGGGTGGCAGCAAAACTGTGGTCGAAAGGGGGATAGCCATTCTTTCCCTTACAATTGGAACAATATCCTCTAGTTTTCTTTTGTTTGGTAGGTTGTTCTGACACTGATTGCCTTTCGTTTCTCCTCCTTTTTCTCTGCCATGTCGTTAGGGAACAAATTGGCGTTCTCCGCTCGCGCATTTAGAACGACCGCATTTTCTGGAGGAGTGAGCCCGTCTCGTATTTCGCTTTTTTTCTTTTACCCTTTTTCTCCCCTTCGAATTGACGTCTCTTTCCTTCTCACAATGTTTGCGCAGGAGCTGATTACTTTCGGTGGGGTGAGAAGGAGGAGGGAAATTCAGTAGGGGCGATTTGCAAGGAACATTGCTGTTTCACCCGCCTGAGATTAGCACCGATTAGCGAGCTTGTTCAATTCTTGCCTGTCTGTGCCTTTTTAGAAAATATAACTAATTTCAAGGAACTTTTTGCGTGTATGAGTGTAAATTGTACCAAGGTGTCGCCACCTTATTGCAATTGCATTGTTTTGCTGGATAGGATCAGCGGAATGAGTCAATTCTCTGAGAATGTGAATGGGTCTTTGTCGCTGACTTCCGCCTTCTGCTCGCGTTTTTTTCATGGTGTTAGCTGCGATAATGTTCGTGATGTTAATTTTTTTACATGACATGGACATACTAACATTTTCTATGCAGCATTGAGAACTATAGTGTGGCGTTGAAACACAAATTATCCTTGTATGCTCCCCCCTCATCCTTCCATCTCTCTTTTCAGATCGCCACACAGGGCGCACGTCGTCCAATGTCTCGTGTGGAGCGTGCTCGTATCGAGCACGCTCGTGACCGTCTGACGCGTCGCGGTGCTCAATCCCGTCCTCCCCTCTTCGATCCCCCACCCCATGTGGAAGCATCCATGCCTGAGGAATTCGCACGATTCTGTGGAGAGAATGTACTCATATTCAACACCGTCGAACGGGCCCCGCGAAGAGTCAGAGACATCAATGAAGCCATTAGTCAGGTACGGTAGGGGTACGGTAGATGGGGATGGTAGATTACTGTAATCAAATGAAGGGTATCATACAGTAACCCCTTGCAGGCCAAATCCTCGTCGATCGAGCGTCCGATGTCCTCTTCTACAGTGACGCTGGACCTCGGAGGATCGTCGTTGATGACGTCATCGTCGAATCGACCACCATCGAGAAGCCATCTGAGAACACCATCGGCTGGAAGGTATTCTTGTAGGAACAAGAGGATTCGGTGATTGGATGACGCAGTGACGCAGTGAAGTCACGGGGTTACTTTACCAATTATTTCGTATGCGGATTGTAGTTGATTCATGGTTATTTTTATCAGCAATGAGTGGAAATAATCGTCTAAAGTAGAATCCTTTTGGTATTGAATTGACTATGAAACAGAAATTCACCTGGCGGGGAAAAACTCAAAATCGTCCGCATTGCAGATCTCGCTCAAAAAACTCCTCTGCCCGCAACGCGCTTCCCTCTGCACCCGTCCCCTCCGACAGAAGTACGGTAGGAGGACCGATCAAAGGTATTGATTACTGATTTGTTTTCTACCTATGACCATAGTTCTACTACATTTCTATAATATCAAATGAATCGTATGTGTCTTATCCTAACGTCTGTCCATTTCAGTATCCCCTCTGGGCCTTGGCCCCGCTCGTTCCACTCCGGCCTCCGTGGTAGTCTATCCGACGGCCCGTGGACTGGTCGGGACGAACAAGAATCGTCACTACTGATCGGCCTACCGTACCCTTCCGACCCTTCCTCCACTACCGTACTCCTACCACCTCATCACCTCCCCCTCCCACACAACACACAACAATTACAACACCAGCAACAGTACCATCACTATCGATCGTCGGATCTACCGTACTCTGGGTACTCGTCTACCGTAACCCGTGATCTGCTCGGGATCCCAGTATTCACTGCCTCATCGACTCCATCGACGTCATCGTCAGACGAGGCATCAGAAGGCATCTGTGCAGACTACGGCGGAAGCAGCAGTCAAGGCGACGAGAAGGTACGGTAGATAGTTAGTTATCGATTGATGGGGGTTATGGTAGTCATGGTACGGTATCGCCATATTGACTAATTGCAGGAATCGATCGATGACGAGGACGAGGACACGATCTACGAGACGCTAAAGTGGCGCGGACGCGTCACGGCCGCCGTGGGCGCGCCAGTTGACACGACGCCGACGCGTCTGACGCGTACGTCCGCGCTTCCGTGGCGGGCCGCGTCGGCCCCTCGCCATCTCTCCCCCTCACCCGCCCCTCCTCCACTTCGTCATCGATCATCCATGACATCGGCCTCACCGCTGAGCTCATCGGGAGTATTCTCAGCCTCATCGTCATCATCGAATCTATCCACTCGATTCTACCTTGGCCCTTCTCGTCCTCTGATGTCCTCATCGATGACCTCATCTCCTCGTCGTACTCCCTCTCGCATTCCACGACCATCAGTGGGCGCCCCTCACCTCGCCCGTCAGATGAGTGCTAGCTATGGAGGAAGAAGTGCCTCTCTCGAAGTGACCTCATCTTCAGGAGGAGGAGTCTTGGATGGAAGTCGTGAGTGTCTAGCAGAAGACGATGACGACGATGATGAAGAAGGAGGAGGCCAAGGAAGACGTCATGGTCGTCTCCTTCTTCGTGCCTCTATCCGACAGGCGTCCCTCGACGTACTAGAAAGGGCCACTCAGAAGAGGACTCCCCGAGGCCCCCGAGCAGTGGACGAGAGATGCGATGCTACGCCCCGTCTCCGTTCCCTACCCCCGCCCTCTCTCACCGAGCGCCGAATCCTAACCCGTCGCACCCAGCAACCACCGCCCGGATACACGGCCGATGCGCCACTAGCGATGCTAGCAAGGAGCATGAGAGGTGAGCAGAATTCCCATTGCGTGAGCGAAAGCGACAAATCCGAAATTGCAGAATCGTTCATGGCACGCGTGCGCACACCATCGCCCGAGCCTCAGACGAAGAAGAGAAAGCGAAAGGACCCGTGGGCAGAGCAGCAGCTCAGTCTGTACAGGTGAGTGGAGGACTGGGAATAGCAGAGCCGGGAAATGGTGAGAACCAGAGGTTACGGAGGCTGTTTTTCAGAATGACGTCAACGACGTGCCGCGACTGCAGACACGAAGCGAGACTGGCGAGAAGAGCAGTGAGAGGAGTGGCCGGATCCCATCGGTAAGCACGAGAAGAATTAGAAGGGGTAATAGCAAAAGTTTGGCAAAAGAACTGCCACGAGCCGGGATCGAACCGGCGACCTTCCGATCTTCAGTCGGGCGCTCTCCCAACTGAGCTATCATGGCTGATGTGTGACGGCGTGGGGAATGATACTTTGTTCATGGCGCCTTCCTCACCATCCACCGTCAATAACTCTCCCATTCTCAGGCAATCGCACACTGGTCGTGTACAGAAGCCCCTGGTGGTCGCCCGTTCCCGATGTATCTGCGAGAGGATTACGGTAGCATCGAAGCCGATCGATCGATCTACCGTATCCACGTCTGAGTTTGCCTACTACTACAATCTGGCGGTGTTATTCGCGGCTCTGGCCTTCCTCGCCCGTTGTCTGATTACGGTAGTCGAACTAAGTTATTGATCGAGTACTGACGAGCTTGCGATAGAACGATATCGTACGATTAGTGAGATTTTGCTATTGTTGTTGTGTGTTGTCCCCTCCCACCACTTGAGATTACTGTAACCCATCCAAATTCGATTCCCCTCCCCCAAGCGCGTTGCGGGCTCTTCCTTCACCCCTACTAAGATTGTGTATTTGTGTTGTTTTAGTTGCATGGATAGGTTAGTTCACTTCCTACATAGATCTCCTTTCTATCAGAGTTCCATCCCAAATATTGATGAATACACCTTCCCAAATCTCTATTCCCTTCCCAGTCATTTACTAAATATCGATCCCTTACTCACAATTGTTGTAAGGTTTCCGTTGACGAGACAAACGAAACGAGGTTTTACTCTAATCCAGTAGATAAAAGTTAATTATCGATTCGTTTTATTCGCAGATATTCGTCTTATTAGTTGTAAAATTGTTCGGCGCCGAGCGTCTCACCACGAAAACCACAGAGTAGAATACTGTATTCCACATCCGGTTATCGATTGTATCATTTTCGCATGTGCTGTTGTCGTTTCGCTAACGTCGAGCAATAAATGAATGCTTTTACCGAGTTTCGCAACAAAGAAATGCACAAGTATGGAATTGAGATCATCGAGATATGATAAGGAGACATGTAAGGCACATAAAGAAAGATTACAGTAACCACCAGTTGAGCATACGGTAGAATGAGATGTCGAATCGATTATTGAGACTACGAGCGAATCTATTGCATCTGTGCTTCAACCCGTTTTCGTTCGAGGAATCTGGGAAATAAATCAGTTATCGATAGCTGACGAGAGAGAGAGTATCTTACCGTATCCGAAGGCACATCAGAAGGAAGATTGCAGAAACAAGAAGTAGAAACACACCCACTACCATGTAGGCGATCGCCAGCGTTTTATTGCTACCACCTGAGGAATATCGATATCGGGTACCGTATTCGGCGCTACAGTATACCTGACCACGCTTCAGCTGTGATGTAGAAGAACTTTCTGCCGCGCCAAGCAGCAGTTGGATAATCTGAGGGGATACGGTAGTCGGTTAATCGATACGATGGTCTTACTGTAGAAGACTCTCAACGTGTAATTCCCTGCAGGCAATCCCCCGCTGTAGTTATCGACTTCGGTATCGAGCACGCGGTAGATCTTACGGAACCGAAAATTGATCGAAGGTGAGAGGAGCGGAGACTCGAAAGATCAAAGATCAAAGATCAACATGCTCACTTTGGTAGTGCAGCAGCTCTCATCCATACGATGAGGTCGATGTTCAAGAATCCAGTGCCGACGCTCTCCCTTTCCGCCTCGTCCGCCTAATGACGAAGAGTTTCATAGGTACGGATAACAATTGCACATCTCGCCAGAATTTGGGCAGAAGCACGTGCAACATTTTCGTTGTATCCACCATGATTTCATATCGGACTACATCTTTTCCGTATACCATGCACATTGAAGAATCAATCTATGATTTTCGTTGAGTAGATACGAGATTGTTTCCACAGATCGCTCCGGATGATCAAATTACTTGGTCAGAGATCGTCAAGAGCGACTCGTGAAGCATACCCGATTTTAGAATTGAATGAACATTCTTGAAAAAGAGACCAAATGCAAAATGACACAAATGACACAGACAATCAACAAGCAAATCTTTCAAGAACGAACCGTGGTCGGAGCGCCCAGTTGACAGACGTCTCTTTGCCATGATGGAGGTCGGACTGTTCCCTGAGAAGGAAGATCAAAGATCGGAATCTAGAGATGAAAAATCAGATCACAAGTCGCTAACCTTGAACGCATCACAGAGAGTTTCGTTCTCGCCATAATCCGGATTCTTAAACTTCTGCTTTCTGACATAATCGCTGACTATTCCTCTGAAATTGAGAAGGGTCAAAAATGGAATCAAGGATGTACAGATTCGTAGACATGTCTGGGAAATGAATACTCGATAGATCAAAGATCAAACCTCGCAGTGAAGGGTATTGGCGTACTGGGGGTACTCGCGTCGGGCGTCGTATGCAATGAGAAAGTGTCTGAAAGTTTAGAATTGTCTAGCACAATGAATAGTTTGAAGTTACCATTGAAGAGTGAGTCAGCGATGACTCCGCAGGGAGCGATTGGTTTCCTGCAATGAACGACGTAGATTACCTCACTTTTCTAATAGGGTTGTCAGAATGAAGAATTCGTCTCTTCAATCGTCGGATGGATCACCGCTCATAGAGACGAGAGCATACACGGTTTGAAGATTCCAATTCATCATCCCTTTCTATGGACAAAATTACATACTTGATGTTATCCGTAGGATCGACCATCATTTCAAGGGGTGAACAGCCGTCTGTGTCATCCAGTTTGCCGTGTCTAGAAAGTTTCTCGATTAAAAGTTGAAGAATGAGGGATTTTGTTCGTTCAATATTGGATAATTTCGTTCCAACTCAATAACTATGTCTAGACGATCACTCACAATTGCATTTCACTCCGACTGGCCATGTACAGCCGCGAATTTTGATAGAATCCATCTAGACCGTAGTAGAATTTGACCGGATTCTGCAATGGAGATGCGATATTATCTTGTTCTACATGACATCTATTGCTATCGGCATGGCGGCGTTTAAATATGACTAACCGTGAAATTATTCTTCAATTCGATGGGAAACACGCACACAATCTTGGCTGTTGGAACGTAGTCGCCCCTTCAATATGAATATATTTAAAAGTTCTGAGATGTGGAATCTCTCAACTCACTTTTCTTCGCTCTTTTTCGTGATCAGATCAGTGCAATTCGTGTAGTCAACAGCGACTTCGAAGGCTGAAAATAATATGGATTAAACTCCGCCCACTAATCGATAATCGCCAGTAGATAGCATACTATTGAGTGCAGATAGGTACATGAATACTCCGATAATGGAGCATGCAATACCGAGTACGAGAGTGAGGGGAAGAGCACATTGGGCATTCAGCACCTGAGAGACCATTTGAGATTGGAAATGAAAGAAATCTTGTGGGCGTCGTATCTACATCAGAAAGGAGAACAATCAAGGATATTTACCGAAAAAGTGAATCACATGCGTTAAAGGAGGCGTATCATGAAAAATTAGTTCATGTTGTTGAGATCATGATCCGATTGGAATCCATGGCGATGTTAGAAAGCCGAAGTTTGAAAGTAGCGCATCCACTCTGGACCGAGATATCCGCGTTCAAAGTATCAGGATAAAACAGGGAAAAACCCGCGAAGAATTCAAATATTTTATGGAGCGCTAATGGGGAGGAAGGGAAGGTAGATCAAGAAGATAGATGGAAAGGTCATCGTTGTCTCGCAAACTATTGATTGGCAAGGGAGGGATTTTTGTTTGTTTCCGTAGGCTCTTCCCATCGACAAAATCTGATCTACTCCTTTTCAACTTTCCAAAAGTTTCTTGGCAATTTTCCAGAATCTTGCAAAACTCGGCATATCGTTGTAAGAGTCGCTATGCTTGAATTTCAAAAGTTCATGATACACCTCCTTTAATGATAGCGCAAAGAATACAATTATGTTTTTCACCGATATTCTGAATTTCAGAATCGTTTTCTAATCTCAGAAGTTCATGGGATTCTAAAAACTCAAAAGAACGCACTGGTCGAATTGCAGGTAACCTTTGCTGTCGCCAAGCTGTGTCTGCAAAAGATGAAAATTCCATTGTAATTTTAACATTTTGGATAATCACGATTACTGTGAACAATAGTTTTACTGACCTTTCGGACGATTCTTCGCTTTTCTTCTTCTTACTGGAATGTGCACTGTGTTCTCCTCATCTTCTGCCATTCGTGCTGAACTGACAGTTTTTGACCTATTCAAAAAGGACTCTGAACGAAATGAGAATGATGAGGAGGGAACATTCTCCGAGGAAAGGTTGCGCCAAGAAAACAGAAAAGGGCCCAAAACTGTTCCAATAAAGAAAGAATCATTCGAAAACAGTGAACAAACAAGGTTGAGATGAGCAGTAAAGATTAGAGAATGTTCTACAAATGCGAGAAAAAAATGATCCAACGCAACTTGAACATCAAGCATTTTTGGAAGAAATAAACAATGAGCGAAAAAGAGGTGAGCAATAAAGGGGTGTGAGGGTAGGATCGTTATCATTCCCCGCAGTGACTAAGAAACGAATCAATCTTCGTTTACCCCAAGGAAAACTCCTAATCTTGACGATTTCTTCACAAAATCATCGGTCAAAGTGAACCCTTGAACTGGTGCAGAGTGGGAACACTTTGAGAACTGAGGAGAAGAAAGAAGGGAGGAACGATTTCGGTGAGCGAACGGGAAATGAAGTGGGGCTATAAAGAGAGAGCGTAGGAATTGAAGAGGGCGACAGAGAAAGAAAGGGAAGAACTACCGCTAATTGAGACGATTTGAAGAGATCGTAGAGGAGTCAGAGACGAAGAGAGGACGAAAGATCGATGAGTATTGAGTAAGAAGGAGAAGGAAGAGGGAGAGAGAGGAATAGACACACAAACGTACTGTTGAAATGTGGGTAGAGAGAGAGTGGAGAGTGGAAGCAAACTTGTTTCAGCTTTGAAGAGCGAGTAAAAGTTGGCGATTTCTGTAGTCGGATGGAACGGAGCACAAAACGAGTGGAACCATGTGATTTCCGCAGTTTATCGGAAGTAAAACATCGTCGCCAATCAGCATCTGGTAATCAAAACCCATTGAAGCATGCTGAAATTGTGAAAGCAACTAGCAAAAAATACGGCAAAAGACATTCCCATGCCGGGAATCGAACCCGGGCCGCCTGGGTGAAAACCAGAAATCCTAACCACTAGACCACATGGGATGGTGGCTGCTTCGGCTAAGGATCTGCATACTAGTCTGCACATTTCGCAGAAATCAAGAGTGATCAATGGTCTCACTCACGACCGTCAAGTAGCAATGAAGATCATTGAAACCTTCTGTTAATCAAGGACATCTCTTCGCGCTGATAATGAGTGTGTGAAATGAAGAGACACAGACGATTGGTGATTGAAAACCTCTGTAGTCTCAAGTCTGTAGTCCGTAGAAAGGTCCTTCTACCTCCCTCTCATTCGAATGAGTTCCCATTCGAATTGAACCGCACACCTTTCGTCGTCTTATCAGTACTGCGACGAGAAAGGGATAACAATCGGAAAAGACTCCTGTCATGGTCTTACTCTCACTTTTACTCCTTATTCCAATTGCATCATCACTGAGTAATTTCCCGATTGTGAGTACGTCGTACGGCAAAGTGAGAGGATACGAATACAGAGCGAAGAATGGGTTCGTTGGGGAGATATTCAAGGTGAGTCTTATCTCTGACGTAGTTCGGCCCTAAAAAGTGCCGAGTTTTTACTTGCATTGATCGTAGGTATCGTTTCAATTTTATGCTGAAATTTCATGCATCCTGTTATATAATTGATCTCAAACTATTTTTCATCAGAAAATCCCGTTCGCCTCTCCTCCAATTGGACCAAGACGATGGAAGAAGCCAGTTCCTCCAGAGAAATGGAACTACACTGTTGATGGAACATTGTGAGGATGATTACGAGTTGAATTGTGCTAGCTACCACCTAAGCGGGATTGAAGGACTTACCAATTGAAGAAACAATATCTCGAATACTCTTGATTATTTCGATTACTTGTTGATGTGATCTATTCTTCTTTCATCACCATCATCCTTTTAGTTTCGGTGCAGCGTGTGCGCAACGTTCAGCTCTCTGGAGGGGATACGTAACTGGCTTCTCCGAGGATTGTCTGAATCTGAACATCTACTCTTCGAAAGAGTGCAGAGAGGTATTCGACACCGTTATGTCTCTTCACGCCCAGTGGATAATGTGTAGTCATGATTGTCTCTAATATTTTTGTCCTTTTTGTCAATGATAGCAACGTACTTTAACAAAAAACAGAAACACCTTTTGTTATTGTCTGAGGGGAACGTGCCGAGTTCCACATGCTCATCACAGACATCAGACATCACTCTTCCAGTCCCGTTCCTCATGCCCAGTCATTCTCTACATTCATGGAGGAGTCGCACTCTTCGATGGAACGATGATGTTCGCTGATGAAGCACTCATTACAAATTTCGCCAGTCAAGGCGAGATTTTTTCCCTTGCGACTAGCAAGAATGAAAATAATACGTATGAAGAATTGAAATTTAAAACTTACACAGCCGCTGAGTAATCCTCTTGCTTTCATGATAATGTAACCAAAAAGAAAGAAGTGAGCTTCACGAATAGTCTTCACGTGTCACGTCCTTGATTGGCTTCTTACTGCTTTGGCGTCAGAGTTGTAAGCGCCTCCTTCACCGCCACGATCGCTATCCCATGTGGTCTAGTGGTTAGGATTTCTGGTTTTCACCCAGGCGGCCCGGGTTCGATTCCCGGCATGGGAATGTCTTTTGCCGTATTTTTCGCTGATGAAAAGGAGACTCCTTATCTGTTACAACGCTAACCTAATGTTCCAAATGAACGGTTATACCAGTAATTATTTTCTCAATTTTATTTTGACATTCCTTTTAGGTGTGATCATGGTAACAACGGAGTATCGATTGGGAGTCTTCGGAGTGATGGCACTGGGAGACGAGAATGTACTGCCGGCCAATCTTGCTATTCACGGCAAGTGTTCAATTTCACTGGCCATCGACAAAACATGCAAAAAGACAAATGCTATTCGATGCTTCAGTCTACTCTTCAGATGTTGTTGAAGCACTTCGCTTCACTCGAAAGGAGATTCACAATTTCGGAGGAGACAAAGACCAAGTGAATTATCAAATATGTACATGATTTATAATTTAAAAAAACAATATTCAGATCTCAATAATGGGCCATTCGACAGGAGCAACGATGGTGTTGACCATGGCATTCTCACCGGGAATCAATAAACCTGGAGGTATTCATCTGCTTGAACTTTAAAAAAAAATTGCGTCTTTTTTGCGAGTCAATGAGTGCAGACGCGTTAATCGTTCTCAATTCTAACAGAACCACCTCTCTTCGCTCGAGCGATAGCCATGAGTGGATCGACGAATTATGAAGATGAAGAGAAACAAGTGAAGAGATCTCACGATGTAGCGGCCAAGTTGGGAGTGAGTTTATCAGTGATAGAAAATATCTTATTGTCCTTTGAAGAGTTGTTGGGAACATCGTTGTCAGCAAAAACGAAGCGAAGAGAGCACGAATATTTCAGTGCGAGGGATCAGCTCAGGAAATCGTGGACTGCATGCTTCCAATTAGTACAGAGTTAGTGGCAATGATATATTTAGGCAACATTTAGATTATGTTTATTTCGAATGCCAAATTTCGATTAAAAAGAAAAACTACCGATTTGTATTTTATTTTCTATCACGAGTCGACTACTTTCGATTTCAGAAAGATTCTGGACGTGGCCTTCAAGGCTGGCGGTTTGGATGTTTTCTCGAAGACGCAATTGAATGATCTCACAATGGCGGGAGAATTGATGCCTATTGAAAATGTGAAAGAGCTCAGAGAGAAGCAAAAGGTTCGTTGATCGATCAACTATCCACCACTAGGGAAACCACTGGGAACATTGATCATAGAAAATAAAATAATTCCACGTGAGGTGACCAAACTGATGCTTGGAACGACTCTGTATGAGATGGAAATGAAACCATTCAATGCTATCTCAACCTTTGCTATCTCAAATAATGTTTATACCATTCAATACTTCATCAACTGTGAATAATGAGGTTTGATAAAGATTGAAATACGAAATTATCAGTTGGTTCATTGCGATTTTTCATGCAACAATTTGCAAGCATTTTTTTCATAAATAAGCGAAACTCAATGCGTTCGCATAGTGGTTCATTATGGTCACTGAAGTACACGTATGATTTTCAAAGTCTAGGTTCGATCGAGAATCACCCAACGCTCGAAACGAAATCAGGTTTGCCATGTAGAGTGGTAGACCCCTTTTCGTTTATGTCGTCACGCTGATAGATCCTAGATCTTAGTGTTAGAAGATAGATAGATACATCTAGATAGATTTTCTATGCATCGCAACGGATATATTTTAATCTGTTGAAGGTGAACTTGATTCTTGGAGTGAAGAACGAAGAAGAATGTTCACAGAAATACTTCGCAGATAAAAAGTCAGGAAAATTCGGTAAGATCCAGATTGTTCTTCATGTTCTTTTTGACAGTAAACATAAACGCAGAATTCCAGATTCACAGTACAGTGGTCAATCACAGGCCTTCTTTGTTACAAAATGGTTATTCGCAGAAGCACAGACGAAAGCTGGAGGAGAAGTTAGTTCATACTTACATTTTTCATTGGGGGAAACACGTTTGATTTTCACATTTGCGAATACATGAGATGAAAAATCTAGAATTTTTTATTCTTCCTTAGGTTTTCCTCTACCAATATGACTATCCCGCCCATGCAATTCATACGGATGACGTCTCGTATGTTATGGGCTTCCACGATCATGCAAAGGTTGGCATCTCACCTTTCCTAGAGATCAAAGATCACTCAGGATGTTAATGAAGAATGGCTCAGTCGAACCTATCCCATTTACTTCGCCAATTTTGCCAAGGGACTTCCTCCAGCACCAGGTTATTCATTGTCTTCTGCTTTCACAGAACAAGATAAGTAGAAGAGTTTCAGACTGGACGCCAGTGGTACCCGAGTTGATGAATTACTATTCCGTCAATAAGAGCTTCACGGATGGAGTTTCACCAGGGATGAAGACTGGTTCGGTCTAAATTTCTCGAATGGGAGATCTAAATCGAGAACTTTTCAGGATACCACCGTGATATCATTGATTATTACAAAGGAATTGCACAATACGATGAGAATTTAAGCAAAATCAAGAAGAAGGTTTGAAATTTTTCTATTCAATGCAAATACAAATATCGACGTTCAGTTGCTAAACGCGCCAGTTCAATACAAGGAACTAATCGTTCTCACAACTGAGCCAGTGAATATTCGGGATATTCTCTTCTACTCGATTATTCTGGGAGTTCTTCTTTTCCTCGTGTTCAAATGCTATCAATGCTGGCGTGAGAGACAACGGAGTGCTGAAGAAAGTCCATTGCTCATTGATCGATTGAACAATAACCAATAAAGTTTGTAGTTTTCAAAGATAAAAAAAGAAAGTTTTACATAATCCTTTCAGTTGTGGCACTTGCAGCATTTTTTTTCGCCTTCCGCATTCCAATTCTGCTCAAAATTTCCATTCGAGATTTACAACGAGTGTTTTCTAGATCTCTGCAGTTTCGTGCTCTTCGATGTGCGTAAACCCGCTCTTGTCACCTCCTCTCAAGATCCCCTTCTCACTTCCTTTGAACTGTGTGTCAATTGATCAACAAGGAGACAACACACCCACCACTTTAGACAATGAGTGAACCAATCGAGTGGTCGAGAGTTTCCTTCCTCCTGCAAAAAATCATAGAAACACTTGACCATTGGCCTCTTGAACATAGAATCGATGCGACACTTTCTATCAAACTGTCCATTCTAAAACATTCCATTCGCGCGTGAACACAAACACTCTGTTATTTGCTCAGTCTTCGCTCGTTTTGCCAATGTTTTCCCGTTTGTCCCGTTCCACTTTGAGACTGTATTCATGATCTCCCCTAAGGTCGGATCGAAGGAGAATAGAATTAGTCACGGCCTAATCGGTTTTCACTCCACTTTAGCGAACAGCACCATTGCTCGTATTGATCACAATCACTTATTCTTATCTCCCTTTCATATCTCCTCTCTTTCTCCTTTCTATGAACAGTTTCAGTGGCTATTTCTTTCGCTTTCTGCGCTTTTTTCAATACTGAAACATTTTACGACTCATTCAGTGTAACCGGTCTCTCTTCAATCGAAATTGTCTCTCATTTCTCATCGTGCGAGAGATTTCATTTGAAGATATTTGCTTCTCCTCAGCGAAATGACACTCAATCGGCCAGAAAATGGAGTATAAAGTCTGCGATTCGTCAGCTCGTTTTCACCTTTTGACTTTGGTTTCAGTCTGATCTCACACTTCAGAAAATTCATGCTTTTTCACGTCTTCTGACTAAGAGTCAATCCTAGAAGTGGGAACATGTGGTGTGACTCAGCTCTAGTTTATAAACAGCCAATTGGTTGGGGGTAGTTTACACTTGCTTACTTCTCTTTAACGTGGTCAGTCAATAGTTTCCTTCTGATGAAAGCATCGATAGGGTTATCTGTGTAATGATCCCGACGGGGATTTGTCCGCTTTTCTTGTCATAGACCTCGGGTATTAGAGGGGGAGAGTCTCTTCCTTCCGTTGTAGTCTTTCTTTCCCCATCCCCCGCTCGCTTCGCCCATCTGTTTTCACAGAGACGACATTTTCGCGATTCGTTATACTTCTTGTCATAATGTGATTGCTTTTCTGCATGAGTCATCCTCAAGTATTAAAGGGAGGAAAGAGAGATGGTTCGTGTCCTTATCTTCGTCGCTCTTATCGGCTGTGCAATGGGAGCAGTGATGCAGTACCCCGTCAAGGTACTTTTTCAGCGTATTCTGAGGCTCATTAATCTTCAAAACACATGCGTTTAGTACTGTTTGATTGGTAATTCTCGATAATTCAAATCATTTTCAGTTGGGCGAGAAGCTTGAGCTTTCGCTCGGCACGAACATTCGAGTGTGGGAGAGAAATGTGAATGGACAGGACCAGACAATGAGGTGAGGTTTTATTATTACAAAGTGATTGAAAAACGCCATATTCTTGCTAAGCTGTATACAATCGTGCCAAAAACAGACAGTGATAGTCGAATGTCTGTTTGCGGGTAAGGTCACTGCTAATCCTGTATTTGATTGTTAATTCTTCCTTCTCAGACACTGCGGTCCCACTGAGAAGAATGTCGCTTGCGGCAAGTGGGTTGATAAGGTAAGCTATTTAACCTTCTCGAAATCGATTATTTGACATGTGCCTAGAAGTGTATCTTCTATGAGATTGACATGTTTGAATGCATTCTTAAGAACGGCAGCCCCGTGGCTTCAGGAGCCATCGTCAATGCCGACGGCACTCTCGTGATTGCTAAGGTCGGGCTTATTTTGTTGTTGTTTTTGTGTTCTAAATAGATAGTTCGTGCTGAATGAAAAGAAGAAAAGTTTTGAAGAATGAGCAGAATGAAGATTGCAATTAAAAATGTTTCAGGTGACAAAGGGAGACGCTGGATCGTACTCTTCTCCTGATGAGCTCGTTAGAGTTACCCCGGTGCGATATTTAGTTATTATTCATTGTTAGTCAGTCCAATTGGAATCTTATTCGCATATCTATTGAAAAAAGAACCCAAAATAGTCGAGCTGTTTGAAGAACGAAGCCGTGTAGAAGGATGTACATTCATCAAAGACCAAAGATCAAGATCAATCCAATAACTCTCTCATTTGCAGACTGAGGGCGGCGGATTCTCCGGTGTCGCTCGTTCGCAGATCAACGTTATCGTCGAGTAAATCGATTATTTTTCTATTCCATGTCGTGTAAATTATGCGATCCGCTAGTCTACGATGTATTTACCAATTGAATGAAGCTTGCCTGATGATATGATAAAAAATGATTCGTTTGAAATTTTGTTGTCTTGAAAAGAGTAGTAGAATTTGTTGATATTTACTTTTTGCAGCCAAAAAGAGCTGGCAAGCCCACGATCTATATAGAAAAAAGAAAGACAAGAAGTAAAATATTTGCACATTTGCATAGTGAAAATTCGATAATTCTTCATTATTTTGATTTTCACTCCATCTTTTCCCCTCACTTCACTCCCTTTATTCCATCTCGGATGATGATCCTCTCGACCTTTCTTCTACTTCTGTTTCTTCTCTATCGCAATCGTCGATCAAAACGAAGAAATGATGAGGCACGGTATCCCTTGATTACGGTATTCACAATCTATCGCAAACTGTAATACATAGAAACCGCAAATTGTACAGTGTAATGTATTGAGTGAATATGTCGATTCGCTTGATTGTCATTAGGGTTAACCGTTCGGAAATCTGAAAGGCCGAAACTCAACTGGCAAAATCACTCTCTTTCCGGAATGAGAGTCGAACAATGAACTTTCCGAAACTCTTCCGAAACTATTCCTTTGTCCGAAACTCCATTGTCCATTGTTCGACTCTAATTCATATTTCATTTTATAAACTCTCACTCATACGCGAACTACACAATTTGGTTTCGTATTACAGTACGTTCACTTTCACTGGATAACCTCGTCCTTGTCGGCACTGGCCCGCGCTGATCTAAAATACACCTCATATAACTAAATAAAAACGCGTCCAGTTGGGCAACATTATTTATAATGGCGCTTCTTTAGAACGCTGGACCAGTCAGAAAAAGAGAAGAGTTAGGATAGACGTAGGCTCTATTCTTTCTATAGATGATGATGCTTAGGCTCAGTCATAGGCTCTGGCTGCTTAGAATCAGTGATTAGTGCTTAGCTTACCCTTGGCCCGCGCTCTATAGAAGTACCTTTATAATCCAATATTTAAATAAATACAAACCTTGTTGATTCCGGTGGCACACTCGGTCGTCTCGTCCTTGCCCAGAGCGATCGCCATTACGTTGTTCTTGCCGAAGTAGAATCACGATTTCGACTTGAACTTTTGCCGAACCTGAACAGATGTGTATTCAAATGTGTTTTGCACATGTGCAACTGATTGGCACGAAATTACAATGCATAAACAAGCAAAACCCGACCTGAACGAACTTGGAGGAGCGCATGTTTTCGAATTCATAGACGAACACGTGCGGGTACTCGTCGACGGCCTCTCTAAGCTGATGCACGAGACCCTCCTTGGCTCATCTGATCTTCTTCTTGACTTTGGTGAGTGAAACTGCAATGGAAATCAATAAATACTAATTAATACAAAGTAATAAAATGGAAATTCAAATTCAGTGGTATATTTACGGTTCCGAATGAAAGCACCAGTGGACTGAATATTGCTTGTTTCCAAAATTAAGCATACAACAGTCTTTCAATCAGAATTTAGAGCTAATACACTAAATGTAACTTGCCTGGGTGTTGACGATGGCGCGCGTGTTGGAGTAGTACTTCTTCCTCTTGTCGAGGTCTTCCCCTGGAGCATACGCGATTAGGAGAAGGATGACGAAAGGAATGAAACGAACGGGAACAGAAGGGAGTGGTATGGAAAGGAAAAGAGGGGAATAGGCAGGAAATCGATTGAATCACACGCGTCAACTCTTTTTTCTTGCAAAACTGATGGATAAATGAAATATCTCTGTTCAGGTGTATTCACTGAATGCCATCTGCTACATGATAACGTTGCCGTTGTTGATGATCAAGTAAGAGTACTTAAATAGTCACCATTATAAATCTCTTTCTCAGATATTCTTTATGGGGCATAAATATGACGAAGAAAAGAGACAAACTCAGAAAGGAACGATGATTATTTTGAATGTTCGAAGTAATCAATGGCACACGGTAATATTCAATTGTTTGTGATATACTGATAATGTGTGATTAGCTCTCGATGCCCTCTATGGTAAATCGTTCCTGCGGAGCCTACGGAGTGGTCGACGGTAAAATGTGAGTGAAACAGTGCATTTTTTATCGAAAAAGTCGAATAAGAAGTAGGGTTCTCTTGGTGTAATTGATTCAGGAATTACGATAAGATAAACCATGGTTTTCGACTGCTCAAATTACAGATACTCTACGGGTGGTGATACGTTTGATTTGGCCCCGCTAACGGTATTCGATCCATCGAATCCATCTAAAGGTATTATGTGCCATCAAAGAAGGCATCCCACGAATCGCGCGGGCGATTATGCAAAGTGAGGAGGGAGAGGGCGCGCTCTCCTCATTTCGCACGCTCTCTCGCTCGTTGCCTGCGCGCGCAGGGTCACTTGGAACGCAGCCAAATGCTCATATCTCAGTTCAAACGAAAATTTAAAACATGGGAGTTTCGAAAGTGTTATCGGGTAGCCACGACCCACCATCTCACATCAAGAACTCAGTTAGTCAGAGATTCGTGGGACACCTCCTTTAACGGCTATTTATCATCTTTTGGGTGATAACTTATGTTCTTTTCGCGACTTTTGCAATCTCCTCTACAATGATAATTGACTAGTCGAACATTGAAACGATTTGTTCATTTGTGAGGATGGACGAAACTGGCGGATATGATGAGAAGCTGCCGCATCCTGCACACTTGACGGAAAATTATACGGTTACTTTCAAAGCTCCTTCAAACATATAACAATTAATAAATGAAGTGATCGGCGGATGGGATAGTGATCACTCAAGGGACGGCGAGTACTACGATCTCGCTACAAACGAGTGAGATAACAAAATGAAATTCGATATTGTCAAGATGTGTATCCTATATGGACTCGTATCGCCTCTTTGACTAAACCGAGTTGCAATAGTGGTGCAGAAGCTCTCAATGGAGCAATTTATCTGGTTGGAGGGTGCGTTTAGTTCGATTTAGGATTTATAATCTTGCCTTCACAAAAATTTTAAAAATTGAATATGTTTTTCAGTAAAGAACGCGGAACTCCCACAGCCAATCTACAGAAATACACACCCGCTACTAATGAGTGGATCCAGCTGAAGAGTATGAATCATCCCAGGTACGATAGAATATTGATAATTTGCAATGGTCATTCATAGATCGTCACCATTTGTCACTGCTTCTGGAGGGAAGCTCTATGTATGTGGCGGGTCGAAGGGAAGTCCTCCTTTCGAGATAATTTCGAGGTTCCCATTTCCGGCTACCTTCCCAACACCCAATGTTGAGGTAGTACCTTTTCCCACTTTTTTCTTTCGTTTGTCAACTTTCGGAATCTGAACTAGGAGAGTGCAAAACTCAATGAAGTTTATTTTAGATACCGTAAGACAATAACTGATAAACTCGCCATACGAAGCACTCTCCTCACAGAACAAATTACTGATCAATAAACGAATTCATGTGCAAAAGTGAAGAATGTACACAATATAGTTATTCTAGACATATCGAAGATCGGATTCTGTCATAAAACAGAATAAATAACGAAAACACAATCTGAATTCTCCTTAGATCATCCACGTGACAGCGCTGATTATCAATAGAGGAATAGCGAGTGAGTGCACACCGAATGCAGCCTTGTTGCACCAATCATCATCACAGCAACACACCGTTCCTGAAAGCAGTTGAATTCAAACACATAAATGCATATGAAGTCAAGCTCGAGAAATGGTACCGCCGTCTCTTCGGTCAACGAGATAGTGTGTGAAATAAAGCTCTAATAGGAAGAGTTTGTTCTTGTTCATTCAGAAAGGTGGGTTCAACAGCACAATGATTATGCAAATAACCTTTGGAAGTGGTGACATTGTCTGCTCCGACGAAATCCATCGATTCACACGTGTTCATCTCGCCTTTCTGCAATTATACTCAAAACAATTTTTTTTCGAAACAAGTCAAAATTAAAAGCTTATTATCCTCACGAAGAAAGGCTCAAATTCATTTCTCCGTTTCCAAAAATAGATATAAGAAAAATGAAGGAAGACTCACAGGGCACGAGACTTCTTGTTGATCTGGAGATCCGTAGGTCGTGATAATCAATTTGTCGCATCCCGCCATGAAGAGACCCCCGTCCTCCGTCTCCATTGTTCCCTACGAGAAAAAGCTTTATTTGTTTGTATTTCCCTTTCCCTGTTATTGATTTGAGACAATGAACTTACATCAGAAACAGGTAAAAGCTTACATTGATGCAATGATCGATATCTCCACAATCTTTGGGCGGCAGCTGATTGTATGACCCGACCATTAATGTACCTCTGAAAACGGATTGGATTGTATCACTATTGTATTTCCTATATGGCATTTATTGAAGAGTATTTTGAAAAAAGAACTCACACGAAACAATGCAGAGCAACGGCAGTGGGAATAAGCACGGAAAATGCGACAATCGACTTCATTGCGGAACCTGGAACCATTAGTTCTCCTCGATGAATACCAAAATCGCGAGAATGCCGTTCGAAAACAAAATAGCACGAGTGAAAATGTTCAGACCATGCGAGTAACAACCTTTTTGACGACAGTGAATGATAGCGATGGCGAAAAAGAGAGGGAGACTGCTGAAATAGGAGGGGAGTTTATCGTCATCCGTGTCAGATTGTGGCGCCGATTCAGTGTCAATATTGTGCTGCACTGAAAACAGTCACGGAGGGATCGGAATGAGCATATCAGATCAGTGGAACGATAGCGAATACGATCAATATTTATACAAATACGGTAAGATCGTCGACTCATGGAGCGATCAGAGTGTATCACAGGCACTTGTAAAGCTATCGATTATGGCAAGACAATTCTGGCTGATGAGAAACCAGAAGTGAGGTAGAATAACAACTTATGGCACTAGAGCACTTCTTTGAACAATCCCAAATATCATCAATCCTGCAGATTCCAAGTACAGAATATCGGGAGATGTGCAATAGTGCCCAGGAACAAGACTACAAGTTAGCATAAAAGTATGTGTATGTCATATTCGTAGTGAAGCTAGCGAGTGAATCGACACGATTAGTTTTAGTGTGAGGTCATCCATCGATCAGTGACAGGGATGTTTCTGAGAGCAACAGCAGAATAGAGCATCGGGAGGAAGGGATCGACCGAGATCGTGGCATGTTCCTGTCTAAAAAGACATTTTCTAATTGTTGCAGTGAAATATAATCAAACTGGGCGTGAAAAACATGAAAATCAATATTGAACTAACCTCGCACATCACTTTGTCGATGTCTTTCAACGCGTCACAAGGCATTGAGAGCAACGAATTCTGAATTATCACTTATCACCTAATGTTTACTTCCGGTTATGATAATGTTTTCTAATCTAAATACGTAGTGATAAGCGGACGTATGTGTTCACTCGTTGCAAAACAACATACCAATTCGCGTCCCTTGTAGCACTTTGGTGTGTCTTCTGAACAGTGCGCGACTGCGATGATGATGAAGAGGGAGAAGAGCAATCGAAGGGCCATCGAGGAGACTGGAATAAAAATGTGTTAGCTGGACAAATGGAAAAGAACAACGACGGTAAACTAATCGGATATTCAAATTAAATATATTTTCATTCAATATGTTCGAAAACAGAGAAAACGTTATCATCAGATAAGAGGAACATTCACAAATGAAGCTCATCCTATTTCCAGTCCCATTCAACGAGAGTGCACAGAAACATACTTCGATGGTTCCAAATCGAAAGAAATCTCGTTCAACACCCAATTAACAGGGCGTATCGGATAGGGTGAGAAAAGAGAGGGGAAAAGAGGAGATGGGAGAGGAGTCCATCACTTCAGTCACACAAATGGAGAGTTGCGGCCTCGATTTGGAATGCGAAAAGTGAAAAGAATCGAGACAAATCGGTTTCATAGGATTACTTTATGTTCCCTAGCCAAGAAGAAACACCCGAGAGAGAAAAGAAAGGATTATTGAAAGGGATGCGCACCATTCGATAAGATTTCCATGGAAACTCAACGAATAAAACTCATAAAACCAATAGAAGGAAGAGGTTATTCAGGATGGGTAGAAAGAGAGATACGCGAGTGTTGATTGGGAAACTCGTTCTACTGAGAAGGCGAGTTTTCCCCCTTTTGGTTGTTATTGTTGATTGGTTACTCGTCACTATTTGAGGTAAGGAACTTTGCAGGAAAGACTCAGGAACGATGGAATAATGATTTACTCAGCGCACGTTGCACATCGATAAGAGGTGTACATACAGAATAATGAGAAAGAAGGAGTTGTATTCAACGCATCGATTCTTCACTATTCTCATTAGATGTCAATGATGATTCAGTATACGAGAGAGCGTCTTAGAGAGATATCTCATGTCTCTGACTCAAGAAAAGAAAGGGAAGTAACGCGTACAGGAACACTGAGAAAAAGGGTCGAAACGAGGAGTTTGTGGATCGTTAAAAGATCGAGAAGAAAGAGGAGAGGTCGAATGGCGATAACAGGGAGAGAGACAGGAACCAATGGAGAAGTAAACAGTCAAAACAAGCATCGATAATCTTACTGGATTGCGAATTCGATCATCCTCCCTGTAACGTATGAGGAATGAGTAACGTCCCAATTTTTTTCGTTCCTCTAACTGATATAAAATTTGGAAGATTGAAAAGATCCTTCATCCGGACAACTCTAGCAAGTTTTCTCTCATTTAGCAGCGATATCTCACTTTAGAAACTATGACTCTGTAAGGCGGCGTGTGAAAGTACATTTAACTTGAATATCGCGTCCTCTGTAGTTATTGCATTCTGACACGAGAGAGGAATGAATGAAGAAGAGCTCACTTTCGCGTGTAATGTATAGGTGAAGTCATCGACACTAATATGCAAAATATTTACGTGAGTATAACCGTGATATGACGAAGAAAAGGTAATGATCAGATGAGTTGACATGCAAATGGTCCCACATTCTTCCCTTCCTTTCCTCGTTGCATCTTATCTTCCATTCACCTCTCGCCCTCTCTCACTTTCTCAGGATATTTTGTCGACTTGACAAGTGAAAGATCGAATGAAAGTGAGAGTGCGATAAGACACGGTGTTGCGATTAGGAAAAGGTATCAAACACGTCGAGACTTCCATGACTAAACAAAGGTATTTACAAATTCAACTCTAATCAAAGTCGGGTTTCCTTATGATCAAGCGAGCATTTTAGCATGGTTGGATAAAAGTAAGGATACGTATACATAAAGCCAGACCAATGAAAAGGCCCTCACGAGTCTCACAGTGAATTCGTAATGGCGCGCAGTGCTCTTAGCAACAGAAATGGATGGAAGAAAGAAGAGCACTGACCACAAAGAAAAACAATGAGTCAACACAACAAAACAAGCTCGGGATGCACCTAAAGATAGAGAATCACAGCGGAAAACCCAATGGCTGATACAAAAGTGCATATTTCATTGAATATCTTGATTACTTATCCAGTGATAACTTATCACATTTGATTCTGCAATACATCATCAGTAGAGCTCGAAATATGAGCTGACGTCTCTTCATTTCGCGCACTCTCTTGTCACTCGACCGGGCGAGAGAGTATGCGAAATGAAGAGACGATGGCTCATATTTCGAGCTCTAATCATCAGTTTCTGAGTATTCAATCAGTTCTTACTGCAAACATATCCCAACATGTAAATCGATTTTATTCATTCTCTTCTCTTCATTGCATTTATCCCCTCATTCGTCCTCCATTCTCCACTCTCGATCAGTCGTCTTTTCTTCACTCGAAATGTCCCAATCGACGACCGCCAAGCCACCCGATGCACCGTTTATCGGGTCGATTGTCTGTTTTATTACAGTAACCACTCTTACAGTTCCTTTACCACAGTACCCCCCACAATGATCTTTGATCTTTCCCTTCTTTGCAGTCCTTCTGGGCAGTGATCGCTTCCTGCGTTATCCTCCTATTCGCAGCGATAATCTGCGCAATCGGTTAGTTATCAGTCGTTGATCTCTGATCTTTGATCTCTTGAGGATGTCGAAACGAAAACGCGTTCTTTCGAAAGTGCTGTCGACGATGCTGTGCGAAGAAGAAGAAGAACGAGGTGAGACCCAGTCCTGCAGTATCCAGTCAACTACATTTCCCCCATATGGCACCACGAAAGATCAAAGATCAATCTTCAGCCGCCCACTACCGTACACGCGTCGTCCACCACGAATCCTCCATCGAGTGACGCGAAGAAGGACGGCCCACCGAGTCCCGCTGCAGCTGCAGCTGCTGCAGCTAATGCCGCATCTACTCCTGCAGCAGCCCCTCCAGTGACACCGTGAGCTTATGGAAAAAAAAAAAATAAGACCCTCCTCCGTCCAGATCGATTCCTCAACCTGATCCATCCAAGCCGTGGACTGCCGCCCAACAGGCCGCAGCCATCGAAGCAGGACTAACGAGAGATGAGAAGGACGATGAAACTGTCGATGTGAGCATGAACCTCAATCCGATTCTACCGTACCAACCCCTACTGTCTACCGTATCCTTCCCCTACCGTAACCTACCTTACACTACCGTACCCTACCGTAACCCATTATCCGTTCAGGAGGCGAAGAGTGATTGGGGTCGTACTCAGCAAGGGAATCAGAGTGGAGCGAGTGGAGGATCGAGTGCGGGAGATGGAGAAACAGGACAATTGAGATGGAAGAAATGAGAAGATGACGGAATCATTGAGGGAAGAGACTCCCGCGCCCCTCATTACGATAAAACAATGTGATCGCTGATATTCTTTGCGTGTTATCTTTTCACAAAATGGCTGATAGATCGTTTCAACATCGACAGATCGCACCCAAAGAATGACTCAATATTAGATGAAACGAAACTCTTGGAGGCGTGAAAAGTTGGCATTGTTTGCTCACGCCCCGTTGTCCAATTAGACTGGGATGAAATTGTTAGTCTCTCATCTCGATATTTTCGCCGCCGACTTCCTTCTTCCATAATGGAATTAGATTATATGTCCACAGTGAATGCTCTTCATCAGGACCTCTTCCGCAATTATCAGCCCTCACTAGCACCTCTGCACAGTAGAGGTTCCATTTGTTGTCGATAGTGCATTCTAAATAGGTAAGTTTAGGTTCCTTCAACTACACTTTCGTCGAGAAATTCTCTGCATCGATAACGTTCGCTAAATTGACAGGAGTGGTGAGTAAATTACGCCTACACTGAAGCGGAATGTGAATCATTTGAAGAATACCAACAGTGTTCACAATTAGAGTTCTCTTATTGGAAACGATTCCGGAATTCCAATAGTGAGAACAAAGGATTCCCTCTCTCTCATTCCTTTCCAATAAGAGACCTATCCCGGTGGGGCGATTTCCAATAGCTTATTGGAATTCCAATAAGAAATACCGTATCATTCGGAGAGAGGAAACAATGGGCGAGCGGTTCAAAATATTAATGGAATTCCATTAGCTTATTGGAATTCCAATAACAAGTCATTTCCAATAAGCAACCACCCTGATTATCGCGCGCTATTGGAAATGGGAGGGAGAGAATGATCATTTCCAATAACAAAAATTTTCCAATAAGGGAACTCTATTCACAATGATTGCTGTTTTGGAAATTGACTGAGCACTGAAGTATCCTCTTTCAGAATGAGCGAAGCATGGAGTTCTCTGTCGTATTGGGAATGATACTGGTAGTTCATTTTGACTTGCAATTATCAAAATAATATTAATCAGCATTGGAGCGACCCTCGACTCTCATGGAATCCGGCTAGATACGGGGATATTTCCCATCTCTATCTCACACTCGATCAAGTCTGGTTTCCCAACTTCCATCCTTGCACTTCGTGAGACTTATATACCTTAATCTCAACATCATCGACAATATTTCAGTTCTTCAATAATCCACCTCACGCAAGACAATAATCAAGTCGTCAAGGTTGAAACTTTTGATTTTAATTAATTAAATTAAAGAAATGAAAGGTTCTCTCGGATGGGACGGCTCGTACTCGACAGCAGATGCAAGTCACCTATTCGTGCTCATTTGATGTGAGTTGTCTAACACATGTGTACACATTTGTATCCGGCCTTCCTGTATCCGGCCTTACCTGTGTACACCTCCAGGCGTGGTTGTCTCATGACAACTGCAAAATCGCCTTGATTGTGGAAGAAACTTCACCTTTTTGCCTACGAATGACGCAACTCTCTGACAATGAGCTCCTCCTTTGCAGACGTCTCTCTTCCCATTTGACACTCAACAGTGCTCAATCTGTTTCGCCCTCAATGGATACGATCCGAACGACTATTTAGTGAAAGCGACCATCGATGCAAATGCCCTGGATAATGTGAGTGTTATCGAATCGCTCTGAAACTCTGGTGTTTGTTTTCTTTTTTTTCTCGTCCCAGTGGAAGAAAAAGACTGCGAGACTTGTAGTTCAATTTCTCACTGGTTTCCTAGCGGCTCCATTGAACTTTTTTCAATGAGATACCACAGAATGCCGGAGGAGGACTCTGAACAATGAAAAATTCACAGTTTTCACTCCAGGACATGACAGAATGGCGAGTTCGAATCAGCAACGATACGGAAACTGAACTGTTCTGTTCTGATGACATCTGCGTCACTATTGTAAGCCGTTTCCTGAATGTGCCATCCTTTCCACTAGAGTTGTAAATACGGGTAATCGTCTCTTCATTACGCACACGCTCTCACAGGTCAGAGTTGCGAGAGAGAGTGTGAAATGAAGAGATGATTACCTGTATTTCGAACTCTAATCTGAATCTCCCATCGTTTCCATCACATTTGTCTCAGATTAGCTATGCAATCGTACTCGCGCGCAATCCTCAGTTCTGGATAGGTCTTGTCATCATTCCGGTATTTCTTCAATTTCGATAGTTATCGTTTCCCAGATTTTCATGCTTGGTTTTCTCATCTTCATCGGTCTTTTCTTCAGTGGACCGGAGAATCTCGTGAACAATGCTGTGCGTTGTTGTGTCTTCCCACATTTGTTTCAGCGGGTGCACTTGAAATTGAGTGCGAGCCTTATCTGGTGTTTCTTTAGATTCCCTCCTAAAAATATATCTCAGATCGGCTTTGGTCTCACAACGATGATGTCAATGATGGTTGTTGTGGGCATTCTCAATGATTCCCTCAGCAAGATTGAGTCCATTCCGTGCATGGGTAAGAATATATTCTTCTAAATCATCAAAAATAACAATTGAGGACTGTTCGTGCTCATCCAAATCTCGGTTACATCCGTAGCTGTAGTGAGCGTGCTTCTCACGGATAAGATGAGACGATGGATCTCGATCACAGCAAGAGAAAAGAAGTTTGATTCCATCGAATACGACTAATCATTAAGAGCCCGTTCGCCTAAGAGTCGGACAAACCTCGGCACAGTGATTTTTCAAAAAAATGAGGAGAGAGGTTCTCAAGGGTGGTGATCATCGTGGTGAACTTCATTTTTCTCCAAATCATTCCGTGCAGCCGTGCTGCAAGGGTGCTGCAAAGCACCTTTTTTCTGTATCTCGGGTATCCGTGGATGAATCTTTATGAAATTTTAATAGCACATACAATCGACCACGCTGATTTCAACCATAATATTCGCGATTTCTGAAATCCATCAATTTGCTGATAAAATTTTCAATTTTGAAAGCCGTGATTTTGTGACGGCTGAATTTATCACAGAAAGATGCGCCTTATCGAGAGGATCATTTTTCATACCCAGAGTGTGGGTTGAAAAATATCCGTTTTTTTGCTATCCTTAGTTTTATCTTGACTTTCATTCCGCATTCTCACTTTACTCTCCCCTCGCACCGCGCTCTTGGCGCGACGAATGGGGAATGAAATGGTTTGGCAGTCCGGATTGGCAAGGACCAAGTTACATCTAAAAGACTCACGTAATACAATCTCCGCCACATTTGATTTTTGAGGTCTTCGGGATACGGTAACCAGAGATAGGAGAGACGAAGTGGCAGGACATTACTCTTGAAGAACAACTAGACGAATATGAGAAGAGGGAGCGGGGAGGTCCTTAAAGAAGGCGTAAACTCAATATTTTCGGGGGATATCTGGCGTCATAGGTCGATAGTTTCCGTAAACCACATTTCGAATTCGAAAATTAGAACTCGTTAGCTCAACTTTGAACAGAGTTACACGCGCGCAAAGTTTCTACAGGGCACAGGCAAAATCAAGATGCGCGGTGCAAAGGGAAGGGAGCTAGGTCAAGACGCAGAGGAGATGGGAAGAGACAGAAGAGGAGCGAAAAACTCTCGCGTCTGTCACTCTCACCCTCCTACAGTACTTCCCCCTGATTGCACAGGGGAGTGCTTCCCCGAATTTGGAGTTTACGCCTTCTTTAAATACTGCCTGGGGCTGATTCAAAGGAAGGTCAAGTCGTATTCAATTGATGGATTGGCGCGGATTCTCGCCAGATTAAGAGTGTCTGTCATATCACTAATATCAGTCAAATTAAATCCTCATCAGAGAGATCAAACAACACTTCACTAGTCACAGTAAATGAATCATTCCCCATTCGTCGCGCCAAGAGCGCGGTGCGAGGGGAGAGTAAAGTGAGAATGAGGAATGAAAGTCAAGATAAAACTAAGGATAGCAAAAAAACGGATATTTTTCAACTCACACTCTGGGTATGAAAAATGATCCTCTCGATAAGGCGCATCTTTCTATGATAAATTCAGCCGTCACAAAATCACGGCTTTCAAAATTGAAATTTTTATCAACAAATTGATGGATTTCAGAAATCGCGAATATTATGGTTGAAATCAGCGTGGTCGATTGTATTTGCTATTAAAATTTCATAAAGATTCATCCACGGATACCCGAGATACAGAAAAAATGTGCTTTGCAGCACCCTTGCAGCACGGCTGCACGGAATTATTTGGAGCAAAATGAAGTTCACCACGATGATCACCACCCTTGAGAACCTCTCTCCTCAATTTTTTGAAAAATCACTGTGCCGACCCTCTTACCATTTTGTTCGCTTCTTACACAAACGGGCTCTTAATGCTTTCAGACATGATTCGTCGAAACTGTGGCGATTCGCAAGAACATTAACGAAAGAAGACAACATACTGAGAAATTTTCTCTTCCTGTTATTCTCGGTTCTTCACATCGCTAATTTTGGGTGGTTTCTGTCCAATCAGAAGTAGCACCGCATGTGTTTATTCAATCGATGGATAAAGCAACTTTCATCGAATACATTATTTTCCTTGGTAGAGATATCTTGATTGATTGGACTAAAATCTTCAAACAAAAAAAATCGAACCTGACCAAAATATTGTATCTGACTCAAGGAGCGTTCTTACCGGACAATTACCGTAGTTATTCCGTTTCTTCAACCCGGCTCACAAACTGGCTCTGAAGTTTTTTTTCAATTTGCCATTCATGTTTATATTTGAATTGAAGCTCTTATTGGGCAAAAATGTGCCCCGTTCCACAGCCGATCATTGTGTTAGTTTCAATACAGGGCTTCAGTATTTACCAGGCCCCTAGATAGATATATTGGTGTTTTTTTGCAAAATCTGTAGTTAATTTCACTGTATAGGCGGGAGTGAGCCACTCAACATACCTTCTTTACATCATATTTATTTCAGAAATGCGGTGCAAGGGGACGTCTCCAATCTAGTGTATGGCGGCGCTGTTTCAAACGACGATTTGACCAAATCGTCGTTTGGTCGATCAATTGGTTGGTCGATGCAGCACTTGCTCTTCCCTATTGTGAAGCTATTTGATCTACCACGGGTTTCCATTCTCAGATCACAATATCGATTGATATCCTCGCCCTCTCCCTCTCTCTTCCTTTCTCTCACAAACAACTCGTCAGTCTTCCCTTTTTCCTCTCGTCTCAATGTCTCGTGTTCGATTTCCATTTAAAGAACCAGGAGAAGAGGTATGTTCACGCTGTTTTTACTACTTCTGTTTTCTTCTTCAATATTAATCAACTTCTATTCAAGTATGTGTGTCGATCGCTCTCGAAGGAGTTCACGGAACAACTCACTAAACTAGAATGCCGCAACAACAAGTGTGACTGTAACGGAACCTTCTCTCAAAGTAAGCCTCTTTTTTATTAAAATTTAGTGAGAGAGTCAAGCAAAGCAGATTGGGTCGGGTTCAACTCAAAAACATCTATTCTCATTTATTTTGGTTTCTTGAAGGTGCTGATCATTAATACATTGTCATTTTCACGTCCTTGGCACCAGACTACATCATGTGGATAGATAATTATTTAACTGAACACGCTTGTCTACTTGATTTTTCATGCAATATTTATATAATTTTCAAACAAAAAACACAACTTTTGGTTTACCCAACACTAAGTGGTGCTAACTACATAAATTGGACCGGTATGTAGGGAAGAGATGGACTTATTATTATCGGAAAATGAGTGAGGGAAAGCATTTGTTCTCATTACTGGAAGTCTGAATAATTGTCCAATAAGAGAGCGGGCCCTAATTGGTACCCATAGCAGTGGAATTGTGGGTTAAAGAAGGAGTGGCACGAATCGCGCCGATATGCAAAGTGAGGCGGAGCGCTCTCCTCATTTTGCATGCTCTCTAGCTCGTTGCCTGCGCTTCAGGGTCACTTGGCAAGCAGCCAATCGGGTATATCTTGGTTTAGACGTAAATCGAAAGCATGGGAGTTTCGAAAGCGTTTTGGGGTGCTCATGACACACCGTCTGACATCGAGAACTCAGCTAGCCAGATATTCGTGCCACCCCTTCTTTAAGGCTTCCGAAATCTGTAGTATATCCTCGCATCGTATCTGTATCTCATCATCTTCAGCTCACCTCATAAATAACGTCGAATTACTCAGTAATCCATCTCATTGTAGATGATCTCCCTGGAATTGCCTACTGTGGTCATCACTCCTGTAAGAAACAAATTAAATGCCAAGGAGAATTGGGGAGGGATGTCGCGGAATTCCAGTGCAAAGAGAAGCGGCATAAACGTGGAAATCACAGGGAGCTAGATCACTACCTGCGTGATAAACTTCTCGAAGGTGATTCCAATGTTCTCTTCGTCGTAATCTCAATGTGTTTCAGACTTCTTCACTGTTATCGCACAGGGTGGTGTTAAGTGTAGCAATATATCGTGTGGTCAGGTGCACCCTCGACACAATGCAGTCATTTATATCCCGTGAGTGCGCACTCACATCTATGTCCCTTCCTATTTATTTACCTGATTGCAGTCCTATTGGTCCAACTGTGGAACCAGCCAAAAACCCCACGTTCTTGTGTGTGTGGTGTGCTGCTACGGAGAAGAAGTACGCACTTTATGAGATGAGGCTAATACCGGTGGACGTTTACAACACGGTATCCATGATTACACTGAATAATGAATGTGCAACATTTTAATTAATCTTGCAGAATATATCCCCAGGAAGGGCAGCGCAATCGGTGAATCGCGATCAGAAGGATGTGGGATGGGCAATGTACATGTGTTGTATCCACGGAGACGACGGGTTCAGTAATGGTAAGTGATCTCAATGCTAGATTATGTCTAATATGTGAAGACGTTACAGATACGGCTGCATCTCTTCCATGTGGACATCTCTGCTGTTATGATTGCGCCCAGTTGCATGAAGGTGATATAACGTGAGTTATCGTGGAACGAAGTGTAAAGCGCTTAATCAGCTTTGCAACGGTGCAAGTGCGCTAGATTAACCGACGGATCTACTATATCGTTCCCATTTGTTTACCTTCGTACATTTAGGTGCAGAATATGTAACACAACTTTTGGAACAACACAATTTTCGGTGGAGATATATACAAAGTATCTAGGTAAGAAATATATTTGATGAGCTGGTTTTAATTGTGCTTACAGGATATCCGGAAATTGAAGAAATGATCCCTTGCCAGGGCGATTGCATCCAGAAACATCCCCTCAGTAACCTCGTTTTTATAAAGGAACTTCCTCCCATCATAAAGAAATTTTTCGATTCGTACAAGGTAAGTAATTACTAGAAGTGTCTCCTCGGAAATTAATATTGGAATGATTAGACAATTAGTTTTGTTCAACTGAATTTTTCTAGTAAATACTTGGAAATCTTTGGTATATTTATTTATACATTTCTTGATCTGCATCTAAATCGCAATTTATTTGTCTTTCACTTGCTGTTTCGTTGAAAATCTTAGAATTACTAATTAAAAATAGTAAATTTGTTCCTCAATGAAATGAACTCTTGTTAGCTTCCTTGATTATTAGTTTTTTTTAAATTATTTTATTTTGTAGGGCGAGAAGAACCACTGGTGCGTATGGTGTGTAGTGGAGAAGATGATAAATGATAGATTAGATCAGTTGAAAGGCGCCGTGTGAGATTGAATTAATGAAGAATTGAGAAGAAACACCCACCTATTGATACTGCTATATTGTCAACTTATTTATAATGTGTACAACTAATCGCCGTTTTATTTATACTGTATATGTATCTGAAATAAAGAATCGATAATTCTACCTTCACTACAAGTTATTCCTCATTTGGAAGTGTTCACAGAAAGGTTGACTAAACGGAACTATGTTCGGGAAAGCGGAACTTTTCTTTCAATTATCGCCTAATTCCGGAACGAGCAATATTTGAACAAAATTCATTTCGGAACAGGGTTTATCGGAACCCTTCCTCAACGTGTTATTTCGTAAATCGGTGGAGTGTCACCGCACTAATTGTTACTAATTGGGAAAAGTTCAGTTCAAGTCAAGTTGTTCTCATCTAAATCTCGGAGACAGTGTGACTTCTAACTGATAAATTGGGACGATGGATATCAATCGCAACTCCGGAAAAGAGGTTCATCCGGGCCAAATGCAAACAATTTTTTTGATCATTTCAGACATGATTCGTCGAAACTGTGGCAATTCGCGAGAAGATTCACGAAAGAAGATAACCTACTACGGAACCTTCTCTTCCTGCTATTCTCGGATCTTCACATTGCTAATTTTGGGTGGTTTCTATCGAATCAGAAGTATCAAAGATTTATTCTCATTCAATCGTTGGAAAAAACATCGTATGCCGATCTACTCCATTATAGCCGGTGACCGAGATGTCTACATCAGCAGAAAGTCAAGAAGCACCTTCATCGAAAATTCTCTCTTTATTTGTCTTCACTCCTACTGAAACTGCCGCACCCATGCGAACTTACTTCCCTGTTTCTTCCTTTTCTGTGTTACTTCATATATCGTAGAAGATATTTCCCGTGTTTATCATTTTGATCTGTAGATGAATTCAACCGTCGACTACAAGTCAACAATCCAATCTCTCAAACATGAACTATTCCGAGATTATGATGCCATGCTTGCGCCAGTGCACCATAAAGGTATCGTTACCTTATACCAGGAAGGCTAAAGAATCCATCTCTTCATTCTGCGCATAAAATCGTCTAACGTGAGCGAATGCGCAAAATGAAGAGACGGAATCGTCATACTGATTCTTCATAGTCTTCATTTTCTCGATAACAATGCTGCTCAGGTTCCTTCGAGGACAGTTTCATGGAGAAGTTCTCGATGATGCTCACGTATGTGAAGTTGACTTCTGTGGTAGGCAATCACAATAAATAACATGAAAAATTATATTTTAGAACGAACGAAGCATGGAGTTCTCGCTTGTCTTAGGAATGATGCTGGTGACAATTTTCTCTTTCGATCTGAATTTCAATGAATGCTTATTTCCCGATGTGGTCCGACCCTCGTCTCACTTGGAATCCGCAGAACTACAGCAATGTCTCCCATCTCTATCTCACACTCGATCAACTCTGGTTCCCGAATTTCCATCCCTGCGAGTCGTTAGTTTCATTGTTGTAGAGTAAGAGAACAATAGCTGCAGGTCCTCAATAGTCTACCTATCGCGAGATAGAAATCAAGTTACCAAGGTTAGAAATTTCAAAAGCAAGTTTGTTCAATTTAATGAATTCAGGTTTTCCCTAATGGAGACGTTCGAACGATCGTTCAAGCGGAGATCACCTACTCGTGTCCATTTGATGTAAGATAGGAACAATATTTTGCATGTTAGTCACAGTCATAAATATCGAGTTTGCTTGCTCAAGAAGTTGCAGTTGCTCAAGAATCGATACTTTCCCAGTACTCAAGGACGCGTTATTTTCCCAGCGCTTCTCACATTTCCCCCGCGTGCTATTCATCAGTCATCATGGAGCAATAGACTCATTGTAGTTAGCTAACAGGTAGGGAAAAGTAACTGAAACATCCCGATCATTCAGTCAACAACCTACTTGGGCTTCTCTGATTCCGAGTTTGACAGCGAAATTGAATAATTGCAGACAGCCCTCTTTCCCTTCGACGTTCAATCGTGTGTTCTCTGTTTCACTCTCAATGGATACGATCCCGATGACTTCAAATTCACAGCCAGTGTCGATCCAGCTGCTCTTGCCAATGTATGCCAATTTACCCCAATCTACAGAAAATCAAAATATTAATGAAAAATGAAAACGAAAGACTCAGGACATGTCCGAGTGGCGAATCAAGATCAGTAACAATACAGATTCCTTCAATTATTGCGCCAATGATATCTGCCAATCGATTGTGAGCCTTCCATTGAAACAAAAACTATCTTTCAGCTGCATTACTCATTCATTCTCTCACGCAATCCACAATTCTGGATCGGGCTTGTCATTATTCCGGTTGGAACAATCGAAATAACTTTGTGAGGCCCAGATTTCAGATCTTCATGCTCGGTTTTCTCATTCTCATCGGTCTCTTCTTTAGTGGGAAGGAGAATCTCGTGAACAATGCTGTTAGTCGCTTTCAATTCAGTGGTTGTGTGCCAGGAATGCGATTCGAAAGGTCACGAGTTCGACCCCGCCCGCCCTCAGATCCACCCAAACCAAGGGGGTTAAGATACGTTGGAAGTGGTGAAAGCCACAGTAATGAAATCCCCTACCACGTGCACACACGGGGGGGGGGGGTAAAGCCTCGCAATCAGCCACTGGTCGTCCCAGAATTGGCTCAAGTTGCTAATCGGCGATGGGGTGGCTAGCCCCCCCCCTTAGCGAGCATAATGCCAAAACCACTTTTTAATTCATTCTTCAATCCAAGAGGCTCATTCCAGATCGGTTTCGGTCTCACAACGATGATGTCAATGATGGTTGTTGTGGGCATTCTCAATGATTCCCTCAGCAAGATTGAATCCATTCCGTGCATGGGTAAGCTAAATTTGAGGAGGAAATAGAAACATTATTGCAATGTTTAGGTCTCTTTGTGCTCATTCAAATCGCCGTCACTTCAATGGCAGTCGTCAGTGTGCTTCTCACTGATCAATTGAGGAAAAGTCTATCTGCCGTCGCAAGGGAGAAAAAGTTTGTTTAATCATAACCACAAAGAAGATCAATAAGTAATTGAGAAACGATGGCTCGAAACTGTGGAGAATCGCAAGGAAGCTCACGCAGAAGGACATAATCCTTCGAAATGTTCTCTTCCTAATATTCTCATTCCTCCACGTCGGTAATTTCATCTGGTTTCTCTCCAATCAGAAATGACTTCCCATTTCACGACCATGCTCGATTCAGTTGTATCTATTCTGATAAACCGCTTGAACTATTGCCCTTATGACACCCATCTAATAGATCACAAATGGTCAAACATCAGGTCGACTTCATGGATAATTACCACTTCATTTGTTAGCTTACTCCTACTGAATTTCGCGTACCCACACAAACGCGCGCGCTCCTATTTCGACTCCCTTCTCTCATCTGACTTACCACGTTTTTCCGACTTTACCATGAATTCATCGATCGACTTCATGTCGATCATTCGAGGACTAAAACAAGATCTATTTCGTGATTATGACATGATGCTAGCGCCGGTGCATCACAGAGGTTCATTCATCGTTTGAAATGAAGAGACGGCTGTTCTCGAGCGCTAATCGTTACTCCTTCTCGAATTCTAAAGAATTATTTCTAGGAGAAGCCGAGAATGGCTTCATGGAGCAGTTTTCCATGCTGATTACGTATCTCAAATTGACGGCAGTGGTAGGTTGCGTGAGTCTATTCAAAAATTTATCATTTCAGAATGAGCGTAGTATGGAGTTCTCACTAGTTCTGGGAATGTTGCTGGTAGGTCCCCTTACATTTTATTGGAATAATAAAGCCTGTTTTAGATGTGGAACGATCCTCGACTAGCTTGGAATCCAGAGAAATACAGCAATATCTCGCATCTGTATTTGACACTCGAACAACTTTGGTTCCCGAACTTTCATCCATGCGAATCGTTAGTTGTTCTATTCATGAATTCACTGAAAAATTTCAAGTAAATTCAGTTCTTCAATCACCTACCTGGCACTGGATAGAGATCAAGTCGCCAAGGTTTGAACCGTCCGTTGTCACTCATTGTCCTTATATTTTATGTTAGGTCTTTCCTAATGGCGACGTTCGAACGATTCTTCAAGCCGAGATAACCTACTCGTGCTCATTCGATGTGAGTTGACAATCATTTCACGAGGATTTGTCATCATCTTTCGCTAGTCTACTCCATCCAACCTTAATGAATGAGTACCTTTCGACAGACCGCCCTCTTCCCTTTCGATGTTCAATCGTGTGCCGTCTGCTTTGCTCTCAATGGATACGATCCCGATGATTTCGTGTTCACAGCTGGAGTCGCATCAGAGGATACCGTTGCGATGGTACAAAACAGTCTAACAGGAGATTCTAGCCCCGTTTATCCATGAAAAATTAGTGCTGAAATGAATCGATGAATGAACCGTTTATCGATGAAAAATTAGTAAAATTAGTAAATTAGTGCTGAAATGACTTTTGTCTTTCAGTCAAAGTATAAAATGAATGATAATTCCTGCAGGACATGTCGGAATGGCAAGTGAAACTCAGCAATGCGACGCAGTCCTTCAATTACTGCTCCCATGACATCTGTATGACCATTGTCAGTCTTTTGTCCACATCTTATCTTTATTTTAGAGACATTTCAGTTACACTACTCAATTGTCCTCTCGCGCAACCCACAATTCTGGATCGGATTAGTCATTATTCCAGTAAGAAAAAGCAGAATTCAATAAAGCAACAATAATTGGTTTAGATTTTCATGCTCGGATTCCTCATTCTCATAGGTTTATTCTTCAGCGGAACTGAGAATCTCGTGAACAATGCAGTGAGTTTGAGATCAATTATCACAATTGTCACAGTGTCACAGTGTGTTCTTCTTTGAAGCACAATCGACATTAGAAGAAATGAAATCCAATGAAATCCCTCTGCAGATCGGTTTCGGTCTAACGACGATGATGTCAATGATGGTTGTTGTGGGCATTCTCAATGATTCCCTCAGCAAGATTGAGTCTATTCCGTGCATGGGTTAGTTCCTGCTTTCACCCAATATGACATTACAGCATGAAGAGTGTAAATATTTTCAGGCCTCTTCGTTCTCATTCAAATCGCGGTAACTTCTATCGCAGTAATCGCAGTTCTCCTGACGGATAAACTTCGAAGGAGTTTATCGGATGAATCGAGGGATAAATCGTGAGATTATCTAATTGTAAATGATGAATTGGGTAAAATTTCAGTCATGATTCTTCTCGATTATGGCGATTCATTCGATCGACAACTCGAGAAGAGCGAATACTTCGAAATTTTCTCTTCATCGTCTTTTCCATTCTTCACATCGCCAATTTTGCATGGTTCTTGTCTAATCAGGTTAAATTTACATTTCGAACATTGCGAAATATAATAATTCAGAACAGAGATCATCCTATCATGTTACCATCACAAATTGGATCAACTGCGAGCAATTTATAATGAAATAAAAAAGTTGACAAGAAATTTGTGAATCTTCTCCAATTGTGGCCTTTTTTATTGCCTTCGTTGCATCGAAATACACGTCTTCTTGTTTTGCAGCACCTATTTAATCCACATGATGTATTCACCCTTTCGCAGTAGTTATCTGTATCTTTTGCGAATCGATTGCATAATACCAATTTGAGAGTCCTTATCAGCGCATCCTTGAATAGGTACGGAGAGACGAAAATGCTGGCATTCGAGACTGGATAAGCGATGCTTCTGGGGGTAATGTTCCAATATTAGCGTCTCTTTTAAATCATTTGGTAAACGCCACGACATTTCCACATATGCCTTCATAATGACTTCAATTTCTCAGTTTAAAATGACTAAATTCCTCGAACTTCCACGGGAAATGATATCTGAAATTGTTAGACACGTTGACTGTGATGGTCTGCTGGCACTACGAAAGGTGGGGTATATTAAGCTTCCCATTCAATTTTTTTAAAATTTAAAACCAACTCAATACGAAAACGAATTGAACCCGACTCTAGTGAACATATCCATAATTTCTCAACTATTTACGTATAACAGGTTTGCCAATTAACAAAGTCTATCGCCGAAGAGAAGTGTCAAATCAATAAAATAACACATATTACATTCTGGCATGACGTGAGAATTTCGATTATTTTCAGCCTTTATTTAATTGATTAAATATATTATATTAGGCCAGTCTCGCTCATCTTAAAATCATCCTTAATAAGTCTGAATCACCGCTTTCATTAATTGATTACAAACAGTTTATTGATCGTACTTTAAGCAAAAAACAGGTACGATATTTGAGAATTCCTTCAAATATAAATAGCCACAGACCCTCAAAGTGAAAATGGAAGTGGAAATGTTTCCTACCTTTCTGGATTTTTTTCGAGAAAGGGTTCAACGATGTATTATTAGAAACTTTCATTTCATTTCTTGTGAAGGGACATATATCGAAATGTTCGCATCATTTCTCAAGGGATTGAGAGTGGTTGACCGTATTCTCAATGCAAATGTGTTCAGTGATTGGTGCGTTTACTTTTTACCTGACACATGCTCCCACAGTATCTATTTGCAATATTTGCGTTTAAGTACATATTAGGGTTGGCAGAATGAATCCTTCCATGGATTCCGAATCGAATCATTCAAGATTGAATCGCTTCGAGGGATTCCTTCTGCCCACCCTAGCGTTTATACACAAGTTTTTTATGCAATCGCAATTTATCCGAGTTCAGGGATAGTTCAATATCAACAGTTCAAAAAATGAATCTTAATGCTGCGCAGATGACTGTTCATCGGCCAATTGAAGGTGATCAACGTTTACACTTTTTAAATAATTTCTAGCTTTATAAATTTCTAGATCAGATAAAAATGGCCGAAGTTGTTGACTCAATCGTGCTTCAAAGACGCTATGAAGTCGAAGGTGTTGTTACAATTCTTCTAAATATGTTCTCTAAACGGTGCAAGCTGATCCGCACTAAATGTTTGTTATCATCTATAGAAGTTGAACATCTAATTCAAGTCAGTTTTCTTTAATAAAAATTATATAGAGGCCCTCAAGCCAATCAACTAGGTAAAAGTAATGTATCTCACTACAGGCTCTCCCCACAATGGGAAAAGATGTTTACCTATTTGCACATGTCGAGGAAGATGTAGCCAAAAGAGATAAATTCGCACTGGGAACGATGACTTGCGAGATTGCAGCTGAAGATAATCGTTCCTATATTAAAATATCTTCTGAGGAGATATACAGAAAGTACAATTCGTTTCAATAAATATCACTTCAAAAACTCCAAGAATTCGCTACGATCATATTTATTGAATTCGTTTTAACAATCTGTAATTACCCAATAAATCGCCCAGGGCGTTCAAATTTCGCGTCTACCAACTCTAGATCATGTATGAAATATTTTTTCCTGAGAAAATGCGAGAAAAGGCCTATTTTAAAAGGGCCTTTTGCACTCTGTCAGATCTTTGGATCGGAGAATTGGAGAACAGAATAGGGTGGGGGTGGGTGTCAACAAATCTTTTCTCTTCTACAGTTAGAGACAGAAGGATCCACCCACTGGTGGACAGGAATATAAGCACAATCTGTGCCAATGCATTTTTGAACGATTTGAACGTTTTGATATGATATCATGAATTTCATGTAAGAGTGTAGGAAATATACTTAAAAACCACAAGCCCAGCCACTTGCAAGCAGAAACATCCCATCACTTGTGAGCGATTACCCGCTAGACGGCAGGGGGCTCCGCAATTAAAAAAAAGTTATCTTAGGGGACTTCGCAAAAAAATCTGTATCGCTAGGGGGCTCCGCAAATAGTTACCAATTTCTCTTACGGAGCTCCGCACACCCACAGCCTAGCGGGGGGATAGCACAGCAGTGATCCGCACTTACAATTATGCAAAAATGTCGCATGACTTTAATCGCATGACTTTAGTTACGAGCTATACCGTACAACTCGAGGAAAAAATTGTACATTTATTTATATTGGTTCTGCACGTGAATCACACTTCACTTGTTATAGATGTCCAATACGCTTTCTGTCTAGTTGGAAATCTCAAATATTTTTATATAGCCTAAATTTAGTCCTCAATGGAATGACATCGGACACTTCTTAGTGTTAGCTCCTTATTCCTTCTACAATTATGATTATATTTAGATTAAAAAACTTGATTACTTTACTGACTTATAATTTTGCAGGGTTCGAACACCTGGTGCATATGGTTTGTAGTGGAGAAGAAGATAGACGATCGTAAGAAAGAGCTAGAAGGTGCAATGAGAGATTGAATCAATGAAGAATTGAGAAGGAAAACTCAACTATTGATACTGCTATATCGTCAACTTATTTATAATGTGTACACTAACCGTCGTTTTATTTATACTGCACATCTAACACTGAAATAAAGATTCGATGATATTGCTTTGCACGATGTTCTTCGTTGGGGAATGTACTGTACACAGTCTGTACATTAACAAATCTCTGGATATTGTGTATGACGCATCACATTGCCTGAACATATCGGAATTCAGAAAGCTGCTGAAAAAAACTCTTGATCTTGGCATATTCTTTCCACTCTGGAAATGCGGAAAGAATCTGTGGCAGTTTTATTGCTATCGTACTTTGTTCCACTTCAGCATAGAAACTGCCAGGTCACTGTAAAGCTGAAGCGTGGCAGGTTGCTGTTAGGAATCAGTTATGCCGAGTCAACATGCCACAAGCTCGTCCGCCATTTCCAGAGCAGACGTTAAAATTATTTCCAAAATGGAATTAGTTGAATAAATACTCTTTATTGCACTTGCTCATGTACAATCGGGTGGTCAATTATTTGGATTGGGGGGATAAGAAAGGTTGATGATGATGGATAATAATCCAATCAACTAGTTGTCACATAATCTACAAGATGAAAATTGGGGTCTGATACGATCGATAACTGAGTTGGGTTCGAGTAGGATCATACGTGTGTCGACTAGGCTACAACATACCGTATACTTGATAAGGTGCGGGGGTACGGTACATTATTGATTAGGGTCAGGGAGCGGGGGATACGGTAGCTTTGTGTGTGTGTGTGGTTGTTTTTCCTAGGCAACATCCTGGCACAGTGAGACGATCAATAAATCAATCGATAGAAGAAGGGGGGAAGGGGTTAATAAACGAGTATACTCTGGAATGGCTCTCTATGATGTTATATGAAACAAGCTAAACGTAATAATTGATCTTTGATCTACTCAAGCTACCGAAACGATGAGGGGGAAAGGGGGCATACGGGTGAGAATAGTAACAGAACGGATCACTGGGTTGGATGGAATGGAACAGAGTGGGGAGTAGGCCTCAACGGCCTGGCGAAGACAACAAATCGATATTGAGCCATGGATGGAGGAGAGGGGGGACACGCGTCGCGGTTTACATGGAGGATACGATACGGTACTTCTCTTCGAGGGACATCTCCAGTCCACGGGGATCACGACGCTTATTCGCACGAAGACGCTCACGAGCTTCAGCTGCGGATAATTCGAAGATATCACGAGGAGCATCTGAGATGAGGGGAGAGTTATTGATAGAGGGCCACTTCATTATTAGATCTCGAAATATGATCGACCGTCTCTTCATTTCGCGTATTCTATTGTCACTTGACCGGGCGAGAGACTGTGCGAAATGAATAGACGGCGGCTCATATTTCGTGCTCTATTCACTATCTCTTCATCTATTCAACATCTTCACCCCAGTGAAACCACACTGCTCATAGGACTCATAGGTCATTAGTAAACACAACTTCACTCAATTCTGATACTTGAGACGCTTTACAACGCGCCAAACCGCCGGAGATCCTAATGGCATAAACCCTGTGAATCCCCATTCCCCCTGTCTCACCCTCCTTTCCACTCACCATTCTTCTTCGATTCCACGTGGTGGGCGTGGCCGTTCTCCAGAGGCTTCGAATACCTGCACACCAATTTGTTGATTCAATTTTAAAATAATATATCTTAAACCTCGAGGTACGAAAAGGCTCGTTGAAGCACAACACCGTGCTTGAAGACACATTTTCAGCGAAAATAGCACTGTTTTAAAACGCGTTCTCCGTAAGAGCGTATTAAAATGAAAAAAATCAATCGACGATCAGCACTTACGAGTTAGAGGAGGAGCGTACGGTAGGCTCGGGAGTCATGACAGGCGTCTCGCGGTGATCAACCTGTGAGGGATACGGTAAGAGGATATCGATCGACGCTACTCGATCCCTTCGACAAGCGCGAAATCAATTAGGAAAGCCTGACGCGCAACTAAGTGGCAACTTATAGGATTAGAGAGCGCTTCGGGATTTAACTCAGGAGAACTAAAATTAATTAAGAAATAAAGGCTTCTACTTCTTCTAGCTCTCATGCATCCAACATAACTTGACCAATCAACATAAACGTCACACAGAGATATAATTGTTAGTACTTGCTACTACTATCGTGTTAGTACCTACTCCTTCCTATTGACCCAAAATAACATGAACTAAAATAAAACGAATAAATAAAATTGCCTTAGCCTTCTCCAGTTCGTGTTCGACTCTCTCCAACTCCTCCTCTAGCTTCTCAATCTTCTTCTCTTCATGATGAATAATTGCCGCTGCGAGGAGCAATTTCTCAGCATCAGAATGATGATGATGCTCCTCATGGTGCTCCTCCTTCTTCTCTTCAACTGCTGGAATTCCAGCAAAGACTGCAGCCATGATGTCATCATCAGGATGAGTTTCATGAGCATGAAGTGCCTGTTCCTCTCTCTCGATCACAGCCTCGACGGTGACTGCAGCAAGGACAGCAGCAGCAACGTCATCTGCAGTGGGGGCACGAGAGCGACGAGCTGCAGCCGCCTCCAGAAGATGATGATCTTCCGCCTCTTCCACCACTGATTCCAAACGATGAAGAACGGCTGCTGCGACTACGGCCTCAGCGATAGGATGCTCCTGCAGGGAAGAGAGGGGAACTTAGGAGATACGGTAGACACACCAGGTTGGAGAACCGAGGAGAAGAGAAGCGATTAGAGGGCATGCAGGAGGGATGAAGCAAGCTGCGATGCACAAAGACACATACACACACGTGATACATCAGTCATCGATTCATTGCCTTACCGTAGCATAGTCATACTCGTAAATCTCCTCGTGGTGAATGGTGATGTGCTGCAAGGATACGGTAGGATGGTGCGATGTGGAGAAGTGGTGCACATTCACAATTTTCGGAGAGGAATAGGGAAATGGATAGGGACAGGGAAACGCGTGCGTGATCGTACTAGCAATTTGGAAAAATCACTGCGCGGATCAATCTTGATGAGGCTCCTTTCGATAAGCTACGGGTGGTAAGGATAGTGGAATAGGAACAGGGAAAGTTGAGGGATAGTCACAGGGAAGATTGTGGATAGTTGACTACCGTATCCGGTGGATACGGTAATCAATGGAGGGAAAGATGATACCGTACCCGTGGCCTACCGTAATCCATCAACTTACGTGAGTGTGGGCGCCGGGTCTCGCACCATCGTCAGAGTAGTCGAACGAGTACGACTCGTTGTGCTGTCTGAGGAGGGTTTTTTGTTTGAGGTTGAGGCACAACAAGAAATTAATGTTTTCCGATATACAAAAATATAGAATGTGCGCTTGAAACACGCATTCAACAAGAGCCAAAATAAGAATCAAAGGAATTTGAGGTACTAGGTCTGATGAGAACTTTTTGAGGTGAGAGAAATTCTCATCCGACCTCGAGCGGAATTAAATTTCCTCCAATAAATGAAGTGAATAACTCACTTGTACCAGGCATCGACGTCTTCGGGAGCGACGAGAAGAGTCGTCGAGACGGGATTCTTCTTGATGAGAGCAACCACTTCCTGACAAGATGAGGAAGATTCAATTGGGGTTGAGAATCGCTCGAGTTACAACAATCAAATTTGACAGTGACTTCAATTGTATGTGATACAGCAAAGTATGAGGTTAAAAATCAGGTTACGGATTTGATTTTTTTTTTTTTTTTTTTCTGAAACGATTTCCCACTAGTCGAGCTGCTAGATTTTAGCAAACGAGTTCCCGGACTAATTTAAAATAAGGTGTGAAATTCGCCCGCTTCATTAGTGCAATATTGGTTCCAGATATGTACTACGATCAATGAAAGAACGTTGAGAGATCGCCTTACAACAACATAATCAATACACCATAGTAATCTACTCTACCGTACCTTATGAGGCGTGGTGGGATGGATGAGGATTCCGTTGACTCCGACAATTCGCTGGGCCATCTTCAGACCGGCACGATCACCGATACCGCCAACATCGACGGCGCCTGACAATGAGAAATCAAAGATTATCGATAGATCATTAGTGTTGCGATTGCAAATAATATTGAATAATCATGACAACATGTGGATATCCTCATCCATCCCATGTAGTGGAGCATCGTATTTACGGGAAAATTATTGATTCCGAATATTATCAAAATAATAACAATAACAATAACAACAACAATAACAACAACAACAGACCGATGAAGTGTCCCTTGCCCTTCTCGGCGTGCAGATTGAAGCCGAACTCATCCGTCACCGACTTCTTCTCCTGTAACCGAAATAATTGTTTGTTCCTCAAAGGATGACGCAGAATTGGCAGTCAGAGTAATGCCCATGCTAACATCATCATGTTGGTGCCCAGAATCAACCAGCCGATCCAGACCAAATAAATGTGTTTTTTTTTTATTTGCATTAAAGTTTGGACAACTCATCGACGTAAGAGGGAATTGTCCGGTCACATAAAACTCGTATTGCAGCAAATCACCCAGTGCGTTTATAAATAATTTTCGAAATTCTAATGCAATTTTCAAGAGCTCCCCCACTCCCAAAATATGATCTTTGATCTCTCTTACCAGATGGCAGAGTAGTGGTCGAGGACGGCCTCCCATATCAGCAGAGGGCGGAGGAGGAGCCACGAACACTGGGTCCTGCAACGAACACATTTGGATTACGGTAGTCGATTGACAATCGATTTGCCCCAACACATAAAGAGAACAAAAACAGATTACACGCCTGGAATGCCTCGGAAAGTGCACTAAACAAGGGCGCTGCTCCTTCGGATTCCAACACTTTCCCCCATAGGTGTCCACGCCGCCGGCGACTTTTTTTTTACCACGTACCCCGGTACATGGTCCCGCACGTCCCCACGTGGGGATGTGCGGGACCATGACCCGGGGTTCATGGTCCAAAATGATTTGGTAGGTCATGGTGGAACATGTACCTGAAACATATCCCACTGTGTTCTACAGTATATCATTATCGATTTTTGGTTTGTTTATTAGTATAGTGCGCATCCTAGTATCACCGGGTTGGAGAAAACTTCGGTTACGCATGTTGTTTACTAGTAAAGAGCGCATCCTACAATCACCTGGTTTGAAAAAAGCAAGCGTAATCGACATTTTATCCAACCCGGCGATTCTAAGATGCGCTTTTACTAATAAACAACTTCCGTAATCGAAGTTGTATCCAACCCGGCGATTCTAAGATGCGCTTTTTACTAATAAACAACCTCCGTAATCGAAGTTTTATTTAACCCGGTGATGCTAGGATGCGCTCTTTACTAATAGTCAACCTCCGTAATCGAAGTTTTATTTAACCCGGTGATACTAGGATGCGCTGTTCACTAATAATCAACCTCCGTAATAGATGTTTTATTTAACCCGGTGATACTAGGATGAGCTCTTTACTAATAATCAACCTCCGTAATAGATGTTTTATTTAACCCGGTGATACTAAGATGCGCTCTTTACTAATAATCAACCTCCGTTATAGATGTTTTATTCACCAGGGCACGGCTGGGTACGGTAGGATTACGGTAGGGGGGTACGAAAGATTTCGGTACGAAACTCAAAAAAATAATCTCCTCGACGAACTATGCATGTAGGCACAAAGAACGGAGAAAAACAAAAAAATCAGTTCGCCATGCCCAACCACGATACCGTACTCAGGAATACGGTAGATTACTGTAGATTACGGTAGAACATTTTTCCGATCGATTTTAGACTCTTTGGCTAAAGTTTGACCCGAGGCTAAAATGGTTGACCCACCGAACCGTGGTACGGTAGGGTTACTGTAACAAAAATCGATATTGGGATACTGTAGAACACAATGGGATATGTTTCAGGCACATGGTCATGGTCCCGCACATCCCCACGTGGGGACGTGCGGGACCATGTACCGGGGTACGTGGTCAAAAAGGGGTCGCCGTCAGACCTGGGCAGGTATGCTTTCCCCCTATCAATAGCTATCAAAATGCGCATACCATTATGGGGCAAAGTGATCGTTTTGGGAGAGAATTTCGAGAGCGATTTCAGTTGAGAATCGAGAACTATGGAGAAGGAGGGAGCAGGGACAATGAAGAGACTGCCGCAGGGCAGAAGTGGCAGAGAAGTATGGTGAAATGGAAGCATTTTCCCCCTTGGCTTTGTCAATCTCCAATCTGGAGCGACATTTCGAATTGGACAACATGGACACAGAGAATCCGACTGATAATGCCGCAACCTTTGCTCCCAACTAGCTTCCCCCTCTCGGCTAACTAATCTTATTCTCCCCAGGAAGCAACTGTATTATTCTCCCAAGGAAGCAACAGCAATTTTGTGGATCTAACAACTGCGACCAGACGCGAATTGCCACTTCCTTCCCATCCACAAAACTTGATTCTTAACCTATAATTTAGACAGACATGAATTACTTGGCCAGACACAATAACCGTGGCGCCTCACTCCCTCATCTTCTCAACTTTTCCCCATCATTCACAATAGAATCGATGAGTAATCTCTCTTGGAACGTAGGTTGGAAAAAAACGGCGTGAGGAATGTGGAAGATTATGACAAGGTCAGATGCGATGAAAAAAGGTACGTGACAAATTCCAATTCGAAAATGCCCTAGTTGCATCATGTTCCAGGCAAGTGAGAACTACAAGGGCTTATCGGCTCTAATAATAATGATGATTCAGTCATCCTCAAGAGGCGCCAGATAGCAGTACACTTCTTCATCAGCCAACGCACTTTTGATCAATGTTCTTGAAAAAAGTACAGACAAGAAATTGCTCTAAATGTAACTCTCAGACAACTGAACAAGACATCAACACGCAGCAAGAAACCACCATGCAAATACAACTCCCAAAATCTCCGGGAACGCCAGGCAACCCCCAGTGAACACAGTAGACAGTAATCAGCTGTGAATACTCCGGTGTTTCCCGCTCTTTTCACGACGATTAACCTTCCCCTCTTCCTCCATTCGCATCTCACAATCACTTGTGCAAACTGACAACTTCACCCCGTCACCTCCTCCTATTTCTCCCCCCCCCCCTTCACTTCACCGCCCACGCACTTCCGGAACACAGTTAACGCTTCTTCACATATCCATCATCAATTCGAAAAAAGGATGCGAAACGTAATTTAGAAAACGCGACACGATGAAAATTGTTTACTACTTTCTAATTCCCCATCTGGATCACCCATTTCCATCCTACACTCCTGGAACAATCCCAAAGCGGCAAAACAAAAGTTTTCGCTCTACGAAAACATGACCTCTGGGAACGGGGAGCAACCGTGAATCACCCCTATTCGAATCGATAATCTATCGGAGGAGGGCAGGGGTGAAACTGCCTACTCCTCCTCGATAATCCGTATGGGTCGAGAAAGTGAGTGTATTGCAATTGGGAGAAAAGAGGGAGGATACAGTGGACAGATCATAGAGAGGGACGAAAAAGAAGGGGAAGGGGATGCAAAGTGAGGGGCGATGATTCTCGCTAGATCATTGGCAATTTGCTCGCACGAGAGAGAGAGAGAGGGGGGGGAGGGGAAGCTATAGTGATCATTCGAGCTCTCATCATTTCACACACACACTCTCTTATCTGATCGGCGAGATATCGAGTGAAATGGATTAATAATCACTTATCGAAACGGCTTCAATCAAACGCGTCAGGACGAAAAAGGGCTGGCGACTAACTGAAAGCGAGGGAGAAACTGTACAGATGAATCATCTGCTCCGATAGGAGAGAAAGAGAGACGACTCTCCTCGTTTCACGTGCTATATCGTCGGCCAGAGAGCTGGAAGACAGTAGGGAACGAGGAGGGGGTGGTGAGCTCAAAACTCTTCAGCGAATCTCTAACAGTGCCAATGAGAGCGGAAGAAAAACACTCATTGTCAAGAGTAAGAAGGAGAAGGAGAGGGGTGACTCACCTTTTTTTTGGTGGGTTGAATGAGATACGAGTGTATCGTAATTCCGTACAAGCATCACCTTAAAATCCGAATTCGACGTTACCTTAGCTGATCACTAAATTCAGAAACCAAGATGCTTCAAAAGATTGCAATACTGACTACATAAAATGCGCAATGTCATACATTCGCTAATCTCAATCAGACTCGCTTCGCAAAACCACCTTGTTCGATGAAGCTCAATCATCCTAATTTCTAACAACGGACTACACCCCTGGTGCTTCCTACTGCTCTCGATTCCACTCCCTGCTGGTGGCACATATTATTCCCTTCCCCATTGCGTGTGGCATCACTCCTTCTCCCTCTAACTAACTTCCTTTGTCGTGCATCTTCTCTCTTCAATCTCCCACTCCCTCTCTCTTCTCCCTTCCCACAACACAGTCGAATCTGCTTCTTGTTGTCAGGAATCAGCAAGCAAGCAAACAATACCCGTCCAATGCCAATTCCGCCCCCAATAAACACGATGTCATCAACCATGTAGATCGGCGTTCCATGGGAATCACAATATCGGAGAACAACATTCAGCGACAATTTTCCGCTGAGAATCACACAGAAACAACAAACGAACATTAAGCACTCTATTCACTTTCTGATAGACTAGCTACCGTACTCGCCAACGTATCATGGATACCGTACTCCCCGAAATATTTAATCGATACCGTAATCCTCAATCAATCCTGGATACCGTACCTTGGCAGCTGATCCATTGGGCGCGTACCAGGCGGCCGGAGGGGGCGAGCCCGACGACTTCTCGTGGTTGTTGTTCGTCGAGTGACGACCCTGTCAGAGATCAGAGATGAAACTACAAAATACAAAGATGAGGGAGCAGACTATAGTCTAGTCCCGACGTGCTCACCGTCTCTCCGTCCTTCGAGATGCGAATGAGATTGGGCATCGTGGGCGATATCGTTATGTTGTGCTCCTGTAGAGAAATCACGGATCAAAAATCAAACTAACATCTGGTTTTAGTTTAAAACAGTATTTTTTTATTTATTTTTCTCTCGTGGAAATGAAATTGTTCGAAATCAATACACCCATTGTATCTCATAGAATGACTACGACGGGAATCTGCTAGGTACCGAATACAAATTCGAAGAGTCGACTTCTCGAATACAAAACTCCTCTATTTACATATAACATGCTATCCCATACGCTCCCTCCTTATACCGAACCTTATACCAATTTGATCCCTCTTCTTCGATCACAAGCAGTTCACATCGCATCGGATCCTGCTTGATACGCTCAACCACCTGAAGGGAAGAATTATAAAATATATATTGTATTTTTATTGAAAAAAACGAGGGGCATACATATCACTGATAAATATTCCGCACAACTATAATAAATGTTGAGCATTAGAAATACGCCTGGTGTGAAACTTCCTCCTTTCCCTTAAGAAAAATGAAGCTACGCAGTTAACTCTCTTATTCCATAATTCGACAAATATCACATGTTCGAGACCAACTTATCGTCACAGCTCAATCCAGTCATTTTCACTTAATAGGAGAAACCCATATTCATCAGCATAGATTCCAATCTAAAGAGTACCATAAACTGTCTCCAATAATTACATCCCATCACCCTACAGTAACCCTCCCCTCCCCTCTACCGTACCTTCTTGTGGGTCTCTCCCTGGATGCTCACTCCATTGACAGCGAAGATGCGATCGCCCATGCGCAGACCCGCATGCTCGGCCGGTGAACCCTGAAGAAAAAGAGAAAATTAATCTTTGATTTTTGAGAAATGAGAAGAGATCAAATAACAAATTATATTCTGTTTTTTATCGTTAGTTTTTGTCTAATCACAGACAACGCGAGATTGATCATACACATCCGTTACTGAATATCACTATAGATCGCAACTCAAATCTCACTGGTCGTGAAATTCTAACATTTCCAAAATTATTAGTGAAAATACCTTGTCGACGGTGCCGACAAACTGGTCCTTGCCTCTCTCAGCGTGCAGATTGTAGCCATACTCCTGCAATTAAAAGATTAACGATCAAAAATCAACGAATACTCGATTAACGCCTTTCCACACGTATTTGTAAGCAAAAATTGCAGTTTTCTAACACGCTGCAGCTAATACATCGCCACTACCGTATCCCTACCCTCCACACTATCTTCGCCAATCAATACTCCCTCCCATCCTACCGTACCTGATCATGGGTGGCCTTCTCGACAAGACAGACTCGGGGTTGGGGCGCGTCCGGGGGAAGCTGCATCGTCTATCGTATCGAGTGTGGATATTATATATCGTCCCGTCTGTCTTTCCTGTCCGTGGACCAATCAAGTCGCGGCTGGTGAGGCTGCGAAATAATCACGATAGGATCAGGAAATCGATAATTGACAGTATACGGTATCCATCGATAATCGGGAAAGTGATGAATTCGAGTGAGTGTTACACGCAGAAGAGAGGAGCTTACAAACATGCTGATAAAAAGGAGGCGATAAGGTGTTGCGCCTTATTCCGATGCAATTGTCATTCGGGAAAGGAAAAGACAAGAGTGATAAAGGTGTGTGAAAGTCATTCAACATTGCAGAAAATTAGGCCGTTTACATAAATCGATTATTGCGAATCATAACACAGTATTACCGTAATATATCTAATCACAATTAATCAATAATCACAGCGAGACTACGATCGAGTGTGTCTAATCCTACAAAGGAGGGAGGGTGGAATAGCCTCTCGTGCGCTTTTCTCGCTAGCGATTAGAACTGATAATCACACTCGCGAGTGGCCCTAATTCCAGAAAAGAAAGGAGAAGGGGAGTGAGGGGGAGACACGATTGGAAAGAGTACTGCGAGAGATGATGAGAAAAGGAGTAAGGAGGAAGAAAGAGGAGGAGTGGGAATGATGGGACTGTATCAATCACATTCCTACTGATTCAACATACGACAATCACACTTCAGTTATCATATTGAAATACTGTCCTCAAATATCACTCAGAGAACGTCACAATGATAGAGAAGGAAGTCACTGCACTGATATCAACACCATATTCCCATCACTAATCGCCTTGCATGGAAATTATCCCACTAATACTTCGATTTCGTCCTCAAACTCATCTTTGACGTAAAATGATGATCTTGACCCCCAACTACTCTCATCGCATGAACATACTTCCCGTGAATAGTACCGGGAACGATATCATGATTAAACTACTACCCATCAACTACCGTAATCTCGGAAATGTTCAATCGGAGATCACAATGACGAATCGACAACTGATCGGCAATCGAGACAAAAAGTGCCTCGGGGCATATGAATAGCACAGATCGAACGGCGCTCATTGAGATCAAGACGAATGATAGGAACATCCGGTAATGTTGCACCATTACTATGCCATAGAGGGGATCAAAATAGAAGAGGCAAAAAAGGGGAATGAGTAGCCACTTCACCCTCTTTACAAGGGCACTTCTCAAGTGAGAGGAAGGAAGAGACGGCTAGAACCGCTCTCTGTTCAATGGTATGAGAGACACACGACAGTTACTCGTTTTCTACCCCCATCTTAAAGGTTAGGGGTTAGCTGGCAATGTTCCAATTGGGATCATCTCTGAACCCCGCTGGACGAAATGTGCGTTCGCCCCTCTTGTAAGCGACCATTTCTCGCACCTCCGCTAGTAAACGAGGGTACTATTATCGTTCTCTCTTTCTTTTCTACCTATCCATTCCACCCCGGAGTGAGAGGAGGGTAACTAATACCTCTTACTACTCTTGCACCTTCTTCCTTCCCTCTAAAAAGGTCACGCACTGCAGCGGGTTTTCACGCCATCATTGAGAGGAGGAGAGAAACAGGGGGCCATTTATCAGGACACACGATCGTTTCCAATGGATGGGAATGGTGCCAAATAAAATTCCCGTCCACATAAATTCATCTCTAGATTCTACACCCTTCATTCACTACAAAAACGTGCAGAATAAAGAGACGAGTCTCATCTCTTCAACTCTCCCACCAAACACGGAACTATCAGTGTTCAAAAACTGACTGGCGCGGCAAGAATGTATGGAACTCGACCATTGATGGTAACTGTGAGGGGTGAATAGACGAGGGATGGGAAGTGATAGGAAGAGATGGGGACGGGGAAAAGGGAGGAAAGGGGAGGGGGGAGGGGGTACTAAAACCCTTGAGCGCAAACTGTGTCGACGTGTTGCAGTGAGTGATCACGGCCCTCCAAGCCAATGTCATACTTGGAACAGTGTGACTCTCCTCATTTCGCATGCTCTCTCGCTTAATCCTGCCCGAATTGGAATATAGTCAGTCTGCCATCAGCTGAACATCATCCGTTATCCGATCAACGTCACTGCCTCCTCTATTACTCTTCTTTCCTCTCTTGAACATCAATACCAAACAGATTTGGAATGTCGAGAGATAGAGAGTAGACGGGAGGGGCGCAGTGTATAATGATAGCCATAAACATGACGATTAGCCCTTTCTTCTCTTCATCCGATCCCTATAACCTCTACCACGGGAGTTCCCCCCGATCATCTGGGGGATTCGAGAAGAATCGACAACAATAACCATCACATTGGCCGTTTGAAACATGCGATACCTATCTACTCACAATCAGTTGAGGATACAATTTGATCGTGTCTGCGGCTAAAGATCAGTCGATTCCATCAGATAGAGAGAGAGAGAAGAGGAAGGGATCGTCACATCTCGACTGGTGATGTGATTCCCTCTTCTCTCTCTCTCTCTCTTTCCTCTGCGAAGCATTGCAATCCGACGAGATAACGATAAGCCTACTAGGTGAGAGAGTGAGACTGTCGAAGAGAAGCGAGAGAAGACGAAGGAAGAATACTCGGATGGAATCAGAGTGAGACAAGGGGAAGGGAGGAAAAGAAGTGCTGAGATCGACAGTTCTTCACAAAATGGTGATTATGATTCCAGGACATCATCCTAGATTAGCCATACACTGGAATGTTCCAACTACAAGAATGTTATTGTATCCACGAAGAAGATACGAGCAATCGAAGGCACTTCCACACACTTTTCTCTCATTTCTCCATTGCGAAACAGTGAATCGACTTGTGAACAAGCGAGGAACGGAAGAGAGGAAAACAATCAAGCGGATGATCGAGAGAGTAAAAGAGAAAGAGCGACTAAATGGGAGGATTCGTAATCAGTGGGGACCTACTAATTGATGGGCTGCTTCCCGCTAATTAACGGGGGATCCACAATATGTCAAAAAAATCATCTTTTTTTTCCGCAAAAATCATTGCAAAGTTCTGTAGGAGATATAGCCCAGCACTGCTCCTCCTTCACAACAAGTCAAAGACGATCAGGATACAAGCTGATCTCACTCTGGAAAGTGGATCTTTGCGTGTGAATTCTGATGGGGGCGCGAGCTCAACTCGACACGTCAAGGAGGGGGGGGGGGACTGTATACACTCCCCCTTCCCTCCTCCTCCTCTCCGTCTCTACCCCTCCCTCTTCTTCATCAATCTCTTTAGCTTCAGGGGGTTGATCAGGGAGTGAGTGATTAGGAGAGAGAGAGAGAGAGAGAGAGAGAGAGAGAGAGAGAGAGAGAGAGAGAGAGAGAGAGAGAGAGAGAGAGAGAGAGAGAGAGAGAGAGAGAGAGAGAGAGAGAGAGAGAGAGAGAGAGAGAGAGAGAGAGAGAGAGAGAGAGAGAGAGAGAGAGAGAGAGAGAGTGGTAGACAGCTAGTCACTCCATCCTCCCGGGGGTAAAGAGTTCGACGACTCTTTGCGCACTTTTTTGTGCTCGCTTCCCGCTCTCTTTTCTTCTATCTCCTCTTTCTAACTGTGATTTCCACGCGAATTGGGACACTGATTGGAATGAGAGGAGAAGAAGGATGAAGGAAACTCGCAATGAGCGAGACAGTTAAGGGTTTTTGCGAGGATTGTGAGCACCACTAACCACCACTCCTTTTCAATTCCTGACCCCATCTACAGGTCACACCTTCGTTCACTTATCAGACAAGAACTGCCTTTGATCTGTCCCAACAACGGAACTCCATTAACCATCGTGTCTCTATCTCCTCTATCTTTCTCGATCTTACAGATAAGACCCCTCCCCTCTTCAATTGTTCCATCTCTCTCTCACAGTTCCTCCCATGCAAATACTCCGTTCTGCAACTCGTCAATTTCCTTCAGAGGGAAAGGTTCGGCGAGATTTCTGTACACTCAAATGCAAACACAGACCATTGAGGGAGAGGCGCATATGGTTACTCATGCATTCACTATCCGGGGGGAGAGGATGGAGGAGGAGGGGGGAGGGAGGGGACAGTTTGGAGGATTGGGGATAAATAGATGGATGACCAGTAATGGCCTAGCTAACGCATCCTAACACGCTAACAACTACTAGTAGTAGTACGTTTCACAATGGGAAGGACTAACGATAATGAACATGGGAAAAGAAGTGAACACAGAGCAAATTTTCGCGCGAATCACGACAAACCTATTCAAATCGTTGAAAATCAGACAAAAAATCATAAAACGGAAGATTTAAGGGGTAGAAGGGGTAGGGTCCATGACAGCTAAGCCAGTGGGAAGAAAGTGACCGTTCTCATGTCATTTTCATCTCGTTAGAGCCAGTCAGTGGCACTAAGCTCCTCTCTGGGTCAGAACCATTAATCTCCTCGAGAGAACCCGGAGGGCTTCTAATTTGCGTACCTCCTAACATAAGCGCGCTTTCCAATCAGGACAAACGGGCAATCAACCAATTGCAGAGCCGAAAAAATCGTGAGGAAAATGTGGCACGGACTCGCAGTATTGCACACTGCTTACCCTAGTCGAGGAGAGGTGAATAAATCAAGAAGGGGCAAGAGATGAGGGGAAAGTGAGAGAGTGGAAGAGAATTGAGAGGATGGTCACCCATAGGCATGACTGATTCCACTTGGGGGGTGATTCAAGGTCGGTTTGGAGAAGGGGAAGGGAGGAAGGGAGTTCCCCTCCTCATAGCCTCCTCCCATAGAGTTCTTCAGATTATTAGACTTGTGGAAGGAGGCGAGAGACAATGTGCAGAGAAGAGAGTGGCAGACACGCAGACAAACAGTTCCGTCGCGAGAGAGCACGCGAATCGAGTAGAGTCACGGACGGGGATTTGCGTGTGCGCTGGTGATGAGCGCCTGGGAAAAGACCTTCAGTTGAGTTGCGCTTGCATAATCACAGTGTGATTGGCAATGTGCAATGTTCACCCTGGACACCAGTTATTACAACCAGCCGTGTGAGAAGGGAGGAGGAAACCATCTCAGTGTTACAACTTGCGGTGTGAATGATGGTGTGAGAATGACAATGAATACTGGGTGATGAATGGATACTGTAACTGAGGGAGAATGATCTGGATCGATAGTGAAAGAGAGTGGCCTAAGGGCAGAAGAAAATATTGACTGGTCATCATCCTTGTTTGCTCACGGAATAATGATAGTGAAAGAAGGGAGAGGAGATAAAGCGGCTCGTACATTGATCAATCGATGATACAGTGCACCATCTCAATCAGGAATGTTCACGCAGCACCATCGGTATCCGGGGGATGGGGGGATACCGGTTAGTCCACGCGGGGGCTTTTGTTAGGGAATGGAGAAAAGGTGTGAATGGAGTGTACGGAATAGATTGAGAGGATCGGAGGGCGAGGGAAGGGGGTGGGGGTTCATGGGCCGTTCCTCCAAGGAGAAAAAAGCTCGAGCAAACGTGGATTTCTCAAATTGATAGGTTAATGGATAGCCAACAATCGAAGACGATGATTCTTCTCAGAAATAAGGGAAAGTATACGATCGTTAACCGGCCGGAATGTGGCCTGATTCTCATTTTTTCGTGATCAATAGCGGTGGGAGAAAACTCGGCAAACACAAGGTAACGGGACGCGTAAAGTATTCGTCCGAAGGGGAGGCGAACACCCTCCCTAAGCCACTCTGGCAATAGAGGAACTTCACTCAACACCACCGAAAGCTTGCGGAAGCGTGTTGAATCTAGCAAAAAATGATGGTAAAACAATGCCAACCGAGCCGAGCACACTCAAGTGGGGAGAACCGAGATTCGTGGAATCTTCGAGGGAAGAACTGAACCTCTTCTCTGAACCTCATAGACAGAACGGCAGATGCGGCTGAATACACGGAAAATCCGCGGGAGAGACAAAGAGACGTGAAAGTGTGTGATCAGGCAGAATATTGACATGAATCGATAGGAAGATGGTGAAAAAACGAAGAGAAGATAGTGATAGGATGATAGGCGTGAGCGATTTGTCACACATTCGAATGGAACAACGGAGGTGTGACAGAGGGAAGAAAAGGTGAGAAGATAGGGGGGGAGGGGCGAAATAACGACCAAAGGAGAGGAGACAGGGTGAATCAACCCTTGATGAGGATGGCACATGGGATGGTTAATTAACCAGCCACATCAGTGCACTCTGCCCATCTACTGTACTGGACCGATGGTAGTAGTGAAGGAATGGCGGATGAGGCTGGCTCCATCGAGTCATTCATTCGATTAGTCACTGTGCAAATGATGCACTAGATAGCTTGCGGCGAGGGCAAAATAGTACGCGGAATAGAGAGACGAGGGAAGGGCAGAGCACCAAAAAGTACTGATAACGCCCCATCTTTATTTTGTTATGGCGGAGACAAGAATGGGGATAGGACACCTTTCTGAAGGGACGGGGACGAAGCAATGAACAAGGAGGATGTTTGGACAACCTTTACTGAGAAAGTTTGCGAGGATTACGCTCCGCCATGGTCAAGAACGGTATTGTGTAAGGGAGACGCTGTTTTTTTAGCCGAGAAAACAAAAGAACAAGGAAAGAAAGCGCCAGAATCGTGACAAATGCAGTTCCTATAGATTGCATGGAGCTGATTCGCTAGTGGGAGACAGAGACGCTATTAGTCACTGTCCGCTAAGCGGCTCGCGCAATGCAAATTTGAATGAGCGTTATAGAGGCGCACTAAGCTTGAATAGCCAAACAACGACAATCGAACAAGAGTGTGCCAACGTTGCAACCGCGAAACAAGTGCTATGAAATACCGGCAAGAATATATCAATTTAAAGAATAGTGCATGAGGTATCTCCGACTGCGCATGGAACAAAAACAAAAGAAGAGCGATTCGCACTTAGAAAATAAGCGATAAAACGAGAAGACAACGACAAAAAATGAGTTGAAAAAACAGTCGATATCAATTTGTGAAAGCCACAAGTGCATCATTACAGTACATAAAAATACCGTATTTTCCATTTTTCGTAATTTTCATTTAATTTTTAAATTCGTAAATGTCTTTATTTTTCATTATCACCGATTATTAATATGCATTCATATAAAAGTTCAAGCTGAATGAATCGCTCAGAATACAGAAGGCTTGTACTTTGCGTAAACAGTCTGTCCCACATGGATGTAGCCGGGTTTGACGAGACCTGACAAGTGGTGAAAGTCACATTGAATCGATTTAAATGGACCAGCCTGCATTGACGCCAAAGATCGGCGACTGTCCGTGAGCCTCGCGAAGTTTGCCCTCAGGAGCCAATCGGAATCTGTGAATGATGATTAGATATTCCAATCGATAGATAACTTACTCTCTGAGCTTTTTGAGTGGCTGCATGTCAGGATCCTTCACTCCCGTCTCCGGGTCTACCGTAGTCAGCACACAACTGAAATTTATCGATAAGATTTCAGGGATAAGGGACAGATCTCACCGAGTGCATGGTTTGAAGCATTCGAGATGTGCATCTCCAATTCTGATCTCTGCCCATTTATCCTCATCCCATGCAGCGCACTGATCAACTACGATGTTGCCACGGAAGTTGAGCGAAGTGCACTGAAGAGTACGGTAGGTGTTTGGTTACGGTAGCTACAGTATCCTCACCGGTCTCTCCAGTTGCTGATTCAATGCCTTCAGTGAGCCTTCGGTAGTGATCATGTAGGGCGCGAGATCAACGTACATGACCTACAGTAGGTAATTTTACGAAATCCATAGTAATTTCTTACTGTATCCGATCGTTTCGGGACCGGGTTATTCCACCATTCCTGCTCTGTCTTACAGGGACGACCATTGAACAGATCGGGACGGTAGTAGATTAGACGAGTGTCTGGATTACGGTAGGTAGATCGATAGAAGATGGGATACAGTACCTGGCTCTTCGAGGAAAGAAGTGATCTGATCAGCCACTTCATCTCCACAGTCGACACCGTCTGCCTCGAGCTTTGCGTGCAGTCTGCAAGACGACGTTTACTAATTCCAATCAAAGTCAAATTTGGACTAGACGACGATTCTCAGGTTTCACACCACTCACATTCCCCTCTTGACGTCTCTCTTCGCGATCACATCTGCTAGCACGACGCGCACCGACCGACCGTCAGGAGTGGATACGGTAAGCACACCATCGGCGATCTCCGACTACAAGAAAGTACACACTGCATTCGACACTATCCTGCTCACCTCGATCAGAATCATCTTCGGATGGGCGCGTGCAGTGAGGAACTTGCCCGAAGTTCCGTTGATGACCAGGAACTCGCGATCACGATACTCCCCGAAGGAGACACCCATGGGACCGCAGTGAAGTGAGAAGACCTGTGGGCAATTGGGAATGTTCACTCTTCACCACTTCAGCTTACCTCCTTTCTTTTGCAGGATTTGATTGGGAACATCCAGAGGTGTTTGACTGTTCCGATCGGAATCCATTCAGTGCGTTGCGACTCGAGGAAGGTCTTCAGAATGCGGAAAGCCTTGAAGGAACATCGTAAAATGGTTTTTCAAACTTCTTTTCGAGCCAGACAACCCTCATATTTTCAAAACCTTTTCTTAAAATTTTTATTTACCCCAAGAATAGCAGCAAAGTTACGTTCAAACATGAAATTGAAGAAGGAAAGGTGCAAAGTGAACAACTCACATTGTAAGTGACTACCGTTCCTCCGATACACGCCAGCAGCAGCCTTTTATCGTCAAGAATCATCTTTAAATTGCAAATTAAATTTAAAAAAGCGTGAACAACTATAAAATCACGAGGAAAAAGAACGCGGCTGGTGGGTGCTGAACACACTAGTGCGCTAATATGTACGAAAACGGGAAATGAAGAGGGGGGGGGGTCACTATCGTCTCTCTCTTTCTATCATCCTCCCTCTCCCCTTTCCGTTGTCTCTCTCCTCATTCTTATCTCGCTTATTGATCTCTGGTCTGAAGAATCTGAATGATAGGACGAAATAATCGCACAGAAAACAGACTGTTAGTGCCCAAGGCCGAATTATCGTCTCGTAGATATCAACATCGACAGACGTCTAGACTAATCTCAAACCGAGTAACAAGTCGATCTCAACTGCCGATGCTCACTGATGACAGAACGCTACTTCTCGCATGCATTGGTGGATCTATTGCGACGTTCAATGTGAGTTGTGTACTTTTCAAATTGCCTGTTCATCATCCAATCTCAGGCATTTCGAATACTGAAGACGTTCCTTGACACTCAACGCACCCAATGGATTCCGATCGGAACGGTGAAACATCTATGGATGTTCCCGATCAAATCGTGTAAGAGGAAGGAGGTAAGTGAAAGTAATGAAGAGTGACCATTCCACCTAGCTTCGCAGGTCTTCTCCGTGCATTGCGGTCAGCTCGGCGTTTCTCATGGGGAAGGAAGAGATAGAGAGTTCTTGGTTGTCAACGGGAAAACGGGGTTGTTCCTCACAGCAAGACAGCACCCGAAGATGATTCTAATTGAGGTAAAATGGTTATCGGTGCACGGTGAACTTCTCAAATTGCAGTCGGACATCGCAGATGGTGTGCTTACCGTATCCACTCCTGATGGTCGATCAGCGACCGTTCCTCTGAATGAAGTAATCGCAGCGAGAAATGTTACAAAAGCGATGTGAGCACACATCCGGTTGGGAAACGTCGCACAGTAAATTGCGCTCGTAGACTCTTCGACAAACTACAGGCTGATGGGTTGGACTGTGGAGACGAAATGGGCGAATTGTTCAGCAATTATCTACAGGAACCAGGTATCTACTGTATCTCTTCTTACATTGATTAACCTACCGTAATCCAGACACTCGTCTAATCTACTACCGTCCCGATCTGTTCAACGGTCGTCCCTGCAAGACAGAACAGGAATGGTGGATTAACCCGGTCCCGAAACGATCGGATACGGTCGGGTTGGTACAGTACATCAGAGAAAAAATGTTTTTAGATTACCTACGCTGATTTCGCTCCGTACTTGATAACTACGGAGGGATCATTGAAAGCACTGAATGAGCAGTTGGAGAGACCGGTGTGTAGTGCCTTATGAGTAGACTGAAAAACATTTGTTGTGAAGAACATGTTCGATTCTTTATCTGGCAGTCATTTTCACTTTCTTCAGCCTGCAGGAAATATTAGAATAATTCCCTCATTCAAGGTCACATCGGTTTCCTTCCGTGGCAATATTGTCGTAGATCAATGTGCTGCGTGGGACGAGGATAAATGGGCGGAGATCCGAATAGGAGACGCGCAGCTGCAGTGCTTTGCGCCGTGCACCCGGTAGGCTCCGCCCACTTTCTGACCACGCCCCCTTTTCGATAACTCAGCTGCGTTTTGACTACGGTGGATCCAGAAACGGGCGTGAGAGATCCGGAGGTGCAGCCATTGAAGAAGCTCAGGGAGTGAGAATATCTTTTACGGACAATCAAACTAAATGCCAAATTTCAGATTTCGATTAGCTCCTGAAGGCAAGATGCGAAAGGCCCACAGACAGTCGCCCATCTTCGGTGTGAATGCAGGTTTGATCTGGTGCATTGGTGAAATTTGTACTTTGCTATTTGACAGGACTTGTCAAGCCCGGATACATTCACGTCGGACAAACCGTCTACGTGCGATACAAGACATCGGCTTTCTGATTTGAGAAACTTCATTAAAATAGGCAATATATCATCGATAACAAATTACTTTATGTCGAGAGTTCTTCAGAACGGAGATAGTTTATACTTGACGTAGACCGTCTGTCCGAGATGAATGTAACCGGGCTTGAGCAGACCTCAATTGAATCATGTTCAGTGCCGATTCAGTAAATTCAAACCAGCATTGACTCCGAAAATGGGCGATTGGCCATGCTTCTCCCTCAAGGGACCATCGGGAGCGAGGCGGAATCTGCAATGGACAGGATAAATTGGACCTAAACGATATAGAGTTCGAATAACGGGTACTCTTCTCTTCATTACGCATGGTCTCTCAACGATCAACGAGGCGAGAGTGTTGGGCGAAATGAAGAGACGATAACTTTTTCTAACACTAGAAAGATCTGACTCTCTCATTCTCTTCAACGGTTGCATCTCTGCACTCTTCACGCCATTGTCTGGATTGACCGTCGTCAGAATGCATCTGGAAGGAGGCGGAGAAAGGGGCGTGGTCTAAAGGGGGCGTGGCATGTACCAACCGGGTGCATGGTTTATAGCACTGCAACACGACGTCACCCATTCGAATCTCCGCCCATCGATCTTCGTCCCACGCGGAAGAATGATCGACGATGATATTGGCACGGAACCAAGTGGATGCAACCTGGTAATTATCACGTTTCTAATTTAGAAGACTCGTCATTTGAAAAATCACATTGTAATAGATTTTCAAGAGGCAAGTTCAGGTTCATCGACTATTATTTTCCATTCTAAAGTTACTCTGTCGATGAAACGTATCGTGAAATGGACAATGAATGCAAACTAACCGGCGTATTCAATTCTTTATTTAGTGCTATCAACGATTCCTCACTTGAAATATGATAAGGAGATAAATCAACGTAGCGAACCTAAGATAAAACATTGTTCGAGTCGATAATCTGTAAACTACCGTATCCGATCTCTTCGGGACGGGATTATTCCACCATCCGGGATCGGTAGTGCATGGACGGCCATTGAAGAGGTCTGATCGATAGTAGATCAATCGAATATCTACGAGTATCTATTTCAGTCATTGATCCATCGACTACCGTATACCTTTCATATCGAGGTAATCGTTAAAGAGTTGTGCAACTTCATCTCCACAGTCAACACCATCGCACTGCGTCCCATTTTTCCTGCATGACGACGTTAATTAATCATTCCCTTATTCAAATTTTGACAGAGCGACGTTTACTAATATGTAGTGTACCACTCACGTAGCACGATGCACAATGCGTCGTTCAATTACTTCGCTCAGAACAACACGTGCCGATGTTCCATCCGGCGTACATACGGTAAGCACACCATCGACGACGTTTGACTGAAAGGAACACCATGGTATGATTAAGAAACGTCGTCCTCACGTCGATGAGCATCATTCGTGGTGCGGTGCGTGCAGTGAGCATCGTGCCAGTGGCGCCCTCGATGGCGACGAATTCACGGTCACGGTTCTCACCGTATCGAGGACCGAGATCATCGCAGTACAGGGAAAAGACCTAGTATATGAATTTCGTTTCGAAGTGATTGGCATAAAATGATGATATATACCTCCTTCCTCTTGCAACTCTTTATCGGGTGTACCCATAGGTTCTTCACTGTACCCACTGGCACCCAATCATCGGTGTCACGGGTTGCGTACAGTGCCCGGAGCAACCGCAGCGCCTCAATTTTGATGCTTAACTTTCAGAAATGGAAACGGCAATTATTTTTATAAAACAAATTCCACAGAAAACAACAGGTCTGAATGAGGAGTTGATTTTTATTGCGAACTCTACAAAAAAGGACTGTTCCAAAAAAGCCATCGCCATCGAATTAGCATCCCAACCAGATACGGTCGTGAACTCACGTTGTACGAGACGATTGTACCCGCAACGCACGCAAGAAGCACTTTTCTGTCGTCGAGAAGCATGCTATTGAAATGAAATGGGTGCACAGAAAGGGAATATTCCGGGTTTATATGGTTCCTGGCTGATGTTGTAACGATCGGAAACGATACGCGTGCTTATTTCGTGACTCTTTCCAATCATCTCTCCCCTCTCTCTCTCTCCCTTTCTACTCCTATCACACTGACGTGTACAAAATAAGCGCATGCACAAGAGAGATCGCGACCATTCAGCTGATTATTAAACGAATTATGTGATTAATATGAGTGATAAATATAATGCACCAACGATTGATGAAATACGATAAAGAAACATTGATTATTTGTACGCGGACGGCCCGGGTTCGATTCCCGGCCGATGCAACCTTTTTGCAATTCGGAAAAATATTTTATCACAATTTCAACTACAATCATCGCATTTTGTACCAACTATCAGCTGGTGATTTCGACCCGTCTTCATTCTCTTTGTACCATTCGATGTACCCGCACGTTGCCTTCCCCTGCAATGACCAAGTGAATATTTTCGCTCATAAAATAATTAAATTGATGAAAATCTTACCACAATGTCGAACATCTTGACAAAATCGCATTTGCTTCCCTTGATTTCTATCGTGAACGATCCTCGTTCTTCAAATGTGTTTATTGCGCAGTCAAGAGAACCGCATCTGATATTTCTCGACGTTACTATGAATATCTCACACGTGCAATCAATACCATAGAAGATTCAAGCTCACCTCGTCGAATCGTCGACAAATCGGCAAAAATATGGAGAGGAATTGCTCGATTTGTGCCACGATCCTTGCCACGAGCAGTCAGACAGATCCACACTGTAACTGATGGAATGAATGTTGATTGCAGGAGTGAACCGTACGTGCAACAGAATTGCTTCTTGAAGATTCCTCCCAACACTGTCGAACATCAACGACCAAAAGTGTCGTCCGGAATTTTCGCCTTGGAAAACCACATATTCGATTCCCTTCCGTTGCTCTCACGAATTTACTGATAACCATCTGGACATTTCCCATCGCAGAAGGGAAAGGTGCCGTACCATCGGCAACCGCCCTGCAAATTTGCAGTTATCTTCTGACATTTCAGCTCACAGTATCTACCTTGCTTTCGTGAGGAGTATACCAGTTCATCGTATCGAGATCTTCCATTGAATGGCCTGTAAAACATCTATGAAATAACGAAAGTGAAAATAACGTCTCACCAACAATTCCAACCATCATTGCCTTGTTCGCATGTGCAATTCCAGCCAAAGAGAGGAGAATAGTCGAAAATAGCATTATTTCGTATTGGGAACAGTGAAGATTGACGAATTAAATAGGTTGCGCGAGATAATCGAAGTTAGTCATTGGACGAACGCAATGACTAACCGGCGTTAGTGAAAGGGATTAGGAATATCTGCAGTGCAGTATTTGTATACAAGGCTATTCGCTATGAAGATAGATAATCACTTAGAAACATGGTGGTTAGTAATTGATTAGGGATAAATATGTCGACAGTGAATTCTGTACACAAATGTTAGTGAGTAGACACATTTCCGCATGTTCACAAAGAGTGCTCGTGCGAGTGACTCTAACAAAAAGCAAGCATTCACTTTGCATATTTGACAAAATAAGTTAAATTGTGAAATTGGATGTAAAATATTTCTAATCTATTTATTCCTCACTTCCTCCCCTTCTACGAGCGACGGGCGGTTGATGGCCACATCCCAGATGATTGAACCCGTCGGGTACGTTACTCTTACAGTACCTACGATACTGTACCACCTCTCGTTGGCTAACTACCGTACCCCCTTATCTCCTACCGTATCCTTCACCTTGTCCATTCAGGAGTGGTCTCGGTATTGGACGACGAGGCAGTCGAAGTGGGTCGAAGACTTCGCTGGAGAAGACGTAAGCGATTACCGTACCCCTACCGTATTCCCACCAATTGATAATCATCACAGACGGACAGCCGAACACTTGTCAAGCGAACCGGGTAAGAGAGGCTGATCTCGAGTTGATCTTTGATCTTTGATCTCAACATAGATTCTGACGAGGACAATCAATGGATGCCTGATCACGATCCGAGAGATGAAAGGGGCGAATTCGCCAGCAGAGCACAGGTGGGTGACCTACAGCTGTGATCTACCGTACTCCTGTCGATCCACCGACCGCCCTCAATGGGTCGAAATGGTCAAAATGTCATTGCAGTATCTGCTCACCGTCATCGGATTTACACTGGGAAACGGTTCCTTCTATCATTTTCCATTATCGATGTTGAAACAGGGAGGAGGTATGAGGAATCGATTGATTGTCGAGTGATGAAGTCATCATTCAGCGACATTCATGATAATGTACATATTCTGCATGATTATATTCGGAATTCCGATGCTCTACCTCGAAATGATGATTGGACAGGTAACACAAAAACGCGGTAACCGAGATAAGGGTATGGGCAGCTCCCGAACAGTATCCACAATTGATGTGATGATTTAGAAAATAACTACAACAATGTACGATATTCAGATAGCTCAAATTGGTCCGATGCGCGCGTTCCAACTCAATTTTCCGTTGTTGCAAGGCGAGCCAGAATTTTTCTAAAACGAAAAACATAAAATGTAGGAGTTGGTTGGGCGGTGTGCTTTCTCTCCTTTCTCCGTGCAAGTAACTACGCCCTTCTCAATGCTTTCTCACTCGAATACGCTGTGGAGGCACGTTAATTATCTGTTGAATGTCCTCGTAGGTGAAGAAATGATCACTCATCATTTCAGTCTCTCGTCGGAATTGCTAAACGCACGTTGTGCACTAACGAATGGAATTCATTAGGTAAATTAGCACAAAAATGATAATAAAGTGGTCATTACAGGTTGTTTCTCGCCCGAAACCAATCGTGAATTCTGCCCGAACGCGACTGTTCGTTTTGTTCAATTGAATTGCATTCCAGTTGAATATCAGCTCTTTGTAGTTTCCTGCGTTATTTAATAATACGTGCGTGACTATGGAACAGAGAGTGAAAAATGATCCTCCGGACGAAATGGCAGCAAGGGAATTCTTTCGGTGAGCAACAATTATGCATAGCTGGATAGATGCAATCACCATATTTTCTCCTTCAGACATACTATACGCGGACTTCCACCTTCGTTTGACGTTGGTAGAAAGAATCACAATGAATCTGAATTCACTTTCGAATCGGGAAGAGTGAGAATACGGTAGGTTGGCTGATCGATAAGTGGTTTAATTCAGGTAATTGTGTGTTTCTGCATTGTGTGGATATTTGCATGTGTCTGTCTTTTGAGAAGAATGAGATGGCTGGGCAAACTTTCTCTTATTGTCGTCAGTTCAGCGTAAGAATTTGCATAATTATTATTGTTGAATTATTTATGAATGAGGAGATTTAAATTTCAGAGGAGTGCTCATGATTCTCTTTACTCTTCGATGCTTAGCAATGGAAAGATCAGATATCGGTCTTCAAAAATTCTTCAAAATCGAAGAGGAAAAGTTTTATGACCACGATGTTTGTTATACTCTCTTCAACTGAAGATAAAAAGCTTTAAAATATTGTAAATTAAGGCATGGACAAGAGCTTTTCGTGCTGCTCGAACCTCACTTTCTCTCGGATTGTGAGGAATGATTACAATGGCTTCGTATAAGAAGAGAAGCAACGATGCATTCTGGGTACTGTATCGAGATATCGATTCTTCTAAATCCATTCGTTTAGGACGCAATCATTGTGGGCATTGTAGTATCTATTTCTACTCTCGTCTCAACAATGAATGTAGGCATTTCAAGAAGAAGAATTTAATCTAAATCCAATTTAGGTGTACATCGTAATCGCATATTGTCGTCATTTGTACCCATTCGTTAACTGGATGAACAAAGACAAATACCACACTGCATACTATGTGCGATTTGGAAATCATTGATCTTTGATCTACTCTAAATTTAAAAAAAAGAATAATTTGTGAACATTACAGATGTTCTTCATCTATTTTCCGGAAGCGATCGATCGTTTTCGCTTTAATTATCTATTCAATTTTCTTTTCTACGGAACGCTATTCGCTCTTGGCGTAACTACGTTTTTTGGTGAGACTTTGTATTAAATATCGAATCTTATTCTCAAAGACAATCTCCCAGGTCTTCTCGAGACTCCTATCTCTGCTCTCACGGATCAATTCAAATTCTGTCGCAAGCATCGCTCAATCACCATCATTACACTTTCCATTGTTGGATTCGGAGTGGGATTCGTTCAGTGCTCGAGGGTTCGAATAACTCATTATACCAATCAATCGTGATATCGAATTAAGGTTGGCTATCACATCTTCTACATTCTCGATACTCGAGTGCTGCCTCTCACTGCAGAAGTTATGGTCGGATTTCAAGTGATCACGATTGCCTGTTATGGTCTGTCGGATCAGTTATGAAGTTACGGAAGATGATTAAAGGCCCTGCCAATTTCTATCGTGACATCAGCGCTTCGATAGGCAAGAAAGTGAACGTCTTCGGATATGTAAGTGGGCCTTCCTGGATTGGGATTAGATGATGTTATCGCAGTTTCTGTCTCCGTATGGTCTACTCGTTCGTCTCAGTCAATTCGTCTTCTCTCCTTGTCTCATGGCCTATGTTCTTTTTGAGAGACACAGTCATCATTTTGACCCGGTCTGTTTTTATTATTATCTGAACTAACGGAAAAAATGCTCCCAAACATAGGGGCCACAATGCAGATTGCCGATTTCAAGGGTTGGTGCCAAAAGTAGGTTCAAACCATCTCTCGTGGTCCCAATAACAACATGCTTTTTGCCGTTTGTCGATATCTTTTCTCTGAGGCGCGCTAGAGCCCAAGAAGTACGCGCGGAACGCACTGGGGAAGAGGAGGGAAAAGCGAGACGAGAGGGGAGGGGGCGGAGCCTAATTTTCGTGCGTCTCTCTCCCTCCCCCCGCCCTCTCGCGCGCCTCTCCCCGCGCTTCTTCTAACAAAAGTCGCAAGCTTTTGAAGCATGCTAAAAATCTGATTTTTTCTCTAAAAATCCTAAAATATTCGAATTAGTCGGAAAAATACTGCCCAAACAAAAATTTCACACTGCAACCCGTCCAAATGGCCTCTTCCCGTCGTTTAAGTTCAATTTTGACCTACTCATTGAATATGTGCACAATTTGGGCAGTGCTCAATCGATTGGTGACGCCATTAGCCATCCAGCGCACTTTAGAATGAACGATTTGGTTAAGAATGAAGCTTGCGACTTTGTTTTCTCGCTTTTTGGCGAAATCGTGTCCCACCAAAGTGGGCGGAGCTTGTGGCCCCTACCCAAACAGAAACATTATTTTAGTCTAATAAAAATTCTGGAGTAAAAGACGGGGGAGTTTGTAATCGCAAAGGACAACTGCTCGAAAAAGTTAAGGACGTCCTCTGTGTCAGTTTGATCTTTGATCTCTTGGGCATTACTAATAATATCACAGCCCACTCTGGCATCGTTCGTTTTGATTCCGTATCCGATAATCATCTTGGGCGCATTGTTTGCATTTGTGAAGTGCAGAAAAGCAGGAAAGGTGAGATGAAGATGTGGAGTGAATGCTATTTCTACCATTCAGTCATGGCTCGAATTACTTCGACCCGATCCGATGCATCCTTCTGTGAGATACAAAGTACCCCCACCTCTCGGATGCATTTTCGGCACGTTTTAAGAATTTATTTACGATTTTTCACCAGCCCGAGCAGGGCAATCAGAATGAAAAATGTCCCTGTTGACAGCCCTACTCCTGATCATTCTTTATCGATTAATCATCTCGATCACTAATATTCTTACCATCTAAACAATTATCATTGCAGGTCTGAAGCCTATCGAGGCAATGCCTCCTGCTATGGGAGACGATGATAAAATGGTAATCGATTTCCCCGATAAGGCAATTATGCCCGCGAAGGAGGAAGTAATAGCAGAATTGAATTGAATTAGAAGAAGATCAAAGAAGAATCACTCTAGAAACATTACGAAACCAATAAACAGATCAGAGATTGAATTTGATTTTCCATGCAACAAATAAGTCCACGATATCGAAAGGGCGTCTACTTTTGAATCTACTTTTGGAAGCAAATTCACTTGAATATTTCCGCAGTACAGAGACCAGTCTGTTCTGTTGTTGCTTGTTGCAACCGTTGCAACCACTTTTTCTTGTGTAGTAGTCAAGCGAAATGAGGAGTCAAGCTCAGTTTATCGGTATGGAGGAATGTAGATCAAGGCATGCAACGAGAATTAGGCCTTGGGTTGGTAGACGTTCTGGTTGAGCATATTGCCCCTGAAAATAACGATTTTTATCGAAAATGCCGTAAGTGGAAAAAGGAGAATGTTTGAAAAAAGGCAGATGAAGAACTGACTGGTCTCTGTACTGGCAGGCAACGATGACACTATTTCCATTCTGGCACAGAGTCATTCCACATCCGATCTTCGTCGATTTTGCCCACGCCATCTGTATATTTCGTCCATTTTTTTTATTTTGTCAGGCTCATTCGACCTGTTGTCCTCATACAATCCTCATACCTGCGTAGCGTGTCCGATGCCAGTGTTGAACACAGCAGCAGTCAGCTTGACATCAGCCCATCCATACTGCTGGAACTCATTGGCCCAGCTGTCAGACGCAGCCTTGCCTTTTCCAGTGAACGACACCTGAAAAGAAAGCAATAATTTCTTCACCAATTGACCAATTTTTATGACTTAGTAATGAAGAATTAGTCAATAAATAGATTGAAACCTTGTTGCTGCTCCACATTGTGTAGAGGTTCTCTCCCAGATTGACTCTGTTGGTGGAATGGGCGAATACGCAAGTGTTAGAGACCGCCTGAGCACTCTTTGCGATGTCGCAATCCCATGTCTGCAATGAGAATATTTTACTGTTTTTTTTCTTTTTTTTGTGTATTCCTCTTCATTTTGTTCGAACTGTTCCTTCCAAAAATAATGCTTTCATTGCGCCTTGCTCCTCCAAGACAAGGCTAGTAATTTATTTTCTCATACCAGATCAGGAATGGGCGTGGCAGCGGCAGGCATCTTCTTTCCCTTGACAACGTACGTTCCGGCGGAGATTGAACGACGAAGGGCATTGTGAGCAGAGAGGATAGCTGTCACCTGAAAGGAGGAGGGGATTAGTGGATTCAGACGAACTCCATTAATCTGACTGTTCGGTTCGAGTTAATAAAATGGGAAGACAATGGCTTGCGAAGCCATCTCTACTTCAAATTCGGGAAACGGGAAAAAATAGCGAACCTCAGCAGCGGGGATTCCTCCGGTGCACGACTGAGAGTATGCCTCTGAAAGAAACTTATCAGATAAAGATGAACTACCGTAATCCTACCGTACCTGAGGTGACGAGAAGAAGGACGACTGCGGCACTGAGCATTGTGACTGATCACTGTGATCCATCCTTGATACTTCCACTCTCTTTATACTGCATTACTTCGTTTGCACATCAGTCTCTTCATCGATATTCTTGACGTACACGAGAGGAACACGCGCACTTTTCGCGTTTTCCGATCATTTTATCAGATTTTGTGGAGCGAGAGACTGTGGGAAATGAAGAGAGTCAGAACAGCAAGAAATGAATGGAACATCGAAGTTGTTCTACACGATAACATCTCGTGAGATGTGTTTGATTAGCTGGGGAAAGGGGAGAAATCCCTACTTGATCCCACTCTTTTCCATACTGGGAGCGTGCAAAAAAGTGAACGTAGAGCGATAAAAAAGTGAATCATGACGGTTTTTCACACTTCTGTGCATACCGCCCACTTGCTGACAATGAGTCACATTGTGCTACTGTTTTAAAACCTATAATAATCAAAAATTGTTCGTTGACGGGGAGCGAAACAAGGCGATGCAATTTGTAAAGACAGTATTTTATCATCGGGATAGCAATTTATCGCACTTTGTACCAACTGTGAGCGGACCATTGCTGCCAATAGTCATTCTCTTCATTCCATTCAATGCGTCCGCACGTTGCTCGACCCTATAAATTTTGAAAATATTAATTTCAAATCCCAATGACGATAAAAAAAAGCTGACCGTTGTAGAGAACATCTTGACATCATTGCAATCGTGTCCACTGATATCGACTGTGTAGATTCCACGTTCGAGGAAGGTATTGATCGAGCATTCTAGATGTCCGCACCTGAATTGGTAGTGAAAATACGAGAATCTCAGCGCATTCTTTCGCTTTAAATCTGAATAACCTCGATCCTTCTGCTTTGTATGCACAAGAATACGATGAAGTCGAAGTTGTGTTCTGCCATGTTCCAGTCCAAGTACAATCTTTGGGATCCGAACTGGAAAAAGCCGATCATCAATGGCTACCAGAAGAGACTTACATGCAACAGTATCTCTTCTTGAAGAATCCTCCAAAAATTGTAGTGCATGAGTGACCAAATGAGTCATCCGGAATATTATATCCGGCCATCCACCAATTTGATGTGCTGAGTTGGAATGATTGAATGCATTACTTAGAATTGAAATGAAAATCGACTCTGAAATTGCGAAAGAAAGGCATTTGATTCTTTGTCCTCATTGGACGTTAGATAGCAGAAGAGTTCAAAGGCACAAGCCCTGCAATGTGGGAAAATTGGCATACCGTCCATTGCTCTCCCTCATCTGTTGATATCCATCAGGACACTGTCCATTACAGAAGGGAGCAGTTCCGTACCATTTGCAGCCACCCTAAATTTGTCATTTCAATATTTATATTTTTGAAATAGGTAGATACCCGGCTATCACGTGGAGTAAACCAGCCCATGTGAGAGAGATCATCAACTGAGTAGCCTGAAATGAGTGTATTGGATTATTTTGTTTTATTTTTAAGAAAGAATTTTAATTATTTTTAAACGCTAAGGATCTCACCAATTCTTCCGCTCTCCGTTGCTTCGTTTGCTATGGAAATCTCAATCGAGAGAAGTATCAGGGTAAGAGATACGAGGCGCATCTCTGAATATTGCAAAAGCCTTCATTAGATAATCTTTGGTGGAATACATGAAAATAATCAGAGTAGTCATAATCAGCGTATATCGAGGATATTAGAAGAAAATCGGGGATAGCCTCTCGCAAGTTCTTGAGACTTTTCCCTCTCTGTTCCTGAGAGAACCTGAGAGAGCGGCTGTTTTAAGAGAGGAAGAAAGGGAATCAAAGAGAGACCGAGAAGAAGAGAGATGATAATTTATTGCTCGAGAAGACTCAAAGTGTACGAATCACTGACAATTGTGAGCCAATTGGTGTTTCACGTTTAAAATTAATAATAAGAAATTTATCCCAAAAATTGCGATCACGCTTGAAGGCAACTTGTATGGGCCAAAAATGAGTTTGATTCCAACTTGTTTGACGAAGCAAAAGTCGGTGGTCATCCGATGGAAAGAGGAAGGAATCTCGACTTCTTTAAAGTAGATACTATTGAGAATTTGAATAAAATTGACCCCAGTGGCATTGCTTGCGTCTTCCCTTCAATTCGATGGTGAGACGGGGATGAGTATCGATATTGAACCTTCCGCCCTAGAACGATACGTCGCACCGAGTGCAACTATTACAATTATTGACAAAAACTTCATGTCAATGTTCGATGTCATTTATCGACCATACAATTCAAAAAACCGTAATGTGATAGAGAAAATTGAAAGTTCGTCGTTTCATTTCTACTCATCTGCTCTTGAGGTTGGTCTCCATCATAATTTGCATTGACGATGACGTCGATGAATATACTCGTTGTATGCACTTGCGGTAATGTTTCCGTCGTATTGAATCATGTAGGGTAACTACGTCATCCATCAATGCATACTATGAAGTTACTCGTGAGATTTTCACATTCATGAGAGGCAAATATGTTCACACTCGTCGAAGCTCTAATTCGTTGCCTGTTTCTCCGAAATTATTCGAAACACTTATTATGAAATTCGTTACGTTTTCTTGTAACCATTGTGTAGTCTGGAAGAAAAATGAGCCATTCGATGGGGGAAATGTGTTGAAACGGCAACCTTCGTACCTTCGTGAGATTGAAATGTCCTCTCCCTCTTACGAGAGGCCGTAACCATGGCAAAAGTGCATTCTCGTACGAGTCATTTCAATCATTGAACTCTCGCTTTTCCTATCTCCTTCCCTCTTCCACTGTCTGAATTTTTGGGAAAATTCTGATGTAATGACGAGTAAGTTACGAGTGACACGAATAATATTCTGTGTCTTTAGGCAAACTCATGATACGCTGTGAGATATGAGTCTACATCAGTCCTCTCATTCACTTGCCCCCTCCATATCTCTCCTCCCCTCTTCAATTCCTACGTGGGTTTCTTTTTAGAAATTTCTACATTTTTGAGGAAAAATAAATTTCCACTCTGTTTTTTTAGATTGATAGGTAGCTCGTTCAGGGTGATGCCTCGGGTGGACTTTTGTGATTTCATCGAGACAATAGAAAGAGATATGAACGAGCGACACGAACGAATCGAGGCCACAGTGAATTCCGTTGATACTTCATCATTACTACAAGTGATTAGAGATGTCGAGAAAGAGAGTCTCGTGCTCATTGATGTCCTTACGGTACGTGGAAAAAGATTCTAAGTTCTGTAGAAAATATTGCCCATCACAGAATCAACACAAAAATTGTGCTGAAGAGGCAATCAATATTCACACTTCCGAAATGTCCCTTCTCGAGGAGTTAGTAGAGGTGAATTGAGAATTGTTATTTACTTGTATTTGTTTGCAAAATGTGCTATTTTTTCAGAAGGAGCAGCACTTCCTACAACGAGTGAAAGACATTTCGGAAGTTCGATTTTCCGAAGCATTAGTTGAAAAAGAAATGGAGAAACTTAATTTGAAGTAGAATCACAAATATTAAATCTTAATTTTTGCTCAATTCGTATTGTACACATCTCTTGAATTTTTTGACTACTGCCATTTGTGAAACTTTTGGGAATAAAATAATATATTCGTCACTTGTATTTCAACATAATACTAAGAATGTCTCCATAACATTCATTCAAGGAAACAGGAATGCGTCTCATGACCCTAGGAGACTCTATTGATATTAGGCGGATTTCCTTCTCTAGCTCCCTTGATGAATGAGCTTATCTCCATATCAAGAGATCATAAAATCGAGACATCTTTCATCAGACAGATAATTTAATTGAAAATATATTAACAAACAAAAAATACCATAAATATCATGCAAATTCCAAAGATAAGATATCGTGAAGTTCACAACTGGGGTAGATTGCATGTAAAATAAATAGGTTTATTCGTAGAAATTGATGTCATCTCCTCACACTTTCCATAGTCGCTCTTCTTCCCATCAGCGATTGTTCCAATACACTCACAGTCCTCGATTGTCTCCTACTCAGAAGAGGATCCTTCTCACTCAGAGCACGAACACGCAGAGGACCTCGCACACTCAAAGTATTAATCGAGATGCGAAAGCAAGACTGCCAAGACAAGGAATGAAGTATTGGACAAGAAAGAACATGAAGAATGGATGCAACTAACTTCTTCTCGTCTGTTCCATAGAAAAAGACGGTTATGAGCAGACAGAAAGAAGAAAGGAGAATGGAAAGCCAGTTGATGGCAAAGGCCTGATGAAGATTCAAATTAGGTGGTGTCATTGATACTCACCTTTTGATAGGAACTAAATAGGTCAGCTTTCGACTCAGATTTTCCTTTGAACGCATCGGCAATCTGTGAAGCATAATGAACATGAATACGGAATACTATCGTACGGCTCCGATAATTTGCGGTCCCGGAATCGAGATGAGACTGCTTAGAAATCTCTGTAGAGCCAGTGCGGAGGCTCGCCGTCGTGCGTCACACACCGACTGGAAAACGTCGTCTTGTCGATTTTGAGATAGAAAGTCCTTTGGGAAACGTCGCCCTAGCTCACCAGGGTCATTTGCATCGTGAGAGAAATGGCCGAGTAGCCCATTGAACCCGCGAGAAAGGCACCGACCTGTAATTATCTATGATATTTTTTTTAGAAAATAATAACTTACAGCAACAATGATGTAGTTGACATCCGACGCCCAAATCATTGCAATGGAGGAAAGAGCGAGTGAAATTCCATTGAAAGTGGCGATGAATGGCAAAGCTCGAGCGAACGGCCCCGCGCAACTGAAGCAGCTGCGACCGTACTGCCATGACTGAAATTGGAAGATGAATTATGAAAACATGTGTAAAACATCAATGAACCTCAGCAATCCAGAACCAAAATGGCAATCCGATGAGCGATCCCACTAGCTCACACGCTGCATTCGTTGTCATTATACTGAAGTCAAGTTACGATATCGGAAAGAATCAATCAATAACGCACACAGGATACGGTAGACCGTAGAATACTTCCGGAAGATAATTCCATGTACTCAGTACGAAAGTGGCCATCCAGAAGAAGACTACCTGCACAATTGTTTTGTTGCTTAGATACGTTTCAAAACGTTATTTCTCAATAGCATCAAACCTTTGAATACCATGCCGTTAAAATTGCTGATGCAGTAAGGAAAATGTAGGATTTCCTGAGAATGGTCTCTATTCTACGAAGATTTCAACATGATAAACTCACACACGGAACAATTTGAGTGCATCAAGCAAATTTCGCTTCTCGTACGTTGAATATCCTAGTTCCTTCTGAATTTGATTATACATGTTCCTCAGATCATTCTGAATAGAGACTTACCGGTAACAAGCACACTAATGATAATGTAGAAAATGCACCAATGGCAGCAATAGGCAAGAATGGAGTCCACCAGGGAAATGAAGATGAAACGATTATTGATGAGAAAGATATTGCGATAATACTGAAGGTATTTAATAGGAGGTAGAAATTGATGTATGAACGAACTTTCCAATGATCTCCATCAAATAATTGATCATGATTGCTCGTCCGAGACCTTTGTCTGAACATTATTTTTTGTTAATAATTCATTAGCCGTTGTTATTTTCAACCTCTGTAGAGATCCGCTAATATCACCGGCACAAGTACTGTAAATATTGCAGAGCCAGAAGAAACGGCTGCACGGGAGATAATGAAGAGCTGTAAAGAGTTTTCTTCTTCGTTGCTTCACTTTTTAAGTTCTGATTCATTGAGCAATGATTTTCGATGGTTCTGACTCACCCAATACTGTCCCTTCCCTGATAAAACGGACACGCAAAGCGCGATTGTCCATAGAAATCCAGCTGATAAGAGAAGAGGCCTGTGACGAATTATTGAATAAAGTCTTCTCAACATTTCCAACCTTCTTCCTACTCGATCTCCAACGATTCCCATAAACAATAGAACCAGTGTAGATGTGGTTGATGAGATCGTCTTGAATATAATTCTTTAATTAAAATGACATAAGTAAATAAAAAGAGACCTTCATCGACGCAGTATGTGCATTGTTGAGTTCGAAGTGTTTCTGCAAAAGTGGAACAATCCCTGAAAATTTAAATTAGTATAAAATACAAAAAAAGCAATAAAACCATCAAGCGTAAATGCATCGAAGGTTGATATTGTTGTGAAAAGAATAAGACATGCAGTTAACAGGAGAGTCTTCCACTAAAATGGGTCTAGTTTAGGCAAATAAATGTTGATGACTGGCCTCGAAACTCATGAATGCTTCGTGAAACGTGTTGAAGTGCGCAAGATAAGAGATTCAATCGATGCAAGCACTGATAAATTTTGCAGGCGATTTTATATGTCATTTTATTGATGTCATTTTTTGTATTCTGATGATTTAATTGAGATGCTTCGCTAAATTCGACTCGCGTGGGAATATCTGGAGTCGAAATTGTGAAGGGCGGGGGGGGGGGAGGGTTCTGCTGGCGATAAGCACATTTTTCATATGTCCATAACTTTGAGCAATGAATAAAGTACGATCCCGTTAGATAAATAAGATACATATTTGCTGAAGTAGTTGTGGAGCATAGCAACGCCAAACAGCAAGGTGCGTGGGAACTTCCTCTGTGCATTGTCGATATAATTTATATCATATAAAACCGTACTTCCTCTCCTCAAGTCCATTCGACAATGCTCATTCTTCTTCCTTTCCTTCTTCTCATTTATTCTGTCTTCGCTGATCCGCCAAAATGTCCAGATGGAACCGAAGAAGCTGGCACATTCGTATGTTACTTAAATCATAAACCCTTACGGGGACGCTTTCAATTCAAAAGTAAAACAAATTTGGAATCCTTACATAATTCCGTTCCGATCTGTGCTTGTTTCGCAGACAAGTTTCCACTCTGCGAAAAGATCCTTATTATAAAAATATTTTTGTAAATTATGAAAAATGAAATAGACAGGTATGTTCGGCATTAAGGTTGTCTAAACGATAACGGGAAAACGGGCCCGTTTAGGGAGGGAGAGCTAAACGTGCCACGTTATCCTAAACATGTCACGTTTAGCTCCCTCTCCCCTATCTCTTCCCTAGTTTCGCGCGAGAGAGCATGGGAAATGAAGAGAGCGCTTCCGATCTCTTGGGTCTAGAGGGGAGCGTGCCACGTTTAGCTCCCCCTCCCCTCTCTATTTCTAAACGGGCCCGTATTGGAGAGCGGCGCCATTACGGGCCCGTTTAGCCCGTATTGCCAACTCTATCCGGCATGCGATTTCACCCAGGCTACCATATTTGCCTAAAATTAGCTATTTTTGGAACGACGAAAAGCGAGAAAAGCTGATTTCGACGACATGCCATCTGGAGCCAACGACGGCTCAACATGAAAAATGAATATTCCCATCGTCATCAGCACCCCCGAAACCTCAAACCGCCGAGTTACAGAGAATTGAACTTTTTTGACTGTGTCAACACTTGTTCGATTCTTCCGCGAACGGGCTCTTAGATGCGTGTAAAGTTGCTGCGTGCAAATTAAATTAATAAATCTGCAGGGTGAACGTCGTTGTTATCACATGTTCGACATCGAGGGTAAATTCCCAGCTCACAAAAGTATCTGATTTAAAAAAAATCTATATCGAGTCCACACGTTTTCGAACAAACATTCCTGGGTAGCTAGAAGTAAGATGAAGAAAAAAATCGGATGCAAGACATTACACAAATAGAAGAGAGCGGTCAGAGAAACAGACGGAGGTTGTTGTGACTCGCATTCCCTCTCACTCCCTCACTCGATGAGAAAGGCATTTCTATTTTGATCACTCCTATATTTGCTCTGTTTGACTTTGCCAATTTTCACACGTAATCACTATTGTTTGCTTCATATTGTGCGAATAACGAAAGTGAAGAGTAATCAATATCTAAGACTGAACAGTTGCTCATACTCGAGAACATCGAGATTACTTGAGTCGTTTCTCCATGTCTTTCCTTCATTGACCGACATGCTTGTTAGTTTGTTCGTGCCTCTTCCGTGCATTCGAACCGCGCGCGCACAAAATTTCACAAAACGCGCCCAGAGAATGAGCGAGAACTCTTTCGACACTGCCCCCCCCACAACAAATATAAATCGACGAAAGCGCCTCAAATCACAGTTATTGTGCCGCTCTTTCCACTCTTGACTTTGTGATTACCGATTTTCAAGTTACCGTAACAGCGCTTCCGTTCAGGACCAATGGACGAGTCGGATTCCGATGGCTGTAGTTTCTGCAGTTTAGCCATGTGGGGCATTGGAATCGCCATTCTCCTTTTCGTACTCAGGTAAGCTATTGCCAAATTTTGTCACGGACAAATCATAATTCCGATTTCAAAGCTGAAATCCATATAAAAAAATTGCAGAAAATGGTTGAAGGGCGGTCAGTTCACCGAGCATGTCTCCGCAATGGGAAAGGTACTATTATGTTTTACCGTGCCTTCCCTCAGCGTGATCTTTGATCTCTTGCAGGTTGTCGCAGTAACCGGTGCCAATACGGGTATTGGACTGGAGACGGTGCGCGAACTGAATCTGAGAGGAGCCAAGGTATACGGTAGATGGGGATTACGGTAGTCAATTATCGATTGATATTCAGGTGTACATGATGTGTCGTAGTGAGCAGCGAGCGAACGAAGCTAAGGTCAAGCTCGTTAGGGTACGGTGGCAGTTATCGATTATTTATTGATCTTTGATCTTTCCTAGGTTTGATCTTTCACTCTTTCAGATGGGTTGTGACGCGACGCGTCTAGTCTTCGAGCAATGCGATCTATCCAAGTTCGCAAGCGTCCGAGCTTGCGCCAAGAGAATCATTCAGGGTACGTTCTGCCATCCTAAATGATAACTGCAAATTAATACACAAAAAAAGAAAAATCACTGGAAATTAATATTTTTAGCGGAACCCCATCTCGATATTCTCGTGAATAACGCGGGAATAATGTTCTATCCGAAGCATGAGCTGACTGAGGACAAGCATGAGATGACATGGCAGAGCAATCATCTGGGTAAGTGAACATGTTCTTCTTGTTTTTAATTCTCATTGTCCAAGTGTTACAAGTTTTGAATAGGAATGTAGTGAATTGATTTCATATTTGTCTCGTTGCAGGTCCGTTTCTCCTCACTGAACTTCTCCTTCCACTGATCGAGAAGTCGGAAGAGGGACGAATCGTCAACGTATCCGCTAAACTGCATGAGCATGTGAGAAATTCGAATATATTTAACAAAAAGGGCCCTGCTCTGATCTGAAATTTGATTTTTCGTCGAATGGCAAACGAACAAATGCGCATATTTTGAGGAAGGACCGCTCAATCTTGACATGATTGATGACAAGAAATCGTTCGGACGACTCGCAGCCTACAACCGATCCAAACTCGCCAATGTAAGCTTTTGCATATTACGGTAAATTTGATCTTTGATCTTTCAGATTATGCACGCTCGCGAGCTCACTCGTCAACTGCGCGCTCGTGGCAACGCCACAGTTACCGTGAACTCGCTGCATCCTGGTACTGTAGATCTATTGATGATCGATAACTAACTGTATTCCTCAGGTGTCTTCCCATCCGAGCTCTCCCGTCATCTCCCTTCAGCCCTAGGTGCCGTACACAGAACACTCGGGTATGAAAGCATCAAGATAAATAAGAGGAGAACTATCGACTTTCCAGTGCTTTCTTCATGAAAACTAATCGCGATGGAGCTCAGACCTCGCTGTATCTTGCACTGTCCAAGAAAGTCAAGGGAGTCTCCGGATGTTACTTCAGGTACAATTCCATTCCTACTTTAGATTTTTTTAACCAATCACGTCTAGTGTCGTGAATATTCGTGAATATTTAATCGTAAATATTTCAGTGACTGCGCACGAAAGGCGGAAAGTTCGGTGGCACTGGACGATCTCGCATGCAAACAACTGTATGACTACAGTAGAAAGGCCGTCGGATTGGAGTGATTACTGCAGGATACAGTAACTATCCTCTGGCTACGGTACTTGATCGTGGACTGATCTATCATTTTGCCGAGCGTGTTGTCGATAATAATTGCTTTATTCGTTCAATAAATAAAATTCATTAAAAAATAATGGTCATACAATTAATACGTGCAGCGAAGCAAAATAAGAGCATTACATACAAATGGCTCTTAGTGCCAATAAGGGAGAGATAGGGCCACTTCTTTCTATATGCAGGGAAAACGTTTATGAGGATTCAACGTAGTGTTGAATATGATATCGATAAGCTGTTCATTCTCACGATGAATCACATTGAATCGAGCAATCATCAATGTTCCTCTCTTTCGTAACACTCGGCCGTTTTGCCACTGAAGATAAAAATGATCGATGAATTGCTTGCATTCCAAAGCACAAATGATTACCAAGAACAATGACCACACATCAGTACTATTCCATTATCCTTACCTCGTATCTCGTTCCAAATAGCTGTCTATTGATAACAACATCGCTCAGATGGCCGCTCATAGCAAATGACCAAGTTCCGATGCAATCTAGAGGATCCTCCAATCTATCCATGTGTGCCTGCAATAATCAAGTTTTTTCTTCCTTTTTTTCTGCAATCTGTCGCAAGTAAGGCTAAGTTAGCAAATTCATTTGAGAAGGTGATCGTGAAGAATGGCAAAAAAATAACTCACAATCGTCATAGTGACAATCCAATTGGCGTCAACGACGATGAATGACGACTGCAGATTCGAGTATCGACTCATTGCAGGAATATCCGATTGACGAGCTTGAAACTTGTACCACTAAAAGAATCATCAGATGGACATTTAAAGATTACAATAAGAATGTGTTTTTGATTGCTATGTAGAAAAATACTCGCCTGATTATTCTCCATTGGACTATCGGTGCAGATATCTTTTAGATTCGATCCGCTAAGATCTTCGAAAAAAAGTCCACTGAGAAATCCATTGAGTGCCGGCGATTCTTCCAGATTAAGTTGTTGCAGCCCAGAACATTTTATGAAGCGTGTGAAGCTGAAATTACAAAAGGAATAATTAAATCTTTCTAAAGATGCTAATATTTGAATAACTATTTGATATTCGAACCTCTTTAGATCGTCTTCTCTAATTTCTCCACATATGACTCCCGTCATTTTCAGACTGTTCACTTTGTGATCAGCTAGAAGATCAAGAAAAATAGAGAAAAAATTTCCATCGACACGCATCTGAAATTCTTAATGGTTAAAAATGTTAAGCCAATCAAGGAGCGCGAAATCCTGCGGTATCATTGCTAGACAATTGATTATCCCATGGTTACTTGTTTTCGTTAGCACCTCATTATCATTATCTATTACCTTATCAATGAGAAGAGATTCCACTTCATGATGGCGAATAATTTCCTTGAGACTGGCAATGAAGTTATGAGGAATCTCCAGATTATGACGAGAAAGGGAACCGGTCTAGGAGTCATTCATTATTTACATCATTCGAATACTCACTCAATCGCATACCATTGCAGGTCTATTCGTGGATCTCTTCTCCACAAACCCTCCATGTTCTTCATTCAACTCGATTGTATACTGATAGTTGTCAATATTCCACGGATACTCAGTGCAGTTTACAAGGAGATCGAAACCGAAGCCATTTTCCATCTGAAAAAATAACACAAAAACGAAAGTGCTTCGCTTCAAACAAATAGATACACTTTCTTCATTCACTTTCCTGTACTATAGTTAGAATTGCTCCCTCCCACTTGTGGTTGTCCAGTGCGCGAGATAAAGTAGCTGATCCAAGCCTCTTGTTCACGAAAAATATATCGAAAAGTTCTTTCCTGGAACGAAATTGCATTCTGGGCATTTTTTTTTCTAACTATAAATGAACTGCACCGATTGAAAAAATTGAGAATATCGAGAGGGCAACCTTCTGGAAGACGGGGAAAATAGTCCTCAAAATATTATTGAAGTATGAAAATGTCATAAAAAAATAACTGACCAAGTCTCCTAAAGTATATAATTCCCAAGGTTTGAGAATTATCGACGCATCTTGTCCATTAATATCTTGCTTCTCGTTGACTAGACTGGATGACATCGAAAATCGGAAAAGAATGAGAGCGAAATAAAGATAGAAATCATGAGAGAAGCGAGACAATGAAACTGTCTCATGCCTAATTTGCATAACGTCCACAATGAGAGATGACTAATCTCTCGGGCTCGCTTCATCTTGTCTAATCTGCGGTAATTCGTCAGTGTTTGAGAAAGCTTTTCGAAAATCTTTTGTAGGAAATTTCGAAATTGCAAGTGAAAGCATCTAACGAACGAGAACGAGAACAGCAACAAAAAGGAAATTCAAACAATTGAGCGTTTTCCTAGTACCGAGGCAGCCGGGCGGACCCTTGACCTCAGTAATGACTAAGAAGATGACAGATGCTCAATTTGTATTTTGTTTGGATCGGATTTCATAGCACCAGGCTCAAATTCCTCTCAAAAGGAACGCCGGTCCGTCAAGAATGAGAAAAGTAAAAACTTGAAACGGGACTCGCCTTCAATTGTCGTTGGTGATAAATGAGATTATGAAGAACGAATAGCACGGGCCTCACAGTAGAAAAGAAGACTGACTACGGGCAGATGGCCCCGAGGAGGAAGCCGCTATTATATAGATGACGCAATATGTGTCAGCAGGAAGACTAATGAGAGTTCCGCTTTGTTTGAATCGGCGTAGTTTTAAAGAAGGCGTAAACTCCAAATTCGGAGAAGCACTTCCCTGTGCAATCAGGGGGAAGTACTGTAAGAGGATGAGAGTGACAGACGCGAGAGTTTTTCGCTCCTCTCCCGTCTCTTCCCATCTCTCTGCGTCTTGACCTAGACCCCTTCCCTTTGCACCGCGCATCTTGATTTTGCCTGTGCCCTGTAGAAACTTTGCGCGCGTGTAACTCAGTTCAAAGTTGAGCTAGAGAGTTCTAATTTTCAAATTCGGAGTGTGGTTTACGGAAACTATCGACCTATGACATCAGATACCCCCCGAAAATATTGAGTTTACTCCTTCTTTAAGCATTGTTAAACATGAACTTATCGAGAAACACATTTCATACGGTATCGTATGGTGTTGGCATTAATTTTTTCTGTTATAATGTAGGTGAATGTCCTTCTTTTTCTTACTCAATGTTTCAAAATGGTTTTCTATTGAGAAAAGTGCAATTGCAGAAATTACAGAATGTGCACAAAGTTTGTCGTACTCTGCAGTATTCAGTGATAAGAAGAAAAGATCAACGTGTAGTTCGTATTGTTGACATGTTTCCCCTTTCTCCCATCACACTCGACTCTTTTCTCGTCTCGAAATGCAGCGACGCGCAATCAAATACTCCAAGTTTGGCGATCCTCGAGAGGTTTGAAAGCCCCTATTTTTTACGTTCCCACAATAACATTACAGGTAGCAGAGCTCGTGACTGAAACTATCTCGGCCGAGTTGGGGCCGAATGAGGTAACAGGCGAGAAGGTTAGTACTAAATAAAAGAAATTCCCGAACAGGCTCTCGTTCGATGGCTGGCCTCTCCCATTAATCCGCTCGATATCAATAAACTACAAGGAGCTTACGCTGTCAAGCTTCCACTTCCCGCCGTTGGAGGTAGTGAAGCTGTTGGAAGAGTTATCAAGGCGAGCTATTTTGACGAACACCTTAGCCTAGATACTAAATACGCTACGTTCCTGCAGATTGGTTCCTCAGTAACTCGTCTTTCACCCGGAGACAAAGTAGTGATATTCACACTAAATTCTTCATGCTGGGCTGATTTCTCCGTCGTTGAAGAGGCTGACGTAATCAAGATCGACTCGAGAATCACTGCGGTAGGTCATCTACGTGGTACCGCAATCATAAACAGCGCTTTAGCGCTGCTAGAATGAAGTAGTAGCCTCTTCATTCCCCGTGCTCTCTTTCTAGGACGTGAAAATGAACAGACCCATTATTCATCCTGACAATAACAGTTCCGTTCAGATTCAAGGAGCAACATTGATGATAAATCCGACAACAGCATGGATTATGATGAGGATGGGAGGAATGGAGAGGGGCGATTGGCTCATTCAGAATTCCGCCAATAGTGGAGTGGGAAGGGCTGTGATCGCGATTGCTAAAGGTTGTCCGGCATCGTCTCCAAATTATCAAGGGAAGAAGCTTTCAGAAAAAGGCTATCACACCATAAACATTGTGAGAGATCGACCGCAGATAAGAGAACTGAAGGTACGAAGTGACTTGATTTATTGAATTTATATTTTCTCAGGACGAACTAATTCGGATGGGCGGCGATATTGTATGGACTGAAGAAGAAGTTAGAACAGAGGGAAAGAATTTCAAGGTTGACTAGCACGAATACTAACATCTTCAATTAAACTGTATTGAGGGTCGTCCGAAACTTGCGTTGAATGGAGTGGGAGGAAAGAGTTGTCTACAGATTTCCAGTCAACTCTCAAGAGGAGGAATGCTCGTCACTTACGGTTCGTCCGACGTCACTATTTTTTTGAGTTATTTATTATCACATTGTAAGGTAATTTTTAGGTGGAATGAGCAAGAAAGCGCATGAAATATCCACATCATCACTTGTTTTCAATGGAATCTCCGCTGTCGGAGTGGCGAACGCACTCTGGATGGCAAGTCATGAAGAAGAGACGAAGATTATGCTCAGCGAGATACAGGCGCGTTTCCGATAGGTTTAAGATAATTTTAAATGAGATCACTCGCATTTCGAACCCCAAAAATTGAAAGTATCAGGAATTGTATGTTCGTGGTGTTCTTCATTCTCCTCCAATGGACGAACATCCATTGGAGAATTACAAGAAAGCAATCGAGAATTCTATGGACGGAAAACATGCAAAGCAAATATTCATAATTGATGATGAGAAGAGCTCAAAGATTTGAATTTTTCACAGCTTGAATGTGCTTGTAACAAAAATGGATCTATCCCGTCTAATTCGTCTTATTCGAGATCATTTTATCGTGCATAAAGACATAGTCAATCAACTTTGGACTAATCACTCCAATTCATTGGGCAAACGGATTAATTCAGCATTTCTGTACAGACGAGACTGTCGGAACTGAATCTCCGTAAGCAATGAAGCCTGCAACGAATCCTTTTCTTGTTGTGCATCTATTCTAAATTCGTACCGGCTTGATCAGCCACTGCACCGGGAGAAATTTTCATCCACGATGGAGTTCGATACAGATCCGATGACACTTCCTCCAGATTCCATTTGTCCTTGATTGACTGTAAAGACTTTAATTTACCTCGCGTTTTGAGATTATCAATATTTTGATATTTCCTTACCGCATTGAGTTTGATGTGCACTGAACACACGGTCGACGGTGATCCATTCGAGATTCGAAGAGTGTATTGCTTCACTGGACTTCCGTTCTCCTGCAATAAGCCTGTCAGTACACTCTCGTACTCCTACCGTAGCCCCTGTATCGTAACCCCACTCGCCTGCCATTGATTAACAACCACCGTAGACAATGTCACGTCTCCGCCGCCCGATGAGGGCACCGTAGTTGTCGATGGTACTGAATTTGATCACATTTATCCTTCATTTTTCGTAGTCACGAACTTTGCACAACAATCGTAGTCGTTGAAGGGACGGACGTGGTTGTAGTGGGTCCTGTAAACCAGATACAAATGATCGATCATAACAGACAAAGATCAGAGATCAGAAGGCAGATCAAACCTGCATTGACGGTCGTTGTCGCTGTACCGGGGCCTCCCGTCACTTGTCCTCCCACCTGACAGTGCGCCTCCGGAAACGCGCCAGCGGTGATGCAGATCTGTCTGGAATCAGGACGATTTCAACGAGCGCCCGAAGCACGTCCGCTCACCCGTTCTGCGCCTGGAACATGGTAGGATTTGGCTGGGCGCGATTGGTGAGGTTGATCTTGCGAGGAATGGGACTGAGCCAATCGTCCTCAAGGAGACCACCAGTGTCGGCCGAGTTCGGATTGAGACACCAGTAGAACTGAGAGATCAGAAAGGTTAGAGAGGCTCAAGAAGGGTCGATAGGAGGGTTGACAAAATCGAGAATCGGTAAGAAATATCCCCTTAAAATATATTCTCACAAAACCCCGATCAAAAAACCCGACTCGGGTACTCGATTTTGAGAGTGAGTGGACGGGCCGGACTCGGCGTTTGAGAGGCGAGGCCTCGACTGACCCGAGTCGATTTCATCAACCCTAGTCGATATCCTAAACTCACATTGTTCGTGATGCATTTGCTCCTGAGCCATTCGACATACCATTGATTCCACGTCATATCCCTGCTCCCCACTTCGGCCCTTCCTCCCCATTCACCCACTACCACTGGTTGACCTGAAATATTAACTTGAATTATCTGGAATAATTCGCTATGAAGATGAGAAACTCACCAGTCTGATTGACGATGAATCCATACTTGGCCATGTAGATTCCATCCAGATTGTTCGGAAATTCCGGCGTCTCAACAGATTCAGTTTCAATCAATTCCTAAGAATTTCCCTCACATTGAATTCCGGTCGATCATAGACACTTGGACCGTAGCAGTGAGGAGAGTAGACAACGCGATTGTTGAGGGACGGGTTGCCTGAAATTGATTCTTCTTCGAAACATTTTCATCACAACCCGTTACTGATTACCAGTGTTCATGGGGAACTGAGCCACATTCTCCAGTCGATTTCCCCACTCGATTCCTTCGACGAAGAATAGACCAGGAAAGGAGGAGAGGCTCTGCAATATTTTTTTTTTACTTTTTCTCGATCGTCCAAATATCGCACATTGATTATTCTCTCGGCGGCCTTATTCCAATCAGTGGCAGCATTCGAATTTCCCCATGAGGCCGAATCGTGCGGTTCGTTCTTCAGATCGATTGCGAACACGTTCCATCTACAATGTATTTTCGTGATTTTCAAATTTAAATTTTTCATTTGATTTGATCGCTTGCCTGTCACTGTATCTCGAAATGAGCGTTTGCCAGAGTGAGATCACCTGAGATTCCGGATACTCGTTATTGTACCTGAAAATGCGCTAATCTAGATTTCGCCATCCAAGTTTATCCCGTGATTAATCGCTGATTGTGTATGATAATAGTGATTACCAATCGTTGAATACACATCAATAGTGACTAACCACAGCTCAGAGATGCCTCCACCCGGTGTAATTCGATGATTATCCAGCATGATTAGCAATCCTCTCTCGGCTGCTCTGAAGAATCTCTTTATTTTGAGTGTTCATTCAGTCAATGAACACACATTTCTTTTCTTATTGGTCATTTGGAATAAACTGACCTATCGATGAACACATCGAGCAGTTGTAGTGCAGTCTTTCCGCAGAGACCCGGATTGGTAGCACAGTTGATGTTGAGGTTACTGGGATTGTTCCTGAATCAAGAATTTTCCCTGAAAAGGTTTTTAAAAAAAAGTAATGAATCTCACCTGACCATCTCCAGTGAGAAGGGCACACGAATCGCATTGAAGTTGTTGTTCTAAATTTATTTCTGAGTTTTTGTAAAAGCACAAAAACAACCTTGATGAAATCCAGATAGTAGTTGAGATCGTAGCTCCATATTCCGTGAGGTGTGTAAGTTTCCGTTTCGAAACCGAAGTAGTTGATTCCCTTCAGGACGAATGGTTGACCTAAGAATTATTTTATAATCTAACCTTTTTTTAAATTAAAATATGGAAAAAGTAATACCATTGACTAGAATGTGCCCTCCCGCAGTCGTCCATTGCAATTTGATGACGCATTGTTGACTCATCGTAGAGTGAATGAGAAACGGGAACAATAGCAGAAGTCGTAACTTCATCCTGAGTTAAGAATTCTCTCAATCAGTGAAGGAATCGCTGTTTGCACGAGATAGTAATGATCACGGTATAAACAGATGGGCTCTTGACTCATCTAAAGGAAAATCCTGGGAATTACTAATTGCCTTGAATTATGTATGAGAAAGCGTCAAGAAAGAAAAGAGGTTGAAGAAGTGAAGTGAATTGATCGGAAGCTGCGGCTATTTTATACCATTCGTCTCTCCATTTGGCACAGCTCCTTCTCCCTCTATCCTCTCTTCCTCTCCCTTCCTCTTCCTCTCATCGAACCAATAGATGCTCCCGTCTCTTCACTTATTCTGACCCCTCTGATCTCTCTTCTCTCTTTTCCCCCATTCAGATAAACATGGTCATGAGACGACGAGAGGCAACTGAATCCGATAACTTTTTGGTTCACTCTTTTCTCTGATTGGAGAAATAGCAAGGAAGAGATGGATCCGATACATGATCCTTGCACAAATTGGTCCATCTGCACAAATTGAGAACGAAGCCGAAAATGATCAACGTTCGAGAAGATCGTCGATTTATGTTTCATTAACGGATGGTCAATGGGATTCTACGATAGACTTTGAAATTCAGAAATGTCGTTTGAAACGAAAAAAAAATCGAGATTAGTTGACAATGAGTGTGAATTATCGAGTAATGCGTGGGAGTTCGATGTTATCTCTCTTATCAACTATTTATCATCCCTGATTCATGAGACAAATTACCTCATCCCCCGTCTTTATCTTCAATCAGTAATCCTTCTCACTTTTCTGACAATAAACTCTGCGAACTTTCACGGTTCCAGTAAACATGGCCATGAGACCCCGCATAAGAGAAAATCCGATTGAAATTTTGTTTTCTCGTTTCTCTTGCATCTGAAAATAGAAGGAATTCTCTCTGATCGGATCAAACTGAACAAACTGAGTGAATGATCACAGGTCGAGTGCATGTGAAATGGGAAGAAAATGGACCAACTGTTGCGAAACAACACACAAATTCACAATCATTGTTCCCACAGCCCGTTGCCCATCAGTCAACAGTTCGGTCCTGTTGCCGCGACGCGACCACTTTTTGACGCGTCGCGAGTGCGCGAATGGTGGCGACGTTTCACGCATTTTTACGCGATTTCGTTAATTTGCCCTAATATTTTAATTTTGGCAATCAAAAGTTGTAGCGCTGGACATCAGAAATCATTTGAGACCAAGAACGAAGAATTTGGTTCAGTATTCGGAGAGATCTTTCAGTTGCAGTTTACAACGTAAAATACGTTCTTTTGGTACTTATAGAGTTAAAGTACAATTAATTAAGAATTTGGCAATCAAAAGTTGTAGAGGACATTCCACTTGACCACATGAATCATGAAAGCAAGTAAATAGTTCAGTAATCACTGATATCTTTCATGTTTTTTGTGCCAACATGGTGACTTTTCGCCGGCTCCTGCCTTTGAAAAATAATATAAAATCAGCCATTAAATATTTATTAATTTGCTAAGTCTCATCATGTAAGTTGACCGCTTGCGCATTTCCTGAGAAGTTTACAAAGCCAAAAAAAGAGTAATAAGTCAGATAAAGGTGCTTTCTTAGCTTGAGCCGCGACGCGTGAAAGACGCGTCTGCGCGGTTCCGGCTCCCCGAACCCAGCAACGGGCTGTGGTTCCGTGAGATTATATCCAATGCCGACCATTTAAGTGTAAGACCGAAAAACTGAATCGTACTAAATTGGAAATTGCTGGCTTAGAAGGTAAAATAAATGATTTATTCCATGGAATCGCTATATACAAAAAGTGAGCGCCGTCAAATTTTTCAATAGATGCTGGTCAATAACAGTTACTCGTACACATTTCAATTACTGTTACTATAAGAGATTAGTCAATCGAGGTATCACAATATAATCTTGAGTTAATCTTTGATCTCTACTCATCGTCATCTAGATCCACCACTTGCGGCGTCCACATACACGCATCATCGAATGCAACCTGCAACTTATTTCATTAGTAATTTTTAAACCAAGTATGAACCCATAGAGATCATTTCCAGCTTCGGTGTCACCCCCTTCTCTCTTAGGCGGCCCGCTTTTTAACAACAACAGCTTTCAGCTACTAATAAAATAATAGGAAAATGCCTAGATAATGCTGACCTTGACGATTTCATGAGTGGGAATGATGCTTATTTGTAGTGATTCCCTTTCTCGATCCTTCTCCACCATAACTCCCTTCGCACCACGATTGCGGCCACGCAGGATTATCACCTACAAATATTCAATATATTACAACTTTAATTAGTGAAATGACGATACAAACATATATTCTGTTTGTCACATCTATGTAGAAACACACACTCACCTTTTCTCCATTGCTACGGGGCATCACTGTCTCGAGCCACGATTGACGGATATCTGCAAATGAGTCAATTATAACAAACAAATTCACTTCCCATTATTTATAAAGGCAAAACTAACAAGCCTTTACGAAAATATCCCGTAATCAATATATAATCTTACTGTAGTGTGTCCTTCCATCATCATCTTCGAGTGTGATATTCTTCCTATCAGCTACGTCGACCACTCGCATCTTCTCATCCATGTGTTTGCCCTGGCAACAATCTTTATTCCCACTTTATTTACGGTAGGCAAATACGAATTGTAATTTGAATTATTAAAATAATAAATAAATACCTTTTTGTAGTCTTCCGAGACCATTCGCACTCTGCAGTCAACACGCACCCACACTTCCTGAACAAGAAACAATTACTGCTTTTACACATGTGAAATGTCTTCTTCAATATAAGATATTTTTGGTATTGATAAAGTTCTATCAAGTTTCCAACTAAACTGCCAATTTTTAATTTGTGATACCCACCGAGTCGTCCTTCCTCCTTTCATAGTCTCTTTCCTCTCTTCTCTTCTCATTCTTCCTTTCTCCATCCCTACCATCTCTCCTCTTCTCTTCATATTTTTCCTTCTCTTTATCGATCCTTCGCTTTTCCTTGTCGTATTCTTCGCGATCTAGAAGTATTCCAACTTAGACTTGAACATAAAAAACTCGCAACCCTCCGTTCAATTAAGAAAATAAATAAATGTAAAAAGGGACCATTTATTTTAATCAGGTAAATGCTCACTCAATACTTTTCCTTCCTTGTCGAATTCCTTCTGACTTACTGCATAACACGCGAAGAGCGACACTCGGATCTAGAATAAGATTGAATAAATTAGTTCCATGTTCATATTGTTTTGTTTCAATCCTGGAATATTTGTTTTTCAATACTCTCACATTCGTCCAAAATAAAGTGTGCTATTAGCATCAAGTATAAATGCTAACCACTCTTCCTCCGAGCGCGAGTCTGGCCACCAATGAAGAATTGTCGTCGTCACGAGAGTCAACCTAAACACAATCAAAATTTAAGACAATTCCAATTTCAAATATTTTTTATTGATTTCTATAAACAGCTTATAATTCAATAACTATTGTAATCTAAAGAGTCGAATTGTCCACCTTAGCGTATGCTCCCTTGTGAATTCCCTGCGTGATCTTAATGAGAGATCCGGTCTTTATGTCTTGCGAGACCTCGTCACCCTGGAAAAATACATTATATACATGGAAATTTATACGCATCTCTGTACTTTATCCTGACTGTCAATATTCCAATTCATTAAGGTAAATGGTTCATGAAGTACAATTGATAAGATCCATCCAGTCAAAGTATCACACCTTATCACCGTTCTTCGCTTTCTTCTTATCCACATTTTTCGGAGTCGCTCCCAATCCCAATCCCTTCGGTCGTCGCTCGAGAAGACGCATCGCTACTTTCTGCAATGTGCACTTGTTACCGTGGGAAAAGTTTGCGAAATATTTAAAAGAATCAAAATTTGAATCATTTCTATTCAATGAAATGCGACATACCTGAGGATTCTTTCCGATTCCCTCTCCGTCCTTCCATCCACATCCTCTGAGAATTGCCAATCCGAAAGACTCAATTGACACCTGAAGTGAATACTCATTTTTTCTCAAGGATTACGTACACAAAACAATCTCGGTGTATCATTCAACCTTTCTTCGTTCCAAGGCCGCTTTACGTCGCCCAGTCGCGACTCCAACCCTATCAATCTATCGTATCATGAAAAGCATACCTGATTGTAATCGGCATCCTCAGTCTCCGTCTTACTCGTATCCACAACGATGGCGTCATCTTGATTCTCGCCTTGCTCCTCAAAGGAAAAGGGTTATACCGAAGCAATATCGAAGAAAACTACAAGCAATTTGATTGGTCGTGAACAAACCTTTTTCCTTTGTTCTGCCAGTACGGGATTGGATCCTACGAGCAGTTCTAGTCTCGCCCTGTCAGAGTCCGTGATTGAGCCATCCTGAGAAGAAAAAGACTTTGAATGGAGGCGGTGAGACTACAAAAACGAGTAACCTATCATAGAGTGTATTTACAACTAGAAGAATAAATACCTTCTCTTGCTCAAGTAGCTTCTGCACACGCCAATCCACCTCCATAACCATCGGGATCACGACGGACGCCTTTTTCTTCTTATCATCATCGTCTTCACTGAAAAAAGACATTGTTTCACGGGTTTTAACAATTAAAATTCTGGATAATCATTGCTTTGATAGTGCAAAATAACTAATTTAGTGAATGCTTAATTAAATACTAATTATAATAATAACAAACGGCATGGCTCCATCCTCGAAATGGGTGAGTTTTCTCCTCTTGGCTGCTCTCTCTTCTTCTTCAAGATCTTCATCACTCGCTTCTGCCACATCCAGAGCGGCCACCGACTGCGATTCCGTCTAAAAAAAAGGAAATATTAAGGAAAATATAGGTTTAACAGAGGGAGTATGCAACTACAGGTCTCTATGGTGCAAAAACTATGCCTTCGGTTGCAATAAAGATAATGAAATAATTATGTAACGACGCAAACAACAAATACCTTGATAACAAGCGTTTCTAGCTTCTTTTTGACGCCGAACGAGATCTTGATGGGCTCTTTGACCGGCTGAGAAGGAACAACCTCCATAGCTTCGGCGGGGACTTCGTGCTCAGTAGTCATTTTACCTAAATAAGCACAAATGGACATACAAATGATAAAAATATACGCAAAAACGTTCGTACAAACGAAATAATATTCTTAAGAATCAATGAATGAAATGGATTTCGCAAAATTTCGAAAAAAATTTCGTACGGTACAAAATCTTACCGCGAAATCGCTTCAATCGAAGTATAGTACTGTAAGAAAAATCGTCGACCTTCTCTGCGATTATCCAAAATTAATTTCAGTTAACAAACCTTATTAACAATTGTTGTTTGCGAATATATTTCCACCTCACGCGGTCTTCGTTATGTGGTAGTTTTAATGTGTTTGCTAGCTAGTTCGTCTATACTCCTCTGAATCGGTCATGCTCGTAAGAATCTAGTTATCATTGTACAACCAGAATATTAATCGGATAATATACATTAACTCTCTCTTCCATAGATAATTTTCACTGTAACCTAGTCCATCCCACTTTCATTCTTATATTGTACATTTTAAAAATCGAATTTCTTTTGATTTCCATTGTATTCCACATGGCACGATAAGAACTTGCAGTCGCTAACCATGGTGTTGGCCGAGCTCGGACGTACAATTCGAAATGCCATCGGCAAACTCGGCCAGGCTACAGTTATCAATGAAGAAGAGCTGGATGCTATGCTCAAGGAGGTTAGTATTGTTTTTAACGTAATTTTTGCCTTTGCAGTTCGAAAACGTGAAAATTGCTATTCACTTGAAAATTGCTATTCACAAGTTTTTATGATAAATTCTGGTGATAATTTGGTATCTTCAGATATGCAAGGCTCTCATTGAATCCGATGTGCATATTCGTCTTGTCCAAAACCTCAGGAACAATGTCAAGTAAGACCAATTGCACTCTGAATTCACACGACGAATTTCACCAGATCTACAACTAAATCTTCTTTCAGGAAAGCGTTGAACTTCGAGGACATGACTGGTGGTGTCAATAAAAGAAGAGTCATTCAGAAGACCGTTTTCCAGGTCTGTATTGCTCTATTGCAAATGCACCATTACATGCTTTAATAATCTATGAAACGATTTTAATCATTAAAATCGCTGTTGTTCAGGAGTTGCTGAAGTTGCTGGATCCCGGAGTATCGCAATTCACGCCTCAGAAGGGTAAACCCAATGTTATCATGTTCGTTGGTCTTCAGGGATCCGGAAAGACCACCACGTGTACAAAGGTACTTGAAGATTGTATTTTTCATGATGATTCAATGTGTTGATAGATATATTTGGAATTCTGTCGAGCAAATGATAACTAAAAATGATTAATTGTTTACAGATGGCCTATTACTATCAGAAGAAGGGATGGAAGACTTGTCTTATCTGCGCGGATACTTTCCGTGCCGGAGCTTTCGATCAGCTCAAGCAAAACGCCACCAAGGTCCGTTTTCTGCTTTGTAAGCAGTAAAATAATAGTATTACAGTAAATTACTGTGAAACAGGGATTCGTATCGAGAAAATGAAAAGAAACCATTAAGAATTTTCGAATTCAGGCTCGCATTCCCTTCTATGGATCGTACTCTGAAATGGATCCCGTAGTGATTGCTGCTGAGGGAGTTGAGAAGTTCAAGAAGGACAACTTCGAGATCATTATTGGTGAGAAAATACACTCGCTCACGTATATATGCTGCAATATCAAATCCAAAAAGTGGTAAATTTTCTGCATTTTGCACGACAAGCGCTAACTTATTTTCGCTTTTTTTCCAGTTGATACCTCTGGTCGCCACAAACAAGAAGCTTCACTCTTCGAGGAGATGCTTCAAGTATCGAATGCAGTGGTGAGCCGGATGCGCTTTTCTCGATAAAGCAATATTGTGTGCAAGTTTCCCGATACTTGAATAGTTCACATTTTCAAAGTATACTCATTCAGGACCCTCAAAACGTAGTCTTCGTAATGGATGCTTCCATTGGTCAGGCTTGCGAGGCTCAAGCGAGGTATTAATTTCGATATGATCGAAAATCACTTATTGGATACTTTTATAAAAAATTTCAAATGTGTCTGAATTCATGAGGTTATTCATCCAGAGCATTCGGAGATAAATCATTACTAGAGTGTTTCTAATGAATTCCTGAAAATGATGTTTGTAGAGCATTCGGAGACACTGTAGATGTCGGATCCGTGATCATCACTAAGTTGGACTCGCATGCGAAGGGAGGAGGAGCACTGTCGGCGTGAGTATCGATTGAGTTGATTAATGCCCTAGTAGTTCTGTAACTCGTTCATTATACAACTGAACTTAATCAATCCATTCGTTGTTCAGTGTCGCTGTGACCAAATCGCCCGTTATCTTCATCGGTACCGGAGAGCACATTGATGATTTCGAGGTACGGTAGATTTCAAGTAACATCAATCAATATTCATTGTTTACGAAGAATATTCGCTTATCGTCTATGGTTTTCAGGTGTTCAAGCCGAAATCTTTCGTGCAGAAGCTCCTTGGAATGGGAGATATCGCGGGATTGGTGGATATGGTGAATGAAGCTGGAATTAACCAAAATAATGAGGAACTCGTGAAGAAACTCAAGCAAGGCTAGTTTGTTTTCAGTGTTGACAAATTAAATTGCGAGAATAGTAACGGGAATTCAATATTTGCATATGGCAGGTGTTTTCACTCTTCGTGATATGTATGAGCAGTTCCAAACTGTGATGAAGATGGGACCACTCTCGCAAGTTATGGTGAGTACTACTATCTGAAGATAAAGAAACAAAACTATGAATGATGCAGAAAAAAATTAAAGATCAAATCGGCATTAGTTAATAGCTCGTCCTTTCTGATTTGGTAATTTATTTCTTGAAATGGCTTCTGTATTCTAGGGCATGATTCCCGGATTCGGAGATATGATGACGAAGGGAAACGAACAAGACACGGGAAATAAGCTGAAGAGATGGTTCACTATCATGGACTCGATGAGTGATGCAGGTTTGACTATTTTGGCTTGTTTTTGTTCAGTTGTTCAGTTTGGGATTCAATTGTTAGATTTTCCCACTTAAAGGTAAAAAAAGTGGTTTGGCATTATCCTCGCTAAGGGCGGGCCTCGCTAAGGACTTATTGAATTAATAACATATAATTGCAGAACTAGATCACGCTAAGCCGACGGATCTCTTCACAAAGGAACCATTGAGAGTGGCCAGAGTTGCCAGAGGTTTGTCATCATGATTATCAGATCGTATTTAGTGATTTCATTAATTTAATCCAAGTTGATGATACATTAACTTACTGATTGGGTATTTTTCAGGTTCTGGCACTGCACAGGGAGAAGTGCGTGAGTTGCTATCTCAGTACAAGAAGGTGTCGGATGTAATGAAGAAGATGGGATCCACCAAGGGATTGCTCAATGTAAGTGGGATTATTGATTATACCTGATTACGGATTGAGGTTTTATGTATACAAATTTGATGTTTTCAGTCGAAGACGGGTGATTTCAACATGAAGAACGTCAATCCGGCAAAGATGGCACAACTGCAGCAGCAGATGGCAAAGAGTCAGTTTGATCGATTATTGTTTTGGTTATTTTATGCTAATTAAAAATTGTGAAAATAGGTTATCTACGGCTGAAAAGATCGTCGATCCCATGGCGACTATCTACAATTGATCATTATTGATCTACCAATATGCTTCATTTCAGTGATGGATCCTCGAATGCTTCAGCAGATGGGAGGAATGGGAGGACTACAGAATATGATGGCACAAATGCAGAAGGGAGCAGGAGGCAAAGGAGGATTCGGACTTTAAGTTATATCTATCGTTGTTTTTATTCGAATCATAGAGATACATCCAATGTAGCGATAACTATTCATAGAAAGCATTGTTAGCTCCACGGTATCAGTAATTCCCGTAGTGTTGAAGTATTTCTAGACGGGTCGTTCACTGTTTTTGTGTACATTCGACCAATAATTATCACCTAAGAGTTTTTCATTGCTTGTTCACTTGGTTTTGTTGATGTATTGTACAGACTTATTGTTAGGAAAACGTATTGTTGCGTAGAATTTCCAATACTGGAATCTCCTTAAAAAGTGACTCTTAATATTCATAATTATCAGAGAGAAAAATGTGATAAATGATTATGTTTCAATCAGATAATTTTAAGTTAATGTTAGATGTGTAGACATATTTCTGTTACACGCCGTGGATATCGCACGCTATCTCATTTTCCATGCACTTCTTACCGTATCCACCACTACCATATTCCCGCCTAATGATGCGTCCTTTTCTTGAATGTACTCGAAAGTTGCCTTAACCAATAAGCATGTGCTCCGCCTCCCTTCTCGACTCTTCCCGAACTATCTATGTCTAGACCAGAGTGTTTCAAGCCAAGCACATGCCAGAGATGTCATTGTTTTTTTGGTTGCTCCAGCTGTTATGAGAATATCCTCGAATTTATCCTAATTTCTCTATAGAGGATCACCCTTCTTACTTTATTAAATCTAGGTTTATTTTACGGAAATATGGCGCTTGGGCAATGTTAAGTCGACTTCCTAAACGGAAATCCCTTCATGAAGGCGTCTGTTACTGTAATCATTCGTGTCGACCTTCCACTGCAATCTACTGACAAGCTTGACCAACTCACTATTAAGTTTCAACCAGGGTGTTCTTATTTACTCGCCTTTTCACTTTTTTCATTCATTAGTTATATAGTAATGTATCAATTACGCATCCTTGAGCTGTGTACTATAAGTTATTTGATATTTTAGTCTTTCAACGCTGTTTTAGTTTTGTTAGGAATCTTTTCTTTCTTTCTTTTTTCGATTTTTTTCCTACTAAAGCGAATATAACTATCCCTGTTCTCCCAGGACTTAATCCATTTGAATAGATAACCTTATATCGATCTTACTGCGAGTTCATTCTAATTTATCAATAAAATACCCCTCTTTCGCAGTCGTTAACCATGGTGTTGGCGGATCTCGGACGTCGTATTCGAAATGCCATCGGCAAACTCGGCCAGGCGACCATTATCAATGAAGAAGAACTGGATGCTATGCTCAAGGAGGTCAGATTGAGATTTTATTCACTTTAAAGGCTAACTCATGAAATTATGACCCATTTCCGCTACGGTTTCGCAGTATTACAGTCTATCGATAGTTGTATTAAGGTGTGCACGGCTCTAATCGAATCGGATGTGCATATTCGACTCGTAGCTCAGCTCAAGAACAATGTCAAGTGAGTTTATTGAAGAGCGTTCTACTAGAAACGAGGGATAATGATATCAACATTTAGGAAGGAAATGAACTTTGATGATATGATTGGCGGAGTCAACAAGAGAAGACTCATTCAGAAGACTGTCTTCCAGGTGGGTACTTTTCTAACACTAAGTCATACTTTATGTGTTCATGATGAATAAGTAAAACTAGAGAGATACATTCAATATGCAATGCTCAGGAGTTGCTCAAGTTGCTTGATCCCGGAGTTTCGCAATTCGTTCCCCAGAAGGGTAAACCCAATGTTATCATGTTCGTTGGTCTACAGGGATCCGGAAAGACCACCACATGTACAAAGGTCCGTTTTTACATGCAGATCGCATATGATCAAATGTAAAATTCTGATAAATGAAGGACCATTAATTCACGTTCATTTATTAAGATGGCCTATTACTACCAGAAGAAGGGATGGAAGACTTGCCTCATTTGTGCTGATACTTTCCGTGCCGGAGCTTTCGATCAGCTCAAGCAAAACGCCACCAAGGTCCGTTTTCTACTTTGTAAGCAGTAAAATAATAGTATTACAGTAAATTACTGTGAAACAGGGATTCGTATCGAGAAAATGAAAAGAAACCATTAAGAATTTTCGAATTCAGGCTCGCATTCCCTTCTATGGATCGTACTCTGAAATGGATCCCGTAGTGATTGCTGCTGAGGGAGTTGAGAAGTTCAAGAAGGACAACTTCGAGATCATTATTGGTGAGGAAGTTGTTGATTATTCCTTTGTTGGACCACTCAGTGAAGTGTGGAAAATGTCAACCCCCACGTGTTCCAGTTGATACCTCTGGTCGTCACAAACAAGAAGCTTCACTCTTCGAGGAGATGCTTCAAGTATCGAATGCAGTGGTGAGTTGAGGTTTCAGATAGGGTTGGCTTAACGGTAACGGGGTTAACGGACCGCTACGAGGGAGGGAGAGGTAGCGGACCGCTACCCCCGTAGCGGACCGCTACGTGGAGAGGAATGCGAAGCTCCGCCCCTTTCTCTCCTCTCCGCCTGCTCTTCCCAACCCGTCTAAACTAGTGCGCGCGCTTTATTGAAGATTGCGTGGAAAAGCTCCCTTCCCCGAAACGTAGCGGTCCGCTACGGGGGTAGCGGTCCGCTACCCTCTCCCTCCCCCGTAGCGGTCCGTTACCCTCTCCCTCTCTCGTAGCGGACCGTCACCCCCGAAATGCCAACCCTAGTTTCAGATACACTATTTCTAATTTTAAATATAAGAATGTTGAGAAATACTCATTCAGAACCCTAACAATGTAGTGTTCGTAATGGATGCTTCCATCGGTCAGGCTTGCGAAGCTCAAGCAAGGTAACATTGTTTGCTATTTATTGTTAGAATGTAGCTGTTGAATTCCTGAAAATGATGCTTGTAGAGCATTCGGGGAAACGGTGGACGTCGGATCCGTGATCATCACTAAGTTGGACTCGCATGCGAAGGGAGGAGGAGCACTGTCGGCGTGAGTATCGATTGATTCATACCGTACCAAATCGCTGATCACAAACTGATTCAATTTCTGTTCAGTGTCGCTGTGACCAAATCGCCCGTTATCTTCATCGGAACAGGAGAGCACATTGATGATTTCGAGGTACGTGTCGTGGACTCACGAACAGAGATTATATATTTTATAGGTAACGTGCAAGCATGATCAATCAATATTCTCGTTTCAGGTGTTCAAGCCGAAATCTTTCGTGCAGAAGCTCCTTGGAATGGGAGATATCGCAGGATTGGTGGACATGGTGAATGATGCAGGAATCAAGGATAATGAGGAACTTGTGAAGAAGCTCAAGCAAGGTGCGAATTATTTCCCTTTTTTAATGTGATCGATTATTTTTTAGAAAACATATATTTGTATTTTCCAGGTGTCTTCACGCTTCGCGACATGTACGAGCAGTTCCAGAACATAATGAAGATGGGACCATTCTCCCAGATTATGGTAAATCGTTGTGATTATTAGTTTATTTTTTTTTACACTGGGTTATACTTTGAAATTCCGAAAATTGAGCCATGTAAAATATTTATTTGATCTCATTCCAGAGCATGATTCCCGGTTTCGGTCCGGACTTCATGACGAAGGGAAACGAGCAAGAAAGTGTGAACAGATTGAAGAGACTCATGACTATTATGGACTCAATGAGTGATGCGGGTAAGACATTTCTATAATCTTGTGGTTACCTGAAACAATTTGTATGGCTAATGTGCCTGTCAGATCAGGGTTATCCTGTTATTACTAGAGACTTGTCTCATCCGAATGTTGATTGTATACGCGGATATTATTTTTAGATTAGTGCTAATTAGTTGTTCATTATCTCCCTTCATTGATTAAATTGCAGAGCTCGACCATCCGAAGGCATCGGATCTCTTCACGAAGGAACCCACGAGAATAGCCAGAGTTGCGAGAGGTACAATTTGATTTATTCTTGTTCAAGAGAAAGTACGATACAACAAGTGGAGCATTAATTTGGCGCTAGTGATGTTGGTTTGAAAAACTAATCATAAGATGGAATTGTCTGATTTAAAAATGATATTAAAAAATTGTTTCTTAGGTTCGGGCACATCTCAACACGATGTGCGCGAGCTTCTGTCGCAGTACAAGAAGTTCTCGGATATGGTGAAGAAGATGGGATCCATGAAGGGATTGTTCAATGTGAGTGACCAGAATTGACTTGGCGCTTTGTTATTTGAATGTGAGGAAATCCATTAGGGATGGAATATTGTGTCCAATGGACTGTCTCAGACACAATTGTGTCCCATTTTTTCTCTTCACAAATTGCCCGCCCTAATATCCATGTGTGTGACGGTGCGAGGAGTTGTGAGACATGGGCAACGAAAATTCCTTGACCAAAAAAAAAATAAGAAAAAAAGTGATAATTGCAGTCGAAGACGGGCGATATAAATCCGAAGAACGTGAACCCCGCCAAGATGGCGCAACTCAATCAACAAATGGCCAAAAGTGAGTGAAGAAGTGATTATGAAGTTACTGATAATTGAAAAATATATGAAATTGAAGCAATGTTTCAGAAGTTTTTTAGAACCGTGGAACCGATTCGATCACATTTCCTAATTTCAGTGATGGATCCTCGAATTCTGCAGCAGATGGGAGGAATGGGCGGGCTGCAAAATATGATGCAGCAGCTGCAAAAGGCGTCTGGTGGCAAAGGAGGATTCGGACTTTGAGATTTCTTTGTGTTTTGTGCAAATTCTGTGCTTTCTCTCTTTTTCTCTCATTATTTGTTCATGCATTTCCTTTATTGGTAGATTCTGTTGTAGCTAAAAGCGTATCATATATTCCCGAATTGGTCATCGAATTAATACTAGCATTGCCTCTTGATCTAGTCCTATCGATCCCGAATGGTCCTCTATTTTCATTTCTCAGTTTTTTATGCTGTGGTCAAAAGTGGTGACCACTCTTTTTTTCGGTTCTTTGTCATATTTTGCATTTTTTCCCAACTTTTTCATATTTATTTTGCCCTTGTACATACATAATATAAGTTAGTCGTAATCGTATAATTTCGCTGATTTCTTCACAGAGTCTTCCCTAGGTACCCCTTTCCGTTCATTTTTTATCCAAAGAACAGAGTTCAATGAGAATAAAGTTTTTTCTGATGGATGGTGGAAGGTGGACGAAATGTGTTGATGGATCATGAGCAGTATCTGAATTGAGGTTGTTGAAGACATTATTGTTAATGACACGAAATATAAATGCAAGCTTAGAATGGCGAGAACTCGTAAGGCCACAGCAGAGAAGAAAGAGGAAGGATCGGACGTCGATGAATCGACTATGGGTATGTCGTCGCTATTCACTCCCTGACGTTCCTTCATGTTGAAGAGATGAGATGGACTTTGAAAGAATTCCGTTGGGGTACAGTTAGAGTAGGCTTTCTAAATATTGAAGTGTGGGATTCGATTTTTTTTTATTTTATGTAAAATAAATAATGATGAATTTTCGGCTTGAATTTGGCGGTTTTGTCAAATATCTATCTTGGGAACGCACAATGAACTCTCCTCTAATGTAATATCTTCTTAAGATGGAATGGACGAGTCATCGAATATGCCTCCCAAACCAGTGGAGAGCATGCAGAGGAAGATGATCATTGCTAAAGGTACGAAAGATTTGGAGAGGAGGGGAGATGGATGTTTCATCGTCTTTATTAAACCAGGACGATTCTAGTTTCGTAGTGTGAACAAGACTGTGGGGAAATGATATGGGACGATAACTTGTAATGTTCTACTGTAATAACAATCCCTGATTACATTGCTCCTTTCAGCCTCAACCTTCTCCACTCCTTCCTCTCTCTACTCAATTCGTCATCCTCGACTGAACAGTGCATGTCTGTTCCATCTAAGCAAGACCAGCTGTGAAGAGGTTAGTGAAGAAGAAAATAAGAATAGAAGCATTAACCGAATTTGAGGCTGCAATCATTTATTTCCAAGGTGTTCCTACTGGACGATGAGTTCCGTTGTCTCTTCTCGGGCGATACCGTAATCTCGGACGGTCGTGCCAGGATCCTCTCACCCTTCAATCCCATCTTCCTCGTCCTACCGTATCTCGAGAAGAAGAAGGTTAGAGTGAATGAATTGGTCTGTAAAGTGTTTAGGCAACTGGTGCACCCGGTTTCACGGATGGTTTAGGTGGCAGCGAATATGTGTAACTGTAGTGTCATCGACATAAAGAGTTTGTAAAAATTAAGATTATAATTTCAATTCAGGCGCGATACGAGCAATTGGTAGAGATTCTCGTGGACGAAGAATTGCCAGCCATCGAGAGATTGAGAGAGAATGAACAAATGATGAACGAGTTGGAGAAAGTCGCCGACAAGACTGGTTAGATTGAGCTTTGATCTCTTCTATGATCTTTGATCTTTGTATTTTGTAGTCTGATCTAAGAAAACATTCTTCAGACGTGTGCGACGAGATACTGTACAAGTTGAACGAGAAGAAGGCGCTCGAGTGGATTCGCGGGAGGTACGGTAGCTTATTGGTTTGGAATGGAAGGATTACGGTAGGATTGAACTATCGATTAATTCTTCATGCAGATTCGAAGTGCTGAAGACGGCCCTCGTAGCACACGCGAAGCTGCACGATAGTATCACGAGAGATGGTGAGGGACAATTTCGCATTATTTCATTAAAAAATACATTTTCGTTACCAAACGGGGACCAATAATATATAAAGGTCTGATTACCGGCCGGTGGTTACGAAAATGTTAAGGAGCCATTAAAATCGTGTACCAAATGATTGTTTCATATTCGATGCCTAAATGAATAGGCAGCGTCAGGTTTCACGTAGGAATCATGAGGCGAAGGCGACGGTTCGAATTGATTTTCGACTGGCTCGTCTTGCAAAAAATAAGAACAATTTTTCTTAATTATTGTGGTATTTTCACAATCGTATTTGGGATTATCATCAAATAATTAAATAATTATACCTCCATTCAGACGAGGTTCTGTCTCGATACACGTTCGGTGTCCTCTCTGACCATCTCTCCACATCGATGGCCGTGACAGTGAAGGAACATCTACAGATCAAGGATGCGCCACAAGGTCAGAGGAAGGGAAAGGAAGGCCTTTTACTTTTGTTTTATAATTTTCACCGCGAATCGAATCGGAATGAATTGTGCCAATCCATCGTTCTCTAGTAAATCACTTTCGGCGCGAACTCATCTGGTTGAAAAAGATCATTTCTTTATCTGTTCTCTTTTAGTCGAGACAGCGCCCGAGCCGCTGGGCATGAAGAGGAAACTGGACGATGATGAGAATCTGTACGGGAGTGCCATCCCACCCGCAAAGGTACGGTAGGAAGATGGATTACTGTAAATGGGGAAATAGTTAAAAGTACGGTATCTCTTCCAGAAAACGCCGACCCAATCGGCAACACAGAAGAAATTGCAACAAGCGAGCAAGGGCACTAAATCACTCGCTTCTTTCTTCGGCAAGAAGGCCAATTGATCTTTGATCTCTGACTTAATCTACTTTTTCTTTCCTGATTGTAACATTCCGTAATTTGTATCAGACCGTATCAGTTTTAGCTATTTTGCATATCAGATCTCTGAAATCCGGCTAATGTTTGTAATTTGATCTACGAGTGTTGTAATAAGCACATGACTTGCGAGTGTACGATGTGAATTGCATAAATGATCTGCCAGTATCAGCATGAGAAACCTCTAATAAGAATTGGTTCTAGTCCGAGTGATCTATCTGAACCAAGAATTGACCCATTGAATTACCGTAATCACGCCTGATTCCAGATGGGATCTCGGCTAATGGCCAGTAGAATTCAACTGATTGGGAGGGGAATGAGCCAGCCAACTCCCTTCGGAAAGAGAATGGATAGATTGCAGTCCAGAATCTTCAATGAGGTATACGGTAGAAGGGAAATATCGATCGAGAAGTGACTGTTTACCAACCGCATCCATCTCACAGGTGGTCCTTCCGACGGATACTCGTTCTCACAAGGTGGTGCGAGTGATGTCAGCTGAACCAGTGGAGACGAAGGAGCAACTATCGCCCAAGTACTATCCCAATCTACCCATGTTCCACTACCTCACCAAGGTACGTTACAAACGTCGCCCGAGCACACACAGTGTACATTTTGATTTGAATCGAACCTAGTGGTAAACGTCGACCTTCGAATTGCAGCTCGTCCGTCTGCACGGTCTCTTCTTCGACGATCACGTCGTCTTCCGCCAAGTGCAGGACGAACTCAAGACCATCAGAGGAAAGGTACGGTATTGCGATGGATTACGGTTGTGGATCGATAACTGAAAGGAGTACGGTATTCCAGGTCGTTCGACCGCCCATCGGACAAGGAAAGAGAGCGCAGCTTCGTGGCAAGAAATGAGGGCGCTCAGATTATCGATCCGTTCTCTGTTCTTTGTAATCTGATCTTTGATCGAATCAATGTGGTCTCATAGTTACTGTTTCATTGTTTGTTTGTTCGGTGTACAGATAAAGGCTGAAAATTCATAAATTGGTTGCAAATATACTGTGTTTGAGTGTTGAGTGATCACGATTCTATCGATATGTCATCTGAGTGATCCTGATTCCCCACTCCGTTCCTTGTGTGACCCCGTCATTCCTCGTTTCCGGCTTATACCCTTATCGGTGAATCGAATTTTAATAGGCATCTCCTCTTTTTATAGTCGTGTCTTTAGTTCGAGAAGAGATGCGAATGTCTTCTCTACTTCTGCTCGTGGAATTCACTGACTTGTGAAATTAAAGTCCACCATTTTCATTTTTGTCTTTGAGCCCTCACTGTTGCCAGGCTTTCCTTCTCACTAAAGTTTGTGTCCTCCTCACTCATTTTCCTCCTATATGACGAGTGTATACGCGTAGAGACGCGAGCTATCTCTCTTTCTCTACCAACTCTTTCTCACCAACATAGACACATCGCAGTTTCCCCTTCATTTCTCAATCGTGCTTGACAATTTTCCGATGCAAACCTTGCATTTATTTAGTTTATCACCTTTGCGCTTTACCATTTTTGTTGTTTTCTTCCGGTTTCATTTTAGAATTATCCTAAAAATCATCTTTTTAGTGAAATGAAGCGTGCGACTCGGACTCCCGTCAAGAATGAAGCGAAGAGAGGAAAGAGTGAAGAAAATGATGAATTCATTGAGAAGGAAGAGAACAACGCACCAGTGAAGAATGGGCAAGCAAAAGGTACTGTAATTATGTTGCCTACGGTATCAGGATCACTGTAGAACGATAGGATCCAGTGCAACTGTGAAATTCTTTAATTGCAGATCTCTTCGGTCGACCGATGCTCAGCTCGGGCACTTGGGAACAGCCGAATCACGAATTGATGATCTTCACTCCGCACGGACTCGAACATCGTGCGAAAGTCGCCGCCTTCGACATGGGTACGATAATCGCACGATTATTGGTGGTTGGGAAATAATTTAATTGATGAGGGCTATCGTAATCTTCCGCTCTTCCAGACGGGACGCTGATCACGACGAAATCAGGCAAGGTCTTCCCCGTGGATACGACCGATTGGAAGTTTTGGAGTGATCGAGTGGCGGTCAAACTGAGAAATCTCCATGAGAAGGAGGATACCAAATTGGTCATCTTCACGAATCAGAAGGTACGGTAGGATTGAAGGAATCAATCGATAACTGTGGATTACGGTAGCTTTTGAATATCCCGCTTCTTCGCAGGGTCTCATGACGAAAAAGGTGGATAAGGGCGCGTTCAAGAAGAAGATCGAGGCAATCATCAAAAGCGCCAAAGTGCCCATTCAGGTTAGATAGTTGATTGTGTCATTTTTTCCGATTCAACTTGTGACTACTACTTTGCATGAATGGGTTGACATTAGAAGATGATGTGAAACTTAGAAGGTGACAGTCGATTGCACTCTACTCGAAATGTAGATTATCAAAAATTTATGTATATCAGGTGTTCATCTCAATTGGCGACGCTCGCTACCGTAAGCCGATGACGGGAATGTGGGAGCATTTCACGAAGGAAGGCAATGGAGAGGTCGAAATCGATGTGAGCAGCGATTATTGATTTTTTTATTCCGCCCTTATCATCTTCCTATCTTTAACTCCGTATTCTTCCAGAAAGAGGCGAGTGTCTTCGTCGGTGACGCTGCCGGACGACACAAAACGAAGGTATTTATCGATTATCGATTAGTGAAGATACTGTAGTTATCGAAGTATCAAGTTACCGTACAATCGATTATAATTTCTGCAGAGAGAATCCGAGTAAAAGGATGGTGTTGTTATTGACCTACCGTAATCCTCACTCATTCCGCTCAGGACCGCGAGCGTAAGGATCACTCGTGCGCCGATCGATTATTCGCGAGAAACATCGGTCTGCGATTCGAGACGCCCGAGCAGTTTTTCGAGGGAAAGAAGGTGAGCGACCAGGGAGAGTTGGGTTTCACCTAGGAAACAAGTCTGATATTCAGCGTGTTGCTTTGGTATCCCAGAATTGGCGATGTTATAAAAAAAGTAGCAAATGCTGTAAAATGATGGCTGATTCACTCGCTCAATCATTCGATAATCATGGTTTGTTTAGACAGATGAAGTGTGGGGTCCAGTGCCCTTCTGTCCCCATGACTATGCGAAGACGGAGAGGAGTCTGCTCGAACCGAAAGGTGAGCATTCAATCAATCATATTACATCATTAAACCTTTGTTTCTTTCGGAAACTGGCGCTTTTTTGACAAGGGAGAGTTATGTTTCATACTTTTTATAAAGTGAGTAAGCAACTCGTTCTGACAATTAATCTTTGTTGACGCGCCTCTTCCATCGACCGAGAAAGAGATTATTGTCATGGTCGGATTCCCTGGCAGCGGAAAGAGTTCATTCTCGAAGAGGCTCGAACAAGATCACGGGTACGGTAGTCAGTTATCGATTGGATTGAAGTGACAGAAGGTATACGGTAGCCGACGTTTCAGATACGTCGTCGTGAATCGTGACACGCTGAGTACGTGGCAGAAGTGTGTGGCGGCAGCGAGAGATGCCCTCAGAGAGGGAAAGAGTGTTGTCGTCGATAATACCAATCCAGACAAGGAATCGAGGTATACGGTAGGATGGGGATTACGGTAGATGATGGACGGTCATTGTAGAAAGCGTTATCTCGCCCTGGCTGCAGAGATGGGCAAGGTGCCCGTGAGGTGAGTGGTGTGATGGGAGTACGGTAGTCGACGTTTTCGAAACGTCGAAAAAAGAGTTTACACTGCAGATGCTTCGAGATGAACACGACGATGCACCACGCACAACACAATGTGAAGTACCGTATGCTGTACAGGTGAGAAGTGATTGGGTGGATATTTTAAGATATCTAGTAGAAATTTATCCGCACTGGTGGGAGTGTGTTACAATCTTACCTCTTGCAGAAGTGGTCCCGACGTTAGTTCGATGGTCCTGAGAATGCACTCGTCCAAGTTTGAAGTGAGTTTCCATTTATTTTATGGTGATCATGTTGTGTGATTTTGAATGATAATAAAATGGCAAAATAAGATTGGCGATGATTGTATGATCTCATTACAGGCCCCATCGCTCTCCGAGGGATTCCAATCGATCGTTAGAGTTAATTTCATCCCTGAATTCGAATCAGAAGACGAGAAGAAATCGTACTTCCAGTATCTTGTTGAATAAGTTAATCGATTATGAAGAATTTGTTTTGACTGAAGACTGTTTTGTTTCTAAACATTCCACCCCTCTTTCTTTTCAAGTTTTAATACGCTACCGGTTAATCACTCTTTGTACTATTCCGTAATTTTTGAAATAAATTGGTTGAAGATCTGGGTAAAACATAATTATGAGTTGAATCAACGATTCAACAGACAGGATTTATTGTGCACTTGCTCACTTTTTCTGCAATCAAACACGAAGATCTTTATCGACTTCGATGTATTGTAAAAAAAGTCATTTGACTCTCAACGATCCAACTGTTACGTTTGATATTGGAGATGCACCTATTTCGCACTGCTCATACAATTTCAATCCTGTGAAGTGTATACTAGTTAGCCGATCACGTTATCTTGCTCTTCTTTTCAAAAAAAAAACAATCGACGTTAATGCAATTGTATCTTCTTCCCATTAGAACTTGTTCGCCGCATTGCTCGTCAATGGCATCTGCCCGGTTAGCTCAGTCGGTAGAGCACCAGACTCTTAATCTGGCTGTCGCGGGTTCGAGCCCCGCATCGGGCTGCAGATATTTTGCTGCCTTTTCACCCCTGTTAGAAATTATATTTGATTTCAGAATAAATATTTTCTCTTTAGTAAAACAATATTGAAATAATAGGAAATGAATACTGTCTAAGTGTTCGATATTAAGTCTGACACACTGGTAGTCCATTGAGTACGGTAGTTGTTGAAGAGCAGAGGAGAGCCTCACAACAGAATGGATAAATTTATCTTTTATTTGACTTCCAGTGTAAATTTTCAGTCCGAGAAATGAACATTACAATATTTTCCTCTTTCACGCTAACAAGTCGCGTCGAAAGTCGTAAGTCACAACGCAAAATCGTCTTTCACTAGCTCGGAAGGTGCTAGGTAGAGACAAAGAGAGTCTCTTACGTTGTGTTTGCACACCTTTTCAGATATGTACCTCGAGAAAAGTTAGGTCCGTGTCGATTCACTGCTTTGTTTCTTTGCTAGTATCATATCATCATTAACATCAGTAGACTCTTCATCGATTCTCGTTGTCGCTTGTTCGATTCTTCAACAAGTTACGAAATCAAAATACACATATCACGCCTCTCACCTAAGAATCGACCTATATCTGTCAGCGAGCAAATTTTCGATGTTGAGATTTTCACTGATTCGGGCCCTACTGGTCCCCTCGTGGCACCCTACCAACGGAATAGTGCCAAAGATCATTCCCGGCTGAGCTGCTGCGCCGGTCGGGTGCAGCCTGGTAACTTCAAAGAGAATTATCTACCTTTCAACGCCGTCCCTCAGAATACTTTTCTGAAAGAGCTAGGGCTATTTTTCGATGCTCTATCGATCTGTGTCGGTCGCTTATCGAAAACTATTCATTGAACACAGCTATGCGTGTCGAATCATATCAAAGAAACCGCTCGAAAAGCTGCAAATTTTCGGACGCAGAATGATAGCCCTTGTCACAAGGAATCGATTGGTGGGTCTGTGCTCTCCCATCTCGAATCGGCGTGTGAATGGCACCCGAAAAACGATTTCAGATGATTTGAACTTTATTTTCAACAGTCATTTACCGCTTCATTTTGCACTCTCGAGTGAAATGACTCGGCGTCAGCTGATTAATTTCGAATATGTTTCATTAGAATTACAAGTAACCTTTTCAACCCAAGTAGGATCAATGAAACATATTCGAAATTAATCAGCTGACGCCGAGTCATTTCACTCGAGAGTGCAAAATGAAGCGGTAAATGACTGTTGAAAATTAAGTTCAAATCATCTGAAATCGTTTTTCGGGTGCCATTCACACGCCGATTCGAGATGGGAGAGCACAGACCTACCAATCGATTCCTTGTGACAAGGGCTATCATTCTGCGTCCGAAAATTTGCAGCTTTTCGAGCGGTTTCTTTGATATGATTCGACACGCATAGCTGTGTTCAATGAATAGTTTTCGATATGCGACCGACACAGATCGATAGAGCATCGAAAAATAGCCCTAGCTCTTTCAGAAAAGTAATCTGAGGGACGGCGTTGAAAGGTAGATAATTCTCTTTGAAGTTACCAGGCTGCACCCGACCGGCGCAGCAGCTCAGCCGGGAATGATCTTTGGCACTATTCCGTTGGTAGGGTGCCACGAGGGGACCAGTAGGGCCCGAATCAGTGAAAATCTCGACATCGAAAATTTGCTCGCTGACAAAACCCTGCTATTCTGAGTCGATTCTTAGGTGAGAGGCGTGATATCCAGATGTTTGCGTTTCGGGTCCTTCACACAGTTCCTTACTCAAATGAACCAGCGGCGAATGATGTCATCGCGAAGCTTCATTCCTTTATCACTGCAAATGTTCTCATTGGAGCTGCACTTGGTTGGTCTTTTTTTATCTTCTTTCCCATATTCTATGAACCTTGATCATTCCATTTCTATCGATTCTTCAATAATCACTTTCACGTTACAGTAATATCGTTCCGTCAATTCGGAGGAAAGCCGATAGATTGCATGGTTCCCACGGATTTCACGCCGTCGTGGACTCAGGTAGGGCTTCTAAAAATTATGATTGTCTTATCTACAGTTTAGTAGAAAACGTCCCGCCTTCGGAAACTGAGAAAATAGTATTTCAGTATGCGGAAACGTACTGCTTCTCACAAGAGACATATTGGGTCCCGTTTACATCCGTCGTTGCGGGTCTGACAAGTGCAGATAAGGCTGAGAAGAAGGCATGTTTTTGTAAAGATGGAAGCAGTGATAATAAATACCACTTGTAGGTCTCATATTATCAATGGATGCCGTTCTTCCTGCTCTTCGAGGCAGCATGCTTCAAAGTGCCCTGTTTGATCTGGAAGTATTTTGCATCGCAGTCAGGTTGGTCTTGACTCATAACCTGAGTTTACCCGAAGCTTTCTCAATTTCATATCAACTTACAACCAAGATAATTCAGGAATGCGTATTGGTGAGATTCTTCGATTGTCTTCATCCGACACGAACGGCGTTCCCGAAGTGAAGAAGTCCAATGTCGAAGCACTCGGAGTTCATCTGAATGGAGCTCTACGATTTCACAAGATTCTCAATCACGTGAGCATCTTGTCTAGAAATGTCCTCTATTTTCACTATTATTCCTTCAGCGACGATTGATTCCTCACAAAATCCTTCGGTTTCTCAACGTAAAATACTCAACATACTACGTGACGCTCATCTATTTCATCGCCAAAATCGCCTTCCTGCTGAATATTGGAGTGCAGATCAAGATGTTGGAGAAGTGAGGGAAAGATGTGATCTGCTCAATAGGCCGGATGAGAACAATTGTCGCAATTTGCACTCAGACATTACGATTGTCGCTCGCCTCCAATCGGTCTGATCTGACCTAGAGCCGCAACTATTGGTCATCAAAGGCCAATAGTATCGAAGATTTCAGTTTTAACGATGCAATGAAAACGAAACTTTCAGAAACTTTTTTCTGAAAGTTTCATGTTTCTATTGAGTTGAGAAATTAAAAAGGTATGATAGATAGTTCATTATCTCCTTTCAGATACGTGCTTCCCCATTCGGACGAAGAACATCTCGCAATCAAAACATGGAATATGCTCGTCCAAGGGAATGAAACGTGGAAGGAAAACGGAATGTTCCCGCGAGTGACACTCTGCGATTTCGAAGTGAGATCCATTCAAATAATAGCTCGAAATTTCTTGACTTCAATCAAGTTGAAAGATTCTCAATCTTCGTTCTTGGTAAACTGGCGATAAAAACACAGAGAAATTATATTTTTTGCAGACACGAGACATGGGAAACGTGCAAACGCACACTATCCAGTGCCTTCTACTGATGAACGTTTTCACGGAGAAGATATTCCTCATTTTGTGGACTTGGTAAGCTCAAAATACACGTTTTTAAATAACGACAATCGATTAATTTTGCAGGTTCATGACTCTGGCAGCGATCACAGCCCTGAATGTCGTCAGCTGGTCATGGTCAATGATGAGTGAAACTTCTCAACTCCATTTCATCGTTTCACATCTCGATATGAGCGATGTCACTATCGATAAGAACAAAATGGGTAAGCCTGACGATCCATGAAATGGAGAAATGAGATATATAATGCAGATCAAGCGGAGAAAGTGACTCGTTTCTTGAATTTGTATCTTGGAAGTGATGGAATGCTCGTGCTCTTTCTCGTTTCTCAACATTCCGACGTCGTTTTCACGTCGGAATTGGTCGCCCATCTCTGGAAGAGCTTCACTGATGTTGAACAACAACGGATGTATGCTAATTTTCGAGCATTTTTTTGACCATCTGAGAATATCTGAATTTACATTATTTTTTGCAGAGCATTGAAAAAGATGAATCAGTTCGTTGAATTGCAACAGAAGATCGCGAGTACGTCGAATCAGGATGCGAATGATGCTGCGATTGAAATGGTGAGTCGTTATGAATGACATCTCGAAAGATAACTGAACTACAAAATGAAAGACAGAAACGCATCGTTCTTCATGAAATTCCAGACACCTCGTATGAAGAGGGCGATGTCATTGGAGAAGATCGAGAATGGAGAATCGAGAAAGAGATTTGATGATAGTAGTAGTGATGAGAGTAAGACGAGTAATATCAGTAAGAGGAAGAAGAACAAGAATAATAGTAAAGTGAACAGTCGTAATCACACTCCCAGACCCAGTCAAGTGGGATTGTTTTGATTACTCAATTTTGCTAGATGCACTTGTAATGTACACATTCTCGCCTTCGGTTATGCCATTGCATTCTATTGTCCAAAGCATTATAAACCCATGTAAGCTTTAAAAATGATAAATCAGGTACTAAATAAAGTTTTAGATTCTGAAATTTGAATAGACAAAAAAAACGAGAACGACAAAAGATGTGCAGCCCGATGCGGGGCTCGAACCCGCGACAGCCAGATTAAGAGTCTGGTGCTCTACCGACTGAGCTAACCGGGCAGACGGCTCGGCTCATCTTTGCGCCTATGAAGTTCTACATGCGAAACACTGCAACTTTTTATCACACATTGTGAGTGGGCTGATGTTCTCATCACAGTGATTGAAGAGAGATGGCGAAACAGAGTTGCGAAGAGTGATCCAGGAAGCTGAACAATAAAAATCAACGAAACGAGAAAATCTTTTATGCAAGACTCTCACAAACTAACAAAAAAATCAAAATTTCCATTATTACTCTTCTTCTTCCATTGCATTCTGTTTGAATAGCTGCTCATACATCAAGGCTAAGTGGTGCAGCTAATTTAGACACCAGGTTGAGTGTAGCCTCCTCCGACCCACTCACATCTATCTTGTTGGACACGTAGAGTGGCGAGCACAAAACTGAAACAAAGAACTTGCCTGAAAAAAATTAATTGCTCTCGTGATCTCAACCACCACGCTTTACTTTCCTTTCCCCTTTGCAAGTTCAAACAGTAAACTACACCTCCCTCCTCGTCTCTCCCCCTTCTCCATTCTCTCTTCTCGTAATGGCTTATTTATTTTGCCATCGTCCCTCACCACTTTCCTTCGTCTCTCTCACTGATCGTTCCCCTTCTTCTTCTTCTTATCAGTTCACTCTCTTCCCTCTTCTTGCTTCACGTGCTATCGTCTCTTCTCTTCATCTCAATCCATTCATCGAGATAGATCTCCCCTTTCACCCTTCCTTCAGACTCTTCCTCCTTCAATGGACTTCCCGAGGCCGGTGCAACGGACTTGCCTCGTGTGCAATGCAAAGTCAGTATTTTCGTATTTTTTCAGGGATTTTTAAACATTATTTTCAATATATAATGTATTTTTAAGAGCTGACAGTGCCCATTTCGGAGTAGCTTCGTGTAGAGCTTGCGCCGCTTTCTTCCGACGGGTGAGTAATCTATTTAGACTACGGACTACAGAGGGATGACTCAGTGCAAGTTGAAACATCCCATAGAATTCCTAGCTGACATATAATTTATAGTGATTGAACCTGATCAATTACTGTACTTTTTCATGTAGAATAAGCTCTTGGAGCTGTCATTATCCGAAAAATGCGTGAATCATGTTTCAGACCGTTCTGCTATCGAGAAACTACATCTGTCGACAGAGCACGGACAATTGCAACGTCAGCAAAGGTTTTGTTCTATTTAATTTTTAATGTTGCATGTCAAGGACTACCCCGAATCAGTTCTCCCAAACTTCTTCTCTTTTATGGAATTTCTGAAACCTATCCAGAAACTCTTCATTGAATACCAACCGATTCATTGACGTTTATCCTAACGTTTGTCCATTCAAAAGAGGAGTGGAATCAGGAATCAGTGGATTCCAGACTCAATTCTTCCATTCTTTCATTCGATCTCCGCTCTTCCCTTCTAGTGTGGGAGTATTCACTGTGTTTGCTCAGTCTCGCATCATTTCTCCTTCCCTTTCTTCTCCTCCTTTGAACGCCAGTTCCCACGCATCTAATGGACACTGACTGAGTTCGATCACTCTCCATTTCACATGATCTCTCGCTCCGTTTGACCGGCGAGAGAGCACGTGAAATTGAGAGAGTCAGGGTATTTCTGGTGGAAGGGAAACTCGATAGGCTCCTGCTGCTCACACTTGCAGACTAGATTCAGTGAATAGCTGAATAGATTCGTTAGGCTATCTGTTGAATAGGGCAATCTCCAATGAAAAATGAATTCACAATTTAAAAATAATAACAAAAAACCAATTTCAGAAGTCCGTTTCACATGTCGTCGCTGTCGCTTTGCAAAATGTCTGCAAGTGGGGATGAGTCCGGAAAGTCAGTTCCATGTTCTAAATGTGTTTTATAATTTATCCATCTCAAAAATATAACTTCTGACGCAATATTGAACGCAATCTTGTCCAAGATTCTTCACATGTTTTTGCATCATTCGTGAGCTTTATTATTTCCCAAACATGTTTGTATTCCAGGCGTGCCAATCGTGAACTATCGCTCAGCGGACTCCGATGGAGGACTGGGCAGGATGAAGTCAGAGTCCGAATCGGTATAATCTAATTTTAAAATCAAACTAAAATTATAATTCAGTTGTCAGAAGCGGGCACATCACAGACCTTCCTGCTGGATGTGATCACTGAACAGTACAGGTTTGATCATTCTTCTCTTTTCCGTTTACATCATGCGTTGAGTTGAGGATAAAAGGGAATGAAATCGAAGAAAATGTATGAAGCTCACGATTCGTTTCAGGTTACTTGAGCAGATCTCAATGCGTAGTGACGAGTATGTGATGACTGAGGCATTCGGAGATCGATTGCAGAGCAGAGTCAGTACATTCTTTGTGATGACTAGTAGACCACGTGATAGCTCGTGACGAGAGACGAAGGGTAAATGAACTATCATCACAATGAACACCGAATATCGCTTATTGAGTCAATTCTCTTTACTAATCTTCCGTCTACGGACAAATGTGTGACTAGCATGTTCCCGCTGATAAGCAGGGTTCTTTTTTGTGCAATCAAGTGATAAGGGGGTCAGCGATTATTATCTCACCGTAAAGCCGACAACTTATTGAACTTCTGATTTACCGTAATCTGCCGTGCTTCAGAATGGTCATCTCCCAGCTACCATCGGTATGCTCAATCAGTGCGTCCGTGCAACCCATCAACCGATGATCGATTTCGCCACAATTTGCTTCCCGGAGATTCATGATTTTAATGATGATGAAAAGGTGAGGAAATTTTAATCGCGACTTCTGAGCAACCTAAAATAGTGATAAATTCACATAATCAATGAATATTTGCAGTGGTTAATCCTCAAGAACTTCATGACATCTCGTTTCCTCTTCGACGGTGTTCATCTAGCCCAGAAATTCTTCCCTGGAAATGATAAAATGCAAGTTTTCTATTTTCTAACTTGAAAAATCTCATTCAATTATTCTACAAACAAAACGGAGAATATGAGCTATGCCTGGAACATAACCGATTTCGCTTCGATTCCATTCGTAGATTATTCCATTCAAACTGAAACATAATGATTGCAGATTCATGATGACATTCCATACGTTTATCGACATTGATCAACTTGATTTTTACCTCTCGGATCTCGAAGCACTCTATGATAAGCAGCACTCTATCAGGTACGAATTTATATACAGCCGATGGTTTTCACGATCAATTGAGCTCTAGTAAAAAGGAAAGGCTAATTGTTAGAAGTGACCACGTCAAGTGATTGTTGCACGATAATGCTATGTGAGACCCACCGGTTAAGCTGGCCGAGTTTTTGTGGTCTGTCAATCAATCACAATCACAATCACAATCACAAATGGTCACAATCAGAGATCAAAGATCAGTTGCTCTCTTTCAGTATAATGCGTGAGATGACGACAAAGTGTACATCAGACTGGTTGGGTCCTCTTCTCACGAGAGCGGGAATCGATGAAGTAGAGACTATGGCCATCTATGGATTACTCTGTTGGCCATCGTGTAAGCGCTCAAAGTTTCCTGGCGAGATCAGGGCCCATCTGGTATTTTCCTAGTAGAATCACAATTGAATTCAAGCAACATGACCGTTGAATTGTGGGAACACGAGCGAGATAACAACAACAGAAAATCCTAAGAATTCACTTTTGAAATTCATGAAATATCGATTAATTTTCACTATCGACATCGCTAGTTTCATTGAAATAGATATCGTCTCAAAGAATTTGTTCAGTATCTGAAACCTAACCGATCTTCCTTCTCAGATCTCTCGAATGCGTCAACGCGAGTAATGGAAACCTGCTACAAATACCATTTGCGCATCTTCCAAGAATTGCATAATCACTACAAGTATGGTTTTTTTTTCGTTAGGTATTACCTTGATATTAGCCAATCGCAGGAAAACGGGTCATGCTGAATACTCATCGCGAGTCGCTCACATTACCTCCATTCTGTTATGCGTCCAGGTATCTAATTATCTGTCCAATAAAATATGTCTCACTATCAATTTTAGGCTGCGATTCAGCGACTAAAAGAAGACATGCAAATTTATCGATTGCTTGATGTCTACAGTGGAAATGAATTAGTGTACAACGTAGTGAAATGAGATGATTGGATTTATGTAACGATGCAATCTCAGGGATAAATTATGTACAATTGTTATGTTAAACATTGATGTGTGTACATGTGCATGGAACATTGCTACAGTCGAACTTCCATCAGTTCATGTGCCAAGTTGATCTGCCTTTCTCATCTCTCTATCCAAAGGTCACGACGGACTCTTCGTTTTCTCAACGAATAATTTTGCACTGAAAGATGCATTGTACTGACCTTGTCTTCCTTACGAAGCCTACCACTTCAAAGGAATATTGGAAATCCGTTCGAGGCTGAAAATGGAATCCAATTCCTTCATTTGCATTTATATTGGCCTCATGTCCAGTTTGCTGACGTCTTTACATCTGAATAATAATTAAAATTATCGACTATCGTATATATCCGTTGCAACGCCTCCTTACACAAGGAACCATCTCGAATAGCCAGAAGCGCATTCTCACTTCTTCGAAGCTTATCACAGCATTCTCCTCCGACAGATAAGGGGGAGACCTTTGCATATCTACTCGCTCACTTTGCATGAATCGAACTACAAGGCCTAGGCGGGAGGAGCGCCCGCTCTCCCCGCTCTGTTTTTTGAATCGAGCGGGAAATTGCAGTTCTTTCGTGTCGGGATTTTGGCGCGAAATTTGCATCCATTCTTCACCCTTATGTGGAGAGAACAATGGGGGTCAGAACGCTGTGCGTATTTCTAATCGTACTTCAGTACTCATCAACCCGACCGCATCCGCAATGCATCTTTCCCTAGCCGGTTACTCGGGCAGCGTCTCTCGACGAATTCCAAAGATCATCGTATCCAAGGTCCTGATACCAAATTAACCGAACTGAGAGCTGATACACTATTTCAGTTGGATTCCCTCTCCTCTCGTTCCTCTTCCTTTGCCCATTCACTAACTCCCGTCAGTTCCCCTCGATCGTCCACTCACAGTCTGAATGATCTAAACAGTGAGAGATATCTCAAGGTGAGAAGGAATTCGATTGGATTGATACAGTACTCCTACCGTACACCCGTAGATTCCCCGTTCGCCATCCTTCGATGTCGGTGTGGGACTCCCATCGAGAAGAGTATCCATCGATATGGGAGATACTGTGGGCAGGACAATTAAGGATTCGACGTTATTTTTTTCATTTGCACGCATATTTTCAATCGTTACCTAACGAAATATAAACTTAGCCTCTAAACTTCTTTCCGTAGGAAATTCGATCGTAGTACTCGATTGGAGCGATCATGCAGTCTCAATATCCTCCCAACGGTGGTCAGCCTTTTCTATCCTATCGATCTAACAATAAGTATTGATTTCCAGTCCGAGGATCCTCACGAACCACCTGAAGACGAGGCTCCAAACAGTGAACAATGTTAATTTTACTTTTTTGACAATTAGTCATTCTAGACCTCTGTTGCCTCTGCAAAATTGTTCACTCTCTTGTCCGCTCATGGATCTGTGCAGCATTCGTCGTTGCGTTTCTAATTTCCATCGTGCTGTGTCAGTTGGATTCTTTCCTCAATGTACAAATGGACAAGAAAAATCACTGATTCGAAATAGCTATGGAATAGGTTTCAGGGAATCTTCAATAGTCAATGAGTTAGGGTAAAATTGATACTGAACTAGCGCTGGATGATACGAACAAACAATTTTAGCAAATGGACAGATAATTCTTCATCGTTCAGTCTTCTTCTACACTCTTCCCTTCGTTCCCTTCACTCACTCATTCAATTCAATGGGACAGAAGAAGGGTAACATCGAAGCATCCATCCACAATCTCATCATTCATTCATTCGTTAATCATTATCTCACCATCGAAGAGACTACGGTATCCGAAGACATCTTGTCCATCGATAACTGATTTGTTTCCATAATTCGACTCTGTCTACCGATCTGGACTATCTCCTGTTCGCGTCGCTGATTGGTCTTTGATCTATCATTGGCCCTTCCGAGCTCCCATTCATTATTCCATATTCCATTTCATACTCCTACAATATTATATTATTATTCGTATTCCGATGAATCCCCCTTTGTGTAATGAATAAAGCCCTCCCTTATGATCAGTTTGTGTCCAACACTGCTTCTCATGCACCCCATTCAGTCCCACTAATTGGCCCTTCATTTATCAGTCCGAGTGGAATTGATACTCCTGCCTGACTCATTCTTCAGACATCTCCACCACTTCTACACTCTCTTCATTTCCCCTGATCTCTCATCATCTCTAACCATCGAGAGAGTGGGCGAGATGGAGAGAGTGGAAGGAGAGGAGGTGCGAAATCAATGTGATTGATGAGATTGAACTGCACGTCGCCTTGCCTGAGAGGAGAGGATACACTTAGCCCACTTCTTTTCCTCCTTCGAGATAATGCAACTGTTTAGCCGATGGCGTATTTCCCATTGGTATCCCATACAAAGAGCGTAATCAGTATTTCTCACTGATTCCCGATTTACCTCACTGCCCACTGGTAAATTTACCCTAATCCAACTAGGAAGAATACCACAGTAAGAGATGCATTCCTCATCTTTACTTCACATTTACCTAGACTGATCTTTAAAATCGTTCCATCATCTCTAATGTCTAAAGTACGGCCTTGCCGGGTCGGATAGTGTATCAAAACAAGGTCTATCAGGCAAAACAGATCACTATTCTTGTTGATCAAAGGGGTTGAAGGAGGCCCTCCTCCTTCCCTCCTCTTCTAACCAATCACTCTTCGAACGCCTCTTCTAAATCCTATTTGTTTTCCATTCATCTTCTCGCCTCGAGGGAAGCAAATCGGTGTGAGAAGTTAACGCCCGTCCATTTATTAGTCGATCTGACGCCAGTTTCTTCCCTTTTTTTCTTGGCCGCTCGTGTTTCGAGAGCTTTTACTATAACTTCGTCTAACGAGAGGTACACAGTGTGCCTACCGTTTCCACAAACCCCTCTAATCGCCTCGAATCAGGAGAATGCCATCGATAACCTCAACGTGTATCTTCATTCTCCTCCTCTTCTCTCTATGATCAATTGCTACACTTCTTCCTTCACCATTCCCTCTCTCTCCCCTTCCTACACTCCCACTTTTCCACGTCCTCTCTGTGTCTCCTTCTCTAATGATTAATTAACTCCCCTCCAGTCCACCCCCCTGATCCCACTTGGCACGTGTCCATAAATACCCATCTACCGTAATCCGACCCATCCGTTCGGGAGCCTCCCTCTATTTTGGAGGATCTCGTCTTACTCCCTCCTGTCTCCTCTCGTTTCCTCTTTCATGATCGCACTCCGTCCTCATTTCCACTCTTTTCCCTCCTCTCGAAGGAGGATCCTCGAAATATCAGAAGACCCCGCCTTTCCGTGTGTCAATCAATCATCTTTCGAAGAAGATGCAATATTAGAGAGAAGCAAGGAGATCTCATGATCACTATCCTCCCTCGATGCACTCTAGTCGCACCGGGTTAGAGGCTTATTTTAGCCGTTTGATCTTTGAACTCTTCCGATTCTTGATACTCTCGAGATAGCTCTTTCCCTTGTGTCTCAACCCTGGTCAGGTGTTCAGTCATCTCATTCATTCTTCCATCTCCAACTTCTTCTATCCTTCCTTTCAGTCTCTCTCAGTCTCTCTGTTTATTCTCCGACCAGACAACAAATGGACCAACATTCTGTATCAGATCTGCATCATAATCTAGGGGATATCTACGACAGGCTCGGTATTTCCCATATACTTCGTCTTTTGCTATCAATGATTGAACCTTTCTCAAATTTGATTTCACTGGATCATAGCAGTCAAATTCTTTCAACCTTTGCATCGACGGTGAAACATACTTTGCACGCATTCTCAAATTACTCAAATTTCATCTCTCAACTCACGGGGGACGTGAGTGTAGGATGGCATGACTCTTCCTCTAACTATGTCCCTCCCTCTCCTCCCTCACCCTTCCATTCCCTCGATGACCCATTGGTGACGATTTGAAGAGAGTGCCCGATTGAATTGCGACACATTGTAATCACTCTCTCTCCCCTGGGGGACTCTCCTCATATTCCACACTCTCTCATTCATCTTCCGAGTCTGAACTCTCTTCATATCTCGTGCTATCTCGTCACTTCTCTAACCACTGGGCTCTCGAATTGTTCTTGCTCAATCGAGGTTTGAGTATGTTTCAACCAATCGTTAAATAATGGAGGTTCTTCGAATTTGTAGTATCTCGAAGGATTCCTGTCGGAAAAAAATTATTGAAACGACATCGAGGTTCCACTTCGACTTTCGCGTTCACTAATCTGCGCTTAGCCCTCTCATATAAAAAAGCTATAAGTACTTTACCAAATCCCTCTTCACTGCCTTAACTCCATATTTCTGAATGTGACGACAAAGTACACGAAGGGTATGTAGACCAGTTATCTCAAGTCCTCCACATTCCCTTCCTCCTTCTTCTTCCGATCACAAAGTGCGATATGCTCCTTCCTTCGCAACTTTGGCAACAGCAGGCGCTAATAAATCGTGACGCGTATCTGGGATGGGTTCAGTGGCAAAAAGAGAGAAGAGGACTGGTCTGAGTGAAGATGATAGTGTGACACGCCTGCCCCCTATGTTTTGATTGTGCTCTCATTCCGATGCTCATCACTTGCCGCCTCTCATTTTTACCTTCTCAATCATTATCATTTTAGGCGCTAATGGGAGAGACAATTCGGGGTATGAACATGCCGTTTGGAAGCCCCCCTCAAACTTGTAGTCGTTAGCGGTCGTAAAAAGGGAGAGGGGACGAGGAGGGTCATTCATCCTCTTTCCTCTCTCTCTCTCTCTCTCTCTCTGGCACATCCCCAATTGGCTTTCCCCCTCTTGCCGCTGCTTCATCTTCTCCAACTTTTTTTCTGCACTTTCATCGTTGCCTTTCAATTTTGCCGCGGAATACTGTAATTGCAGCAGACAAAAATCTCTCAGGATGCACTCCTCGCTCTACAGTACCACCGGGCGACCGCCTCCTCCTTCCGTGCAGCAAATGCAGCAGCTGCAGGTTTGTCCCTTCTATCGAGACAAGACTCTAGTCGCGAATTGCAGCAGCTGCAGCAACCTCTGCAGCAGCAGCATCCTCGAGGAGTGACGGCCGAGATGAGCGACAAACTGGATTTTCTACATCGGTATTTGATCTTTGCTCTTTGCTCCTATTCTCTTTGCTCCTATTCGAGCTCCATTTGAATCAGATTTCGGCTCTAATCTTTGATCTCCAGGGAAATGGCAAATCTCCGAATGGAATGTGATCGACTCATCTCCAAGCACGAAATTGTCAAGCAGAGTCTCAATCAGGTAAAGAGTGAAATTTGATCTTTGATCTCTGTTCTTTGCAGTCTGGAACTGCCTTCGATACTCCCTCCTCTGCATACAACACTGGCGGGGAGAGCTGCCGATCTCTCACACCAGAAGGGCTAAATTGTGTTGAGTGAGTTTTGCTCTCTATCACCCACTCTCTGAACAACGCAATCACATCTCTGGTAGTATAGTGGTTAGTATCCGCGCCTGTCACGTGCGAGACCCGGGTTCAATTCCCGGCCAGAGAGAATCTTTTGCCCATATTCTTCGGGCACTTTTCTCTTGTTCTCATTAATTTTCTAACCCGTCGTGACTAGCACACGCCGTACGTTCAATTTCTCTCCTTTCGTCTTCCAATTCGAAATCATACTTCACAGGATCATTTCTGTAGTATGTATTTCACATGATCCCTCACTCTGCTTTGAACAGGCAACCGCGGTGATTGGGAAAAGAGCGAAGCGCGAGCGGGAAAATGCCTTCGGGCTTGAGGACCGCGGACGCTGGAAGCTCACTTTTGGTGGCCTGCGCCTCGCTCATCTGAGCGGTTTTATCAACAATCCAAAAAGGGAAAACCCCTCTTCCGTTTTAATAGGTATATTATCAAGATGGGGAATTGAGGTGATAATAATAAGACATTTCAGATGCCAGTCATGCATTACCATCGCTCAGCAGCCTTCCACTCTTCCTCCTCCCTTCAAAGTGACTTCTCCTCTACAGCAGAAGAAACGATTTGGAGAACAGCCGAGAGACATGAGAGGAGATGTAAGTAGTGAAGAGAAAGGGGCAAACGAATATCGCTAGTTTCAGCGTTCGTCCCTCATCTACCACAACACATCGGCCTCATATCATCCATCGATGCTTCGATCCGTTGACTATCCACGGAATGGATTCGATAATTACATGAACGATGACGTCATCTACGGATCATCGATGCTGCAGATGACGTCGCCTCCTTCGCCCCGACTACAGGTTCGTCCACCCATCGAAACTAGACTCTAGTCACGAATTGCAGCGATCGCCCATGCACATCAACAACAACTCGCTCCGGATGCCCTCCAGCTCGCCCATTCGTCGCAGTCAGCAGCTGCAGCCTGCTGCAGGGCCGAGCTGCCCAGCCAGTCCGCAGCCATTGAGGAGAGCTGCACAGCTGGAGATGCAGCAGCAGCAGCATCTGCAGCCGCGACTGCATCGCAGTCGAGCAGAGGCTCCGCCCCCTCCCGCACCTCCTTCCACTGATCTCATCTATCGTAACAATGGTGCCTCAGTGGCGGCTCTTCTCGGTCGTGGCGACACTCCTCGTCCCTCGCCCGCGCCGGAATCAGCGCCTTCCTCGGCCGCGGCGGCGCTAGCGGAGCGTCTTCGCGCATCCGAAGCGCCACCCTCGCCCGCCACGCGTCGCGCCCTCCCTCCTCATCCTCCTCCTCCGGTATTCGTCACGCCCGTCCCTCCGCCCACAGTGAAGAAGAAGCGCAGCTACTCGCTAATAAAGCTGCTCAGGTGCTACAACCGTACCCCTCGTCTCCTACCGTAACCAATTGATCCATTCCAGTCGCGCAGTGCCTCCCAAACCTCCTCCACCTCCTCCTCCCCCACTCTTCCTGTTCGAACGGCCAGCCGATGAATTCGTGCTTAATTGTGACAGGAGTGAAGAGGACGAAGCAACGCTCACGAGGGTACAGTAGAATGGGGGGAATCGAGTATGAATATTCTGTTCAGGACCGAGACGGGTCGACTACGGTAGTCGAACCAACGTTGATCGGATCGAGCACAAGGACGATCACGGTCAATGATGTACAGTACAAGTGGAAGGTATACAGTAGATGGGATAGATCAGAATGAATCGATAATTGAAGGTCAAGAGGCGCTGCGATGGCTCTCGGTACGTGGTCAAGCGGCCCATCCGATCCCAGGTATACGGTAGGCTACCGTAGTCTACATCTACAGTAATCTCTAAGGTCCTGAAGAAGCGCGAGGCTCAGCTACTCCGTGAGAGACCCGGCATCACGACTGACGATGACGCACTCAGTAGCATCAAGGTACGGTAGGAATACGGTAGTTGGACACTTTCATACATCCCTGAAAAGGCTCTGCATTATCGCATCTCTCTCGACCCATTGATACCCTCACCCGTAAAGTATGCAACTTTCACTCAATCGCACTAGTCAATTAAAGCGCTGGAGAAATTGAGATCGGCTGATTAGACCTCTCATCCCTTTCAAATTTGATCTTTGATCTTTTCAGCCCGGTCAATTTATTCCTCGTGATGATCGAAAACGAGTTCTTGAAAGAGAAAAGGCAAAGAAGAGAAGGAGACAACAGAGAGTACTGCAGGCTGCAGAGACTGCCAATACTGAACAGGTAGATAGAAGTACCGGATACATCGATAACTGAAGAATATATTATCCTGCTTATTTGGGTACGGTATCTTTCCAGCCTATCATCTCTCTATCTCAACAGAAGCAACATCGAAAGCAAGCTGGCATGCTCCTCGATGATTTCTCTACCACACGAGAATGGTTGAGGTACGGTAGATATCGATCTGCAGAGTACAGTATCTCATTTGCAGTCAACGAAATCGTCTGGAGCCCTCTTCCACTACCTCTCGTCGTCCTTCCTCTGGCATTCCTACCGTAACCACCGTCTAATCAATCTACCGTATCATTCAACTACCGTACCCCAGTAACTTTACGATCGATCCCTGTTGCCATGTCACTTTGATACGAGATATTGATAAATATTTTCTTTATGAATCAATCTGAATTAACAACAAACATTTACACTTTCCATTAGCAGGAGAGAGTGGAAAGGGGGAGAAGAATGCAGGGAGATGGGAGGGCCAAGAGAAAGAACTTGGGTCACTCGACTATATTAAAGGAAGGGTGGCTAATCACTACTCTCGTCTATGTCGAGAAGTAGTGATTGACCGTGTCGTAGAGAGAGAGAGGGAAAGGGGAGAGCATAGACACAACAACCGCAGGGTGTAAAACAATGCTAAGGGGGACATTAGCTTAGAGATGGACACAATATAAATCTACTACGGGCTACTTCAAGATTCTCCGTGGAAGAGGGGACAATAAAGGTACAATAAATAATTTATATATGTTTCGATCTAATTCAGTCCGGTGCGCGGCTCTCAGTACAAGATTGGTCATACCCACGTCAAAAAAAGAGAGAATAGATAGGAAGACTAAACGTCAGATACTGAGTGTGAAGGAGAGGGAAACGAGTGGGAAGGCTACGTATGAAACAACATCGAGATGACGATATCAAACGAGATAATAAATTACAATTTCAGGATATGGGATTGGAATAGACAAGGGAAGGGAAGGGCTCTCGACTACTCGACGAAGCGAGTGGGAACGGAGCTATGCCCCGCACCAATCGACCACCCTCGACCGACCCGACCATCCAATCAACCAATTAGCTTAGAAGAACATTCCAGAGACTCCGCCCATCTCTTGTTGCTCCTTCACGAAGATCTCGAAGTACTGGTAGATGATGGTCACAGCCAACAGAATACCAGTTCCCGATCCGATAGCTCCTGAAACAAACAACCATTATAAACTTGATTGATCAAATTAACTGTATATTTAAAATATATATATATATATATATATATTATATATATATAAATATAAATATAAATATGGGAATAATGGACTGACCCATGAAGTCAGCAGTGACGGAGAGGGCTCCGATGCAGAGACCTCCGAAGGCAGCAGCGGTGGGGATGTATCTGCAAGAGGGCAATTTAATAAATGTGATTTTTTTTAAATCAATCACCAAAAAATAATCTCAGTGGGATACCGTACCTGTTCAGTTCGTGGATCATAGACTTCTCACGATGTCCTCGCATGACCATAGCCTGCTCCTTAAGCTGCTTGGCAACGTCCTTGGCAGAAGAGCCAGACACATCGATCCACGTCTTCGAGAAGAAGGCGCACGATCCGAGCATGAAGACGATGTAGATGATGCAGTGAAGAGGGTCTTCGAGCACGTGTCCAAGAGTCTCGGGAGGAGACAGATAGTAGCAGATTCCTCCAGTGGGGAAGCTGCGGTAGGCTCCCGAAGCATCAGACCAAGTACCGAGAAGGTTCACGAGGATGTTACCTCCGAACTTCGAGGCAAGCATCTGAAAAAATGGACAAATTATTAATGAGAATGGCAAAACGATTGAAATGCAAAATAAATTGAGTGAAGTAAATACAAACCTGGGAGATGACGTAGAGGTTAGAGACGAGGGCGGACTGGAGAATGATGGGAATGTTGGAGGTGTAGAAAAGCTTGATGGGGTAAGACGAGTACTGGCCACGGTAGCGAGCAGACTTGATGGGGAGATCGACACGGAAGCCCTGGAAACAATAAATTAATTAAATTTAGTTTTGAAAAATATTTTTTGAATCATTGATTTAAAATAAAATATCTCACCTGGAAGTAGATGACGACAGCGAAGACGAGGACGGTGGCCATCAGGTTCATGAGGTTGGGAAGGTTCTGTCTGTAGAAGGCCTCACGGAGAGCACGCACCTGTCAGAAATCTCGTAAGTTTCACGTAAGCTAGTCTATTTTCTTTGGACGGATAGTGTGACCGGTACGATGACGTCATCATCCCAATGGAAAGGAAGACAGTTGCAAACCTTGTCGGATCTGGTGGCGAGAAGGTGGAAGAGGGCAATGACTGCTCCCTCGAATTCGGTTCCACGGCCAGTGTTCATTGTAGCAGGCGAGAAAGCCTTCCACACGATAGTCTCACAGATGTTCGTAGCGATGAAGAGGGAGATTCCAGAACCCAGACCGTAACCCTTCTGAAATCAATTATCGATTAGTGAGGTTAACTAATGACGTGAATAATCAGTTGACAAACGGTCAGATGCATACCTGGAGGAGTTCGTCGAGGAGGAGCACGATAAGACCGGCGAAGACGAGCTGAACAACGATGAGAAGGCAGATTCCGGCTCCGATGTCAGAGGGCTCTCCGTAGAGTCCAGAGGCAACGTACACGATAGCCTGTCCGACGGTGATCACCATTCCGAACACTGCAAAGAAGCACATTAATTCAATATTTTTGTTGAGAATAACGCAAATATTTTAAATGTGGTTGTTACTCACGCTTCTGGGCTCCGTTGAAGAGGGCGCGGTCCTTGGGGGAGTCTCCGACCTCGATGATCTTGGCTCCAGCAAGAAGCTGCATGATAAGACCAGAGGTGACGATGGGCGAGATACCGAGCTCCATCAGGGTTCCCCTGTTGGAGGCCATGATCACTCGAAGCCAGTAGAACGGATCGGCGGAGTCAGTTGACATGATTCCTGGAATTAGTAATTTCGAGTTAGTGACTTTGTGGTTTACTTCATTCCGAAGCCGCATTACTTCCACCCGCTTTTGCGTTTTCATAGTTTCTTTAGTTAATGACACTTCGCGTCTCTCCCGAACTGTCAATCAATGAAGCGTTGGTCATTTTCTATCCATCTCTTTCTCCTCTCTCTCCTGTAGTGTCCGTATAGCAATCGCGATGTCACTCTTATCGGCTTATCATTTCTTCCATGTAAGCATACAATGAGGAAAAAGTGCTCTTTAGTTAGTTTCCAAGGCAACGTTTAAAAACAAGTGCGCTGTCTCACTGTCTACCCAAACTGCAAATCGATAGTGTGTTGGCTAGTCTCTCTCTCTCTAGCCTTCGGGTCAGATAGTGCAAGGTCAGGGCGAGATAAGATCGAGGCTATGCGTCTTGCTATCGGCTACTGGAGTAGCTGCTGGGCCTAATACTTTCTCATATCTAATCACATCCATTCTGATATTTGGTTTGCACTCAAATCCGAACAAGCTCTAAAGAAAATGAACGGTTAAGAAGGAAACTGACCGAAGAGGGGAATCTGACAACACACGAGGAAGATGAAGAGGGTGATGGCAGTCCAGAGCATCTTCTCACGGAACTGAATCTTCCTCTCGGGCTTCGCGACCTCCGGCACGAAGCCGCAGAACGGCTTCACGAATTCCAGGAATTTGACTGAAATAAACTGTCGTAACTAGTTCTATATCGTATATAAGCGATGTTGAGAGCATATCGAGCTACCAAATCAATAAGGAAACTAAAGACATTAATTAGAAATAATAAAGAAATTGTTCAGCTTCATAAAATCAGCAAATATTATAGATATAGCGTTAATATTAATGAAATAACTGTATAAATTACTTACTTCCCATGGCTGGTGTGTGATCCGACGTTCAGGCCAAGAGGATCGAAGGAAATGAGGACAGAAACAGAAACTTCCAGTCACGAAAGAAGCTCTGCTCCGACAAGGTTGGCCTGCCCGCGCGTCGTCCCGCGTCTAGTGCCAACACGATACCGTAATCCGCAACTGCTTTGAATAGAAACTGCATGAAAACAAGTAAATAGTTGATAACTTATTAGTTCAATATACCATTCGATGCAGAATCGAACAACAAAAAATGTTATATGATCCAAATTTAACAAAAATATCCATATCAATCAAAAATTAAATTATTAAGAAAAACAAGGTTTGCGCTCTTCCGGAGAACTGCAAAGTCTTACACGGAAATTTTATCGCGAGCTTTTCTTTTCTTCATGATTTCTATATTTACTGTTTATATTATTACCAGTAGCTTGCAAATACCGCGTGAATGTAGAACTGATGTGAATATTACAGGAATTATTAAATATATAAATATAAATACCGTATTCATCGACTTTTGGTCAACCAAAATATACTCTTGCGTGGAAATCCCTGAATGCGCTAAGTACAGTACATTGAGCTTCAATTTTCTAAAGTTGAATTTTTCTTTTTTTCGTTTTTTTTCCGTGGTTTATATTGGCTTGCGTACGATATGATAGATTTTTGTTGTTAAAATCGTTTTAGGATATGCTATAGCGCATTATGCTATGAATTTATACGGAATGAGCCCGTTTTTCTTTGCCTATTTCGAATTTCGTGCAAAATTGTCAATTACACCCAAAACTGCTTTATTTACAGGAGGTAATATAAACGCACGGCAGCCATGTCGTCGCTCATCATGCCCGAGAAGTTCCAGCACATTCATCGTGTGATGAACACCAACATCGATGGAAACAAGATGATCCCCTTCGCCCTGACCGCCATCAAGGTTGGTTTATTATTTCTAGTGGTTAGCTCCTGTTTTGTAGTCTGTTTCGGGTGGTTCAAAATCAATAGATACTTTTTGCACTGTTGATACACTTATACTTTGTGCGAAATGTTAATTAGATATGCGAATGTTGATTCGAAAAATGTTTGAACTAAATGCTGAATTAAACCCTGTTTAAAACTTTTTCACTGGCTTAATCACTGGCCTAGCATTGATCTCCCGCAGGACGCAAGTTAAACGGGATGGCCTTTACCTTTAACCGTTAAAACATTTTAATTTACTGTTCCTCAAGTTGAAATAAAGGCTTATTCGATGTGTGGCCTATCGAACAATTTCAATCGAAAAGTGTGCTTGTGTGCGATAATCTTCGGGAGAGAACATCATTGTGATTATTTTTTTAAACTTAAAATCGCCTGTGCCAAAGTTCGAGAAAGTGTAAAAAAAACAAAATAATTATTTGTTAATATATATTATATCAACAGCGGATATATCTAATCAACTGATTTTCAGGGAGTCGGCCGTCGTTTCGCCTTTGTCTGCTGCCGCAAGGCCGACGTTGACGTCACCAGACGCGCTGGAGAGCTCTCCGAGGAGGAGGTCGAGAAGATCACCACCGTCATGCAGAACCCCACCCAGTACAAGATCCCCGACTGGTTCCTCAACAGACAGAGAGATTACAAGGACGGAAAGACCCAACAGGTGTGATATTTCTCTTTTGGATGTATTAATTGGAGGGTTTTGTTCGCCTTCACAGTTTGAAGTCTATTTTTTTAAAAACTTCGTGGTCAAAGTTATCGAAGAATTTGTAGATGCTCTCCACCGGTATCGACAACAAGTGGCGTGAGGACCTCGAGCGTCTGAAGAAGATCCGTCTTCATAGAGGACTCCGTCACTACTGGGGTCTCCGTGTGCGCGGTCAGCACACCAAGACTACCGGACGTAAGGGACGCACTGTCGGAGTGTCCAAGAAGAAGGGAGGATAAATCTGATGGCAAGAGGAGTGACAGTTTGTTGCTTCTCGTTGTTTCTTTTCTGTTGTGTTTCCAACATTGCAGAAAATATAAACTGTTATCGCTTTTCAGTACTTACGTGGGCACATACATTATACAATATTCGTACATCAATTATACATGCAATGTTTATCGGGGGTTGATCTATCGTCAAGATCAATTAATTATAGGATCTCGTGTCGTTGTTTACTGCGTGCAAGTTCTTTGCATACTCGTCACTTCGGTATTCAATTATCGGTACAAGTATATTAGAAATCTTTGATAGGAACACTATTATGAGGATAATATTCGTACATCAATTATACATGCAATGTTTATCGGGGGTTGATCTACCGTCAAGATCAATTAATTATAGGATCTCGTCGTTGTTTACTGCGTGCAAGTTCTTTGCATACTCGTCACTTCGGTATTCAATTATCGGTACAAGTATATTAGAAATCTTTGATAGGAACACTGTTATGAGGATACATCATGCCATAGAAGGGGCTGTTCGTTCTTTTTTATACTATGTTTGGAAGTCTTCGTGTGCTGTCCATGGACAACACAATAATCATGGATGTCGAGGCCTTATCATTTAACTCACGAGATACTCAATCCCACTGCCATCTTCATCCGCGTATGGCGCAATCGACATGGCATAATTTCAAATAAGTGTATCCTAAATGCTATTAAATATTTCGTGGTCTATATATTTTACCGTATTAATTCTTGTTATGATTATAACGTACTCATCTCAACTTTCATTACTCATCTCGTCGACTCTTCTTCGAAGGCTGGCTGAAATGACCATGGGGGTAATTTCCGCCTGACCTTTCTCATCAGAAGTAAATAATTGAATCGGGCTTCGGCAAACATCATCGAAGCTCTGGCCTCATCTGGGTTTCAATTTGATTCGCTCGATTAGTGGTTTGCGAGTGTACGTGTCGAGAAATTTCGATTGCTACCTGCTGCTTGCATACTCGGAATAGTCTATGATAAGACACGGAACCAGAGTATGGGGACATTGAAATTTCTTAGATTCTAATACGACGAGGTTGTCGCTCCCTCGTAGTAATACTGTGTAAATTTGCAATACGTATCTGCGATAGGTTCACACGAATGCAAATTGATGTACGATAGCAACAAATTGTATTTACAGTATCGTGATCTAAATTCGTAAGCTCTTTCTGGAATCGGACTAATTGTAGTTCCTCTAGAGGTGTTCTCGAAATATCTACGCAATCAGATGTAATTTGATAATGTCAGTAATGAAAAGCTTCTCCGGCAATCTACCAAGTCCGTTAGTCTGTTTATCAGGTACTTTCGAGTCAGTCACATATTTCCTAGACAGATTGAATTATTACGTAGTTTCTGCTCGGACAAAGACCTCTGTTCCCACAAGACCCTCTGGCTGTTCCCTCCCCCGCAGAAATCTCTCCACGAAAGGTCATCAAATACTTCCGACTTCCTGCAGAAATGCCACATTTCAACCCCCATTCGTTCATCTTTGTTCACCATAGTTAGTGCTCTTGCTAGTTTCCTCTTCCTTCCCACTTCTCAAAATACCCCTTCTCCATCTTCACTTCGTTGATGACTGCAAGTAGTGTTTCTGCCGTGTATCCTCCTCCTTCTCTCCCCAGAATATTGTTTTTCCTCATTCCGACTGTAGCCACAAGTCGTTTTCTGATCGTAGGACTTTTCTTGTGGCTGAAGAGACTCCGCCCACCGTATTACTCCCAGAGAGCCCATGGAGCTCAGCGAGAGCCACACTTCTGCGTCTGCTGGTCCGACCAAGAATCTTTTAAAATCATCTGAGGCTTTCCCCGTCACCGCTCAGAAAATCGTTTTAAAAACATTGCCGATCTCATCCAAAAGTATACATACCTCATGTGCCAAACGCCTCTCCCTCTTCCTTGCCCCTCCCTCATCCCTCTCTATTGCGAGCACTGGGTCGTGCGGTCCCGTGGTGTAGCGGTTAGCACTCAGGACTCTGAATCCTGCGACGGGAGTTCAAATCTCCCCGGGACCTTCCCTTTTTGCTGTATTTTTCGCTTTATGTGTGGCACCTTTTCAATGATTTCCGATTGCAGAATGAATGGATTGATCATCGTGGGACTCCTTAGCTGTCTTCTGACTGTCTCGAGCTCAGCTCCACTGGATTTCGAGAAGCAGCTTCTCTACTCTTTCCAGGATCCATCAGAATTCGAGCTGATTGCGCCAGTGAGATTTGATCATTGACATAAATATCGCCTGGCTACGTCGTATTTTGATCAACACGTAGCGGAAATCAAATGAGAGTGCAGTTACAATTTTGAATTTGTCACGCTCACACCACAATGGTTCGCTAACCGCAGTACTTTCCTGGCATTATTCTTACTATCATATAATCGAATACCGTAATATTGTATCAATCGTATCTTAGATGATTGAGACGCAAGGTGGAAAATCAGCTGGCATATTAATCCCCTAGAGACGTTTCCCGCCAGTAATTGTGAATGAATGATGGGGGGAAAGTATCAGGAGGCTTGGGGGAAAGTAAGTATCAGGAGGCTCAAAGGCAAGTCATTACGGATGGAAGGAGAATAGAGGCCGCTAAATTTCATTTACACTTTACTATACGCGTTAGATGACGCTTCATGAGTGACGTAACTTCCCCTCAAGAGTGCGAACAACCAAATTACTCGGGCGCCTTGCTATTCCTTGCTCACCTCTGTGTGACAAAATGAGTTTCAAAGTTCAACACCCGTAGTGTGACAGTCTGTTCCGAAGAGCTAAATCGAGTGCGTAGGCCGATGAGCGGAAACAAATAGGCGGAAATATGTAAAAGAGAAGTGGGGCCGTCGTAGGTTAGCTCTGCAGCAGGGGGAGATCATTTGAGTACTATTTTAATAATACTTTCACGCGTTTGAGCTAAGCCAACGCAGAGTTTTCAGTGAGACAAATATGAAAGAAGGAATAGGAGCAAGCTCCTTCCAAGGATTGTTGATAAAACCGCTCAGATGAGCGAGGCGCAGGCCACCAAAAGTGAGCTTCCAGCGTCCGCGGTCCTCAAGCCCGAAGGCATTTTCCCGCTCGCGCTTCGCTCTTTTCCCAATCACCGCGGTTGCCTGTTCAAAGCAGAGTGAGGGATCATGTGAAATACATACTACAGAAATGATCCTGTGAAGTATGATTTCGAATTAGAAGACGAAAGGAGAGAAATTGAACGTACGGCGTGTGCTAGTCACGACGGGTTAGAAAATTAATGTGAACAAGAGAAAAGTGCTCGAAGAATATGGGCAAAAGGTTCTCTCTGGCCGGGAATTGAACCCGGGTCTCGCACGTGACAGGCGCGGATACTAACCACTATACTACCAGAGACATGTATCATGAGGCCCGGAAAAGTAGCTAAGATGATTATTTCAGCGCTCAGTCGACAAGCGAGCCGTACTCAATCTGATCGGCCCAAATCGTCGGTTCGTCGACTTTCATCGAAGCAGACCGTCCAAGAAGTTCGATATGTATGCGTGAGGGTGACGTTTCCCATTCCACGCCCCACACCACACAACGAAGTAGCCATATCTAGTGTACGGCTCAAGGAGAATTTCAACGATTGTGAATCGAGATCGATAAAGTGATTACCGTACTCGTGTTTGTATTGGCGTGTGTGTTTTCCAAGGATTTTTTGTTACAGAAATATTGGGAAAGCACTAAGCTCTTCTTATTTTCGGGTGGGCTCTCATTCTCCTTGGGTAATGAGATCTCTTTCGCGTGCGTTTGTCTGGAGATGACGGAAGGGATGAAAATCCTCGGAAAGGTGCATTTCATTACAATTTCGACGGGTTGTTGTTGTTTTTGAGGACATGAAGTGTCATTTTCATGAATTCGCAATGATTTCATAACAGGCTTTTTTGACTCTGCACAAACTTCCTTCTGGGGGTGGGAGTAGTTACTTCCGTTTATGCAGAGAGAAGCCTTATGATTGGATAATACATTGGCATTAGCACTGAAAGGGCACGCAAACGAATAAGTAGAAGGGATACAAAGCAAGTTCTATGGATTGGATACGGAATACAAATTTATTGTACTGTCAAGAGAACAAACTCGCCTCAAACTGGTATAGAAAGCTATCAATATTTCATTCCGAGTGCTCCCTCATGGTCTGGATAGATCAGTCAATAGGACGGCCAGAAAAGCGGAGGAGCACAAATTGGAGGAACTCCTTCATTTCAATCTCACGATTTCTCCAGACATCATTTGATGATGGCGAGGGAGGGAATAAATATTGAGAGATTACTGGAACAGCCAACTCGTCGTGCTCCCCTTTCGTGTCGTAAGTACGAGACTGTAAGAATTTCTGAGATTTCTACCTAGAAAGGTAACATCATCTCATCATCTCATTCCTAGCTCGAGATTTTTTTCCCGATGAGTAGACAAAAGAGCAACAAGAGTACAGCTACCGAAATCTATTGCTCATGAAGGGGCCGTATTTGCTTATCAGACAATCGTTATCAGTACGGGCGCGCGTGTTTGAATCGACCGGGATGTGACCACAGAATAATGACTAAGCAAGGATTATAATCATCAATATCCAAGTTATTTCACCGTTACGCAAGCCGTTTACTGTCAGAAGTCAGCGTAAAGGTAATATTTCCTTCCGTATCAAGTTTCCAGTTCATTATTTGTTCAGAATTCCGCTCTAAATGGACGATTGGGTACTCGTTCTTATCGTATTTGTGTCTTTAGTCGCGGTAAGTCACAAATATATTGAAAATTATTGTATAAGTACTGTTTAGGGACTGGTCGCTCTCGTCGTACTTTTATTCATTTTTCGTGAGTTCGGTGATGCATTTCAATCATGATTACCGAAAAAAAGTTAGTTTATTTGAAAAAAAAACGAAATTTCAGAACGATGTTGCTGCCCTACTACCGATGGAGATATCGAGTTAGAGAACACACGTACGTTCACAATTTTTCCATTTCGTTTTATATCTTTTTCTATTGAACATTCTTTGGCATTTTCATTTGCCTGGTCCAAAATCAAATAAGTTTCTCTCTCAATTCAGCCCCAATCTCTCCGATGTACATCATTGATAGTGGCTGCCCTCCTCGTCATAATCATCCTCTAGCTGCAGCTGCACTCGTCCATCATCATCGAAGACATCGACGAATGAGGATCATGGGATTGAGGCGCTTCTGAGTACTTATTCAACAGCGTTACTTTCTGACCTGTTTCTCGCCAGACCACAAAGTTGGCACAAACTGTCAGGCTTTGAGTATCGGATTTCATTTTCTTATTCAAAAAGATTCTCCACTAAATGATCTCGGGTGATTTACACTGTACGCGTGAGATAAAGTATTATTTCGAATGCATCGCTGACGAATCTGAAGCAGTGAACTCTCCATCAAACAGCGTGTATTGACCCACCTTGACTACACTCATCTTGCCTCACTCCGATCACAATCTCTTCCTTGCTCTTTGTCGACTTCAACGATGGACAACTTTGACTATGACGCCTCTTCCTCTACATCAGATGACTATTACGATGATAAGGATGAACTGCCCACGTGGGCGATTCTCTTGATCATATTCGGCACGATGGCTGTATCTTTCCTTGTGAGCTTTCCTAATTGAGCAATTCGATCACGGGCAAATTTCAGTTGTTCCTTCTCGCAATCTGGCTGTGCAGTGAGTTTGTTCTTATTTTTTCCGAACATTATTTGTCTGTTTCGACCCATCACATCTTAATAATCGAAAAAGAAATAATAAATCAGAGATTTTCTGTGACGGACCTCGGGGCGGTGGTGGAGGAGGATGTAGTGGTGGTGGAGGTTGTTGCGGTATTCCAACTCTATTCTCCCTGTCCGATGTCAATTTTAGCAATATTCCTGTGATTGAGGCGTGAGCTACACGGTGGAATCAGAAGGAGGAGGAGGAGGAGGAGGTCACCACCACCATCATCACCACATTGTGCGAGATGCATTCGTGATAGAACGTCATCATCATCATCATGGATGAGCCCATAATCATGACCTCCGAAATGAAACAGCTAAACAACGGATTCTCGATAAACTGTGTACACATCTGTGGATAAGTTGCATAAGCGCCAGTCACATGTGTTGTGACGTCACTCGGTTGTTATCGCGTTAGCGACGAAATGGAAGACGATTTCGACGCGATTCCACCTGTAAATGGGAGGTTTATTGCATGAATGTTTGACGAATTCCCCTTCATTGATGCATTCATTCAAAAACACGTGATTTTTACTTCCACGCGAAACTTGTAGAGGAATTCTTCATTGTGTCTTGGTGGCACAGTCTATTCTTACAACAGATTGAGGTTGTCATCTGCAATCATCAATGGGTCCACGCGATCTCTTCCCTTTCAATCACTTGAAAGCGGCATGTTTTGGCCCTCTCTTCTCATGTGTCGCGGACACGCCTTTATCTAGCCGACCGAGAGATGGGATGGGAGGAAAGGAGAGATTGAGGCACAGCTCTCTTTAGAGTGTGAACTATAGAAGAAACCCATCAAAATCTCCACTGCTCAGTGTTAGGGATGTACCACGCGCCCTCTCTGTCCACCGTCATAATAATATTATTCTTTCGAAATAATCTGCTTTGTCGTGCATAATTTCACTGTTTTCACACACTCACTTGACAGGGGTTGATCTACTCCTTCTCTTCATCTTGTCCACTTTTCTCGATTGTTGCGTCATGGTCCTCTATCGGTTTTATCACGACCACTATCAGTTTTCGCGCAAAGTGCCCCGCTTTCTGCTCATTTTCGTCTCATCAGATTACCCCCTTTTCGCACTGTGTTTGTCCTCTCGTTTTTTTTACAAAAGAAACCTTCCTTGAACTGTTGTTTTCGGACTGTAAAATAGCGTAATCTACGTCAAAATGTCATCAGAACAGCGCATGACCGACGTTGACTTCACTACGGATGCCGCTTTCGACTCTGATCAAACGACGGAAATCTTTTCCCTCGACGATGATCTCTCCGGTCCATTTTGGCAGATACTCGTGCTCGTCATTGGAATATTATCAGTGAGAATTATTGAAGATTCCTTCAGTATCTTCATACAAATATTCATTTCCTTTCAGATGATCGTCATAATAATCTCGGTTGCGTGCGTGATGAGTACGTTTTTTTCTCTTTATTTCCCCACTTCCACTTTTACCAAATTAATTTTCAGCCCGAGGCTGTAAAGAAGACTCTAATCCGAAGCCGTATTATGCAGGTGATTCAGAGATAAAAACGATAAGAGTTTTATCATAAGAACAACATCCGGGGATTGAAATCAAATTGATTACTCATTTTGATTACTCTCACCTGGCGAAGAATTTTGAAGATAACTCTTCAATAAAAAGTTAAATTACAGATCCTCAGAGTGTGTTCACAATGAGTGTCCGTCCCTCATCCTCTCGTCCCTCCGGTTTCTCATTCTAATCTTCATGACACGATCATTGAAGGCCATCGAAACACTGTCCCATACGTAGGGACCGCGGGGTCGTATTTTAGAAGAGTCGATACAATTATTTTCAACCTATTATCCTATGGAATCGGCGATGGCGAATCGACTCGAAAAAAATTGAACTTAAAATTTTGCACAATAATGAAATTAGAACGATTTTAGCGAAAACTTGAAAAGACTTCCGGAAAATCCGTCAAAACCGGAAAATAGTACTTTTTCTACTGAGTTGAGCTGTGTCACGTATATGATTTTAAATATAAATTTTTAAATAATTATTTTTTTAAATATTTTTACATTTATTTATTGATTTTTTGCATACATTCTCGTTAGGAAAAATATTCTACATGATCTAGATTCATCATTTCCCAGAAAAGTTGATTTTATTCTAAAGCGCATCCGAGCATTCAAATAAATATAAGTCTGTTCCGAAATAAAATCACGGGGCAAGATGTGGCCGGGATTAGTGTTCGAAGTGTGGGCGAACATTGCGAAGTGGTTTTAGGAGTTTGCCTCCACAAAGAAACCGATGCGAGGTCTCGAAAGATGAAAATCACAAAAAAATGCCTGGTTTCCCGGATTCAAATAAAGATAAGTCAGCTCCGAAACAAAATCAGGAATCGCGGTTGTGTGCGGGGCATTGCTAGGAGTATAGGCGAACGTTTAGAATCGGTTTGAATAGTTTGCCACTACAAACAAATCGATACAGGGTCGCGAAAGTTCAAAATCACGGAAAATGCCTGGTTTCACGGATTCGAATAAAGATAAGTCAGCTCCGAAACAAAAGCAGGGGTCAAGGTGGTATTCGGGGCATTGCTAGGATAATAGGCGATCGTTCAGAAGTGGTTTCGAGTGTTTGCCACCACAAACTAATCGAAACGGGGTCGCGATAGGCAAGGTGGTTGAAGACAAAAATGTTAGAATGGCTTTATTTACATGAAATCGCAAAATCAGAGCGATCCAAGTGCAAGATGTGATAGATTTATGAACGGCGAAGGCGTTAGGAGGAAAAAAATAAAAATTTATGACCAGAATCGATCAGAAATCGATAATTGCAAAAATTAAAACGAATTTCAGTTCTCGATAAAACAGCGGGGGTGAATACGGTAGTTGTGCAAAATATGATTTCTCGGATTATTTTTTGGATTGCACTCGCGACCACACGTCGCGGTACCTACCCATACGGGTATAATGATCTCATGCGATTAAAGAAGGCGTAAACTCCAAATTCGGGGAAGCACTTTCCTGTGCGATCAGGGGAAAGTACTGTAGGAGGGTGAGAGTGACAGACGCGAGAGTTTTTCGCTCCTCTCCTGTCTCTTCCCATCTCCTCTGCGTCTTGACCTAGCTCCCTTCCCTTTGCACCGCGCATCTTGATTTTGCCTGTGCCCTGTAGAAACTTTGCGCGCGTGTAACTCGGTTCAAAGTTGAGCTAACGAGTTCTAATTTTCGAATTCGGAATGTGGTTTACGAAAACTATCGACCTATGACGTCAGATATCCCTCGAAGATATTGAGTTTACGCCTTCTTTAAGTTTGATTGATGAGTTGCTGGTGTTATCAGTGAATATTGAACTGTTCATCATCTATCAAGAGCTTTGACGTGATCTGATTCTGATTCACTGTCCCAATTCCACACCAAACGCAGTCACTGGAAACTTTATCGGTAATAGCGCCAGGATTAATGTAAGTGAATCGCATGCTTCTTGACGCTTTAATTCGTTTCTCATCTCTCTTCTATTAGATGTCCATCACATTCGGACTCGTCCCCGATGGTCTGCAATTTATTAACTTTTAATTTTAATATTTAATAAATGGAAACGTACGCTCGAGCAGCGAGAGTCAGCGGTAGGGTCGAATCGTTCGGCATTGACCTACAATTACAATTATATTGATAATTTGATCTTTGATCTCTATCCAGATTCATCCCTAGTTCAAACTCACATTTGTTGCACGGGAACTTCCACGTCACTATCGACCTCCATTTCCTTCTTGGATTTTTCCTGGAATCAATGTTGTAAATGTCTGGATAATCGATAATTATCTGAACCTTCTTAGTCTTCTTTCCCTTCTTCTTTTCACTCTTTCCTTCGCCCTTCTTGCTCTTCTTTCCCTTTTTGCCTTTCTTGCTTTTATTTTTCGAGTCCGTTTTCGTCTGCAAATAATAATTTGACAATAAATAAATTAAGTAATTAATAAAGTACCCTTGACGGATTCTCTTCATCATCATCTCTGCTCGTCTTCTTTCTCTTTTTCATGTGCCAGCAAAACTAAAAAAATGTTATTTTAAATGAAATAACGTATTGAAATCGTACGAATGACGTGCCGACGAGAATAATGCCAATGAGCAGAATGATGATGACGATGTACTGAAGAGGAAATCTTTTGAGGGTACAGTCTTCATCATGAATATTATTCGGGAAATCCTAATGTAAACTCACAGGCATGTCATTGCCTGCTTTTTCTTGGGACTCTGCCGGAGCAAGAGTTGTTGTTGTGGTAGTCGTTGTTGGCTCTGAAGTGGTCTAGGGATACGGTAGGATAAGTACAGCGCTCTGTCATGGTTACGGTACTCACTCGGTTTACACTCTGCTTTCACAATATTCGTCGTTTCATTGAAGGGGACAACGTTCCCTCCGTCCTTCCATCCCTCAAACCGTTGATCTTTGATCTTTGATCTATATTTGCATAATTACCGCAGCAATATCGCACACGACATCGGAAACTTCCTTGCCATTCAGTCTGCAAATGGTAATTTCATTATCATTTGTAATTAATAAAAAATGATCGTACACAAGCTGTTCTCCATCACGACAGAACATGGGTTCTCCCTCATTGAAGTATATGGGCTGAAAGGGAACGGAGTACGGTACAGAGATACGGTATTGACCGTACCTGATTGCACCCAGCTACAGCACACGTCGTGTCGACAAAGTGTCTGTGGCATCCTGAACGAGTACGGTAGTTTAGAAGCTACGGTAATCTTGTGCTCACTCGATAAACATCTTGCCTTCAACTGCTTAATCCCGCTCGAGTAATCCAAAATCGTCTTAGGAGGCGCCTCAGAAGTTGCCCATCCTGAATACGGTAGGCTGATTACGGTATGGCAATCGATCGATAAATACCAGCGGTCGAGCAGGCGAGCTCCTTGTAATCCTTGCCGTTGACACTGAAATCGATCGATCACCGTAATCTTCCGTGCGGGACCCTCACATCAGGATGTTATTTAGAGGGCAGGAAATCTTGGTTTTGGTGGCTGGGTCAAGGGCGGGCGCCACTTTGCACACACCTTCTGGGCAATCGTTCTCGAACAATGATGAACCTCCAATTTACAAGCATCATTCATGGAAAGATTCATGTCAACTGACAATCCTTCTGGCACTGAGCTTCAAGCTTCGTCGCGGGTAAACTTGCCGGTGAGTATTTAATCAAATCTTTTGCATTCGCCTTCCATCCTGAATAAAATTTGAATCAGCAAACGTATTCGATTGATCAAGGCCAACCATCGGCAGAGCACAATGCCTCTTTGTAGATTGCACCGGCAATACTGCAACAAGGGCAAAATGATTGTTGCGCATATGGCAAACGTACGTCAGAAAAAGGCCGGCGGCACATGCCAGCTTGTTCTGATTCAATACGGGCTGAAAATTATAGATGTTTTGTTGAGAAACCCACAAATGGCTAACCTTTGCACAAGTGGGCGTAGAGAGTGGGCATGCAAATAATTTTGCGCAGTCTACTGAAATGCAGATTCTAGTAGTGTCGTGCTGATTCATCCAGCTTACAAGTGTAGCAATGGGCTCGGAGCTTGGGATCAGGATACGGTAGAGCAGCTGTGGGATGAGCAGTGAAGGCGAGCAGTTTAGTCCCTCCAGTGCCGCCAGACACAGTCGCGTGCCCCTCCCAACCTGACATCATCATCATTAGTTATGTTCCACGATCAAGAGTAGAGGTTTCAGAATGAAGAATCCGTCTCTTCATTCCTCATACTCTTTCGTCACCCTGACTGGCGAGAGAGTGAGTGAAATGAAGAGACGGTATTCTTTTTCGGACATTCGGACAACCCTAGAAACCCACCAGTGGTCGTGCACATAGCGTGATCGAACAGCATCGAATCCAATATCCTGAACACATTCATGATTTCAGAGTCCCACGCATTGCTCAATATACGCAAGCTTCTGCCCTGCTTGACACGACAATTTCTTCGCATTTGCATTGAAAGTGGGACTGCCACAGCCAATCCCAGTGCAGTCGACCTCGAAACTCGACGCATCGCATCCTTAAAGACAGGCGAATCGATAGTCATCATCAGACTATGACAAACGAGTGAATGTCTGGGGCGGTGGTGGTGGTGGTTTCTTCTTTAGGCAGAAAGCATTTACGTCAGGCTCGGGAGATGTCTGAAACATTAGATAGTTAAAATGGACAGCTATTACGTCGTAGAGCTGGCAAAATGCTGCATTTCTTTCTTCATTCCGCGTGATCATTAGCCACAATGAAGAAAGAGATTCTTGACAATACAAAGGCGAATGCTAGGAGACACGAACAGTAGTGAATGCTAGGAGGGCGTTATTCAATTCATCTGTCCATCCGGCAACATTATCGCATTTCGCAAACGATTTGACCGCCTTGTAGTTAAAACTGAAAAATGTGTTGATGATGCTCAGACGATAGCCTGCTCTTTCTCACTAGAGATCGTGTGTTGCTGCACAATTGATTTGTGGAGTGGCATAGACAGCGTCCATGCAATCGCCCACTCCCAGAGGACACTTCAGCTTCATGAATTTGCACTCTGTAAAGATTAAAGATCAATATGTTCATAGATCAAAGATCGATCGTACTCGGGTAGCAAGTCGCCTTGAGTTTAGCTACGCCCTTGAGGATATCGCCTTCAAGAATTGTCGATTCACTGCAATTCATTTGTTTTTGTTCATTCAAGGATGGTTGACTGACAGAATGAATCCTGGACTGCAAGTGATTGTCTTGTCTCCAGCAGAGTTAGGAGTGCCCTGAGAGAATGATCGTTGATCTCTCACCTCCCGAGAATCATCCACCTCAATGTAATCCGAGCATGCGCCGGTGGCCTTGTCTGCAGGTAGACATCCGTTTTCTACCGTAATGGGAGAAGGGTCAGTGGCTATCACAGATGACGTCATCAGAAGGAGCAGTGTCGTCGCCACTCTCAACGACAATGCACGAACGAGAAGAGGAGGGCGCATCTACAATGGAGTACGGTAAGAGGAGGGATACAGTAGCGTGATACGGTAACACCACATCCGGTGGGCGACGAATCCAGAAAAATAAGAGGAAAATGCAAAACGAACCACTCAGTGCGCGCTTCAGTCGAGTGAATGAAGAGGAGAATGAGGATACGATAATTTCAGAATACGAAAAAAATGCAAATTCCTTAAGTTGGTAGAAAATAGAACAATGGATTGAATAATAAAATTAGATTAAAAAAATGAACAGTTATCTGCACAGCATCAATGTGTTTTTACTTTGTCCACGACCATTTAATTACACGATTTTATCGTCATAGATCACACAATTACATACACTACGAGAGAACTCGCGATAAGACGCGGATTTGAACTGAATACTTTGATTGATCTTTGATCTTTCACTCTCAGGTCGGACGAGTATCGAAATCGAAGGAGATTCGAAGAGAACGAAGATGATCGAAGAGATCCTCGTCATTGTCGAGATCCATCTGAAGGAAAAGATCAAAGACCACAATTCAAAGATCAAAGATCAATCTCACCGAAACAGACACGATTCTCAATCCTCCCTCTTCATCCGCCGGTGGAACGGGAATCTCTCCAAAATCGTAGCACAGCACACGCTCCTCCTCCACACCAGACTGAAATTAGCAGAGATCAACGATCAACTACAAAGGTCAAAGTTCAACCTTGGCTGCGGCTCGAGGAGTGCGGGTTCGAATCGACGTCTCGTCTGCTGTAGCTCGCCACGAGTGCTGCACTGTGAAAGGAGAGGATTAGGAAGTGGACAATTAGAAAGATCAAAGATCAAACTACAAATGTTATCCTTATCAAAGATCAAACTACAAATGTTATCCTTATCAAAGATCAAACTACAAATGTTATCCTTATCAAAGATCAAACTACAAATGTTATCCTTATCAAAGATCATCATGACTCATCTCGGCGTGACGACCATGGTTCGCTCTGTGAGAGAGGAGGAGAAGGATGAGTCGAGAAGGGATGAAGAGGAGAGACGGGAGGAGGAGAGCGGTGATCTTTCATCTCCCTCTTGACTCGCACCGTCCCCGCCACAGTGATTGCTACAAAGATTTAGAGTTGATCTTTAATCTCTGCATTTGTATTACCTCCGATCATTGATTCCGAGAGCGATCGACAGAATGCCGCCGACTTGCTCGACCAACTTAAGCGAGAAGAGACGATCTCTGAAGAGGACAGAGATCAAAGATCAAACTCCAATCTAGCTCACTTGATACGCGTGTTCTGCGCAGCCGTCGCGTCTCCCAGTTCGATGCGAGAGAGCAGCTTGCGAGCGAGCTGAGCAAATATCAAAGATCAATCTAGAGACCAAAAGATCAAAGATCAAATTACCGTAATCTCAAATTTATTGGCGGCGAGCCAGTCGAGGATCGTGCACACGTAGATGTCCACGTCGAGGGCGATCGGGCAGAGGTACGATGCTTCCTGGCAAGGGGCCAATATTTGAATTTGGAATACTTCCCGCAGAATTGCCACTAATTCACAGAATTCAAAGAGAACTACGGTGAGCACATCTAGGATGCATAATGTTACTGAATGAAGGTCGGAGTAAAGTGGGATACGGTATCGAGGTTACGGTAGTTCTCTGGAGCACACACCGTTATGAGTGCCTCGAAGGCCTTTGCAGTCAGCTCCGAGCACCACTGCTGCTTGCTCACCGTTGCCAGATGGAGGGCTGCGTTCTGAGATCAAAGATTAAAGATCAAGCTACACACTATGAAAGATCAAAGATCAACCAACCCTGGCAGTCTCCTCGGCCGGCGGCGACAGATGGTTGTAGGCGTGCTCGAGCGCGAAGAGGGCAATCGTCTAAGATCAGCAGAGATCAAAGATCAAAGATCATCGACCAACCGGATCTCTGCTCAATCGGATCAATTCCGCCCTCAGTTTCTCCAGGAGATCGAACAGATCGAGTGCGTGCGCCGCAGCGAAGAGAGAATACAACTGGAAGAGATCAAAGATCAAAGACAAGAGATCAAAGATCATACCTCGTGCAGGCTCACGTCCAGCGGCTCGCCGTACATGAACTTGAGCGCGAGTCTGGAGTATGGTATTATCGATTGACAGAGGGGGATACGGTAGCCTACTCTACTCCGACGGACGACAGCATTGCCTGGTCCCGTTTGAGTGCGTCGATATTGTACGTCATCCTGGCGCCTGAATCAATATTATATACTGTAATCTACCGTAATCTCGACCGTACCTTGACCTCTGACGATGTCCCGTAGCGGCTTACTCTGCTCTGTAAATGATGCTGGATTAGTACTAGATCAGTAGGAGTAGATAATTTGCTTTCGAGAGCATCAAGGAAACGAATAGTAACTAAAAATAACAAATATCCTGACCGAGTATGATCGAGTGAACTCGGAAAGTGTCCCGACCGAACTTGAGCACCCGATCCGTCTTGAGCGCCTTGCGAACTGGCACGCGCTGGAAAGATCAAAGATCAGTAACTAGATAATCACAGTAATTGTACCCGAGGCGAGTCGACGTGAATGGAGAGAACCATCGTCGACCGCGCGAGAAAAGAGTGGGAGACGAGAATGAGGGATGAATGAGGACCACGAGGTTATTGTGGAAATGGAAATGCTAATGAGAAAATTCCAAACGATTTGGAAATCTCGTGAAATAATTATTTGTTTTCGAGATTTATTTTCATTAGATGTCTCCATGTTCCATAATTAATTGAATGGGAAACACTGACCTCTTCATTCTTTCTCATCTTTTCACAGTGGCTCCTCGTTACTTTCCCCCATAAGCCACTCGATACCCATGCCAAAAGAGACTTTGGCGCTTTAGCCTTTCTCTCTTTCTGTCATATAGCTGTCACTCCAAAATACATGTAATTTGCGCATTAACGGATTACGGCAGGTTTTTTAGCGGAGATAAGATCAGTATCTCCATCGCGCCTTCCCATTTCTTGTTCTTGTGGCATCGTAAAGTGGAGAAGGGGAAAGAAAGAAACGGATAATTATGACAAGCTATCATACGAAGGGATAGTTTACGATTCAGTTTCTCTATCTATGTAATTTCTTTCAATTTTCTCGCTGTCATATTTCCAGTTTTCGCTTACTCTTTCTTTCGATAGATAAACGCTTTGTGTTTGCCACTTTTCTGTCATCCGATACCGCAAATGTTGCCAAAGTAAGAAAGAGAAAGAGTCACTTATCATATCTACCTCTTTCTGATTGACAAAGTGACTGATGAGTCTTTCTTTCCATTACAGCTTCGAGAAGACTGAGCTATCACTTGTTATCTCACCCTTTGCTTTATCTATTCCGAGCGGATGATTAGTTGTGCCTTTGACTTGTTGTCACGTGTTGTTGCACATCTGTTACTGTACCCCCCCTCCTTCTCCTCCCCTCTTTGTCTTAGGGTCGTAACATCCATCTCCGAATGAATAGGAGAAAGAGAGTTGCGAGGAGAAAAGGGATGAAATGTCGTTCTCTGTCTTTTCAAAGGACCATTTCGCAAAGGTTGTGTTTCTTCTTTCGTAGTAAGGTGTTAGCCTGTGCTCTTTTTGCATGGGTCTTTCTCTCCGATACAAATGCCAACTGCGGTTTCTCTTTTACACTTGTAAGTGCACTATTCTACCGTAGCTTTGCTGAGTCAGCGAAGATCTTATATCCAGATATTTGGCATGAATATCTTGCAATGAGACGTTGCAGATCATCATGTGAATATTTCATAGTATAAAAAGCACTCCATTAGTTTCTTTTCTCACACTCAAATCCAACGTTTTTTCGTTGTTCCCATATTCGCTCACTTTCATTGAACTTGAGATGTATCAGTCTTCACCCAAAAAGAAAAATCCTCAGGTAATCTCTTTTTCGAATTCGATTGAATTGTTGAGAGAGCCCGCAGAAGACTAATTTTATATGAAAATCGTGATATATTTCGCAGTAGGTATCTTCAGCTCCAATTTCCTATTATTCGTACCATTTTCTTATGGTGATGATTCATGCGCAGCTTGTTTAATTATCTTCTTCTTCCCTGCACTCTTTTCAATTTGATTACTGCTCAAATATCATTCAAGTTGAAAAGCTATTCAATCTAGGTGTAAAAAAAATGTAAAAAAGATAGGTGTAAATACTGGATGCTCTATTCTTGCTGGACTGATATGTATGTCAGTATCTCTGACAGCTTGTCGCAAATTGAACGTCATATTATAAATTATTGCCTCCGTCCCTCCCAATTCTCCCTTCTCCACTATACGATGGCAAAAGAGAAGAAGAAGAAGGAAAGGGGAATCGTAGGATTGAGTCACCACAGCAACATCTTCTAGGATTCTCTCTTCATTCCTATCCGTCAATCAACAATTCCTTTGTCTCGCATAGTACTATTCCTGTAACACAGCTATTATTGTCACCGATACGAAGCGAACAAAGAAAGGATAGATGGTGATCCCCGTTTAATTTGCTTGTCAATCAAGCATAAATCTAGCTGATCTGTCGACTATGTATGGAAGATGTAGTCAGTTGAGCTCATGTGTAGAACTAGCACATCGACTGTAACGTTGGCGCTGTGCTCACTTTATATTTTCTTTGTGGAATCTATCATTACACAGGGTGCAATCTGATTGTATCTTTTGCCGTAATAGCTCGCTGATTGACTCAGAAAGGCAACTTTGCTTTGCTCGTCACTTATTTGCTCCGGATGATTACTTATTCATACCTTCTGTCATTAGTACTGGCTTATGACCAACTCACCTGCCCTAGCCACTGCCATTAGGTAAATAGGCTAAGAAAGACAATGCGAGAGTAGTCAATAGGGTTCTCGTGTTCACTTTACTTCTCACTCCCTCTTTATGGCGTGATAAAAAGGGCAACAACATTGAGAGCCATAGACACTAGAAGTGCTAGCCAGTGCCAGACATGTAATCTCTCTAGCCACTGCAATATCGCAGTCTGACTTAGTTTTTCCATCTCGTCTGAAAGAGAGAACCGAGATTATTGAATCCGCCCACATTCTCGTCTCTCTGACATTGATCGTCCCAGAAAGTGCTTCGAAAGTATTTTCCCGTCTCTCTTACGTACTCTTCTTACTCTTACTAATTAGGCCACGAATAGCTCCGTTCTTTCACTTTTGACACAATCTCAATAGCGTTCTCCTTTATCGGTTACTCAGACTTGTTTCTCTGACGTATGAGCGAGAAAGCACTACGAATGGATGATCCTTCGTCGCAGTGACCCCTTATCGACCTTATCAGTCTCAGCCATTCGCCCGTATCCTTTTTTGTATAGTCGCCTTCTCTGCCGCAAATAAGAATAGGGATCTTCATAGTATAGGTACAGTGTAATGCTTTTAGAGCCATCCTCTTGCGAATATTTTCACCTCCGATAAAAAACCATTCGAGAAGGAAGCATAAAAAACTCAATAGTCTTATCGGACAAGGGCAAAGGACATATCTCCCGAGTTATCACAATGTTATTCATCTCCTTTCTACCTTTACAAGACCTTGATCCTCCCTCCGCCTGTTTTCACTTTCAACCTTTAGAGGGAAAGAGGCGAGTCATTATTGCATCTCTTTCTTCTTCCCTTCTCCCTTTTCTTCCATCCATAGCTTGAATCAACAGATTCCTGTACTTGCTCGCACTGAATGAGTTGGAAAACAACCCGTCCTCCTTTTCCCCAGATAAAATATTGCTGCGTCTGCATGATTAGGCACTTTTGGCCCTGATAACGAGATCCATTCGCAACTTTTTTATCCTAAAACTAATGTAAGAACAATTTGTCTCAAGACTGGTGATTTTCGCGCTGAATAAGCGTGCGAATTTGCTAGTGTGAACTCGTGCCTTATCACTCAGCTTCTTATAATTCAACCACGCCCGAGAACTCATTTCCGTCTCGAAGAAACATCCTCATCATTTCCAATCGAAATTATTCACTCACAAATCATTCGATTTTCCTTGAATTTTCTCAACTTTAATCTCTAATTCGGCCTTTTTTGATTTCCTAGTAAGCATTTATATCTTGTCTCGCATTGAGGATCACTCGTCCATTCCCTTCCATTGTAATATCCATATGGCCTTTTTTTGCCAATAAGGTCTTCCCCTTTCTCGCGAAAACTAATCAATCGAATGGCGCTGAACAAAAGCGGTGCTTCTTCATCGCTCCGAATGTTCCATCTGCAAAGTGTCCATTACTTTTATGACTTTTCTAATCTGAACATAGTATAGAGGGGCATCCTGTATTCGAGCATCTGGTCGATTTATTCTCCAAATTAGCGGTCAAAAGGATAAATCCTTTTTAACATCTTTTCTCTCTCTGTAGATCAGGCACCCAGTTTTTTTAAACATAGAAATGGCAGAATATGCAATAATCATAAGGTCATAGTTTAACAATATTCTCCTCAAGTCTGCTTGATCTCAACAAACAATACTGCATGCGAGCGTAATCATCCGATCTCCTGCTGGGTCAGTCTCACCTACTTTTCCTTTCTTTCTCTGTGATATTATAAGCTCCTTGTCACTCACAAATCCTCTCACGAAGTTATTATCGAATTACTGTTGATTACGGCAGCCAATCGATAATGACCCCCCTGATCCACTTTCGCGATTGTCCACGACGCGTATTTACACATCACGTATCTATATCATCTCCAGAGATCCCATTCCTTCCTTCCAATCCATTAATCTTCCTCCCTCCAACCCCCGTCCACCAACCAACCCCCCCCCCTCTTACCCTACCTATCTCTTTCCACTGGTCTTCCATCAATCGACCTCTCTCTCTCCAGTCCCCAAGCCTTCCCTCCCTCGTTCCCCCCATCGACCGAATTGCCCTCTCCTTCTCCTTTTCCTTTTGATGTTGACGAGATAACCACTGCAAATTGAGCCCCATTTCCTTTCTTTCTCTAAAAAATCGAATCAATCACACGTCCTCATCATCCCGACGTGACAGTAATCCATTCACTTCGACACCTTTGGACCACCCACTAATTCAATACTATGCATCTCCTATTTAGTCTCCCACTGTGTCAATCCATCTGCTCATCAGAGGCCGTATCATCCACAGGAATTCGATTGGAATTCGTAATGCATCCCACCTTCTCCTAGATACCATCCCCCCATCTCTTCTCCTTTTCCCCTCTTCAATTTCGTTGCTCGTAGCGATGAATATGCCACGTCCTCTTCTCCTCTTCTCTCACTTTGCCCGCCCTTTCGATTATGCACTCTCCAACTCGTATCGAATATGTTGATCTATTGACTGCAGCTTACTTGTTACATTTAGTACATTCGAAAAAAAACGATAATTTTTTTCTCAATAAGATTGTATACTTCTGACAACTGCGGAATGAATCATATATAGTCCGCCTTTCATACGCTCCTTCCTATTCAGAATGGTCATTTGCCCTTCTATTCATCCTCTTCCCTCTTCCATCTCATTCACCTCTCTTCTCTTCCATTCCCTTGCCTGGTCAGTTGACCGCATTGTATTGATACGGATAGGGAGGTCTAGTGATAGCTGATAGATTATACAATGGATAGCGGTCCAATCAGAGAGTTCGCTCGAGTCAGATAACCAGAGGAAGCGTAGAAATTCCCTGTGGCCCGATTGATCACACGCGATATTCCCCACTAACCTTATATCCTTCCAACCTCTCTTACCGGTCATTCCGTGTCGCAGTTGTAATCCAATCTGGGCTCTCTCACCCTCCTTCACATCTTCCGTCTGTTCACAACAGATTTCTTCTAGCCGATCCCTATAATATGCATTTTTCCGTACTTCCCAGATCCATTTACACCCTTCCTTCCTTTCTTTCATCTCTAAGTGAGAAGGTGTCACACTCCCAGTCGACCTCTCACTAGGTCGGGATCCAATCTTCATCTTGCATCTTTGCGCAATTCTTCTTTATGGGAAATATCGGCTAGGGAATGAGCAACGAGGGGAGAGAAAGATTGAAGAAGGGGGGGGGGAAGGAGGGAGAAGGAGGGAAGTGGAGAGGGAAAAGAGACAGAGATAGTCGATGACCAGTAGAGTGGACAACAACCCATTCCTCCTCTTTCCTTCCTTCCCGCATCCAGTTAGACTGCACACTTTCGGTTCTAGAATCGATGCACACTCGCTCTCGCAACAGGCCTCCCTTTTTTTGTCTCTGCCTCCGTTTTCATCCAGCCGTTTGGAACATTTTATCCGAACAAAATGCACTATAGGGTCAAATTAATCTGCAACCTTCCCCTTCTGTAGATACCTTCAACTTTATTGGCGTGGGAGCCTTTGTTTTTTTTCAGTTTCGTCCTATCTTTTTGTATAGACTATCGGCCGGTACTGCTTGCCCCTTTCCATCTCTCGTTCCCTCCTCTTCCATTCTGTGTTTACTGTTCCCACTCTTCTTCTTCCTTCCCCGATCGATCGTTGTCTCGACCGGGCACTGCGCCTTGTGAGCGACGGGTTAAGAAACCCGGCGCCCCCCGAATCTATCAATCGATATGGGGGAAACGTGGCAAGCAAGGGAGGGGGATAGGGCATCTCTCTCTCTTACCATCTGTCACTCAATCCCCCCTGCCCTCAGCATTCTCCGTTCCTCGGGACCTTAATATTCCATTTTTCGTGTCCTCTGCAACATACAGATAGAGGTCATTGCCTATTTAGTAGCTCATTCCCCATTCAACTCCATCTTTAAAGGAGGTGTCCCACGAATCTCTGACTAACTGAGTTCTTGATGTGAGATGGTGGGTCGTGGCTACCCGATAACACTTTCGAAACTCCCATGTTTTAAATTTTCGTTTGAACTGAGATATGAGCATTTGGCTGCGTTCCAAGTGACCCTGCGCGCGCAGGCAACGAGCGAGAGAGCGTGCGAAATGAGGAGAGCGCGCCCTCTCACTCCTCACTTTGCATAATCGCCCGCGCGATTCGTGGGACGCCTTCTTTAATGAGTGTCTTCCCATTGCACAAGAGCGTTAATTGCGTTCCATTCAAAGGAAGAAAAAAAAACGCCGAAAGTGACCCTATTAATGAAGTATCTTGTCTCTCAAACCGACTCTTGATCCGTTAATATTTTCCCATTTCGCTTGTCATCTGACCTACATGTTATTGCACTTTTCCTCTCGCAAGCAAGGTCGAGCAAGATGAAGAGGGAAGAAGGGATGAAACGAGATGGGATTAATTGATATCTATGCGTGATCTGGCTAATCATTCTCTCGACATGCTTTTATGGTAGTAAATGGAAGATCCTCAAGAAATTAGAAGACCCAAAAAATATAGAGCCTCAATCCATCCTGATGTCCCAATATTCAACCCATTTCCTCTAACTCTGCTCTTCCATTTGATGTGTATCATTTGTTCGCAGGATAATCACATCCGTCTCCCTTTGCCTCTTTTTATCCCTCCCCTTCCACCCATCAACTCCTGCTCAGCCCAACGAGACTCGTCGTATCAATGTGATAAGACTGTTGCTATCATCATAGTAGCGTGCACTATACGGACTGTCAGGGGCGATTACGGCTAATTGCAAGCGCTTCGTATAGTCACTGTACGAATGGCGGAACGAATCTGGCGTTACCTAGCAAATGCAATAGATGCGCCCTCCTCCGAATCCATCTCAAGGCTGGGGTTGCATAGAGATGCCAACCGACTGGGATGAACGGAGGAGTGAACACTGTCTCTTCTTACGCAGATCTCATGCCAGCTTCTTTACCTCGAACTTATAAATCTTTCCTGGTTCATCATTTCTTTCCTTTCATGTTTATCATAACGCGTAGTAATTATTTCTGATATTGCTGTTCCGTCGTTACCGTAATCCCAACCATCCTCCATATCAGGCAACTCAACCTTGTTCTCCCATCGATCGTGTGTACCAGACCTCGATCGCACTCAAGCGCGTCGCCATGTCGGGTCAGTCTTTTTTTAAATTTTGTTAAAAAATCTCTCTTCACTTCAAACATGTGAATTGAATGAACGCTGTTTGCAAATTCATGTCTGATATGTCTGAAGTCCTAGTTGTGTGCTTTCGCTAGTCGACTCATTCGTAATGCACACTCGAGTTGCCTAGAAAGAGAGCACACGAGTCGATAGAGCAGCAAAAAACGAGAGCAACACTCGGTGAAAAGGGAAGGGGGTTTCAAAGGGAGAAGGGAGGGATTCCTGCGCTAGAGAGGACAGAAAAAGTATCATTATCTCTTTCACTGCGCTCGTGAGAACTAAATGTGCCTACTGTTTTTTTCAATGTCATGGGAGTAGATACAACAGCTATTCAATCCACAATGAAATTGAGGAACAAAGGGAATGAAAGTGAAATGAATCCTTTATTCTTTTGCGAAAGAGAGTTAATTAATTAGATTTTTTAGAGCTTTTTCATGTTTCCCTGCGCCAAAAACCAACAAAAAAAACTATTTAATGAGACAAAAAATTTCAGACTCTCTGAGCAATTCGATGAAGAATGCCTCGATCCATGACATCTCCAAGTCAACTTCCGGCTATGAGTCAGTGGGAGGAGGAGGTGCTGGTGGAAAGAGATCGAATGAAGAGGGATCGACTACCTCTCTCGCTACATCACCAGGAGGACCCCCACAGAGAAAGGCTGATCTGGCTGTGAGTTATCCGTATTTTTTTCTTTGAGGAATCAAGTTTACAAGCAAGCAACTGATCGTCCCTGGATAGACTTTCGTTGCTAGATGCCCAAGTAAATGAAAAATCTCATTTTAAAGCATACGCTGAATCTGCAACTCTAATAAAATATATGACTATTCTTTACAGTAACAGCTGGTCTTACCACCTAGCGTTGTCTTACGACTGTAAAATGGCTTGATGTGGATAAACCTTTACCCATTACAGTACAACCATCTCGTACTCGCGGAGCGTCCGGGTCCGTGCAAGGCGAGCAGATCCAAGCTCAACGTCACTGTCAATTATTTCAAGTTGAGCGTCCCGACGAACATGAAGGTACGGTACGTGAAGATTACGGTAGGTCATTGATCTCCCCCCGTTACAGTATGCCACCTTTCGTCTGGACTTCGAGGTCGAGAACAGAGGAAAGGCTGCGGAGGTGAAGAAGTAAGTAATATATATATATATAATTAACACATATTGAAATTAATCATCTTTCTTTTGATTAAAAATCTTGATTACAGGGAGAAAATGGCGGAGTGCTTCCGTGCTCTCTACAGGGACAATCGAAAGATCTTCCCGAGAAAGTATGCGATTCATTTATTGATAATTGATCATTAATTATTTGTGTTAAATTACTTTGATAGATCTTTTACCTTTGCAGAGACACAGGAATAGTGTACAACGGTACGGATATGATCTACACCCCTGCCGACCACACAATTCCCCTCGGAGTATGTCAATCTTACTTATTAGAAACACAGAAACTTCTCTGTTTTTGGCTCAGGCTACGACCGCACTGAATGTGGGGGGGGGCTGGAAATGAGAATGCTATGGAGAGAATTTGAAGTGTCTCCAGTACATCAACTTCTTGCAGACGTACAATTTCCAATCGAACAAGGGGGCGACGTTCAAGGGAAGACCTGCGAAAGCGAACTTCGGACGGTGTAAGATCACTCCGCTCGGACTCAACTCGGTAAGAAGTTTATTCACTCGAATTAAAAAATCACAATGAAGACAAATTAAGAGAATAGAATATCTATTACCGTCAGTGGAAATGCAGTAGATTTAACAGAATAAAATAATAAAAATGAAGAGACCAAGAAAAATAAATTAACATTCTTCAGCTCGCGACGGTGCAAGTGGACGACGAGGCGAATCGATGTGCTCTCATGCAATTCCTCGACTGCATCCTCACACAGGAACATCGATTCGATCTCACGTATACTTATTTCAATGTAGACTTTAAAATGGAATTGATTCCTCACAAGTAAACTGTTCCACTCGAGAAAGAATGAGCGGATTGAGCAGAGCCACTCTTGAATGAATTAGATAGTTATCGTTCCTTTTTTGTAATCTACCTTTCCTGTTACTTGCGACTGTCAAAATATTAAGGATTCGTCTTTTCAGCGGACAGGCTGCCCGTTTTATTCAGCACGGGCATTCTCTCTTCAAGATCCCCCGTACGGCCGAGGAGAAGGTTAGCTCTAGTATGTCATTTGAAGTTTGATCTTTGATCTCTATTTCTATCGATTCGTAGTTTAATCTTTGATCTCTTGAGAGACTGGACGTCATTCCGATCGGACGAGGAGAGGAGGTATGGCTGGGACTTCATGCTGCAGTAAAGTGTGACAGCGAGGACCTCATGATCAATGCAGACAGTATCTTTCACTTTATTGTATTAGAGTTCATAATACGGGTAATCGTCTATTCATTTCACGCACTCTCTCGTCACTCTGACCGATGAGAAAGTACGTGCAATGAACATACGATTACCAGTATATCGAACGTGTATCATCGTAGTGTTCATTCATTCGATGTAATCTTTCCCTTCTTTCAGCTTCGGGTTCGATCTTCAAGGCCCGCAATATCAGTCTGCTCGAGTTCTTCGCACAGGTATGCTGCATACCGTATGCAATGGATGTTTGATGTAGTCAAGGAAAGGGATGGGCAACAAATCACAGAACCTTCACCCTGACAATATGTTCGATCAGAACTGACTCGACTTCTTCAGGTTGTCTCGGGCTACACTCAGAGTCTGGCTCGGGTCGATTTCGACAATCTGACGATCGAACCACGTCATCTGGAGAACCTCGATCGAATCCTCAAGGGTACGTTTCCATTTTTTCATTGCAATTTGTTGCGAGCTAATTGCAAGCAAAATGTAAAAAAAGAACGAGAAAAAATGTGTTGTTTTTCTATAGAATTAATCTCTTATATTTAGGCACTAAGTTGCTGCTCAAGCATCCCAACGGAACTGAGAAGGCCAAGAAGTTCGAAGGATTCACCAACAGACCTGCCAATCAGGAGATGTTCGAGTTTGTAAGTTCTTCTCAATTAGTGGATATTATCTAATGGCATAATATTCAGGATGGACAACGCATGTCCGTTGCTGACTTCTTCCTCGGCAAGTACAATTTCCGTCTGAAATGCCCGAGATTCCCCTGTCTCAAGGTGACTATTCTTATTTCTAGATCGTCTCAACATCATAACCGCGTATTTTGAATGAACTTATTGAATATATTTGTAGTTCTGGAGCAAGACGACTCGATCCTTCTCCTTCCTTCCCTTCGAACTCTTCTTCACTCTCGATGAACCCGCGAGATTCAAGGGAAAGCTCTCCGATCAGCAGTTGGATGTATTCGTAAAGGTGTGTAACCAGAAGGCTAATCTTTATATTTTAGTGTTTTCATATTTCATTCATTCACTGTTATTTTTCATTCAGAGTACAGAATACTTACATGATTGATGGAATCGAAACATTGGGGGGGGGTAAGGTCTACGAAGCTGTATAATAACGTATCCCTTTGCAGGCCGTCTGCCAGAATCCGAGACAGAAGAAGAGCCGCATTCAGAGATTCTGCACGAGAGGAGGAGAGTATCTCGGAGATACCGCCGTCATGAGGGTGAGATTCACAATTAAAATTAGGACGAAAGTAAGACAAATGGAGATCACACCTAGCCATCATTTCTTCCATACAAAGTTATGGGATGGAAATGTCTCGAATGGGATAAATGTGATCTCAACCGATTGCAGGAATGGCAAGTGTCGCTCGGTCGTGAGATGGTCGAGATCGAGGAATGTCCCGTTCTCCCTCTTCCCCATATCGAGATGGTCAGTTAAATTCAATGTTTATTCCATTATGGTTAAGATCACGAGAAAATGAGCAGAATGGTTAGTGTAGAACCGGAGGTCCGTCGATGTAGTCGAACCGGTTGGCAGATGCAATTGCAAATGCAAACGGTCTAGCTCGAAAATTTCTGCGCGTCGTGCGCAAGGGACTCGTGCAGGCATATTGATAATGATAATGATATGTGTGATAATTGGAGAACTGACGATCTCCCTTTCAGATGGCATCAGCTCCTCAAGTCGCCCCCAATGTCGAGACTGGCGAGTGGAAACTCACGGAGACCGATCCTTCGTCGGGAAGGGAGAAGCCGATCCTACCCGTGGAGGTATGCTATTCTACAATACCGCTATAGATACCAATGGAAACGGGATTCCGGTCTAATGTAATGAATTTGGACCCACCACCACTAAAACATATCCGGGGTTCGTATTCGTCTCCCCCCCCATGCCTCTCGCTTCTCAAATTTTCGCAGCACAACACCGTCAGAAATGGCAAAAATGAAGAGGGGGATGCAAACAGAAAAAGTTGGTAATTTCAGCTGAATCCTGACGTGGTCCTCCTCTTCGTTGTCTTCGTTGGCCATGGAGCGGGAGCGGGCGACAAGGAACGTTGTCATCTTCTCAGAAACACTCTCCGTAACTACGGAATGAGAGTGGATGAAGAGCTAACGAGCATGGGATCGCCCTCTCTCACGAGGTAACAATGACCCAGGCAACAACTGCTCAGAATGCGGAGGTGATGGGGAATGAGAATGGTAGGGAGGGAATGTTCTGCAAGAAAAGTCTGGGCCAAAGATCGAAGAAGTGCCTTTGTTGAACATCTCTCGAGATGGATCTATAATTATCATCATTTGCAGGAAAACAGGACGATCGTATGAAACGAATGAGAACTGGATGGATGGATTCTTCAGGAACCTCGAAGACAAAGTGAGCTGATTAATTAATTATTCTTTTAGCACATAGCAACTGATCACTTTATTCGCAAATATTCCTCAGTGAGTAATAAGATTCAACGTATCATCAGGTATGCACGAAGAGTCAGGAAACTGGGACTAAGTATATCCCTCTCGTCCTGTGGGTCTTCCCCCGTCGTGATGCCTCCACTTACGGTGAGTAAACGATTATTAATTGATTATTGATATATTTTATTTGTATTTTTTAAATAATTGATCATCTCAGCTGCGATCAAGTACTACAGTGACGTCAAGCACGGAATCGCCTCACAGTGTACCGTCAGAAAGACCTACGAGGTATTATTTGATCTTTGATCCTTGATTGTAGTTCGTAGTCTGTAGTCTGATCTCTGATCTCGTTTGTAGTCTGATCTCTGATTTCAGAAGCTCACTGGCAATCCGGACACGAACACTTCGTCGCAGAATCTCCTTCTCAAGATTCTTGCCAAGACCGGTTCCATCCATTTCCGCCTCTCTTCGTTCGCCCACAAGAAGTACGTTATTGAAGGGGATTACGGTAGAGTCGGATCGATAACTGGCTGAATTTCAGTGTGGAGAAGCTGCAGAATGAGAAAGATCCAGTGCTCATCATCGGCATTGACGTCTCCCATCCAGGAAGAGAGGAGCGATTCGATGCAATCGTATGTTGGTTGAATTGTTGTGTTATTTTTAGAAAAAAAAATATGGTTGGAGAATCGCAAACTGATTTTTTGCAGAAGGAACACGAGCAGAAGACTGGCCGCAACACGGAACAGGCGAACAAGTCCAGAGGACAACACGAGAAGCTGCCCACTGCACGTCCCGTCGGAAAGACACTCTTCGGGGTACGGTAGTCTGCCCATTGATCCCTACCCAAGCTCTCTTCTTTGCAGGAGCTCAGCTACTACGACTGCCCTCGCTCGGTCGTGTCTGTCGTCGGTTCGACGGACATCAAGGGAGCACGGTACGGTAGCTACAGTAGTATTCTTACAGTTCGAAAAACGGGTAATCGTCTCATCATTTTATATGTACACTCACTCACGACACTAACTGGTAAGAAAGGGCGTGAAATGAAGAGACAATTATCCGTTTTTGCAACTCTTATTCTTACAGTAGGAAACACAGACAATAAAGTTACCGTAGTATACAGTACCCCTCCCCTTTCAGATACGGTGTGTCCTCTCGCGTGCAGCGTCTTGGTCAAGAGGAGACGGTCAATATGGTCGACATGTTCAGGGAGAGAATCAAGGAGTTCTACGATGTTAGTGTTTTCTATAGTGTTCATTTCTCCCTGCTTGTAACTATAGCTTCAATGTGATTCTATTATGAAAACTCTGTGGTCCAGCCAGGAAAACTTCAACTATCTACAGATGAATTTTGCATCTAAAAATTACTATTTCTAGTGCACTGACAAGAAGCCCGCTCACATTATCGTCTACAGAGATGGAGCATCAGACACACAAGTGAAGAAGATCGCGTATGAAGAGTTAGAGTCACTCGAGAGAGCTATGGAGAGCGTACGTTGTTTTTCCCTTCTTGTAGTTTGCTCTTTGCTCTTTGATCTTCAAATTAATAGTTGATCGCTAGTTTGATCTCCAAATTGATCTTTGTCCTCTGGTTTGATCTTTGATCTCTTCAGTTCGGTCTGGACGACACAGCAGAGCAGAAGACGACGATCACATACATCATGGCAGCAAAGAGACATCACACTCGATTCTTCCGTTCCAATCTCGAGAAGATGCCCGATGAGTAAGGAATTGATCTTTGATCTTCGTAATTCGTCCACACATCTATTGTTGGAACTCCCATGTTTTCTGGCCCAGACAACAACCGTAAATAATGCGATCGCAAATGAGAATGATAGGGAGGGGTGACTCTGTGGGAAAAGGCCGGACCAAAAAAACAGAGAAGAACCGTATTGTTTCAGTGCCCAGCATCTCAACTGCCCTCCGGGTACACTCGTCGAGGCCAAGGTTGTCTCCCGTAACAAGTGGGACTTCTATCTCCAGTCACATTACGGAACTCTCGTGAGTTATTTGACCATCGAAGTCCTTAGATTCGTCTACCTAGTCTGATCTTTGGTCTTTCCAGGGAACTGCTCTCCCCACTCGCTACACGGTGGTTCGTGACGATTGGAAAGTGTCGTCTGCATTCATCCAGGTACATTTTGATCTTTGATCTTTGTAGTTTTTTGTCTGATCTTTTCTTTCTAATAAAATCTCTTCAGACAATCGTGTTCGCTCATTGCTTCGGTAACGTCCGTTGCCCCAAGCCTCTATCTATTCCCATTCCTCTTCATTATGCTCATCTCGCAGCGAAGAGAAGCAAGGTCCTCTTCGACCACTTCAAGGAGTCAGTTCACAATCATTTATTCGATTATGTGGATAGTGATCATCCAAACCACTTCTGATGTCTAAAAGCAGTTGATAATTCATCTATTTCAGCAACGCATGCGACCTCTACAGAGACTCGAGGGAGGATCTCGTCAGAGAGGTCAGTCATTCATTTTGCATCTTTAATTCAGTATCGCTTCGTTCACTTTTTGTTTGTTGAAAAACGAAAGAGCGATCTGTGATTCTTCGATGGAATAAAATGACTCAATGACTCAAATTGCAGGCTCTGGAGTCTGAGGCCGTGACCCCTCATGCAAACATCAAGGCCATGAAGGGAATGCACTATGCATAAGCCCATCTCTCCACTACCGTATTCCCATCTCCATCTCACTCCTACCGTATTGTATTGATAGTAGAATAGTGACCTTACTCTAATGTAACCATGTACATATACTGTAGCTTCTAAGCAGTTCATTGTCATCGTCGATTGCAGTATTCATTGCACCGTACCGTATTCTAGCCTGTTACCGTAATCATCCTCTCGCCCAATACACTTCTAGCTATTCTCGCATCCATTTCTCATCCTGATATGATGAACCATACAGTAGTCTTCTGTCACCCTCGTAGATTAGTAACTATCTGGATTTCTTATTGGTAGTTGAACCCACATTACACTTCCCACAGCATTCTCCCCTTTACTACCCATGGTCTCTAATTCAAGCGATTATCTCATTATTTCTTACTCTGAGCAGTCGGTCAATCGATTAGCTTCAACTCATCACAATTTTTTTTGTACTGATGCGAAAACTAATATTGTTGATTTATGTTAATTCCGTTCCCCTTTACTAACCCTTCCGCTGGCTTGTCTACGTACACGACCCTGTTCTTATCCGTCTCCCTTCATTCACTTGACTAATCTAATCGTCAATTAGTTTAGGTTATGTACATATATCAAAGTTTCAACATTGACGATAAAGCGATAATAATAGCATTTATGAGATCAAACAGTCGAATGGAGCCCTGAACAAGATTGAATTAAAAGAAATTAATCGATAGCTACGTTACTTTATCAAGGTTGTATCCATCCCAGATACAGAATAGTAGCGATTTATATACAGGGCCTGAGATATCACAAGTACACATTTTCCTTCCCACTAGACTTTGAAAGTCAACGAGTTATGCAACTAGGAACTAGTTCATTTCATTTCAAAGGAACTAGTTCACTCGTTGTTTATCAGTTCCTTCGAGCACTGAAAGGGAATAAGGGAAAGGGAAAGGGAAAGGGAATATTCGAGATATATCATGTGTAAAAATGATGCTTCGCAAGGCTCAGAAGCATTTCGCAGTCGAAATAAATCACAGTACCCTTACCTCAGAGCACGACCAGTTGTGCATGTTCAAAATCAAAATCCACGTCTTCCTAGAACGATTCTCAATCTACTCTTGAAGAAGAGTTCACACTCCTCCCGCTCTATATTCTTGAGGAATGAGAGACCGCACTCCCTCCACTCGTCCGCAAGGCATCATCCCTCTTCCCTCTTAATTTATCTTCTCTAATTACGATACAAACAGCCCTGTAACCCACACGGAAAGATCGATACATTCGGATCCATACAGTACCCCCAATTTCGCACATTCGGATCGATACAATACCTCCATTTTCGCACATTCGGATCGATACAATACCCCCATTTTCACATTTCGGATCCATACAATACCCCATTTTCACACATTCGGATCGATACAATATCACTATTTTCACACATTCGGATCGATACAATATCATCATTTTCACACATTCGGATCGATACAATATCACCATTTTCACACATTCGGATCGATACAATACCTCCATTTTCACATTTCGGATCCATACAATACCCCCATTTTCACATATTCGGATCGATACAATACCTCCATTTTCATATTTCGGACCCATACTGTACCCCCATTTTCACACATTCGGATCGATACAATACCTCAATTTTCACATTTCGGATCCTTACAATACCCCCAATTTCACATATTCGGATCCATACAATACCTCCATTTTCATACATTCGGATCCATATAATACCCCCAATTTCATACATTCGGATCCATACAATACCCCCAATTTCACATATTCGGATCCATTCAATACCACCATTTTCACATATTCGGATCCATACAATACCCCAATTTCCACACATTCCGATCCATACAATACCTCCATTTTCACATATTCGGATCCATACAATACCCCAATTTCCACACATTCCGATCCATACAATACCTCCATTTTCATATTTCGGATCCATACAATACCCCCCATTTTCACATATTCGGATCCATACAATACCCCAATTTCCACACATTCCGATCCATACAATACCCCCATTTTCATACATTCGGATCCATACAATACCCCCAATTTCACATATTCGGATCCATTCAATACCACCATTTTCACATATTCGGATCCATACAATACCCCACATTTTCACACATTCGGATCCATACAATACCCCCATTTTCATACATTCGGATCCATACAATACCCCCAATTTCACATATTCGGATCCATTCAATACCCCCATTTTCACACATTCCGATCCATACAATACCCCCAATTTCACACATTCGGATCCATACAATACCCCACATTTTCACACATTCGGATCAATACAATACCCCAATTTTCATACATTCGGATCCATACAATACCCCCCATTTTCACATATTCGGATCCATTCAATACCCCCATTTTCACATATTCGGATCCATACAATACCCCAATTTTCATACATTCGGTTCGATACAATACCTCAATTTTCACATATTCGGATCCATACAATACCCCAATTTCCACACATTCCGATCCATACAATACCTCCATTTTCATATTTCGGATCCATACAATACCTCAATTTTCACATTTCGGATCCTTACAATACCCCCATTTTCACATATTCGGATCCATACAATACCCCACTTTTTCACACATTCGGATCCATACAATACCCCCAATTTCACATATTCGGATCCACACAATACCTCCATTTTCACACATTCCGATCCATACAATACCCCCAATTTCACATATTCGGATCCATACAATACCCCAATTTTCATACATTCGGATCCATACAATACCCCCAATTTCACATATTCGGATCCACACAATACCTCCATTTTCACACATTCCGATCCATACAATACCCCCAATTTTCACATATTCGGATCCATTCAATACCCCCATTTTCACATATTCGGATCCATACAATACCCCAATTTTCATACATTCGGATCCATACAATACCCCCAATTTCACATATTCGGATCCATTCAATACCCCCATTTTCACATATTCGGATCCATACAATACCCCCATTTCACAAGTTAATGCCCCAGTACTCCCTCACCGATAAATCGTCATCCTCCTACCCACATCTGTAACCTACGCGGATAGTAACGAGAAAAAACGAGACAAAAATGAGACAAAAACAGCAACAGACAAAAAGGGGGGATAACGGGGAGTTGCATCTTCCTCGGATCTTCGATAGTGGGGAAGGAAGAGAGGGCGTCGATGAAAGATTGTGGACACATCGAGAAGGAGGCACGACTGAAATAATTTTTATTATTAATTACTTAATAGTGGAATATCGAACTATCGATCAACATTCGCACTGGCAGTCATTGCGTGTTGGTCACAGTTGAAAAGGGTAGTTTCATACCCTGGGAAAAATATGCGCATAAATATTTTTGCAATTTTTTCGCATTGAATCAGCTAGTGGCAACCACTTGAAAAAGTTCGGTTTTGTGAAGAAACTCCGGTGTTTCTCAAGGGCGCCAAAGACGATGAGCATATTCTTATTGCTTGCTTCAGAAGATGTCACGTTGACATTTCCAATTTTCACAACACTCACAGATAAACAATCAAAAATCTGAGAAAAGGGCTCCCGGATCATATTTTCACGCTGAACATGCACGTCTACTTCATTTTTCATAATGTTTCATTTTCTTCAAAAAAGGAAACTTTTGACCGAGTGGATTATGACCGAATTGGTAACAACTGCCATAGATCGGGCCGATGTGAGAATAGGATTCGAAATCTAAAATTTTAGCGAAAACAAATACCATATTTTTGTGTTATGAACTGCTCAGCATGAAATTCTGAACCGGCAGCATCTGAGAAAGCCTAGAAAAAAGGAAAACTTTCAATGTGGCGTCGTTCGAAGTCAAGTGCGTCTATGAGCAATATGAATATGTCCATCGTCATTAACGCCCTTTCAGAGTTGAGAGAGATCCAACTTTTTTTGGGGTCAATTGAATGTGACAGCCTTTGTCCGATTCTTACGCGACCGGGCTCTTATTCTTCTTCTCTGATTTACTTCTTCTCCACTATTACCTGTTTGAGCCGAACGCAGCCTCATCATCCTTTCTTCTTCATTCATTTCCTCATCGGAGGAATGGAAGAGAGTGAAGGGAAGGGAGGAGGGAAGCCATCCCTAAACAATTCGATGTTATAATTGTAACAACAATCAATAAAATCAGCAATCCGTGATGAGAATTTAACAACTGCAATTGTTATCCGCATTTCAGATAAATTCCACTGAATTACGACACACGACACGACAGTTATAGGGCACAATGACTGAGCGACTACACTAACTTTCAGAAACGATACCCACTAAAGATCAGAAATATAGGAGCCCCTGAAACAAAAATTCAGTAATTCATAATATTACACAAAATACATCCAAACTCGAATAACATAATTTTAATTAATTTAGTCGTTATTACTGTCTCACATATGTGCCCACGACACTCTCCGGGGGAATCCCATCCCCCCTACCCATGTATATGGGGCATGGTAAAAATGGTAAAGAGTTGGTGTTCGAGATTACGGTAATTTGGGTTACGGTAGAATAGTGGGTTACTGTATTATCCTTTGGAGTACTGTATTTTGGATTCAGGTGAGTTGGCCATTCAACCATTTTCACCATGACCCTATACATGGGTAGGAGGGATCCCATCCCCCCTGCCACTCAACTTGGGCTGTCTCATACAGCCTCATACGCTCAACATATTTCCAATTGTGCTTCTTTATCTGCACTCTTACCTGTTTGAGCCATTTCATCATCCTTTCTTCTTGAGTCTTCTCCTCATCGGAGGAATCGAAGAGAAGGAAGGGGAGAGAGGAATGGGGGTAGTCATCCCTAAAACAATGAGGTTACGATAGTAACAACAATCAATTAAATGCTATATCACGAGTTTCCTGTAAGTGTAGGAAAACGAGCCCTCTTTGCTACAAAAAACATTTTTGTCTCCGATCTTTTTGATATTTGGTACACATTTACACATAGGGGTAAGTAAAAAAAAATTCTTGGTCATTTGGTAAAATTTGCATAATTATCGATTTTTTCTTAAAATTATCATAACTTTGAGCTACAGCGCCCAGTTTTTTCACAGTTATGTATTTCCATACGCTCTACAAAAAGTTCAATTAGACCACATGTAAAAAAGTAATAATCTCGAAGGAACGTTCGAAAATTCACATTTTAACATACAAATATCACGCACTTCACCTAAGAATTCGCTAAAGAGCGTTTCAAGTGCAAATTTTTAATTTTTAAAAAAAAATTGTTATTTTTTTTTATTTTTTAAAAAGAGACAAAGTTTGTCTTTGAGCACATGTTTTCCGATTTTATCTCTGCGCCGCCAACAGATAGAGCATCGACCCCGGAACTAAAATGGAGCATTTTTCATGCATTTTCAGATAGAACAGGTATAAATTTCATTTTTGAAAAACTACGACCGCTCTGATCGAAGTAATATACAAGAGATGGAAACTCCGCAGTTTTGGTCTAGATCGATGGGGCTCGTCGAGAGATTTCGATTGGTATGCTGAATGTATATCAAAAAGCTACTACAAAGTGGGGAAAAAGTGCAAAAAACATATTTCTCGGTACCAACTAAGAGGCCGATGGTAGAGTGAGACGATTCCTTCCTTTGATCAAAGTCAAAGTTTGATCTACCCTCTTCTCACGTGACCCTGCCCTTCCCTAAGCGAGAGAGTGTGAAAAATGGAGAGGGAGCAGACAGTTAGGGAGCAGGGTCACGGGGGAAGGAGGTCTATCTGCTCGCAGAGACTAAAGTTGGTACAGAGAAATATGTTTTTGGCACTTTTTCCCACTTTGTAGTAGCTTTTTGATATGCATTCAGCATGCCAATCGAAAGCTCTCGACAAGCCCCATCGATCTAGACCAAAACTGCTGAGTTTCCATCTCTCGTATTTTACTTCGATCAGAGCGGTCGTAGTTTTTCAAAAATGAACTTTCTACCTGTTCTATCTGAAAATGTATGAAAAATGCTTCATTTTAGTTCCGGGGTCGATGCTCTATCTATTCGCGGTGCTGAGATAAAATCGGAAAACATGTGCTCAAAGACAAACTTTGACGTGGTCTTCTGGAAAGGCGAATGATTTTAAAGGTCTGAAATTTTCACAGGAAGTTCTCCTGATAGGTGGGCATCAAAAACTCTATAGAGAACTCGGGTGGCGCATTTTGTGATTTGCAAAGAATAATCGAAATATAACGTGAACCGCGTGATATACGTTTTTCTCTAAAATTTTAAGGAAACCCACTCGGGTTTATTTGACGAACTGATTCTCCAGACCAATTTACATAACCCTAGGTGATTCATTTTACGCATGCCTACCGCGCATGCCTACCGAATCCGCCCGTCGATCGATTGAAGTGAGTGGCGTCGGAGCAGGGTCGAATCGTGTAGTTGAGTAATCTTCAGCAGGCGTTCCCATGAGACACTGTAAGAACAGAAATAAATAAACGCATTGTATTGTCACAGTACCTCACATGCCTACCGTATCCGCCCGTCGATCGATTGAAGTGAGTGGTGTCGGAGCAGGGTCGAATCGTGTAGTTGAGTAATCTTCAGCAGGCGTTCCCATGAGACACTGTAAGAACAGAAATAAATAAACGCATTGTATTGTCACAGTACCTCACATGCCTACCGTATCCGCCCGTCGATCGATTGAAGTGAGTGGTGTCGGAGCAGGGTCGAATCGTGTAGTTGAGTAATCTTCAGCAGGCGTTCCCATGAGACACTGTAGGAACAGAAATAAATAAACGCATTGTATTGTCACAGTACCTCACATGCCTACCGTATCCGCCCGTCGATCGATTGAAGTGAGTGGTGTCGGAGCAGGGTCGAATCGTGTAGTTGAGTAATCTTCAGCAGGCGTTCCCATGAGACACTGTAAGAACAGAAATAAATAAACGCATTGTATTGTCACAGTACCTCACATGCCTACCGTATCCGCCCGTCGATCGATTGAAGTGATTGGTGTCGGAGCAGGGTCGAATCGTGTAGTTGAGTAATCTTCAGCAGGCGTTCCCATGAGACACTGTAAGAACAGAAATAAATAAACGCATTGTATTGTCACAGTACCTCACATGCCTACCGTATCCGCCCGTCGATCGATTGAAGTGAGTGGTGTCGGAGCAGGGTCGAATCGTGTAGTTGAGTAATCTTCAGCAGGCGTTCCCATGAGACACTGTAAGAACAGAAATAAATAAACGCATTGTATTGTCACAGTACCTCACATGCCTACCGTATCCGCCCGTCGATCGATTGAAGTGAGTGGTGTCGGAGCAGGGTCGAATCGTGTAGTTGAGTAATCTTCAGCAGGCGTTCGCATGAGACACTGTAAGAACAGAAATAAATAAACGCATTGTATTGTCACAGTACCTCACATGCCTACCGTATCCGCCCGTCGATCGATTGAAGTGAGTGGTGTCGGAGCAGGGTCGAATCGTGTAGTTGAGTAATCTTCAGCAGGCGTTCCCATGAGACACTGTAAGAACAGAAATAAATAAACGCATTGTATTGTCACAGTACCTCACATGCCTACCGTATCCGCCCGTCGATCGATTGAAGTGATTGGTGTCGGAGCAGGGTCGAATCGTGTAGTTGAGTAATCTTCAGCAGGCGTTCCCATGAGACACTGTAAGAACAGAAATAAATAAACGCATTGTATTGTCACAGCACCTCACATGCCTACCGTATCCGCCCGTCGATCGATTGAAGTGAGTGGCGTCGGAGCAGGGTCGAATCGTGTAGTTGAGTAATCTTCAGCAGGCGTTCCCATGAGACACTGTAAGAACAGAAATAAATAAACGCATTGTATTGTCACAGTACCTCACATGCCTACCGTATCCGCCCGTCGATCGATTGAAGTGAGTGGTGTCGGAGCAGGGTCGAATCGTGTAGTTGAGTAATCTTCAGCAGGCGTTCCCATGAGACACTGTAAGAACAGAAATAAATAAACGCATTGTATTGTCACAGTACCTCACATGCCTACCGTATCCGCCCGTCGATCGATTGAAGTGAGTGGTGTCGGAGCAGGGTCGAATCGTGTAGTTGAGTAATCTTCAGCAGGCGTTCCCATGAGACACTGTAAGAACAGAAATAAATAAACGCATTGTATTGTCACAGTACCTCACATGCCTACCGTATCCGCCCATCGATCGATTGAAGTGAGTGGCGTCGGAGCAGGGTCGAATCGTGTCGTCTGCATCCAGATTCCTCGTTACTCTCCATCGTCCCGTCTTGTCCACCGATCACACGAGCATGAAAAGGGGACAAGCAGTTCTCTTATCGATACTAAGGGGGGGGGGGTCCCTACGTCCCATCCACTCACTCATTTCCCTCTACCTTTTCAGCTCCTTCCGTGCCACTCCATCACCCCATGGAACTCCCGGTCTAGCCCATAAGAGAAGTTAACTCTAAAGGGCATTCCCTCCACGAGGGGCGAATAGAGCACGCATAGCATACTCGACGGCTTCGCGGGCACGAAGTGATCAAGTGGGACGTCTAGAGCTGATAGGGAAGATGTCTATGTCCAAATGGCCAGCAACGTGTGTCACTGGCAGTATAATTCAAGTGTTCATTCTCTCGGCTGTATTACCTTCGCTGGCTACTCCCCTATCCGGATTCAGGTCGAACCAACTCGGGCGAGCTCATGCTCTTATAGCCCTTGATAGGGGGATGACGCACCGTAGCTCGGGAACTGCCTGCACTCTCGCCTACAGAGAACCAAGGAGTGTATGCAACCAACAAGCTGACACTCCGAAGAGTCGGGTGAGGCTACCCTGTCAGCCGCGGTCGCACAACTAGATCTGGAGTCATGACCCCACATTACGTGGGTCGGGTAAGGCTACCCTGTCAAGCTCCGGGCACGGACTGAGCCAGACAGATATTGCCCATATCTGACGCCCTTCCCTGGTCTCTTCCTACCCCGCCGAGGAGGCACCACTAGGAGTTGTGGGCTGAGCTCTCCTCATCATACACCCCTACGTTGACCGCCTTGTGCACAAGGCACAATGACGAACGGGGGCGTTAGACACGCATTACCTACGGGTGCTCTAAGCACACGCTACCGTAAAACCCAGTTAGGCATTGGCAACCAGAGGTCACCAAATGCGTTAGGTGCACTCTCTCTCACACACACACAAAACCCAGGGGATGGGAGGGGGGAGAAACTTATCTTTTCATCTCTGCTCGAACTCGTTGCCCGCGTGCACGTTGTGGACGTCTTCGAGGACGTATGGAAGGAGGTGGAGGATGACGTCACCGTCGATGGACATCGGTAGGTACCCTCTGAAAATACAAATGGCGTTAAGAGTGGAGCATTACAAGACACGAACAAAAGAACGACCATGAAGTAGCTAAACCAGACAGAAAACGGAAGAAAATACAGAGTAAAAGGAAGCAAAAGGAATTCTAGAAGGAAAGGAATCATCAATTCGAAGTAAACAAAATAAATGATGACAATTCAAGCGAAAGGAAGAGGGTAATACTCTTCCGGAAGCATCTAACACGAAAGGATGTTCGGATCAGGGGTACGTGCGAAAAAGAAAACATAGTTTCGAAAAACATCTTCTAATGAATTGTCATCATTTCACCAAGGAACGCTTGGAAACTGTTGGAAGGAGACGAGCACCGGATAAGGACGTCAATACAAGATGGTAGGACTATAAGAAGAGAGTGAGGGCCAGACAAAAGGATGATGGCCAGGCGGGGAGAAGATAGTATTTTAGAAAATGAAATACATATCACAGCAACGTTCCGCAGGTGCTAAATACAGCAAAAAACACGTTAGTCTACTCTTGAAGATAAGCGCCAAGGCGGTCAGCGATGATTAAGCGCAGATGACGGCATCTTAGAGACAATAAGGGAAGTGAACGGTAGCCAGAACAGAGAAGGCGCGAAAATAGCAGCTGAGGAAAGGGTGCGGCTGCATGAACGATCGAACGAGAGTAGAATGGAAGGGAAGGGAAGCGACTGACTGACCTTGTCAAGCTCCCAGACGATCGATATCTGCGAGCGGATGTGTCGAGGGAAGGTAGATCAAAAGCTCTCTTTCCTCCCCCGATCAAACTACAATCAAGGGGGATAGACTGTGTGCTCCAACTCAAATAAACAACGTGGTTACTGTAAGTTTCCCTCGTTTCAAACTTTTTGCATTTTTCGGGAAAAAATCTCCTATCAATTGATGTTGCTTTTAGCCTGTTATTGTTGAAAATGTGCTTGTTTTGCCTTTCCCAATAGTTTCAGGAGCGTTTGTAGTTCGTTTGTAGAACCAGACCGATCGACCTTCCCCCGGCTCTCGTTGTGGATTTTCCGGTCTGAACCTCCCTAGTTGTTCACGTACGAATGCTTATTTCATCGGTTTCCATTGGTTCGCACTGCTCAGCCATTCATGAAACACTCTCGGATAAGATGTATTTCTTCGCTGTTTAGTTTGTTAACAAACATGTTTCCACATTTGGTATTAAAGCGTTGCAACGGTTTTCAATTGTTTCCGCCGTTAGGTTGTGAGTTAACTTTTGTTTGTATGACAACTTCTTCCATCACCTCTTTGCAGATACCCGTGATGAGCTCTCAACGATCTCAACGATATCAATGCTCTCTAAAAACCGCTCGCAGTTGGAGATCTTCTATTACCCAGAATGATTATGATGATCAGGTGAGATGATTTAACATTTTTAATCAAGTTTTTGTTAATTGGGAACCTCAATTGGCTTGTACACTACGATTAACTTGACTAGTATATTTATGCGCCTTTGAATAGTTGTCTATCTCCATTTTCAATGGTTTATTTCTCAGGAGAGTTTGGACGAGCGCATCAAAGAGGTCACTCAAAGTGTTCTCGCAGGCCACGCGAGAAAGGGAGGATTGAAGGATATCGAGGCTGTTCATCCTTTCATTTTTTTAAAAATAAATTGCTTCGATATGTGTGCGAAAGCTTCTAGAATAGAGTTATAAGACAATAAATTGTAATCAATTCCGGAATTCCAATAGTGCGAACAAAGGATTCGCTCGCTTCATTTCAATTCCCATAAGACTCGTTGTTCGATCGGCCAATTCCAATAGTTATTGGAATTCCAATAAGCGAATTAATCATTCGAACAAGGGGAAATGGAGAGAGCGGTCCTTTGTTCTCTTTTATTGAAATTCCAATAAGAATTCGAATTCGAATAAGAGATCATTTGCCAATAACAGTCCGCGTTGATCTCGCTCGTTATTGGAAATGAAAGGGAGATTACAATAACGTTTCAATTCCAATAAGAGAACTCTAATCTAGAATGAATAAGATAAGAATTCAATCTATAGCTGCCATTTTGTTTCAATGATGTAGGCAATATCCATCTCAATGTCAGAAACAGAATAGAAACGATTGGTTTACTAAACTCTTAAGATATCACACGTACACACTTCCCTTCTGTCATTGATCAGGGTAGATCAATGACCCCCCCCCCTCCCCCTCTTCCCTCCTCTCCCTTCATCTATCTCTTCCCTATTCAGTCATCCCTCTTCCTGTCATTGCCAGTCACTGTCTGTCCTTCCATCAATATTTTTACACTTCAATAGATCGAAATGAACAATGTGAGTCGTTTCTTTCCTTTCTTATCCGTGCTTCGTATATTCCTTTTCTCTTTCATTGTGCATCATTTCAGGGCATGAACATGCATGATTTCCTCTATCCACTTATCATGTGCGATCTCGACATTGATCCTAATATCAAGAAGATTTATGAAAAACACGTCGATGTTAACGTAAGTGGATAGTAAAATTTTTCTTATAACGAACAGTTATTGTGCACCTAAATCTCTTCTGAGATTATTGTGATCCAGCCATTGGGCAATATCATACACAGTCGATTCAGGATCCTCAGGCTCCCTACATAAATGTTCCCTACCAGATGTTGTTGGAGAAAATTGGATTCTTGCGATACCTCTTCGTGTGGCAGGTATGGTAGCCTCGATTTACTCTTTCCCTTCAATCATCTCTTTGTAGCGTCACATGATTCGCTGTTTGAGCGAAAGACTGAAGGGAGACAATAAGATGACAGAGGTGGAGGATAGAATGAAGGATCTACTCAATATCATTGTTAAAATGGACGAAGCGGAGGAGAAACTCAACGTGGGTAAAGTCGAAGATGCATTGGAGAGGCGCCGTGAGGGATCCCTCGTGCGCATGGAACTCGAAATGGCTATTAAAAAGGAATTGATGGCTCTGGAAGATAATATGAGAACGGAGAAAGCAGATAGTTCGATAATGAAGTGTATGAACGATGTGATCACGAAGTGGATAGACGTAGACGCAAAAGCGAATGCAGTGACTAATGAGTGCATGGTCGGCGCATGTCAGACTAATCAAGAATCGATTATTGACCTCGACCACCATTTTACCGAAAAGTTCAAAGACCAGTGAGTAACTATTTAATTGCTTGTGTAGAATCATTGTTTTGATTAGTAGACTTCGTATTGAACGATTCATTCAATCTAACTTTTTTCTTACAGGATAAAAAAGTGATTATGGGAGAAGACGATGCAAACAACGACTATAATGAATGGAGAAATCAACGAATTTGCTCCGACTGATTACTGTATCCTGTGACTAATTATTGATTCATTTGCATTATTTGTATGTATCGCAACTAACTCATGAAAAATATGATTGAGCCAGCTTTTAATCGATAAATAGTCATCTCTATCGAGATTGTTTTGCTATTAATGAATTTTAACCAGCTGGCAGGCACCTGACAGAATACGGTAAAATTTAAAAAAATTCCTTTATTCAGGGACAACATACGGTGTATCGAACGATTCAAGAACTTTTTCCATTGTTTTTCCCTTATTTTTTATCTTTATCTACGTATATCCCTACTTTTCCATAGTTATTTATCAATATCGAAACTGTCTAAATAGTTTGTTGGTGTTGGTGCACTCGGGTGATTCGTTGGTTCCTTGTTGTTTCTCCTCTCCGTCTCTCAAAGTAGGTCGTCTCTCTCTCTCTCTCTCTCTCTCTCTCTTTGCTCTCATAGTCTCTCACAGACTGTTCTCTCATCCATTTTGAGCAATCTCTCTCCCTTGCGATCCCTTTCACTCTTTTCTTTCTCTTCTTCTTCCCCAATCTCTCTCCTGTCCACTTTTCCTATCCTCGTTTCACCCCGCACTGCAGTTCGAGGCGCCTAGCACGTGTTCCCTCCGGCTATTTTCATGCTAGCAAATATTTTTGAGTACATATTTATTGTTTGATAACGTATATAATATATACGGTATATTTGATCATGATAACTGACCATCGCTGTTTTCTTGCAAAATACAAAAGAACGGTGAGTCATCTCCGGTCAACGCGTATTTCCACTCGAGAGAGCCGGTTACCACTCCACACCGTTTACTTTAATTTCTTGGCTCATGCGTGACTAAAAAAAATCGGTGCGCCGTTAGTAGCTCGTTCTGCTAGATACCCCATAACTGACGATTGTGTTGTTTCGTGGGTATATCACATTTCATTTTACTGCTTCGCTTCCACTTTCTGTTTCAATGATGCCGCGCAGATTATTTCTAGCAATGAAACGAAATTGTATGTTCGTCTGGTCGTTTATTTGAATCAATTTTACACAAGAAGCCGCTGATTCATCCCTGCTCTGGTGTACACTTGCATCCCTTTCCACACCATCTCATTCCATGTCAGGGTGATCATTAACTTGCGAGATGTCTGACGAGGACGGATATTACCAGGAGGAGTATGCGGAGGGAAACGGATATGATGATGGAGGCGATGGAGATGAGGTCATACATTTTAAATAACTAATAAATGTTTATAATTATTTAATTTCAGTACTACGAGGGACAAGACTACCAGCCTGAAGAGTCGTATGAGGAACCTGAGGTACTCTTATGTCAAACGAGTTGATTTGGAAATTTTCGAAAGGGGTACGGAACGTGTGAAATGTGGCAGATTGTTTTGTAAAATGATTATGGGTTTCTCTAATTTTTGTTCAAATTGGTCTGTTGGTTTAAATGTTGTCTGCAAGTGCTATTACGAGGGAGCTGTTATCAGATTCAAATCAATGTCATTATCAGCCCGAGGAAGAAGTAGAGGAAGAAGAGGAAGTTGCTGAAGAGGAGGCAGATGAACCTGGTTGGTCATCATTGATGTCAAGTCTTCGATCTTTGTTCCAATGTATTCTCCCAGAAGCTGAAGAGGCAGAGGAAGAAGAGGTGGAGGAAGGAGAGGGAGAGGAGGAGGTGCAGCCTGAGGAAGAGAATGATCAGGTATGGTTGGTTGGAGGATTAGATCAAGAAGGAAATCGCTCAGGAACCCGATCCGGAAGAGCTGGACCCAGAGGACTACCAACATGAGGAAGAATATGATGGTACGAGAGTTGGAGCTTTTATTTTCCCTTCTAGTCAGTTCGACATTTGGATTAAGACGCTAAGGTATCTTACACTAAAAGTAGACGGAATGTCAACTATAGTGCGATCTTATCTCTCTCAATAGTCTCTCAAAATAGACACAACTAAACGACATTCCAATAGTTGTGTAATTCCCCCCCCCCCTGGTATTTCGCTGTTCCAGGCTCTAACTACGATCCGCCAGAGTTCGAGGCGACCGAGGAAGAGGCAGAGGAACTGGTCGCTGCGGCAGCCACCGGCGACCTGGTACGGTTGCAGTTATCGATTGATCGATTACCGTACTCCTCAGGAATCGATCGATGATTCTGTGCCGGCAGCGATGGCCCCGAAGAACTACGGATCGGCCGATGGAGATGAACCACCGAAGGTGCAGCATGCAAGCATGTTCAAGGGTGGGCATACACTTACATTTGAAAGATATTGTGTAACACGCGCTCCATCTCTTAATTGTATTGATGAAACACGAAATGTAGTGGATATAATTTATCACGATACTACTTTTCTTGCAAAAGAGGTTCCAAAGATACACTATGACTAGACTGAAGCGCTAACCTTTTCTGGAATTAAGGATGAGATAATTCAATCGATAATGATCTCCTATTGAGGTGTAATGGACGGTTTCGGAGGCGGTGGAATGTCGGGCATCATTGGAGAGATTCAGAACATCACTGGAGGAGGCGGATCAGAAGGAGGAGGAGGAAGTACGTTTCAATTTGAATTACCCGCCTGGAATTTCCAGATCAGTCGAAAGTCTCCACATGAAATGCCTTGATTTTTAGATATTGCTAAAGTTTGGCCGCGAACCTCTAAAATTCAAAATTTTTGCAGTGATGACGAACCTGCTCGCTTCGGGCGCTCTCGGAGGAATGGTCGAGAAGGCGATCACGGCCGCAGCTGAGAAGTCCGTTGATTGATCTTTGATATTTACACCCTGTGATCTAAATGAGTGCAGAGTATTCTAGGAAATCATTATAGTTTATAGTTTGATCTCTTGCAGATTCCTCAAAGTCGACGCGAGTACTGGCGCAATCATCGGTGCCATCGCTGGCAATCTCATCTTCAATCGAGGTCTGTAGTTCGATCTTTGATCTCTGTAGTCTGATCTCTGATCTTAGGTGGTTGCAACAACTCACTGGGCGGAATGGGCAAGATGATTCTCGAGAATATCATGAATGGAAAGTTCAGACGAGATGTGAGTACAGAGATGGAACATGTGGCTTCATGAGAGATTATTATATGTTATTTTTTACATCTATGGTTCGTCAAGCATTTAGTTATAGTCGAATATTCTTATCAGAAATTTGTGAAACCGGGAGTTGCTAATTGTGGTTTTACGATGGAATTTTTTAAATTTTATTATAACTGAGTAACGAATCTCCGAGCATTTAGTTAGAGGGCCCTGTTGTTATCCGACAAGGGTGAAACCGGAACGTGACTTGGATCCCTTTAGGTGACTCCCTGGAAGCCGCCCGTTCCCGGAGCAACTTCATTCAATCTCGACTTCAATGCAGAGAGAGATAAATGTCTGAGGGTGAGCATTCATTTATTATTTTATATGGTTTACCGTTCGTCTGTTACATATCATAATTGAAGGAGCTATCGGTTTGTATCGTGCAAGTGAAACACAAATAATTAAGGGCTCGAACGATTTCCTATTCAGGAGAAGCGTCTATTCGAGGATCCGGAGTTTCCTCCGTGCGATCGATCAATTTACTTCAAGGAGAGACCGAGTCAGACCATCGAGTGGAAGAGACCTAGTGTGAGTTTTACTGGGGGAAATGATTACTTATTTGTTGTTGAACAATTGCAAGACCATTTATTGACTATTGTTCATAAGTACGGAACTTATGCCAGCAGTGAAACGGAAATGTGGCAAAAAAATTCGAATTTATTTTTGATCAGGTGTGCACGACTAATTGTGTCATCCAAGAATGAATTATCTTTATGATATGTGTGAAAAGAAATTGGAAGTATTATTTACTTTCTCAATTTTGGCATTTCTCAAAGGAAAAAGTAGACTAAACGTGCGAGTGCCAGATCGGTAATCGCCAATATTTGTCATTGTCAGGACATCGTGGAGAATCCGCAACTGATCGTCGAGGGCCACTCGCGATTCGATGTGAAGCAGGGAGCACTCGGAGATTGGTTAGTGGAATTGTAGAAGGAGCAGTTACATTATGAGACAAGCCTTACTCTTTGTAATGCGTCTGAAATATAAAGTGTCTGGATATGATTTGGGAACACATGACAATCTGATCATGAGATGTAGCAGCGCATAGTTTGTTGTGAACGTGAAACATTGATCTGACTGGTGCCAATGTATATTTTTAATAACGAAAATTCCAGTTGGCTGCTGGCGGCGGTTGCCAATCTTACACTGCGTGATGAGCTATTCTATCGTGTCGTACCGCCTGATCAATCATTTACTGAGAACTATGCTGGTAACGAACATTTTATAGAATGGAAACATCGAATAATAATGTGAATTGTAAAAGGGGGATCTCCGTTTCATTAGGAAATAAATATCCCGATTGCAGGAATCTTCCACTTCCAATTCTGGCGCTACGGCAGATGGGTGGATGTCGTCATCGATGATATGTTGCCAACTGGTTAGTTCATTTTTTACTGAAACACTACAAAATCAAGATCATCACCGTCCCTCCTCCCATCGAGGTATGTACTGCACGTGAAACTTATAGTCAACTGATGCTCGGATTTGACCTCTTTTATTTCGATAGAACGCTGTTCAAAGACTAAAGATGTACCTCAAATCGAGGGGACTTTTTTACATCCGTGCTGGGCCCCGCCCCCTTGGCTCCACCCCCTCGGAAGAGGGCGGGAGGGGCGGGTCTTCCCCACCCCCTTGAGGAGGTGGGGAGGCCCTTCCAAAAATTTGCCAAGAGGTTTCCCCCTCGGACAGAGCAGCAGCGAGGCGCTCTTGAGAGGAGTGGAGGGTAGGACCTTGATGAGAGAGTGCGCGTTAGTCGCGACGGGGTAGAAACAGTAGGGAGAGGCGGGGGGAATTGGCCACGCCCCTGCCTCTCCCTTAATCCCCCCTGGCTGCGTTAAAGGGTCAGGGGGGAGGAGAGTGGTAGGGGGAGGGGCAAAGGGGTAGGGAAGGGGGCGGTGAGAGAGTGTGAGGGGGCGGGGCCAGCACGGATGTAAAAAAGTGCCAAATCGAGTTACTTAGTGCACATAAAACCTATAGTCAACTGGTGCTCGAATATGCTTTTGCCATCAATCTTTGTTAATCTGCTAAAATCTCTTTTCCCTTTGAGTGAATGGCAAGCTGTACTACATGCACTCTGCGGAGCACAACGAGTTCTGGAGTGCACTACTCGAGAAGGCTTATGCTAAGTCAGTGAAATGCTACTTTTTAATCTCTGAGCTATTGAAATTTTAGTTTCAATGCTCAATTTTGTTTTGAGTATTGCTGTGAAGTTTCGGTTTCAAGATGAGGTCATAATCTCAACGTTGTTGCTTTGTTCATTGATGTAGGAGTATCTAGTAAATAAAATAAAAATGAATTAACAGAGCGTTCCTTTTCCAGTTTCATCGTTTATTTTTGCAGACTGTACGGTTCATACGAGAATCTCGAGGGAGGATCGACGGCCGAAGCTCTCGAAGATTTCACTGGAGGACTCACCGAGAGCTTCGATCTCAAGAAGGTACGGTATAGCCTTGTATTTTAGTGATGGTACGCCTTTGAATTCGAGCTATAAACGTAGTTGTTCTGCTGCTTATTATACCCTGGAATGTTTCCTCAACGGTCCACAATATTTCTCAATTTGTAGTTTAATCTCTGATCTCTTGCAGACGGACGCACAGACGGTGCTGGCAATGATGGTGCGAGGCTTCCAGATGGGATCACTCTTTGGATGCTCGATTGCTGTGAGTCAAAGAGTTGTGCAGAATAATTACCCACAAATTATGTATGTAGTGAAATTTGTTGTCCCTCGGGAGTTGTGAATATATCATTACTGCGGCACACATTTGGATTATCTCATACTGCTGAAACTCAAAACTATAGTACAAAAACGTAACATAATTCAATTATCTCTCAGGCGGATCCGGCAGTGAAGGAGGCGATCCAGCCGAATGGACTCGTGAGAGGACACGCCTACAGTATCACTGCACTCCATACGGTACGATGGGATTACGGTAGTCGATTATGGGTGATGGAAAATTTCAACCGCTCGAATATTGATCCAAAGTAATGTTCACGACTAATGAGGATTTGATGAAGCATCTTAGTGGCTGGCGGAAATTTAAACCGCACTAAATGAGTTGCCAGATTCTAGACCGGGAAAATGCGATGTGTCTAATCGTTAGCCACCGCAGGTGAAGATCTCTCGTGGTGACCAAGTGCTCCTTCGCATCCGAAACCCATGGGGAAATTCGGACGAGTGGAATGGACCATGGGCTGATGGAGATGTGCGATGGGAGGATGTCAGTTGTGATCTTTGATCTTTGTTGTTATAATCTGTTGTGATGACAGATAGAATATAGTTTGTAGTTTGATCTCTGATCTCTACAGGTGTCCGAGGATCAGAAGCGATCGATGCAGGTCACCTTCAAGAAGGATGGAGAGTTCTGGTGAGTGGGTTGGAATCTGTAGTTTGATCTTTGTCAAAGATTCTTTGATCTCTGATCTCTATCAGGATGGCCTTCGAGGATTTCATGCGCGAGTACGAGGAGATGGAGGTGTGCAATCTGTCCGCTGAGGTGAGAGATCAAATTACGGTCTAGGATCGAGAGATCAAAGATCAAACTACGAAATCGATTTCAGGTCATGAACGAGATCTGTCAGATGACGGGTGTAGACCAGACGTGCACCGCCTCGGGTCAGAATGTGCAGTGGAGGGAGGTGAGTGGGATGGAAGATCGGTGCTAAAACTAGGAAGTCGGAGAGCGGAACCAAAGCGAACTTGTGGAACGGAATATTCACAATTAAGACTTCAGGTGCAACAGGATGGATCGTGGTCGATCGCTGAGAAGACTGCCGGAGGATGTGCGAATAATCCAAGTGAGTTGATCTTTGGTCTTTGATCTCTGCTTGAACTATTCATGATTGGAATACACATTGACCTTGATAGTAGTTGAAAGGCATATTCTCGTTTCATTACAGAAACGTACTGGCTGAACCCGCAGTTCGGCTCGCGCTTCACCGTCACCAATGAGAGGTACGGTAGGAGGGGGAGATATCGATTGAGAGTACTGTAGGTGATTAATTAATTATTGATCGATTGCAGTGTCGAGCACGACGGAAAGTGCACGATCATCGTGGCTGTGCTCCAGAAGTACAGAAGGTATGGTACGATTAAGGAGTGGGGGTGGTACTGTAGCGTTTCTTTATTTCGTGTTATTGAGGGCAAAGTAGGCATGTGAAACCAAGGATTTTCACTAGCCATGATAAAGTAGTGTTATGCAGAAAACAGTCGAATCTACAATGTTGCTGTATCTGCTGTCGCGAAAATCAAACAAATGTTTTTTTATAAAATTAACTAATTCTTTAACTCTAAATTTGTCAGAGAGCTGCGCGTGGAGAACAAAGACTCGCTGCCCATCGGATTCTCCATCTATCGGGTAATTATTCATTGATTTTATTTTATTTTTTAGATACCATCAGCCGCAAATCGATTGTAAAAAGTCGATGTAAGCCGCCTTCATATTAGGAGTGAAACATCAAACCAACTGGATGTGTGCAGTGACTCTGTTTCGATTGCAGTGTAATGTACGCGGTGATGTTTGATCTCTTTGTCAGGCGCCGGCCCTCTCGGAGGCACTGGACGAGCAATTCTTCCGCAGCAACAAGAATGTCGCCAGAACGCCCGTATTCATCGATCTGAGAGAGGTGGGGGAAGAGTTGATCAATTTCGAATCACCAGAAAGATTCCGGTATCACCAAGTTGTCTTACAATTAGTGTTATTAATGGGTCCGTATTGATGGGCAGTATGTCTCTCACAATCAGCTTGATTTTTTATATCGCACATTGTCTTGTCAATTCGTCAAATAATTAATCAAAATGTGTCTTGCAGGTGACGGTTCGTTTCCGTTCGGAACCGGGAGATTACATCATCGTTCCGTGCACATTCGAGCCCAATTCAGGTGCGAGGAAGAGAGAGTGAATAACACTTGAAAGGGAGCATAGACATAATATTTAAAAAAAAAAAAACTAAAATCGTAAAATTAAGCTATTCATTACACACAACAAGTCCATGATTATCGCCCATTTCAACTGTGTGGGTGATAGAGTGAGTCATCTAGGCAACTTGAAATTTCTCATCAAATTGCAGAGGCCGAGTTCCTGATGCGCGTCTTTGTCAATGGAGATGTGCAAACCGGGTATGTAATTTGAATTTATTTATTATTTCGTTATCAGCGAATTCATCATCATTTGGCTAAATAACAACTAATTCTTCATCATTTCAAATTGCAGACGTCTCCCAGCCTATCACTGAAGAAGAGAGGGACGTCACTCCCGGATACAATTCATTCCTTTTTTATATATTCTGTTCCATATTGTACTCAAATCTTTAATTTTATGAGATGCTTCTCTCTGGTTTCGCTAATAAGTTGTCAATTTTTGCGATGAGATGCTTTTCTGCCGTTTCTTTTCCCCAGAGATTATCTACTTTACGCTGTATGTTATCTGAGATAATGAAATAAAGTATTATAGTATTTTCTTTCGATAATTTCCCTAATCACAGTGAAAGAGTTGAACACATGCAGACAATCTTCGTAATGGGCGTAGAAATTAGGAAGTCAAGATCCTAATGAATTCTGTCATTTTGGCATTTTTCTGAAACGATGGTCTTTGAACTAGGGTTCAGAAATAGGCGGGCGCCTAGGCGCGCCTGATATTAAATGGCTTGGATGAATAATGCCTATTCCGCCTGCTCTCGAACAAAGAGAATTCGCAGGCGCGCCTAGGCGGCCTATTCCGCCCATTCCTTTCAATCTCGAGCGGTGCGCCGCTGAGCGCTCGTCGATTCGACTGAAAATGAGTCGAGAATAGACTTTGAATCGTAACGAAACAACTAGTTGTCTAATAGGGAAATCACTCTTCGCTCTCCTCATTCCGCGCTGTCTCTCGTGAAGAAAGCGGTGCATTTCCCTATTAAACAACTAGTTGTTTCGTTACGATTGAAAGCCTAGTCGAGAATGAGGCGAAAACATTTGAAAATGAGATAGGTTTCAAAGGAAATATTACAGTTTTGGCCTACAGGCGCAAACAAAGGAATTGGCCTGGCAGGCGCGCTCTCATTTCACTTGCCTATTCAGGCAATTCCACAGCGCACGTGAGCCTGAATAGGCGGAATGGCCTGAATGAGGGAACCCTACTTTGAACCAATAGTTCAATTGTGTAACGCGACAATAGAATCTTGCATTCAAATCATCCCATCTTCTTCCCTCAATTCACTCTTCCATCTCTCATTCTCTCGTTTTTCAGTGGATGGGAGCGGTCCTTTCGGAAGTTCGTCGTCGATCTTCACTAATGGAATACAATCGAGACAGAGATCACGCTGGCAATGAGGTACCGTACTCATTACCGTATCCTGGATACGGTATCCCCCTGTATCTACCGTATCTCTAATTGAGCACCGTTCCGTGGCGCCGCTAGTCTCTCGTTCTGTCTCACCACACGTTTCGAGTTTTGAGAGGTGACGTCATCGATGGAATTGACTAGTGATGATGAAACCTCCAATTCAGATCTCGTAAGTTCAGAAAGAGCATCGATACGAGTCAAGAGGATCGATCGTCACTCTACAGTCAAAGTGCGGAGAGTGGTGAGTTGACAGGACGGGAAACGATTTCTTCTAGTTGATCTTTGATCTTTGCATCTGGCATTTTGGAGTAGAATGCTTTTAGAATCGTTTGAGAACGAAAAGAAGAAGAAAGATCCTTCCTCGCACTCTTCCGATACTTCCTACAGAGTGAGAAGTCTGCCCAAGATCAAGGTACTGCAGATAGTCTACCGTATCCATCCAATCGAGAATCCCTCCAGGACTACCGTATATGGTGCAAAGAGAATGAGGTCGAAGACACTCTGTGGATCGAAGCTGTGCGTGCATTCAATGCAAGACAAAAGACGTGGAAGAGAAAGGCAACGGTACTGTAGGGTTACTGTGGAATAAGAGTGCATTAGGGCACGATAGAAATACGGTAGGATTACTGTAGACTACATTACCATTCTTCTAGCCGGCTCGTTCTCTTCGTCGTATGGGCTGCACTCCGACGGGTCTTAAATGGATACAGTGTGCACGAGAGGTATACAGACGGTGAGTACGGTAGTCGATACCGTAGTGATCTAGTTCGTTGTGAGACCCCATATCCCTACAGTAATCTTTGCAGTGGCCCTCCGGCCGAGTGGGTGGTCGCTCCCAATCTTCATCAGGAACAGCAACTGAGGAAGTACAAGCAAATCGATGATGATGTCGATAGTCAGGGTACGGTAGGAGTACGGTATTGACAGTGACTATTAGTCTTGTTCAGTTGCTCGTTTCTCTCTTCTGACTCTAGAAGTCTCTCGTTCCATCTCCTCTTCATCTCTCGCTTCATACGACGACGATTCTGATGTATCGACGGTTCCCGAGAGATCAAAGATCACGACAACGTCATCTGAAGATGAAGTGATGACGTCATCTTCCAGTCATTAACGATTCCCATCCTATTATTATCGTGTAATGAAGTGTTTATTCGTTTTTGCAAAGTCGAAAGAAGGAACACGCGAATGATTTTATCCTTTGGGCAAAAACGGAGATGATCTCCGTTTCATTCGTGCGATTGTTCATTATAGGCTTGGAATCGATGAAGGAGAGGGGCTGTCGAATTTGATGGGTTCTCCCGCTCGGAGAAAACCAAGTAAGTTCTACCGCTAGTAGCGACGAGATTCGTCTCCGACAAATTTGTCGATAACCGAGACCTGGTTGCCTGGTTCCTACTCTCTAGTGACACTGATCGGTGAGAGAACTCGAGGAGTGAAGAGACGGAATCTTCATTTTGACAACCCTTATTTCCGTGCCCTTTGGTATTACATTTCACACTTTGGAAATGTGTGTTTACCTTGAATCTACATGCCCGCCCCCCCCCACGCAATTACAAATAGGAAGAGTAATTATGCCATGAATTGTTAGTTTGGTCAGGAGACACTTCGCCCCATCTCCATCGTGAATCGTACCTCTCTTCCTCTGTCACTCCAGCGTGTCTCTTCTCATTGACTAAGTCTAACCGTGATAGACACACTATGATTTCTCCTTGTCCCAATGGAACTCTTCGACTTGGTTACACATCCGAGAACTATCCAACATTCTTCCAGGAGTTCGTTTAGCAAAATTTTCACAAATATTGAGTCACAATTTAGTGAAAATACGGGAATCTTTACCGGAGTGAATGTATTGTTCTGGAAAGCGTTCGCGACAAGGTTCAATTGTCATCGAATTGTGTATGAGAGGATGAGCAATGAAGGTAACTACGAAACCATATTTCTCTGTTCCTCAACGGACATCTGCAACTGCATTCTCTGCTCACCCATTATGTCCATTCCCCATTTTTTTTCTTCGATTTTTGGCCCAGCTTTTCTCGCAGAATATTCCCTCACTATCATTCTCATTCCCTCCTATCTACCTCCTCCACATTCACTGTTGCCTGGACCCAGAACCCAAGAAGTTCCCATTCTCTGACTTCAACCGAGTAAACATTGAATTGACATTCTTCCTCTACAGATTCCGTCTGCCCTAATCAATACTGTCCTGATGCAGTTGCAATGGCGATTGATCGAGGAGAAGTATTTGCTGATGCTGATGGAAGTGTACTCGATGTTAGCTGATTTTAATTCGAAACGTCATTCTTCAATTGATCATTCAGCCAAACAACGTCCTCCTTCACAAGCACTCCTTCCTTAGCGATGCATCCAAGGTCAGTTTCCTTTCGTCCGAATATCTCTGAAATAAAGGGATGATGATGTGCAGTTGGTCTCCCTTCGTGACGGTCCTCTAGACATATCCTTCTACGTTGTCTACACTCCTGAAACTGCAGGACTCCTTCTCCTGTGTTTCGTATGCAGAGCGATATTGAATTTAATACAACGTAAAATTGGAAACAGAAAGGTAAGAAATACGAAAGAAAGCTTGTATATATGATTTGATATTGAGGTTGCTTCACCCGGAGTGTCCACTATAATTCAAACAATGATCTTTCTGGTTGATTTCGTGAACAGACTTGCGCAACTTTTCGTTGTTCTTCTCCTCTTCTCATTCTATCAGTGTTTCTTCAATGGGAATTCTGCAATGGAACTGATGGAACCGCCAACGTAGATCCCTGTGAGATTCTTCAGTTCTAACTCTTCTTTCAGACTCTTATCTACTCTCATGTCACGACTCCTCAACGGATCTGAGAGGCTAGTTGTGAACGAGGGACTTCTCATGTCACGACTCCTCAACGGATCTGAGAGGCTAGTTGTGAACGAGGGACTTCTCATGTCACGACTCCTCAACGGATCTGAGAGGCTAGTTGTGAACGAGGGACTTCTCATGTCACGACTCCTCAACGGATCTGAGAGGCTAGTTGTGAACGAGGGACTTCTCATGTCACGACTCCTCAACGGATCTGAGAGGCTAGTTGTGAACGAGGGACTTCTCATGTCACGACTCCTCAACGGATCTGAGAGGCTAGTTGTGAACGAGGGACTTCTCATGTCACGACTCCTCAACGGATCTGAGAGGCTAGTTGTGAACGAGGGACTTCTCATGTCACGACTCCTCAACGGATCTGAGAGGCTAGTTGTGAACGAGGGACTTCTCATGTCACGACTCCTCAACGGATCTGAGAGGCTAGTTGTGAACGAGGGACTTCTCATGTCACGACTCCTCAACGGATCTGAGAGGCTAGTTGTGAACGAGGGACTTCTCATGTCACGACTCCTCAACGGATCTGAGAGGCTAGTTGTGAACGAGGGACTTCTCATGTCACGACTCCTCAACGGATCTGAGAGGCTAGTTGTGAACGAGGGACTTCTCATGTCACGACTCCTCAACGGATCTGAGAGGCTAGTTGTGAACGAGGGACTTCTCATGTCACGACTCCTCAACGGATCTGAGAGGCTAGTTGTGAACGAGGGACTTCTCATGTCACGACTCCTCAACGGATCTGAGAGGCTAGTTGTGAACGAGGGACTTCTCATGTCACGACTCCTCAACGGATCTGAGAGGCTAGTTGTGAACGAGGGACTTCTCATGTCACGACTCCTCAACGGATCTGAGAGGCTAGTTGTGAACGAGGGACTTCTCATGTCACGACTCCTCAACGGATCTGAGAGGCTAGTTGTGAACGAGGGACTTCTCATGTCACGACTCCTCAACGGATCTGAGAGGCTAGTTGTGAACGAGGGACTTCTCATGTCACGACTCCTCAACGGATCTGAGAGGCTAGTTGTGAACGAGGGACTTCTCATGTCACGACTCCTCAACGGATCTGAGAGGCTAGTTGTGAACGAGGGACTTCTCATGTCACGACTCCTCAACGGATCTGAGAGGCTAGTTGTGAACGAGGGACTTCTCATGTCACGACTCCTCAACGGATCTGAGAGGCTAGTTGTGAACGAGGGACTTCTCATGTCACGACTCCTCAACGGATCTGAGAGGCTAGTTGTGAACGAGGGACTTCTCATGTCACGACTCCTCAACGGATCTGAGAGGCTAGTTGTGAACGAGGGACTTCTCATGTCACGACTCCTCAACGGATCTGAGAGGCTAGTTGTGAACGAGGGACTTCTCATGTCACGACTCCTCAACGGATCTGAGAGGCTAGTTGTGAACGAGGGACTTCTCATGTCACGACTCCTCAACGGATCTGAGAGGCTAGTTGTGAACGAGGGACTTCTCATGTCACGACTCCTCAACGGATCTGAGAGGCTAGTTGTGAACGAGGGACTTCTCATGTCACGACTCCTCAACGGATCTGAGAGGCTAGTTGTGAACGAGGGACTTCTCATGTCACGACTCCTCAACGGATCTGAGAGGCTAGTTGTGAACGAGGGACTTCTCATGTCACGACTCCTCAACGGATCTGAGAGGCTAGTTGTGAACGAGGGACTTCTCATGTCACGACTCCTCAACGGATCTGAGAGGCTAGTTGTGAACGAGGGACTTCTCATGTCACGACTCCTCAACGGATCTGAGAGGCTAGTTGTGAACGAGGGACTTCTCATGTCACGACTCCTCAACGGATCTGAGAGGCTAGTTGTGAACGAGGGACTTCTCATGTCACGACTCCTCAACGGATCTGAGAGGCTAGTTGTGAACGAGGGACTTCTCATGTCACGACTCCTCAACGGATCTGAGAGGCTAGTTGTGAACGAGGGACTTCTCATGTCACGACTCCTCAACGGATCTGAGAGGCTAGTTGTGAACGAGGGACTTCTCATGTCACGACTCCTCAACGGATCTGAGAGGCTAGTTGTGAACGAGGGACTTCTCATGTCACGACTCCTCAACGGATCTGAGAGGCTAGTTGTGAACGAGGGACTTCTCATGTCACGACTCCTCAACGGATCTGAGAGGCTAGTTGTGAACGAGGGACTTCTCATGTCACGACTCCTCAACGGATCTGAGAGGCTAGTTGTGAACGAGGGACTTCTCATGTCACGACTCCTCAACGGATCTGAGAGGCTAGTTGTGAACGAGGGACTTCTCATGTCACGACTCCTCAACGGATCTGAGAGGCTAGTTGTGAACGAGGGACTTCTCATGTCCAATGAAATCGTTAGTTTTCTTTGTCTACTGTTCTTTGGAATTTCTAAATTTAGTCTGCTTTTGGCCCTGCCACTACGTTCCTCGAGGAAAGCCTCGATCGAATTCATCAAATCTGTAACGATTCTCGTGCCACTGGATTATTCTACGAGGATGAACTGACTGAATTAGCTTTTCTGACTGCGCAGCAAAGGCAAAATTGTAGATTGAGCAAGTGGGAAGAACAATTTCAACACCCTTGTCAATGCAGATATTGCAGAATCGTTGTTGATGACTTGAAGAGTTTATCTATCCCACGACTGAAAGATGAGTTTGATAGAGGAATGAACTTCTTTGTGAGTCTTAATGGTTCTTGAACATGCTCACGATCTTTTCAGTATCTAATGCCTCGTAGGACTCCGAGACGCGTGATCGACACTATGAATCACATGATATCCACTGTATTCCGCATCGATTTAGTAAGTCGCAGAATCGTACCTCGTAGAAACTTAAAATTTGAGAGACCCTACTACGTGAGAAAGTTCATTCCGGCTAAGGGGATTGGTGCAGCAAGCCAAGCTATGGTTGGAGACACCAATGATGAACAAGTGAGGTCAGCGGAAAAAAAGAAAAAAAAATATGTTTCAAAAATTCTACTCCCGTCCGCTGTCCATTCACAATCTCTTCTATCCATTGATCTTCTATGGAATAGGAATACTTACAGCACTTTTATCGATCATTGTAGAGAGACTTTTCCATGTTTGCACGACGAAATTAGGCAAGAAGCCTTCAAACATCGGGCTACATCGCATGAGCAGGCAATTGGCGAGAAGTATCGGGTTTCGTAATCAAGTTACTGAATATATTCGGTCCTGATCAATGCTCATACCTACGATCACTGAAAATACGAAATAAAGAAAATGATTGTTTTTCGACGTAAGCTTATCGTGAACCGATTTACCCTCGATAAATTGCCTTTCCTTCTTTCGATCTTTTCCTCTCACTTCTCTCCAATGCCATCCATTCGATTCGTCGTCGATCGAACTAAGGTGAAAACGAAGAACAGAGATATAAATCTAGAATTTGGACCACTAATCATTTAAATCATTCCAAAGCAGAGAAAGGTCAAGCTAACCATCAGCTCATTAGGATCGGGGAATGATCCACTCACGTAAGATTACGATAAGATTACGGTAGATAGGTCAACGTTCCTTCTCAGTGTGTCAACGACACAATCTGCATCGGACGACTACGATGAACTACCGAAGACTACGAAAGTGAGTGATCTTTGATCTCTGATTCTTGACCTCTCACAGGGTTTCCGCACTCTCATCCATAAATCTCGTGCGGCCGATAAGCAAAGAGCGAAGAATGTGGCGAAATTTGTTCAGGGGGAGGCAGCTTCGGTGATCTTTGATCTTTGACCTTTGATCGAACGTAATTTAGACTGAATCTGGACTAAGTTCTCCTCCAACAGAAGTGTTCTCAATCACACCCGAACAAGAGCATGTGTGAGTATTCTATATAGCAGAGGAATACTGTAATATTATTATCTATTGATTCCATGAACTTGTAGTCGTCAGCCCTTTCGGATCAGTCAGACAACAAAGCTATCTCTGACAGCAAGACGATTGCTGAGACCTCGGTAAGGCACGTATACTCTGATTCGGAAGGGAATATCTGACCTGCAGAGGATGCTGCTCTATTATGTGAAGAGCAGCCAAATTTGTCCTCTAACGAACGGATAAAGTGAATCTATAGAAAGGTTTTGGTCAACACAACAGTTGTTCACGGCCGTTTGGCGCGAAAATTGTTGGCAGAGCGCCAGAATACTCTTTCCCCTCATATCTATGTGTCTTTTCCGTCTCTCATCATGAAAAGAGGCAGAGGCGCATCTTTCTCTCTCCCTCTTTAATCTGTTCCTCTTTCGCTCCCTGCAAATATAGAGATGATGGGATGTCATATGATCGAGCCAATAAATACTTATTCCTAAAATATCTTGTAATTTGCAGACATGCCACGTTTAGATATGCCAAACATCTAGAGTCGCATACTATAAATGAAAGATTCCAATTTATTACTTCTTGATCGTTATTAGTTTTTCTTGCTAGTTTTTTATCTGAAATACTTTCACAAATACACGAAATAATTTTATTTAGATTCTTTTATCTGAAAAAAGACTGAAAAAACTCAGTTCATGATACACCTTGGCGCGAAAATTGGAGTATGGTAGTGGTATGCAGCGGTTACTTTCGTCGTTCAAAAAACACTTTGTTTTCTTTTGAGTTTTTTCTCGTGTAAATAATGTATTGTTAGTGAGCAGTTTTGTATCTGGTTTTTCGTTTGCGCTAAATATACCTCTTAATTGACCACAGTTCGCGAATACTCGTCAATTTTAGCAAATATCCGAGATCGCAGATTTTGTTTAATCATGTTCGTGCTTCCTTTTAAATCTTTCGATATTCATCTTTTCCAGATGGCTTCGGCTGCCGAAATGGGTGAAATGGAACCAGTAGAGCCAGTAGAGTCTGCTGAGTCTGCAGATCTTGTAGAGTTTGTAGAACCAGTTGAACCTGTCCCTGGAGATCCTATGGAGCCTGAACGGCCTCTTCCCGAAGTAGCAGCGTCCGTTGATCCCGAATCAGCTGGAACAAGTGACGTGCCGTCCACTTCTACGACTTATCCAGTGGAAGATGCACCTGTTACTACTCGAACCCTACGAGTGAGAGGACCCAAGAAAGTTGTACTGAGTCCTGAGGTGCCTAAACCGAAGTCTCCCAAGAAGACTCCACCACGGAGACCTCGTGAAACCAGAAGGGTGCGACAGGAAAGTGAAAAGAGAAGCGAGGATAGTGCCGAATCAGAGGAGACTGCAGAGGAGAGGCGGAAGAAGAAGGAAGAGGACATACATGCTCGTGAGTGACTTTCCTGACTTTCGTGAGTGACTTTCCTGGGTGGATTTCTCAATCAAACCTAATAAATCCAGTCTACACTTCTAAGGGTTAGAATGGGTGATTGCCCTCCTTTTTTGTACACGCATTCATGTATTTTCTACTAATAAACCACATTTGCAGTTACCTACACTACACGTCCACGCAAGCCCAATTTCCTAAGTGAGTGGCAATTTCTTTGTTATTTTTTCCTTCAAACTTTTTACTTGCTATTTAAGATTGCTGCTTCGTCTGCGATGATGACTTTGAAGCACCGAAGAAGACAACGTTGAAAGTAAAGGTTGGTAATCGTAATTGGCATGAGGATTTTTCGCGAACATACCCGGTTTTCCAACACTTGTATGAATGAAATATATTCATTCTATTCAGAAGGAGAAGCCTGTAGACGACAATGAAGGAACGAAGGAGATAGATAAAGGAACGGCGAATGATGAGGGAACGGTGAAGAAGGAAGAGAATGGAGATGATGCGAGTATGGAAGAAAAAGAAGATGATGCGTATATGTACGTTACGTGTGCCTTCAAAAATTGGTGAGTAACTGGTAATTTTGTTAAATCCGGAATAAAATAAACAAATCTATTCCAGCTCTCAAGTGATGCACAAGAAGTGCGCTGATGAGTTCGTTTGTTCAGAATATTCACCGAATCAAGCAAAGGTTGGTTTCCGAATACTTATCACTCATACAAAATCCACTTCAGTTATTGTTCCTATTGGACGGTCCTGTTTGCCCAGCGCATGTCTGCTGGCACTGTTATGAGGAAAGGATGAAGAACACATCACGATTTGGTGAGAAAAGATTTAAGATGAAATACTTTGTCGTTGTGATCAACAGTTTGTTCTACATGTTAAAGCAGTGATCGAAAAGTATGTAACCCATGTCAACTGCTTCGAGGTGGTTTTCTCTGCAGTTTCTTTATCAATTGGTCTAATTTTTTTCCTACATGCATCTGAGCCTACCAGACGTAGGAAAAAATCTGTCGCAAGGGCAATCGATTGCTGTCGGGCACCTTTCTAGAAATCAGTGTCGGGCACCTAGGTGCCCGAAATAAGGTGTAGTTGACATGACTTTTCGAACACTGTGTTAAAGCGATTTCATCGATAACTAATAAATATGCAGGAGAATTGATTGACTGCGAGAAGTGTGTGAGGAGCTTCCATATCGAGTGCCTTCCCGCTGGATGCAAAATCACTTCTACGCTTGGGGTATCATTCTAATTACAAATTGATTAATTGCAATTAGTGATAATATTAATCTATTTGTCAGAAGAGAAAGTCATTCGTGTGTCATGAGCACTCGATCGGCACTAAAAAGATATCTCGAAAAATGAGGACGAAATATTGCACGGAATGTGAACAACTCTGTCTAGGTTTGTTGCCAATTCTATGGTTCTCTTATTGGAGAATGATTTTTCAATCACAATCTTGAATTTCCAATTGTCTATTCTTTCCACATACTCTCTCGTAGACAAAGCGGTGCAAATGCTTTGTTTGTCTTATTGAAATTTCGGAACATTTTGCAATATGAAAGCTCTAGTCAATTTCATTTCTTCTTAACAAGATAAATAATCTGTATGTTGTATGTTGAGGTGATGAAGTATCAAAGGATGATCCCAATTGGGAGACTCATCCGAAGAGGAAGATGGAGTGCAAGCAATGTACGAATGTCTTCCATAGAGAATGTGCATTCCGGGAGGTCAGAGGAGAGGGAGCAGAGTCATACGAAGTTAGTTTATCACTAATCTTTACAAATATGAAAATAAAAAAGAGTTATACAAATATTTGAGTAAAAATGTTTGCTTCAGTATGACACATGCCCGTATTGTCTGATAGGAGGAACTATTGTGGCCAATCAGTACGTGCAAGCATATTATCCATACAAGGTCTTCAACCTCAAAGCCGGGTATGCTCACATGTCAAGAGATTTCCTCGCGTTATTTATAGTGTTATTTATTGTAATTCCTCGAAGTCTAGATTAGCAAAGCTAAGATGCTGGCAATTGGAGTCATGTGTCATGTGTCTATTTTTCAGTTATTACCCTGCAGTGACTCTTGCACTGAAGGATGTCCCGAAGGACGTCGCCAGAAGAATAGGAGACAAATATGGAGTACTGGGATATATTCCCGTCAAGTGGATGTGGAATGAGCTTGATGCAAAGGGGATCACCTACTACAATATGGTTCATAAAAGGTACGTTTTCGTGGCCCGAGGTCGGATGAGATCTTTACGACTCGAGAGACAATTGTTATATCAGAGAACATATTGCAAAATAGTTCTCATCTGACCTAGTGTCGTTTTCGTGAATAGATCGTAAGGTATGGTGATTTTTTTAATGTGCGGTAAATTTCAGCCAAGTGCAGAGAATGACTCTCAAGTGCGGTAAGAACATTTGTGAGAAAAAATGGAAAGATGGTGAGACATTTTTGCATGTTATATCATATTTGTTATGAGTATATAAACTATATGTTTAAAAACACTTTTTTATTCCAGAGCTGATGAAGGCATCAGTCAATTTCAAAGCTCCGACTCGTCCGATGGACTATGATGCAATGAGAAAGACGATTAAGATTATTCGTGTACCTTGACTTATATATTTACAGCACCATCAATGCACATACGAGCTTTTTCTTTGATTCAAGCGTTAACGATAAGAATATCTGGTTTTCAGGAAAATGTCTACACGAAAGGCGTGCAGCGCATTCTAAGAAAAAAAGACGTCAGTTTGTTTAATCTTTGGAATAATTGTATGTTGTCAGATCCGATTTCGACCTATTAATTATTATATTTCAGCTGGAAGAATGTACGTGCGAACCAGATAAGAACGGTGTCAAGTGCAATGATTTCGATTGTCATAATCGAGCTTCTTGCTTTGAATGCCCCACGGTAAATAGTCTTCATATTATTTATCCTTTAAAGGTGCTTCTAATTAGAATCTAACTATTGCTATTCTAAGTTCAATATGGAATTCGAAATTGTACAAAATGAATAATCTTTTGATTATTGTCAGACCTGTGACGAAGCTGAGGGAATTAAATGTGCTAATCGAGAGATGCAAAGAGCAGATCGACCGACAGATATGTATGAAGTCCGTGTGGCCGGGAATGGAAAGGGATTGGGAGTATTCGCCACAAGGTTGATTAAAAAGGTTTGTGATTGAATTGGTTAGTCTATTGGGAAATGCAGAGATGAGATGTGCATGAATGATCCAGTAAAATGTCTTCGACCTTCTAGATTTGAATATAACCATGTTCTGGCCGGCTTCAAAGGGTTTATGATTAGCAATAAGCGCATTGACTTTGTTTACAAAAAAAGTCACTTGAGACGTTGCGGATCCGTTCTGGGGTCCTACTCTTGAATTGTACCGTGAGTCCGATACTCGTCCGGTTGCCCTGATGGATGAATATCGCCTTGAAATGTCTTATATCTCAGGGTAAATTCCTGTTCGAGTATGCGGGAGAACTGATCAACCAGGACGGACAGAAGATGTAAGTTAATCTAATATTTTGCAATAAATATTTTATTTATTTAAACTGTGTTTCAGACGTGTGCATCGAACTAAATTACTTCGATCGAATGATGAATGGACGTACATGATGGATCTTAAAGGAACGAGTTACATAGTGGATGCACGATTCAAGGGATCAGACGCCCGGTATGAATGAAGTTACTTGATTTGTTGGATCTTCTGTGATTTTGGCCCACTCTTTTTTCACAGAATATTGCCTCCCTTTCATTCTCATTTCCTTCCCCATCACACGGAGAGAAAAGATCCGATTTGTTTAGATTCTGGCTTTGATAACGTACACAATTGAGATTAAAAATTTTACTAATTTAACTTCAGATACGTAAATAATTCGTGCGATCCGAACTGTGAAGTGTCCTGCACCGAAATACCCGTTAAAATCCTCAATGCCGATTCTGCTATGGTCAGTTTTATCTTTTCTAAATCATACGATCTATATTTCATAAATATTATTGTATATCATAAATAATGATTTGAGTATGAGTCGAGACTGAAAGTGATGGCCAAGAAAGACATTCAGTCAGGAGAAGAGATCACGTTCGCATACGGACTATTCAAGTATGCCCTTTTCATTAAGAAATTTATGTTATGGGAAACTTATCTTTTAACGTTGTTTCCATGAGCGGAGTAATAATGTATTGATCCGATTTGTCTTGTATTGGTAAGCAGTTTCCATCCGAAGATACAGCCAAATGCTATGAAAAATAAAAGCAGCCATCTGTCCTAACGATTTTTTGTAGCCCATTTTTCTTTTTCAGTATTTTCTTTTTTTTCTTATCGGTTGATTAATTGCAGAACTGAAGACATGGCGATGGATGCGTGCGTGTGTGGAGCTGATAACTGCAAGGGGAAGTTGGGAGAGAAGAAGAAAGAAGATGACAGTGACAATGAGAGATTCGATGATAGAGAGGAACTGGCTATGGAGCCTGATGTCAGTCAATCAATCCTACATTACCATTGCAATTCATGAACCTTACGACCATGTTAGGCATTATTGTACTATTGAGTAATGAATGAGTAATTGAGGAGGATATGTCCTCGGAGTCAGAAGGTGGTTTCGTTCCTGATTCTTCCGACGACGAAGCCAATCGTCAAACGAATGATGATGAAAAGGAGAATAAGGTGGACATTTTTATTTCATTAATAGAGTAATTTATTTCATTATACCCTTATTGGAAACTATTCCGGAATTCCAATAGTGAGAACAAAGGATTCCCTCTCTCTCATTCCTTTCCAATAAGAGACCTATCCCGGTGGGGCGATTTCCAATAGCTTATTGGAATTCCAATAAGAAATACCGTATCATTCGGAGAGAGGAAACAATGGGCGAGCGGTTCAAAATATTAATGGAATTCCATTAGCTTATTGGAATTCCAATAACAAGTCATTTCCAATAAGCAACCACCCTCATTATCGCGCGCTATTGGAAATGGGAGGGAGAGAATGATCATTTCTAATAACGAAAATTTTCCAATAAGGGAACTCTATTCATTAATAATCTAATTCCTTACATATATATAATATATATTACATTTGTTTTAAATACTTAAATTTCAGAGGAGAAAGAAGAAGGCGTTGAAGAGGATGAAGAAGACTGTTGAGAAGAAAGCGACGATTACGAATAAGTGAGTTAATGAGAGGATTTACACTGAAAAGTGCTGTATTCTAGTTTGGTGATAGGCAATTCAACATTATGAGGAGCTGTTATGCCAATTTATGTACTATTTGGCTCGACCTTTCCTCTTTAGGCAACTCAGTGTGTCGGGGCGAAACGTTCCGAGTGATTAACGAATGCATTGCAGACGTCGTACCTCAATGGGTGGTCCCTCTGGCTCACGCGATCGTGTTCCTTCCAAGAGAAGAAAGTGAAGAGACGACGTCTCGGTTCCAATTCCCTCCCCCTCCCGTCATAATTTATCTATTTACGATTCCCCGTCTACTATTTTCCTGTCCATACTATTCCCAGTCATCGCAATAATTATGTCAACGATTTATTTATCCACGGTTCCTAGCATTAATTCTGCTTTCCTGCCCTGTCCCTTCTTATCTTTCATTTTACCATCATTTTACTCACTTTCATATTAGAAACCCAATTATCCCATTTCCCTTTCACTTGGAGCTCAAACTCCACCTACTCCATTTTTTTATATTATGAAAAGCTGTCCAGTTTGTACTTTCAATTGTCTAAATTTTCGCTTGTGTAACCTCACATCTGATGATAATTAACGATTGGGAATGCAATTTTTATCTGAATAAAGTTTTACGGAACATTTTCAACAGTGCTGCAAAAATTCGAGAGATGAAAAATTAAAAACAGTTTGCGATGCACCCACATCCACGAGTGAAATTACGGTAGTTTCAATTTTTTCCAGTTAAAATTCCAGTCGAAGTCATAATGGATTCATTCGGTTTTCCTTAGTTTTTCTCAATGTTTTACGTTCAATTATCAAATTCCGATGGTCACGCATCGTCTGACTTTTTATGACGGTTGTAATGTTGAGATCGACCTCTGATTCGGTCCGTTAATGCTGCTGGCCGGTCGATTTCTCACGCTCTTCCTTCTTCACACCGCCTACGTTATCCATCGCCGCTTCGCGCTCTCAACCAACGCGATCGCACACGATTTCGGCCTGTCAACAGCCGAATTAGGCACGTTTACACCTTTCGAAATAGTATTCCCGCCCTGACCACGGCCTTGAAAAGATTGTTTATTGTTCACAGTGAATCCCTCGAGTCGTCTGGGCTGAGGCTGCGCTCGTTCGAGGTTTTCATGTGTTTTCAGCGGTGTTCTAAGCGATGGTCGGCTACAATCCCGAGCCAATTTCGGGGAAGGAATTATCGACGAGCGACCAGAGTGAAGCCGGGCTCGCATCGGGCATTGCTACTAGAGCCATTATTCAGGTTTGATTTTTCTTATTTTCTGGGCTGATGGTTTTTAATTGAATCTCAATCATCTGACTGCGTACTTTGAAATCAAAATACTTTGGGCTTCATTGACACGCTACTTCCTTTCATACTTGCTAATTTCATCCATTTCCAGCCTCTCGATGTGCTTAAGATTCGGTTCCAACTGCAGGAAGAGCCGATTGGTGGCAAGAGATCTGGCAAGTATCGGGTATGTTCGCATTTACCCACTTTTATTGCGAGCAACATCTATCTCTTTCCCTCGCATTTCATTGATACGTGCTCCAGAGTAGGTGGTGTAGAGAGGCGATTAGCGTCATTGTTGTTATGATGTTTCCTATGCAACGAAAGGAGTGTGTACGCGTGACAATGATTCGCCGTGGCGGCGAGAGTACACTAGGCCAGTGGTCAATAGTCGTTCTTTCCAGGGTGTAATCCAATCGGTCCGACTGATCACGCGAGAAGAGGGAGTACATGCGTTCTGGAAGGGACACATCCCGGCTCAGGTAATGGATCAATCTAACAATCTATGAAACATGATTGATACTGGCACAGGTCGATCTACAATAGTATAGTAATAAACATACATTTTTGTTCCTACCGGGCCGGTAATCAGATCACTGTATATTTGATAGAATCTGTCATCAGGCCGCAGTATATCCACTAAAAAATCGGTTTTAAGCCATTAGACCTCTGATTTTTGTGTCAGGCCACTATATATTGTTGGTCCCCGGTAAGCAATGAAAATGTATGGTAATAACCGTACATTTATCTACAGGGTCTCTCGGCAGTATATGGTCTAGTGCAATTCGCTGCCTTCGAATGGTTCAGCAAGCAGATAACAGTTAATGCGCGAGGATTGGGGAAGGCCGGAACCGATTTCATCGCAGGTACTTTTATAGTTTTCTATATATATCGCTTGGTCACCCATATCCCCGTGTTTTCTAGAACATGAATCACACGATAAAAATCTAACTTTTCTGCTTCCCCTACGCAATAAGATCAACAGTTGTATGAGTCAGGGATTAGATAAGATTAGGTGATAACTTGAACTTGAATGAATCAATAATCGATGCCTCATCTACCGTACTCGTTCAGGCGGAATAGCCGGCTCGTTGGCGATGACTGCAGCAATGCCGCTGGATGTGATCCGGTGAGTAGTGTGGTGAATGTGGTGCAGCGAGTGCGGACTACCGGGCGACGTTCTCAAGCTTACTTATCTTCTTGCTTCCAGAACGCGTTTGGTGGCGCAAGCGCAAGCGGCCGGAGGTGACGCGGACGGCACGCGGCCAGTGGCGTACAGGTAAGAGGAGGGGGGTACGGTAGTCTGATCTTTGATCTTTGTTCCTTGTAGAGGGACGATGCATGCGATGGTGAAGATAGCGAGACGGGAGGGCCCGATTGGATTCTTCCGTGGATGGTTGCCGAGTGTGGCACAGGTGAGCTAAGAAGATCTGAATAGTTTGTAGAAGTTTAGACACATGTGATGTCGAGATGAAAATAATGAACTTAATTTATTGGCATATAATTGAATTTATAATCGTGATTGTTCCATTCACTAGATCTATTGAATTTAGTTGATTTCTTCATTATTGAATTGTTGATGAAACTGAATAATCGCAGGTCGCTCCGTACACCGGACTGCAGTTCTGGTTCTACAATGCCATTTGTACTAGGTTATTTCATTTCCCTTTTTTTAAATCTACAATAATATTGATAATAACTGTTTGATTTCAGACTGGACGACCTCACGGGTCAGCATGACGCAAAGCTGAACCAATTTGTGAGCGGAGCTTCTGCGGGTGAGAATGATCTTTGATCTTTGTTGTCGTGAATTCGATACTTCGCTTCGTTTAGATTTGTACCGTGACTCAGTAGATCACAGATTGAGTTCAGCGTGAAATTTTCAAGAAATGTTGTTTGATCTTTGATCTTTGAACTATGTTCATGTCCCAGGCACATTAGCGAAGACGGTACTCTACCCTTTGGATATGGTGAGGCATCGACTGCAGATGAATGGATTCCAGGTTTGAGCTATTTTATTTTTATTTAATATGAAGTTGGGCAAGACCGAAAAAACTGCGTACAGACGGATTCATAGATGAACTGTGACACAAAGTTTCCTGCTACTTGAAATTTAACATGTTTCCCGTTTTTTTGTGATCCAAATTAAAACGCGTTCTCTGTAAGAATGGGAGGGGTGTGGCACAAGGCTTCAAAATGCTCCGATCGAGCTGAACTTTTTTTTGGGAACTCCCCAGGGGTCAGGTACACTTCTGGCAACATTTCATGTTGATCCATGCGTTTCATGCATGAAAAATAAATTTCAGCTTTGACCCTCATGTGATATACCATTCGATAGAGCATCAAAAGGTAAGTCTAAACCTCACTTTTGAGCCCGTTTGGACTAAATGTGTTCGAGAAAAAGTCGAAAAACACCATTTTTCGAAGGTTTTTGACTTGTTAAAAATCAAAGATCGAATTTAATCTTTTAGTCTTTGTGTTCATTGGATTCCTCGTTGAATTCTGCATATGTCAGAATTTTTGAACATGCCAATATCGGAGCTCATTGTTGTCATGGACGCTATTTTGTTGAGCGCGATCAGCCATTCCGGCAGTGATGCGCGTCTGTGAATGATTCCTTTTCCGGACTCTCCGACGCCGGTTCGAATCCGCCTCCCTGTATGAGTGTTTTGCCGCATTTTTAGACTTCATTTCCCCATTTCTCGTCATGGTTATTATTATGGTTATCCGCGGGGCAAGAGGGAGGAGGCGGGGCAAAGCCCCGTAATACCAAATCCGCTCCGCTATCCACATCCCTAGTTATTAACATGCCTTACTGTTGAGAGCATTGTGAAACGTTTTAATGCATGAAATACAATAGAATTTGTATTGTGTTACATGAAAATTTGTTTGTTTCAGTTCTTGTTCTGTTTCATAACGCATAATTCATAAATTCAATGCTCCTCAATGCTCAATGCTCAATGTTCAATGCTCCTTAAACAGTTTTATTTTCGGTTTTGTGCTCCTATTCCTCCTATAAAAGATGGGTGAGTTCATCCCAGAATCATCCGCATGTATCAGGACATGCTGTGGACGTATCTCCCCCTTCTCCTCGCCGCTCTTATCCTTCCGACTGATGAACGTCCGATGCCGGGAACCGATTCTCAGAACGTCGTCGTTGGTGGAAAAGTAAGTAGCGTGACAGCGTGAGCGTGACAACTTCTGGAGGAAATCAGCCAAGAAAGATGACCGGAAATCTGATGACGATGGTCTCTTCTCTTGTCCCGAATTGACTTGCAGTGAATCATTCGAATCGATGGAGGATCTGGATGCTCATGTTATCGAAGCTTCAGATTTCACATTCTTCGATCCCTCCATTCACGACAAAAGCGAATTCTTCGATCCTCCAGAAATTGAGGAGGATTGCAAGATGGAAGAGGATGATTATCATTCAAGCAAGGAAGAACTATTCTAATCACAGTCTTTCTTTACGACATGAAACTCTTCGAATCGAATAAACTTTTTAGTTTATAAACATGACGAGAAATGGGGAAATGAAGTCTAAAAATGCGGCAAAACACTCATACAGGGAGGCGGATTCGAACCGGCGTCGGAGAGTCCGGAAAAGGAATCATTCACAGACGCGCATCACTGCCGGAATGGCTGATCGCGCTCAACAAAATAGCGTCCATGACAACAATGAGCTCCGATATTGGCATGTTCAAAAATTCTGACATATGCAGAATTCAACGAGGAATCCAATGAACACAAAGACTAAAAGATTAAATTCGATCTTTGATTTTAACAAGTCAAAAACATTCGAAAAATGGTGTTTTTCGACTTTTTCTTGAACACATTTAGTCCAAACGGGCTCAAAAGTGAGGTTTAGACTTACCTTTTGATGCTCTATCGAATGGTATATCACATGAGGGTCAAAGCTGAAATTTATTTTTCATGCATGAAACGCATGGATCAACATGAAATTTTGCCAGAAGTGTACCTGACCCCTGGGGAGTTCCCAAAAAAAAATTCAGCTCGATCGGAGCATTTTGAAGCCTTGTGCCACCCCCTGTGGAAGACCATCCCGCTTTTACGGAGAATGCGTTTTAAATGCACAACCATAATTTAGAGGGATTATACACTTTGCGCAACCTGAATCATGCGGGTGACAATATTGGCTGGATTCAATTTCTGAATGTTTTCTTGCAGCGGTGCTCCAAATTCGGATCGACCTCTGACTATTCACGTGGAATGGTTCGATCTGTGCTGCATATTGTGAAGATGGAGGGCATGCTCGGATTGTTCAAGGTACGGTAGTCGGGATACGGTATCCATCCTGGGTTACCACGGTAGCTATTCGATATTTTGTCAATTTAGGGTCTGTGGCCATCACAAATCAAAGCAGCGGCGAATTCTGGCTTCGCTTTCCTTTTCTACGAAATGTTCTGTGACATTCTGAGAACGAGAAAGGATCATTAGATTGAGTAGTGATTATGTATCCCATCTTGCTAATTGATTGCCTATTACGATTTTATTCAGACCTTCAGTCTAGATAGAATAAGCTACGAGTCCTAGTCAATCCTCTGATTGCATAGTGATGATGTCTCTATCCCCCGAGGAGCTTGTGTTTTGTTATTTTTGTTTCCTTCTAAACCCTGTTTTTTTCTATGCGATACCGGTGATTTCTTGGTTTTGTAAGCTCATGACTGTTTTTCGATCGAAAATATCATATAAGATTGTTCCCAAGTGGTTGTAACTAGTAAATGCGGTGATGTGTTTTTAGCAAATAATCTATGTATATTAGATTGTCTCATCAACCTGGATCTATTATATTAGAGTCTTTGAGATTATATTTGTTTTCCCTGTTAGGTGTGAATTCAAGCTTGTGTTTCTTGTTGTAAGCTGCAATTTCGTGCCTTTCTTTTGTTAGGAATAGATTGTTCATAATAAACTATGTTTTCTTATATCCTTTTATCGATTGAGTGTCATCGTCGCTACAGTATACTGAACACAGACAAGAGTGCCGTGGTCAGAAAGGGAAATAATTGATAATCATTGTCCGAACCTACCGTAACCCTCTAACATTGCAGGATGGTTCGTAACAGCGCACGCCAGCGCACTTACCGTATCCAAGCTGTTGCTAGGAGCGGCATCTGATCGATTGTCACCCAAGAGGTACGGTAGCGAGTGATCGATTAGGGACTACCGCAATCTCTTCCAGACTTCTCATCGCTCCTCTCCTTCTGCTGGGCACTGCATCGTTGCTGCTGTCGGCAACGAGTAGCAAGGTAATTACAGGGATGGGGAGGGGCAAATCTGGCGCATCTAGGACGCACGAAATCATCATAGTCATTCAGATGGTCCTCCTTGCCGTTATCGTTGCCTCGGCTGCACTGCAGGGTGCTGCGTGGCCCGTGTGTGTCGCCTATCTTCAGAGAGTGAGTGTACGGTAGACGATAGACTATCAAGAGGTGATAAGGTGATAGGATCCAACTGCATAAACCTATCTATCTATCGTGACTTATGCTTGTTGGGAGTGGAATGAATACAGAAGTAATAAGCTATGGGTTATCCAGTTACGTGCATGTGTCAAAGCTGATTTGTGTACCGTTCCATATTGGGAAGGCAACTTTGAAAATCGATAGGAAAAGCTAACTCTGCTTCGATCCACTTTGGGGCGCACATCATGAATACAAAAAAGAAAGTGTTCAGTGGCTGGACGGTGGCCCGATGGGAGTGCTCTTCTCCCTTCTCTCATCGACAACTACAGTAGGAGGACTGACGCTCGCTTTCCTCGCGGGAGACGAATGGAGAGGAGTGGCGGAGAGGATTGGTCAGTTGTAGGCACTCGAGACAATGGATACATTAGTTTATCTATCAACTCGAAAGAGGTAATGCTACTGTGAAACCGAAGATTGACAAGTTACAATTGTTAGGCATCTAGGCAGTGAATCGGAGTTGTTATAGTTAGGAGATGAATAGTGTGGGTCTACAATTCACCATCTTCAAATGGATCCTTCGATCAGGTTATTCATCGTTCATCCTCGCTCTCTTCTCGTGGTTCGTATTGGATGACAGGAAGGAGAGACGTGGAGATGGAAGGAAGAAGGAGGGAGAAGGTGGGTGGTTGTTTTAAAATTGATAGCCTGTGTCAATCGGAAATTTCGTTCTCGATTGAAAGTGATTATATGCGCAGCGAGAGATCTGGCGATATGATTATCATTGTGACAGCTCTATCTGGTTATTAGAACATACTTCTTGCGATGGAGAGAGTCAATGATTGAAATTTGGAAAGTGGTGCTTGATGTTCCATTTTTCTAAAGCTCATGAAAGAGTTCAATTAATATCTTCAGATTTCCTCTCATCACTCAAATCGATAATTGGCAGTGGTGCAGTGTGGAGGCTGTCGATACTGTACGGATTAGCCATGATGGTGAGTTACTGTAGCTCTGTTTTTAGGGTGCAGTATCTCGAATTTGACATATTCCGAGTTTGAGTGAAATGAGTTATCATGTTGATCTAGAATGTGCTGCGCTTCGTGTGCGTCGCATTGTATCTACGAAAATCCAAATAGTTAATAGTCCATCCTTGTGCAGTTATAACTAGTATTAATCAATAAAACCGTTTCCCATTTTACAGACGCGAACAATCGCTGAGACGTGGCTGCCCGTGTTCACGCACGATGCGTCCACGGTGCAGTTCTACTTCGAGATTGGAGGGTAAGTGGAGTGGGGTACTGTAGGGATAGTGTAACTGGTAGAATATCCAACTATTGATGATGTTATATTTTTGATTCGGAACATGGCGGAAGAATTGTTAAATTGTTTGAGCCTTTGTTTTGTGAGCACTGTGAAACCGTGGTTAAACAAGGAGATCTATGTCATCCGTCGAAAGATACAGCAGATACCGTATCGCTTGCAGTCTGATCGGTTCGCTGGCCTCTGGTGCAGCAGTGGACGCGGCCGCAAGTGCTGCAGCCATGGGAGCAGAACCGGCTGCGAGGTGAGGGATTACGGTAATCATCCGAGGATTACGGTAGTATCGATCGAAAGGGTTACGGTAGTATTTCAGGCATCTTCTGTGCGCGACGACCTTTGCGATGCTCATCGTTACCTCGTGGCTGGTTCTCGCCCTTGCGGATACGGTAGGTCAAGTTGAGCATACTGTAGTTGTGGATACAGTAGTGGTGGAGGGGTCGGCTGGTGTTTGATTCAAGATATCTATCAATGATTAAGATATTATGACCAATACTAATCTTATGAGCAGTATAAAACACGGATGAGCTAATCTGTCTGAAATTATATTTGTTTATTCGCTGCTCTGATCAAGGAAATATTGAGGTCAACACCAAATATACCACCTATGACAACCGCTTGAAACATGAAATCATCACCTCATTTACAGGAGACTTCAGCTCACTTTCTCTCTCTGGCCTCTCTCTCCCTCACATCGGGAGCAGCAGTGTATGCCTCCATCAACATTGCGTGTCTCGCGTGTGCAACCATGGCACCTGGCGGGCGCTCATCCGGCACCACAACGGCGCTAGTCAGCTTCCTTGCGCAGAGTGAGTGACGGGGAAGCTTGGTATGGAACAGTACGATTTGAAAAGCACTTGATCGTGAAATCTTTATAGAAGTATGTAGGCGGTTAGAGATTGTGCAGAACCAGCGTGATTACCATTTCTGAATATCTTCCTAAGACCAGGAATGGCAGATTTTTCAATAAATCCATGGAACAGTCGCCTCTAGAATAATAATTAGCCGATCTTTCTAGTCGGTTCGATCATCGCTGGTTCTCCCGTGGCGTGGTTGCTGCAGACTGCCGGAAGGGCCGCACTCGCGCCCGCATTGTCCATTGGAGTGGTCGCAGTCGCAGGCGAGTTGATCTTTGATCTCTATTCAGGGAAGAATCAATGAATCTTATGGTTGCTAGAAAGGTAAAAAAAGCCTTACAGAAAAATACAGTGAAATTGCAGGTGTCGCGTGGGCCAACAAGCCTTTCCTAATGGAGGAACGGGAGAATGAAGAGGAGATGAAGGAGAAATAGGCGTGTGATTGGTTGTAGATGTGAAGTTGATACCTCGATTGTTGATACATTGCCAGAGATTGTGCACGGTTGTGAGCTCTTATTTCACTTGTGACATGTTATTTATGCCAGCTGTGGGTGATAAATGCATTCATTTTTTTGTATTCGGAGACTACAGTACCCAATGCACAGGATCTGCTATGAGAATGAATGTATGAAGAAATGGATGAGGCATATGATCACATTCACAAATATGCTCCCTTTTTTTCAATTTTAGAGATTAAAAGGGAAAATATTCAGAAGAATAAAAATGTAAAAAAAAGTACTGAATCATGTTTGCACCCTAACTCTAAACTTGAAGTACTGTAATCCGAATGAAATTTCAAAATTAATTTTGAAATTATACGTTTTTCCGTTCTCGAAGTTTCATGTTTCTTTGTTTCTCTTTTAAGTTTCAAGTTTCTCATGGATTGAATCGTGATAATCCTCGGAATCAGCTTGAAATGGTCGCATATACATTTTTATTGCAGTGTTTTCGGTTTCGCTAGCCTCTCACGTCTGCTGCACGAGCTGCATCAGTCGTAGCGGTCGCAAGTCGAGGTGAGCAGCTCCTATATTCGATCGTAGTTGATCATTACTTGCTTCCAGATGATTCCTCTGGGCGTGGTTGCGGGATTCGCGGTAGTTCTCGCAATCGCCCTCAATGGTGCAGTCCATCACATTGAGGAGGGATATGTCGGAGTTTACTATCGGGTTTGTCCATTCCTAGTTTGAATGTCGTTTTCATAGGAAAATCCACCAGAACTGCAAACTTCGAATGCTGCATGTGTAGTAGATGTGAAACGCAAAACCTCCAAGTGACTCATATCGCAACAACAATGTTCCCAGGGAGGTGCACTGCTCTCGAAAGTCTCCAGTCCCGGCTACCACATCATGACACCCTTCATCACCAGTTTCCGATCCGTACAGGTACTTTAGACTTCCGTTGTTACCTGATTTTGGACATACTGCTCTGAACAATGTTCGTAGATTGTCATTTTGGTGTCTGATCTGATAGTAGCTACATTATGATTTGCGGGTTGAATTTGTTGTTTGATTAATGAATATCGATTAATAGGTTACACTGCAAACGGACGAAGCGAAGAACGTTCCATGCGGAACGAGTGGAGGAGTGATGATCTACTTCGATCGAATTGAGGTCGTCAACGTCCTCTCCGCTTCCAGTGGTGAGTAAGAATGCGATGAACGAGGGATGTGATATTATGTTTTGGTTATGATAACCTAATGGCGAGTAGGTTGCGGTTGGTAAGAAGGGCGGAATCAAAATTATTCAGAAGTATTTCGGATTTTCGATTCTGCCATGATTTTTAGTTTCTCGGTAATTTCATTACCGATATAATTCCTCGTAGTGATTCATTCGGAGAACCCCGGTTCTTAATAATAGAATATTGCTTGATTGGTTGATAAGTACTCCTCTTGCAGTGTACGGTATCGTGAAGAACTACACGACAGAGTACGATCGGACACTCATCTTCAACAAGGTGAAAACGATTTCATCAACTTGCTACCCCAACATTGGCAGCTTCACATTTGTTGATTAGCGAAGCAACTGTATTAATGATGTTAATTCTCACGATAGGGAGATATCCCACGATAGAAGCTTGAGGGTTCTTCAGATTGTTATAATTAATCTATTAATAATCTATCTCGTGATTAGGTGCATCACGAAGTGAATCAGTTCTGCTCTCGTCACTCCCTTCAGGAGGTCTACATCGATCTGTTCGGTGAGAAGGTTTTTTTTTATGTTGTTTGAATAATGTTTTGTTCGCGACATATGGTCACCATATGTCGATATGGTGCGCAAATTAGAGTATTTTTTCATGGCTCGAACAATTAGCATGAAACAGCTAATTCGCATGTGAAACTTGTAAGTTTTTCTTTATTTCGGGTTATCATTCAACCAACTATGGGTTCCCCAACCAAATCTAGTAGTAACACACAACTTGCGGGTTGCTCCACGCACTCCTATTCAACATGTTTATTGTGGTAACATATGCCAATCTTGACTCAATCTCAGATCAGATCGATGAGAATCTGAAGCGTGCCCTTCAGGAGGATCTGACAGTTATGGCACCCGGTCTGCTAGTGCAGGCCGTGAGAGTCACCAAACCCAAGATTCCTGAGGTGAGGCTAATTAAGCGTATGACAAATTCTGGGTTGAAGATTCGGGGTTTCGTGATATTCTTGAAAGCGGTACTCTTGCGTTTCCACACGCTGTTTGTTATCTGGTGATTGCTAGAAAGTCAATAAGTCTATCTCTTTGTTCTTGAAAAATATTTCGATGTTCACACACTTTCTGAATCGGAAAGTGAAAGATTTTGAAGATTTTGTATTGCATCATCCATAGCCAATCATTCCCTCCCCTCACAGGCGATTCGTCACTCGTACGAGCAGATGGAAGCGGAGAAGACCAAGTTGATGGTCGCCACCCATCATCAGAAGGTTCGGATTTGTAGTTTGATCTTTGATCTTTGTAGTGTGTAGTTTGATCTTTGATCTTTGTAGTGTGTAGTTTGACCGAATGAGATTGCATCATCTCTTTGATTGCAGGTAGTCGAGAAGGAGGCAGAGACGGAGCGCAAGCGGGCTGTCATCGGTGAGTGGTTGTAGTTTGTGGTTTGATCTTTGTACCTATTCGAGAATTTGTAGTCTGATGTTTGATCTCTACAGAGGCGGAGAAGCTTGCCCAGGTGGCCTCCATCCAACAGGCGCAGATTGTGCACGAGAAGGAGACGCAGGTGAGGAGAGGGGATTGATCTTTGGTTTTTGATAGGGTGTTGTAAAATTGTGAAACTTTATTGGGGTGTACTTGTTTGTTTTGGTGAATCTAGGAAACGTTACTATCAATGATCTGGGAATCCACGAAATATGAGATGAACTTGAAACTCAAAAAAGGTCGTTCAGTTTACTACTGATTGACATTGAGGAACGCGGTGTGAAGCCTAGCAGAGCTAACATGGTAGCATAACACCTTTACTAGTATTGTATAGCATATTGATCACTGCAGGTGACGATCTCCCGTCTGGACGACGAGGCGCATCTGGCGCGTCAACGAGCGCACGCTGACGCACAATTGTACAATGCACAGCGAGAGGCCGAAGCGAACAGACTCCTGCTGACGCCGTGAGTGAGATTGACGCACTTGTAGTGATTGCAAAGAGTACATTCGAGAAGTGGGACAGGACGTTTCAGAATTTTGAAATTGGGCCAGATTTCAAGAAGTGACACGCGAGGTTGAGGTTTCGCTATTAGTACAAGGATCGTCAGTATGATGTAGGGTTTATTTTGCTGATCTTCCTATCAAAAGTATTCTTTAATTAAAAATAAAATAATTTCAGTGAGTATCTCGAGCTGAAACGTATCGATGCGATTGGGTCGAACAACAAGATCTACTACGGTAACGAGATACCCAATGTAAGTGAGATTACGGTAGCGGGGATTGATTATTGATTGATTGCTAAGCTGTCAACAGTAGTACGTTCTAGATCTTCCTGCCCTCGGATCTGACTGTCGTGGCTGCAGCTGCAGCTCCTGCAGCACCTGCAGCAGGCGCAGCTGATGCGACAAAAGCGAAGAAAAGAAGATGAGAGGAGTACGGTAGTCCCTCCTCTCCTCCCTGTAGATTCCCGTTGATCTACCTCCTTCCATTCCTGTGAACGATGCTATTAATGTATAGAAGATTCCGATGATATGTATCCTGTGTAGGCACTGAATCCCCCGCTGTATTTATGTTTCCGGTTATCCATTTCCGATTCCTGTTTGAAGGCCCCCGTAAACATGTACATCCATAGCCCGTTGTGATCTCATTTCAATTCTAATTTGTGATATTGATAAATTATTCATATTATGAAGACTCCAAAAAGAACAAAATCGTTTGAGTCGAGGTGGTGTACTTTGGGTCTGCTCTTTGTCTCTCTTGCCTACCGTAGTGAAAGCCACGAACGGGCGCACCACAATTCCCTCCTTTAGCCCTCACATTGTCTCTCCAATGGCCTTTGTGTACTTTTTGCCTCGTCTGAAGAGTAATTGCTATTTTTCTGGCTTTTCTTTAGGTCTTCTATTATAGTTTCCGCGTTTTATAATTATAGTGATCGAATCGTGTTCCATTGTTACTGGAGCGAAGAGACCATTCGATTGGTGGTAGGGCAAAATGGTCTTAGCCTACTGACTTATCATAATTACTGATAAACCGAACTGCAGTCTAGCTTAATTTTATGTTTTTGTTTTTCCAATAGGTTTGGGAGACATATTGAATTCCCCGTTCCTTCCTTGGTTTGTAGCGCAGGTGAAACATAGCTCTCGCTTGTTCAAATTGCTCCTCTCCACTTACTCGAAAGGTCACTCTCGCTGACCCATTCTTCCCTCTTCGCGTTCATTTTTTGCACACTTCACGTTTAGATCCTCGTCTTCTCCAACCTTTTCTTACCCCGTTCGTAGCGCGTTCCGTATTTGAACAGTGATATGCCCCTTATGGTCTCTATTATCACTCAGATTGCTTGTTATTACATGCGTGTCCTTGTTGTTTACTGACACATTCTTTCGTTAATTATCGATTGATTCTCAGGGTTGTAACCTACCGTATTCCTCAGTCGGCGATCGACAGTAGCAGTAGATCATGTACCTGCGGCGGTACATCAGCCGGCGGTAAGTCGGAGTCTTGAACGGATCTTCAATCCTACCGTATTCTTCGAATATCAATTGGTTGCAGATACATCACCCTGGTACAGTATGCGGGCGCCGCTTTCTTCATCTACCTCCTGTATACTGTATTCCTCTCGGGACGATCGACCAGTCACCAGGATGCTTTTCCTGAACCACTCGCGAGAGGTACGGTACCATGTTTATCGATTAATATTGTGATATGGATGGTAATGTGTGCCCAGCTGTACACATCTAGCATGGTAGATTGTCTGCTTATCTATAGAGGAGATAGGGAACGATAGATGTGCAACGTGGTTCGGGGCGAGGGGCGATAGTTGAGCGGATTTCAAGAGTCCGCTCTGAATTGAATGAATGGAAGGGAAACTGTACGTGGCGTTGTCTTCTCTTTCCTCTTCCCTATCCTCTTTCCGTCTCCATCCCTCCCATTCTCTTCCCCGTTGCTAAAGAGCGGATGAACGGAGGGAAAAAGGAGAATGGATGACACTTCCGTGATGCATTTGCTAGTGAGAAGGAAGAAAGGACAGGGAGGGTTTGGCTAATAATGAATGAACGGGGATAAATAGGCTGCTTGAAACCTAAGAATATTAGGGAAACTATGGAGATAAGTCCGGAAAGATGAAGAGATGTACCAAATTTTGCAGAAGAAATTGTGTTCCCGGCGGGCGGAGGCCAAGTGGAGAACAAGATAGGAAAACCGGCTGAGGATTACAAAGATGGAATCAGGTACGGTAAACAGTTTACGATTCGAAGGAGATTACGGTAGATGGGATGGGTACGGTGGGATGATCTTTGATCTTCGCAGTGATCCGGAGAAGGACAAGCAGAAGAGAGCGCAGGAAGCGGCACTGCTCAAGCCAGCCCCGATGAAACGTGAGCGAACTATGATTGGTCTTTGATCTTTAGAAAAAAATTGGTTGTTTATTTCAAACAAGATGCACTCTTATTGCATTATCATAGGAAATGGTAAACATGAAGTTGCCCTGAAACAGGAAAGTAATTAGTGGTAAAACTAGCAAAGTCTCTCGTATTAGAAACACAGCTGCCACATTTGTTTTTATGAAAATGTGGTGCATAAAAGCACCTATAATAAATCGTATAATGTTCAGCTGCGATGCCTGACAACTTCAAGCGGTTCGTTGGCATTCCGAGGAAATCATGGGAGCCAGAGGAGGCAATGAAGAAGGATGTATGTTTACCTTATTTTTTCCACGAGGTCTGTGAGAAAAATTGGCATGTCTAAACGAAAAAGACTTTGAGTTCTGGATGTGGCTTGACACTACCTGGTTGCGGAGATGGGGTGAAAGGACGCAATTATTGATTGTGTTTAGTAGTGCCATCGGATTCCTGACCAAGTGCCAGCAGAGTAGATGTGATTTGAGCAATAACTGTTACATGAAAGCGACTACTAAAAGTTCTCATGTGAAATTGCGGCTGTGAAAAGAAAAATAAGTACTTTCCATCTCTGATCTTACACTTAAAACGCGGTCTGCGTAAGAGCGGAGGAGGGGGTGGCACAGTAGTTCAAAATGCTCCAATCGAGCTGAAATTTTTTGTGCGTACTCCCTAGGGGTGGGATACACTTCAGCCAAAAAATTGGCCCCAAAAGTTGATCTTTGATCTTTGATATCGAAAATTTTCATCTTCGTTTTACCCCCACATGCTATACACCATTCGATAGAGCATCAAAAGTTATGTATAGAGCCCGATTTTCGAGGGAATTGATCATCACGTTTTCGAGAAAAGTGGGAAAAACTCAAAAAATTGCATTTTTATTTGTTTCAAAAAAATATTTTTCCATGTTCCAATGGGCGCCTCATCTTGTGAAATATGGTAATCGATGTGAAATTGTATGGAGAATTTTTTAAAAATAGTCTGGTTCATGTACAACATATCACGACATGACTTTTTCGCGAAAATCTAGCACGCAATCGTCGACGAAGGTTCGAATCCCGCAGACGGCTAATCTTTTGCCAGATTTTTTTCCGACCCTAATAGATGTTTTTTCGACATGAAATCACTTTTGATATGTTATTGGGTCATATTGACGATGTTTTGCCACATTACAAGCAAAACTGGAATGATTCCTCTCATCGACTTTTTTCACGTAAGGGTATGAGAAAAATGGAGGTGTGGGTCATGTCGGAATTTACCCGAAAACCATGGTTGGTAATGATTATAATAGTTTAAACTATTTTTTACTGCATAAGCATAAAGTATTTCATTTTGGAGGTTCATTTTACACATGATCCCACCCCTCCATTTTTCTCATAAGGGGGGACCCTTACGTGGAAAAAAGTCGACGAGAGGAATCATTCCAGTTTTGCTTGTAATGTGGCAAAACATCGTCAATATGACCCAATAACATATCAAAAATGATTTCATGTCGAAAAAACATCTATTAGGGTCGGAAAAAATCTGGCAAAAGATTAGCCGTCTGCGGGATTCGAACCTTCGTCGACGATTGCGTGCTAGATTTTCGCGAAAAAGTCATGTCGTGATATGTTGTACATGAACCAGACTATTTTTAAAAAATTCTCCATACAATTTCACATCGATTACCATATTTCACAAGATGAGGCGCCCATTGGAACATGGAAAAATATTTTTTTGAAACAAATAAAAATGCAATTTTTTGAGTTTTTCCCACTTTTCTCGAAAACGTGATGATCAATTCCCTCGAAAATCGGGCTCTATACATAACTTTTGATGCTCTATCGAATGGTGTATAGCATGTGGGGGTAAAACGAAGATGAAAATTTTCGATATCAAAGATCAAAGATCAACTTTTGGGGCCAATTTTTTGGCTGAAGTGTATCCCACCCCTAGGGAGTACCCACAAAAAATTTCAGCTCGATTGGAGCATTTTGAGCCACTGTGCCACTTCCCTTCCGAATCCTGACGTTCTTACGCAGACCGCGTTTTAAAGTGTTTTTTCGCTGTCCCCTGTGAACCACACATCGGCTTCATTCATTTTTCATGGTTTAGTCAACAGTCTGAAACCTCAGCATGCCTGTTATAAGAGTTGGACAATCGCGAATACTGAAACAATTTTAGAACATAATCGCATGCTTCTTTTCCATTTCAGCTGGATAAGAGTGGACCGGGCGAGCATGGCGCTCCCGTGAAGTTGGATGACAACGATAAAGTTGTGCAGAAACAAGTGGTGAGTGGCGATTATCGATTTTTTTATAGTTTCTCTAGGGCTTTTCTAGGCTTAGAGCATAGACTGAATGAGCGAATTAATGTTAGATCACGGTAGATTACTGTGTTCCTCCTGATCTTTGATCTCTGCAGCTCGAATTGTACAAGGCGAATGGGTACAATGCATACGTATCCGATCTGATCTCACTGAATCGAACGATGAAGGATCTGAGGTGAGAGATGGAGTGACTAGGTGAATGAGGGTTCCATTGGTATCTGATTAGGCCATCTGGATCGGATTAGGCAATGAAACTAGAAGTGTGTGCGTGGAAAAGATAATTCGTTATCGCTCGCTAATTCTGCATTGCTCAGTGCAATTTATCTTGATCTCGCGTAATACTTCTGAAAGTAATTTTGATAGTTTCTAGGTGAAAATGTGCTGCAGCATAACTAGATAATTTGGAGTTTTAGAGAAGTTGTGATTGTCACTTGACACTGCTGTAAATAAGATAATCAATTGTTGTCCTCCCTTCAGACATCGTGAGTGCAAGTCCCTTCGTTATCTCGAGAAACTGCCCACCGTATCCGTCATCTTCCCCTTCCACGAGGAGGTCACATCTCTTTTTCACATTTCTCATGTTTCGAATCGTAACTTTGCGGTTCCAACCTATGCATTTGAACTTGATGTAGTAGAATACTAGTAATTTTAGGAGCTTGAATGTTGTTGAGAAACAAATTTTGTTTTCAGCACAATTCGACTCTTCTTCGCTCCGCCCACTCGGTGATCAACCAATCACCGCCCGAGTTGCTCAAGGAGATCATTCTCGTTGATGATTTCAGGTTGTTTAAAAAAGATTAATTAGAAACTTATCGAGTGAATAGCTAGAATGCTCCAGAATGAATTTATTTTTATTGGATCTCAAATTCCGAATACATTGATTGTCAAGACTAGATTGGACTTAAGCGGGACCTATGAAACACATGCCTACCTAGTCAATTAACTTCCGCCTCTTCAGTGAGAAGCCGTTCCTTCGCAAGCCACTGGAAGACTACTGGAAGGCGATGAAACTGGATCACATCGTTAAGGTCGTCCGAACCAAGTGAGAACTGATCTTTGATCTTTAGAGTCTGTAATTTGATCCTTGATCTCTGTTCTCTTCCTCAGGAAACGCGAGGGTCTCATCCGAGCGAGGCAGCTGGGTGCGGAGGCAGCGAAGGGAGAGGTGAGTGATCGATTCTAGGAAAGGATACAATATTATCTTACTTTAAAAATATATATACCCGTGTACATCACTGAAGTTTGTGATTGAAGTGACCTGATATAAATAGCGTGAAACTTACTTTCCGACGGAAATTATTGGATCAGCTTAACCCAGATTAAATTCTAAATGCGTTGCTAGATTGAGATGAGTAGAAAATAGTTCATCACTTCTATCACTTCTCTCAGGTGGCCCAATACTAAAATGTAAAAGTACTAATAGATGAAGTGAAGCCAAAATAATAATCCCTTGTAGGTGCTAATCTTCCTGGATGCTCACTCAGAGGCCAATTACAATTGGTTGCCGCCTCTTCTCGAACCAATTGCTAATGATTACAGGTTACATTTAAGTTTGAGATTGAAACGATCTCTCAGAGTTTTATTGATGTGAAATGAATAATTGGTTTTGGAGATTTCGAGATGTTTTAAAAGAGACATTTATGTTTCACAAAGATCTCTTGAGGTGAAGAATGCTTTGGGTTTCAGTGTTTACCGCGTTAATGAGTGTACAACTAAAAATTCATCACTATCGAGTGTAACCCTCGTTATCTTGCTCATTCAAATACAATATTCATCTCAGAACTGTCGTTTGCCCGTTCGTTGATGTGATAGATTGCGATACGTACGAGTTGAGAGCACAGGATGAGGGAGCCAGAGGAAGCTTCGATTGGTGAGTAGGAGGGAGTAATGAGCTCTTATCCTAGACTGGGTGATTCCATCTTGCGAGTTGGATGTTCAGGAGAATATGGTCGTTAAGAATATTGTTGAAAAAAGTCACACATTGTATATTGGTTGCTCCCGCGAGATTGCGGTGCTAGCATTACTATGAGTTCTAACATTAGAGATTGCGCAATGATAGATCGTAATTCGGTGGAATACGAATCTAAAACACAATAGTCTAAGTTGATCATTCATTGACTCTGACGACAAGGGAAGATTTAATACTCTATGCTTTCAAGGACCTTCAACTACAAGCGTCTACCCCTTACGAAGAAGGACAGAGAGAATCCGACGAGACCTTTCAATTCACCCGTCATGGCTGGAGGATACTTTGCTATCTCCAAGGATTGGTGGGTTGTTTTGGTTTTCGGAAAGACGGATATGTCTAATAAATTGAAATTGATACTGCGTTGATAGTAAGTAGAGTGTGTGAAACATAAAAGTCCACATTCGCAACTTGCATGTTCCAAATCGTTTCGGTTGGTTTAATTTGATGTTGCCCTGCATTTCAAAGATCCATTGTAAATCCTATATTAAAACGCAGTCACTGTAAGAACGCAGGTGGGAGTGCACAACTCCGTCAGAATGATCGCCCCGCACTCAAACTTCACCAACATGACCCTTAGGGACGATATTTACGATTTTTGATCTTTGATCCCAAAAATGTTGATCTTTGATCTTTGAAAAAAATTTCAAGTAGCCCTATCATGCTATAGCTCATTCGAAAGAGCATGAAAAGTTATGTTATTTCATGAAATTTCGTCCATTTTTGATAATCCATATTCGAGAAACACGAAGAAACGACGAATTTTAAGGGTATTTCGTTAAACTTTGGGGTAGCAGCCCTACTCAAAGTCATTTGCTGCCTCTGGATTCTAAATAATAAATAATTTATCTACGCCCGAGGCGCAACGAGACCGAAACGTTACATAATAAGGTGGGAGAGCAGGAATGAAGGGGGGGGGACTCTCCTGGGTTAGGTGAGTTTGGCTAAATGAGCGATGATGGGGTGGTTTTCAAGTCGACGCTTTTGAATATTGGGAGCAGTGCGAATACTATCTGGAAGTTGGGAGTACCATCGTGAGGTTCTGACAGGGAAAGAGTGGTATCTGGGAGTACTGGTTGTCAACTCTATGTTGATTCCGAAGGATGAAGTGCGGTCTCGTAATGGCTTGTAGACGTAGAAAAGAGAACGTGGTATAATAGTGAGACCATTCATAATCATGTGAGTCATACAAAGATCACCTATGACTCTCCTCGCTGTAAGCGCGCGCAGGCCAAGGGTTTTGATACGGTCAGAGTAGGAGGGGAGAGAAAGAGGATAATCAGGGGATGGGAAGCAACGATAGAAGAGTTGACGAGTAAAGGTATGTTGGACTTTTTCAAGAGTAGCAATATCACTTGAGTAGTGGGGATTCCAGAAAGGCGAAGCAAAGTCAAGTAATGGAAGAACATAGGCTTTGTAACTACGAATCAGGATAGTTGGACAATTGAAAGGAAGAGCTTTGAGAAGGAGGAACATTTTAGAGGTTGCTTTCTGGGCACGGATTTTTATAGAGGAAGAGTTCTTAAGATCAGAGCGAACTTGAGCACCTAAGTCACGAACATTATTCTCAAGAGGAAGAACAGTGGAGTTAATGCTATACCGAGGGGATACTTGTTTGGAACCAATTCGAATATGAGAACATTTAGAAGCGGAGAGAGACAATTGATTACATTGGGTCCATTCAAAGAGACAATTTAGAGCAGATTGGAATTCTTTCGTAATACTAGCTTTGGTAGACTTATTGTAGGAGACATATAATTTAACATCGTCAGCGTAGCATTGCACGGATACGTTAGGAAACTTAGATAAGGCAAGAGAGAGGTCAGCAAGATAAATAGAGAAAAGAGTGGGTCCTAGTACACTACCTTGTGGAACACCAGATAAAATGGGGCAAGGATGACTAGTAATAGCGGACAGTCGGACAGAAAAAGTGCGATCAGACAGAAATGATTCAAGCCAAGAGAGCAAGTTTGAGTGAATACCGTAATGTGAAAGACGAGCCAGAAGTTTGGGATAAGGAACAACATCGAATGCACGAGTGAAATCAATGTAGACAACATCAGTGACAAGCTTTTTGGAATGGGCACTGGTCCAATCATTCTGACAAGCCAGGAGATTGGTAATAACACTAGCACCAGAACGGAAACCGTGCTGGTTAGAAGGGAGAACATTGAAACGAGAAAGGTGGGGGTTGAGGTGGTCTTTAATGAGACGTTCCATAGTCTTAGCAGCAGGAGAAATAATAGAAATGGGTCTGTAGGAAGAGGGAAGTTTGGAGTCTTTACCAGGTTTGGGGATAGGAGTAATAAGGGAGTGTTTCCAAGCAGAGGGTACGGTACCAGAAATGAGACTCAAGTTGAAAATGTCAGCAAGTGGGGTTGACAGAGCATAGGCACATTTCGAGAATATGATTTGTGGAATGGCATCATGACCAGTAGAGCCGGTTGGGGACAATTTACGGAGGGATTTGTAAACTTCATGAGGAAAGAAAGTGAATAGAGAGAGGGAAGGGGGAACACGTGAGGAGGAAAGGGAAGGGAGACAACCGTCATCAAGAGTAAAGTGAGAGGCAAATTCTGAGGCATTCGACATATATCACGCTTGTCACGAGAGAATCGAGCTAATGATGGGGATAGGCCGAAAATCGTGAAATGAGTTAACATCAGTTTTGGCCACCTCTAGGCATGTCCTAACATCCCCCAAAGTCCCATTGTACAAAAATCTAAGTTGCACCAGAGCCGAGATATTCGCGGTCAAAGTTGGAGCTCCAGAATACCGACCCGGCGTTGGAAGCCCCAGAATGATTTTTGTACAATGGGACTTTGGGGGATGTTAGGACATGCCTAGAGGTGGCCAAAACTGATGTTAACTCATTTCACGATTTTCGGCCTATCCCCGAGAATTGCCATTCTAGCTCGATTCTCTCGTGACAGGCGTGATATTTTGTATGTCTGTATGTGTAACAACTTTTTGTGGTCGACAGGAGGATCATTCAGTGCCGAAGAATCGAAAAGATGGTTTGCATGTGGCACACTTGCTCAATTTTAGTGATTCTGCCTGTCATGGTTCTTGTCGGAAACGATAATAGGCAGTCGTTTAAACCTCAAATAATGTTTTTTCGTCATTTTCAATTATTTGCAGATTTTTGGTCAGCATTTTGACCATATCTGCGAACTTGACTTACCTTGACTTTTTTCACATAAGGGTCTTCCCTTATGTGAAAAATTGGTTTTGGGCACATGTCAAAATGAGACCTCGAACACGATAAAAGTACTTTCGGGTGATCAAAAATTGTTTTATGTTAGTTTAAGTGCTATCCTACAAGGTATTGTCATCGATTCTGACATGTGCCCAAAACCAATTTTTCACATAAGGGGGGACCCTTGTGTGAAAAAAGTCAAGGTAAGTCAAGTTCGCAGATATGGTCAAAATGTTGACCAAAAATCTGCAAATGGTTGAAAATGACGAACAAAACATTATTTGAGGTTTAAACGACTGCCTATTATCGTTTCCGACAAGAATCATGACAGGCAGAATCACTAAAATTGAGCAAGTGTGCCACATGCAAACCATCTTTTCGATTCTTCGGCACTGAATGATCCTCCTGTCGACCACAAAAAGTTGTTACACATACAGACATACAAAATATATGTCGAATCCAGAGGCAGCAAATGACTTTGAGTAGGGTTGCTACCCCAAAGTTTAACGAAATACCCTTAAAATTTGTCGTTTCTTCGTGTTTCTCGAATATGGATTATCAAAAATGGACGAAATTTCATGAAATAACATAACTTTTCATGCTCTTTCGAATGAGCTATAACATGATAGGTCTACTTGAAATTTTTTTCAAAGATCAAAGATCAACATTTTTGGGATCAAAGATCAAAAATCGTAAATATCGTCCCTAAGGGTCATGTTGGTGAAGTATGGGCGCGGGGCGATTATTTTGACGGAGTTGTACCACTATCAGCCCCTTTCCCTGCGTTCTTACAGAGACTGCGTTTTAAATGGCAGATGTAGGTCGTGTGAAACACAAATGATGAGTGCTGTGTAGTCGCGTATATCTTCAATGGAATGACATTGTTTCAGGTTCTGGGAGTTGGGAGGATACGACGAGGGTCTCGACATCTGGGGAGGAGAGCAGTACGAACTCAGCTTCAAGGTTTGTACTTTGATCTTTGATGTATATTCTTTGATCTTTGTAGTTCGTAGTCTGATCATTACTCTCTTCCAGGTGTGGCAGTGTCACGGCCGAATGGTGGACGCGCCGTGCTCGCGCGTAGCGCACATCTATCGGTGAGTTTGTAGTTTGATCTTTGACTTTTCATTCTATTGTAATCTTTGATCTTTGATCTCTGCAGGTGCAAGTACATGCCGTTCAAGAACGCCGGCATGGGCGATTTCGTGTCGCGCAATTACAAGCGAGTCGCCGAGGTGATCTTTGATCTTTTGGGATTGTGATCGAATCGGTTCCGTATCTGTATCCCCTGACTGTAGTGCTGTGTAGGTGAACCCACTGCGATTCTACGGTGATTATCTATCGCGAAACTACAGAAGAGTAGCAGAGGTCCACACATCCCATCTGATCTTTGATCTCTGTTATTTCCACTTTGTTTGCAGTCTTACCTTGAGTTTCTCTATCACCCTGGGCCTGGTACGACTTTGGAAAATGAGGGATTAATTAAATAAATGTTAATTAACAGGTGTGGATGGATGAATACGCGGAAACGCTGTACAAGAAGAGACCCGGTGTGAAGCAGGCCAATGCCGGTGAGAGATGATCTTTGATCTTTGTTGTTTCGACGTTTTAATCTATTCTTTTGATTTTGGATTTTGTTTTGTTGTTGCGTACAAGAGAGAAATATTGAAAATGCAAATTGAGGTTACGTTAGTATAGAAAGTGTGAAACAAGAAAGCCGATAGTTGGAAATTAGTTTAACGATAAGAGAACCCTCTCCCTTCCAGGCGATCTCTCCCGAATGAAGGCTGTGCGTGAGAAGCTGCAGTGCAAGAACTTCAATTGGTTCATGACGGTAAGCAATTTTCGAAAATAATTTGTAAAATAATGTTAATTTCAGGAAATCGCCTTCGACCAGGATCGATACTATCCGGCCGTCGACCCGCCCGCATCTGCTTCTGGTAATTAGCTAATTAACTTGTTAATTATTCATTTGTTGGGTTCCGGGAAGTCCAGAAACCAGAAAACTGTGTTATTGCACACGCGGGACGCTAGATGGAACCGAGAGAACTCGGTGACAGCACTCCATGGCGCAGGCGGTAGCGCGCTCGCACTTCAAACGCTAGGTAGTCGGTTCAATCCCCTCGCTCGAAATCTGCAAAAGGAAGTTTTCTTTACGCCGTTTCACATTCCACATGGTGGCCAGTCGATGGCTTCATGAGGTTTAAATGCGGCAAGATGATCGAGCGTGTCCTACTATGGTGGTTGATTTCTGACGAAGCTTCCACTTTCCAAGGTTCGCTACACCTATTGTTTTTGCAGTTTGCTGTTGAAGCGAGGAGGGGGGAATGTTTATCACGGACAAAATGTTTACCTTCAATAATTTTGACGGAATATATGAAATCGAGGAATGAAAATGGGGGGAGCTCCACGTTCCGTTTAGAAACCCATGGTCTTCTTGAATGATTACTTTTCTTCTCCCCACAGGTGAGCTTCGTCACGTCTCCTCCAATCTGTGTGTGGACACGCAATTCAAGAGCAGTGGACAGCGATTCGGACTGAGGAAGTGTGTGAGCGATGATGCGAATGGAGGAGGAGAACAGGTAAGAGGAGAATGATTATTCTTTTTTTTTGTCTTTGAAGCCGTATATTCACCGAAAAGTGTAATGTGTGAATGTGCTAGAACTATTGATAAAGCACGGATGACGCGGGGTAGAATTTTCTTTTTTTTCTATAGAAATCTTGAAGAATATCGAAAATATTGATGTTCATTTATATTGGAAATAAAAAAAAACACTTGAATAATTTCATTGCAGAACATTCGCCTCACTCGCTGGCACGATATCCGACCAAAGGACAGAAATGTGTGCTTCGATGTGTCCTCCTCGGTGGATAAGGCACCCGTTGTGCTCTTTGATTGGTCAGTGATAATAATATGCTTTTTCTTGAGTTTTTTTATCATTGAGGATATGAATGGTGCTTCTGTATAATCAAAGCTCCACACCGCTCGTAATAATTTGAGTACAGGGTGGAGCGAGAAATCAACTGGTTTGGTAAAAATTGCCAAATTAGTTATAAATGGTTCCTTGAATTGATGTGATATAATAAATTCTGTCTTCTTTCAGTCACAGTATGAAGGGCAATCAGCTGTGGAAGCTGCGCGAGAAGGACAATCAACTATTCCATCCAGTGAGTTCAACTTTTCAATTTTTACTTTGAGCAGGAGATCTTTGGCTTCGCTGAAGAATCTTAAGATCCTTTGAGATTTACTTTTCGATTGTCGCTCTGCATCTAACAGAATTTTTTTTTTGCTAAAATTGTACCGTTGAGAATTAAATGTTGATGTTTCAAATCTTAAATGTTTGTATTACAAACCAGATGCTTTTTGGTTATGCAGTTGTTATGTAGCCATGCATCTTTAGTTAATTCAATGCCTTCCCTGTACCCTGCACATACAAAAATACAATTAATTTCACATAAGTACTTCCCTTCTCAGGTCTCCCACTTGTGTCTGGCTGCGGCATCGGACGGTGGTGGAGAAGTGTTCATGAAAACGTGTGATGTGGGAGATAAGACACAACAGTGGCATTGGCAGGTATGACGTATTCGGGATAAAATAGGTTTCAGTCTCAGTACAATTAGTTTTCGTCAAAATAAAAATATTCCCTTGAAGGTAATCGATTCCGAATTGCTCGCCAAACGCCAAAACGAAGAAGCGAAAGAGGGAGATTTGTAAGAGAATATGGTAGACCCCTTTCGATCGATAGGGAGTACGGTAGCCCATGCATGATTTATCTATTGATTTTTTAGCCGTTTTTACTGTTTTATAGCTTCGTATTGTGCATGTGCCAGAATAATTTAAGTACAGAGTATTGTTACAACCAAAATTGTATTTATTATACATCGATGATAGCGTACCAAACGAGCGATAGTGAGAGCAACATGCAAATAATGACCAAATAAGGCAGCTGTAAACCGGTATTTCTAATCGTCCCAAACATGTGAATGTGGTTGATTCATTCTGTCCTTTTCTGAGTTGTTGGTCGTCCCTTTTTTATCTGCCAGGTATATAAGACACACTCAAGTTACCGCTTATGCCTTCCCAAACGATTGCACTTGTCATTCCCCCATTCAAAATCGTCTGTGATGCCTTCTCCTTTCTTATTGCCTTAATGCCCAGTGTGTTGTGTACCAAATTGTTTATGCGGATAAGATATGCGATAAATTGCTTATGTGTTATCATAGTTATCAGATGGGGAAAGGAGGAGGAGGGATTCTGTAGAAGAGATTCAATCGATCACTTCATTCTTTCATTCGCAATGATCCATCAAAGTGGGGAAATGACAATTCAAGGATGTTATCTCTTTCTTCTCTCTTTTCCTTTACTCCGCTTCTTTCATCGAGAAACATTCTTCAACAACACACATACATTTTTCTCGTTTCAACATTACTGAATTTCGAAGGGTGTTCCCCGGGAATTTCTCACATTCTTGCGCTGCGGGAGCCTAATTTACGATGCGATTGTGTTACGATTTCAGTTGTTGTGACCTACCTTTAAGAATACTTTCACTGTTTTTGTCTCTGGTTTTCCGGCCCGGAAGGTAACTGTCCCTGAAATACTCTGAAATGGTAGATCTTTGTTCTTTCATGGATGTATATTTCTACATAGCTTCGTTGCTCACGTAGTTTCTCTTCCATTTGCTCGTTACAGTCGAATCCCTCGAGTCTTCTTCTTCTTTTCTCTTACTGTTTATCACGCGATTCCCATTGATGGAAAAGGAGTAAATAGTAAGGAAGAAGACTGTAAATGAGCCGGATCCTCAATGACTTCATCCATCCATCCATTCAGTTAGGAGACTATAAAAACAAAGAGAGGGGCTGAATATAAAGGGGGTTGTTGATGTAGATTCCTTCCTATTCATGTGCTTCATCCTCAATCATTTCACCCCTTCTCTCTTTCTGCACTTTATTGTCCATATTCTGACATTTCCTATAGAAAGGCCGCCGTCTGTCCCCTCTCACTCTCCTCAATCACCACACTCTCTCACCCTTCTCTAACGGACTATCAGTGTCTGTACTCTCTCCATTTCGATGCTCTCTCGCTGGTTGACCACCTGCACTCGCATCCCTGCGGCACAAAGGTCCATTTGGAAGGAGGCAGAGGGCGAGACGAGAGAGTATGGAAAATGAGGAGAGTGGGGAGGAAATGGAGGATATTTGTATGGGGAAATGATGGGAGAGAAGGCATTTCCTCTATCGTCGTAGTCAGTCGTCGTTCCCTTTCCTTCTGGTGGAATGCCCATACCGATTATGAGTATTGTCAATGAGGTCAGTCAATTTATTCATGAGCGACGTCTTGAGAAGTTTGAAGAGTGAAGGTACGACATGTCTAGACAATGTCGATGTACAGCTCTTCACTACTTGAAGCATCATTAGCTTATCGTAGGCCATATCTGATACTTCAATCGTGGTTCAGTATCTGCACAACTACCTATACATAAGATTCATTTCGTCACCCTTAGATAACATCCTGTTTTCGTATCTCAAGTTCGCCAAAATATCGGCCTAATGTCCCCAGGATGAATCACACCTTTCATCTCTGTAATATCAATGGATTTCACTCTCTCGTCTACTGCTATTTTCGCTCACTGTTTTCTCCTTCTTCTGTGATTATGTTCTCTATTTCACAGAATGCTCTCGCCTATTTCCCTAACACTGTTATACAGTAGCTATGGTAACCTCGTGACTTTGCCTTCTCACTCAACACAGTAAGGTAGGTGTCATATCATCGCGTGATTACCTTCTAGATTACGGTATTGACATAGACCATCTATAGATACTGTAATGACCTACCCCTCTCGTACCCGGTTACAGCCGCCCCTTCCGATCGACCGACTTAGTGTGGGCTAAGCTCTCTAAAATCGGTTGGAATTGCCCCTCGATAATCTTCGAGAGACGGGAGGGCAATTGAGTGCTTACACGTCTATTCCTTCACGTTTTTTCCTCCATTCCGCCCTCTCACTCTCGGAGACCCCTTCCATTCTTCCTCTTTCTTACCTCCCCAACTCGCGAGTTCCGTATTCTTCTGCTCCGATTGCTGCAGAATTCTACCCAGATTTTCGATTCTTGAGATTCTTTGATCCTTCTTTTTTTTCCTGGAGAAATCGTAGTAAAGCTATTCATAGAGCGGGTTGCGCAGGAAAGGGGATAATACGGGAGCGACCTTCCCTTGGTTTAGTAAAGAGGAGGAGGGAAGTTGTTTTCAGCTACTCCCATCCGACCCAATCTCCATTAGCCACTTCTTCTTTGACTCCTTAATTTGTCCCCAATCCGCGCGATGTGATGTCCGCACACTAACTGTGCCACAGCAATGGATGGTCTGTCCCTCTCATTGCGCAATTGTCTCTTGTTTCTCTGACTTACGCAAGTAAAGGAAGGATGAAGAGACTACAACACTGCTCGCTGCTGGGAATGAGTAGGAAGAAAATGGGGAGGAGTAAGGAAAGGGGGACCATTAATGATAGACAAACCACTCGTTCCTGTGATGAACACTCTGCGTGGCATCGCTCTTCTTTCAACGCCGTCTCTCACTATTCCATGGCAATTTATCCTCAGATACCAAGGGTCTAGGTATCTCAGGAATGTCCCCACAATTCTACCCGCATTCCCCATGGCAAGCACGAGCTTATCCACGCTTCGTTTGATCCAACGAGGGAAGGAGGAGGGGGAATGGGTATAGTCCCCTTCCTCCTTCTCCCTGGCCATTCAAACCTTCTCATCCATACGCGAATGACCGGTGCGTCGCCTTGGCATTTCCACCTCACTTTTCTCCCCCTTCTTCCCGGATTTCTCCCGCATGCCCTATGGCGAGATAAATGTCCTTCCGAGGGCAGAGTCTGAGGAAAGGATGAGTACGAAACTGACAAAAAATAGATATGCAAAATTAGATTTTGTAGTGTCTTTGGCAGCCCTTAGTATCCCTGGAATTCAATCATCAGTGAGTCTGCCACGCCAGTATTAGTCAGTGCATTCTCGGGTGAAACTCTCCCTTCTTCACTGTGAGTTTATCATCAGTATCAATCATCTCTCATCCTCCCAAAAGGGCGTCAATTGATACTACGCCAGACTCCTTGCCTGTTTGCAGTCACTATTCTCGAATATTTCCCGCCTTTTTGCATTCCTTATTTAGCATGAGAATGGCATTCTCTTGCTTACTCATTGTTGACCTACTCTGATCCTCCTCTATCGTTCAACCCGGAAGAGAGAGAGAGAGGTGTTCCATGGGGGAAAAGCCTTGAATAACAAGTGCAATGAGGTGGTTCATCAACCTGTTCCGCCCTCCTAATATTACGATATTGCCCATTCCGTAATGTACATAATTATCGCGCAAACCGATCTGCAAAGTGGCCTTCTTGCGTCAATTCGAATAAACTCTGCCGAAATGTCGCCAAGGTTTTTCGCGAGCACGATTCGAATAAGCTCGGTCTAATTTGAGCGTATCCAAGAAGGTTTTCTTCCGTTCGTCCGATTTGCATCGCATGATTACGTAGCGATGATGTAAGGCGTTCTTTCGATTCATTGCACGTGCGTAACAGCAACAGCTGCGAGCGTGCCATTTATTCAACGTTCTCCCAATTCCCAGTTGTCTATTCTCGGTCAGTGACCGGGCATGCAATCCACGTTTTCCTATAGAAAGAACATTGTATCCAGATGACGTTAGGGGCCCGATTAGGTCATTATTATCAACCAGACACGTGTGGTGTGTTCAGACGATACCGTAATCTTTACCACGTGATTGATGATTGATGGCAGTCTCTCAGCCCCCGCTCTCATTTATCCATACCCTTCTGTTCCCGCGTGCACTTCTCGCTATTACAATTAGCCGAGCTTATTTCTCCGAAAGCAAAGCCTGATTAGGCCTGCGATAGGCTGATTACTGTAGTCCTGACTACGGTAGGTGCACCTGCGATGTATAATAATATTAGTCACGAGAGCGCGTAGGTTGTCCGGGTAGATCATCTTGATAGGGACGAGGGACGGGAGTAGTGGGCAACTATAAGCCTGTTGTGTTTCCACAACGGTAGAGTGCATGAGTGGGGGGAATGGGGGAGGAAAAACAATGAATAGTGAGAACGGAAGGACGGAAAGAGAGTGTCATAAAATAGTTACGGATCGGCCGTCTCCCGTTCTCTCTCCTCCCTGTAGAATGGGCCGTGTTGTCTCTATTACAGTGCGGGTGGGGAATTTCTGCAAGGAATGCCAATGGATTAATGCAGTCCATTTCGCAACTTTGCTCGTCTGCAAAAGTGTTGTAGGTTGCGGCAGCGATTAGTGTCCTGCAAAGTATCCGAGACATCTATTATTCTTCCATCCAGTGTTACTCTGATTTCAAATGTGCGCCTTTATCAGTAGCCATGGTACCCTTATTCATTCATCTCCATCTCGAAGTGGACTCTCAATCGTATCTCTTCAATGTTTCGATCATCTCTTCACTATACATAACTTCACACCTCTCTTCACTCTGCCCTTCTCTCTCTCCTACCCTCACTCTCGTATCTCTCCTACCCTCCTCCCTTCCTCTTATCTCTCCCTTCCTGGAGAGAGCGCTACATGCTTATTCATGTGGTGGTCATTCTGCCCAGGAGGGGGAAGGGCAAAAAGCAAATATAGGATAGCCCCGACTTCCCTCTCCTCCTCTCTCTCTCTCTCTTCTATTCTTCCGCTCTTTAGCGAGAGATACGTACAACAAAGGGCCACTGAAACGAAACGTTCCTCAACTGATCCGAATTTCAACCTTCCCTTCATCCGTTTCCAAGTGTGTTGATCCACTTTATCGCTCCCCTTCCATTCATTCTCGAGGAGAATAACTAGAACTGTATATCTGTAGATACTAGATCGGTAACCCGAGATGCGGAGACGACGACGCAGTAGAAAAATAGACTGTAATACCTATGGGCGTTGTTGACATTTCAGAATACTTACCCGTCGTGGTTGTTTATCATCGAGCAGTTTCTCTCCTATTGACTCCTCGTGTTAGCATAACTATCTCATTGTCCCCCGGAGGAGATTAGTGACCCTCACTACCCGCTACTGGTTATTGTCCTGCAGATTCTGCGAATATTATCGTAGATCAAATCGTCCAACCGTTCATCAAACTTGATCTTCAGAACATCTTTCGTAGATAATGTGAAACGTATTCGTCTTTAGACGCAGAGTGACTTTCCAAATCTCGGATTTGCTTGTGTTTCACGTTGGCTACATCTGCATTGCGCTCTTTTGGATTGAATTCAAGGAGCTTATCCAATCTAAAAATAACATTCGGCACCCTTCCCATTGTCAGTCATAATTCTCACACCACCCTGCTCGATTCCATCCATTCCCGCGCACTCTCATTCCACCCTCCCTCTCTTGTGTTCATTTGTATTGAGAGGGACCTCCGGTTGTTATTCATTCACCTCCCCTCCTCCCATGAGGGACAGGGGAGGAAGGAGGAGGGGAGGTGGGAGGTGGGAGCTAGGAAGGAGGAGAAGGAGGAGGGGCAGAGAGATAACGGTAGCTCGATACCTCCTCCTTCTCATTTATCGTCAATCTTTGACTTTATCACCCCCATTTGATCTGATACAATAGCACAACAATCAATTGCCTATCATTCGGCTCCAATTTTCCTACATTGCAACCGCTTATCCTATCCTCATTTCCATCAAGTTGTTCACATTAGCACCTTCCGAGTATGGCTTCTACCTTTCTCAAGATTAGAGTTATCAAATTTAATGATTCGTCTCTTCATTCATTGTCATCTCTCATTGGTCAGAGTGTCGAGAGTGCACGCGGAATGAAAAGGCGGATTCTTCGTTTTGCTACTCTAGATGGGATACATCATTTTCCTCTCGTATTCCCATCGTACTCGTCAATTATCCGTTTCACCTGTGCTCATTGCAAGTCAAGAGAGACGGAAAGAGAGAGGGAGAGAGAGGTCTTGACAAATGGTCGAATCGTACTAAGCGAGCGAGACCTTGTTTCGCTTATTCTCTCGTTATGCGCGGGAATGTTTTGGCGGTGGGCGGAGAGATGGAGAGATAGAGTGAGAGTTCCCTCGGTTCATTCACGCCTCTCAACGTCTCCTTAGCAACTGCCGCTAATTCCCCCTCCCCAGTAATCTTCCGAGAGGCAGTTCTTCTTAGTATCTGACATCTCGTAGATACAAAATGAAACGTTCCCATTCGTCTTCGGACTCTATTGAGAACATTCTCGTAAGTTTCTTACTGAATGATTTATGACGGGAAGCAGAATCAAAAATTTGTCTGCAAAAAATAGGACTTATGCGCTTTCAATATTGCCTACATGCACTCTCCCATTTTTCACGCTATTGTGACTGCAAAAAGCGTAATCGCACCGAAACGAGAGGGAGATGTGCGTAATTTTGTTCTCGTGGAATGTCACTCGCTGAATCTCACGGTTGAGCGAGCAGCGAAAGTATTCAGAGAAATCAGCTAGCGGAGATAAATACGGTAACTTTCGATCGAGAACTGGGTCCTTTTCTCGTAATCTCTTGTGGTTCTGAGGAAAACCTCCTTTCCCTCTCTCCATAATTTGTGTCTTCTCCCATCTTCTCCCGTGCAATTTGTCCCTCGTGAATCCGCTTATGAGGGAAAGGTGTGAAAGAGAGATGGGCACTCTCCTCGATTTACCTGATCTCTCGCCCTCTCTGACCTACGAGAGACTACGGAAGGTTGAAGAGACACGGGGATTTCGCGCAAGTTCAATCTCTTTTCCTCCTCCTTTTTCGCTCACGTTTTCGACCACTACAACTCTTCTTCTTTCTTCGTCTGATCTATCTAAAGGGGGCTATGACAATTTCGAGTCTTCTTCTCGCTCTCATTTCACTCCCCTTTCATACACACGCACTTGAGTGTGGAGGTGTTCAGAGATTGTTGCTGTTTGAACACTTCTCGTCCTTACACCTTCACAATTTTGTTTTTGTTATTCTATTTTTGAAATTTATTTAAATTTAAAAATGTACTTGCAGATGACCCCGAACACACAGCAAGGCGGAACGGTGGATTTTTTATCGTGCGACTCAACATTCATAGACATTCCCAGCGAGAACGGAAAGACGACCAAAGGTTAGCGAACCAAGATTATGGTTTGTCGCCGTTGAAAAGTGTGATATCATGAACATTTTTTGAACGAATAAGTCACACTTTGGGCTAATAACAACTTGAAGTAACCAGAAAACAACTGTCCCTATCATTTCGGCAGTCTTCAAAGGCTGAACTTAGAAACTGTGAAACCCTTGGGCTAGAATTCTGAGGCCCAAGTTGATCTTCGATCTCTGCAGGCAATCATCTTCCCTCGATTGCCGATCACTTCCAAACGGATCGAATGCCCAAATTCCAAAGGAAACCTCCGACTGCGCCCCTTCCATTCAGTTGGTGTGGATGCAGATTGCATAGGGGTGAGCATCACAAGTATTCACCTTTTTTTGCAATTGAAAAATCCGTCTCCTCATTCTGCGTGTAATTGTAATCTTTGACATTCTCATCTCAGCTTCCATCATTATTTTACATTTCAGGAGGATTATATGGGGATAATGAAACACATTCCATTAGGTTGTTTATCATTCGTTTCGAAGCGCACTCTCTCAAGTTGTTAGATGCTGTTTACCGGTCTGTTTGGCCTGTAATTGATCTTGAGCCTCTGTCTGCGCTTGTGCTCGTATTGTCTAGGGAGAGTATCAGGAAGCATTCTTCTGACATGAGCCTCTCCATTTCGTCCAATCTCTCGCTCTTTCTGCAAAGTAGGAGTGCATCCTCGCTGACTCATTTCTTCAAGTGCGTCTCTATCGATCACTAGGTGTATCCATTCACTATCATCCATTCTTTCCTAATGATGACGCCATACCCCTCGTTCTTCCGCAATTCACACTGAATTCTCAAAGAGAAAAAGAGCTTCTCGGGATTAGACAGTGTGGGTCACGCTTCCTTCCAGTCTCTGGCCTACTCAAACCACACTGAGACTATGCAGGAAGAAGAGAGTTGATGAATCAGAGAAGTGCAAACAGTTTGATTGGATGATAGGATTGGCCAATGAATTGAGTGAACGGGGGAAATTGTGACTGAATGTGATCATGGGGGAAAGCTGCAAATAGATGTACCGATTGGGGATTTCGAGATCGAATTTTAGTATTCGGTTTTGAACGTAGCGAATAGACCTTTAGTGAATGATCCCCTGATCAACTGGTACTTGTGTTCGTTTTGAACGTAGAACGAAGAAGATACGCAAGCGAATAAATGACCCCTCGAAGAATGGATCAATCTCTTGATGAAAGCGGTTGATTTTCGATCCCCTTCTGAAGTGAATGCAACCATTGTCTCGTGCGGTGTCTCTCTCTCAATCTATTGTGTCTGTCGAGATGAGAGGGTTCGATGATGGAGATCCAACATCTAAAGAGGGAATGGGTGAATCAGCAACACGCCGTTCAGCTTTCATTTACGTTTGATAGTACGAAATTTGATGAAATTCGTGATTATTCGGGTGATCGTACGAGATGTACGAGATGTATTGTTATTATGGCTTTTCGTATGACCCAATCATTTGATGGGTACAATTACTCCGATGGTGTCCGAGCTCTTGCAATAATGATGTGTGTCTGACGCAAGTATGGGTGAGAAGAGACATGCTACGAAGTAATGAGGGAAGCATCATCAAACAAGGAAAAAATACGTGTAATTTTTGCACGCTTCACGTCTGGCACAGTTCAGGGTGCCAAGAGATAAGATAGAAGAAGGAGAGCATTCTTTTCACTCGTCACTCTTCATTCCATCGTGGTAACCTCATCTGCCCTTCGGGGAAGAATTGTCTCCTTCCCAATGGCAAACAACCATCCATCTATTGTATGGGCGAGAAAAACCAACGGAAAGAGAGGGGAAGGAGAAGCACTCACTCTTACTTCGTTTTTTGACGCCCTAAGGACGAGCGGGTTGAGTACAGAGGGACTAGAGGGGACGGTTGAACGAATTAGTGTGAAGAGATTAGACAGTTTGAACGAAGAAGATGAGTGAAGGGGGACTGAAACACAACCGATGAGAGCCGCACTAAATGAAATACGTGATCATGGCGCTCGAGACTATTGAATATTTTATCCTTTATCCCAGCTTTTAGAAGACGAGCTGTCAAATTGTACAACTTAATTGTTTTTTTTCAAAAAGTAGTAAACCATTCATCATTTCTGGTGTGAGGATCGGTATTTGAATTAGTGGTGAAACTCAACCGAAATCTATCAGAAAATTCAGAGTACGATTACAAACTATCTAACTATTGAGCCGTAAGGTGTCTTTAGCAATTAAAGTTTATTCTGATCTTTGATCTCTACTAAATCCTCTTCATTTCAGTTTCCACCGTTGGCTCCATTCTCGTGTTTCTTCTTCTTGCAATCGCCTTTGGATTCGTCATTTATTGGGTGGCAACTCATTATGACAATCTGGAGACACCCGGAAGAGCCATTGGTGAGTTTGATGGAGATGAAAGATCAATACAAGTCAGCTATCTGTTCCTCCTCTCATGCACCATTTACAGATACTCAATTGTGAATTATCATCAACATCAAATGCTAATTTCAGTGATCCTCGCAGCAATTCTCGTAGCAATCCTTGCTGCGACAGTCTTCTTCATCTGGGGATCGAATAGTGGAAGGAGTTCATTTATGATTCCCTTCCTATTCGTCACTCTCTTTGGAGTGATGGCACAGATTGGTCAGTTGAGGGTACGGTAGGATGGATTATCGATTGGTTTCTTGCAGGATCTACCGTAGTCCTGTTCCTCACTCTCTACGAGGATGCCACTGAAAAGTACAAGAAGGACACGACGGAAAACGTCGTCGTGTGTGTGTTGTTGAGGTACGGTAGACAGGAGTACTGTAGATCATGTTTGTTCGGTTTTTTGCCGATCACAAATCTCTCTCATCTCCGACTATCATCATTTTCAAATTCATAGAGATTCTTAAATTCAATTCATTTTTACTAAAAACTTATTGAAGAGTCCATAGTTCGAAAAATATTATTTCGCTAAAACATCACCAAGGATTAGGATTACTGAATTATTTATGAGTAAAAAATGAGCCACGTGCTACATAATCCTCATTTCAGGGTGATTCCTCTCATCTTCATCATCATTCAACTCTATTTCTTCGTCTGTTTCGTCAAAATGTTCCTGTATGTTCGTCGAACGCGAGCCAATTAGTCAGTCTGACCCATCGCACGCCCCTTCCGACCTACCGTAGTCCATGCACCTACCTGTAGGTCCCTGACGATCTCCGATCACGGAGTGTACATCCCCCATACCGTAACCATGATCCCCCTTCCCCTATCAGCCACCGTAACTCTCAGGTGCCTGACACCAGTTATCGATTCATGTATTAGAATATCACATGCCGGTTTTCATCCGATGACGTGGATGAGCCATCTTTATAGCATACAGTACCCTACCGTATCCTCACTCAGTTCTAGCCAAACACACCCAATCAATATATCCGATGACTTGGTCCTACCCCGATTTCCCTTTCTCGCTGAGCCACACACTAGTGATGCCATCAATCAATTCTTTCCACGAAAGACAGTAATAAGATTTTCTAACGTACTGGTTTTCTCTACCTTCCACCCCTGTTTTCTCTGTCGTTTTCTGTCTGTACAGGTTGTCAATATTCTTGCATTAGTCTAATTTCCCGTTCGGGCTCAGCCCCCTTTCTGCCGTTTCCCATTCCACACACACCATACACCACACCACACACAAAATACATCACACCACCACGAGTTCAGCTCCTGTTCACCTCCCTTGCAGACATATTTCCGTCAACCGACGACGTTCTTTGTGATGTGCAAATCGTGATAAATTTCGTCAAAGAGTGACATCAATGTCTCGCGAATCGTATGAATTTCTTTTCTCCTTCACTCCAAAGAGCATGATAATCCTGACCCTCTAATCTATCTGTCAGACCACTTGAAGAGATAACGACGTGACTCGGGGATGATTCTGTCAGTTTGGAAGGGGTCTCTCACCCCCTCTTCATAACGCGCGTATCACGGCAACCTCGAGTCTTTCGCAACGAACAATTCCCTCTATGCATGCGCCATTCGACTCTTCTCTTCCCCCCCCCCCCCTGAATACAAGAAGAGGGAAGGAGGGAGGGCGGGTCAAAGTCCGGCCTTCGAACAACAAGATACGAATTGCACTAGAGTACGCTCACTACCATTTTCGCGCCCAGATTGGAATCAGTGATGGTATCGCCACACTTTTCTCTGACTCTTTACCTGCAACTCTCTCCTTACTTTCTATTTTCGTGTCCAAACTGGGAGAATTCATCTATCTGCGTCCATCCTTCCTTCCTTCTTCTTGTGTCCATCCCGGAACAGTTGTGCAAACAAAGACCAATAAACCGTCCCCGTCCCTACCTTTGTCAACCATTTACGAGCAATCCCTTCATCTTTCATGGTCGAGAACTCCGTTTTCACTCTTGGTCGAGAGAGCAGCAACCTTTTTCTCCCTCGCCCTCTCCATTTATCTTCTTCACATTATTGGCATCGTTAGTCTTGTCAGCTGGCGTGAAGATTTGTGCGCATTTCACCAAGTGGCAGTCGAAAAATGTCCCTAGCTGGTTTAGTGAACAGAAATCGACCTTAGATTACTGTAATCACCATAGAAATTCGAAAATGAAATATTCGCGCGCTCTCCGAAACCGGTGGTGTGGTTCGTTGTGTGGCCAGGGCCGGGTCGTTGCTCTGTCCGTCTGGCGCTCTCGCCTACTCCTCTGGACGACCCTCTCGTTCTTTGACATGGTTCACCCCCGCTTTCGCCATGGTCTTCCCCTGATTCATCGTTGTTTTCATTGCCAATTCATTGATCGATCAACTCGCTCTTTGTTGTCTACTTCATTCACTCGTGCCACCAACTCAAAGTTTTGCTTTCGCGCTTGCAAGTTTGCTGAGAAGGTCGTGATCTTTTCGCACACTTTCCTCTTCTGTGAATCGTATCACGCTGTCAGTCTATTCCCTCTCCGCCTCCCTCTGCTCATTGCTCACTCTATCAGGGATTCTTATCACTGTGTGTTTGAGTTATCGTTCGATCAGTCGAGCGAGCAAGAGTGATCGAATGATGTTCTACAGCGTGCTAATGATAATGACAATACTCAATGCTCACGGACACGTTAAGGGCAATACCCTTTCTCACCTGTACTATTTACCTATTACATTCCAACGAGTTCAAGTTAGATTCTCAGACAGTTACAATTTGAGATTGACGTCTTCCCAGGCTCCTTCATTCTATATAATTCTGTCGCGTCATTCGCTCCTTGAATTTTCTTTCAATCAAAGTGTTTCAGTCAAAATGGCGGACGATTCTGCTATACGGGACGCGCTAGAGGACATTTTCAAGTGAGTATATCGGCTGTTCCCATTGCATTATTTGATTCCTCGTACACATAAGCTTTTTTCCACACGAGGCTACATTCACTCTCGCAATATTGGCAAAATTGCCTCATTCGGGATGCGCTTCGCTAATCCGCATTGATTTTAGGCAGCAAAAGGGCGCCGCAAGCTCGGAAAGTCTCGTCGAGCGAAGCACTACTGTTCAGGTGAGAGAATTTGCGTTCGGAGGGAAATAAATCTAGGGCTTCATATGTCGAAGGTATCATGATAACTTTCAATGTCTAATAGGCTGTTAGACTTCCCTGTTGATTCTTAAGCCTACGATATTAGACTTCCTTCCTGGCGGAACTGTGATGCCAGATTAGATTTGTATCCCACCTAATTTGTTTACAAAAAATGGTCTGAGTCCATGTTTGAGTAATTGCTGAGATCGCCACCTTTTCATCGTTTATGTCCAGTTTTTCGTTATTCAATTAGCGCAACTTCTATAGATGGGAAATACCAAAACACAAGGAGCTTTGGGTTCGACGATTAGCCTATTTCATCAAGATCCATTTCAGGTGCACCATCCGGAGCGGAAGATCTCGCTCGGTAAGGGCAATTCCGAGTATGAGATCACCCTGTCCAAGAAGACCGTCACATCGCAACCGAATAGCGATGATGAAGAGGACTGGGGTGAGGAGTTTGTTTTTTTTGAACCAGGGATTGAGGGAAGATTGTTGTATTGGCGAAACTGCTAAACTTGATAAATAGGTTGAACACAAAATCACATGGGTACAGTTGGGCAATTGGAATACTTGGGAACTGAAATATGCTACTTCATTGTGGAGTAGCATTATTGAATATACTCTAGGCAGTGCTACACCGATGCTTATCTGATTAGCTGTTTGTGAACATTAACAATATATTGCACAAAGTTCGGCTAAATAGACTGATGGATTTAAGTGAATTGTCACAGCTGTTCATTTTCGAGCGGATTTAGAAGATATGGAAGATATATTTGCAAGAAGAGAGATGAAATCATGAACTACCCGTAGCACCGGGTGTTAATTTACTGATGGAACTTCAATTCACCAGCTTCTTAATATTTTACTAATACATAATAATAGAGTGAACCTAAATCTCCCCATCAACCTCCCATTTTCAGGCACTCTCTCGGACTCGGAACTGCTCGGTCGTCGCTCTCGTACGCAATCGTTCGCTGGAATGAGAGCAGGATCGGATGATGAGACACTCGCACCCAGGGAGAGCACTAGTACTATCAAGTGAGGAGTGGTATTCATGTTTGTATTTTTTTTGCGGTTTAGAAGAACACCACTGCCGGAATAAGTATTCAATGTGGGATAATGAGCTGGTGGAACCGAGATGTACAAAGTTACGAGATTTTTTTCGCTAAGGAGATAGTGAATTACTGTTTGGGCAAGTGTTCATTCAAGCATATCACTAGGGTGAAACAGAAATGTGCAAGTTTAAATAGGTGAATATAGGTATTGGAAGGAAGAAGTACGAAAAGGTATGAGGCTGGTGACGAATGTTCGAGTGATACAAGAACATGGGGCTTACACTACCTGGTTACTCTTTGAAACCAAAATGAGCTTGAAAAGTATTAGGTTAAATTGTTTATTTTTATTTTATCGACCTGAAAGACTGACTGTTAGAACGGAGATTTCCTTTTTCACTTACCGAATGTGAAACAGAAATGTGCAAGTGTGATTGTATTCGGTCCCCGAGAAATGAATGCCAACAATTTCGTTGGAGGCTCACATACTTCTAGATTGTGATTACCATGAGTACGGTATCTTCCCCAATGTTGATCTGTTATCTCTATATCCTTGCTTGCAGATATCGTCGACGTCGTGGTGGGCAATGGCGACGATTGGAGAAGGAGGACGGCGTGCGCGGTGACGAAGACGAATTGCAGGTATACGGTAGAATTTGAATCGTCTTAAATCTCCAGCCATAATTTCGAGATAATTAGCAACCCTGTACAAAATTCGACAAGATCGGAGATTGATTCGAAATTTAAAAATGACAAAGAAATCAAATAATTCGTTATCATTCCTCCGTCTGCCGCGCGATCCGAGTGGTCGCGCGTGCTCTTTCGTCTTGCCCTTTCTCTTACGTGACCCGCGCCCTACTCGTTTCACACTAACTCCATAGCCCCGTTCCCTTATTTGATCTTTGATCTCTCCCCGTCCCCCTAAAATGCACTCGCCTCTCTTCGTGCGTACGATGCGCAAGCTGCTGCGGCAGCGGAGGGTTCTCGATCTATTTTATTATTTTTGTATTATCGAAAATGCTTTCTCGATTTATATTATTATTTTTGTATTATCGAAAATGCTAAAATGGATATTTTCAGGTGAATGTATGCGAGAACGTCGACGACAAGGGAATCATCACTACGGTAAGTATGGGAGTATGGCAGCAGTATAGGGGACCAGGAGGTTTAGGCTAGCTCAAGTGACCTGGTGATTTGGAGTTTGGGAAAGTGTTCATGGCATAGAAAAGTCTCTGATGTTCGATTATCATAGCATTTCAAGCCAAAAATATTAAAATTGATATGTTGCAGACCGTGGAAGCAACGTGGAAAGTGCTCGATTTCGAGTCGCTGCCCGACTGGTTGCAAGTGAGTTTCACATCATATTTTTTCATTCTGATTTCCACCAGTTGATTTCAAGTTTGAGGAGGTGCTCATAGCTTTTTGATTTCTTGACAATTTGTTCTTGCTCAGCATCGTTCGTGGATTACAACAATTGTAACATGCGTAATCCGTGTTTCATCAGGACAATGAGTTCCTCCGCTCTGGCTATCGTCCTCCTCTTCCCTCGGTCGCCGAGTGCTTCAAGTCCATCTGGTCACTGCACACCGAGACCGGCAACATCTGGACCCATCTCATAGGTGAGCCGTGGTGTATTCATGGCGACGTTTTGGAATTCGCACCACGCGACCACACAATGTAATTAATGCGGGTGATTTGGCAAAAGTTGTTTCTTATTGAGTGGGCAATGTGGGCGCGAATTAGCGGTAATCGAATCAATGATCTGTTGATGGGAAAGGAAGGGAGGGGAAAAGTGATACTAATTTGGAACGACGGACGGATAATGCACTCGATCGACTGATAAATCAATATTATGCCGAGAATTGGCTGATCGTTGGTGGTTCTAAGTTTCATGTTCCTATCCCCCCCCGGCCGATTGGATGTTTGATTAGAAGGTTCTGGAATCGCAAGCAGTTGTCATGTCCGAGAAATAGGCGACAAGAGATAAGGGAGGAGAAGGGAGACACGATTGCCCCCACTCAGATGTTATCAGTGAATGGAACCGCGTGGTTGTTCTCAATGAGCAGTGCGGAGATTATTCAAGACAATGAGAACCATATTTGATCTCTTTCTTTCAAAGGAGAGCTTATCACCACGTGACTCGAATTCCGATTGATTGTGATTATAAGAATCATCCGCGTCTTTTGAGTTTCAATCTTTTGTCTGGTTGAAAGGAGGGGGGGGGGAGATTGGGTGAAAAAGAGTGCATGCGGCAGAAACCACGCGGGATTGATCCCCCACGTGACCCCTTGAAAGAGAAGATTGTGTCTCTCAATTCACAGTTGTCTGTCTCTCTGCACTCTCTCCAATCAGTGCACTCTCTAGTCTGATCTGTACTCGAAGTGATCGAATGTGACATGATCTCTGTTGAACAGTAGAGGGAGGAAATTGGAGAGACGAGAGGATGGAAAGGAAACAACGTGACACTATCGTTATTCATTCCAACAAGAGAGAGATAGAGGGGAGGAAGTGAAAGGAGGAAGGGACTTTCGAAGATTCGACCAAGGCACGAAAATAAGAGTGAATGGGAAGGGGAACGGCCGGCTGACGTGGAGTTGTTTTGATGAATGAGTGAGGGAGGGGAATATCGAATGTCCCTTTCCTGGAAGGAATGGCAATGGAGGGAATTGAGGGAATGGTAATATCGGAGAAAAGGAACTGACCACAGAACCCACGCTAACGCGTCGCAAAGTGGGTGGAAGCATTTGAGAAAGAGCATAGTACGTTGTGCATATAATAATACTGTGCGAGTATCAGGCCATTCCTGTGACAGCTGGTGGGGAATCTTATCGTAGATGCACAGGGAAATCATTATGACGGCGTTTGTAGACTGACTGTCAGAGAGCAAATTATAGAATATAAGAATGAAGTTGATAGGAAGGTGCGAGATAGAACTGTTTCTTCCATGTTTCAGTAGACGATGGCTAATCGTACATTGTGAAACGAATTCAAATTATGAATGAATCTCCGAAGAAAACGTTGATAGTAAAGAATATCATTACTTTTTTAATTCAGTGTGTATATTTCTGTAGGCGGTAAACTTCTCGTGAAATCTGAATAACATTGTTCACAAAAGCATCACTGACGATTACAATCAGAAATATCTCCACTCTTCAGGTTGCGTTCTGTTCGCGTGTCTTGCCACATGGTTCCTCACTCGACCCGACACCCACATTCAATTCCAGGAGAAACTGGTGAGTTGTCATTCACGCAATGGTCACTGTTATTTAAGCACTAGTCTTTTTCAAGAATGCGATTTTTATTACTCACGTCTATTCTTCACAAATCGTATCTATTTTGTCGAGAAGTATCTTGAAAGAATCATGCAACTCGAAAGTCGCTTCCTAATTCTCCGTATCATTAAGATTTTCTCCTTCTTCTTCGTTGGTGCAATCGTGTGTCTCGGTCTCTCATTCGCCTTCCACACTCTTTCCTGCCACTCGAAGAATATCCTCAAGTTGTTCTGCAAGTGAGTTTATTATTTTTTTAAATTTGGGGACTGCAGATGATCTGAATAACACGGGTTTCCTGTAAGAGTGTAGGAATGCCTTCCACTAGAAAAAACTTTGGGTCTCCGATTTTCATGAAAGTTGGTTTGTGGGTACCCTTGGGGGTCTAGAGAAGACCCATCTACTTGGTTTTATAAATTGATGTAAGTCTGACGATTTTCCCCCATTTGGAAAATGGGAAATACGTTATTCAGTCCCTAATGTTAATCTGTCCTGCTAGTTTTGCGTTCATACGTGGGCTAATATCGTGAGGACTTTTTGAAAGTTATTATTCCCTGATAACTTTCAAAAAGTCCTCACGCGCCTAAAACTAATAATTCAGACTTGACTACATGGGCATCTCAATGCTGATCGTTGGCTCATTCATTCCCTGGATATACTACGGATTCTACTGCAGACGAGAGCCTAAGGTACGGTAGGGGTTACGGTATCGATTGATTCCATTGGCGAAGTGTCATTGTTTATCATAACAATAATCATTGCAGATCACATACATCGTGCTCATCTGTATTCTGGGAGTCGCGGGAGGTTTCGTTTCCATGATGGACAAGTTCTCAGAGGTTCGTTCATCATTATTTGTTCGGTAAAGGTACCTTTTTTCTATCTGTTGTTTTTAGGTTTCTTAGAATGTTCAATATATTGGGAGGAAATCCTGCTTCTTCTCACCGTGCTGCTCAAAAACTCTCAATTCATTGTGTTTGCTATTTCGTGTTTGCAAAAGTGTTCAAAGTGTCCACAAATCTCCAAATTTCAATAGTGCATGCGGTTTTAGCTGAAATAATATTTTCCTTTCCAGGTAGCCTTCCGTCCCATTCGTGCCGGTGTCTTCGTTGCAATGGGCGCATCGGGTGAGTGGAGGGGTACGGTAGGATACGGTATACCAGAGGTATCGACGAGATGGGAGACTCCCTTGTTATCCTATTCTACAAGTGTTCCCTAACTTTCACAAATATTGAATTGATGTTTAGGGACCACCATCAAAATTGGCGATTTGTATTTGGGGTGTCAAGACTTGTCGTGATCATTAGTTCATAGGTGTGGAATGAATTTCCAAAAAGAAAAATTAAAAATAATAAAAAAGAAAAAAGATATTCGCAAAAGAAACAAAGTCTCTCGCTTTAAAACGAGAGTCACACCAAGCCAAGACGACGTTTGTCACGGCTCCGGTTACAGTGACGGTCCTGGCTCTGACGGACTATTTCCCGGTTCTGGCTAAAAAAATTTTGGTTTATTTTAGAAAAAAATATTTTGTCTGCTTAATTCTACAATGTCATGCTTTCCCTCGATTCCGTGCCATGCTCTCCCTCGATTCTGTGTGCTTCCTCTTTCGATTTAGCAGTGATACAAATAAAGGTCATATTTGACGTTTCGTCATGCACCATCCGTGGGCACTGACCAATCGACGTAAAAATCAACCTGGGGTTTGTCCATGGGTTGGTGGTTCATTATCAACAACAATTGGTCGCGGCCCATTCCAAAGTAAGATGGTGCAAGCGACCAAAGTTGAAATAACATCGGTCATTGAGTGAATCACGTCATATTTTGGCTTGCACCATCTGTGGGCACTGACCGATCGGCGTCAAAATGGAGGAGGGGGTCGCCCAGGGGTTGGTAGTCAACTATTAGCAGCGATAATGCGCGGCCCTCGCCAAATAAGGACAGTGCAAGCGACGAAAGTGGAAAAAACACAAACAGAAAGTAATTTCTATCACATTTCCGCATGCACCGTCGTTGGGAACTGGCACCATGACGTCAAATTCGCACAGGGAACCGAGGATGGGTCACTTATCAAGTATTAATAAGAATTGAGCGCGGCTATCGCCACTACGGGACAGTGCAAGCAACTATATGTCGAGAATTTACAAGGATCACGCGACAACTGACATATAAGTGCATGCACCGTCGTTGGGAACTGGCAACATGACGTCAAATTCGCACAGGGAACCGAGGATGGGTCACTTATCAAGTATTAATAAGAATTGAGCGCGGCTATCGTCACTACGGGACAGTGCAAGCAAGTTATCGAACGAAAAACGACAAGCCGGTAGCGGACAACTTTGAATTTCGTCGATAACGAGCTTGGATAACCATGAAACAGCGGCAATTTTGGCGTGGTCCCGGAATTTCGGAATACGGCTCTGTCTCACACTTTTTTCCGGAATTTTTTTTCCGGCTCTTCTAATGGTGGTCCCTAATTGATGTTTCATGGATTGCCTAAGAGCTGCACCTCTCGCGCATAGACATTGGGTTCGGCAGAGGAATCAGTTAAATAAATATTTCAATATTTGCAGGTGTGGTCCCGGCCGTGCACTACATGCTCACCGACGGCATCGACTCCATGTTCCAGGTATACTGTAGTTTCGAATCGATCGATAATTGACCTGGGTACGGTAGGTCATCCAGAATATCGACTGATAATCTCAGGAGAATGCATTCCACTGGTTGCTACTCATGGCGGGTCTCTATCTCACGGGTGCGGCCCTTTATGCAACGAGAACTCCCGAGAGATTCTTCCCCGGAAAGTGCGATATCTGGGTACGGTAACTGTCGATTGAATATTGATTGTTTTAACCGTAAGGAACTCTTTTCTTATCAATAAATTGCCCTTTTGCAGTTCCAATCGCATCAACTCTTCCACACGTGTGTCGTCATCGCCGCCCTCGTGCACTACTACGGTAAGAGAGATTACGGTAGTCTGTGGTGCGACGTATCCGATTCGTCGTCTAGTGAATATTAGGCAAATAATATGAGTGATGTAGGGTTCATCTCTACGTGATCTCTAAGGTCACTAGTGTGAATTTGATATGAAGTAGTAAGAATTGTGTTTCAGGTATCTCTGAAATGGCAATGGTCCGATTGAACATGGGCTGTCCGGCCGAGACTTCCGTGCACCCGCATGACGAACTGTGAGGAGGACGCGCCCGGATCGGCCTACGAAGCTCCGCCCACTCTACCGTAGTATCTCCACAGAAGCTACAATTCCCCTTTCTCCTACGAGAATAATATCGAATATTTTGCGCTAGTTTGTTTGTGTTCTGAGATGAGACTATTGTTTCTCTCTCATTCCTTCAATGGTTTTAGCTGTGCTCAGTTATGTTCCTTTTTCCATAGGCCTATTTCTTAGTCATTGATCGTAGTATTATATCTATCGTTCGATCGATTATCTATGTTCGATACCGTAATCCCCATTTCGTGTTTCCGCCATTCGCTTCTCTCTTGGTCTTACCACGCTTATCAATCAATCCGGCTACCGTAATATTGAATCACTTAGCGGTTCGCGTGTCTGTATTGTGAAAGTGGCAGAGACTACGATAATCATATTGATTGAATGTCCCTGCTTCTTTCCTTTTCAGCCCACGCGTGACCTATCTATTCATTGCCTACTGTACACACTGCATGACTCTAGACTTTCTTCTTCACTTGGTTCACACGTTTCCAACTCGTACCGTATCCCCTTTCCACACCACGATTAGATAGCACCAAAGTATGACCTCTGGATTCTGATTTTCATCTATTCCTTCTTGGCCCTAGTGTGCCTACAGTATGGCCCCGTTACCGTAATCCCCGCTTGCTACCGTATTTGTACAGTTTCCCTGTTATTGTATGCCTACGAGTTCCACTCGGTTTTTTCGCCCGCTTCGCTGTAATGAGAAAGTGCAGTTGATTGCTGGTTGGATGTCTTCTTTTGTTTGTGAATTCTCCCGATAGAACGACTGAATGCCGATAAATGTACAAAAACTATTGATGCAGTACGAACACCAATCATGTTAGATTCTAGCTTAGATGAAATCTATTTATTTTGTTATGAAATCAGATGAGATCGCTAAATCGGGTCATTTTCAACGCCTAATAGTATGTGAAATGTAGAAAATGTTGAAAGCCGTTTGTCTAGCAGAAGTGCTGACTTAGTTATTTCCAATTGTTGAAGCAGCGAGTAGGGCTCAACGCGCGCTGAGAGGGAGTGGAATGAATCTAAGAATGAGAGGGAGGGGAAACGAGGGATTGGATTGAGTCCCTCTTCTTTCTGATGGGATTCTTTTGAATCCCAAGGCTGATCTGTGTTGGCCATGGCAAAAATTTCCTTCGAAAATAGGGTATTTCACCCAATTCAGATAAGGACATATAATGAGGTGTTCCCTCTCCCTTCCGTCAAAGTCCATATAATTCGTCATGCTATTTGGCCACCAGTTTGTAGTGTACTACCAGTTTTTTTACCAGTTTTTCATTCAAAATAGCCTCAAGCGAATAGCAACATACATTACTGACGATCGTAGCAGTTCGAAATTAACATCACTTTCCGAAATCGGAAGTTTTTTGAGATCTTTGATGATGATGTATTTGAGATCGGGAGAAAAAAGTAAGAATTTCAATGTGAAATGGTCATAATCGAATTCGCAAGGGTCGAAAACCAATAGTCCGTTAAAAAAACGGCAATTCATTAACTTTTCAGCAAGTTCTGAAGTGGGATCCAAATGAATCCCAGTTTTTTGGGATTCAATTGAATCGATTCATTTGAATCCCACGACCGCGCGATTCGGCTAGGAATTTTTTTTTTGAAATTTTTTTTCGCGATTCGGCCAGGAAAATTCGAAATCCATTGAAGGATTCATTCTGCCAACCCTAGCAGCGAGGATACAATGCATCGAAGACACGAACATTCAGCAAAATATGGGAATAAAATCTGTATCAAAGAACTATTATCCATAGGGGTTCCACTCCGCACAGAGTGTCATAGAGCTGTAAGTAAAGTCCATGAAACTCAAACGAATGGAACCCCAAGTGGAATATATGGTGCGGGTACCATTGTGATTTATGGATGGGATAGGGTTAGGAATCGGTACCGAACCATTGGTCCACCGAGGTCCCATCTCGCATTGAGTGTCATATAGCTATGAATCGAGTCCATGAAACTCAAACGAATGGAACCCCAAGTGGAATATATGGTGCGGGTACCATTGAGATTTATGGATGGGATAGGGTTAGGAATCGGTACCGAACCATTGGTCCACCGAGGTCCCATCTCGCATTGAGTGTCATAGAGCTATGAATCGAGTCCATGAAACTCATTCGAATGGAACCCCAAGTGGAATATATGGTGCGGGTACCATTGAGATTTATGGATGGGATAGGGTTAGGAATCGGTACCGAACCATTGGTCCACCGAGGTCCCATCTCGCATTGAGTGTCATAGAGCTATGAATCGAGTCCATGAAACTCATTCGAATGGAACCCCAAGTGGAATATATGGTGCGGGTACCATTGAGATTTATGGATGGGATAGGGTTAGGAATCGGTACCGAACCATTGGTCCACCGAGGTCCCATCTCGCATTGAGTGTCATAGAGCTATGAATCGAGTCCATGAAACTCATGCGAATGGAACCCCAAGTGGAATATATGGTGCGGGTACCATTGAGATTTATGGATGGGATAGGGTTAGGAATCGGTACCGAACCATTGGTCCACCGAGGTCCCATCTCGCATTGAGTGTCATAGAGCTATGAATCGAGTCCATGAAACTCATGCGAATGGAACCCCAAGTGGAATATATGGTGCGGGTACCATTGAGATTTATGGATGGGATAGGGTTAGGAATCGGTACCGAACCATTGGTCCACCGAGGTCCCATCTCGCATTGAGTGTCATAGAGCTATGAATCGAGTCCATGAAACTCATTCGAATGGAACCCCAAGTGGAATATATGGTGCGGGTACCATTGAGATTTATGGATGGGATAGGGTTAGGAATCGGTACCGAACCATTGGTCCACCGAGGTCCCATCTCGCATTGAGTGTCATAGAGCTATGAATCGAGTCCATGAAACTCATTCGAATGGAACCCCAAGTGGAATATATGGTGCGGGTACCATTGAGATTTATGGATGGGATAGGGTTAGGAATCGGTACCGAACCATTGGTCCACCGAGGTCCCATCTCGCATTGAGTGTCATAGAGCTATGAATCGAGTCCATGAAACTCATGCGAATGGAACCCCAAGTGGAATATATGGTGCGGGTACCATTGAGATTTATGGATGGGATAGGGTTAGGAATCGGTACCGAACCATTGGTCCACCGAGGTCCCATCTCGCATTGAGTGTCATAGAGCTATGAATCGAGTCCATGAAACTCATTCGAATGGAACCCCAAGTGGAATATATGGTGCGGGTACCATTGAGATTTATGGATGGGATAGGGTTAGGAATCGGTACCGAACCATTGGTCCACCGAGGTCCCATCTCGCATTGAGTGTCATATAGCTATGAATCGAGTCCATGAAACTCATGCGAATGGAACCCCAAGTGGAATATATGGTGCGGGTACCATTGAGATTTATGGATGGGATAGGGTCAGGAATCGGTACCGAACCATTGGTCCACCGAGGTCCCATCTCGCATTGAGTGTCATAGAGCTATGAATCGAGTCCATGAAACTCATGCGAATGGAACCCCAAGTGGAATATATGGTGCGGGTACCATTGAGATTTATGGATGGGATAGGGTCAGGAATCGGTACCGAACCATTGGTCCACCGAGGTCCCATCTCGCATTGAGTGTCATATAGCTATGAATCGAGTCCATGAAACTCATGCGAATGGAACCCCAAGTGGAATATATGGTGTGGGTACCATTGAGATTTATGGATGGGATAGGGTCAGGAATCGGTACCGAACCATTGGTCCACCGAGGTCCCATCTCGCATTGAGTGTCATAGAGCTATGAATCGAGTCCATGAAACTCATGCGAATGGAACCCCAAGTGGAATATATGGTGCGGGTACCATTGAGATTTTTGGATGGGATAGGGTCAGGAATCGGTACCGAACCATTGGTCCACCGAGGTCCCATCTCGCATTGAGTGTCATAGAGCTATGAATCGAGTCCATGAAACTCTTGCGAATGGAACCCCAAGTGGAATATATGGTGCGGGTACCATTGAGATTTATGGATGGGATAGGGTTAGGAATCGGTACCGAACCATTGGTCCACCGAGGTCCCATCTCGCATTGAGTGTCATAGAGCTATGAATCGAGTCCATGAAACTCTTGCGAATGGAATCCCGCATGGACTATGATTCGAGTAGATAGCACAGGAATTTTATTATGAGAGGGTTTGGCGCGGCCCTAAAGTCCACTGGGAACACTCTCGCTTCAGTGTCATAGAAACTCTTCAAAACAGTCTAAGACACAAAAGTCGAGAGGATTCCCATGTGAACGATGGATCGGTTAACTCCCTAGGGGCAAGGGGTGGAGGGCCCAAGGACAGGCATGTTGGATGGGAGAGTATACCGTGTGTAGGCAGAGGATACGGTGGATGCTTAGTCGAGGATTGAACGGTACTGTAGCTACTCTTTGAAAAGGGTATATTGTAGGCTATGGGGTGGAGTACGGTATACTATTCTGGCGTTAGGGAAGTAATTGTAGAGGATACTGTGGATGAGATGACTTGAAGACGACTGATGGAATGAGTTGAAAACGAGTATTTATACTGTCAGTACAGATGTGGTGAAGTGGGCGGAGTTACCCGGAGGGGGGAGGGACTTGGGGTGGGAAGAGGGCACGATTGGCTATAAGGCTATGCGTCTCTGACTCGTCTGGGGGAAGATCATTGGTCTGGTATCTCTCGCTGCTCTCGCTCGGGTCACTCAGCCTTGTTAGTTTAGGCTCAGATGCAGAAACGGATCGATTACTCTCTCAATTCCGTCTTATCTTATCCTATTCTTATCGATATGAAGACTATCTTAGAAGGATTGGGCCAGGGGGGGTTTCATTTTTGTTTCAACTTGGCGCGAGAGCTCTGTAGGAGGTGCTGAATGGAAAACAAGAGAAGAATGCCCCCTGGCACACAATAATCTCCCTATAGGCATTCTCATACATAAGATTGACAAACCGCATATGATCGACTAACTTTAGTGAGACGGCTAAACCGTAGTGGATAATATTAAAAACTGTTTGAAAACAGTTTTGAAGAGGCAGGAAGTAAGTAAAATAAAAATAAGCGCACGACAGTTTGAGATGGAGTAACCTCGAGTGAGTGAAAGATCAAATTAGAAGATGAAAACAAGGTAAATCGTCGATCAATCAGCATTAGAATGGCAATGAAGGAGGCTCTTCCCTTTGAGGTTATTCGATATGTCTTACCTCATTACCCTCACTCTAACCCCTTACTCGACGTCATTGTATCGAAGATCAAGTTTCTTGCTTGAAATCTCTTTCCATATGACGATAATGACATCAAAGAATATTCTGATAGATGTGAGAATGTCATTCGAAAAGGTCAGAAAGGGCATGTCTCTCTAAATCTCTCCGATACTCACACTCCCTCATCTGTCAGAGAAAGACCAGAGCAAAGATGTCCTTTGCCGTAAACTTCCACACTCTTTTGAATGTGTGTTGGAGTAGGCACGAAAGAGCGAAGCTGTAAATCACTGCGCAGAGAGAAGGGAGCATGTCAAAATTATGGGCGACATGTCACAAAATTCGAATGTGCTTCATCGTATGGCGACATGCCCATTAAATGAATGGAAAGTGTTTTCATGAGAATAGATTGCGCAATAATCATCAATCAGCACGAACGTATCGTCTTCTTCCACTAATCTCGAGTACGAAATCGATCACGATTTCAATCTAACGGAGGTCATTCATGTAATGGTAATAAACAAGATAATTTAGAGATCCCCCACTATAATGTTCATACGATTGTATATTTATCCTTAGATCACTTCTCAAATTGTTGATCTTCACCGAAATTTCTGATTGAATACACAGTCTTTGTTTCTCATCGGTCAATGTCTTTGAGCTGGCCTTTCTTGTGCCAGGATGACTGTGTACCCAGCCAGAGGGTTCATTGACTCACACGGTCAGGTTATCATATTCCATCACACATTATCCCCTCTGGCCAATGAACTGTGACGCTGCCGCAACGCACGACATCGATTGCGCGTAAACTCTTTCGCGTCATCTGTTACTTGCCCCGTAATCGGGTCAGTTCTAGAACCAATGGACCAGACACTTTTCCCTCTGGTGCATCTTCTTAATCCGTATAGGAACAGGTGAGAAGAGAGATGAAGGGAGACGATGGAGGTAATGGGGATTAGTGGAGTGAAAGAGAGACTGACAGTAACACACTCACTTGAGAGTTCAGGCAGCGTTATCGGGCCATCTAAAGGGATTACTATTGAAAGAGTTGTTCAATCTCAGGGAAGATACACTATCATATATCTGCAGATTTGTTTTATCTAAAAATGCTGCTACCCAAGTTTGTCATGTGTAGCCTGAGAGCCCGCGAGAGGGTTTCACTTTTTCGTTGTTAGAGAGACTATCTTATAAACGTGATTGTGTTAGCCAAAAGGTGTAGTCGCGCACATTCTGTCAGATCAGAGTTTCTCAGACATATCGCCCTTTGAATTAAAAGAAGAGTACACCACAGACATTCTTTTGTTAACTGGAACTCGACCAGAGGGCATGCCCGGACCTCTACCCCTCTGCCCCAATCGACCTCTATCTCCCCTTTCTCTTATCTACCTCTTCTATCATGCCCTCTTGTAACTACAGTCCGGGTGCTCTCCAATGCTATTATCAACTCGGGCTAATCTAATCTTTCGCGCACAAGAGATCTCTTGTCCCCAAGAAAGGCAAACCTAGAGCGGTTGAGCGGTCGCAATAATCGCTGATAGGGCGACAGGCCGAGAGACTGCTGGGGTCGGAGAGGGGACGAGAGACGAGAGAAGAGAGTGTTCCAAGTTACGTAAGGCACGATAGGGGCGCCCGGTGAGAGACATTGGAGGAAAGTTTCTATCGTTTTGAAGAAACGATAAAACAAATAGATTTCGGGCAATTTCAGATGCTTTCGTCTTCAATCATCGACTTCTGAAGGCACTCAACGTCGACCTCTACTGAATTCCCATCGGTTATTCACGAAAGAAGCCATTCTTACGGTTAGTAACCGCTTCTTTGCTGAATTGCCTATCCCATTTAGTTTCCTCCCATCCCTTATGATTTCTGGATCTCAATGTCGGAAACGGGCCTTCCGTATCAAATTTCGTAGTGATTCTTTCAGATTCGACGAGAGAGCAGGCAGAATGGAGAGAGAGCGCAGAGACGAAAGGGAAAAGTATTTCGTCGTCCCGAAATGCGAACAATAAACAACTAGCGTGCACGATAGAGAACGACGACGAGACAATTCCGAATCTTCTTTTCACATGCTCTCTCGCTCACTCTAACCGACGAGATAGCGTGTGTAATAGAGAGAGACGGGAATAACTTTGCTCCTCGGAGTGAGTCAGTGAGCGTGATTGCTACCTTCCCCCGTCCCTCCACTACTATTTCCTCACGTTTCCCTCTCTTTTCAAATCTCGATTCAACACCATTTCACCATTCCATCAACTATTCAACGTGTGCTAGCTTGTTTTCTCTACCATTCACAACGGAAACTAGCCATTTTCGCTATTTGAACGCGTGAAATGATCCATTTTCCGTGAGACGCAATAATTTATTTAGTTTTTGCATTTCAACGATCATTTCGCTTCATTTCTCCATTCGTTCGCGGTCAAAGCCGGCGTTTCCAGCGTCTTATCGAGCCGGGAATTAGGCAGAGATGGGCAACACGAACACGCTGCCCGTCATCTCGCAGACGAAATCCCTCGTGCAGCTGGCCACAGGTGAGCTGGGCCGACTACCGTACTCTTAGAGATCTCACGACGGTTGGCAATCGGGAACTGACTTCATTTCACAGGTGACAAGGAAGGCGCTCGAGCGACACAGGAGAAGTTCTTCCACGAGTGTCCCATCGTTGCCCAGGTATACGGTAGTATCGATTAGATTACGGTAGTATTGATTAGAGTTCGGTGTGGTCAAACTCGTGATAGTGCTGAATCAGTGCATGACGAAAGCGTATTGTGGAAGAAGTGTCAAGTTCGGTGGGTCACACTCTTCCCTTTCCTTATCAGCTGATTCGAGTTCGGTGTGTCAGACCCAAGATTTCAGGCAACTTCTGCAGTTGAGTACGTGATCGATCGAGATGCGGATCGAGCGTTGGAGACGAACAAACGAAGTGTCAAAGTGATCTCCAATTTCACTGATGGAATCCCGGTCGTCGGCCACGTCAAGGGTGAATCTGACACAGTGAACTACCGTAGTCTAACCGATCAATTGATACGCCGTGGTAATCTACATAATCCATATGGCGTCAGTCTCGATAGGCAGTGTCGGTTTAGACAGGGTGTCGTATTACGAGATAAATGTGACACCTCGTTCCTCTGATTTGTAATCGGATAGTAGATATATCAATACACTCGGATAACGATCACACTATCGATATTCCTCGCAAAGGGTCATCTAACAGCATAAGAATAATGGCACAGATGGAATCCAGATGTATTCATGAATAGAATATGGGATGGCTACAGATGGGAAGTGGGCAACAAAATGCCAAGAATATTGAAAACGACAGCACTTTCGGAGTGTACAAATTCTCAATGGACATCAAAGTGTATCGCAGGCGGTATCCATGCGCTCGCTGGTGATTCGGAAGGTGCGAAGGCCGCTGTGAAATCGGCGAATCGATCGGTCGGAGTCGTGGGAGGAGGAGCTGTCGGTATGTGGTCTTTGATCTTTCTTTGAATTATCATCGGCTCATCCCTAGTGATCAGACAGACCTGAAGAGCATGCTAAAAGACTGGAGGGAAGAATGGCGAATGATCATCATCAAATGCTCGATGCGTCTCAGGTTTCCTGGCGGGTGGTTTCCCTGGTGCGATTGCGGGCGGAATTGCGGGAGGAGCGGCGATAGATGGACTACAGACGGGAATATCCAGTGCTTATCACAAGGAGTTCAGGTGAGATACGTTCGTGCTTGAACGGCTACTATTACAGTGGAATAGATACATCCTTCTTCAATGCCTGTGACGAGTGGACCCCCATTCGTCTCCTCTCTTGAGCGCTTCGTGAAACACATCCTATTCAGACCCGCTGGATCGATTGCCGCCGTCTCGCAGGCGATCAATAATCCCTCAGGTATCGTATCCCTTCTCAAATCGATCAATAACCTACCGTATTCAGGAGCTACCGTATTCGACGCGGTAGCAGTGCCGGTGTTCGATGGCGTCGCAGGCTACGGAGCCGGCCAGCTCACGTCCCAGATCCAAGCAGGTACTGTAAGCGTAGATCGCTAACTGACTTCTTTCCTCTTTTGGTTACTGTAAATGAGGAGATCATGAGTCTTCTCCAGCATCAGACGTTGGACACGTTGGTCATGGCGAGGGTCATGGTCCCGATGTGGCCGATCCCTCGAATGTGGGCGGGGGGCCATCGATTCGATCCCCGTGCAAGGTCGAAATTGAGAAGAGTATCGCCTCCTCGGTCCAATCTCATTCGGATAGTGAAAAGGATGAGGTGGATACCACTCAAGGATCGGATGAAAACAAAGAAAAGGCGAACTAAAGCGAAGAAAGTCAACACCCGCACGCGATAAATTGTGTTGTGCGCAAACGATTGATGTATGATAACTGAATAAGCTAACTCGGAGAAAAGAGAGATTAAAGATCAAAGAATAAAGACCAACAAATTGCAGGAATGACCTCAGCTCAACTGGCGTCGGACGGCGTGATCCAGAGCGAGGCTGCAGCCATTGCTGCAGAGGCAGGCGAGGCTGCGGCTGCAGATGCTGCAGCGTCGGCTGCACAGCAACAGCAGGCAGGGGGAGGGGCTGCGGGTGCAGCAACTGGCGTGGATCCGAGCAGTGGAGGACACAAGCTGCAGCAGATTGGAGATGCGCTAGTGACGAAGAAGACCGGTTAGTTCCTTCTCGAACTTTCCTTCTTTTTTCGAAAATCGAAAAAAAACGTTTTAATGGTGAAATCAATTGAAGAATATTCGGAAGAAAAGTAAAATTTGTAGACATCATAAAGTCAGCCGTCGACCCTCGCGGAGGCTCAGTGGAAATGCCCAAATCTGCCTCCAAGTTTGGTAAGATCATTTTGTTTTCAAAGAATGTGTTGAGTTTCACAGATTCTTCAAAGAATGAATAGTGTAGAAAGACCGTTCGTTGTTCATCCCATTTATGAAGAATAAACAACAACAATTTCCTATATTCAAAAATCATGACATAATTCAGGCTTGGACGCGCTCAAATCAATCCCGAAATCGGCCAAATGGAACACAGTCCAGACTGTGTCGGCCACCCAATTGCAGGTGAGAGATCAAAGATCAACTGCTCTTGTAGGAAGCTAACGCTAAAGATCAAAGATCAAAGATCAATCGCCCACATTTCAGCAACTCCTAGAAGCACTGAAGACTGTGGACAAGATCCTCGCAACAACGAAGGATCTAACAACGATGGGCGCAGGGGTGAGCATTGAAAGACAGTGCGAAGCTCCGCCCCCTTTTACTTTCTTCTCCTGTCTCTTCCCAACCCGTCTCGTCTAAAGCTCATGGTCCCTATCAAAGACTAATTTATGCTTCAGTAACGGGGGCTATTACGGGTAAATTTATCCGATGAATATGCGACTGGTTTCAGCCCCGTCCCGGTCCCCCGATGGTCCACCCGGTCAGTGTCGCTCCCCACTCCCCCCACACTGTACCCCCGTGGTCAAATTTTGAATGAAAGCCATCTGCCGCCGGGCGGGGCAATAATTGCGGAATTACTCGAGTGGCATAACATTATTCTTCATTTCAGCGTCAAATCGATGTGCTCGCCCCTGGTCTCTCCTTTCCTCTCAAGACAATTCTCAATGAAATCATTCAATTCGTGGGAACGAATGTACCGAGAAGAGAAGAGATATTGGAAAGGACAGTAAGTAAAAAGGAAGAGTGGGGTAGATCAGATCTCACTGTGGATAGGATTTTAATTACACGGCCTAATAATTGTATTCAATTTTCTAAATATTCTCCAGCTCCATACCACCTTTTGATCTCAAATTGTACTTATTCACAGTGGAGTCGCATTCCAGATAATTTATTATTATCTAGAAATATTGATGTGCTATCCCTTACACCCAAAATATCCTCCCTTATCGAGGATACCCATTGATGCTTCTCACTGATATCTATCTCACTGATCTTTTTTTTCGATCTCGGCAAACTATTACTTGTAGCAATTTTTTTCACTCAGGCAGGATAAATAATGATTAGACAGACATTTGAACGAGATTGATAGATGAAAAGATGTGAAATCATCAGTGAATACTGTCATGATAATTCAATTGTCAGGCCAAACTCGCTTCTCGTATTCGTGATCTAACGACCAGAAGAACACCCGAACCCGCACCTGAGAATGGCAGAAGAGCGGTAAGAGATCTGACCCGAATGACCTACCGTATCTACAGTAATCTCAGCAACTCCGATGCGTGCACTGGAATATGTCCGAAGTATCGGCAGACCTGATCGAGCATCTGGGCCTTGTCTGGTAAGGAGGCTGACCTACCGTACCCTTACTAGTCTACCGTATCCAGGTATCTCGTCCTCGATTCTCCTGATGTCCTCCTTCTCAATCATGTCACTGCATCGGAACATCTGATGAATGCACTCACCAATGTGCTCGGTTATCGATTCCTGTCAGTTTGTTCATCTCGCCATCACAAATTATCCTTGATGATTGCTATTCTTTTTTTCTTTCTTTTTTTAGTTCGGTCACGTGTGAATTGGAGAGATCTCTTGGTTCTTCACCGACTACATGAACAATTTGAAAAACAATGATTCTCACTCAATCTCTTCCAGCAAGTTCCCGTCCGCTTCGATCATCGATGACGACCCTGACGCGTCGGACGCGGATGGCCGCCCCACTTCCGGATCCGCGTTGCTCTTCCGTCCGCGTGACGGCATCGCGTGCGTCGGCGCGGGCAGCAAGGGAGGCGAGGGTACGGGTACGGAAGATTCGGTAGTCTCGGGGTACGGTAGTCAATTGATAATCGCAGGCTATGAGTTGGTCTGGATCGACGTACAACAGCAGGAGCCCGTGGGCGAGAATGAGGTGAGTGACCCGGCGAACGACCTACCGTACTCCCAAACTACCGTAATCTACTGCACTCTTAGGTCTCGCTGGGAACCGTCTGTCGATTGCTCAACGTGCAGTGTGATGGGGGCGATAAAGTGGGCCAAGTGGCCGAGTCGATCAAGAATCTGTCAGGTATTACCGTACTTTTCAAGATAAAACTGATCTAACGATATCAGACGAGTTCGCTACCGTAATCTGCACGACCGTTTCGAGACCAACGAGACAGGCATTGATGGACGAGTGCAAGCTCGTCAAGTGCTCCAGCGATACCGGTGAGGAGTGGGAAAGATCAAAGATCAAAGATCAATCTTCAGATTCGTACGATGCGATTCTCACTCCGTCTTCGGGTCGACAGCACGTCATCTGCCATCGATCGCCCCCGTCCTCATCGACGGGAGGTAACCATTTGAAAATTATCAAAGACAGTGTGCTAACATTATCCCATTCAATGTTTTCTTCTTCAACATTCGTAGTAGGAAAATACACAAAAATTATTTGACTATCGTAGCGATGATGATCAGACAATTTAGGTCCATCGGGAGACTAATTCATCATCTTCCAGACGACGCTGGCGACAACTCTGCAGCAGGAGCAGCAGCTGCCCGAATCTCCCTCTCTCGTGCTCAGCCATTCACTGTGGGAGAAGAGATCAATAGAGAAGGATTGATCGGATGCAGTGATGAGCAGTGCTATTATGGATGCTCCTTGTGAATAGTTTCCCTATCTACTCTCTAGATATTTTCCCGTTTATTTACCCAGTTACATTATCCCTAATTCATTTCATTGTTTTGTATTGCAACGCAACTCTAGACGAGTAAAGCCCCTGCTGCTGTAATATCACAATTGTGTAGCTCAACCCAAGATAATTGTCTGTTCTGTGCGGGTTGCTTTGATAAAGTGCCGAGTGTTCGATCACTTTTATGCAAAAAATCAGTAATATGTCAAATCAATTTATAATTTAATGTGAATGATGCAAATGTGTTTTGGTCTCTCTTCTCCCTCATTCTGTTCTTTTCCCTCATTCTTGTCTGTTTCTCTCATTCCTTGTGGTCGAACGACGATGTCGTTTTGGACGGTCCTCATCGACTGTGCACTTTTGTGCAAGACAGCGCAAAACGCCATTCGGCTGAGCCTGACTTATGCATGGGGTCGAGGATAACGCCGCTGGAGAAGAGTTAGACAAGTATGCGTCATCGACCTTGTCTTCTCTGTCCACTCTCCACTCTCGCTTCCGATGCTCCGCCCTCTCTTATCCCCGACGTTCCAGGATCCCCAATCACTCTCTTTCACTATCCTTTGCCCAGAGCATCCGCTCTGTCTCTTGCTTGCTTTTGTCTTACACTAAGGTCCACTCAGAAGTTCTTTTGTTAGAATAAAGAGTGTGAACAGTAAGATCAGTTGTACGCTACAGTTCACCAAGAGCCACGTGTGTAAGAGCTCGAACATACGCACACAGAACTCTCGGGAAGAATTGTATATCGACTCTTACGATAGAAATGTAGCCTTTGCAACGATTTCGTCTGATTACCAGATTTCATAGCCCTTCTTGTTTCTCTTATGGTAGATGATAGGGTTCATTTAGCCCTTTTGTCGCATGAAAATGTTGCTATTGCAATCAATTGTGCTCATTCTCACGTTGCAAATTGTTAGTGAAGGCAAGTAGACGATAATATTGATTATGTCGCATTTCCCTGTACGAACCCTTTAGGATCATTTCACTACGATTTTGAAGTAATCACGGCTCAACTGAGCACATCGTTCTTTCAGGAAAATACCGATCAGCAGAAGATTGCTGTGGTCAAAGCGATATTCGAATTGCTCTGTAAATTCGAAGATTCGAAGACTAGAGGTGAGGAATCTGATAACCCCTTACATTTAAATTTTCCATATCGTACATCGCCCACATTACCGAACAAAAGAACTTTTTTTACTTTTTTTAAAGTCTTCGAATTCGCATCGAATATTCCTAATTTTTCTTTCATATTTTTTGTCCACCCACAATTCCGCGTGATTTCAAAAATTGAACGGTGAAATATTAATTTAAAGGGGTGAAAAATTGGAGTCGAAAGTGGCGAAAAAATAATAATAATAATTTACAGAAAAATTGAGGAGCAGTTTAATGGAATGAGCTAAGGAAGGCACTACAATCTAGCGAGTTCCAACCTGAACAATTGAGATCTTGGAGTTTCCAGCAGTGAAAGCATCAGAAGCATACACTCCAGCTGGGAATCCGTAGTTTGCAGCAAATGCAGCAGGGAAAGGAGCTGCAACAGCTGCAGGTTGAGGAAGAGCAAGAGGGGCAACGAAAGGCTGAGGAATGGGTTGAGGAACAGCAAATGGTTTAGGAATGGGTACTGGAGAGGGAACGGGATAAGGTCTCTCAACGAAGACAGGTGGAGAAGGAACAGGGACAGGAATACGACGATAGACGGGATAAGGACGGGGTACGGGAACTGGGATTTGAACTGGTACGGGACGAGGGACTGGGACTTGAATTTGAACGTAATGAGGGACTGGTTGGGGAACGGGATAGGGTTTGGGAATGTAGACTGGTACGGGTCTAGGAACTGGTACAGGATGAGGAACTTGGACTGGACGAGGGAAAGGTTGAGGAACGTAGTGGGGAACTGGAACCTGAAATGAATGGGATTGGTATTGTGGCACGGTATGGTTGAAAAGATGAATACGGTATGATACAGTACCTGATAGGGAACCTGAACCACTTGTTGAGGTTCTACAACGGGTGCTGTGAGAGCGACGGGAGCTGCTGCAACTGCTGCAGGGGCTGCAAAGGTCGGAGATGCAGCAAAGAACTGTCGTTTAGCTCGATCCTCTCTGAACAGAAAAAGATTAGCCAAGAAACCTCAGGATCGGAATGAAAAGAATGATTGAAACTTACGCGAATGCAGTGGTCGAAACGGCAAGAAGACAGATCAAGGTGGTTTTCATTATTGAGATTCGTCAACTGATTAGTTGATATTCTTCCCAAGTTCTTGATTCTCTTTTATACTAAACGAAAGACGAACGGTGGTCACAGTTCGGAAAAACTTTCCTCTTTCGTAGAAGGAATCGATGGTATGCAGTTTCATTGTGAGGAAGTTTTGCTTGATAACTCAAGAATCGAGTATGGTTAGTTCGTATCGAAAATAGTTAGCCTGCGAACATTTTGATCCAAGAATAGATTCTGAATTTTCAGAATTCACATTTTTTTCCATTTCGTAAGAGCGAGTATAATTTCACTGCTCACGGAATTTGTTAAAAATTCAAAGAATCTGTGATCATGGAAATCGTGTTCATTCTCATGCCTCTGAGCTTGATGAAACAGATCATATCTTGTGTTTTTCTTGTGATCAGAAACAGATCTTATGTTTTTTCGCTTAGCGTGTACCAAGAGCAACTTGTGGAATTGCTAATTGATGAAATTTCATGATGTTTGCCAATGTGTGTAATATTTGGTTCATTCATTCAGACAGGCTAACATTTTTGAAGATTCGGATAGACCTTCGGTATGCAACTTCGAAACTGCAGCATTTGTTTCTCGTTATTTCGATAACATCCAAAATTGGTGATCTTCGGTCACATTCACAATTTATTAGGAATTTGATCCGTTGTTCATCAATTATTCACATGATAATGCACTTTCGATAAATATGAGCTGTCTGCGAGCGATAATTGTAACTTTGAAACGACCTTAACACTAATGTGTCTCCTCTTTCCACTCGGCATTTCGAGTAGTTTGATCGAGTTCATTCTCTTTCCAGTTCCACTGAGAGTTGGAAATGTGATGAAAATATTAGGTTGGATCATTCGAGTTCAATAGGAATAAAACGAGAGAACTTCATCAGTATCGTACAGAAATGAATCATGGATAAACCCGTGAGCAGCAAATGAAAACAATCGTTCGAATCTGAGATCTACTTATGCTTCGACAATTGAGATCTTGTCGGTCTTTCCAGCTGCAGCAGTGGCAAAGGTGGAGAAGGAAAAGGGTGAGGCTACTCCGGCAGGGAAACCATAGTTGGTAGCAACTCCAGCGGGGAATCCGTAGTTTGCAGCAAATGCAGCAGGAAAAGAAGCTGCAACTGCTGCAGGTTGAGGAAGAGCAAGAGGGGCAACGAAAGGCTGAGGAATGGGTTGAGGAACAGCAAATAGTTGAGGAATGGGAACTGGAGAAGGAACGGGATAAGGTCTCTCAACGAAGACAGGTGGAGAAGGAACAGGGACAGGAATACGACGATAGACGGGATAAGGACGGGGTACGGGAACTGGGATTTGAACTGGTACGGGACGAGGGACTGGGACTTGAATTTGAACGTAATGAGGGACTGGTTGGGGAACGGGATAGGGTTTGGGAATGTAGACTGGTACGGGTCTAGGAACTGGTACAGGATGAGGAACTTGGACTGGACGAGGGAAAGGTTGAGGAACGTAGTGGGGAACTGGAACCTGAAATGAATGGGATTGGCATTGTGGCACGGTATGGTTGAAAAGATGAATACGGTATGATACAGTACCTGATAGGGAACCTGAACCACTTGTTGAGGTTCTACAACGGGTGCTGTGAGAGCGACGGGAGCTGCTGCAACTGCTGCAGGGGCTGCAAAGGTCGGAGATGCAGCAAAGAACTGACGTTTAGCTCGATCCTCACTGAAACAGTACACTGAACAAATATTTTCATCACTGAAAAAGTAAAGACGGATTAAAACAAACTTACGCAAATGCTGTGTTCGAAACGGCCAGAAGACAGATCAGGACGGTTTTCATTGTTGATGAAGTGATGGAAGATGGTTTATCCTCGAAAGGAGAAGCCTTTTATACGAACTCTACTCGAACACTGTGACAGCTCTGGCAACTCTTTTGTCTCCTGATGAAATCTCGCAAGTGACCACACTCTAACTGTCTCGTCTCTCCTCCAATCACACACTCTCTCGTGTTGAACTGCGTAAGACTCCGTAGAATAGTATAGAATCTCATGAGAAAATCGGTTATAGAGGGAAGATTGAGGAAATGGAAGGGAATGAAAGGGTGAATGTGCAACAATACGAGGTCGGATCATGCTGAAAGATTACGTGCAATGCGTGAATTGTTGCAAAGTGAAATGCGGCTGTTTTCTCATTTTTTGGACGAAGGTAGAACAGGAAATGGGAATACTTTTTTCGGTAATGTGAAAAAACAATAATTGTTTTTAGATAACCCCTGAGAGCGAACATACATCAACTTTCCAATGAACTGAGGTGATTAATGCCGTGCAGACAGACCATTCCACATCTAATTTCTACCAGAACCGTTCCACTATTCGACTCGGTGCAAGGGTTCAAAGTGTTCTCATCCTCATTTCAGTTCCAGTACTCAATCCAATGCAATTCTTGTTCAATACAAGTCAAGGATATCACTGACAGTGAGTTAAATAGTTCACATTCTGATAATTGAACAACATTAGTCCGAGAAAGCACTTTGAATTTTATCTTATTTTCATACAGAAAACGACTCATTGTTGAAATTCATGAATGCTCATTAGGAATGTTCGTGATTCGATGATAATGCAAAACCTCCTCACAATGAAACTGCATACCATCGATTCCTTCTACGAAAGAGGAAAGTTTTTCCGAACTGTGACCACCGTTCGTCTTTCGTTTAGTATAAAAGAGAATCAAGAACTTGGGAAGAATATCAACTAATCAGTTGACAAATCTCAATAATGAAAACCGTCTTGATCTGTCTTCTTGCCGTTTCGACCACTGCATTCGCGTAAGTTTCAATCATTCTTTTCATTCCGATCCTGAGTTTTTCTTGGCTAATCTTTTTCTGTTCAGAGAGGATCGAGCTAAACGTCAGTTCTTTGCTGCATCTCCGACCTTTGCAGCCCCTGCAGCAGTTGCAGCAGCTCCCGTCGCTCTCACAGCACCAGTTGTAGAACCTCAACAAGTGGTTCAGGTTCCCTATCAGGTACTGTATCATACCGTATTCATCTTTTCAACCATACCGTGCCACAATGCCAATCCCATTCATTTCAGGTTCCAGTTCCCCACTACGTTCCTCAACCTTTCCCTCGTCCAGTCCAAGTTCCTCATCCTGTACCAGTTCCTAGACCCGTACCAGTCTACATTCCCAAACCCTATCCCGTTCCCCAACCAGTCCCTCATTACGTTCAAATTCAAGTCCCAGTCCCTCGTCCCGTACCAGTTCAAATCCCAGTTCCCGTACCCCGTCCTTATCCCGTCTATCGTCGTATTCCTGTCCCTGTTCCTTCTCCACCTGTCTTCGTTGAGAGACCTTATCCCGTTCCTTCTCCAGTTCCCATTCCTCAACTATTTGCTGTTCCTCAACCCATTCCTCAGCCTTTCGTTGCCCCTCTTGCTCTTCCTCAACCTGCAGCAGTTGCAGCTTCTTTTCCTGCTGCATTTGCTGCAAACTACGGATTCCCCGCTGGAGTTGCTACCAACTATGGTTTCCCTGCCGGAGTAGCCTCACCCTTTTCCTTCTCCACCTTTGCCACTGCTGCAGCTGGAAAGACCGACAAGATCTCAACTGTCGAAGCATAAGTAGATCTCAGATTCGAACGATTGTTTTCATTTGTTGCTCACGGGTATTTCCATTTCTGTACGATACTGATTCGAATGAATTTTCATACTTTATCTCAATCCACATACTAATTGATGAACGATCCGAACAAGAACGAAAGCCTATAGACTTTTCACATTGCAAAATCATAAATAAATAGAAAGTCGAACAGAGAGAATGCAGATGGTTGAAAACGAATTCGAAAAGATGGAACGGTTTGACCAGACGTAATCATTGAGTTGTAAAGCCATCATGAGGTATTTACATAGGAGGAGGAGCTCCCATAGGAGGACGGAATCCACCGGGAGGTCCCATAGGAGGACGAGCACCCATGGGAGGTCCCATCGGACCACGAGGACCACCCATCATGAAGGGAGGCATTCCACCCATTGGAGGACCGCCGAACGGAGGCATTCCTGGAATTAATAAGCTTACTTTTGATATTATATCAATCGGGTAGGTATTTTGATATTGGTTAGGATATTTCTATGGATTTCGGTGACGGTCCGACGTCTAGTAGACGATTCGGTTTGGGGGGTGGGGGATTCAGATTCAGATCAGAGGGGTGAATATCATTCAAAATAATTGAGATTATCTCACCTCTTCCCATGCCAGGATGCATTCCCATTGGTGGTCCACCCATTCCCATTCCGCCCATCTGCGGAGGCATCGGAGGAGGGTGGCCAGTCGCAGCCAGAGCACGTGCTGCAAATAATTCTCATTAGGAAGGCTCGGTGCTATGAATTTCTTGATTGTGATAAAATCAGATGAAGAAAACATACATCTAGCGAAGGCTGATGCGGTGGCGTCTACGAGTTTCTGCGCCTGAGCCTCCATCCATTTCTGAAATAATAACAATATGTTGTTGAATAATGTTTTTTTTTAAATAACTCAAAAAAAATTCGTACCTGATAGAACATTCGGACCATCTCCTTATGCTTTCTTCCAGTGTTATGCGTCTTTCTCACAGAAGGAGAATCGTGAGTGAGGAAAGTATCGCAATAATCGCAGTAGAATTTTGTCATGACTGAAAATGAAGAGAAATTGAATGCGATGAAGTTGAAGATTATGAACAGGGACAGTAGTGAAAGGTACAAATTCAGAAGGTAGATGGTTAGATAGGACAATAATGCTGACGTGATCAAGACGGACTATGTGAATATGATTGATTTCATTTAGGTATATATAGGGGTTGAGAACGGATGACTCGATAAAATTATGATTAGGAGTGAAGAGAAGGAGAGGATGAGAATGACCAGAGGGTATTAGAAAAGCAAGCTTCTGAACTCTGGGAGGGAGAATGATAAAAGGTCGGATGCCATAAAATACTACTCCAATGATCATACTACTTGATCGTCATCAAAAGATCATCGATTTGTGTTTACATCGGCATTCTTTTACAACCGCGTCTAGACTCTGTCTGGAGGCGTCCATTTTTAGCGCATAAAATTAAGGCAAATGACATAACTGTACAATATTCTCGGTCACTTTACTCTTCATGACTGATTCGCTACGCTATATATCTACTCCTATTCGCTAGGTTAAAAATTTGCCATTTACCGTTTTCGAAGCATTGAATGAATGTTCGAATACATTAGTGGACAATGAACCAAGTGCTTCCGTAATGAAAGGATCTGGAAAGATACTATTAATAGTTTCTTTACATATTCTTACACGACCGTTGCATGACAAAAAGTCTAAAAATCGTATTTAAAAAATTTGACTTAGAGTCCCGAGCCAAATCCAGAACAAGAGCCAGAGCCCGTAATCAGCCCAACAACTTTTTCGAAAATCCGGCCGCGACGCTTTAGCCGAGCGCGTCGCGGTTTTTGACTCCGCCCATTTTTGCGATGTGTTTTTCGAATTTTCGAGGCGTGGCAACGCAATATTGATCAATTTCAATCGATTTTCAGCCAAAATGACTACTGAACCGGACGGAATGGAGAACGGAGATCCTCGCGAGCAGTCTGTCGAGTCGAAAAAGGTATATATGAGTGCAAATTTAGCCCAAACACGGACTCAAGTTTGCGAAAAGTTGTAGGAGTTAACTGTGATTTTACAGGGCGAGAAGAGCTCGAGGGACGACAGACGCGATGATGAGAAGCGACGAAAGAGCCGGTAAGCGAATTTGAAATGGTGGACAAGTTTCCGAGACTAATCGATAGACTAATCGACGTGGCGATCATTTCAGTTTTCTATTTCGCACAGATGGCCGTTGGCATGTGAGATAAGTGAGGTGATAGGCATAGGCTAAACTCGTTTCTAATATGTTTTCCGGGCTTTTGGTTTACTCGTGAAGGCACCCTTGCTATGACGCTGTCTCGTTGTAGACACGAATGGTCACTTCCACACTCACTGTTTCCCCCGTCTTTTCGCGCCTGACGAGATGAAGAGAGAAGAGTACAAGATGGAGGTACGCCCGTATCCACACACCGTGTTCCCTTCGGCCACAACACTGACGCCGGGCTGCATCGCGCGAACTCAACTCATTTTTTGCGAACAATATGCGCTCAGCCCGGTGCCAGCTCGTTCCAGGCTGAAGCGAATCGTGGATGATGGGCGTAAAATGGTGTATTCCCTCCCTTCCTTCTCGTCGATCACGTCATCATCGCCACTGCAATGGAGCAAACGAAAATTGCGCGAGAAAATGGCGAAATTTCAGGTCTCCGTGTTCGCGTAATAGATAGAGTGAAATGAGTGTTCTTCCGTGCATAATCGTGTACTTTCCAGCTCTCGTAGTCCACGTGAGAAGAAGTCGCGAAAGCGCAGCTCGAGCAGAGACAGGAAGAGAAGTCGTAGCAAGGAAAGATCAGACAGGAAGAGGTTGGTTTACAATCATTGATTAGAACCTGAAATTCAGGTCGACTCATTCCCTAATTTCATGATAATTGCAGGTCTCGTTCTCGTGATCGTGGTGAGCGTCGTCGCAGTCGATCGAGAGACAGAAGGGATAGAGATAGAGGAGAGAGAGTGGGAGACAGAGATAGGGACAGGAGAAGGAGCAGGTGAGAATCATGCTTATTTGTAATCATCTTGTTCTTGGGTAGGAACGACCACTCAGCATTACGAAAACGCTGAGATTCTCTCCGAATTTGCCCTGATCTTTATCTATTCGATTTCAATCGCCCGATGCGTCTTGCTTGATTTCTTCTTGCTCCATACACCTTTTCGAAACGTCTCCGAAAATAGCGAAAATTGATGGAATATATATAGGAGGGTGCCAGTCCACGTCATATCCGAATCCATACACCTCAATGACAATCTCATTCAGATCTCCGGCCCGTGGTGGTGATCGTGATCGTCGTCGTTCCTCTCGCTCTCCTCGTCGTGATCGATCAAGAGAGAGAAGGAGAAGTCGTTCCCCTCCCAGAAGAGGATCTCCCTCCGGTTTCAGGTCGGCAGCCAGGTTTATCTCGCCTCCTAAAGCACGCTCCTTAACCCGATCAAATTGCAGAGGTGGCGGACGTCTTCCCGGTCCGGAGAGAAGGGATGTCATGCCATTCACGGCCCGTAAGTCGCCTCCGAGAGATGCCAATCTCAATATGACCGCCGAAGAGAGAGATCAGAGGACACTGTTCATTCTGCAGGTGAGAATCCGTTTAGTTACGGTAGTTTTATTTATTTATTTATTTTATTGTTTTCAATAAAATAATTGTATCGTTCAGATCGCTCGTCAGACGCGTCCCCGTGATCTCGAAGAGTTCTTCTCCTCCGTGGGCAATGTGAGAGACGTGCGGATAATCACCGATTCGAGAACCGGAAGAAGCAAGGTGGGCTTGTTTATTATTTTTTGTTTGTAAATTCAATATTATTATTCCAGGGAATAGCGTACGTGGAGTTCTGGGAGGAGGAGAGCGTCCCGCTCGGACTCGCACTGAATGGACAGAAACTGCTCAGTGAGTTGATCTAATTATATATAGTTGTTTTTATGTTTTTTCTACGAAAGATCGTTGGATAATCAGTTGGATTGAGACTTTACAAACTTTGTACAAATGGTGAAACATCATGCTTCCTTCTCACTGTCTATAGTTTTTTTGTTGACAATATTTCATAAAAATAACTGATTGAATTTCACTTCTATCGTTGATGTACCAATGGTGAAACTCAATACTTGCTTCTCAGTTCCAATTTTTTTCAATAGCGCTTCCCTGGAATCAATTGGCCTAGTTGAACATTCTTGTTGATCTACTAATAGTGAAACTCTCCTCTTCCAGACGCGCCTCTGATCATCCAGCGAACGTGCGCCGAGCGCAATCGTGCAGCAAACGCGATTCCCGCCAGTGTGATCGGACTGGGACCCGCCGGAGACAAGACCAAGGTATAGCTATTGATTGTTTCGGTTGAACTAGTGTTTATTTTTTTTGAGTTCAATCAATAATTATATACATTTTTAGCCGGTGAAGCTGTCCGTCACTTCCCTCCATCCGGACATTGACGAGGACATGCTTGCAGGCATCCTCGATCCATTCGGAAGACTCGAGAAGGTACAAAATATTTTAATTTTGCTTTTCCAAATTCTTGTTGGTTTCGTGTTTCACGAAGTTTTCATAATCCACATATTCCATTCCTAACAATTATTTTGTGAATGTTGGAGAACAAATATCAATCTTGAATCTTTTAATCCAATCAATCAAGGTCTCTGCTTTCAGGTCGAGATGGCGAAGGACTCGGCGGGCAAGAGCACCGGAACTGCAGTCGCCACAGTAAGCGCTGTTTCATCTTAAATATTATATGATAAAATTATATCTAATAAATGTTAAATTATTAATTGTCTAATTGCAGTTCCGTCACGCGGAGGATGCACAGAAGGCGATGGAGCAGCTGAACGGATTCGATCTGGCTGGAAGAGCAATCAGGGTACGAGATTGTTGTTGTTTCGGAAAATTCCATTTCAACATCTCTTTTATGTTTCACATTTCTTACCAGAAATGTGCTAGCCATTGTGTGTGATTTGGCGACGACATGTAACTGTAATTAGACAAAAATATATTAGTTTCATCCAGTTGCATTTATGTCTTACGAACTGCCATAGAGATGGACAGGCTACTTTGCACGATTTATTGATTATATAAAAGTAAAGTAAAGTACTGAGTCGGTTACTAACGCGCAACGCGTCGTCGACTACCCCACGTCTGAACTGCAGCTGGGGCCTAACCCGTGAGAACAGTGTGTGTTGCTAAAGTCTAACCGGCATGTTGTGTGCACGCTGGCGGGGAATTTGGATCGTGTTTGCTAGGCACTACCAACATTTCTTAGCCCCCTTGGTTGGGTGGATCTGCAGGCGCGGGGGGGGGGGGGGGTGGAACTCGTGACATTTCGATTCGCATTCTGACACACAACCACTGCGCCATCCTGCCTGATTATATGCATTTGGTAATAATACTAATAATGATAATAATAATAATAATATTCCAATTCAGGTGACATTCTTGGACGAGGACGATGCTCGCTCTGCCATGAGAGGACCCAATATGGAGACGATCGCTGAGGATAAGGTGAGAGGGCCGGGTAGTTGGATTAGGAGATGACACACTGTGCAGTGCCACATATTAGCTTTTCGAAGCACGGTTAGTGTTCATAGCTTATCCGATGTAAAACTAACCATTCTCTTTCAGACGGGCATCTCTCTCGGTCAGGGCGGTCGCATTCAGTTGATGGCCAAGTTGGCCGCATCGGGCGGAGTGAGCATGCCCACGGCGCCCACCGCCGCAGCCCCCGTTGAGGTACGGTAGACACATGATTGAGGATCTTGATTATTCAGCCTATCGCATTTAATAATTATATACATATTATATCCCTCTGCAGGAAATTCCGGCGATCGCGACTGCGTGCTTCATGCTGTCGAACATGTTCGATCCGTCGAAGGAGAACGAGGCCGGATGGGCCGATGACGTGAGGGTAAGTGAACTTGTACTTTATATTTTGTAGTCTGTAGTTTGTAGTTTGATCTATATTCCAGTTCCAAGGTTGATCTCTAATCTCTCTCTTTGCAGGAGGATGTGATCGAGGAGTGCCACAAGAACGGCGGCGCCCTCCACGTCTACGTCGACCAGGCATCCGCACAGGTGAGTTGTAGTTTGTAGTTTGATCTTTGATCTTTGTATTTGTTAATAAACGTTATTTTGCAGGGCAACGTGTACGTCAAATGTCCGACGGTGTCGGTGGCGTACAAGAGTGTCAACTCGCTCCACGGCCGTTGGTTCTCGGGCAAGGTGAGATTCAGTTTCACTTGTTTCATTTGACTTGTTCGAGTCGCCATCATCTGATAGTTCACGGCAAATTGCATAAATAAATAATTACAGGTGATCACAGCGAACTACGTGCCCGCTCCGTCCTACCACGATCTCTTCCCCGATGCTCGTCACGCTACCGTACCCTTGGTACCGGGTGCAGGTCGCATGGGTATGGCCCCTCCTCCGCCCGGTCCCATCCCTCCTCCTCCCCCTCCCGCTGCTGGATATGGCTACGGATATGGATATTAAGTTGATGAATCCGCTTCAAATCAATTATTCTTGTGTTTTTCGTTTATTGTGAATGTTTGTTCTCCTTGTTAGATCCCTCCCTCTTCTAAACCCGTTAGCAATACTTTAGCATTCGTTCATATTCCTTCCCGATTTCATACTTATTGTCGTATGACCAGACTATTACTCTGCAGTCTCCCGTTTCACAAATACTCTTACTACAAATTGGTTACAAACATGTGGAAGAAATAAATCGTTCATCGAGCAAATTATGTCTGTTACAATTACATTGATTTTATGAAGAAAGTGAGAAGCACCGAACAAGGGGACGAACTTGACTACAAACAATTATTCCTTTTGGCACAAGCAATGTTATTCTACTATAATGGATACTTACCAGAGAAGGGAATTGTGATTAGTGTTATGACTATATGGGAACTATTCTACAGTGATAATCAACAAGTCCATGTCAAAATAACTCAGTTTTCGATGGGATTCGCGGGTGTGGCTACCGTACCCATCTGACATTCGTGGCAATCGACGATCTGTCCCACCATCTTGCTCGATTCTGTGGGCACCGCGTTGAAGTTTTCGTGCGGAAGAGCGTTTCTGGAAGAGAGATCGGTGATCAAACTATGTATAGTGTGGTCAGAAAACAGAGATCATAGATCAAAGATCAATACCTTCTCGGGAAGAATGCGTGTTCAGTCTCGTACTTGAGCAGATTGGGCAGACGGGAAGTGTAGATGTCGGCCAATCTTGAAATAAAATTGATAACTGTTGGATAATCTCTCATCATTAACAGGGATCAATTACCTAGGTAAAAGCTATTGTTTAAGGCGGGTACGTTTTTCAGTCCAATAGCGAAAATACAGAGACGTATTTACAAACTCTCAAATTTTGACCATATTTACCCCTATTTTCCGAGACGGCTCGCCTCTGGCGGGCACGTTTTATGCCCAAAATCAGAAAAAGCGGATACGGTAAGTTAAAATTAACGTACTAGTTGACCCCTGATCATTAATCTTGGAAAGATTAGGTTAAACTAGACTGACTTGCGAAACACAAAACGTGCGGCCGCAAATAGTATTGAACGAATGCTCACTTCCGTGTCTTTTTTGACGATTACCCCACATGGCTGTATTATGTTTCATAGACTGATGAAGTCCAGCTTGTTCACAAAATGCCAATATCACTGACTATCTGACAATGAAGCATTCTAGACAGAATTTTATACACATCTCTCACCTGCACAATCGTCGACTGAAGAATGTCATCTGATGGTACGTCCGGAAGAGGGAACCAAAGTGAGGATTGAAGATCGCCTTCACTTGCTCACTGTAAGATATCGACTTGTTGAGCAATCTCTGTTATTGACCCCGAATTAGTATTGGCAGTTTCGGAAACATCCCCGAAAAGTTACAATTCACAAAAGTAATAATTTCATTCCACTCACGGTCAAACATACATGTACAGTGTTTCACGAGTTCGTCTTACGCGAGAAAGTCATAGTAAACATAATATCACGTTGAATCTGTTTTTAACAACGAACAAAAGATTCTAACATCCCTATCTAACTATCTTGATTTTACATTTAAAAAAAATTTAACTAATCTCACAAGTGAGTCCCACGTTTCGTCGATTCCTCTATTACCATCGCCATATCTCCCCATTGATAAATCCCTTGCTGTGCTACTCCCACAATCACCGTACCGTACCCTCCACTTACCGTATCTTTGCCCTTTCATCCATCCATTCGTGTATCAATTGCTCTGCTTCTCTATCACCTCTCGTGCCCGTTCGCTCCCTCTCGATCAGAAGGGTCAGCGTCTCCAGCCACATTATACCCTGGCAGGTAGGCAATTTATAAAATAAGATAAATGGAAAGGAAAAGATAATATGATGATCAATAGATTTCGGTATGAACTATTGTTATGTAGAGATGTCAAGTACCATTGGAAACACTGCACTCGCCCAGTATTCAGATCCACTATATAACAGTAGTGCGCCCAGTTGCGATCACTTCAATTTCTTCTACACGTTCCCAATTTCAATTCCTCACCTTCTGATAGAAATCTCCATTCTGGCTCCGTATCTCTCTCGCCAACTCGGGAACGATCGCTGCCGTGCCCCAACCGAGTCTGATGAGGACTGATTACGGTAGTCTTTTGTAGCCAGATACAGTAAGATTGCAGGCATGTAACGGAAAGCCAAGCGATTTGATTCCATGTCAATCATTAGGACTGTAAGAAAATTTACTAGTTCATAAAATAAAATTGCTCAAAAGCATCATACATGTTTCACCTTGCTCATGTAACTCGTAGAAGACACATCTGCTAATTCTCTCTCGTTCCTACTTTGAAAAAATGTGCCCAATCGTACCTGAGCATGGGATCGGCGAGGTCCGTGTAGATGTGATCGCCAAAGTACAGTACTCCCTTCGAACCGAATCCGGCCCGCAACGACAACTCGTCTATGTTACCCTGCAATCGATCAATTTCCCCGTTCAGCTACCGAAATCAATAGACAAGGGTTACCGTACCCCCGAGTAGACTCGTCCCTTCTCCATCTTGGTCACTTTCTCATAGCTCAATTTCCCACTCTTCTCATCGTAAAGACGGAAGGGAGCATTCCCAGAGAAGAATGCTGGCTTTTTCGCCTGCAAATGGAAATAGTAAAATTCATTTAAGAAGGCAATGGTATTTCGATCAACGATATCCTGGTTTTACATCATCATATTTAACAGAACAACGAAAATCGCGATTCAATAAGAGTAAATTGGCCAAAGAAGGAACAAGTCGCATGTATGCCAGCAGTCACACTTCGGTTTCACCATCCCCTCATCAACCTAGGTGATCGAAAATTGTAAACCAGCATTGTCACTCCTGAAACAATGAAAACGAATAATTCATTCTCACCGACACGACAACATGGGAGAAGAGGTCTCGCCAGCCACTGCCCAACATGTACTCCATTCCACGATTCCTGACACGTGGAAAATTGTTATTCGTCCATTACCGTAATCGAGATCAGGATAGATGATAGAGCAGGATACACCCATCTCGCATTGTTTATACCCCTCAGTTCACGCCTATCACTTATCCTCGCATGCTCAAATCACCTGGTCATCACATTAGAGGTTTTGATAATAGTCGAACAATATAGGCACTCCAAAAGATTTCATGAGCTTTTTTACGGTTTCCAGATCGATGACTCTCTCATTACCTCCTATCTTACCTTCCGAAGATATCTCACCCGCGCACACTCAATTCACCTAGATCTTTCGATCCTTTCTCTCCATCTTCTTTTACCATTATCCCATTACCCTCACAAACTCACATACTCCTCTACCGCCAAACAATGACGTCACAATCCCCTCAACTCACATGAATTCGAATGGTGAATTGGTGACCATGAAGAGCTGTCGCTCGTCGCGCACCAACTTCTCCAGATACTCGCCCAGACCTGGAATTTAAAGGGGTATAAATAATTATAAACTTCGAGGGGAAGGAACGATTAAACAGTTTAGTTTAAACTTCACTTCACCCTCGCCAGTTAAGTTCTCCTCGAATCATCAATGCACCCAATTCAACAAACCAGACTGAATCTTGACTTTCAATGTTAATGGTAATGTCTACAATGGATCCAAGATCATATTGCATCAATCCAACCATGGCAACCTTTATGTCGTTCGTGAAACACAAATAAACCCAGTTGCGTCTGACCTCCATTCTTGTGCACGTATCTCTCCATATCCGCCTGCACCGTTCGATAGAGTTCGCCCGAGATGTGCACGTGACCCACACTGTCCTGTAGAGATCAAAGATCAATTTACAGACTAAAATACTCAATTATCAATAGTACGTTGCGGGAAATATCTATAGATTATGAAACCGAGAGATTAGTTTTGAAGCAAGGAAGAATTACGTTTCGCTCTGTGTTCATCTACCAATCACGCTCCTTTCCCACAGTTTAGATCTCTTTCTTGATTGAATCAAAACGAACAAATAATAAAGAGACCCTCAAAGATCAAAGATCAAGTTTCACTCACAGCCACATCTTGGTACAGTACGGGTGGGTCGAATTCGATCGATTTGTCGTCGAAGTACTGTACTGTCGTAGCGAGCAGACCTGCAAATATTGCATTGGGTAATCAGTTTTATATTGTTGTTTGAAATCAGAAGAAGGCAAATAACCAATCATGAGCAATTCGGACACTTCTTATATTATTTACGAAACAAGAACACACCCTTCAAAAAGTTCAAAAAATATATTTTGGGAGTAAAGAGTACATTGCACTCTATCGTCATTTCCATGATTTCTATCGCGCATGGAACATCAAACTAACGGGTATTCGGACGCAATTGAAGCAATAGAATTTGGCTGGTTTTCTCCGAGTTAAATGCTCATTTTAGAGCTCAAAGACCACATGACTGACCAGCCCACGGTAGGGAGAAGAGGTCGATCAATTGGGGGAAGGCACGACCGGCAGCATCCGGAAGGGAGAAACCACCGTACAGAGAACGGACCTGATTTACATTCTTTAGCGTTCTGATTACATCGCCCAGATTGCCTAGCATCGTTTCAAGACAGCATATTTGCAAAAATCAGCCAACCTGAGAAATAACGAATTTCAAACCAATTCACCCGACAAATTCTCGTTTCGAGTAGTGCACATAGCAGGGATAATCGGTCCATGCCGATTTCAGCTACCTCAGTGTGTCAGGACAAGCACAATCAATAAGCTCCTCACCTCCTCATCGCTGAGCTTCCGTCGTCCGCGATGCACCGTCCCTGCAATGTCATTCAATACAATGTTGAACACACTTTCAATAACCAGCGATAGTCAGACTGGCAACAAAAAGTAACAGTGGAATCATGTTGAACAAAACCCGTCGAATTCAGGTTTCAAGTAGAGGGGATAAGGCAGGAAAAACGCCCTAGGAGATGTGATGCATCTTCTTCTTGTACAACCTCAAAATGATACACAAAAGCAAACTCTGTCAATTACGCAGCTACCGTAATCTCCCCACCGTACCCTTCTGTATCTGCGAGAACGCATCGACTTTGAGCAGGCAACACTTGGCGACGTCGAAGTGAAGACCACGGATGGCGAATGAATCGTCGTAGGGAATGGATGCGAGCTCGCGAGGATACTGCAAGATCAATCAATAAATGAATCATACCGTAACATGGATACAAGTAGAAGGGAGAAAATGTTTATTTTAAGATTCTCGAACAGGATAGATGATATCAATACACGTAGGCTATACGCAACCTTATGCGAGATTCATGAAGCACGATATCTCCAAGTTCAATAAAAGCGGAAATGCAGAGTGTCAATAATAGCTACCGAAACCTCCTTTGTAGAACATCAACCCTCATTCTCTCCCTACCCTATCCTCCCTAGCGATGTTACCTTCTACCTATTGTCTGTTTGATCATGTTTTAACAAACAGTAAACCCACATTATAGTGTTCCACAAGTCTCTTGAGTGCGAGTCGATAGATGAGTGGATTGAGCTCCCTCGTGTACACTGCCAGCGTGTAGTCGTAGTCGAAACCGTACACCTCCAATTAGGTAATTAGTCTAATTAGTCTTTTCGTAAATTTCTCAACCCTCGTCTACTCACTCAAGGCGATTTTACCCCTCTGAAGTTTGTCATTTCATGAACCCGACACATCTTCGCTTCACCTTATCCACATAATCTACCAAACAGATTCAGTTCAAAAATAGACAAATTGACAAATTTCTTTGATAGACCCAAAACAACTCACCTGTATTCTGCTCAGATCGAGGTCATTGTTGACAAATACAGCCCTCGGATCGACCCGTGAACACACTCCCGAACGGGAGACCGCGTCTCTGAATGAAGGGACGTGATACTAGACAATTGATCGAAGAAGACATTGAAGGGCTTCCAGCCTAACGGAACCTAATCCACAACATTTGACGAATCATACGTTAATTATTACTAGGCCCGCGAATTCCAGACAAACAGACGAACGACCTCATCTGACAAATTTGTTATTTTTCAAGGCTATTTGAGGTTTCACAACTATTACAACACCAGACAAATCTAGTTATCGCTAATACTACCACAACTCTTATGTAAGTAACGGAACTCACTTCCTCGCTGCCTCATACATGCTCCTCAGTCGTGCGACCGAGGGTGTCGCAGCTGCAGTCGATGGAGTGGCTGCTGCTACAGCTGCAGTGACCGTAGCCTCTGCAGGTGTGCTGCTAACTGCTCGTCGTAGCTCTAGTAGAGCGAGCAGTCGTAGTGGTCGCATGACTAGAGAGTGGTCAGTTGGTCCCGTTCTCTACCCCTCGTTCCTTCCTCTTCCCTTTACTCACAGATACTCTCGTAGTCTAACCAACTGTTCACTCACACATCACAACATCCAATTGTGGGTTGAAAAAATGTGATTTTATCGGCGGATTTCGAAGTGAACAAATGAGAGACGGAAGTAGTGACAGAATAGGAAAGGACTTAAAAGAAAGGTCGAGTCTCCCTTCCTCTCAACGATTTTGGGGAGTCCAAGTGAGGGAAAGTGCACTAAATCCCTCCTCCCTCAACTCACCATCTAGCAAACACCCTCTTGCTCAAGAAAAACATTCAAACTACCCAAATGGGGCTCAAAACAACTTCAACAATGAAACAACAACAACGAGTGATAACAGTGAACGAGCAAACTACCCATATGATGGAGTGGGGAACAGTGGGTGGGGTCTATTCGAAAGGGGGCGTGGTCTGGAAGTTGGTGGAGTCTATCCGATGAGTGGTTCATCAGGCTTCGCTGCCGTGGGTCGGTTCTTGATGTGAGGGAAGATTCCCAAACCGCCCGCCGCCTCTGCTTCCTGTAATGAATAAGAATATTAATGGAAATACAACTGGGTAAGACTTTTGGTTTTTTTTAAAATCTCATGAATAGAGAAAACATTGCATGGAAGGTAATTCACAAACTAAAGAGCGATTAGGGAAACACACAACTCACGGGGTAACTCTCAAAGTTTAATCTTGATACCACTAGTAAACACATGCGAGAAGAGAATTTCGAAAACCTACTAATGCTATCAGTTGAAATCGCGACTAATTTCAACGTCATATACATATTTACTGTTTGTGGCAGCAGAAATGAGAAGTGATCGCTAAAGGTTTGAGCCTACTCACTAAGGACAATAGGTGAAACACAAAACCAACAAGTACGCAAAATTTTTAAAAAAACAGCAACAAACCTTCTGTGAGTAGGGCACCTCCTTGAGCTCCTTCAGCCGCTTCTTGTGCACCTCAAACAACATCATTTATCTCCAATTTTCAATGAGACATCCATCTACCGTAATCCACGAGAACGGTGTTATTTTCTTGGGAAATCGTACTCTCTCGTTTTAATCGCTCGACCTTTACGGCGAAAAATAACACCCCATCACGAAACATCTACAGGATCCTTTACTTTGCTACCGTACCCCGTACACATCTTGCTACCGTATCATATCATTCACCTTGCTCTTGTCGTGCACTTTCTTCGTCACTTCATCGACAAAGTATCGATTGCACTCGATACAGTAGTGCTGCGCGTCACCAGGAATGTCGAGGTCCACCTCAACATTCGGCATTGAATAAGAGATAAGCCAGTGAAACACTGCCCACGTACATAGCTCTACTATCCCAATGACTGATGTAGCTTGAGTGATTATGAAAGCTGGAATGCACCTTGAGTCAACGGTGAAATACAAAGACTCCGGACAAGAAATATACCTAGACGTTCTTAACTGGAGCCACTTCTCACACAAGAATGAATAAAAATAATTGTATGTTTTCAAATATTCCCTGATACCTCTTGATTCATTAGTTTTGCGGCCTTCTCTGGCTGGAGATCCTCATGGATCTGATCGATATCCTTTCCCTTACGCTTTCGTGTCTTGTTATCCTCCTTCTGCGGCATTTCGACAACTATAACCGACTGATTACCGAAATCACAATGACCTCATTTATCCCACCACCCTCCATACTATTAGATACCGTACACCGATACGAACGGTTGTTGAATTGGTCTCAATTATTATATATATTTAAAAATAGTTTATGCACATCATTATATATTTGGAATCGGCAGCTAGTTCGAAAGCTTGACTCGATTCACTAAGAGTAAATGCACACGAAAAATAAAGTTGAAAAAAGAGACAGAGAAAAAGACGAAGCAAAAAAAGGGAATGGTGTTAGAACTACTCGATATCTGTCACCTACTATAGGAATATGCACAGATTCAGAGATTTTTTTTGAAATACACATTACGAGGCGAAAAAAGACGAAAAGGAGCGCAAGGAAACACAAAGAAAAGACGGTCCAATATACAACAAAGTTGGAACAACTTTCAATCGATAGCCCTCGGGAATCGATTAAGATTACAGTGTACATCTCGATCTAGTGGTCGGGGAGGGGGTTACGGTAGTGGATACGGTATCGACGACTACAGGAGATCAAATGGAAGGCATGCCCACCGCTATGGTAGGGATAGTCGCAATCCAGAAAGATGCGTCCGACTAGTATGGAAAGGGAAAGGGGACGGGGCTAGTGTGAATGGCAAGAAAGGTGGGCGGGACTTGTTCAGCCTAAGACAGACATCTGCTGTTCCTTCGCGAGTTCTTCCAATAGATGGGCAGAATGGGAGATGGAGAGGGAATTACCGAGACCGAAGAGATGACCAGAGGTGATTTGAGCGATCTGAAAGGAGAAATGGATTACCAGGTACTTTGATGTTGCACGTGACTAATTAGTTCTAAGATCATTCTTCGAGACGATAACAAGCTTGTATATTTAACAATGAAAAGTCACTTGGAGCTACATGAAAATCAGAAAACAGCCTTTTGTGAAATTTTTAAATGTTGATACCTTATCCCAACTGTCCTGGAAGAACTGCTGTTTGATCTTGAAGAAAGTCTGCGCTGTCAAGAGGGCGTCCGAGCCAGCCTGCAAGGTAAAAATAACAATGTTATTCGAAATTCAAAACAAAAGCAAAAGTCAAAATAAAATGTATTAGTCCGGACACTCGCGAAGCCATAGACGACTTCGAGATAATGAGGACTCCACTTCATTCTTCGATGTGTAAATGTCCGATCCGACATAGTGTTGGATGCGGTGATAAGCACATCGCAAAGGCTTGTTTTGCAAAGTGCACCCAATGGGAATCGAACCAACCACCTCACGTTTACCAGACTAGTGCTCTAACCACAAGGCCATGCTGACAGATGGCATGTGAACGAAGCAAACACATGTGAGCGTCAGGGGTCAACTAGTACGTTAATTTTAACTTACCGTACCCGCTTTTTCTGATATTAGACATAAAACGTGCCCGCTGGAGGCTGGCCGATTCGGGAAAATAGGGGTAAAAATGCTAAAAATTTGAGATTTTGTCAAAAACGTACCCGTCTTTTCTCATTTGGACTGGAAAACGTACCCGTCTCAAGGAATTGATTTTACCTAGGCAATTGACCCCTGGTGAGCGTGAACAGGGTGGTTGGTTTGCGCTTATTGCTTAGTGATAATGAAATCCGACCTGATGTCTCTGTCCTATTCTCTTCACATCCAATTGATCGGCGATTTCCTGTAGTCCTCCCTTCAGTTTGGCTGCCTGACATCCGGGCATCCTGTAAGATACAGGATAAAACCATCGAGATTCATCATACAACCAGCCAATATAAAGTTTCATTATTGAATGATACAATTTAAAAAAAAGCGTCGAGGGAATATTACAAAAAAAAACTCATTGAATAATAAACAAAATATTACCGGAGTAGCAACTTGACGTCGTAGGACTTGGGGAAGAGCAGTCGATGGTAGTTGAAGAAGTTAGTCTCCTGAACAATGTTCAATATTGAGGTCGAGACACGAGTAAAGTAGAAAATGTCCACATTGCACTTTTTTTAAAACCAAAGTCTAACTTGTGTTTCATCATGAAAACTAATGCAAGTGGCCATACGAATTAACGATTTTACGGTGGTCCATATGAAAAAAACTCAAAAATTTCAATACCTCTCTGGGCAGCTCCTTGAGGGTGATCGTTCTGAATAGGTAACCGAAATCGTATCCAGCAGAGAAAGTGATCCACGTGATACGGTCATCCACGATCAGACCTGTAAACGGGTAATCTCCAATAAACAGCATCGTAATCAGCATTACAGTATGTTTCTATGCTTTTCTAAAGAAACCACTATTATGTCAACCAATAAAATGCTATTGAAATAGTCGAAAATAATATAATTAGTATGATGAATTTAAATAAAATTACACTGACCAGAGGTGGTGAGGAGTTCTCCGAAGACATCGGTGGATATACCATCCGTCTGTAGTCGATCGAAGTCTATACCAGCAACTCGCAACATGTCCACACTCTCCTACAACAAGAGATGATTACAGAAAAGTCAATAATCATTTCTCTTTTGTTACTACAACATTCATTGAATATCGAGTAAAAAAGTGCAAACGTATTCACAAATTACCACTCCTCACGAACAAAGTGGTGTTCTAAAGAATTTCCCACCTGTGAGAACATGTCCTCTCCAAGGGAGAACATGAAGTTGAACTGCCATACATCTCCGGAGGGAGGAAGCTCGCCCTTGTCATTCACTAGAGCGAAACCGACCTAAGGTTTATCCATTTGCTTACGAAAAATTGTAGCCAATTTGAGCAGCGCAGAACAACTTATTGCAAAACATACCTGTATCAACTTGAGCATGTTTACATTGCAGGAGACTTGCTGGTAGTTGAAATCTTCCTGAAATATTAGAATAAGCATCAAATCGGCAACGACAAAGTCGAAAATGACAATTCCACCAACAACAATTAAAATTGCAGGCTAACCTTGCTCTTGAACTGTCCGAGTGGCGTTGCGACTACACCAGGGAATTCAGTGTCCATAGCGACGTATCTGAATTAATATGAGGTCAATACTGGATAGTTAGGCTAGTCGAAAAGGGAGTAATTATAGAAAAAAGTCATGTTTTCTTTAACAAAAAACAATAAAGTGCAGTCGAATGGGTGGACTTACGGGTAGTCTTTGATTAGACTGCGCATTTTGTTGAATTCGTCTTCGACGTTGGACGCCCAGACATCGTGGATCTGAAGTTGATAATATGCTAAAGATATAACATGAGAGAAGCTAGTTATGCAAAGAACAAGAATATGTCATTTTCAAATGAAAAGTAAAGGCGTGGTAAGCATTTCTGCTTCTATTTTGAAAAGAACCTTTATAAATTACCTGAACTGACTGTCCGGCGGCCATTGTCGCTCCGTTTTACTGAAAAAGAAAATGGTTACAAAGGATGAAATGAAACAACATCAAATGGAGGGAAAAAGTACACGTGAACATGATTTTTTCACGAAACTAAAGTTGTGCATGGCTTCAAGCAACTTGTAATCATTTCCTAATATATTTCTAAGCATATCCCTCGGTCAATCGAACAAGTCAAGTATACCAATAGGCAACGGAAATCCCAGAAATAGAGATAAGAAGTTTGAATAGCGAAACCTTAAACCAGCAGTCCGATACACAAGGGTTACAAGCCGTTTTGATTCAAGTGATGATTTGAACTATTCTACCGCTTGTCCCAGAGCGTATGATAAGATAATGAACAGTACTCAAACAAGTAGAAGAACTAGGAGCATTGAAAACAGTGACCACGAGTAATTGCATAACGTATTTCTATGAAACTCAATTTTTATGAATCCAATACTCTCGAAACATCGCAAAAACGGTTCCCCGATGTTACCCGAATCTCCTACTAACGAAATAATACAAATCGAATAAGGTAAAGTAACGGGAAACGTCGATAACTCCCGTGCGGGCCGAACAAACGTCCGAAAAATTATGCGTGATTCTCAGGCAAAATTGCGCGAATTCAAACTGTTGGCAATGTTCCAAGCCTGATGCGTCACCACATTGGGTTTCGAGCCACTGCACCTGCGTTTCCGGATATCGGATATCGGCAACGATATATCGCGATAAAGTCATGAGAGCCGATTTTTTTCACGGTGCCAAACCTACCGTACGCTAAAATTCGCGCTGGGACAAACTTAGCGCACGCAACAGAATTTCGGCCTGCCTTCAGCTTCTCATCGATTTCCCTCTCTCTCTCCTTTTCTGTCTTCTCTTTTCTCTATTCGCTCCACCTCCTCATTTCTCGTCGTCGACGTCCATCTTGGATGGTCGTCCTCGTCATAGTTGGCCTTCTACTGGCCATCTCCCCTCTCTCCTCAGCTGATGAGTGGTCCTCCTATCACACTCACGAACAACTCACACGCAAGCTCATCGACATCAACGAGAAATGTCCCGATGTAAGTGATTACGATTGATTTTCATCCTGTAGCCTACCGTATCTCGCCCTATTTCAAAGAGCAATCACACCTACCGTAATCCCCGCTCATTCACCCCCAAAGGGAGAGCCTCTTTTGACACTGCCGGGGGCGCTTTTTATGCATGACGTCATTTTGTTTTCTCGCGCTCCCACGCCTGAGGTTCCAGACCTTCGGGATTTCCGCCCCCATTACCGTACCCATGATGATTCTACCGTATCCCTCGACACCCGTGGGTGGGTAAATGGCCGGCTACTGTATCTCTTCCCCCTTGGCTCGTTATGTATTCTCTCGTCTGATATCCTGAGTGAGTGTCGAGAAAACGAGCGAATACTTGAGAGAACGAGAGAGGGGGGGGGGAGGAAATGCAGAATCAATGAAGGTTTTCTGAATGCGCTGTTTCGTCTACAGTTCCTTTGACGCGTGATGGTCGACCAAACACATGATTGCACGCTGATAATACTGATAAGGATGACAATGTCTGACGAAGAGGGAAGGGTTGTCTCTCTCGATTTCACATGCTATCTCGTTGGTGGTGTGGAACGAGAGTCGTTTCATAGAGGGAACACGCACTTCCATTGACGACGAAAAGTAGAAAAGAGAAGTATGATGACTTTCTCAATTCAACATGGTCTTTAGCTGGTTAGAAATTCCCAAGAGTGCCGTAGGATGATTTTGCTATTCATGACACTCATCTGATCTATGATAGGTTACGGGATTGCTCTATTCATAAAGTTAGATGCTGCTAATCTCATGACAACCGGAATTATCTACAGTATCCCCGCTGGCAATGATTTCACCTGCCGGGTAGGAAAGAATTTATGAGAAATGTTATTGCAATTTCTGAAAAAAATAGAGATTTCTCATTCTCAACCCGCTCATTTTCTCTCCCGTTTCTCAATGAAATTCCAGCGGAGGCAGTCGTATTTTATGGAGAAAGAGCCCACATTCAGAGAAATGGGAGAGGTATTGATGCACTCTCCATTAATCTCCTCAGAGAACGCAAGAGATCACGGGGAAACGGGAGAGTGGATAGAAAAATGTGTGCTTTTCATGAGATGGGAGAAGGAAGTGTATCCAATATTCGGGCCGAGAAGGAGGGGGAGGGGAGAGCTACTAGGGATAATGAGCTCCAGAATCCACTGAAGAAACATGTCACATGACCTATCCGATGCATCTCACTCGGAAACATAATTGAAATGTATCGATTGAGGGGAAACGAAATGACGTTCTCCCCCTATGTATCCATCCTCTAGCCGGCCTCCTGTCAACTGAAGCATGATAGCTTCGACGCTTGGTGACGACTAGCCGTTTCCTCACCCCTTCTTCTCCTTTTCATCTCTTTTCCTACCACTGACTGTGCTTGCTGCATAAGCTCAAGCCCTCCATTCATTCCAAACAAAGAAGTGACTCATAACAACTCGCACCTGGAACTAATGAGTGCATTCAAACGAATTGAGTTCCACTCAAAGATTCATACTCCTTTCTGTGAATCCTTGAGAGCTTCCGGTCGTCTCCTCTCTTTCCCCCTTGATGAAGCCCCTCTCCATTCCACTCGTTCGAGAGGCTCTCTCACAGAAAGGAGAGCATTCAGAATCGATAGACTTGTTTCCCACACCCATTCTCCACCACGAATAACGGGCATTCCATAAATGGGACTGAGGACAGCAATTTACTCTCGAGAGAAGAGATGCGTTTCTATTTTCTCTAAGAAATTTGAGATTGCGGAGGTGTTGCAGAGCATGTATCGTGAAATTATTTTCGTGAAATTATAGAAATTATGTTGACCTTTGACTACCGTTCGATGGGCGGAGTTAGGAAGAGGCCGGGAGGAGGCTAGTGATCTATACCTGCTCTCCTCCGCCCTAGCTCTTCCCTTCCTCTCTTTCCCAGACAATCAATACGCTAACCAGCACATTGAGTTTGCTGAGCATTTGAAACGCACGATAACATTTGTATAGTTCTCTTCATTTCACACACCTCTGGTGTTCCGAATCAAGTTGGAATCAAGCACGTTTTGGCTCAATCAAGTTGCCATCAAGCTTGATTCCAACTTGTGGGGCAAATCTCTTAATTTTCCACACTCTCTCGCTTTCTCTCTTTCTCTAACTCTCTCGCCTACAGTGCTTCCCACAAGTTGGAATCAAGTTGATTCCAACTCGTGGGGCAGGGCGAGAGATCCAGAGAAAGAGAGAAAACGAGATAGCATGGGGAATAGAGAGAGTTTGGGTTCCCACAAGTTGGAATCAAGCTTGATGGCAACTTGATTGAGCCAAAACGTGCTTGATTCCAACTTGATTCGGGACACCAGAGTACTCTCGCGCCTCTCTGACCTGTGAGAGACCACTGGACATGAAGAGGCGATTACTCGAATTTGGCGATTACTCGAATTACATTTCTGCCCGACTTTCATGGGGAGAAAAATGAAGACAAATCTTTCTCTGGTCTAGACGCAATCAGTCTTTAGTGAGGGCACTCAGACATGTCAGAATCAACGTAAAAACGCAGAAGTTGGAAACTAGAGTGATCTTTGATCTCTATCCCATCCATCTCAGGTCTCTCATCTCTACACCATCGGCAAGTCAGTGGAGGGACGTGACCTCGTCGTTATTCACTTCTCCACGACGCCCATGGATCACGATATTCGTAAGAGATCAAAGATCAGACTACAGAGATCAAATACCAAAGATCATCTTGTTTCAGTGAAGCCCGAGATGAAGTACGTCGGCAACATGCACGGTAACGAGCCTCTCGGTCGCGAGCTTCTCATCCATCTGGCCGACCATCTCTGCGAGGGATTTGTTGCCAAGGTTTATCGCATTTTGAATTCCCGCCTTTTATTTCGGAATAATTGAAAATCTGGTCGTTTTGTGTAGAGACTTTTTAACCGTAAAAGTGATGGCGCGGAATCAAAATATTTGAATTCCATCAGGACAAGGACGTGATTTCGCTGCTCAACTCGACCTCCATCCACATCCTCGTCTCGATGAACCCGGACGGATTCGAGAAGGCCATCGCTACGGTATCTTTTGAATTCCCGCTATAATTGTCTCCATTTTGAAGTCTAATTCAAAAATCGACAGCGACACGAGTTGGCACGGTGCCAGGGCGGGAGATTCAAATTACAGGCGCCTGCCGAGCGTGGCTGGCTCACGGGTCGCTCGAATGCGAACAACGTCGATCTGAACAGGGACTTCCCGGATCTCGACGCGATCTTCTACGAGGTCGAGAAGCTCAAGGTATACGGTAGCCCCATTTATCGATCGATTATCGTATCCCCCACAGATCCCCCGCTACGACCATCTGCTCGAGCTCTTCGCCGACGACAAGGATCGTCAGCCGGAGGTTCAAATTTCTAAATTTCGCGCCGAAACTTTTGGATCCTGATTGTGAGAATCTCGGCCATTTTCTGTAGAGACTTTATAATGAGAATGGTTCATGAGAATGGCGCCAATTCAAATTTTGAATTTTCTCAGACTATCGCCGTCGGTCGCTGGATCCTCTCGCAGCCGTTCGTGCTATCCGCCAACCTCCACGAGGGTGAGAATTGGCCCGCTGCCAGCTACTGTAACCTCCCGAATTCCTCTCAGGAGACCTCGTTGCCAATTACCCGTTCGATACCGCTGAGGGTACCGAGTCCGTCTACGCCAAGAGTCCCGATGATGGCACTTTCCGGTCAGTTTGCGATCGAAGACCATCGTGAGCATACCGTATCCCTTACAGTTGGCTCGCCCAGACCTACTCGGCTGCGCACGCTCACATGGGCAAGAACGACCACGCACCGTGCGACGGATCGGCCGCCGATAACTTCGCCCGACAGGGTACGGTAGTCGTCTCACCACCAATCGATTACTGACTTCTTTTCTTCAACCAATATCTCTTCAGGAGGCATCACCAACGGCGCCAAGTGGTACTCGGTCGCTGGAGGCATGCAGGTATTCGATAGTTGACTACCGTACCTTATCGTAATCTTTTTCTTCTTGTCAGGACTTCAACTACCTCGCAACGAACGCAATGGAGATCACTCTCGAGCTCTCGTGCAGCAAGTTCCCCGAAGGATCTCGTGAGTGCTCCCGCCAGAATCATATTTTAAAATTGATAAGCGCGAAGATCAAATTCGAATATTGCAGAGCTGCCCTCGCTGTGGGAGGACAACAAGAAGGCGCTCATGGAGTTCATGTGGAGAGTCAGTTTTCCGACCTCTAATTTCCGGATGCACTTCCGGTTCTCCGTTCCGAAACCGGAAATTGTTTTGCAGATCCACTCCGGCATCAAGGGACTTGTCATCGACGGAGAGACCGGAGAACCTGTGAAAGTGAGCGATTGATCTTTACAAGATGATCTTTGACCTCTGTAGGAGGCTACCGTATGGATCAAGAACGCGACCGAGACCAACCCGATCAAGCACCCCGTCACCACCAGTGAGTAGATACTGTAGAGCCGGGAAGTGCGATGACCGGAACCGGTAATTGCATGACAAACGTCGTTTAGGCTTCGCCGGCGAGTACTTCCGTCTGCTGCCTGCCGGCCAGTACGAGGTGATCGTCGAGGCCGACGGATACGAGCCCGCCTCCAAGAAGGTGAGAGCCGGGAAATGATCAGATCCGGGTTTCAGAAAAGCCGGACCGGGTTCTAAATGATGGATGTTGAGGTGAACGTGACGAATGCCGTTCGTGATTCGGCCCAGATCGTCCATTTCGCCCTTACGGCCGTCCCTGAGGAGCAGCAAGTGCTGCAGCAGCTGCAGCAAGAGGAGGAACCCATTGAGGAGGAGCAGCAGGAACAGGAGGTAAGCCCCTTTCGAGACCACGCCCCCTCTAAGCCACGCCCCTTTTTGCAGCAGGACCCCGAGCAGTTAGAGCGATTCCTCGCCGAAATTGCTGAACAGCGACTGGCCGAGGAAGATCAGGAGCAGTAGAAGACCCCTTCCCCCTCCTGACCCCGCCCACTCTCAGATTCCCGCACATCCCACGCTAGTTCCGCCCCTTCCTCCTTATCTTGTCACACATGCACCCATCACATACATTCCTCATCACAGATAAAGAGACTATATACCATCTTGATACGCGTACCCCTACTCGAATTGTCTCGCTGCATCATCCCGGTTCTGACCCACCCTTGAATACTCACTTTGACCCCGCCCCTCTTCCCAACCCATCCCTCCTACTCAAGAGACCACCAAAGAATCTCGAAGGAGAGAGACTGCATAAACATTGTTGCTTTATTTTGTACGAAATACATAAATATTTGTCTATGGAAGAAAACACAGTTGAAGGAGAGAAATTTATCTGGGATAAAAGATTCCCTTTGAGATGTTGTATGAAGCATGCAGCATGTCTCAACATCTTATTGGAATTCTATTTTGAAGACAGCAAGAGTCATAGGTCAAAACTAGAGTAATAGGTCAAAACTTCGAAATACGAGTCAACATCTCTTCATTTCGCCTACAATCTCACCGGTCAGAGAGGCGAGAGAATGTGCGAAATGAAGAGAAGATTGCCCGTATTTCGAACTCTACTTCTCACAATTTTTCTCGACAGGGGAGAAGGTAATCTCGAACAGGCTGAGGGAATCACGGAATAGCCTCAGGGTCTCAAAACACAAAAAGTCGTGATATTCTATTCTGATCTTTGATCTTTCCAGGGCACCGCTTTTCCTACTCGATACACTGTGGTTCGTGATGACTGGAAGGTTTCGCCTGCCTTCATTCAGTTACATTTTAATCTTTGCTCTTTATACTTTTTAGTGTGATCGTTGATCTTTCTAATCTTCTCTCTTCAGACAATCGTGTTCGCTCATTGCTTCGGTAATGCCCGTTGTCCCCGTCCTCTTTCCATTCCCGTTCCTCTTCATTATGCTCATCTCGCTGCAAAGAGAAGCAAAGTTCTCTACGATCATTACAAAGAGTGAGTTCATTATTATTATATTATGCTATTACACCTTCAAGAATTGTTATAGCGATTGATTCGGTTGCTCTATCCGAAGCAGTACGATAATTTTTCATTTCAGTAACGCCCGTGATCTCTACCGTCGATCAAAGGAAGATCTCGTCAGAGAAGTTCGTTTGATTACTTTAATTCAAATAGTATTTAAATAGCTGAAAAATAACTTTGCTTGAACAATTACGTTCGATTACTTTGCTGGTCGATGTAGGAACCATTTCTCCCGGTAAATTATAATAAAGTCGTTTTCAGGATCTGGAAAAGCAGGCGATCACTCCTCACAACAACATCATTTCTATGAAAGGAATGCACTACGCATAAGAAGATTAGACATTCTACAAAAGGAACCCTCCTCCGACTCCCCATCGTTCTTCATCTACAAGCATTGTCCCTCGTTTTGTCTTCTCGGTCTATTATTTCCCTCTTACATTCAGCATTTATTTATCGTTGCCACGTATTCCAAGTCTACTTTTCGGTATTCAACCACATATCCATTCGAGTATTTCTCATATATTCCAAACTTTCCACATTCTTCCATTATCTTTTTTTTTACTCTAGGCTTTCTGTTTTCAATCGATGATTTCATCACACGACATCTAATTAAATTTGTTTTCCTTCCTGATCGATCTCTTATTTGTTACCGGTTCTTCAAAAATATTCGCATATGGTGGCTTATTTTAATCTCGCAATGTTCTCATAGTAATAAAAACTGTTTTTACCATCACTTCCCTGTACTTTCGACAAGATGAGAGAGAAATGAGAATTTCTAATTTTCTATTGAACGAAACATTAATTCGATCAATGAATTCAATCAATACAGTAATCTGCAATTTAACTAGTATCGTTCCATTGTCTCCCTCTTCCATTCTTTTCCTTTCCTCTCTTTCTCCTTCTCCTTTCATTATCCCATTTTCAGACACATTAGTACCAATCAATACATTATCCCATTTTCAGACACGTAAGTAACAATCCATACATTATCCCATTTTCAGACACATAAGTACCAATCAATACATTATCCCATTTTCAGACACGTAAGTAACAATCCATACATTATCCCATTTTCAGACACATAAGTACCAATCCATACATTATCCCATTTTCAGACACATAAGTACCAATCAATACATTATCCCATTTTCAGACACGTAAGTAACAATCCATACATTATCCCATTTTCAGACACATAAGTACCAATCAATACATTATCCCATTTTCAGACACGTAAGTAACAATCCATACATTATCCCATTTTCAGACACATAAGTACCAATCCATACATTATCCCATTTTCAGACACATAAGTACCAATCAATACATTATCCCATTTTCAGACACATAAGTACCAATCCATACATTATCCCATTTTCACATGCATTTCGACCAATCAATACATTATCCCATTTTCAGACACATAAGTACCAATCCATACATTATCCCATTTTCAGACACATATGTACCAATCAATACATTATCCCATTTTCACATGCATTACGACCAATCCATACATTATCCCATTTTCACATGCATTACGACCAATAAATACATTATCCCATTTTCAGACACATAAGTACCAATCCATACATTATCCCATTTTCAGACACATAAGTACCAATCCATACATTATCCCATTTTCAGACACATATGTACCAATCAATACATTATCCCATTTTCACATGCATTACGACCAATCCATACATTATCCCATTTTCACATGCATTACGACCAATCCATACATCATCCCATTTTCACATGCATTTCGACCAATCAATACATTATCCCATTTTCAGACACATAAGTACCAATCAATACATTATCCCATTTTCACATGCATTACGACCGATCTATACATCATCCCATTTTCAGACACATAAGTACCAATCAATACATTATCCCATTTTCAGACACATAAGTACCAATCCATACATTATCCCATTTTCAGACACATAAGGACCGACCCATGCATTATCCCATTTTCACATGCATTACGACCGATCTATACATCGTCCCATTTTCAGACACATAAGTACCAATCAATACATTATCCCATTTTCAGACACATAAGTACCAATCCATACATTATCCCATTTTCAGACACATAAGGACCGATCTATACATCATCCCATTTTCACATGCATTTCGAACAATCAATACATTATCCCATTTTCAGACACATAAGTACCAATCCATACATTATCCCATTTTCAGACACATAAGTACCAATCCATACATTATCCCATTTTCAGACACATAAGTACCAATCCATACATTATCCCATTTTCAGAGACATAAGGACCGATCCATACATTATCCCATTTTCACATGCATTACGACCGATCTATACATCATCCCATTTTCACATGCATTACGACCAATAAATACATTATCCCATTTTTAGACACATAAGTACCAATCAATACATTATCCCATTTTCAGACACATAAGAACCAATCAATACATTATCCCATTTTCAGACACATAAGTACCAATCAATACATTATCCCATTTTCAGACACATAAGAACCAATCCATACATTATCCCATTTTCAGACACATAAGTACCAATCCATACATTATCCCATTTTCAGACACATAAGGACCGATCTATACATCATCCCATTTTCACATGCATTACGACCAATCAATACATTATCCCATTTTCAGACACATAAGTACCAATCCATACATTATCCCATTTTCAGACACATAAGTACCAATCCATACATTATCCCATTTTCAGACACATAAGTACCAATCCATACATTATCCCATTTTCAGACACATAAGGACCGATCTATACATCATCCCATTTTCACATGCATTACGACCAATCAATACATTATCCCATTTTCAGACACATAAGAACCAATCCATACATTATCCCATTTTCAGACACATAAGTACCAATCCATACATTATCCCATTTTCAGACACATAAGGACCGATCTATACATCATCCCATTTTCACATGCATTACGACCAATCAATACATTATCCCATTTTCAGACACATAAGTACCAATCCATACATTATCCCATTTTCAGACACATAAGTACCAATCCATACATTATCCCATTTTCAGACACATATGTACCAATCAATACATTATCCCATTTTCACATGCATTACGACCAATCCATACATTATCCCATTTTCAGACACATAAGTACCAATCCATACATTATCCCATTTTCAGACACATAAGTACCAATCCATACATTATCCCATTTTCAGACACATAAGTACCAATCAATACATTATCCCATTTTCAGACACATAAGTACCAATCCATACTTTATCCCATTTTCAGACACATAAGGACCGATCTATACATTATCCCATTTTCACATGCATTACGACCAATCAATACATTATCCCATTTTCAGACACATAAGTACCAATCCATACATTATCCCATTTTCAGACACATATGTACCAATCAATACATTACCCCATTTTCAGACACATATGTACCAATCAATACATTATCCCATTTTCAGACACATAAGTACCAATCCATACATTATCCCATTTTCAGACACATAAGTACCAATCCATACATTATCCATTATCCCATTTTCAGACACATAAGGACTGATCTATACATCATCCCATTTTCACATGCATTACGACCAATCAATACATTATCCCATTTTCAGACACATAAGTACCAATCCATACATTATCCCATTTTCAGACACATAAGTACCAATCCATACATTATCCCATTTTCACATGCATTACGACCAATAAATACATTATCCCATTTTTAGACACATAATTACCAATCAATACATTATCCCATTTTCAGACACATAAGAACCAATCAATACATTATCCCATTTTCAGACACATAAGTACCAATCCATACATTATCCCATTTTCAGACACATATGTACCAATCAATACATTATCCCATTTTCACATGCATTACGACTAGGGATGGCGAATGAAGAAGTGAAATGAAGAGTTCATTTCCCCTCTCCCCACGCGCGCTCATCGGTGTCATTCTTCAATGAAGAAGGGGGCGACGCGGTGAGCTCTTCAATGAAGAGGGGGCGAATGGCCTAACTATTCTACCATGAGAAAAACGACGTGAAACCTTGATTTTTGAACTGATCTTTTTCCATTTTGAACTAGGGACATCCTCCCATTATTTTATTGACTAAAATAGCTAATTAACCTGCATGAATACCAGGAAACAGGGTGATAATCCAATTCATTCGCCTCTTCATTGAAGAGCTCGCACGACCGCGCCGTCTTCAATGAAGAGGGAGAATGAGGAGAGAGAAAAGGCCTCTTCATTCGTCCTCATTCTCTTCATTTAGACAACCCTAATTACGACCAATCCATACATTATCCCATTTTCACATGCATTACGACCAATCAATACATTATCCCATTTTCAGACACATAAGTACCAATCCATACATTATCCCATTTTCAGACACATAAGTACCAATCCATACATTATCCCATTTTCAGACATAAAAGGACCGATCCATACATTATCCCATTTTCAGACATATAAGGACCGATCCATACATTATCCCATTTTCAGACACATATGTACCAATCAATACATTACCCCATTTTCAGACACATAAGAACCAATCAATACATTATCCCATTTTCAGACACATAAGTACCAATCCATACATTATCCCATTTTCAGACACATATGTACCAATCAATACATTATCCCATTTTCAGACACATAAGTACCAATCCATACATTATCCCATTTTCAGACACATAAGTACCAATCCATACATTATCCATTATCCCATTTTCAGACACATAAGGACCGATCTATACATCATCCCATTTTCACATGCATTACGACCAATCAATACATTATCCCATTTTCAGACACATAAGTACCAATCCATACATTATCCCATTTTCAGACATAAAAGGACCGATCCATACATTATCCCATTTTCAGACATATAAGGACCGATCCATACATTATCCCATTTTCAGACACATATGTACCAATCAATACATTACCCCATTTTCAGACACATAAGAACCAATCAATACATTATCCCATTTTCAGACACATAAGTACCAATCCATACATTATCCCATTTTCAGACACATAAGTACCAATCCATACATTATCCATTATCCCATTTTCAGACACATAAGGACCGATCTATACATCATCCCATTTTCACATGCATTACGACCAATCAATACATTATCCCATTTTCAGACACATAAGTACCAATCCATACATTATCCCATTTTCAGACACATAAGAACCAATCCATACATTATCCCATTTTCAGACACATAAGTACCAATCCATACATTATCCCATTTTCACATGCATTACGACCAATAAATACATTATCCCATTTTTAGACACATAATTACCAATCAATACATTATCCCATTTTCAGACACATAAGAACCAATCAATACATTATCCCATTTTCAGACACATAAGTACCAATCCATACATTATCCCATTTTCAGACACATATGTACCAATCAATACATTATCCCATTTTCACATGCATTACGACCAATCCATACATTATCCCATTTTCACATGCATTACGACCAATCAATACATTATCCCATTTTCAGACACATAAGTACCAATCCATACATTATCCCATTTTCAGACACATAAGTACCAATCCATACATTATCCCATTTTCAGACACATAAGTACCAATCCATACATTATCCCATTTTCAGACACATAAGTACCAATCCATACATTATCCCATTTTCAGACATATAAGGACCGATCCATACATTATCCCATTTTCACATGCATTACGACCGATCTATACATCATCCCATTTTCACATGCATTACGACCAATATATACATTATCCCATTTTCACATGCATTACGACCAATAAATACACTATCCCATTTTCACATGCATTACGACCAATCCATACATCATACCATTTTCACATGCATTACGACCAATCAATACATTATCCCATTTTCAGACACATAAGTACCAATCCATACATTATCCCATTTTCAGACACATAAGTACCAATCCATACATTATCCCATTTTCAGACATATAAGGACCGATCCATACATTATCCCATTTTCACATGCATTACGACCGATCTATACATCATCCCATTTTCACATGCATTACGACCAATAAATACATTATCCCATTTTCACATGCATTACGACCAATCCATACATCATCCCATTTTCACATGCATTACGACCAATCAATACATTATCCCATTTTCATACACATAAGTACCAATCCATACATTATCCCATTTTCAGACACATAAGTACCAATCCATACATTATCCTATTTTCAGACACATAAGTACCAATCCATACATTATCCCATTTTCAGACACATAAGTACCAATCCATACATTATCCCATTTTCAGACACATAAGTACCAATCCATACATTATCCCATTTTCAGACACATAAGTACCAATCCATACATTATCCCATTTTCACATGCATTTCGACCAATCAATACATTATCCCATTTTCAGACACATAAGTACCAATCCATACATTATCCCATTTTCAGACACATATGTACCAATCAATACATTATCCCATTTTCACATGCATTACGACCAATCCATACATTATCCCATTTTCACATGCATTACGACCAATCAATACATTATCCCATTTTCAGACACATAAGTACCAATCCATACATTATCCCATTTTCAGACACATATGTACCAATCAATACATTATCCCATTTTCACATGCATTACGACCAATCCATACATCATCCCATTTTCACATGCATTTCGACCAATCAATACATTATCCCATTTTCAGACACATAAGTACCAATCCATACATTATCCCATTTTCAGACACATAAGTACCAATCCATACATTATCCCATTTTCAGACACATAAGTACCAATCCATACATTATCCCATTTTCAGACACATAAGGACCGATCTATACATCATCCCATTTTCACATGCATTACGACCAATCAATACATTATCCCATTTTCAGACACATAAGTACCAATCCATACATTATCCCATTTTCAGACACATAAGTACCAATCCATACATTATCCCATTTTCAGACACATAAGTACCAATCCATACATTATCCCATTTTCAGACACATAAGGACCGATCTATACATCATCCCATTTTCACATGCATTACGACCAATCAATACATTATCCCATTTTCAGACACATAAGTACCAATCCATACATTATCCCATTTTCAGACACATAAGTACCAATCCATACATTATCCCATTTTCAGACACATATGTACCAATCAATACATTATCCCATTTTCACATGCATTACGACCAATCCATACATTATCCCATTTTCACATGCATTACGACCAATCCATACATCATCCCATTTTCACATGCATTTCGACCAATCAATACATTATCCCATTTTCAGACACATAAGTACCAATCCATACATTATCCTATTTTCAGACACATAAGTACCAATCCATACATTATCCCATTTTCAGACACATAAGGACCGATCCATACATTATCCCATTTTCACATGCATTACGACCAATAAATACATTATCCCATTTTTAGACACATAAGTACCAATCAATACATTATCCCATTTTCAGACACATAAGAACCAATCCATACATTATCCCATTTTCAGACACATAAGTACCAATCCATACATTATCCCATTTTCAGACACTTAAGGACCGATCTATACATCATCCCATTTTCACATGCATTACGACCAATCAATACATTATCCCATTTTCAGACACATAAGTACCAATCCATACATTATCCCATTTTCAGACACATAAGTACCAATCCATACATTATCCCATTTTCGGACACATATGTACCAATCAATACATTATCCCATTTTCACATGCATTACGACCAATCCATACATTATCCCAGTTTCACATGCATTACGACCAATCCATACATTATCCCATTTTCAGACACATAAGTACCAATCCATACATTATCCCATTTTCAGACACATAAGTACCAATCCATACATTATCCCATTTTCAGACATATAAGGACCGATCCATACATTATCCCATTTTCACATGCATTACGACCGATCTATACATCATCCCATTTTCACATGCATTACGACCAATAAATACATTATCCCATTTTTCGACACATAAGTACCAATCAATACATTATCCCATTTTCAGACACATAAGAACCAATCCATACATTATCCCATTTTCAGACACATAAGTACCAATCCATACATTATCCCATTTTCACATGCATTACGACCAATAAATACATTATCCCATTTTTAGACACATAATTACCAATCAATACATTATCCCATTTTCAGACACATAAGAACCAATCCATACATTATCCCATTTTCAGACACATAAGTACCAATCCATACATTATCCCATTTTCACATGCATTACGACCAATAAATACATTATCCCATTTTTAGACACATAAGTACCTATCAATACATTGTCCCAGTTGTGTGCCGTGTGGTAAGGACGGGGCGAGAGTGGATACAACTGTTTATCTCCAGAATAAGAGTGAGGGAAAAGGGGAACCCGGCCTTTATATAGACCGGGACGAGCCTCGCTCGTAGAGGGAAATGAGGCGAGGGATCAATGTCTCTTCATTACTTATCTTCTTATTCTGTATTGTAATTCTTCTAATCCAATTGTTGATCTTGTTGACTATTAGACGACGTGTTCTAAATGTAGATCAGCGCTCTCTCACTTCTCTACCCAACATTTTCAGACACATAAGAACCAATCCATACATTATCCCATTTTCAGACACATAAGGACCGATCTATACATCATCCCATTTTCACATGCATTACGACCAATCAATACATTATCCCATTTTCAGACACATAAGTACCAATACATACATTATCCCATTTTCAGACACATAAGAACCAATCCATACATTATCCCATTTTCAGACACATAAGTACCAATCCATACATTATCCCATTTTCAGACACATAAGGACCGATCTATACATCATCCCATTTTCACATGCATTACGACCAATCAATACATTATCCCATTTTCAGACACATAAGTACCAATCCATACATTATCCCAATTTCAGACACATAAGAACCAATCCATACATTATCCCATTTTCAGACACATAAGTACCAATCCATACATTATCCCATTTTCAGACACTTAAGGACCGATCTATACATCATCCCATTTTCACATGCATTACGACCAATCAATACATTATCCCATTTTCAGACACATAAGTACCAATCCATACATTATCCCATTTTCAGACACATAAGTACCAATCCATACATTATCCCATTTTCAGACACATATGTACCAATCAATACATTATCCCATTTTCACATGCATTACGACCAATCCATACATTATCCCATTTTCACATGCATTACGACCAATCCATACATTATCCCATTTTCAGACACATAAGTACCAATCCATACATTATCCCATTTTCAGACACATAAGTACCAATCCATACATTATCCCATTTTCAGACATATAAGGACCGATCCATACATTATCCCATTTTCACATGCATTACGACCGATCTATACATCATCCCATTTTCACATGCATTACGACCAATAAATACATTATCCCATTTTTCGACACATAAGTACCAATCAATACATTATCCCATTTTCAGACACATAAGAACCAATCCATACATTATCCCATTTTCAGACACATAAGTACCAATCCATACATTATCCCATTTTCACATGCATTACGACCAATAAATACATTATCCCATTTTTAGACACATAATTACCAATCAATACATTATCCCATTTTCAGACACATAAGAACCAATCCATACATTATCCCATTTTCAGACACATAAGTACCAATCCATACATTATCCCATTTTCACATGCATTACGACCAATAAATACATTATCCCATTTTTAGACACATAAGTACCTATCAATACATTGTCCCAGTTGTGTGCCGTGTGGTAAGGACGGGGCGAGAGTGGATACAACTGTTTATCTCCAGAATAAGAGTGAGGGAAAAGGGGAACCCGGCCTTTATATAGACCGGGACGAGCCTCGCTCGTAGAGGGAAATGAGGCGAGGGATCAATGTCTCTTCATTACTTATCTTCTTATTCTGTATTGTAATTCTTCTAATCCAATTGTTGATCTTGTTGACTATTAGACGACGTGTTCTAAATGTAGATCAGCGCTCTCTCACTTCTCTACCCAACATTTTCAGACACATAAGAACCAATCCATACATTATCCCATTTTCAGACACATAAGGACCGATCTATACATCATCCCATTTTCACATGCATTACGACCAATCAATACATTATCCCATTTTCAGACACATAAGTACCAATACATACATTATCCCATTTTCAGACACATAAGTACCAATCCATACATTATCCATTATCCCATTTTCAGACACATACGGACCGATCTATACATCATCCCATTTTCACATGCATTACGACCAATCAATACATTATCCCATTTTCAGACACATAAGTACCAATCCATACATTATCCCATTTTCAGACACATAAGAACCAATCCATACATTATCCCATTTTCAGACACATAAGTACCAATCCATACATTATCCCATTTTCAGACACATAAGAACCAATCCATACATTATCCCATTTTCAGACACATAAGTACCAATCCATACATTATCCCATTTTCACATGCATTACGACCAATAAATACATTATCCCATTTTTAGACACATAATTACCAATCAATACATTATCCCATTTTCAGACACATAAGAACCAATCCATACATTATCCCATTTTCAGACACATAAGGACCGATCAATACATTATCCCATTTTCACATGCATTACGACCAATCAATACATTATCCCATTTTCACATGCATTACGACCAATCAATACATTATCCCATTTTCAGACACATAAGTACCAATCCATACATTATCCCATTTTCAGACACATAAGTACCAATCCATACATTATCCATTATCCCATTTTCAGACACATAAGGACCGATCTATACATCATCCCATTTTCACATGCATTACGACCAATCAATACATTATCCCATTTTCAGACACATAAGTACCAATCCATACATTATCCCATTTTCAGACACATAAGTACCAATCAATACATTATCCCATTTTCACATGCATTACGACCGATCTATACATCATCCCATTTTCAGACACATAAGTACCAATCAATACATTATCCCATTTTCAGACACATAAGTACCAATCCATACATTATCCCATTTTCAGACACATAAGGACCGACCCATGCATTATCCCATTTTCACATGCATTACGACCGATCTATACATCGTCCCATTTTCAGACACATATGTACCAATCAATACATTATCCCATTTTCACATGCATTACGACCAATCCATACATTATCCCATTTTCACATGCATTACGACCAATCCATACATTATCCCATTTTCACATGCATTACGACCAATCCATACATTATCCCATTTTCAGACACATAAGGACCGATAAATACATTATCCCATTTTCACATGCATTACGACCGATCTATACATCATCCCATTTTCACATGCATTACGACCAATAAATACATTATCCCATTTTCAGACACATAAGAACCAATCCATACATTATCCCATTTTCAGACACATAAGTACCAATCCATACATTATCCCATTTTCACATGCATTACGACCAATAAATACATTATCCCATTTTTAGACACATAAGTACCAATCAATACATTATCCCATTTTCAGACACATAAGAACCAATCCATACATTATCCCATTTTCAGACACATAAGTACCAATCCATACATTATCCCATTTTCACATGCATTACGACCAATAAATACATTATCCCATTTTTAGACACATAATTACCAATCAATACATTATCCCATTTTCAGACACATAAGAACCAATCCATACATTATCCCATTTTCAGACAGCACACATCCGAAAGAACAGATAAATGCAGTAAACCGCGCTGACCACATACTTTTCAACCACATTCCCACATGGATACGTTGCATATAACACGGTAACCCATAGATACAGATATATAGTCCCGGACCACACGGGCAGTCCAATAACACAATCAGTAGATATAGAACCCCATCCCCCCATTTTCACCTAGACTCATCCATCAATACAGCAACACCCATGTTCCAGCATCCACAGAAACAACACAACCCACACATGACCCATTGATACCCTCCCCCCATTACTCCCGTCCGTCATGGAAACATATACCTCGTAATCCACACATTCAGATCCGTAACCTACAGGGAGGATTACGACAAAAATACACAAGAAGAGAGGGAAGGCCTCTTTGGGAAGGGTTGGGGTTTGGGGGACTGCAGCCTTCGGGGTCTCCGACAAGGAGGGAAGAGGGAACGACCATGAAGGAATGGCGCCCACATCGAGAAGGAAGGAGACCTGAAGGGATCAAATTAATGATTCCAAATTATTATTACTGATTTAATATTACTAGAGGGGTGATTACTACTTATCATTAGGGTTCTCTTATTGGAAATTGTTTCTTATCGGATATTTTCCTATTCTATACTTTCAGATATTTTTTTATTCCTATTCGAAATTAAATTTTTATTGGAGGTCCGCGATTTTCGAAAAAAATCTTTTGAGGGCTCCGCGAAAAATATTTCAGACAACGAAGGGGCACAGCACTCAGAAGATCAAGCGGGGATAAAGCCCAGCAGTGGAAGAAGTAAACTGCCAAAAATTGTGATGCCACATTGTGACAACACCATACCACCAAGTTTAAAAAAATGCAAGCGAGCACCGGCACTTGAAAATTCATCTTTTCAGGCACCAAATCAGGCTAGAGTAAAATTTTGTCTTCGTCTTGCACTTCATGTTATTCTGTGACATACTTTGTGAACACTTCAAATGACAAACCCCAATATTTAATCAGGTATTTGAAAGTAAACTGACCAAGGAGGATCTCTCGTAGATCATCGACTTCTCACGATGTCCTCTCATGACCATAGCCTGCTCCTTAAGCTTCTCAGAGAAGGAGGCGCACGATCCGAGCATGAAGACGATGTAGATGATGCAGTGAAGAGGGTCTTCGAGAACTTGTCCATAAGTCTCGGGAGGAGACAGATAGTAGCAGATTCCACCAGTGGGGAAGCTACGGTAGTACCGAAAAGGTTCACGAGGATGTTACCGCCGAACTTCGAGGTCAGCATCTGCAACGGACAAATGATTAGATTGAATGAATGCAGGGCTAAAAAATGATAAAGTAAATACAAACCTGGGAGATGACGTAGAGGTTAGAGACGAGGGCAGACTGGAGAATGATGGGAATGTTGGAGGTGTAGAAGAGCTTGATGGGGTAAGACGAGTACTGGCCACGGTAGCGAGCAGACTTGATAGATAGATCGACACGAAAGTCCTGAAGATAACAAATTGAATTAATTTAATCTTGGGAAAAATAATAATTAATATAAAATAAATTTTAATATCTCACCTGGAAGTAGATGACGACAGCGAATACGAGGACGGTGGCCATCAGATTCATGAGGTTGGAAAGGTTCTGTCTGTAGAAGGCCTCACGGAGAGCACGCACCTGTAATACGCAGTGTAAGTTAGTATAATCTTAGTCGGAAAGTGTGACCATTGTGATGACGTCATCATTCAAGGGGAAACGGGAGAAAGTGTGTCTCACCTTGTCTGATCTGGTAGCGAGAAGGTGGAATAGGGCAATGACTGCTCCCTCGAACTCTGTTCCGCGGCCAGTGTTCATTGTAGCAGGCGACAAGGCCTTCCACACGATAGCCTCGCAGATGATCGTTGCGATGAAGAGGGAGATTCCAGAACCGAGAATGTAACCCTTCTGAAAGATATTACCGATTAGTGAGGTTAATTAATGACGTAATTAAGAAATTGGCAGACAGACCGATGTATACCTGGAGGAGTTCGTCGAGGAGGAGCACGATAAGACCGGCGAAGACGAGCTGAACAACGATGAGAAGGCAGATTCCGGCTCCGATGTCAGAGGTCTCTCGGTAGAGTGCCAGAGGCAACGTACACGATGGCCTGTCCGACGGTGATCACCATTCCGAAGACTGAAAAGAAGCACATTAATTAATTTAAAGTCGAGAAGAACAAAATAGATATAAAAATAATCACTTACGCTTCTGTGCTCCGTTGAAGAGGGCGCGGTCCTTTGGGGGTGTCCTTGTGGTACTGATGATGGGAATGTTGGAGGTGTAGAAGAGCTTGATGGGGTAAGACGAGTACAGGCTACGGTAGCGAGCACACTTGATAGGGAGAACGACACGGAAGCCCTGGAAATAATAAATTAATTAAATTTAACAATGGGGAGAATAATATTTAATATAAGATAAATTTTAATATCTCACCTGGAAGTAGATGACGACAGCGAATACGAGGACGGTGGCCATCAGATTCATGAGGTTGGGAAAGTTCTGTCTGTAGAAGGCCTCACGGAGAGCACGCACCTGTAATAAACAGCTTAAGTCTTATGTAAGTTAGTCTAAATTTGGACGAATAGTGTGACCGATACAATAACGTCATCACTCAAATGGGAAAAGAAGGAAGTTGCAAACCTTGTCGGATCTGGTGGCAAGAAGGTGGAAGAGGGCAATGACTGCTCCCTCGAACTCTGTTCCACGGCCAGTGTTCATTGTAGCAGGCGACAAGGCCTTCCACACGATAGCCTCGCAGATGTTCGTAGCGATGAAGAGGGAAATTCCAGAACCGATACCGTAACCCTTCTGAAACAAATTATCGATTAGTGAGGATAACAAATAAAGTAATTAAGGAGTTGGCAGATAGTCATATTCTTACCTGGAGGAGTTCGTCGAGGAGGAGCACGATAAGACCGGCGAAGACGAGTTGGATAACGATGAGAAGGCAGATTCCGGCTCCAATGTCAGAGGGTCCAGAGACAACGTACACGATAGCCTGTCCGACGGTGATCACCATTTCGAAGACTGAAAAGAAGCACATTAATTAATTTAAAGTCGAGAAGAACAAAATAGATATAAAAATAATAACTTACGCTTCTGTGCTCCGTTGAAGAGGGCGCGGTCCTTGGGGGAATCTCCGACCTCCCTTGGCTCCAGCGAGACGCTGCATGATAAGACCAGAGGTGACGATCGGCGAGATACCGAGCTCCATCAGGGTTCCCCTGTTGGAGGTCATGATCACTCGAAGCCAGTAGAACTCATCGGCCGAGTTAGTCGACATGATTCCTGCAAACAGCAAATAGCAAATAGCAATTTAGCTTCTTTGTGGTTTACTTTAAATAAAAAAACAGTTATGTGAGAAAGCGGACCAAAGTGGGAAATCTGACAACAGACGAGGAAGATGAAGAGGGTGATGGCTGTCCAGAGCATCTTCTCACGGAACTGAATTTTCCTCTCGGGCTTCGCGACCTCCAGCACGAAACAGCCTGGAATAGATCCATTAATGACGTCATAATCGAAATCAGCCAGACCTTGGGTTAACCTACTGTCTCCTCTAGTCATTCGCTCTTCTACTCTGCCATCGACGAGTCCCGTTCGTCCTTGGAAGTCCTTCCCTGCGATTTATACAAATTAGCATTTGTCACTTATAGTTTACTCAAATTTCGCAGCCGCAAAGTGGGTTACACTTTGTCATTCCTATCCCACCGTAACAGTTACTATGAGAAATACCCCTCTCCCCAAGACGAATTGAATCGCGCGCGATAGATTAAACAGTAAACGCGGCTTTAGCAATCTCGGACGTGTCGGGACCATCCACCGCGACCAGCGAAGAGGGTGATTTGGTCACAGGTCTCCCACATGGTGGGCACCCGTTGTTTGGCTTGTGGCCTCACTCCTACCGACAAGATGATCCCTGCACCTGCGACAGTGCGTGACTGTCCGCCCCTCGCAACGCGAGGGGTTGATCGCTATCGCCCTATGCGCCTTAGCTAATATTGGATGGGCGCCCCGCAAAAAGAATGCGTTTGAAAATGATTGGAAAATAGACGATAATTTGGAGTAAAAAGCCCATCCAACCCGTTAGCGGTTACTTATAAAATGGCGCAAACCCCGGAAGAAGTCAAGCGAAACACTTATCTTGTTAAGACCGCGGGCGGCGAGCGGCGAGCGGCGAGCGGCCTGAGTGGAGTGGAGCGAGCGAGGGGCGATTCAGACGACGCCATCTACAAGGATCATCGTTGGTAACGCATTCAATAAGAAAACAACGAGAACGAGCAAAAGGAAGATGATTACAAATTGAATTATGTTTTGTTTCGAGACGATAATAGGGAAATAGGGCGGCTAAAAGGACAGCAAGAGTAAACAGCGAACGATGGGCAGAAAACAAAACAGAAATTTTGCTCAAGCATTGGTGAAATCACTTTTTGGAAATGCTTGCTGACAAAAAGAGCAGAAAGAAGCGGCAAGAATTGCGTGCGCGGGACACGTATACGTGGAATCAGAGTGATCGAACGATTACGAAGCTTCCGGAAGGCTGGGTGCAGTTCGAGGGAGAGGTAGATCAATGTGAAGGGAGAGGAAGGGAAGGGAGTCGAGTCGCGACGTGACACAAGATTGACACATGATGCGCTCAAACTCTAATAAACATACAGTACCTCGCGATCGATCGTGATCCAACCCCCTTCCCTTCTGATCTACCTATCGCGCGGACTGCAACCTTTCTCCCAGGCTCAGCCATTCCACGCGTCCCCCGCTCGCATCTGGTCGGTCTAGCCGAGTTCCTTTTAGTCATCTTTTTCGAAAACTTATTTAAATATTTTTAACGACAGAGTTGTTATTGCGCTTTAAAAATTGCCTTTGGCATTTGTTAGCAGTTGCATCAATTCTTGCGCTTCAATTTCATCACTCTAGCTGTTGAATTATATCTTGCTCGACTCGTTGTGGTCCTGTGCGGGTCTGGTGCATGTGCTTATTAGTTTTAATCTTCGCCTTTTGCTCGTTCTCGTTCTTTTCTTATTAAACGCGTTACCAATAGTGATCCTTGTAGGTGACATCGTCTGAATCGCCCCTCGCTCGCTCCACTCCACTCAGGCCGCTCGCCGCCCGTCGCCCGCCGACTCAACAAGATAAGTTTTTTGCTTGTCTTCTTTCGGGGGTTTGCGCCATTCTGTAAGTAACTGCTAACGGATTGGATGGGCTTTTCACTCCATATTTTCGTCCTTTTCCATCGTAATTTGAATCAGTTCTTCATTTCAAACGCATTCTTTTGCGGCGCGCTCATCCAATATTAGCTAAGGCGCATAGGGCGATAGCGATCAACCCCTCGCGTTGCGAGGGGCGGACAGTCACGCACTGTCGCAGGTGCAGGGATCATCTTGTCGGTAGGAGTGAGGCCACAAGCCAAACAACGGGTGCCCACCATGTGGGAGACCTGTGACCAAATCACCCTCTTCGCTGGTCGCGGTGGATGGTCCCGACACGTCCGAGATTGCTAAAGCCGCGTTTACTGTTTAATCTATCGCGCGCGATTCAATTCGTCTTGGGGAGAGGGGTATTTCTCATAGTAACTGTTACGGTGGGATAGGAATGGCAAAGTGTAACCCACTTTGCGGCTGCGAAATTTGAGTAAACTATAAGTGACAAATGCTAATTTGTATAAATCGCAGGGAAGGACTTCCAAGGACGAACGGGACTCGTCGATGGCAGAGTAGAAGAGCGAATGACTAGAGGAGACAGTAGGTTAACCCAAGGTCTGGCTGATTTCGATTATGACGTCATTAATGGATCTATTCCAGGCTGTTTCGTGCTGGAGGTCGCGAAGCCCGAGAGGAAAATTCAGTTCCGTGAGAAGATGCTCTGGACAGCCATCACCCTCTTCATCTTCCTCGTCTGTTGTCAGATTTCCCACTTTGGTCCGCTTTCTCACATAACTGTTTTTTTATTTAAAGTAAACCACAAAGAAGCTAAATTGCTATTTGCTATTTGCTGTTTGCAGGAATCATGTCGACTAACTCGGCCGATGAGTTCTACTGGCTTCGAGTGATCATGACCTCCAACAGGGGAACCCTGATGGAGCTCGGTATCTCGCCGATCGTCACCTCTGGTCTTATCATGCAGCGTCTCGCTGGAGCCAAGGGAGGTCGGAGATTCCCCCAAGGACCGCGCCCTCTTCAACGGAGCACAGAAGCGTAAGTTATTATTTTTATATCTATTTTGTTCTTCTCGACTTTAAATTAATTAATGTGCTTCTTTTCAGTCTTCGAAATGGTGATCACCGTCGGACAGGCTATCGTGTACGTTGTCTCTGGACCCTCTGACATTGGAGCCGGAATCTGCCTTCTCATCGTTATCCAACTCGTCTTCGCCGGTCTTATCGTGCTCCTCCTCGACGAACTCCTCCAGGTAAGAATATGACTATCTGCCAACTCCTTAATTACTTTATTTGTTATCCTCACTAATCGATAATTTGTTTCAGAAGGGTTACGGTATCGGTTCTGGAATTTCCCTCTTCATCGCTACGAACATCTGCGAGGCTATCGTGTGGAAGGCCTTGTCGCCTGCTACAATGAACACTGGCCGTGGAACAGAGTTCGAGGGAGCAGTCATTGCCCTCTTCCACCTTCTTGCCACCAGATCCGACAAGGTTTGCAACTTCCTTCTTTTCCCATTTGAGTGATGACGTTATTGTATCGGTCACACTATTCGTCCAAATTTAGACTAACTTACATAAGACTTAAGCTGTTTATTACAGGTGCGTGCTCTCCGTGAGGCCTTCTACAGACAGAACCTTCCCAACCTCATGAATCTGATGGCCACCGTCCTCGTATTCGCTGTCGTCATCTACTTCCAGGTGAGATATTAAAATTTATCTTATATTAAATATTATTCTCCCCATTGTTAAATTTAATTAATTTATTATTTCCAGGGCTTCCGTGTCGTTCTCCCTATCAAGTGTGCTCGCTACCGTAGCCTGTACTCGTCTTACCCCATCAAGCTCTTCTACACCTCCAACATTCCCATCATCAGTACCACAAGGACACCCCCAAAGGACCGCGCCCTCTTCAACGGAGCACAGAAGCGTAAGTGATTATTTTTATATCTATTTTGTTCTTCTCGACTTTAAATTAATTAATGTGCTTCTTTTCAGTCTTCGGAATGGTGATCACCGTCGGACAGGCCATCGTGTACGTTGCCTCTGGCACTCTACCGAGAGACCTCTGACATCGGAGCCGGAATCTGCCTTCTCATCGTTGTTCAGCTCGTCTTCGCCGGTCTTATCGTGCTCCTCCTCGACGAACTCCTCCAGGTATACATCGGTCTGTCTGCCAATTTCTTAATTACGTCATTAATTAACCTCACTAATCGGTAATATCTTTCAGAAGGGTTACATTCTCGGTTCTGGAATCTCCCTCTTCATCGCAACGATCATCTGCGAGGCTATCGTGTGGAAGGCCTTGTCGCCTGCTACAATGAACACTGGCCGCGGAACAGAGTTCGAGGGAGCAGTCATTGCCCTATTCCACCTTCTCGCTACCAGATCAGACAAGGTGAGACACACTTTCTCCCGTTTCCCCTTGAATGATGACGTCATCACAATGGTCACACTTTCCGACTAAGATTATACTAACTTACACTGCGTATTACAGGTGCGTGCTCTCCGTGAGGCCTTCTACAGATAATGTATTCTGTTCTACAGATAATGTACAGATAATGTAATGTACTACAGACAGATAATGTAGATAATGTAGATAATGGGATAATGTATTGATTGGTACTTATGTGTCTGAAAATGGGATAATGTATGGATTGGTCGTAATGCATGTGAAAATGGGATAATGTATTGATTGGTACTTATGTGTCTGAAAATGGGATAATGTATGGATTGGTACTTATGTGTCTGAAAATGGGATAATGTATGGATTGGTACTTATGTGTCTGAAAATGGGATAATGTATTGATTGGTACTTATGTGTCTGAAAATGGGATAATGTATGGATTGGTCGTAATCATGTGAAAATGGGATAATGTATTGATTGGTACTTATGTGTCTGAAAATGGGATAATGTATGGATTGGTACTTATGTTTCTGAAAATGGGATAATGTATGGATTGGTCGTAATCATGTGAAAATGGGATAATGTATTGATTGGTACTTATGTGTCTGAAAATGGGATAATGTATGGATTGGTCGTAATGCATGTGAAAATGGGATAATGTATTGATTGGTACTTATGTGTCTGAAAATGGGATAATGTATGGATTGGTACTTATGTGTCTGAAAATGGGATAATGTATGGATTGGTACTTATGTGTCTGAAAATGGGATAATGTATTGATTGGTACTTATGTGTCTGAAAATGGGATAATGTATGGATTGGTACTTATGTGTCTGAAAATGGGATAATGTATTGATTGGTACTTATGTGTCTGAAAATGGGATAATGTATGGATTGGTCGTAATCATGTGAAAATGGGATAATGTATTGATTGGTACTTATGTGTCTGAAAATGGGATAATGTATTGATTGGTACTTATGTTTCTGAAAATGGGATAATGTATTGATTGGTACTTATGTGTCTGAAATGGGATAATGTATTAATTGGTACTTATGTGTCTGAAAATGGGATAATGTATGGATTGGTACTTATGTGTCTGAAAATGGGATAATGTATGGATTGGTACTTATGTGTCTGAAAATGGGATAATGTATGGATTGGTACTTATGTGTCTGAAAATGGGATAATGTATTGATTGGTACTTATGTGTCTGAAAATGGGATAATGTATGGATTGGTCGTAATCATGTGAAAATGGGATAATGTATTGATTGGTACTTATGTGTCTGAAAATGGGATAATGTATTGATTGGTACTTATGTTTCTGAAAATGGGATAATGTATGGATTGGTCGTAATGCATGTGAAAATGGGATAATGTATTGATTGGTACTTATGTGTCTGAAAATGGGATAATGTATGGATTGGTCGTAATGCATGTGAAAATGGGATAATGTATTGATTGGTACTTATGTGTCTGAAAATGGGATAATGTATGGATTGGTACTTATGTGTCTGAAAATGGGATAATGTATTGATTGGTACTTATGTGTCTGAAAATGGGATATTGTATGGATTGGTCGTAATCATGTGAAAATGGGATAATGTATTGATTGGTACTTATGTGTCTGAAAATGGGATAATGTATTGATTGGTACTTATGTTTCTGAAAATGGGATAATGTATTGATTGGTACTTATGTGTCTGAAATGGGATAATGTATTAATTGGTACTTATGTGTCTGAAAATGGGATAATGTATGGATTGGTACTTATGTGTCTGAAAATGGGATAATGTATGGATTGGTACTTATGTGTCTGAAAATGGGATAATGTATGGATTGGTACTTATGTGTCTGAAAATGGGATAATGTATTGATTGGTACTTATGTGTCTGAAAATGGGATAATGTATGGATTGGTCGTAATCATGTGAAAATGGGATAATGTATTGATTGGTACTTATGTGTCTGAAAATGGGATAATGTATTGATTGGTACTTATGTTTCTGAAAATGGGATAATGTATTGATTGGTACTTATGTGTCTGAAATGGGATAATGTATTAATTGGTACTTATGTGTCTGAAAATGGGATAATGTATGGATTGGTCGTAATGCATGTGAAAATGGGATAATGTATTGATTGGTACTTATGTGTCTGAAAATGGGATAATGTATAGATCGGTCCTTATGTGTCTGAAAATGGGATAATGTATAGATTGGTACTTATAGTGTCTAAAAATGGGATAATGTATTTATTGGTCGTAATGCATGTGAAAATGGGATAATGTATTGATTGGTACTTATGTGTCTGAAAATGGGATAATGTATTGATTGGTCGTAATGCATGTGAAAATGGGATAATGTATTGATTGGTACTTATGTGTCTGAAAATGGGATAATGTATTGATTGGTACTTATGTGTCTGAAAATGGGATAATGTATGGATTGGTCGTAATGCATGTGAAAATGGGATAATGTATTGATTGGTACTTATGTGTCTGAAAATGGGATAATGTATGGATTGGTCGTAATGCATGTGAAAATGGGATAATGTATTGATTGGTACTTATGTGTCTGAAAATGGGATAATGTATGGATTGGTACTTATGTGTCTGAAAATGGGATAATGTATTGATTGGTACTTATGTGTCTGAAAATGGGATAATGTATGGATTGGTACTTATGTGTCTGAAAATGGGATAATGTATGGATTGGTACTTATGTGTCTGAAAATGGGATAATGTATTGATTGGTACTTATGTGTCTGAAAATGGGATAATGTATTGATTGGTCGTAATGCATGCGAAAATGGGATGATGTATAGATCGGTCCTTATGTGTCTGAAAATGGGATACTGTATCGTTTCACATAGAAAAATTGATCCATTCGCGCCTGTAACGGAATCCACCACAAGTGTTTCAGTCTTTCCGAATGTCGAAAAGGGGATATTGTATTGATCTATTCGAGGGGAAGAAAAAAAAAACTAAGGTATCGATATGTCCACATGTTGCACTGTGTTGATCCGACCGTGTTGAATGCTGTATATACAGTACGTGCTAAACGCCTCATGGGTATGCAGACGCGGCAGACCGCGGAATCCGCGGATTGATTTCCCTCGAAAATGAGTAACTTTCTGAAATTCTTGTTTTGATTTTTGGATTCTCTATTAAATTTCGGATTTTTACCACTTTTCACTCAAATGTTTCAGTGCTCATTTTGAGAGTTGAGAATGTTCTCAGAAATTACCTGACCCAGCGAACAAAATCTGACACAGTTGACTACGACTCATTTTTTTGTCTGTGGCACTTCCGAATGTCACAGACATGCATAGGAGGAATAATAATGATGACTGATGGGTTAGTTCGGTGTGTCAGATTTTGTTCGCTGGGTCAGGTATTTTTCGAGAACATTCTCAACTCGCAAAATGAGCACTGAAACATTTGAGTGAAAAGTGTTAATAATCCGAAATTTAAACGGAGAATCCAAAAATCAAAACAAGAATTTTAGAAATTTACTCGTTTTCGAGGGAAATAAATCTGCGGCGGTCCGCCGCGTCTACATACCCATGAGGCGTTTAGCACGTACTGTATTTGTCCGTGGGATAGCGAAACAATATTTCCGTATGCGAAATTGTGAGTACTGCACTGTATCGTTCGATCCATGGGATAGACGCGGTTTCTGCTCACCCATTTCTGGATACTGTACGTTATCCTGCCCCTGGTATTTATTTTCTTCTATTAAAGTTACCCAACCAGGACAAATTATCGTTTGAATGCGCGCGAAAACCGCAACCGGGAAGTAGCGACCGAATGACTTTATTATTAATTGAATTTATTAATTAAGTTTATTGATTAATTAATACTGCCTTATTGAATCTGGGAAGACAAATGCCAAGTCGGTGAACAGTAGAAAGTGAAAGTGGGCGGAGTCACAGCAATAAATAATTAAGTCTCCCCATATTCCAGTTTGAATCGCGCGCTCTTTCTGGTCCGGCACCGGACCAGACCCGTTGTTCTAGGCCGCTTTCTAGGGTTGTTATCGATTTTCTGATTTTTTTAATGCGCGAGCAGTACTAAATCGACCATTCTCTATCCAATGAGCAAATAAAAATAGGGGGTCAAAATCGTCCTGGTTGGGTAACTTTAACCACGCTCCTCACATTCCTAATCTTATCTGTACGATTAAATGAGCACATGAATAGGGACGGAGGCGTGAATTTTTGAGTACGAAATATTGGACTACAACCTCCGACGTTTTCAGCGTCAAAATACCGTAATCTTTTTCCAAATTTTTGACTTCTTTTTATATTGAGTTTTAAAAATAATTACTCTAATTTCCCCTTTATTTAATATATTAGGATAATTAAACAATCATGCTAAGAATACATTGTAATTGGTAAGAAAGTCACATGAGCTAGTAGGAAGCCTTAAAATCACACCAAAGATAATGTGTGTTTTTCAAACATGAAAGTTGACTGTGATTTCGATAGTATCCATAGATTATGATGCACAAAAAATGGTTATCTATGTAAAATGATCACAAATATCGAAAACGTTGAGAAAAAGGCTGCCAAAGTTTAGCGTTTTACCGTTATGAAAGTACATTTTCTCCAAATTCTCAAAAACGGCTCCGAGTACCTTCGATTTTTTTGATATTTTTTTGTAAACTGCCTTTTACATCGAATAAGACAAAAAAATAAAAGTTACTCGGAGCCGTTTTTGTGAAAATGACTTTCGAAAATAGAGTTACCGTAACCCTGATGCGTTTCGGGTGCCTATGCCATTATTTCACCTCTCCTGTTATTGTTGTATATGGAATATAATATTTTACTCCTTAAGAGAACTGGACACATTAAAAAATACAAAGAAAACAGCCGTGTCAGTCGTATTTTAACATATTCACCGATTTCAGTTTGCGATAGTTTGGTAAAAAGGTTGACAGGCGATGCGCTCCGCTTGAACTCAAAACGTCGGGCTTCGTGCCTCCTTATTTTGATGTTTTTATCTGTGCTTTGATACTATTTTTGAAAAACTAAATTGAAAACATGAAATGGGGTAAGGTAAGCTTCCGTTTGCACATAAACTTGTGAATTGTTTCAATCATTTGCAAACACCGCCTCCGTCCCTACACATGAAACACTTAAAAAGGGTTAAGAACAAGGGTTTGAAAAGACCCTACACAAAGTATTAAAATTCAATTCCATTATTGGAAAATAGTGTAAGAAGAAGAAGAGCAATTGAAGACATGCGTATTTTTGTGAAGAGCGGTGCATTTCCATGAAGCATCACACAGAATCACTTGAATATGAATATTCAATGAATATAACTGAATATAACTATTCAATGAATATAACTCGCGGATGAAATGACCATGAATTAGATAAGTGTCTCTATGCATGCAAGAATTCTTGACATGATAAATGTCGACTGATTACATACGATGATAGTGAAACAGTAGACATTTTTTTCTTTGATCCTGAAATTATCATATTCAGGAAGAGTAGAACTCTTACCAAAAATACAACGAGGGAAAAAAGAAGAAAATCATCTACTCAATTCTGGAGTGCTCCATTAACAGGAATTATATTAATCAGCAGATAGAAATCGTGCATTATCCTTCTCCGGACCGGATTGAAACCTGTATTCTTCTTAAAATTGATCGCCTGTTAAATTTGGGATCGGAATAACGGAATTCATTCTGAAGCCCCGCAAAATCATGATACGATATGTAATATACAAGGTTATTTATATCCAAACGCTGTTTCAAATTGCCTTCCATTTTCGAACTCGTCTTGTTGTCTCTCTTCTCAATCCGATCCTTTTCATCTTTGATTCGAGTGAACTTCATCATTCATCACATTTCTTGCCCCACTCAACTCCCAGCTAACAGCTGCGTGGGAAAAGGAGACGTGTCCCAACGGATGATGGATAAAATGGCGCATAGTTAGACGAAAGAGATTCGTTACTTGAGCTCTTATTTTCGAAGCATAAAGATACTGGCTATTCTCCCATCTTATCTTTGCTGTCTAGTGATCTGCGATTCTCTAATTGAAAGTGGTTCAGTTGATCATTGTGTTTCGGTGAAATTTTGGACTCTATGACTCCATGCCTTTTCATAATTTCAGAAAGATTTCAGCCCGCCTCTCAAGAACACCATATTCTCACCATCTAATTTCGTGAAACATTGAATGTAAAGATCTCCACTATTTTATTTCATTCGCTACTTGCATATTTGTTCGGGTACTCTGAATATATCGCATGTTTCACACCGTTTTCTCTCACGATCGACACAGAAAAAAAGTCCCGGCGGGGCCCTCCTCGCAAATCGACTCATTTCCTCCATTTGACTTGCACTGCGAAACATATCGACTGACTTTCGTTCAATATTCATCCGCTTAGCCAATATCTATTGCAATGCTCAAAAATTGTAGTGACTGTGTGAGAACAGTGATGACGAAGAGTACAGAGTGCGATGGAGTCCACTCTACAGAACAGATAGAATTGCCGGTGGAAGCAAGTGCAATTTCCAACAGTCATAATGTGCATCTCCATTGAAGAGTCACTTGAGAACTCACTTCCCATGGTTCATCGCCATTACCTCATTTCTGCAGGTATTTTTTCTTGTTTTTATTATGAATAATATTCAATTTATGAAGGATATAGAAGAATGGGAGAGCGCGCGAACTGTCTCAATGTCAGGAGAAACCAATCTATCTGAATATTGCAGATAATCGTATTCTTCAATTATTACTTGAGTGAAAATGCCCCGGTTGACCTCTGGACATTCTGTGCCGGTTGTGCCTACAGTGATCCATCTAATCCCGACAGAGTGAGCATTTCCCATACACTACATCTCCGTGCTTTCTGCCATGGAACGTGATGGAGTCCACTCAACTTTCATTCGATTCCTCCAATCACTAACAGTTCAGAGTAAAAGCTCTGTGGTCGTCAACGGGAAGGGAGTAGAAGTAGACATCGGGAGAGGGATCAGACAGGGAGATGGTCTAAGTCCGCGTCTGTTCGTTGCCGTCTTAGATACAGTATTCATGGGACTCAACTGGTTAAAAAAGGGAATTTGCATTAAAGGGGGAGGGGCACGAATCAAAATTGGTGGGTCCCACCACGACATGCCTGCACCCCAGCTGTAACATACGGTAATCAGCACTCAGGTTGACTCGGTCCTCTCCCTAACATAGCCAACTAGGAATACCTCACATCATGGCCCGTAGCCAAGTGGTTTACGCTTTTGCCTGTCTGTACAGCACCCGCTGGTTCGACTCCCGCCCAGTGCATCTTCACTATTGCTGCTATTTTCGACAGAAAATCCAATGAAATCAATTCGAAAGTACAGTACCCTAAATTGTGCCTGCACAATCAATGTAACTTCAAAAATCCGTAGCGAGGTTCAGAGGCATTTCTAGCACTTGGGATAAAGTGATCTGTGATCGGGTACAGGATCCCTATCACTCCACAGGCTCAGTTTATGTGCGAAAATATTCGTGCCCCTCTCCCTTTAAGGAGAATATTTATCACATCTCCTTTATGCAGATGATTGCGTCCTTATTTCACACGATCCGCGCCAAATTCAATCCATGGTTCGGGAGCTGGAACAGGAACTACTAGCGGTAGGACTCTGTCTCAACGGAGCAAAAACTGTCGCTCTTTCAACTATTCCTAACAGCAGACCGGTTATCGTGGCAGGGGAAACAGTTGTAGTAAAGGACAAAGCGGTTTATCTCGGGCAAGAGGTCACAATGGATTCAAATCGATTCAAGGGGGATATTCACCGCCGAGTTAGAAGCGCAAATTGGGCTTTTTCCAAGTACTCTGAATTCTTTAGGAAAAGGATGTCCCATGGTATTGAAAAAGCGGCTATTCGATGGTGTAATTCTCCCTGCATTCCTATACAGAGCCGAAACATGGTATCTTTGTAAACGAGACAAACAAATTCTTTCCGTTGCCCAGCGCAAACTTGAACGAAAAATGCTCGGCGTTACTGTACTCGATCACATTCGTAATGAGCACCTGCGTAGTATTACAAAACTGAAGGATGTTGTGCGAGAGGCGGAAAAGCGTAAATGGATGTGGGCTGAAAGAATCTCGAACTTTTCCCACGAAAATTTCTCTTTATTGTTTGTTTACTGCATAAATTAAGTATTCAATGCGAAAATATATTACAGAGATCATAGCTGGGAAGGCAAAAGTGGAACCGTAAACAATTCATACTAACAATAAGGGAGATGGGTGCATGTGATTAGGGCTGTCAGAATACATTCTATAACACATTGACGAGAGAAATGAATCGACGGATTCGCCACTCTGATAAACCTACTTGTGATACAATACAGTATCGTATCTACCACAATCATCGTGCTAGTCACAATTCCTCCTTCATTCCACTCCTTTTCCTTCTCAATTTCCTTCTTGCCTCGACAAATTGAGGATGTCTCTTCACGTATTCCACCAATTGAGTCACAATTCTGCAAAGTATCTTTTTGTTTAAATTCTCGAAATACGTTTGTACTCTTCTCACAAAAATATTTTCTTTCTCACCTTTCAAATTCGTCCACATCGAATGAATAGTCGGTGAATTTAGCGTGAGGACTTCCATTGTGTGGATGGCGACCCTAATGTAGTCAGGATTAGGGAACGAGCTAATTACAAAATGTATGATTTGGAATACATCGCTCACTTCTCCATGTCTCATAAGCAGCGTTATGTTGTTCCACGTCTTGTACCGAACTCCTATGATTCATTTTTATTTTCGAAAAAGATTATGAAATTACCTCTGAGACGAGCCAAATCGTAGTAGCAGCTCTCGTCCTCGCAGTTATAACTAAATTACAATTTTAAACACGACCGAATATTGAAAATTACATCTCGAAAATAGCTGCCCAATCGGGAAGGAAGAGCAGATGCGTCAATCCTGATCCGTGCATTCCTGATAATTGATCTTTGATCTTTTATTTTTTATCTCTGCTCACCTATGAAGACATCCGAGTTGTGCGTCAGCTCCAGCTGCTCAAGGAAGGGAACTTTTCTGAAGAAAAGAAAGTAACGATGGAAAAATCAAAATCCTATCCGCGCTACCGTAATTATTTTCTGATACCGTACCCATTGTAGTCCACAATTTTTGCCTCCACTCCCTCCATCGACTGAAGGCGAGCGAGTAACTGGAAGGATTTCATGAGACGGAATCAATCGATAAAGATACCGTACCTCTTTCTCATTGACAATTCGTCGATGCATTGTGCTGCGAGAGAGGATCGTCACTCGGACCTGAGAAGGAATGATCGGTCAGAGTGTGGTGAATGGAATGTGTTTCAGAGCCATTGTAAGATGCTCGAACGACTTTTCATAGTAATCGTGTCCTCTTCGAAAAGATCTATTCATTCGCAAATCTTAGTTCCAGCAGCGGTCGATCGTAGAACGACTGATCGATAAACCCTCACCTTATCCCTCAACGGTCCTCTCTGCGGAACTTTCAGTCGATGAAGCATGTGATGGGCAAAGGCGTGCATTAGCCCCGATCCACTGCATCCATCCGTCTAAAACAGATACGAATGAATAAGCCTTAGAAAGGAACAGTTGGGAACAAAGGAATAGTTGGCATAGATTCTCTAATCTGACCATGGGCATGTTGTAGTACATTCCGTATCGTTGTCTTGCAAGCAGCGGAAGAAGTGCCTGAATACCTCTATCTCCGAACACAAAAAATAGTGGTCTCCCACCTTTTTGAAGCATACTCTCTTTCCATCCAGTGCGATCAACTCTACAGGAGTGTTTTGAGTGAACGCAGACCAGGCCGGTTTGAAGTACGGATCAACAAATCCACTCGAAAACTGGGAATAAAGTCAGTCATCGATCGAAAACCGTTTCATCGTACCGTATCCCACCACAGAATATCGACGTCCGTGTCAAACAACGATCCGTTGATGTGCTGTGAGGCGTAGAGATTGATGAAGTCGCAGAAGTGATGGAACCTATGCAGTGATCAGACTATCAAGACTAGAGTCTAGTCACGATTACATGTTGATCGATGCGTCCAATTTGATCACAATTGTTGGCCTCTCGAAGATGACGTCACAGCGATCATCGTCAACTACGAAATCAGAGGAAGACTCGAAGTGTTTCAGTTCAGCTCCCCTGATGATGAAATTGTGATTACGGTAAGCAAGCGATCGATAACGTACCAACTCTGCAGATAACTTTGCCGATCAGTGTGAAAGTCGAGCAGTTGCTTATTGAAATTGTCACAGTTTCCACCCACTTGGCCCGCTTGAATCACATCATCACGATATCTGTAGGAATGATATTTCAAATCCTATTGATCTTTGATCTCTGACCGTTTGGATCGTTTGGCGTGGAGATTGGAGAAATCGAAGAAGATATTCTCCGCAGTACAGTGAGCGAGGTGATCAGAGCATACGAGTCGGGACTTATCCTGGAATTGATCTTTGATCTTTCATTGAAGGACATGGAGTGAATCAAAAGGAACTTACTCCATCTCCACTGGTGCATATCTCATTCCTCTCACTTCTTCCATGCCCTCTCAAATATCCCCAATCTGCCTGTTCGAAGAAGAGATCGTGCTGGACTTTACGGTTCTGAATCTTCCTGAAATAGTGATGGATGGTCGGTGTCTCTTATTTCGTAATGCTCTATCTCGTTTCTGTGACTGACGAGGGGGAAAATGAAGAAAGAGGAAACAAGAAATGAACTGACCCTGCAGCGACAGGCAGACTGCAGACTATCCTCTCCGCAGAGTAACTCTTTTCGAAGGGACAATCATGTTCGTGACCCCAGCAACGACCGTTCGAGAGGATTTCCGCCTGAGTACGGTAGAATTTGAATAATTTTGTTACACCAATCGTATACAATCGAAGAGAATGAAATCTGAAAGACCGGTGAAACATACCGAAATCGGGCAATTCGAATCGCTTTCGCATCTTTTGCGAAGGTCAGGGCGATTTCTAAAATAGTTATTAGTTGCTTTTTTTAAAATGAATCACCAAACCTGATGGTATACTCTAGCAGTTCCTGCGGCAGATTAAGTTCGTCGGTCCAGTGTGAAAATACGACGGATGCAAGAGGGAAGAGTAATAATCGCATGCTATAATTGTCATTTTAGAATTGAATAAAGTATTCAGAGCTGAAGAAGTGTCAAATTTCGACATTTGAAGAGCGAAGGAACGGGCATTTTTGTTCACTATCAAGAGAGAAAACTGTTCTCTGCCACAGAAAATGCACTCAAAACGGAGCGAAATCGTCCTCAAAGCACCTCGTGTCGTAACTTCAGCAAGGAAAAGGAAAGGAAAAGAGGCGTCTGACAAGGAAGAAAGGAAATAGTGTGGAGATAAGGGAGGATGCAGAGAAAACGAAGATTGTTATCAGTTGATTGACTAGTGGATGCATCGGCTAATAGACTCGTCTCAAAGTGAAAAGAGTGCTTCTGACTAGCTAAGGTATCCTCTCAAAAGGAGACGAGTCAACTCACAGTTGGCCAGGGCAACCCACTGGCTCAGCTTGATCATTTCAGATTCATAGTCAAACACAGGGCGAAGTGAGGAAACAACGATACAATTCAGGATGCAAACCAAGGCTCTTCAATGTCCAACAACAATATCAGTTACGACAATAAAATAATTTATCTCAATTTATCACAAACAGCACTTTTATTTTGCATTGAATTTCACTTGTGACGTCATGGCATCTTTCATATTATTATGAGCTTATTATACACTTATTAGCTTGTAAAATGCGGGAACTAGACCGGATAGGAATCACAGAAAAAATGCTCAAATAGGGGAGATCAAAGATCGAACATTTGTACAACGAGCTTCAGTTTGAGGGCGTCCTTCCGCTCTTTGGCGTGGGTGTAAACTGGAAGGAAATAGATTAAAGAAGGCGTAAACTCCAAAATCGGGGAAGCACTTCCCTGTGCAATCAGGGGGAAGTACTGTAAGAGGGTGAGAGTGACAGACGCGAGAGTTTTTCGCTCCTCTCCCGTCTCTTCCCATCTCCTCTGCGTCTTGACCTAGCTCCCTTCCCTTTGCACCGCGCATCTTGATTTTGCCTGTGCCCTGTAGAAACTTTGCGCGCGTGTAACTCAGTTCAAAGTTGAGCTAGAGAGTTCTAATTTTCAAATTCGGAGTGTGGTTTACGGAAACTATCGACCTATGACGTCAGATATCCCCCGAAAATATTGAGTTTACTCCTTCTTTAATGATCAGGCAACGCGTTGCGGTCGCGTCGCGGAACTTACGCGGTTTCAGTGTAATCATCTTTAGTTGAGGGCCGCGATGTTGAGCACAATCAGCAACGATGGAAGTGAGAGGAAGAGAGACGTCGTCTGGAATGAGAAAATGGAACGACGGATCACTTATCAAATGAGTTTCACACGTTCTACGTAGCGAAAAGTGGCGAAGATTGAATGATCTGTTCTGAATTAGCAGGAAAAATCAATGAATATAGATACCATAAATGGGCGAATCCGGTGAGAAGAATCGCTTCCGTGAAATCTCCAATCGAAGTGGTTGTTGGGTGGAAGCGAAGGCGAATTGAGTAGTGAATCGAAGTTGGGTGAGATCGAGCTGAATTTGAAAGATCAGAGATCAAAGATCAATCGATAGATCCGACCTGCTGTTGTGTCTCGAACTGGGCCTTGTCCTTGCCGAGGGCCACACGGAAAACGAGCTGGAATTGATTGGCATGTTCAAAGCTGTTTGCCGACTAAATAAGAAGAGAAGAGTGAATAACCGAATTCTCAGCCATCCTTGCATCGACGTCCCTCAATTCCATCACTTCGACCATTAGACGACCAGCTGGATTGTCGTCAGTGACGACTGTTGCCTTCTGAAGGACTTGGACTGATTACGAGTATGATTGAAGAATAAGTCTCTTCAATCCCTGTTGTCGCTCAAGAGAGATAAAGAGGCGGATTCTTCATCCTTAACCACCCTTTGAGGCAATCTCGATACTCACCCTAGCAATCTCCGCGAGTGCAATCAATGCATTCGACACGGCTTCTTCCAACTGTCTCAGCCACAGAGTGCGAGCATTCCTATTGGGAGCACGAAGGTGAATGAGGTCCTCACCTGAAATGGAAATAAATTCGATTAGATTCATGCTCTCCGAAGGAAACATAATATTCTTGTATATGACACGAGCCTCTTCGACTTATCAAAGCCATGAAAAAAGATAAGAGTCAAGAATCCACAGTGAAACACACCCAGTTTTAGCGAGAATGAGACATCATCGTCCTTCTCCTTAGAGATCGGAACAACCTGGAAATAATTTATTTTGAAAGTCACACGAGAGATCAAAGATCAACATTAGATCAAATATCAAAGATCACCTCCAGCTTTCCCAACAACAACGGCGTCTTGTACAGAGACAACGAGACTTCCGTCGATGCGCTTACTCTGAAGCCGTCGGCCTGAGAGAAAATAGTTAGTACTCGATAGGATACCATCAACTACCGTACCTCAACAGTCTGAAATAAGAACAAAATAGAAGGAAAAACCTCGATATGCTCATCGGGCGTGGTCAGCAGGAGGAAATCATTGTAGAGAATGGCAACGAGCATTCGACCCGAATGAGCCTTGTACAGAACTCCCGAATGGAGAAATTCACGGGCACCCTGATGGAAGAAAAACGATATGTAATATTGGAATTTCGCATGAGTATTCAATCGTTGTACATAGATTTGCTCTACCTGACTCCTCGTGTTCGACGTGAACTCAATCTTCTCTCTCAATCCTTCCATCTTCACGTGTTGTTGTGACCAGCACAACATCTGTAGATTATCCCTCTCGCGAATGGATACATTCACCTCAAAGATTCTGATTTCTGCGCATATTTTCTCTCAAATTTTGTATGGTTATCCAGATTGTTCGTCACGTTCTCTGAGTTATCGATAAAGACCAGTTGAATGATACTTCGGACACGAGACTCTTCAGTAGTTGCATGGCGACATCGATAGAGGAATGAAGTTGAGATCCACGATGAGATGAAGAGAACATCTTATCGAAGAGGAGGGGATATCTAAGAGGTTCACACGATTTTATCGCTTATTATTTTATCATCCACAGTATTAGAAAGAGCTCGTCTCGTTTGCGTATCATTGAGCGGTGAAACATATGCGAATCGACGAAAGTGATTTTTTTTAAAAAAGTGACTTTTCGAGCGCACTTGATCAGATGATCTTTGATCTCTGACTGTTTCTGAGTGTCTTCCAATCCCCCACCTGGTCACTCTTCCCAAAGGCAGGAGTAGGAAATAGGAGAGGGACAATCCCCTTGCCCGTTCTGCCTGACAGCACACCGTGTACACTCGACGAACCTGTGTGAGTACAGTAATCAATCAATAATCGATCTCCCCTGACTACCGTATCCCTCCTACCGTACCTCCGGTCGTTGCAGGACCGTTTCGAGTGTCTGCAGGGCTGCAGTTTGTTGTGAGCAGAACGTGACAAAGGCGGCCAATCGATCGATCTCGGCCGAGAATACCGTACCTGCGGGGGAGTACGGTAGGTCATAATGCGGATCGAGACAAACCGGGAGATTCGTTTCTCAACCGCTTTGAGAGAATATCTGACAGCTCAATGAGCTCAGGTAGATTGATGAAAATAGCATTGAGCGTGGCAATGTCTAGTACCTGCAATATTCAGGAACTACCATAATCATGGTCAATCACCAACTGACCGACTGAAGACTACGGTAGAAAAGGTCCCTGATCAGGCAGAGATCGGCGTGATACCGTAGTTCCGTCTCGATCAATTCCTGATATCGATTAGTTCTCTAGACTCCGCCCACTTCAAGTCAGTAACCTTCACTAGATTAGCCAATCTATCCTCTTTCTTCTTCTCAGTTGGTGATACGACTTCTGGTGGTGGGGCATCATACAGAGAGGAGGATACGGTAAGGTCGATTCGTCGAGGAGATGGAATCGGAGGACTGCAACGGATTACGGTAGTCGCACCACACACGCAGGCTTGAGTGAGGAGAGTGCAGAGTGCGTACGACCAATCACCACACCTCACAACCATAATACAGTACTCAATCAATGGGATGATACAACACAAAAAGAGGACCGTGTGCTGCAGTGGACACAACATTCGGACAAATTAGTTTTAATTACGAAACTATTATTGATGTATTCCCTCCTCCCTCGTATGCAGTTACAAATTATTCTACGGATCATACTACTTTATCGATAAAACCTCTGTATGGATACAATCGGATAGACTCTAGTTACTATGTCTACTTACAACTTTGTAAAATATATTAACATAATTAAGTTATGCGGATAAGGGCAGGCCATTCAACAACCGACTGAGAAAATTGAACAAAGCACATTGAGATTACAATAAAAAAAATGATCGTAAACGTTCCGGATTTAACACCTGACAAGGCAAAAGGAAGGGGAGAATTATTGGCAACATGAATCAAACTCGCTATCAAAGTGTGAAGAGGCTTAACTTTTACCAATGAAAGAAACGGAGTATTGCGTGGAATAAGTGAAATCAGCGGTACATGGTGTCGGTCCATCAATAAATAACGTAAGTATTAGGGTGGCAACGGGGAAACAGGGTCGGAACGGAATAATCGCAGCACACGGTCTTTTGTTCAATAAGGGTAAGATTCGGTGAGCAACATAAGATCGGCGGGTAAGAAGGGAAAAGGAGGGCGACTCGATAAATATACAAACTAATAATTACGTGCGTGTGTGCATTGCCTACATACATTCGCATAGTGCTCGTTATGAGTGAAGAGAAAGGAGAAGGGAAGGGAAGGGAAAGTGGGCGGGGCCAAGTTGGCGTCCCTCATTACCTTGGCTGCACGTAATTGGAGGGAAAGAGACCGGCAGTGGCGGGTGAAGTTCCCACCAAATGGCCCGTCCACCATTCTGCGTCCGTTTGTGCAGTCACTGTGATCGAGTCGCCTGTCTGAAAGGAGAACGAGGGGGTTTAATCAGTGATCGACATCCAATTCATCTACTCAAATCGTCCGGGAAGTTTTGCGTTTCATGGATTGTTAATGCTCAAGGCGAGGTCAAAGGCTGTTCTGATTGCAAAACAAATACAACATTCAGATATAGAAGAGAAGGGGTTACCTTGAAGGAGAGTTCGTCTCCCTGTGAGGCGACGTAATCGAACATGGCAACGAATGTGTGACCGATGGGAGATGAGACTGAGGAGGAGGACGGCTGGAAAGGGAGGATGAGGGATTAGGTCATTTGATGCTTCGACCATGCGATTCCATCTTGCACTATCATTGCAAAGGTCAGCGCACATCCACAACGCAATAAGTCGGTTGCATCCGTTCGATACAAATTCCAGCAATATGATTCAGCAGGGGATTTTCGACGACACATTTCCTCTAATAACTCTCAAACGGCTTTAAACTAATTAATTACACAACGGAATTCTGTCAAACAACAACATTGACCTAATTGTAAACACAACAAAGCTGTACATGGCACCATCACACTTATTCCTCCCCAATCAATCAATACTCTCCCCTACCGTACCTCCAACTGCACGTAGTCTCCCGGGAACCATCCGATCTTGACACCGCCCGCAGCATCTCGCAACTCGCCCTGATAGAGATCGAAGATCAATAATGGATATCAAACTACAAAATTAAAGCGTTCAGTCTACTGCATCTACACAGTTCAGACAGTGATCGAGTTCAAATATCGGTAAGATCAAAGATCAATGATCAGTTCTCTCCTCACCTCCCACCATCCGGCATCGCTCTTACTGCGCACGAAGATGACGTCATCCATGGCGAGTGATAGCTGATTCTCTCCAGCTGCCTGTAGCATTATTGATATTATTTATTGAAGACAAAACTCATTCCAGAACTATTCTCAGCTCCTTCCGTCATACTAGCTAGTATTGCGGTTGAAACGCGAATGATCCTAACCAAAGTCCAACATCCGAGGCGGAAAACGTTATTGTCATGGCACAGGTGATATCACTGACAATGAACTATCGCTCATTGTCAGTCATGGCCATACACTATTCCTTAAAACTCCGCCTCACCTGCTCCCACTTCCAGCCAAAATCAAGCCAATGCTTACCTGGAACGAAGCGATGACCTTGGCCTTCTGAAGGGGCGTCGCGGGTGCAGCAGCTGCAGCAGCTTGAGCATGGGCGATTGCAGCTGCTGCATGGGTCGCACCCTCGAGGGCCACGACGTAGTTGGCAGGGAAGATGCCCTCGCGACCGTTTGCGCTGCCCTGCAACATCCGAGTTTCACCGTGCACTCAAGTGCTCCGAGCCACTTCTATCCACAATCCTCTCTCGTTTCCACTTCGAAAAATTAAACACAATCCAACGAAGATCAGTGCTATTATCATGCTACTTTCTATCACTAAAGATCAAAGATCCTCCCCCTTACTTTCCACCAGTCGTCATTCTTCTCCAATACAAGAATTCGATCTCCAGCCCTCAGGGGAAGATCCGTTGGTTCGGCGGCGTCGAAATCGTAGTTGGCCACGTACCATTCGCCCGCTGACGACATCGGAGTGCCTGAATTATATAGCAATTTAATGAGCGTTTCGGATATTTTAATTGTTTGCTAGTGGAACACGAGGAGGACGATTAACAAGAGTGTTCCTTCTTTCATAACACTGTGTAACCTGAATAAACCATCGTCGCATCTGCTGTGACCACTGGACAAATCACAAGTACTCACCATGTTAATTTAAGATTTTAAATCAAGAAATTCAACTAAATCAGCAGAGGGAGATTTTCCCGCAATTCATATCCCTGCGAAACCCAAACAGACTGTCTCTCACACAAATCTAGCCAGGCAATTCAAGGCACTCTAGATAGGCAATAATAAAAATATTGTAGACAGTGAACCTCCTTGTTATCACAAACCTCGCACAACTAATTCCTTTACTTTCTCAATGTCAGCATAACTCCAACCCTCCTTTGTTCAGATGTATGCTGCCTAACTCTAACAACTCGTTATCAACCACAGCTCCAACATATCCCTTCATCCTCCCATCATAACCCCAACCCTCCTTCCTCTTCATTCTATTAGCCGAAATAATTTTTCTTTCTTCTACCAGCTTTCTTCTATTGGTGTGAGATTTACATTTTTCAACGAGAATAGAGCCATCATCAACCATACATTGGCCATCTTCCTTCATCTTCCCATCAAAACACCAACCCTCCTTTGTTCAATTTTAGATTTGCCTAACTCAAACAACTCGTTATCAAACACAGCTCCAACCTCTCCCTTCATCCTCCTACCGTAACCCCAATCCCCACCTCACCTGCAGTCGATCCTGCACCTCCTCCTCCTCCCGGCACCACTGCTATAACACTATTGATGGATTGTGAACTGGCAGAAGTTGCGGGGAATGAGTGGGCGGAGCCAGAAGTGGGCGTGGCCGATGAGGAAGCTCCGCCCCCTGAGACGACAGAAGCCTGACGGGAACCGGCTGAGGAACCGCGTGGCGTCTGCAATTAGGGGCTTCGTTAATGATGGGAAACTGTATGACAAATATATTAGTCTTTCATTTAAACAAGCGTCAAAGTTTGTAAAACTAGAGATGGCCTCATGTTTGAGTAGTACTCTGTAGCTCGTGATGACATGCTACCGATAATATATGAGACGTGCCCCGTCATTATAGAAAACCCAAAAACCTGGACGATTTCTCAGGGGAACTGTAAATAAAAAAGATTCGAGAATTTCTCCTTCTACATTCTTGTTTCACCAGTACTAGATAGTCTGGCATAGTAGAGCTGATCCAATAATATCTACACCAGGCTACCAAAAATCAAATCTGCATCTAATCCGTCACCGTGGTTCTTGGGGTTTTCATGTTTCACTACTATGATAATACCCTTTGAGTGTGCTAGGTCAGCAATTTATGCGATACATTTCTTCAGAAAAAAATTACATCACCCTCACCTTATCGGTTACCTTGACATAGCTCTTGGGGAATCTATGTTTCACTACTACGATAAGACTCTTGAAGTGTGCAAGGTCAATAATTGGTGTGTGTTATTGCATATATAAAAAAATTAAAGCTCACCTCATCAGTAACCTTGACATAGCTCTTGGGGAACCATCCAATTGTCCCATCGACAGTCTTCCGCCCTCTCCACTTCATATCCGTCTTCTCCAATACCTGAAGGGAGGAGTTAAAGGAGATTATCAATGAATTAACTGTCGACCAGCTTCTAACCAATTATAATCCCCCCCCTCCCCCCAGAACATTTTGTCTACCGATCTTATCTTATGCGTGGACATTTTCGTTTTCCAAATGAATTACATGTTTCAACATCTCCACAACATGGCCATGAAGCCATTTCATCAATACGTAGTCTCCTCCTGTTCTGTCTAACCCTGTCTTACCTTCCAAGTCATCCCCCGTTTCACCCTTCCCTCACCTCAATCTGATCTCCCTTTCCGAAGGAGAGATCTCCCGTGTTCCTCGCCTTCCACGGGAATTGCGCCGCGCACACGCACAGCACCGGCTCGTTACCTGATTAGTGAAATTATTTCCACAAACAAACACAAAATCGTAAATGAAACCAACCCTACTGAATCACAATGTTGTTTTCCAAGTCTTGAAACCCAGAAAGTACACTGCTCACGCAAATAATAAAAAAGATGCATCTGCCACCCATTCAATTCCCGTTTCAAGGCTTTCATAACAGTTCTCGAAAAATTCAACAACAATTCCTTAGCGTTACTCATTTTGCCTACACATCCAATGTTTCACCACTATCACTTAACCCGTGCCATTATTGATTTCACGATTATTCCTTCCTACAGGTCCCTCAACACACCCGCTCAATTAAATAAAAATAGATCCAGCACTTGCAAAACCAATGTTTCAACACCGACAGAAAAGCCTTTTCGAATCGTCGTTTACAATAATTTGAGCAAATGCCCTCCTCACCGGCAGTCACTCCCTCCACCATAGTGTGTCCATTGCGAGTGGGCGATTGTAGAGAGGTCATCGAGGGAGGCGACGAGGCGTCTGCAAGGACGTCAATAACCAATAAATTACCGTAACCTCTCAATCAATAACTACCATATTCTTCACAACCATACCCCTACTACCGTAATCACTCAATCAATAACTATCGTAATCCATCCATCAACAGCTACCGTATTCCCTCCCTACCGTACCCCTCTCGTACCGTAATGACTCACTTGGTTCTTCTAGAATCTTCTCGAGACTCGGAGAGGGTGTCACATTCGGTACAGTCTGCATCGGCTGCAATTACCGCATAATCACCATTAACTCTCATTTCTAATTTATGTGAAATGTTCCTGGTAATCACGTGTTTCAGGAGTATCAGAAAGACGAACTTGATGCCCAAAGTTCGATACCGCCAAGAGATACGTTTCAAAATAAATCAATCCATAATGTATGACAACAGCACCTGCTAATCTCATGTTTCATACCAAATATTGTCTCGACAAAGAACCCAATACGTAAATAATCAGTTCAAAGCCCCCCCCCCCTCCAATCTCTACCCCTCCCCACTCACCGACGTCACATTCGTGTTGACGGGCGCGATCGGCTCGGCAAAGGCTGCAGGGAACCAGCCGACCTGAGAGGGAATCAATCGATAACCAGAGATACCGTACTCCATGTCCAGTACCCCCCCCCCCCTATAGTAACCCTACCGTACCTTCTCCTTGATCTGTCCTGCCAACCATCCGGGTTCGGCCGCGTGACCCTCGAAGACCAGAATGACGTCGCCTGCAGAGGACGTTAGTATTGAGATGGAACTCAGGAATCAATCGAGGAATTAGAGCTGAGCGATCCTTAGCTTACATTTAGTTGCTCGGCGCAAAATCACCTAGGCACTACTTCATTTTATTTATTAATGGAGGTAACTACAACAAATAAATTCAAGTGGAAAAGTAAGTTATCTAATAAAGATCTGCAAACACAAAATTACCAGGCTCTTTTAATTAACCATAATTGCGAAATTTTGTATATTTTTCCACTCGAAAGTATCAAAAAATCAATTCGCACTCACGAAGGAGCCCATTACCACACCCGTGCAACTCCAATTCACCAAGTCAAATTGTCTCACAAAATCCCCAATTTCTCACCTGGTTGGAAGCTCAATTCATCGGTGCTTCTCGATTCGAATGCGTAGATGGAACGATACTTGACCGTTGCTGCAGAGGAAGACGGAAGAGGACCATTCGAACCTGCGGAGAATACCGTTACTTTTTATGCCATATCGTGTCGCTTCCTTACGCTTTTTACACATGCTACTATACCCTATTCTACACACTATCAGTATTTTTCAGTTTATCTTTCCTAACAATAAGCAGTATGACAAATCGAACGACTTCTCGATGAACATGTTCACTCACTCGTATCATGATGTCCATTAGAGAAGCTTGAATCGGGCACAACGGGTGGAGTATCGTACAGGGAGGACGGAGGCGCGGCGGAGATTGGCGAATCCTGCACGGAATTTGATACAGTAATCTCTATCCCATCTACCGTAATCCTGACTACCGTACCTTGGCGGGGCTCTGATGCCACGATTGCTGCATCGATTGCTGCTGGAAGGAGATGTCGCCGGGTGGCGCATCGTACATTGCCGAAGGTGCAGCTGCTGCTGCAGTGGCTGCAGCTGCTGCAGTGGCCGCGTGGTTCGCTGAAAATTGGAGCTATGAGATTAGCAAGCAAACGGAAGGATTATCATCATTATCTGCAATCTTCGTCCTCTTCCTATGAAGTATTCGTGAAACACATAACCACATAGAGTTGATAACGTCGAATTCGCGGATTAGATCAATCATACTGTTCATTAAATAGACAAAGGAAATACATCAACTCGGTCCACTCTTTCTCCAGTAGGAGTCACCCATCTCCGCCTAGTTCCTCACCAACTTCTGGTGATGTGGAGCTTGGCGGAGACAGAGGCTAGGCGGGGAAAGCTTTTCCCCTTTTTTTTCTAATCCTTATCATTCCTCTTCCCCACTGACCAGCAGCCGCTCTCTGCAGTCGTCCATGCAGCTCTTTCTGTTTCTCCGTTGCTCTCGCGATGCCCGCAGCGTGCTCCACGCGAAGCTTCTCCACCTGACAAAAGAATATTAACTTTTTTATCTCAAATCCATGAGCGAGAACGAAAAGAAGAATCAGCACTGCATTTGGAGAATACTTGAAACACAAACCACGCTTCGGTACCATTATTCACCTTCGCACTCACACCTAGCTTCGTGTGGACCTATCCGTTTCCAACCATCATCAGCCCCCCCCTGCCTACCGAACGCAATCCTCCCTCACCTGTGGTCTCAATCCGGTCGCCAGTTCCTCTTCCTTCGTCACGACATTCCCTCGCTGCTGCACGTTGCGCTCACGCGTCGCGTCGATCTGCAATGAAAAAATGAATTGTGTAAGCTTAAAAGCTGATTTCATTTTCAATTTCAACCTGCACAATCGGGAATATCATATTACTCCAGCAGTGTATGCCTGCCTATCCAATCCCAATCATCCCACCTCACCTGTCTCTTCAGTTCCTCCACTCGTTGCTTTGCAGCCGCCCTTCGACTGATCAGCTCGTCCAGTCCTGCCATTAAATAAACAAATAACTATTTAAAGCCCGACACCTAATTAAAAACCATTCTACAATCTGGCATTGCCTCCTATTTCGATGGAAGAGATCTCTGCCTCACATGTTCACTAGTAAATTGCAGCAACACCGTAACAAGTGCCTCACCTTGGGCCCTATCGGTGGCCTCTCTATTCGCTCCCTGCAATTGCAGTAGTTGATGGGCAAGTTGCTCCGCTTGCACTGCTGCCTGCAAGGAGGGAAAATGATTAGGGATCTGAGGGATTTTACAATTAATCAATAAACATGGAGTGGCTCTAACCAAGCACACTGCTGTTTCCAATTTACAATTTTTCTCACACATCTAACACATAATATAAAATAAGAAACACGCTCATCGTTTCAGCGAGCATCGCAATGTCAACCACAAATTTAACGGGCGCACCAAAATTCACTATCTGATTCTATGCTCCATCATATCACCTATAGCAACCATCTCACTCACAAAACAATATTCTTCGATTACAGAATAGCATCCCAATGAGTACCCATCGTTTCACTCACTCTACTTGATCAGACATTATTCCAAGTACAGTAATCACGTCCAATCCACTATCAACCCCCCCCCCCTCACCGCTTGATTCTCCTTCTGCGCCTCCGCGATCGCTGTCAATTTCTCGTCCCGGATCGCCCGCATTCCCTCGATCTCCTATAAATGATTAATTAATTATAGATGCGTATCCACAACCACCCTAGAATTGCTCTCGGAATATCTCCACCTCAAATATGCTTCTCTTGAAACTCACAAATCACATGTGCAAAATCAGGCGGTACTGCAATGACTTGACAAAAAATCAATACCCCTTCTGACCCTACCGTACCTTGGTGATATTCTCAATTCCCTGTCTCGCCTTGCCCACTTCTCCCTCGAGGTCCGTGTGCTTCTCCGTGAGCGCCTGCAATCAGTTTGCAATAGATCGATTACGGTAGAAAAATCGGTCCTCAATCAACCCTTTCCCTTGCTACAGTATCCCTAGGGTACTTAATCAATCAATACCTGCAGTTGGAATTGTAGCGTCTTCTTCTTCTGCTCTGCGGTCGCAGTCTTCTCGGCTGCAGCGGACTTCTGCGCCTGCAAAGGGTCAAGGTATTGGTAATCCAAGTAAGAGCCAAGTGCCGACTCCTATTTGTCACAATTCAAATGCCCTCAAGTGTATGCTTCAGCTTGTATCCGTAGGCAGATGGAGAGGAGTACAATTAATGATCGTGTGTTTTGCAAAATAAAAAAACCACAATATTACATTTTTTGAAGTGGTGTCCTAGACATTTGAGGCATCAATGTGCAACTATAGCACGAAAGAACGGAACTAATCAATATCACACTCGCGTCTTGGAAGAGAAAAAAACACGATTAACCATAGTTTACAATTTATTTTCTACCTATGAATTTCGAGTTGCATGTTATCATCATAGCGCGAGTGGCAGCAACGAAAATGATAGGTGACATGCATTGCCCTAAAAAAATAAAAATATTTGATAACCAACCATGAGCTCCCTCTTCCTCTTCTCCAGCATCACTTTCTTCATTTCCTTCTCCTTCTCCAATCGAATTCGATCGCGCTCCGCCTGTGATTATTGAAATTTTATTTCTGCCACGATTGCAGGTTGCACACCACCCGTCACTGCTCGGTTTCACCTATTCTACTTGACCAAATAGATTCCCTAAACTGACAATACGAAATACAATTGCAGGAAACGCTTTATCTCTTCATGCCACATGTGTGCTTCACCCAGTCTCCTTATCCCAAACCATCTATCAGATACAATAGGCCATTGGCAATAATAGAATCAAAATAACTCCAACTGACCGCCCTCTTCCTTTCCTGTTCCAATCTCTCCTCTTCCATCTGTCGCTGTCGTTCCAATTCAGCCTGTCGTTCAGCCTGAACAGTTATTTTGTCATCACAAGGTAATACCTCAATTGAGCAATAGCGAGTGAGGAGATATCGTTCACAATTCAGTCTCCTCACTACGCTTCCTCTACATACACCACATCCATCAATCATCCCTCATTGGCTGGTATTCTCAATTGGGCTCTTTCTCGGGGTTTCTACTCACATCACACGATACAAGCCATTGATCGGAATCGCCACTATCACATACCGTATCCTCTTCCTCAACCTGCTTTTGTTCTTCCGTTTCCTCCTACAGTAATCATACTGTACCCAGATACAATATTCCCCATCCTACCGTAATCAATAAGTACCGTACCTCTCTCCTCCTTTCCTGCTCTTGTCGCTCCCTTTCCCTCTTCTCTTCCGCTTCTCTTTCTCTCTTTACAATCTCAGCCTTTCGTCTATCTTCTTCTTCCTGTAATTATCGTCCGTCTTCACATGCCAATTTTCCCTCTCAGCGTCGACTATTTTCTACGAAAACAGGTGAATTCGTGACGCATGTCCAAGGTGTAAGAAGTTTTTTCATTCCAAAACAGTAGGAAACAGGTGTGCACAAACATTGAAAATCACCCGGTGAATATGAGCCCCATTAGGAACACATAGGAGTGAAACGCAACGGGAGAACAATAAATGTTCGCCGTGTAAGTTTAAAAAATAATCTCGTATTCGGCATTTGTACCGTAATCCTACTGTACCCTTTCCTCCCCCCACCCCCCCCCCCTCTCCTCACCTGTAATTGTTGTCTCCTCCTATCCAACTCCGCCTGTCCTCGATCGTAGTTGTCCTTCCGCTTGTCCTGCAACATTTTCGAATCTTTCAGATTACGACTCGCAGTTTTCTCGCTTCATCAATATTACTAGTATGTGTTTGATTAGAGTTCAACAGTGTGATTGATGACTGCAGAGTTGATTAAGAAAAATAGTCGACCCATTAAATTTTCGCTTCAAAGACACTACTAACATGTTCTTGGTCAGAGCCTGTCAATGCGAGCGCTGTAGCAGCTTCAAAAAATAACAATTGTACACCCTATGGGTTCACGTTTCACTACCATTACAACTCTTGGACTTCACGGAAGAAATCAATGTGGACGCGCTAACGCCCATTAAAAAAACTCGACATTCTCCATTCTCGTTTCACTGTCTACTCAAGTCTCAAAGGTGACAAGACAAATCCATGGAAGTGTTCTCCTTATTCCAAACCACCAACCTCGAACGTCTTGGGCGTGGACACTTTCTGTGCGGGCGCCTCTCCCGATGGCGTCGCCGGAGAATCAGATCTGAATTAGGGGGATATCAAAGACCATCTCCTACCGGGTTCACGCCATCACTACCGTACCCTCCCATTCCACCCCCCCCCCCCCACCGTACCTGGCGCTTCCATGGCGGGATCGATATCTCCCTTCGACTACCGTAACCCCGCCATCGCTACAGTATCATTCTTCCTACCGCATCTGACACTTCCGGGCGTGCTTTTTTATATCCCTTTCCACTGTACTACCATAACCCCGCACCCCAATCACCACCGTACTCCACCCTCCCTCCTACCGTACCTGGCGGTTCCATGATGGGTCATAGCAGCCAGCTCGGGCGGCAGCTCAGCGGGAAGGGCGAATCCGGTCTTGTGCTGATCGATCAACCACATGGCGATAGAGAACTCCTCCACCGAGAGACGACCGTCCTGTAAAAATATCATTATTGTTTCAACACCCAGCACTTCAGTGCTACTCAATTCGAATGCACAACCAGAAATCGTGATTTGATGGTCGGTTATACATGTTTCACATTTTCAACCAGGAAATTTCAGGCTTCAGGCCCCTCTCCCTCACCTTGTTCACATCAGCAAGTGTCCATACATGAGCGAGTGCATGGGTAGGCAGTCCCGATTGGCCGAGGGCATTCCGAGCTGCCGGCCCGTTCAGGAATCCCGCTCGTTGCTGCAATCAGATGATCGTTATTGTTGTAGAAAAATTCAACTTCAAAAAGCGCAAAAATAGCAGAAATGCAGATCAAGCTGTTGGTATATAGTGTGGCATATTTATGAGATGGCGAACCAAATGTTACTAGATAAACAAACACTACAAAGCTCTTGTCATGTGTCCGTGACACAAGATCACCAAGTCGAAGCAAAATCACCAATTCAAGTCAGAAGGTCGAATGAAAAAATAGTGCGCACAACAAATGAGATACTCGCAGACCAACTTTTGTTTCATCCTTCACTCAATTTGAAAGCAATCCGAACGCAGTGATCTGTTGGCAGTTAGAGTCATACAAACATTTCACCCTACATCCTAAATCACTAGCCGCTCCTCCGTTTCACCACTCCTATATCCTCCCTCACATCGCCTCATCTTCAATCATTTCACGGTTCCCTATTGAAAACAACCTGACCTTATCGACTCCATTGAACTGTTGTGCGTACTTGAGCTTGTTCTGTTGTGGCATCGTCCAATTCTCCAACTGTTTCCCTGGGAACGTCGCCCCTCCTACACCCGGTGGACGACCCGGAAGGGGCGGAGCTGCTGCAAAATGGGATGATCACTACGACCAATTGTGATGGATGGATCATATTCGAGAGGCGAATAGGGTATGAGTTCAACCAGTGCGATTGTCGTTTCACCAACTGATCATAACTTTATGACAGGATAAGATGTCAATGGGTGACGTGTAGGAAGGAGGTGGGGAAAAACTATAAAGTATGATCAACCGACACATTGACGTTGCACACAAAGATCAACTTCTACTCGATCTGTTCAATCCTAATGAAGGGACAGTTTTCTCCACACACACAAATTAATCTTCCCCAGTACATCCTCGTCTCACCACATCCCCTCAACTACCCATTGAACCCCCGTGCAACAATCGCCTTTTCCTTTTTTTGCACAAACAACTTTTTTGCACAAACAACTTTTTTGCACAAACAACTGCTACAATGGTCCCCTTCCTTTCTTTGAAAACATAGCTCTTTACTCACCCTTGGCGGGGCTTCCTCCCATACTTCCTCCCATGCTGCTTATGCTTCCTCTTGGTCCGGTTGCATAGTGAGGGAAGACGGTTCCTCCTCCTCCCGGAGGTGTGCCCATTGCCATTCCAGTCAGTGGATATGCACCCGGCATTGGGGGACCACCCATTGGACGGACTGGCGGGGCCATCATTGGAGGGGCACCTTAGGGTAGTTCATTGGCTATCAATACTTTTTATGCCATTTTCATGTTGTTCTAGGCTCGATTTGACCCTATTTTGCACAACATCACAATGAATTCGAATCGTCGAATGACTTTATAATGATATACTTCCTGACCTGTCATCATTCCCATTCCCATTCCTCCCATCATCATTGGGGGCACAGTCGGAAGGGGTGCGGGTGCACGAGGGGCCGACCCAGAGAGAGGAACGTTGAGGAGGGAAGGGGGAAGGGCCGGAGGGAGAGGAAGACCCGCCAGGCAGTTCCTGAGATTCAGATATTGATAATGATTTAGAAGTAGATGCCAACGAAATCGAAAATTACTCAACACTCAGTAGATACATAGTGAGCTAAGCACCAATTCCCCTAGTTCTATTACGTATGCGATGGAAAGCGAAAATGTAATTGAGAGTAGTGTGGCAACAGTACCAATTATCCTACACTTTAATATTCATTGTATTTTTCACAATATTAAAGATATAATTGACAACTGGAAGGCAATCAAACTATGACTCATCCCCGTAACCCGTCCTCACCTGGTCAATTTCATGGCAATGGAGAACTCCCGCTGATCGAGGTGACCGTCGCGATCCAGATCGGAGAGAGACCAGATCTGATCAAATTAATATTTTTTATCTTGATCGATTTTGTAAAAATCGAGCCACAAGCATCACAAAGACAGTTGACACAATGGTGCATCGGTAAACTGACGGGTTTAAATCCATAATTTTCAAATGATTATAACTGACAATTTAACAAAAAAAACATAAACAAAGTAATTACCTGTCCCAGCACGGGCGGTGGCAGTCCACTCTTCATCAGCACCGTACGTGCTGCCTCGCCCGAGATCTGAAGAAGGAACATTTAACGTTTGATTGAAAAGGAGAACTCGAAAGTAATTGTAGAATTCAGTCTGCAACTCCTGATATCTCTTATGCGAAACATGAGTGCGCCTTGCAACAATGATTTACAAAATGTTTTTTCAACCAACTTCAGAACAATAATCGCCTCAAAAATTTCACGTTCCCTATACATATACATCTTGAAACTATAAATCACATTGCGGCCTTCATTTCAAAACTCCCAATTTCTAATGAAGTAGATCGGTAGATTCAAGCCCATTGTCTAACCTTTCCATTCACGGGTGCGCACATATTGAACTGGACCATATTGCCCTCGTGCTCGACGGATGTGATCTCCGCTGGATTAGACGCCATCTACAATTACATATATAAATAAAATAAAATGAATAAATACAAAAATTCCATGATGAATTTCCATCTAAAGAACCGAATTGGTTCTCTGCTGCTTTAATGGTCTTCCATAGCACGCGATTTGCGGCATGGAACAATGGAGTTGCGAAAAATAAGGGAAAACCCAAAAAAAAACAAAAGAATAATAACCTTTTGGTAGTGTCCGCTTCACCCGTCGAGCAGGGCTAGCGCATGCGACACTGCAATTAAAGGCAAATTAAACACAATAAAACAAAAACAACAACAACAACATTGCGAGAAGAAAGAAGCAGAGTGGTGATTCAATACATTGTATGCAAAGGAAATTTAAAAAAACCATCAAATACTGTGTGAAACCATTGGATATCACTCACTACAGAAGCGCAACTCTCGCTGGTCACACAGTAGCACGCAAGCGAGGGGCTCGCTTTCCCCTCTCCCAACCACGACAGTTTATCGGAAAAACTTGTTTGCATCTCTACCTCCTCCCTCCCTCCTGCACAGTATCTCCATTCCATCTCCATCTCTATCACTCACTACTCTTTCTCTCACTCACTAACACAAACAAAAGTTGGTCCGACTCATCCATTGGGGAAAATAGTGGACGATGTGTCATCATAGTGGGTAATTCAAGAACAGAGGAACACTGCCGCGCAATCAAACTGCGAAATGAGCAATCGATCCCCTCTTCCCCTATCTTTCACAACCCACTTTCGAGTTACCGGAAATTCTTTCGCCCCGTTTACTCATGTTTCAAGCGTACGACATGAATGGTTAATTGAGGAACAACAGCAATATCGGTAAAATAACTTGCATGCAACAAAACTAAATCACTTAATAACAACCTACAGCCTCCATCACCCACGGACGGGTACAAATCGCGCTTACGAAAAACGCCCGAGGGTGAATAAAAGCGAATATGGGGGCTCGAATTGAGTCTGTTCCGTCTAGGGGGGAAGGTCTGAGAGACGGAAAGACGAGAAGGAGGAGAGGGGAATGGGGTGGAAGAGGACTATTGAAGGACATGGGGAGGAGGGAGTGAGAAAGAGGGCAGGCAGTGGGCATAGCAATAGAGAGAGAGAGGAGGTTCACGTCCCTCTCTTTCACTCACTCCCTTCCTACTCCCCATTTTCCCGTATCTTTCCATCGATTCTGTGGGAGAAGAAGACAAGCCTGCCAAGGAAGAAGGAGGAGAAGAGGAGAAGAAAAGCGGACTCCCAACGCACGAATTATGGATGAATCTGGCAATGACGGAGAGAGGGAGCAGTCGGGACTCTCTCTCTTTCACACGCTCTCTCGTTTTCTCTAACCGACGAGAGGGAAAATATATCAGATACCATCGCGAGACGCTCAACTCGTCGTAGACATGACGAAACCACTCGAATTTAATGAATAATTTATTCTGGCAATATTTAAAAATCCAGCAACATCGAAAAGATCATGAAAACCCGCGTTTCGCAATCACAGAAGAACAAATTAGTGATAATGAATGATAATACTGATGAGATCGTTCCTTACATTCCGATTACAACATCCCCTACTCTCTTCAGTTTCAACACAATTTCATCGCAGATGAGCGAGATAGTGTGTGAAATGGAGAGATCGCTCGTTCCTAATCTCTGGCTCCGGCTGCAGCTGCAGATCGGGGGTCGTGGAATCGCTTGGCTGCACGAGGATCACGAGGCATCGAAGGTTGTCCGTGCGAGGAGGGACCTGCATGTGAGGTGAGTCAATGGATCACACCAAGTCATCCTGTCTTTCACTACTCCCTTATAACTTGAAAGCGTAAGGGAATGTAATTTCGTACGAATGGGTGTTATACCTTTCAAATCCACGTTTCACAGATTTCTCAAAGACCTTTTGCATTCCTTCCAAGCAATTTCACTTTGTCCTCTCCAACAAAAAAAAACTAGCATCATCTCCAATGAGGCAAAGTGAGCCAATTGATATCTTTCCCTCTCATACCTGGAGGCAGTAGATTCAGAATTGGCTGGCCACTGTTCCTGGGAGGGGCACCGATCACTGGCGTCGAATTGAGATCGTTCGATGGAACCTGTGACGCATCAATTTCATTTTACCATGAAACCGTAATCAGAAAGAAAGAATTAGACCTTAACGCCTCCAAAAAAACATTGGCATATTAGAAGATGTTCGAAGAATTTTCGGAAAAGATGAGACAATTGAAATAAATGAACTGACCGGATTGACCCTTGTCTTGGGTGGGAAATCTCTGGCCCAATCGGAGTTGTAGTCGCTCATATTGGGCGTTTCAGAGAAGATCATTGTCAACTCGCCGACCTACAATGACGTATAAAAGGTCTAGTCATTCTGTTAATCTAGATTTGCGTCCAGTGGGAGATCACTACTAGGTCAGTGATTATTCATCTACAATATGAATTTCAATTTTCGCCTAGTCTTTGAAATAAATAAATGAATATCGTATTGCGAATTATGCTCAAGAGATTATCCTCATTAGCATGACAGACTGTGACCCGCTTCTCTTGCCTAATCCGTCTAGCCTATTTGCATGATTGAAGATATCGTTAGTCTAGTCTACTTGATAGTGAGTAGGAAATGACAAAGACCCGTTTTCCCACTACTGCTATCGAAATTTGAAAATCATGTAGTCACTGTTTCTTTAGATGATTTAAATGCGTTTCAGTGAACACAATAGCCCACGTGAATGGAAACAAATAATAAACATTTAACCCTTGAGAACCTATACCATTAAGAATAACTAACCTTGAACAATTCTCCTTGCTTTCCGCATTGCAATGACATTGAGCCCTGAAATATGGACCGTTTATATAAAGAATTAATCAAAATACGTTTGAGAATAGTAATAAAAAGAAAACGTTACTCTAAAGAAGGAGGTCATGCCATTCCTGAGCTTGCAGATATCACCAGGCTGCACCAAGTCGCTGCACTCACCAACGATGACATTCAGATTTATCGCACCTTCAAATTTAAGTTAACCTTTGAATTCTTGTAATTTTAAAAAGAGAAAAGGCACATGAAGCGCTGTGTCACATTTGTAATAACTGATATGACAAGAATATACGGGAATGAGAACAAGAACTAATCAAAAGCTTTGATTGTAAGCATTATAATGAGGCAAAACAGAAGAACTTCAGAAGAACTGGACAGAAATACGACAGATAAATCAATAAATGGACTAACCGGTCGGATCGCCTACTTTCAGTTGTATGAATTCGCCAATCGCATTACGGAAGCCGCCGGCAGGGTCTAGAGTGGGGAGGGCGGTTTGGCATCGTCAACTGATCAGTTAAAGCTTACGTTTATCGATAACGATGAAGTGGCAGTTCACCTGCCCCATATTTGGGACAAGATCCTTGATTGGCGTGGTTTTGAAGTCGAGTGGACCTTGCATTTCTATAATATAGTTAACTGAGATAACAGAGAAGGGAGTGAACCATAAATAAATGAACAAAACAGGCGAAAATCGGTTACAAAGTTGGAATACAAAATGCAGAAAATCTGACACAAAAATTGTACCTTATTAAATCCCACGCGGAAGAACTTGTTTTCGCTTGGTCAACTACGGTCTCAAAATTTTCACTGCATTTACCCACTGGTGCTGCTTAGAAATTTTTCAGCTGTAAAGTTTTGTTTGAACACGGGTTTCGCGGGTGATTGAGCCTAGATCTTCACATGGTTGCTCATTTCATGACTTTTATTGATTGAATAGCGTGATTCATGTTCCATGCTTTATAACGGTTGTTTGGTTCAGGCCTCACATCCTCCAGATGGGCCGAGACGATGGCTATTCGCCTCACAAGGTATTCTATTGGTTTTTCTTAAATTTTTCGTAATGATGTTTCCTCGTTGTTCTCTGTTCTATCCCTTATTAATTCGGGTTTTTATGAGTTTATAAGGTGCGCTGGAACCTCGCATTGTCATTTTCCTTAAATATTTATGTACTATCGATTTAATGCGTTTTTCCAGGATCGTCACCGTTCGGAGCGCAATCGCTCTTCGGTGTACAAGAGCTGCAAGTTTACCATTACTCTGTACACCTGCCCATATACTCGTAACAAGTAATCTCTATTCACCCCATTAGCCACATAACCATGTCCCTCCGAGTATGCATCATTTCTTGCTTTGACCCATCGATATACGAGCTACCGTAATCCCAGCTGCTAATGTTCTTCCTACCTTGAAACGTGTCGTAGGAAATGGTTACAGCCCGATATTGATAGGTCGAAATATAATATCTATATTTTTTTTAGTAACGTTTTAATTTATTCTGTGCCTTATGCACACATTTGTACCATCCTTAACTAAACCATTTGCTCACTACCATTAGTCTTGATTGTCAATGCATAAAGTTGATAGTTTCATTGCAACGACCTCCATGTTCAATCGATCCGTTCATGAACGGTCGCTCTTGCGTATCTAATCGATTGGCGATACAGTACTGATGGAGTACGATAATCGTCCAGGCGGGACCATCCCTTGGCAAGATGGACTTCCAGAATCGTGCTGGAGGAAAGACGGGCGGAGGAGGCGTGGCCTCCGCCTCCGATGCAGGAGTCGATCGAAGAGAGCGACTGAGGTACGGTGGAAGGGAGGGTTACGGTAGGATGAGAGGTTACGGTAGTTATTGATTGCAGACAGCTCGCGCTGGAGACGATCGATCTGCAGAAGGATCCGTACTTCATGCGCAATCATCTCGGAGGATACGAGTGCAAGCTCTGTCTCACCCTCCACAACAATGAGGGTACGATAACAAGAGAATTATCGATTGATATCTGAATTGTATTAATACATTTTATCTAGGCAAATATAATATATATTTTCTATCGCATGCCATCAACTGGAGATCTATCGGTGTTTAAGGGTCTCGGGAGTGTACGTAGATTGCGTGAAACGCGAAAGTCACCTTTAATCACATTACAATTTCCTCAAATTGCAGGATCCTACCTGGCGCACACGCAGGGCAAGAAGCATCAGGCCAATCTGGCCAGGAGAGCCGCCAAGGGTACGGTAGTTTGAATTAGGCGGCTGATCGATAACGTCTTTTTTTTCGGATACTGTATTCAGCGATGGGGGTTACGATAGCGTACATATCGATTATTTCTCTCCTTCTCAGAGGCGAGCGAGCAGCCGTATCTGCCGGTGCCGCAGGCTTCGAAGGTGGAGACGAAGAAGTTCGTCAAGATCGGACGACCCGGATACAAGGTACGGTAGACAATGAATTATATTCGGTCAGTCTCGACATTGTGGAGAATACTGTGGTATTTTCCTATTATAGCAAGGTACGGTTGCACCACTCTTTCGCGTGGTATCTCGGTGTGTATGACTAGCGAGGGAGCATATAGTGGATGAGAGAGAAATAGTGACAAAAATAGGTAATCTTGAAATTTAGTTTAGGAAGTGCCAGTGAGATTCCGGTTGCGGGAATTCCTCAAGTATGTTTAGGTCGCGAGTTAGTGATTTCAAACTGTCGTCCACTTAAAAAAATAATAAAAATAGACGTGCTTCTTTTTGAGAGGGTCACATGGAATTATGCCGATAATTTGAGATTCGAGACAGACTAGGCAATTTCCGGTTGCTCAAGTGGTTCATATTAGTAGCTAATATGATCGTTCTCACTCGTGTATCAAAACATGCTTATATTACATTAGAAAACGACGAATACGTGATTTTATGTAATCAGTATTTTACCCGATCGTCATCAGGTGACTCGCGAGCGTGATCCAGCGAGTGGCCAGCAGGCGCTGCTCTTCCAGGTCGACTACCCGGAGATTGCCGATGGAATCTCGCCCAGACATCGGTGAGAAGGGGGGGGGGGGGAATTGGGGTTTCAGTACTTGCCTAAAGAGCTGTTAGCACTGGTGAGCTTTGATGTCATAGTTTCCCGGGGATCCGCAAAAAGTCAAATCCGAGGGGGGGGGGCAAAAAAAGGTGAATTAAAAAAAAATAATAAAAAAAGCGAGCGAGCGATAGCTACGGGCCTTGTGCCAAAGACAAGAGGAGGCGGTGATGGGCGTGGCGGGTGGGTGGGCCTATCACTGCAAGAAGATCGAAGGACGGGCCTTGTGCCAAAGAAGATCGAAGGACGGGCCTTGTGCCAAAGAACATCGAGGGACGGGCCTTGTGCCAAAGAAGATCGAAGGACGGGCCTTGTGCCAAAGAAGATCGAAGGACGGGCCTTGTGCCAAAGAAGATCGAAGGACGGGCCTTGTGCCAAAGAAGATCGAAGGACGGGCCTTGTGCCAAAGAAGATCGAAGGACGGGCCTTGTGCCAAAGAAGATCGAAGGACGGGCCTTGTGCCAAAGAAGATCGAAGGACGGGCCTTGTGCCAAAGAAGATCGAAGGACGGGCCTTGTGCCAAAGAAGATCGAAGGACGGGCCTTGTGCCAAAGAAGATCGAAGGACGGGCCTTGTGCCAAAGACAAGAGGAGGCGGTGATGGGCGTGGCGGGTGGGTGGGCCTATCACTGCAAGAAGATCGAAGGACGGGCCTTGTGCCAAAGAAGATCGAAGGACGGGCCTTGTGCCAAAGAAGATCGAAGGACGGGCCTTGTGCCAAAGAAGATCGAAGGACGGGCCTTGTGCCAAAGAAGATCGAAGGACGGGCCTTGTGCCAAAGAAGATCGAAGGACGGGCCTTGTGCCAAAGAAGATCGAAGGACGGGCCTTGTGCCAAAGAAGATCGAGGGACGGGCCTTGTGCCAAAGAAGATCGAAGGACGGGCCTTGTGCCAAAGAAGATCGAAGGACGGGCCTTGTGCCAAAGAAGATCGAAGGACGGGCCTTGTGCCAAAGAAGATCGAAGGACGGGCCTTGTGCCAAAGAAGATCGAAGGACGGGCCTTGTGCCAAAGAAGATCGAAGGACGGGCCTTGTGCCAAAGAAGATCGAAGGACGGGCCTTGTGCCAAAGAAGATCGAAGGACGGGCCTTGTGCCAAAGAAGATCGAAGGACGGGCCTTGTGCCAAAGAAGATCGAAGGACGGGCCTTGTGCCAAAGAAGATCGAAGGACGGGCCTTGTGCCAAAGACAAGAGGAGGCGGTGATGGGCGTGGCGGGTGGGTGGGCCTATCACTGCAAGAAGATCGAAGGACGGGCCTTGTGCCAAAGAAGATCGAAGGACGGGCCTTGTGCCAAAGAAGATCGAAGGACGGGCCTTGTGCCAAAGAAGATCGAAGGACGGGCCTTGTGCCAAAGAAGATCGAAGGACGGGCCTTGTGCCAAAGAAGATCGAGGGACGGGCCTTGTGCCAAAGAAGATCGAAGGACGGGCCTTGTGCCAAAGAAGATCGAAGGACGGGCCTTGTGCCAAAGAAGATCGAAGGACGGGCCTTGTGCCAAAGAAGATCGAAGGACGGGCCTTGTGCCAAAGAAGATCGAAGGACGGGCCTTGTGCCAAAGAAGATCGAAGGACGGGCCTTGTGCCAAAGACAAGAGGAGGCGGTGATGGGCGTGGCGGGTGGGTGGGCCTATCACTGCAAGAAGATCGAAGGACGGGCCTTGTGCCAAAGAAGATCGAAGGACGGGCCTTGTGCCAAAGAAGATCGAAGGACGGGCCTTGTGCCAAAGAAGATCGAAGGACGGGCCTTGTGCCAAAGAAGATCGAAGGACGGGCCTTGTGCCAAAGAAGATCGAAGGACGGGCCTTGTGCCAAAGAAGATCGAAGGACGGGCCTTGTGCCAAAGAAGATCGAAGGACGGGCCTTGTGCCAAAGAAGATCGAAGGACGGGCCTTGTGCCAAAGAAGATCGAAGGACGGGCCTTGTGCCAAAGAAGATCGAAGGACGGGCCTTGTGCCAAAGAAGATCGAAGGACGGGCCTTGTGCCAAAGAAGATCGAAGGACGGGCCTTGTGCCAAAGACAAGAGGAGGCGGTGATGGGCGTGGCGGGTGGGTGGGCCTATCACTGCAAGAAGATCGAAGGACGGGCCTTGTGCCAAAGAAGATCGAAGGACGGGCCTTGTGCCAAAGAAGATCGAAGGACGGGCCTTGTGCCAAAGAAGATCGAAGGACGGGCCTTGTGCCAAAGAAGATCGAAGGACGGGCCTTGTGCCAAAGAAGATCGAGGGACGGGCCTTGTGCCAAAGAAGATCGAAGGACGGGCCTTGTGCCAAAGAAGATCGAGGGACGGGCCTTGTGCCAAAGAAGATCGAAGGACGGGCCTTGTGCCAAAGAAGATCGAAGGACGGGCCTTGTGCCAAAGAAGATCGAAGGACGGGCCTTGTGCCAAAGAAGATCGAAGGACGGGCCTTGTGCCAAAGAAGATCGAAGGACGGGCCTTGTGCCAAAGAAGATCGAAGGACGGGCCTTGTGCCAAAGACAAGAGGAGGCGGTGATGGGCGTGGCGGGTGGGTGGGCCTATCACTGCAAGAAGATCGAAGGACGGGCCTTGTGCCAAAGAAGATCGAAGGACGGGCCTTGTGCCAAAGAAGATCGAAGGACGGGCCTTGTGCCAAAGAAGATCGAAGGACGGGCCTTGTGCCAAAGAAGATCGAAGGACGGGCCTTGTGCCAAAGAAGATCGAAGGACGGGCCTTGTGCCAAAGAAGATCGAAGGACGGGCCTTGTGCCAAAGAAGATCGAAGGACGGGCCTTGTGCCAAAGAAGATCGAAGGACGGGCCTTGTGCCAAAGAAGATCGAGGGACGGGCCTTGTGCCAAAGAAGATCGAAGGACGAGCCTTGTGCCAAAGAAGATCAAGGGACGGGCCTTGTGCCAAAGAAGATCAAGGGACGGGCCTTGTGCCAAAGAAGATCGAAGGACGGGCCTTGTGCCAAAGAAGATCGAAGGACGGGCCTTGTGCCAAAGAAGATCGAAGGACGGGCCTTGTGCCAAAGAGGATCGAAGGACGGGCCTTGTGCCAAAGAAGATCGAAGGACGGGCCTTGTGCCAAAGAAGATCGAAGGACGGGCCTTGTGCCAAAGAAGATCGAAGGACGGGCCTTGTGCCAAAGACAAGAGGAGGCGGTGATGGGCGTGGCGGGTGGGTGGGCCTATCACTGCAAGAAGATCGAAGGACGGGCCTTGTGCCAAAGAAGATCGAAGGGCGGGCCTTGTGCCAAAGAAGATCGAAGGACGGGCCTTGTGCCAAAGAAGATCGAAGGACGGGCCTTGTGCCAAAGAAGATCGAAGGACGGGCCTTGTGCCAAAGAAGATCGAAGGACGGGCCTTGTGCCAAAGAAGATCGAAGGACGGGCCTTGTGCCAAAGAAGATCGAAGGACGGGCCTTGTGCCAAAGACAAGAGGAGGCGGTGATGGGCGTGGCGGGTGGGTGGGCCTATCACTGCAAGAAGATCGAAGGACGGGCCTTGTGCCAAAGAAGATCGAAGGACGGGCCTTGTGCCAAAGAAGATCGAAGGACGGGCCTTGTGCCAAAGAAGATCGAAGGACGGGCCTTGTGCCAAAGAAGATCGAAGGACGGGCCTTGTGCTAAAGAAGATCGAGGGACGGGCCTTGTGCCAAAGAAGATCGAAGGACGGGCCTTGTGCCAAAGAAGATCAAGGGACGGGCCTTGTGCCAAAGAAGATCAAGGGACGGGCCTTGTGCCAAAGAAGATCGAAGGACGGGCCTTGTGCCAAAGAAGATCGAAGGACGGGCCTTGTGCCAAAGAAGATCGAAGGACGGGCCTTGTGCCAAAGAAGATCGAAGGACGGGCCTTGTGCCAAAGACAAGAGGAGGCGGTGATGGGCGTGGCGGGTGGGTGGGCCTATCACTGCAAGAAGATCGAAGGACGGGCCTTGTGCCAAAGAAGATCGAAGGACGGGCCTTGTGCCAAAGAATATCGAGGGACGGGCCTTGTGCCAAAGAAGATCGAAGGACGGGCCTTGTGCCAATGAAGATCGAAGGACGGGCCTTGTGCCAAAGACAAGAGGAGGCGGTGATGGGCGTGGCGGGTGGGTGGGCCTATCACTGCAAGAAGATCGAAGGACGGGCCTTGTGCCAAAGAAGATCGAAGGACGGGCCTTGTGCCAAAGACAAGAGGAGGCGGTGATGGGCGTGGCGGGTGGGTGGGCCTATCACTGCAAGAAGATCGAAGGACGGGCCTTGTGCCAAAGAAGATCGAGGGACGGGCCTTGTGCCAAAGAATATCGAAGGACGGGCCTTGTGCCAAAGAAGATCGAAGGACGGGCCTTGTGCCAAAGAAGATCGAAGGACGGGCCTTGTGCCAAAGAAGATCGAAGGACGGGCCTTGTGCCAAAGAAGATCGAAGGACGGGCCTTGTGCCAAAGAAGATCGAAGGACGGGCCTTGTGCCAAAGAAGATCGAAGGACGGGCCTTGTGCCAAAGAAGATCGAAGGACGGGCCTTGTGCCAAAGACAAGAGGAGGCGGTGATGGGCGTGGCGGGTGGGTGGGCCTATCACTGCAAGAAGATCGAAGGACGGGCCTTGTGCCAAAGAAGATCGAAGGACGGGCCTTGTGCCAAAGAATATCGAGGGACGGGCCTTGTGCCAAAGAATATCGAGGGACGGGCCTTGTGCCAAAGAAGATCGAAGGACGGGCCTTGTGCCAAAGAAGATCGAAGGACGGGCCTTGTGCCAAAGAATATCGAGGGACGGGCCTTGTGCCAAAGAAGATCGAAGGACGGGCCTTGTGCCAAAGAAGATCGAAGGACGGGCCTTGTGCCAAAGAAGATCGAAGGACGGGCCTTGTGCCAAAGAAGATCGAAGGACGGGCCTTGTGCCAAAGAAGATCGAGGGACGGGCCTTGTGCCAAAGAAGATCGAAGGACGGGCCTTGTGCCAAAGAAGATCGAAGGACGGGCCTTGTGCCAAAGAAGATCGAAGGACGGGCCTTGTGCCAAAGAAGATCGAAGGACGGGCCTTGTGCCAAAGAAGATCGAAGGACGGGCCTTGTGCCAAAGAAGATCGAAGGACGGGCCTTGTGCCAAAGAAGATCGAAGGACGGGCCTTGTGCCAAAGACAAGAGGAGGCGGTGATGGGCGTGGCGGGTGGGTGGGCCTATCACTGCAAGAAGATCGAAGGACGGGCCTTGTGCCAAAGAAGATCGAAGGACGGGCCTTGTGCCAAAGACAAGAGGAGGCGGTGATGGGCGTGGCGGGTGGGTGGGCCTATCACTGCAAGAAGATCGAAGGACGGGCCTTGTGCCAAAGAAGATCGAAGGACGGGCCTTGTGCCAAAGAAGATCGAAGGACGGGCCTTGTGCCAAAGAAGATCGAGGGACGGGCCTTGTGCCAAAGAAGATCGAAGGACGGGCCTTGTGCCAAAGAAGATCGAAGGACGGGCCTTGTGCCAAAGACAAGAGGAGGCGGTGATGGGCGTGGCGGGTGGGTGGGCCTATCACTGCAAGAAGATCGAAGGACGGGCCTTGTGCCAAAGAAGATCGAGGGACGGGCCTTGTGCCAAAGAAGAACGAAGGACGGGCCTTGTGCCAAAGAAGATCGAAGGACGGGCCTTGTGCCAAAGAAGATCGAAGGACGGGCCTTGTGCCAAAGAAGATCGAAGGACGGGCCTTGTGCCAAAGAAGATCGAGGGACGGGCCTTGTGCCAAAGAAGATCGAAGGACGGGCCTTGTGCCAAAGAAGATCAAGGGACGGGCCTTGTGCCAAAGAAGATCAAGGGACGGGCCTTGTGCCAAAGAAGATCGAAGGACGGGCCTTGTGCCAAAGAAGATCGAAGGACGGGCCTTGTGCCAAAGAAGATCGAAGGACGGGCCTTGTGCCAAAGAAGATCGAGGGACGGGCCTTGTGCCAAAGAAGATCGAAGGACGGGCCTTGTGCCAAAGAAGATCGAAGGACGGGCCTTGTGCCAAAGACAAGAGGAGGCGGTGATGGGCGTGGCGGGTGGGTGGGCCTATCACTGCAAGAAGATCGAAGGACGGGCCTTGTGCCAAAGAAGATCGAGGGACGGGCCTTGTGCCAAAGAAGAACGAAGGACGGGCATTGTGCCAAAGAAGATCGAAGGACGGGCCTTGTGCCAAAGAAGATCGAAGGACGGGCCTTGTGCCAAAGAAGATCGAAGGACGGGCCTTGTGCCAAAGAAGATCGAGGGACGGGCCTTGTGCCAAAGAAGATCGAAGGACGGGCCTTGTGCCAAAGAAGATCAAGGGACGGGCCTTGTACCAAAGAAGATCAAGGGACGGGCCTTGTGCCAAAGAAGATCGAAGGACGGGCCTTGTGCCAAAGAAGATCGAAGGACGGGCCTTGTGCCAAAGAAGATCGAAGGACGGGCCTTGTGCCAAAGAAGATCGAAGGACGGGCCTTGTGCCAAAGAAGATCGAAGGACGGGCCTTGTGCCAAAGAAGATCGAAGGACGGGCCTTGTGCCAAAGACAAGAGGAGGCGGTGATGGGCGTGGCGGGTGGGTGGGCCTATCACTGCAAGAAGATCGAAGGACGGGCCTTGTGCCAAAGAAGATCGAAGGACGGGCCTTGTGCCAAAGAAGATCGAGGGACGGGCCTTGTGCCAAAGAAGATCGAAGGACGGGCCTTGTGCCAAAGAAGATCGAAGGACGGGCCTTGTGCCAAAGACAAGAGGAGGCGGTGATGGGCGTGGCGGGTGGGTGGGCCTATCACTGCAAGAAGATCGAAGGACGGGCCTTGTGCCAAAGAAGATCGAGGGACGGGCCTTGTGCCAAAGAAGAACGAAGGACGGGCATTGTGCCAAAGAAGATCGAAGGACGGGCCTTGTGCCAAAGAAGATCGAAGGACGGGCCTTGTGCCAAAGAAGATCGAAGGACGGGCCTTGTGCCAAAGAAGATCGAGGGACGGGCCTTGTGCCAAAGAAGATCGAAGGACGGGCCTTGTGCCAAAGAAGATCAAGGGACGGGCCTTGTACCAAAGAAGATCAAGGGACGGGCCTTGTGCCAAAGAAGATCGAAGGACGGGCCTTGTGCCAAAGAAGATCGAAGGACGGGCCTTGTGCCAAAGAAGATCGAAGGACGGGCCTTGTGCCAAAGAAGATCGAAGGACGGGCCTTGTGCCAAAGAAGAACGAAGGACGGGCCTTGTGCCAAAGAAGATCGAAGGACGGGCCTTGTGCCAAAGACAAGAGGAGGCGGTGATGGGCGTGGCGTGTGGGTGGGCCTATCACTGCAAGCGGTCAAGCACAAGAGTCGATGATCCGCAAACGGGCGCCCGCCGATCCGCAACCAGAAAAACTATGACATTATTAGCTCACCAGTGGCTGTTAGTAGTGGCGATGGCAATATCTTCTCGATACGTGATGTGAAAAATATATTCTTGAACGTTTGTGAGCCGCAGTGATGTTTCAAATTTTCCGGGCTGATTCTGGTTTCAGAGTTGAGCTAAACCGTTGGACGATTAGTTGACTATGATTCGGCGCACACCCGTTCTTAAAAAAATCATAATCCAACGACTTTCTTATATGCGTAGGATTACAATTGTTGCTTATAGTTTCAGGTTTCAGCGTTATGCTAAATGGTTGTTGACTCATACAGAGATGATTATCGGAAAGAACTTTGTTTCCTCAATTAAATATTCCCACTTGCAGTTTCATGTCGGCATACGAGCAGCGCATTCAGCCGCCCGACAAGAGATGGCAGTACCTTCTTTTCGCTGCTGAACCATACGAGACCATCTCGTTCAAAATCCCATCGAGGTCTGTCGCTGACATTGAGTTTTGTGAATTTTTTTTGGTTTTGTCTAGGTGATAGTTTGTTGCAGAATGATGATAGACTGTGAAATGGAATATCTGTTCGAACGATCATTAGTTCATTGTCAGGGGTTATGCAAAATACAATATATTCCATTTGATTGCAGAGAGGTGGACAAGAACGAGACTCGCTTCTGGTCGCTGTGGAATCCCGATACGAAGCAATTCTTCCTCCAGGTTGGTTAGGGGGGAGGGGGGGGGATTGGTTAGAAGCGGACCTATTGTTTATCGAGAAAATGCACAAATTGAGTGAAAATATTCAGTTGAGTTTTGGGTTGCAGCTTCAAGTCAAATGGTTGTGGTTCTTGTCAGGTTTAATGTGTGGTAGTTGTCTCGTCGAAAAAATAAGATGTACAAATTGAATATTCTCTGATTTGAGGTTTCAGTTTCAAGTCAAATTGTAGTGAGTCTCGCTTAAATTAATATCACCTTGATTCATCTTTTAAAATTTTTCAATCGTTCAATATTATCTGATGTCAGGTGCCATTCAAACTGGAGCGTGGTGATTCTCGTATGGACGATGGTCTTGGTGCTCCTCCTCCCTCAATGTTCCTCGGATCGGGAGTACCCGCACCGCCCCCTCCCATGTTCCTCAGATATTGATCCCATACCGTAATCAACTGTACCCCTAATTGTTTCAATCGTATTTTGAATGGTCTCTCCAGTTGTTTGAACATGCCCACCAACCCATAAATTATAATGTTGTAGTTTCTCAAGTCATTTCATGATCTTCAGACCTTTCGTAACTATATTACAATGCCCATTCCTTGTTTGAATCCGTATGGCTTGTTTCTGTTGTGTTGAATGGAAGTAAAGGGAATCCCCACATTTACTTGTTGGAATCATTACAAAATACAGTCAAATGGGAAGTCTTGCGTTACTCATTGCCTTTACTGGAATAGGAGTGAATCACTTCATCTACTTGTTGGAAACACGACAAAAAGAATAGAAGTAAACAAAGAGAAGCCTGCCGTTATTTGTACAACGATCATCTTTCTCGTTTTTGTTTTTACTCCCAGCGGAAAACTGCAATTGCGAAGCAAAGCAGTGGTTAGAAGAAGTCAACGACGTCAGAAGACAAAGAGAGATTACCTGCTGCGTCAATGCATCGACGACGCCTACGACAGAAGAATATCCTGCAGTCATCTAATAGCAGGCTTCACCTAGCCTTGGAAACCCTTCCCCTGTCTGTCGGACCTATTACCGAAATATCTTTCGAGGTTATTGATTATTTTGAGAAAATAATAGACCTAGTTTCGAGAACTTTTGCCTCTTTTTTCATCGCACAAAACACACTTGAGAAGAATTGAGGGCGGCGACCCAAAATGACTCACCGAGTTGAAGGAGTCTTGAGATGGACGAAAACATGGAAGGTCTTCACTTCTGTCAGGACAAATCTGTCACGTTCCCTACTAGATCGACTGCGTTCGTTTGAATCTGAAACGATTTTAGAAGAGTATTTATCGCAGTTGAACTCTGTTAAAGTGTCATGTTTAGTCTCACAGATTAGAGACGGAGTGCACATTCCTCTTCATTCGCGCAGTCTCTTTTTGTGCATCGGCGGCATTGACCCCATAGATGTAAAGAAGGGGGCTCTACATATCTGCTCCCTACTATCTCTACAAGTCTCTTCAATCGAATGAGCATTGAAAAGGATGGGAATGGGGATGATCAACCCCCTGTGGGGAGACCATCGGTGTCTTTCTACTACACGGAATGAACCGATCGGCTCACTTCCCTATCTCATTCCCAATTCGAATCTCTCTCAATCGGCTCTGATATTGTACCACCGTCACTTTCACTCGATCAGTATCATTCATTTCCTCCCCTCCGCTCGAACCGAAGAGAGAACCGCCTGGATCTCTATTGATTGCGATTATCAGAGGCTCTTCACTTATCTTTAAATTTCTCGGTCGTTGCTGATAATGCATATTTTTGCGATTGTTGATTAAAGCTCGCTTTTCATCTCAACTTCCATTCGATAGCGCATTCGATTACGTCAGTGCCTCTGTAAACAGTTATTACTGAGAATCAGTAGCTTTCACTTGTTTTGGTGCCAATCTGGCAGCAGACGTGGCACCCTCAGGTCCGTGTTCACTTATCTCATTGTTGAATCTCTCAAGTTCTCTTCTCTCTTCTCACTCTCGAGAAGTTGCATCTCCTTCACTCTTAACCATTTCTCGCCCATTTTTCTCCTCTTCTTCAAGTTGATGGCACATTTTCTTCTCTGTTCAACTGCAGTCAATTATTGTGAGTCAATTCGAGTGAACATTTCTCTCTTTTCGTTCGTTTCACAACTCCCTCGGTCACTCTCAATATTCGCGACCTTGCATCAATCTTAGCGGCACTCAATCCATTCTCACACCGCGAAGACACTTTTAAATTTCAATGCCATTTCGCAAGAATCCAATAAACGATTCCCGGTTCGTAAACTGGACCTTTCCGCCCATAACATTGGCACAATTCATAAGTGAGTGAGAGCTTAGCCAAAGAAGAGCGTGGGGCCATTTGAGACGGGCAAAGCCAATTATGACATACAGTGTCCAGTCAGTTCCCTCCTGTCTCAAACTAGCCCTTCCTTCCCTTCCCGCGTTCTCTAAACGGTTTCCCTCCTGTTCCATTCGTGGCCGATCTAAAATCTCCCACGGGTTCCCAGAGTGAATCGGTGCTTCCTCATTGGAGGGCGCAAATCCTATCAGAACCCTGTCGAGTTAGCGTATACAAATTTCTCTTTCGTTCGTGTGATTTCACGGTCAATCCGATTGCCTAATTCGACCCGTTCTCCCTTTCTTTCGCCATTCGTCAGGTGCCAGAAACGGACTAATCATCGTTCACTCCTCGTTGACGAAGCGGATTCAGAAGCTTTTCGAGAAGAGAAGGCGAGAAGAAGAATCCGATTAGGGGCATCGCGGAGAACGTTTTCGCCCTCCTACACGCTCCTTTTTCTCTGATTGTAGAGTGGAGTTCGAACTACGGGTAATAATCTCTCCATTCCGCACACTATCTATCTCACTGATCAGAATGGCGAATGATTTTCTATTGTATAACATGAAATCATGAGCGTCCTTTGATCTTTCGACACTTTGTACCTCCCCGAATTCTCCTAACTTTATCGGGCTTCTGTAAACACTTATCGTCGCCCGTGTGAAATGGCAAAGAAACTGCTCGTCATCAACTCAAACAAACATGCTAACTCCCACTGACTTACTTACTCACTGTTCTACTCTTGTAGACACACAGTTTCTAGTTTGTGACCCTACCACTTCTCTCCGCGCGATTCCAAGACATGCCACTCGAGAGAGTTGTACGAATTCTAGAATTTGTCGAATCAATTACTCCGATAAAGTTGACTGTGGACATGATGTTTCATCTCTCAATCCCAGACTGTGAAATTTCCTTAGGTGTTGCTTTGCGGGGTCATTCTCGCCCCTCACTTGACCCGTCGTCTCACAGCTATTGTTGCTCGTTTGTCCATTATAGATAATTGGCCCGGTAGCAAGCGCTAGAAATTGCGAAACTCGATCAAAGTTGTCTGAACTGTTGGATTGATTTAGTTATTTCCGATGTCTCTTTCACTATTCCCTCACTCGTCTCACATTTCCTTCCCTCTCGAAGTGGAAGCTTCTCCGATGTCAATTCGTCCGCCTTTTTCGAGCCTTTTCTTCTAGCTCACTGAGAAGAAGGAGATCCATTTCAATCGTTTTCACACCGATTTCTCGTCTTTTTTTGTTCACGTCGACGTCGTTCTCTAATGTTCCAAAGAGCGTGTGAAGCGATGGACACGGAAATGTTTTTGGCACATTGGCAGATGTACCCAAAAATTATTCCGGGAACTAGTGATTCGTCGACGTATACGTAAATTTTCGGTATTTGCCAATCTTCGATTCTCAATTCACGTGAATCGACGCTGATTTTACTGGAATTTGTTCATTATTAGGGCCATATTTGTGGTAAAATGTGACGATTCAACCACATTTTGCCTACCAGTTTCGCCCCCATCTCACTCATTCATTTGTTGCTCCTTCTCACTTCACTCCTCCTCCCTTTCTCTTGGCTCATCTCCAGAGTACACATGGAATCGCAGACGGCACAAAGTGGTAGATCATCGCTGTCAATTCTGCATTTGCCACCTTTGACTTTCTAGTTTTACCAGACCTTTGCTTTCGAAGATGATTGTTGTCACTGAAGATCATCTCGACTGTTGACGATGTTCCAATGGCAGAAATCACAAGATCATTGAGATACAATAGTCCATCGTGTCCTGGTTACCTATCGTATATATCTAATTTGTCGACAAGTTGCTAGCTCCAGTTCGAGAATTTATCTCGGTCGTAAAAAGCGTGTTATAATTTATACAGCGCGCGCTCGCACTCCCCCTGGTTTCGATCTCTCGCTTTCTCCCAGTCTCTCGCTCACTGATTTGACTGGAGGGAATTCATAAAGCTGCCCTGAGGGACACGCGAATTAGAGAGGAAACGGCCGGTTCCATCGCCCATTTTATTCCCCACGAGATTGTCCCATGCTTATCAAGCATCGTGCGATAGGGATACTTCGGCATCGGATAGCTCATTTCTTCTATCTAGTTATATTTCTCATGTACATCCGTCTGGTGCTAATAAGAGAGTAAAACCAATATTTCTGCAAATTCGGTGCCGTAGCTTTCCTGCCACAACGCCCACTCGCCAAACAATTTCGCTATTCCTTGTTCTTCTTTCTTCTTCAAAATGGTTTGTGTGTGGAATCGGTTGATAAAAGCGCTGGAATTGTTGTTGATTCGTGCATTGAAATGGAGTCGGGGCCGTTCTCCCTCTCCCTCTCTGAAAGGGAGTTATCCTTCTTCGTTCCTTTCTCGAGATCTCTCTCGTCTTCACAATAGCCTCGAGTCGAAAAAGTGATCGCTTTGTGGTGGGGGAAGCGAACTCATGACAATAGTGAGCGATCGTATAAGGAGTGAAGAGGCGAATGTCCAGAGAGACCGTTTCGAGCACGGTTTGTGAACATTTCACCGCTAGATTTCACCCTCATTCGAGGGAATACTTGTGAATTTGTACTTCGCGCTGTGCAATATCACTGGATTTACTAGTGATGGCGCAACGAATTGCTGATCGAACTCGTTATCATCATTTAAACGAGCGAGTCGATCACATGCCTCTGCTGCAGTAGCAGAGTCACAATTGGACGAATGCGCACTTCGCAATTTTGCCTCGGACCAGGAAATCTCCTCATTTCGAATGGTCTATCGGCGCGCTTTCGTCACTGAACGATCACCCTGCACAAGAGACTAGAGTTCGAAATTCGGGTAATCGTCTCTTCATTTTGCACACTCTCTCGCCCCTTTGACCGGTGAGATAATGTAAAGAATGAAGAGACGATTACCCGTATTTCGAACTCTACTGTGCACAATAGACCACGGATCACTCTGATCGCTACGAAGTAGCCCCCTACTACCTGAGCATTGAGTCAGAATTCATCCAGTATCCTCGTTGTTCGGTAATCAACAGGGCGCCTGACGCTTCTCTTGGTTATAAAAACAAGCGCTGTGTTACGCCCAGTAATCGCCCCCCTCTCCTTAACCCGGTTTCCTTTATCTATACATGCACAGTGATAAAAACGGAACACACCGACTGTTTACCCGTGGTCGTGTCCATCTCTACCACTTCATCTCCCCCATCGATCCCCTCCTTGTCGACTATCACCTTATTATTATTCCGTTCCGCTCGTCGTCTCGGCTTCCGTTCCGATCACTTTCTCCACTTTTTGCCCCTTGACTACACGCCGTGCGCACTAACGAGCGCAAAACCGGGAGCGGCGCGGGCGAGCGGACGAAGAAAAAGGACGCCCCGTTCAGTTCTAGATTAGGACCAAACGTTTCCGCGTGTGTGCTCTCAATTCGACTTCGAACTGAGCTCATGAGGGTAAAACTTGCGCGTAGCTTAGCAAGTAAAGTAACAAGTAAGTTTGCAAATCGGTATCGACGAAATTCGACGTCACCGATCGGTGGAGCTTAGGTATGCGGGTCGCCGTCTCTTCATATCACATACTCTTTCAACGCTCGACCGGTCGAGAGAGTGTGCGAAATGAAGAGACTGCGACTCATATTGCACACTCTACTCGCGCTGTGTAACAAAGTGTGTGTGTTATCACGATGAACAGCAGCGAACTGTTTCCTGCCCCTCCTCCCCACTCCCCTCTTCCCTTCCTCTTGAACTCCCTATCGACCCCACCCCGCCGCATACTGCACAATCGCTCGATTTGATCAATGCTGCTCACTCTTCATGGTCAGAAGCAGGTCCATTAGCAATCTCTTGCCCCTTATCCATCTCGAATGCTCCTTATCCATCTCCTTTTCCTGCTCCTTCCTTCCCTGCATTATATTACTTCCCTGCACACTTTTGTTGTCCACATTTTCGCATGAGTGCACAGCTGCGAGTAAGTGCGAAGTAGAGAGGAAGTAGGGAAAGCAGAGCGGGAAGAATACCCGGACAAAAGTTACTTGTGCGAAATCTGGGCGGAAATCGAAGTGATCATCTTAACATCATTAATCCATTTCGTGATCTTCCATTGGCCTGTGACAGCATGATGATCAATTACTCTTCTTCCCGTTCGTACCCAATTTGTTGTCACAGATCTATTGATCTTCCTTTGATTTAGTGACACCGTAGTATTGTCCACATGTCTGATCTCTGTTCCACATCTTCCCCATATTGTACCATGCCTCTTGTGGATCCACTCAATCAGTGGTATAATATACGAGAGACGGCATCTGTTCCTCATCCCCATCTGTCCCATCCCTTCATGATCTTCCCGATTAGGCCTGTCTGATTGAAGAATCTCTTCTTTCCGCCCCGCTTTCTCTTCACTCTGAAAGGTAGAGATCACGCGGAATGAAGAGGGTGTGATTCTTCACTCTTCTCTCTTCAATCTGAATCATCTCCTCCTTATCAGTTCATTGATACTGCCGCTGTCTTCTCGCTGTTTGCTTTTTCTTCACTCTCACCTGCTGATTTCAATGTACGATTTGTATTTTCGGACTCTTGTAGTCGCTAATCACTGAAAAATCAAGTTTGCAGTAGTCATGGGCTGTTTTTGCGCTCGATAACACTGTACCCCAAGACCATAATCAAGTAGCAGACTGGTTGGAGTTGTTGATAGCGGTGGTAGTTTAGCGAATTGCTCCGATTCCAGGACAAATTCGACTTGTTTGCCCGTCGCTTTTTCACGAGGTGCTAAACTTTGTGTTTGAGAATCGACAGCTGGCATCTAACTTCCTTCTATGGAGCATCCCATCTGTTTACTACTGCAAACATATCGACTCTTTGATCAATGACTCTCCTCGTTTTACCTACTCTCTCGCGCTGTCTGAGCGGCCAGAGAGCATTCGGGTTTGGGAGGTTCAATTCCGCTCCTACTACACACTGCCAAGCAGCAGTCCATTCGCCGTACGAAAACGCCATCAAACCGTCATAAAACTACGTTGCAAGAGCGGAGAGCGAGAGGGTAGGGACTAGTAAACGGGATAAGTGTCTCTATCGAGATACGCCATTCTGCCTCTGTTTTGACCTACCATGCAAGCTTCACTGGTTTCCCGGAAATGCCTACAAAATGGGGAGGGTGTATTAGCAAAGGGACGCATACAACCATAACCGATGCAAAGCGAGGGGCAAGGTCACAACCCTCTCCCTCCTTCCCCTCCTCCCTCCGGACAATGCTTCATCACTCAAACTGTCATGTTTTACGCGCTCGCGTCCAATGCTCACATGCTAATTTCGACCCACGGTGTCATTCCAATCGTGGTTTTGCCCCTTGACGTCAATTGGTTTTGAACTGAACTGCCAGTTTGCCCTCCGTTGCTCCATTTGTTTCGTCCCTTCGGCTACTAGTTCACCCACATTCACACATAGATAGTTGTACAGAGAGACAAAAAGCCCATTGCATTCTTTCGCTTGTGTGATTATCTCTCTGTCTCTGTGACAGTAGTAGCAGTAGAGTAACAAGACTAGTTGGGATGGGAGGGAAAGCGAGAATAGAGTATCGTTTTGTCCCGTAACGATTATCCCCGGCGGATTACTGTAGCATTGATCCACCGAGCCGATTTATTTGCATTTCCGGCCATTGTGATTCCCTTGTGTGCAATCTGGTGACAGTTTATCCCCATATGGCGTCGGAATGATTGACAGTGAGGTTCATGGACATTCTCACACAGATTCCTTCGATTTTACGGTGTTTTGACGTGTATTTGCCATACCGGAAATGGCTTTTCCATGCAAAAGAAAGCGTAAACTAAAAACGAACAGATGTTCCCCATTTCTTTCCCTTCTTCCTCATTTCGGTTTCCGTCTCGTTTTCCCTTTCGACCTCCTTTCCCTTTCTCTTCTCTCGCACCGTTTCAATCCCTTCTTTTTTCTCGGATTCGTCCGTTTTCTCCCTCGATTTCCGACCGATTTCACTTGTTATCTCGCACTTTCTCAGAGGGAAATCTTCACTGAGCTGCGCCCGTCTCACTTTTTGCTGCGTCTCATTACGAGTTCTCGTTCGTTTTCGAACACCGAGAGAGGCTTAGCGGGGAGATTACTCGAGAAGCTTAGTGAGAATGGGGAACAGGGTAGATGAATTAGAGTAATCTGTGGTTACTTTGACGAGGTGAATTATTCAATAAAATCGGCACATTTCTTTGCTGGCGCTAGAATTGGAAGTATTGTCTAACATCTTATTGTTAGTCTGACGATCTGTTTTGTCTGCTATATTGGAAAAGCCAAATGATTCGTTCGCCGATAACGCACTGTTTACATTATTCACGTGAAGCAAGTTTGACGTAGACTGATCATTAGACAACCTGTGGTTTTACCACACAGATAAATGATCATTTACGTCCGGGTAGTCTATGATGCGTTATTTTGTCACCAGACGATAATGTTAGGTTTGAACTGTAAGAGACGTGAAATCAAATGTTCCCGGTATTCTGTTGTTAGTGTTGCAGTAGTTTAGTGTGTCTCTCGGGAAATATTGACCAAATGTTCCCGTTTTTTTAAATTATTTTTTGTGATGCGCATTAATACAGAATCGACGTATTTTGTGGTAGATCTACTCGAGATCAGTCTCTGATCACTTTTCGATAGACCTCCTTCTCGTTGATTCGTTCGCCGAATGAATCATTCCCTGATATTTTCCACGAGCGGATCCGAATTATTCCATCCTTTTAACTTCCTCGTTCAGATGTTTTCTCCCATTATTTTCTCCTCATTCCATCAAGAAACGACGAGTCGAAATTGCAAAGTTCGTGACGAATTATCGCGTTTTTCCTGCAGAAGATTGCTGATAATGGGATTGAAATGATCAACAAAGCGATATTTCACGTGAGAATGCACGTTCTCTACTTTGACCTTCATAGAACCTTATTTTAACCATATTCTTTAAATTTGATGAGCTAATTTTGAGGCTTAGCTCATCTCTTAAAGTTCAAATCTTCGGTGCCACTTCGTCTAGCACTGTGTTTTCACGTAACATCTTAGGACGCGCTCTCCCTACATTTCATGTTCTCTCACCTTTTCCCTCACCGTCTTTACTCTCTACGAACCCCACAAATTATTCATTAGTGCCCAATAAAACTTTGTTCTCATTACGTCGACTTCCCAATAACCTTCGAAGGCTGTTGTCACTATCTATCTTTTATTCGGGAATAGAGGAAGGGAACCTCTAATTTTGGCGCACTCCTCCCACGGTAAGGTCAAATATTTTTGTTACACATTCGCGCGCTCGAGCGACGAGCGTTTTCACACTCTTGCCTTTCCCATTGTACCTAGAGGACGGTGCAGTTCCCAGAGTACCGCACGTCAATTTCTATTCTTGGATCTATTCCCTTGGCACGCAACGATAGCGTACGGAGGCAAAAACGTTCCTTAGTTCGATTAGAGAAATATTATGACTATCCCCATATGCTTCAAGGCGGGCTATTTGTGGCCCTCTCCCCGGTATCTACCCCTCGAGGGGCGCAAGCAGAGTATCATAGTGATAGCGACTAGGCGAGGGAACGCGCGCTCGGGTATATTTGTTTGCACTCCGACTCTCTGCACTCTCTCCATTTCGCCTGATCTCTCACCAACTCTGACCGACTAAAGACCACACTAAATGAGGAGAGTAAGATGATCTAGAATGTATAGACGTGCGTGAGTGCATGCTTTCAGAATCAGTGACGGCGGACTAGTATCTCTTCCCTTCTCGTCGCTCACTCCTTTTTGTTCTCCATCATCATTATTTATCATTAACCGGCCGCCTCTAAGCCGCTTTTTAGTAGTACGCTCGGTCAACCGGGTGGCTGAGGTTCTGGTCGGGCGTTTGATCGGCACTAGCTGTTGACTGCTCGGAAGTAGGAAGACCTCTTAATACTGTTGATATTGAAAAAGGCGCGTGTGTTATTGTTATTGTTATGTCATCATCCCTACCCCATCCCCTCCCCCTCCTTCTTCCTCCATGTGTGATTGATGCCGTCGTTCCACCATCAGATACACTTCTCACTTCTTACTCTCCTGATCGTTCTCTCAGTTGTTTTATGCACCCGCAAGGTCATCATCTTTAGGAGGGAGGAAGGAAGGGGGAGATGGGGACTCTACATGCGCCCTCGTGTGATCTGTAAACCTGATGCTTTCGGCCATATAAGGATCTCATTCCACTCTTGGGTAGACATTTCCGTGATTGATTTATCGAAAGAGATCTTGAATCGAAAGCATACAACAAGTTCTTGCCATTTTTCTGTTTTTGTTTTGGTTGCTCAATCCGCGAATCTAATTGGCACTAATTGGAAATGCGCGAGCAGCGATGGCAATAATTGAAACATGAAGCGTCATTTCGTTTTTTTGTTCGCTCATTTCAAGAACAATCGGGAAAGGGCGGAGCCTCATCTATTCTCACTAACTTTCACAAGGAAAAGAGCGAGGGTTTCCTTCGTTCTGAATTTCGCCCTGTTCGTACTGTTTGACAGTTCTATGTCTTGCTGGTGCTAGAGTGTGCACGCGCAAAAGATATCCAAAACATTTCCGTTTTGTCGCAGCATCGAGCGATAAAAGTAATCGCACTAACGTGAAATGAATCGATATTCGGGTAGATCACATGTGTGATCGGGGTCGGATCCTGTTCATTTATCGCTGCGGCGAATCAATTCGACATAGTTCATTCGCTAACGGCAGTAAACGTCGTGCGAGATAAATTCCAAAAGTATCGCTTCGGGTAATCATCAAATTTGTTGCGAATCATCGAAGAAAATTTATTTCCTCATTGATTGTCTCTCTCATAACAGTTCATTCTTTTTGTTTGTAATTCGATCATTCAATGCCGTCACTGACGAGTTTTTGTGGTGTTCTCTGTGGTAGAAGGATAATTAGAGATCGATTTCGCAAGGATCAATAGTAGTATTCTTATCTCACTTAGTCATCCTTCCTCGTTTTTTTATTGCGTAGTCATCAATTGATCTCTCATCAATAGTCGCAGCTTGCATTCTCCACACTTTACACAGTCTCTCACTCCCTTCAATTCTTGATGCATATTAGTCGTGTAAATATTCTTACACCAGCGTACTGTAGTAGTCCATTCGCGGTAGATTGTACGATTACAGTATAAATAGCGTGCGCGCTGTTTACTACGGTAGATAATTGTTTTCGATCAGGAACTATAATTTTTGGTGGGTATGACGAATTCCCAGTTCTTCCTCCCTTTGACCTACTCCCACAGGGAAGTGATAGGTACGGTACCTCGATCTTCGCCTGATTTTGCCCATCATGGCGGATAGTACACAGTACTTAGTGAGCCACATTCTTCCCTGTCGGTGTGCTCTCTGTCTCTCTTCTCTTCCCACACTCTCTCACCTCTCTCTAACCTCGATTGAGTAATCTTCCCTCCCTTTCTACACATGATCCACAGTCGGGAAGGGCGGGTGGTGTCGACTGACTCCGCCCCCTTTCTCTCGAGAGAGTCGCACGCCCTTCTAAAATAGACCCCTGTGATCGTATCGTTCGCCCAGGACGGGAGAACACCCCGTCGTGTGAGACTCTCCTCCTTTCTCACAGTCTCTCCTTTACTCTAACCATCCTGACAACGCGTTACTGTATCTCCTCCTCCCTATATATTCTTCGATCGCTGTGCCCATTCGTTCATATTGCCGTTCTACCGTATGCCTACCGTACCTCGATGGCCCACCGTAATCAGGAATTCCATTCAGGACCTTCAAAGATGTCGTGTGCGATGTCGTCGTCGCTGTACGGTGGACTGCACTTGTATCGATCGCCCGCCACGGAGGAAGAACCCACAGGTACTGTAGGCTTACCGTAGTCTACCGTATTATAGTTTACCATACCCAAGTCTACCGTACCCTAGTCTGCCGTAGTCTACAGTATCGATTCAATCAATAGATCCTGGATTACTCATAGTTTCCAATTCGATAATATTGCGTTAATAATCGTTCCCCAATGCAGAGATGAATCATTGTTCGTGGATCAGTGCTGAATGCGTAATGATCAAGCTACTTTTTAGCCGCTGAACTGCTCGAAGCTACGAAACGATTGTACGTGAAGACTGATGTGCTCAAGGATACGAAGATTGGTGAGTTATGTTCACATTACGGTAGTTACCGTATCCATTATCTTTGTATGGTGAACGACAGCATTCCAACTAGATACACTGTATCAGCGAAACATCACTGATCTTTTGGTTCAGTAGTGTCATTACAAGCTGCACACGCTAACCCCTTCGCAGCACTATCACGAACGAATTGATCGTAATATTCCTCGTGATAGCCCCTCTCATTTCATCTCTCATCTCTCTCTTACTCATTCTCAGACGGAAGTGCGCCACTCTTGTCACACCCAACGACCGCGTTTTAGAGAACCTGCCGGTTCCGCATTGTCGAGCGTTTGCTCCTATTTTAGCGTTCCGAGAGCCGCGCCCCTTCCCGTCTTAAACTTGCGCTCGTTAGCGACGATTTATTGCAGATGCCTGCACGCCGCGCCTCTTCCACTCGCCCACGCACGACGAGCCAACCTCGCACCATCGACGAGTAAGCGAATTTAGCGTTCCGCTAGTGCTTCATGATCCGCCTCCGAACTTACGCTCGTTAGCATCGACTCATTGCAGCCGCGAATCGTCGCAGTGAAGCCCAGCGGTTCGGGCTTCCGTCCCTCACCCAATTCTGCTTTCCGTCCCATCGTCAAGGAGGCCGTTGCTCCTGTAGTCGAAGTAGCTGCAGATGACGCTGTCGAAGACTTCCTGACTCCGCCCCCTCGACCGCCCAAGAGCACTCGTGTGAAGCAGCGTGTTAGAAGGTACGTGATCTTTGATCTCCGGGATTGATCTTTGATCTATGTTCTTTCCAGACTGCACAACGACTCGATCTGTCCCATCTCGGGACAGCATCGCGGTTCGCCTCCTCCCCTTCCGCCTCGACGATTCACTGAAGGTGATAAGCTGAGCACCGGATTCGAACTGTAAGGGAAAAGTATGGAGATCAATGATCAAGTTTCCGATGTTCAGATCAAGAAGAAAAAGCGCACCCGCCGCGGATCTCGCCCCTCGTCCCGTTCCTGCGCCTAGATTGAGCAAACTGGTGAATATCGACTACCGTAACCTGGAGATACCGGACTTTGATTGCGTAATGATGATGAAATTACAGTCGTCTGCATCGACCAACTCGCAGCCGACGCCTCCCCCACAGCCGCTTCCCAGAAGGCGAACGATTCAGATCGATGGAAGCTTCATTCGAGTGGATGATATGAGTGAGTTTCGTATCTATTATCGTCGTAGGAGCTGGAGAAATTCGGGGGCCATGATAGATTGAGTGGTCGAAAGCGATTTTTGTATCCGTAGTTACACTGTAGCGATCACTGGCGTCATTCCCCATCAGTAGTGTTCGTTATTTTTCACATCAGAAATCATTGTCACCCTCCAGTGGAGGAGGTGTCGAAGTGGAGAGAAGTGGTCAACAGAGGAGGGTTTATAGAGCCATGTGGGTGCGCCCCTTGTTTACGGTAGACACGGGGCAATAGAACACTGACTGTTTTCGTATATGGATACGGTAGGCGGGTGCGATAATTTTTTTTGGGTCAAAACGCACCCTCGCAACTTTATTTGTGCACTACATGTAGAATGATCTCGCTACGACCTACATTGGGGATGTCTAGTCGGAAAAAAGAGCAAAAGAGATCACGGAGAAAAGAGACTACGCGACGAAATACGGGATGTATGATCGCACTTAGAGCGAACTGTCCAGACTGGGCACTTGGATGAACTATTCTCACCACTCCCATCTTATCATACTAAATATACTCAGAGTTGAAGAGATAATCAGTGCAGCAATTACGATATTGATTTCAGGCAAATCATCTCCCGATCTCGCGATATCTCCTCGTCTTCTCTCGCCGAATTCATCCAGACATTCGCCCTGTCTGCCGTCCACTGTCATCAGGTAATTATCAAATGGCAGAATAAATGAGTCAGAAAATGGGATTTACTTCCTTATTTTGCGCCAAAAACACGCCTGTCTGCAATGTGGGGTGAAATCACACGCGTCCAGGCGAAATTCCTTGTTCGAAATTGGTGATGAATTGGGCGATCGGATTGATAAGAATTTCGTCCATTCCTATCGTCTGTACCAAACATCGATACGCGCAGAAGAGATCGGTGATCAGAGGTTGACTATCATGAGAATGACGAATACTAATGAGTAGAGTTCGACATACGGGTAAATCGTCTCTTCATTTCACGTGATCTCTCTATTGTCGGAAAGACGAGACAGTGTATGAAATGAAGAGACGATTACTAGTATTTCTAACTCTACTAATGAGTGATCTGAGGGGCTAGATTATGCGAAATGAAGAGAGTCAATCAATCCATTCAGGAAAAGGATGGCTCCTTCGCTCGTTCGACCTGCGACGCCCCTTCCAGCACACGAGGGAGTGAGTGTGGCACCGGCGAGGGATCAGAGGTGAGGACAGAGATCAAAGATTAAACTACAGTAATGGGAGATCAAAGTACAGAGATCAAAGATCAACTTCCAGACCGACTCCGTCTCCACACGGCAATTCGTCGCACGGACGCGGAAGGAGAATGATGCAGGTTGGTAAAGATCAAAGATCATGTGTACCGGAACTCAGAGATCAAAGATCATTTCTTTAGACGATGCTCTCACTTCCCTCCGGCTCCGTTCCTCTGTCCTCGCCCACTTCCACTGGAAAAGCGACGAGCAAAGATTCCGGAGTGCAACCATCTGATGAAGAGGAAGACTACAGGTTGGTTGAGGATCGGAGATCAGAGACCGGCGATCAAACATCAAAATCAAGCTCCGCCCTTTTCAGGAAGCATTCATCGTCGCTATCGGAAGAAGTGGTCGTCGAAGATGACGACGACTCTATCTTCACGTCCATTACGAATCAACCGAGAAGAGAAGAGGTGAGAAATCAAAGATCAAACTATTGAAAACTTTGAAAAACTTGGACATTTTTGCATTAGGATGTGATGATCGATCTTTTTTAAGGAATTAGTTAGTTAAATATTACTGAAATAATTAATTCTCTTCAGACGGCACCAGCCCCCGAGGTGCCCTCTGCCCTGTCCAGCACCCTCTCTCGTCCACTCAGTGTCATCGAGAAACACACTCGCATCATCACTTGGATCAAAAGCTCGGCTACCGTACCTCCCGAGGACGAGCACACCACGCACCACCATAACGAGCTCACCGTTTGAGCTACCGTACCTCGCACCACGCACACAATATGACCTACTACCCACCGTATACCACCGATCGATACTTGTACACCTCATACTCGATACCAGTTAGAAAGTGAGCTTATAACGCTGCTGTTACTCCGTGAACACGAATATATTCCCCATGTAGAAAGAAAGAGAAAAATTACCGAGAAATATACCGAGAACCAAAGACTTCTTCAATATTATAGTATAGCACTTCGATTGTTCTGACTGAATGTGTTATTCGCATTTATGCCCCCTCCGCACCAACCCCCAACCTCATATCCTACCGCAGCCCCCGGTATATGCAACAGATGATCGTCTTGTCATTAACGTCGTGAGTGCAAGAGATAAAGCGATCTTTCTGATTCCTCGAACTCGCACACACAATGAAAAATTTGGTCGAATTCTGTGCAGAATGACGATTAGTAAACGTCGTCGAGGGATGTTGTGTGACCAGGGTCCAGTCAATTTTTGAGAATAGTCGATCGGATAAGATGACAACAATCTTTTGCTCTCTTCAATTTACACGCTCTCTAATCCGTTAGAGAAGACGAAATAGCGTACGATTAGAGGAGATCGCGGAAAAATTAGGTGCATTCGTACACAATCAACATCGGATTAGGCCGATAAACAGATGATATAAATTGCGGATGTGGTCATTGATTGAGAGTATCCTCCAAAGATGAAATACGTCCTCGTTTTTCTTCTCGTCTCTCTCCTTCTCGTTGATACGACCATGGCCCAAAGTGAGCACGAAACTTGATCATTTACCCTTATTGTACGGAGTATTTGTCTTCTTCTTGCCATTTTTTTTGCGCAATTTCTTGTGAAAATTCCCAAAATAGGATAGAAAAGTGAAAAGTTCCGAGCACATTCGTTGTAATCCTTGTGAATTCAGGAGGTAACGTCGGAGGCAACGTCGGTCGGGGCGGATTCAATGGCAATGCCGGCTTCAATGGCGGATTTGGCAATCGGGGCGGCTTTGGTGGTGGTGAGTTCTGTTTTTTTTATGATTTTAAACAAAAAAAAATATGTTTAAAAAATGAATATAAATACAATTTGAGGTTCGCATGGTCGAGGCCACAGCGACAGTCATTCTCATGACAAGTCTGGCTCGGGTTCTGGCTCCCATGGAGATTGATCGTCCCCCGTCTTCCTCCACTCCGCCTCAACTACATATTCATCCCCAATTCACGCTTTCCTTCCTACACTATCTACTGCTCGCTTGAGCACTTTTCCTCATTTTGATCTTGTAGACCGATGTGCACGTCATGATAAAATGATAGAAGAAGTGTTTTTTCCTTTTCCTTCGACGAGTCAATCGTAAATCAGAGACAACGAAGGAGTAGATGATAAGAGGAGAGCAAATGGGTGGTGGGAAGGGATGGGAGGTGGAGTATAAATGGCGTATCTTCGAGGTAGTCAATAGTCCCATCGATCTTAGCATGAGAACTATCATCACTCTTCTGCTAGTCGTCGTCGCTATTGCGCTGGCTCAACGTAAGCTTATTTTCACTTCAGTTTTGAAATTTGCTCCAACCATTGATTTTGCAGGGGGCTTTGATGGCAACTTCAATGGTGGCGGATTCAACAGTGGCGGAAGCATGAACCGCCAGGGTGAGTGTGTACCGTGGTGCAATTTCCGAAACGTCGACATGTAGAGAATTGATGCTGTTTCAGGATTCAACATGAACGGAGGTGGACCATTTGGAAACACGGGCAATTTCGGATTCAATAGAGGAAAGAGAGCTGCAGCTGGTGAGTTGTCTGGTACTGTTTTTTTATGAAATCGTATATTTCAGGTATGAACATGAATGCAGGAGGAATGAGTGCAGGTGCTAACATGAGAGGCAAGCGAGCGTCTGCAGGTGAGAGGGTGTGGCTGGTGGTGAACGTCGTCTGATAAACGTCGTCTGATAGAATATTTACAGGAATGAACATGAACATGGGAGGTATGGGTGCCAATGCTAACATTAGAGGAAAGCGGGCTTCCGCAGGTAAGATTGTGTGTCTGGTGGTGCGATTTACGAAACGTCGTCTTATTGAATATTCACAGGAATGAACATGAACATGGGAGGCATGGGTGCGAATGGTAACATGAGAGGAAAGAGGGCGGGTGAGTGAAATATTTGGATAGTGTTATTTCTGAAACGTCGTCTGATTGAAAAATGGAGTCGATTCAGCACCGGTGCAAGTTGCGGCTGCGAAGAATCCTTGAATTTTTGGCTCAGTTTTATTATCCTGGTCCCATGACGATATCCTGGTCCCATACCGATATCCTGGTCCCATGTCGATAGCCTGGTCCCATGACAATATCCTGGTCCCATGCCTTTTGGCAACAATAGTTACTCATTTGCACATTTTCATCATTGATTTATTCTGTAATGTTCAATTCTTTTCTGTATAACAAATTTATTTCGAGTTGATTATACCCTCTGGAAACGTTTCGTAAATGACTGCTCACCCCCCCCCCCTGCACATCCTCCCCCGAACGCCCCACCTCGTACAACCAAATCCACCACAACGACTACCACCATTCCTCCTCCCCGTATCCTCCGTCCCCGCCCTACACGTCCTCAAAAACGCCAAGGTCAAGCACCACCTATCAAGAGACCTCGTCCATCAAACCGTGGCGTCTGATTATCGTGCTTATTATATTTTCTTCTTGTGTCACACCCTATTGCATTTTTTTAAGTAATCGACATTCAATAAATTTGTGATACAGAAAATTCAAACAATACAGAGTAAATCAATGATGAAAATGTGCAAATGGTAACTGTTGTTGTCAAAAGGCATGGGACCAGGATATTGTCATGGGACCAGGCTATCGACATGGGACCAGGATATCGGTATGGGGCCAGGATATCGGTGTGGGACCAGGATATCGTCATGGGACCAGCATACTAAAACAGAGCCGAATTTTTTTCATTCTGAACTATCGATAGATTGGAGAGTGTGATAAATATGTACACTGCCACTGTCCAATCGTTGTGTTCAATTGTGCAATTTGACGGGGACGGAAACTACAGAAGTGTGATTTCAAATATATGATCATTATTCTCCCTTTATTTGAATAGATAATGAGCAGACAGTGCGAAAGAGTGTGATAGATGAAGAAAATGTGGCAATAATTCACTGAAGAATATCTGCATTTCAGGACTGGAGGACACTAATACGCCTGTGATGGAGCTGTGGAATGACTAAGCAATCGATGTTGAACAATGATTACAAAAGAGGGTAGCCTGAACAAATGTTGAGTAGAGTTTTTGGTTTCTTTTTCTGGTGTTATTTATTGTGACGGTGATCTGATAAAGAAATGAATCTTAGATAGACATATTTACATTTTTCACTGACTAAAACTAGATAATTGCGTGAAAGCAATGCCAGAGGCAAGTGGAAAGTCGAATAGACAATTCAAAAATTGAATACTCTCGTTCCATCTCTCTTCATTTCTCCAACGATCGCACCAAAACTTTTAATTCACATAATTTTCAGAATCAGGAAGTAGCAATGTCTTCTAAACGAAAGTCAGCAGTAGGTCTAATCGAAATAAAAAAAAATAACTGCATTTCACTTCAGACTTTTTATTCGCCGCCAAGAACCAAGAAAACAATGACTTCATCATCTGCAGTTGTAATGGACGAGGTAGTGTAGAACACCTCAATTCAATTTTCGTTTCTGATGTTATCTATCTTTTTTTTGCGTCGTGAACGTTTTAGGAACTCTGAAATGAAGATGAATCAAATTGTAGGATTACTACTCCAATCTCACTGTGGACTGTATCATTGAGGTGTGTAAGCACTTGGATCGGTCAGTTATCACGTTCATTTCGGTTTCATGTTATCATCTGAATTCAGTGAATGGATCGATGAACTAAGCAGAGCCAATCGAAATTCGTACCAAGCATCGAAGGCAAAGTGCCTAGACGGAATCAGACTCAAGGGAGCGGAACTGGAAATTTTCAAGGTATATCTCCTTCCCTTCCTATAGATAAGTATATTGCGTTTGTCATAGATGAGTGCAAAATCATGATGACAATTTATCAGAACTCGGGCGGTTTCTGCTTCACTCTAACCGTGACTAAGCAATTTCCACGGCCAACTGGAAAGAGAAATGTGACAAAAGCTGAGATTTACATATACCGCATCGATGAGAATGGAAAAACAGAAAGGAGAGAAAAACATTGGAAATCGGAGTTTGTGAGTTTTCTAGAAAATGAAATTGTTTTTTTTTTTGAAAGATTCACATAAAATGATATTTTAGGGATTGGATAATGCAAGGACTTGGAATGAGAAGAAACCCATCCTCGATAAGGGTGTTCCCACTAAATTCTTAAAATCTCTGAAAGCGATTCCGGATAAGTACACACTGAAATCTTTCTCCGTTAGATCGGTCAGATGATGGGCTTGTGAAGATTAATCGAATATTTTGTTTTGTAGATTAAAATTGATACTGCATTTATTGAGTTTCTCTCTGATTTCATCGATCCAACGACCATTGAAGAGTTTGAGTATGATAAGAGTTGCACAATAGCCACGAATCTATCAGAAGACGCCTGTGAAAAGTTGGTCTCTAATTTTTTGTAAGAAAATAATGAGGTAATTATTATTTTTTCAGAGTTTTTGAGTGGCTGAATACTCTTCCTCCAAAGAACGCAGCTCGAATTTCGATTATGAAGAGTACGTTTTTTTATGTGATAACTAATGATTGTATATTATGCTAGGCAAACACAGTTTGTTGAAGTATAATATTTATTATAGTATAATTTATTATAGATCATTTACAATTGCTCTCCTTTCTTCCTCAAGGTTGAGGAAGAAAGGAGCGCAATTGTAATTGATCACCCCATTGTAATATAATTTTAATTTTAACCGGTATAAATTTACTTATGTAGATGCGCTAAATCGAGCGAAGATGGCTGCCTCTGTTACCCGCACTTCCCAATGATATCAAAGTCTGACTATATTTCCGGCCGTGAATACAACAATAATATGTAATTGAATAATTGCACAGAGCACCTAATTAATTTTTCATAAATAATATGTTACAATTTCCTGTATTGCTTTGATAAAAAATTTCCCACTACTCAGGATAATCACGAAAATGTAAAAAAAAAGTTATTCAGATCCGAAATTGGCGTCTTTTTCAAGAGACGCCATTATTGGCTCCTATCTATTATTTACCTTTCGAAAATAATCCATCCCGCATATTTCTTCATTTGTTCTTACTACTTGCTCTATTTCATCTACAATGCCTCCTAAGGGTAAAATGCCTACAAAAACTGTAAGTATCCCACGATAGACGTGACGATGAAGTTAAATACAGTCCGATGGTCCTTCGATTAAGAGGAAGAGACCTTCAGCTGAATACTCGAAAGAGGACAAAGATACACCGTCGAGTTCAAAAGTCGCCTCAGATCAATTAATCCAAGAGGGAGATAAGAAAGAGAAAGTCATTGGTCCAAATGATTTATTCTCTCGCTTACCCCCTGATTGTATTTACGCGGTCTGCGATCATTTGGAACGGTATTACTTATTTAAAGTGAATGCCTAAAATTAACTTGGATTGATTTTCAGTGAAATGGTCGATGTTCTGAGTGCAGTGAATCATTGTGTGAACAACGCTATTCACTCCCCTCATCAATACAAACTTGGAATTAGGAAAGAAGGATGTACACTGCACTTTTATAAGGTTTGAATTGAAAGGTCCTCTGCTGGCTAAATGTAAGTAATTGTTTTTTCAGAACGCAGGAGGGTTCGGCTTTGATTTTGAAGTTAAAATGTGGAAGACCGTGTCAAAAACTAAGAAAGGCGCGAGTGGAAGTCGAAAAACGAAGAAGAAAGTGGAGCAAAGTGAAGTGTACTCATACTATATCAATCGAAAGGGAAAAGAAAGGAAATACATCGATGAGAATTTAGAATGTGCACGAACTGTGAGCAATTGGATAGATTCTTCACCTGCTTCAAAGCTTGCATTTCAACTGTTATTTTTCAGAGCGAATGGACTCTAGTGGGAATAAAAGAGGCTGAGAGGAAAAGCCCCGGAACTTTCCCGAATCAATTATACGACGCGCTAAGAGCAATAACGATAAGATTTTCGCTGAAGAATTTGTGGCTCAATTGTGTGAGGATTTTTGAAATATTCAGAATGCTTTTCAAAAAAAGTTGCAGGTGATTTTGGATTCTACATTACTGAATACTATAATTGATCTGGATGCTTCGAAAATCAGCTATTTTGTATTTTCGCTGTGCTCGCTGCACAAAGATGTTACAAGAGAGGAGTGTGTGAAGTAAGTTTTTTCACTAAAAAATACTTGTTTTTCTATTTTTCCAGATGTCTGCAATGGCTCGATTCGATGACCTCCGTGCAGGGTCGACGATGCCTTGATGCAGTTACTGCTTTCAAGAGTCAGTTTGTTCATTAAAATATGTATAAAGATACATATTTCTGCAGATCTCCTTCAAGAAGCCATCAACAAGTGATAAATGGCATCTGCGATACTGTTATCCTCTTCTCGTGATGAAAATAAAATAAATTCAAATAAAAAATTTCATGAGGAATTATTAAAAAAAATTTGAAATTACACATTGATAGTGTAACACACATTCTCCATTCTTGCGCTCGCGACGGACGGTCAGCTCTCACCCCGCTCTCTTCCATCTCCAGTTTGGAGAATCCTCGTCCGTCAGCTTGGGCAACCGGATGAGTATCGCCCATCTGGATCATCAAAAGGAGGACCCAGGACGGATTCTCATCGGCTCAAGTGATCTACGGTCAAGAAATTCAAGAAGACTGCTTCGTGAGTTTACTCTTAACCACGCAAGTCAGAACTTCGGCGGCTGGATGATCTACTTCATGGCTCAAGCTCTATCGTCTCAACGCGACGGACAATCGACAACAAAAAGCTAAGAAGAAACCATCCCTTGACCCATCGTCACTGAGTACGAAGATCCCAATCCTCTCCCTAATGATGTTTCCCCCTGCAGGCACAATCTCTTGAATCAGGATAAATGTATGTATGTTACAAGGAGTGGAAGGCGCGAAACGAATATGTTTCAATCGTTCCTCATCCCATCATTCACGCGTGTGGATTTGATTATGCGATGAAACCCGGACACGTAGCAAAAATGTTGAACCTTCGTACCGCTTTAAAAAATAGCAAACAAATAAAAGCAAAGAAGATTCTATAGGCAGTTCACCTGCCCCATATTTGGGACAAGATCCTTGATTGGCGTGGTTTTGAAGTCGAGTGGACCTTGCATTTCTGTAATATAGTTAACTGAGATAACAGAGAAGGGAGTGAACCATAAATAAATGAACAAAACAGGCGAAAATCGGTTACAAAGTTGGAATACAAAATGCAGAAAATCTGACACAAAAATTGTACCTTATTAAATCCCACGCGGAAGAACTTGTTTTCGCTTGGTCAACTACGGTCTCAAAATTTTCACTGCATTTACCCACTGGTGCTGCTTTGAATTTTTTCAGCTGTAAAGTTTTGTTTGAACACGGGTTTCGCGGGTGATTGAGCCTAGATCTTCACATGGTTGCTCATTTCATGACTTTTATTAATTGAATAGCGTGATTCATGTTCCATGCTTTATAACGGTTATTTGGTTCAGGCCTCACATCCTCCAGATGGGCCGAGACGATGGCTATTCGCCTCACAAGGTATTCTATTCGTTTTTCTTAAATTTTTCGTAATGATGTTTCCTCGTTGTTCTCTGTTCTATCCCTTATTAATTCGGGTATTTTTGAGTTTATAAGGTGCTCTGGAACCTCGCATTGTCATTTTCCTTAAATATTTATGTACTATCGATTTAATGCCTTTTTCCAGGATCGTCGCCGTTCGGAGCGCAATCGCTCTTCGGTGTACAAGAGCTTGGGAGAGAATAGTTTGGGAGTGTCCCAAGACGATGTGAGGAGACTGATCGCCCTTGCGAATGATACACGTGACAGAGTGAGTGCATTTAATATTCGCCCATTTTCGAAACTCGAGGCGTGGTTTTTAAATGTTTGATTGTTCTTTACATTCCTCAGGAACATGCAGAACAACTGCGTCACCGCAATGGTCGCTATCCGACTCGTTCGACCGCACGTTTCGTCATTCCCGGCGAGTCAACGGAGGAAGATGATGAGGATGAAGTTTGTTTGACTATTACTATAATGATTTATCCATTCTAACCTGTCTAACAGGAATTGTTTAATAAAACTTCCGTTCATTTTTTTTCAAGTAATTTCATAGTCCCCTTCATCTTCGATGGTGTATTCATCGTTTGATTCAGCGTGCCCGTCCCACTCGTCGATCTACTCGTCACACTTCACACGTTAGCTTCGATCACGGAGATGACGAGGAATCGAGAGACGCCCCTGAGGGGAAGGGTTCCATACTCAGAAAGTTAGTTTGCCGTTTTATATACGCTATGCCGTTAGCAAACTCTAATGGCTAATCGATTCAAATGGTTAATCGATAATATAATAAAGTAGATGCATTCAGACCGGCAAAACGTCGTCGCGTCATGTTGGAATCAGAGGACGATGAGCCAAACTCGTCCAGAACCAAGGTGAGCGATTGTGATTTGCTTTTCGTTGAATTCGTTGAAACACAAATGTAGGAGCGATTTTTACATGCACAATCGCCTTGTAAAGCTTTTTTTTTGGCAAAATGGTGCAGTCTCAAACAATGAATATCAGGACGACGAGGGCGATGGACTGTACGATCGAGTGAAGAGCAGACACAAAGAGTCAGTTTTTTGTGATGAATCATTCCGTAAACTGGTTGAAAGGGGGGCACTCCTATAGTACGCGGGACCAGGAGCAGACTAACAAGCACTAATCTCTGAGCATAAGCCTAAGCAGCATCAGCATACTCGTCTATAAATAGATAGGCTTTAAAATAATTGAAAAATCATTAAAAATCTACAATTTTCAGTGCGACTCCGGTCGGAGGGAAGAGTGTCTCGCCGAAGGATCTTTCCACTACTACGAGATCGTCCAGGTGAGCATTTTTTATGGAAGTTGTAAACGCTGTGATCTCCCATCTCAATTGAGATAAGCTGCTTTCAGAGAGTGTAACGATTCGATGAATGTTTCTAGAAAATAAAAAAAAAACACAAACTCTTTTCACTGATGCATTCAAGTTGTAATTATTAATTTGCTGTAGACACGAACGTCGTTCGCGTGCGACAGAAGAGGCGGAGACAACGGCAGCCATCGAAGCTGTCGAGGCAGCGGAGCGACAGCAGGACGAGGATGATGAAGAGGTACGGAAGGATAGTGATTCGATTGAGAACTGACGCTTTATCATGAGGACCCTAAACTAGGTAGAGTAGAGGAGAGAGCAGGGAAAAATCACTGGAAAGAAAGAGGGAGAGTCAAGGTAGATCAAGGATGGGACAATGGGAGATGGGAAGGGAATTCGGGGACATCTGCGTTCTAACTCTCTCGATTTCTTCGCCCTACTATTCCTGACAGTAAAAGGTTCTGTCCATGGAGCTCCATGGATAGGCACCTGGGCTCTTCTTTCTCTGCCTAACCAATCGAACGTCCCCAATTGCGAAGGATCAATAGATAAATAACCATTCCAACTCTTTAAAATATCAGACATATTGTAATTCATTGAGATGTATCAAAATGGAATTTGTCGATTCAGGACTCTGAAGAAGAGGAAGAGGACATGGAAGAAGAGAAGGGACCTCGACAGTATCCACTCAGAGAAAGAAGGGAGATTAAGGCGGTCGAGCGATTTGGCCAGCAGAATAGATCGAAAGAGAGAAATACGGTGGGATTACGGTAGAAGGAGATTGTTGATTGATTATTGATTTGCAGAGAATTGAGCGTCGCTCAGTGCGCAATCTCTCGCACAAACTGGAGCAGAGAATTGAGATGAGAAAGGCTCAGAGGGATTACAGGTGAGGGTTTCACGAGATCCATATATTTCGGCGCGGAAGATTGGTGACAATTCTTGTCCCATACCTTTTGAAGTAAATAAAATGAAACGATTTTGTTTAGACGTCGAGTGGCTCGCAGTGATTCGTCCTCGACGGATGCGACCGATGATGAAACCGGAGGATCGGGAACGAAGAAGTGATGAATTGATCTTTAGAGGGGGGGGGGATAGTGTTATGATCTTGTGGGTCCGCAACGTTGTTTCTTTTTTTTTCTGTTCTAGAACCTCTGCAAATTGTGCCTGGCTGCTTTATAGCAGAGATATAGATTTGATGCAACCTGAAAGTGCCGTTTTGTAATTCTAAAATGTCGGTTGAATATAGGGGAATTGTTGCAGCGGTTCTATGGAACTTATTGCATTTTGCAGTTTTCAACGTATATGATCCGTGAGACAAGGAAGCGGTTGGCACTGTAAATATTTGCTTGTGATCATTTTTCACAACTGTATTGATAGAGACGCTTAACATTGCATGACATATGAGCGTCGAATCGGTAATGCGCCTTGTTCTTGTAATTTTTTTTACAAAATTTTCTTCGTTTATTTGACTTTAAAAACTAGAAAGGGACGGAGAAAGGAAGTGACATTTAAATTATGAGGTGATAGCCCCATCCAATCCTCTCTATCCATTTCCAGACGTGGTTCGTCTCGTCGTGACGATGACGATGAGAGATTCGAGCAGAGAAAGGAGAAGAGCATGGCCAAGAGTAGACAAAGATTCCTTCCCATCAATATCAGTGGTACGGTACTTATGGCATATTGTAGTCCACATTGATCTTTGATCTTTAATATTCACGGCATACTGTAGTCGAGATTGATCTTTGATCTTTAACAATCATGGCATATTATTGTCCAGATTGATCTTTGATCTCTTGCAGCGAAGGAGCTCTCCACATCCTCTAACGTGGTCCGTGAGCGTCTTCGTCAGGCGGGCGCCAGCTGCTCGGATATCGATCCCATGTCCATTGACAACACCGTACTCTTCGACCAGGTACGGTAGTTGGTCATTATTTAATGACGCTAGAAAAAAAATTGGCGTGTTTCAAATGCAATCACATTTTGGTTTCAGGGAATATTTATATTCTATCGTTCTTTTCTTGCGTTGATATGATGGAGTTGGATCGAGAACAAAATATTGTAGATTAGAGTTTCATAATCATTACATTACTTGTTAATTGTTTTTCGATTCCGTGCGGTCTCATGGTATACAAATAATTAATAATTGCAGGTGGGTGGTCTGGACGCGCATCTGCAGACACTGAAGGAGGTCGTGCTCTTCCCGATGCTCTACCCGGAGATATTTGATCGATTCAAGATCAATCCTCCCAAGGGATGCATATTCTATGGACCACCCGGTGAGTTGGGGCTACGAGGGGAGAGTGTAAGGAGGGGGAACTGCGGGCGCGATAGATAGTGTTTTACTTCTCCGAATAAAAATGTACTTCCGATCAAACCAAAAAAAACCTGTGTTTAAAATGCTCAACAAACACATAGCGAGCGTTCGTCAAACGCCAGCTACGAGTGGAATGGAAAAATAATATTTCGATATTCATAATTTACTATGTTTGCAGGAACGGGCAAAACTCTGGTGGCGAGAGCGCTCGCGAACGAGTGTGCCAAGGGAGCCAAGAAGGTGAACTTTTTTTTTGTTGTTACCATTCCAACTCGTACCTTTCGTGTTTCAGGTGGCATTCTTCATGCGCAAGGGCGCTGACTGCCTCTCCAAGTGGGTCGGCGAATCGGAGCGACAACTGAGGTATCGAAGATATTTGATTTGTCCTAGCTTTGTGTCTAGACCATGTGTGAGCGTTGTGTTTCACAGATGCAATTTACACAAGAGCGGATGATTCGCTCAATAGCTTTCGATGATGTTGTCCCTAATAGTTAACTAAATACAGATTGCTTACGGTATCTTATGGTAGTTTAGTATTGATTCGCTTTCAGACTGCTATTCGATCAAGCGTATGCGATGCGTCCCTCGATCATCTTCTTCGATGAGGTCAGTTTGTGATAGGATCGGAGTACTGTAGTTACCGTAACCCTCTTCCCATTCAGATCGATGGCCTTGCGCCGGTTCGCTCCTCTCGACAGGATCAGATCCACGCTAGTATCGTCTCCACTCTACTCGCACTTATGGATGGGCTGGACTCGAGAGGAGAGGTGAGTCAATATCTTGGCGAAGTCGTGTTTCACGGGTTGCACTTGAGTTGGTGCGCTGCCATCAGCTGATATTGTCCTTGTTCTTTTCCTAGACAATAAAAGTTGCACTGTTGTGCGTTACTGACAACTTGGTGAACTCGCGTTTCACCCTTTATACTTGTTAGGTTGTGCAGTCTTCGACTGATTTAGTTCAATGAGGCGTGAATGCTATACTAGTCCTACTGATATTTGATTGCTATGACAACTTCTCTCATCAGGTGGTGGTAATCGGTGCGACGAATCGTCTGGACACAATCGATCCTGCCCTCCGTCGACCGGGTCGATTCGATCGAGAACTCAAGTTCTCCCTCCCCGATGCGAGTGCCCGAAGGGACATTCTCGAGATTCACACCAAGGAGTACGGTTGTTCCTGTTTATTGAGAGTACGGTAGCCGAATCGGATACGAAAATGAGTAATATCGATTTTCTTGAGATGGGGCGGATGCAAGCCGGCGCCCGAGGTGATCGAGTGGCTGGCCGACGGGTCGTCGGGATACTGCGGAGCCGACCTTAAGTGTGTTTGTAGTTTGATCAGGATAGTCTTTGTAGTCTGTAGTCTGATCTCCTCCCTCACTAATCCCTCAACCTTGAGGTTCCTGTGCACGGAGGCTGTGCTGATCGCGCTCCGCGAGCGCTACCCGCACATCTACATGAGCAGCGAGCGACTGCTCCTCGATCCCAATCAAGTGAGTGTAGTTTGATCTTTGATCTTTGTACTTTGATCACACCTTTGCCCTCCTCAGGTGGTCATCGAGCAGCGCCATCTGCAGGACGCGATGAGACGAATCACACCCGCCTCGAGAAGAGGTGAGTGTGTAGTTTGATCTTTGATCTTCGTAGTTTGATCTTGATCGATCTATTTCAAGATCTCTCCATTCCGTGCCGTCCGATGGAGCCGCGCACGCAGCTCATCCTGAGACGAACCCTCGACCAGCTGATGAACACCCGCATCCCGGCTGGATATCGGTCGGTTACTGTAATTTGTAGTATGTATTACTGTACACGGAAGTTGTAGTTTGTAGTCTGATCTCCCTCCCCAATTGCAGTCAGTCATCGGGCGCATCTCAGAACGGCATCGGTTCCTCTCAATTGGAGAAGGTGGTCAAGGCACTGGAGAGTGCGCCCGTTGTGCCTGCTGGTAAGGAGTTATTATTATTGTGCATTCGAGGGCAGCATTGATGGGCAATTTAGAGTTAGGAAGGTAATGTAACCATGAAACCGAAATGTGCAATTGCGGAAAAAGTGCGAATTGGATTTTTGATTTTGAGTATTGCGATTCGCCTTTTTATTGCTAAATCGTCTAACCCTTTTCGAATATGGCGCCACTGCAACTAGGAAGTAAGTGTTCGTGATATTGTTTTTGTGTGGTCGCTATCAGCTCGTCCCAATATTAGTTCAAGGTGCATAAAATTTTTGAAATGTAACCGGGGCTTGAATACCCATAGTATTTCCTTCTCTCCCATCCTGCCTAACCTCCCTCCCACTTCCAGTTCGTCTCCTCCTCACGGGTAAATCTCTTCGTCCGGATACGGGTCAATCGTCGTTCCTCCTTCCCGCTCTCCTCTCCAAACTCGACCATCTCCCCATCTTCTCACTCGCTGTGGGCAAGCTCTTCGCCGATGGCAGACCGGAGGTAAGGACTATTCGTGATATTATGGATCAAGATTTGCGTATTTCTACAAGATAGGTGTAGCCAAGTAAGAAGATAGGTGTAGCCAGGATGAAGCACCCAGAACATAGGTTTGGAATATTCATTTCCCGTTTGAGGTTATATTTATTGTATAAGGAGGCGCTCAAAAAGGAATCGTTCTCTAAATGTTCTAGTGCTACAAGTAGCACACCTGAATCGCAAAAGTGCCTTTGACTTTTCTTCTATGTTTGGTACTGACTAGTATTTCTACACGACTAAATGTAAGCCATCTCGCTGACTGACAAACCATTTAACAGTTCTAAGCTCCTCCCATTTCCAGGAAACCCTCGCTCAGACGATGCAATCGGCCCTTCGTGCAGCAGCCTCCACTCCCGCTATCCTTCTCCTGCCGAACATCGACCAGTGGTACGCTGTCGTGCCCCCGAGCGTCAGCCATATGGTCAGTGGGGAGGGGGAGGGAGCACAGTAGAAGGAGTACTGTAGTTGGGGGTGAAGGGAATTGACATGTAGAAACCCCATATGGGAAGGAGTTGGAAATTTATATTTATCACTAGTATAGACCGTCTAATCACCAGCAGTTCAGTCTGTCAGCCTAAGTAGTATGGCTGAAACGTCAGTGTGCTACCTGTTGATCGTTATTCTTCGTTTCTATAGTTGGTAGTAGGATAATAATTTTCTTTGTAACCTCTTCGTGGCTGAGATTGTTTGTGACGTAGGGCATTCCTAATAGTAGTATCATGGATACGCTAATGTCGCACATTTTGTCGATCAGCTGTTTGACGATATTTTTTATCTTCTTCTCCCCCCCCCCTTGCCTACTGTGATAGTCAGGTCTGGAGACCTAAATTGCGATGGCGAGATGATTATCGATAAATGATTATGATGATTATTATGATTATGACTGTGATAGAGATTGTGTCCATTATAGTTGGCGACGGCGCTCGACAATCTCACGGGCTTCACATCTTTGCTCCTTCTGGCGACGTGCGATGGAACACTCGAGGGAGCGGGAAGAGAGACACCCGCACTCAAGGCACTATTCAGAACCGCCAATGCATTTGAGGTCAGTGTTCGGTCTTATGTGAGAAGGATGAAGCTCGAGCTCGAAGGCTCGGAAATTGTATTTTTTAATTTAATATGGATCCGGGATTCTATCATTGTTCTGCTCAAGTTGATGCATTTGTGATAGTGGTGTAGCCCTACTACTCCGGGCAATTGATATGACAGCTGAATATTGATATTGTTTTTTACCAAAAGATGATTTGCAAGTAACATTATTGCACGCCATATGACGCATATGCCCGAGCATTGCATCCTGCAAACACCGGGTGGTTCCTGACGAATATTTTCGAAAGTGCCTCTTCCACATAACATTTTGTTGCCTAGTTGAAGAGGAATAGGGTTCACTGATTTTATCCTGGAGTTATCAGTGATAACTTATCATCATCATCTTCAGGTGCCGGTTCCCTCAGACGACGAGCGTCGTGACTACATGGAGTACATCACGAAACCCGCTCTCGTACCACCCAAGAAGTTCAATCGTGAGTTGCTTAGCGATTGTTTATTCAAAACATGGGCGGTATAGCCTCACGCATAGGTCGCTGAAAGAAATAGACTGAAAAAGAGCGAGAAAAATGCCTTACACCTTCACCAATGAGTATTTAAAGTACAATAATTAATTTGAATATCGACGAGTTAAGCCCTTTGCAGCCTCCGCCTACCCCGCACCTCCCGTTGCCACAGCGGACGAGGTCGCTCCCCGTAAGCTCTCCGATAGAGAGATCACCGGTGAGAAGGCCGTTTCACTCATTGGACTAGTTCCCGAGCATTCTCATTGTGGCCGATATGCGTTACTCACAGAGTTAAAAAAACTCGATTCAGAGCTGAAGAAGCTGTACGAGGGACAGGAGCGAGAGTTCCGCATCTTCCTACGAGACATACTAGGTGAGCCGGGTTTATCCCCCCCCCCATTGCGGCAAATCTGCCCGTTATGTACTTGGATACTTGGTGTTTCACAAGCATCATTTGTGGGCTGGGAATGATCAGATGTTATTCGTGGCAGAGCTTCAGGTTTATAAATATCCAATAACAAGTAATAGTTGCTCCCGTTATGTCTTTTTTCGCTGCTTACTGTTGATGTTTCACAATGATCACTGTGGGCTAGGAATGAGCAGAATTAATTGTTGCTTCTCTTTTCCGTTTATATATCATAATTCTCAGCTCGTCTGATGCGCGATCGCCGCTTCCACATCTTCAACAATCCCGTGGAGGTTGGGGATTATTCATATTTATTTTCGAAAATCGATATTTAATATTTCAATTCAATTTTTTATCCACCAAATAAAAGGGAAATATAATATCTTCGAAAATTTTCACTAATTGTCTCTTAGGAGGACGACGCGCCCGACTACTACGAGCACATCAAACAGCCGATGTGCATGAGTGATATGATGGGCAAGATCGATTCGAGGTACGGTAGGATGGGGATACGGTAATCAGGGTGGGGGAAGGGTTACGGTAGTCAGGGAAGGGTTACGGTAGTCAGGGAAGGGAAGGGGCTACGGTAGATGGATGAGGGGTGCGGTAGGATGGGACGAGAAGGGGTTACGGTAGAAGAGGGATGGATACGGTAGTCAGTTATCGATTGATTGTGCAGGGTGTACCGTAGCCCGGAGCAGTTCGTCGAGGACATCAATCTCATCATGCGCAACGCCCTCGAGTACAATCCGCCAAGTGCTGAGGGTATGCATTTTGGGAACTTTCGTTATGAATTGGACCAGCATTATATAGGCTTCTTGAAGCAAGTTAGGTCGATGAACGATGTGCGGTTTCAATGTGTACTTTATTGGAGGGTAAATACAATAACTTGTCTAAATTGTATTCGAAATCGCACAAGTGAAGTTGCGGTTTCGGAGTTTGACCTTGTTCGTTGTGGTTGGGTAGCTTTCGATAGCTTCCCGTTCCAACCAAAATAATCCGATCATTTCAATTTTGCACACTGTTATTATTATTTCCAATTACCTAATTGTATTCCCCTACAGGTCGCGTGATTCGTCACAACGCGGTCGCCCTACGGGACATGTGCGACGCCCTCCTCGACATGGAACTCGACGAGAAGTTTGTCGAGAAGATGCAGGTACGGTAGGGAGGGGGAGTGATGGGGATCACGAACAGACTTCAAATGCGAGGGTCGGTGAAATGAGATTACGATATACCCTCTTCCCCTCAGGAATCGGCTCGCCTGCTGAAGGAGGCGGGCATAAAGCTGAAGGTGAAGCCACTGCCCTTCGAGAAGACCATGCCCCAGAAGTGAGTGAAGGGGGAGAGGGAGGGGGTGATATTTGGGAGTCAGTGGTGTTATTATATTTTGATGATTTCGCCGATTGTGCTAATCTGGATGGTTCAATAATACACTCATACTATGGTCGTATAGCTCGGAACAATCAATTTTTCATCTTTTGCTAGTTTTATGTTTCGCACCCGCCAGCTTCTTGCTGCGCTAGAAATATAGAAATATTGAAGAAATACGCTAGAAGTTGATACAAACCAGAAAAGCGGTAATGGTCGCCGTATCATCGATTTAAATCAATTTGTTTTTGTGTTGCGCACTTGCATGTTTTGTGCTACGCTTGTTTCATACGGATTGTGCAGCACCGGATGGTTCGATGATTCTTGGATTGAGGAGTAAAAAACAATGTATTTTTTTGAATGAATGTGAAATTTTGAATGAATGTGATAATTTCGCACCTGTCAACTTTCAGCTGCGCATGAGTTATTAGGTTGAACTTGGGCGTAGATGATTGATTATTTGGGTGTATACATACGTTAGCAACATACAAAATATCAGTATATTGCAGATTCACTCGCAGCGCTGCAGCTGCCGGTTTCGTGAACGATGTGGAGGAAGAGGAGGAAGGAGTGAAGAAGGAGGAAGGAGGAGGAGAGGCAGAGGAGGATGAGAGTGGAGGAGAGGAGGTAAGGGGTAAAGATAAATGCACCATTGATGGTTCAGTTGGGAGTGCCTTATCTCTTCTTCGGACCTACTTAACAGCGTGATCTAATTACAATCTAGGGGGGGGGTAGCAATCGATTCACATATTGTTGTTATACGGGTAATAACGAATCGTTCTGCAGGAGATGGATCACGACGGTCCATCGACGAGCGCCGCAGTGGCCACTCCCAAGACGCCTGTCAACAGGTACGGTAGCCGGATATCAATCGATTGATCAGTTGTCGATAGCTAGCCTACCGTACCCCACAACATAATTCTATTTGCAGAAAGAAGCCTCGCCGTCGCTCGGGCACATACAGTCTGACCAAGCGTCGTTCGAGCGGCAAGAAGACGGAAAGAGCCAGGTGTTTGTTTTTCCGTTCCGACGTTTCGTGGATTCCGACCTGAAAGTGGGCGGAGCTTAACGGGTTAACTTGTCAGAAGTCGCTCGAAGACGCCCGAGGAGGATGAGGAGAGGAAGAAGGCGGTCGCAGTGGCTGCAGCTGCTGCACTCGATGAGGCTGCAGAGTCCATGGACTCCATTGGTTAGTTAGCGGAGGGGAGGGGGGATAGGGGGATGTGATGATAGTTGGTTGTGAGAACAGGTGCATCCGAGTTGCAAAGGATTGCCTAGTCGGGAAGGGAAGGATGAGAATTGATTGTTGGTGACTGTTTAGGTTAGGAAAAATATTACTGCTTGCTAACAGGACATGACTTCATGTAGCGATGATGAACAAGGCTGATTTATGGTTCAGAGAGTTGCCTAAATAGAAGATATCGGTTAGACAGTGATAGTATTGCTGTTGGATATCAAATACCCATTTATTCGACGATATTAATGTGTCTGTCGCTCCTTCAGATGGTTCATCTCGCGGTCGTGCGTCGGACGAGTCGGCCTCGGGTGAGGAGAGGAAGAGCAGCAGAGAGGAAATGAGGAGGTCAGAGGGAGGATAGAAGTGGGGAAGGGGCGTGGTAGGATTGGAAATTGAGCCTGGCCGATACGAGCAGTGGACGGTGGATGAATTGAGAGAGGATGAACGCCTACAATTCCAGACAGTTAGCCACTTTTACAACTAGAATGCGAACGATTCAGTACAGAATGTCTTTCCAGCTTCCTGGGTAGCAATCAGGTTTTTTTGTAGTTATCGATCTTGTTCCACGCGTATTGTTGATGCGAAGAATCGGTTAATTGAGAGATGAGACATACCTGTAATTCATGACGATTATTCATCAAATCAAAGCAGACTATCTTGCAGCTCCCTAAGCGGTGCGGCCTCATCTGCAGCCGGCGGCTCGTCCGGTCTCCGATCGGATAGAGAGACCGGAGGACTGTCGTCCCAGACGAGTCGTTCACCTGAGAAGAGTGGAGAGGAGGGAGAGGGAGGAAAGGAGAAGGAGATGGAGGAAGAGGAAGATGTGTTCAAGATTGATGAGAAGAAGATGAAGGAAGTAGTAGAGAAGGTGGGTTATACTATTTCATTATCATCAGAGATCATAAAATATATGGTGATATGATAGTATCCGTAGGAAAATGTGTGGAGGTGGGGGGAGGGTGGGGTGACTGGAAGATTGAAAGGACCAGGAGGGTTGGGGACGCAGAGGGAGGGGGGTAGTCAAGTGGGGAATGGACTACGATGATCTTACCGACAATTTGTTCTTAGATAAAATTATTATTGGATTAACCAGGGAGGTAAAAGATTCAGAGGATTATCATGTTGTTGAACATTGATTGATGCTGATGTCACTGTTGTAATTAATCTGAATACACACCCTCCCCTATTGTAGTGCACCTCTCTGACTCGTCTCTGGCCGGCGCCGGAATTGGAACGACTCGCGGCTGCACTTATTCACGAGATTGATCTCATGAGGGAGTGGTCAGTTGATTACGATGTTATGTATGGGAAAACGGATTGATTCCCTAGTGAAGTTGTTGCTGTTCCGTGTTTTTTGAGGCCTTTTGTTAGTAAACTATGTACTTAAAATATAAAATGAATAGCGTCCGGGTGAACCATGTGGAGTATATCCTCTTGGAAGAGGTATCTTGTATGATCTTTTGAACATGGGTAATCAAATAATTTCAGCTGGGACCGTCACAGCCTTCCCGATGCACTGCTGCAAATTGCCGAGGAATGGCATTATGAGGACGAGTGATCTTTGATCTCTGATCCAGAGCTTGATCTTTGATCTGTTGTCTCTCTTTTATCTGTTGTCTCATCTTGGTGCTTTCATGTTTCGCCTTTCACATATACTTACAAATTTACCACTACTCTGTACACCTGCCCATATACTCGTAACAAGTAATCTCTATTCAGCCACATAACCATGTCCCTCCGAGTATGCATCATTTCTTGCTTTGACCCATCGATATACGAGCTACCGTAATCCCAGCTGCTAATGTTCTTCCTACCTTGAAACGTGTCGTAGGAAATGGTTACAGCCCGATATTGATAGGTCGAAATATAATATCTATATTTTTTTAGTAACGTTTTAATTTATTCTGTGCCTTATGCACACTTTTGTACCATCCTTGACTAAACCATTTGCTCACTACCATTAGTCTTGATTGTCAATGCATAAAGTTGATAGTTTCATTGCAACGACCTCCATGTTCAATCGATTTTTTCCGTTCATGAACGGTCGCTCTTGCACCAAGTTTATATCAAATTTCGATCTACTTTGGGTCAAAATGCGCAGGGACCGCTGGGGACCGTCCGGGACCGTCCGGGACGGCCCGTGTTCATTGAGGAAAAGGCCAAGACTGTAGGATAGAAAGAAAAGAAGGGTAGATGACAGATGGATTTATCATCAGATGGAGACGTTTCAAGCCGTTCAGCTCATCGTCAGTCAATAGGAATAACACATGAAATGAAGTAATGTTAGGAGATATAAGGCTCGTTCTCGGTCAGTAGTAAATTGAATTTAACCCGCTTCAAATGATTGACTTTCACTAATCTGTTTTCAATCCAATATTAAAAATAGTCATTACACATGTTGGTTCAACATAAATAACGTTGTATTGTCTCACTTCAGCTCTGTCTCTATAGGCCCTACGTGCTGATGTTCATTTTAATTTTTCAAAGCCAAGAATTTATTGATCTTTTTGAAACTTGATAAATACCGTTTTCAACTGAGACATGCTCGCAATTACGGGCTAATTGAGCAGGGGGAATCTCGCGTTTGATAAATGTGAAGAATTATGAAAATTGTAACACATTCTCTCATAGTGAGTACTATTTGGATAGAATAACGATTACGAATTCTTCTCATTTCAAACATGCACAGGTTGTGAAGGGGGAGAGAGAAGTCATCGTTGCTTGGAAGCAAATGCACTCGAGGAGGAAAGTCAATTCTTTCTTTCTTCCAACCTCCTTCTTCTTTCTTTCTTTGAGATATCTTTCAAATGTTCGCTGGAAATTTCTTGAATTCGACGCTAGATTTTTTTTCTCTTTTTAGAATAAAAAAATAGGATGTCTAACGTTACCGGACTGGAATTGCCTCTCGCGACTCTCAACATTGAGGTATCGTTTCTTTTCGAAAACTATGTGTGTTTTTATTTGAAGAAAAATGTTTTTTGCTCCAAATCCTAAAATTTTGCGTAGAATTAAAAAAAAATTTCAGGATGACTTCTCTCGCTTGCCAGATGTAGTGCTCCTTGAGATCGCAAAAGAACTAACGAGGTTTGTCCATAAATCACGAGATTTTTTGACTAGTATTTGCAAATGGGTAATTTCTTCACAGAGATTCTCTGGATTGTCTAAAGCTGGTGAATCGAAGAATGCGGAAGATCACTCTGCTTCCGGAGATTCAAAGAATCAAGAGAACGGCCGAACTCTATACTTTTCAAGTACGTTTTTTTCAATTGAATCTGCTTAAAATAATTGAGTTTCATTAAAGGAGGCGTATCATGAAAAATCAGTTCATGCTCTTGAGATCATGATCCGATTGGAATCCAGAACGATATTAGAAAGCCGAAGTTTGAAAGTTGTACGTCCACTCTGGGACAAGATATCCCCGTCCAAAGTATCAGGAAAGAACAGGGAAAACCCCGCGAAAATTCAAAAATTTTACGCAGCGCTAATGGGGAGGAAGGGAAGGTAGATCAAGAAGGATAGATCGAAAGGTCATCGTTGTCTCGCCCATTATTGATTGACTAGAAAGGGATTTTTCTTTGTTCCCGCAGGTTCTTCCCATCGACAAAAACTGATCTACTCCTTGGCGATTTGCCAAAAGAACCTTGGCAATTTTCCAAAATATTGCAAGGCTCGGCATATCGTTGTAAGAGTCGCAACATTTGAATTTCAAAAGTTCATGATACGCCTCCTTTAATCTGTTTTCTATTGAAATTACTGATATTTGCAGACAGTAAGGGCCCACGCCTTCTGCCTTCAAACAATTGTTCTGAGATATGAAAATGGACTCTCAACCACCATAGTTCCTCGGAATTTCTTCTATTACTTCAATCGAGAAACAAGTCATTTCGAAAAGAAGGAAACTAACAATAACAATTGGGTAAAGTTATTTATGGAGTCTTTGAGTAGGGGCCACAACATAGATAGCCGAATTCAAACCATGAGGTCAAATGCGTTTTCAAACTATCTCTTGTGGTCCCAATAACATCATACATTTGGCCGTTTGTTGCTATCTTGTCTCTGAGCCGCGCTAGAGCCCGAGAAGTGCGCGCGCAACCCTCTGGGGGAGAGGAGGGAAAGGCGAGACGAGAGGGAAAGGGGGCGGAGCCTAATTAGCGTGTGTCTCTCTCCCTCCCCCCGCCCTGTTGCTCGCCTCTCCCCGCGCAAAAAACACAAGCGGGGGGAAGCATGCTAAAAATCCAATTTTTTCTCTAAAAATCCTAAAATATTCAGTTTAGTCAGAAAATCGATATCCCAAGAGAAAATTCAAACTCGAACCCATAGAAACAGCCAATTCCCTACTTTTAAGTCCAATTTTGATCTAATTAGTGATGATATTCAATCTTCGGATAGTGCTCGATCGATTGGGAATGGTAAGAGCTATCCATCGCGCTATCAAACGTCCGATTTGGTTTAGAATGAGCTTTGTGTTTTTGTTTTCTCGCTTTTTGGCTAAATCATGTCAGAACAAAGTGGGCGGGGCTTGTGGTCCCTATCTTTGAGAGTTAATTATATTCATTCAGCTGAAGAATCCTTGGGGAAACAAGACGAATAAATTCCGGGAAGAATCCATTCCTAATCAGTTTCTGCCTGCTCTTGAATATCTTCTACGGTCGCATAAACTGAAAGGAATCACAATACATGGGGTAGTAGATTCAAAGACCAAGTTAAATATGTATTATCTCGTTCCAGATAAAAGTAGACATGCAATTGATGAACCTTCTCGAATTTGTTGACCTCGCGGCACTGGAATTTCTTGCAATAAAAAATTGCCCCCTCGACGTTCATTCGACGATGGAAATGTGTAAAAAGTGAGATGTTCTTCGTTACTCACGACCTTCAGATAATTTAAGCAGAAACAACTTCATTTATTCCACCGTAATCTTAATTTTCAGATTCCAGCAGATCTTACAATCAACGAAATTGCGACGTTTCGATGTATTCGAACTATTGTACCCCGCAAGTTTCGGAAAGGTCGTATTTACGACTCAACTGAGTTTGAAGATCATCCATCTTAGAGTAATTAAAATGTATGTTCAAAATTACTTTCAAGATTCAGACTTCTTGTTTCTATCCATCGAAGGATTTCATTCCGGTCCTTGGACAATTTGAAACAATCTACATGGAGGGGCTGGTTATGGAAGGAGATTGGGCACTCGAGGCAGTCAGAGTGAGTTGTCGATGACTGATCAACCTTTTCTAGAGAGAACAAAAGGAATAAAGATGTCGCGTTATCGATATCTGATTTTTAAAAAAAATTCTAAAGATCTCAGGCTATTCATTGAGATTCGAATGGGAATAAACATGCGCGGAAGGTGGTTGATCTCAATCAAAAACCTTTTCACTGACCATGGATTTGAAGAAAAAATCGCCAGGAATTTTGAAGTGAGTTTTTTTTAAATATTGAATTCTATATCACAGCCAAATTGTCAGCCAAATTTTAAGGTTCACGACGGTCAAGCGGATCGATGCTTCACTAATCCAAGAAATAAAATGAAAGCGGAGTGTAATGTTATCAGTGGAAGCATTGCCGATTTGTTCTATGTTCACTTTTATCCTCAATAAACAATCACGTAAGAGTATGCAGTGCGAAGATCGAGATAACTCGTTCGTTCATGGCTAAACGATTACGACATAGCAACGTTGCAATGGTAGGGAGAGGGTTGCAACGTTGCAACTCGTAGCAACGTTGCTACCTCTCTAGGGAATGGCAGACGAGAGAGCGTGCGAAAACGAGAGGGTCTTCCGTTCTCTCTTTGCAACGTTGCTACGATCGTAGCAACGTTGCTACCCTCCCCCTACCCTCGCCTCTCCGTTGCAACGTTGCTACCTAGGGAAGCGCTATTGCAACGTTGCAAACACCGAAATGCCAACCCTAGTTCATGGCAGTACAATGTTCATGGATAAAAGAAATATTTGGAATGATTCATTTCTCTCCATATGAGAAATTGCGCTGTTTTCCAACCCTCCTCACACTCGCCCACACGAAAGTAAAACAAATAATCGTATAAAGCCTTCCTTCACTGATCTCGAGCCCATCACATTCTTCTCTCCAACAATGCGATTCTTCATCGTTCTCTTCTGTCTTGTCGTTTCAACAGTGCAATATTGTTGCCCAGTCCATCACATCTCTTGGTGGGGGTGGGGTACGTTTTTTTTACAATCTGATTGTGAATCGTGTATTCATAGAGCAAGAAAAAAAAGTATTTTTCTCGAAATAGTTTAGCCCGAGTTGAGAATTATCTATTAGGCTTTATATTTGAGTCCTCCGGAGGCCCCTGCCAAAATTCTAATGATAGAATCTTCTTTGCTTTTATTTGTTTGCTATTTTTTTAAAGCGGTACGAAGGTTCAACATTTTTGCTACGTGTCCGGGTTTCATCGCATAATCAATTCCACATGCGTGAATGATGGGATGAGGAACGATTGAAACATATTCGTTTCGCGCCTTTCACTCCTTGTAAAGTTGTCCGCAAAAGCTCATTTTAGTTGCCTGAACTTGTGCACTTCCAGTTGATGAGTTGATCAGATTGATCGCATAATTAGCGCAGAAATAGACACATTCCGTGTGTATCTCTCAAATTGGCAGAAAAAGCGAACGGACGACGTATATATTGACGACTTCTCCTAGAAGGGAGCGACGCAGACGAGTCCACATTTCAAGCTCAGATTTGGTTAATTTTGAATGTGTACGGACACACCGAAATCAAAAAGGCTCTATTCAAAATCTCTGTTTTCATATTGTTCACGTTTATCAATTTATTTTGCAGTTCGCTTCTTTGATAATCTTCATTTCATTTAATTTTTTATTCGCTCCACCGAGAGAGAAAAGGCACCAGAAATCATACAGAAAGGAGAGGGGAAGAAGAATTTACTATACTCGGAAAATTAGAAACAAATTTACAAGATTTACACATTCAGCCATTACTTGGTGGAGCTTGTGAATGGTGCGCTTACAAAAGAGGAAAAGGGGGGGAGAGTCTTAAGAAAGGGGGCGGGCCGGATGGAAAGCTCGAGTATCGACTAGACAAGCAAACTGGATACTATACTCGAAGTGATCCATCTAACGGGTCGAAATGGGCTAGACTCTATCATTAATTGGCTACATCTTGACAAAATTATCTATAGACGATACAAGTTAGGGGAACTAAATCTCTCGTTACTGCTGAGCAAATCTTTACCATCGGGCTGAATGATTACACTGGGGAGGAAAAAATATCCGCGTAAAAACAAAGGGAAAATATGGGGTGAAACGGGGTGAAATTGGAGAGTGCCCAGCAAGAAAATGATACAAAAGGAGTATTTTTGATATCACGCGGAATATTGGAAGAAGAAAAACAGAAAACGATACACGATTCATTGAGCAAACGATGTAAAACTAGACAGATACGTTGCAGAAATACCTAAGGGTCGAGAAAAGGAAGGGAGGGGAGGGAAGGGGTCAAACAAGGTGGGTGAAAAACAGTAAAATGAAGTGAAATAGCGGCAGAAGGTGACGTCATGGGATGGTGTGGTTACTGTAATCCAGGTGGAATTCGTCGACTGAAGTTACACGAAGTAACGCATTTCTACACTAAGAATCGCACTGCGAGGCGTCCCAATTCCTCGCAGAACTAGCTCAGCTAAGCATGCGCTCGTCGATTTTGCGACAGGCGACGTTTGCCATTGCTGCACTACACCACGGCACGCGGCGCACCAGATCTAAATCACACACAAGATGTCCCGATCTCGTGTGGATCCACAGTGCGCCCAGTGGGCGGTGTAGGTCCCGTAGCAGCAAAGGAGGGGTTACGGTAGGGGTGACGTCGATATTGATTATGATAGGTAGGGGGAGTATATGGTAGAAAGGGATGGTGCAGGGTACGGTAGATAAGATATTCGATCGAATCAATCGATATTTTACTGAACGAGAAGAGAGGCGGCGAATTTGGCAATAGCTTTCTTCTCCTTGATCACTTTCACAACGTAAACGCCCGCATCCGAATCATCGACACTCTGAAAATTTCGAATTTTGAATTTCCCGCCTCGAACCGCGAAATTATACCTTGAAATCGAGCTTGAATGTGTTGCCCTGCTTGACCGATTTGACGCGATCCGACTTCTCCAGTTTTTCCGATCCTGAATTGTTATGGTTCATTGCCTGATCAGGGTCTTGACACTATACAAAAAGGATACTGTAGTCGGGTAGTGTAACGTACCCTTGTACCACTGTACGGTATACGGTTCGGCGTCACTCAATTCAAGGGCGAGTTTGGCAGTTCCTCCGACTGGCGCTGAGGCGCACATGGGTAACCTCACGATCGGAGGATCAGATGATCCTGAATTTTATGAGTCAAAGATTAAACCCGATTTCAAGTCAAACAATGACGATCTAAATGTTTTCATTGAGTTATGTTTCAGCCGCTATACCTGTTGTTCATCAACCACACGATTTAGTTATGTAATATGATGTTGTGGAAAAAACGTATTTCATTAGAGCTTGAGAAAGTGTGTGAAATGAAGAGACGTTGGTTCATATTTCGATCTGTAAATATCCAATCATCGACATACCGATAACGAGTGAAACGAGGGCGGAAATCGTCGCGGCTCCAGGAGCGGACAATTCGATGCTGTACATTCCCGCGTCGTCAGCGGTCGCCGAATCGATCTGGAAAGACCAGAGATCAAAGATCAAAGATCACCCAAGACATACCGTGACGGTGTGTGTTCGGCCGTCGGCAGAGGCGGATACTCGCGATGGGTCGACCTGAGAAAGATCAAAGATCAGACTTGCAAAGAATATTTGAATCTTACAGCTTTGCCATTTCTTGTCCATGAAGCTTCGACCGATGAGCCAGAAGCCAATTCGCATTCGAGAGTCGCTGAGGATCCTGCAGAGATCAAAGATCAGATGAGGTCAGAGATCAAAGATCACTCGCCTTCCTCGACGACGACTCCCTCGAGGTGTCGGGCGAATCGCAGGTCGTCACTGCCGCCGTTCACCTGAATCAGGAAATGAAGATACGGTAGGATACTGTATTCGACGGGTTACGGTAGCTCCTCTCTTACCATGACATTTCCATTGGCTGTAATCTTTCCGTTTCCGTTAGGGTGCGTTGAGCCGCCGCTGACCGATAGCTTGGCCTAAATACAATCAGTTGGCGATTGAAGTCCCTTGTGCTACCGTACCTTGGCGGTGTCTTGGCCGGACGAATTGGAAGCGCGACAGGAGTATTCGCCGGCGTCCGATGGCTCGGCCTCCGCTATCCGAAGAGTGGCGCGTCCCGACGAGAAACTGCAATAGGGTTACGGTAGTATATTTTAGAAAAAAAATGGTTATTTTTGCATTACGCTAACAATTGTGAAAATTTACGGTGCGAAATTCAAATATCAAACCTGCTCGAGTATCGCGAGTCGGCGGCGGATAGTCGTTCGCCGTTGTGCAGCCACTCGACGAGTGGTTCCGGCGAACCGGAGATCTGCATATTAGGAAATCAGTTAGCGATCGACAGGAAAGGATACCGTACCCTGCACTCGAATTTGGCCTCGTCTCCTGCGGTAACTGCAGCATCTGAGGGCGCTGATGAGAATGAGGGAGGGGAATCGGATGAAACGCGAGATGAAGTGAAGAGATCATCACGAACTTGCGAGACCTGAGAAACGAGAATGATGATAAGCTGCAAGAATTGATCTTTGATCTCACCGATCGGGTCATAATCGAATCGGTTTCCTCCAGTCTGTACGACGACCTCCTCTTACTGGAGATTTCAGTTGAGGACCGAGATCGTTCGACTTCGCCCAATTTGAGAGAGTCGTATACCTGATATTACCAATTGTTTGTCGAATATGTTTCAACTCCGCGATGTATTCTGAATTCAAGAATGAGTTCAATGTGTAAAAAGGTTGAAGATAAAGGTCATCTCGTTATTCTAGGCACTTGCGTCCTGCGGGGGAGTGATTATGAGGCCAATTCAGTCCCGAGGGCCTAATCTCTTCTTCGGACCTACTTTACTGCGTGATCTTGTCACTTCCAATTCCCCTTTCGGGCGCCTTGGTGGGGCGGAGGCGGAATCGGAATGGGTGCTGGATGAATACACCAAATTTTCACTATTCGAGAAATCTGGGAAACATGAAAACAGAAAGGTGTGTCACTGACCCTCCTCGGTCGGAAGCTGTTGATGGCGGGTAGCATGTTCTCGCCTCCTCGTCCCTGCACGGAGATCACACAGTCCGTAGAGTCCTGAATCGATACGGGGTTACGGTATCTCTTATTACAGTCCCCTTCAGTTACCGTATCCATTATCCTACCCTATCCTACAGTACAATTCGACTACAGTATCCAATCAATATCCTACCGTACCCCTCAACTACCATCAATATCTCCTACCGTACCCTTTATCTACCGTATCCAATGTCTACCGCACCTCTCCGAGTGAGTTTACGGCGACACAAGTGTACGTGCCAGCATCCTCGATTTTCGTGTTGAATATTTCCATGGTGGCCACGCCCGATCGGAAGGTGCACTGAATTTCAATTTTGAATTTGGCGCCCGAATTTCAAAAAAATCGAAAATGTAATGCAGACCTGCACGCGATCCGTGTCGACCGGCTGGCCGTTCTTGAGCCACTCCACCTGGAATTGAAGAGATTAGAGATCAAAGATCAAAGATCAGTCAACGTACCTTGGGCGTTGGATTGCCGGTGAGTGAGCAGATGAGCTTGCATTGATGGTTCTTCTGTATGAGTCGTGGTCGGAGGTGGAACGAGAATTTTGGTGGGCATTGCTCGTCGTCGAACTCGATCTGCAATGGAGAATATGCCAATTTTTATGTTCTGGCACGGTTCCAAGTCCCTCCATACCTTGGGTGGTTCGGGCAGTCTACTCCTGGCCATGGGTTCAACCGATGGCTCGGGTTTGAACTCGCGCTCCTTCAATCGAATCACACTCAGGAACACGACCTGAGATTATTTCGTTCCGCTAATATTCCCCCAATGCCGATCTGTATCGATACCTCTTCCCTGCTACCGTACGAATTGGAGGCGCGCACGATGTATTCGCCACGATCCTCGGCCTGGAATGAGGGAGATATCGTAACCCGTCGATGACTACCGTAATCAGATAATCCGTTGAAGACTCACCTTTACTCGATTGACCATGAGTGTGTAGTCCTTGTCCGCATACTTCTTCATGTACTTTGCACTCTGTTTCAATTCGCGCGAATCGCGATGCCACGTGATGATCGGTGGTGAGGCGGCTGAAAATCGTCGCCCTTCACTTTTTGCATTGTGTGCGCGCGACACGTAAAGGTCCCCCCGCACTCACCAATGACACGGCAGTGGAAGGTCGCCTGCTGACCTTCGTGCACTTCCGTCGAGTAGGGGCGGATGATGAATCTGGAAGGGGGCGGAGTTTGAGCCGATTGGTGCGCGATTGTCTCACCTCGGTTGTCCCTCAGTTCTGTCGAAGAATGCATCGTGCATTGAGTATTCGGTCGGGCGATGTTTGGCCAGTGAGGAGAAGTTGGAGATGCGACCGAGAGCCGGGTACGGTTCGGGCCATGCGTCCTAAACCGGGGTTTAGTTCAATTAGATTCGGTTCACACTGCCTTCTTTGCCATCTATAGCGGATATTCACGTAACTGATAATAATTTTTTTTATATTTGAACCCCACCGCTCACTGCTTTCTCAATTCGAGACCGCTTATTGCCGAAGAGTGAAACGTAACCAAATAACCGTAACCAATCTTTTGCCAATTTGTGCTGATTCAATGAATCTCAGGTCAAGATCAATGATCACATTCGAATAGGCACGGTTCATCATGTATCCTAAACCAACTGTTGCGGAAATTCAAGTTACTGATAATTTTTTTTTATAAAGAACGCACTGCACACTGCTCTTGTAACTCTAATCTGCTTATTGCAGCAGTGTGAAACACACCCAAATTCGCCATGAGTCAAGTTGCTTTAATGCTGATCTGCTGATCCCAGTCTAAAGATCAAACTCACGTATTTCTTCCTAATTCTGTCTCTGATGCCATGATAACTGCTAGACGGGATTCTCTTTCCATCTCCCTCATCTCCTCCTCCTTCAACTCTCTCGCCCACTCCCGCCAACCAAGGATGTTCCATCGCTTCATGGATCGACATGCGCGATCTGCGAATGAGGAATTGATCTTTGATCTTTGATCTTGATAGTCTTACGTGGGATCCAGTTGCAGCAGTTTCTTGATAAAGTCTCTTGCTTGTTCAGAGATGGACGAGAACGAGCTCTCATCGAAGGACCAATCTCCGGCCTTCACGTTCTTCAGCGTTTCCTCATCGGTTTCGCCTCCGAATGGAGAAAGACCGGACAGACTAAAGTTCAAAGATCAGAGTTGAACGGGTCAGAGCAAGGAACAAAAGATCAAACCACTGACAGCACGTAGGAAAGCACTCCGACACTCCACATGTCAGTGAAGAATCCGACACTCTTTCCGTTTGCGACTTCGGGAGCGGCGAATTCAGCAGTGCCAGTGGTCACCTGAAGAGAAGGGTGTGAAGAGATCAAAGATCAATAAGTTCTTAGATTCAGTCGATGATCATAGTGATTTTGTTAGATTGGTTTTATAGATTTTTCTAATCGAGAATTGACTGATTGTTACGCAACCAAATATTGCATTCATTGGTGCATCTAATGACTTTTGCAACTGCTCTAAGTACAATTGCTACTTCAATTCGAACAATTCGAAAAAAGCTCCAAAAATGACCTTGATGGCTTCCTTGGGGTCGAGATGGGCGGCCAATCCAAAGTCGATCAACTTCAGTTCATTGCTTCTCTTCGTCGTGAACATGATATTCTCCGGCTTCAATTATCGATTGATTCCCTACCCTGACTACCGTACTCACCTTGAGATCCAGATGCACGTAGTTCATCTCGTGCATGTGCTTCAGCGCCCGGCACACCTTAATCGGGACATGGTTACGGTAGTTCGTCGGGTCAGATTCGTTACTTGTCTGATGTAGTTGGCAGCATCGGCCTCAGTGGTGCGATTCGTCTCATCGGATACCTTCTCGAAGAGCTCGCCACCGGACATGCTGGAATACGGTAGGAGTTCGGTGGGTGAGATGGAATACGGTAGTCTGGTTCGTCGGGTCAAACTCACAATTCGTAGATCATGACCATCTCGTCATCGTCTTCATAGGCATCATGCAGATTGATCAGACCGGGATGACGAAGGGTCGACATGGTGTGGATCTCCTTCCTCACGGTCTCCTGTAGTACGATGAATAGTAAATGTCGCCGTGTCATTTTTGCATTGCGTGAGGCAAATTGGTAAACGTCGCCCTCACCTTGTCCTTCTCGTGCGGTGTGTTCACGAACTTGGCGGCGAAGGTGTTGCCGGTGGCGCGCTCGACGCAGCGATGCACCACGCCGAAGGCTCCACTGAACGGGAGGAAGGGTTACGGTAGTTCACTTGGTCAGGGCTGGTTCAGTGGGTCAGACTTACGTTCCGATTTCCTCGTGGATATCGTACTTATCGTAGACGGAATCGTGCTTGATATCCACCTGTTGAGGGTAGTACTGCTTCCAGATGTCGAACACTGAAAAGGAATACGGTAGTTCGATGGGTCAGATTATTGATTACGGTACTTCGCTATGTCAGACAATTACCGTAAGCATCGTAGTTATCGCTGGTTGCGCCCTTTCCATGGATGATCTTTCCCGTCTCATCAACGTCCAAATCTCCACGTCTTCGCCTTTTCGCGCCAGGAATCGCCACGGGAGCTGTAGGTTCGCAGGGTCTGGAAAGGGTACGGTAGTTCGGTGGGTCAGGCTTCCGATCGCTTTCACCTGCTCACGCCGTGCTTGTTCTCGGCAGAGACGCGGAACTCGAACGTCTGTCCGCCTCGGACGCCCTGAATAAGTCAGTTATCGATCCATCCCCGTGGTGTGACTACCGTATACCTCGACTGTCGTGTAGCAGTATCTCGTTCTCGCGCACTGCTTCCACGTGCCACCGCTCACGTCGCGCTTCTCGATCAGGTACCCGGTGACGAGCGAACCTGCGCGTGCGTGGTGTGATCATTAGTAAAGGTCGTCTGGTCAAAAATCGACTAAGATCGATATAATGGTAATCATCGCGCTCACCACCGTCGAGCATGGGCGGCTTCCATGAGAGGATGACTGCCTCTTCGAGAATATTCTCGACGAGAGGCGCACGAGGAGGCTCCGGTCGATCGGCTACCGTAACCGTCACCGAGCACGAATCCTGTCCGATCGAATTCTCAACGATGGCACGGTAGCTACCGTAATCCTCGCGAGTCGCGTTAGTGATCTTGAGCACGGCGAACCTTCAATGAGCGAGTGATACGATGCCTTCAGTAATGTCAGAGACATGATCGAGATGTGTTTCATTACGGCTACATTCGAATAGGGGTTCCATTTTGAACGATATTCGGTTCATGGCTTGTGTAAAATTAATAATAAAATCGATGGGCGAGGGGTTGGGTGGTCTACGTGTTATTTGGTAATTCCGTAAGCACAGAACGCACCTATCTCGCAATAGAAATGGCTATTCACTGTGAGCAACCGCCCAAAATATATGTTGAAATTGCACTCTTACTTGTTATCCTCGGTAGAGATGGAATACTTTCCACCACTCTCAATTCTCTCTCCGTCCTTCGTGAATCTGGCTGTCGCAGAGGGGAAAGCCTTGAAGGGAATGCGCAGTTCGAGCGTCTCGCCCTGAATATCGATTGATTACGGTAGGTTACGGAATCGGCACTTCTCTGTTTCTCGCAGAATATTCTCTCCCTATCATTCGTATTCCCTACCCCCTTCACATTCAGAGCGGTGGTACCCCGTTCCAAACAACGGAGAAGTTCCACGGTATCATCGATCTATAGTACCTTCTGTGCCTCGACTCCGCCGTGGTATCGGGGAGGGATGAATACTCGGGGCTTGGATTTAATCTGGAGTTGGCATCGGGTCGACTTGGATCCCTTCGAGTTGCTCGCACGACAAGTGTACTCATCAATGTCCTCCGATGAAAGATCGGAGATGATTAGCACCTGCAGAAATCATAGATCAGTCATAAATTACTTTTTCAACATGAAGAGATTGTTACAGTACAGAATGAGGATAGTTGTTCTACATTTGAAAGCCATATTTTTGAGACACTTTATTCATACCTGAGATTCTCCCTTGTTGAGCAGAGTGTACTTGCTGGTGTCCACAAGTTCCTTGGTTCCCTTGAACCACGACACCTCCGGACGGGGCTTGCCACCGCGGATCTTGCACTCGAGAGTCACGGAACTGCAACGAACGATGCTATTGGTAGTGAAAAACAATAACCACAACAACAAAAACAACAAAACAACAACGCACCGTCCGGTTTCTCCCGACTGATCCTGCAGCTGCTGCACGATCACCGGAGCCTCGCCGGCGCCGGCCGGAGAGAACTCGTAGTTCTCACTGCAATGATGGTGTGCACATTAGGAAACGTCGCCCTGTCGGAATTTCAACTAGATTTGAGAAAGTAGTATTCGTCGCCCTCGACCGCACCGCACTGACATGGTTGCGGGTTCTCCGGCTCCGGCGTCGTTGACCGCGAGCACTCTGAACTCGTACTTCCTTCCGTCAATCAAATTGCCAATGTCGTAGTTGTGACCGCCGACGGGCGAGGCAGTGAGTCTGAAAGATGGTCTTTAATCTCTGATCTTGGGGTCAGCTGCATCTTAATCAATACAGGTTCAAAAAGAAAAGGCGATGCAACCATCTCTTGAGGAGGGAAGGAACACTTCCCCTATACTCACCTAACCCATGCTTCTGTGCCCACTTCCTTCTTCTCAATAAGATATCCTCTAATTCTTCCTCCTCCATCATCCATCGGTCGAGACCACGACAACTGCACAAAGTCTGCGCCCACATTCGACACCTGAATAAAATCAGTTAGCGATTCACCATGACTACCGTATCCTCAAAACTACCGTACCTCAGTGCTGGTAGGGGCGCCGGGCGGGTCGAAGGGCAGCTTGGTGATCACGGACTGATCGCCCACTAGAGGAGCGCCCTGCAATCGATTGATGGTTACGGTAAGTACGGTAGTGGATACAGTACCTGTCCGTTTTCGTTGCATGCTGACACGCGGAATTCGTACTCGTGATTCTCGAAGAGACCGGAGATGAGGCACGAGAGATCGCGCACTGAACAATTCTTATTATTAGAGTTCCCTTATTGGAAAATTTTTGTTATTGGAAATGATCATTCTCTCCCTCCCATTTCCAATAGCGCGCGATAATGAGGGTGGTTGCTTATTGGAAATGACTTGTTATTGGAATTCCAATAAGCTAATGGAATTCCATTAATATTTTGAACCGCTCGCCCATTGTTTCCTCTCTCCGAATGATACGGTATTTCTTATTGGAATTCCAATAAGCTATTGGAAATCGCCCCACCGGGATAGGTATCTTATTGGAAAGGAATGAGAGAGAGGGAATCCTTTTGTTCTCACTATTGGAATTCCGGAATCGTTTCCAATAAGGGAACTCCAGGTATTATTTTTAAGAAATTCTTGCAGTTAGAGATTTCAGGGATTCACCAAGAATGAAGAGAATTTTCATTGAGATGGAATTGAAGAATTTGTTTCATTATTCCCATTACTCTTACACGTTCTTCACTCTCCATAATTTACCTTGAGATCATCGCTGAGTGCGCGCGCGTTCATTGATACGATATGTTTCACAGAGTGATTAAGTTCGTACGCTGACTTCGACGATAATTAGCATCCTCGTCTAGTGAAGATCAATTAATCATCTCACCCGAACTGGCGACGACGGTCCATTCGTCCTTGAGGACGTCTTTCTTCTCAACGACGTACGAACTGATCTAGAATATGGTTGATGATGATTTGATCTTTGATCTTTCGCTTCCAAGTTTCTTCCAATTTCCAATGCTTTCAGAGGCAAGAAACCAAGCATACCTTAGATCCTCCATCATCCACGGGCGGTCTCCACGATAGACTGACGTGCGTCAGACCGACATTCGAGATGGCCAGAGGACCCTGAGGGGCTGACGGAAGACCCGTGACGTTCAACCAGAAGCCAGTTGACGCCTCGCCCGAATCGTTGGCGACAGTGTATCTGAGGAGGGGTTTTTGTACTGGGATGAACCAAGGTGCAGTGATTGGTCATGCGCAGTGGGTTGCGAGCGTGCTCTGAAGACGCATGAGCAGTTGCGGGATAGAATGAGGGGCGGAATGCGCGAGCAATCGAGAAAAAGCTGGTTAGAGAAAGGGAGAGGGGATTCGGTGATAGATTCAGATGATGATTATCGCAATTGTGCGTGGTCGCAGCAGGCTCATTCACGGTGTGCAATCTCAATATATTGTGAGGGTGCGAAGCTTCGGTTTATCGCTCGGGATGCGGTGCGTTTTCTCCACCTGAACGCGTTGCGACCGCGACGCGTGCGTGTATGGCGAGCGCTTCTGAGACAATTTGATCGATAATCTACCGTAACCAGCGATTTCCGTTCGAGACTCACTCGTATCTGCCGGCCTCCGAATTGTGCAGGGAGGGGATGGTGATGAGGACGTGATTGTCGAAATCGACCATACGGATCGTGGGATGGTCGGGGCTGATCTCTTCCTGCAATGGTACCATGATGGAACCAAAGTGGAACCAAGTTGGTGCAAAAGTGGAACCAGTAACCCAATGCGACGTACTTTGTTGAGGGTGAGAGTATGGGTGAAGGGGGCAGTTCCAGAGAAGTAGATCTTGAGTCGGACCATCTCCCCATCGGGAAGGATCGTATTTGGCACGTGCTTCTCAATCACCGGAGGAGCTGAATGACGAATATTATTTATTTTATTTAGCACGAACTCGGTTCTACATAGCAAACTATCAGTGCTTGCAAGGCACTTTCATGAATCGTGAAGCCTATTCGAAACCGAATTGCAACGAATGGGACAAGGAAAAATTAAGGTTTTGTGAGAAGTTTTGTGAAATATGCAGATGGTTACCCTGGACGACGAGTCTGGCCGTTGCCTGGTCGGTTCCGTACGGATTGTTGAGATGACACGTGTACTCGCCAGCGTCGATGTCCCAAACCTGATTATGGATACGGTAGGGTACGGTATGATACGCAAGGTATTGTAGGGTACGGTAAAGGTAAAAAAGTACATAAAGGTGTAACCAGGTCAAGCGATTTTACAGTCGTAGTACAACGCTTGGTGAGGCCCACTGCTAGATTGTGCGTAGGGAACGGTAGGATACGGTAACAGAGGGATACGGTACCTCCTTGATCATGAACTTGTACACGCCATCATGCTCCTCGAAGCGATAGCGAGTCGATTCGGGAAGTTCGCGACCGTTTCGGAGCCATCTGAGATTGATCTTTGATCTCTGTCCCTAGGGGCTTATTGTTAGATATTCGATATCGACCGTACCTCGCGGTGGGCGTGGGTCTTCCAATGGCTTCGCACTTGAACACGGCTCTCCTATTCAGCGGCTCGGCCTGATCTTCCGGCTTGACAACTATGTACGGCTTCGAGCCACCGGCCTCCTGCAATTTCACCCTTTTCCATTTGATCATTTCATTGCTTGTTGAGATATGCTTCATGATTCTCTCAAGTTTCTGAGAAATGGCCATACGATAATGCGGCTAGGACATACGCACTAAAAATATAATAATGAATAATGCTTGCCTGGATCTTGATGGGGGCAGTGGGCAGTGAGGGAATGCCTCGGCCCACTTTGTTCTCGGCCACAATTCGGAATTCGTAATCGTGGAACTCCTTGAGATTGGGCACCGTGTACTCGGGATTGACGATGTTATAGTCGGACACCTTGAATAGAATCAGTTATCGATTGACTCATTACTGTAGTCACTTACCGTAATCCAGTTGTTGCTACCGTACTCGCGCTGCTCCACGTGGTATCCAGTGATCTGGAAGGGGTGGATTTTGAAACCAGGAATGCGGTACCGGTACCAGGCATGGTACCAAGTGAGGGGCCCTAACGTACTTTGGATCCACCATCGTCGAGGGGCGGGTTCCATGTGAGGGTGACGTGGTTCCGTCCAATCGACGCTGCCGATGCCTGCGAGGGAGGACCGGGCGGCGAATAGAGCGGCTTGAGCTGGCACCTAAAGAGGGCTTGGTTCCTGGTTCCATGGTCCCAGGAACCCTAGATGACTCACTTGTGCGATGGGTGGGACCATTTTCCGAATCCGGCGGCGTTCTTGGCTACCACACGGAATTCGTATTCGCCGAGATCTCTTAGGCCGGTCACCTTCAATCGATCATTTTGAGATGAAACATTTTGAAAAGGGCGGGTATGTTTCACGGCGTTCTCATAGCCCATAGGAGATTGAGTGAACCAGTGATTAGCAGAATCAGTGTGATTAAGGTAATAATTCAAACCTTGAACTCGTGCGCGTTGACGAGCGACGAATTGGCCGTGAGCCACTGAAATTTTTTTATTACAGTAATCAAAATACTACAGCAACCCCGTAGATTACGGTATCCACATGGCTACAATAACCAGATGACTAGACGACTATACCAGATGTAACCAGATAAATGACTATACCACGACTATACCACAGTAACCGCATAAATTACGGTACCTTAGCCGAATTGACGTCTCTGTACTGCACATTGTACCCGAGGATCTTGCTGCCACCATCGGTGCTGGGCGGATCCCATTCCACACGGGCCCACGTACGATCCGTTTCGCGGACCTGAACCATATGAATGAACCAGGAAGCTGGTACCAAGTGCCCGGAACCCGAACCGATCACTCACCGTTGGTGCATCGCACTGGCCGGGCACGGTGAATTGATACTTGGCAATGATGGGCTCGGATGATTCGAGCGGATCCGAGATACCGTACTGAAACCATATGGTTAAGCTATCGATTTTATTTATTGATTCACTCAAATTGGGGCTAGAGCTCGCCATTCGAGCAAGTCTCTTCGTTTCACTCGTTTGTTTCATTCACAGGCTCGAGACACATAGCGTTCGCAATGAGGAGGTTGTTCACATTTCCAAAACGTAGTTAGTTCTTGCCTGGTTTTCAGCTCTGATTCTGAAGAGATATTTCTCGTTCTCGAATAGATTCGACACGGAGAAGGAGAGATTGCGCACGAAGGAAGTGACCTGGAATTGATTTTACAACTGAATCTCAAGATTCAAGACCCTCACCTTATCCCATCGGATGGGCTCGCCGGTCTTCATCAGACACTTCTCGACGATGTAGTTGGTCACCGCTGCGCCACCGTCCGATTTGGGCGGTTGCCAGGCAAGCACGCCTGCAAAGATGTATTGATACGCAGAAATTTTTGTATGAACATGAAAATGTTGATCTAAAATGCCAATAAAAGTCGTCTATGAACATGAAAATGTTGATCTAAAATGCCAATAAAAGTCGTCTAGAAGCAATCATATCAGACTCACACATATCGGGAGTGATGTCAGTGATGAACAACGGTCCCTCGGGTGGTGATGGTCTATCGACCACTCGCAGTCTGATGTCCGCCGTGTCCGATCCCAGCGAGTTTTCGAGCTGAAATGATCTTATTCGTTTCGGCGCATTCGTTTCATATGTTTCAGAGCTTTATCATGAACGCAAATATTTCGATTGATTTACCGTTCAATACTTGAAAGTAATACATAATCGTTATGAGTAGAACTGAAAAGAGAGTGAGTAACCAACCTTGAGCGTGTACAGCCCGCTGTCTCCCAACTCGCACTTCTCGATCTCGAGTGTGGCCAGATAATCATTGGCCTCTCTCTTGCATCGCTTATCCCTCTCGTCCAGTGAGATCTCGGCCTTCGACCTACAACCGGATCGGGTACCAGATGGAACCAGGAACCAGAAACCAGGAATAACGAACCAGGTATCTGAAACCAGGGACCAGAAACCAGAAACCAAGACCAGCTAACTTACCAGATGACCTTCGGGGCGGGCGTGGCCACATAGGGTACGAGGATTCTCGCTGTCTCTCCTGCATATGCGAGGACGTCGCGAGGCAGCATGGACATGTTGATGCGGGGAGCGCACGGATTTCTGCAGATTATTAACGATTAATTCATGATTTCATCCGCTCCTAAAGCGTAAACATCCGCGTCACTCGCGTACCTGTCGGCGGCAATGGCGCCTGACGACGCGGAGTATTCCGATTGACCGGCGGCGTTGACTGCGGCGACGCGGAATTCGTACTGCTTCTTCGGAATGAGACCGGTCACCTGCCAAATGGATCCACATTTTCATCTTACCAATGCCCGTTTTTGGTGATTTTTGTATTTCGTTGATCCAAACAGCATTGGAATCACTATTCTCCAAGCAATATGAACACAGTGTGAAACGTAACAGATTTGATCAGAGTGAAATAACTCACTCTGGCCTTGTTATCGGGGATATTTCCAAAGATGGCCTTCGTCCATCCTCCGCCCGCGCCGATCTCGCGCTTCTCCAGTACGTAACCCTAAGAATACATATTATATAAAAATTTCGGGCCACACCATCAATTCTTTGCATTTTCACAAGGATCAAGAGGACAAGAATAGGAGGATGGGATGTAAGGCACAAACCTGAATGGGCGCTCCTCCGTCATTGTACGGTCGTGCCCAAGTGAGAACGATGGCGTCTTCGGACGTCTCGATAGCTTCGGGTGCTCCAGGAGCATCGGGCACATCGAAGGGATTCTTTGCAACTGGAAATACGTTTTTTATTGATTCCCGATTTCATCTTCCCGCGCAGCGAAATCTCTTTCGCTCTACAAAACATTACACCAAATACGTTTCAGAAACAGTTCAAGACGCTATGAAAATGTTGCTGGTGTTGAAGCTCGTCCAGATTGCGTAAGATAATCACAAATAAATAAAAATGAGTAAATGTACCGATGGTATCGCTCTCGATTCCCTCTCCGATTCCGTACTGGTTCTCGGCCCGCACTCGGAATTCATAGGGAGTTCCGTTGTCGAGATTGCGAACGCGAAGGGAAGTGCCGAGGGGTTGACCGCACTGCGATTGCATGATTTTAGCTTCTATTAGATTCTACTTTCCAGAATTTCGCTCGCTAATTCAGGCAATTCAAACAAACTTTGCTCTGAGTGATTACAGAGACTGAATGAGCCATTGCCCAGAAGGCTCTACATACAATTTCATTAGAGATAGCAAGGGTTAGAAATAGTAAAAACCGCCCACCTTGATCCATTCTCCTCCAGCCGTTCTCTTCTCCACCACGTAATTCGTCACATTATCTCCGCCATTCTCCTTGGGAGGCAGCCAGTGGAGGGTCATCGCCTGAATTCATTTGTATTCTATTTTTCAGTCTTGGCTCGCATTATAAAATAATACTACGCAAAATCCAGATTAAGACTAAGGCTGACAAATAATAAAAGGATTCGCGATCGATTCTGCGCAATATTTTAGAAAGAGTGATATTCTTCAGTTGCCTTTCCTATCAAACGCCGATAGCTAGAACAACTCACATCTCCGCAGACATCCGTGGCCGTAATTGGTCCAGTCGGCTTTCCGGGAGCATCGAGAACAGTAACATTCAGTTTGGCCGTGTCCTTTCCGTGTCTATTCGATACGTTGATCTTGTACGGACCAGTGTCGGTTCTCTTCGAGGCCTTCGTTGTGACGACGATGTGAGTGGGAGTGACCTGAATTGGGATGTCACTTCCGATTCTGTTATCTCATCTACTCCTCTACCTCCTCTAATTGTGAGACGGAATTAATTTTTTCTATATGATATTGATATATCATTGTTCAGCATTATTAGCACCCCCTTCCACCCCCAAATGCGGATTAGAATTGCATTGAATCGTAATAGAAATTACAACTAACCTCCATAGTGGTTCTCTCGTCCTCAAATACTTCCTTGAGTCCATTGAACAGATCGATGGTCGGCTTCGGGTTTCCACCCGAGTACGGGATCTTGATCTCAATCGTCTCCCCGGCACGAACAGTGATGTCCTTCAGGCCTGCAAAATCAAATTTTATTTTGATTTCATGGTCATCTTCCGAAGCAAAAACAGTCAGTGAATTGTACTAGAGGGGCCTGCAAGTTTAATTCATCGATTTCCTTGGCTTCAATTCCATTTTATGGGCGGAAAACAAGGCAGCAATCGTACCAGATAGATCGAGGATGGGCCTTCCTGGTTCATCCTGAATGATCGTTAGATCGGACGCCTTCGATGGGTCGGATTCACCCGCCGAATTGACGGCGATCACACGGAATTCGTACTCGTCCTGTAGGAAATTATCATATTTTTGATAATTTTAATATTTTAAAATAAGAAATAAATGAATGAATACCTTTTCCTTCAGTCCATCGACGACGAAGGAAGTGTCCTTCACGGGCTTCTTGTTGCAACGAGTCCAATCGCTGTCGCCCAACTGACAATTGTTTATTGATTGTCTTGAAAGTATTGAATAAGGCTAAAGATGTCAACTCATCATTGTTATGATTTGATGCTCATTCAGATTCAATTATCTCTATACTCCAACCTTCTTCTTCTCCACAATATATCCATCAATGGGTGCTCCTCCGTCGTGAGCCGGCCGCATCCAATGCACTTCAGCCGAGTTCTTCGTTACCTAACGATTGAGAAATTATTGATTGATTTTTCAAACTAACAGCTCAACCGTGACTTTTCCCTCTCACCGATTCACAACTTTTCGTTTGGAACAAATGGATCGATTCAATTAGGTTTCACACGCGTTTCAATTGCCTTCAGTTTCATCACGTTCAATTTGATGCCTCCCCCTAGTACAACAAAACACACCTTGCCAACTCTGGGCGCCTCGGGGGCGCTGGGCGGTTCGACGTAGGGTCGGCAGGTGACGGGTTCGGTACCGCCTGAGGCCGCTCCCTCACCCGCCGCGTTGACTGCACGCACGCGGAACTGGAATGGGTGGGATTGGTACCATGCCGGTGCCACAACACACTCGGTACCAGCCCGAACCACTCGGTACCTGGTACGTCTCTCCCTCGTGCAATCCTCGCACAGTGCACTCGGTTCCCTTGACCAGGGCCATCTTGACGGGCGCCCAATCGCCTCCTCCTCTCTTCTCGAATCGCTCCACAACGTAGCCAATAATGGGCGAGCCACCGTCTTCTCTGCAATGGGGTAGGGTTGGTACCAGGTAATGGATCCATAAGTCGGTACCAAAGGAGAAAGTAGGTACCTGGGCGGATCCCACTTGAGGGAGACCTCGTTGGCGTCGTATCCGGTCACTTCGGGCGTCGATGGCGCGCCAGGCACGTCATACGGGTCTCTGCAAGTGATTGGTTCCACTCTGGCACCATTGGTTCCGGTACCTGATGACAACGGGCACTCCATCGAGTGGTTCTCCCAGTCCAATGGCATTCTCGGCACGAATACGGAAGCGATAAGTGGCACCGTTGGTCAGACCACGAACCTGAAACTTGGTACCACCGTGGTTCTGATACCTCATAAACTAACCGTGAGCGTCGGGGTAACGGTGCACCCGGGAACCTTCTCCCAATAGTTGGATCCAATCTCCTGGTACTCCACTCGGTACCCGATGATCTCCAGTCCTCCATCGTCCTTGGGCGGATCCCATGCGAGAGTGGCGGATCTGGAACCAGGGAATAATTGGTACCCAGATTGGGTTCGGGTCATGTTACCGTCGGGTGATCTCCGGGTAGGTGAGATGCTCGGGCGGGCCGGGTTTGTCGACCACCGTGATCTTGATGTTGGCCTTCACGTCACCGTACTGGTTAGAGGCGTGGATTTCAACCTGAAATGTCGCATTGAAAAAAGCGCAATGATAATGTAGACTCTATTACTCGGGACAGCCTCTCAATCCGTTCTTGCTCTTAGTTCCTGAATGTTGCACAGCTGCATGGGCCATAAAATAAAAAAGTCCCAAATCGTTCACTGACCGGTCCCTGATCACTCTTCTTCGTCTTCTCAATCTTCATTCTCGTCAGATTGGCAGTCGTCTCCACTCCGGGAAGACCGACTCCGCCTCTCTTCCACTCGATCGTCGGAGCGGGAGATCCCGTGAATGGAATCACAATCTCCAGAGGCTCACCGACCTGCAATCGTTCGAATGTAAAAAAACTCTTTTCCCCTGCTCGCTTTTCTCTGCTTCTCTTGCCATCTCTTCTCACTCACCCTAAAGAACGGATACTTCCGTTGAATCCAAATTTATCAGACGCACTACGAAATGAACAATATTCGAACTTTTTAATTTTTCTTGCTCATTTATATGTTAAACAAGAATAATCGCTCGCCTTGACTCGGAACTCCTTTCCGTCAATGTCCATGTCGAACTTGGGTCCCTCGAACATCGGCTTGGCCGTTGCCTGAGCGGACGGGTCCGAGGGCTTGCCCGGACCGGCCTGCGATTGCATCATAATTAGGTACAAGTAAAGGTAAAGGTAAGGGCGTATCCATTTTACAGTCATGTGAGAACGCTAGATGAGACCCTCTGGTAAGGGTAAGGCATCTTCATTAGGTCACATCGAAATAGCGCTCCTTACCTTGTTGACGGCGACAACTCTGTACTCATACGTGTGGTCCTTCACCACACGACCATCGGAGAAGGAGGTGCCTGCGATGGAGGATGATTAGCTATGAAAATGCTAGTGTCTGATAATTCACTCATTGTACTGTATAGACTATTCTAAATATAGAAGGACGAAGAAGGATTACCAATGACACAACTCACATCTGCCATTTTACGAGAAAGTTGTGAATCTCACCATGAACGGGTGCAGTATTGCACTTGACCCATCTTCCGGTCTTCTGATCCTTCCTCTCAACGTCGTAGTGAGTGATTGGAGAACCGCCGGTGTCACTGCAACATCCATTTTACGTTATGTCATGTTCATTATGATGTGCCATCGATGTGCGAAATACGAACCGAGGTGCCTCCCAAGTGAGATCGATATGGTCCACATCGGTGTCGGTGATCTGGGGAGTGCCTGGTTTTCCGGGAGTTCCGAACGGATCCTTGGCCAGCACGGGCGAGTCCGTGTTCAGCGGGTCGGATCTGAATCAATCCAATTAGCACCAGTAGGCTGTCGGGCAACTCACCTTCCGAAGGCGTTCTCGGCCATTACTCTGAACTCGTATTCGTGTCCCTCGGTCAGTTTGGGTACAGTGATCTGAGTGCCAGTGGCGAAGGCCGAAACGGGCACCCATGTGTTCGTGCGAGTGTCGCGTTTCTCGACCACGTAGTTCGAGATCTCGGCTCCTGAAGAATTAGATTTTGAGTGCTCGAGGCATATTCATTTCGCATGTTCTGTCACGGCTGCTCCAAAGAAAGCATGAAAAAGGATGGTGATAATCCAATTCAGAATTCAAGAATCAATTGAACCAAGAACTAATCTGAACTAGGTACAGTACCTCCATCATCCTCGGGCGGGTTCCAATTGAGTACGCAGCTGTCCTTGGTCACATCGGACACCTCGAGGGGGCCAGTGGGAGGGGCCGGGCGGTCTCAACATTTTTACCATTAGTTGTTGTGATATTTCTCACGAATGAATGGCCTATAGCATCGGTAAATTAGTGAATTATCGGAAAACGTTTACCAATAATCAGAAGCTAATGCTCACGAGAACTCGCTAAATGATTCCGCCGTCTCGTCATTTCACACGCTCTCTCTCGTCGACCGAGCCGGCGAGAGAGTGTGCAAAATGAAGAAACAGCGGCATCATTTCTCGAGCTTTGCAATGCTCACCTTGCACGACAACCTCGAAGACTCCCTCGTCCTCACCGATCTCGTTCTTCACCTGACAATCGATCGATTATCGCATGATCTACCGTAATGTCTGACGTCGTTTCCGACTGATAAAGGGCTTGTGCCCGAAAGAGATGATAAAAGATCTGTCGTCTCTCCCACTCTCTTGCATTTACCCCGACCTAACTAAGAGGCCAACCCAGTATCTACCGTAGTCTACCGTACCTTGAGGGTGTAGTTTCCACTCTCGGATCTCTTCGCAGACGGGAAGAAGATGGTGGTCAGTCCGGTCTTGTTGTCCACGATCAATTCAGGTTGAAGGGCGGCGCCCTCTTTGAATGACCACGTGGGCGTCGGGTCTGGCGCACCCACGAATTCAACCTGAAATCAGAGGATTTCAGGTGATGTTTTTTGTATTGTGTTAAAAATTTATGGAACTACTACTGATCGAATCCCGATCGCACATCCTTCATAGCTACGGTGAAACATAGATTAACAAAGATTCGCGAAAGTATATAGTTCACCTCCATAGTGTGCGAGAATCCGGCCTTGATCTTAATTTGGCGGGCGCGAGTAGTGATCTGCGGCTTCACTGCAAGAGTTCACTTATGTTTGCATTATCGTTCGTTAGAAATGCTTAGCAAACTCGATGTGCTGGTTAGCAAGCTATCGTTTCCCCTAGGAGGAATGAATGGGGGAGGGGGTAAGACAGATCACTAGCTTCCTCCCAGCATCGTCCTCCGTCCACACATGGAATGGAAAGTCAGCGATACACTTCGATTTTTTTGTTTAGAAACAAGAATAAGATACGATATCGCGGTCGAGTGAGACAGCCGTCGGTGGGGTCGGACGGGTCGGATGGACCGACGTCGTTCACTGCCGTCACACGGAATTCATACTCTGCATTCGGCTTCAGATTCTCAGCGGAGAACGTTGTGCCTGCAATGGGGATTCATTTAGCGAATTCAGTCATCACTTATGTTTCAGATCTCCCTTTTCACACGTAGAGAATGAAATGATTGATTCTGCAATGGCGGAGCTTGGAAAAAAATCATTATCGAAATTATATGTGTTGATTTCGATAGACCATTACTTCTTTGAACATTGACTTTAGAAAAAACCGTGAAATAGGCTGCTTGATTTAGGCCCATTCCCCACTTACCACTGGTCTTTCCAGCCTCCTGCCAGATGGCGCTTCCTTTCTCCTTCTTCTCCACAATATACTGTTTGACGGGCAGTCCACCGTTGCTCGCCGGCGGCTTCCACGCGATGTCAATGCGGTCCTGCAGCGAATGCATCGGTTACTGTAGCCGTAGGAAAAGGGGCGGAGCCTATTCGGGAAAGGTAGCGGAGCCTATTCCATCAAAAAGGGGCGGAGCTTCCTACCTTATCCCAGTCGACGACTTCCGGTTTGTCAACGGCATCGGGTACTTCGAATTCGTCCTTGGCAACGATGGCTTCGTCACCGACAAGTGGCTTCGACTCGCCCTCAAGAGATCAAAGATCATTCCTGAGAATCAAAAAGAGAAAACAACTCACCTGTAGGTTGACGGCCTTCACTCTGAACTCGTATTCCTTGCCCGGAATGAGCTTGCCGACCTTGGCCGTTGTGTCGGAAAACTGGCCAACCTGCACATTCATGTTTAGTCAGTTATCGATAATCAACATCTATTCTAGCTTAGCGTAATCTAGGCTATCATCATGATACTTCGGCCTCTTCATTCTGCATGTTCACTGTATGAAGAGGCTGATTCATAATTCATACTGTCGATTTCTCAACTGTACAACTGGCGAACAAAGTCAGTTCTCGATAATCATTATATCAACCCTACAGTATCGTACCTCCTGCCACGTTCCTCTGCTAGTGTCCATCTTCTCGACAACGTAGTGGAGGACGTCCGATCCTCCGTTGTCGGCGGGCGGCTTCCATGAGAGAGTGCAACCCTCTTTGTGGACCTACATGAGAATTGTGTATTTTGAATGTAATTGTCAATGCTTTCTAACTGGGCACTTCAATCCAAATGATATCTCGTCACTCTGACGTGTGGAACTATATGTCTACATCTAACTGTCATGAAAGAATATCGATGACGAACCTCATTAATCTTGAGTGGTCCCTCGGGTGCATTGGGCACGTCGAGTACGGTAACGGTGCACTGTGCAGTATCCTTGCCATGCTCGTTCTCCACCGTGATACGATAGAGACCCGTGTCCGAGCTGGAATGAAATCAGTTCGGGTTATTCATTAGCTTTTTTTATTTGGTTTAACAAAATGCAAGCAATCGTCGAAGTGATTTTTAATGAGCCTAAAGCCAAGGCGTGAAACGTAACCTGCACTCTATTGATAAAGCGATTAAAAATTCATTGAAATTCTCACCGTTTCGCGGTGGGAATGGAGAATTCAGAATGAGTGGGATTGGACACGATAGTAACTCGATCTCCATCTGATTGAGTCACGTCGTTCGCTTTCCATGTGGCCACGGGAGTGGGTTCACCCTGAGAGATGACGTCATCGATATGCAAGCTTCAGGTGAAATTCGAGTAAATGTTTGTATATTTGTAGTGTTCTCTTATTGGAATCAATTCCGAAATTCAAATAACGCGATCAAAGAAATCTCTCTTCATTTCAATTCCAATAATTTGCAACCATTCTATTCAAAAAGTCCCTGAGAGGTCAGGCGAAAAGTGTCCATCCTAACCTCGAAGGCCACGTCCAACTTGATTGGCTGTCCGGCACGCACGCGAATGTCCAGTAGACCAGCGAGATTGATCTTCGGCGCCACTGAATCGATTTCGTAGTCACTTTCTTCTACCGTTGTGTTGAAATGCGACCACAAATAGGAAACCGTCTCTGGTCAACTTTATCTTCATGTATAAAATATCTTGACGGGGTAAATTGCGAATGAATGAATGAATCCGTTAAAGGGGGATAGGCATCAATCAAAGTTGGTGGGTCCCACCACGAAGAGCCTGAAACGTTGCGATCCTACTGTAAACTCTACGCACTTATCATAGTGACTCTGGGCAAGGAGATCACCATGGCTCGTAGCCTAGCGGTTGTGCTTTTGCCTAGCTATCCAACACCCGTTGGTTCGACTCCCGCCGAGCGCAATCCTCACTATTGCCGCTATTTTCGACTCCCAATCCAATAAAATCAATACGAGAATACAGTACCCCGAATCTTGCCTGAAACATCAATGAACTTTAAAATTCTGTAGTGAGCTTTAGAGGCATTTCTAGAACTTCGGATAAAGTGATCTCTTATCGGGTAGCCATTCTCTATCATTCCACGTTGCCAGTTTGTGCACGTAAAATATTGATGCCTATCCCCCTTTAATAACCCACTCTTTCTGGCCTTGGCCACGATGGGGTCGGTGGGCGACGATGGTTTGCCCGGTCCGGCCTTGTTCACTGCCTGCAATACGCTTTCACTTTGATCATGTCCACTTGTGATTCAATATTCCGTTATCTGTGCAGAATTTCCAGTGGTTTGATCTCCATCACCAAAATATTCCAAAAATATATCAAAGATTACGTTTAGTACTCCTACCATTACTGTAAAATCATTCATTATCGTACCTTTACTCGGAACTGGTATGTCTCTCCGGGTGTCAGTCCGGAGGCGGTCGCCTTGCACTGATTGCCCTGCACCGTCGCGCACGGTACCCACTCGCCGTACTTGTCCTGGAAACCATGCATTTCTATTATCCGGTTCTGGTTCCCGGTTCCCGGTTCCCGGATCCAGCCCCGTACCTTCTTCTCCACAACGTATCCCTCGATGGGCGCGCCTCCGTCGTTCGCGGGCGGCTTCCACTCGAGATCCACGTGGTCCTGAAATATGGGTTCGGTACCAGCTCTGGTCCTGGTTCCTGGCACCATCCCGGTTCCTCACTTACCTTATCCCAGTCAACGGGCACGACATCAGTCGGCTCTCCGGGTTCATCATACGGGTTCTTCGCAATGATCGAATCGTGCATTGCGAGCGGCTTCGACTGTCCTTGCTTGTTCACAGCCTTCACACGGAACTGGAAAATAAATCAATTGGCGATTGATCTACCGTAACCGATAAGATTGCCCACCTTGTACTCGTGTCCTTCCGAGAGTCGGCCGACCTTCAGCGAGGTGTCTGCGGTCTCGCCGCACTGTAATTATAGTATACAATTCTGTTATTAAGTTGCATATCCATAATATTTACTTTTATGATGAAAAAAGGTTCTAATGTTTAAATTCTACTTACGGGCACCCATCTGCCTCCGTCCTCCTCCTTCTCCACGATGTACGAGGTGATGGGGGAACCTGAAGCAGGTACTTCAGTTCATGGTTCCGGTGCAAGGATGGTAGTGTGGTACCAGGAACCCAACCCCATACCTCCATCATCCTCGGGCGGTCTCCAGTTGAGCACACATCCGTCCTTGGTCACATCGTTCGCCTTCAGAGGACCCTTCGGCTCGCCCGGAACGTCTGTATTTTGAACATTTATTTAGATATTTTTTGGAATCGCCTTGCCTCACAATACTATAGAAGAAACTTTCCCCATGTTTTCATTCACCCATGAAACATATTTTTCCCGTTATTTCAAAAAAATACCGATGATATAAAATAATTCCAATGCTCACCTAGCACGTTCACATTCACTTCGGCCTCGTCCTTGCCCACTTCATTCGTAGCGACAATCTTGTACGTGCCCGAATCGTTGCGGCCCGAATCCTACACAGAAGATTTCGGGTTACGGTATCCCTGGGTACTGTAGCTGACCTTTGTGGACAACTTTGTGTTGTTGTCGGTCGAGTTGTCGATCTTGGTGCGATCCCCGGAGCCGATCTTCGAGCCGTTGAGGAACCTGCATTAGTTTAGCCATTCACCTTCTCATAAATTTAGAAAGAGCATGCGTCTAAGGCGATGTCATCTAAATACTAACCACTCATTCTTCGGTACGGGTTCTCCCTCGACGTTCACGTCAAAGTTGATGGTCATGCCGGCGCGCACGCGAATCTCGTTGAACATCGCACGATCGATCTTCGGCGGCACTAAACAATGTTTATTGATTTTTTTATAAAGGATAAATAATCTTTAACATCAAAACAGCATGTAGAATTCACTTACGGAATCGTGCCTTGGCCACGAGTGTTCTACTCGGATCGGAGGGCGACGATTGACCGGCCTTGTTGATGGCCTTGATGCGGAACTGATACGTCTGACCGGGCTTCAGATGGTCGACAGTGGCAGTCAATTCATCGGCTGGGACCTGAATATTCATGCAATTTATTCAATGCATAAAAATGTTCAGATACGCTTCACGCTATCTTCATTATTGCAAAACTTTCCAATATTGCATTTGATCAGCTTATATATTATCCCAATCACTCTACCTGCGGTCCGGCGATCCAGTCCCCGACGGGGCCAGCCTTGTACTCTACGAGATATCCCTCGATGGGCGCTCCTCCGTCGTCCGATGGCGGCGTCCACTGCAGATCGGCGTGGTCCTGCAAAGGGGCGTTGGTGGTGCCAGGATCTAGGGAGGAACCAAGGCGGAACCAAGGCGGCGCCAAGAGGACACCATGGTTCCAGACGTATGGAACCATGATTGAACCATGGTGATCAGCTGTGCGGAACCTAGATGGCACCGATGTGACCCTTACCTTATCCCAATCGGTGATCTCGGGAGTGCCGGGCTTGTCGGCAGTGTCGAACGGATCCTTGGCAATGATGGACTTGTTGCCCTCGAGAGGATCGGAGTCACCGTATCTGCAAGATGGTACACTCACATCATAATCATCAGCTAAATGTAAAGGGAAAGTTATCCCGATAAGCAAGGCACGTGCGTCCTGCGAGAGATCACTGCTAGGCCAGTGATTACCAACAGATATGTACAGTAATAGTGCTGTCAGGATGAAGAATACGTCTCTTCACATAGAGCAGGCGGAATGAAGAGACCAATACCCTCTACAGTAACCATCAGTTCGTCTCAAGACCCACCTGTTCACGGCCTTCACTCGGAACTTGTACTCGTGACCGGGCGTGAGGTCGTCCACCTGCAATACGGTAGTTATTGACTACGGTGTCGATAGATCCATCACATATCCCAAACGTCATAAATTAAATGGACCGAAACTTCCAATTGCATTTCTGTAGGAAGTCTTTCATAGCTATTCTCTTCCCAGCAGCATCCCTAATTTTTTCATCTCCAAAACCATGTTTCTTTTTAATACCTTGAAGTGGGTGGTGGGCGATTCTCCGCACTGAGTCCATCTTCCCGTCGCAGCGTCCTGCTTCTCCACTACGTAGTGAGAGATCTCCGCGCCTCCGTCGTCATCTACAGTGATCCAGTGATTATTGATTTATTTATTTATCATTTATCAAATCGTACCGGGTGCCTGCCAGTCCAGATCACATCCGTCCTTGGTCACATTGGCGATCTTGAGGGGGCCATTGGGAGTTGACGGATGGTCGAGCACGATTACCTACGAGGATATCTATTATTTTTAATGGATTTAGCACTTTTTGAAAGCGAAGGATCTGATGTACATGTCAGATTGCCTTTTGCTTGTCCCAATTTCAGAAATATCGGAATGATTCGATCGATTGATTACGACACTTCTGATATCATATCGAGAAACAGTACCTTGACTTCGGCAGTATCGATACCATTGCAGTTCTCGGCCTTGATTGTGTACGTTCCAGTGTCGTCACGAAGAGCTCTCTTCACGAAGAACTGCAAGAGAATTTTAATGGTAAAAAGACTTCCAAGTCGACTTTCGCTCAGTTAGGCCCGTGGGCGGTAAATATTATGACTTTTTCGAATTGTCGGAAGCAGGATTGCCTCCAAACGAAAATCAGAAAGAAACGATGCTTGTGAAACATAACCCACCTTCGTACGATAGTCCTCATTATTGATCTTTACTCGATCGTCCGTTTCGAGTGGTTTTCCACCGAAGGACCAAGTGATCTCTGGAGGAGGCTCACCCGATACGGGAATGTTCAGAGCGAAGTCTTGACCAGCGCGGACCTGGATGAAGGTATAATCACTGTATTCTGACATGTGACTGTTATTCACCATGAGCATCTCCGCTCTCTCTCTCTCTCATGTTTGCCCGCCGAAAGAACATGCGAAATGAAAGAGCAGCGTTACACCACTGCTTTACAGCGGTTCACCACTGCTGACATGCGTTTCCAAATGATGCTATAGTGAACGATGAATACCCACCTTGATCTCCTGGATGGCGGATCTGTCGATGACGGGGGCGAGATTTCTCGACTTGCAGGTGACACTGTTCGATGCATCGGAGGGATCTCCAGTGCCGGCCTTGTTCTTGGCCTTCACACGGAACTGATACTCCTCGCCTTCCTGAAATAATAAGTATCGATCTACTGAAGCTTCTGGTTTACTGTAAATATATCAGATTTCTTTCAATTTTTCTAGTGATCGATTGCTTGTCATGATTTAATAAATTAGCATGTTTCTAATGAAGTAGAATTGCAATCTCCTCCATACCTTGAGTCCATCAACAGTGGTCGCCGTCTCTCCAGCAGGAACGTGTTTCACTTCCTTCCAAATAGGAGAAAACTTGTCCTTCACTTCGATGATGTACTCCTACAAGGGATTCCGTCATTACGTTTTCATGATGCTTTGAGTAATTGGATGAATATTTCAAGAAGAAACCAATCATAACTGCACGAAAAGTTGTCGCACGCCACGGAATATCACGTTCCGTTTCAATATTCCGTGCATTTTTTGTCGAAATTTTTGAAAGAATTTCAAAGATGAATTGAAAGATGAATACAACGAATCCTAAATGAGCATCGTGAAACACATCCCCTCAACTCGCCTCAATGGGCGCGCCTCCGTCATTCACGGGCGGCTTCCACTCGAGGTCGACGTGGTCCTGAAATATCATCAAATTGGGTTTCTTGATTCCATGAACCTAGACAATCCATAAGTGCAAATGGTATCATGGTACCAGGTTGTGGTACCAGAAGACTACCACGTACCTTGTCCCAGTCGGTAACCTCGGGTGCTCCGCACTTGCCGGGTTTCTCGAATGGATCTTTGGCGAGTGTGGCACCAAACGTCTCCAGAGGGTCCGATTCGCCCTCGGCATTGACTGCGGCCACGCGGAACTGGAAAGGATCTGATGAACCAGTTATCAGGAGCCGGTACCAGGTTACAACGGATAGAGGAATGTTCCCATGGTACGGATCCACTAGGCTACCACGGAACCAGAAATGATACGACAAACCTTGTATTCGTGTCCGGGGATGAGTCCGTCAACGACAGCGTTTGTTTGGTCTCCGTTCACTTTGAGGGCGGGCACCCATCGGCCCGTTGCCGTGTCCATCTTCTCGATCACGTAGTTGTCAATGGGCTCGCCTGCAATGGTGGGCTGGTACCAGGATCGCGGAACCAGGAACCAGTCTGGTACCAGCAACCAGATTAGAACCAAGGAACCGTACCTCCGTCATCTTCGGGCGCCTTCCAATCGAGCGTAACGTGGTCGGCGTTGACGTCAGAGACTTCAAGAGGGCCTTGAGGCGGCGTCGGCTTGTCTGCAAGAAGACTTTATCTCAAACATTTACAGTAACCCCACTACTCACCGATGACGGTAACCTTGACCGTAGCCTCATCGGTTCCATTCTCGTTGGTCGCCTTGATTTTGTAGGTTCCGGAGTCGCTGCGCTCGGTTTGACGGATCTAAAATGATCGTTGATCTTTGTTCACAGCTGGCACCATACCTGAAGTCTTGTCTGGTACTCGGGGTTGTCCAACTTGACGCGTCCTCCGTGTCTGATCTCCCGACCATCGGGGTAGTACCATGAGACATCGGGCATCGGCTCACCCTCTACGGGTGTCTGCAACCAATTTTATTGTTTTGTCTCCAAAACGTTTATTATCGCTAGATGACTCTTTTTACCGTTCACTTGCAGGCACTCTCAGAGGAACATCAATTTTTTCGTATTGAACTTCCTACCAATATACAATTGAATGAAGCTCTATATTTGACAAAGGAGTGAAACTTATCTGTTCGGATGATACTCGAAACAGAATCTCACCTCAAACGCGATCATCTGTCCCGCCTTGATCTTCAGATTCTTCAGCGGGCCGATCTTAGGCGTGAGATTGCGTGGCTTGGCGATGATTGGCTTCGAGGCATCAGAGGGATCCGAGTTGCCGCCCTTGTTTACGGCAACAACACGGAACTGAAGATGCATTGTTTTATTTATATATTTGGGACACGACAATTCACAGTAAAATGTGTTTCATCAAGTTCGTAAATACATCGATTTTAACCGAATTTCGATAGTTTCTGCGGATATTGGTCAAAATTTCAAAAAATGTCTCACCTCATACTCCTCATTCGGCGTGAGATCGGGGATGGTGGCGTTGGTCTGCCCGCCGGGTACGGTAACTGCCGGCTCCCATCTGGAACGGGATTACGGTAGGTCAGAATATCGATTGACTACCGTACCTTCCGTATTTGGTTCTCTTCTCGACCTGGTATTCAGTGATGGGAGCTCCGCCGTCCGAATCGGGTGCGGCCCACTGCAAGGAATTACGGTTCGGGCTCGTTCTTGGAACGGGTTCTGGTTCCGGGTCTCACCTTGATGTCTACGTGGTCGCTGTCCCAGTCGGTGGGTTCGGGTTTGCCCGGTTTACCGGGTCGATCGAATGGATTCTTGGCGACGATATCCGCATCGTTCTCAAGTGGATCCGATGCGCCCTCTTTGTTCACTGCCTTCACGCGGAACTTGTAATGATCGCCCTGTAGATTTACTCTCATTTTTTACGATTTTATTGAACAACTGGGCTAAGAATGCGCCATTGATGCTGTGTGAAAGAATGGATGATAACCAAACTCAGTACCTTATTCAGGGTATCGCACACAAAGTTGGTGTCGGCAGTTCGGCCGCACGGTACCCACAGACCGTCCTTCGTAGACATTTTCTCCACCTGAACAGAGATCAAAGATCAATTGTCAGTTATTTATCAATAAGTTACCTCATAGTAATCGATGGGCTCTCCTCCATCATCTTCAGGCGCTTTCCATGCGAGAGTGGCACGATCCTCGAAGACATCAGTGATGTCGAGTGGTCCGCCAGGCTTCGTCGGCTTGGAACGGACCTGAGATGGGGGTTCATTTATGAATCTTGCGAATTGTTTAGGAAGTGGATATTCTGGAACAAGAATATAAGAAATCAGTTCAGTTGAGTTTCAGAGTTTGTTCAAAATATGTTTGTAAATTTTTTCCCAATAGTATTGTCACATTTTCGGCCAAAACAAAACAATTTAGCATTTGCCTCACCTTGATGGTAATGGTGACTTGATCGCTTCCACTGTCATTGACTGCCTTGATCGTATACTTGCCCGATTGCTTTCTCGTCGCCTTTTGGATGACGAAGTGGGAGAGATACGGTTCGTCTGAAGATCTCATCGTTTCTAAAGTAGAGCTTAGCGGGTGACGAGACCGTCTCCCTCGGGCAATACTAGAGTTCGAAATACGGGTCGCCGTCTCTTCATCTCGCACACTCTTTCGCCACTTGTCCGGTCGAGAGAGTGTGAGATGAAGAGAAGGCGACTCGTACTGCGCATTCTAGACATAGCATATAGAATGATAGTACTTCTCTCCTTCCTTTGACATTCTTCTCACCACTGATCTGTGCCTTCGACTGTCCGATTCCTCCATCGTTGAATGACCACGTGACATCGGGAGCGGGTTCTCCGTCGATGTGCACGTTGAACTTGATCATCTCACCGACCTGCAACCAGCGGGTTATACCGATATTGGTTGTGGTACTGAGTTGTGGTACCGAATTGTATCATTCTCGATCTTGTTTGTGGTACCGGTGTCTGGTACCGAGATGAAAGTTTTCGATCTAGGTTCTCGTACCGATAGCTGGTACCGAGTTGCATGGTACCGATTGCTGGTTCTTGTTCCGGGCACCACACTTGATTAATTACCTTGACGGAAGTGTCCTGGATGTCCTCACGGTGAATGCGGGGAGCAACTGAAAATTGTGAACTGGTTGAGTTTCATGAGGTATGCTAAGCACGGAAAATGGCTTTCCAATTATTAAGTATAAGGTAATTTTGTAGAACAACCATAACTAAAACCCTTTTTCTAAATTTTCTTACGATGTCTTGGCTTGGCGACGATTCCTCTCGTGGGATCCGATGGTTCGCCCGTTCCTGCCTTGTTCTTGGCAGCGATACGGAACTGGAATCAAAGGAATGCATTGAACACAAATCAGCGCCATCTTCCGTACCTGGTACTCCTCTCCCTTGTTCAGACCCGGCACACTGGCCTTCGTCTCGCCTCCGGGCACCACCGCAGCCTCCTCCCAACGACCATTCTTGCCCTGAATGACATTATGTGGATCTAAGATCAAAGATCAACGCGTACCTTCTTCTCGATGATGAAGCTCTCAATGGGCGCTCCTCCGTCGTCGGGCTTCTTCCACTCGAGGTCGACGTGGTCCTGAAACCACGTTGGTACCATATGCTGAGTACCATGGCACCATAGGCTACCACACTTACCGCGTCCCAATCGGTGACCTCGGGCACGTCCATCTTCTCGGGAGTATCGTACGGGTTCTTTGCGAGGGTCGTCGAAGCCGTCGTGAGGGCCTCAGATTCGCCCTCTTTATTGACGGCACGCACACGGAACTGAAATAGCGAGGGTTTGGTTCCGAACCAAAAAAAACCATGGTACCGCATCCTGGTATCGCATAACCGTACCTTGTACTCGTGTCCCGACTGAAGGTTGGGCACGTGGTAGTTGGTGACCTCGGATCTTCCGGCAGGTACCCATCTTCCCGTAGCCATGTCCATCTTCTCGATCTCGTAGTGGTCAATGGGCAGTCCACCGTCGTCGTCCGGCACCTGGAACCAGAAGGTTGGTTCCTGGTTCCGGGTTGGTTCCATCGTGGTACCTACTCGGCCCCTGTCTTACCTCCCACTTGAGGTCGCATGCGTCCTCGTAGACGTTGGTGACCTCGATGGGACCGATGGGAATGGTCGGCTTACCGAGAACGATGATCTCAGCTGAGTGCGTGTCCTGGAATCAGGAACCATTACTCATCCTGGTAGTCTGGTTCCGTGGTACTCGTACCTTTCCGCTCTCGTTGGTGGCCGTGAGGGTGAAGATGCCGGCCTGGGCTCGCGTAGCATTCGACAACACGAACTTAGTCTTGTATTCCTCGTACGTGATCTGGAATGAGGGCCAGATTGGTACCAGGTTCGATCCCTCTTGATTCCTGGTTCAGGTAGTTGATGGTACTCACTCGAATCTTGGGGTCGTCGAGGACCTTGTCCTTGAAGGTCCAAACCTTCTCTGGAGGCGGCTCGCCTCGTACGGGCACATCCCATTCCACGTTCTGGCCGCACTGGAAAAGGGAACTTTGCTTATCGTGCGTTTCAAATGCTCAGCAAACTCAATGTGCTGGTTAGCGTATTGATTGTCTGGAAGAGAGAGGAAGGGAAGAGGTAGGGAGGAGGAGAGCAGGTAGATCACTAGCCTCCTCCCGGCCTCTTCCTCTCTCCTCCTTCCACTCAGTTCGTCAAAGGTCAACTACGCGTGGAATGGGAAATAATCTCACGATAAGGAATGTTATTTTTTTTTTTTAAATATCGAACAATCCAAGAAGGAATTGTTGATATGTATAATTCGACAGATTTCAAGCACTTCTGAAACATATTTTGTCTGAAACATTTGCACTATCTTACGTTGTTATGATAGCTGGCAGGGCAACTCAATCATGGTTTCCTCACCTTGATCGTGATAACTTTCATCGCTTCCTTGTCGATGTACGGACGAAGTCTTCTCGGCTTGGCAACGACCTTTCTCGACGAGTCTGATGCCTCTCCAGGGCCGGCTTTGTTCACGGCACGCACGCGGAACTGTAGAACCGGGTTTTAGCCATGAAGCATTAGCCGGAAATTAGTACCTGGTATTCCTCGCCCTCCTTGAGGCCGAGCACCTCGGCCGCGGCCTTGGATCCGTCGACCTGGAATTAGGATGAATTTACAGAAAAATAGATAAGTAACGTACCTTGGCGCACTCCTGCCACTCTCGGCCGTGCTTGCCCTTCTTCTCCACAATGTACTGTGTGATCGGCGCACCTAAGCGGATTATCGATTGATTGATGAGGCCAAGGTGCAAAAGGTGCAGCAGATGTAACCACGAGAAGGGATTTTACAGTCGTAGGGCGGTGGATCTACTGGACAGACCAGCAGTTAAGCTATCGAGGTATACTGTAGCTCATCACTGAATGGCCTACCTCCATCGGTGGCTGGCGGAGTCCACTCGAGATTGACCTTATTCGCGTCCCAGTCGACCACTTCGACGTCCGTCGGCTTGCCGGGGATATCTGAATAGTTCCAATTGATAATCTGATGATGTCATCTCTCATTTCTCAAGAAGTAGACAATAATAATTCATCTATGCCCGAGGCGCAACGAGGCCGAAAGGTAACAAGTAGTATCCTACCGTAAGGGTTCTTTGCGACAGTGGCATCAGTTGTCGCGAGGGCATCCGATTCGCCCTCCTTGTTCACTGCCTTTACACGGAACTGATACGTCTGTCCCTTCTTCAGACCGTCGATGTGCGCCTGAGAACAGAATTTGTTTGATTTTTTCTTCGCACTTCTCATTTGCGGAAATTTTGTGTTTCAGCAATCCCTCTAATTCTGCCGCAAGCCGTGAGACAGTATTGAGTAGTTGTGTATGTGCGAATAATAATATAAACATATTCTAACCTTAGTATCCTTGACCTTGGCGCACGGTACCCACTTGCCCGTGTTCGTGTCCAGTTTCTCCACTTCATAGTGAGAGATTGGCTCGCCACCATCGTCATCTGAATGAGCGGATGAAGTTGATCTTTGATCTCTCGAGGGTGATCTTTGACCTGTCTAATTTGATCTTTGATCTGTCTAAATTGATATTTGATCTCTTCTCACCGGGCGCCTTCCATGACAGATTGCAGTTGTCTTCGAAGACGTCGTTGACCTCGAGTGGTCCATTCGGCTTCGAGGGACGATCGAGCACGGTCAAATTGGCCTTCTCCGTGTCTTCACCGTGAGAGTTCTTCACGTGCAACTGAAAAAGGACGAATTACTGTTATTGTTTCAGTTAACATGTTATGAATCTGAAAGCAAATTTAAAAATTAAAAGTAAAGTGAAAAAATACCTTGTACTCTCCACAGTCGGCTCTCGTCGCAGAGGGAATGCACAGAATGGTGTGCTCGTTTCGCTTCGTCTCAATGTTCAGATTGGCAGAGTCGCCGAGTTGCTTGCCTGTAATTGTTACCCAGATTATAACATTACAGTTTAATGTCAGTGAAGGAACAGGGAGTTGAACGTACCATCTCCCTTGAACCACTTGACTTCCGGGTGGGGTTCTCCTCCGATCTTAACATCCCATCTCACGGTTGCTCCCGCCTTCACTGTCAGTGACTTGAGACAATCGTGCTTCAGCCAGGCAGGAACTGCAAATTGATCGTCGTGTTTCATTATGTGAAACTTTTCAGGAACATTATTATAATTTTACAGACAGATCGTCCGAAGAATCAAAGCAAAACAGATTTCGAATAGTTATGACATGTTTGAAACACAACAACATCGAATTCCATAGTGGAGCTAGATATCCATCGTGCTCACTCACCAAACTTAGGCTTTGCCATCTGCTTCTCTGAAGGTTCCGATGGTTGACCGGGGCCGGCTTTATTCACGGCTCTCACTCGGAATTGGTACTCCTGACCCTCCTCGAGACCCTTGATCGACGCCTTGCAATCTGCAGTGAGAATTTACCCGTTTTCAAGACTAATTATCTATCTAGTTGTAAGAAATGTATTTTAAAATCGATAAAATAGTAACTAAATGTTATAAATATGATAAATGTTTACTGGGACTGGTGGCGATCTTCTTCCACTCTTTCGTGTGCGGATCCTTCACTTCGATAATGTATTCCTGCCAAGGAAATTAAGTCTTTTGCGAATATCTTTTGCGAATTTTTTCTGTTTGAGGCTAAAGAACGTGCGTCATGCGGCCGGACATTATAAAAAAATCCGTTTTTTTTTCAGTAATCGCCACGAAGTGTTGTGTATCGAATGTTTCAGTTCGCAAATCGTTTAATGAACAAAGTGAAACCTAACCGGTCAGTCTTAAAATCGGCAACGTGAATAAGAAAAAAAATGAAGAAGTTTGAGCAAGGGTACCTCGATGGGCGCTCCTCCATCCTTCATGGGCGGTTCCCACTCGAGATCGATACGATCTTTATCGTAATCGGTGATCATCGGACGACCCGGCTTGCCTGGTTCGTCCCATGGATCCTGAGAGAAGCATTGGGTTAGAAGAATGCAATTTCTTTGAAACTGTTCCTGCTTTGTATAATCGAATTCACATATAGAACAACCGTTGGTGTATTTGTAGGCAGTGATTAGATAGTCATTATACAGTACCTTGATCTGGACGAATTGATCTCCGGATAGCGGCTCGGACTCGCCCTCGGCGTTGACGGCCTTGACGCTAAACGGCGCAAGTTCGGCATCTCGATTACAGACGGAACGATAAAATAATAATCGTACCGGAACTTGTAGTTGCCCTTGTTCTTCAGTCCCTTCACAGCTAGTTGAGTCGTTGCTCCATCGCACTTTCCGACCTCGACAAACTTGCCCTTCTGGTCCATATCCTGTGCCTCGATCACGTAACCCTGCAAGCGGCGCGCATTTGTTTTTCGCACTCGCCGATGAAAAGGACGAAAACTCGAAAGATAAGTGCGCGGCATCGCTTTACTCACCGTGATCGGATCTCCTCCGTCATCAGCCGGCGGCTTCCAGTCAAGTGTGCACCCGTCGGCGCAGATGTCAGCCACTCCGAGCGGACCCTGAAACCGGGATTAGAAACACATCCGTGGATTAGGTACCATGATGCGGTACCACGGACGTACCTTGGGTGGACTGGGTCGGCCGACCACCGTAACCTTGGCGGTGCTCTCGGCTGATCCCGAGGGATTCTTCAGCTTGATCGTGTACTGACCAGAGTCGTCACGCACCGCATTCTCGATCTGAATATCATCGTTTCGTATTATAATAGGTCTGGAGATCAAAGATACCTTGAAGATATGCTTTCCTCTCTCAGTGCTGGTCTTGATTCGCTGTCCCTTCAGTGGCTTTCCATCCATCTCCCATGTAACTTCGGGAAGAGGCTCACCGGTGATTTTCACCTGAACAACCGGAGTTTATTTTGGTTCTGACTCTTCACGCGAAAATAGTTATCGTACCTCATACTTGATGGTCTCGCCGACCTTAATGCGAAGGTCCTTGATACCACCATCAGGGAAGGAAGGAGCCACTGAACAAACATCATTGGAATACAATAATGAAATGTGTAAGCGAGTGCTTCAGTGTCTCTCTTTTTCAAAATTTCGCTGATACCGTTTCTCATATCGACAAGAGAGGTACCGAAAGTGTTCCGAGTAGCAACAACTGTGAGACAAGCAACATTGTAGTACAAATAAGCGTTTTGTTACAGCGTGTGGTTGGAACATAAGTACGAAAAGCTCTTCGTTAAGCTCACGATAAGATAAGACATACTACGATAAGACATACTTGGTTTGGCCTTAGCCTTGATCGGCTTTCCATGATCGCAAGGATCTCCAGCTCCGGCTTTGTTGACCGCCCTCACTCGATAGTAGTATTCCTTATCTTCGACGACCTTATCATCAACCAATTGATGCTTTCCTTCGCCCTCAGCGGGCACTGTTCCGAGTCTCTTCCAATCCTTCTCACTCTTCTCTCGTCTCTCTACTACATATTGAGTGATGGGCGACTTTCCATCGTCCTCGGGTGGTTCCCATTGGAGGGTGATATGGCCGGCGTCAACGTCGATCGCATCCATGTTGCGAGGCTTGCCCGGCGTCTCTGGAACATCGACACTGGGACCGGGACCGGGTTTTAGTATGTACTGGCTCTCTGAGAGGACCGGGTTTGGGCTGCTGCTCACTAATTGACGGCTACGGATACGAAACGCGCTCTTTCAAAGTGTATGATGAAAAGACTGACGACAAGAGACTATAGGGACCGACTGAGTTAGTGATATACTGTTGCGTACTATGAGGCTAGCCAAAGAGGACATGTAAAGAGATGCCAAGAGGGATGAGGGTTACTGTAAGAGTGGTACGGTGAAACTTACTGTAGGGGTTCTTGGCCAGAATGGTCTCTCCCGTAAGGGGATCCGATGTACCGCACTCGTTCACGGCCTTCACACGGAACTTGTACTCTCCGTGCTCCTTCAGATCTTTCACCTGAAGGTTTGATCTTTGGTCTCTGATCTTTGATCTTTGATTGCGAACCTTGAACTCGGTTCCCTTTGTCTCGGCGACCTTGACCCAGTTGCCGGAGCGGCCCTCCTGCATCTCTACGATGAACGCCTGAAAAGAGTTGAGATTCTATTTCTCATATTTGATCTTTGATCCTACTCACCTTCACGGGTTGTCCTTCATCTCCTTCGGGTTTGCCCCACACGAGGTCCACTCCGTCTGCCTTGATGTTCTCGGTGACCAGGGGACCCTTCGGCGGCTGGAAAAGGATGAAGGAGCGTGAAAAACGCAAAAAAACGAATGATTATAAGGGGCTTTTCCAGAATTGAAGCTCAACAAGGGCACTTCTGAAATGGGCGAGGCTTTCTCACCTTGGGCTTATCCTTAACAAACAGCTCGAATGGCGCGATGGCGGATCCACCCGAGTTGGACAATTCGAGTGCCCATTTGCCCGTATCGGCCAACTGCGGATTCTTGAAGACGATCTCAGCGACGTCACCGTTGATTACGACCTGGAGAGAGGAATGATGGTGTTGGATGGATGAAGAATCAGTTTCGTCATCTACATAGCCTTATTGATCCTGATAAGCCCAATAATGCCATCCCATGAGAGTGCACTGCTCAAAATTATGCAGGAAGTATTTGAATGGCCGTCATCGTAGATAGGTTGAATGTCCGATGACCCACCTCAACCAGCTTGGCGGTCTCCGGGTCGATGGGCTTTCCATTGCGAAGAATGCCTGCCTTCGGGTCGAGACGACGCGTGCCCTTGATCTGCAGGGGAGGAAATATTAATAATAACTATATGTGGATGGTATCATTTCTCACTGCTCGCTCAACATGATATGAGAGGCGTGAAACGTATTGGAAACGCATTGCTCGAATTGATTTAATTTTAATGGAATGTTTGTGCACAGCGATCTAAACATCACCGAGCATATCACTGCTTTAAAAAATCATTATTGCGTACGATATTCGTATTATTTGGTATTATTTATCAAATCGCCTCACCTGGAAAGGAACCTTGACAACGACGGGTTCGCCCGCCTTCGCCTCAATCTTCTTCGGCTTCCAGTTGATCAAAGGGCGCTGAAAGCAGTTATTATTCATGTAAAAAGTCAATCGTCGATCGCGTACCTTCTCCGCCTCGAGTACGGTAACCGTACACTGGCCCTGAAGGCCGCCCGTCTCGATCTGGTACACGTCGCCCTCGGTCATGTCTGCAGGATTATTGATTTTTGGTACGGAAATTATCGAATAATGCTTAGAAACGGTAATCATCGATTGATATTTAGATAAGGCAATTATTGATTGATACTGAAGTTACAGTAATATACCGTACCGATCTTGGAGATCTTGAGGGTGTGCACTCCCTGTCGGGATTGCGTCTCGAATTTGCCACCGGGCATCGACGTGATCTGCTTGCCGTTGCGGAACCAGATTCCCGGCGATTTGGTGTCCTGAACCGGGATTTGAGTTAGATCCGGAGCCGGGAAATTCATGAGCCGGGCCTCACCTTGGTCTCGCAACGGAGATTGGCGTCATCCTTCTCGATGACCTCCGTGTCCACGAGCTTGACGATGAACTTGTTTAGAGCTGGAATGGGCCGTATTTGAACCGGGAACCGGGTAATAGTTCAATTCAATGTATTGTCGTTTTATCGTAGAATTTTATATCTTTGCAAATGCCAATGAGACGATGTTTATTGGGACCTTGAACTGTGGGGCACAGTCTAAACAGATAGCATGTGAAATGAAGAGACGGCGACCCGTATTCCGAAGGATAGTATTCTTCCCGCTCACCATCAACAATCAGTTGTGCGAGTGTCTTATCGTCCTTGGTCGTGCACTTGTACTCTCCATGGTCCTCGATCTTACACACGGAAATGATCAACTTGCGACGACGACCGTTCGATTCCACTTTGAACCTGAATAAATACCGCAATCGTCAGTCCTCGATCAGCCGCTCCTACAGTAACCGCATCCTACACTGCCAATCTACCGTATGTAATCGTCAGTCCTCGATCAATCCACCGTATCTTCCTATCACTATAAATCTACCGTTTGTTATAGTCAGTTCTCGATCAATGTACCGTATCCTCCCGCAACCCACTTCTTTCCATCGATCTTCATCTTCACTCCATCGTGCCACCACTCGACCTCTGCGTCTCTGTCATTCACATCGCACTCGAGTGTGCCCGTATCGTTCTGTCAGTGAATATCGAGATTAGCCAGTTGTCGATTGACTCCTCAGATTACGATATCGCAAGGATTCTTACCTCGTTGACCTTGGCAGACTTGAGGGGCACGACGAAGGTCTGACGGGGCTCTGAAAGTTTACAAGTGTTTCCGGATCGCAATAATGAGCGGACTAGAAAATAGTAATGCGTACCTTCGACGTAGACCTGGCACTTGGACATGACCTCATTCGTGATCTTGGCAGTCCATTCTGCCTGATCCGCCTCTTCGACTTCCTGAACGGAATTGTGATGAATACGGTAGAATTACGGTATTCTAACTTCTTGAATCGATCACACAATTATCTACCTTTAAGATTGTTCAGAACGCTGAGTGGTTGCTATTGAATTTGAGATTTCTCAGCTGTCTTCAACAACGAGTGAAACATATTTGAATTCAGATAATCTTCAACCATTTTCAATTCTCTTTGATTACCTTGATGGTGATGGTGCATCTTCCGACCGGATCCTTGTCCACGATGTAGCGAGGATCGTCTCTGAAATGGATGAATTGGCAACGTTCCAGGATTCAAATCCGAAAAAGGGCGGGAAACTGACGGATTGATCTCCTTGCCGTCGCGCAGCCACACGAGAGGCGCACGAGGAGTGTTCACCTGAGTGGATTGCGTAATAATTAGGTTATCACTCAAATCCTTAGTGGAAAAAATCAACCTTTGGATCTAAAAGTGATTCTTCATTCCACTGTTTACGTTTTGGATCATAGGTGAGTTACCTTGCAAGTAAGCACTCCCTGCTTCGTGCGGTAGATTTCCTGCGTGTTGGGCAGGGGATTGAGGAAGGAGTACTTCATAGGGGGTTCTGTAAAGATGTATTTATTTATTTCCTTCTTTGTACTCCCAAAGTCTGCATTCTGCTTGATAGATATCCGATAAATTGAATATAATTTACAGATTTTCAGATAAACGATATTTTTGAGTTTTGCCAGAACCTTCCGGATCTGCTGGATTCTCTTGAAACGGTCTAAAATATTACCGAGCACAGTCAGCTGGGCGTTGCACTTGACGCCATTGGCTTCGCACGTGTACATGCCCGAGTCATCCACCTGAAAATTGGTCGTTTATGGAAAAGGGAGAAGTCAGAAAATGGGCGGAGCCTAGATGGAAAAGGGGCGGTACCTCAGGATTGTTGATGATGAGCGTGCAGACATTCTTCTCGATGATAATCTTGTACTTGAGACCTGAAAAATATGATTTTCGGAATTTTCGTGAATTTTTCTTGCAGGAAACATGATTTCAGTAGGATTTCAAGTACAAATATTGCTAAAATACTTTTTAAAAATCCTAACCTCCAGAGAAAACCTCCTTCTTGTCCTTGTACCATCTTATCTTCGCGTTCGGTCTCGAGTACGTGCACTTCCACTCGCAGATCTTGTCGACCTGTAATGCAAAAATGACCAATTGTTCAAATAAAAGTGCGCGGCGCGTGGCAACAATCGCGCACCTGCTGCTGCACGGTCTTCGCCTGCAGCGGCTCCGTCCACTGCTCAACCTTCTTGCCGGGGAACATCGATTGACGACTGGAACATTTGAATTTGGCGTTTATTGTTTAGATATTTTTAAAATCTGATCATTTCTAATAGGAGATTTAAAATGCGAAATATTAGGCGCGAATTCAAAAAGTAATTATTACCGTTCAGCCTCGCTCATCGGCTTGGCATCCTTCTTCTCCTCCTCGCCCCACTTGTTGTAGTCTCTGTAAAAAGTTATTAGAAACAATTCTGAAATAAGCCGAAACGTTTCAGATAGTAAAGAAAAATAATTCGAACATGTGACTCTCAGTTATGTTTCACTGTTCGGATTTGATACACTATTTCAGTATTATACGATGTCTTCGAGATTTTTCATATTGAAAACATTATTACTTGACGTAGCTGAGGTAGCTTACTTGACACAATTAAAATACTTCCTACCTGTGCTTGAGATTGGATCGGAAGTCCGGATCTCCTGCCGCCGTAGTCACCAGCAGCTTCACGTCGATCGTATCCGAACCGTGCTCGTTCGTGATGGTTAGAGTGTAAGGGCCATCGTCCTAGAATCAATGATGGTTCCTGGTTCCTGGTTCCTGGTATCAAGAGAAGGCTAAAATAGTACCTGGTTTCTGCATTTGGAGATGGCGAGGGAGATCATGTTCGTTTCTCCGTCGGTGATGTGCTTGAAGCGACCACCAGTCATGATCTACAATTTGTGTTTTTTCTAAAATCAGATTTTTCAATGTGCCAGTTGCAATTATTGATTTTTTATTCCGAATCGCAGAAAATGGAATATGATGTGCTTTTATTGTGCGCATGATCCCGTTTCGTTGATCTTTCAGTCGAATTGTTGATCTATCTTCCTATTCAATGATCGTCATTCGATATCAAAAGATCCCGTTACCTCTCTCATTCCCTTGGACCACTTGAACGTAGGCACGGGATTGCCCTCGACACGGCATGTCAGAAGGGCCGTCTCGTCTGAAATTAGGATTTACAGACTGTCCCTTTACTTCGTAGTAATCTGCAATGCCCGTATATTTTCTTAGATTTGCATTCCCTTTCTACCATGTTGCGTGATGCATTTGGTAATAATAATAATATTTATCCGCACATGATGTGGGGGGGGGGGGTGGGAAAGGACTCTGGCGCCTTTTGCCGTTGACGAGTAGGGGACGGGTCAGTTGGGATCTTTGGACTCATCTTTCTTCTTCGGATTCATTTCTTGTCGCTTGCCGCTGTGACACTTCACAATTGGGGGCAAGCTTCACATGACGTCGGATCGCCTTTCCTCTCATCTTCCCTTAGACTAGTCGCTACCGAGATCCCGGATCCCGGATGGCCAGTCCTCCTTAGAAGTTCATAAAGAGGACACCTTCGATACCTTCATGGCCTTCTTGAAGTGACTCCGTCCATCGACTCGAGATCCGTGGCTTGATACCTCCGAAGACTTGCCAGGGACTGGGGAGGGATTCTTGAGGCGGCAGTAGATGGTAGACTAGAGAGGGGAAAGTCGCCTCTCCATCAGAGCGAAATGGAGAGGGACCGCTCACGACGACTGACCGAGACAAGAAGAATAATGCATGTTGTCTACTTTTTCTACTGCTGATTCTAATAAAGTGCGATTTCCAGCACTTTCCCACTGAAGAGATCGTCAAGGGAGTAGCTCTAACTCGAGTATCTCCTTCTCTCCCTCTCATCCCTCCCTCTCACAGCATTCCAAATAGATAGAAAACGGAAATAGAGAGCCCACACCATGGTGAGATGCCTACCGTAGTCCTTACAAAATCCGGCAAGAGAAAGTGCATGGACGGGGGTTGAACCCCCGACCGCTGCAAACCTAAACTTCAAACTTACCTCTGCGCCATGACGGCTGTTCTCACCTATCCTAGGTTGGCCTACCAGTTCGTGAGGTTCTCTCACATCTCAGTATGCAAATCGAGGGGCGACGGCCTACCGTACTCTATTGATCTCTCAGAGTTTTCGCGTCAGGATATATTAATTCATGATTTGTGGGAAATAGCAGAAAGTTTCGTTTTCACCGCACCACCCAGTCAAAGGAATGCTGTGCTCTCTCCCTCTCATCCGATCTATTTGCTACCCTCACTCATCCGAATGCGCGGGCGTGTGCGCAAATAAACAACTGTTTCCGTGAAAATCCGGCGCGAGTTCCCGGAATGGAATCGCAGTTTCGAACCAAGTTTTCTGCATAGAAATAGTACTGATTTCTCACGGAATTTCATTACTCAATTTAACTACTAATGAATCCTATAAAAATGTGATTTTCTCATTTTGTGCGCATCTTCGAGTTCGTGAGTACGTGCTCTTTTTGCTTCCTATTTTCTCCAAAGATCCTGGCCTCAAAGAGGAGGGAGAGAAGAGATGGCATGGGGGAACTCTATGCAGTGTAATAGAGTGGCAAAGATAAGCGAGAAGAGACGACGAAGAGGAGATGAAGAAGATATGGTGGGAAGATCGGATGAGAGGGGAGATAACTTATCCCCCTATCAGAACCCGATCAATAAGATCATGATCATATTTCAAAAATATTGGGTAAATTAACTCACTTTCAACGACAGTCACAGACTCCGGCACTTCCACGATACGGGGAGGCGTAGCAGCATTGGGAGCCGGTCTGGAAAGATCAAAGATCAATCATGAGGTCGCAGGCATAGTTCGACTACATACAGTTAACATACAGTTAGCCCCTTCAAAGATCAAAGATCATACTTGAGCGGCGTCGATACTTTGTCCATAATCTCAGCGATGGACTCGCGTCTCATATCGATGGATGATCTCCTCTGCAAAGATCAAAGATCAACTTTCCGTTCATAATTTTCCTGTTAGCTCACTCATTAGTGGTCAGTAGGAATGGAAGACGATGAGTCTCTTGGACAGGACAGAGGAATGAGAACGACACACTCTGTAATAGGCATGGCTTGGAAATATACCAAGCCATCCTCATTCTGTATTAGGCGCACTCGGGAAGAGAGTGTTATTGCGAGAGGAGGAGAAGCATCAGACGAAGATGGAGTGATTCTTACGACGCTTCCTCTTCGATCGGATTCCCCGGGACGAAGAGATCCTCTCCTTTCCATCTGTGCGAGAGCTGCTACAGTCTGTCGTCGAAGGCCCAGTTTCGATTGTTCGGCATCCGATCCAGAATCGGCATCGGCCGACATCTTGACGACCTTCTTCAGTTTGATTCCACCGATCTCGCTCTTCTCATCTTCATCGGCAGTCGTCCTCTTTCCCACCTGACGACCCTTGAGAGAGTCTGCAGCGGCCTTCGGGGCGGCCGGCTGGAAACAACGGTAAACTACTTTATTTTGTTTCTTATTATTAATTTTTATTTTACGTTTTGCTTCAGAATTGTTTGGAGATGTAACACAAAACGTTAGCAGCACTCAGAACACGTTAGGCAAACGAGAAGGGAAGTATTCGGTCAATCGATACGGCGGCTATCGTACCCTCTCCGTGCCTTGGACCTCTCCGGGACGGGGTGACTGAATGGAGACCTTCTTGGACATCTTCGGAGATGCAGTAGGGTCATCGTCCGAGAGGGAGATTGGCGAAGGCTTCTGGAATGGACAGAGGGAAAGATAGGAGGGAAGGAGGAGGAGGAGGGAGGGAAAGGAGTAATAGCTCGAGATACATTCTGTATGGATTCATGTATCTCAAACTGATATAGTCAGATAGGAAGAGGGGCGATTACATTGATCCAGGTGTTAGTTAAGCAGGAAAAAATGAACAGTATTGTCACTGCAAGCAACAACCGACACTCGTTCACGCGATGAAACACAACCGAAAACCATTTAGACATGAATCGAACAAGTGCAACAACATACATTGACTTTCTTCAGTTTGATTCCCTCCATTCCTCCTTCCTCCTTCTTCTCTCCAATCGTTCTCTTCTTCAATCCAATTCGATCAGTGGAAGTCTTTGTGGAGGAGCTCTCTTCGACCTTCGTCGATACTTTCCCTTCTCCATCAACAGTCGTCGTCGTCTTCTTCACCGTTTTCCTCTCCACTTTCTTCAATTGAACTGAGGCAACGGACGAGTCGGAATCCGCTCCAGTATCGTCTCTTATGACCTTCTTCAGCTTCACATTGAATCCGGCGCCGTCATCAGCAGGCGGAGCGGCTCGGCCGACCTTCTTGAGTGCAACACCGAATCCGGACGACTCCTTGGCCTCCTCGGGCGCTGGGACAGTGCGCTTGAGGGTCGGCTTCTGCAATAGGACACTGGATAATAGGACAAGGACAGACACATGGCTCTTGCTCGCATCACATTTATATTTACTACATGAATCTAACATGGGTGATGTGATTCGAGCGATAACCGGACTAAAAGCCGGACCTGGAATCCGTTGCCGGATCCTGCGGAGGATCCGCCGGCTTTCTTCAGCATCTCACGTCCGTACATGACTGCTGCTGTGAGCTAAAAGCCGGATGCGGTTGGGACGACCGCTTTCTTGCTCTCTGGCTCTTAGTTGAACGACGACTTGACGCGTCGCTTCCTTGGGGGCTGGCGCGTGATGCGCGCGGCGTGGTAGTCTCCCGCGAGGTAGCGTCTTCTTCGAATGGGGGGAAGACTTTGTTGTGATATCGAGTTACGCTTATTGCTCACGCTCGCGGCGCGCGAGATTCCGATCACGCGCACCACACGCGGATAGAGTAGAGTGAAGCGACGCGGCGGTCGCGGATGCGGACGCGTATGAGTGATTGAGACGCACGCGGAAGGGTGTCTGGGAATGGAAGCAGGGATGAGGGACGGGATGGGACTACACGACACATGCAACGGACACGAGCACGAACAACGAAACTAGAGTGCGTAATACAGGTCTCTTCATTTCACACTATCTCTCGACTGGTCGAGTAGTGAGAGAGTGTGTGAAATGAAGAGTCAGTGCCCCGTATTGCGCACTCTGAATGACACTCAAACTGTGCAATGGACTGAATATCGCACGAATCAAACAGAGATCTAACACGTGTTGTACGATCGTCTAACACGATTGAGAAAGTGACGAAATGTGAAATCGGGCGACTACGACAAGTTGGACAAGAAACGTGACGGAAACGGCATAGAGAAGATCAACAAGAAGAGAACACGGAGGAGATAAACTGAGATGAGAGCGAAGAAGAGATTGGAGATAAGGGATCGATAATTTTGAATAGAGCATTATGTGCGAATAATTAATGAGTAAAAAGTGCAGTTAGTGCACACCTCAACGGCCCTCTTCCTTCCCTTCTGGAGGGGCTGCGAGAACGAGGGAAGCTCGGAGATCGATTCGGTCATCTCATCCTGCAATGATGCAGGTCTAATTGTCATTCTTATTACATGATTTTTTTTGTGCAGTACTCTAAAGAGTAATTTCGTTACAACGAAACTTGATTGTTGACAATAAGCTAATGAAAATTTCGAAAGTACACATTTGAACGCACCTCCGACTCCTCTCCAACTCCCATTAGCTTCCTTCTGGTCTCCTCTGGGATCGTAAGACCGGAGCCGGGAAGTTCATCGATTTGCGACAGTTCATCCTAAATCAGGGTCTTCGGTTATCCATTGGACTGTTATCGAATTCTCTTGGGTTCTGACACTGGTCAGTGTTTGCTTGTTACTCTGCATGTATGCAACGGTGTCTATTTCACACGAGTGAACGGGTGGAACACGGCACTCGCACTCAAGTGTGTCTTAGTAGAGAGAAGATGTTGTTTGTGTGTGAGAAGGAGAGGAAGAGTTAGAACAGAGTAGTTATCGAGTCGAGTTAATCGATATTATCCGGAAAAAGAGATGGATAGATAAGAGTTGTGTAAAAGTGTGTGCGCAGAAGAGGAGGCGTGGGCAAACCCCCCACAAACCAGGGAGAGCGCACTCATCAGCTAGACTTCTCTCTCTCCATCCCCTGATCCCTCCTGTCTCTACCCCCCACTGCGATCTCCGAAATCAGTGCACTCCCTTCGCTTATCTGTTTGAAACAATACACAGCTCCTCGTCTGGTTTTCCGCGAATCCCGTTATCCCTACTGAACTCTCTCCGTCCTACTCGCAAGCTGTCTCCAATGTGAGGATAAGGGGCAAAAAAACTCTGAGCGAGAGCGAGCGAAAAGAGCGGCGACATGAGAGAGAAAAGTGGATGGATGGATTGAAATGAGATGAGAAGTTGACGAAGAGTATGAAAATTACAATATTGCACGCACTGCACATACATATTCATAATTGGTGGAACCTGTGTAAAGAGATCCGAGTCATTAGCGCCTTGAGAGGGAAAATTAAGATAAGACATTAGCGTGAAACTCATTCAGATCCGCGCAGCATTGCAAGGATGGCGAGAAGTAACAAGAAGAGTGTGAAAAATTTCGAGCAGGTAAGCAATGATAACTCTCATCTGCGCTAGCGGAGGGGTGTCAGACTATCTTTCAGAGCAAGAGATGAGGGTGAATAGAAGAGACGGAGGAGCGAGGAGGGATATTGGTAGATAAACAGTAGAATAGATGTGAAGAACGGAGGAGGAGGGGATCTCACCTCTCTCTCACTTGAGTATGGAGAAAGGACGTGGGAGAGGGATTGAACGGATCGCTCATTGAGATTGTTATTTTGAAAACCAGACTGAATACAAATAAATTCGCATGCACAAGCGAAGAACGGTTAATCACCTCAATGTCACTGTCGCCTGAACTCGCGTAGGTGAATTGGGCGTCGGATTCGGAGTCGGGCGAATCGGGAAATTCTACTGGGTTCCAGTGGACACGGTTATGGCGTTTACCATAGTTTTCACGAGTTTTCACATCTGTGGATGGATCTGCCCCTCTGTTTTTCATTCGAAATTGGTAGTCTTGAGTTTCGGAGATTCCATCAACCATTCCATCAACCGATGATGGAACTCCCTTCGATTTCTTCATACGAAAGTGGTAATCTTGACTGTCAGACATATCATCAATCAATGCTTGGGTAGATGATGGGACTCCCTTCGACCGTTTTACTCCGAACTTGTATTCCTGACTGTCTTGATCTTCAACCATTCCATCAACCGAAGATGGGACTCCCTTCGATTTCTTCATACGAAAGTGGTAATCTTGACTGTCAGACATATCATCAATCAATGCTTCAGTCGAAGATGGGACTCCTTTCGATTTATTCATACGAAAGTGGTAATTTTGACTGTCAGAAACTTCATCAATCAATGCTTGGGTAGATGATGGGACTCCCTTCGACCGTTTTACTCCGAACTTGTATTCCTGACTGTCTTGATCTTCAACCGTTCCATCAACCGAAGATGGGACTCCCTTCGATTTCTTCATACGAAAGTGGTAATCTTGACTGTCAGACATATCATCAATCAATGCTTCAGTCGAAGATGGGACTCCTTTCGATTTATTCATACGAAAGTGGTAATTTTGACTGTCAGAAACTTCATCAATCAATGCTTGGGTAGATGATAGGACTCCCTTCGACCGTTGCATTTTGTATTGATGTTCATGGCTGTGTGAAGATTCTTTAATGATTCCATTAGTAGATGCAGTACTTGATTTATCTTCAACATCCTTTTCAATTCTTGCACGCAGTTCCCTCACTTCCTCTTGTACTTTCTTGTTTCTCACTTTGAACTGAAACTCTTCTCCGTATCTCCGATCATGCACCTTCCCAGCAACATGTTTGCCCGTGCTGGGCTGTGGTGATCCGGGCCGGCGAGCTGTAGAGTAGTCAATGATATGGCGCTCAAAGTGCTTCCTCAGCGCTCCACCAGGCAGTTTCCCAAGGACGAAGGAGTGAATCTCCGAGATGGTCGACGCTTCGGATACGTCGTCATCGTCATCAGAATACTGGACGATCAATGAAGGTCGACGAAGGATCTCCTGGCCCGGGATCTGAAGCCCGGCTGTGGATGCCTTCTTATCGACAGTTGCCGCCTTCTCAGCCTTCACATGGGCGAGGCGCTCCTTGGCCAGAAGGAATTCCGGCTTGGCCTTCTCCTTGGGCGCTTCGGGAATGATGGAGGGACGACGAGGAACGGGCGAGAGACGGCCGGCCGTTGCCCATGATGGTTTTGTTGGAAGGGAGAGGTTGGGCACGGAGAGACGAGGCGAAGGCTTGAGCAGCACGGCAGGGTGGGGTGGATGAGGGGTGGTTGGACGGGGGTTGTGGAATGGTTTTGGGATCGGGCTCTTTGTCTTTCTCAAGGACTTCTTCGGTTCTACGGGAAGCGCTTCTGAGATTGTCGTGTGATCACTATCGACGTCCTCCTCATCTTCGTCCACGTAAAATGAACTGACAGACGTGGACATACTGCAATTAGCGGGGCGACAGTACTAGGAAAAGTATTCGTGGAACGAAATAATCTGATCGACAAGAATCGAAGGGAATCGTAGGCTAGTAAAGCTGCAAAAGAAACTGCTGGAAGAGAGGGAGTGAGAGGGGGAATGGCAGAGTCATGATCTTTCAACGAGGATGAGATCGGAAGAGGCTCTCGATCTCATCGCCAGATGTGACGAATCGAGGATTGAATTCAGTCAGTCAGCAGGAGAAACTCATTGACGAGCCACGCTGAATAGAGCCATTCTATGGGATGAGAGAGAAGAAGAAAGATCTGAGAAAGATGAGGGACTGCTTACTGCCTCCCACGCGGAGAAGAATGACTTGATGGAAGAAAAAGTGTTATGAGTTCGCTCTAAGTGAAATGAGGGCGGCTCTTCCGGACGCAGTTAGAAGAAAAAGGTGTGAGAAGGCACGGCAAAAGTTAGACTTTGGGAAATGACGGGGTATGAAAGATCAAAGATCATCGACGCACCTCTTCCTTGTCGATGCCACTGGTTCGACGGGACGATCCTCCCCTCTCCTCTCGCTCACTGCGGTCTTCTGCAGCAGCGGCAGCAGCTGCAGCTGCAGCCACCTGAGCGCGTGATGGCGGGGCCTGCATTTTGTGGGAATATTTTTGCAGCGGTTATGAAGAATACATCACTTGTCCAATTCACATCGCTGTTCACGGTGTTCGCGAAACATAACTCGAAAACCATTCCGAACAAAAAACAAAAAAGTAAAACATACGGGCGATCGACTCTTGCTCTTGCTGCTTCTCTTCCCCGCATCCGACTTCTTCTTCTCGGCCTGCAATTTTTCAATTTAGCTCGGATTACAACTCACTGTCCTATTAAAGGGGGAGGGGCACGAATATTTTCTCTCATAAGCTGAGCCTGTGGGGTAATAGGGATGCTATACCCGATCACAGATCACTTTATCCGAAGTTCTAAAAATGCCTCTGAACTTCACTACGGATTTTTGAAGTTTCATTGATTGTGCAGGCACGATTTGGGGTACTGTATTCTTGTATTGATTTCACTAGATTGGCAGCCGAAAATAGCAGCAATAGTGAGGTTTGCACACGACGGGAGTCGAACCAGCGGGTGCCGGATAGCGAGGCAAAAGCACAACCACCAGGATAAGTGCCGATATATTCGTTGACTCTAGACGGCCTAGTTAAGGGAGAGGACCGCTGTGCTGATTACTGTAGTTACTGCGGGGTGCAGGCACGTCGCGGTGGGACCCACCAATTTCGATTCGTGCCCCTCCCCCTTTAATCTGCACTCTGACTACGAAAGTGTGGAAAAATGCGTCGTTTTCTCTATGTTTGGAACTAACTTTTTAATTATGGCAATGTCTAAAGAATCAGAAACTCATACCGGTGCCATCAATGATCCACTGATCTCATCATCCGATGGTTCTGGGGCGGTCAATCGACTGCCCGTCGAGCTCTTCTTCTGCACTGGAGGAGACGCGTCACGGGGCGCGTGCGCGTACTCTTCGTCTCAAGTTTTTTCAGTGATCAGGAATATTGCCTACTTTTTCATTTTTAACGCCAATTTGAGTCTTACGAGTATAGGACGCCCTAACACAAGATGTAAGGGACTCTTCATGCGAACAACTGTCGGCACTTTTCTAAGACAAGCTAGAACTCATAAATGGCCTGCCATGCACAGCAGAGCCTATTTTTGATACGTGCCTTTGAATACAAAATGTGAGTCATTAGAAAAGTGGTAAACAATGGCTCACCAGAGTGCTCCATCTTGACCATGGCCGAGCTGTGCGCCTCTCCGTACTCCGAATTGGCCGTGCACTTGAACAGACCGGTCGTCTCCTCGATCAGACTGCAAGAGATCAAAGATCACGGTTGAAGATCATTAGAAAGATCAAAGATCAAACTCCGAACCGATTGATGGTGAGTCTGGCCAGGTTACCGTTCCACGATTGCGAGTATTCACTGGACGAGGAAGAGATCATCTTGCCGTCCCTGCAAGTACGTTTTCTCTGTGCAGGCGCTTTTGTTAAAGTTCTAGCTTTTCTCGGCTAAATTTGACCATGTTCCTGAAATTCGCCCTGAAAACAGGACAGGGGCAGAGGTTATATAAACTAAAGATTCAATAAATTGCGGGGGACGAATAACTGACTTGAACCATTGGATGGTCGTGGAGGAATGACACTGGAACTCGACCTCGATCACGATACGATCGCCTTGCTTCCCCGACTGGAAATGCTTATTTTTAGAGGCGTTCTTTCGACTTATCATCGCTTATACTAACTTACCTAAAAGCCCACCTATTTTGTGGCCTATAAGGGAAGCAGTGCCAGAGTAATGATTACATACTTTGCTCAGCGCTGGTTCGACCACTACCGGGGCCCGCTTGAACTTGGCATTGGCTGCGTTCGATTCGGCCGAGGGCGCGGTGGCGCCAGGCTTGGGACTCGAGAGTCGGGATCTGAAGGAAACAATTTGATTAGGATTGACCAAAGATTAAAGATCAAGTCAATAGTACCGTTTGTCTCCGCTTGGTGGGAGGCCTTCCTTGCCTGCAGCAGCGACCGAGTCCGATTTGCGCTTCGCTGCGGCTGCAAGAATAGTGATTTACTTATTTTTGTTGGATCAGAATGGGGCGATCACTATCGTGTCGTCACCCAATCAAAAATCAATGATTCTCTGAAACAAATTCAAATTGCATTCCTCATTTCCCCTCAAACAGTCAGCAATCAATCATTTGTGCTCTAGATAAAACAAGCGCCCGGATGATTGATGGAAGAGACACGAACACATGTCAGCACACTGCTTGCAACACAACTTCCGCTTTCTAGCCAAAGATCAAAGTTCAAAGATCACTCACCTGCGTCGACCTCCATCTTGTCGCTGCCTCTGCTACCACGGCGCGAGTCCGACTGCTGACCTAGAGATCAAAGATCAATCTTCTGTCCATAAAAAAATAGCCATATTGCGGCAGAGCTTGTACAGAGATAAAATCGTGTGCAAATCGAAATTCAGAGATCAAAGATAATGGACTAACCGGCTTGAGCGCCTCTCGCATCCTCTGGCGAGAGCGTGGTCGCTCCCTCTTGTGTAGGCGTAGAGGTACGAGATCTGAGAGATCAATCATGAGAATCAGAAGAGATCAAAGATCAAGTTCACCTCAGACTCTTCTTGGGTGTTCCCTCTCTGCTCTTCAATTGCTTCTTGGGCGATCCAGGTCTGCTTCCTCCCTCTTTCGGTCCGCGCGAGGGCGGACGAGGAGACGTGTTGTCCTGTAAAAGTCAATCCGTTATTAAAGGCAGGAGAAGTCCAGTGGGGATCTCAACTAGGCTCTTCTTCGGACCCACAATTTGGAACGGAGAGATTGAATGGATGTTTATATTCGAGAGGAAACGTGACTAGAAATAGTTGATATATTCATAGGGGGTAAATGCATACCTTGTCTCTCTTCACAGAGGGCGACTTCGACCGACGACTGCGTGATGATGGCTACAAACAATATATTCTCTTTAGTGTTCTTCTCGAAGAGAGGCCTCTTATTGTTAGCCATAATCGACAATAAGAACTTTCGGTCGGGCAAATCGAACAATAATCGGCCAAAATGTTCGAACAATCTAATTTACATCGAAATCGACCTTCTTTGTCTGTTCGGCCGTCTGGCCGATGTTCGAAATTGGCCGAAATATGACAATGAACTCGCTCGTTCTCTGTCATTTTGCACGTTTTAGAAAGAGATGGGTGGTGGAAGTTGAATTAGAAAATATGAAAATTGACATATGAGTTCACAAATTCTATTTCCTCTTTATTGGTCGTCTCAATTTGCATTAATTTCGGCCAAACGGCCGAACTCGACCAATTTCGTCCATTCTCCCATTCTTTCTCCTCCACCTCCGACGAAAATCGGTTTTGGCCGAATTCGCAAGACTATTAAGAACTGATGTGATTTCATAGAGTAGATGTAGCCTCATCGAGATCGCCCATTGGTCAACAGCTCATTGCTAATGCATTTCGAACAACAAGACAAAACGGCGTGTGAATTCTTTCTCCTATGTAGAATTGTTTGACTTACCCTCTTCCTCTCCACAGGTTCATCATCAGCTGGGGCTTCGAAGTTGAGGGCGAGATTGGCATTCGTCTCTCCCTGGTCGTTCTTGATGTTGCACCGATACTGGCCGGCATCGGACGCGCTGGGACCCTGCAAGCACTTCATTTGTCTCTGATTGGGGCGTCCTGCCTCAGGCTCATAGTGAAGGAAAATTGTTGATTCTTGTTAAATCCCACAACCTGATCCTAACAATATTTCACGGAGGCGAATAGAGTTGACCATGGTGTGAAACATATTCGAAAATCATCCTTATTTTTAGGGATAATTTTGAAGAAAAAATAACAAAAACGTACGCGAATCTCTAGCTGGCACAGATAGGTGCTGTCTCCGAGGGGAGTGAAGACCTCATGGAAGATGCCTCCCATCGATAGAGGAACACCGTCCTTCATCCATCTGAGAATAGAAAAAAATGAAAAGAGTGATTGAGTGAATGAAATTGAAAATATGACAGGTTTTAATTCCTACAATAAAATGATGAGAAAATGCATAAATAGGAAAAGTGAGGTCATCAACAACTAGGAGTAAAAATGGATACCGTGCAGTCGGGACACTGGCCGATTTCACGCTGCATTCCATCACGATGAGAGCGCCTCCGTCCTGTAATTCCTTTTTTGGATTGAGTTTCAGCACCATTTCTTCCGCTATTTGTTGGGAAAAGGGTTTTTGGATAGTTAATCTTTACTCACCTTCGGGATGATTCGGGGACGACCGACGAACACGGGGCCACGGGACTTGGCCGAGTCGTCGCCTCCGCCGCCTAAACACATTTGTTTGAATTTCGCGCCACAACTTTCACCAAAATAAATTCTCCACGTAAACTGACCGAGTTATCATTAATTCATTAATCAAAGGCGCGAAATTCAAAAATCATACCGGCGAAGTTGAGGTTTATATTGGCGTTCGTTTCGCCGAGGGGATTCTTTGCATTGCACTTGTACGAACCGCCGTCGTCGGCGTTCGGTTCCTAGAATGAAAATTATTTTCCATCTCGTTTTCATTTTTGATTCTGGGCCGGGATAAAAATAAGAGCTCCTACTGAAAAAGATGATGTGCTCGTGTAATTCAATCCTCTAAGATTTGCCATGTGATAAAATATATGTTCAAGAGGTGTCAGCGAGCATGTCAGCGTGTTGAATAAGGCTGGTCTAAGGGACAGATATCTGAGCTGTGCACTGACACTATACAGCAAATATAATGATCGTGTATGCGAAATTCTCTGTATTGAAGCACCGTTCATTCTGCACTGTATCATGCATAACGGTATTTTCGAAATCCTCATTCTTATCAGTCTTGCCCAATTATCGATTCACTCAACATGTATATTTGTGTGTGTCTGTTGCTTCTCTCGAGTGTAAGAATGAGAGAGGGAGGCGGCAAAAAGTTAGCCAATAGGTAGGGAGAAGGAGGCAGGAAGGGAGGGAGGAGGGAATGGAGGGGAGGAAATCTGAGATGAGAGTAGAGAAATGAAAGCTGGAGGAGAAAATGAGGAGTGAGATCATTCAAAGTTCGCGCTGAAGGACAAAAACAAAGAAAAATATGAGTGAGACAGGGTGAGCACTTGTTATTATGGATGAGAGATGGATTCTGCAGAGAAGTGATCAAAGAATCGAAAGGCATCAGAAGGCATTAAGATTTCAAGAACAACAAAAACTTTACGATAGTAATCATTCGTTTTCCGATTTATTCTATACAATTAATGTAACTAGTTCAAGTTTCAAATTCGCATGCGAACTTCCTCCTCGCTCCTCTCTATTCGCACATGATCTTTCTCTCGCTCTCAATCACACAATCTAAGCAACACTTCAAGGTGTGAGGAAACGTCAAGAAGCTGTCATATTGATGAGTGGATGATGAGTGGTGAAGTAAAGAGAGGAAAGAAGCAACGAAAAGAGTGCCCGTTTCGGGTTGCAAGGGATATCACGCGCATGACAGTATAATGAAAAACATGACAGACCGGAAGTGAAATAGTGAAATATCAAATTTCAAAATATTAAATATCAATAAAATAACCTTGATAACAAGTGTTGCCTTGAAGAGCGATGCGCCGACCGGGGACAGGGTCTGAATTGTATTGTTTATCGAATACATTCTTGCTTGCTATTCAATTTCTAGACATTCCATTACCTTTGCCATTTGCGTTTAACGTAATTCGCGGATTTTAGAAATTCGAAACTAGAGTACATGATCTTTGTTCTCTTTCTCTAACCTGAACACATCTGATCGATGGCGGAAGTGGCGTGCCATTGTGATGCCAAGTGATGGACGGGGACGGGTCCGACTCGAGCGAACACTCCATCAGCAGATCACCCTCAATATAATTATATTATTTCGAGTTTACAAATTTTCTTTCATGGAACCAAGTTCGATTGTGTTTGTATGCGTTCAGCACCTTTTTTCGATCCCTAATGATTGATTTACCATTGGTTGATCACCCTGGAGATGGGATTTTACACTAATCCGTTTCTTGAACTGCATATATTCAGGAAACGTATCATGTGGATGTCGTTCACAACATCGTGCTCAATTGCATGTATGTGACTTTTTCCTACTTTTTTCAATAATTTTTTTCGGTTTAATCTCCAGTAATTCCCACAACATCAGCAGATCAAAAGGGACGATAATTCCGGAATTTGCCTCTTATCAACACATTAATTATTGATCATATTTTCTATATTTATTCCTATGAAGATATTCATATGAAATCCACACTACACAACATATTTTATGTGGCTAGTCATCAGCATGTGTTCTTCCCTTTAAAACTCCCTCATAATCATAATAATATCCGAACAACTCCCCGTTAACATCTTTTCGTTCCTCCCCTCCGGACATTCTCTCAATCTCATCACATCTGGGGTCGTGAGAGAGGAATGGGATTCGGATGGAGAGAAAAGACATGGAGGATCAAGGGAATTGTCCCGAGGGGTTCACTCGCACAAAGATCACTACTATTTACTACTCAACATTTATTATGTCTGGGCCCAAGGATCAGGTCTATGAAGAACCCAATTCCAATTACTTCTTCACCAATGTCACGCATCTTTTCTGTGGGGGTTTGCTGCTCCGAAAATACTGACGTCATCGAAATCGCCAGTCGCCTCGATGCTCACGTGATTTTCGAGATGAAATCTTTCGAGAAAAACATCCATTCACCCCGTGGAAAGCACGCGTTCTGTCAATTCTCAGCTGCATTTTTGACCGCCTGAGATCAGCGTTCGGAAAGGACGGTTTTCGTTCGACTGCCGATTTGTTGATTACGAATGACAGACAGAATGCCCTACTACTCAATCGTCTCTTTACTCTACTCAGAGTAACTTGTGTCCACTACCCAATCGATCGCCTTTCCCTCATAGACAAATCGATTGATTTCCCTCCTTTCTTCCTATCCTTCTCTCTCTCTCTCTCACTTCTCACTCAGGAATGAGTAGGAGAGAAAGAGGAATGGATGCGGGAAATAGAAGAGAAAGAGGGGAGGGAAACCTCTGCCGCTGGAGATGTGTTACACTCTCCTCTGCCTATACGCGAAAAAGTGAGCGAAGAGGGGAGAGGATGAAAAGTCTCAGAGAGGTTGAAAGAATGAGTAGAAGTAGAGGGGGACCCGGACCCTGTTTACTTGATCCACAAATCAGAGAAACGGTCGTTCAATGGGTCGAGAGGAATGCGCATGAATGAAAAGCGCGCGGGGATACGGTAGGAGGGGCGATCGTAAACTGATTGGATACGGTAGACGAGGACTTACCGTAGGTGTCTGCTGAATTGATGGCTTCTGCGTGAAGCGTGGTGCGCCGGGCATGATTACGGTAGGTGGTGCGCACCGTTGGGACTACGGTAGCGTATGCTGGATACGGTAACCACGGGGCGACGAGTGGGGAGAGTGCGCGGCGCTTGCGTGACTATCGCGCGCAGGCCGGCCCGCACTCTCCTGAAGGGATCGTGTACGGTATACGGTAGCTGGGGGATACGGTAGCTATTGATCTTGTGTGTGAGGTTGTCCACGCTCGCTCCTTCGGGGGCGCGACGTGGTGTGTTGTGTGCGCGCTCGACACACTACCTGCAGTGGGCGAGATTTGACAAACGTCGACCAAGATCACGCAATGGAAAAATGATCATAATTTCAAAGATCATAAAAATATAAATGGATAAATCAGGAACACAGATCAGCACGTAGGCGTATGAAGCAAGGAATGCGACTCGTTTATCTTCCGACAAACGTCAACCGCGCACACACAATGCGAATTTGGACAGGGCGACGAATATCAATCGATAAATCAATAATGACACGTATCCGGAAGGCGGATGAGGGGAAAGGCGCTTCGATAGGTGACGCAACGGCCAACGGGCCGCTGAAAAGTGTCTACTTTACACTATGCTGGAGCTAGGAAGAGGAGGAGAGGCAGGGGAGGAGAGGGGAGCCTGACTCCTCTCCCCTGCCTCTGGGCCCACGCACTTACACACCGGAAACAATCGAGAGCCGAGGGTCTCGGGGGGAATTATGGGAGGGTTACGGTAGCCTGGATCGTGAGGTACGGTAGGGTGCAGCCGCGGCAGCTGCAGCTGCTGCAGTGCAGCTGATAGTCCTGCCTCGACACAGGCAAGAGAGGGACGCGTCGAGGGGGCGGGTGGGTAGGGGGAAGGGAGACTGCCCGACCCTCCTCGAATCGCATGATCACTCTTCGATTTCTCTCACCGTCGGGCGGTCGCTCTCCTCATTCCGCGTGCACTTTCGCCAACGACGAAAATACGCCTGATCTCCTCTCCCTTTGCAACCGGGCACTATCTCTTACTTATTCTGACGACCGAGCGAATTATTCATGAGAAATTTCGAGATTGAAGGCCTGATCCGCAAGTGTTTCAGTTTGTCATTATATCCAAGAATATCCAAGAGTATATTAGTGTTTCAGGTACGTTTCAGTAGTTCGTCAAATTGCCGTTGCAGTGGTGATGGGTCATTTCTTAGTGATTTTCGGTATCACTTTAAAGAAATCTCAAAATTGTGTGAAATCAAATCATGAGATTGAGTGGAGGGTTCATTAAAATCTCAACAAGAGACACGGTTGTGCAAATTGGCCGGAATTGTGTGATCGGAGAGAGAGGGCAGCTGTGGTTGAGAGAAATGTGAAGCATCTATCGAATCAAAGAGGAGGAAGCGATGAAAAGTGGAGGATGAAAGAGAGAGAGGGAGAAGATCGAGTATTCTAACAGGAAGATGGGACATGATCGAGGGAAATTCTTTTTTTTTCTGGAATCGGCTGGCAAACGTGTAGCAATTTCACTTTGCACAACCTGTAGAAGCTAATCTGAAAAGAGACTGTAAGAGTCATTCGCCTCTTTTTGTCTGGGCAACTGCAAATAGTGAAACATAATGCGGCAAAATGGAGATTATTCGCACCTTTGTGCCTGTAGTCGACTATTATATATATATTCTTGACAGATAGAAAGTAGGCAATTCTTTCAGATCCTCTCGAAATGGACTTTCATGAAATGCCCTAGCAAAGAACTGGCTAAGGAAATCATGGCGAACCTGAAGGCTCTTGAAACACAAGCTCTCTTACCTCCTGCACGTTTACCGCATCGCTGTAATCTCAATCACGACCAAATTCAACATGAAACCGATTCCTCCCCTCTTCATCCACTTCAAGCCGACAGTGATCATTCGAACGAATGAAACGGAGAAAAGAGCCGTATCAATGACACAGTTGCGCCTAAGCGCCCTGTCCTGTATCCAGTGAATAAAGCCCTGCATTGCTCTGCACACAAAAACGAATAAACACTTCATTACACGATAGTATGGGAGTCTTCAATAACTGGAAGATGACGTCATCACTTCATCTTCAGATGACGTTGTCGTGATCTTTGATCTCTCGGGAACCGTCGATACATCAGAATCGTCGTCGTATGAAGCGAGAGATGAAGAGGAGATGGAACGAGAGACTTCCAGAGTCAGAAGAGAGAAACGAGCAACTGAATCAGATTAGTCTTCAATGGCGATACCGTAATCCTACCGTACCCTGACTATCGACATCATCATCGATTTGCTTGTACTTCTTCAGTTGTTGCTCCTGATGAAGATTGGGAGTGACCACCCACTCGGCCGGAGGGCCACTGCAAGGATTACGGTAGGGATATGGATCTCACAACGAACTAGATCACTACGGTATCGACTACCGTACTCACCGTCTATATACCTCTCGTGCACACTGTATCCATTTAAGACCCGTCGGAGTGCAGCCTATACGACGAAGAGAGCGAGCCGGCTGAAAGAAGAGTACTGTGCTCTTACTCTGCCTTATTCTATGGTAGCCATACCGTATCCTACAGTAACCCTACACCTTTGCCTACCTTTGCCTTTCTCTTCCACGTCTTTTGTCGTGCGTTGAATGCACGCACAGCTTCGATCCACAAAGTGTCTTCGACCTCATTCTCTTTGCACCATTTACGGTAGTCCTGACGGAGTATCGATTGGATGAATACGGCATACTATCTACAGTACCTTGATCTTGGGCAGACTTTTCACTCTGTAGGAAGTATCGGAAGAGTGCGAAGAAGGAACTTTCTTCTTCTTTTCGTTCTCAAACGATTCTAAAAGCATTCTACTTCAAAATTCCGGATGCAAAGATCAAAGATCAACTAGAAGAAATCGTTCTCCTTTTTGTCAACTGACCACTCTCCGCACTTTGACTGTAGAGTGACGATCGATCCTCTTGACTCGTATCGATACTCTTTCTGAACTTGCGAGATCTGAATTGGAGTTTCATCATCACTAGTCAATCCCATCGATGACGTCACCTCTCGAAACTCGAAACGTGTGGTGAGACAGTACGAGTAACTAACGGCGCCACGGAACGGTGCTCAATTAGGAATACGGTAGATACAGAGGGGTACTGTAGTCCGGATACGGTAACGAGTACGATACCTCATTGGCAGCGTGATCTCTGTCTCGATTGTATTCCATTAGTGAAGATCGACGACGAAGTCCCGAAAGGACCGCTCCCATCCACTGAAAGACGAGAGAATGAGAGATGGAAGAGTGAAATGAGGGGAGAAGATTGGGTGATTTGACTGCAATATTCAATTTAATAATAATAATAATTTAATAACAATAATTGCCGCTTCACACAATTGAACAATTGGTTCAAAGATCATCCCTGATGATTTCAATTTCTTTTCAGCAGGATAACTGCAGACTGAAAAACGGGAAACCACGAGAATATCTCATTGAGCATTATTTTCGTCTCTTCTTCGTGATTTTCCATCCAGAGGCAAACCACATTTTCTTGATCGAAGTTGTTTCCGAATCATTCCTATTTTGTAAGGGCTGATTCACGTGGGGAAATTTGATTCTATAAAGCAGGCAAAGTTGTACATGGAATCTTCATTCCACAATGTTGATTCCCCTCCTTACCATTCTCGTTGTTCCTCTTCTTTCATCCGATGAACAGAGAATGATCGACCCTAAGCCCTGTCCTGACGATGCCAAGGATGGAGACGAATATGTAAGTGAATTTCCCTCAGTGGCGAAATACTTTCTTTTTTAAGTTATATATTAACCTTAAAAATGACTGCAGAGCGACAACTACTTCCAGTACGTGTGCAAGGATGGACAGCCGGATTTTGTTGGGTGCAGAGATGAGGTTGTCATTTTTGTCTACCAAAGACTAAATACTAAAACTCAGAACGGCACAGTAATCAAAATGAACGAGACGGGCTTGTACTGGAGTGACGACGTGGTTAGTTCTCATGGAACAATGCTATAAAAAAGAAATTTCGAAACGTCATGAGTTAGATTTACAGGCCGATCTGATGCTCAACTGCACGACAATTATTACGGACAATGTTATTGAAGTGAAACCGACTTTTCAACACGTCATGAAGGTTTTTTTCTTTTCTAAATGCATCATTTCTATCACAATTGAAAAATATATTAATAAATATTAAAAATAAGTTGACATATAAGTAATTCCAGGTGGATGGCTGCCTCTACAATAATACGCTTCTGAAAGTGAACGAGACTGCTGCACAAGTTCGTTCATCTACTTATTCATTGACTCTTTTTCGATTGGATTTCTCTCTCAGAGCATTCCCCCTCTCATTCCCTGCACATTCACAGCTCTTTTTATTAATAAACCGCTAATAAACCGAGAAATTTCCATTTATTATTCGCGGTAAACAATGTCTTTCAGGGAGACGTCAGGTACTCCTGCAAGCAATTCAAGAACGGGTTACAATTACAAAACTTCACCATCGTTAGTCGTATTTTAGTTTTTTTTTGTTAATGATTAATGTAATGCAGAACGATTGCCAGTACAAAGGAAAATACTACAAGCCGAATCAGGAGTGAGGTTTCCATTGAAACTCTTTTAAAGGCGATCCATTATCAGACATACTACTGGGAATAAAAAGAACCTAAGATACGTATATTTCTGCAACGCCAGAGATGGGACATCTGAGCAGTCGAGCGACGCATCTCGGGTACGATTCACTCCATTATAGATTCGATATTGAGAGTCGAAAATGTGTCTCTACATTTCAAAAATTTATAAAACAACACTGTCTCTCATTTCAAATACTCATTGCTTCAGTTCACCCTCACCCACTGTCTAACTCCGAAAGATACAAAGATTGAACTGGAGGATTCGATAACCGAGGATGGAAAGGTGAACGAAGAATAACAATTTTAGATTGCAATTTCTTTGTAAACATTTTTTTTTCAGGACTACACGTGCAAGAATGGTTCAAAGAAGAAGAAAAGAGAAGAAGAAGAAAAAGAAGTAAAGGCCTGATACGCTCACACGATTTTTCCTACCTGATAAACGATAATGACTAAATAACAAATTATTGAAATTTGAAAACCCGTTAATCTCCGTGGCCGAAATGTTTCAATCATCATCGAATGCACAGACCATAATAACAGGCTTGAACAACTCATAATTGGGGTCTCACCGTGCTCACTTTGTCTCTTCGCTGGGGACGATTAGTTCCCACTGAAAATTACAAGTTACCTCAAAAATTGTCATGAGCAAATTCGTAGCAAGTCTTCTTGCATTTACTTCCTTCTAGAAATGAGCACTGCGTGGAACTACGATGAGGTTTGGCTCTTTCAACTTCATAGATATGCATATTTTTGTACTTTTTGGCTGGATGTAGATAATGAATTCAGATAGATTACAATCGCCGATTGCACATATTCTCCCTCTGTATTGCATCATTCATCGCTGCGGTCACGTATCCACTGGAGGTGAGTAGTCGATAAATGCAGAATTAAAATAAGCGAAAGTGAAAGATCAAAGATCAGGTTTACGTCTCATATCGATTGCTCATCGCAAAACATACTGCTCCAATCTACAAGCTAATTGTCGTTCTAAACACTCTGGTAAAGAATTTTACTATTTTTTGAAGTCAGTTAATTTTTAAGCAACATTGCAGGGAATATTCCAATTCATCGTTCATCTGCTAACTCGACATTTCAGTGCGTTCTACGAATTTTCGTTCCTCTACGGTTTCTTAGAAGAGAATGGAATAGAGTGGAGCTTTCTCTATCTTATGTGTTTTGCGTACACGTGAGATATTTTACAAAAAATATTTGTATATTTTTTTAATTTATGTGTTCAGATTTCGAATTCACTTTGCCTTCATGATTTCACTCAATCGCTTCTTCACTTTTCGCCCGGGCAAGAATCGTTGGCTGGTAAGATCTATTCCTTGTCTCCGCCCGCATTATTTTTTTAGCACAGCAGCCGTGCGTTCAATCTTTCTCTCTTCTCGATTATAATTCCATTTCTCTTCTCATCGATTCCTCCTTTATTTGCGGGCTATCATTACGTTGGAAGTCCAATGGCCGATGGAAGAATAGTCTACAGACCGGAACTGAGGAAAATCGTGAGTTTCAGCTCAAATATTTTTCATCAAATGAATTCTCTATTGATCTTGTACTTCCCTGTCCTCCCTTAGATAAGCGTTGTTCCACCTCTTCTCTACTTCATGATACTCGCAATTTGTGGCTACCTATTGAATGGCTATGTCATCTATCGATTGATTGTGTTGCGAAGAATATCCAGAACATCTACACTGAAGAGTGTAAAGAATAATTCGAGTGAACGAGGTAAATTACAAATCCAAAAAGAATTTCAAGTAAGAGAATATCGAAAGTTTTATTCCAGGTCTCGCTCTCACTTCCGTGTGGACGATGCTTTCACAAACTATCTTCGTTGTTTTCTTCGTGAGAAACTTTAAATTTTGCTACATAATTATAGTGAAAGTCGTACCCAGCTTCATTCAAATTTTCAGTTAATAATGCTAATCTACAAGACGAAAGAGGCTGCCGCATTCAACATCATTCCACTGACAGTGAATACGGCAGCTCCTTTCTGGTTTGTTGAATTTCTATTCTGATAGATTTGTTCCGAGAAGTACTCATTTCTTGCTCCATGGAAAACTCATTGAACGTCTCCAAATCAGATAGAACACAATTCATCAGGGTCCTCCTGTACACTGTCCCTACAGTGCGCAAAACCCTTCTCTCACTCGGAATCCGCAGTATGATGGTACGATCGACGGTGGAATTATCAAATCTTCCATGTTTTAGTTCGGACAACTCCACAAATCAGCGTCGCCCTCGACAACAGCAACTAGTGCCGTTCTGTAGAAGAATATTGTGATGAGAGCTGTCGGAATTTGTCTCTTGAGTACACCAGGAAAGCACGGATTATATATTCTGGCTTATTCGGGATTCTCTGATTGATCCACGACCAGAGAAGAATCGGTATCTCTCGAATCATCGGAATCAAACCACAACACATCGTAGACAAATGTATGCAATGAATAAATCGATTGTGATTGCTCGAATGTGTTTCAAGTTTCATTGAATATCGACTGTATCAACACACTCACAAAAAAAATTAAAGCAAAGTGGAAACCGCATTTGTTCAGGAAATTATGTTGACCAAGTTATAGCATGTGTTTGAAGACTCGCGGATGGACGTCGATGTTAGACGACAATGAGCTCTGAACGGAAACTTGTTAATCTCCTCCGCTCATTTATTTCTCGAACCTTTCTTATCGTTGGCCACGTTTCCCTCATCTGATGAACGTCTTGTCGAGGCTAAACCAATATTAAAGTTTTTTTTTTTGGAAATTTGATGAACCAAAACTCACGTTTCCATGGGATTGTTGTGCCGAATACATGGAGCAAGACGAATTGGCGGATGATATTTTGCACTCTTGTGTTGCGGCGTTCAGAATACTGCTGTTCATGGCTGTGAAACTATATTTTTTCGAACAAATAAAATGGAGATGCGCACATAAGCGTAGCATAGCAGGGGAAAAGAGTGGAACGACCATGGGGAGATTTGATCACGACGATGTTATCAGTAAACAAGAGAGTCGGAGAGAGGTTTCCCCCACTCTCCCTCAGATCGCACCATCCTGCAGAGCCTTTTCAAAACATGTCGATGGTGTGAGCAGAGAAGATAGAGAGATTGCAGGAAGGAAATTGTGCACGGGAATGGGAGATGGGAGGGGTGATCACTGACTAGACATCGTGGAGTGGGGTGATGAGGAACCATGAGGAAGTGATTGAGATGCCGAAGATTTATTGATTTCGATGCAACCTCGTCTGGGTTCAACGAAGGCTCGTAAGAAAAACGAATATGACCATCCGATAATGCGAAATATACATGCAAAAATGACGAGGGACCACGAGGAAGTGATTGAGATTACCGAGTAGGCGTTTTATTTATTTAGATTATGCAATTACAAATGTTGAGTAACACGGATATAACATTGATTATTTCTGACTGCTCATAACATTGACAGTATCGTAATACGATCTCCCACTATCGTGACCACTTTCTGAAAATGATTTTTGTTTTCACGTATTTGGGTTTATCACTTACAGTCTTCCCTCCAGGCAGAGTCTTTCTCACTGCCTGTCGCACAGCACTCGAGAAAGCGAGAAGCAGCCAAATTGGCACGATGGAAATAGCATCTAGTGCGATCGTGGTGAACATATAAGCGTTACGGAGCGGAAGTGGGAAGTAGAGGTAGAATACCTAAAAAAAAGAGAGGTCATATTTGATGGCCACCTATTAGAACCGAAGTGAAGGATTTTGTCAGTTTTTCCCACATGTTAGTGTGTTAGTGTCACTTAAATTTTTGAGTAATTAGAGTAAACTGCAGTCAGTCTTTATTCGCCCCTAACAATCAGACGGGGTATAGGGCAGACAAATTGGTACCATGATGATTGCGTATGCGAGATGGGTGACGAATTGGGCGAGCGTCGTTATGAGGAGACCCTTGCCCGCCGCTTTCATCGCTTCTCTTTAATTTAAATAATGTAATTAATAAAATAATAGTGAACATTTAAAGGAGGCGTATCATGAAAAATTAGTTCATGTTGTTGAGATCATGATCCGATTGGAATCCATGGCGATGTTAGAAAGCCGAAGTTTGAAAGTAGCGCATCCACTCTGGACCGAGATATCCGCGTTCAAAGTATCAGGATAAAACAGGGAAAAGCCCGCGAAGAATTCAAATATTTTATGGAGCGCTAATGGGGAGGAAGGGAAGGTAGATCAAGAAGATAAATGGAAAGGTCATCGTTGTCTCGCAAACTATTGATTGGCAAGGGAGGGATTTTTGTTTGTTTCCGTAGGCTCTTCCCATCGACAAAATCTGATCTACTCCTTGGCAATTTTTCAAAAGTTTCTTGGCAATTTTCCAGAATCTTGCAAAACTCGGCATATCGTTGTAAGAGTCGCTATGTTTGAATTTCATGATACGCCTCCTTTAAAAATGCCTGTTCATTGCCACGATCGCAATGAGTACGCAGTTGCAGACAAATGCGATGAGAGTCAGTCCGAATTGAAATGCCGTCGCGAGAATATCGGCGATCTAAAATATCTTCTTTAGCAGAAAGACGCTACGACTAATTTAAAAATTCCTGTAGAAAATCCTTCTTTGACCTTCATCATTTCGGGCCACGACCGTTGAGCAGTCGAATAGAAGATGACAGTGCCGTGTACGCCGTAGAGAGCACCAAAGTAGTACCTGCGACCTCTCTGCGTTAGTTTACACCTCCCTGTCTGAACTACTGACCCATTCAGCATGTCTGGAATAGCAACGAGAAGCGGAATAATGACAAGTGACAAGAATCCACACACACTGAACGTCGATTGCCACTGAAATGAGGCAAATTTGCAACAATATTGAAGGTATAACTCGACCTTATCGTATTGAAACGGTTTCGAGACCGCTAGAAGTCGATTCAATGTCAGAAGGCACTGGGCAACCAATTGCGCTCGTGGTAGGGAGAGTGCGAGCACACAGATCCAAAAAAAATCTAATGGATCGAGCAAAGATCAAAGATCAAACCACGGTGGCCCAAACACTATCGCCCAGGGAAGCATAGAATTTCCAAAACGCCTCGAAGAGTGCGAGTCGATATCGGATGAGATTAGTGAGGAACGCAAGGAGATCCTGATTAGGAGGAATTTCCCTAAATGTAGGTTTAAAATGCCTTACAATAAATCCTTGCGCGATGAAGATGTGAAAGTAGGCTTTTCCTTTGAAGTTTTTGTTGCTGCAATTACACTTGATATTTTAATGGGATCAAATTTAGTAAACACATACCGCAATAGGGTAATGTAGACATAAGTTGCAAGAATGAAGGTCGATATGCCAATTGGCAGACAAGTGTAGGTAGAATACGGCTCGAGATTGTCAAAGGGAACCGTTGTATTGTAGAAGTACTTGATGTCACGGATCCAATCATCGGCCATGGTTTCTCGATTCAGTTCATGACAATTGACAACCAATTCGTTGAAAATAAAGTTTGATTACTGCAAAAACCTTGTGGCTATTCCGGAATGAAAGGGGCGGTCCTAAAAAGGTCTTGTATGTAGAGCCTCGTCGACCACTCGTGGTTGCGCTCATTAGGGTGGACAACATAGTACTCGAGACTGTTGCGAGAGAGGAGTCATGCATTTCCAGTATGGCAAACACTTGAGAGATGGCTAATAATGTCAGATGATGTCCCTCCCAACTCGTGAGATTGCTACATTGTAGCAAAACATCGGCAGCATCTTCAGATTTTAAAGGAGGCGTATCATGAAAAACTAGTTGATCTTTTTGAGAACATGATCCGATCGGAATCTAAAACGATATTAGAATGCCAAAGTTTGGAAGTTGTAGACCCAATTTAAACCGAGAAATTCAGACGTATCAGGGAACACAGCATTCTGATCCCCATTGTTCTCTCCAGAAAAGGGTGAACAAGGGGATTAACTTTTGAATTTTCCCGCCACACCGTAATCGGACTGCAAAAATTCAAAATGAGCGGGGAGAGCGGCGGCTCCCTCCGCCCAGGCCTTGTAGTTCGATTCATGCAAAGTGCGAAAGTACATATGTAAAGATCTCCCCCTTCTCTGTCGGAGAAGAATGCTGTGGGAAGCACAGGAAAAAAGCTGCAAAGAATTCAAATCTTCTTTGCAGCGCTAATGGGGAGGAAGGGAAGGTAGATCAGTGAAAGGTCATCTTTGTCTCGTCCGCAATTGATTGGCTAGGAAGGGATTTTTGTTTGTTCCCGCAGGTGGTTCCCAACGAAATAAATCTAATCCTTGGCAATTTTCCAGAATCTTGATAGCATCGGCATATCGTTGCAGGACCCGCTCAGTTTGAATTTCAAAAGTTCATGATACGCCTGCAACATCATTTTTATTCAACAAAACGTTCAATAACAATAGAGATCGATAACAACAATTAGTGTTGGTCTGGCTAAAACAATGCACTTTTAAATGGCTTCATTTTAGGACGATGTTGAAAAGTTGTGAAGTGAACGACCGGAGGGGCTGATCCAGGAGAGGGAATTCTGGAGCCGAGACGATTCTGAAATCGTGCGGATATTTTGCAAATTGTTAGTGCTCCAACGACGTACATTTGTTCGACAGCAGCTAATCTTCGGAAGCGTTTTTCGCACTGTGGGAACGGTGGCGAGTAGTACCCTAGAATATTTACGATCAATATTATTTTTATTTCAAAATGTAAAGCCACAACAAATGTTGAAATACTTACCAAAATGGAGCGGAAGTATTCACTGTTAGAGGAATAATGCTGAAGGCGGAAGATTCCATCGTCTTCTTTGACAGCATGTACAACTGAACAAATTACAGGTTGACTACAAACAAATTAAATACTCACGAAGAAAACGAGAAACACGGTCTGCGCGAGCATCGTGGCTACGGAAGTGATGGCAAGACCTGTGAAATAATTAATTATGCGCAATTGCATACTGAAATGCCCACCGCGCTCGCTATCGTAATTCCTTGTGCTTTTCAATGTCGCATGCTTCTTCAGGACGATCAGTCGATGAATAACGTAACCATTGAGAACGTATGAAGATACAGCGAGAATAACCATGTACAACATGGGAGGAGCTACTGCCATCTAAACAAGTGTTATGCATTGAATTTTGAGTTATACTGCTCACCAGATTGCGCATAGGCATTTCTAGTATGTACACCACCTTCCCGTCTCCAATTATACAGGGAACATAATAATAGTCCCCGAAGATGGGAGTGAAAGCGGCAATGAGAAGGGGAATGGCGACGGATATGAGTGAGAGACGGAAGACGCGCTCATTCCGCTGAAGTCAGTGTGAAATTGTATGAAATTGTTTGAAAAAAAAAAAAAAAAAAAAAATTGTTTGTTTGTTGGTGTATTCGTATCAATGTTAGTGAGAACTCACCATCTTACGGTATGTTCCTGGACGAAATGTGAGGAATCGATTGAATGCAATCAATATCACGCAATGGATTCGCATACTGAATAAAATACTATTTTCGTTTCTACCTTATTCAGCTTACGTGTAAGATAGTGCCATTAGATATCCTATTATCCACTCGGGTATTCCGTCGTCCACAATTGATTTATAGATAAAGGAAAACTCGTAGAACGCGGGGAGATGCCGGACGAATAGGTGAATGAGGAATTGGACAATTCCCTGAACACAACAGTTCCTATTTAAAATGAACTAAACAACTCACAAGTGAGCCGCTAAGAACGATCAACTTGTAGATAGGAGCAGTGAATTTGCTAGTGAGCAGGCGGTACGAAATGAAGACCTGAGTGTTGATTTATCAACGAAAGCTTCAAATCTGATGGGGACCTGTAGCGGATAACTCGCAATCGCAATGGGAAGAGCAATGCTCAGTGTGAGAATGTGCAAGCGTCGATTGTAGGCGATCTAATATAGAAAAATGAAGAAATGGAAAATAACGCAAATAAACCTCTTCAAGGGTCCATGCTATCATCAGAAGGAGGAAGTTGCGGTTTCTTTTCTCGCTGAGATTACAGCAAACGCGCCTGCTACTCGGCAAGACGTGTGATTATTCGAGAAAAAAAAGGTGATTTGAGGCCATAATTACCTCGCATGCACTGAAGCACCAACCGACGAAACTGGCGTACACCAGAACACCAGCGCCAGACTAAAATTTAGTTTGGGCGGAAAGCAGAGTATCAGAGTAAGATAAGAACCTTGTCGATTGTAGTCGATTGTAGTCGATCTGAAGGAAAATTATAGATGAGGACACAATTTTGGCGGAAATAATAAGCGTTCATCTGTTGCGAAACTTCATAAGATACACGAACCTCATAGTAAATCCAGACGCAGGCCACTAGAAGGAAATAACATTCGATGTTCTAATTACAACCCAGCTATCTATCTCCACCAACCATGTAGAGAAAGATCTATATGGAGATAATCGGAGCAAATCGGAGGGTGTACAGAAGTTCATTGCTATTTTGCATTTATTCAATGAGCATATAAATAATTTATTAATCGTCTTTGAGAGTGATGGGAGTACGAGAACCAGCCATTGTTTTCTCTTTCGGACCATCGCCCGAAGTGATCAATTCCGCGTCCGCATGACAGTTGTACCTCTGCGAATTGATTGCTTTCTTTTTAAATATTGATTACATATTTTTTCAAATGAAACTCATTTTCCTATCAGATTTATGCTGGAACCATCTAGATATGTAGTTCAGCCTATAAACATTCCGAATAAAGATCACCTTCCCGTTCTCTTCCCTCGTCGCTCCCAATGGAACATCTTCTCCATTAGGCGTGAGACAGCGCAGGAGGGTCAGCTGGAACGAAGAAAAAAATAGCAATTTACTGTATGAAAACAAAATAATCGAACCGTGGTCGAATTATCTATCGAATTAGTCTCACAGACGAACACGAATTTCTTGTCAATAATCTGTCTAAAATTAGAACTAATTCTAATCGGTCAAAGATTGAAATTACTCTTTGGTGTTGGCCACTGTTCCATCCGAATTTTTCTCACACATAGGCTGAATTGTAAATATTTAAGCAATATTCATACTTAGTCGCTCACTTTTTGAAATTTGATGAATCTGTTCTTTTCTTCTGGGTACTTCGGATATATAACACAGTGAAACTTCAGATCTCCCTGAATATTAGAGATTTATGTTGATAATAAGCTTAAAAGACCTCGACTCTGGTCCCGTTGGCTTCGACAAAGTATCCCATCGGAGAGAAACAGCCTTGCTTCAATTGATTTCAGTTGGCTCTATACAACGATTTATCGTTACATTTATAAAGTGCTGAATGATGACAATCGAATAGACAAGCACTAACTTTCTTCACTCGAGTTTTGATTCCACTTGGTCGTACACACGCGATTTGCATGTCTTCATCTTCCTATTATTACACAATTATGCTAGTGTCATCTCTATTCAATTACCTTCTCAAATCGTTCATAGAGACCCGTTTCACCGATCTTCACCACTGTGCCCACCTGAACGAGTGAGTTGACAACTGAATTTTCCAGCGCGAAAAACATGCCTTGGTCAGACATCCCGTGGGATTGCCGAGGATTATCCCGTCGCCGTTATCAATGCACACGTACTGATAGTATTCGTCAGTCTGCAAAGATTCAACAGAATAGGCGCAGTTCTTAGTTTACGTATAGTGCTAATAATAAAAAATGTAAAAAAAAACTCACCACAACATCGCCATGCTTCGAGCCCGCCGGACAAGCACGCGAGAATGGTATAACAAATAATAGTGATAAAAGGAGGGCAAACATTTCACAATGTGTGTTTGAATCTCTTGCTCTTCATTTATGTATTATTATTTTTCCCACAAGAATCACAGTCAATCACGCTGCAGTTCATGCACAAATATTGTTGGCCGAAATATCTATGTTCGATTACTGTAGCTGAAATTATCTGAATCGGTCCTACATTATGATATTTTCGGTGATATAAGTGCACACATTGCGGTAGCTACGTGTGCACTAATACCATCCAAAAATTGTGCGCACCGCACACACCGTGATGTGTGTATTAGAGTATATCGCGAAGTGCACAGGAGGTGAAGCGTAAATTGAGCAACAAATATTCACACTTTTTTCCTCTTCATTTCATTTTTTCAACCTCGCTTAGTACGATATACTCCTGTTTCAGCTACTTTCCACTTTTACATGGTTTATTATTTGTTCGCCTACTGCCAGAAAATCAGGTCGTTTGCAAAAAAAATGTTTTACCTGAGCTATTTACACATTCACCAATACATTGATATTGTTGAGTAGATTATACGGACAACACGCAGTTCTCATAAAGGGACAATGCTCAAAAGATTTTCAGATCAAACCGATAAGATTGCCCCCAGACTGAAGTGAAAATGAGCAGTATTATCCTCAGGTGGTAATTTTCATGCAATCTCTCAGAAGAAGCGTGATAGGGGATAAATAATGTAAGACAGAAGAAATAAATGGACAATAATAAAATGTAATATGCAGATTCTTGATCTCTAAAATTTTTTTATGTGGATGATAAAATCGCACTTTGCAGAAATGTATCAATGATGAATGGGCAATATTTGCAGAGATGTGTCATTGCATTTACATACTCTTGCATTGGTTTCAAGCAGAGATATAATTCAATCCAAGAAGCTCTATTAAAACAAAATTATTTTTATTAAAATGCTTTATGGAAGAAATTACAACCCGAGAAGAAAATATTTTCAATTAGTTCAATTTTTTCAATCTTCTGTATTCTAATTCGATTGAGGCCCTTCTGTTCCATCTGATCAATTCTTCTGTACGCGAAATGCAATTATTACTTTTTTTAAAATCATATTTATCTCAAATGACGAAGTTGGGAGGAGTCCACTTATGCCTTAGTTACATTAGTCTTGGTAGCGACAGTTGCATTGGTATTGATAGTGGGCAGGGATGGAATGGGAGCCTTCGTCGTCTGAGGTACAATGGGCTTCTCAGTGGACTGTTCAGCGGGAGCCCCTTCTGCGGCTAACGGATTGATGCAAGTGATTTTCTGTAATTATATCTTTTTCGTGCTTAAGCAATGAGTTACTAAAATATTAGCGCAATTCACCAGGTCATCGACTATTTCCGTCTTTCCGGGTTTGACGAGATGATCTCCATTTCTGCAGCCATTGAAAACCAGCTGCAATGCATTACTGTTATATTTCCGTAAATGTATCGATCGAAAAAGCTCAACCGTCTAAAAAATAAGAAACCTTGCTCAGATAATCGGGTCCCTCCGTGTTTTTCTCACAGGAGAACTCAAATAGCTCTGTTCCATTGCCATAAGATCTCCTGAACAGGTAAAGATTACAATGGGATCAATTTGTGACAGAATAAAAGCATACACAGTGTTTTCCGCGAAAGCGTGGGTTCCGAGCAAGCACGTGTTCTAAATTCAGCAATTGAATAATGTTTTTTTTTACAAAAAATAGCCGACCAGAGGATGGGTGATGATCTCGGTGGGTGCGTTGACATCATTATTGCCACATTGATTACACTTGCATTCATGCACTTGATCATCCTTAATTGAACAATTTATTGTTTCCTTTATATTTAAAAGTATTCTTTGCCACACAATTACCTCAACGATCGATCCATTGAGAGGAATGAAGGTGAAATTAGGAGAGACGCAACCGGCCTTCTGCAATGTATCTCATCAACTTCATCCGTCGACTAAAGGACTAAAACTAAACTAAAGACTAAAGGCTAAGACTAAAGGTAAAGGTGTATCCACGTCAAGCTATGTTATACAGTCGTAAGACAACGCTAGGTGGTACCCACTGGTATGGCCAAGGTTTTTCCTGTCTTCGACTATGACATACCTTTTTTTCTTTAATATAAACAGGGAACTCCGGGTGGCAATCGACCGTTACTTTGTACTGAAAATACCATAAATTTTAAATATTCCGTTTTCCAGGAAAAAAGTAATCTTGATTCCAATTACATTTTCGTCTTCGAAGATGATTCCGGTCGTGTTGAGTGGGACGACCGAGTTATTCTGAAATGTATTCCAGTTCGAGAATCATTTCTGATCTAAAAGTTAAACCCTTGTAGTGCATCCAACGACATCGACTGCTCCGTTGTTGCATTCAAACGTGTAGTACGGATTAGTCTGAAATGGTTAGTCAGTATTGATTGAATATATAAATAAATGCGTATATGTTCAGATAAACTAGCCGATCTGTATCCGTCCTTATCAGGACACGCAATGGGCTCGGCAAGAGAAGAGACGATGAGACAGAAGAGGGGAAGAAGAGAGAAGAACATCTTTTCAATGATGAATTCTATCGAAAAGTCGACTCTTTTATAGTACAAAATGCTCCCACACTCGCTCATACTTTGATGAATCGATGGATTGTGCACAACCTGCAAAGAAATACATTATTTGAAGATAGTATATTTATGGAATTTCATTAAAAGTGATTTGAAAATTCTAATACAATTCGTTATCGCATAAATTATTATTTGTTCAATTCGAAAAGAACAGCTGTACTTGAATTTATGAATTCTTCAAGGAATTTATATTAGGAACAAGCGTATTGAAATCTTTTCACAACGGAAATTTTTTACGCATTTAGTATAGGGCCACTTTCCCACTTTCCCACCACCATCCCATTTTCATCTTTTCAGCCGTGTTCGTGCGACCGAGATTATTTCGAAGGAGGCCCGCGGGTTCTGTTTTCACAGATCCATACCATATCGCCATTTCGAGCAAATTTGCTGAAAAATTTGAAAAAATCGGTGGTCTCTTTCCCATATTTTTTCTCGAAAATATCTTAAAAACGCTCAACTTTTATGGAAACTCTGCTTTTGAATCGTTCTAGATTTCGTGAAACGAGTTTCCCGCGACTTCTGACACTTCCCAGCGATGGACTAGTGTCCTACAAATGATGTGTGAAAAAATCAGCCAAATCGATGGTCTCCTTCCATCTTTTTTAGATGCCCAAATAATTGTGATTAATATGATCTTTGATCTAAGAAAAAAGATGGAAAGGAGACCATCGATTTGGCTGATTTTTTCACACGTCATTTGTAGGACACTAGTCCATCGCCGGGAAGTGTCAGAAGTCGCGGGAAATTCTTTGTTCTGGTTTTACAGACCTTTAAAGAATATTGCCTCTCGTTTTTGAACGAAGATGTTTCAATAGAAATTAATGCTCCAAAATCAATGAGAAGTCGATAAATGAAGATAGTTCAGCGATGTTCTACGTACGCCACGCAAATATCTTCCCCCCCCCCCTGCCTCTGATTGTACTGTACTCAGCTTTAATTTAACAACAATACTCAATAATGATTGTTGAAATTGCATTTTATATATTAAAAAAATCTAAAATGAACAAATGAAACGCTTTGTTCTTCTTGATTAAACATCAATCGATTGTCTTCGTTATGATTGTTCATAGCTACAGCATAGCAGATTAGTCATCAAAATGTTCATGTCCTTCTCCTTTAACTACACGTATTCTAATGATGAGAAATATTTATCATTGAAATATAAATTCAAATTCGATCACGTTCCCGTTCAGTTCTCAATCAGCTCGGTCTCTGACTTGCACGTGTACTTCTGCAAATGTTTCGTATACTTGGTGTACTGCACGTGTACTTACGATAATCGTATTTGTCAAGTTAACTACTGTAGAATTATGCAATTTTTCTTACCTTGCCACCTTCCTCTCTCGTCTCTCCCACTGGAATCTTCACGTACTTGTCCGGTGTAACACAAGAAAGGAAGATCAGCTGTAAATTTTATGTTATGTCAGAACTACTATCCAAAAAAGTTGTGCGTATGCACCCAAGCCATAATTATCACCTTGCTCGGCTTTCCCTCTACGGGCTGACAGCGGTAGAAGAATTTTCCGCTCACAGTGGCCCTTAACTGTCGATTATTCAAAGGTAATTATTTAAACAAAAAAAATTTAAAAAATAAAAACACACTCTGTGCCTGCCGTAAGGAGATAGCCATCACGCATGCACGAATCCTACAATATAAGTTATATCTACGCTGTGGTCCCTAAATATAACCTTTTTTTTTCAAAACAGTTTGATTGCATTTTTCCTTGAAAGTCACAGAATTGACCTACCGTCTTATCTTTGCCAAGTAAGAGCGTTCCTCCTTTGGAAAAGAAGCAAATCATGATGACGCCATCCTGATTATAAGTATTTATGCAAATAATATGAGAAATTGTCAAATACCAGTGGTTTCTGTTCATAACGACTGTAAAATCGCTAGACGTGGAAACACCTTTACCTTTTTATCTTTACCAGTAACATTTTAAATTGACCTCGATGATTGTTTTATTGGCCGGTATGAACGTGGACCGGGGTGAATAGCAGCCGTTAGTCTACAGAGTATCGCATCATTTTCAGAAGGTGTATTGGTGAAAATGCTCACCCTCTTCTCAATAGAGAGCGTAGGTTGAGGAGCCGTGCAATTGACAATCAAATCGTGCTAAAATGCACAAAAATGTTTTTATTTGAACTGATTGCCACAGTAACGCACTCTCACAGGTCACAGTGAGCACGATGTAATGAAAAACAACAAGTTTTTGATCCTAACAGCTCTAAATATCGTCAGATGAGAAAAGTGCGCTTACTGTTTCTTCATGCTCGTAAACTCCGCTAGTATTGGTAGCAACGACGGTATCCACCTGAAATAGTTTCTTGATATGTCATATTTTTACAGTAAAAACCTTTGTAATGCATCCAATGAATTGGACTACTCCTTTGATACATTCAAATACGTAGTATGTATCATTCTAAAATGAGATAATGCGTTATCGACTATATTGGCAATGAAAAATCAGACTTAGAACCGAAACTTACATATCTGAATCCCTCGCTTTCGGGAGTACAGGGAAGAGTTGATGAGGACGAGAAAAGGAAGAGAAGAGGAAGAAGAAGGAGGAACATCATTCGAATGATATATTCTATCGCCCATTCGAACTATTTTATAATATCTGAAGCTCTCAGGGTGACTCGCATGTGCTAAGCCGGAAGGAATCTTGCAAAAACAATTGCATGTGTTGTGAAATATTTATTTGGATAAAGAGGTGATGGTCGCGTTATCCATAGAGAAGCCAAGAGTTTATTTTTGCACGTTCGTTGCAGACTCGAACTCGATAAGAATCTTATCATAATGGATTAGACCTAAATAATCTCAGACTTTGCATGAAATCATTGTCTCATTTTCGTATTCATCGTCATTCCAATCCCAGTTTTTTTCCATTTAGCTTCATTCCAATCCCAGATTAATATTCATTGTCTCATTGTCTCGTCTCCCTATATAAACACTCCCTGTCTTCTCTTTTCTCATTCTTCTTCTCCAAATCAGTCTCTCGCTCACTTCTCGTAATGGACTCCAAGCAGGTCGGTTGCCGTCCTTCTCCCCCCCCCCCCTTCTTCCCAGTCCACTCTTCGATATCGTGCGTTTCAAATGCTCAGCAAACTCAATGTGCTGGTTAGCGTATTGATTGTCTGGGAGAGAGAGGAAGGGAAGAGGTAGGGGGGGGGGAGGAGAGCAGGTAGATCACTAGTCTCCTCCCGGCCTCTTCCTCCCTCCTCCCTCCACAGTTCGTCAAAGGTCAGCTACGCGTGGAATTGAAAATAATCGCACGATACTCTACCGTACCCTTCCCCAACGACCAAGACCGTCCTTACCGTACTCTTGGTGTCTCAGGATATCCCCCGCAATACCCTCAATCTACCGTAATCTGGTTATCCACGTAGAACTGTGACCCTTCAGTAACCTTTCGTCTCTATTTTCACAAAGTAATCTACCGTACCTTCAGAATCTCTCGAACGCTCATCTTCCCGAGCCGCCGGTACTTCACGGATTCGAACTCTGGGGTCATCAAATCTGCAGTATTATGTGATCAGGGTGAAAAGAGGGTTATTGTAGAGTGGTGATTACGGTAGTGGGAGGTACGGTACTCGGTGAAAATGAATTATCGATTACAGATTTTGATGCTCACAACGCGAGGATTCGGCTGAAGAATGACCGAATACCTCCCTATCGATCGATAAATGATCGTGATTATACCGTATCCTTCACTGTCTTCATTTTGATATTCGTCGACGTCTTCTTTTCACAATCCTTCCTCGAGAAATTGCACGATTTTTCACTCTGACTGTCTTGACTTTACAACATGTTGATTCTTTTCTCCTCGATGATTCACCCTTCTGTCTTCTCTCTACAGGCAATCTCCCTTCTCCCATTTGGTCTTTCTTTCCTATCTCTTTCTCCCATTCAGTGGCTAGCCTTCTTTCTTCTCTATCCTCTTTTCCGCGGTGTGCTCGTCAATCAATCAAGACACTTTTCAATTTTCATTATTTAATTAGTATTCAAAGTCATTCTAGATTTCGGTACTTACAATTGGTAATTAACTACTCTGACTGCACAATGGTTGTCTGTCACTGTCGATTCAAAATAAGAAGTTTATTTTTCTCCAAGCGTATGTTTCAGGCATGATATTGTCCCTCATTCTTCTTCTTTTCTCCCCTCGAGAAACGGAAGTGGTCAATCATGATATCTGGTCGAAGATAACGATGAAATTAGCGGCCATGGTGGACTATCCCGTTGACACGCGATCCGCTGCTGAAATGATCATCGATCGGGCGATGAACATGAGTGTGTCGCCCCAGGAGTACTTTGATAATTGCAAAGGTAATCGAATACCTCCCAAATGATTTTTATTTTATCTATCGCCATCAAATGGCGCAAGCACCCATGTGCATTCGAGTCATAATTATCAGTGTGAACAATCTGTCTCTTTATTTCTCTTAGGCATTCATCGGACAAAGCGTCGAGTGAGCATGCGAAACGAAAAAAAAAACGAATTGTACAAATATTCGAGCAGCCCTATTTTTTAAATTTATAGTGAAACATATGAACAAAAATTGCAGCGAGTTGGGTCGCGATCGCCTTAACGAGCGACAAAATGGATATTCTTCTACGGGAAATGGGCCCATTGAGCATTCCGGCCATCAGTTTTCGAGGATCCCGCTCAGTTGATGATGTTAGTGAAGCAATTATTATAAAAATGATTTTACAAGCTATTCATACCATCCTTTAATTATAATAGATCAATTATTTAATATGAAGAAAAAAAAAATTCAGCTTTTCTTTCGGTTCAAAGTGTCATGGCCTCTCACTTATGGCATTCTTCAAGCGAAGAAGCCGGAATTCGACATAATGTTCGCTAAAATGGACAAGAAGTCGCTCGATTTTGTTAGAAATGTAAGCTCGTAGACGCGTTTATCCTCCGATAAATGATTTTCAGACGATCCAAGATCTCATGGAGCTTATTGTGAAGAGTTCTCAACTAATCTACGGAGAGTCCTCCGACTATCCGCTTGTGGGCAGATTCGTCAAGAAGGTTAGCAGTGAAAATTTTTTTATTGAATTTTTGAGTTATCTGGGATCTTTCAGATGGCCACAAACTACAAAAAATTGCCTGTTTCTTCGATGAGATCCATGGAGATCGCCACTTGCTGGTATTCTCATCTCATGATGAGAGACGAGAAGAATGGTCTATGGCATATTCTCGCCTCGTCTATTCCTTACGCTCATCTTTCGCACGCCAACCGTATCGAATTGTAGAATTCGAGAATTATTAATTTTCTCTTGTATAAATTACGTGTTTCATCACTGGTCAATAATAAATACAATACCACGCAATCCGATTCCGACATGGTACATTCTGATTCTTCCGAGTCTTTCATTTCTCAATGTTCGTGGTTAGAGAAACGAGATAGTATGGGATAGTGAGAGAGCCAGGTCGTTCCACCCACAAATCTGTTCACGACTATGAATTCCATGAGGTACTCCTCTTTCCACATACTGACGACGGTCTCATCGCTGACAGCACAATTTACTCTGACCTCTACGTGAATCGTAGCAGTGGTGATAAGGAGCGAGGGGATAGTGTGATATCTGTAGAGTGATCTATTGAGCCCCTCTACGCCTCTCACATCGTCCCTTTCATACCTATTCACTTCAGAAATCTCCCAATCGTTGTCTCTCAACACGTATTCTCGTATTAGTGCCAAAGTGCGAAACGAAATCACTTTCGCTCGCCACAACACATTTCCCCATAGGAAAACGTGCAAGCGTGCAAAGGTTACCCCCTCCTCCCCCCCCCCCCCTCTCTCTCTACTGAAAAGCGAGACGAACAGAGTGGGATCTCTTATCGCTCTATGGCGTTTCCCTCGCCCATCCATTTCATTCGTGCATTCTCCCTCTCCTTCTTCTCCCCCTCGTCCCCTCATTCCTTCCCTTCCCTTGCTCTATGGTTACCTTCTTTCCAGGTAAAACACCGAGACATCTCTGCCATGTCTACGGTCGACAAGAAAGCCGTGCTGGCCAACGATCGATTCAGCCAGGTTTGATCTACCTTCATCCCCCTTTTTGAAAGATCCTTGGTCCATCGGAAACTTTGAGTGTAATAGCGTGGCGAGTTTAGACAGCCGACCGTTTCTCAGGAAGTTTCTTGACCAATCGTTGTCTTTCCAGCCGGCCCTTCCCACAGTGGAACAGATCAAGGCTGCAATTCCCAAGGAATGCTTCGAGAAGAACCTCCCGCTCGCCCTCTCCTATATGGTCACTTTCGAATTCTTTATCTTCCTCGAAGTGAATATTTTTTTCAGGTCTGGGATTTCATCCTCCTTGCGTTTCTCTACAAAATTGAGCCGCTTTTCGAGCTCGGCGGTTTGCCTGCGATGATTTTCTGGTGAGTTTCCTTCTCCCCTACCTCTCTTTGTGTTTACTGACGAAAGGGCAGTTGCGAATCGCTGGCGGTTTGTGTTGTTTCGTTTCCCGGGCGACGCACCGCGCAGTCCATGCAGAGAAACAGATCTTTGAGCATTCTGCGTGCTAATTGAGCAGTAGTAGTTAATACAGAAAAATACGTTAAAAACACACAAAAAAACAAACGATAATCCAAACAGCCAATTATTCCTAGATTTGAGATTGAATAACGATTGTTCAGGTACTTCATCGTGGGAATGGTTCTCTCGTGCATCTTCGTTATCGGTCACGATTGCGGTCACACGACCTTCTCGAACTACCAATGGGTCAACGACTTCGTTGGACACATCTGTCATGGTTCGAATCTTCTCCTTTATCTTGCATGTTCACTGAATGTGGAGGCATTTCTGTACATGGAATTAGTCACCTTCGTGTTCGCATTCCAACGATGGAATTGAAATATTGAATTTAAACAATCCGATGAATGAAAGTAGATAAATTGCAGGAATGATCTTCACGCCCTATTGGCCGTGGCAGAAGTCCCATCGACACCACCACACCTACACCAGTCACTTGACCAAGGTTTGTCGAATAATTGGCAATTCTCATCTTATAAAAATCTTTAAAAAAAAAAGAAATTATCGTGCTGCTTTGTGCTGATTTCGTGCTCACTGCAGAGTAAACGAACAAAAAATTCGGATTGGAGAATCGCAATTTTGCAGGACATGGGCCACGCGTGGACCACGGAGAAAGTGTTCACGTCGTGGAGTGAATTCCATCGATTCTACGCGACCAAGGGAGGATTCTTCCTTATGATGATCGGGTACGAACCATTGGCTTCTCTTTATTGTTTTACACCTGTTATTCCTCGCACTTCACAGCCACAACGACGCCTTGATCAAATAACAGCGAAGATCCAAAAAATTGAACCATGATTCGATCTCTGGTCTTGATCACTTAGTGCCATGAAATGGTGAAAATAGCGTACGAAACAAGGAGAATCACCCATTTTCGCACTCTGACCTTCTTCCTCTTCCTTCTTCTCACCTTCTTCTCACCTCCCTCTCACCTTCTGCCCAACTTCTCATCCTCAATCGCGCGCTCTCATCACTCGTCGCGCCATTCGGTGGAACCATCGAGAGAGGGGTGAAATGCAGAGAAAGAGAGCGATCGGGCGAGAGACTTTGACCTATGAGCGTAGTGTAGCTGAGAATTTGAAAAGGCATTCTCCATTCACCAACTCATTATGAATTATTCTTACTTGCTATCTTAGTCTACTTAGCATTGACGACTGATCACTGAAGTGAGCACGTAAACATCACACCTGAACACCAAACGAGAACTGAGGGCAGTGGGTGCATAGAACAACACGGCTACGCTACTCCACAAAACAGCAGAGAAACGTCGCAATAGGAAACTTTGCAGTGACTGTTAGGGATGCAGGATGGGTTAGGATAATTCTTTTTATTGCTTCTTACATTACTTCGACTACATTGAATACTATGCATCACAGGAGAAATACAATAAAATTCCGAAACTGTGTCAACAAATCATATTTCTAGATGGTGGTTCTACACTATCGCGGGTATCGCCGATGGCTCTCACTTCTGGCCCTTCTCCAAACTCTTCAAGAACAACAAAGAAAGAGTGCAATGTGTTATCTCAGGACTGGTGTGCGTTGCCTGGGCTACCGTGAGTATAAATACTTCAATCTTGCATATAAATGGGAATATTGTATTTTTGAAAAAAATAGAGAAAGTTTCATGAAATTAACTTAATTCATTTTTTCTTTTGAAATTAATTCACTTTAATTTCGCGCAATATTATTAGAGGATTGTAAAATTTTCAAAACTGCAATGTAATGCGGATGGGCTCGTTCAATTTGAACATCAAATCGCTATTACGTTGAATTCATTATCTGTGAGGTAGTAGAGTTGGGACTTTGATGCTTCTCTCTATTTCCTGTCACCCTCGCACGGAATTCCCAACGATGATCGAAAATCGTGAGCAACGAATGGGGTGATAAGGTCTGCGTCATCAATAAATGATGAAGGAGAGGGGTCTGATATGCGATTGCAGAGAGCTCGAAATATCTCATACCACAACCTGTTCACCAAGGCACACTCCTGGCACAGCGTTCTGAGGCACAGTGTTCCTCCTAGATAATGGAATTGCATTCGAATGATCAAAGCGTTTCTTAAAGAATGATAACAATGATGTTCTTTCCAGGCCGCATTCTACTTCTTCGGTTCGTGGTCTCAATGGGTCAAGTTCTACATCCTTCCTCTCATCGCTCACTCCTTCTGGCTGTTGATGATCACTTACCTTCAGGTTAGTGATTATTTGGTGAAATATGTGAAATATGACAGGAATACCTGATGGAGCGGAACTCGATATAATCCGATTGAATTTTTTATCAAGTATCATATTTTCAGCACCAGACCGATGACATTCAAGTGTACGAGGATGGAACTTGGGGTTATCTCAGGGGACAACTTCAGACTATTGACCGGTAAGAGTTATGAAAACCCTGAAAACTAAAACTTCGAAGAAAATAGTAAAAAAACAGAAAACAATACAATGTTTTCTGGCGTGACAAATGACAGTAAAAAAATAAACATGAACAGAGATGTAGTCCATACAGATTCGGTATTGTAAATACCTAATAAATTTCAATTTTACAGTAGATATGGGAACACTTTTCTGAAACTGAAAAAAAACAATTAATTTTATTGCAGTCCGTACGGATTCGGCATTGACTACCTCATGCACCACATTACTGACGGACACGTCGCCCATCATCTCTTCTTCACGGGAATTCCCCATTACAATCTGATGAAGGCGACAGCTGTGATCAAGGAGAAGTTGGAACCATATGGAGTGTACAGATATCAGGTACGGTGATGGAAAATCATCTTCTAAAACTATGTTGCATATTTCCTCGTATTTTTCAATTGAAAAATTAGCCGGTTTACACACCAGTGCATTTTTTATAAGTGCATTTTATTAGCATTATGATGATGAGGTATGAGCGAAAACGCAGTGATAGAACTTCCCCTCCTCATCTCAGCCCTTTTTTCGTTATGCGATGAACTATTACAAAATCATTGCAGAAGTCTCCCGACTTCCTGTTCCAACTGGCCGGTCTCACTAACCGTCTCGAATATCTCGTCGGAGAGGGAACCGGACTGTTGAAGTACGCAAAGACGAAGAAGATTGACTGAACTATTACCCTATTTCATTATTTCTTTATCTCGAGCTCTAACTAGTCTTCTAGAAGGGTCGTTTCTTACTTACGCGTGTTTGCTTTAGCCTCAGAGAGGCACATTCGGATAAACGATTATAAAACTCCTCAAGTATTGGACCAGAAATATGAGTAATAATGGATATTATGATTGATAATGAGCTAGAAATATGTGTTTCAGCTAGAAATATTTCCTCCACCCTAGTTGGCTCGGATCTCGATCGGTGAGGAGGCTCTAGTGCTCGACTACACTACCATGACAATGTGATCGAGAGGTGGCGAAGGAGCAAGAAAGCTCTCTTCTCGTCCCTCCTATGACTCCACTGAGACTCAAGTCTCGAGGAGGTCAGAGACGATGAGAGAATAGGGATACGAGGAGATTGCGAGGGCAAGGAAGTGAAGAGTGTAGGATGAGGGCGATGGGGGGGGGGGGGGTTGAGACGGCGTCGTTGAAGAGTGAGACATCTCAAACGTTTCTTTTCTGTTTTTTATAATGTCTGTTTTCTAGACTGATCCAGTCAACTATCGTTGACAAACACCTCCGCAACAATGATAATTTCAAAGACCACCGTTGCTTCGAGCCCTCGAGGCTTCATTCTAGTTAGTGTCAGAGCCTTCGGTCCCCCCCTCCTCCACATTTCTTCAGTCATTCCATGCCAAACTTAGTTCGAAGTCTCCTGATTACTTCTATTACCAACGCGAACATTGAAATTTCTGTTGCGTTGTCAATTCCGCCATGATTTCCATCTCTATTTGTATTGTTGGATTTATTTGGTTCAGCGAACAGTGATGGAATTACCGTCCGGTTATTCCCTCATCCTGTATGATTTCGCGAACTGGTCCACAGTCTGCTGCATCATTCGAATAGCTATTACTGAGAGTAAAATAGCCAGATTCCTGTGGACAATCGTCTTCTTTGGGCTGTGAGTTTTCAGTTTTCAACTTGTTTTGCACAACTTCAGCTCGAATTTTGTGGATAATTGTGTCCTTTCTCAATTGTTGCTTAAATAAATCTCAATGATTTCTTCGTTCGCAATCTGATGCGATTATTTAGTTGTTTAGTTGTTCAATCATTTAGTTGTTCAAACTCAAATTCAGACTCGGAGTCTTCATCTACCTCATTGTCACTTGCGTCATTCAGCTGCTCTCGTATCCAGCAGAGATCACTTCAAACCTAATGTTTGAAGAGCAGGTTTGAACTTTTTTGATCGGGTTTGCATTTGATCTTTGATCTTTCAGTTGATTCCGACCATCTCTTTCTGCAATTACAACCCACTCAAGCTGTCGGTTGTCTCAACAGGTGATCAATTCATTCTGCTCATTTTGTCTCGAGTGAAGGCCTTTGTTAGACATTGGAGCCCCGGAAGAGGGAATTCTGAAAAAGAAAATGTCTAAAATACTGCAAAAGAATGAAATCGATTGTTCAGGAGGAGTCTACGCACCGATCATACAGCTAATGCAAGAGTATCAAGCAGCCCAGGATGGCACGAAGAGTGCGACGAATAATTATGGGCTGCAGGTTAGCACAGCCGAACTACGAACGAACATCAAGTTCGAATGACGAATACCAAATCTAATAATGTTCCAATTTAGTCACTGCCATCATTCTCTCTCGATGAAGTGGCTCGAGATCAGCTCTACGTTCTCATGACTCAATTGAGCGATGCTGATCTAATTGCTGCCTCTTACACCCTGTCCGATCTTCTTACTGAATGCAGTATCGGAGGTGTGGCCTGCGATATGTGAGGAAAACATACATTTTGTGATTTAGAAAATTAAAATAATCCAATTGTTTAACTTTGGGAAAGTAAAAATGTATTGACCGAGTCTTTCCAGCTCTTCTTTCTCCTCCTTCCTTCATCCTCAATACGGACAGTGCTTCTTATTCTCGAGTAATTCATCCATAACAAGACCCGGACTGAATAAGGGATTGAGGATGCTGATAACCACACATGTGAGCTTATCTATGCATCGATTTGCATCAATTTTGTTATTGATTTGTTTCCAGCAAGACATCTCCAGCAGCTCATCGATCGATCTTCTTCCCACGACAGGAGTTACGGGTAATACTTTTCGTTTCCAATTCGATGTTTTGTGATAAACCAAACTTTACTGAGTGTGCAGGATAGAATGGAATATAGATCCCTCCAGGTATACGTCTCTCCGTTCATCCCTCTTGCTATTATTCTTCCTTGGACACACGAGGACTCACACTTGGGGTGGGACTGTACTCACTCGTCGGGCTGACCAAGGCAAGATTTAACATACGGGGTTTTTTTACAACAGACAATGCTGCGAATATACCGATCATTTCTATCCTTGCTCAATTTGAACCAGTGATGAAACACATTTGATTTGAATGTGAGTAAAATATTTATAGACCCAATACACGCGCGTCAAACGCCCCTATGGACGATGCGTTGACATACAAATGGGCTCGGATAACTACTATTCCGTACGTTCTACTTTAGCCGAATCTTTGAAGAAAATTGAACAAAGATGGAAGATCAAAGATTACTCTCTCAGTCATTCGCCTACTCCCTCGACGCTTGTTTCGCATCCTGCTTGCAGCGTGCAGCAGTTGAGAGATGCGGCTGCAGCAACCCAATCTACGGGAAGAATGATAGCATGGAGTATTGTTCCACTCCCAGTCAGGGTACGGTAAATCAATAATGTGGAAGTTTCGATAAAAAAATAACATATAAGGAAAATGGTCTATTGGTAGAACACAGAACACAGTGATATGCTAAAAATAGAATGCCGTAGCGTATTAGTTTAAGATTTTGTGGAAATATGGATTGTTCCGATCAAAAAGAAAGCATTGATTTCAGTGTTGTGTCTACAGTCTCTCAAGGGCAGTCAGAAAGATTCTAATGGGACGAATGTGAATGCAGTGGCGGAGTGTGGATGCGATCCGCCGTGCGAAGAGGTTTCTTCTATTTTACCACTTAAAGGAGGCGTATCATGAAAAATTAGTTCATGCTCTTGAGATCATTATCCGATTGGAATCCAGAACGATATTAAAAAGCCGAAGTTTGAAAGTTGAACGTCCACTCTGGGACGAGATATCCCCGTCCAAAGTATCAGGAAAGGACAGGGAAAACGCCGCGAAAATTCAAATATTTTACGCAGCGCCAATGGGGAGGAAGGGAAGGTAGATCACGAAGGATAGATCGAGAGGTCATCGTTGTCTCGCCCATTATTGATTGACTAGGAAGGGATTTTTCTTTGTTCCCGCAAGTTCTTCCCATCGACAAAAACTGATCTACTCCTTGGCGATTTGCCAAAAGAACCTTGGCAATTTTCCAAGATATTGCAAGGCTCGGCATATCGTTGTAAGAGTCGCAACATTTGAATTTCAAAAGTTCATGATACGCCTCCTTTAATCTGCCAAAGTAGGTATCTATCAATTTTCGTTCTTATAAAATTTTCGCAGCCGTGCGACCAAAGATAAGGTAAAGAGGTGAGTTTCAAGCACCATTCTAGTGGTGTAATGAACGTCTTGTAGCAATATTAGGAGCACTCCTCTTTTCAAAATCCTTATTTTAACAATTTTCTTTTTCATATACTTCGAAGCGATCATACGCATTTAAGACTGTCATTTATCTCATTGCCAATACAAACAACAAGAACGAATCAAATAATAGGCGGTGGGGACGAATCTAATAATACTAATGAAACGGGTCAATAACGTATCTAGGGATTGAATAATACTAGTGATGGGATGTAGCATCATTGCTTACATGGGTCTTCCTCTTCCTCTCATTCCTCTCATTCCTCTCATCATTCCTCTCGCTCCTCTTCCTCCCGTATAGACAGGTACATAGATGATTCTTCCCCTTCCTCGTCCTCCTCCTCGTCCACCTCTGTTAGTAGTGGAGATACCGGGACGATTCGTCCGCTTCTCAACCACCTCAAAATGGTATTAATTATATGACTTTCTTGCTCTGATTTCTCAATTAGCAAATGCCGAATAGAGTAAAATTTCAATGTAATTGTAGTTCTAGTCTGTCATATCTACCTGGGAGAGGACATAGCTAAGGGAACGCAGTAATTCTCACCTTGATCTGTCTTCCCTTGAGCAGACTGTCGTTCATCGCAATCGCGTTGTCGCGGCCCTCGGCGTCCGAGAATTCGACGTACGCGAATCTAGAAATGGAATATTAATTGATTTTAAAGGCGCAATTATGCTAATGAAACCTAAGGGCCTAAGTCTTAGGCTTAGGCTAATGCATATAAGGTCACGTTAGTCGATCGAATGGCTTACCCCTTGGGATGTCGCGTGAACTTGTCGCACTGTATGGTCACTCTTGTCACTGATCCGCACCCATGGAAGTGCCCTTCCAGCTCTTCCGCCGTGCAACTGTAGTCCACCTGCAATCGCAAATTAGGTATTATTTTGAATTTTACTCTACAACTATCGCTCTAGTGCAAAAAAAAACACTTTCTAAATGCAAAAAAAGTAGATTCTGCAGTGAAGAAAGTGAACAAAAATTTGAAAGTCAGCAAAGCATGAATAAAAACGAATAACGTACATTTCCAACATAAACGGATCTCCCATCGGCCGCTGCCTTCTCCTCCGCACTCATCGCAACAGCGACCCCCGTGGAATCCTTGGATTCATCGAGGGAAGTGTCCACCCAACTCTGCACTCGCGCCAGCGCCTGTTCCTCGTTGATCTCGTCCAATTTACGCTGCAGTTCCTCCTGGAATAATTATTATATTATTTAATATTTGAAGGAATTTGGGAATTAGGGAGGTAATGGGAACTCAAAAATATAATAAAATTGACTAACAATAAGAGGTTTGTGTGAGAGGTTAGATGGATTGGGAGGATAGTTATGGGGTGATAGGGATTTAAAAAATAATAAAAATACCTCAGTCATCATCTCAGAGGACGAGTTGTTGTCGGCGACGGTGTTCTCAGCAGTAGATATGTTCACGGTAGACATTGGTGAAGGGAGAGTTGAACTGACTGATTCGGTTATGGATAGAGCTCCTTATATAGGGGAAGTTCGGAAGGCCGGCTGGATGGGTCCAGGTTTACAACTTTCAATAGACTTCGGGGGCGTCCAGAGGGTAGTCAGGCCAGAGTTCGGAAGGCGGTTTATTGGAAGAGTGGATAGGGAAGGTGAAAGCAGGAACGCCACTGGGGATGAACTATTGAGCGCTAATGACCTTGCAATTGACCTGACAAGAGATCAAGAGCAGAAAAAGTGGATGAAATGAAGAGATAAATTGGTGAAATTAAAAGAACTATAGTTCGAGGGGCACGGAGTTCAATTCCCCGCCTCGGTAGACCAAGCCTGGAATTGGTAGTAACCATGGTGACGAAAGGTGAATTCCTCTCAAACTCTAGCCAGCAAGGGGATTACGTACACGCCCAACTTTGTTTAACGACTGTAAAAATGATTTGATTGTTCAAGTTTTCCTTATTGCAGACGACATACACTCCCTCCATCTCACAGTCGGCCTATCCGTCTGTACAGTACAATGTCGCCACGGGTGAGCACTTTCATCCTTCCCCTATACTCAAAATCGTCGAAATTTTGATGTTTTGACGGAATGAAAAAGGAATGATCGCAGGAACGGCCGCACAACAAACAGCTCTCATGCAGAAGCAACATGTACCGAAGAATTGGGATTGGGTGAGGCGATGATTCTCTTCTTCAATCTACATTTGATTTATTGTTTTATAAAGATGAAAATACTCGAAACATCGTCCGTAAGTTGTTCATCCCACCTATTATTCTGCGCTGAAACATATTCGTCGTACTCTCATTTGAGTGACACTTTCCCTCAATTTGAACGAAAAAAAGGTCAATGTCATAAATCATTTTCAGACGACTCCAACGATGCCAACGATTCCGACAACTGAAGATGATGACGACTTCGAGGGAAGTGCGGGTGAGTTGATTCTCCTCGTTTTGAAAATCAAGAAATGTTTCTAGCAGATTTCATTTTTTAAAGCGAAAACATCCAGTCTTATTGTTAGATTCGTCCACCACCTTGAGAAAAAAATATTAAAATTCAGATGAGGGTGAAGGAACTATGGACGAGGATCCAGTGATGAGGAGGAAGCGAAGTGTCGATAATTCATCCTCAAATTCAGCGACTACATCGACTGCTGGAGTGAGTTTCTACGGAATTTTATTTGATATTGGTTTGAAATTATTGTTTTGAGTCTTCCTCAATCGATATTGTCGTAACAACTGGTTCTTGAAACCTACGAAACTTCTCGCCTCAGTTTCCATGACTCCATCGTCCTTTTGACGCACTAAGTGTTGAGTGTGAGTCAGGTGAAGTCGTACAGGTGGGAGGGGGGGGGATCGACAATCATTTTTGCTTTGGGGAACCTGGTAATCACATATCGATTTCAGCTGGGCAGTTGCATCACTTGGAACGCAAACTTTCCAAACGTGAGCGCTTGCCGGCAGTGGTACGCTGAGAATTCTTTGGTGGTTCAGGTGGGAACCAATTCTAGCGTACTTTTCCAATTTATCCCGGAAAAAAAATAGCCTGAAATAGTAATTTTGATTTAGATCTACTTCAACACACTCGAGTACGAGCATCACATCGAGAGCCCCTCCTACACTGTATGCCTTTTATGTATTCAACATAGGATAGGGAAAGACATATAAAAAAGAAATAAGAAGACTAGCTCTGTATTTCCCGTCATAGCCTAAAGGGAATCAAGTGAGAATAAGAATAAGGAAATAAATCATCGTTGCAGTTCTCGTCCTTCCTCAACGACATTGGCGGCAACGCGGGACTGTGGTTGGGGCTGTCAGTAGTGTCCGCCATCGAGATCACTGGTCATATTATATTTTCTTATTTCTTCAGTTGATGATTGACTACGACCCGACCATTTTCCTAAAGAAGCCATTGTGAAACATATCGCATTCGCTCTTTTAGAGGGGATTGAAATATTGAAATATTGAAATAAATAAATTTCAGGGCTTCTCTTCATCACTCTCGTCTACCTCGTCTCCTGTCGACGGCTAACGATCAGACCGCATGAAGTAAGAATTCATTTCTTATTGATTTTTACGAATCGAGAGGCGAGGCGATCAAATGCGTTTCACCCGCATCACATCTTACTGAAACGAACGGAGTGACAACAATTGGTCGAAAAATTAAATTCAGAACCCAGAAGATGACGAAATTCGAAGGCGAAAGGAGCAAGACCGATCCGCCCAAAGCGGAAAGGCTCACTTCCTGACATGACTCGACTAATCCTCATCCTCCATTGCCCCACAGCTTTTTTTATTACTTTTTTCACTTGCTTTCGGTCAGTTTATCGAGTTTACATTTTCGCATCGAGTTTTTCTCTCTTCGCACATGTACATTACTCAATGATGATTGCACGGGTTATTTCGATAAAAGTGTAGTTGGATTGATATCGTATTTATCTACACTAACAATTATTAGCTAAATGGAGATTCAACGGGATAAATTACAATTCGGAATGGAAAAAGCTGTCATCGATTGGCTCCAATCCGGAGAATCGAGCAGCGAGAGTATTCTTACTGTCGTAGATTCGAAGTTTTGTGTACGCGCATGTGATCGATTCCAAACTGTTCTTCGCTTCTTGAGAGATCAGAATGTAGTCTTCGGACCACTGAAAAGAATTCGAATTATTGCTAATATTCTTCAATTTTAGAGAAAAATCGAAGGAGAAATCGAATGAAATGATCACTCAAAACAAAATGACCTTCTTGATTGCTCCGCTTGCAGTCTTCATGTAGTTAAGTTTCTGCTCACGCGTTCCTTGCGAATGTTTGACTATCAGCTCGAGGAATTCCTTCCAAATCTGAAGTATTGATAAAAATTTACATCGTCAAAATCTTTCCAATCAAAAAGTTACTGTGTGAAATATTAGTAAGACTCACATTTCTCAAGAACATCTGTGCTTCCCTGTTCAATTTCCCGAGAGTTCTCTCAATCAGCGGTCGACGAGCGAAGAGACGCGGCACGTACTCTTCCATTTCTTCCAATACCTTTGAAAATAACCATTTTGCCATTTTGCGGATATCAGCAATGTGCCGTAACTTTTGACTACTCAGATTGAAGCATTGCGACAGGAAAATAAAATTGATGTAGATACAAATAGCATACCTCCTGAGTCGAATCAAAGTTGAAATCGGTGAAGATTGCGAACATGAAAGCACTGATCTCATTTCGATGCTTGGCAATTTCCTCAGGAGTGATAGTTTCTTCATTTTTGGAAGCACCTAAAATATAAATAGAATGCATTTGCGATTCAATATTCAAAAAATCAGTTTTCAATCAAATTTAATTCAAATAGAGAGATATTACTGTAAACTATACCTTCCTTCACTTCGAAGCAGTTCTCGTAGTGTTTGCTGAGTGCAATTCCCAATTTGTCCGATTCCTCTTGAAGAACGGTCATTGTCGTTGCGATATTTACTGGATTTCCCTCGAAATCTTTGATATGCCGAATCTTGTCCAACAGTTCCTCACACGAGAGAGCAGTGAGGGATAGCAAGAGGGCGAGTAGTAACCGCATCTTCAAAGGTATTGATGAAACGCAAAAAAAGAAAACTAGAAAAAGGAGGAAATATGAAGTGACGCGATCAATTCACGTACTGATAAGAAAGCTGACGCGCCAGAAGAAACGCGAGGGAAGAGTGACTCTGATAAACACTGGGCAGAAGAATCATAAAGGGCACTGAGAGGGGAGGTAGAGCAGGACTAAACAAACACGAGGCGTGTTGACAAATAAATACATTTATCGATTCGTCCTCAAGAGTAGAGTGGCTGAAGGAAGAGATGAGGGAAGAGTTTGCCGCTCTCTTGCAGCGAGGAATGAGAATGAAGGAAGAGGAGGGATAAAAGGCCGACCTCTTGCGCAAGAGTTTGGAGAATGAGAAAACTCTTGCGCAAGAGTTTGGAGAATGAGAAAACTCTTGCGCAAGAGGTGAGGTAGGAATGAGCTGTTTTAGGCCGTTTATGGTCGATCTTTCTAAAGTTTTGTAGGATGATTAAGTAATTTGGATATCAGAGCATATTTACAATGATTTCTTGAAGTTTGTGCAAGAGGTTGTTGATGTTGGACGGGATTCTTGTTTCTTTGAAGATAGCGCGCCGTTAAAGGTAATTTGTCACACAAAGAAGTCAGAAGTATATTAAAACAGTCTCTAGTGGAGCCATAGTGAACATACTCTTCGAAGTTTGCCGATATGTCACCTCTGAGCCGCGATAGAGCTCGAGAAGTACGCGAGCAACGCACAGTGGGAGAGGAGGGAAAGACGAAAAGGGAGTCTATAGAGCGTCACCTCTCTTGAGACTCTATGTAAATCTTGCAAATGTGTTCTGATATCCTCCTATGCACGTACTAAGCTATCAGAACACATAACAATTGAAAGAACGAGCATAAACGATCTAAAACGGCCCATTCCTAGGGTTGGCTTCGCAAGATTATAATCGCATTTCAAGATTGAATGACGCAGAATGATCTTGCCAAGAATTGGCAAAATGCCAAAATCATTTCAAGATCTTGAAAAACAACCAAGAGATTTCAAGATTTTCAAGATCGGTTGATCATTTTCCACCCACTCCGACCCCCTTCGGCCGGTATATCCGTGTAAAATGACGAAAAGTGTTGAATTTCAAGATCATTTCAAGAACCAAGATCTTGAAAAACAATTCGTTGTTCTTGCCAAGAAGGGATAATTGAGTTATATCTTTTCAAGATCTTGCAATCTTGCTTGGCAAGCCAACCCTACCCATTCCTGCTTCACCTCTTGCGCAAGAGTTTTCTCATTTTCCAAACTCTTGCGCAAGAGTTTTCTCATTCTCCAAACTCTTGCGCAAGAGGTCGGCCTTTTATCCCTCCTCTTCCTCTCCCTCTCATTCCTCGCCTCACCTCTTCCCTCTTCCTTCAGCTTCTCTACTCAAGAGCAGGCTATAACTCAATGTGTGAAAGGTCATTTTCACCAAGATCAGGCAAAGATTGCACCAGATTCCATGTCGCTTTCATTGGATTCTCATTGTCCATCATTCGGAAGAGAGTGTACAAGCAAGTGACTCGTTCCAGACTGTCCTTCGACGATTGAGGGAGCGCCTCGTAAGATGATGTTGTCTGAACAGTTCAACTATTAGCATGCTTGTATTTTCAAATATGTAACCTTCTTGATGGCTCTGGACAGTAGTGGGAAATACTCGATCGGACTGTCGAACCGTTGAGAAACGTAGACGGCTATGGTCAGAATTCGCTTGTAGAGCTGAACAATCCCTGCGTGAATGGATTTTTTGGGAATCGATGCTCACATTTTTCACAAATGTCCCGGATTCCTTATCCAATTTAGTGATCATTTTATCTAATCGTGGCTTTCCTGACCACAGTCGTGGCGCTTGCTGCTCAATCACCTTCAGCAGCTGTATAACACTCTAATTTCTCATGAAACCGAGCGAAAGAGAAACGAGCCTGTTCCTTAGAATCAAACGGTGAATGTGCCTGGAATATTTTAGTGAAGAATGCTTCCATTTCTGCACCGTAGTCCTCCTGATTTCCCGAGCCTAAAGCGCCAATTATCGATCAACAAATTATGAAAAATAATTATTACCAAGACAGTTATCGTAGTGCTGCCCGAATGATATTCCGAGCTTAACCGATTCTTCTTTGATTATATTGAATGCCTCTTGCTCGCTGACTCCAACTTGATGCAATCCACCGATTTGATTGAGAACTTCCAGAGGGATATCAGCAGAAACGATTTGAGAGTAGAATATAATGAGTAGGATGAGGGTTTTCATCATGAAGAAAAAAAGATTATTATCGACTGTGGAACGCACAATCACTTCCCTGCTACTATCAGTACCAAAGTAAACTGACCCGACAAACGAGAAAATGTGGAAAAATGTGACAGTAGCGGGAAACACAGGAATGGGCATGTTTCTCTCTCAAAAGAAGAACGAGACAAAGATCTTTTCACAGTAACATCTGGGAAATGGTCGTTGACTCATCTGTTATAGTGAAAGAAAACAAAAATGGGAGGAAATAGGAAGTTATTGTCCGAACAAGAAATATTTTTTTTCAAAATAATTTATCATCCGTCAAAAATGAAGAAACGTAAGGGCTCTCATCGCTCTTTATAAATTTGTGCTGTTCTGAGTAACTTTCTTGTAAATCAAGGTCATGGTATTTATCAATGGATTCGGCAGTGAAGATATTGAGAGCGAAGCAATAAATATGCCCGAAAAGATAAAAAAATGGAATTTTTGTATACTGAATGGTGAGGAGTGTGGTAAATATTAGGGTTGGCTAAACGGTACTCTAAACGTGGCACGTTTAGCTCCCTCTCACCTACCTCTTCCCTAGTTGCGACGAGAGAGCATGCGGAATGAAGAGAGTACTTCCGATCTCAGGGGCATAGAGCGTAGGGGGAGCTAAACGTGCCACGTTTAGAGTAGCGTTTAGCCATCCCTAGTAAATATGATATGCTTACAACTCGTTACGAAACTGAGCATCGTTGGATTGAATGGTCTGGAGGATGATATTGGCGAGTTCATGATTAGTGTCGAGGAGCCTCAATAGAGTGAACCAGCACGTTTCTCTTTCCAGGTTTCGTTTTGACTCCTGGGACAGCTTGGCATAATCGTTTTGCATCTGAAATCTTAGACTTTGCATTGACTTTGCTTTCCAAGGAATTTTTTTTTAAATATTCGGAGACGAGCTAATTGAGCACTAACCTTGCGTAATGTGAAGGAAACAAGATGATCATCAGGAACATATGACGGTTCTTGCACGTTGATGACTATCACTTTACTCAAGCCGGAGAAAAGCTGAGACCGAGTATCAATATCTTTTTAATATTTCGGTACTTACATTTCTCACGAACTTCTCCTCCTTTTCATCCAACTTTGCGAGTACATTATCAATTAGTGGCTGACTATCGGATACGGTATCGCGGGAGTACACTTCGGGGACATATCTCTCGATCCCAGAAAGGAACTGCAAATGGGGATTGAAAAATGAAATGTATGTAGAATACAAACCTTATCAATAGGGTAGAAGATGTCGAGTAAACGTCTCTCGATGCTCTTCTTCATCAATAGTTCGTATTCTTCGGGTGTCATTGCCCAAATAACCCAAGCGGCTGAATAATAATATTGTGGTTGCAAATAGGGCTTATTTTTTATTTTCAAATATCGTACATCACGCACATTACCGAACAAATGTACTTTTTTTACTTAAAGTACTTTTTTGCTTTTCGCGAATTCGCGTTTACAATTCCTAATTTATATTTTTTCATATTTTTTGTCCACCCCAATAAGTGGACGTTCTCACGACGTTTCTGGCTTCCGTCGGGTGAGCGCATAACGATTCACCTGAAGCCGATTGATCTTTGATCTTTCTGAGTGATCGATTTTTTTCCATCTGCTTGCCGTGGGCGGCAGCAGCCCTCTTTTATTTGCTGGCAGGAGGCATTCGACCGGATCGAACGAATGAAAGAGGAGAAAATAATCGGAGAAGGGGAAATGAAGCCATTCAAACTAGTTAATTCATTCGGCCTAATCTAGTCGACCAGAAAAATCGACCAGCAAATATATTAATTTACTATTCTTTCTTTCTGAATACTGTGTCTAATTGAATCGTGTGAATTGTTCAATGTACAGATTTCACTTATAGTATTTGTACTTAGGCCTTTTCCCACAACAATTTATTTCACACACAAAAAAACGAATAAATTAATCCTCAAATGATCGTAATATCGTAATCATGAAATAGGTCATCGCTCCAGGTCCTGCATATTTTCTCGTGTAGCACTTCATAATTCCAATACGCGATTCCCCATATCGAATCGTTGGCCCATCGATGGTGAACTGAAACTATCATTATTTTCTCTTTTTATAAATTTCGGGCGCTTCTCCCTCCATTGCATACTATGTGATAAAGAAGTTCTACTTTACGCACGCAGCAGTAGAGTTCGAAATACAGTCAACCGTCTCTTCTTTTCACACACTCTCTCACCGGGCAGAGAAGCGAGAGTGTGTGTACAATGGAGAGACGATTACCCGTATTTCGAACTCTACCCAACATACCTCTGACTTGTTCGTCTTCGATATTTGGCCGTCGTCCATCATTCGAAGGCCAACAAATTTGCAGAACTGTTTACACAAGAGTGGCTCAATTCTCAGAGTGACCCGTTGGTCGACGTCGCTTTTAGAAACGAGCTGAAAATATTTATAATTGAGAAAATCACTGATTTGAAATGTACCTTGATCGCTTCAAGTATTGCCTGACCATTCTTCTCAAACTTCACTGGGAGGTGCAGCCAAGTGTGCGTTTTCCTCACAAGATGAAGGAAATCGCTTTCCGCTATCGCATTTTCGTCTTCCTGAAATTTTATGTTATCGATAGCAATTTTATGTTATCGATAACAATGTTTTTTGAGAGATGAAGAACTCCCCCAAATTCCTCTGAATCCCGACAGCCATCTTGCAGTTATTGATGCGCGAGATAGGGAGAGAAGGGAAGACACATCGAGCAGGGAATCCTCCATTTCCACTGTGATCTCCTTCGTTTCGTGTCGGCGAATCAAATCGAGAACGCTGAAAGATAAATTTTTCACGTCTTCCGACATTGCGGGGAGTAATAACTGATGACGTTACCCTGGATCAGCTTCAGCTCCACGAATAATCACTGTGAGGGAATCGAACTCTACATCACCCAATATTTCCTCGATTTTGTCCAGTGGGAAAAGGGAGAAATTTATCTTAACAAAAATTTTAGTCGCTATTGTAACAATGATTTTTCACCATTTCCAATTGCACATGTTTCGCTTTCACTTGATGGAACAAATTCCGTCGTGTTTCGATGATTTCAGCCAAATTGGCCGGATTTTGAATTTGACGAGAGAGCAGTTTGTCGAAGGAAACCTTTAGCGATTTCTGAAGAAAATTATAGTAATTGAGCTGAGGAAGATCCCTTATTTGAATGAAAAGGGAAAATAACCGACCTCTTCCCATTGTCGCTGTATTGTGTATCCTGGAGGGCCGTTCGCTTCTCGATCACGTCTGTCTTCCGCCTATAATACAAGCAATGAACAATATTGTTTACCCATCAGTTTTTCAGACATCCAAGCTTTCGACTCACCGAAATTCGATCGGGCGATTTGATTACAATTTCGTCGATTTCGATAACGACGCTGGATTGCACCTGGCTGATGGGAGGAACAGAGGCTTCCATTGGGGAAAAACTGAATAAATGTACGATATTATTCTCCCCTTGTTTTGTGTAATCCTCCAGAGAAGTTGACAATGAAAAGGAAGTGGAAAGGTGGTTATTCATAGCACGCTAGCTCATCACGGCGAAAACATGGACAAAAAGGGGGAGAAAGAGGGGAAAAGGTGCATTATGCACCTTCCTCATTTTATAACGCGAATCTAAAGTCACTAATAACAAACCTACATCTGAGTAGCGGGAAAGGTGAGTGAGGTCCCCCTGACAACAATTTCAAGCGTGCCCGCGACAACTCTCACTAGAGTGAGTCAGCCTGCACCATATTGTGCAATAGCTGCACGATAAATGCGCCAGAGCACAAAGCTCGAGCAAGCACTACAGAAAAGGCACAGTTTAGGTTGGTTCAGTACTCGATTGAAACTTTGGATGTGTGGGTGCATGGGATAACGCAAAGTTTGGAGAGCCGAAATACAATTTTCAATGATAATTTGAAATCTTTATCATTTGCCAACAATAGATCAATTTGACATTTTTGACAGCGATGATGATACAGCATTGGCAGTGCTGATTAGTTGGATTTTTATATTCTTGCACTCAGAAAGGTTTCTCAGATCCGGTCTCTTAAGTACTAATTTAGTGAAGGTGCTTGTGTGTGCTAGGGAAACGCCTATCCCTTATCTTCTTAGAGCAACTGCGACAGTTCGATCTTACTGAGTATGGACTGATTGAGCGGAATGTGAAGAGGTCAAAAGATGAGCACGAGAAATGATCAACCGTCTCTTCATTTCAAACACTCTCTATCCAGCTCGAGTCGGGGATAGAGTGTTAGGAAGAAAGAGACGGCGGCTCATTTCTCGAGCTATACTCAAAAAGTGGCAAAGGGGAAGGTTGAATTTGGGATAATGCACGTGTAGTTATCGCATCTCTATCTCCATAGTGAGGTAATTCATATAGGTGTATTAGGGATGGCAAAAATTGTCCATTGCGTTGTCTCAGACAATTTCATTCCGAACTTTTCGGACCGGTCGTTGTCTCAGACAATGAATTGTCTCAAAGTTCGGACAACAAATTGTCTGAGACAATTTGTTGTCCCAACTTCAAAATGGAGATAAAAAGGTGGTTCAAAATAAATTTTTGCAAAAAATTGCATTATCGTACATCGCCCACATTACCGAACAAACGAACATTTTTAAATTTTTTTTACTTTTTTTAAAGTCAGCGAATTCGCATCGAATATTCCTAATTATTGATTCATATTTTTTGTCCACCCACAATTCCGCGTGATTTTTTAAATAGAACGGTGAAATATTTATTTAAATGGGTGAAAAATTGGAGCCGCATGAGCGAAAAGCGATGCCGGAAGGGTGATTACTGTAGAGCCGGCGTTTAGGCTTTGCTTGGAGCCAGCTGCCCCACTTTTCGCCACTTTCGACTCCAATTTTTCACCCATTTAAATAAATATTTCACCGTTCAATTTTAAAAATCACGCGGAATTGTGGGTGGACAAAAAATATGAAACAAAAATTAGGAATATTCGATGCGAATTCGCAGACTTTAATAAAAGTAAAAAAAGTAAAAAATGTTCGTTTGTTCGGTAATGTGGGCAATGTACGATAGTTTATGAATAATAAGGTGATGCCGTTTGAAATGAATACCTTTTGACTTTCATTGAGTGTCGTTTGCATTTTTTTATGCGATTTGTTGATTGGCTTACTCGCATAGAGTTTATAAAAACTAATATATATCTTTTTAGATTCATTCTGAATAGTAGATCACGTTTGAGACCACTATCTAACCCTGTCTCTTCTCGTTTCTTTCCATTCTATCATGTCTCAAACTTTAGAAAACGACCAATGTACTGGAACCACTCCTATGTTCAGAACGATATTAAACTAATATTATGCAATTGTCTTATTTTTGCACCTGATTTCCACTCGAAAATAGTGATAAAATGTTTGAGACAATTTGTTGTCTCAACGATTTTTCTCAAAGACAATTTGTTGTCCGAGAACGCTCGATCATTCCATTCTCGGACTCATTCTTGTCTCGCGGCGCGCGCGCCGTGCGGTCTCCTCAGACAATTTTTGCCATCCCTAAGGTGTATTCAAGGCAACAATTCTTCATCTTCCTTTGCATCATACTTCAGTGATACACGTCTTTTTTTCGTTCTATCCAAACTAACAGCAGCATCACTTTCATTAGAGTTCGAATTACGGGTAATTGTCTCTTCACTTCGCACACTCTCTCTCTCTTGCCGGTCAGAGAGAGAGAGAGAGTGTGCGAAATGAAGAGACGATTGTCCGTATTTCGAATTCTTTGCGGCATCACTTTCACTTCGTGAGAGAACGAAAGTAAGAGAACCCTTGCGAACCAGCCATTCCAAGAATGTAAGGGAGATGAGAATGGGAATGGTCGCGAAAAAATCTGACCTCCCCGAAAAAGTGGTGACCTCTACTGAACACTAACATTGTCGATTTGGATCTCGCCTCCCACCTTTGGCCTGGGTGTACATTGTTCACAAAACGGATGACCTCACTAGGAATAACTATTTGGAAATGAAAGTGAGTGAAAGTGGCAAATTTTTCGGTGTTTGTGCAGAATCCCTACCACTATATATTTTTAATTGTTCCGGAGGATCATGAGGAACTCTAGAAAGAGTTATACTTTGAAACGGGGTTCGGAAAGCGCATGCCAGTCTGTGTGGGCCATTTGGCGATTTTGCTCCGCATGAGATTCACCTTGTCTGACAGCATAAAAACTGGGCGGGGAAATGAGAACATCCTTGATCGGAACAGGATCGAAAAAATGGATATAAGGCTGTACAAGGAGGAAGTTGGAGCAAATGGGTTCAACTCCGAACAGAGAACGACGCTGGAGAATGTTTCCTGTAGTGTTCATGATCGTTCTACCGGCCGCTTGGGCATGCATCCCAACGCACTCGGGTTCGACACCCGGAATTTCGAGTGAGTAAAATTTTACAATTAGAAACGTTTGAAATCCAATGCAGAGGCATCAAAAAGTATGTGCCCCAAGAAGATAAATGTAAATACAGATCGAACACGTTGTCCTTAATTTAGTCTTGATGCGTAGCTTTGCGAATTTTATATTTTGCTTTAGATTGCGCTAAATGTATTCCGGATGCAATGTACGATGAAACGATCACATGTCCCATGGAAGACGGGAAGACATGTTCTATCATTCCGGCATCGGAAGCATTGTTCTACAACGCCAGTGATGCTTGCATGGAGGTACTTGCAGCATTTTTCGGTTATGATGCATATGGGTTATTTGAGATTAATTCACAGTTAATCAAATGATTGCTTAATGATTACATGATGAGTTACAGGCATACTTCCGATGCCCTCCGGATTCAAAGTTCCAACTGAACCTTGATCCACCGAGGCCGCAAACGGAATTTGACTCGTCCTGGTGGAAGGTATACCTAAGCGGTTGTAAGAAAAAACACATTGATGAGTGCATGTAGATGTTTGGATTCCGAATGATCTGCAGTGGCTCACCGATTGGAAGATGGGTCCTTACAGCAGCCCCTAGAACTGAGCCGAACCCTACCGTTGATATCATCAATTCGATCACCTGTTATGTTCAGGTTCCGCAAGGTTTCGCTCTACTTATTGATTTTTCCCCTTCGATTTATTGAATTGGTTCCGTTTGATAGCAACACACTTTCGAGAAATTTTTTTTTAAGCCTGTTTGTCGTGTGATCCTGCTCTGATCACTGTTTCCGGCGGCTTCACGACTGACGTCCCTTCCACAGTCAATGGATGTCTAACGCGAACGCTTACTTGCCCTACCGCGGTATGGTTTCTATTCTTTTTGTTGCTGTTTGAGCTCAAAACTTTCGCGCTCTGTTTTTTTCAAATATCGGCAATGAAGACAATCTGTTTTCCATGCTCAGATAAATTACGGTTCGGGCATGATTCCCGGTCCTGCAATGATGACCATAACGTGCAACGCTGCAAATACGGCGTGGATGTACATGGGTACCGAGATCACACAAGCAACGTGCAGACGTGAGCTTATTCAATATCGTAATTAGGGGCCACAGCGTAGATAGCCGAATTCAAGCCATGGGGTCAAATGTGTTTTCAAACTATCCCGGTCCCAATAATGGTCCCAATAATATCATACATTTGGCCGTTTGTTGATATCTTGTCTCTGATCCGCGCTAGAGCCCGACAAGTGCGTGCGCAACCCTCTGGGGGAAAGGAGGGATATCATAGAAATAAAACGTTCCGGACACACGTCTATTACGCTGAGGGGGCGGAGTTTCAGAATAATTGTGCGCGGCAACGCGTGAAAATGCGAATTTAATCAAGCTCTCTTTTGCAATCACTTTTCATCATGCTATCATAATCGGTTATTGCTTTAGAAATAAGAAACACAAAATACAAATGCGTGAAAAACGATGCGAAAGTGGCGAAAAAAGTACACGATAGATTGGAACGGAACGTTATATTCCGTGGTGTGTGACAACTTTTTGTGCATCTATGATAGGCGAGACGAGAGGGAAAGGAGGCGGAGCCTAATTAGCGTGTGCCTCTTTCCCTCCCCCCGCCCTCTCGCTCGCCCCCCCCTGCGCAAAAAACACAAGCTGGGGAAGCATGCTAAAAATCGAATTTTTTCACTAAAAATCCTAAAATATTCAGTTTAGTCAGGAATTCGATATCCCAAGAGAAAATTCAACCTGAAACCCGCAGAAACAGCCTATTCCCTTCTTTAAGCCCAATTTTGATCTACTTAGTGATGATATTCAATCTTCGGATAGTGCTCGATCAATAGGGAATGGTAAGAGCTATCCATCGCGCTATCAAACGTCCGATTTGGTTCAGAATGAGCTTTGTGTTTTTGTTTTCTCGCTTTTTGGCGAAATCATGTCAGACGAAAGTGGGCGGGGCTTGTGGCCCCTAATCGTAATTCATTAAAATAATATTCCAACAAACTTGGGCAATGGAATGTAAGCGCTGTTATTGACTTTCCAAACAGTTGAAATGAGTTCCAGGTTATAGTTGTGATTGACTTATTGCGTTTTTAATTACGGATTTTCCCACTTTTGCAATACTACAGTCAAAATGACATAATGTGAACCGTTTATGATAAGTTATGATAACTTATCATAAGATGTCATAAAACAATGATTGCTCAGCGTAGCCTGAATGGATCACGCTGAAATTTTGCATGGTAGCACAGTTCCTGTGCCCCGTCAAACTGGCACTCTCGAAAAATCGATATTTCACACGCGTCGCGGTCACGCGTTGCGCGCGTGATGACCAAAAGTGGGCGGAGTCTGGACGAGAATTTGCGTTGAATCGAAAATCTCATTCTCAAAATTGAAGAATACCGAAATATTCATAAAAAATGAGATTTTAGCGAGTAGGACTAATAAATGTCCAAATTCAGCTAAGCTCCGCCCACTTTTGGTCATCACGAGCGCAACGCGTGACCGCGACGCGTGTGAAATATCGATTTTTCGAGAGTGTCAGTTTGACGGGGCACAGGAACTGTGTTACCATGCAAAATTTCAGCGTGATCCATTCAGGCTCCGCTGAGCAATCATGGTTTTATGACATCTTATGATAAGTTATCATAACTTATCATAAACGGTTCACATTATGTCATTTTGACTGTATGAATAATATTTTATCAGCCTGCGTGTCGTGTGATCCGAGTCTGGTCATGGTTTATCCCGGTTTCAACACTGACAGTGGCCCAATCATCGTCAATGGATGTCTAACGAGAACTCTAACGTGTGCAGCAATGGTAATATAAATTATTCATGAGAAGAATCGCGAGAGAATCAATCACGACTTGGGCGATAGTAACTTTGATTTTTTTCCATATTATAACTTATAATTTCGAAAGTCGTTCAGATAACGTTTTCCCATATTCAGATAAATTACAGCGGTGGTGTAATTGCCGGACCGGCTACGCTTGTCCTGACATGCAACGCGGCGAATACGGAATGGACGTACATGGGTGCACCGGTGACACAAGCAACCTGTAGTCGTGAGTTCATTCAATAGCGCAAACCATCAAACAAATTTAGTAAACAACTAAACCATGAAACGGTTTTTTTTCTTTTTTCTTGACTAAATGTCTAACGTTCTTCTATCTTATTTTCTAACTAGCCGATTCTGTCGCCGCCTTATGTGGTTCAATAAGCTGTAATTCGCTAGAAATTGATTATATCCTCACGAGGAATCTGTGCCGATATTGCAGACTTACTTTGCTAAATATAATACTTGCTCGATTGTAAATATTTCCCAATATAATAATCTCGATTTCAGAATGCCAATCTTGCTCACGGGATCTAATCTCCATTCCACCCGGACCGCCCGGGTTCACAAGTGATTTGATATCCGACTTAAACGGATGTAGCCAGCGCACGCTCACTTGTATGAGCGCCAATGCGGAAACATACATCCAGGTATTTACATGCATGTCTATTGCTTGTTACATTGCATGCGTTTTCTAGCCGATTTTGAACACTTAAACCAAAGCAAAAACTCGATTCATTGTGGAATAAGCTCATAATTGATTCTCGTTGATTCTCTTCATTTATTGGTCGATAATATCCTCCATATTTCCAGTACAACTCTGGTGATGGAATGACCTCGGATGGAGGCACAACTACGATGACAGTTTCGTGCAATGCTGCCGGTACAGCGTGGCTCTACGCAGGTCCCCCCATAACGTCCATCACGCAAGCTGAGTGCAAATTTAGTGAGTTATTTTTTAAAAAGATGGTATACGTTGCATTTTGCTATGCATTTTGCAATAAAAATTTTTTTCAGAATCCTGCGGAAATTGCGCCGCTCCTCCCGCCCAAGGCACAGGTCCCAGTGATTGCCCTGATGGATATACCTGCTCAGGTTTCAGAGATGTGAGAGTTTTGAACAAAAGTAGAACAAAAAAATGTAGAATATCATTGGCGATTCATGTTTCCTACTCAACCTGTTTTTCGATATTCACAAAAATATCTTCGAAACTTTAGTTATAGAGTCTAAAACTAAAAAAAAATTCGGAAAAAATATTTAAAAAATATTTTGAGAAAAAAGTGTCTTCAGATAACTGTGGTGACAGGACCTGACGGCTGCAATCGATTATTTTTTCGTTGCAACGGTGCAAATAGTGTCCTATCCTTTAAACTAATCGGCGGCACTTTCGTGAGTTATAAGTTTGTATATGAAGAATCGAGCTAGGGGCTTCTGGAGGATAGATTCATTCATTCATGATTCATATAAAATTTTAAAGGTACTTCTTGTAGGATATCCTTACCCCAGCCGAACACGGAGCGTATCTTCCCGGACTAGGTCCAAGCTGTATCGACGGGGTTTGGTTCTACAATCACTTCGCACTGAATATCTACAAGCAACTCATCGAAACGATTATGTGCGCTTTGAAAAATCCTTGATCGATCACTATCTCCACATTGGAAAATCAGTGTCAATATGGAAAATCAGTGTCAATATTGTACATTTTGAAGAATCAGGTAAATCGATAAACGCGTGCAATGTTCGAGTAAACATTCGGAGCAATTAATTTTCGGTAGTTACCTGTACACTCTTTGAATAGTGTTTATCATTTATCAAGCGAATCATGCGAAAGCAGAGCGGCCCACAGAAAAGAGAAGAAAAAATCATAGAATACGAAGTACTCGCGGTGAGTCAACTTCGTAACCATAACATTTTCGTAAAATTATCATGAAAAAAATCAGATCGTGACTTCCCCTGAGAAACAACAACAAAAAAATAAGAAAGAAGATTGCATCAACCTGAAAGAGGACCACATTCAAAAGCAGTAACAGCTACGCCTCCTGTAGGTCTCATGTATATCCATTCACTGTTAAACTTGCATGTCGCTTGGAATGGTTCCTGCATCCCTGCTTGGACGACTGTGTAGGGAAAGTTATTGATCTGAAAATATGATTTTGCTATATGAATGTGATTTCACCATTTGTTTAAAAAATATTTTCAAGTGAGCAGAGCGTGCGGTCCCAAATTTAACCAGAACTACTCTCATTACCTACATATGGCGGAGAAGGGAAGAGGATCATTACTATTGATATCGAACTTGCAACACTCACCATCATGTAGAATTGGACAGCGGACGGAGTGATGGGACACCGGAACTTTAGAACGACGCATCCATTCGAATCACTGGACACAGAGAACGTTTCAGTTGTCGTGATGAGAGAGAGAGGGCACGAGTTGCACTCTGAAATGAATGCCAATTACACATTAAACCCGGTATATTAACCTTAAGAACGACTTTTTTTCGCAACGTTTCCAGTATTCCTCAAGCGTTCTCACGGAAACGGCAAATTCGAAATGAATTTGGATAGAACTGTTCCTGTCTTCTTCCATTTTCTCGTGACATTTTTGCGTGTCGTTAAGCATTCACTCTAACAACTAACGTATACTTGTACTTGCAAACACTCCAATTAAAAAAAAGAAAGTTCCGTAATAACAAATAAGCATACGTTCGATGCACTCCAAACTTCTGATCTCCATTCCATTCCATACCCAAGCTGAATTCTCGAGGTTACAAGAAGCAATTAAAGTCTGTTGTCCTGCGGCGTCGACCTCGGTAGCTCCGTTAATCTATACGGAAGAATATTAGAGAAAAATGATTGCATGAAAATAATAAGAAACAATTTGTCTCCATATTTGGCTTACCCTGATTCGGGTGTTTGACGATGTACTGCTTCCGCACTTCAGAGTTCTCGTCTTGCACTTCATTCCATCCACAGATGGAACATTGGATGCGAAGTTAACGGCGGAAGGAAATGGGGGGCACGACTGACAGGCTGAAAACGTGACAAAAACACATATCAATCGAGGGCAGAGGCAACAGCGGAAAAAAGGGAAAGGGCACGCTCTCGCCTTTTTGCACGCTCGCTGCCTACACGCTACTTGGAAATTTAGCAAATCTCCGGTCAAGACACGAGAGTTTTGAAAGTTTGCTCGGGTACTCGCTAGCGACTTATCATCTAACATCAAGCACTCAGTCACCAAGAAATGGATGCCGTTCCTCCGTTAATCAAATATGTCCCATCAATAATTGTGCGTTTCAGACGAGGACGTATAATTTACTCACGAGTGGGGATGATCGCAGTCGGCGAAGTGGCTAGACAAGCTTCGATTGACTTCATTGAACCGGCGAACGACAAGAAGAGAAGCAACATTCTGAAAAGGAGACATATAATAGCAACGAAATCAGAGGCGAGCGTAAAAGGGGGCAGACAATGTTAGAGACATCGAGGAGCGCTCTTTATGCGGCTAGATCGTGCGTCCTTTCGCTGAACGACCGCGTTCCCATCCGGGATTCCCATCATGGGTCTTCCCTCTAAGCCGTTTTTAATGAAGATTTATCGTGCTTGCCCCTTCGTTCCCTGAACGCGAACTGTTTTAGCCACTAAGTTTATGACGGGGGAGCGCGAGCGATCGTGCGTGATCCCAAATTTCGATTGAGTTTCCCACGCTCACTAGCTCGATGGCTGAACCAAGCAGCTGCAACAAGACAACACATTCGAAACTCCTTAATTTGCTTGATGCGCTATTTAAGGGACTAGATCGTGCGTCTTTTCTCTGAATTGTCGTGGCCCATCTTCCTCTAAGGCGTTACGAAAAAACGGTAAAGAAAAAAGAAAAAAAACGGTAAAGGCCATACCGTTAATCAAGGCACTCGCATCCGGCGGGTCCATCACATTCCATCACGGCCCACCCATCACACAAAGGTCGTTTTTTTTTTTGTTGAAAATTTATCGCGCTTGCTTGGTTCCCTGAACTCGAACACCTCGAAATTAAAGGCGGAGGGGCACCAACCGCTCGGCGCGAAATTGCTCATTTCGATCGAGTTTCGCACGCTCACTGGCTCGTTGCCTGTAACTCAAGGTGACTTGGTAGCCATGAGGCTGCAAACCGACAAAACATTGTATGTAGTTGATGTTGTTTGCTTGCACGAGTCATTTGAATTGTGAGGATCACAACATGCGTCCCAAATATTGCATTCTGTTTATGCAAAATAACAAAGTAATGACAACAAACTGTCGCAATCGTGCGCATTTTGGAGATCATACCTATTCTGATTAGCAGCAGCTGAGCAGGAAGTACACATTAAATGTAGATCGGCTTATCAGGAATGAACAAATCAAGTGCGCTTGCAATCGTGGATAGACCAATGGGAAGAGGACCTTCTTCGGGAAGAATGAATTTAAATAAGCGATATAGATATCGGTAGCCATTGAATAGGGACTGTTGGAGGGTCTTGAAGGCGAGATTGGAATGACACGAGGAAAAAACGCCGTTGACGATGATGTCACCCGTTGCCGTCAGGGGAGAGTAGATTCCCTTTTCGTGGATCTGAATTTTTTTAAGTCACTGAGGAAATGGGAAAAGGTTCAAATATCAGGTTGGTGCAAAAGTTTCGCTACAAAATTCCGTCCCAGGTTTTTTGCCTCCCCTGCTTTTCACAGTTAATTTAAGAACCCCTGTTATTCACCAATCAAAAAGGGGTTGGATACTCTCTCCAGCGCACTTCAGGTCAAAAATATCAGATCAGAAATGGCGACGTGTCAAAGTTGTATAGTGCGTAAAAAACGGACAGTAGTCTTCGAGTTGTAATTTATCGTGCCGATGTGATAGAACAAAATCTGAAGCGCCTGCGAGAAGGGCATTCACTAAGCATGCTTATGAAAATAGCAGCATTAAAGAAACTTGAAATCCGGAGTCGTAGCACTCCTCTGATTCGAAATCCTGTGATAAGAAAAATAGCAAAAATTACTTTGAGACATGGCAAAAATAAGCCGATAGAGTTAGAGACATTAATGATGGTGAAATATAAAGTACTATTCATGATAAGTTTACGATATTATTTTGAAGAGCATTTCGTCTTGAATTCCGGTGTTAGAATTATCGAAACTTTGGGATTGAAATGCAGCCGTCGAAAATGGTGTTTATCACGATATCCTGCTTTCATGGCTGCTTTGAAAAACAATCAAATCAGCTAGAATTAATCATAAACCCCTTCCCTATCATACCACAGCTTGGCTGGATTTAGAAGTTATCTGTTTTGATAGGGTGTTGATCTAAATAAAACCAATGAAAATCGCCTGAATCAGCAACAATTTATAATTAAATATTTTGCTCATGTTTCAAGCACGTTCAACTCGATTCCAATTTATGATTGTGTTGCTTGAGTACCACCCTAAAAACTACCAAGGATCAATCGATCAAGACTCAGTAATATCCAAAAAAGCGTTGTAGCGAAACTTTTGCACCAACCTAATACGTGGCAATCGCGGTTACTTACCATGGAGATGTTGGCGACTCGGTCAACTACACGCTTTCTAAGCGTGGGATTGACCGTTATGACGCACTGTGAAGTGGTCACTTCCTTCGCTCTGAAATGGAAAGTGAGATTTATTCGATCCTTCGTTTACCATGTATTGAGTTAGTACATTTCCTTGTCCAAGCTAGGAAAAAACGCAGTCTGTGTGAAGATTGTGCACTTCATTTTCGTACAACAAAATTGCCTTTTCTGGGTTATGTTTCGCGCCAACTCAAATTTCGAAAAACTGAACTTCACACCAAAAAACCTAAACACACCAAAAAAACTTGAAATTCACATCACCTCACGTGCCGGAACGTTCGAACGTCCTGACATTCGAAAACGTAGATGAGATGAGCGTTCGTGAGCTTGACAAATTTGCCGGAGGCCTGAAAAATGATAATTGCTTCACGTTACATCACGTTGATTCCCATATAACCCCCGGAATAGACCACAACAAACCGTTGTTATTACTACGAACTCCGCCAGCAAATGCTCGTCTCGATGCAGAAACATGACGACCGGGGAGAAAGTGATCTGCAATTAACGATGCCGGGCATGATGAGATTACGTTATTCTTGTAAAGATGTCCTTGTTAACGGATTGAGCGAACAATGGTCAGATGGACATATTATTCTTTCTTGTTGTATTGGAATTCGAACGTATAGAATCTTCCGAATTATGGGTTTGTGTGAAAATAGAAAACATCCTAAAGTAAAGATAAGCGTACCATGCCCATTCCCTCCTCCATGCTCAATACTTCATCGCCCGTCTTCAGTTCGCTCATTCTCTTCGGTCCATCGATGGCTTGGACGACCGAGTCGCCAGAGAAGCACTGCCTCTCGTTGAAGATACCGCCTCCTTCGAATAGCCCATCCTGGAAAGCAGTTTTTTATTGTCCTGATCATGTTAAAATTGTCACACCATGAACATAGTCCTAGAAAATCCAGATATAACTCACGAAGGGCGTGTACACCCTGTAGGGGAACGGTGCTTGCCCCGGATATCCGGAGCCACCTGCAATAGATTTGTTAGCAGTGCCGAAATTATATTTGTTTTCGATTATCTATGATTGTGGCCGGCTTATAAAGTTCTCACCGAGGCGTTCTCCGAAGTCGATGTTCGAGAGGATTTCTTCTTGCTGGAGATCTTGAATATCATACTGAACGGGAGTCTCGAAGACTGCCGTGTAGTACTCCCCGATTCGCATCCTGGAATATTTTCATTTTCCTCCAGGAGCCCATTTTGTCACACTACTCACTAAAAACGTGAAACATGGTTTGTGAATGTTTTGTAGTAGATATATCAGAATGATGTAAGCTAAAGATGAAAAACTTGGCATTCTCCTCTCCTCTTTTCACAAACTCTCTCCCCGGCTTGACAAACGAAAGTGTATGCAAAATGGGAACCCACGCATCTCTCGCATAAACTATCTAAACCTAAGCCCAAGTATAACCTATCTAAGCATAACGTCAGGGTTCTGAATATTGAGACGGCTGTGCAATCAGGTTGAATGTACATGCGTATTATAATCCAGAGCTCAATATTTGTGGCCTAATCTTACTTGCAAGAAGAGAAATCGTTCCTTTGGTAGGAGAAAATCACCATCTCGCCCCTTCCCATTACGACTTCGAAGGACTTGCCGGTCGCTCGCTTTAGGGAACTCTGCAGTATCTAAAAAAATAATCGTTGATCTTCTAATTATGTTGACCTTAACTCAATCGATCCTACTGTAGATATATTGATTTCATTGTAGTTCTATCGTTCCTCATTCACAATCGTAATCTACCTGAGCGATATCCCCTATGCGCATCCGCGTGCTCGAGGTCAGCGGGCCGACCACGTGTCCGATGATCTGCAATTATTGAAGTTTACAGAGAAAATGATGCAAATAATAGTACGCTAAACGGCGAAAATGTATCCAGATACAATAGGGAAAGATTAGTTTCGCATTGAAGTCCTATTACTACTCAGATCCTAACTATTGCGTCTACTTTTTTTTTAAGATGGCTTGATTGTCCGCAATAATTTGCTCACCCTGCCCAGCAGATAACTCTGGCAACCGCCCCAGTTGGCCCGTCCGACAGCTTGCCTCTTTCTTCTCCTCAGTTGGCGATCTGGCGATGATACAGTGGTCTCCGGGGCTACTGTGGAAAGTGTTACAGAAGTCTCCGATGGGGGTACGGTAGTCTCGAACGGTGCAGTGCTACGAATCCCCGAGGACACGGTAGTCGTCGAGATATGTTCCGTTTTCGTGAGGGCTGATACGGTGGTGGAATAGGGTACGGTAGTCACCGACGATGGCACTTTCGTCTCGAGGGCGCAGGCGGGAAGCGCGGGGGGAACGGGGAATGCGGGGCATGAATCGGCCTCCTTGCATGGTGACTCCGCGGAGAGATTGGGAGGCTCGGGAAAGCACGGAGAATGGTCGACTTGTGTGACTAGCGAGGGAAGGACGAGAACAGCGAAGATATACATTATCATCCAGGAAAAGGGTAAGTGATCTCGCTCGTGGTCTAGCGCGATAAGATGCAGGGTGGTTCTTTTGACCTTCAATTCCCATTTTTTTGTGTGACTCTTTTTCTCACATTTAAAGGACTTTTTACCCCCGCTGCCAATTAATGAGGTTAGGGTGTAACCGTTCTCACCATTGCTGGAGGAAGACATGGGAGCGGGGGCATAAAGAAGTGACCAAAACCAAAAGCACATAAAAAGCACGGTAGTTGCACGAGTTAGATTTATGAAACGTGTTTTTTCACGGCGATCATAAATCAGCTGTGCAGGCGATGTCGGGAGCGCCGTTGTAATGAAAATATTGCAAGTTGTAGTCTTTTTTTCTCAAATGACAAAAAAATACTTACCCCATTTCGTATAATGACTCTTTCGATCATTCTCAATGAAGTAAGGCTGCTGCAATCTTTTCCGATTTTTATTATCCGCTTCGTTCATAAGAGCAGATAGAAAAAGCCAAATTTAGAAATGGCAAGAAGGGTGCAAGAGGAAGAGCTCGAGATGAGCAATAAACCTCTGACTCCCTCCATTGACACCATGCCCTTCTCGATATTATACCGTCTTTGGTTCGACAACCAACATAATGTGATAGTAGCTTTGCGATAAAAAAAGCTTAAAAATACTACAATTTTTATTATGTGTGAGCAGAGTCCATTTACGGTGCCCACACGCAAAGAAATATTTCATATTCTCGCCATGCTTCGAATCCTCTCACTATCACGGACCGATTAATGCACGTTGCTAAGCCGAACGTTGACAATGAAAGAAAAAAGATTGATTGTTCAAACTAATCAGAAATGGTTTATCAGAAATTAATGCACGCTTGAAAAAAATCATGCTGGAATCGATCAGTCGTGCTAAGAAAACTTTGACAAAAGAAGAAACCAAATATCACGAATTAGAAGAGTGTGCAAAATGGGCGAAATTCGAAGAGACAATGCAAAGATATCGTGTGGACAATAAGTGACAGATCAATGTCCAGCAGCAGGATACACTGCATATCTTCGAGTGGGTTCTGATCCGGTGTCGATCGAAGATTGACCGCCTCTTCCCTTCACCATATTGACAGCGATCGTCTGCGCGTGAATGATAGCTGTCTGAAAGTAACAAACTTTTTATTTGATTACCAATCAAAATAAAATGTACCTAAAATGCTATAAAAAGGCAGAAGAAAACTTCTCAAAACGATATTAAGTGTCATAAAATGATACAACGCAATTTGGCGTTTTTTTCTGATCATTAACAATAAACAGAACAGTTTTCTGTACTCGGAAACTCACCGTCTTGGTGTGATCATATCTCATCAGATGTGTATAGTATCCCTCTCTGTCGCCCGTGCGAGTCTTGCACAGGTCGCAGAATGTCTGGAATAAACAATAAAATTGAAGTAGTAACTCAGTGTCAGAAGATCATATCACAGTTCGTTAATAATTTGATTCAACCATACAACAATAAATTGTGGTAAATTATTAGTATTATAAGTAAAGTTGATACCTGTGCACTTCCAATGTGTTCATCCAGCTCAGCTACGATTCGCGCCGCGAGACCATTCTGAATGTAATTAATATTCATTAATTTATTTTTTCTTAAAATAGCCCTGCTTAAATAACTTTGTTTATCAGCAAATTGTAGAAAAATGTGAATAAAATATACTACCTTGAACTTGGGCAGAGCGATTTCGACAATCTCCTGAGGAAGCAACGCTGTGTTGTGGGCTGAATAGTTTCGCAATATTACGTTTCTATTCATGCGAATATTTTCCAAACAGCAGAAATTGTAATGCTGCAATAACAGCCTACCAAGTAGAAGAGATTGAAAGACTGTCAAACAAAGTACTCACGAAATACTTCCTCTCCAACTCTGTCACTGAGGTTTCTGATGAATTTTTCGGTCGGACGGAGAGCGGAGTTAGAAACGTTCGTACCGTACCTGCCAATTGCTTTTTTATTTAGTTTTTGCAGATCTTAATTTAAACTGCCCTCCTATGAATGTGGAATACGTTGAAGTTAACTACGATAACAACAAATTTAAAAGATAACCAACTTTCTTCGCTCCGCTTCCCTCGTCGCCATATCTGCGTTCACCCAACTGCAAATTGATACTTTTGATATACAATTGTTATTTTGATTCATGGAACCGATCAAGAGGTGGAAAGAAATCTACTAAACGGCGATGAACGAGAGGGAGTGGAACATACCGATCGGGAGCATATCCGGCAATCATGATGATTTTCTTAACCAGCTTGGCGACGTGAGGCGACCCCAGCTCATGCTCCGCCTGAGATATGTTTCACGATAGTTGCAGCAATGTCACAATTTTCCTTTTGAAACTGAACTACGAGCAAATAAGGGTGGCCATAATAATTCACCCGTGCATAGTGTTCTCCTCCAATTGCATGAATGAGTGCCTGGCGGGGTGTGATCATCGTCATTCGACACACAGCGCAGTAGAAGTGCTGAAAAAGCATTTTATTCGACGATAATCGAGTCAGCTGCCTACCTACCGGCGAGTAATATTCGCGAAATTACTAATATAACTCACATCACTCTCCCCCATCTTCTTCACGAGTTTCTCAGCAAATCGTGGGTGGTCCGCAGTGATACACTCGGGTGCGAGACGCTTCTCAGCCAGGGCAACTACAAATTAGTCTGAAACTCACCCAGGAACGATAAAAAAATGGTTGATTACGATCCATAGCGTATGTCTAAGGAGGTGCAGATTACTCACTGATCGGGCTGGCTAAAAGGGCATGTGCCTTTCCGAAATCTCCCTTGCGAAGCATATCGAAGTAGGCCAGCACAAAGTCCACTGCCTCATCCATCCACTGCAAAAATTAATGATACAATTATAATTACCAAGAACACGTCACAATAAAGAAATGAAATCTCACATCTTTCTTCGGTTCAGCCTTCTTCTTCTTCTCCGTTGCCTCAGGAGCTGCAGCAACCTTTGCTGCTGCGGGTTTCACGGTGTTTGCTGCAGATGCTGCAGGTGCAGTGTTCTCCTTGTCGGTAAAGTCGACAGGCACTACAGCGTGAAGCTTCTGCAAACAATGTTTCATCTTATGTTCTATTCTGAAATAACAGTTAAATTTCACAGTGCAGAGTTTGTCGATGAGTGACGGAATTACTTTGGAGCAGCAAAAAATGAATGGAAAGTGAATGATCCCGTCGAAATAGTATCCCACCTCGATTCTCTCCTCACACTTCTTCAGTCTCTTCTCAATGGATGCCATCGACTCCACGTTCACTTTCAATTGGACAATCTCCTAGAAAATATGGAAACTATTTCGTTCTGGCAGTGCCCCTTCAATAACGAGAGAATTTAAGACAAAAGAGAAAAGAAAAAGCCTCTGGCAGTGCTCCCCCTCCTTATTTTACGCATGCTTCAAATTAATAAGGCACTGCCAGAGGTTACTTTTCTGTCTCGGTCGGCTTCCGATCTTTCAATATTTAAGTTCTCATGAACGTCGAACCTCATTTCTATTTTAGTGTTCTCGTTTGATTTATTCCGTGTTTGACCTTTTTCATTTTAACTTGAACTCTTGTTACACCACTTATCTACAGCTCAAACTTCGTCAAGATGAGTGCCGTTGGGAAAGACATTGGACAATTCGTTTCAGTCGGACTCCTCATTTTTGGAGGTAATCATATATCTTGTTGTTGGAGATAAAAAATATAATAATACGATTTTACCTATGTGATTTAAATAAGCGTCTTTCAGTCGTCATGTATCTCGTCATCAAGTGTCTTCGATCAGCCGGGACGAATTCACAAGAAAGCAAACCGAATGAAGACTGCGAATCCGGGAAACGACCATCAGCCAAGATCAAATTTCCTTACTATAATTATGGCGAGCCCCACTTTGACTCAGCCACCTTCCCTAAGTCATCCGTTACTCCGATAGCACTCCCTTACGTGCCAATCTCTATCTCGGGAAGAGTTATCCCTGTGTTGTGGGCTACCGGTTCTTCGTACAGTTACATGTCGCATTCATGTGCGAAGTCTCTGTTCACTTCAACTCAAATCTTACCCACTAACACACGCGCAAAAGGAGTGGCTGGAAATTGCTTCAAGTTCATCGGCGAAGTGAAGTGTACTATCAAGATAGGATCGTACAAATTTCATCATACTTTCCTCGTATTCCCTGATGATTATTCCACTGCACAGGCTCTTCTCGGATACGATTTCATGCTAATTTTAGGAAATAGACGAATCAAAAGTGATCTAAGCACCCTCACCGGAACGTTGACCCTTGGTAAAGATGTAATCGCTCTCTACACGAAAGATGGTCGTCCGTACCAGTCAAAGGTTTCGGCCAAAACCACCTTTGAATTTCCGTCTGTTTATTCAGTCTGATCCCTTGATTGTATTATGTCGCTTTCTTGTTTCGTTCTTCAGACACTTTCGATATTTTCTTCAATTTTTGTTTAGTTTTTTTTTAGTTTTTTATTAGTCCAATTCAATAAATTGATTTGTTACAAATCAGAGGATAATTCGAAATGCAAAATATCAAAGATATACGTAACAAGACTTATATTTTGCGACTAATCGGTAGTTCCCCGATTTTCATACCGAGTTCTGGCTTTTTTAAAAAATTTCGCTAGTGATTTGCCCCGGAGTTGCATTTCGATTATGTTATTTTTCTACATAATTAGTTATGTGATTCAGGGAATCGCAGAAGGATTGCCAGGCGGACTGCAACATTTTTTTTGGATGGGCGCTTCAAATAACGCAGGCACTGCCGGGAGGGGGGGGGGCGCTTTGGCGTCTCGCGTCGTGTCGAATCCGCTTTAACTATTCAAGCAATTCTCACTACCGCTGAATCTCATTCCTCTTTCAGTTGTAACATTCCACTTTTTCTGTGTCTTTCCGATTGTCAAGCTTCTGTTAAATTCAAATCTTTGATACATCACTTACACGTCAGCCATTTTCTACGTGATGATTGCAAAATTCGTCGCGATGACTACCCTTGTGAACAAAGATGTTGCGGGATTGGTATACGTCGGGCTCATCGTCATTGGAGGTTATCATGCTTGTTATGGTGAAAATTGAATATTATTTCACATATACGATTTAAATCAGCATGTTATAGGCGCAATCTTTCTCTGCATCAAGTGCTGCCACATTGGATCCTCTGCGAAGAACAAACAAGGGATCAAAGACCAAGACATCGAATCCGGGAAAGGATCGTCCTCTGTAGACAAGAACAACTATCGTCGTCTTACGTATGGCGACTGCGAGTACTCCCATTCTCCTTTCACCACTTCAGTCCCGCGCGTGGCAATCACAATCAATGGCACGGTTATTCCCGCTGTGTGGGCTTCCGGCTCTCAGTACAGTTTCATCTCGAATTCCTACGCTCAGAAGCTGTTCACTCCTAATGAGATCCTGCCCACTAACACAAGTGCACAAGCAATGGGTGGAAAACCCTTTACATTCATCGGTGCAGTCAAATGCACTGTTAAGTTGGGATCGATCGAAGTACCTCATATGCTCCTCGTAACCCCTGATATTTTTACAATAGAAGCCCTGCTCGGATACGATTTCATGAGAAAATTGGGAAGAGCCGAGCTTCCCAATTTTGTCGCGGGAACGTTGAACATAGGAAAAGATGTTATTGCTCTCTGCTCGAAGGATGGTGGTCGTTATCAGTCAAAGGTTTCTGGAGAAGCTGAACTAACATCTCTTTATTCCGTTTTCAGCTCTTGATCGCATTATCGCATTATCGCATCATTGTTGTTATTTTCTTTAGCCGCTTATTTTTTTTCAAATTGTCAAATTCAAAGTTGTTTGTTTAATCGATAAATCATAAGAAACGCATCTCACGTCGAAATCGAAAGGCAAAACATCAACGATATACTCAACACGACCCTTATTTTGTGAATAATTTGCCGGCTCCTGAAGACTGCGGATGATATTCCAAGGGATTATTCTATCCCGCTTGATATGAAAATATTGTCGCCCACTTCAGGTAGGGGCCGCAAGCTCCGCCCACTTTGAGCGGACACGAATTCGCCTAAAAGCGAGACGAGAAGGGCACACCGTTTGTTCTCAACCTAATCATTCGTCCAATAGCGCATTGGATAGCTACAATCATCCCCTTTCAATAAATTCTTACAGGCTTTGAAAAAGTTTTCTCTAGGCGAGTCAAAAATCGATAAAAAGACGGGAAAGTTTCAATTTGAGCGTTTCTGGAATATGTACCTCAAACCTGTAGAAATTTATTGACTAATTGGAATATTTTAGGATTTTTAGAGAAAAAAATCAGATTTTTAGCACGCTTCTCCGACTTGTGCCTTTTGGGCGGGGAGAGGCGAGCGAGAGGGCGGGGAGAGGGAGAGAGAGACACACGCAAATGAGACTCCGCCCCTTTTCCCTCTCGTCTCGCCTTTCCCTCCTCTTCCCCAGTGCGATGCGCGCGTACTTCTCGGGCTCTAGCACTGCTCAGAGACACGATATCGACAAACGGCAAAAAGTATCATGGCATGGGGTCCATGAGGGATTGTTTTAACACTAATTTGACCCCATTGCATAAAATCGGCTATCCACATTGTGGCCCCTAACTTGAGGCAATCGATTGCTGATTGACGGGATCTTAGAAGAACCTTAGAACCGAGACAGCAACAAATATAGATCATTTCAAGAGAATAATCTAAGTTGAGTCCACGTATCCAACAACTAGCAAGGTAGATAACAAGGTTGGCATGGTTTATGGAGGGAACAAAAACGCCGGCCCTTATTAGTTTCAATACAAAGTTGTGTTTCTAATCTCGTTGTTACTTTCGCAATGGGTTAGATTCGATTGGCCAATTATCTACGGCAACGATCATTAATCAATCTCTACTCTCGAAGAGATAGCCTAGAGATTACACACCATCAATTTTTTTTGATCCACCCGCCTTCCTTGCGGCTCTCGGATAATCTCTTGGCCAGTGTCGCTCCTACCACTATGAGATAAAGACGCGTCTTCCTTAGTCTCATATCGCTAACTCACAACAGTTAGCATACACTGATCACATGTATCCTGAGTCATCCTCCCATTCCCCTCTGACCCAGTGACTTGAGAACTGTATGAGTTCTCTCATCCTAGTTGTCTAGGGTCCAAACAATAGCAACATGTTTGCCACGATATTCTGAAGTCATAGGGCGATAGTATCCCTAAACCACATCAAAATAAGAACTCGCTAGCTCAAATTTGAATTACGCGCGCAAATATTCTACAAAATAAGCAAGTGCTGCCTGTGGGCGCTTTGGCGCGTCGCTTCGAGTCCTATCTCTCATTATATTCCCTCAGACGCTAACTTCATTCCACTATCAGTACTATTTGCTTTCTTCTGTGCCTGGCCGATTTTTTGCTCTCTTAAAATAAAATAATTGCTTTACCCCATTATTCTTCAGGTCGAATGTCATCGCTCGAGTGGATTCCGACGAGTGTAAACTTCGAACAGATGTATGAACAACATTACGAATTGGCCATTACAACGATCGTCGTCATTGGAGGTAATCAAATATTGTTGAAGATTCATATAATAATATCATTGGATTTATAATAAAGAAACATGTTTCAGTCGCAACCGTTCTTCTCATCAAGTTCTGTTTCCTACAATCCCCCGTGAAGATACAACAAGTGAACAACGATGAAGATGACCAAGAAGACTCCCATTTCATTACACCGGTCCCGCGAGTGCCAATCACCATAGCAGGCACGGTAATCCCTGCCGTGTGGGCCACCGGCTCAGCATATAGTTACATCTCGGATTCCTTGGCTAAGAAGCTGTTCCATTCAAACCAGATCTTGCCCACAAACGAATGTGCGCAAGCAATGGGTGGAAAACCCTTCACATTCCTCGGAGCAGTCAAGTGCATGGTCAAGATTGGCTCCTTCGAAGTCCCTCATACGTTTTTCATTACCCCTGATCATTTCACAACCAAAGCCCTGCTAGGATCCGGATTCATGGCGGAATTGGGGGGTAGAAGAACCAATCTAAGCCTTGTCGCCGGAGCGATTAAAATTGGTAACGAAGTCATCCCTCTCTGCGCAAAGGATGGTGGTCCTTACCAGTCAAAGGTCTCTGGTGAGCCGGAAATAACTTCTCTTTATTCCGTCTTTAGCTCTTGATTCATTTCACATTGTTGATACATTCTTTCGGTCCTTTTGCTATGCTCAAATACTTTGGTTCACATTTTAAAATGCTTCTAAATTTGTAAAATTCAAAATTGTATGTTATTTTCATAATCGATAAATCAGTTTGCTAAGGAACAGACATCTCTCCGAATTTGAAATTCCAACCACTATTGATTCCGATGTTGCATTTGAAAATGCAGACCTTTCCGATCTGCTCGATTCGCTTCTCCAATTCCTCTCTCACTTCATTCTTCTCTTCTCTCGTCATCTTCTTGAATGGACAACCGTCGCCGTTACGATCGCAGAGGATATCTGGAAATTTTTCTTGTTTTTTTTTTGAAATTGGTATTTTTCGATAGCTCGTTGATTGATAAATTAATTAACTTGCAAACTCACCCAGTGTGACGAATTCCGTCGAATCGCTGGGATCTTCGCCCTCGGCCAAGAACTATAAAAAAGAGAACTTATTCGAAATAAAAGTCGTCTTGAAAATTTGTAAATCATTGAAACTTCCTTTGTTGAAACATATATTTAACGCGAACTTACGCAGAAGGAAAAAGCGGAGTCGAAATGTTTCTCCCTGTACCATTCCTGCACTTGACGCTCCGTGAAGGGACCCCTGAATGAATTACATCAATCGATTGAACAAAAATCTACGAATAAACCCACTTCAACGAATCAGTTCTGTCCTTGAAGAAGATATGCTCTGCCATTCTGCAAGTAAAGATGTATTTCAAGCAAAAATAGATGAAGTTTGTTTGAGATATTTTTAAAGCGCGCTTACGCTTGATGATCACAATCCGAAGCACAAGAGAAAATATAATCTTTATCGCATGAAAACAGTAACCAAGAAAGAAACAAACAGTAAATCAACAGACTTAACAGAAGAATATTGGAATCAAAATACGAACACCTTTGGAAAATAGTGACCGTAAATTGAATATAAAAAAAGAAAACTTCGGAATACGACCAGGCGAACATTTCCGAGTCACCGATAGATTATTCCTTGATTGTCATTCGATTCGCAATGATCGTTGGCACGTGGAAGAGCTTCATCTGTAATTGCATCGCTTTCATTTGACTGTAGATGGTTTAGATTCCTATTTTTCATTCCAAAAAAGGTCAATAACTAACATTCATGACGTGGTCGGATCTTCGTAGATGCTTGAAATATTCGTCGACCGTTCCAGTCACAGTCTCACAGATATCACAGAACGTCTGAAAAGCGTATTATCGATCACTTAAAAAAATTCACCAATACATCCGATTTGCCGATGTGCTTGCGAAGTGCAGTCTCGATTTTCGCATCCAATCCGTCCTAAGAAAAATGCCGTTTCAAATTTATGAAAGATTGAAGGAGGAGTTAACAAATGAATTTAAAAATCATGTCTAACCTTTAGCTTTGCGAGTTTAGAATCGAAGAATGCAGTCTTAGAGCGGAATCCACCTGAGAAGTTGTTTTCTCTTCAAGTTGTTTTTTACATTATCATTTTTTTCTTTTACAGAAAGTCAATACAAGACCATGAATAATATCCATAATGTGTTTCCACCTTCACATCCTCCGAGCATCTTCCCGACCAACTCCCGATTTATGAAATAGTTGGTAGGACGCATCGAGGCAGTGATCGGAAAGCCTCCGTATCTTGGAAATGATCGATATAAATATAAAATATTACAAAATGATTATATGAATAATGAAATAAACAAATAAAGACCTCATTTCCTCGTCCTGTCCCTCCATGGACTCCTTCATGAGCCACATGCTGGAAAAATATGAGATTTTACAGAAATTACATATTATCATTTAAAAAATATTGACTGATGTTTGCGAATTCTTTCAACAAAAATAGTTAAAAATTATTTAATACTCGCTTTTGTCATTTAGTCGGAAAGATGGAAAAGTAAGATTCGAAACTCACAAATTGACTTTGTGCTTCACCAAAGCGGTAACCATAGATCCCAGTAGCTTCAGTTCAGGGCATACCCACTCGAGCTGCAATCAAGTCGTATGCTTCTGAATCAATCTTTTCCTAGCTTCTGAATCAATCTTTTCCGATCATAATTGCCAATAAAAACATCATTCTTTTTTTTGTTTTTATCAGATCTCACGAGCCTTCCGCAAGGGTTCACAGGCAGCAGAAAGTTGAAAGAGTTCCGAATGACAATAATTCGAAGTCGCACTTGAAAACACGCGAGCGGAGATAGATACGACTTTCGAATTTAACGCGAAAACATCCTTACATCCTCGACATGCTCCCACTGCATGAGGTGATTGAAGGCATGTCTCGGTTGAAGAAAAAAGGAGTCGCACTTTGCGCAGTGGTAGTACTGAACGAGATCATTATTATAATTATTTTCATGCTTCGAAAAAACAAAAAAAATTGCTTGCTCTTACCTCCCTGTTCTTCTTCATCTTCCTCACTACGGCATCGGCGAACAATTCCTGCTCCTCCTCATTATTCTTGAATGCCACAAGGCCTTTTTTCACTGCAACAACGTGAATTAAGTATAAGAGGCCGTTTGGGTAAGAATCGGACAAACCATGAGAACTCCGGCACAGTCGAAAAAGTTCAATTCTCTGAATCTTTGGGCTCAGGGGTTCTTAAGGGTGCAGAAGACGATGGACACTTTCATTTTTCTCTCGGAGCCTCCGTTGGCTCCAGACGACGTCACGTCGAAAACTAATTTGCCCCATACCGCCTCAGATAAAAATCCTAAAAATACGAGAACTTTGCTCCCGTACTAGAATTTGATGGAGAAAACGCCTGTTTAGTTCATTTTTCATGATTTTTCGAAATAACGGAGATACGAAAACTTTTTTCTACGTGGTTTGCAAGATGAGCGACCTACATAGATCGGACGGGCGTGAAGAGAGGATTCCAACGGTGTAATTTGAGCAAAATAAAACATACAGTTTTCGAATGACCAAAATGGAAGTGAAAAGAGAATTAAGAGAAATCCAGCTCTTTCCCATCGATTCCATGACCGCGGCGTCGTCTCCTCTCTCCCCTGTGATCTACCCCCTTCCTTCCCTGTCCGTCTCTCTCATACACACAGTCTCTCGTATCTTAGGAAGGGGTAGATCAATGAGACGGAAGGACGGCGCCGATGCCAAGGAATCGACGGGTAAGAGCTGGATTTCTCTTAATTTTCTTTTCACTTCCATTTTGGTCATTCGAAAACTGTATGTTTTATTTTGCTCAAATTACACCGTTGGAATCCTCTCTTCACGCCCGTCCGATCTATGTAGGTCGCTCATCTTGCAAACCACGTAGAAAAAAGTTTTCGTATCTCCGTTGTTTCGAAAAATCATGAAAAATGAACTAAACAGGCGTTTTCTCCATCAAATTCTAGTACGGGAGCAAAGTTCTCGTATTTTTAGGATTTTTATCTGAGGCGGTATGGGGCAAATTAGTTTTCGACGTGACGTCGTCTGGAGCCAACGGAGGCTCCGAGAGAAAAATGAAAGTGTCCATCGTCTTCTGCACCCTTGAGAACCCCTGAGCCCAAAGATTCAGGGAATTGAACTTTTTCGACTGTGCCGACCTCTGTCCGATTCTTAGGCAAACGGGCTCATAATATGTAATTTAGCCAAACAGGAAGGTTTCGAAAATGAACAGGGATATGAGGCTGTTTGCCTTAGGCAGCAAAGGTCGGGAACAGGTAAAAAATCGAAAACTCCAAAAAGTTGGCCCTAGGGGTTATTTTTGACCCTCTACACGCTGGTGCACTCGATTTCGCAATATGTCTCCTCCCCGCTCCAGGGGGGGGGGCACACCCCATTTTGCCCCAAATCGCGTTTTCGCTTATTATTCCTCGGAAAGTCGTAAAAATGGGTGAAATCGTGTTGAACCTTAGACGAACAGCCTCATATACCTGGCAGCCAATAAGGATGTGCCAACTCACTCTGATCAGAATTGGCGATGTGCTTGGCTCGACTGTAATCTTTTCCTCTCAGCATCTCAAACGATTCCACCACCAGATCCACCAGCTCACCATACCACTGCAGTTACCGACTTCTTTCACCAAATTATTCACCATAATGTATGGGAAGGATAATAAATGACACAAAGACTAAATATTTATCCCCAAAGAACAGTTTCTTACAATTCAGCCATTTTCTAAACTAAAAAAACCTTTTCCTCCACATAACGTGACTTGACCGGTTGCGCAGCCGGTTCCGGTGCGGTAGCTGAAGCAGGTTCATCGTTCTCCTTTTTCTCTTTGTTCTCAGAGCGCGGTGCAGTGAGAGCCTGAGAATGTCGGTTCATCATCAACGTTGAGTTTCTCAAATTGTAGGAATAAAAAATAGTAGTAGATAAGTACCTGTAGTTTCTTCTCCAACTTGATGACTCGTTGCTTGAGCGCCCGCACCTGTTCACATTCTTTCCTGAGGGCGGTCAGTTCCTGCATTTTATTTAGTTGACTTTATCCGGCCCATTTTCAAAAACTGTAACCCTATTTCTTCATCACATGCGGTCCGTCCTTCTAACCTTCTCCAATGTCTCCGCCCTCTCCCGCATTTTCTCCAATCCACAGTCTACCATTTCCACTCGCTGGAATGGACAGCACGGACCAAAGCGCTTTCGAAGATCTCCTGATATTTATAAATTAACAAATTGACTGATTAATGCTCGTCCAATTCTACATTTCCAACTTAAGAAAACTGACCGAGTGTGGTGAACGGCGTGTCGTCCGTTAGCGTCTCGTCTTCAGTAAGAAACTACAAAGACATTTGAGGTTGTCGAAATGATAAAACACTTACACAAAATTGAAAATCGCTATCGAACCACTTCTCTCTGTACCATTCCTGCACTTGGCGCTCAGTGTATGGACCCCTGCAAAGAAAGACCGAGATTAAAGGAGAGAAATCATGCTGCGAGGCGCTATATTTCTAGTATCATCAGCAGATATTGTGGCCATTTCGTTAATCAGGGCACTGCGGGAGGCCGATTCATATGGGCAAAGGATGCACCTGCTTTTTGATATATCGCGTGCGTGAAGTGACAGCTCGCAATAACATTTGCTCTGTTTAGAACGACATATGAGAGTAGGCACATACGGCACGCACCTATCATAACTAATTTTGTCGTCGCGATAATGAAGAAAAAGCAAAACTACGTAAAGAAAAAGAGAACTGACGACGACTTACTTGAGCTCGCTATTTCTATCCTTGAAGTAGATCTGTGGTGCGAGGAGAGAAGAAGTAGGATGGTATTTACTCATCGGAAAAAATATTCATGTACAAACACGTTAACTCTTTGCATTTCCGCACAATATGGCTAGTTTGCAATTACGACACAATTATCAACTGTTTTCCAAATATTTAACGAAAAATTTTGAACAAAAGAACAATGATAAGGAAGTGAATGCATAGCAAAAGTCCATAAAATATTTCTACAATTAAAAATATCGCAGTTTGTTCTCTCGATAATTGGTGAAACACTTCACAAAAATGACATTTTAATAGGCATTCGCTTTATTTTTGCGTGCGGTCAGTGGGAGAAAGTTGCGGAGCGTATTGACTGTCATGTGCGCGCGAGCCTTTTCGCAACAGACTGTACTAGAGAGAGGAGGACAGATACAGAAAAGGTGGAGAGGGATAGAGAGAAAAGGAGAGAGATGGCGCAACAAAGAAAGAGACAGGCCGCGATCGCGCACCAGATGTGGATATTGTACCTCTCTTTTTGCACCTTTTCCCTCACCGGTCAGACAGAGCGAGATAGTATGGGAAATTAAGAGAGTGCGAGTGCTTCTCGCAAGGGGGTCTGTTCAAGTTGAGTTTAATCTTCCAGTGAGGATATTGCGCCAGATACTGGAGGCAAGATGAATGATGATAGAGAGGGGATTATGCAATAAGTGACCGGGACTGCTCCAGCAGAGCAGATGGGCGGAGGGTCGAAGTTCGGTCAAAGAGGATTTCTCAGGCAAGAAAAAATTTGAGGCGCGATCTCATGGGAAACTTTCTCGATGAATAGAATGGTACCTTCCCAGCCGTTAGACGGGTTGAGATAAAGATCAGAACAAGGTAGAGGAGCGGATAACTAGGTGTGAGAAATCTCTCCCTATGTTCTCTCGCTAGTCAGACAGAGCGAGAGAATGTGGGCAATTGAGAGAGTACCGGTCACACGCTAGATTCAAAGTTATGCCAGAGCAGGGGAGAGGGAACAAACTGAGTCATAACATAGTCAAGTAAAGGTTGTCAGTGGATGAGTATTGCACCTAAATGACACATTTGAATGATTTTCAAACGAATAACCTTCCGGTCGGTATGTTCGTCATGTTCAATCTCTTGACACAATTAGATATTTACATTTTTTTTATTTCTGCAATTGACTCGTCTAATGAGAAGGAAATCTTTACAACATTAAAACAATCTGAAATAAAATGTCAAAAGGGCAACAAATACATTCATCGATGCATACAGTGAGACGAAATTATATTTTCAAAGTGGATTCGTCATATTCGAGACCTCTTGACATCAGAGATCGGATCTCTCGTGATAACTGTTGGGAAATGCATTTGGAAAGGCACGAGAGAGAGTTTCCAGACACAGAACCTCATTTAGACTGTCTCGCGATGACTGAGGAAGTCGATTGTACTCGATTTGCGTCTCAATGAACGGTTTTTCAATACTTCTTTTGCAATATTGGCGACGGCGAGAGATATTTGAAAGATTTTTTCGGAACATTGCATCAGATCAAACCTGTTCGACAGCATTCACTATATGTTTTAGGTCGTTGAGATGTGATATTGCGACAAGCATTTCAAGGTAGGCATCCCAACGCTGCAAATGGAGACTTCATGAGAATTCACAACGTTGAAAAAATCAATTTAATTGTAAGCAAGGTATATCACAATTCACATTTGTGCTTACATTTCTCACAAATTGCTCGGCCTCAGTGTTCAATCTCGAGAGCAATTGATCGATTATCGGTTGGCGTGCGAGAATTGCATTGAAAAGGGCAGGGGAGCGAGATTGGATGACCGCGAAAGCCTGAATATCGGGATTAAACTTTCTGATCAAGAAAAATAATCAAGGAAACCGGTGAAATCATGTATGCACTAGGGATGTCTAAACGGAACTCGGAACTCCCTCCTTTTTATTCTTCTCTCTCATTCATTCCGAGATGCGGTCGATCTTTACAATTTCGTACTCGGAACTAGCTCGGAACTCGGAATTCCGCCATTCTCATTCTTCCGAGCTCGTTCCGTCTGGCGCGGTCCGCTTCAAATTTTCGCCGCGAATGAAAATGAACGAAGAGGGGGATGAGTTTTCGAATATGTTTCATTGCACGGAACTCCATTTCATTCCGTCATTCCGAGGATAAAGTGAACCGGTTCACTCACTCCGCGGAACAGAGAATGACAATGTAAATTCACTCGGATTCACTCGGAACAACGGAACTAATTCCGTTTAGACATCCCTAGTATGCACCTCCTCTTTTGTATTGACATTGAGTGCTTTATCTCGCTCGAGGTTGGCATCTTTACAGTTCTCGATATCAGCCACTTCAACGGGTGAAAATGGAGGAAAGGAATCTGTAAAGAATCATCATGAGTTCACAAATTGATATAAGACAGCGTGAATACAATGGCTCTAGTCAAAAAAACTAGTTGAGCGATGCAAAAGTTGAAAACCGTTTCAACTTTTGCATTTAACGTTAGATTTCTTATAATTGAACTAGTTCAATCTACGAAAATCGCTCAACTAGTTATTGTACTAGAGCCATTGTAATCACACCCCCATATATTCACACCATTCACCACAATATCTCACCGACTAGCCGACGGAAGCAGCTGTCTAAGGTGTCTTGGTCATATATGTCCGCAACAATCTTTCGAAATGTTTTCAACATAAGTTCAGGAGTGGTTTGTGATATAACATTTGTAGATGCGATAAAGGAAAAGGCGAGAAGGAGAATGAGTGCTAGTCGCATACTGGAAATGTTGCAATGTTTGACAGTGCACGATTATCGTTATTTCACTTTGAACATCGAACAAGAAAAATTACACAAACACGCGAGAAAGGAAGGGAAGTAAAGTGTCAATGTTGCGAAGGAAAGGTCAGTCAGCATTTGAATGTTATCAGTGTCTTAGTTGATTGACAGAAACGATTGCTCGATAAAAACGAAGGGTTTGCAGAGTACGGAAAATAACAAAGCTTGATACTTCGTGGTAAATTTTAGAAACAAATAAGAGTAGCAGAAACAAGCGTAGTTTAGAAAAAGAGAGCGTTCAGCGGGTTTGTTGCTATTCTCGAGGGAAACATTACACAGCTCGCGCTCGAGAACGGGCAAAAAGAGACTGAAGAAATGGGCGATTGCGAATTTCCCTTGTACTACACCCTCCTCCTTCTTCATCGCGCATGTGGCGCACAATACAATGATGAATCAATTGCGATTCGTAAACGTGTCTGGTTGTTTAGCGTGAATGTTACGCGATCTTTTGTGAATTTTGAAATCTGCTGCTTAATTTATTGTAACTTTCCTTGAAACCCTTTGATAATGGATATTCTGTTTCATGTAACCCATATTGGGTCCAATTAGACGAGTACATAATCGACAAAAGAAAGATGTGAATCGTTCTGCTCATTGCGCCATGCACTGGTCGAACTGCTCCGGGATGGTAGTGATAGCATTGACTGCCGTTGGGAAAGCATCAGCAATGCTCTTCAGGCAAAGGACCTCGTCCATACTGTCCCTTTCCGCTTGCGACAACTGCTGATACTCACGGAGGACCTATAAAAAGTCAATAAGTGCATTCAAAATTTAATTCGCCAGACCTCTCGGACGGCGTTAATTCCGCGCTCGTACGTTTCATCATTATCCGTGTTCTGGATGTATTGTGAGTACATGACAAACATTTCCAAGAAATCCTCCCACAGCTGCAATTTTAACAATTACAATATTTGGAAATCATCCATACGAACCATTCTCATGAATTGTTCCGCTTCGGGGTCCAATTGCGCGAGAATCTTTTCTATGATGGGAACACGAGCGATGATTGCGGCGTAGACGGTTGGTGTACGAGTTTTGATTAGTTCGATCAGCTGGAAATTAGTGATCAACGTTGAGCCCGCATATATTTGCATCTAACCTCTTCCTTGGAGTGAACGCGCATGAATTCTCGTGGTTTATCTCTGTCTTCTGCCATTGCAGCCTCTTCCTCGGGAGTGAGGGACCATCCGTCACCGAGATTAGCTGGAAAGATGATATTGCTGTCGTACAGAATGAACAATACAATTCAAAATTGTAAATGTTGTCTTGGGACTGAAACACATGTCAATTCTTCATAAAATCAACTCATCTGTGAAAGTGTTGTGTAACATATGTGAAGGTATCAATCACTCACCAACGAGTCTGCTCATACAGCTGCCCAGATCAGACGGGTCGTACAGCTGCTCCACCAGGTTCTTCACAGTGTTGGCTGCATTACCAATAGTGAAGTTGTTTTGAAGATTGGCAGTTTGAAAGGCGGAACAAACTGCGGCTGCAGAGAAGAGGAGGAGGAGAAGGCGCATTCTGGAATTGGTATATCGGTAAAATACACTCGCAGCAAAACCAGAAATTCAGAATCGTTCATATATAATGAAGAGGCGAACAGTGAAATAAATGGCAAAGGAGGATGACTATGAAGCACAGGGAATTCGATCGATAGTGTTTTCGGCAAGATTGCAAAGCATCTGCGAGTGTGAATGCCGAAATCTCCAACGTTATCAGTATCCGAGTTGATTGACAGCGAGTTCAGGTCAAAATACTTTTCAATCGGTGTTTCATAGTTGTCAATAGTGAATTGAAAACCAGATGAAAACGTTCAAGAAAAGCGATGAAGTGAAATAGTATTTGAATCATCACAGAAGAAGACAAAACTATCGCGAATGAAAAATCGTCTTCATTCGTTGAGGTTCAAGAATACTGAATCTGAAAGTAAACAAGAAAGTTTGAGAAATCTGGAAGGAGAAGAGTTACACTCCTCTTCCCCGAGAGATATGCAAAAAGTTTCGAGAACACTGGCAACATTTCCTAGCCAATTGTCACACAACGTTTATTTCCTAGCGCACCGAACGTCTAGCTGAAATTAAGCCAAACAAATGGATGAACACAAACCAAATTTTAAATGTAAATTCCTTTAGATTGCCCTGTAAAATAATTAAGATGGTTTAATAAAGATCGACAAAAAGTTCTGAAGAGAGTGGGATTCGAACCCACGCCTCCGAAGAGACTGGTGCCTTAAACCAGCGCCTTAGACCGCTCGGCCATCTCTCCACATATCATACGCCTCTTGTTAATACCCATTAGGCACACCACACAACAGCCGCCGACAATGAATTTATCTCCAGGGAAATGCGAATAATGATCCGACTACCCGATTACATTCGATATCTGTAGTTTATTCCTTTTCGAATGATATTTACATGACGATGCAGTTTACAAATACAGCTGTGAGAGTACAATAGGAAGTAGATAAGCCCTGAGTGATCATTCTTGAGTGGCGGTAGTCTAAGCTTGATGCTTCTTCACGATTTCGGCAAATCTGGCTGGGCGACCCTGGAATTGTATTGATTTTTTAAAATGCAAAATTCAATTTTTATACCTCGAAGAACTGTTCTTGCATGTGTGGTTTGTTCGCAATGAACACGAAATTTCTAGTGTGACTTTCGGAATCGAGTGGCTTCCATTGAACCGGAAGATCTGTACTGTCCTTAGCAGCTCCGTTCGGATTGCTGAAATATTCCACATAATTTATTTAGATTATAATGGAGACTTTGTTATTGTATACAAAATGTAAAATATTTAAAGCTCACCCAAATTTGGCAAAATGTGTGCAAGTCGTTGTGAAGAGGTCCATGATGTATTTATCATCTTCAGTCAATGGGGGATTTCCGAAAAGACCCTTGTGGAAGAGGTAGAACATCTCCGTCGAATGAGTTGCATCTTAAATTATGGATTATTAAAAATCTTGGCCTCGTAAATGATTTTGAATTTTCGAGCGCTCAGGTTGTTTAAATTACCTTGCAGTGGCAGTAGAGTTCCTACTGCTCCGAAAATCGCAGGATTATTGTGCTTGAAGGTGTAGAGATACACCGGGCCATGCTCTGAATTCATTTATATTCAGAATTTTCTGAAAAAAAAACTGTCACAGAAAAAAACCTGCTTACAATATGAATTGGGAAATTCGAATAATTATCGTAATCCTTACTCTCGAGTGAAACTTCCTTCTCGGCAGTGACTACAGTGCACGCGTTGAACCAGTAGTCAGAAGCCACCTAAAGCGAATTGATTGTTCCAGTATTTTCCGGGCTAATCATTCGTGCAGAAGTAATGTGCTTGCATTGAGTGTTTTCCTCAGCACAACATCTTTGTCCTCGGGAAGACCACCCTCGAAGTAGAACGATTTCAGCTCTTCCTGTAACCATATTTAATTTTTAAATAAATTTTACTTTTATAAAGTAAATCGACTTACAAACAACTTCTGTTTGTCCTCAGCGTCGTGGATGGCCCAAGTGATAACCTCATCTACTTCTGCCTCAGTCGTCGGTTTCTTGCCCATGACTGCAAATATCATTTTCGGATCTTTCTCATCGAATGAAAACTCACAGCACAACAATCCCTCCTCGTTGTTTACTCCGATCATCAGTGGTTTCGGTGTGGCTTTCGCTCTCAAGACGTCGAAGGGCTCGGGGAAGAAATCGCCGTCCAGGAAGGTTACGGTTTCTGAAATATAATTTTCATTATTCCTCTCCAAACAACTCTGATTCAAAAGTGTGAAGTATGTAAATGTCTCACCCAAATCGACATCCGGTTCCTTCTCTCTATTCATGTTCATGATTCCGAACTTCTCTGCAGGAATCGCGCGCAGTTTCTCGAGCATCTAAAAAATGCACACTTGCGATGATAAATAAGTCAGTGCTCGATACCTCCTCACTGCTACAGTACTCGGTGATTCCCAGTCGAGCAGCCTTCGCCTTGCACACACTGGGCATGTTCCTGAAATTTTTTTTGCAATGCTTGAAGATGAAACAGAAGGAATACGATATTTCATTGAAATTCTTACTTGTTCACCACCCATCGCGAGTCGACCGTTCCCGACATACAGATTCGTTTATGGAAGAGGTCTGAAAAACTTCTATTATAAAAAGATCATATGAGTATTAAAATGAAGATAATGCAATTAAAATACGAACTTGTTGAATGAGGACTGAGATGCAGCATGTCCACACTGACGGATCCTGCACTCTGTCCGAGCACAGTGATGTTACACTGTAATTTATTGATTTGGACTGAATTTAGGGAGCCTTTGATATCTTGAAAGTGTTCCTCACCTTATTACCCCCAAAAGCCGCTACGTTCTCGTTGATCCATTTGAGTGCAGCCACTTGGTCCCAGAGACCCGCGTTGCCCGGGCAAGCGGCGTCTCCTGAAGTCAGCTTGGTCTATTCACGAAGTTATCAAAACCGAAAACACTAAAAAAAGTTTTTGTGACTAACCGGTAGTAAAGAATCCGAGGTAGCCGACTCTGTAGTGGATCGTAATGAATACGACGTCGCGTTTGACCTGAGAGACATCAAATAAATATTGTTATTTAAATACAAATAATCATTACGAACTCACAATATTCTCGCAGATATTAACGTCACCGTACGCCATCGGGTCTCCCACTTCGAAGGCGCCTCCGTGAATCCACACCATCACGGGAAAACCTCCAATGATTGCTGTTTTTACGAATCTAGAGCAGTACAATTTTAGAAACTTGTTTACTAACCTCTTTCAGGTGCCTTCCAACAGGGCGAGAAAACGTTGAGGTACAGGCAGTCCTCAGACGGAGTACCAGCCTGAACAGACATTCTTATCCAAATAATAAATGCCTTATTTCTAAAACATCAAAGTCAAAAACAGGACTTACGTCGTATTCCAGTTCCCATCCCTCGTAGGATCCGACGATAGCTCGCGGGCCGAACTTCTTTGTTTCCTTCACGCCTTCCCATCGCTCGGGCGCTTCGGGTTTCTTGAATCGAAGCGCTCCAACGGGCGGTTTGGCGAATGGAATTCCCTGAACGAAAACATTGAATCAGCATCTTGTTGTTAATAGTTTAGAATTGTTCCGGTGTGAAACTTGAATAAATACGCACCTGGAATCCCTCGCACTGCTTCTCTCCCTCGAATATGAGCTTCCTTCCCTGGATCTTGCCGTAGGAAGTCTCGATAACGCGTGAATCAGGGTACGAAATCGGGTTAGCCATCTGAAAAATAGGAAATTGTAGAACATAACAGTGAGCACAACAGCGCACAAATGGCGCAAACAACGGGATTCAAGTAGAGTTGTCATTACCAGAGAACAGGAGAGCACTTCGCTGTGTATTTTTTTATCTCTGGTGGGGGTTTAAATAGGGAAGTCGGTAGAGATTCTCTAGGGGAGAGACTTGATCAGGGACCGCAGAGATCACCCTCGCCACTTCTACTTTTCTCGTTCACTCTGACTGATTAGAGAGCGAGTAAATCGGAGAGACGAGAAGATTGAGCATTTAGAGGGAGAGAAAAAGAGCGGACGATTGCACAATGTTGTGAGGGAGAGAAAACTACGCTCTGTGTGTGCCCGGGAAGCGGTGGAGAGAGGACGGGTGAAACATCACTGTGCCGCGAACAAGCAAATCACAAAAAAAGGATATTCAGAAGCGTAAACTGTGATTGAATACGTTGCGAGGTATCCGTCCAGCAAAACGACCCGAAAAGGCCGATAGTTGAAAATTAAATTAAATTTGCACTCCAACAGCGATCGATTTCTGAACGTCGCTGGTTTATAAGCTGTTACTTATATCCATGTGATTGATAAACGGTAAATTTTAAGAAAGATTTTTTTATTTTCAGCTTTTGAGCTGTTCCGTGAAATGATTTTTTTAAAATTCAGATGGTTTTGTATTGTGTGTGGCCGGCTTGAATGCACTTCGATCACTACACACAGACACATTTCGATCTATGCGCTCCCATCGAACCAACGTTGTGCAATCCCTCGTCGACCATAAATCTCTCGAAAATCTGAGGCTCGTGATCATTGCTTTCTGTCTTCTCTAGTTCACCTTCCATTGTCTACGTTAATCTGTCAGCTGAAGCAGACACAAACATCGCTGTTTTGCACTGAATCAATTATTCGAGCAGTGAAACTTCGAGAACTCAGAGATGCTTCTCACAAATATTCATGATGTTCAGGGCAGAGCCCATCAAAAGAAACATACTATGCATCGCATAATCGAGTAATCGTTTCATGCTTTAAAATTACGATGAAAAACTCCGTACTCTTTCTCGCTTTCGCTCGCCAACCGGTCACTCCTCTCCATTGTAAGACTCATGCAAACGGAAAGAAAGGGATAGTTCACGGAAGCATCCGCTAATAATAACCCGAACTCTCTCGAGGAGGGAAAGGACAATTACCCTCTCCCGATCCATTCTTATATCCCTATTTCACTTTCGTTTCCATTCGCACGACCATTTTTCTTCCCTTCGAAGGACCCTGACCGAGTCTTGAAGGCAAAAAGTCGGGAATCCATCACTGTGTGTGACCCCATCCGCACCCCTTTTTCGTCCCTCTGTCCCATCTCTCCACTGTGTACATGCAAATCCCATCAACGACCATATAGTCCATTGTGAGGATACGAACAGCTCGTTCATACTACTCTTCAACCTACAGTGTGCCATACACAAGCGCCATAGAAGGGAATCCGATGCGGAATGTGAGTTAATTATATTTATTTATAGCAGAATTAATGTGGAAAGTGTCCACTGGACACCACTGGCTATTTCGAAAGTTGAGAACTAAGAATATTTCATGAAACATATCCGACAACCATTGACTGATGAACTGAACTGATGATTGATCAACTTCAATTGAGCAATACGATGAGTGTCCCGTTCAGGTCGTTCCCCTGTCTCTTCTACTGATCTTTCCTTTCTCTTGCTCCCTTAACGTCATCATCTTCGCTCCTACCCTTTCCTTTTCACACGTTGCATTCAATGGAAACATCGCCAAGGAGTTGGTGGAAAGAGGACATACGGTGGTATGTCAATGTTTCCTTTAAAAAATCATCTACTATGGTCGCCACATGCATTGCATGTTATTACAAATATGAACTGAAAGGAGATGTTTTTGTCTGAGCTATTCAGTAGGAGCAACGGCATCGAGTGGATGGTAATTTCTAGGCTTCAATCAAGATCTATTTCAGACCCTTCTCCTTTCCTCTGTAGACGACACGGTTCGCTACAATGCGAGTAGTGGAATCGAGGTGATTATCACAAACTTTCATGAATCTGAGGAGTTGGGTAAACAATTGAGAGTGTGGTGGTGATCTGCAGTTAGTACACGGCCAGTTCTTACCACATTGCACATCAATTTTAGGTGATCCGCGTCAATGTTGGCATCCCCAATGGACTCCTCACGCGGTCGCTGTGGAACAATCCAGGTATAAGCTCAACACGAGAAGAAAGTGAAAGTGGTTCGGGCTAGAGAGAACATATTCAATAGAGTTTCTACCTTCTCGAAATACGGGTAATCGTCTTTTCATTTGCTTTCTCACTGTAGAGATTATGTGAAATGAATTAAACCGAAAAAAAATAAATCTCTGTCGAACTCTACATATTAAGCCATTCACTGCAGGTCCATACGAAGACGCTTCCCCGTTCAATCCAGCCATTTTCGCCAAGCTCATGCGTGTGTCCAGCATCTTTGTCAGAGCTTGCTCGGGTATGTTTCAATGGCAACTTGTGCAGAGCGCCGCCGCCTGCTAACTTAAAATTTCTGTACAACTTCATACTTTCTAGAACTCGCGAAGAATGCCGAACTCGTCGCGCATCTGAAGGCTCGCGACTACGACGTCGGACTAGTGGAACAGTACGATTCGTGCGGGTTCGGAGTATGTTTCAGCCTTTAGATGTAGACGAACAATTTAATTCGTTTCTAATACCACGTCGTAGTCGTGTTCCAATACTATAACATCATCCCTCCAGCTCTTCACCGCCCTCGGTATTCGCTCTACCGTTTGGCTGTCGGCCACTGCCGTCTACAGACTGCAACCGGAAGCACTTGGAGTGAATTATCCATTGAGCTATGTTCCCGGTTAGTTTCACTTTTTACCTCGATCATTGATTTAGTATCTATAGTTGATGTTTTTAGAGCTCTTCGCGCACGTTGACGATAGGATGAATCTTCTCGGCAAATTGGAGAACGTCCTGGTGGCAACGGTGCGTTTTTAGAACGAAAACGCCTCCCAATGGGGCCAAATTATCGAAAAACTTTGAAGGTCACCGAGCTCGTCTCCACTTTCTACTCTCGCGCCGAGGAAACAAAAGTGTTCAAGCGACTCGGAGTCCTTCCCTCGTCGAGTTCACTGCAAGACGTACGTTGTTGGGCAGCAAAAAATACGGCAAAAGATTCTGACCACTGAGCGGATCGAACGCCCAACCTTTCGATCTGGAGTCGAACGCGCTACCATTGCGCCAAGCAGTCATGTCTGCGAGGAGGCTTAGACGCGCGGATAAAGCGCTCAATGTGGAGAAATATCTCTAATTCCAGATTTCACGTCGCGCTCACTCGATCGTTCTCAATGCGAATCCTCTCTTCGACGTTCCGATGCCTGTCTCCACACAGATTCTTCACGTCGGTGGCATTACCGTGCCCGAGGATGTAGTTTACGATCTGGATCAGGTTCATTATCAATTATTTGACTTTTGAATTTTTTTGTTCCAGAACACAATTCATTATAGTAAGGGAGTCAAACGCAGGCTTTCACTTACCGGCAAAACTGTGTTTCACTAGAGAGGCAAACCCTGAAATCTATAATCCTTCAGGTCTGGCAAGCAGTCGTCAATCAACGCAACGATGGTTTCGTGCTAGTGACATTTGGATCCATCGCCAAGTCAGTTGTCAATCGATTGATCCAAACATTCACCCTAGCGTAATCCTCCCCTGGAGTTGGCTTGTCAAGAAAAAAAACCGCTTTTCAAGAATCGACTGGCGACGAATGAGATTGGTAAGAAATGGCAAGGTGCCAATTCTTGAAATTTTCTTGAAATTCAACCAAGAAATTTCAATAATATCATAAATATGCAATGAATTTCACATTTTTTTTTTAAATTAAGCGGTGCCGTAGTGCCTTCACGAACAAACTCCCCTAATTCCCAAAACGAACGATGTGATTTTTAGGTGATAAAACACTGAAATGAATTTCAAGAAATTTCAAGAAATTTAATTCAATTATCTATTCTTGTCAAGAATTGATAATTGAATTATGTATTTTCAAGTTCTTGAAATTCTTATTTGACAGGCCAACCCTATCTCATTCCCCTCAGGACCCGTGACATGCCCCGTGAGATGGCTGATTCATTCCGTGCCGCCTTCGCTGCCTTTCCCAATCTCACATTCATCGTAAAGGACGAAGGAGTGCCCAGAGGGGTTTACACTTTTTCCAAATATTTCATAACAACTCGGACAACCAATCAGCCCCACATATTTAAATAATAATGGTTTCTGCTCCTAGAGATCGCTATTTGAGAAACAAAGATCAAAATTCATTCTCAGCAAGTCTTCCGCTCGTCTGCAAACGTCGTGCGAACTTCCTGGCTGCCGCAACTCGCGCTCATGGGTAAAATATTATTTAATAAATTATTAAAAATCAAAATTTTGCAAATATTGAGACCACCTTGTCAACATTTCGCATTTCATTCTTGTCTCGCCGATCTTTTCCTGTCAATTTCTGGACACCTGTTCTCTTGCATTTCGACTGAGTCTTCTTTATCGTCATCAAATCGCATTTCCCTCCCCCCTCTTTCTTCCCCAACTTCCTCCTTTTATTCCCGTCGCACGTGCAATCTCTGCAGTGAAATCTCGGTGCCGCGCAGCAGGCGAAGGTTCAGAAATCTTTACGCCGTGAATGCGCAATGAGATGCGCCCCGAAAGAAGAGAAACTCTCTTTCCAACTGAATGGATGGGAAAGCCCATGGAGAGCATATTGTTGAAGTAGTTTGGTCCTATCTGCTATTTGTGATATGCGAACAAATCAGTTTTTGAACCCCAACTGAAATGGTAATAAATCTGAACAATTTGTATTTCAGCTCAACCGCAATTCCGTGCGATAATCACTCACGGTGGATGGAGTTCCATTCTTGAATCACTCTACGTCGGCCGACCAATGATTTTGATGCCGTTGTTTGGAGGTACAATTCGTTAGACTCCAAATAACCTCGCGTTCTCGCTAGACTCTCACTATCTATGTTTGTTAGGTCATGTTTCTGCGTCTTTTGATTGCCCTAGAACATGCCTTTTTTGCATGCAAATCCGTTCTGTCTGCCCAATCAGACTAGTGAAGTAATCCCTCTGACGTTCCTTTCGCATACCATAATAAAGACATTTTTCAACCAGTTTAGCAACTTCAAAACAAAGAACCAACCTCCAAATATGCTTGAAAATAGTCATAATACTGCCGTTTCTCACGAGAACTTTTGCGAGTAGGCAAGAAGGCGCTTAGTTATGTGTCTGAAGTATCACGAGGAGGTGAAAACACCCTTGAAAATGAGCTGATTGGTGGGAAAATTCTGAGTGCAAAACGGAATATCTGAATAAATATTTTAAATATAATAATTTTCCGATCACGCCAAGAACTCGCAAGTTGTGCGAGCTAAGGAAATCGGACTACTAATCGATAAAATGCGCGTGACGCCTACCGTGCTCATCAATTCCGTCCGAGAGATTATGGAGAATCCCAAGTAAGTTACTGTGCTTTGCTTCTCTGAAGGTCCGGGAACGTTTTGGGTGCGAAATAACAGGACGTCAATGATTTGCGCTCGTTTTTGCGCTCCGAAATTGAATTTGATCGAAGTTCGTTCGGGAATCTTTCGGGATTCGCGCTCTTTCCCTTTCCAGTTTGGTCTTATTCGCCTTTGGTCCGACTGATGAGCTCAAAAAGAGAGCGGGACGTGACAGAAAGTGGTTCACTCCCTGTTCAGTCCAAACCTATTTCACCTATGATATAGTCGAAAACAACAGTACGGTACACCATCAACCAATTTCGAACTGCTGACCTACAAGAGAAGTGGGCGAAAATAACTCGATTAGTTTGCATTTTCGTTCGTCCGCCTCCGAAAACAGAAATGACTGCAAAAGGCGGAAATTGGTGGTGCGGAGTTTGAAGTTGGGCAAGGAAATGAGCACATTGTTGAGCACACTCTTCCACAATACAGCTGATAGAAAGCAATATTTTTGTGCAGTTTTCTTATTTCAGATATACGGCAAACTGCGTCAAATTCGGTTCAATGCTGAAGAAATCGTCTCCTTGCCGCTCTGCGGATCTTATGGAATTTACGGTTCGACGCGCCGCCAAAATGGTGAGAGTTTCATTCTGAGTTTCCGAGAAGGGTCCACCGGATATGACTGCTTACTAGGGCTGTCAGGATGAAAAAACTCTGTCTCTTCATTCCTCGTACTCTTTCATCGGTCAGAGCGACGAGAGAGTAAGCGAAATGAAGAGTCGGATTCTTCGTCCTCACAGCACTGCTTCTTACGTCCCTAGTCTGATCTTATGTGCTACTTACAACGAGGAAATGCGAGTCTACGTCTCTTATGTATGAACACAACTGCGAGAGAGTGTCTGAAATGACGAGACGACAACCTGTATTTCGGGCTCTATGCCCAGCGAGTAAATCAGTCTGCCAAGAGCCCCTTGAACTATGCGGATCAAAGTTCTGGCAAGGAAGAAGGCCTTGTTAGACTGTGAAGTGTACCCTAGCCAGAAAATTCCGCGTTCGCTTTCGAGTAGCACGAATAGTTCGAGATATGTCCAGTAAAGTTCTAACTTTAGAAGGAGGCTTGGACTGCCAACATTACCTCAAGCAGAAAATTCCCGTTCACTTTCAAGTAGTCCGGCGAGGTCGAAGTTCTCCTTTTCAATCCCAAACTTGCACATCATACCCCATTCATCATTCCTAATCGCCCTCTTCCCACATTCGTCGAGGATGAAAAATGCCACGCAAAAGTGCTACGGATGATGATGGATTGGTGTATGAGCAAACATGCGACTTAAAAATCTCTGAAAATTTTAGATATTCGAGTTTGCATTCATTAATTTTATTGGGGTACGAAGACCGAACATTCTAACCCAATCTTCTCATGCATCACTTCAATAATTAATTTCAGGCCGGTTCTCAGACTCGTTGGCAGACTCCACAGGAGGCGTTCCTTTCCCCTCTCATCGTCAGAGGATTCGACTTGGTCCTTCTCCTTCTTCCCCTTCTATTCGTTCTGTCGATGTAGAGAATCGACTAAGACATCCGCCCTCGTCCTCCTCTGTTTTGCCGTGCATTCTCTCAGACAATCGTCGTGCGGTCGTTAATGGACGTATTCGGAAAGATTCATAAAGTGATTACCGGTTCATTGGACGCTCAGAGATTACCTCGTCACTTATTCGGACTGAATTGAGTCTAGACCCGACCGCCTGACCCGTAATTCCATGCAATGGCCCCTTTTCGATCTGTTCCGTAGAAGCGACACTGATAAAGTATAGCATTTTACATTGAGTCGAGGACAATGTGCGTGTTCTTATGATGATGCCCTGATGAAAACATTTCTTCTGCAACAACTTGTAATTTGTACTAGCCTAATAATGCTCCTCCCTCCTCCTTCACCACCCGCTCATTCCCTATGCAAGACTTCTCATTTGTCCCCATCGCTCTCCTTTCTTCGCCTCGTTTGAACTTTGTCGAAAGACGTTGTTAATGCCCACAAGTTCCTCTGACGCGCGTCGTCTATTTTCACTTCTTACCGTTCTCAGGATGAAGATCGCTAAGATCTCTGGCATGACACGCGATCTATGGGAACATCCGGAACGGGCGAACTCGACTTTAGTCCTCCTCCTTCAAGATTCGAGCAGTCGTTTCTTCCAATTAGCCGTCTATTGGACCTCCCTACACTCCACCCTCTCCATCTCTTTCTCTTCTAGGGCAATCGGCCGGAAAATCAGGATGTTTCTGCTTTTTGCCTTTTAAGCGCTTGTTTTTTTTTGTTCCTTGGCTGGTGATGCCAGTCTGTCACACTCATTTCATTGAACTCACTTGCGCCCGTCTGAGAATCTCTTATTATTTTATGAACATCCACTTCAAAAACATTTAGTGTTTTCGAGCTCTCAGTTTCGTTTCTCAAGGCCCTCAGAGATTTTATTGAATCCCATATATTTTGGTGTGGTTTCATCGATGATCTTCCTAGGTTAGGGCTGTCAGGATGAAGATTCCGGCTCTTCGTTCTGCGTGCTCTCTCGGAACTCTGGCCGGTGAGAGACCACTACGAATGAATCTCGATTCTCCACTTTTCAATTAGACGGACCTTCCGCCTTTTCCGCGTTCCAGAATACCCGGAATTTCCACGAAATCTCTTCGCGTGACTGTATCCGAATAGATTGTCGTCGTCAGCAGAGATTCAAGCATCAGGCCGGAAACTGAGTGATAGAGGGAGTACTGTATACTGAGAGACGGTTAGACTGAAGGGGAAAAGCCAAAGATGAACAGTTCAACAGTGAACCGATGGGCAGGGAAACTCCGCCCACCTTTCTGCCTGCTTTTTGTTGGCGACAATGGGAAGAAAGTGAGAAGAAGAAAGAGGAGGAGAACTTTCTTCGAATTTCTAAAATTCGTCGCTTTGACAATCGCGAAAATAGTCGCGCGTCCTGCCATTGATCATGTACCGTACCGTATTTACGTTCAGGTCGTCTGTATAAGCGTGTATACGTGTCAATCCAGACTGCCCCTCGACAAAGCAACAACATTGTCGATTTACTTGTCTCAGAGCCCGTTTTAGGAATCCATCCCGTTTTCGGCTCTTCTGACTGAATGGGTTTCTTCGATGTGAATCGTATTAGCCTCACAAGAGACTCCACTCATCCTCAGTCTAAGGACCGCTTACTGGAGGAGGACGTTGAGCCACTATGTGGAGGCACTCTCACTTGGTTCACTCTTGTTCACTACTCTTATTTTTACTCTTATACAACTGTTTATTCTTATACATTTTATTCATTCTTTCTCCCTTCATTCACTTTGCTGGCCTCTCTTTACTCTCATCCTGTTTCTGTCTCTGGAGGGTGCTTCGCCTGCTTCCAAAAACCTCTAAGATTCACATCCTCTCGGAAGAGATTGGCCCATGTAGTTAAGTCCCGCCGCCGACAGCATTAATCCATTTCTTATGGCATTTTGGAAGCAGCGGATTCGACCGACTTTTAGTTGAGGGAAGGACTTTGGGATAAGGAACTACTTTGCGAGCACTGAAGAGAAACTTCTTTCCACCTGGTTGGAACAGGGAACTAATTGAGTGAAAATGACGGGAGGAAAGAGCGGAGGAGGTCTCTTTCCACACTGATCCTAATCTAATTTGCCTGTTACTTAATTTTTCTAGAATGTATGCGATAAGATAGTATTTGTTTCCTGTAACCATTGTACCCTCGCTGTCGCTTGATTCCCGGTATATATATACACCTGCTTATTCTGCAACTAGAAATTCGCGAGTGCTCAAAAACTTGACATCTTGTGCGGCAGATTGTTCTCTGTAAAATTTAGCCACTCGCACACCGTACTTTCCAGTGCGATGGAAAATTCAGCGCGACAGTCGTAGATCTTCAATTTCCACATCTCTCTCGCTCTCCTTGTGAATTCAAGCGTTGGAAAGGCTATTCACGCTTCCTGCCTTTTCTGAGATCTCCCTGCCGAAAACATGGCTCATTTCGACACTATCCTCCTCCTTCTCCTCCCACTCGACAGTCATGTGCCGCACTTTGATTTTTTCGCTTTTGTGGTAAAATTCTTTTCAAATACTCGAAACAAATTTAAAATTCGGTCGGAGAAAGAAGCAATGCACATTATTATCCTCCGTTCTCACGGTCTCACTGTGAGAGATCCACTCCCTCACTCCATTCATACTTCACAGTTGCACATTCATAGTTCGTGGGAGGATTCGTCTGCGTCATATCAATCAAACTTCCGCGTGAATTGCCTCTGATTGCTGTTTATTATTGCTTACCTGCTCGCGATTCCCCGAGGAATCTTCGTAATCAGACTACTTGTGATATTTCTACCTATGTTCGTTTCAGTTGGAATGTTACTGATTATGCCTAGTTTCTCCGCAATTCAGAAGGCGAAAGTCGCACGAAAAATGTTCCATCCTCCCAAATATCCCCCATTGTTCTGCCCGCGAAAGACTAATTCCTTACGGGTGGCTTCATGTGACCCCCGCGATGAGTCAGTGAGGGCATGCGAAGTAGGGTTGGCTTGTCGAGAAATGACTCTTATCATTCTGCACGCTCTCTCTCTCTCTCTCTTCTCGTATCGGCGAGAGAGTTTGCGAAATGAAGAGATAATGTCTTGGCAAGCCAATCCTAGTGTGAAGACTCTTTTGCATTGTTGCAATTTCTCGCGTCGAGTGTTCACGTTAACTTTTTCTCGATGGAAATGCTTATCCCATTCATGTAAACCATTCTCCAGATGAAGCCGCGGCTCCTTCTTCGATTGATCACCGTCATCAGCGCTCTCCACACATTGGTAGCCGGATTCGAACCACGATGTGGGTGTTTCATTTGTTATTTCTATTTATTTTGTTTCGAATTAGTTCAGAGGGTTCATATAAGTACCAAGAAATAACTTGATTTGTTGACAGATTCTCTCCCTTTTCAACTGTCTTTTCGTTCTCAGAACAAGTCGTCTGTTTCACTGTCACGAGACAAAAAACTAGAACAAAAACAGAAGCAACAACAACACCTTCAAAGATCGGACTCGCTAATGGCAGAGGAAGTTGTTATCCAACTAAGAAGCGAAGGGGGCTCTTGTTGATAGAGCGAGAGGGGGTCTGCTTGTGTTTAGTGAGCGTAGAACGATGGAAACTGTAGAGATTGAGTGGCACCATCGAAGGAATCAGGAACTGTTGAAGGGGCAAGAACCGAAGTTCTATTTTCATTCCAATCATACGCATTTTTTGTACACTTTCGCGTAAATAGACTCTTCAGAACAATGAAAAGCCGCCAGTTATTCAACATATTTACTTCTTTCCTGACCTTTCTTGGAAAGAAGTGCCATAAATATTTTGGAACTTCCGCCTTCCCATCTTTTGGTTTCCATCTTCCATCCTTTCAAAGCCGATTTGCAACATTGGCGGTGATGTGAAACAAACACAGACAGAGATCTAGCACGAGTTTTCGAATTTTTTTCAGTTCAATGTCAAAACAAGCAAAAAAATATTTAAAAAAAACAAATTTCCGTTTGAGACAACGAGACCTCCCTGATCCTTCGTGATCTCTTCGCCAATTATGACGCTCGTGTCCTTCCCTTCTCCAATGGGCCCGTCGTCATCAATATGACCGTAGTACTCGGCATACTCATCGAACTGGTGAGGGTTGTTGTTGTTGTTGTTTTGACTTGTTTTGACGGTCAAAACAACCAATTTTCAGCGTGAAAACGAGCAGCTGGCTGCGTTTGTCATCTCGCACACGCAACGATGGTACGATAAGAGATTGACGTGGAATCCGAGCTTCTATCGGGGGCAGAATCAGGTTCGGATATTCATTTTTTAAAAGTCTGCTGAGAATATCTTAAAAAAACAACGAAACCATACGTAAAAGTTAATCCGAGGATCAAGTGATGGATTTTTAGCTATTGTGATTCTTGTACGATTTCTGTCGCACTATCGCTGACTTTCTCGGTGATAGATACTAGGAAGAACTCATTTGTTAGATTATTCCACACATCGTCTTCAGTGAAAAGAATTCGTAAAATATGGAGAATCCCTTCCCCATACTAAATATTCTGTGCTGGAAAATTAGATACATTTCGTATTTTGTACATCTTATTATTTTGACGTAAGGTCGCCTTAGGTCTCATGCATTCTATTCATCAAATGCGCACTTCCTGGACTTCTGCCGTGTCATTTCACTCAAATTGTGCGAAGTGCGCAACAGCAATCAAAGATCCTTAGGTGGGTTGACAAAGGGATGTAGGTAATTAGTGTACGACTCAACATGTGATTCAATTTCCTGTTTGCGAGGGTTGATACTTCGACTTGAGGGGATCATTTGATCTTCGATGTTTTCAAAACGAATTGCGGCAGGGCACGCATTCAAATATAAATAGCCTATTGGCAAGTCTTCAGTCTAGCCAAAGTGATGATCATAGAAAACAGTGCTCTAGAAGAGAACTGTCACATTCAGAGTCTAAGCTTTCTATCTACCAGCGACGTTAGCGACTATGAATAGGAGTTCTTTGAACAAATAGATCCCTAAGTAAATAACCAATCCCTGTTTTGGGTTCTCGCGAACTGGAGAAAGAACTTTTGATTATTTATGATAATATGAATAATATTAAAGGGGGATAGGCATCAATATTTTCGTACATAAACTGGCAACGTGGAATGATAGAGAATGGCTACCCAATCGGAGATCAGGTTATCCGAAGTTCTAGAAATGTCTCTGAAGCTCACTACAGAATTTTAAAGTTCATTGACGTTTCAGGCAAGATTTGGGGTACTGTATTCTCGTATTGATTTTATTAGATTGGCAGTCGAAAAGAGCGGCAATAGTGAGGATTGCGCTCGGCGGGAGTCGAACCAACGGGTGTTGGATAGCTAGGCAAAAGCACAACCACTAGGCTACGAGCCATGGTGATCTCTTTGCCCAGAGTCACAATGATACGTGCGCATAGCTTGGGCAGTTTACAGTAGGATTGCAACGTTTCAGGCTCTTCGTGGTGGGACCCACCAACTTTGATTGATGCCTATCCCCCTTTAACATCGACAGTTGTCCGATTTATGGTTGCTTACTTGAGTAGTCGTTACTTATGAATGCAAGAGAGAAAGAGTTTCGAATCTCCGCAGCCGAGTGCACTTTTCTACTTCCTTCTTCATCTTCATCGTTATCTTAGATATTTTTAAACCTTGATTGCTTGTGGGAAAATCAAGGCCAGAGTCTCAGTACTGCAAAACAAATGCCATCCTGAGAATCAATTTTGGTACTACATCCACAATCGTAATTCCAAGTCGTGACTAATTTCTTCGAGGAAGTGAGGGTGAGATACTGAGAATAGGCAAAACTACAATGCTTTGTTGTCTCGAAGAAAGTCTTGCAACATCACCATCATCCCTCATTCAGATCGAAAACATAAACAACAGGAGTCATTCAAAAGAATAACAAAGAAACGGGGGGGGAGAATCAATTATCGTCTTACAATGAATGTAGTGCGTCTAACAGCTGGCCTTACCAGTGGTTCCCGCCTAGCGTTGTCATACGACGTAAAATCGCTTGACGTGGATACACCTTTACATTGTAGTCTTCTAAACACTTTAGACTAAAGTGAACCCAAAATTCATTGCAGGTGATCGTCCCCCAATCGCTCGTTTGGCTTCCGAAGATGTTCGTGTACAATTCACTGGAGACGAAGGAGATGTTGACAAGCAATCGAGCTGATGTTCGGGTAAGAGAAAAGGAGAATTAACTCATAGACCATCTCTCTCACTCTCCGAGACAAGTAATTGAATCTAGTATGAAAACACCGAATTTTTCGATTACACCGCCGGTCTCTGATCAGGTTCTTTCGAAGGTATTGTTTTCTAGAGCCCTCCAGGGTTCGAGAACCAATCGGGGGCCAAGAAAAGATTGGGTGCATCCTAAACTTGGTCCTGGTTCCCGGGGTCCTCGGCTGTGTCTTGGGTGGGTCGTGGGCACTAATCTCCAGTAAGAGAAAGGAGCGTGCCACTCAATCTCCATGAATCATTAGAGACTGCGTCGCAGAGCAAAAACAACCAAAATAGCCAGAATTCTGCGAAAAAAACGGTGCTAAATTTGCGTGCACCCTAATGAAATAACAGCTGCGAGTGTTGTTCTATGAAGAGACCACACAAGGCAACCAAGTGGAAGAGCGGCCAGTCCGTATGTGTCATAACAGTCCCCCTTCAATGGCCATTGCTCTCCTCGTTTCACGCACTCTCTCGTCCATTCAGAAGGGTCCAAAGGGATACTGCCATTGAAAACGTGTCGTTGTGTGTTCGGTCGGCCGGTCTTGTGAAAGGGCTTCCCGCGCCCCACATACCAGAAGTGGCTTCTCAGAAGAAGAACCACTAGAATAGGGAGGGGGTAGAAAACAGTCACTGAGAGGGGTGAAAAAGTAATATACAATGGGGCACAAAATAAGGCAGTATCGTAGAAAACAGAGGGGCGTCTAGACGATTTGGGTGCATTATCTGCAATTATTCATTTCGAAAAACTGTAAAAAAAAACAGGAAAAGTTGTGGATGATCACAAATACAAAAACGATAATGACATCACAGATCAGACCAACGACCCCGAAACTCCGACAGAGCCTTCAATTCCAGGTGTATTCCGATGGTCTCGTCAAGGCGAATCTTCCTCAACACGTCTCATGTATCTGCCGACTCTCCATTGAGAACTTCCCATTTGATGTACAGGCAAGTTCTTTTTCAAGTAAAAAATAAGCCCGAACTAGGCGAATTTAATAATTTCAGTTCTGCGCCGTGGCCCTCGCCTCTCCTCTGCTCACCGTGCAAGAAATGATGGCGGCGTCGAGTCAACCACCGGCCGATTCATACTTTGCGGTAGATTGAATGACTATTGAAAGATCTTGTACGCAATAATCGCTGATGTTGACTTGCAAAGTGCACATGACTACTTTAATGCATTGCTGAACAGCTGAAGTATTGACGTTTTTGTTATATTTCTGGACGTGAAGCTGAAAGAGAACATCGGCATTTTATTCAAGGAGTTGTGTTTTTCAGGGCAATGCAGAATGGCTCCTATTCAACGTCACCGTCAGACAAATGGAATTCAGAGAGGAGGACGAATACCGGATAGAGGTTAACCATGTTTACTCATATTTGCAATGCCTCAAAGTCTGCGCCGGATAAAGGTGGAGTGACTTCGTTAGAGACGTCTTTGAAGACCATCGAATAAAGAACATTGACGCTAAAGCGTCTATTTTGAGCAGAGAACCAACCGTTATTCTTTGCCTGGAGGGGAAAGGTACTTGAGGGAATCTCTGTATTTTTCAAGTGTGAGAAGCGGAAGTAAATCATCTGTAAAACTTCAAAATACCAAGATGGAAAAAAAAGATAAATAACTGTCTCAAGCGCATTTGTTGACTAGAATTTTGTCTATGACATCTAAAAATACCAAAGCAAGAATATCGTAAGCTCTCTGAAATCGCACATTCTCAGGTGCACTACATCTTTCACATGCAGCGTCGACCGGTGTACTATCTAACCGTAATCGTCGCTCCAACCTTCCTCATCTCGGCCTTGTCCATACTGGGAATATTCTCGCCCGCAAGCAATGACGGACCGAGGAGTGAGAAGGTAAGGGATAATTATATTTTGAAGAAAGGAATTGGAGAGAAATACTCGGTACTCAATTAGAAATAAACAAAGTTTTAGAGAATATACGACAATGGACGCGTACAAACAGGCAAAGTGAGTGAAGGGATCGTGATCTCGAAATTGCATTTATTTGGCGCTTGCTCGGATAAGAACAACCGGATGAGAACCTTAACGTTTTCTTCTATTTTTAAACGGAGGAAACACATATTTTTAGTCATTATCCAGTTCGATATCAAACATTTGTTCTCATCCGACCTAATGCCCGTAATTTTTGAATAGATCACCGTCTCTTCACTTCACTCCTTCCCCATGCTTCCCTAGAATGAAGAGACGGCTTCACAAGATACAATATTTTCCGTTCAGGTCTCGCTTGGTCTCGGCTCCCTCTTGGCCATGACTGTTCTACTGGGAATCGTTGCGGGAGCGATGCCGAAGAGTAACGTCATTCCATTGCTAGGTCAGATTTAGAGATCCATTTACTTTTGTTTAGACCGGCAGGGACAAAAAAATCAAACAAGCCCCCGCAATCAATGAAAACATGACAGTGAAACATAACCGCATCGAAAATTGAACAACTATCAAAATACAATGGCAAAATAAAGTAAATTTCAGGTTACTACATTCTCATTGTCATCTGTTTGTGTGCGGTGGCAGTGGCGATATCAATGGCATTCCTGGCGATTACTAGGGAGTACATCACGAGAGGTTAGTGGACGCCTCCTCATCACGGATCACGCCTAGCCTTGTCTTACGACTGTTAAATTGCTTGACGTGGATACACATTAACCTTCACTTTTGCCGCATCAAGGGCATCTTTCATAAACGGCCGTGAATTCAAGAAATTTATCAATTGTATACTTTCAGGCCAGCCACCCTCCCGCTCCACCCTCTCCTTCCTGTGGATGAAGAGGATGGAGAAGAAGGTAAGGTTATTTTCTTATTCTCTAGGAGCCTTCTCAAAATCAAATTGTGAATGCATCAATCTGCTCTTGGCCCAACTCTGAAACTCATTCGTCACTCTCTCATCATCCTTTAGCGGTCTTGGCCTTCCCTGTGTTTCCTACCCAGAGCAGTCTTTCAACTTTAAAATCGGTGTACGCTTAATATTGCCTTACGCTTGTGTTCTCTTCAGGGCGGTCGTCTCGTGCGTGTCGCGTACTCTCGCTGTAACAACAACGTCGCTGAGGTGCAGGAGAAGATCAAGTCAGTTGGCATTTAGTTAATTAATCATTTAAATTAATTAGTTAAATTTTAAAATAAATCAGGTTCAAAGTGCCCGAACTTGGCGCAATTCACACGTTGCTCGAGGAAATTTTGGAGACGCAACGAGCTTTCCGACTCAAGGAAGAGGCGAGAATGAAGCATCGAGAGGTTGGTTGCACTTTGGTATTTGTCTAATATCGAATAAATTTTTTTTTAAATCGGATATTTTTCAGACATTTATGAAACAGAATCTTTCTTACTGAAAGCGCTGGTCACTCGATACTGCCGAAAATTTAAAAAATATATTTGCAGATCGAGGAGCAATGGGCTACAGTCTTCGCTCGATTCGACTATTTCTTCCTCTTTCTCTTCGAGGCTTTTAATCTGGCTGCCCTTGGTATCTTCCTACGGGCTGCATGGGAACCCATGCCCGAGTTGCGAGAACAACTACTGTAGATCACTACTTTATCGTAGAATTCGCTGTCCCTTTGCCTATAGATTCCCTCATACTTGCCGTAATTGATTCACGTTCTATTCTCACAATTGCAATCTCATTAGCTCAATTTTCTCAGGTTCAGGGATCGTTTTCACTCTGATCTCTCCGTTTCTCTCGAACAAACGTGTGCTTGTCTTCATAAAATGCGAACTCAGCAACTTTTCCATATTTTTCACAAAGTTTCATTGTATTTTTTTAACTTTGATTTGTATTTCCCTCCATTTTATCGTTCCCAATCACGCTTTCGACCAAACTACGAGTTCCTCGTTGCGCACTCGCAAGAATTATCGATTCGCTTCAGCTTGAGATAAATATATATTTCAATAATTATTGTTTATTGCCACATAGAGATCACATTTCAGTGTTCACAACGAAGTGTGAACGGGGGAGTTACTGGTGAGGGAGTTTGGTGCCAGAATTATACCATGAGAGAGAAGGGAGAAAGGGCCAGCTCCTACAGGACACTACTTTAGTTTCCCCCGGACGAGTGAATAGAGGGATGAAATTCAAATATTTGAGAAGGGAACGCATGAGTGAGAGTGAGTATCACGTCTTCGAGAGGGTCGAACTAGTGCCGTAGGGGAGACATAAATGAGAGCCCGCTCTCAACCTTTGGCCCCTTTTCCCGTTGCGGGAGTGTAATGGAGTAGAGTTGTATACGTTTCCTAGCGGATATGGGGGTGGGGTGGGTTATTATGGGAATCTTATGCGATCAAGAGCACATTGGGTTAATAATAGTATTCACGAAGTGAGATCGAACGTAGGGATGAGGATAATTCTGGGAGGGTAGGAGCCGTGAGATGGGACCGGCGTCGATATTAGTGGTGGAGAAGCAACAATAAGTGCCCGATTGGTCGAGACCGGATTGGGGAATGTCTAGAGGGAAGCTAACATACAGCAATGTAACAAAGGGGATAATTCAAAGGTAGGGGGATTACAGCGGTAGGTCATCACAGAAAGGTATCCTCTGCAGTCGTGCCTCGAGTAGTGTAATCCGTCTGTATCTCACCGTTCTGGTACAGCAGAGTCATCTCTGCAAAATTCAGGTGTAAAAAATGTCGTTGAAGTTTTAAAAAAAAGTTCGAAAACTCACTCATTTTCTGCGTATTCGGCGTGTTGGGGCGGAGGAAACTGTTGACACACCAGAGTGGAAGAACCTTCTCCGAGAACTCCAGCCAGCGACTAAAATTGGCTCAGTATTCGCAAGAATTGATATTGCCCATCCCTGTGTTTTCTCGCTGAGCTTTAACAAGATCTCCATAAAGCGTGCCCATCTCAGTTCATTTTCGCAAATAGTTGAAATAAAAACGTACTCTGTGACCATTGATCGGAACTTTGGTGAGAATACAAAATAGACGAAGAAGGAAAGGGACATGTTACAGAGTCCGAGGAAGAGACACAACGTGTGCAGAGTACAGTTCTGAAATATGAGATTGTAAATAAAAATAAATACTCTAAATTCAGGTTACATTCGCTGCATCCGGCCCCTGCACAGAGTACAGAGTGAAGACGATGATGGAAGGAATTTCAAGGAACTGCAAATAGTTAATATTTATTTTTGTCTCTTATTTTGAAATGTAGTAAATCTTACCTGCAGTAACGTGGTGATGAGCGTAATGCGAGTGACACACCGCTTTTCCGCGCTGAAAAAATATATATTTCAACATATAGATATTTTAATTGTAAGTTCGACAATCCGTCTTCAAGAAGATGAGAGCAATGTTTAAAAAAACCACAAGCGCACTTGAAATGTCTTTTAGAGGAATTCGCATCGATGATGTTATCCTTGTTAATGCGCCACACGATCCGCGCACACATCAGAACCTGCATCAATTTACATATTTATAGAAAATAAATTGATTGATTACCATGCCAAGAATGGGAATGAGTAGAGCTATGAAAAGCGTTGCAATTGTGTGCGCATGTTCGAGAAACGTCCAGTGAGGAGCTGAAATGGAAGAGTTCATTTAGCATTGAAAACGGGAATTGAGAATCCACACCATGGTGAGATCCTAAGAAGGGGGGGGGGGTTGAAATATACAGTTATTTCCCTTTAGTGTAAATAAATAGAAACGCAATTTGCATCCGTGAAAGCGAAAATACCCACTAGTCTGCGAGTCAATCGTGACGAGCTTTCCACAATCATCTTCGGAAACGGAAGCATGTCGATTGGCGGGGTAGATCGCGGACAGAAGAGTTCCTGAATTACATTTATTTTTCTATTTAAATAATAAAGAATAAAGAAGAATAAATAATATACAATAATTACCAAATGCGAATATGAATCCGCCGGCGATCCAGAGATTGCGCATCGTACAGATTTGCTTCGATCTATAAATTTAATACTCTTTTGAGTTTCTAGAATTTTAATTTGGTCCGATTTCTTTCACTGTGAAGGCATTCATAATTGCTTCAGTTTCTTGAAAGGGAAGAAGCATCATAATCCAAAAATAAAAATTCTCACCGAATTGGATGGAAAATGTGCACGTAGCACTCGAGAGTCATCAAAACTGTGAGCCTGGAATATTTTAAGATATTTTTCCACAACATGCAGAATTCAATGAACGAACTGAACATCTCGAGTGTATAATTCTATCGTGAAACATATCCAAAATAAGGTAATTCGTCGTGCGTACCACATGGAGCAGAATCCAAGCGTGTTCCCGCCGAACAACTGCCACTTGTAGTACCTCCAGTAGTAATGCTGAATTAAATTACTATTCAAAATAATAAAAATAAAATAACGAACCTCATCGAAATGGCCGAGTTTCTCCCATAGATTGAGCATGCGAAGGGCTGCAGGGAGAAGAACGAGAACCGCAAGAGTGTTGATCGCCTATATTTGTTTATTTATTATAATTAAATTTATTTGTTTCGGAACCACACTTCCTAAATACAATTTTTAGTATGTCTCAGATGTCCAAATCGCTAGAGCAAAGGTCACCATTATTCGCCCCTGGAATTTTTGAATGCACAGACAGGAAACAGGAAGGAAGGCGGTCATTAAACTCCTTTTGCCCCTGGTAGCAATATTGGACTTGGTCAAAGCAAGCGCTCTCGGATATTCAGACGAGCTTCATAAACTTGTGTACAGTGGAGTTTCGAGATGGGCAAATAGGAAAGTTCACTATGCACCAGTCCATTTCAAATAGGAATGCTCACCAGTCGCACGCAGAGCATCCGTATCGCGAGGAAGTGTTTCATCTGATTCGCACTGTAGATCATCAGGTTGAGTGCGTTTCCGACCTGAGAGGATCTCATCAGCATTAGATAATACTTCATATTTTCATGGTCAACTCGCGTGTCGAGTTTGTTCTCTGGACGGCTTTTTTCGCAAGAAAAAGTGTCGGAAATCAGGTGGAAAACAGGAAGTTGAATAAAATACACGGTTTTTGCGTCAAGCATCCCGATACGAATAATTAGTAGGGACCCTAGCTCGGATTGTATGCATGAACTACGAAAGACGTCGCGTCATTGGAGGGATTTCAAGTCACGAATTCGAATGAGAATGTGTGTAGAATGATGAGGAAGGGATTAGATTGCTTACCACTGCCAGGAAGAGAATCGGTAGGAAACCATATCCCATGAGAGCGATGTGGAAATTGTTGTCCTCACATTCAACCTCAAATTATTAATATTTATGTACTATTTGAAGATCCAAGCAGAAAGTGCATATTCACTATGCAATTCGAAAACATTCCTTCCTGTTTCTGTGTTTTTGTTCGCTGAACCGAAAAGAACAGCTCAATTTGGGTCGATTTGGGTTTATCTTGTTTTCTCATGTGTGAAGGGTGTTTCCTCTTGTGAAAATGGGTGCGTTTTGCGAGTATCAAATACGTAAGACAAATATATTTCGGTTATTCAAAGATCCCATATGTGAACGTCAATCTGATCTCAATAAGAAACAAAAAAGAAGAATAAACTGACCGCTACTCTGGGCCGGCATCCATTTAGCTCATTCAATCCATTGATCTTGCCAAATATTCCAGTTTTGTGATGTAGTTCGAACTTCTTCATTAGCTGATCCGTGAAGTTATTGATGTGCATCCCGCTGAAATATGAGAATAGAAATTTCGAAACACTGCAGGAAGCAAAACTTTAAGTGCGTAGGCGCTATACTTGGAAGGCCAATTTAGTTCTTATTCATATTCCGAGACAAGTTCGGGGTAATTTAGTCAGGTGCACTGGCGATTACTCGGGATCTAAAGAAGACTAAGCATCTCTCGGTGAGGAAGCGCATTACGAGTGCAATATTCTCAAAGATGCAGGGAAGCGCACATGTTCCCGATATTATTCATGCCAATCATCGGATTTGCGACGTCGTGATGAATCTTTCACTGACCTCGTGGGAGGAACGCGTGTATATTAAGCTCACGATTTACATTCGTCGTCGTCGTTCAAATAATAATGGTCACGCAGTAGACAGTCAACATGCGTGGTTGGTATACATCACTTTCGAGAAGAAGCGATCACAGAATGCGCTAATTCACTAAAAGTCTATGGCGCCAGACCAGCCAAAACACGACGACTCTCCCAGGGGAAAATCCACCAAGCTAATAAGCGATCGATTCACATGCACTGCCGTGTGAACAGACTTCTAAGTCTGAGGAAGCTGCTTCTACATGGGGGAAAAGAGCAATCAAGCGGACACGGAATACAGAGAGAGAGAGACAGTCCGAGGAGCAAGATAGAGTACACAACCGAAGATCCCCCCTCTGATGTCCCGTCGGCCCACTCAAATAAGTAAAGAGCTCTGCACTTTGTGCGGAAGAGTGACGCGTCGCCGTGAGCATTTGAGATGAGCCGACGATCCGACGGGAATCCAGTGGGAATCCACACCCGACACACCCTCGAAATAGACCCAGACTGAACCCCCGGAAGGCGGGTTCTTTCAAGCACAAAATTTGGTTGACGCAGTGCTTGAGGGACTGTCGAGATTCCAGTGGAAGGAGAAGACTGAGTACGTGCAGACACGGTATCTACTTTACACGCATTCAAGTAGGAGAAATGGTGAGGATATTCATATAGTCGCAAATGAGCTCATTTATCTACCACTGAGAAAATTCTCCAATTGATCGTACCGTAGAACGCGTGTGCTAAAAGATGTCCTAGCTTTGCCTTTGTTCTAATATAATTTACTTACAATCGGGCACACGTCAACAACAGGTCAACGCAGTTCTCTGTGTTGTGTATCGCTAGAAGGAATGTCAGATTCTGTGCCTGATGTGCACTATCAGATTAGGGGTTGTGCGGGTGCGTGAGAATCAAAACAAGAAGTCTGGACCAAGACGGGCCTATAATAAGCGGGTGTCGGCCCAGACGATGAGCTAAAGAAGAGGGCGGAAGTGCTTCTGAATCATCATCGTCGTTGTCGACTAATAATCTATGGATGAAATGGGGGCAGAGGAAGGGCGAGAAGGAAGGGCCGACGGAGGTGACAACACATGCCGAAAGTTTGAAAACGAAGAGCCAATTCCGGAAGCAACGGCCCAGAGATCGACGACGGACAACAGACGAAAAAGCAACAGCGGTCCAGAAATTTGCCCCATTTTTCTGCCCACTGTTTGGTAGACAAAGGAGGGAATAGATCCCTTTTATACACGTTCCGGTGACTAAGGCTCGTACAGTGGGGAGCAGAGAAGAGATTAATGATGATAGTGCATGGTGAAATCATCACAAATGGCCCCGAAATTCTATTCTGTTTATAGAGAAGAGTGCTCTTCTGGAGTTCCTCGCCCTTGAACAAAAAGGCGGTCAATGATGTGGCACTTTGACAAATTCGGCCCTCGGGAGGTGCCAAGAGATAATCGGGAATATGACATGGGCCCAAGGCGTTCTCCCGATTTCACCATTCGCATTCTCTAGTCCGTAAACGGACTGTTATTCGATCTCGTCCGGTCAACCGAGTAAACGGCGTAGACTTGGTCGTTCCTAGTAAATCGGATATCCGGTAGGAGAAAATTTCGAAGGATGGGCGACCTTTTAGATTGTGTGTTTACACGGTAGAGACGAAGAATACAGTTGAAAAAGAAGAAGGAGGAGGAGGGAGATGCAATTACTGTATGGCACGTGAGCACTCAAATATTAGGAAGAAGCTCTGCTCGAAGATTCACCACGCATCTCATTTCATGGAGAGACGACGGAAATTAGGCCCATTTATATCCCGTAATCTATCACCCGGAAAACCCCTATTTTGCCTCAGTTTTCTAAGTGAAAGTAAGGCGATATTCCATGCGAGGGGAAGTGATTTACGAAATGCGGAACGGCCGTGAATTTTTAAGAAGGAGAAGAATGGAACAATGAGCGAAAGCATGCGGCCTGAAGCGGAAAACAAACAGATATACATTTCAATGGCAAAACAACGGCTCAGCGTTTTCTTTCAACTTCATACCGTCGCTGAGGCTCACAAACAAAAAGTAGCCAGGTCAAGTTGGTGCCTACACAGGAGCTCCGGACCTTGGCGAGGGACTAACTGTTATGCAGCATATATGTAGCCCCAGAAAAGGGTTCGTGCTAGACTACCCGGGTCGGCGACAGCGGACAGAGGCGGACGGAACCGGATGAAAATGAGCGTGGCTGCGAAGAATTAACGAAGAAGTGAATGTACCCAAAAAAAAACGGTTGAGCAACAGGCTACGATGATCCTAGACAAAGAATAATATTTTGTTTTCTGATAGTAAAACACATCGCAAAAATTCCCGCACAAAATACTCATGGCGGCACACTTGTGAGAGTTTGAAGCAGACTAGCGGTGCGCTTCTTGAAATTTCGGCCCTGAGAGCTCTCGAAATGAGATTTTCTGAGAATATTCGAGCACTGGTGAACTATGAGAAGTGCCAGGCAAATGGCCCGTAGAGGAGAAACATTGTGGTGGGAGGAGGAGTTTCTCAACGGAGATGAGGAGGAGGAAGAGGAGGGGAGAAGAGGGAAGACGATGTGAAATGTGATCCGCCCCCAAGAGGAGAGAAGACTGCCCAATGCAGCGAGTGGTGTCCGAAACTTATGGTTCCGAAAGGATCGGTTACCAATTGGGAAAGGATTGACAACTATGGGTGGAAGGTGTTGGCTTTCACCACGAAAGTGCACCATACCTAACGATATTTATTTATTCTCGCATTTGTTGAAAAGCTCGGGTGTTTATAGCTGTTTACTTTGAAAGGGGCTGAGAAACGAACGGGTTGTGAGAAAATGAGAACAATCGGCCACTATTTTCGCTTACAACCCATGCGTGGTCAAACCAATGGAAGTATGCGACAATGGGCGCGTAGAAACAAGCAAGCGGACCGGAGACAGGCTGTTCACTACTTCTGACGATGAGAAAATATCGCCCACTTTCATCCTTCGCTCATTCAGAATCGGCCATTCTCTCGTGCTTCCCCTATCGGGCCCCCTCCTCTCCAAGTCATGAATGGGCAATAGCGGAGGAAACAACAGGAGATGGCCTCTTATTGCAGTGAATAAAGGACTGAGAACAAGGGAAGACCCGCGTGGGAATGACGCCATACATCGAGCAACTACAGTAACAATACTACTGATGGTGGCAACGATAACAGTGGGAATTGCGGTTGTGAGAATTCCCACCGGTAGACGGATAATTAGAGATTGACCGGCTGTGATTATTGTAGTGAAAACAGGTTGAATGGTTGTGCCATGCTTACACAATATTATCTCGAATGTAAAAGAGGCCATTGACCATTGGTCTGTTCTTACACAATATTATCATCATTTTTCAGCAATTTTTTCGTTAAAGAAATAAATCTAACAAAAAATATTGTTACTGTAGTTGCTAGATGTATTTCTAGATATGCTGTCACAGGTCTTCTATTGTTCTTCGTCATAATCTCACTACAAAGCAAAAATAAATTATTTCTATTGGTCAATCTCCGGGGAATTCGCGGTTTTCATTCGATTCCGAAAAATGTGTCATTTCAAGACTTGTACTTGTTTTGTTATCAGTGCATCTTGTTGTTTTGCTATGTCTATGGTCTCAAATCAAACCACGAGATTGGCTGTTGCCAGAAATAAGAGTAAAGTCTAATCAGAAACCATCGCCAAGGCAGGTGATTTTTGCGCCTACTCGGAAAGCGTAAAGGAAACATCAGGGTATGCCCAGTTGTTGTTTGGGGAATTGTGAGGCGAGTTTATTCACGCAACAACGTGCTGTTTTGCCGTCATTCGAGAAACGATTGACTACGTGCCAGACTGTGTGCATACTCCGATTGTCGAACATGCTTGACGGATTTGACAGACAAATATATTTTAATTTAAAGAATAAGAACATTTCCCCTTCTCGTCGTTCAATTTACTGTGAAAAAGGTGTGAATTTGTACAGGGGTTTATTTTTGTATTCACTTCAGAAATGTGAGTTCGTTTATCTATTGGTTTATTTCAGTACAAAGCGGGGATTTCCGATTGCTAGCCTGCTTTGATTTTGTGCTTAGAGAACGGTGAAAATTTGACCAAAGAACGTAAAATCCAAGGAAAAATATGGAAATCTGTCGACGAGACGGTATATCTTCGGGGTTTAACTTCCTCTGGCGGTTAGTCTAATAGATTCTAGCTTGATAGCCGAGAAGCGTCAGCGGAACTGACACGGTCCTATTTGAAGTGTGATGAAATTTACAGAGATCAAATTCGACATCGCCTTGATTGAATCAACGTCTGCATTCCCAAGCGTAAACAGATGCAGTACAGGTCAATCATGTTAGTGCGCTTCCTGTTATTTTCTTTTGCAACGATTCCCGCAAAAGTTCAAAACCAAGATTGTGTTTGCAGCGGGACGCGTCTTTGGGTACTTCAACAAAAAAATGCGAGAGAACTGAGATTAAGAAAATGTGCATCTGGGTTCGATTCGACGAATAAACGGCGCACTACGGTTTGAGATAAACTGCAAGCATACTTCCCCAGTGTTCCAGGTGGATATTCCTCTTTTTCCCGTCGACATCCCCTCGGTTGGCCTGATGATTGGCCCGCTGTTTTTCCTCCTTCTTCATAAACTGCGACTGTCACAAATTCATCAGAGCAAATAACAGTCGGGGGGAATGGCTGTAGCAAAACAATCCCAAACTTGCGGCGCAAATCAGCAAATAGATTGTTGCAGAGCATCGAAAAAATTTGTACGTCTAGACGCGCAAATTCAGTTTAGACAATAACATGGGCATTCCATGAATGCACTTTCCCGGCTAAATCAGGTTTACAGTGCTCAGACTTTTCTCTGTCATTTGCATGCTAATGAACATGTATTTTTCGCAGGGAAAACACAGTCTTGAGAAAAAAACGTGGTGATCGCATGGAAACTACTGTAGTAAGTGAGCGAAAAACAACAAATGCAAGATTGTGCTGATAATTGTCTTCCAATTTTCTGGAAATGAATTATTCCAAAGTGCCGCGCGACGTGAATAATTGTGATGCACTTCCGGGAATAACAAACATGCGCGCACTGGAAATTATTGAATATTCGAATGTCGCCTCTTCATCGTACGTACTATCTCGTCACTTTGACCGGTGAAAGAACATTGGAAATGATGAGATTCCTGACAGATCTTTTCGAGAAATGCGAAACTATAATTGAGACCAGTGACGCGATGTGCTTTGCTGTCTGATGTGAAGATAATCTCAACGTGTGCGACTACAGTATAGCCTTCTGTCGCGATATGTCACGAATAGACTACTGGACTACACTTGGGGATAAGCCAATATACGTGGTACTACGACTATTGAGAGTAGTGGAGGCGATATTGAAAGAGAGACTAGTCATCGAGAGGATCTGAGTGAGCAAGTTACCATAAATGAGAAACGAGTAGTGGCTTCTTCACTCAATGTCTCGCGCACTCTCGCAATAATCCTCGATTAGAGGGTACACTTTCATTCATAACAACTTTTCCTTCCGTGAAATACAAATCGCAAATATCGGGGACAATGAATTTTCCCGGTAGTCTGGCGGAGCTCGCGGAAAAGATGGGAGTGAATAAGTACTACTGAATGTGCAAAATGAGCTGCTTCTATTGAAATGGAGCTCATTCAAAAATATTGCTCTATTGATTTTCATTGAAAAAAAACTCACTCAATCATTTCGGCGTCCATCAGCTAGACTGCCACCATGAACGTCCTGGAAATATGAAAATTTTAAAAAATCAAAAAAAATCAGTTTGCTCAAATGCGAACAAGGAACAGCGAGGCGGAAGCCGAAAAGGACAGATAGCTTGAGTTTGGAAGGATAATCTGGAAGGAGGAGGAGGATTTCACTCGAGAACACCCTTCAGCCAGTCTTTCAAGCGTGCGCGAGTGAAAATTGTAGGATGACGACGGAAAGTCGAAAATTGGATACAGAAGCAAAACCAGAGGAAAAAGCATTGCAGCTCGCGAGTAGGTGGAGTGGTGGTTGGCTTATTACGGTCTTATTCTTCGAAATTGATCGAATAACTAACCACAAAATCCCATGGGTTCGTGGGTACGCGTTAAACTAACCAGTATTGTATTATATTTAGCAAAAAGGAGGGGTGCTACCAAGACAAAAGGAAGCGACAGGGAAGAGGTGTGAAATGGAGAAGTACGAAAGAGGAAGCGACAGCGACACTATTTTCCACTCATGTGCTACAATAGGACAAAGGACCAACTACAATATCGTCTCGCTGTAGAAAATCGCAGCGAAAACAAGTTTATGAGCTCAAAATGAAGAGAAAATCGAAGAATCGATTCACGAGGAAATAAAAAATGAGATTCCGAGAAGAGAGTTGCATCGGACAAGTCAATAGGAGGACATTATCTTGATGAGTTGAGGAGATGAATGAGGGAAGGCGAGAATGCTCTCCTTGCCTGTCTTCTAGAGGGGCTTCCTTTTCGTTCCACTGACTTGTTCTGTCAGGAGCACACTGGATGTCTGTGCCACTGGGATTACTTTAAGTTTTGAACCATCACTCTGATCTCGAAAGCCGGAAAGTTCATGTGAATCGGCAGGATCATTCATTCCACACTACCACAGCCTACGTAGTAGAGTTCGAACTACGAGTCTCTTCATTTCGCACACTATCTCGCCACTCGGACCGGTGAGAAAGCTCTTGGAATTAGGTTTCGTCGATCGTGCTAGGGAAATGGGGTGAGATCTATCATGAGAATATCAGTAATGGTGAAATGCATACGCACGAGGTCGGCGTGGTCAGAGTATATTGGGAAGTCAACATGTTCTCATTATATCGTAGAAGGGATTTCTTCCTCTGACTCAGCACCGTATCCTCATCGAGGCTGCAATAGCACGTGCTTATCTAAGACCGGATCATCATTCTAAGCGGAGATCAGAAGCCCAGATGAGGAAGGCGTCACTATGGAACGGTTATTGTTCCGATATCGAACAGAGCACGAGAAATTACCGCCGTCTCCTCATTTTACACACTCTCTCGCCCGCTCGGTCGGCGAGAGAGAGAGTGTGAAAAAGGTATCAATTCTCGAGCTCTAGTTTGTTCCGCTATCGAATACAGAAAACACGGTATATTAGATCGTTGCTGAAGTCACTCAAGCTTCTACTGTACAGAATTGTTCAACAGATCTAAGAGTAACTGCAGGGGAGTCGACGTAAAATGGCCTGAATCTCAATGTCAGAAGCAATAACCGAAGCAGTCGTTTAGACAGGGGTAGTAAGTATGGCAATTGAGCGCGTAGTCAGCCCATTACGCGTTATGGTGCCTATCGTGGAGCAGTGGAACGACTCGCTGTCAAGAGTGATGATGTGGGTTCCGGAATCAGAAATGGCAGGAAATACAGAACGCGCACGCCAAAACTGTCAGCTGCAGTAGGCATTCCGGTAAGAATACAACCATATTCAGAATACAGTCACAGTAGGAGTGTCTCTGAAATAAGCGTAGGCTTTCAAGTCAAGCCGTGCACTATTAAAACGAGGTGAATACTGTCGAATGCGCTATCATTCTGCACGTACCGAATGGAAGCCGCATGTTATGACAATAAAAGAGCGCATCTTGAAAAAAGTGATGTGGCTAGGGAACCGCCTAAGAACGGAGTCCCTCTTGTGTCAGACGCATTCTGCTGCGTTTCGAGAATGGACACCCGGGCTTACTTGAGATTAGAAGAAAGACGAATAACTTTCTAACTTCGCACGATCATAAGGTAGGTATTTCCCACTCATTCTCGATCAGTAAAGTATCTCCCACCCCTAACACTGACTAACCGGGCCAGTTAGCGCCCGATTGAGGCAGGTAAGGTCGCGGGCAACTGAAATGCACACTGATTACATCTCCCGAAAGTCGCCGTATCTTTTTATGCGCAGAGTCGCCGCCGAAACTGATTAGCGAAGCAGAGGTGAAATGTTGCGATATCCAGGGATATTTTGAGTTTCATGAACAATTTAACGGGCATTGGAAATTCAGTAGCGAGCCACCCCCAGTGGGAGCTTCAGAGGGGGAAACGTGGGATTGCACCCAAAACATCTCCCACAGTCTGGTGCCACTTTCACGCCACTTTGATGTCGCGCCGGCTTCCCTACTAATTCTAATTCAACGATGGCACGCAAACTCGCAATTCTGTGCATGATCTATGTGAGAAATGGGCGAGTGCTGCAAGGGAAGGTCTTTCGTGTCAAGTTAGAGTTGTGCATACTCTGGTGTCGATTAACACTTGTCGTCGCTAATGGCGCACGATAGCCAATTTATGGGACTATTCAGCGCGCGCCGGCTTTCCAGGGAAAGGGTTGAGCGGGAGGAAGGCGAGGGAGGTTTGGCTCGTTGCTTCCTGCTTTGCGTGATCATGACAGCATATCGCGGAATGATGACAACGGAAATCAGGAGAGCTCTGAGATTCAGACTTGGGATGCCAAGAAGACACAGTCTGATGACTGGATCATTCAATGAGTGCATGCAAGCACTTCTCAGAAGATCGGGCTTATCAATGGCAGTCAATTAGACCGCAAGAAAGGGCAATTCTACAGGGGCGTGATAGCGAATTCCAACGAAAATGGAAGCAGGAAATATAAGAAAGTAAGTGTGATTACGATCGGGGAGTAATGACATCACAAGAGTACTGTCTAGTCTACTTCCATTTCAGTGCAAGAGTGAACAGTGAGTGGAAATACGAGAAGCACTGGAACAACAGACGGTAAGAAGATCTTTGAGAAATTTCTCTTGAGAAAGAGAGGAGGGAAAGGTTAGACAAGGATTCTCTATTGCCCCACACCTGAAATTCGTTTCTAGCCTGGGCAGAAGCCGTTTCGAAGTGTAGACCGCTGCCCGGAAATTATCAGGAAATAACAATCGGTATATTTCGACGAGAATTCTCGGAAATCCGTGCGTTTCGACCGATCGCAGCGAAGCCGATTTTCAAATTCCCTAAACACACACGTGAAATTGAACAGAGATTGGCCCGTTTGTTTCCCTTTCGCCCTTCTCAGAACGAGGATGCGAAATACGATAGTAATGTTGATGGGATGAGGAAAGGGCCAAAGTTCTGGGAATCACTAAGGGCGAAGATTTCGTCTCACCATTTCACAACTCTCGCACTCACTGTACCAATAGGGCACGTGAAATGAAGATGGATTCCTCATGCTGACAGATCACATCAAATCAGGATAGGCAGACCTCCAAGCTCGAAGGATGATGAGGAGGTAACCAAGTGAGCCAAAGGTAGGAAAGGAGGCGGTATCTGAGGACTGATTTATTCACGAGCTTCCCCTCTTGTCCTCTCGAGTGTCACTAGTCAAGCAGAGAAGACGAGAGAGCAAGGCGAATGTAGAGAGTGCGGAGCACCGTCTCTTCAGGCGAATAACAACAGATAGAATGGCAGAGTATATGAGGAGAGAAGGGGGAAAGGGCATGGGAGGTTCCGGGGGTGGGAATGGCAAGAATATGTGGGAAATTACTAGACCCATCGTGAAAATGTGTGCTCCATTCAAAACTCAGATGATTCGGTTCGAAAATAGCGATTGCGAGCCAAAGATCAGTGCGATTCGAAAAATTGATAAGAATCTTCGACAAGCTATCCCCGAGATAGAAAGTGCATGATCTAGCGATCAAGAAATTAATGACAGGAGTATATCTTCGGTTGCTGTCAAGATAATCGTGCAACAATTTGGGCTCCAAAATGGCGGTGGGCGGCTTTACTGGAGCTTTTTGCCTCTTACAACCGGCTTACGACTTACTCATTCTAAATGCAGCTTGAGTCCTAGGGAAGGGTCTTTTGCTCTAGTTTGAACTTCCCCTTTCGCCCCTCTTCGAAAACACCTAACCGCACGACAGAAGAGCAGCGATTGCAGAGGGCACTTCAGAGAGAGTTCAAAGAGGATGGAAATCTATCTTACACTTAGAGAATAGAAAAGAGTGCTCCAGAGATAGAAAGTGCCGCTTTTAGCTATCAGAAGTCACAGTGAGCTCGTAAAGATAAATCGTCTATTTTCCTCTATTCTTTCCATCTACCGTACCCCAGCAAACGACAAATTGAATCTGATACAAGGATAAGCGCTAGCATTCACGTAGAGTATCGCATTTTCTGGGGGAAACTTGATTCTCTCACCTTACACTCATTCGGAATGAGTACGCGAAAAAAGTGCTGGTCGTGCGCTCTGAGCGGGCAGAGAGGGCGAGAGATCAATGGATATCGAGAGACGCAAAGTATTTCCAATAAGGTAGTTTCTCAGTAATTCGGCGCCCGCCTCTGCACTGCGGATCCGATGACTACCGTAGTCGAGAGATGGATTATTAGAGCAGCATCAATTTACTCGATCTGTCGCTCTTTCGCATATTAGAAAGCGCCAGAGTGAATGGAAAATGAAGAAAGTTTGTGTGCGCATGAGCATTTTTTGTGAGTGCAATTAGACAAGTGCGTGGATGGGATTTAATGAGCTTCTCACGCTCGTGAAATTATGAAACTTCCTCGATCGCAATTCGTTCAAATTCGTAGCGTAATTCGAATGAATGACGAGATGTGAGGAGGTTTTGGTACAAAAAGACAGATCGTGTAAATCTCAGATGAAGAACGGTGTATGCTGATCTTCCCGTGAGAAATCGTCTCTGTTAGAGCCCCACTTTTTCGAGTGTCCGCTTGTAAGTTTGAGTAGCATCTTCATCTGACTAGCGGTAATCGTCTCCCCATTTTCGCACGTTTTTGCCACCCTGACCGTTGAGATAACACGTCGAATGAAGAGATGAAGAGAGATCCGTTCCACGAACTCTAACAGACACGAAAGGGAACGGCACGGATCAAAGTAGATCGAGCGAGGAAACAACGGGTAGTACGGTACCGTGGGACCACGAGTGATGCCAACCACTAGATACTTCTCGAAAACTCAGGGGTTTCCCTGGTTCCGAATCGTATTCGAAATGGTGCAAAAAACACAATTCCGCGCGGGTTTTCTTTGTGTCGCAAAGTCGTTTCGGATCCCTTCCAGATACGAGATTAATTCGAGACAAGGAAGAAGTGACTGCCAAAAATGGTAAACGAAGATCACTGTGACCAAGGTCTTGCTACGTTGAACCAATGCAAATAGGTGTGTTTTATCGCACTGCTGTAATTACAGGCCTTCCCCTTTCTTCTTTCGAAGTTAGATAGAACAAAGGAGCGCGTGAAATTTGGAGAGACGTCGCGTTAAACTTGCTTTTCTTTAGAGAAACGAGTGACCGGACAGCGACCAGAACCTTGTTAGCACATTCCAACGGAGAAAAGAACAATGACACGTATGGTATCGCAGATCAATGACGGTTCCTTTGTTAGATAACAGCCAGTGCTAAACAGCACGAATTTGTGTGATGGAGTCGGGTGGGAGGAAGACACTCATGCCCCATTATAACTTGTCAGGTAAAATGATAGAACATTCAAACGGAAGAGGTTAAAAAGTTATCCGTGCGCGCGGGAAAATAATGAGAAACAGCAGGGACTGGGAAATGAGCGATGGGAGAGCTTCGAAACATGTCTGACCTATCATAAGGCCATGGAAAATCAGAGTGGAAGGAATGTTGAAAGCATCATTCATTATGAGGAAGAAATACATCGACCAACTCCACGCCGGTGCAATTTGTTGGTCTTTTGAATCCTTCGCCTACTTTTCGATTTGTACTTCCCTACGACTAACTTACAATTGTCTAGCAAATTAGTCTCTTGCTCATGCTCAGTATCTACATGGCACTTTGTCTACGAATTGTAGTTCTATAAACATCTCATTGAAGACGTGTAATCGTCGCCGATTAAAGAACGCTAAACAGGTAATAGCAGAGACATGATCGATTCCGAATATTAGTCAAGTGGTGAAACATTCAGATTGACTCAACAGCTGCAAACACGAACACGCTTCATAAATTATTGACGATTCTCAGTGGTTTTTGCAGCCGTCCCCTCCCCTCCTCCCTTCATTTCGAATTTATAATGAGACCTCGCTAAGGAGTTCCCAATGGAAGGGATTCATCTCAATAAAGGCGCGAGGGTGTAGGGATGAAATGAATGTCTAATAGAGAGTGCGGGATTATTCACACAGTGAATGACGATCGAAGTCAAACCATTCTCATTATTGGATTCCGCCCCAACACCGCAACAATTGCTGCTGCAGAAAACACAACGGGAAAGGAAACATGGGAGAGAAGTGAGTGAGTTAGCAAAAGTTATTGCATTACGAGCGGGGCGATAGATAGCCGGCCACGCTACAAACGGATATGGAGAAATAGGAAAATATCGGAGAAAAACTACAAAGTACGGCGAATAACAACAATTTGTAGCCGGTAACGCGAAGCAAAAACACATGGTAGAATGGAAGTCTGGTGGATTGCGAATTGGAGCAAAGAAGCCACAGTGCAATTAGGCAAGAAGTCGTGCAAAACGCCAAAGGTGCAAAAGGAGGAAGAGAATGGGGCTGGGAAACTTCAGTCAAAGTCGGCGGCGTTCACTCAATTCAATTGAATTCGAAGGGCGAAGGGATGGAAATTCTCAACGTGAAGTTCGCGAAAAAATGCTGTGATTGAGGGCACCTGTCGATGTTTCTCTCACTTCTCAATGCTCTCTCGTACCTCTGACTATCGAGAGATAAGGCGGAAAGAAGAGACAAGAGCATCAAACGTCAATCGTTTCCAGCAGAAGCAGCATACAGTTCCGCATTGTAGTCGGCATGCGCTAATCCAATTCGCTGTGCAGCAGCAAGGCAAAATAACCGACAGACGCTCGGGGAAAATACGTGAAAATAAAAGGGTTGTATTAGGGCTTGTCCTATGTGGATAGACGATTGATGGCTGCGCATGGTCTGAAGAGGGGAGGGGATGTTATTACTGACGGACTATCTGACCGATCGTTGGCCAATTTCATGGGAAAATCCGAACGAAGTAGGAAAATAAGCGCTCGAGATAAGCAGAAATTGACACTGGGGTTCGCTAAGAGGAGGAGAAAGTTATTCTCGGAGCGAGGGAGCATAATAAGCGAATGCAAAGCGAGAGAGAAGGGATTGTCGAGCAAGTAGCAGGTTAGTTACAGACTAGGGATGGGTTCGCAAGAAACGGTCTCTTCATTTCACGTTCTCTCTCAGCGGTCTGAGAGGCGAGAGACCACGCGAAATGTGGAGAGCCATTTCTTGCCAAGCCAACCCTATTACATGCATCGATTAACTGGCGCAGAGTTAGAGTACACGAATCAGAATGCGATGCGACTGTTGGAAACTGGTGAAAACATATCCGAGTCACTTTCAAAGGGCACAGTCAGCCAATGGAAGTGAAATAGGGGGTCATGATTGAACTAATCACACTGTTTGGTGAGGAGAACGATCACAGAATGGATTTCTGCCTGTACTGAATCGAGCTACTCAGTTAGTTTGATAAATTGACAGTGACAGGACGGGGAAGAGATTGAAACGGTCGCATAGTGACAAAAGAATGGAAACGTCATCCGCTCTTTTTGCTGTCGATCTACCTGCGCCTCCCCTCTCTGTCAAGAGATAGGAAAAGAGTTGGTTGTATTGCTTGTCTAAACACAATACGCGTATTGAACTCCCGCTGAGCAAACGGAGAAAGAAGCGTATTAGGAAATCAGCGTATTAGAAATACGGGTAATCGTCTCTTCATTTCGCACACTCTCTCGCAACTCTGATCGGTGAGAGAGCACGAGTAATGAAAGACAGGGACTCGTATCAGCGTATCGGATGGATATTTCGTCTTGTCTCGTAGTAGTATCGATGTACACGCACACGCGCGCACCCGAGACCCCATTTCACCCGTGGGAAATTAGAATGACATGGGAGAAGGTGGATGGGGATCAGCGGGGGATCATCTATATCCTACTTGGCCCTATTAGCCTCGACGCTTCGAAGTCATAATGACGCGTGGGAGCGGTCAATTCGGGTGAAAACACTCATCGAAACAACGATCTCGTCTCTTTGTTTTGCCTTTTCTCTCATCGGTCAGAGAAACGAGAGAGTATGGAGAAATGAGAGAGATAGAGAACTCGTGGGAGTCCACTTGATACAAATGACGACGTACGGCTCTATCATTTCTCGTTATGGTCAATGGCAAAACAACGGGAATTGTTAATAAACACTTGAGCTACCGTTATCTACGCACTTCATTTGTTGCGTATTTGATGTTTCAAGTGAGAAATCAAGTTGAAAAAGATCCTGAACGAAAATAATGAGAGTTTGAACAACGGATACTTTTCTGTATTTGCCCGCTACAATAATCACTCTGTACAGTTTGGTTGGGAGTGACAATGATAATGATAAAATAGCGTTTTCCGTAGGGAATAGAAATTATTATTACTATCATTTTCACCTAATGAGGAAGGAATACTTGGTGAGCAGAGTTGACAACAGCCAGAGAAGATGCGAGTAAAAGAGTTCCATATTGGGAATCCATCTCAATCCGCTTTGCCCTTCCTTCTTGTCAGTTGCACACTCGTACAATTATTTTTCTGCTACACAAGTCCTTACGTGAGATACGATTGGTTCTGAGGGGTTTCTTCTCCTATGCAATTGCACATCGTGGAATGATCAAGTAACGACGTGCGGTGCACTTTCAGAAATGCAAAATAACTAATTGGACCATATTCGGTTACTGATTGAACTGTTGAAAGCAAATTTATGAAAGTATGGTAAAGAGAATGCACTCGTGAAGTGGTAATGTCACAACGTGCAACATTCGTTCAATTCATGAAATCATCGCGACACACATTCACTTCCCTAACGTCATTACGCTAAATTCTCGTAACAAATTTCGAGAAAAGCACTGATTTTTCCGGTCCGAGAGTTGCGAATTCTGGCGGTAATGATAGAAAAAAGGGGAAGTGGGAAAAAGCGACTGCGCAGCGGGAATTAGATGCACCAACTAAGAGGGAAAATAGCCTGCTACTAATCCTGCTCCTCCTGAGAGAGGAATTACTTCTTCTTTCCCTTCACTTCGTTGACCCCTGTGGGAATAGACAGTACAGGCGCCTTCTGATGTCCTTCCTCAACGATGAGTTTGGACTGTAAGAAGGCATCACAAGAGACGGTCTCTCCATTTCGCACACTCTCTCACCGGTTAGAGAGACGAGAGAACACGCGAAATGAAGAGAGTCAGTCAAGCAGCCCCTAACTGTCCGGAAGGTCAGAGCGTCGAAGATGGGCAATAACACGTAAACAGTATGGGCGAAAATATGGAAGTGCAGTGGTAATGCGAGAACGAGTCAGGAAATGAGAGTTATGATGGGATGGAAAAACTTTTTTTTTTCGCACGTAATTTTTCGCACGTTTTCTTTTCGCTAATGAGGGGGTAAGGTGCTAATTTCAAGCAAGTTCGCGCTCGAACTAACTCGACTCATTGTCAGAGGCAACGTGAGATAGGAAAACTCGGAAGCAAATCTGTCGAATAGATTCGAGGGAACGGCCAAAGTGTCCTCTTCTCCCTCCCTAGGCCGATTCTATGTATTCAAATCAATGGTTCTCTTCTATGCTCCTGCCACAACATTCAAAAGACCAGGGGAAACGAGTAGGGTGTGTTTTCCTCGCTCCTTCCATACCCCCCAGTGATCTGTTGAGCCCACCGAATAAATTATCAGAAGGCAAACACTCTGTCGAAACACGCATGGATGCTGTAGGAATACTGAAATGCAATCGATTTGTTCATATTGAATTCTACTGTACACATTGTTTGTACATGAATGAACAATCCCGGTCGAATTATGAAAGAAAGATTTATCTGTGAAAAATTTGGCAGAAAAGGAAGAAAAGCACTCGTAATTGCAGGTCAGACATGATTGTGTAGGTACTAAAATGTGAAATCACTAGCGAAATACTCTGGCGTATATCTATATCTCTGTACAGTAACTATTTACAATTTACAGTAGGGGAAGGGGCGGTGGTCTCGTGAAAGTGGGCTGTTCGACTTTGAATGGATCACATTCTAGAAAGGGGAGGATCGATTCTCCCTTGAGTGTATTCACCATCCTCATATCCAGTGTGTTACCCTTCATAACGACTAATCGAAGCAACGGAAAATCGGAGAGAAGCGCGGCGAGACAAGAGACTTCCACCTGTAAAGAGGGGTACTGTAGTTCGGTACGGTAGGTCGAGAAAATGTTGATTACGGTTAGGGTGAGTAGGCGATTGCTAGCGCGACTTGTTCGAATATTAATTTCATGTGGAATATGTAGATATTATGGATCGAACAAGTCACGATGATCTACTTTCGACAGGCCTGGACCTCCGAATGATTCAGAAACTCTTTGAAAAGCTGCGCCACAGCAGCCACAGGGACTGATTGCAGATCTGTAAGGACTCTACGATGAATCGCCATTTTGAACCGCTTCATGGATCATGGGAACGTCTCTTTGTTCCTTGTCTTCTCTCACGTTTCAGAGAGACAAAAAGACGAATCATTGATATCTACGAACAGCTCTATCGATAAGCAAGTGACCCATTTTCGTAGCTATGCCGTTTGACTGATCTCCGAGCGCAAGCAAATTACAATAGTCTGAGTCTAGGCACAATGCATGATCCGATGACTCACATTCCTGCAGAAGGAAACGTCCAACTTCACTAGATCAATACAGCGAGTTAGCGCCTCGATAACAGCTAGATTGACCGAGGGAAGACCAGAGAGGGAGAGACGACGGAGGGAGTGGAGAAGGCCGAGACTGCAATGATGGGTTATTCATGTGTGTTTTTTTATTTTAGCCAAAGAAAGCAAATAATCCACTAAAATATCACAAAAAAATATTCTCACCTCACGAGTCCATCGCTCGTTAGTTTTGCGCAGTGCTCCAGGTCCACCTACAGTACAGTTCTCATGTGAATAATCAATAATCGATTCTACCGTAATCAACTCTACCGTACCTCAATCAACGCAGGGCATCCTCTACAGATCGCGTTGAGATGCTCATCGCGCAGGTCACGATTTCCGGAGAGGATCAGGGTTCTGAATTATTGATTTTGTAAATCTATCGGAAATGAGAGGCACATTGAGCTATAGAGGACAGACAATCTATTGTGATGGAAGTGAAACGTAAGTCGTTAATTTAACAGCTCACTTCAAAAATTGCAGCTTAGCAATGGCGATGAAATCGGTGATGTTGCGTGAGTTGGAGAGGTCCAAATATCTGAAATAGGCGAAACATAATTTTAATAACCTGCGCGAATCAAATGGTATGTTTCACAGGTTCTTCACATTCAAATAAAGATGGATTAGACCGATATTGCGTTGTTTTTTTTGGTTTCGAACTCAACAATAAAATGTATCTCTTTCTGGGCTGCGTGTAAGATGTCGTGTCTGAGGGATGTTCATCTATATTATCCATCAGCTTTTGAATACAAAATCTTGCCTGATATTGGGTGAGATAGTGACGAGTCCCTCGAGATCTCTACTGCAAATGAAGGAACGCTGCAGGGTGAATGAGTCTAGTCTGTAATTTGGAGTTAGACTTAAGGTTACGGTATATTAGGAAACGAAAATTCATTTTTATCACGTTTTCATAAGCAATAATACTTTGATTTTTTTCAAAGGTAACGAAAAAAGAATAAATACATACTCCCGCTGTTTCACAAACTGCAGATCGGCCAACTTGAGAGAGTTTCCAGCTGACAAATTGAGATGAGTGACGGAATCAGGAAGATGATTGAGAACCCGCTCATCCAAAACGAAATCCGCATACGCAGCTCCACGGCCCTTTAATAATTCTAATATCTTTGCTTTTTTTCAATGACAAAACATAAAAAAAACATTCACTCACGCCCCAAATGTTTAACAAAATGAAAACGTTCAAACTGTTCAAGAACGACGATACATTTTTCAGTACAGACCGTGAAACTCACCGAAATCTCGAATCTCCGCAGACAGGGAAGACTTGAGACAAGAGTTGTCATTGCTTCCTGAAAATATATTTATATAATGTTTTAACATTTATCACGTGTATCACGAGAAAAAGTAGCAATATTTGCCCCCTCCGGAACAACTTGCAAAAAGTTCAACCGATTTCGACCATACTATAATATGAAAACCCACTAGGGACCAGGATTCAAAAAAAATATAGGACATTTGTCCCAAAGCCGGCTTTTAGGGATTTTCCGGCCCGAGCCTGGTTATATCATATCTCAGCTCTCCGATGAGCTAGAGACCTGCGGTTTGGCTCAAAAATGCTGAAAAATATTTCAAAAAACTTTTATATTTCGACCGAAGATGAAGGACAAAAAATAACAATGGCAAAAAAGAAAATACGATTTTTTGAGCTTAAAAAAATGCTGTCCCTATCTAGAATGCGAAACGCTGGGAATTTTATTGCAGAATATGAAAGAGTTAGTCCACCCCTACAATATAAAAAATTAAAAATTTGCAGATTACCCCTCTGCAAAGGGGTCGTCCACCCTCCTCGTAGGGAGGGTAGACAGTCCAATGGGGGACGAGGCTCCCCGAACTCTCCTCCAGGAGGAAGACTGAAGTGGAAAGAGCGAATTGTGAACTTATATACCCCTGAGATAATTGATCAGAAATAAATTGGATGGATGTAAATCGATGTTAGAGTGTTGATTTGAGAGAGTGATGATTTAGTTACGACTGTTCAAAATGAGTGGCAATTGCAAAAAGTGGGTTGTCCGGAGAGGTGCAGAAGCGCCGACTTTTCAAATCCATTCTGGACCATGACCCCGGGTTCATGGTAATGGGCCACTTCTGAGGCATGAACCCCGGGTCATGGTCCGAAAAAATGATGGTGGCGGATTGGAGCCCAATGGTGATAAATATTCAGAATATAGCTCATTGATGTTATTTGAGCGATATTACCCTAGGATTTCAGAACCAACAAGAAAATAGAGCCAGAAAAAGTGAATTACACGTGCGATTCACTACATTCAAACTCAAAAATGAAGGTCGTGTGTATCATAAAGTTCCAATTCTTAATTTTTTATATTGTAGGGGTGGACTAACTCTTTCATAGTCTGCAATAAAATTCTTTTTTTTTCTTTATATTTTAAAATTCTTTAAAATTCTTTCGCATTCTAGATAGGGCCAGAATTTTTTAAGTTCAAAAAAATCGTATTTTCTTTTTTGCCATTGTTATTTTTTGTCCTTCATCTTCGGTCAAAATATAAAAGTTTTTTGAAATATTTTTCCGCATTTTTTTAGCCAAAACACAGGTCTCTAGCTCATCGGAGAGCTGAGATATGATATAGCCGGGCTCGGGACCGGAAAATCCCTAAAAGCCGGCTTTGGGACAAATGTTTTTGAATCCTATATTTTTTTTATTTTTTTTAGGGTTTTCATATTATAGTATGGTCGAAATCGGTTGAACTTTTTGCAATTTGTTCCTGGGCAGCTCCGCTTTCTCGCGATTCGCTTGTTATAAGGAGGAGTAACATGAATATTTTGGTGACTAATCTGTCAACGTCACATTGTAGCAATCCATAACCATATTAGAATTCCGGAACTCCCATGTTTTCACGACATCAATGAACAGAGTTATCGCGAGTTGGCATAGTGCCAGTATTCCCCTGAGTCCAGGCAAAGGCGGGGGGTTTGAACAGCGGATTTGATGGGAAGAGAGTGCGCCTTGATCTACCCCTGTCCCCCCTAGCCTGTTTCCATCGATCGCACTAATCTCTCTCTCAATCGAGGGACGGGAGATGGGAATAGGGACTTTGGCAAGGAGCCAGCAGATAACTACTGTAATTGCAAGTCCCGGGATTTCGTTGCGGGAGTCTCTGACATTCATTCCTGTTACTCCTCCTTTAAATATTCAAAAATTAAAATACCTGTGCCAGTCGTCCCTCCTCCGGTGAGTAGCAGTCCATTTGGCAGATTGTGAGTGACAACTCCTAAAACTCTATTAAATTACTCTATAGATAGTATATATTCATTCATAAATAGACACAATAGGGAAGTATTGAACCGGGGCTTGGTATCCAATGTGTTCAATACGTTTCACGATCGTCACAAAGAGAGGGGCCATTCAAATATTTTAGTGTCGCTTTCTTCGTTCACCGAAAATACAAAAGGATACATGAAAATTAAGTTTAAATAGCATGCCTCGAGGGTGCACGGCAGCAGTGGAAACGCGAGGAGGGCATTGAGTGTAAGTGTCATTCTGAAGCATCAAGTCGCTCGATATTATCGCTCAAAGAACGAACACCAGCTACCGCTCATCGCACATTGAGAACGCAGTATGATACACTTTCGAGAAACAATTTATATTTTTTCCTTCGAGTTCTCCTTTCATGCTTCCAATTCACAAGTAGAAAAAAATAAAATAATGATACCTGTGAATCTCGAGCTTCTTCAGTCGCGTACATCGTTTGCTGATCTCCTCGATGACGCATCTCAAATATTTTAAACGTTCATGAATTCATTGTTGTAGAATATTCGAAACCGGGCTAACAATATTACCTGGTAATCGTCTTCGAAGATGGGAAGTTGTCCATGGTCGACAATCTTCCCTCAGCTCCAGATGCTGGAGGACCGATGCGAAGGGAGCAGAGGACGGGAGAGAAACGCTCTGAGGAGATATTTTGGAGGCTCATCACCGAAAATGGGAATGGAAATGGTAGTGAAGAAGAACAGATGTATGCAAATGGCATCGTTTACTTTCAACCAAGCGATGTTGCAAGCAATTATAAAAAAAAGGCCAACCAATAAGCGATATCATGTGCGTCTGTTCTGATGTTGCTGCGGGGAAATCCTGTTGAATATCCACTTCTTTGCGAAGAGCCCTGCGATGGATCACAATCATCTGATTGTACAAAATCAACTATGTTTCATTGACAATACGAGAACTCTGCAATCGCAAATTCACCATTCTGTCTTTGAAGAATAGCGATAAAAGAAAACAAAAAATCTTCACCACTCCCTCCTTCCCATCCTTCTCATTCCTCTGCTCACTCTCTCCACGGACATCAAATCTCGTTGAGAAACGTGCGAGAGGACGTGGTACCATGCATCCTCCATACTGAAATTGATTACTCACAATTTTTTAATATCTAGATAGACAATTATTTCGACGGTGATATCTGAAATAATTGTCTATCGACTTTTTCATGAAGATTTATCGGGTGAATAATAATAAGAAGAAGAAGAACAGTAAATGCGAACTCGCAAGCGATCATCAAAAACGTCAATGATTGCGCATGCTCACTGTGTATGTGTTGCCTTGCGCTCCATTTCAAGTGCGCACGCTCGAGGGGAAGAGAGAGAGAAAGGGAAAGAAGGAAGGGAAAGTAAGGGAGTAAATGATGGCAGGCAAGGGTCAAGAGCTAATCAGGAACACATCGAGAGCGAAAGGAGGAAAATACTTGGCAGAGGTGAAAGATAGTCTTTGATCGACTAGACCGCATTCCAATTGCAGCATCGAAAAATGCGTACTAACATTAAAATCATAATAATGTGGAGTTACTTAAAAGTAAATGGAAAATATTTTCCAAAAAAAGAACCCTAGCACAGCAAGAAATGTCCTATTCTCTAGAACTGCCAGGGTAATGATCTATACAGCGAAATTGCCTACACAACTCGTTCAAATTAGGGCGTTTTTGCGGGGCGAATATAAAGGTGGAGTAGTTTCTACAGCAGTTCACAGTGATGTACACACGTGTTGATTGAGCGGATTCCCCCTCGGCGAGAAAATGCGAGTGAAAAGAGCGACGTCTCTCCATTCCGCGCACTCGATCGAACTGTCTGATCGGCGAGAGAGCATGCAGGATTGAGAGAGTTCGTGCTTGAAGAAAGGGTTTATTGTGCGTATTTATGAATGCCCAGTCAGCCTATTGTGAGAGAGTATGATTGGTTATCGAAGTTGTTATCAGAGGAAGGGAGTTATGGGAACTGAATGCGCGCTAACAGTCAGAGAATTGAGCATTGTGCGCAAGAATTGGTTCCGGACGAAGCAATCTCAGTTACGTTTTAGAAAAACAGTCGGAAAATTCGAGCGATAAAAAGATCAAAGATCAGATAAATAACGCGTGCCGTCGTTAGAAGTCAGCTGAGCGGTAGAAGAAGAAGAAGATAACTCGAGGAGCGAGATTTACTTCATCTTCCCTCTCTTCTCCTCTCCTCTCTCATCTTTGCACCTGCCATCATTCTCTCTCTCCCCTGACGATGCAATCTCTACTCTCTCATTCACACAAAGTGTAAAGAGGCAGTTGAAATCTGGGAACGACTGGGAATTGGCGTGTGAAATGCATCAGCATTGACGAAGATTCGGTTGAAAACGCGTCGATGCATGCGTTGTTTTGACTGCAAACAAACGTAAGCGTGGACCAAAACAGCGTTCGCACTAAACAAATTTGCAAGTCAAGAGTTATTCGTGGACGTTACAGTGCTGAAATAGAGGAAGAGTCAATATGCTACTGCAGTAGTAGTTCAAATGGAGAGGATAGAAGAGAGGGGGTGAAGAGGAGGGAGGGAGGTAACCGAAACGCTGTGTCAACAGAAGGAGAGAGATGCCGTGACCCTGGGAGGGAACCAGAATCCACGTGGATCCACGAATTGGCTGATCAGAGGGGATCTGGATTTGCCTGACTCGTCTCTTCATTTTGCCTTATCTCTCGTCGGTCAGAGAAATATTTGCCTGCCTGAGGTAGAGTCAGATGATTGTACATCTGTACCTATATTCGAGTCGGGAGAGACAATGAATAGCAGGTAGAGTATAGCTTCAGAGACAATCAATGGAAGAAGTTGTAGAGTAGCGAGAAGATTTCGGAAAGAAAATAAAAGGGAAAAAAAAGCGCCCGGATGCATGACTTCTCCACACAGATGTTGTGACGGAGGATGCTGAGGGTTTTGTCTTCCCTTCCCCTCCCTTCACTCCTCAGGCCCTCTCCATTCCACGTTGTCTCTCGCTTCTCTGACCTGACAAAAGCTCCGAGATGTCTTCCCACTGACATAACTCTGCACGCGCAAAGGGGATCATCAGATAGGAATAGCCCTTCCATTACAGCGGATGATTAGATTTGGCTCGGGCAAAAAGTCTAGCGAGTTTCTCTCGAGTGGCAGTAAGGGATGCTTGTAAACTATTCGCCTCGTTCTCGAATATTCTCCAAAAATGGGATTGCATTCAAAGAATACTACAGTCCAATTCAATTTATTCCCTAGATGTTCTCCAAAGAATAAATTGAATTGCAGTTCTCGGATACTACTGGGAAGTGAATTGGACGAAAGAAAGGCAGTGCGGAAGAACAATGGAGCGGATAGCCAAACTCTGTGCCTCTCGAGTGAAAACAGTAGTGAAAAGAGTCAAGAACTGAGAGGATGCCTTAGGGCAGAAGAGAAGAAGTTGAAGTGGTTGAGTAAGAAAGGAGTACTGCACTCATTTGACCGAATCAAAGGCTCAGGGTCGATCAGAAAAAATCAGTTCGAAAGACAGAAAAAAAAGAAACGTAAAAAAAATCATAAATGCGTTCGTAATAGCTATCGCTGCATAATACTGCAGAGAACAGGTGATAAATGGGGCCATTGAGATGGGGTGAAGAGAGGGCTTTACACCTTGATTTGAGCCCCCTTTCGCCCTTTTAGCCCCCTTGTGCTAGTCATCTGGAAGGAAGAGGATGAAGAAGCATGCTAAAGAGAGCGAAAATGGAACATGAGAGACCATGGGAAAGTGAGAGGGCGCAGAGAATCAGAGAGACGAGAGAGTGTGGGAAAACGAGAGAGCGTCGAAAACAAGAGCCATCGTTATCGACGCCTTTTTGTGCGCGCTTCCGTCTTCATTTCGGAAGGAAGGAAATTGGGGAAGGAAGGGAAGAAATTGGGAGAGAAAGGGGAAGAAAGAAAGAAGAAGTAAAGAGAAAGCACGCATCTTCCAAGAGGATCTCTTCAGTGGACTGACTGTTTCTCTCCCTAGCAAAGGGTCATGAAACAGTAGTAGAATTTGCCCGGCAATACTCTTGACTTGATGAAAAGAAACATTGGAAGAGAAAGGACAAAGTACAGAATGCGCTTATCCTGACTATTGGATTCTCATTTCATGCTAAGAGCTCAAGACGATGGAACGTCAATTCGAGATCTACTCTTGACTTGATGATACCTAATGGAACAGCGAGTGAAATTCGAGAGGCTTTCGAATGGGCAAATAGCGGTCCTTGCAAGGAGAAAGGCGGAATTTGAGACGTCCGGTTGAACTCTATTTAGAACACAGAAGCTTAAATGGTCTGTGAGAAAGAAAGCTTTGTGGTTAGAAATTTATAAATACGTTAGACTGTTTGGAACTATCTCGAGTAGAGATCATCCCGCCGCTGCGGGAATAGTAGTCCGTACGAGAGGGAGGAATGGAGTGAGTCAGTCAGGAAGGAAGCCGTTTGTCTTTTCGTTTCTTCTCGAGAAATGAGAAGAGGAAATGGGCGACGTTTCGGGAGAGGGAGGAGTACAGAGATGGAAAAGGGGTCGAAAGAGCTGATTCAGTCTTCTTGCAAATTCGGATGAAAGGCCGGAGTTTGTGTAAGGAACACCTTAGATGCCTCAGGGGGGTGTGAGATGATGATGGTTATGGCAGTGGGAAAGTGGCCCGAGCGATGACGACATGCAAGATGTAGGGATGTGAAAATATTTTACGGAAATAAAGTTCAAAGTAATTCATTTTTCGAATAACAATTTTCACAAATTACGTGTAAAGTTGTGAATCATCTTCATGAAGTACGATTATCTATTTCCTCAACTTGATTTCCTGTATTTTTTCTGTGCAATCTGTATAAATAATGTGAGTGATTGATCAGAGTGTTATTATCGCAGATCTCCATGTAATGCAATCTTTTCTAAATGGAATATTTGTACTGAATTGGAGTTGCAACTTGATGCCAGTTATGAACTCAAAATTTTTATCAGAAGCGACCTAGATCGCTCAAATATGTATTATGAATTCTCAATAAAATTTATTTTTCTCATTTCTGGTACCGTACCCTCCGCTTGGAGACACTCCCTTTTTACTCCTATCCCTAAACCTGGAAAAGGCGTCATGGCGTCAAGGGAGTCAAAGACGTCAAGGGAGTCATAGGCGATCTTTGTATGACTCACATGATTATGAATGGTTTCACTATTATACCACGTTTTCTTTTCTACGTCTACAAGCCATTACGAGACCGCACCTTCGGAATCAACATAGAGTTGACAACCAGTACTCCCAGATACCATTCTTTCCCTGTCAGAACCTCACGATGGTACTCCCAACTAGAGATGAGAAAGGAAGAGCAAAAGGAAGAGAAACCGCGCGGCGCGGCGAGGAATGAGAGGGAAAGGAAGAGGAAGGAGAGAGATGAACTCTTATGACAGAGTGATTCTTATGGCAGAGTTATGGCAGAGTGAGAGGGGTTGTGGAAGAGTGAAGGGGAGTTTTGGAAGAGTAGATCTCGGATGTTGAGTGTTGTTTTTTCGCAATTTCTCCATAACATCTGCATTGCCACATCAATGGGATAGTCTTGCCTCTAACTGTACTCCCAAAATCCCAAAAACTCCCAAAAAATGAAAGTCTTCAGCCAAAAAAGCCAGATCTGACAACATCAACACCATGTGAGATCCACCTGTAAAGCTGGAATTATATGGAATACAATATCCCACATCACCCTGTTACTACAGTAATCTACGGTTCACAGTACCCTTTAATAATTGGGAGCAGTGCGGATACTTTCAGGAAGTTGGGAGTAGAGATGGGAAAGGAAGAGGGAAGAGTTTCGAATTGATGCAAATCACACCGAGCGCTTATGGCAGAGTGAGAGAGAATGGCCACTCTGCCATAACTCTGCCATAAGAATGAGAGCTCTGCCATAAGAGTGAGAGCGGAATGAAGTGAGAAATGACTCTGTTGAAATGAAGGGATTTCGACAGGAGTTTTTGCTCTCATGTGACCAATAGGTAGACTGGCGTTAATGAGTGATATGTTTGAGCACACAGTGGCAATAAGAGACTAATTTGTTGTATTTTAAAGTATGACCCTTTTTGCGGAAACTGCGGAAGGAGTGGTATAATGCGCCGCCGATCCTTCGACAGGTGCCAAGTTCAACACTTACTGAATGTGAGGCCAACTAAGCCCTCGGGGGACCTGCACCTGGGGTCAGTGAGTTAGTAGTTACCGAGGTTATCCTAGAACATTATTGGACAAAGGGTATAGGGACCACCATCGTGAGAGCCGGAAATTTAAAGCCATAAATTAGTGTGAGATTTGAGCCGGAAGCCGGATTCGGCGAAATTCCGGGAGCCGGGTTTAAGACTAAACAGTGCAAACCTTGTCAATTTTTACTTTATCGATCGATATTTATACTTTAACTTGAAAGGCCGCGAGTTTTGTTGTTATAAGGGCTGAATAGGCCCCATGGACAACCCCTGTGCAAAAAATGAGGCTAGTTTCATGGTCGTCCACGCCCGTTATCGTCGATATTCGGTTTCGCACGCGCCACTCTTGCCATTTATCGATCGATATTTATACTTTAACTTGAAAGGCCGCGAGTTTTGTTGTTATGAGGGCTAAATAGGCCCCATGGACAATCCCTGCGCCAAAAATGCCGCATATCTATAGAGCCCCGCGGTTGCTATCGCTAAAATTCGATGTTGCTTGCACCCAGTTCGGCTTGTTTCGCTTGTTAATTATACTTTAACCTGAAAGGCCACGAGTTCTGTCGTTACATGTGCTGCATACACCCAATGGAGAACGCCGAAATTCTGTAGGCGTCCACGTCCGATACCGTCGAAAATAGGTGTTGCAAGCTCCTACATCAACATGTTTCGATCGATAACTTTCATGCACTGTCTTGCGTTGGCGTGGGCCGCGATAAATCGTTGCTGATAATGAAACACCAACCCATGGGCTTCTCCCTGAGTGATTTTGACGTGAATTAGACGTTTCCCACGGATGGTGCTTGCTGTAACGTCCTAGATGTACTATATTTTCACCACTTTTCAATCGAGGGAGAGATCAGCCAGAATCGAGGGAGAGCACGACACAGTATCGAGGGAAGAATGGCAAAATAAAATTGAACATCTAAAACAGTTATTTTCAAAAATAAAATAATAAAATTTTAGCCGGAACCGGAAAATAGAAAGTCACAGCCAGGACCGTCACCAGAACCGGAGCCGGTAGAAACGTCGCCTTGGCGTGGTGTGACTCTCGTTTTGAAGCGAGAGACTTCCTTTCTTTTGCAAATATCTTTTTTCTTTTTTGATTATTTTTAATTTTTATTTTTGGAAAGTTATTCCACACCCATGGACTAATGATTACGACGCTTCTTGACATCCGAAATACAAATTCGCAATTTTGATGGTGGTCCCTACTCCCAATATCCGAATGTTCAAGCGTCGACTTGAAAACCACCCCATCACCGCTGATCTCGCCAAACTCACCTAATGCAGGAGAGTCCCCCACCCATTTTCCTGCTTTTCAACCTTAAGAATGCCACTTTTCGGTCTCGTTGCGCCTCGGGCGTAGATAAATTATTATTATTATTGTGCTTCTTATTTGGCTATCATTCATAGCCAGTTGTGTGTGAGGAATGCCACAGGGTTTTGAATTGAATGACATGCCTTTTTATTGCCGTCTAGGTTAGCCACTGGGGATAGATTGTAATGGGGAGGCTTCCAATGTTACAGGAGGCGTCTTCCTATCTGGACGGTATAAAAACCCTCAATATTTTCACCAAATCAGATCTTATAATCTTCTAACATTCGATTTTATTGGACTTCAATCCTCTCTTTCTATCTGTCATGATATTTTTACAAAGATACTTCTGATTCACACTCTTTTTAAAATCATTGTTTCTTTTCTTCTTAATCCTTCTGAATGTGAGCTCTTTAAGTATTCGAGGTATCCTGTAAATTTGCAGACATGAACATCTTCTTCGCTTATAAACAGTGCGCGTTATAATTAGCAGCCCCGTTTATTGCATGATTATCCATGCCAGATAACAATGAACAATAGAAAACAATGGATTCGAGTTATATGTTCGCAAAGTGCTTTCCAAAAATAGATAATACAAATTTAGAATCTCTAGCAGGTTTGATTAGGTTTTCAATTAAATGGTAGATATAATCTCCTTTTTTCTTCAATCAAATTTTCTAACGTTAGTGATTCAAATTTCCAGTAATGACTTTTTTTTTAATTCCTTTATTGTCTGATAAGCAATGCCAGTGGGTGCTCACAGTCATAAACAAACGATAGATAGAAACCATAGTTGGGGTAATCCGACCTTTATATAATCAACCAATCCTCTTCTATTCTCATTGACTCACTCCAGTCTTTCCACCCCACACCTTCATAATTCTCTTTACTCTTCTCCTCATTTCTCTGTCGTCTCTCTTCTTTTGTATTGAATATTCTCATCTAATAATCAACTAAATTGCAGCTACTCAAACTCGGACCAAAATCAACTCCTCTGCCATGTCTGGTCAGCACTCTTCTCTTTTCCTGTACTGCAACATGATAAATAATCTGAAAATAAATATTTATATTATCTTCTCCTTTTCAGATCTCAACTCCAAGTTCGGATCAATGGGAATCACCAAGTCTTCATCATCTGGGTACCATACTGGATCCGATAGAAAGGGAACGTCGAATGATGGATCGAAAGGAAGCGAAACTTCTGGAGGACCTCCACAGAGAAAGGCTGATCTCGCCGTGAGTTTATTGAAGCACGCCTCTTCACCCCCCCCCTCCCAGTTTTATCCGCGCCCCCCCCCCTCGCCTGCATGGGCAGAGGGGCGGAGTCAACAAACTATAATCTACAAATAGGGACTGTGTAGCACTCCTGCCTCTATATGTTTGGGGGAGCTAGACAGTTGTAATATACACCGGTACACCGTTAGCACACCGCGCCGCTCGTGTACCGGTGTATATTACTATTCTTCTCTGTGCAAAAAAAATACAGTCTGGGCAAAATTTCCTACCCCGACAATTCTGATTGGGTGGGAAAAAATACTGTAAGTATTGGGGCTCCTAAGCTCCGCCCCTCTGCCCATTTCCTACGCGGACTGCTGGAAGGGCTTGTTGAGGGATTATACACATTTTCAATAAAATAGAAATAAATTCATTCAAAAAAGGAGGCACATTAATTTTCCAACAATATTCTATTGCAGTACAATCATCTGGAATTGGCGCTTCGTCCCGGTCAGTGTAAGGCCGCTCGATCAAAGATCAATGTGACTACCAACTACTTCAGACTCGGAGCTCCGACTACAATGAAGGTACGGTAGTAATCTTTCTGATTGGGTCACGGTAGTAGTTGCAATTATTGATCTTGTTCCTTTACAGTATGTCTCATTCCGACTCGATTTCTTCAATGAAGCAAGAAATCGGCAATGGGAGCCAGTGAAAAAGTTAGTTATTATCAAACAATGAAATACTGTTATTAGATGTATATTTTCAAATTAAAACAATTAAATTTCAGAGAGAAGATGAGCGAATGCTTCAAGAATCTCTTCTCTGACAAGCGAAATCTCTTCCCCAGGCGGTATAGATTTCAAATTACATTTTAAAATTATCTTCGGCAAAAGCGTATTCATCTAAAAAAATGCAGAAAAAAAGCACAGTGTGACTCGCCTTTCAATAACCAAATTCCAGTGATGCGGCTCTTGTGTACAATGGAACTGATATGATCTACTGCCCTCCGGATCACAGAATCTCCCAGACTGTAAGTTATCATCTGAAGTATCCTCTATTAGTCGTATTTATTGATATTCCGGGCTTATCTAGAGTTGCGAACATTTTTCAGGAAGTACAGTTCCAAAACAACAAGGGAGCAACGTTCAAAGGAAGACCAGCCAGGCCATCCTTCACAAGATGCATAATAACTCCACTTGGACTTTCCGAGGTAAGATTTAAAATATTCAATTACTATCTAACTTACAATTTTCATCGAAACGAGCTCTATTGATTTGTTATTGAAGTTGATTTAGCATTTCCTTCTTTCAGATTTCTACAGTGCAAGTGGATGACGAAGCGAATCGCTGTGCACTTATGCAATTTCTCGATTGTATTCTCACTCAGGAACATCGATTCGATCTCACGTTAGTGGCTTTTTTCTTCTTCATATGATGCCGTTTGTGTAAGAATCGAACCTAGTTTGTTATCGGAAAATCAAATATCAATATTAATAAATAATAATAATTTCAGTGGTCACGCAGCTCGTTTCATTCAACACGGTCACAGTCTGTTCAAGATTCCCCATTCAGCTGAGGAGAAGGTTCGTTTTTATAACATGTTTCATTAAAATGTCTCATCGTATCTATTCACAACAAGAACTTGTGTATCGCAGTCTCATCTTTTCCAGAGACTCGACGTTATTCCTATCGGAAAAGGAGAAGAAGTTTGGCTCGGACTTCATGCTGCTGTGAAGTGCGATGGTGAAGAATTGATGCTCAATGCCGATAGTCAGTTTTTTTTTCTATTTTTGTTGTTATATTTCTTAGTACAAATTCTCAAAGATGATATGTAACTGATTTACTTTTCTATAGAAACATTTTCTCTTTCAGCCTCGGGATCAATCTTCAAATCTCGTAATCTGAACCTCATTGAGTTCTATGCCCAGGTAGGATATTCGAATATGTCTTTTGAGTATTATTTTAACTCTCCTCTTTAAAATTGGATAAATTCAGGTTGTACACGGATACAGTCAGAGTTTGGCGGATGTAGACTTTGATAGACTAACCATGGATCCGAGATCATTGGGAGATCTCGAGAATATTCTCAAAGGTAAGATCACTTTATTTCAAATTCAGAATAATATTGAATAGTTTAGCTTCCGATTCGCGAAAGTTGACTGTGAGAAAATTGACTGAACATAAAATCGCTGATTCTTTCAGGAACGAAATTGCTCTTGAAACATCCGAATGGAACTGAGAAGGCTAAGAAGTTTAATGGGTTCACAAGTAATTCAGCTAAATATGAAATGTTCAACTGTGTAAGTATTAATTTTCAACTTACATTTATTTCTAGATGCCAAATAGCACTCAATATAAAAAAAATTCAGAACGGTCGTAAGATTTCTGTAGCCGAATACTTCCTTCACGTGTGCAACATTCGTCTTCGGTGCCCGCATTTCCCGTGTTTGAAGGTGAGTAGAGAAGATTATAGGTTACACACATGTCTATGAATACATTTCACTCACGATCACACGGTAATCAAGTTTACTTTTAGTTCTTCAATAAGGTCACCGGATCGATCACCTCAATTCCCTTCGAATTTTTCTACACTCTCGATGAACCCGCGAGATTCAAGGGAAAACTGACTGATCAGCAATTGGATGTATTCGTAAAGGTTGGTTCATTTGACTTAGAATTGATTGAAAATGTCTTCTATAATTAATTTATTTTACTGTTGTAGTCACTGACCATCAAATTAACCGAATCGAATAGCCAGAACAAACAATATTCTTCAAATTTCAGGCAGTCTGCCAGAACCCAAAGGAAAAGAAGTCGCGTATTCAGAGATTCTGCACTAGAGGAGGAGAATATCTCGGAGAGACTAATGTTATGAAGGTAATGAATACAATAGTATAATTAATATAAAAATGGGTATTTAAATTAATGACATTGGCCGTTGGATTTGCAAAGACGAATGAATAACCAGTTATTATCACAGGAATGGGGAGTTTCACTGGATCGTAAGATGGTTGAGGTCAAAGAATGTCCCGTTCTCCCATTGCCGTATATGGAAATGGTCAGTTTGAATCTTATCGTATGAGAAAGAAGAATAATCACACATTATCAATCCCTCATTCTCTAAAAAATAAATAAATTATTGTCTTTTCAGCAAGCATCGGCTCCTCAAGTTCAAGTGAACGGAGATACAGGTGAATGGAAAATAACTGAGAATATCAATGGGAGAGAAGAACCAATCAAGCCTATCGAAGTAAGATTTACACTTTCACAATTAGAATTACAGTTTGATTGAAACGTGCTAGATTGATCTTTGATCTTTTCAGTTGAATGAAGACAGAGTCCTTCTCTTCATTGTTTTCGTTGAACACAAAGCGATGGGAATACAGGACAGAGATAGATGTTATCTCTTGAGAGATACACTGAGGAACTACGGAATGAATGTAAGTCGGTCATTCTGAAATGAGAACAATCATTGAATAGATATAAAGTTAATGTTTATATTTACAGGTGGATAATGACATCGACAGCATGGGAACAAAAAAACTTACAGAGTAAGTAATCGAAAATTAACAGCGATATACAAAAATCACTACAACCAATAAATTTACAGGAGAAGAGGACGTTCTTACGATACAGATGTACATTTCTTCAATCAGTACTTCGATAAGCTCAAACAGAAGGTTAGATAGCTGCACTTTACTTCTATTCCTAATTACTATTCCCTTATGAATTTAGTGCAATTTTAATCAAAATATTTGCTCCGAATGATCATGTTTTCCATTTATATGAGGTCGCTTGCGAGAGAATCGAGCAAGGGGTGGCACAGCTCAAAAATATCGATTCTCTGAAAATGTGTGATTTGGGGTTCAAGGGTGCTGATGACGATGAGCATACTTATTTTTCATATTATGAATCCTCTCGTTACTTTCAATCTTACATCTTAGAGACAGCAGGTTGAATTTCGATGAAAATTTAGATTTGGAATCCTCTCGTCACGCCGGCTCGATCTATGCCGGTTGCTAAGCCCGCAAACCACTCAGTGAAAAGTACCATTTTCCGACGTTATTTTTGAATTTGATAAAAAATGAAGTTAACAGGTGAAATCAGCGTCAAATTCTACCCCAGGAGCCATGTTCACTTAATTTTGGCGATATCTAGAGTCGAGAAATTCCTCAAAAACCGATTTCGACGTGACGTCGTCTTTAGCCAACGAGTGCATAATATGAAAAATGAGCATGCTCATCGTCATCAGCAGCCTTGAACCCCAAATCACACATTTTCAGAGAATCGATATTTTTGAGCTGGGCCAAACCCCTTCGGATCTGCCCGACTCTTTCGCAAACGGCCTCATATCCTTCCAGGTTGCTCGTAAGACCAGTGAGAGTGGAGGAATCAAGCACACTCCTCTAATCATCTGGGTATTCCCTCGTCGAGACTCGTCCACGTACGGTATGTTCATTATTATTGTTGAATTTTAGATAGTTAAATATAAATAAATTCATTATCATATAATTTATCAATTTTCAGCAGCCATCAAGTATCACTGTGACGTAGCCCATGGAGTTGCATCTCAGTGTGCACTTCGAAAGACTTACGAGGTAGACCCGTTTTTGTTTTGTACTCTAATCTTTAATATTTGAAAGTCTAATCCTTGATATATTTTCAGTTTTATACTCTAATCTGTTATATTTCTAGTCTTATCCTTGACACTCTTCAGAAACTCATGGGTAATCCCAACACCAATACATCAGCGCAGAATCTTCTTCTCAAGATTCTCGCTAAAACTGGTTCAGTTCAATTCCGTCTCTCATCTCACGCTCACAAAAAGTACGGTAACTTCTACCGCCATGGAAATACGGTAGCATCTGATCCACAATTGATTTTTTTCAGTGTGGAGCGTCTTCAGAACCCCGAGGATCCCGTGCTCATCATTGGAATCGATGTATCCCATCCAGGAAAAGAAGAGAGATTTGATGCCATCGTGAGTATAATTTGATTTTTTTATCTATTTAGGGAAGACTTTATGAATATGGTATTGGATACGATGATCATCAATCACAAACTGATTCTATTTACAGAAGGACCATGAACAGAAGACTGGTCAGAATGCACAACAGGCAAACAAGTTCAGAGGCCAACACGAGAAGTTGCCAACGGCTCGTCCCGCAGCGAAAACTCTTTTCTCGGTACGATAAACTACCGTATGAATTGCGTACTCTCAAAATCGCAATTTCCATTCAGGAGTTGAACTTCTACGACTGTCCGAGATCTGTGGTTTCTGTAGTCGGAACGACCGATATCAAGGGAGCCCGGTACGATTGTTACATTAATTAGAATAAAAACAAGTACATTGTGTGAATACGGTGGTGTACAGTAACCTTTTCCTTGCAGTTACGGTGTTTCCTCTCGAGTTCAACGAATCGGTCAGGAAGAAACAGTGAATATGGTCGAACCATTCAAGGAGAGAATCCAAGAGTTCTTCAATGTGAGTTTTTGTTAGATTACAAACAGTCGCGACTGGTGGTACACTGTTATTTACTCGCTTCATTTTCAGAATACTGGAAAGATGCCCGCTCACATTATCGTCTATCGTGATGGAGCATCGGATACTCAAATAAAGAAGATTGCATATGAAGAGTTGGAATCACTCGAAAGAGCCATCGAGAGTGTTAGTTATTCTTCACTTATTCCTCATATTCAAATTGGGCATTGTATTCTGAATCTTAATCTTTGATCTTTTCAGTTCGGAGAAAATGAAGAGAAGAAGCCGACAATCACATACATCATGGCAGCCAAGAGACATCACACACGATTCTTCCGATCAAATCTCGATGATATTCATGGGTCAGTTGATTACTCATCTATGATAATTTAGCCTTATCTTCAATTATCATTAAGTTTAATTCTTATCATTTCAGTACTCCTCATCTCAACTGCCCTCCCGGAACTCTCGTTGAGAGTTCGATTGTTTCTCGTAACAAATGGGACTTCTTCCTTCAATCTCACTACGGAACTCTCGTAAGTATCTTTGAGCCCATCTCATATGTTCTAATCTGAACTTTGATCTTTCCAGGGAACCGCCCTTCCCACTCGATACACAGTGGTTCGTGATGACTGGAAGGTATCACCTGCCTTCATTCAGGTACATTTCAATATTTACTCTTTTTTGCAAGGTGATCTTTGATCTTTCTAATCTTCTCTCTTCAGACAATCGTGTTCGCTCATTGTTTCGGTAATGTCCGTTGTCCTCGTCCTCTTTCCATTCCCGTTCCTCTTCATTATGCTCATCTCGCTGCAAAGAGAAGCAAAGTTCTCTACGATCATTACAAAGAGTGAGTTCAGTATTTTATTATTTAACAGCGAAAACACCTTCTAGAATTATCATTGCGATTTATGCAAAAGTCATGCCCAAATCAGTTCGATAATTTTACATTTCAGTAACGCCTGCGATCTCTACCGTCGATCAAAAGAAGACCTCGTCAGAGAGGTCCGTTTACTTCCAAATAGTATCTAAATCGCTGAAAAAAAATCAATGAACAATTACGTTCCATTGCACTGCTGGTCGTAGAATCAACTGTATTTCCTGAAATTGAAGAATATCATGCAATAATAGTCAATTGCAGGATCTGGAGAAACAGGCGATCACACCTCACAACAACATCATCTCCATGAAAGGAATGCACTACGCATAAGTATCCATCACTCGTTCTTCACATCGTTATTCATTGCCCATATTCTGTTCCTCATACGAGGGTCCCACGTGTTATTTGCCTACATTATTCCGTTGAGAAGATCCCACTAAAATTACGTTCAATAATATAATATTCAATAATTCAATATTCGAATTTCCATTTAGATAATCTACTAGATCAATCCATCGATTAAAAACCAACACTTTTCCGATCAGAATTCAATATAGATAATATCCGATTCCATTACTGAAATAATCAGCTTATCATTAGTTCTTTTGTCTTGATAACTGAATTCTTGTCACTTTTCGCCGACATTTTGAAGATAAATGTATAGTTATCAAAACACTTGATCCTCTTTTCAAACACAACAAGCGTCTACCTCATACGAGATTCCAGAAAAAGTGGATGTTGGAATTAGCATATCCAATGATTTTCACTTGGGTCGTTTTTCGCATTTTGAAATAAAAAAATCAAAGCGGATGACACTTATCGAGAAGCGGTTATATTTTCGTGAATTTTTTCGCCTCTGCGCTCATTGATGCAAAACACTATAAATACGTGTAAATATCCCCTAGTAGAATATCACTACTGGAATTTGCACACAATTTCTCAGACTGAGCGAGATATTAGAATTCGTATCGCAAATAGCCTCGCAATGACCGTGAGTTCAATGATGTAGTATTGGCTGATTATAAGATAATACGAAACTTTCCACGGGAAGGTCGCTACAGTAACTCACGCGGAAAGATCAATACAGTAACTCACGCGGAAAGATCAATACAGTAACCCACGCGGAAGGATCAATACAGTAACCCACGCGGAAAGATCAATACAGTAACCACCTATACGGTCGGATGAGTATTTACAGTAGTCCACGCGAAAAGAGCGATACAGTAACCCACGCGGAAAGATCAATACAGTAACCTATACGGTCGGATGAGTATTTTCAGTAGTCCACGCGAAAAGAGCGATACAGTAACCTAAGCGTCTTCACCACGGATCGATTGGCTCGGTACACATATTTTCGCATACAGACAGTTCGATACAGTACCGCACTCAGTAGTGTTGACAATACGGGATAACGGGGCCCGTAATGACGCGCCTCTCCATTATGGGTCCCGTTATCAAATCGCTAGAGGAGGGGGAGGATTACGGGTCCCGTAATCTCTAAACGGGTCCCGTAATCCTACCCCTCCCTTCGAGGCTGCTAGATCGGACGCGCTCTCTCCATTTCACATGCTCTCTCGCCCGTGACCTGGGGAAGAGCAGATTCCTCATATTCAGATTCATGTTAGATTCATGTTAGATTCATGTTATAGATTCATACAGATTCAGATTCATGTCCCGTAATCTTTCCTGTTTCATAACGGGCCCCATAATCCCGTTACCGTTAAGCCAACCCTAGTACCCACGCGGAAAACCACACGGACACATAACCCACCCGGTAGCTTGCACGGGTAGATGGGTAAATCTACACTCATAAAAATCGGGCAACATGTTTCTTTCTCCCCATTTCGCACACAGATGGATTGATACATTAGCTTACACAACGATACAGTAACCCACGCGGAAAATTAGATACAGAAGCAAACAAGGACAATTGCATCCTTCCCACGAGTCGATTGATGCAGTATGCAACTGCATCCTTCCCACGAGTCGATTGAAGCAGTATGCAACTGCATCCTTCCCACGAGTCGATTGATGCAGTATGCAACTGCATCCTTCCCACGAGTCGATTGAAGCAGTATGCAACTGCATCCTTCCCACGAGTCGATTGAAGCAGTATGCAACTGCATCCTTCCCACGAGTCGATTGAAGCAGTATGCAACTGCATCCTTCCCACGAGTCGATTGAAGCAGTATGCAACTGCATCCTTCCCACGAGTCGATTGATGCAGTACCCCCATTTTTGTGCATGGATGCATTGAGTTACCCACATAGACAGATGAATGCAATAACATACACGGACAAATCGGTACAGAACCCCATTAAACACCAGGGACCGATTGATGCAGCAGCCCCCCCCCCTCCTTTCACGCATGGATGAATTTGATACAGTTACCCACATACAGGTGCTATTTTTCAACTAACACGGTGCAGTAACCCAGTTGTTACAAATCAATACATCATCCCATTTTCACACGAATAACGACCAATCGATAAAGAATCCATTTTAACACGCATAAGTGCCAATCAACACACCATCCCATTTTCAGACCCATAAGCTCCAATCTATGCATTGTCGCATTTTCAGACACACAAGGATCGGTCATTACAATACCATTTTCACACACACACTCCTTTTTTGATCGATACGGTAGCAGGCACCCGCAAGAGCAGATAAATGCAGAAAACCGCGCTGACCACACACTTTTCTACCACATACCGGGTTATATGCATCGTATCCATGTGGGTAACCCATTAACCCACACAGATCGATCGATACAGTAGTCCCGGACCACACGGACAGTCCAATACTGAAACAATACAGTTAGTAGATATAGTACCCAATCCTCGAAACTACAACCCATAACCCACACAAGAACCCATTGATACCCCAGCACTCTCTTCCCTCATAGAAATATGTACCCCGTAATCCACACACTCAGATCCGTAACCTACGCGGATGATTACGAAAATAATAAACGAGAAAAGAGGAAAAGCCACTCGGGGACGGGCAGGGGACTGGGGGGGGGGACTGCAGCCTCCGACAAGGGGGAACGACGATGAAGGAATGGCGCCCACATCGAAAAGGAAGGAGACCTGAAAGGATTTAATATTATCAGTGGGGCGATTACTACTATCATTAGGGTTCTCTTATTGGAAAAATTTTCCTATTGGATATTTTCCTATTCTATATTTTTCTATATTTTCTTATATTTTATATTTTCCTATTCCTATTGGATATTAAATATTTATTGGAGTTCAGCGATTTTCGAAAAATTTCTTCGAGGGCTCATTGTCAGCGGAAAAATATTTTAGACAACGAAGGGGCTGCGCACTCAGATGATCAAGCGGGGATAAAGCTCAGCAGTAGAAGCAGTAAACTGCCAAAAATTGTTACGTCACATTGTGATTGCGCAACCTTACAACACCAAACCATTAAGTTTTAAAAAATGCAAGCAAGCACCTGCACTTGAATATTCGTTTCGGGCATCAATTCGGGCAACTAGACATTTTGCCTTCGTCGGGCATCTCATGTAATTTTCCCCCATATTTGCTAATGTTATTGAAAGGAAACGGACCAAAGAGGGAGCGGTCGTCGAAGGCTCGTGGATCATAGACTTCTCACGGTGTCCTCTCATGACCATAGCCTGCTCCATAAGTTGCTTGGCAACGTCCTTGGTAGAAGAGCCAGACACATCGATCCACGTCTTAGAGAAGAAGGTGAACGATCCCAGCAAGAAGACGATATAGATGAGAGCCTCAGGAGACAGATAGTAGCAGATTCCACCAGTGGGGAAGCTACGGTAGGCTCCCGATGCATCAGACCGTACCGAAAAGCTTCACGAGGGTGTTATCGTCGAACTTCGAGGCAAGCATCTGCAATGGACAAATGATTAGATTAATGCAGGGCCAAATAAAATGAGTGAAAAAATACCAACCTGGGATATGACGTAGAGGATAGAGACGAGGGCAGACTGGAGAATGATGGGAATGTTGGAGGTGTAGAAGAGCTTGATGGGGTAAGGCGAGTACTGGCCACGGTAGCGAGCAGACTTGATGGGGAGATCGACACGGAAGCCCTGTAAACAATTTATTTATTTACATTTAATCATGGGGGAAAATAATAATTTATATAAAACAAATCTCACCTGGAAGTAGATGACGACAGCGAATACGAGGACGGTGGCCATCAGATTCATGAGGTTGGGAAGGTTCTGTCTGTAGAAGGCCTCACGGAGAGCACGCACTTGTAACACGCAGTATAAATTAGTATAAACTTAAACGGAAAGTGTGACCGTTGTGATGATGTCATCTCTTACATGAGGGAAAGGAAGAAAGTGTCTCACCTTGTCTGGTGGCAAGAAGGTGGAAGAGGGCAATGACTGCTCCCTCGAATTCGGTTCCACGACCAGTGTTCATTGTAGCAGGCGAGAAGGCCTTCCACACGATAGTCTCGCAGATGTTCGTAGCGATGAAGAGGGAGATTCCAGAACCGAGACCGTAACCCTTCTGAAATCAATTATCGATTAGTGAGGATAACTAATGATGTGATTAATCAGTTGACAAGCGGTCAGATGCATACCTGGAGGAGTTCGTCGAGAAGGAGCAGATAAGACCGGCTAAGATAAGCTGAACAACGATGAGACGATGAGAAGACAGATTCCGGCTCCGATGTCAGAGGGCTCTCGGTAGAGTCCAAGGGCAACGTACACGATAGCCTGTCCGACGGTGATCACCATTCCGAAGACTGAAAAGAAGCACATTAATTAATTTAAAGTCGAGAAGAACAAAATAGATATAAAAATAATCACTTACGCTTCAGTGCTCCGTTGAAGAGGGCGCGGTCCTTGGGGGGGTGTCCTTGGGGTATTGATGATGGGAATGTTGGAGGTGTAGAAGAGCTTGATGGGGTAAGACGAGTACTGGCCACGGTAGCGAGCACACTTGATAGGGAGAACGACACGGAAGCCCTGGAAATAATAAATTAATTAAATTTAATCATGGGGAAAATAATAATAGATATAAAATAAATTTTAATATCTCACCTGGAAGTAGATAACGACAGCGAAAACGAGGACGTCAGATTCATGCGGTTGGGAAGGTTCTGTCTGTAGAAGGCCTCACGGAGAGCACGCACCTGTAATAAACAGCTTAAGTCTTGTGTAAGTTAGTCTAAATTTAGACGAATAGTGTAACCGATACAATGACGTCATCACTCGAAAGGGAAAGGGAGAAAGTTGCAAACCTTGTCGGATCTGGTGGCAAGAAGGTGGAAGAGGGCAATGACTACTCCCTCGAATTCGGTTCCACGGCCAGTGTTCATTGTAGCAGGCGAGAAGGCCTTCCACACGATAGTCTCGCAGATGTTCGTAGCGATGAAGAGAGAGATTCCAGAACCGAGACTGTAATTCTTCTGAAAGATATTATCGATTAGTGAGGATAACAAATAAAGTAATTAAGGAGTTGGCAGATAGTCATATTCTTACCTGGAGGAGTTCGTCGAGGAGGAGCACGATAAGACCGGCGAAGACGAGTTGGATAACGATGAGAAGGCTGATTCCGGCTCCAATGTCAGAGGGCTCTCCGTAGAGTCCAGAGATTACGTACACGATAGCCTGTCCGACGGTGATCACCATTCCGAAGACTGAAAAGAAGCACATTAATTAATTTAAAGTCGAGAAGAACAAAATATATATCAAAATAATAACTTACGCTTCTGTGCTCCGTTGAAGAGGGCGCGGTCCTTGGGGGAATCTCCGACCTCGATGATCTTGGCTCCAGCCAGAAGCTGCATGATAAGACCAGAGGTGACGAAGGGCAAGATACCGAACTCCATCAGGGTTCCTCTGTTGGAGGCTATGATCACTCGAAGCCAGTAGAACTGATGGGGCGAATCAGTCGACATGAATCCTGCAATTAGCATTTTACATTTATATTCTCAATGGTTTACTTCCAATAAAAAACAGTTATGTAAGGAACCTGACCGAAGAGAGGAATCTGTAAAAGACGAGGAAGATGGAGAGGGTGATGGCAGTCCAGAGCATCTTCTCACGGAACTGAATCTTCCTCTCGGGTTTCGCGACCTCCGGCACGAAATAGCCTGGAATAGATCCATTAATGAAGTCATGATCGAAATCAGCCAGACCTTGGGTTAACCTACTGTCTCCTCAGTCATTCGCGCTTCTACTCTGCCATCGACGAGTCCCGTTCGTCCTTGGAAGTCCTTCCCTGCGATTTATACAAATTAGCATTTGTCACTTATATTTTACTCAAATTTCGCAGCCGCAAAGTACAACGCTCTTTGCCTTCCCTATCCCACCGTAACAGTTACTATGAAAAATACCCTTCTCCCCAAGACGAATTGAATCGCGCGCGAGAAATTCAACAGTAAACGCGGCTTTAGCAATCTCGGATGTGTCGGGACCATCCACCGCGACCAGCGAAGAGGGTGATTTGGTCACAGGTCTCCCACATGGTGGGCACCCGTTGTTTGGCTTGTGGCCTCACTCCTACCGACAAGATGATCCCTGCACCTGCGACAGTGCGTGACTGTCCGCCCCTCGCAACGCGAGGAGTTGATCGCTATCGCCCTATGCGCCTTAGCTAATATTGGATGGGCGCGCCGCAAAAAGAATGCGTTTGAAAATGATTGGAAAATAGACGATAATATGGAGTGAAAAGCCCATCCAACCCGTTAGCGGTTACTTATAAAATGGCGCAAACCCCAGAAGAAGAAGTCAAGCGAAACACTTATCTTGTTAAGACGGCGGGCGGCGAGCGGCCTGAGTGGAGTGGAGCGAGCGAGGCGCGATTCAGACGACGCCATCTACAAGGATCATCGTTGGTAACGCATTCAATAAGAAAACAACGAGAACGAGCAATAGGAAGATGATTACAAATTGAATTATGTTTTGTTTCGAGACGATAATAGGGAAATAGGGCGGCTAAAAGGACAGCAAGAGTAAAACAGCGAACGATGGGCAGAAAACAAAACATAAATTTTGCTCAAGCATTGGCGAAATCACTTTTTGGAAATGCTTGCTGACAAAAAGAGCAGAAAGAAGCGGCAAGAACTGCGTGCGCGGGACACGTATACGTGGGATCAGAGTGATCGAACGATTACGAAGCTTCCGGAAGGCTGGGTGCAGTTCGAGGGAGAGGTAGATCAATGTGAAAGGAGAGGAAGGGAAGGGAGTCGAGTCGCGACTGACTCCGTGACACAAGATGCGCTCAAACTCTAATAAACATACAGTACCTCGCGATCGATCGTGATCCAACCCCCTTCCCTTCTGCTTCTAGCGCATGATCTACCTATCGCGCGGACTGCAACTTTTCTCCCAGGGCATACCTCAGCCATTCCACGCGTCTCCCGCTCGCATCTAGTCGGTCTAGCCGAGTTCCTATTTGTCATCATTTTCGAAAACCTATTTAAATATTTTTAACGACCGAATTGTTATTGCGCTTTAAAAATTGCCTTTGTCTTTTGTTAGCAGTTGCATCAATTCTTGTGCTTCAATTTCATCCTTCTAGCTGTTGAATTATACCTTGCTCAACTCGCTGTGGTCCTTTGCGGGTCTGGTGCATGTGCTTATTAATTTTAATCTTCACCTTTTGTTCGTTCTCGTTCTTTTCTTATTGAACGCGTTACCAATAGTGATCCTTGTAGGTGACATCGTCTGACTCGCCCCCCTCGCTCGCTCCTCTCCACTCAGGCCGCCCGTCGCCCGCCGACTCAACAAGATAAGTGTTTTGCTTGTCTTCTTTCGGGGGTTTGCGCCATTCTGTAAGTAACTGCTAACGGATTGGATGGGCTTTTCACTCCATATTATCGTCTATTTTCCAATCATTTTCAAACGCATTCTTTTTGCGGCGCGCCCATCCAATATTAGCTAAGGCGCATAGGGCGATAGCGATCAACTCCTCGCGTTGCGAGGGGCGGACAGTCACGCACTGTCGCAGGTGCAGGGATCATCTTGTCGGTAGGAGTGAGGCCACAAGCCAAACAACGGGTGCCCACCATGTGGGAGACCTGTGACCAAATCACCCTCTTCGCTGGTCGCGGTGGATGGTCCCGACACATCCGAGATTGCTAAAGCCGCGTTTACTGTTGAATTTCTCGCGCGCGATTCAATTCGTCTTGGGGAGAAGGGTATTTTTCATAGTAACTGTTACGGTGGGATAGGGAAGGCAAAGAGCGTTGTACTTTGCGGCTGCGAAATTTGAGTAAAATATAAGTGACAAATGCTAATTTGTATAAATCGCAGGGAAGGACTTCCAAGGACGAACGGGACTCGTCGATGGCAGAGTAGAAGCGCGAATGACTGAGGAGACAGTAGGTTAACCCAAGGTCTGGCTGATTTCGATCATGACTTCATTAATGGATCTATTCCAGGCTATTTCGTGCCGGAGGTCGCGAAACCCGAGAGGAAGATTCAGTTCCGTGAGAAGATGCTCTGGACTGCCATCACCCTCTCCATCTTCCTCGTCTTTTACAGATTCCTCTCTTCGGTCAGGTTCCTTACATAACTGTTTTTTATTGGAAGTAAACCATTGAGAATATAAATGTAAAATGCTAATTGCAGGATTCATGTCGACTGATTCGCCCCATCAGTTCTACTGGCTTCGAGTGATCATAGCCTCCAACAGAGGAACCCTGATGGAGTTCGGTATCTTGCCCTTCGTCACCTCTGGTCTTATCATGCAGCTTCTGGCTGGAGCCAAGATCATCGAGGTCGGAGATTCCCCCAAGGACCGCGCCCTCTTCAACGGAGCACAGAAGCGTAAGTTATTATTTTGATATATATTTTGTTCTTCTCGACTTTAAATTAATTAATGTGCTTCTTTTCAGTCTTCGGAATGGTGATCACCGTCGGACAGGCTATCGTGTACGTAATCTCTGGACTCTACGGAGAGCCCTCTGACATTGGAGCCGGAATCAGCCTTCTCATCGTTATCCAACTCGTCTACCCCGGGCTTATCGTGCTCCTCCTCGACGAACTCCTCCAGGTATGCATCTGCCCATCTCCCAATTTCATAATTACGTCATTAGTGAACATCACTAATCGATAATATCTTTCAGAAGAATTACAGTCTCGGTTCTGGAATCTCTCTCTTCATCGCTACGAACATCTGCGAGACTATCGTGTGGAAGGCCTTCTCGCCTGCTACAATGAACACTGGCCGTGGAAACGAATTCGAGGGAGTAGTCATTGCCCTCTTCCACCTTCTTGCCACCAGATCCGACAAGGTTTGCAACTTTCTCCCTTTCCCTTTCGAGTGATGACGTCATTGTATCGGTTACACTATTCGTCTAAATTTAGACTAACTTACACAAGACTTAAGCTGTTTATTACAGGTGCGTGCTCTCCGTGAGGCCTTCTACAGACAGAACCTTCCCAACCGCATGAATCTGACGTCCTCGTTTTCGCTGTCGTTATCTACTTCCAGGTGAGATATTAAAATTTATTTTATATCTACTATTATTTTCCCCATGATTAAATTTAATTAATTTATTATTTCCAGGGCTTCCGTGTCGATCTCCCTATCAATTCTGCTCGCTACCGTGGCCAGTACTCTTCTTACCCCATCAAGCTCTTCTACACCTCCAACATTCCCATCATCAATACTCCAAGGACACCCCCAAGGACCGCGCCCTCTTCAACGGAGCACTGAAGCGTAAGTGATTATTTTTATATCTATTTTGTTCTTCTCGACTTTAAATTAATTAATGTGCTTCTTTTCAGTCTTCGGAATGGTGATCACCGTCGGACAGGCTATCGTGTACGTTGCCCTTGGACTCTACCGAGAGCCCTCTGACATCGGAGCCGGAATCTGTCTTCTCATCGTCTCATCGTTGTTCAGCTTATCTTAGCCGGTCTTATCTGCTCCTTCTCGACGAACTCCTCCAGGTATGCATCTGACCGCTTGTCAACTGATTAATCACATCATTAGTTATCCTCACTAATCGATAATTGATTTCAGAAGGGTTACGGTCTCGGTTCTGGAATCTCCCTCTTCATCGCTACGAACATCTGCGAGACTATCGTGTGGAAGGCCTTCTCGCCTGCTACAATGAACACTGGTCGTGGAACCGAATTCGAGGGAGCAGTCATTGCCCTCTTCCACCTTCTTGCCACCAGACAAGGTGAGACACTTTCTTCCTTTCCCTCATGTAAGAGATGACATCATCACAACGGTCACACTTTCCGTTTAAGTTTATACTAATTTATACTGCGTGTTACAGGTGCGTGCTCTCCGTGAGGCCTTCTACAGACAGAACCTTCCCAACCTCATGAATCTGATGGCCACCGTCCTCATATTCGCTGTAGTCATCTACTTCCAGGTGAGATTTGTTTTATATAAATTATTATTTTCCCCCATGATTAAATGTAAATAAATAAATTGTTTACAGGGCTTCCGTGTCGATCTCCCCATCAAGTCTGCTCGCTACCGTGGCCAGTACTCGCCTTACCCCATCAAGCTCTTCTACACCTCCAACATTCCCATCATTCTCCAGTCTGCCCTCGTCTCTATCCTCTACGTCATATCCCAGGTTGGTATTTTTTTCACTCATTTTATTTGGCCGATCACTCATTCAACCTAATCATTTGTCCATTGCAGATGCTTGCCTCGAAGTTCGGAGGTAACAGTTTCCCCGCTGGAGGAATCTGCTACTATCTGTCTCCTCCCGAGACGCTTGGACACGTGCTCGAATACCTTCTTCACTGCATCATCTACATCGTGTTTATGCTCGGATCGTGCGCCTTCTTCTCGAAGATGTGGAGCTCCCTCGTTGGTCAGTTTCCTTTCAAATTCGGTTTATTTTAATATTGGGGTCGTAAATTGAGCCCTCTTTAGGGATTTCCGCACCCACTTTCATTCGTCCCCTCTTTCACTTCCTTTTGCGGGACTGCGTATAATAAATGCTAGTCAAGTTGTCACACACTAGGGTTGCACGCTCGGTTTCGGTAAATCCGAGATCACGGAGACCCTTACCTTCTCCCTCGAGCGCGTGCTCTTGAGAGTGCGCACACCCTCTTCCCAAGGTCGTAAAAACCAGAGGGAAAACCGATATAGTGAACGATAGATTGGAACGGAACGTTATATTCCCTGGTGTGTGACAACTTTTCTAGCTTGTGTAATATATAAGCGACGGGGGTGACCGCGTGCGATGAGTAGGTTCTTGATAGAGGGGTCAAGCGAAATTCCCGATCTCGATGTTGCAACTCTAGTAGATATGAGTGGAGGAACGTAATGGTCTTGGCACGAGCTAAAAATAATTCCCGCTTACATATCAGGCCGTTTGCGAAAGAATCGAACAATTCTGGATGGGACTGGCACAGTCAAAAAAGTTCAATTCTCTCTAACTCCGCACGTTGAGGTTCTCGAGGGTGCTGATGATGATGGACATATTTATTTTGCATGTTGATCCACCGTTGGCTCCAGGCGACGTGTCGTTGAAATCACTTTTTCTCACTTTTCTTTGATCAAAAATTGCTAATTTTAGATGAGCATGGTAGCCTGGGTGAGATTCGGGCGATTTCGAATTACTAAAACAGGCCCCGATGTATCGGAATGTTAGTACGAACTGCGGGGTATTCAATGTTGAGCTTTCTATGCTTCGGAATTTTCATAAAAAACGCGGGAAATTTTTTATGAAACCACAGAGTACATACTCACAAATTATAGTTTTCATCACCATTGCTAGACAATACTCTTGTGCACCGTAGTGTCTTTGACGCTAATAGGCTTTAAATATCGTTAGCGTCGTTCTACGTCCGCTTGAATGTAGGGGTGGGATATAGGGTGGAGAAATTGGCACTCGGGTACTCGAGTCTGTTTACGTCCTCTCTCGGTTGTGCCGGTTTTACGACCCAGCTCGGAATAGACCGAACGACTTGCGGTTTTCACCATTCGAATCAGCGCATCAGTGGCTGTCGCATGCACTTTCATTTGAAAGAAATAGTTAAGTTTGAACAAATTTTCGATATGGGGCGCTAGTGGTTAGAGATAAATGAGAGAGCATGGGAAGGGAGGAGAGCGGCAGAGATGGGAAGCGCTTCCCTTTTCTCCCTCCCTCCGCTCCTTCTCTCTTACTCTATCGCCCCAAATTGAAATTTTGTTCAAACTCAACTATTTCTTTCAAATGAAAGTGCAATCGGCAGACACTGATACGCTGATTCGAATGGTGAAAACCGCAACACATTTGGTCTATCGTCGTAAAACCGGCGCCTCGATATGCCACTTTCGCCATCCTAGTGGGATAGTACTAATGAAATTGCTGAAATTTTGAATTTTTCAAAATATTGCATTCTGCTTCGAAAGTGTTTGAACTCAATATGCTGTGACGTAATATTTCCCCCACTATTACTAAATCTAAATTATTGATTCCATGCCTTCAGATCTCCTTTTCTCGATGTGGTCGACCGTCGCTCCATTCCTTCATCGTCGTTCCCTGTTCTCCCTTTGTCGGAGCCCCTAGAGTCGGAGGCTGCAGCCCCCGCTCCCCCCTACCTCCCTTTCTCATCGGTTTTTTTTGTCCAGTTTGCCTTGTTTCGCGTTTTTTTAATCGTAATCCGCGTAGGTTCTTAGTGTGCGTTCCTTGGGAGGGGAGTGCTGTGGTATCGATAGATCCGTATGTGGGTATATCGGTTTCTGCTTCGATGGAAAGCTGGACTATGTGCCGAAGGGTTACCGTACCGATGGATCCGTGTCGCTTAATGGGCTACTCATTCCATTGCAGATGGAAACTGGGTTGCTGCAAATGTCCGCGAGGACTAATGTACCGATCATTGTGTGTGAAAATGGGATACTGTATCTACCGATCTATGTGTGAAAATGGGATACTGTATCTACCGATCTATGTGTGAAAATGGGATACTGTATCTACCGATCTATGTGTGAAAATGGGATACTGTATCTACCGATCTATGTGTGAAAATGGCATACTGTATCTACCGATCTATGTGTGAAAATGGCATACTGTATCTACCGATCTATGTGTGAAAATGGCATACTGTATCTACCGATCTATGTGTGAAAATGGCATACTGTATCTACCGATCTATGTGTGAAAATGGCATACTGTATCTACCGATCTATGTGTGAAAATGGCATACTGTATCTACCGATCTATGTGTGAAAATGGCATACTGTATCTACCGATCCTTATGTGCGAATTTGGTTAAAAATTGAATTTGGGGCATTCCTCGAAGCTACCGATCAGTGTGTGAAAATGGGATATTTTATCTACCGATCCTAGTGTGTGAATTGGGGTACTGCGCGTGGGTTACTGTATCAACTGTATCCATGTGCGAAAATGGGTGTACTGAATTAATCGATCTGAGGGCAGGTTCTGTATCATTTGTCGTGGTTGGTACGGTATCGATCATACCGAGTGGGATGCTGTATTCATGTTTCTGTGTGCAAAAAAGGGGGTGCTGCATCATTCGATCCGTGGGAGAGTTTGGGGTTGTTGTACCAATGTCCTTGTGGATTACTGTATCGATCTTACCGCGTGAAGTGCTGTATTCATCTGTCCGTGAGGTTTTCCTCGATTTTTCCGTATGCGAAAAGTGGGTTAGTGTGTCGTTCGATCTGTGGAGAATCTGGGCTACATAATTATAAGGGCCGGACTGTATCGCTTTATGCACGTTGGTTTGGAAATTTATCGGTGGGTGTGGGTTATTGTATCGATTTTTTCGTATGTGCTGAGCACGTTGCAAATTTGTGCCTATCTATAATAGGCGGGCTAACGTGTCGATCTGTCCGAGTGGGTAACTATGTTCATCTTACCGTGCTGTGTGAAAATAGAGTACTGTTTTGATCTGCCCGCGTTGGTTACTGTATCCGTCCGCTATGGTTATGTCCGCGTGGGGGGGGGGTTCTTTATCGATGTGATCCGTGTCGATTTCTGCATTGGCATCATCCATCTGCCTGGGATGTTATGAGGATACACCGTGGTGTTACCTCATTGATACTGAATCGTCCACAGCCAGCATATACGAAAGCCACATCTTCATTCTGACAGTAGTAATTTTGAATTTGTATCAACATTCTCTGCTTCTGGGACGCATCGGATACTTCGAGAACTGAATTTATCTGCAAAATATTTTTGGAGAACCGAAACAAATAAGAGATCGATCAGGACGGTAAACAAATTGAATTAAATGTCGTGTGATGTAAGAATCGGTTGAAAACAGAAATCATAGAGTGAAAAAAGATAATGGAAGAATGTTGAAAGGTTGGGACATATCACGCCTGTCACGAGAGAATCGAGCTGAAGATGGGATTGGGGCGAAAATCGTAAAATGAGTTAGCATCAGTTTTGGGCACCTCCAGGGATGTCCTACCATCCCCCAAAGTCACATTGTCCAGAGATCATTTTGGAGCTCCCTACACCGGGTCGGTGTCCTGGATCCCCAACTTTAACAGTTAATATCTCAGTCCTGGTGCATTTTAGAGAAAAATTATCCCTAGACTTACCCCAGCTAATTTCTGATGCTCTATCCATCTGTCTCGGTTAGAAGTCATGAAAGTGCGTCTTAGCGGTGCTACAGTCTAGGAGGCATAACTCAAAAATTTAGGAAAAGGGCTCGCCCAGCTTTCTCTATGTTGTGCACCTCGTTGAGCTCTATCGAATGAGTATCTTACGCAAAATATAGATCCATGGAGCGATATAATTCATCCCTACGAAGTATCTGAGATGATTTGAAAATATTTTTCCACAGAGAATAATAGAAAAACTCGTTTATTCCGCACGAACCACAATGAATGGAGCGGTGTCGAGCGGAATTCGCTGTTGATAAATTCTCTTCTGATTCTTCTCATTCTTTCTCATTCTCTTCTATTCTCTTCATTCTCATTCTCATTCTCATTCTAGCTCGATTCTCTCGTGACAGGCGTGATATTAGCAATACTCGATGATAAATAAATACTAAATGTAAGAGCAAAATGTGGGACAATAATTGTAGACGAAAAAGATGGGGGGGGGGGGGTTCCTATTGCAGAATGTCTAATCTTCCTATGCGTAGTGCATTCCTTTCATGGAAATGATGTTGTTGTGAGGAGTGATCGCCTGCTTCTCCAGATCCTGAAATTGATGCCATTATTATGTGATCATCTTCAATTCCTGGAAAAATGACTCCTCCCATGATAAGAAAAATCGTGGAACGTCACTAAAGTTAGTAGTTTGTTCAACTATTTAGATACTATTCGAATTAAAGTAATCAAACGAGAGAGATAATACCGCGGGGGTCATCGCACGGCTTTTTTCTTTGATATGTCGCATGTCTAGTCGAATTTATCCTAAGTGATACATGATTTTGGCACATCCTGTTCTATCAAAGATCTATTGAGGTCATTTTTATACATTTCACAACATCTCCATTTCCATAAATGGTCCAGCATATCATGATGGATTGTTTTCCCACGTTCATCGTTTCGGTAGTATAAAAAATTACCACTCGTTATCTATTAATTAGAACTACCTGTTTTCATTATTTCGCATAGCCTTAAAGAAGGCGTAAACTCAAAATTTTCGGGGGATATCTAACGTCATAGGTCGATAGTTTCCGTAAACTACATTCCGAATTCAAAAATTATAACTCGTTAACTCAACTTTGAACTGAGTTACACGCGCGCAAAGTTTCTACAGGGCACAGGCAAAATCAAGATGCGCGGTGCAAAGGGAAGGGAGCTAGGTCAAGGCGCAGAGGAGATGGGAAGAGACAGGAGAGGAGCGAAATACTCTCGCGTCTGTCACTCTCACCCTCCTACAGTACTTCCCCCTGATTTCACAGGAAAGTGCTTCCCCGCATTTGGAGTTTACGCCTTCTTTAAGAATCATACAAAGGATGAACTGTTATGACTCATCATCGGAAGGCTTTTATCTCAGATGTGCCATGTTTCTAGTCGGATTTATCTCGATTATCACGTCATCATGACATATCCAACTCTCTCCGAAGATTAATCAAGGGCATTTATTTCTGTTAACATAACATCATAGTGATCGAATACTGATTAACTGCATATCCATCTCCATATTAAATCTCCACGCAAACGTCGAGGCATTGGAGGGCAAACTTTTCTCCACTCGTGGGAACCACTACAAGAGGAGTGTTGTCACAACGTAGAGTAACGTTATGTTTCACATAGAGATAGTCCTGGAAATAAAAGGATATTAACTATGACCACTGTATTGGTGAGCTTACAACTTTGATTGATGCCTATCCCCCTTTAAAGCCGGCGCTTTAGAGCCGCTTTAGAGCTTTAGAGCCGGCGCGATGGCCGAGTGGTGTAAGGCGCCGCTCGCCATTCGAAGGGTACCGAGTTCAATCCCTCGCCGAGGCCAACCAAGCCTTGCTATCCCCCGGGGTCGGCAAATTGGTAGCAACCTCGGTTGCGAAAGGTAAGGCTACCCGAGAAAGCATTGGACAGCCGGGTATGTAGTCCGTCTAACAGCTGGCCTTACCAGTGGGTCCCACCTAGCGTTGTCTTATGACTGTAAAATCGCTTGACGTGGATACACCTTTTACCTTTTACCCCTTTAAAAACGACTAACTTCTTCACTGGCTCCCATTGCCGATTTCTCCGCCGATTGCCGAAGATCAATAATTGCAACTGCTACAGTACCCAATCAGAAAGATTACTACCGTACCTTCATTGTAGTCGGAGCTCCGAGTCTGAAGTAGTTTGTAGTCACATTGATCTTTGATCGAGCGGTCTTACACTGACCGGGACGAAGCGCCAATTCCAGATGATTGTACTGGAATTGAATTCTATGGTTAAAATAATATATTAGAATGTTCCCCCTTTACTTTTGAATGAATTGATGTTTATCAACTTAAAAGGTGTATATTCATTCAATAAACTCACGGCGAGATCAGCCTTTCTCTGTGGAGGTCCTCCGGAAGTTTCGCTTCCTTTCGATCCATCATTTGACGTTCCTCTTCTATCGGATCCAGTGACGTATCCAGACGATGAAGACTTGGAGATTCCCATTGTTGCAGTACAAGAAATAAGAAAAGTGCTTACCAGACATGGCGACGGAGTTGATTTTGATCCGAGTTTGAGTGAGACTGCAATTTAGGCAATTTATAAGATGAGAATTCACAATGAAAATAAAGTGAACGACAGAAAGATGAGGAGATGAGTAATGAGAGAGATGAATGAGATTATGAGAATGGAATGAATCAATGAAAAGGAATGAGGGTTGGTTGATTAGATAAAGGTCGGATGACCCCAACTACGCGGAGGGAGATATCTAGCTCCGTCCCTTCTGTTTTGCTCGAAAAAAAAGCTGACTGAAGTTATAAATTGAGCTTGTCATCATGTGAAACCTATGCGGAAATAACAAGAGCTTCTGTTTGCAGGATGCGATGAGGAAAATGGCTTATTCGGATCAGGAGAACATGCACAATTCGAAAGGTTTAGAAATGTTCCGTGTGCCAAAAAAAAATTAGCGCCCGAAATTCGGGCGAAATAGTAGGTACTGTGAGAAAGAGACAGGTTGGGGAGCAGATACATGATTTAGAGTATTGCGAGAAGAGAGCATTTGAGAAAAGACAACGGAAACTGATCGAGTTGCCAGATAACATCGAAATGAGGGGGTATTTCGCCCACATGTAGATGGAAATGAGGAATATTGGTGGAAGGTGATTGAGGATTAGAGATAATTGAGCGAGAATTATGAATACCCTCTGACATTCCTGAATCTTCTGGACAAAAACGGCAAGAAGATGGATGGTCCATTGAATGAATGACACTCCAAACAATCCACATTATGGCATTTTAAAGCGTAAATAATAGAGGATATCGATACTCTCACCAATATCTAGAGATTAGAAAGTGAAACCTACTGCCACTTGGCTCATTGAATCAGATACATTAAAAAAAGAAAAAAGAAGAGAAAGCCACAACAAGTAAACTTTCCACGAAAATTAACATCATTTACACAACTATTCATATGAGGCCGTTCGCCTAAGAATCGGACAAATCTGAAGGAGTTTGGCACAGCTCAAAAATCTCGATTCTCTGAAACTATGTGAATTGGGGTTATCGATGGTGCTGATGACGATGGGCATAGTCATTTTTCATCTCGACGTCCCTTTGGCTCCAGATGACGTGACGTCGAAAAGTGTTTTTCGAGATTTTCTCAGTTAGAATAACAACTAAAATTAAGCGAGTTTGGCTCTTGGGGTAGAATTCGATGCTGATTACAGCAATGAACTTCATTTTTCATGAATTTCAAAAATAATTGTGTAGAATGTAAGTTCTTGCGGAGCTAATAGTGCGCGGGGAGAGTATCATAGATCGGACCGGAATGATACAAGGATTCCAAATATGTTTTTACATTGTTCATAAAACATGCAAGTAAGGTTTTATGCAAAAGATAGTATACAGGTTTGTAAGTAAATTCAACCATCCTTCCACTTGTTGACTTCCGATCTCTTGATCTACGCGAGTCTCTCTAGAATGACCTCTTCCCTCTCTCTGTGCTCTCTCTATTCCCCATGCTCTCTCGCCTCCCTCGGGAAGGAGAGGCGGATCGATAAAAGTTCGGAAGTCAACAAGTGGAAGGATGGCAGAATTTACTTACAAACCTGTAAACTATCTTTTGCATAAAACCTTACTTGCATGTTTTATGGACAATGTGAAGACATATTTGGAATCCTTGTATCATTCCGGTCCGATCTATGATACTCTCCCTGCGCACTATTAGCTCCGCGAGAACTTCCATTCTACACAATTATTTTTGAAATTCACAAAAAATGAAGTTGACAGCTGTAATCAGCATCGAATTCTACCCCGAGAACCAAACTCGCTTAATTTTAGTTGTTATTCTAACTGAGAAAATCGCGAAAAACTGTTTTCGACGTCACGTCATCTGGAGCCAAAGGGACGTCGAGATGAAAAATGACTATGCCCATTGTCATCAGCACCATCGATAACCCCAATTCACATAGTTTCAGAGAATCGAGATTTTTGAGCTGTGCCAACTATTGTCCGACTCTCTCGCAAACGGCCTCATATGAGACCGTACGCGTAAGAATCGAACAATGCTTGGCACAGCTCAAAATATTAATTCTCTGAAACTTTAGGATTCGGGGTTCTCAAAGGTGCTGATGACGATGGGCACATTCATTTTTCACTTTGAGCCGTCGTTGGCTTCAGACGACGTCACGTTGAAATCAGTTTTTGGTCTTTTTCTGACTTCTTAGAAGGGCCAATTTTAGGTGAACATGTTATCTGGGGTCAAATTGTATGGTGATCACGCCTGTCTAGTTTACTTTTTTCAAAATTTTAAAATAATTATGTAAAATGGAAATTTTCGTAGAGTGGAAAGTGTTCTGCGAGAGTACCCTAGATCGGACCGGAATTCTGCAAGGATTCCAAAAATATTTTTCTCACATTTTTCTTGCGTGCCTGAAAGGTTTTACGTAAAAGATAGTTTACAGTCTTGTAAGTAAGTTTGACGATCATTCCACTTGTTGACTTCCGAACTTTTATCGATCCGTGTCTCCTCCCCGAGGGAGGCGAGAGAGCATTGGGAATAGAGAGAGCACAGAGAGAGGGAAGAGGTCAAAGTAGAGAGACTCGGGTAGATCAAAGTTCGGAAGTCAACAAGTGGAAAGATCGTCAAATTTACTTACAAGATTGTAAACTATCTTTTACGTAAAACCTTTCAGGCACGCAAGAAAAATGTGAGAAAAATATTTTTGGAATCCTTGCAGAATTCCGGTCCGATCTAGGGTACTCTCGCAGAACACTTTCCACTCAACGAAAACTTCCATTTTACATAACTATTTTAGAATTTTGTAAAAAGTAAACTAGACAGGCGTGATCACCATACAATTTGACCCCAGGTAACATGTTCACCTAAAATTGGCCCTTCTAAGAAGTGAGAAAAAGTCCAAAAACTGATTTCGACGTGACGTCGTCTGGAGCCAACGACGGCGCAAAGTGAAAAATGAATATTCCCATCGTCATCAGCACCTTTGAAAACCCCTAATCCCAATGTTTCAGAGAATTGATATTTTTGAGCTGTGCCAAATCCTTCGGGATCTGTCCGACTCTTTCGCGAACGGCCTCATATGTACAGATTCGTCTTGTGTTTTCCTTCCTTGCACAAAACGTAATTCAGCCAAAATGCCTTGCAAAATCTGTGAACTGAACTCAGACAATCTTTGATCTTTTGAGGACGTGTGACGATTCCCACAGGGAGCGATTAGTTATGCACCCATTATTTATTTGTAATCAATTATTTCTCACCCTTTGCAGATCGAACTTGTGGGAACTTTGATCGAGTGTGCGATAGCGAACAACTAATGTTCAGGAAATTTCCCGGTATTTAAAGAAGGAGTGGCACGAATATCTGGCTAGCTGAGTTCTCGATGTCAGACGATGGGGCATGAGCACCCCATAACGCTTTCGAAACTCCCATGTTTTCAATTTTCGTTTAAACCGAGATATACTCGATTGGCTGATTGCCAAGTCACCCTGAAGCGCAGGCAACGAGCTAGAGAGCATGCAAAATGAGGAGAGCGCTCCTCCTCACTTTGCATATCGGCGCGATTCGTGCCTCTCCTTCTTTAAAGGCGTTCGTGCCAACTGTGAGGTGTATTCGTGCAATAACTGACACCTGATCGTCTCATGCAAGGATAATATATCACAATATATTTATTCACTGTTCATCCACACATTAAAGATATCTTTGTTATTCTCATTAGTATCCATTTGTTCCTCATGGATACATGCACAATTATTTATCTTTCTGATCTCATTAGTCTGAAACTATGACTCCTGTTTTTTCTTGTTTTTGAAAGAATGGTTAGAATCATTTCATGGCCTCGCAATATTTATTTTCGTGTACTCATCGTGTACGCAGCTGATGTTTATGATGTCTATTCTCGATTACTTATCATCTATGACCTAGTATTTTTTTTTACCAAAAACTCACTTTCTTTTCAGATGGCAGATGCGGATCCGATCTACTCCTTCATTTACAAAGATCCATTCCACAAGATTATCATCGAAACGACAACGACAATCGCTTTATTCTCTAATTCGCTTCTAATTTTCATCGTCTCTACCACTAAAGCAGACCATATCGGTAAGGAAATATTTCAATACGTTGAAAAATTGAATGAAAGATCAAATTCAATCAGTAATTCGTGAGAAACTGAACAATTCGTCATTTTTTCCTGTTTTCCGTTGTTGTTTGCGTTCCCAAGACTATAGTGTGAAAACAGGTCAAGAAAAACGGAAATTTATGGATGAAGCTTTAGGCGATCTAAATTACATTTATACGTCCGTTCTGCAGGTTCCTATCGCTACCTCCTCGTCTTCTTTTCAATCTGCAATATTACAACCACGTTCGGACATGTTTCCATGGAATGGGTGCGTGGAAATACCAATTTATATCTATATAGATATAGATAAATTGTAAATTAATTCCAGTATTGCCATTTGACATCGACTGGATTCTACTTCTTCCCGAGGCATGTGGGAGGATTCTTCTTCGGAAGTAAGAAGTTGATTTATTAAAATTAAAATAACACTCTTTCCAGCTCCATGGGCGTCGATATTCTGCTGGATGTTCATCGTGACATACTACCAAGTGTTCCTCATTCTCGCATACCATTTCGTCTACCGCTTCAAGACCGTTACTCGGTGAGAACCGCATTCCTAAATAAAAAAATAAATAAAAATAAATAAATAAATGCCCTTCCAGTGGAATTGGTTCGTCCTTCACAGATGGCTGGAAGAGCACGAATTGGGTGGGCGCTGCAATCATCACTTACGTCATTTACATTACGGCATTCGTGTCGGATGTTGCGTTTGGAATGGCTCCCAGTGAACAGACGAGGTGAGCATTATTCAATTTATTATTTCGATATCGCTTTCTCTACATTTGATTCTCCAAAAAATACAATCGGCGATTCATTCCATAATTCTCCAAATATCTTTATTGCCTCAGTTGTCATTACTGTACGTCTTATTCGAACACTAATAATATTTAAATTGTTTCACCGTTATTTCAATGAAATAGCATATCGTTGCAGGAACGACGTCCCTTCAGAGATCCTCGAAATCTACGGAATGGATCTGAAAGATCCCCGCACCGGATTCATCGTTATCGCCATGAAAGTGAGCACGCCAATTGGTTTCCGAAATTCCATTTGATTATTGATGATCAGCATTTCATCAATAATAAAAATAATTGCAGCGTATCAACCACACGACGAATAAGGTGTACTGGAGTGCGGAATCGGTCATATCCATCATCATTTGCATGATTCTTTTCCTAGGAACCGGAGCTGTTGTCGTGTTCTGTATCTCGAAGACCAGCGCCGCTATAAAGTAACAAATTTCAAAATTTTATGATATTTTGAAATTCTCTATTTCAGATCCACAAATACTACAATGGCGCCTGCTACAAGACGCATGCAGCAACAGCTATTCCGCGCTTTACTCATACAGGTTAGAAGAAGTCCTTTACCAAATAAAAAATATTAAAAAATAAATTCAGACGTTCATCCCATGCATCTTCTCGTACTCTCCTCTGTGTATGATTTTACTGTGGGGAGGACTGACTGGTGAATTATTTTTTCGATATCTTGTGCGACTAGAAATTCCTATCCTTCAGGCATAAACCTCGGTGCATTCGGCAACGTTTTCTTCCTGACCACAGCTATTTTCCCTTCAGTCGACGCCTTTCTTGTGCTATTTTTCATAGTTAAATTCCGCGTTGCCGTGATTAAACTGTTCCGATTGCCATTCAGTACGATCGTTGGATCGTCCGTTGAGCATCGAAGCAATACGCTTAGGTGATTTGATTTGTTTTCGTGTTATACGATTGCACAAAATATTTGTCGATGTTGAAATATTTTGAATAGCTCTTTATAGCTCTGATATCATCGAAATAAATACGACAACATAATGGTTATTGGGCGACACCATTCTCTGTTCCTACGGGCCTCAACAGTACTGATTGAGCCGCGGAGTCTGCATTTCCCTGTTCAGACAATTGCTTCTGTTTCCTCCTCTTTTGACAATCGTGTATCAAGCGATATATCCCAACGGCGTAACAGATTGCAAAGAATGAGCCAACAACCGCTATCATCAACTTCCTGCAATGATCTTTAATTCCTTGAACAATGGACTAGCAAACAATTTGTGCGTCTGTTCTTCGACAACGTAGTGATTACAGCATGTCCATTCACAGCAATGTGTCCCCTCGGGGCACAGCCAACCGAATTGAGTGATCCTGGAAGAAATCTTATTTGAATATGCAAATCATTCAGATAAGCTCACTCTAATCCACTTGGTGATAATATTATGAATGGTGCGAATTGGGGCAGATCTATTATGTTTCGAGAGCATCTGAATGCATCGAAACTTCAATGCATACACGTTAGCATTGCTCCAAACCTGTCCATTTTCGGCACTTCGCAATAAGGCACTTTTTTCTTATCGTTAGAGGTTACGTAATTCACGCAATCTGGCACACTTTCTCGGGGAGGAAGTCTAGTGAGCCCCCAGAAAAGCACAGCGGAGTCATTTCCGATGCTGTAAATAAGATTTGCTTTGCTTGCCGAACAATGAGATCCTTACGTCACAGGGGCGCGTGGATCAATAACTGTTAGAGGAATTGACAAATGTTTCGACGGAATGAAAGTTGGATTGGGCTGAAAGAGAGTACAATCTTTGGGCTACAATTTCAACCATGAAGGTGTTGGATGAATGTCTTTCCTTTCGCACTTCCTAGTGTGTTGTGAAACAAACTTAATCGACAACAATTCTTACCTGATCAAACTGCTTTCCAAAGACACTGTTGTATTCTGTAATCGGTTTGAAAACGAAGGGGAACGATTTCTCAGAAAATAATGAACGGTAGATCAACGAACTATCAACTGAAAATAAAAAAAACATTTGGAAAGATCGAATACATTGAGTTTACCGGTGCTTGAGGAAATTTGGAGAGGAAGAAGGAGGATAGAGAAGAGCCATGATGACATTTTCACCAGGCAGTCCATCTGTAAGAAGTTATTTCTTTCCAGAAAGATGAGTTCGCTGAAAACAAGAAATATACTGAACCGAAGGAACTCGTAAAAGCACGAAAATATCAAATTTGGTCTGGGGACTGTGAGTGTGTGGCTTAGCAACGCGATTAGGGATAATACAGGGTAAGGATAGGTAAATGGACAGTCAAATTCGCCCAATAAAATATGTCGCGAGACAGCGTTAAGCTTCATGCACGGGAGTACGAGAGTAAGTAAGATGGCAGGAGAAATAGGAAAGGGAAGGAGAGAGACAGACATACAGAGAGAGAGAGGGAGAGAGAATATGTCCTGTGGTCATCAAGGGGGCAGCTGCCTCATTATCTCCCTTCCCTCTCCTTCTTTCCCTCACTCTCTCTCTCCCCATCTGCTATTCTCCCTCCATGAAGCTTCTACCGATCGCCTTATTAGTTATCTCATAAGATGATTCATAAAAATCTAGTGGAAATTGAATAATGAACATGGCAAATGTCAACCTCAAATATGTCCACTATATTCTTCATATCTCTCATAAAAATAACTTCTGAACAATTAAAAAATTTATTGAATCGGAAGGAAGTTTAATGAGAACAACAAAAAAGGTAATTGCATCATTTGCATTCGAATAACGTATTTGTTGATTTTTTTGTGTTTTATGTATTGATCTAATCAAACTTATAATTGATAATTGTAAGAGCCATTCGCAAGTAGAAATAACTGTTAGTTTAGGGAAATCGCGTGAACTATTTTTAATGAAATATTATTTATCATCAAGACTACCACTCCTCGAGGGTCCAACGTTCGCATCTCAGGTTCTCAGGCATGAAATGGACTTCGCCCTCTCGATAGCCACCTCCGCTCAACCATTTGTCCCATCGGCTATTGAACGACCAAGTGCCATCGTCATTCTTCACTGGAGTGAGCATCTCCCAAGTATCGACCTCGTACGCTGGTCTTCCTTGATCGTAGTCAGAATGCGACACGAAGCATCTTGGTCCGCGGATCGTAACCTGATATGGGTACGGTGGGGTACGGTAGGGTACGGTAGGGTACGGTAGGGTAGGGTAGATACGGGAGCTAAGATCAATCGTGAGGACGTTCACACTGTGTTTAGCGTGAATAGTAGGGTTGACGAAACGGAACGAATTCCGGAAAATCCGAACTTTTAATTCAATTATCGCCTCATTCCGGAACGGATTAAAAATAGAACAATGGCCATTCCGGAACGAGAGTCGACTCGAACAAAGAAAATTCTTTTGTTCGACCCTCGTTCCGGAAAAGTGGAGATAATTGAATTTATTGTTCGGCCGTTCCGAAAGCCGAACGATCAACCCTAGTGAATAGTATTCAACAAAGTACGTGCGAGCTAAACATTGTTCATACCTCTTTCTCGTTGATTTGCTGTATAGTCCATCGTTGATCCTCCTCCACATTCCCCGGGATCACGACTAGCGCGTTGCGTTTGTAAAAAGGTTTCTCTCGAAACGTAAGGTACAGTCCATTGTGTGATTTGAATCTTCTCCTGCCTCCGTTTGCCAAGAGCTCTGCCATGAGCGGTGCTGAAAGTATATGCGATGATAGTAAGAGATAACAGAGTTGATCTTTGACCAAACCCATGATTCCACTCACGGATTGCTGGCGGAGTATGCGGCTCGAGCCGGAAGAGTCCACAATAGCCTTTCTCAGGTAAGAACATGATAAAGTGTCGACCAAACGAGTGATAGATATCGGCAGTAAGCCAATATTCATTCCAGCGGCTATTGAACGACCAGGAACCATCCGTGTTCTTCACAGGAGTAAGCATTTCCCATTCAGTTGCATCAGTCGAGTCTATGGCATATCCCGATCCTCCATGCTCGATATAATTTCCGAGGGATGACTTGATTGCAACCTGATGATGTGGATTAGTGATTAACTGGATAGCGGAGAAAATATGGAAATGTTTCCACTTCACCGGGTCAGAGCCGGAACTTAAAGGAGGCGTATCATGAACTTTTGAAATTCAAATATAGCGACTCTTACAACGATATGCCGAGCCTATCAAGATTCTGGAAATTTTCCAGGGATCTTTTGGCAAATGGCCAAGGAGTAGATAATTTTTTTCGATGGGAAGAACCTGCGGGAACAAACAAAAATCCCTCCCTAGCCAATCAATAGCGGACGAGACAAAGATGACCGGTCATTGATCTACCTTCCCTTCTTCCCCATTGGCGCTGCTGAAAAGATATGAATTCTTTGCTGCTTTTCCCCTGTCCTTCCCTGTTACTTTGAGGACAAATATCTCGGTATAAAATGCGTGTACAACTTCCAAATTTCGGCTTTCTAATATCGTTCTAGACTTCAATCGGATAATGTTACCAACAACGTCAACTAATTTTTCATGATACACCTCTTTTAATCATAAACCTAACAAAATATTTTATCCAATTATCCTTTTCTCAGTTTAATCAATCAGAAAATCTCAATCAATCAATCAGAATCAGAAAAATCAGAAAAATCAGAAAAATTTCATCTCAATCAGTCAATCTCAATCTCAATCTCAATCAGAAAAATGGTGACTTCGCAGTTTCGAAAATGTTAAAAAAAGTTTCGAAAGGGAACAGCGACCAATCATCTTACATCATGGACTCAGTTAACCAGATATTCGAGGGACTCCTCCTACCTCTTTATCGTTGATTTGCTCGATGGTCCAACCTTGCAACAATTCTTGCCGAGGTAGCGCCCAGAAGCCCAAGCGATATCCCAAACCTGTGAATTAGTGATGTCAGAATTTTTTCTTTTTTTTTCTTCTTCGTTCCCATTCTTCTTTGTAACCACTGAACGAACACACCGAGGATACCGCCTTTTAACTTCGGGAGTTCTTCCGTGAGGTACAGTCCTCCGCATGTTTTGATTCTTTGTGGCGCTCCGTTTGCCACTAGCTCTTCCATGAGCGTTGCTGAAAGAGATTAATGAATTGATCTTTGATCTTTGATCTTCGCCGCCCCTCCCCCATTCCACTTACGGGCTCCTGGCGGAGACGTCGCACGTACGATCTGAATAAAGCGGATAATTCATTCGAATAGGAAATACAGTATATCAGGGAAAGCTTGAACGATGGTTAATGCACACTGGGTGAGGCCCTCTGATCTCATAGCCTTATCAGAAAGGACATAGCAAATGACTAACCACAGCAAAAAGAAGAAGGACAAGAAGAGACAACGACCTCATTGCAAGACGAATGAAGGCGAGAATGAGGAAAGAAGGAATGGAGAGGAAAGAAGTAAACAAAAATTGATAAATGAAACATTTGCATTTGAAGTTGTTCTTCCTTGCTTGAATGTGAAATGTCGCCGGGTCGTGTGTTGTGGTTTTGCCCCATTCAATACTTATGACGCTCGCTTTCTTACACGGATGACCGCATGCAATTTCTTATCTTGTGTTTCGCTCATCCTTTATGGGATATCGAATAACACATTTTTGTCGTAACAGTGCATGTGAAAGAAAATTACTTCGCTTCACGGACGAATGCTCATGTTTGGAGTCATTCGTTGACATGGCTGATACATTTTCGTCTTTTTCTAACCACTGACGACAGAGTTCTCTCTTTGATCTCAAAGTGTTCAGCTCATCTAGCATTGATTCACTCTCTCAAGACTGGCAAGAAGGGAGGCGCCATGTGGTGTAATGTGTGAAGAAGAAGAAGAAGAAGAAGAAGCGGAGGGAAAGGGAGAAGGTAGGAAGGACTCTCACTCACTCACTCCTTCTAGTAGCGAGATGAGGTCGTCCCTTCTTCTCACTACTCTCATTGGAGTAGTCACTGCTTCATCCATTCTCCATGTCTATCATCCTTCCAAGTTCGATCAATGTAAGCAACGGCTTAGTTCGATGGATTAGCTTGAACGGGAAGTGATGAGTCATTCATAGATCTAACAATAGATAATCATGAGTTGTACTAATCCTCTTGAGAACGGCTTTGGGGTGATATTTGAACTATCAGAACGATAATTGTCAATTTTGTTGTTGTAAGGGGATGTCACCCAATTCGATTCGTATTTATCTTCTTACAGAATTCTTGCAATCCTCTTGAAAACGGTCTCGGGTTGATCTTTGATCTTTCATATCGAAAATATTGTTAAAAATGTCTCAGCCCCTCGCTGTGGTCCGTGCCGTCCCTCTCACGTCTGTCTCATTTCCTCCACTCACATCGAATGCATCGACAGAGTCGTCGCCATGTATGAACTATTACTCTTTAACTAGTAGGGTTTTGGTATTACCAAAAGGTAAATGGTAAAGGTGTCAGGCATTTTTTCTCGCTAGAGCTCTGCCACCTAAATGTAAGTTAATTCAACGCACCGCCATCTCAAATTATTAGAAAATATTAGAAATTAGCAATCACTCGCGACGGTAACTTTCGGTGTCTACGACACGGATCGTGCAACACTACCATCTGACATAGATAATCGAATTAATCCATTGTCAGGAAGAAGATCACTAACTCCAAGTTTGTCGAATACGGTACCACACAGGAGAAATTCGGCGGAAAGAAAGACAAGGTTGGGAGGGAGACCACCCATGCGAGAGTTTAATGATATCTTTTATCGTTTGTGATTGGAGAAATGGAAGAGAGAGAGGTCAACTAAGCGTGATCAGCCGTAATTAACGTAATGACTAGAACTTGGCGGTACCCGATTGAAGAGGGGGAATTGAAGGGAGTGGGGAAGCATTGATTGGACTTATTACAGATTCTGAGTGGATCAGTGCTCAATGGGCTGGGACACAAAGGTGAGAATATCAACGAAGTCAAGGGGTTCATTTGATTAATTAAGAAGTCTGTTCAATGGACGAAGTGAACAATATCGGCGCTCGTCTTCTCCTTTGGTCCTCTCAAATCCACTCGAAATACGCCGGAATCGACGTTTCCCTTCCGAGTAAGTTATTGCAGACGAGGGGCGTTAAGCGCATCCTGAGAAAGAACCATATTTATCTGATCTGATCTTATCACCCGTTGACACTCTTGTTCAGTCAAGTGAAAGAGGATAGGGCGAAAACATGGAATAATGGTCTCTTCATTCCCCATGCTCTCTAGCCGGTCAGACAGGGCGAGATAGCATTGCGAACGGAGAGGGTCAGGCTAGTACTTCTCTTTTTTAACCTAGCTTTTCGCAGAGTATTCCCGCCCTATATTTCTCATTGTATACCCACATAGCGTTGTCGCATATGTGAAATAGTAGAAAAGTTCCGACAAACGTTCAAAATATATACTAGGATTCCCTCATTCAGGCCATTCCGCCTATTCAGGTTCACGTGCGCGGTGGAATTGCCTGAATAGGCTTGCGAAATGAGAGCGCGCCTGCCAGGCCGATTCCTTTGTTTGCGCCTGTAGGCCAAAACTGTAATATTTCCTTTGAAACCTATCCCATTTTGAATTGAATTCGCATCATTCTCATTCACATTCTCAGTCGAATCGACGAGCGCTCAGTGGCGCACCGCTCAAGATTGAAAGGAATGGGCGGAATAGGCGGCCTAGGCGCGCCTGCGAAATCTCTTTGTTCGAGAGCAGGCGGATTAGGCATTATTCATCCAAGCCATTTAATATCAGGCGCGCCTAGGCGCCCGCCTATTTCGAAACCCTAATATATACCTGATATGGCGGAGGTGGAGCGCAGACGGAATATGGAGGTGGTGAGGGAGGGAGGGAGGAAGGAAGGGATGGAGTAGGGGATGTGCAATGTACGTCCATTACCGATTCCTCTTGTGAGATTACGTTTTTCTTTATGTGTCTGAAAGAAGGAAGGTGAACAGCGGGATAGAATGAATGGGGCTGTGAAAGAAAGAGTGAAAGGACCGATTGATCGGGCATGCGATATCGATTGAATGAGAGGGACAATGTGAGGGAGAATCGATAAAAAGGCGAAAATAGCTGACCTGGCAAGAAAATATAGGAAGATAAAGAAGAAAACGGAGGCAGCTGCTCCATTTAGAAGGGAATCCGAGTGGTACATTCGATGGAATGAGCAGATTAGAGACTGTCTTGAATGAAAGGGAGGGAAGAGGGAGGAGGGGGGGAGGGGAGGAGAAAGAGAGAGAGTGAAATCACTCGATACTACTCAAGAGGGGAGTCACAAAGGAACTAGTTGAGACGATGGCAGCACTAGAACTTGCGGAGGCAAGAGAGACCCTTGTTTATGTTGCGAAATACAGTTCTCATTTGACCCACACCTAGTTCGCAAAAAGCTTACGCATAAACTGCATAAACGGTATCCAAAAAGAGTGACTCTCCGGTGTGCGCTAGTATATTGCACCGAAGCGTGTACGGATCTTTCGCTTGATTCCATCTTGAAAATCTGCTTGATCCCCACTTTGGCCAGGTAATGCAAACGCACTTCAAAAGTTGAGAGAGCCGAGAGTAGGGGAAATGAAAAGGTCGCTTAGAAATTGATTGATTCCAACTTGAGGTAATGGGCCTCGAGAGAGAACTTTTTCTGAGTGGCCAGGAACACTTCGTGAAGGTTACACATTCAAACCTATTTTCTCGCCCTAGTCCGTTCCCTCCTTCTAATTTTTTTTGATATTCCCTCTCACATTCAGGCCACTCCATCCCGTGCCGTCCGGAAACCGCGTGGATCTTCTCCCAGTTCGATGGAGATAACGATGGATTCCTCAATCCGACCGAGCTGACTTCTCTCGAGGGAGGAAAGAGAGAGCGATGCCTCACCCAATTCATCGACCATTGCGGTATGCTATTCTTCTTTCGCTTTTTATCAACTCTTTCAATGTGCTCAAGTCGAACAGTGTTCGGCTAACTCAGAGATTGGTGTATTTTTTTTCTTTTTTTCTAATATCAGAACGAAGAATGAAAACGAGGTCTCTAAATTGATCGTACAATCAGAGTTGCGAAAGAGCACGTTGAATGAATAAATAAGTTCTTCAAATAAAAATGTTCACTTCAGACGACATCACTATCGACGGTCTCATCTCCATTGATGAATGGTGTGATTGTCTCTCCTTCTCTCTCGATCCTCACCATGAGCCTCTCTGCCACAAGAAGAGACACTCTGTGGACCCCCATGCCAAGGGTGAGTTGACTCACAATGAGTAGATATGTATTTATTATATTTATTGAACGCACACATACGAAATAGAATGCGGCAGCGATATGTGTGAAAATAATAATAAAATGAGAAACAACACCATACAAAACTGATCTGGAGGTACTTCGTGTGGTATTTGATGTGGGGATGTCTGTTCCATCCTCCCCAATCCCCTACCTTCAGACGCCTTCCTTCCCCACTGTGACATCGACGGTTTCTTCTCTCCGTCTCAATGCCACAAGGGCGAATGCTGGTGTGTGGACAAGTACGGTAGGGAGATGGATGGATCCCGCGTGCACAAGGCCCTTCCCGACTGCAGACAATACGGTACGGCACACCATCACTATCGTAAACTGACTCTCTAACTCTCTCAATTCCCCATGCTCTCTCGTCGGTCAGAGATGCTAGAGATCATGGGAAAGGGAGAGAGTTAGACAATTCTTTTCATAATCGATTTTTTTTAGCTGTGAAGATCACAGATGCTGAACTGCAGGACCTCAAGACCAAATCTGAGATGTAATTCTTCACTTCGAAACCTATCGCGCTTTCTTGTTATCTTCTATGTAATGATCTTTCACGATATAAGCACGTATTTACAACATGACCATTTATTAAAGGTACAGATTTATAAGTGATAAAAGTATACGTTTTTGAGGTCAATTGTGTAAAAAAAATTGGGAACAAGAGCGTCAGGGTAAGAATGGAATGGATTACGGCAACCAATCCGGTCTAATCTCCACTTTCTTCTTCTTCATTCGAAGGACAATAATTTCCGTGTCTTCCCTTTCGAAACGGCACACTTGCAGTAGTTTTCTTTTCATCGTCCCTTCACGACGAGTCATGAAGCCATCTAAAAATCTTAAAATGCTATCTTAGAAATAGTCTCGTGATTTAATGTCTTTAGGTCAAACGAACTTACAAAATTTTGTTCATGTTCGAATGTAGGGACCACCATCCATTTTTACATTTGTGCGCTCGTGGTATGCTAATTTGTGCAAAGGGGAGAAAAAGGCCGCGGATTCTGATTTCACAGGTGTTTAGTACATAATGTTAACAAACTTTGCTGAGAAAATTAGCAAATTCTATAGTCTCCCGCGCTTGTTATAAACAAAATAATCTCAAAAATGACGTCACAAAATTTAAATAATTTGTTTTAAGCGCTCTAATTTCGTTCAAAGGAGAGGGCCGCGACTTTTGACACTTTCCAGTGATAGACTAATGTTACAAGCATGTCATATCCGAAAATTAGCCAATTCCATAGTCTCCCGCGAAATTTACATAGAGTCAAAGTTTGAGTTTGAGTTTGATCTTTGATCTCATATAAAAAACGCGGGAGACTATAGAATTGGCTAATTTTTGGATATGTTATGTCCATAACCTATGTCTATCGCTGGAAGCTTTCAAAAGTCGCTTTCAAAAGTCCTTTCCTCAAACTTAAGTTAGCAGGTTTCAAAGATTTTTGTCTCTCGTTTTTGAAAATCATGTTTTCATGAAGTCGCGATTTTCTCGTAAACTATTAGCTTTTAGTGGGTGGTCCCTTCACAAAAAATGATTCTATACTCCTGGTTAACAACATGAGCTACTTCATGGGGCATAAATATGTGATTTGCATATCACGTGGTGGTCCCTAGTTCGAATGGTAAAAAATGTTAGTTTCGATTACCTGTCTATATCTTATCAGCCACTTTGAAGATATCAGCAAGAATAGTAGTAGATCTTGAGACTTCTAGGTGTAGCCAGAGTGTAGAGAGAGTTCATGTTGGCACGCTCAAAGGGTAAATTCTAGCCTAGATAATTGACCACTTGAGGGAATGAGATAAACAATACATTGTATTCACTCCCTTTCCCTTGGGGAGGATGATCAAACGTTATCGTTATCCAACGTTATCCAGTATACGTCCTCAGTGAATTACGAATGTCTTATCCAGTGCTTTCGAACCCTCCTCCCTTTCTCTTTATTATGCTTATTTCGAATACATGATCATCTTCCTTTTTCTTCTCCTCTCCTCTTTCATCCACTCAATTGAGTCATGCGTTCCAACCCCATCAACGCCCACTCCAGCACCGATAAGTACGTAGTATTACTCCATTTTAAATGGGTTTGAACAATCGTGTGACACCACACTCCGATACCGAATATATATCACATAGCATTCCATCTATGGTCATTCCATTCATCCTTACACTTAGATTGCCGTATGTTTCTCATTGCAGCCTGCAGTTCCCTCTGTTCACCATCTACCCTCGTTGTGGCTTCACCCATCGATGATCAGCCTTCCACAGTGAAAGGATGCGCAGTGCGAACCTTCGTCTGTATCGCCCCGCCTTTCTTCACTAATGCCGTTATCACGGTATGACCTTTCTTCTTTTTTTTCTTCTTTTATGCCCACCATAGGTTGGACACGTAGTGTAGCTTACTGATAGAAACAAATTATGTTCTCGGATTCACAATGAAGCTTTTCGACTCCTTTTCAGTACAACGGTTCCAACATGATCTTCGATGACGGCACTGGTACTGCGAGGATGGTGGTGATGTGTAATGCAGCTGGAACGGCATGGACATACATGGGCACTCCCGTTACTTCGGCTTCCTGTGCACTCTTTTGATTGTATTGGATGATTAGCCAGGAATATCCGTTATATTCGCTCAAATTTATCCTTAGGGAAAAGACTTACCGTACAATTGTGATAGTTATCGTCTGTGAGTGCACCATACTACATTCGACTACAAACGACAGTTAGAACTCTACACATTTCAATTGAAATCTCGTTGGTCTTCATGTGAAGACAATTTTCTGCAAACGGAGAATATTCTCGTTCGCCCTATTATTTCATCATGTTTGAGTGTCAGCGACAAACGGAACATCTCTATCTAATCTCAGTAGACTTCATTCATTCATTTCGGTCTGGAAAGAAAAGAAGATAGGGGAGGAAGGGCGAGAGATTGGGATCACTCCCATCCATTCTGTTCTCTCATTCCATCCTTCTCTACAATCGTCTCAATGTCCGTCTTATTTCTTCTTCTCTTCCTTCTTCCTCTATCCATCAATGCAGCGGGAACAGTGGAATGCCATCATTCTATTGAAGTGAGTTGATGTACCCTCTGACGCATCGTCATTTATTTCCTTAAGGGTTCGTGTACTGTAGATGCCCTATTCGGATTCTGTTATCACAACAAGAAATCTGGTGAATTCAACTGTGATGATAGTGGATATTGCGCAAGCAAAATTTATGTAAGAGGAAGAGAAAAGTTTTCGGAAAATAATGATAATTTGAGGGAACGAAACAAGCTGGATGCTACAAGGAAGGAAACTCAACCACAAATGATCATTGTTGCTGTAACACAGGAGTAAGTTGTAAAAGATTCAATCCTTTTCTCTCTGATCCCTCCTTCTTTTCCTTTGCAGAATGGATGCTCAATCGGGTTTATAGCAAGGAATGCCAAAGCGAAAGCAACGACCACATGTACTTCCCATATCCAGGTCTCCACCACCCCATTCCATTCCCACTTATCTTTCCTTTAGATTCCCGATGAACATGAAGATGTCAGGTTCAATGATTGTGAAGATCCATTCTGCTACACTTTCATGAGCTCAGTGAGTTAAAATACTTACTTTAGATTGATCTTTGATCTCTGTAGGCTGATCACCTTAGATTGATCTTTGATCTCAGTAGGCTGATCTTTGATCTCTATAGATTTATCATGGAGTGCCCTCCGTATGGAGTGGATGCATGGCTACCACCATTGTCCGATACAATATGTACAAGATGGAAGACAAGCTATACAAGAATAATACGAGATGGGAATCACTCCAGTATATATTTGATATGCCGAGGTTAAGAAAGAACACACAGCAAACAAAAGAGAAATTAAATAAATTAAGATGCGAAGATATCGTTGCTAACGAAGAATATCGAAATGGAACGGGGTCGAGCGAAGTGTCGAAATGTGTCGAATATGAATATTACGTATAGCATCGCTCACAATCCGTTTTCAATTTCAACTATTCTCAGGATGAAGACTATGAAGGGGCCATAAAGAAGAGATTGTGTTGTTGTAAAGGAAAGAGCAATTGCAATGATGAATTTGGATGGAATAGCCCTTCGATTACACTCGATCAAGTAAATTGTCCAATTTATTCTTCCATCTACAGTATTCATTCTCAGGCTATCGCGAATAAAGAGCGTAGAATGGAAAGAAATGTTGCAGTGGATGGATCACTGGAGTCGAATCTCTTCCTTTCTATCCTCACTTTCATCTCTCTTTACATGCTCAAGTGATCTTCATTGTCAGAATACTATTGATATTCCCATTGCTACCGCTTTATCAATTAGATACATATTTGTCACGATTTGATTTTTCAACCCGTAATGAATTTCACATCCACACTTGATCATGGATGTGATTTCTTGACTAACAGACGAGTCGCAATGGCACTAAAAGCACGCGTATATCGAATGTGTATCGAGCCGGTTTTACTCTATGGATGCGAAATTTGGACAACCACAAAGAAAGCAAGAAATCGCTTGGTTGTCGCGCAAAGATCAATCATGCGAAAAATGGCGGGAGTTTCTAGAATGGAAAGGAAGACTAATGAATGGTTGTCTATAAAAGTTCCCATTCAAGATGTTCGGATAAGAGCTATGCACAAAAAATGGCAATGGGCTAAAAGAATTGCAACGCTAAGTGATGAACGATGGTCGGAGAGAATAGTACACTGGACACCATGGGACAAGAAAAGACCGATTGGGAGGCCTCGAACACGATGGCGCGATGAGATAGTCAACCAAGTGGGAATCAACTGGACGCACATAAGCAGAAGATACCCCGATGTATGGAATGCAGGAATCGTTCAACAGGCCCTAGACCTGCAGATTGAATAAAATATTGAATATTGATAATATTGAATGAATTTCATGATTAATCGAGATATCTATCTGCTATGTTCATCCTCCGACATGCATTGGCGCCCAGTGTAACATTGATACAATGCATCGAAGAGAGACCTATTCCTGCTCTCGAGGAGAGAGAAGAAGGAGAGATAAAGAATATTCCATACTCACTGAATCCGATTGCGATACATTAAAAAAAATTCATCAAGCAATATTGAGAACTGCTGGTAACTCGAACTCCGTACTCTGTAGAATTCAATCAATCTTCAACCCTCTCGTTAGTTTGAGCAATAGGTTCTTTCCTGGTCTGAAGAAAAATTGAAAAAGTAGAAAAAAAAGAAATTCGAACTCACATAATATCTTACTGGCAATCTTGCCGACATCAGATACGATTTCCCATCAGTCTTCACACAAATCATACTCATCACTCCATTGTGAATTCCAACTATTGATTCGATGCTTCGAATAACTGTGTCGTGTCGATGCTCGAATCGAAGTGGCCTCGGAAACTCCATCGTTTCGACGTTCACAGTGTGCATTACACTGTTATCCCCGAAGTATATGAAGGGTGAGAAGTCATGAGACCACGACCAAGATGGAGTCAGGTAGTTGAACTGTGAATTTCATAATTCTCAGAGCGGTGGAATTAGCAAACTTCAGAGACGATTATGTTATCGCACAACTTTCGCACTGTTCGCTCATCGATATCCGATCTCTGGACAAGGTAGATGGCTTTCCCCTGAAATCAAATGGAAGTTAGCGAATGATAGAGTTGCAAACCGGTGAATTGAATGGAGTATCATTTTCTCTCGCTCTTCCTCACTAATATCAATGAGAATTCCGTCTTTGACTGGGTCATAGAGTAGTCGATAAAGGTATAATTTATCCTGGTCTATTCTGCTGCATATTCCACTCGAAAGCACTGTCTCGTCCTAGAACCACGCTTATTATATTGGAATTGGTATATGTTGGCGAACTTTGTGTAGATCTCGAACGAAGGAAACAGATATTGTCGATACGGTAATCGCAACTTTGTGGATCTGAGAAAGCCAGTTTAGTTTTCGAATGCAATGTTCAGTGAACCTTCCCCTTCGAAGTGAATACAATCTCATTTCCGTATACTGCGATGACATTAATTTCATCATAAAGCAACTCGGCAATCATTTCCGTTCCACTGGAAAAGAGCGAATTGGATGAACAACAGAAAACACTACCGTTTCACATAGAACTTCGTTGCGCAATCTTCATGTCGACATTGGAGGCGCTCGCAATAGAATAGGTTTCCTGATGTTTGAGGTTCATTTTAGGTTTAGATAGCAACGACAGCGACCGTTTACTTCCCAACGGATCTCTTGAATACTGAACTAACCATGAGCAGTCTGCAGTATGGCAATGACGTCATTGACAAGTTCTTCCTTAGTCACACAATCGAGCACACGCATACACAATCTAAAGTGAAGAAAATAATAGTAATCGAATGTGTACAACAAGGGGTATTACAGAGAAATCGAAAAAAGTGAGATTCAAATAAGCAACATAGAAATGACGAAAAAGGTAATATTAGTGAACGAAAGCATAACAGCGTTGGTTGTTAGTCTTGCCTATCAATGGATGTAAACAATCGGAGTGTGACGACTTTCGCAACGCATCATTGGAAATGGAACCTGACTTTAATATTTCCACCAATTCACAAAATTGATATGTATCATAGGTACTAAGGATGTCTATCCGGATTTTTATCCGTCAAACCGAGTTGATTTTCCTACTCATTCTCACTTCCGCGGAATAATTGAATCGGTCTCTTCTCTATTCGGAAATCCGAGTTGAACTCGGATATCCGTGACACCGGAAATGTTTTGAGCTACGATTGAAACTCAACGCGTTTTGGCTATTGCGATTGAAGAAGAGTGTGACCGATCTCACTCAAATAAAAATCGAAGGAATGAAAATGACGGAGTTCCGAGTTTTGACGGATATCCGCATACGAAATGAGGCAAGGCGACCGATTGACGGAGTAAATGAGAGTGAGGAATGAAAGGGAACGGAACTCCGTAGTCCGAATAGACATCCCTAATAGGTACTGGTGGCGACTCTCTCAACAAGTCGATACGAATATTTTATCTGTCGAACTAACGGCGTTCACCACGATTCAAACTTGCAACCTCCAGTCGCCTTCTTGCAGTACGTTACAGCTGCATTTGCATACTACAAAATAACACCGATTAATTGAATAAAATCGCTACATAATACCTCCATGACTTGCGGTTTGCCCTTGAACTCCGGACAGCTTGATTCGCAGAGGTATGATCGGTCGCCGTTATGATCACTAAACTGTTATCTTTTTTACTTTTTTTGTTTGTAATTCGTTCGACACGCTACTGATAATTACCTAAACAAACAATAAAGAAACAAACATTCTGTGCACGCAACAGTGGGTCGTTTTCGAGCACTTGGTCAGCTTGGGTTCTAGAATCTGTGTACGATTTCCCGTCGGATGGGCGATTCGGAAGCCTCAATTAATATTTACAATCTAATCCCTGACAAGAGGCTATATTTTTTAAGCATTCGTGCAAATTTGCCGTACCAACATAACACTCCAGCGCATCGGACATGGAGAATACAGCGAAGTGAACGAGGATAGAAGTGAGAAGAAAACGCATATTTATTTTTCTTAGATATTTCACACTGTAACAAGAGTTTTTATATGCTCATTTTCTTGCAGAACTAACTCCCACGGTGATGAGATGTCGCGAATAGCAATATGCTTTCGTATTATTCTTTCAGGATGTAAACGTAATCGGAAATCTGGTATTTCTCAGAGTTACAAATCGAATTATTTTCTTCATCTCCCGAATTATTTTGAAGATCATATTTATTTTGCTTCATGTGAGATCGTCCGACCATGTATAACATGTTTTCACACAAAATACCCTGTTTATTTGAGGCACGCATTATCCTCATCAGGTGGAATGCCACATTCATAGTCTCACGTATTCAATCTACCCTTATCTCATCTCAAATTCGGCAACATTTCCGAGTTATAAGTTGAACATTATTTTCGTCCATAATGTCTATCATTCTCATCGCCTACTATATTTTATCGCCCCTCTTGCTCATTATGCCGACCCTTCTGGAGACTTATGTTGCGTTCAAGTGAGTATTTTTTCTAGATACTAGATTTTTTTTTCTAGATTTTTTCAAATAATTTTCAGATTCCGCATCAAGAATTCCAGCTTCTTTTATTACTTCATTGCGCGAAGTATTGTGGTGCGTCCGATTCGAATGAAATATCGATAATTGTTCTATGCAGTCGCTGATAGCCTATTTCCTTTACAATATCCTCTGGAGGTTCACTTTGTATCAAGAATACAGCGGAATGTTCATGGCCATGAAAAATGGGAAATGGATTCATGCGTAATTTTTTTAAATGTTTTTCAATTCCTTCAGTGTAAATATTCCAAAATAATAACAGCAAATCTAATGATTGAGGCCTCTTTTATACCTCTGTGTCGTTCACGAATTCATCATGGCATTCATTGCAATTGATCGATTATTTGTGGTTGTCTCGGATCTTCAGCACAAAATGGTTACTGAAAAAAAAACTTTATTAGATTTCACATTTCAGTATTGGAAAAGACTGTTTCACTTTGCAATTCTCTTCTCAATTATTTCGCCATTTTTCGTAATCTGGCAGATATTCTTCCATGATGTCGATTTCGTTGAGTATGTAGATAGACAGACTTCTGAAGGTTGAATTTTGCACAGATATCAACTCAACAATAAATTCGCTTTGGTTCTTCCTCTGATGACGGAGGGTCCGCCTAAGGTGATTAATACTTCTCAATGCCTCAATAATCACTATGTTCAAGATTGACCTCGCTTTGAATATGACTGCAGTTCTGTTAACAAATACGGTTATATCATGCGTCTGTTATTTCATTGCATACATTCAATACAGGAGAAAATGGTCGAATAGCAAGTAACTACTTTGTTACTTATTGTTAAAAATTCCAAATTCGTCATAGCTCTTCCCATCATGAAATGAAATTCGTCATTCTGGCTTTATTCAGCTTTCTTTCGACGATTCCCCTTACAGTTCATCAGGTTTGTCATGCGTTGAATAGAATTCAATCAAAGTTTCAGCTCATATTCGCCATCAAGGGAAATACACTACCCGTGGAAATAGCTCTTTTCATGTTCGAAATAATGCCTTGGCTGGTTGACTTGAAGTGAGATGTCGTAGAGATTCGATCCCAATCAAACCTTATTCAGCTATTTCGCAGTCGTTTACATAATTTTTGCCATGAACAAAAGCTTCCGCAGAAATTGTCTAAAAACAGGTAACCATTTTTTTTTTGTTTTTTGAAGAGAATTTGTCAAATTGCAGTGAAAATTTGGATACGCCATCCCACAACAGTTGTTGTCCACTCGAGCACGCATAACGTCCACGTTATTTCGAAAACAAACTCTACCACAGGAAGAACCGCTACGTCGCATCCATTTACTAGTGAAACAACAACGAATCATTAGCAATCTCGCAATACTTAAATTTTCAAGTTCGTGAATTCATATTCATTTTCATGTATCTATTCCGTCAATTCAAAGTTTTTCAGTTTAAAGGCACATTTTCGGATTTTGGTCCACCCTTTTCTCGCAGAGTATTACCTCCCTACCATTCTCATTTCCTACCCCTCCACACTCGGAGCGGTTGTGGCCTGGGCCAGAAAACGAAGATGTTCCAGTTAAAATTTGTTTGTTCATTTGATCATATCCTTCTTCCTCATCATCGTCATTGCATAGTTCCCATCTTTCCAAGTATTCTCACGCGTTTCCAATCCTAGTTAGTCGTCTCAACTTTGTTTACCATGAGAGACTCTCACGAGATCTATTGTCCTTTCGATCAAAGAGGACATGAAATATGGAAGAGACTCGAGCTCAAAGTGCGACGAAGCTCTTATTTTTCTACTAGGCCACATGTAAAGCTCATCGTACTATTCCAATACTTCACACTCTTCCACGAATGCCGATGATACTCATCCTCTACTTCATCTTCTCTTCCTTCCTTCTTCTGTTTCCGAATGTTCTCGAGATTGTCGTTGCCTGCAGGTGAGTTGACCACTTCGTAAAGAGTTAATTGATTTCTCTTCTTCAGAAATCGTGCTAAGACCTCCAGCTTCTTTTATTACTTCATCGCGCAAAGTGTTGTGGTTCGTTTGAAAATGAAAAGGGGAGGTGGACAAGTGTTTCAGTCGCTAATCAGTTACTTCTTCTACAACCTGCTGTGGAGGCTCACTTTATATCCAGAATACAACGGTTTTTTCACACTGATGGATAAGGGAATCGGGAGATGGATTCATGCGTACGATTTCAGAGACTTTCCTTGGAAAATAATGTGAATAATAGCATTTTCAGACCCTCTTTATATCTCGGAGTAGTGCATGAATTTATTCTGGCATTCATAGCAATAGATCGAGTTTTTGTGGTCGTTCTCGATATTCATCACAAAATGGTTATTTCATTTTTTTTTATAAATTCATAGCAACATTTTGTTAATTTCAGTACTGGAAACGTCTATTCTACATAGCTCTATTAATGTCATTCGGATTCGCTTTTCTCGTAACATGGCAAACATTCTTTCGTGACGTCGCATTCTTTGCGTACGTTGGGAAAATAAGATTTGATCAACTCATCTCGTTCAGGTTGAAACACAACAACTCGACGGTAATTCTCTCGGAACTGGTTGATGGAGGACCAGAGGTGAAATTTTCGAGAAGCGTTGAAGCATAACTACTCAAACATTGTCTCAGATCAACCTAGCCGTGAATATGTCTGCCGCCCTTCTGACTAACACTGTCATTTCTTGCGTATGCTACGCAGTAGCTTACTTTTATTGGAAGAGAAAGTGGACAAATTCAATGTATTCGTTATTCTCGAAAACCATTTAAATCATTTATCACAGTTCCGCAAATCACGAGTTGAAATTCGTCGGGCTAGCACTATTCAGTTTTATCTCCACACTTCCTTTGACGATTCATCAGGTAAGTTTCGCTAGAGCTGCCATCGTGAAGAATCCGTCTCTTCATTTCGCACTTTCTCTCTCTCCAGCCAGTGCGAAAGTAAGAATAATGAAGAGGCGGATTCTTCACCCTGACAATTATACTGAAGAAACCCCAATAATAATTCTTAGCTCATCTTTTCCTATACTTCGTTCGCTGGAATTCGATGGGCCGAGGAGCCTCTCATTTTCATGTTTCAACTACTGCCCTGGCTTGTCGATTTGAAGTAAAGACTCAATTTTCAGCTAAATAAAGAGTTTTCTTGCAGATACTTCGCAGTCGTTTACATTGTGGTTGGAATGAGCAAAAGCTTCCGCAATGAATGCATTAAAACAGGTATTGATTTTCCCTATTGCAGGCCAAAATGTAGACAATTACAGTGAAAGACGGTTTTCGTTACATCGTCCCGACTACTCTCAGTACAACAATTAATAACAACCACGTGACTCCCATCACTGTCACTCAACGACTCACTCCATCCCAACCGACGAACGAAACAACTGCCAATCAATAATAATTGAAGAAGAAGTATCTGCAGCCATTCTTTTGTCCTTCCTATCTGTTTTTATTTTTGCCGAGATAAAGACGCCTCTGAAAGAAACCATTTGTGAGTTTCGTCGTCGTCGAAAAACACAGGGAAGATAGAGGGAGAAAAGTCAAGTCGCCATTTAGATTTCCATCCTTCATCTGCTACTACATAATGAACCGCAAAACGATATAGTCATCCCAGATGGGACCAGCTAAAATGTCTCTGGTAGTATAGTGGTTAGTATCCGCGCCTGTCACGTGCGAGACCCTGGTTGAATTCCCGGCCAGAGAGAATTTTTTGCCCGTATTCTTGGGTCACTTTTCTCTTATTCTCAAATATTTTCTTACCCGTCGTGACTAGCGCACGCTCTCTCTTCAATTTCTCTCCTTTCGTCTTCTAATTCGAAATCATACTTCACAGGATCATTTCTGTAGTATGTATTTCACATGATCCCTCACTCTGCTTTGAACAGGCAACCGCGGTGATTGGGAAAAGAGCGAAGCGCGAGCGGGAAAATGCCTTCGGGCTTGAGGACCGCGGACGCTGGAAGCTCACTTTTGGTGGCCTGCGCCTCGCTCATCTGAGCGGTTTTATCAATAATAAAGAATCAAGGAGAATTTGCATGCTTATTCCCTATTAATTCTATTAAAGTATTAAAGTGATGGTCGACTGGGAGATGAGTTTTTAGCTTCGATTCACTTCCAGAGAGCTCCTTGCTTTGCAAAGTTTGCAATATTGTTAAGGTATCGTACATCGCTCCCATTACCGAACAAACGGCCTTTTCTACCTTTTTGGCCTTTTTTCCCTTTAAGCGAATTCGAGCTTAATATTCTTGTTTTTCGTTTCATATTTTTTGTCCACCCCTATAAGTGGACGAATACAAAAATTGGCCGGTGAAATATTATTTTAAATGGGTGAAAAAATTAAAGCCGTAATACAGAAAAGTACAGAAAATTTATGATGACGTGGAGATTACGGTAGAGCCGTATTTTAATTGAAAATAGAGGCAACGGCTCTCATTTTTCACCCATTTAAAATAATATTTCACCGGCCAATTTTTGAATTCGTCCACTTATAGGGGTGGACAAAAAATATGAAACAAAAAACAAGAATATTAAGCGTGAATTCGCTTAAAGGGAAAAAAGGCCGAAAAGGTAAAAAAGGCCGTTTGTTCGGTAATGGGAGCGATGTACGATAATTGCAATTACTTGGGTGGTATCACATTTTCGAATTCTTGTAGAGTTTTCGTAATATCTCAACTTCTTACATCAATGGATGAGTCAGTCGTTCTATTGTTTTTGTTGCAAATGAAATACGGATGTACGCCCCTTTCAAACATCTTCCGGCATCATAGTTGTTGCCGTAGTTGGTGGGCGCTTTTTATTCTCTCTTCACATGAATATTCTTCACGATTCAGTAATTTCAATGAACACCATTTTAACAACACCTTTTCACTTTACACCGGTAATTCGTTCCAAAATAAATTGAAAATAAATTTTGTTCACATCCAGGGAGTCGGAAGTTTCTCCAGATTCAAAAGGGCGTCTAATAATGAAACCGTCACTTTCGAATGGTTCAACAATCCCTGGTTTGTGGCTGGAACGAGTCTGCTAGTTGTCGCGGTATCTTGATACTTATATTTCAGCCTATCTCTTTACTTTTAGGTCATAATCTCCCTGATCACTCTCGGTTTCTGCCTGGGTACAATCTCTTGATTTATCCTCTCCCCCACAAATGATTCTCCTAGGTCGTCGCTACTGTTGCAAGACTCCCTCAGTCGTACTAAACGCGGGAAGTACATTACCATTCTGGCATCGAGCATGGAATACAATGGGAGTGTACAGGTACGACCACTTATCGATACCTTTCTCTTAATCCTTCTTTTCTAGACCCTGTGGAGGCCATCATCGATGTGCAACTTCACACCATTATTGTTCGAGAACCCACTGCTGACGTCATTCAACCTCTTTCATCTTCACTGTACAACTTTCCATGAAACCAACATCCCACACCGTTTAAAACTTTAAAACATTTATTATTACTATACGCGAACAATGTTTAGCAATAGTTCAGTTATAATTTATGAGTAGACTACAGGAAAGTATGAGACTGAGAACCACGGGATGTGCAATAAATAACTCATAAGACAAGTTTGTGTATGCGGGAAGAGAGAACAGGTTCGGATTTTTCACTCGTCGGGATGAAAATGAGATAAAACGGGTGTGGATAAATAACACTTTTGAATGAGTCCCTTATACAACCAATCAAGACAATCAATCAATCGATAACTGGGGGATACGGTAGTCAGTCTAGAGTACGAGATCGTACTTGATGTAGGGAATCTCGACATCTTCGTCGTTGCTCGGATCAGTAGCCATCACTTCGAGAACGAATGATCTCACGTGAGGAGGACGGGGCACTCGAGTCACGTCCGACACAACATCACCAACCCTGCAATCGAGACTATTACTTATTTTGTCTGATAGTGACCTGCCATCTATCAGCGCCAACAAACAACTCTTTCTTACAACTCATTGTTGGCACACAAAAGCACCCGGTTTCTTGCCAACGACTCATCCGATCATATCTTCTCTAATTTCCATCTCTAATTGTAAGCAACCTCAATATTCCGCTTCCCCAGCACCAATATTTGGAACACAAAAGTGCACAGTTTCTTGTCAATCACTACTTTCATCCTGACCCCTTGCCTCCCCTCCGACTCACTCAGTGGCCTCTCTGGTCACTCTCTTCTTCGCATCCATGAAGAACGAGTAGATGAGGGCAGCGCCAGCCGAGATCATGCTCACCTCCACACCGCACTCCTGAATGGAAGAGATGAGGATACTGTATCAATCGATTGATCAACTACCGCACCCTCTCGACAAATTCCTTGAGCTCAGCGAGCGTCTTCGGGCCCTTGATCTCGATGCGGTCCCACAGTGTGAATTCCTGCTCCAGATACCTGACAAGAGCACCAGTTGGGGGGGGGGGGATGAAATCAATATCCATTCGATTGCTTTCTCAGAAAAAAAATTCCCAATATCCGATCCTCCAACCCCCCCCCCCTCTCATTCACTCACTTCTTCTTGGGTGCCGCGATGGGTTCGGAGAATCCAAAGAAGGGAAGGGCGAGATTGATGAATCCGTTCTTGAATCGGTCCAGAGGAGGCGATGCCTTCCACTGCTCATCCGCCGTCACGATCTGAAGAAATTAATAAATCAATACTTGATCCATGGCTACCATACCCCGTCCCCCATCTACCGTAATCCCCACCGTACCGTCTTGTACAGCTCGATGCAGACGAGTCCTGCGACTGCAGCAGTCGTCGTTGCGATGGCCGGAATGATGCGGCCCGCGATCTGCTTCGTCTGAAAAGAAGAAAATTTTAAATTTCACCAGTCACTTCCTTGCTACGCCAACACCGTACCGCATCAACTAGACAAAATTCAGCACCGATAGACAGAACGATAATTATTGCAGACTCACAACTTTGCCGCTACACCCATTCAATAAATCTCGAGTGTCAGTTGCCTAATCAATTCATAGAAGGATTTCTCTTCCACACACCCCTCACCTTCATCTTATCCGCTCTGGGAATGTCATAGTTCTCGGCGCGCAGATTGCTGGCCGCTGTGATGAACTCGATGTGGTGGTTCGAGTCGTCGTCCTGAGAGAAGATTACAGTCCAATTGTTTCCAAGTTCGTTTACAATTTTTTCAAACTATCCCGCAACAATTGGGTTCCATGGCAGGAATACATGTGAACGTCAGTCCCCACCAATGCTGCATTTCTTCCCAATACAATAAAAAAAACGATAAGACAACCAGTCACTCTGCTGTAACGCTGTGACAACAGATTAGAGTAAATCAGCCCCCACTCAATATCTCCTAGGCATCGTTTCTCACCTTCTCAAAATCGACGGGCTTCAGAAGGGGCGTCGTGCTCGAGATGAGGGCCAACTTGCGCTTCTGCTCCTCCAGTGCCTCGTCGCTGTCGTCTTCCAGCTACAAGAGATCAGAGATCAAACTACAGACTACAGTCTAGAGTCGGGATCAAACTACAGACTACAAATAGGCAATCATCACTCACATTGTTGCTGTTGCCCTGCTCCTTGGCCTCGGCGTCAGTGACGGCGATCTTGACGCCATCTCTCGGCTTGAACGGCTTCACCTGTAGAGAGGATTGTTTTGCATATTACATAAGCGAGCAGATCGAATCAACCCTATATCGCTTAGCCCAACTCAGCGTGCATAGTATGCACTGCATACGCCAGGTGAATTTTGCAATATCCAAAAAATATTCTAATGCACAAAGAGACGAGAGAACGATTGATATGAGCAATCAAGCCGGTAATTTACAAACACGAATCGAGCGGGTGCGCTACTCAACCCCTCCCATTCTCCTTCCCTCCCATGGTTACCTCGACGGAGGCGGCGATCTTGGCGACGAGGTTTCTGTCGAGGATGGGCTCGATGCCGAACACTTCGGCACGAAGGATCGAACCAGCGTAGATGAGGTCGAAGTGCATCTCCTGCAAACAGATTCGCATTTGTATTGATCGAAAACAGGGGATCATCAATTGATTGGACCTTCATAGCTGGCTCATGTACTACACATGTATCATTGATACACCTAGTTTAAACAATTAGCAGCGATCAGTAAAATAATGTTATATACTTCCGATAAGGCAACAACATCATTACCATTTCGAAATCGCAAAAGTTAGTGCGAAATATGAAACCCAAATATTCCTAGTTCAAAACCATCTCACCAACCTGAGTGGGGTCGAACTTGAGGACGTGCGGGCAGCGCTTGAGTCCGGACCAGAACTTGGCTCCCGAGTCGGTCACCTGCAGGCATCAATCGATAAATCAATAACCACCGTATCCAGCTACCGTATCCACCTGGGTATACCGTACCTGATCGGGCGGGAAGGCGTGCAGCATTTGAGCAATGCTGTCGTGATGGTTCTCCTGCAAGAGATCGATGAGATACCGTAACCAGTGTGGGACTACCGTATCCCATCCCGCCGACCCCCTCCTACCATACCTGAAAGAGGAGTCTCGCCCATCGGACGCAATCCTCGGCCGTCTTCGGTCGCTCGTCAATTAGCAGCTTCTTCACCGACGTCAGCACGTCCATCTAAAAGCGATTGTAAAATAATAACGTTTATTTTTTACGTGAAACAGGCTGATTGTAAGTTTCATTATCCATATATCTAGAACTTGACCGTCCTTTTCTCAATATCTATTCGGAAGATAGCACAGAACAAATAGGTAAAAATGCCAATATCGACATGCGAGTTTCATGCTTCGCTATCCCCTTACTCCGAAAATGTTAATTGCGTACGCTAATAAGACGACGAAGAACGCTACGAAAAATAAATAAATAATTTAAATTTTTTAACCAAGTAATTGGTATTTGCTGTCAAGTGGATCCCCATTTCATCCCCTAACTTATGCTGTGGAAAAAGTCAAATAGGAAAGCACAGATTTGAATTCCCGCAATTTTATATCTCAGCTCCCCGTATAGGTAGCGACTTGAAATTTGGATTCTGGGGTGGAAATTGAATAACCACCCCAGAATCCAAATTTCAAGTGCCTAGCACCACTGGGAGCCGAGATATAAAATTGCGGGAATTCAAAACTTTCCTCTTCTCTTTGACTTGTTCCACAGCATAAGATTTGCCTTTGCGAGATTTACCTTTGCTCCTCATCCAACCACTATCCCCTTACTCACCTGCTGACTCGTGTTCATCTGCTGCACTTGCTCGAGGAAGTGTCGTTGATCCTTGAGGAATCGATTGGCCGTCTCCACCGGCTCCGAGAACACGCCCTCGAACAGATTGCGCGCCCACTGGATCGTATGCTGCAAAGAGGAATGGTAATGGTCAAAAAGTCAGTTGACGATAACTGGCTACCGTAATCACACTACGGTATCCAACTCACATTGATCTCGTTGGGGAAGTTGCGAAGGGTGCAGAAGGGCACCTCCTTCTCGGGAGGATCCGACGACGAGCTGAAATGCGAGGGGGTAAATTATCAATCTGTCCGACCGTACTCCCCATCCTACCGTACCCCTCTACCGTACTCACCCATAGCTCTCAGTCATGTGAGGGTACACGACCTGCGTGTTTCCCTTGGTGCCCATGGTGCCCGATTCGAGCAGTGGCAGACGGTAGTACACGCAGCGACGGTCCATGTACCGGCCTGCAGTGAATGAATCAATATAACCAGTCGTCGATAGCAGTCTACCGTAATCAGCTACAGTACTCACGGGCGTCGACATTGTCGAGGGCGTTGGCCACTCCGTGCAGATTCGAGAAGAAGTCATCGGTGAAGATGAACTCCGTGTCCTGGCCCACGCGCTCCGCCATGCACTCAATGTTCACCTGCAAATCGATCGATAGATGATTACCGTAATCCCGTCATGATTACCGTACCTGCTTATTGAACGCCTGCACGGCACGAGCAGCCACTTCCGCCTTCTTCTGCTGCAAATAGAATACGATTAGACAGTTACAGTACTCCTACCGTAACCACCAATCGATCCTTCCCCACTTACTCCGACATCGGATCTTCTGAAGAGGAACTGACGATTGAGGTTGGAGATCTCAATCTGGTCCATGTCCGTAATCTTGATCAGACCACCTGCAGTTACGATGACGGTTACGGTAGGTCGATCAATCGATATCAGCATCTGTGCTACCGTAATCCCTACCGTACTCACCGTCTCCGCAGCCCAATCCCATCATGGCCATATTCTTGAGCAGCTCGCACCCGATGGCACCCGATCCGACGATGAACCATCTGAGGGATAAAGTTATATTTTAAGATCAGCATTAGAATGTAATCAAGCACTGCTCCCACATCAAGTATACAACGTGCAGTTGCAACCACAAGTTCCCAAGCAAAATATTTGAAAATCACGTTTTTCGTTAATCCCTAGTAGATTGCCTACGACAAATCCAAGAGACATAAGATTCAAAATAATCAAAGGTGCGCGTAACCACAATTCTTCGGGAGCAGTGCAACCAAACCCATAAAACATTCTTTCAATTCATACAAAGCTTCACCATGGCATCATCCAGCACCAAACTTCACAAGTACACCACGTAATTTAAATTCTCCTAGTGTTCCTGCCCCCTCCCCCCCCCTCCCTCACCTCTGCTTGAGCAGTTGCTCTTGGAATGGCCATCCGAAGACGGTCGCCTGTCCGTCGTAGCGAGAGTTACGAGGAGCACAGTCCTCAGAGGTCAGCTGCAATCAGGCAATTATTAATTGTTGATAATCCCATGTCAATCGAAGATTCATTAACGGATAAACATTTTTAGCGTCTTGATTTGACCATGCAACACCAACAATGCAGAGCAGAAAAATAATCATTTGTTCTTCAGCACTTGAATTCGAAATGGAACTGGCCAACTAAATTCAATTGAATTTTCACTAGACTCTGAAACCACAACTTGCATGGCAACAGACATATTTTATGATCAAGAAAAAAACCGAAATTGGAAATGCGCGCTGCCACCCAGCTAAACGTCCTTTTGAAACCTCATGTATCCTAGTCCTAATCAAACGTCGCGAGTGTTGCCCAATCGACTCCATCGTTGCTCCTGCCCCATCCCAGCCCTCACCTTTGCATTGTCGAGCACCGTCCACTGGCCGGGCACCGCCTCCATCGCGTCCAGGTACAGCCACTGCAATTCCGATACTTTTGAATGACCAGCACCTTTCGGGTCGCACCATCAACTCAATGCGCAAAGGGGTCGACGATTTGCAATAACAAGAACGTTAACTCTGAAAAAAATCAGTCCTCGATCCCTCCCCCTTACCGTACCTGATTGAGGGGCGTCATATGGTGAGTGACGGCCTTCATCGCCTCCTGTGCAGCAATGCCGCCCACGACCGAGGCCACCGTCACGAGGTTGCCGCGAGCCTGTACATCAGATAATCAATACTGTACACTGATCTACCGTATCCTCTGCTGGCGATCACAAACTGACCGAATTGGCAAACAGGGCAATCAGTTCGTCCGAGATCTCGACATCCTCGGGCAGCTGCAGCTCCGCCTTCAGCTGCGCTGCGTCGGCCGTGCAGCGGGGAGTGGGAGAGCTGAGAAGAGATTCATGAGATACCAACACATTTCATTCCAAAGCACAAAGGGTTTGATGATTTACAATGCCATGTTGATGTACATTCGAACTCAATAGACAACTATGGATATTTATCATCACTATTTCAGTTTTTCATTTCCTATTTACTCACCGTCCGTGCGTCTCCTCAAACGAGTACAATGCACTCCAGAGGGCGTGCAGTTTCGCGGGATAGTCAAACTTGGCAAAGTCCCATATGGCGTACTCGGGCTTCTCGAGCGACGCGGCGAGAGGCTTGTGCGACACGGGGAAAGGCACCTGCACGAGCATCCATAGATAAATCAATAATCGACTACCGTAATCTATCGTACCTTGACTTGCTTGCCGCGACCGCCCTCAAGGTAGGCAGTCAGGTTCTTGGCCGCATCGCCAATGTTGAAGATGTGCGGCTCTGAAAAAATACAAAATAAAGTCAGTCCTCGATTCAACACTACCGTAACCCGTGCATCAATCAATCGATAACTGACTCTTGACGGTAATCTTGATGGGCGCGCACTCGTTCAGCTCGACCATGCCCTTGATCTCAGAGAACGTCACGTGGTCACCGTCCTGCAACCAAACAGTTTCATTATGCCAACCAAGAGATTTCATGTTGCACCCTCACAACAAGAGCATGTTGGAGAAGAAAGGTTGATGCTCTCAGCAGCATAGATGTCCAAGGAGGGCCGCAATTAATAGGGCACCCCCCCCCCTACCATAACCCGGGGTTCATGGTCCAAAATGGGTTGGTAGGTCATGTTGGGTTAAGACCAAGTACCATCCCAATCGGTTCTACAGCACCCCTAGTTACCGTTTATGGCTACCACACCATGACCTACCAACCCATGTTGGACCATACATGGGTAGGGGGGGTGCCTATGACAGGGCACCCCCCTTGCGGGCCGCGTGGCCATCTATGCTCAGCAGTTTCTTTTTGAAAAAAAGAATCTACTTCGAGACGAGCGACTTCGAGGTTTACATCGAGAATTTTTCACAAATCGTTATATTTTGCCAACCAAGGGGGTCCATGTTGCACCCTACGTGCAAGACTGCTGTGTAACAATTAAAGTCGGTTCTATCGAGAACTCATTTTCACAACACCTTTCGTAATCTTTTCCATTGCAACTTCCGAGTTTCACTTACTAGAGAAAGGTGCACATATATTTGAGCAACCAATGATTTTTGCCCATTTCTTCTAACAAAAAAATCTAGTCCCATCTCCACTGGAGAGAAAAAGAAACAGTCTCGTGATCTCATGTTTCACCATCCTTACAAGATTTGTACAATGCTTGAAATTCCGATAATCGACAGATCCCCAGTACAATCCATCCCAAACCCAACCTCCAGTCCGTGGTGCGAGTTCTCAATGGTCATCACGTCGCCCGTCTCCTGCTCGATGTGCTCAATGTGGAACTGCAAAGAAGAGGAAAGTCAGTTAGTGATCGACCATCTACCGTAATCCCGTCCTCCCTCCTACCGTACCTCCTTGCAGTTCTCTCCATTCGCATCGTCCACTCGGAACTCCTCGCCGCAATCGAGGAACACGTACGAGAAGAGACCGCGCGCGTCCGTCACCAGCAGTCTGCGAATACCAGGCATCATTTTACAAATTCGACCCGAACATTCATGTTCCATCGCTAAACCAAAAGTCTAACAAACGCTAGAGTACCAGTACCGAACGATCGAATTTCATTTTTAAAAAAATCACTAGTCGATCCCACTATCGTATCCCCTCCTCCTCACCGTCTGCCCGCGGCGCGCGTCCACTCGGCCACCTGCAGCTGCAGCGAGCGAGATGAGTCGGCCAGCACCACCAGCTGAAGAGAGCAGAGATCAGACTACAGACTACACTACAAGCAACTCACATCAAATCCGCTGACATACTCCTTCGTGAGGGGCTCCGTGTGCAGCGAAGTCTGCACAGAGTCGTTCAGCTCGGCCAGTCTGCAAGGGGCGATCATTGGTCTGACCCACCGAACTACCGTACCTCTCAAAGCAGGCGGCGGCCCGGTTCTTGCCCAGGTCCTCCTCCGTCAGATAGTACTGAGCAGACAGATCGTGCCAGTTGGCCGTCTTCGTATCGTGAATCGACACGTGGCGCATGCCTGAAGAGGGGTGGATGTAATAAGTCATTCCTCGATCGCCAATCTCCGGCTACCGTACCTCCGAGGATCAGGTTCTTGGCCAATTCGACTCCGAGACCCGAGAGTCCAGAGATGAGAACGGACGCCTCTCGCAGATGCATCATCGCAGACTCGCCCAGAGTGTACCTGCAATTATAGAGATAAATATATTTTAGAATCACACTCATGGTTTTATGTCTAAATTATCAACACGGGCTAAATGAATACGAGCTATTTTTTTCACAAGCCAGCAAAGTGGATAAATTGAAAAGACAGGTAAGCCATGAACTTAATTTCTCTTTGAAACACAAAACTGCCGACTCAATTTTTCAATGCGTTTTCAAATGTGCTGATGCAAACGTGTAATCATAGAGACGGATACTTAGAAGCTTTTTTTGTTTCAATAGTCGAATCGCATGGTCGCATAACTCGAGAAGCAGGTAAACTAGTAATTCAACGCGTATCTCAAACACCAAACCGCCGTGTTTGCGTAAGCCATATTTTTCATGTCCATCACCATTGTCCGTGTGTTATTCAACTCACAGCTGTCTCGAGTATAGATTCTTATCGAAAGTGCCCTCTTCTCCTCCCTCCTTAGTTCCTCCATTCTTCGCCCCTCCATTCTTCTCCACTGCATTGTCCACCTCCATACTCGCCGCGCTCTCGTTCACCGGCAAAGAGTGCTCCTGCAAAGGACAGATAATTAATAACTAATATTAACGTGTGAAGAGAGGCTAGTGAAAAGTGCGAACTGTGTTCAAATAGACTATGGAGCAGTGCCAGGATGAGGAAGCAATTTCAACGAAATATATTTAGTAATGTAAACTTTTGAAACAGCAAATAATCGGGGAGCAAGAGAGACCAGAGGCGCGCGCAGAGAAAATGAGCAGTCTCTCATTGCGAAACACGCTCAATCTCTATGAATAGGGTGGGGTTGGGTGTGGAGGGGGGGAGGGGTACGCGGAAAGAAGAGAAGAGAACAGAAGATGGACCGACGAAAAGGAGCTAATAAGGGGGCAGGAAGGAGAGGGATTCGGCCACGTGGAGATAGGAGACGAAGAGACGAGGGAATGGAATGGAGTAATGAAACCATTATCGGCCGACTTCGCATATGGAAATTGACCGCCTCTCCCTCCCGGCCTCACTAATTCCATGCAAATAGGCAGTCTCTCATGGTAATCAATGAGGTCTCCCACGAGATCCCCTTCCTTATGCTAACACATGCTTACAACAGGGAAAGGAGACAAAATAACAGCAGCTAGTGGAGGGGAAAGATACGTTTTCTTACCGCCAATGATTCACCGTTCTCTACGCTAAACAAACTGCAAAGCAGAGCCATAAAAGAGCGATTCATTAGTAAGAGACTCTCGAGGTTACTCAATTGGGCTACCCCAGTGGATGAGTGAAAAGACTAGAAAGAAGTAAAGAACGGGCCTAGAGGGGTGAGTTGAAATGTGCATACCGAACAGGGAGAGAAAAGGGGAGGGAAGGAAGGGAGAAGGGGTGGGTTATTCAAGTAGAATGGAAGAGTGAAGGGAAGGAGGGGGGGGGGGGGAGACTAGTGAAAGTGCGAACTGCGTTCAACTAGACTATGGATCCATACGCGGGTGCCACTGGGGAGCCATTTCGACGAAATGAACCCCGGTGGGAGGGCTCTCGATCGATAAACCGTCCGGATACCATTGGTGGAACGCACGCTGTCTTCGTTTGAATGGAGAGAGGATGACAAAGACGAGGCGAGAGGCGAAAGGGAAAGAGGGGAAGGGAGAGAGGGGGAGAGACACCAACAAACAGAGTAGAGGGAGGAGAGACGGGCAGAGAAAGAGAGAGAGGCAGGGATAGTGTGGTCATTCCGAGCTCAGTAACCACATCGAAAGAGTGCATAAAAACGGGAGAAAATAGTGCGGATGAAAAAATCGATTTCATCACACAACCAAATGAGAGAAGGAACCGATGCCAACCAGGTCACGTTTTTATTTACAGACGCGAGTAGTGTTCACCCGGGACTCGGTTCACTCCCTTCGTATAATCGGCCTATCGACCCAGATAACAAAAAGCGCCTCGCCTTATCGATTCGATCCCTGACTAACCCCACTCATTCATCGACATTGATGACGCGTCATAAATACTAGCGGAAGCGAGGGAAAGATAAACTGGGGACGGGAATGCTCTAGAAACTTCCTGTGCATCACAGATGAAACTCCACAATAACAGGGGGGGGGGGGGATTCGGGATGAACTTCCATTGCGCCACTTCCAATACCGTAACTCTTACCTGCACCATCTCGACGGCGTAGATACGATACATTGGTCAATCGATAACTAAGTGAGTCGGTCGTCTCAGCAGAATGGAATACAGACGATAGATTCCAGAGTGAGTGCAGCTTCTTCACTGGGACTAATCATGAGACCTCTCCTCTCTCGTAGTAGTCTCTTCTTCCCTTCTGCCCTCTTCATTCTTCTCGTCAGATTCCCTTCCCACTGTCACTATGACAACTCATCGCCCGGCCGTTTCACATATCACCTCCCCTCCCGTCCATGTTCCCATGTTGATCTTCTCCATAGCTACACTACTGCAAAACAAGGGCGATACAACAAGAAGAGAAGAAGGATACAATGATACGGCACTGGAAAGTCAACGCGGTTCCTGCTGCAATGAGTCTTCTTCGATGCACGGCAAGTTTAGAACGTGTCATTCAGAATCTCACGTAAACGCAATTACAAAATAGAGTAGAAAATAATTCCAGCACGTGAATCGCCCCCTCATTCTCACTCCTTCCCATTGCGTCGAGTGGCCGACCATGTCCAAGTCCGAGCAGAAGACTCTTGCTGAGGTACTGTAGACTACTGTATCGATCGATAATCAATGCTGGCAGATCTTCATTCCGATCGACGAGTCCTTCGAGACGGAGGATGGTGGAATGGATGAGCAGCAACAGTCGTGCAACCTCTCCGTCGGAGGTTAGGGAGACGATTACTAGCACCGAACTATTCGAATATCACGCCACGTATTGCAACCGTAAATCAACTAGAGATTGTGAAAATATGTTCAATCTATCAGACATACGGAATTCGATGATTGACAGAATATTTAGACGTCACCTGATGAAACATGAAATAAACAATTGTTTTTCCAGCGGGTTTCCAGAAGCCTCAACGCTACCGTCCCTCTGCTTCGATCATCGATCGACGTGCCAATCTGCCCCTGCGCATTCAGGCCATCTACGCATCTGGTAGGTCATGAGGGCAATTATCGATTGGTGGAATTGAGTTTCAGGCCCCTTCACGCCGCCCGTCTTCCAGCCCTACGTCGATATGCAGGTGATATTATTGACCAAAAAACGTACGCCAATAATGAACGTCCAACGTAACAACGTACGCTTATAACGTAATAACGCAAACAACTAACTAACGTCTAATTAAGGCGCCAGTGCCGGTGATCCCGGTGGCCGCACCGCCCGCTCAGCCCAAGAAGGCCGCGGCTCCCAAGCAGAATATCGACACGGAGAGAGACAGTTTCACCGCCAAAGTACGTCCGCGCAAGTTAAGACGCAAGTGAATCAGCCTCCGTTCCAGGTCATTCGGAGCCCGTCGAAAATGTCTCGAATGGACAAGACTGCCTTGCCCATTCCTGCCCGTAGCCCGTCCAAGATGTCCAAAATGGATAAGACCGCTCTGCCCATTCCCATCTAGGCACTTCCAAGCAATCGAGACAGTCCTCGACAGCATTGATAATCAAAGGATGCAATAAACATACCAAGGAAAGCTGGCTACAAGGTTGCATTGAGACAGAAGCAAGAAAAAAAACGCAAACGGAGAAAAGTACGAGCCAGCGGGGTTTCAACAACGATAATGACTCCTCTCGAACGTACCTGGGGCTGTTTGTCGGCGCACTCTACGATCTTGGCTCTCTTGGTAGGAGGGGCGTTCTCGTGGCACTCGTTGTCTACTGCAGAACGCGTGGACGTCATTCAGAGGAATCCCTGAACAAAAAAATAGTGTTTGAGGTTCCATTTCGTCATTTACTGCAATACCAACTCGTTTTGTGAGCCATCATCTTCAAAACTTCCTCCACTCTCAGTCAAATCGAGTGAAAACAAACAAACAACCAGGAAAAAGACGAAAACAAGACATTTTCAGCATGGAAAATTCCAGAAACGATTTTAAAAAACCTTGGTAAATTCGAATGTTTCACAGCGAACATTTCACAGCCCACTCGCTAAACACAGAACTGCGGAAGGTCAACAATGAAATCTCATTTTGTAAAGTGTATTTAATCGTTGATTTTAGCTATTTTTGTGCTTACTAGAGTTGGAAGTGGTCGGCGCTCGTTGAGTGCCGAATGGGGATCCTGCTCGGGGACGGAGACCACAATTGGGCTGTTTTGACCCTGCAAACACGACTAAATTCCTCAAAATGCCGCGTAATGACGATAAATAGAATGCCTCGGAACGTTCGCGCTAAAGCAATAGTGCGTTGTCGATACTCAGGGCAAAGGACGGTTATATTATGAAATCGATTTATTCATCGCTATGAAATCGGGCACGCATTGTGAAACAAATCCTCGTGATTAGGCTACGAATGGGTCAAATTACATCAAAATTCACAAAATTCATGACAGATCTTCACAGTTTACGCATAATAGAAGACGGAATATTATGTGGTGTTTGCTAGGGGGCGAGAGTGGACATGTCGCCAGACAACCAGAGGGGAATAGAAGGGAGAAGGAGAAAGAGAGGGCGACAGAAAAATAGGGAAAGGAGGGAGGGAAGGGGGAATACGGAACGTGCTAGAAGGGAGGGACGAGAGATGGGAAGAGGGTCGAGGGCAGTGGAAGGGGAGGAGAGCGGCGAGCGATTCCCTTCTTCTTCCTTTGCTCTACCCAATCAGACTATTGAGTGTTGTGGGAGCGAGAGTTGCAGTCTGGAAAGGACATGGTCGATCGATATTCCTGTTTCCTTGACCTACCTTTACCTCCGCTCCCTCCACACTACCGTACTCGTGACTGTCCGCAGTGATACTCAGGATGATGAGGTGCTGGAATCGATCGATCTCAGGGATACCGTAATCTGTTACCGTACCTTCTTGACGTGCCACAGTGATCTACTCAATGCTTCCATCTCCACATTATCGAGTGGTCTATCTCGTTCGATCGATACCCCCGCACTAGCATGCGCCTCGCTTGGCAGACCATCGTAGATCACTGATTAATCGATTATCGATCTGGCTACAGTATCTCTGATCTACCGTAATCGCATCCGAATGAGATCCCACAGCGCGGAGTCCATCCGGCTCTTCGCAGATATCGATAGGCAGTGTATGAATCGAAGAAATGTCTTCCCCAGTTACATAGATGATCAAAAGTCTCTTCAATCGATATTCGGACTCCTGAAGCGATTGTTCGGATTACGGTAGCTTCCCTTTCCTACCGTCTCTCTTCAGATACGTCCGCTCTTCTTCCACTAGATACATCACTTCTTCCGTCGACAATCTTAGCACGTTGTCAGTAGAGATCATCTCTGAGAATCAATCAATACTATCGATTACCGAACGATTACCGTACCACTCCACTGATTCTTCTCTTCGGGACCCTTGAAGAGGCGGCCGTTCACTCGATCCCTCCTTTCTTCATTCGGAAACTCACCGTACCCCGCCTTCCATCGTAGAATATCCGTGTGGGAAGTCGACGGTACGGTATACTCACCCGCACTGAATCGAATCGATTCAATCGATATCGTAGTTGTGATATACGGTTCTACCGTGACCCACCGTAGTACGATCTCAGTCTCGGTCCATCCCTCATTGTCCCAGTCAAACACCGTCCTCTTTCCCCTCCTCTTCCTCTCAATCTTCAGTACATCCATCTACAGTACTCCCTTGTTATTGATTCCTTCTCCATTACAGTATGCCATGTGGTAGATCAACCAATTGTGGGATTGCAAACTGATTATTATAACCTTGTTTATCTTCACAGTGTTTATGCTACAAATCGTACACGTCTACTCTTGCAACGGGAGTAAGTACAGGGATGGAAGTCTATCTGAGGTAGATCAATCAATTGCTGCGAACTGGGGGATACGGTAGATTGATCTACAGGAACTCATAACTTATTTATGCATCGATTGGCGGATACGGTAGGAGGGGGGAGGGGGTGGGGTTAACGGTATATCTCTATGCACTTTTGGTGCTCTTTGTGCTTGAGTGTTCACCGGGTAGCTTTCCATCGTAGGACGACAACTTCTCAATTGTTGCCATCACACTCAGACAGATTTCCTCCTCGAGCGGAAGCGCAACCACCTGCAGAAAATCGATATTTCCATTGACTACCGTAGTCCAATCGATACCGTAACCCTGCCCACCGTACCTGCACAGTAAGCGGCATTCCCTCGCTGCCCTTGCAGCCGTCGCGCATCATCTTCAAGATAGGGTTGCGACCTGTACCAGACGGGTTAGAATACATTTAATTTTCGCCAACTCAGTACTACTATTTATTGAGAGTACTCATCGTTCCCGGATTTGAGGAACCTTTGAAACACCCAACCACCGAGTGTCGAAACTTAAACATGCAATCTACAATCTACACTCCCAGTGACCAGATGGCTCTTTTCTCTATTTAGGGGGTCTCTAAACCGATGTTATTTCAATTCACCAACGGGGAACACACAACCGCTGAAGCGTTACATATTGACGTTACACATATTTCCCCTGATAAAGAATACACTTATGAAATCTTTAATCTCACTTAATCTCACTTATCTTTAATTTGTAATCTTCACCCTCCACTCACCAACGGGGAATACACTCTCGTCGACGATTCCCTCATCATCGGCCTTGCTCACTCTTCCCACAGGGATGGAACCACACGGGAAATCGACCAGATTGAAGAGACCCGTGGCGAATCCGCACGGCGTCAGCTGAGACGGGTACTGGTGGGGAATGGCTGTCACTGAAATGGATGAGATGTATTAGTTTACGCACAACCATCGTATCAGAATCGTTTTCTCCAAGTAAAGGAAAACACATCAGGTCCGTGAAACTAGAGTACACCTTTCACCTTTTCTACGAAATTCAATCGACTAAACGAGTTTTGCTGCTGAACTAAGACTCGAAACGATACTACCGTACCCTGCCCAGATCCTATCAATATTACCGTACCCTGGTCAGGTTCAATCAATACTACCGTACCTGTGAAGCTCGGACAGACGAGCGCGTCGATTCCAAGTGCCTTCCAGTACTCGATGAACTGCAATTCATCACGCGTTACTTTAGATTTTTTTTGGAAAAAGCAAAATCTCCTCGAATTGCAATTGAGACACAGTTCTGGACTTATCACGGGGATGAAACATAAAATCACTCAGGTTCTATCTCTTGGGAAAAACATTTGAACAAACTGATTTTGTTGAAGAAACGATGATAGATATATTGAACATTTCAGACTAAACTCATAAATGTAACGGTGGTGAAACATGAGATCATCCTGGTATCTACTGGGAACAAATTGTTTTTTTTTGCAAGAAGAAAACCACAGTCGGATTGTACTTGACACAGACACTTGCCAATTGTACCAGGCATGAAACACAAGATCATCGTATCTCTTGGGAAGCAACATTTGGGCAAACTGATTTTTTGAAGGGAAGGTGATGCTGTATTGCACATTTCAGACTAAACTCGTAATTGAAACAATGATGAAACACGAGATCATCCTTGGCCAATCTCTTGTGAAGCAACACTAGAGCTATTTGAATTCTTTGGAAGAAAGTAACACAAAGTAATCGTACTTGGTACACATATTTCACAATTGCAACAGGTGTGAAACCCGAGATCATCCTGCTCAATTTTATACGAAACTCTCGTCCCGTACCTGCCGTTTGTAGTTATCCGTCATCTCCTGATTGTATCTTGCATCTTCGAGACTGCCCAGACTCTCCCTCGCAACGAGTGCCATCTGAGGGGACACCAACTGAATGAGATACGAGGCAGCGACACGGAGACAACGGGGAACCTGTTGAGAGAGAAATTAATATTGATAATAATAGTAATTCCAGGGCAGATCATGGTTGTTGTGCAAAAAAATAAAATTTACGACTCTTGGCACACTCTGGTTTCATGTTTACTACTTGAAGCCAGGTTCGAACAGGATGTGATGGTACGACATATTCCGGTTCAAAAGAAGAAAAAACAGGATGCCCAGCAATTCTGGGTGTTCTGTGGTTTCGCACTGCTTACTAGTATGGTAGTATAGTTCTGAGACGTTGGAAGCCTGATACTTGACACTGAGTATAAAAAATTGTTAAAACACCCCACATTGAGGAGCATGACGAAGTGCTTCATCCACTTGTCGACGACGTCGTTCGAGTAGAGGAATCTGAAAAACGAGGAATTGAGTTATCGATGTGAAAATTGAAAGTAAACTTGATTGTTTTTAGAACAATTTGCACGCATAGAATTGCTTCCTTGTCTTTGCCTGACTATGCACAATATCCGAAACATCAACCAAGCGGCTACGTCAATCCTCTTACAATTAGCGATTCGAGGGAAACCATCAAAGTGGCTATCCTACCTAACTTCCCACTCAATCAATCAACAATTCCCCCTCACCTCGAGTACTTTCCCCCATCCGGCATCGCGTTCTTGTACATCATTCCAGCTGCCTTCTCCACCTGCAGATATATTTTTATATTTTCAGTACTTCAATCACATCAATTGACATCAGCCCTTTGATGGGTCTTATCTTGCCACCGCTCAACCGCAACACACATTGGCGCTTTTCGCAAAAGAATTGTTTCTCGATTGATTTACCCCTAAAATTCACGATTCCTAGTTCAATGGCGTATCACGAATGAGTGAAACATAGTACAACCTTTACATTTGGGTATTTTGGAGCACAAAAAACAACAACAACAAAAACCAACTGACATCAGGGATCTTGAACAAGACCATTTCGTGTCCGTCCTCTCTCAGTTTGTCCACGGTCTCACGCACCGCACGAACCACACTGAAGGGTGAATATTAGCTTTGCTAATCCAGTTTCATAACCAATGAATTCCTGGTTTCAGTGATAGGTCAGTAGCGCCAGTTCCACTTTCGAATCAGTATAACCATCAACGATGCTATTTCCAAAAATAAATTAAAAATTTTTTTCAAAATTTAACTTTTGAGTTCTCGGCTAAGTTCAGTTCACGAAATAGTGGTTTTTTTCTCCTGGGATTTCAAAACAACAATTTTATTCTTCAAAATACCAAATAACTCACGAAGGCACGGGATTCAACCATCCATCGCTCTCAAAGTATCCGATTCTCCACTTTCTTCGACCCTCCACTGTCGCAGTCTCGTCCAGCCTCTGGCGGGCCGAATCGGGCACGAGCGACGTGTACGCGGGATGACCGAGCACCTAGGAGGTCACGGTAGGGTTACGGTATTCTATTTGTTTCCTGCACCTACAGTAATCAATCTACCGTACCTCTCTGAGCAGAAGGACTTGCTCCTTGACAGTCTTGGTGAAGAATCCAAATCCCAGTCCGAGTCTGCCTCGACCGGGCACTCCTCCGTGCGCATTCGTCACTACAAGACGCGCCTGCAATGATATTTGTTTTTTTCATCCTGGAATCCCAGCGTCCATTCCCGATTCAATTCCAACAGTTACTTGTCCAGACACTGAATCATGAATCCAACTGGTCTCTTTCATTGTATCTCTATCGACAACTTTCAAGCATGCCACTCCCATCGTGAAACCTAACTTCCACTGGTGCAAATCCATACCTCCGTCAACTTGAGTGTCGTCAGTCCGCACATATTGGCGGGTATCCTCAGACTGCCGAGAAGATCGGATCCAATGCCGAATGGAGTGCCACCCGCTGCACAGAGAGCTGCCTCACCACCAGACGAACCACCAGGACCTCTGGAAGGGATACTGTAATAAATATGGAATGGACCGACTCCAGGTAAACGTCGCCAAACTCGAAGCCATGCCAATAACTTAATATCACTGAGAATGTCAAACATAGCGGTTTTGTGAAAACACTAGAAGCTTTCACGCTTCGCAATCTTCTTATACGGAATCATGTTGTGGTAGGGGTAATATCTTATGATTTGAATTTCAATTAGTACCAATCACTACTAGTAACTTTCATGATTCATAAACCCGCTAAGAGTATCTTCTCAGCAGACAACGCGATTATCTTACGATGAATAGGGAGAAAAATAATAGTATTTCTACCTCGTGATATCGTGCGGATTCGCCGTCGTACCGTACACCGCCGACGAGCAGACGAAGGAGAGCAGCGCCTGATATCGATCGATGAGCACCACCGTACTCTGGCTATCGCTAACTGATCGAATTCCATATTCATTTCCCCACAAATCAATACTGGCTACCGTATACCTGGGGTACGGTAGTGATCACGAAGGGAACGCCGCCCAGGTAGCGAAGGTGCGTCACGAATCTGAAAGTGAATGGTATCAATCCATTGAGTTAATTCCGTGACTTTTTGTTTGTTTTTAGCACCCCTGCTTTTAGCACTACTCTCGTTCATCAACGCTGTTTATGTGATAACCGTGAAACGAGAAAGTGTCAGGTCAGAATCAACATTTAGCTTCGATAATCAACGTACGTGCACTCATCATTCATCGGCGTGTCGACGTACTTCCCGAGGCCGAGATTACAGTCGTAACCCTGGAATATCTCTGATTGAATAGAACATATCTGACACGGCGAATACGCGCATCACAATCAGTACAACAAGAATATTACATTACATTGCATTGCATTACGGCTATGCTTAATCCATATTATGGATTATGCATAGACGTAATGTTAGCCTTGCTCAGTAAATAAAATATAATTAAAGTAGACTTAGCTGACCTTGATGTGGAAGTTTCCCTTGACCGAAAAGGGCACACCGTAGAGAGGAGGCTTTTCCTACAAATATGACCATTCATATTTGTATCAAGAACGCAAATTTAAATCGCCTGTCAGATCAGTGCTACGCTACAACTATGAAGCAAGATAATTTATCCCAATTTAATAATGATGACGTTCTTGTTTCAAACTCTACTTACCTTTTTTCCTCTCCATTTCTCATCCACTTCCCTTGCCCATTCAAATGATTCCACGATGACCTCGTTGAGACAATTCAGACGGTCTTGCACCTGCAAACTACTTCAAGTAGATTTAAACCTGGGTTACAACGATTAAGAAGAAATCACTATCTCAGAACTCATCCACAAAAATATGAGAACAGCGTGAAACGTAAATTATGTCTGGGCCATTTTCCATTTTAGAACTAGTTTCATCAACCTTCTTGAGCACAGAAACCACTAGAATGAGGAACACTCAACAAAATAACTTCTACTTGAATAACTAATATAGTACCTGTAGTGCCTTCCACATGTACGCCTCGTGCACTTCCACTGCAGTCAGCTCCTCCTGCTGGAGGGAATCTGAATGAAAGAATTAAGCACATTCAAGGAGTTTAAAAAAGCTGCACATTCGTAAAAGCAGAGCCTTCGTTTTCGATGTTTCATTCAGTTCTCATAAGTTCGTGGATGCGTTCAGAGATAATTCATCTACGACTGCTTATTCAAGATAAAAGTGGGCGATCATTTGAAAATGCCAGATCGTCTGAACTGCCTGAACGAAGCCATCGTCTAGATTGAAAGAAAGCCTTTCCCAAAAAAGATAGCCGAATAGTCAAGGACCAATGTCACCCTGATATCTACAGTTTCACGAATTTAATAACACCTCGTAGTATCGTACAGTAATGATAGGCATCCCACTAACCTCTCAACTGCTCGAAGCTCTTTCCGATGATGTTCAATCTCCGCTCCACTACATTTCCGTCCTCGGAATTCAGACGAGACCTGCAATTTCGTAAAATTATTGTGTACAATCAGCCCGCAAATGTTGAGTTTCACAAAGTTCTCTTAATACGTGAGTTGGAACAGAATCAATATGTTTCGGGCTTCTCTGAAAAAATAAATCAAAAAGTATTTTGAACGTGCTTCAAATTCTCCAGGTACTTTACCGTCGCAATACGATCTCTTATTTTGCAATTGAGTTCTCAATCAATGCGTGTGTCCAACAGTGATAAAAAATCATGAAACTAAAACTCACTTGATCTGGTCGAATCTCTCCTGTCTCTTCTTCTGCGCTCCTTGGATCGCTCGCTTCCGCTCCGCAGCCATTCCCCACGGCTGACAGAGATCAAAGATCAGATTAATAACTAAGACAAAAGATCAAAGATCACCTGGCAGCATCGCTCATGATCGGGCGCTTTCTCGCCAGCGGCAAGATACGGGGACACGCGGGACGGGTTCATGCCTACTCTCTAACTATTTTCCCTACTTCCTCCTAGCCCCTCTCTGGTTACCGTGGATACGCAAAGGAATCCCCTGAGAAAGGAGCATTTCCATCGTCAAAAGTTGTGATCAGTGTGTTCACTGGGGTGCCAAAGTTCTTCCTACCGGAAAAATGTGCAAAACACGCGAAAATACGCACGTCATTCTCATTGAGGGGCAATTTTCTAGCATGAGGGAGATTCTCGTGAGCGACCGAGGTTGGCATTTATACCTCACAAAACTATCTGACAGGGGCAATCAAGCTCTCGATTACGTTTTTAAGTACTGGCCACGAGAGTCCACGAAAGCTTAACGACTGTCTAGAGACAAGGAAGAGAAGATAAGAACCTTTCTCGAAGATCCCATTATACTATACCCAAATACCCCCATACATTTTGACTACCACCGACAATACTTAGTGGTATGAAATTGATAACAGTGGTCTGAAATGATCTGATAGCGGAACAATACAGAACATAGTGGCCTGATAACTGCCCCGTTTGGCAGGAAATGTATGACACCCCATCCCGAACTACCAGACGTCTAACGGTGGTCTAATTAGTCGCTTGACGTGGATACAGCATTTTTTAAAAAAACTTTTGCCCGATCTACCCGATGGAGATAACCTGTAGATAGACGAATCGTGCGAGTAGAAGAAGGACGATGTACACCCAGATAGGATAGAGGAGGAGGGGAGAGGAGGATGATGATCCTTCTCTCTCTCCATCACTCACCATTACATTCCCCATTATTGTCTCTCGTCTCTCTCTCTGCTCAAGAGAAGGGGGAGATAACCGGCCAGTATCCGAAGGATCGAAACGACCTGAAGATTACAATTATTGAGCACACGTCACCACAATTCACCGGGCACCCGAAAGGAAAAGGGAGTAATATGATTCAACAATGGCGATACAAATCTGTGAACACCGATCGACTGTCGAGGAGGAACTGATGTTTGCTAGGTGGGGCACAACCAACAACAATGTGCAAACAACACCCACTTCTTTCAGATATTCCTGTACGATTATTTAACGTGTATTGCCGATCAAACTCAATCTACAATAACTTTTTATCTCTACTAATTCGGAAATACAACAGTAATCAACGGACACTAAACGTCAAAGACAAGGCGAGCCTAACCATCTCTCTTGTTCCCACTACTCGCTACTAGGAAAACAAAACAGGTTCGAGATAAGGGAGGGAGAGAGGACAGAAGGGGGGAGGGGAACGGGAGGAGAAAGGGAAAGGGAAAGGAGGAGGGTGGTCGATACTTGACTACCGTAATCTACCGTAATCCTTCTACTCGAAGACGTCTTCCTTATCGCAGATGTATTGCCAGATATGACGAGGAGTCTTGAATTGATCGGCGTCTCCGTCGGGAATCTCGAATCCGAATTCCTCCTCCATAGCCATCACAACCTGACAAGGGGGAAGGGATTATTGGGGCTAATAAACACGGATGTCACAGGTAAAGAACCTGTCACTTCATTCATCATACTCACCTGTTGGAGCAACAAAAGAGCAAAACGAATGAAGAGATGAATTCTTCAACGTATCAAGACTATTTTGAAACAAGGCAAATACCAATTCTTGCAGAAAAATTCTTCTTTTTCATTTTTTTATCCTGAATACCTCGAGATACTCACCTCAACATGGTCGAGCGAGTCCAATCCGAGGTCCTTGACGAAATCGGCGTCCATCGTCAGCTTCTTCGCGTCGATCTGTAGAAATTACCGTAATCAACTACCATATCCCACAAAACAGTCATTTCACGATACCCTAATACCGTACCCTACCCTCAACTCCTAATCAATAATCCTCACCTTATCGTAGCATCCGAGCACGAGCAGAATGCGGTCCTCGAGCGTCTTCTTCGTCAGGGGAGCCTGCAATTATTACTGTATCTATGGATATGTTATCCTCCGAAGAAACGTGAATTTTACAGGTGCGATGTGCTCATACCATCATCACTTACGATATCCGATCGACCATCAAAGATCGATAATGCACTCTACCGTATCCCCGTCCCCTACCGTACCTTGGCGGAGAATCGCATCTTCTGCTGGGCGGCACCAGTGGCGGGTACGACGGCGCGGAGTACGGTAGTCGAGGGAAGGGTGGAGAGGGCGCGAGGTGCAGCTACCGTAGCCAGCGAGGCGGCCAGAGGGCGGACGGCGGTCATGACACGACGGAGGAACATTATCGATCGACGAGGACCCTGAAGTGGGGAAGAGTTAATAAACTGATCAGCTCAATATTCGCTATCGAAGTGGTAGCAAGATACCAAGATATTAAATCGGGTACGAACCGATGAAAATCTTCATAGAAAAAGAAAAAGAGAAAAAAAATAAATACTTTATCCGATCCTACTCAACACCTATAATACACAGGAGCTGCAACCACAACACGGCAGGTTGTCACAACACATTTGATTACATAAATTACAAATTACAATTCTGATTATTACAATTAAACTGATTATTACATAGGATATCGCGGCATCTAGCCGGGATGGTCAATCACAATGGGAATGGTTATTGCTCTATCCCTACTCTTCTTCTCTTCTCTTCTTCAATCCTTGAGAATACTCTCAAATTGTTCAACAATCTTCCTCATCTCCTTTATCTTTCCTGCTGTTCCACTCACTCGTTCCAATTGCCCATTCAGCTCTTCCACTTTAGCGATCATCTGCAGATAGACGAAATTAATAAGAGGAGGAGGGTTGTAGCTCTTCGATTTTCTTACAACCATCCCCCAACTGACCGAGTACGTGTTCCTAATGTGTTGATCGGCGTGATCACAGGCTGATCCGATAGCCGATTGGTAGCACTGACACGCCTCCACCACCAGGTCGGACATACCGTGCAGCGAGCCTGCAACATTTATTATTCCTCATTTCGAGATCGTTTGGTCGAATTGATAGCTCGATTCATGCTCCACAATCTGCTCATAGCTTCTCTCAATGGTTTTGCTATAATTCCATTTGGTCTTGTGCGAAATTAACAAAATACGCAGATTGTTAGATCATACAGATCAGTGCTTCACAATTAGCTCAAATAATGCATTTAGCTAACATTCCAATCGTGAATTCGATTGTTGTAGATCATAAACTCAATGAGATCACCTCGTAGTTCTCTGACGACTTGGTCGACGTTGGAGGCGATTCGACGGGAGGCCGCCTCGAGATCGTCCAGAATCTGAGAAAATTTCACCATCTACGAATCTATCATGATCAAGGCCTACTGATATCTACAGAAGCCGTAATCCTCTCCAACAAGTCTCTGGTGAAAACTGCCAATGGACCTCATGTTCACGGTTTTTTCTGGTCACCTACAGTACCCTCGCTACCGTACTCCTCCCTACCGTATCTCACCTTAGGGTCGGGATGCGTCAGCTGGTCGACGCTCACACTACTGCGAAGACGTGGCCTCGGACGGCTGCTCTCGCTGCAATCAATAACATTATGGACAATTATGAATTATCGATCCATCATGATAGATTTCGAAATCGGATTCTATAATGTTGCTTGCATGATTCAACCCCATTTCTAAATACAGTAAATTTCGAAAATCGCGCTGGCAAACAACCGAGTATCATTTTACGACCCAAACCTTTAATGGTCTCTAATCGGAACCTCGTAAAAGCGCAGCTAACGTAGTGGGCGAAACCGAGCGTATAAAATAGCAGGTAAATCACGACACTTCATCATGCCATCATCTATTCCTTTTCCATCCTACTCATATTATTCTGCTATCCGATTCTTTTCAGAATGTCGTCTTCCAATTCTTCCTCGTCGGTCCCCTATTACGTTGACTCCGAGTACCAGATCACTAGCTCTCCTCAGACCCAATCCAGTCCCCAGTAAGAAATATTTCATGCAAATCAAGTAAAACAACTTGCGTATTCTAGGTGGAACGGGACAGTGAGTGATCATCCGTGGTACAACAGTGACATGGACAGCAATTATTTCGGAGAAATGCTGACAGATATGGGCGACAGAGCAGGCGCATTCAATTAATGCGTTATAAGTGAGCGCAAATATTCAAATTCCATTTTAGCATAAAATGAATTCTTCAAATGTTGCAGTCTGCAACTTGCAGATCGTCGATCTCCATTCCTCACTCTGCCATCTTACGATATAGCTTTGCGATTCATACTATCTGCTTTCTAACTGTTGATAAACTTTTGTAACTGATGTTGCCACATTTCTACAAGAACTTTTTTTCCAAAAATTCGCAAAATTAATTTCGAAAAAAAAGAGAGAGAAAGCCCCCATTATTGTGCAGGCCCTCGCTTAGCAACATCGGCAGTATGGAAAAGGGAAACTTTCGAAATCTTAATGTTATATTCATACCTTATCTTGCCTATAAAGAGGGGCATATCACTCGGTTCTTTCTCCTTTGCCTCGCCCCTAACGCAATAGCAGCAACAAGGTCTTTCCATTCGCACCCACTTCTCCAAGTTTCACATGCTCGAATATTGTATGCTCGTCATAACCCCTTTGCACTTCGTGTATTGCGCACGCGTAGACTCTTTTCTAGATGAGCCCCAATCCTGATGCTGTATTTGACGAGAAGGAGAACGAAGAATTGTTCACCAACGAGTTCCATTCGGAGGAATCTATGAAAGAGCACGCATTCGAGTGCAGTTGCGACCATCACATCAGCCATTATAGCTAGAGAAATCGTGGAGATGGTGAGCATCTTTCGAAGTTCTCACTAGCTATAGCGCCGATCAAAATAATCGAAACCATTTTGCAGTTGCGCAACAAGCTCGGTTTATTGCATCTGATTAACGAGCTCCGCGAAACATCTACACTCTCCTTCATTCTTCCCATTGTCACTAATCTTGATAAACCTTTGCAATACAATCAAGTCTATCTAACAGTTCATGCACGATAGTTTCACTTACTCGTACCGTATCTTCTCCTCTAATCCCTCGACGACGTACGTCGTGGGCGCGTCCCTTCTCCCTCCAGACATCGTCATCGACGACGAGTCTGTTGGCGTCGAGTCTGAACGATAATATTTCACCACCTGTCACTTTCAAGATTCAGCAACAGTGTAAACAGTCGCAATCTCGTTATCTACAGTTTTGAGCAGATTTAACATGAAAAAATACAAACCTTCAATGGCCGAACTACTCGGCCCCGCCTCATCTCTGATCGATAGAGACTCCATCTGCATCAGTAATTAGGAAAAAGCTAAAGATCAAAGATCATCGAGATACTTGCGTGGTTGCGAACCACTCGAATCAGATCTCCGAGGACATTTCAATAACGTGTGAAAGTATATTTTATACGTATGGCTTTCAGCCTAGTGAACGTTCAAAAGGTCAACAAAAAACATCAAGTAGTAACAATCATCGATGAGATACTCGAGAGCAATGAATAATTTATTGGGAAGACAGGAAGATCAAAGTGGATTGTGCCTGGACTGGAGAATCTGAGCTAGATCTGATAAAATGGAAATACAAAGTAAGTGAAAAGTAAATTGTAAAGAACACCCGTGAGTAAGGCCTGTAACTATGATATCACATCTTCATTAGAGCAGTATGGATTATGTACCTAATCGAACGAAATATTCGAGGTAAGAACTGTGTAGATCAATAATAGAATATCTTAAAGCTCATGCATGATACACAACAAATTCTACTTATTCAGGAACGTGAAAATTTAGTATATATTGATAGATATACAATAATTAGATAGATAAATTGTCTATGAAAGGCACTCTGAGCATACGGTAAGAGGGGCTTTTCTACTCTGACTACTGTAGTATTTCATCATCATTTCTATCCTCAAGTGGAGCTGCACTGCCGGAGTCTCTCTTCTCCAGGACCACATCTGATGAGTGCCAGCCTGCGAGTGATCGATAAGTTCAGGAGTACGGTATCTAGTCAATAATCGTATTCTAATCGATATTCTACCGTACCACAGAGTGGTTCAGGTGTCCTTCCCTCTATCCTTCTTCCAATGGGCGCAGCTCTTCTCTCTGGCAATGCTACTCCATCCATCGTTCCTCCCAATGCAGGTGGTTTTCCCCATCCATACATACTGAACCATACGTCACATAGGAGCGAACGAACGCGAGATTCCTGAACAAGACGGATCACTCTTTCTTGAGATTGAGATTGTACTATTGAAAAGGAGGAAGTATCATTTGACTAGCTCAAGGAAATATTTGACACACACTCGCAGCACAGATATCGCAGGTTGGTCACTACCTTACTTTCTCCATACTTACTAGGGTTGGCAATACGGTGTTTGCAACGTTGCAATGGAGGGGAGAGAGGGATGCAACGTTGCAACGAGAGAGCAAGGGGAGGCGGAGGGATGCAACGTTGCAATGGGCGTTGCAACGTTGCATCTCTCCCCCTCCCCTCGCCTCTTCCTCTACCGCCCTGTTCCCAACACGGCGCGACTAGAGCGCATGCGCGACTTATCTCTAAGCTTCATAAGGCAATATGCTCGACTCGCGGAAGCATTCGCTATTGTTTATAAATGATATAATAACATGCTGCAATGATTATTATTCCAACTATACATTACTCTATTAGCTGTACTTTGCCAATCGATTTACATTTCCGCTGATCTGTCTTTGCTTTTAACGAAAAATTGAGCATTGCACAGAATATTCTTTGAAGACACCCAGTGTTGATGAAATCGATGGAATATCGAATTGAAAAATGATTTTAATTATCGTTTGTGCATTAATATCTGTGAAATTTGATGCGGGAACTGTTATCCGAGCTCGGAAGATATCGAATCGTTGCAACGTTGCAAAGTCCATTGCAACGTTGCATCCCTCCCCCTCCCCTCGCTCTCTCGTTGCAACGTTGCATCCCTCCCTCCCCTCCATTGCAACGTTGCAATGTCGCAATCGTTTAGCCAACCCTAATACTTACTGTCCCCATTCGTCAGGATAACATGATAACAAAAACGGAAACGGACTGATTAATAAAAACCAAATAACTTATTTCCAATAAACTCATCATACCGTTCTCGGGGCGGTGATGAATGCCCACAGTTGCTCGGCCACGCGTGCAGTGTTCACCGCGTTGAGTCCTGGGCCAATCTCACAGCTGGAAAAAAGTGAATATATAATCGTTGTCAACGGACACTCCTCGCATTGTCAAGTTTGAGTACCATCGACCCTTGAGTCAAGGTTGAAACCCAACCCAATCTGGTAGTTCACAATGGACCAATCTCACGGTTGCAATAACATGGCAATATTGATTTGATTTTAGGGTCCAAAGTACAAGAAAAACTACGATGTTCGAGCAGCATTGACTCTTGAATCAAGGTTGACTTGAAACCCAAAAAACTGGCTATAAAACACAATCGAAAAAATGAAAAACGTACCTCTGCGGTGACTCGAAGGGCGGCCGTCTCGCCAGCAGCTCGGCCACGTACCGTCTGCAGATGGAAATCGATTGCATACTGCACTTACCGTAGATATCGATATACCGTACTCCCGCGCATACCTTATTTCCGGATTGGTATCCTCAATTGACATTCTGATCAGTTTGAGGAGGTCTTCGTGACTGGTGGCGGCGGACCCTCGATGGGCGAGTCGATCCACCAGAATCCAGAGGGCGGCACGACGGAGCTGCGAAGGAAGCGTTATAGACAATGAGGAAACGATTTATTCCGATATAATGTTAGTTGAAATCGAAAGAGTGAGAAAGGCGACAAATACGAGTGTACACTGCACCCGCGATTCTCCGGGTTCCTGGCACCACTCAAAATAAAAAAAAACTCACGGCAACAAACACTTGCGGATGCGCAAACTTCCAGAAGAGCGTCGAGTCGACAGGGATGATGCCTACATGGAGCAACGATTTTTTTTTTTTAATTTTCTATTTTCTTCCTACTATTATCATTGCTTCCAAAATCGCTCGACAAAGTGATGTTCGCGTGATGCCAGAATTGAAAAGGATTCGCTTTGGGAATATTTCAAAGCTGATCTAAAGATCAAAGATCAAAGATCACCCCACTCACCCGTTTTTTGCATCTGATAGATGCCGAATAGTGCGGCTACGCTGACGACTCTCGAGTACGACGGCCGCAGTGTGTCCATGTTCAGCGCGTGCGTTAGCTCCTGACAAAGAAAATATAAGTTGCATTTCTCTGAGCGATTCGAGAAAAACGGTCTAGCTGCATTCGCGCTGCACTGTTTTTACAAATCCTCCAATCAATTAGTCCGATCAATACTTGGAATATATCTTTCACAAAAATAAATTTCTCTCTTGCCAAAAGTCCCACATGTCACATTCCCGATGCACTACCCTTTCAAATGCGTCAATCGACTAGTACATATCGTTGATTGAAATGGATCTACGCACAACAATAAATATCTCTCTCACTTGTCAAAAAACCCACCCGCCACATTCTCGCTGCACCAATTTCGTAAAGGATTCATTTGATTACAAGTATCGTTTCACGTTGGTCAACCATTACAACAAATAATCACAGCAATCATTTCAACCCCCCCCCCTCCTCCCAAACTCACCCTGAGTGTCAGACTGGCATCGGTTGACATTGACGCCGGATTGTTCACATCTCCTCCGAGTGTCTCTCCTACAACGATCGTCGACGAGAGAGCGGTGAGGAGAGACGCACGGTAGTGATCGTCCGCGTATCTGAATGGGAACTATTGTATCAACCAGACTCTTTATTAGATTGTTTTTTTTCTCAACCCATGCAAGGCTGTAGCAAGCAATGCTCCAGCCATAAGCATTAGAGTGGCGAAATTGGCACACGGGTACTCGAGCTTGTTTACAACTTCTCTCGGTTGTGCCGGTTTTACGACCCCTGTGTCGGGTGTGCCGTTTTATATCGAGCCGAAAACGAGCCGGCGATTTTCTCAGCTCGGAATGGACCAAATGACTTGCGGTTTTCACCATTCGAATCAGCGCATCAGTGGCTGTCGAATGCACTTTCATTTGAAAGAAATAATTGAGTTTAAACAAATTACGATTTGGGGCGCTAGTGGTTAGAGATAGGCGAGAGAGCATGGAAAGGGAAGAGAGCGCAGAGATGGGAAGCGCTTCCCTTCTCCCTCCCTCCCCCTCCCTCTCCCTTCCTCTAGCGCCCCAAACCGAAATTTAGTTCAAACTCAACTATTTCTTTCAAATGAAAGTGTATTCGACAGCCACTGATGCGCTGATTCGAATGGTGAAAACCGCAAGTCGTTTGGTCCATTCCGAGCCGAGAAAAACGCCGGCTCGTTTTCGGCTCGAAATTTTCGGGTACCCGACGACCCGAGGTCAGCTCGAGAGAGGTCGTAAAACCGGCGCCTCGATGTGCCACTTTCGCCACCCTAATAAGCATACGTGTAGTTGCTGCAACGCGCAACCACTGCTGCGTAGCGCAAACGATTTTTTTGTCACCCGGCGACTTCAGTGAAATCACTTTTTCTAAAACTGTCATCATTTGTCTAGCTACTGAAGCATAAATCTAAAAAGGATGAAACCAAATTATCCCACTAATCTCACAATGATCCTCTCTCTCACCGATTGGTCGTATTGTCGTTGTAGTAGAGTAGATCAAGGATGAACGAGTGTGCCTCTGCCAGTGCCGAATTGTACTTGTTACGCATTCGACCGATGCTTTGAGGAAAGGTCTGATGAGTTGAGATGAAAATGTTTCTGACAGTATGCTTGAATCATATTGGAATTAGAACTAGAGGCCTTGCTATGAGGAAAGGACGAAACATCAACTCTCATTGGAGATAAACTAACATTTTTGTAATTAAAAGCAGATAAACTAATAACGTAGTATATATTTTGATTTACCAAGGACTATCTAACTCTATCAATCTATCCGTCAATCGTCTCCCTCTATGAGTAGCCTGTAACCCCAACTCACCTGCATGAGAAAGTACGTCTGCATATTGGTACTCGTGAGGACGAAATTGTTCGATCGCTGAATGTGCGGAGCCGACCGGCAGCCTGCAAGTATGCTGTTTCAACCTCTATACAAGTCTGCTCAACAGTTGCCAACTTGATGTCATACGAACATTTTAACAAACAATATATATGCAAGATTGAAAGATCTGAGATCGACGTTTCAGTTATTTGGCCCAACCTCTACTCACTTCATTACCTATGATTTCTATGAATTCATATTCGTTGTCATTGCTTTGACCAAAAATCGCAGATAAGTTCACAAAGATCAAAGATCAACTGACCAAATTTCTGGGAGAATAGGGTGATGAGCGGGGGTTTGCCTCCCGCCACTTCGACCATCTTATTGTGTACTGTCGACAGGGCGAATGCTGCACGACAACGGACTCTGAAATGAATTAATGATTAGGTGAAGCACCCATCACTTTCATGCTCCGTCCATGCTACCAAGTTCACTCTGCTCGTGATGCACTAATGAATACGTCGTTTTTCATTAAAACAAAATATAAGAACGGTTACGGATTCGCGCTTCATGTCAATAATATCACTAGACAACTCTATTCCACCTGATTTCGGTTTCAAATGCTGCTGAATAACCAACCGATAGTAGAAGGGCTCGAAGTTGATCGTGTCGATGAGGATATTCCGTGAAATGTCGGACGGAAATTCCTGTAAGTGATACATTTGTTTCCATACATTTTGAAACTTAAAAATAAATAAATATAATAATACAATACCCACCTGTATCTTATCGAGTGCCGTCATCTGTGCTAGCACATCTCGCTCGTACTTGAGCAGATACTCCCACTGCAACACGGCAAAATCAGTGAATTCGCTACCCACCACTTTCTGGTTTCGTCTAAATCTCAAGTACCGAGTCCTACGCGAAACACCGATGTTTTCCAGTGAAGAATTGCATTTTAAAAATGAAATAATTACCTGATAACTAGGTTGTCGTACGTGCATCTCCCTTAGCAGCAGCATATTCGGATCGACTCTCACCCAGAGAACGGGCGAATCAGGGTCCATATTGGACAAATCAACCTCCACTTCCTCGCCCGTTGAGAGAGGCACCTGCAAGGGGAGAATACAATATCCCAGTAAATGAATATGCGTTATTATTTTTTTCTAATGATGGGCTGGCTTGCACTGCCCCCACATTTTCTAGCTACCTATCATCCGCCATAGAGGCGCAAGATCACCGGGGCAACATAAGAAATTCAAAACCCCCTTTTTACCTTTTTCCTTTTCTGCTTCCTTCCCTTCGAGTGACACTGCAGCTCGTGTCTGAAAGTTGCCACAATCATTTCGCGATTGCCCCAACCGTATCACCCACTTGCGTCCCACTCACAACATTATATGAACAAAAAATAGAGCACACTTGTCAGGTTCGGGTTCCAAAGGTACTTCTAGTCCATAATGACACTAGCAATAACAATATGCCAAGAACATCCATTGGAAACATATTAACCTCGTGTTTTCAGATAGTTAGTGTACCGTACTTCCCTGTGCTTCCCTACCGTACCTCGACAGTTCCGAATCGATCTGTACATGATGCTCGAAGCATCCATCCAACTCCTGCACAACGATCGTCAGTGGACCCGTGTACCTGTAAGTTGTTCCATCAAATACTCGCCACTTTGTTTTGCGTTTCAGCTCGAAATTTATGCGCGGGAAATGATCCACATATCAATTTGGCTACCAGATTGTTCAAATCACAGCAACATTTTGTCTCGAACAATGAGGTTGTTTGCAATGCGACTGCGATGTTTTGAGTTTCAAGTATAACATAACTGCGCGAAAATATCCCAATGTCAATTCTGTTGTCCCACGTCTGTTGATCATATCATAGTCACATTTTTCTCGAACAATCAGAGGCTCCCAGGATCATAGGGCATTCAAAACTAACATCATAACTCCCGGTTTGCCCGTGTCCTCCTGTCGAATGTCCAGCTCCACCATGTTGCGCTTGCGATTGAAGATGAAGTTGATCTGGGAGGAGGACGGAGTGAGATCAGAGATCAAAGATCAACTCCCTCTTACATGGAATGAGGCGTGCCCGCCGCCGTACACCCACTGCTCCAGGAACGTCGGCATCTCCTGCAAGGCAGAAAGAGAATATTGTTTTCCATCCGGAATGAGGCCCAGTGGCACAAGACCTATGAGAACACTGCCCAACTTCAAAACACCGGGTGAAATCACCACCTGGATTAATAATCAATAATCCACCGTACCTGTCCAGTCACACTGTGGACGGTGCGGAAGAATGCGTTGGTGGTAAGCGTGAGATAGGTCCAGCAGGTGGGATTGTCCCTCCGTCCCGGTCCCATTTGCTCACCCACTGACAGAATCTTGTGAAGCACCTGTGATTATTGTTGGTTTAGAAGCAGATCAAGCATTGCAACGGCTCTCACACCACCCAGTAGTTACACATACGCACCGAAACCAGAAATTACCCGGGGTTGCATAAGGAAAAAAATAGTGATACAGTTTTTCTATCCATCTTGTATACAAGATCATCTCGAGCTCTCTCATCAGGTTACCTAGCATCGATGAAACACCATTCCCCCTGCTCACCTGGAAGAATGGTTCGTGGCCGAGTTTCTTAGCCAACAATCGAATCACAAGCTCGCCCTTCTGCCACAGCTGCTCCGCGTACAGAGGAGAACACGTTAGGGCTGCAAGCATCATCAGATATCATTTCAGCCGCTATCATGATAAAGTAATGTTGCACTGAGGGTGATCTACTAATCGATAACTGCGTTCCATCTACCGTACCCGATCCAGTGGGCGCGTGTGTCATCGGATAGACGTTGTCGTTCACCGGCCGAAGCATTACCTAAATATTTCAACAAAATTAATTAGTTAGTTGGTACAAAAAATCCATAAGCAATCGTGTTCACAGGATCTCTGAACAACTGGAGCAATTTGTGAAACTCGTGAGTCACCGGGATAACAAAATTAATCCTGCTCCTCATCACACCCGCGGGTCTTGGTTAATTGTTATTGTCTTACCAACAAATACCCCGGTACAACCGAAGAGCCCACGATGAACTCTAACTTGAACAATTTGTGAAACCGGAATATCAATTTTCAAAAAAAAACAACAATATGACAAACAACTGACCGATCCCCAATCGCTCTCAAACTCGCACAGATCCGCGAGCATTCTCTTCGAGTGGAACAGAGATTCATTACGACCGAAAACCTTCTCGACGTAGAGTGAAGTGAGATATCTGCAAGGAGGATCATTTGAGCTTCACTGGTGATACATGTGCAGATGATAGCTAGAACTTCAATAATTGCTGGTGTATTTTGCGAAATATAAATTCAATTCAACCAACAAAACAATCGATGCTACCGTACCTCGCGAGTGCTCGGACCACCCACAGATCGGCAAAGTCCGATGCGGATATGAAGCAGCTGAAGAACTGCGAGGCAACCGAGAACGTCAGCAGTTGGCGGGTGCGCTGAACAGATCGATTTAGTAGTATGACCGGTAAGATCTTTTCTTCCTGTCTAACCCGGCTGGATTAGAGCACACATCCCCCATGGTCGGCTACCTTAACCCCAGCTAGCTACGGTACCTGGACGACGTCGATAATCTTCTTGTGGTAGAGGACGTTGACGGAGACGAGCGAGAAGGAAGAGTAGGCAACCACATCTTCTGGCAGCTGAGAGGAAAGGATTGATTTATTGCGAGACGGCAGTAAAGGACCATTGAAACCTGGCTTCAAGCTATCCAGATAGTTAGACACTGAAGCACTGAATTCACTTGAGCAACATTATGGTTAATTTAATATGCAGCCGGCTCTGACAATGACTGAACCCACAATGACAATACATTATCTAGCTATGCATCTCTTATTTCACATGCGGAAAATGTTTTTATTTTATTTTTTTACCAGAAATTATATTGTTCCACTGTCGCTACTTGGTCGCTAATAACACTGCCCAATTAATCTTTTACTCACCAACCTTGAATTATTTTAAATTACTCACATTATCGACGAAGCACTGTTTGAAGGAGGGAAATGGGTATCGACAGGAGAGCAACTCCTCGAGATATTCGAATGTTCGATCGAGAATGGCCGTCGTGTGAGTGACGAGAGACGTCAGACCGGGAAGAGCGAAGTTCGTCATCTGCAGAGGATTAGATTAGTCGTTATTGCAGGATGCGTGACAGACACATTGCATTCCTGGAGATTCATTTCAGTATCTAGTATGGACGAATCTCGAAAGAGCCTAGTGCAAAAAGGATTTCTTTTTATTTATGAACTGCGAGGAATAACCCAGTCTCATTGTAACAACACAATTCCAGGTAATGTTCTAGTAGCTGTGCATCTCAAAATTACCAAGTACCCCCCTCCCCCACCTCAGGCATATCCTTGTGGACGCAGGGCGTAAAGTGTCCGACTGCCCATCCCATATTCATGGGCGCAGTCGGGACCAGCTGCTGGTAGTGGTACGTCTTCTCGCCACCGCCTGCAGCTTGCTCGCACTCCTACAATAGCGTTAAAAGATTTATGCATAATTAAACTGATAGATTAATATTACCACAAAATGTCTACCCATTATTAACATCACCAGATCGCTACGTTTGTATAACACGGGTTTCCTGTAAGAGTGTAGGAATGCCGTCCACTAGGAACAACTTTGGGTCTCCGATTTCCATGAAAGTTGGTTGGTGGGTACCCTTAGTGGTCAGGAGGAGGTCCATCTACTTGGTTCGGTCAATTATCGATTTTTCGGATTCTAATCTTTAAATGGTCATAACTACCTTCATTTTCATCGCACAGCGAGCTAGTTTAGCGCAATGTATTCGTCTCGTAATTCTCTACAAAAAAGTCGAAGTCGCACAATATGAAAAAAGTTGATCTTCGGCCTCAAAAATCGATAAAAACCCATTTTGGGACCATAAAAGTTGATTTTTCTCGAAAATTTCCCGTTGACACAATGGATATTATTTTTGCAAACGATTCTACGGACCCTTTCTAGGGTCACCCCGTACCTCGTTTTTCATGTCTCTGGCCTTGGGACCCCGCATTAGTACAGTGGATTCTCGGACATAGCCGATTTTTTGAGGAAAACATATTTTTCGTCATAACTCGCTTGAACGTGATCCAATCAAAAAACATTAAGACCAAAAATGTAGCTCTCAAGAAGACGAAAAAGAATGGTCTAATGCAAAAACTTAGTAGGAGTGATTATTCTTGAGATATTTTTGAAAAACCACTTTGGCATATTCGCTATTTGGACTACTGAAATATGATTTTCGCGGTTCCTCCGCATTGATTAACTATCTTTTCTCCATTGGGTGACCCTAGAAAGGGTACGTAGAATCGTTTGCAAAAATAATATCCATTGTGTCAACGGGAAATTTTCGAGAAAAATCAACTTTTATGGTCCCAAAATGGGTTTTATCGATTTTTGAGGCCGAAGATCAACTTTTTTCATATTGTGCGACTTCGACTTTTTTGTAGAGAATTACGAGACGAATACATTGCGCTAAACTAGCTCGCTGTGCGATGAAAATGAAGGTAGTTATGACCATTTAAAGATTAGAATCCGAAAAATCGATAATTGACCGAACCAAGTAGATGGACCTCCTCCTGACCCCTAAGGGTACCCACCAACCAACTTTCATGGAAATCGGAGACCCAAAGTTTTCCTGGTGGAAAAGAGAGCTCTTTTTCCTACACTCTTACAGGAAACCCGTGATAAGAACCTTCCGCAGCCTCGATCCAGCAAGTGGGCCAATTGTAGATTGATCACAATTTATAATGATGAGGTTGATAAAGCAGTTATTGCCAGCACAAGATCTTTTCGTCTTATCAGAATATCCCGCTGCCTCGAATCACCAAGTTCCATTCATAATACAGCCTAATCACCTAGACTACCGTAATCTTCACAGACTAACCATCAATTCGCCCGACATGACGACGACGTGGGCTGGGTCACATCTGAAGTGGACGGTCCAGAGGGAGAGCTGATCGGGTGCGTCGATGCACGGAAGCCATTCGCCTGACAATGAGAATCATTAAGCGACTATTCCCAATATCCCAGAATCACAACATCGTTGCAATGGCCTATCATTATAGCTTTTTGCAATGCTAACTATGGACTTACTGTCAGAGCAACAATCGTGCGGTATTCTAAAGATACGTGAAACCAGATTCCTCCAAGGGTGTGTATCGGCGAATTTCGTAAATATCGTACATCGCCCACATTACCGAACAAACGAACATTTTTTTAAAACTTTTTTTTAAAGTCTGCGAATTCGCATCGAATATTCCATATTTTTGTTTCTTATTTTTTGTCCACCCACGATTCCGCGTGATTTTAAAAATTGAACGGTGAAATATTTATTTAAATGGGTAAAAAATTGGAGTCGAAAGTGGCGAAAAGTGGGGCAGGTGGCTCCAAGTAAAGCATAAACGCCGGCTCTACCGTAATCACCCTTCCGTCATCACTTTTCGCTCTTGCGGCTCCAATTTTTCACCCATTTAAATAAATATTTCACCGTTCAATTTTAAAAATCACGCGGAATTGTGGGTAGACAAAAAATATGAAGCAAATATTAGGAATATTCGATGCGAATTCGCTGACTTTAAAAAAAGTAAAGAAAGCAAAAAAATGTTCATTTGTTCGGTGATGTGGGCGATGTACGATATGCCGACAATTTCGAGTATTTCACACTTCCCTAGTCAATAGTGCTCCCCCGTTACCGTACTCCCACATTGCCTGATGCAAGGACAGCATACGATTCACGCTTTCACATGCTTCAAGTGATTAGTCCTCAATCATTAAGAGTTTTATTAGCACTTATCACTTTGGATTTACTGCAAATGTTTCAGCACTCGCTCTCTTTAGATACTCCTGAAACCCAAAACCTGTCAGGAAGATAATCGGCGAATTCCCCAAACCGAATGATTTTCTACATCGAACGTTATCTAGACTACAGTTATCTCCGCTACCGTAACTCACTGGTGGATGATTGGAGGGAGGATCGATAAGTGAACGCGTGGGCACCCCGCTCCAGGTGGTTGTCCGCCCCCATGTGCACGTTGAATTGCACGCCCTGAAGAGGGGAATGTTTAAATCTCATACACCTGCGTGCTTCTCGTTTCGAGACGGCTACAAGTTCGAGCTACTTCGCCAAGCACAATCAAAGAACGACAGCGACAAACGACAGCGATCAAATAGATTCGTTGACAACCCGTGAATTTCAAGCTGCTACCTATCCCTATAGCTCAAGATGTTCGCTCGTACCAATGTTTTCGTCACCGATCGATAACATAAAATCAACTCACATCCACTGGATTCCGGACGTACACTTCCAGCGAAAGCTTGACGCATATTTGCCTCCGGATCAGCGGAATGATTTCGGGAGGAATCTGCAATGATCCGTTATTTACCAACTGATAAAAATATAAACAAAAATATGCATTTATAATCTAAAAACTGACCGCAATAATCAATTCTCCATCATGCTTGGCCAGTCGCTCGCCCCTCACTCTCGTCAGTTCGGCCATTGACTTCTCACGACACGCTGCTGCCATTCCCTCAAGTGACAAACTATTGAACTCATTCCGGCACCTTCAGTTTCATGACCAACACATTACGTTCTTATCGTCTAACAAGTCAATTTTGAAACATCTATTTGAAATATTTGAAACATCTCCTGACGATACAAACCAATTCAAAAGAATGGATGTCATTCTTGCTAACCTACCGTATCTACCGTACCTCACCGTACCTCGTAAGCGTCGGCCCTTCGGAAGGTTGTCTCGACCTCGTTGACACAGACGGGAAACGTCACGTTGCCGCCGGCCTCACCGGGCAGCTTGCAGTCTGTAGATGGGATATTGATCTACCATAAGCCAGTCGTCTACCGTAACCCATTTATCAATCGACAACTGACTTTTCCCCAGATTGAGTCGTATACTGTCCAGATTAGCGTCGAGTGGCATCACAGCCATCTCAGTGTACACGAGGAAACTCTTCTCCAACAGATTGAAATTCCGTATGACAACCGTCTGCAAAGGGGAGAGGATAGGGACAATAATAAATAAATTAATAATATAAATTATCTATATTAGCTGTGGAAGTCGGACCATTATTACTACATTCAGAAAACTCAAAGATATACTAAAGAAAAGAAGAGCACAAGATTATATTATTAAACGACAAGGATCGAACCGTACATTGCAATACCCAGCCAGTTCAAGATCATATCTCACCCTTGAAACGCGAACAATGAGGGACAATATTTTGCTGTAACTTTCAAAATGGAGATAACAACTGTCGTCACCTTCTCACCTGTTTGAGTACCCTCCAATCCGAATAGCACTCGACATAGGCGACAGGTTGTCCATCCCTTCCCTCTTCCTCTGCCTCCACTCCATTGTTACCCGCCCCTTGATCCTGCAGATTGGGCGGCCCCTCCTCCATCATCTCGTTCTGGAAGGGGACACTCAGTCCATCAAATTGATTCAATTGCTGTATTTCTATTGTTAACGATTTTTTCCCGCAAATATCACAAAATTGGAGTCGAATATACCTACAAAACATCAGCGAAGATAGAAAGCACCATGAAAAAATGAAGCAAACTTTTGGAAGGTTTTCAAATCAAGCAATAAATATTTTTATCCAAAGTCAGAAAAAACGAAATCGCATTCGCAGACCTCGAGCGACTACATAATATCGCCAGCGCAAGAAATCTCCTTGTCCACCAAATATGCTCTGAAATGCCTTCCTAAGTAGTTGATGCACTTTTTTGTCAGAGTAATCCAATTTTAACAAGATTTCAATATCAAACAGATTACAGTGCCGAGGGCTCAAAATTGGCGCGTCTAATACATTCAAAGGCACACTTACCTAAATCGACTGGCTATTACCGATAGTCTAGATCGTGTCATCCACATTCCCGAAAAAAAACAAAGCGTGCTTTTTCTTACGCTTTCCAGCCCATTATCTCACAAGAACCCCGTGCCTCCCCCCCCCCCCACCTATCCCTCACCGCTGGTGGTCCATCCTCTCCTCCAATCACTCTTTCCATCGATCGACGACCATTCTCGTGCGATCGTCGTAGGCCATCGCCCGTCGCCTGCAATCGATAATGTTCATTACCGTAACCCATCTCCTGTTCTGGTTTTTCGCACCCACTGGTTTGTATGCGCGTCACCCAGTGTGCGAGGCCATGGTTTCCCAGTCGTAGAAAGCACCCAGAGGGAAACAATTTGCCCGACCACTGGAAAACCGTGAAAAGTTAGAATCCCAGTATGAAACCATTACCTCACCCACTTGGAGACGCGCATACAAACCTGAGGGTGCGAGAAACAAGAGTACCATACTCACATCCATCTCGGGTGCGGGACTCGTCTCAAGAAACTTGGTGGTCGTCGCGGGGGGTGGTCGCTGCTGCCGCTGCTGCTGCACCGCCCATAGGCCGCCGATTGAATCGTCTCGCGTCGTGATTGCCGCGTATCTTGAGCTGCTAAGAGCTGCAACCGACGATTAGCATGGGCATTCAGACAATCAATACGACAGAGTTGGGGATTAGAATGGAAACTATGCAGCCGCCATACCAAATGGGGTCCATGGACTGTAAGACCCGTCTCTAGGCGGTCAACATATCAAGAAAACAAGAGAAGGGAAGAAGGGGAATCGCAGTCCTTCACCCTCCTTTTGATCTACCTTGATCTACCTCGGCTCTCTCATTGTTTACCTCCCCGTGAGTAGATGAAAATCAATAAAAAGGGGAACGGTATCGATTGAACAATAACAGGTATCAAAGATGCCTCAAACATCTGACAACATCTCCAACAAAGAGGCGCAAAAATGGAAATACTTTATCAACTACTCAACAATAACAGGTGGCAACAAAAGAAAAAAAATCGGGTATTTGTGCTAATCGGGATAAAATTATTTAAATAAAGCAAGAAAATCGTCTCTAACAAGAGATCACAGGATGGGAAAACGAGTGACAGATTCAACTTCAAAGAGAAACAGCGTAACAGAGTCAACAATATTACATTACTCTACCGTATCCGAGTAGGTCAAGGGGGGAGCAGATCAATACGCACTGGCCTTGTGCTTGGGAATGAACACGAATTGTTCGGGAGGAGGGCCGAGGAATATCTTGGATATCTCGACCCAATCAGCACACTTGGAAGAGGAGAGAAGTGTCTCCATCTCGGAACGACCTCTGCAATCGAGAAGAGAAGGGTCAAAGGTATGGAAATCGAAGTATAGGAGTATACACGTTCGTAACATGTCAGTGTTCGCTAATAAACTTTTTATGTCTTTATAGCGTCCTTAATATCACCAAGTAGAATGACAAACGACTTTACTAATATCACGAAACGATGTTCTGGCAAGTTGCAAAATGTAACCCAACACGGCCAATATGAACGAAAATATTTCAGTTTGTCTACAAAAAGATGATCTATGATTAGTAGACCGAGACAACTCGATAGTCATACCCCCCATGAAACCGGTGTCTCACCTGTAGAATGGCGGACGATCGTTGATCCTCTGGGGAAGTGTCTCCAGTAGACCGACGGGGATGTATCTGCACTGGAAGGAGAGCAGCTCCAGCAGGAACCTGCAATTTGCATAATTAATTAATTAATTAAAATATAATTAATTAGTCTAATTAACCCACTTTCTCGTCTTCTCCACTCCCGCGTCGTCGCTGCCCCAGTGGTCGAGGCCGTAGTTCACGAACCTGCAGCAATAGTAAAATTAATGAGTCAATTGTGATCCAGTGTCACAATTCGTGCACAAGGCGGATTCGTGCGACGATTAGTAATGAATAGCCGATCATATCTAGTTGAAACAATGATTCCATTCTTATTGATTCGCAAAAAATACACTAGATATCAAGCTTCCACTAACTCATCAAAAACCTGCTTGGTCACCCGAAGGCTCGCACATTCAATTCTCAAAAATCAACCCGTTGATAATGTGCAATGCATCACCACTTTATCAAGATTCCTGCCGTTCTTGCCCAAGCAATGATAGCTTGACACCTCATGCCGAACCCGTCCACTCACTTCTGCATCATTTCAATCCTCTCGGATGCCGTGATGTCCCAGTGTCTCTTCTCATCAATCTCAGTGAAGATCCACGGCTTGATTAGCGCCCCTCGACCGATTACGATGCCCTGTGGACAGAGGAAATTGAATTATTTCTTAAACCCAATCATGCATCGTCTATATCATTTAACGAAGTCAAAACGCCCCTTCGAAACTTGAACATGACTAGTACCTAGAATACACCGCGACCGATTACGAATTAAGATGCGCTGCAGAGAATCTCCACTTGGTTTATTTTATTCAGCTGAAACCTGACAACTATCAGTGAAGGAGGACAAGATCACTTGATATGAATCACACAAAACTTAAAATTTAATGGCATCAATTTTCAACTATTATACCGTCCACAACCATCAACAAATCAGTTCAAATCAGTCAACAAATCAAATCAGTCCACTAGCGCCCAAATCATCCTATCCCATCACTTGTAACTCACGCTGATGGGGTTCTTGTCCAATCTCGCGTAGTAATCCTCGTAGCTGAACACGTCACCGCACACCCACAGCGGCACCTGCATTTTATTATTATTATTAATATTATTAAATTAAATAAATCTCATTACCTCTCCCGTAGTCTCCGCAATGCGCTCCACGTAGTCCCATCGAGCCAACTTCGTGTAGCGCTGCTCCCTGGGATAAGGTATTTAGAAATAATCGATAATCTACCGTAATCCCGCTCACTTAGATCTCGGATGGAAGTCGACGAGGTCGATGGGCACTCTGTCGAGGACACTCTTCAGTGTCTTGTCTGCCGTCAGCTCGCCCTCTTTCAGGCCAGTGCGCAGCTTGATCGTACTAAATGATTATATTCAATTGTACGGCAATCGGGACCATCAAATCACCACAACTTCCAATTCCCAGTCTTATCTGAATGTTGCGCGGCGAGAAATCAACTGGTTCAATTTTGGAAGAATAATTTATTACATCTATTCACCCTGTGAAAGTATCAAATCATCCCAGTCAGAACTGCATCTGCTATCATAGAGCGATGTAGCCACAATCCACGAGGGGGATTTGCAACATTTTCCATATCTTATCTAGATTTTTAAAATGTCTTACAGTGGCACGTCCTTCATGACGTATCTCATTGCCTTGAGTACATCGATGAGCTTGTTCGTGCGGGCAGCCAGTGCACAGCCTCCGCCCTGCAACCACATGCACATTTTCACTACCAATTGTAACAACAAAATCACAAATAACGAAAGTTCCCGAACACCCAACCCGCAGATTCGATGTTACATTGTCTTAGGATAACCCGGAAGACACCAGTTCGTTAGTTTATGCTCGAAGATTCCGTTAAAAATGATAAATACTAGATAAAAGAACAAACCTTCTGATTGACGACGTCGATGGGGCAGCCGAGGTTGACGTCGATGAAATCCACCTGAAGAGATCAAAGATCAGACCAAATTGATCTTTGATCTTTCACTCACATCAAACTCATCGACGAGGATCTGTGCAGCCTTGGACATGGAGTCGGGATATCCTCCTGCCATCTGCACTCCGAAGATCTTCTCGGAGGAATGACGTTTCACGAGGGACCTGAAAGGGGCGAAATATTCGAGCTGATTCGAATTTCAACCATCACCATCCATGCTTCATCTCCATGACAAGTGTCCGCTCAACGGGCTAGATACATTGAGACTTCGACAAGTATTCAAAAAAAAAACTAGCGTACCATTGCTTGACTCATCTACCGTATCCCCCTCCCCCCACACTAACCATTCGGAGGGTGTTCCCATGAGCAGACTGGTGGCCACTGCCATCTCTCCGCAAGTGATCTCTGCTCCCAGATCCACGCACAAACGACGGAAGGGAAGATTGCCCTGTAATGGGGAAAATATTCCAACCCTGTGTGAAATACGCAAAACTTGTCACTTTGCTGTTTCTAATAAAGTGCTTCAGTATTGCAGGGGGTCTACAATCAGTGCACTGATCGACTCTAGGAGAAGAATGGAAAAAAAAATCGAAAAAGTTGTTCGCCCTGAACCATCCAATAGAGAACGAAACTTCATTAATTGTTCAGAAATTTGTGAACGAACAAACAATAACTAAAAACTAACGACAGTAGTAAGAGGGGCAAGGTACTTCTTTCCCTTGAGTGTCTTCATATCCAATCTCCTCTTCTCCCATTCCATCGCACCCGAGTGAAGACTGCCACCCTCAGAGATCTCCGCTACTGCCTTACAAAATTTACTAATATTAATAGTTCATAATTGTCGAAAACATTTATATTGACAGGGCTGTTTTATTGAATGGTTGCACATTTTTTAAAGAAGAACCTTTAACATTCCTGCCCAGCAACAAACTATCATATTACATTCCAACTTTGAAACACCAAACTCGGGTGTCGATGGCATAGGGAACCGATAAAGATAAAATCAGCAATGACTACCGTACCTCATCAGATCTGGAGAAGTTGTACGCCCTCTTTCTCATCTGGACTTGCACGTGCATCGAGTGATGGTTGCGCACCTCTCCATTTGCTCCCGACGACTCCTTCACCAGCTGCAATAGAGATAACCTCTAGATTATCCAAAGAAAAACGTACAAAAATGATAGGAATTCGTATGAAAACACAATATTTTTATTAGTATATTTTCTCAATGATGAACCAAAGCAGGAATTGATGAAATCAAAATCATTCGATACCAAGACCACCTCGTACCTCCCCAACTCACCTGTTCCTGATTCGGTCCCAGATGGGCGTTGCCGAAGCGGCAAGCGTACGAAAATTTGCACCTGAATTGGCGATATATTGTACAAATTAACTTCTAATCCACAAATCCCTAAGGATAATCGTCACAACAGATAAAACTACTGCTCACTTTCCATTGGCCTCATACACGGGGCACTTCTCTCCGATATCCGCCGGTTTCGTGCTCAGAAACGTCGCTATGTCGTGCTCGCTCGTGCACTTATCGCCGTACCTAATTAATCAATTAATATATTTAATTAACTAATTAAATAATTAATTAAGCTTACTTGCACTTGACATCGGGAGTGTTCACCGACGGGCACAGACGGACGGCCGAGGCACGGATCTTTGTCTCCGTTCTGCAAAGGTGCGCCATTTGAGTTTCACAGGGAGTCAAAAAAAAGGAGCGACTCAGGTCACTTTTGATCTTTCACAAAGGAATTGATAAATAAATCAAACCTAGCCATATCCCTCTTTCTGTCCTTGTTCATTCCTCTTCTATCCCTTCTGTCCTCCTTCTTCTTCTCCCTCACCGCCTCTTTCTCTTCTTCAGTCACCGAAGTCTTCGACTCGGGCACCACAGGGGCCTCAAAATAGACAATGAATTCCAAAGCTTTCGAATTTGTCTACAGCCATTACTGGACCATTTTTTTATCAGGAATGACAGCAAAGTTCTTCAGTAAACCAACCTCGAGAAGGAACTCCTTCTTGATGGGGGCCACATTGGAGGGATAGTTGTTCTTCGGCTCTTCCACTACAGGAGTCATCTCCATTAGGGGAACCTCCGGAGTAGCAACCTCAGTCATCCTTCAACCGACACAATCAATCGAATACGAAAAGAAAATCAAAGGAAAGATAAGATATCTCGAATTGAACGAGTGTTAGTGGAAATGAACAAATGACTGACGTGAAAATATTTATTCAGGATTACTCTCGGGGGAATTTTGAGACTCTTCCGACTTCTTCTGGGCTTCTTTAGCCTTCTCATTACGCGTTTGAATCGACCCGATCTGAAAAATTGGTTTGGCGAAAATACAAAATAAATTATAACTTACTTGAAAGTTTGAACAATGACCGCATCTTCTACATCGCCTCTGCATAACTTTTCGCTGAACCATCTGGAGATCGAATCTGTATATAACATATTATTTTATAACCTCAAAACATGTTATAATGCCATGAGGTAGATCCCTGATCCTGTTAGAATTAAAGTAACGGGAGCAGATAACGCTCTTTCTAGTTAAATAATTATTCAATGTCAAGGTAATTGTCCTATTCCAAATGAAGATTATACATATCTTGGGTTTGGTCATCTAAAATGATCTACAGATCATATAAAAAGCGATACCAACATTCAGAGAAGCCTAAAAAAAGAGCAAAAAACGCTGACAAGCAAAGATTTGTGTGATTGAACTGACCTCCTAATTTTGCTGTTGACGAAAACTTGCTTACACTTCTTACAGAAGGTCCGCATGAAGTTTGGCTCGACTTTAACTCTGTCCGCATTGAGGCATTCCCTGATTTCCCTCACATACTTGCGACTGATCTTGGTAAACGCGTCCTCCTCTGCCGAGCCTGAGTGAAAGATTGTTAATTATTTCCAATGACCTAGATAAAGAATCAAAGTAACTCACTCTGTTCGGACACTATCATCGCCGTCTGATGAAGGAAATTGAGGCGGACATGCTGATCGGTGACGACTGCTGCAGCCTTTTGGATCTTCTTCTGAGCCGTACTCACTTCCGGCGTTTTCTTCACGACATTTTTCTTGTCCGACATGTCGAGTAGCTCATGCCGCGAAATCTGGAACATAAAACATCATAATAACAATAATAATTAAATATAAAATCGATTTAACAAAAATTCTAAAAAATGAATTATTGTGAGGCGTGTGTACCGTACTTGACGACATTTCCTACAAAAATTCAAATGTTGACCAATTGACGGTTGCCGGCTTTGGGCGATTTTTCGAGCACTTGTTTTTGTATACTGATCTTTGATCTTTATGGGTGTTATTTTGTCCTTTGTGCAGCCTCACAATATAGACCATCGATCTGAGCATCTATAGCACGCCTTAGACCGTTTGTCGTTTGATTCCAGGGCCGTCAATGTATCCCACTCGTGTTTATCACGTCTCTCGTGGCCCTTATTGATAACGCCTGAGCGATGACAGTCTCTGGCGAGGGAAATTGATGCTCGCAGCTATTCTGATTCTCTTTCACCTTTGCGTTGCTCTTCCTTCCTCTCATTGTTTGTGTTTCCCCACTTTGCTTTGCTGTGGATGTTGTGTCTGCGATATCGAACTGGGAATCCATACATAGATACGTTTCCTCCGTCACGGTGCTTCTAAAACCACGTTTTTATAAGTTTGTATTTTGTTTTATGTAAAATTCATATTCAAAGCATGGACAGAAATGTCATCGCCGAGCAAATGCCTGCCTGTTGATCTACCGTTCAGTTAGCTCACTTGCCTACTTCCCATCTTCACCTGTCCAGTTTCCATCTATTTTTGCCCACATCCTATCGCGACATGGCCGTATTGATTACTGTCATGGTCCTTCATAGTTCCGCAATTGAACAATACAACCGTCTGTCGCTCGTGTCCCGTTAATCTGTGAATCACCCCTTGTGTAGCGAGAGTGCTCTTTTTTCCTCTTCTCCTCTTCTCTCCTTGTTACTCTCTACGTTCGATTTTGGGCACTGATCCTAATTCGAGCGGCGCTCAGCGGCATTAAACCTCCCTTTTCCCGCCCACTGACCCTTTGTGTGACCTTCGTATCTCATTGAGCATTCATTGAGCACTCTTTCTGCCTCGTTCCACTTTTAGGCCTCTCCCCTCCTCATTTTTGAGGAATGACTGTTCTGGCACGGCGCCAAGCACCCGCACGTCCGCTATTTCATAGTGGACTGCAGGGGGTAGTTTGTCGTAAACAAGTAGCCAGAAGGAGGGGAAGAGGGAGGGAGAGAAGGCTCAAGGCTGGGGGAAATCGGAAAAGTGAGAGATAGGCGTGTAGAAAAAAGAACGTCAGAAGCTATGTGTACATTCATTCATTCGCTCTCCGCTCTTCTCTCTTTCACACGTTTGCTCATCAGTTTGACTACTACTGTTAACAGATCCTCTCCCACTGATTGCATATCATCAATCCATAATTCCGTTCCTTTAAATAGTTGACTCATCTCTGACAGCTGCCTTCTACTCTTCTTCTTCTTTTCTTCGCTCTTCCATCTTTTCCCATCTCAATTCGCTGTCATTTCGCCCATTACTCACCGCATCATGATACATTTCATCCTGTTTTTCCCTGATTATCGATCGATTTCGCATTAATTATTATCTCCAGGGTTCTCGGATGCGTACCCGCTAGTACGCCGCCCCCACAACCCCACAGCGCCCGGCAATTTCGTCGATCGATCGATTGGTAGCTCCTACCGTACTCTATCATCGTAGCTCGGGCTACAGTAACCCCCTCAATCATGGTTGCACCGGTAGTGAAGACTGCCTTCTACAAGTGCTTCCTGCCCATATTCCTCATCACGGGTTAGTTAGATGAATTACGAATTGAAAGGTTATTCAATTTCACCTTTTTTGTGTTGAAAGCTTAGGAAACATTCAGATTTTATTTGGTAGATGGTCGATCTAATTATCGATTTCTTGTCAGCTGGATGCCTCCGTCCGTCGATAATCTCTGCAGCGTACGTGGCCCTTGGCCTTCTCTGTCCCCTTCTTCCATCAACGAAGAATACGATGAATAATGTGCCCGGTGAGTCGCAGGGTTGGGATAAGGGATGAAACTTTCAACGGCTTGGTTCTTGTCTTCTTTCGGGGTTTACAGCAATAAATCAATCAATTGAATGTCCATTACAGTATCCGTCCGTGCCGTTCTCTGTCTGCTCCTCGTGCTTACCGTATGCGCGAGCATCGGACAGGTACGGTAGCTGTATTGATTTTATGGAATATTACCTAGGGACATTGTGAAATTCTGTTTCGTACATCCTCCGTCTTCGTACAAAATTTGCTCGAATTTTTGAAAGAAAGTAGTGATGAATTGTTCCAGATCACCTACCAAGTGATCGAGGCCAAGACCAGTGACGGTTCATATATAGATAAAACGTGCGGGCCCAAAACGAGTATCTCGACTGTGCTGAGACTCGTCGGATACGAGAAGTGAGTGATGTGAATGAATGGAAGATTATGTGATCAATCTCTGTAGGAGATGCATTGAACCTTGTGGCTGTTATTTCATAACTTGCATTAATTCCGGAAATAGCATCTATCTGGGCAAATTGTGTACATGCTTGGCTAGCTCGCCTTGGGAAGAAAACACCAATTTACCGTTTTCATTTACCTTATTGTTATTTTCATGAAGCACCCTTCTTTGCAGGCTCACAACGAATTCATCGACATTGGGGACGAAGCCGGAAGCGACTCATTCCGTTCTCCCTGAGGCCATCGCCCTGCTCGGCACGATGATTACGGTGGTTATCGTACTCGCACTCAGGTACGGTAGACGGGGTTACGGTAGAAGTGGAAATTGAAGGCTTGATTGGGTTTGGCCGAAAAGGGTATTCTAGAGGCAAATACTGTAAATAATACATCCATTTCTGGAATCTGGTAGTGTCTATAGCAGAATAGGGTACTGGGAATCGTTTACAGAGGATAAAATCCTTTTTTTTTTCAGACATTCGACGGTTTCGACGGCCAGCGAGAGCAACGTCCAGGTTGTGAGAGACAAGTGAGTTGCAAGTTTCACGCTTTTTATTTATCAGCAGCTCTGCTAAAATTTGTATTATTATCGCATCGAACTGTAAATATTCTCATCTAGTCACTCACTCATGGAGATCAAAACCCAGTCTGCCCCCTTCTCGAATAAAAAGGCAAACTCAGTCGCTACAAAATCACCGTCAGAAATTTCCATCAAATTGTTAATGTTTTTTGTCTTCGAGAAGTACATCGATGTCTCAATAGTTTCACTTAAAGGGACCCGGACACACAAATGAAGTAAAGTTCAGAAAAAAGAGCTGATTTTTCTGAGAAAAACTCAAAAAACCGCATATTTTTACGATTTTTTTAAAAGGAGTTATGATTTTTCAAAGTTGCGCATTTTTGCCGTGCGCCCCGGCATACTGTATTTAGCGGCGCTAACCACAGTATGCCGGGGCGCAAGGCTAAAATTTGCAACTTTGAAAAATCATAACTCCTTTTAAAAAAATCCTAAAAATATGCGGTTTTTTGACTTTTTCTCAGAAAAATCAGCTCTTTTTTCTGAACTTTACTTCATTTGTGTGCCCGGGTCCCTTTAATCGTTCTATTTTCCATTGATAAAAAAGATTCCTAATAGTTAAAAAAATCATACGTGTATATCTTATTCAATGTCATCCCTCTCTAGTGCCTCTCCCCGTGTGGTCACTCCGTGGCTGTCGACTGCCCTCGGTGATACTCTCCGTCGAGCATCCAACATGATCATCGTCATCCTCATCGGAACCGTCTCCTGCATTCAGGTACGATAGTCAGTCGGCGATAGGTGGATTACGGTAGTTGGATTACTGTAACACCAAATTCTTGTAGCCCTCGATCCTTTCCGCTCCCTACTTCCTGATGTTCCTCTTCATGCTGACCTGGTAAGTTTTTAAATCTTGCAAATTTTAACTTCAACAATTAATTCAATTTTGAAAATTCAGGTATGCGGCGCACAAATCCATACAGCACGAGGGCTTCAATAGGATCAAGCGATTCATCATACTGTATGCAGGTGGGAGTTATTGATTGAATATTTAAAGTTTTTCTGAAGGTGTTAAAGTGGTAATTGACTGATCGGATTGCAGGTTTCCACTTTCTGGCCATCTTCGTCTATCAAATTCCATTCGTTCGTGAGAGTGGTTTAATGGAGAAGAGGGAGAAGCTGATCCCGAGGTGAGATTCCCTTTTTATTATTTCTTCCTAAAAATTGGGTTCAACTTCTATTCGTATTTCTTCGTTGCTTTACAATAAGTGAAGCAAAGATGGAATCGAATTGTCAATGAATGTTGATCTGCATTGTAGAATCCTTGGTCTCTCGACAATCATCCAATTCGATTGTGATACGTGGTATGAATTCACCAATCCCTCCAATACTCAATGGCCCGTCTTCGTCAATCCACTGGCCATTCTCCTGCTGTTCCAGGTATTTTATCCGATTTTGATCAATAATATTTCTCTATTTGCTGAAAAACGACTGAAAGCGACTTGCGTGAGCGCAACTTTAAGTGGTCATGGAACGTGAAAGTAATGGTATCTACGAAATAGTTGCGAGTTAGCTAATTCGATTAAATGAGCTGCGAATTCGTAATTATTTGTCTATTAGACAACGATTTTCAAACTACTTTTTTTGGGTTTTATAAATCTATTCACAGTTTCTGACAAAACAAAACAACTGATTTTACAGTTGACGATCTGGCAGTACTCATTCACGAAACACGGCACCCATCGATACACTCGACTCGATAATGGAGATGATGGGAGTTCAGTGCACGAAGAGGTACGGTAGAAGGGGTACGGTAGGGGGAGGAGTACGGTAGCGGCGTCATTGTGCATACAGTACCTCTGTCTCTCTAACCCATACTCGTTGTATCTCTAATCCAGCATTGTCGTCGATTCTCGAATCACATCCTCTTTGGGATGCTCAATGTCTCGTACGTGTCTCGCTCCCTCGGAGTAGACTACCGTAATCCCCCGAGCTACCGTAGTCGACCACCATCGGATACTGAGTCCGAGTACAGTACCCCGCCGCAAGAACGGAAGGCGTCAACGGTGCAATGGGCGCCACAAGTGGTGAGGGTGCAACACGGATGCTCCTACTCCATTCTATCCGTTCCGACTCCTCCTTCCTATCGCATGGTTGCAGTAATCACAATTGTATCCTTCTATCTATCGCGGCAAGATCAAAGACGAAATTTGAATTTCCTATCGTGTTCTATAGAGTAAAATCGTGCCGAATTCCCCATGTCCGTCCATTCCAGTTCACTTCTCCGCAACGCCTGTCGACGGTATCAACGAATTCGTTTGATCAGCAAGTATCGATTGGTTGTTTCTTAGTTTAGTGTGCCTGTGCGAGTGCAGTACTAACTCCTTGGTTGCGTCATTCCTACGTAATCTTAGTTGTAAACTCCTCCCTGTCAGGTACTCCCCAGAGTGAGTAGACACGCTTGTGCCGATTTCGGGCAATTTCGGGATTTTTCCGGAACCGAAATTGGATTTCGAAAATGGTAATTGAAGGATTTGCAGTTGCTGCGTGATGAGGAAGAGGAGGAAAGGGGATCGGATGGAGTGAGATTGAAGAAGATTACGAGTCAAGTGATGGATAGACAGAGAATCAGCCAGATATTCAAAGGTGAGAGATTTAAGGAATAAGTTATCCCGTCGATATCAAACAAGTACAAGTACATAACAAGAGAAACCAATTGTATCATCGATGATGATGACCGAAAATGGGATGATTTAGAAAATAAGAATGGGAAAAAAATAGAAAGAATGCGGCATCCTCAAGCAGTATTCCTTATGAAACCGGGATTCACAAACCCTGCAGAAATATTAGTCTACATACTTTCGTATAGCGTTCCACTAATCTATCAAACCATGGTACTCTGTACTCGGAATATGAGAACTGTGAAACCGAGATGAAAACGGTTGAAATATACCTTGATAATGTATAATCTCGCAGGTCCCCGATCGGATAAGAGTGTCGCCTCTCGTGGACTGATCATGGTGGTCACATTCTTCTTCAGTCAGGCGTACGTCGTCGGATTGATCGCCATGATGGTCAGTGATTAATAGTACGATAGTCTGGAGGTAAAGAAAAAGGATTCGGACAATTTTTTTGGCCAATCCAACAAGCAGGCGGGTTGGGGCTGCGAAGTTTCTTTAGGATTCTATCTGCGAGGGATGGGTGATATCTATGACGGTGGAATGGTAGAACAAAGTAGTTTTTCTTGTAGATAATGATTGCACCTAAAAATACATTTTTCTACTTTGTTGTAAACTCTACCATTGCTACAAGATCGACGATACTTCAGATTCACCTAAAAATTTAGTGGGAGATTATGCAGGTGGTTTTGGGCATCGGATTGTCCGTTTAGCCGTCTGTTATGTCTGTTACTATCTAATGTTTTCCATCTCCGGGACCATAATGAAATAATTTGACTACTGATCCATTTACTAGCACATAAATCGATAATCGATGCCTACCTCTTCAGACATGGGCGATGATCTACCACTCTGCCTTTGGTCTCATTCTCATGCTCATCGCTTGCGTCATCTGGATATTCCCCAACTCCCGCAAGGCCGCCTTCAACGCCGCGCCCGTCATTCTCGCATACACTGAGGTACGGTAGGACTGGCGATCGATAACTGACTATTCAAAGTCATTAGCGCAAAGGTACGGTACTAATTATCGTTTATGCAGTTCCTCCTGATCGCTCAGTACGTGTGCAGCATGAACATTGAAAAGGAGATGAAAGAACTTGACCCGAAGCTTTTAGAGTGGTGAGTACGGAAGGTGACAGAGGGAGTACGGTAGGGGTACAGTACGCGAACACAATCGACAGCTAACTTATTTGCAGGCTGAAGCTGGTCGGTTTCATCATTGCGGATTCGCGTGTGCAAGGGATGGTTATGATGTTGGCAAAGGTGAGAGACAATATCTGACTCTCCCCATTCTGGTTGATCTCTCGTACACTCTGATAGACGAGAGAGCATAGAGCGGAGAAATCCGGAATGGTTTAATGGTTGTTGAAAAGTTTTTACTGAGAAGACATCCATCACGTTTGGAACCTTTTGAGCATGGTGAATTTGTGCCTCGAGTAGAGTATGAGATCCTAGGGTTGATGGTGAGTTCAATAAATTTTTCTTTGTTTTTATACTACAACAAATATGAAAACCCTTGGTGATGAGGGGGCAGTTACATTGTAAATCATTTCCCACTCAAGTGTATTAAACCTCCTTCCAGCTTCTGCTCGCCCTTCCGATCTCTCTCATCCTTCGACTCGCAAGAAGAGACAAAAAGTTCGAGGCACTCAATGAGGCAGAGAAAGCGAGGAGATTGGCCAATTATGGTGAGTTTTATTATTTTACAATGGAAATTCCACGATAATATTGCAACGCACCGCAATGTATTGGTTACGAGATAGTTGTGAAGCAGCAATGAGTGAGTGAGGTGTGATTCGATAAAGTTGAAGTCTCTAGGAGATTGGCCAATTATGGTGAGGATGACGTTATTGGGTTTTTTTAGCGCCCAGTGCATTGAGCAGACATTACAACCACCATAATGTCTTGGTTATGAGGTAGTAGTGACACATAGAAGGTAAAGGTGTGAATTATAAAAATAGTTGAGGTCGCAAGGAGATTGGCCAAGTACGGTGTGGAACATTCTTTTATTATTTTTTGCAATTTGGATTCCAAGAGAACAATGCAACGCACCGCACTGTTTTTTGTATGAAGTAGTTGTGAAACAGCGACGTGAGTGGTGTCACTTTTAAAAGATGAGGTACCAGGGGAATGGCCAATTATGGTGAGGAGGAGTTTATTGATTTTTTAAGCACACGGTGTGAACAGACAATACAGCCGCCGCATTGTCTTGGGCATGAGGTAGTTGTGAAATAGTAGTGAGAGAGGTGTGAATCGAAAAAGTTGAGGTCTCAAAGAGATAGGCCAATTATGGTTATGTTTATTGTTTTTTTTTTCAATTCCTGGGTCGAGTGCAATGCAAACATATCAATGTATTATTGGTTGTGAAACAGTGGTGTGAGAGGTGTGAATTGGAAAAAATTGAGGGTTTCTTTGTTCTATCCAGTGAATGATCCTTTGAGACTATTGCAGGCACGTTCGCGTCGATCTCTCAGGCGGAACAGAGCAACTCACGCGTCGAAGGGGAGAGGAATGGAGCTGGAGCGGTACGGTATTCATTATCGATTATTGATTAGGATTACGGTAACAGGAGGGATAGACACACTGCTGAAATGTGACGGATGAGGGACTAGGTGATGTTTGGCCGCGGGGTGCATGTAACTCTTGATCTGATCTTGAGCTATTGATGAGCTTGAGTTAAGCTAGATAATACAAAAATATAACTTATTCTCGATTTCACCTGCTTAATGCGCTCTCGGACAGCTGACTCCTATGCACTATGAGAGTTCCATCCGGTTATCATCGCGCGTAGTGATGTTTCCACTTGTCGACAGTTGGCGCTCTCTCAATCTTTTGATTCTTACCACTTCGAGCGTAGAAAAAGTGCAGACGAATGTTTTAACTTTGATTCCCAATTGTCATCAATATTGAAGTTAGGTTGCTGTTTACATATGTTCATGAAACACCGAACATCTTGATTTTGGAAATTATGCCTTTTTCCCTCTAGGGAAAGATCATGAATTCGGGAGAGAAAACGATAGGGATCTTGATAGATGGATAAAGGCAGGGGAAATTTACACGTTCCTTTCCTCTTTGCTCATCTCTAGACACTCGCTCTTTAGCTGGTTAGAGAAAGCGAGAGAGCACGCGATACGAAGAGACGCGAGCGATGACCTTACGCCAGCGGGAGATATGAAAGGAGAGGGGTGGGTTTCGAGAGAGATTGAAGCGCACCTCGATTATGACACCCTTATTTCTGGTTTCATCCCTATTGTAACGATTGCCCCTTCCCCGTCTATTTTTCTAACACGCGATTATATCAAATTCCGACAAGATTCAGGTTTCAGTAATTACATTTGATTGTCCCGAATTAAGTGAGCGCGTTGCCTTCTTTGGTTGATGTCCCAATAATAACAAAAGAACATCTTTGTCTATTGGAACATAGTTCTCGGTTAATCACTGTTCTCGTATCCATTAGGATGTCTGGGAGAACGTAAACTGCTGTGAAATAGGGGAGACGAAGAAGAAGGAAAGATACACGGGGAAAGAAATCCGCTTAGTGACCATCCGCCATCCCTACTCCCCCTCCTCCACTCCTCCTTCTCTCATAGCTACCGATATTCATCCCCCCCTCCCTCTCCCCTCGCCCTTCCGATTGCTATTGTGTACCGGTCTTTTCTGACTCATTACTGCCAAACTTTGCGCGTCTAGGCTGCCAATATTTGTTCCATTTCATTGTTATGCCACACATAGTTAGTAAGTTCTAGTATATAAAGTTTCAGGACATTGTTTCCAAGATTGATTGTTCTAGAATGAAGTTGTAAGCCCTAGAATGGTGTTCTTGAGGGTGGGGGTGGCTCATAGTCGTAGCTTCCAGATGTGAGGAAGTTAGGAAAGAGGCAGTGAGTCAGAGTCGTTCGGGAGACTACCTCATGTCATGAATCGGATGGATCAGACTTTGAACTAGGCTTGACGAATAAAGAATGTTCCCTCTGGTCTCTTCTTTCTTTCGTTCGTTGACCCGGTATCATGTAAAAAGCGAGTCTAACTCCCTGTTTGAACCGCGCAGACTCGTCGGGCTGATTGAGCAAATGAGCCGGAAGAGGTCATGGTTTGTGATCCTTGTAAGGGTGTTAAGAAAAGGAAAGGCTAGTTTCTGATTTTCAAAGATCATAGTGCTTTACGGTTTCAATGACAGTTTGTATAGCACATTGTTGACAATCAATTCATGAATAATCATCCTTGAAACATGCACTGACGCACGTTGCGCTCGTTGCTTGTGTCCAATGCGCGCCGAATCGGGAATTGCTCTATTGTTTCTCTCTCTCCCTCGATCGTCCGCTCACTGACCCATGCGAAACTAGGTTGATTCTTGCTCCGTCTTTGTATTGAATATGGGAAAGGTTCTCAAACAGTAATGAATTATCAACTTTCTCTTCATAGAATGTAATAATCAATTTTTCAGAGTTTCTGAAGAGTGAAAATAAATAAGTTTTCAAAGTGATCTTTGATCTCTACAGGATCGTCAACCGTCGGGTCTCACTCAATTCCTCCGTTGTCTGTCCACCCTTCTCGTGTCCCTCTGGCTGCCCGTCGTCTGCGGAGTACTCATATTTGTATGTTTTAAATTATTTTTTATTTAATTTTATTTATTGATTTTTATTTTCATCGGCCATGAAGAAATCATTCTCGAAAGAGTCTATAGCTATTTATCTGATCTATCTGAAACATAGATGTTCCTAGATGAAATTGGTTGCAGGCATCAGTGTGGAACAAGGCGAGCTTTATTACGATCGGATACTTTGGCTTCTTCGCAGTCACCGTACTCTCGTTCAAGGTAATATTGATTTATGAGACTACCGTAACCCGCACACAATCAGTTCACGTTTCTTCTACCGTACCTCTTGCAGACTTCGTTCACTGTCTTCCGCAACACATACTTCCTCATCTTCACCCTCCTCACAGCGTACACTTCGGTTGTCATCCTCGTCAGCTACTGCTACCAGTTCAGTGGGGTACGGTAATTTGAGAGTACGGTATCAATTGGTTATGTTTTTTCGAGTAAACATAAGCATTCTATTACGGGTGTGTAACTTGTGCTATAGAAGTGAGCAGCGCGATCCTGTCGGTTAGATGCATGGAAATGTGGATCATTTCAGGCAGCAGATAAAGTTCACCAGTTTATAAGCGAGGAATGGACGGACGCCATCGGACTTGAGACGGAAGCAAAAGGGTGAGTGCTAATGATTTCTTCATAGCATCGTAGTCTCGGAGTACCGTGGATTTCGTAACCGAGGTTGGGTAAATACGAGTATGCTGTTATAGTGAAATCGGTGATGAGGTGACGCCAAACGAAAGGTATCCGTGTGACTCGCAAAAGCCTAATGCTAAATTTGAAGATTCAATAAAAACTAAACAATGTCCCGAACCCTGTAACATTTGTGTTTCCATGTGTGTATTCATTGTCGCTAGCGAAAAGTTCCTTAATGAATGTGTGTACTAAGTTGACGAAAAAAATATAATAAAAGAATAGCGGAATCCAGTCAACAGGTAAACGCATCAAAATTGTCTACCATGGTATATTTAGGTTTATGTCACATGATTAGACCAGTGTATCACTAGAATGAGAATTTCTTAGAAGCAGTTGCGTAAGAGTAGGATAATCACTTTTGAATACGTGAATGTTAGATTGGACAATGATCCTAATCGACGTACCACTAGTCCATGTCGAGTGCCATCCTCCCCATCCCCTCCTCATCCCCTCCTCTCCTTCAGTGGTTCCCTCTTCGTTCGTCTCTTCCCATCCATTCTCCTCTACGTCGTAACGATGCTTCAGCTCAAGTTCTTCCACAATCAATGGAAGCAGTTGACGGATTGCACTGCCAGGTGGGCCTTTCACTTTTATACAAGAGGACGGTTCGACTTTCACGACTTCGCCAAAATACTGAACTAAATTTGAAACCAATCGCATCTTATCTTGAATTGCTTAATAGCAGATCCTACTCCCAGGTGATGTTTCAGTGAATATTAACAGTCGCTCGACCTACAGACTGTAGGCTACAGTTCATTGGAATCAATCAATATCAAATCAATACGATTAGAACGGATTAAAAACGTTGTAACATTGCCAAAATAGTCTGAACAAACATGACTGACAATGAGTTGCAGGTGAGCTAAAAACCTATTTGTTGAGATTGGAACAATCGTGTCTCAGGAGTAGGATAAGAAAAATCCATAAACCAATGAAATCGGTTTTGTGCTTCATAGATAAGACTACTAGTTGGTGTTCGCGTGGACGGCAATTGTTGGGCTACAGATAAGTCTTAAAAATAAATAAATAGTAAATCGCCACTTGCAGCGGGCACACGGTCTCCTCGGTGGAGTCGGCCCGTCCGAGCACGTCGAGTGAGAGCAGAGAGGCAGCAGGAGGAGCGAGGAAGAGTGAGTGGGAGGAGGGATTGATCGAGAATAGGCGAATTGTTGGGGGTGTAGCTACCAGAGAATGAATTGACATAACCATGTTAGCAACTGATAATGAGGTAGCAGTGGAACACCAACGGTCTGGGTGGCAGGTATGATTGTACTGTTTGGGAAGTGAATAAATATGAGTGATGGAGATACTCAATGGGTCCAGGAGAGTACATACAGGGATTGTGGGAGTGTTGTTTGTCAAAAATTCTGGCATGAATATTTGGTGGTAGAGCGAAAGGAGAAATCATGGAACTGGGCTGCGAAGATGGATGAAAGAGCAGTGAAACGAGTGTATGGGTGGATCTAACGACTGCCTAGGTAATGATAGAATATTGGTTGGAGATGTTTTTATAATGAGGAGAATCAATCGTGAAATAAGTGCAGCTCGTGATTATAAGGAAGTGGTGGAACTTGAATGATCAGGATGACGAAAATGACGAGGAGACTGTGGATGGGGACTGGAAAGGAAGAGAGGGGCGTGATGAGGGTGGTGATTTGTTTGCTAGAACGTGAAGTATTTTACAGTACTATATCTAAATGCAATGACGCAATCGGAATAACTGTGTAGCATACGAGGAAGCGGTGAATCTGTGATGCTCCGGGTAGCGGAATGCTCCAACGGTCGAATTGATTGGGAAGTGAATGAGGAGGATGGGAGAGTAATTGATCGAGGATTGAAGATGCATTGATCACAGACGAGAAATTGTGAAAACAATGTAGCAAGTGGCATTGAAGTAACGATGGAACTGTTTGGGAAGTAAGACAGAGCGAGTGAGGAAGATACTTTAGGGGTTCAAGAAAATAAGGGCAGATATTGTGGGTGATTTGTATGTGCCATGTGATAGAAACATTATTTTTTTCGTGGTTATTGGAATGGTCACATCATGGAAATGGGCCGCAATGGCGGATAAAAGAGCAGTGAAACGAGAAGTGTGCGGGTGGTACGAAAGATAGAAACTGTCTAGGCAGGTGAGTAAGATTGAGGGGGTCGAGGCACTCAAGGAGTGACATGCTATCACTGAAGAATGATAGTCTGAACCGCTGAGTCAAACTAGATCCTACTTGATAAGAAGTCGGTTTTTTGGTCGAAAGTTTGCCGATGGATACGAAAGGTTTGCAAATAGAGATGTGCAATAAATCGCACTGTTCTTGCTCTCCTCCCGATCTCTACGGAAGGGAAGGCTCCTGATGTCTGTGCGACTGATTGTTGATTGTTTTAGTGAAATGTCACATTGTGTTGACTTCCGGATCTAGGGAAGTTTACTCGTTTAGAGCCTAACAATAAGTCAGTCGTTTCACACTGTGAGGATAGAGAGACAACGAACTGTTTGATTGCACATGGGATAGAGATGGGGGATCAATCTCGATTACTCTTCTCCCCTCCACTCGCTTTCAAACTACTCTGTTTCTCATTCTTCTATTTCTCTCTCGAACGGGCTGAGTAATGGGATGGGCGAGATCAAGAGAAGTGTTCCGTTCTATTCACTGGTTGACGATCGGAAGACGTGATTGCAAGGATGATTGATGCTCCAGATCGTCTTGGAATAACAGTCCATTCGTCGTTCCTCGCGTCTCGTCTTGCTGATTCAGATTATAACTTGAATGAGGAATGAGTTCAATTATTATATCTGTAGAATCGTAGATATCGTAGGCATTTCCTTCCATCCGACCTTCTACTGATCGCAGTTCGATTCTTCACACAGCGCTGGCCGATCTATTTGCTCGATCATTCTTCTTCGGTTATCACCCCTCCTGACTCATCCGTCCTCCCGCCGTCTACTATCGTCGATAAGAAATCTGTCTGAATGGCCCCCTCGGGGCTGCCCCCCCCCCCTTTGATCTACCTCTGTTATCATAGTATCGATTCCTCTCTGATCATAGGCACTCACTGACTCTCATCTCGGTTTGTTTTATTTGCTATCACAATAGCCCATTCGATTGCATCCTCGCTTTTTCCATTTTTCTCTCGGCGCAAACTCGCCATTTTGTTTTGATATTCCGGGATACGGCCTTATTATTATTCTCCAGTCTCTACTTTATTATTGTACATTGAATACCACATCATACGGGCCATAGTGTTGCTCTGCTATCACGGTGTTATTGATAGGAAGTATGTACTTTGTGTGGCGCACTCGGAATTGAGTCCAATCACATGATTAAGGCGAATTCCCGAGTGAATTTTCTTTCAAGGATTGCTCATTTTTATTTGCTCATTCGCTCTTTTTGTTCAAAAAACTTGGGGGGGGGGAATGATGCTCTCGAGTGAGTCAGATCAATCAACCTTTCCGCCTTTCCTCCCGTCAACCATTCGAATTCCAATAGTTTTCTCTCACCTCGCCTATTCGTCTCTCTCCGATCAACCCGCTCTCTCGCCCTCTCAAATAGGAAACTGTTCGTTTGTGCGTTCAGCTGAAGGGACGGCACAATTGATTGGAAGGACGGAAGGAAGAAACAGTGTGACTCAAACTATCGATCGAGCCATTTGAATGCACTTTGCTGATAAGATTCACACAAAGCTTTCCTCGTCTCGTCCTGATCTAAATTAGGCACAGAGTGAAAGGGTATTGATCAGTCAGCTCGGAGAAGAAAGTAGTACGCGCAAGAGATAACCATCCTCATTTTCTCCCTTCTCTCTTTCTCATCTACTCTCCCTTATCGCGACACTCTCTCGCTCGACTGACCCGCACACCCTCCATTTCTTCCATGTTCTGTGTTTATCGCTCGAGGCTATGCGAGCCCGCGTCCCTTCCCTCTGTCCGTCTCTTTTCCTCCCTCTCGATCGCACCCCCGGATCATTCTATGATAAACCCTCGCTATGTTTTTGTTTTTGCCCCGTCACCCGGAGATAGTACTATCGATTCGTTTTTTATAGAGTCTGATATTCTTCGATTGGTCATTACCGTAATTGATTGATTAGATTAGATGATGTGATTCCGCCGCTTATTTCACAATGCGTTTTGGAAAAAATGCGCCGAGGCAGAAGTTTTTCCGCCCGTTTCTCTATCCACCATAGAGCTCTTGCTCACAGAGCGCGTCGATCTATCCGCGCTTGTGTTAGATCATTACAAATAGAGGTGAGAGCAGAGAAATGTGGAGAAAGTTGGGTGATTGCCCCTTTATGCGCCCTTTCTTCCTCTTCCTCTAACACATCTCTGCACGAATTGTCGAGATTTGAGTAGAGAAGAGCCCCCACATTCATTAGATACTTGCGAAATGTGGTTGCTATGCAAACTCTGACGAGATTCTGCGTCGGTTTTGAGGCCCAGAGCGGATTTTTTTTAGATTGAACACCTCTCCCTTTTCCTCATTTTCGCTATTTGACGCAGCCCATTTGTCTCGCTCGCTCGCTCTCATTCCGCAGCTTTTACCTTGGAAAGTGTCCTTGCCAATTCTCAGCACCCCCTTTTGTCGGCAATTTTGGCACAGAGCCTCTTTTAGGGTTCTTAGTTTATATGCCGATTGTCTTCTTGCTCAACTCTTTGCCACTGGCCGAAATCCATGCATTCCATAAGTGTTGTGCGCTTTTCCTCTACTTCACCGCGTCTCTGAGAGAGTGCCGAAATGGCAGGGTTGTAAGAGGATTGGCATGTGGTATTATTCGTTTCTCCCCTCCACTTCCTCTCTACTCTTTGCCTATCTATCCATTTCAAGCTCAAGATTGGGTCGATATGTTTCATTGATAGAGTGAGAGCCGTAAATTACTCGTTAATCAGATTAGGAGCGAATAAATGGTGAGAATGAGCGCGGTGATTGGCTACTCCACTTCTCTTATCCGTCACCTTCCCTCTCTCAGTTTATCAATCATCTCACGGGGTCAATCTTTGAGTACTTTCTCCAGAAACCTCTGCTCACACCTGTCATCGTGTAATAGGGCACTAGCGAGAAAAGAAGAAGAAGCGCATGCGTCGCTTACTCACTCGTTTTTTCGTGTCTCCAAGGGTCTCGTTTTTCCACCCTTCGTCATATTCTTTTCTTCTTTCTTCTTCTCCGATGCTCTTTGTAATATACTCTCGAGACACTAATAACGCCCCAGGATTATGTTGGGTGGTCCCAAGTTGTTTGTCAGTTTCACCCTTGCCTCGTGGCTTACATCTCAGAAGTAGCTATGAGGTCACGGTTTGTGTACTTTATCGTGATTTCGCGCATCGTTGCTTCTTCTCGTCACGCGATTCAAGGAAGAATATTCCAGCCGCATCTTTGTCATCATCGTCGAGAGTAATCAAAGAAGTTACTGAATGAAACCCTCGCCGTTGACGCCGTCTGGCGAGGGATCGTCATCGACAGCAGCTCCTGGCTCCATCAACACGGACATTCCGTTGAGAGAGATGCCCTACTCATCGGGTCAATCGTCGCCCAATTCATCGTCTCCACTAGAGATGAAAGTGGAAAGGGGCGATGATGAGGAGGAGTCCACTCCTCCCGTTCCTCCCGCCTATCAACCGCCCGAGGGAAGCAGTCCCGGACCGGAGATTGAACTGGACTACGGACATTGTGAGGGAGATGAAGCGCCTATCTTGAGGGCACGGCCGAAGAGTGGAAAGCCGCAATGGAGAAAGAGCAAGATGATCGAACCGAGTGATTGGGGTAAGGACGACAAGAAATATTGGTTTGAGAGAAGGTACTGAGAGGTTATAGGGAGGCTGAAACGGAAAGCGGGAGGGTTGTATAACCGTGTGCTAGTTTTTGTTTTTGGGATAGGTGATTTGGAGAATATTGATTCGAGTAAGACGGATGTGAAATTATGGAGCGGCTGAAACCGAAAGGTGTGGTGGAATATGGGTTGGTTGAGATCAGGTACCTAAGGGTGTGCTATTGGCACAAGTAGGGTGGCTAGTGGGTTAGGGAGCGGGTGGAACATAGATCTACTGGTGTAAAAATAAAACAGAGGAATTATGGTATGTTGAAAAGGGTAGGTGGGCAATTGATGACGGTAGAGAGAGAATTTTTGTTAGTGACGAAGAAAACATGCCAGTATTAGTTTGAAAATGAGAGTTAATAGGTTACGATGCTAATGAAACATAAATGGCGATAGGAGAGAAGTTTCAACATCGTAATCCTGAAAAACATGACGTTTAGTCTGAAAACATGTTTGTTGTGTGTATTTTCTCTGCAAGACGAGAGGGAGAAGAGAAGATAGACTCGGGAAATCTCGTATTTCGGGCAGGGATGTTCACGTTGAGATGAGTGAGTAGCGTGAAATGGGATAGGCAAGGGCGGATTTGAGACTCTCGGTTTCACACACTATCTCGTCTGTCTGACGATTGAGATGAGATCAAAAATGAGAGGAAAGTTCGTAATGGGCAAGAAAACATCTCGATAGTTGGTTGTGGATTAGATGATGATGGGATTGGGCAGGAGCGATGGATAAGGGGTTTCTTAAATGGAGGGCGGGAATCAATGAATTTATTGCAGAAAAACTCAACCAGAAGGTCGGAACAATGATGAGAAATGCGATGGATATTATGTGGAGGATTGCTGAGGTATTTTAAGAGCTATACTGTCCAAGTTTTATCTTAGTTGTCAGAAATTCCTACTTTTGCATAAACTATGATTCATTAAACAGGAAGGTTGTGAATCAGTGAGAGCAATTGCCTTTTCTTACCCGGGAATGGTTTCAATTCGCATATCCCGATCTTAATCAAAAACTGAGAGCACTAAATCGACCACTCCGATTTTAATAAGCTATCTCCGATTGATCTTTGATCTTTTGATCGTTCATTCCCTTTCAGTTGCACATCTCCAAGTTGGTCTTCCTCATAATCGTCTGTCTCGTGTGCAATACGGATACGCAGCAGTCAAAAGCGACCATCGACAATTACAATTTGCCTGCTATGGTACTGTTTTATGGATTAACTTATTATTTGTAAATATAAGTTTGCTGTATGATAACATTAATATCATTGCTAGCATAGCATGATAGCAGTGCTGTTGCTATGAGTTTAATTTTCGAAAGCAAAAAATCCAGTATTAATTGCTTTTCAACGGGTAGGTCGATGTAAGTAGAGAGGTTGAAGCGAAAAAATGGCGGTTCGGCGTCTAAACTAAATTATGTTTGTTTCCAGAAAGTGTACGCAATCTACGTTCCTCTCCTCGTTCTCATCTCACTCGCCGTTTGTCTGCCCAGGAAAGCCGCCTGTGAGTGGTCTTTGATCTTTGTTTTCTTATGGCGATTGTGCTAAATATTATGCTTCAGCCCTCTTCTCGATACTTGCGTGTGCTTATCTGGCTGCAGTCGCAATTTGCAAGATGATCTATCAGGTGAACCACAATATTTGCCTCCCCTGTTCCCGATACTTTTCAATATTTTCATTGTTTGGATAACACCATCATCAATTGCAGCTTCCATTCTTCAAACAGTTCACAGTCGGTCCCTTCTCTACCAGAACTTGCTCAAATGAGACATACGGCACTGCTACTTTCTTACAGTGGCTCGGATTCGAGCAAAGTGACCGCACATTCGCAATGATCAAGGTGGGTTGGATGAGAATCGGAAACTGATCCATCTAGAGAGTACTGTAACAGATGAAAGGAGGCGCCGTAGTATACCACGAAGTTGCCCCACAATGGAATAGTAGATTGAGGGTAGGGTGCGATGAGGTTGTGATTCCCATGGAACAGTGTGTGCGTGTGGGCTCCCCGATCATTCATTAATTATACGAAGTTATTTTGTTCAATATTCAATTTGTTCAGTTAGTTCTCCTTGAATGTGTATGGGTGGTCTCAATACCTACAGCGTACAAGTGAAAATACACGTATTCCAGGACATTATCCTGTCGATTGTTCTGCTGGCCGTCCAATCAGTGATCTTCTATCGACAAGCATTCGTCCGAGCACGGGCGGAGTTGGACGGAGCAGCGCCCCTGGTGAGCAATTTATTGCAAGTAACTTTTTGAGTTGCATCGTTTGATGACATTGGTGTCGGTATGTAAAATTTGATTTTCCTTGGGCTACAACACTAAAACATTATCTATTAATATCCTCTACAGCATCCCTCCTCTCGATACGTCTGCTTCCCCTCCGCTCCTCCCACGGGGTTGGATCGAGACCTGGCATCGTTCTGTAAATGGCTCGTCGATTATTCGTTCTACAAGTTTGGAGTTGAGGTGCGTTAAGGGGTTGAGGGTCCGTAAATTAGAAGTTAGTCCCTAGAAGCGGAATGCTTAATATGTATACTATTTTTTGATTGTGCAGTCCATCTCTAACACATCACAACATTCGGTAGTTTATGATGATATGTACCCCCATGAAACTGCGATGAGGCATGTCAGTAAAGTGGAGTGTAATCTCATTTCCCTTCAGATTTCGATCATCTTCCTTGCCATTCACATCTGGGTTCGAATGGACGCAATCGCTGTGATCACCAGCATATTTATCATTATCATTGTGTTGAGGTGAGCAGCGATTAAATTGAACCAGGGACTATTAGGTTTCACCGTTCATCCATAAACGATAGGATCCAACATTCTCTGATGTTGCCGAGGAATTTTTGTGAGAAACACGTTAATTTTTGCCATTCACCACCTTTTTTGCGAGTTAAAATACGAATCTCGCATTTTTCAGTCCCCGTCCTCTGATGAAAGCAGTCTGGCCGATTCTCCTCTGCTATCTCGCTGTTCTCTTCCCTCTTCAGTACGCAATGCACGTCGGATTACCGCCGTCAGAGTGCATTCGTTAGTTTTTTCCTGACTTTTTTGTCGGCGTATATATTTGTACTAGTGTATTATATTTACAGCGTATCCGTGGTGGGATGTATATCCGGATGGTACTCCCAAGAAATGGTGGCTTGAATCACTCGCCGTCCTGTTCAATCTTCCACTCTACAAAACATTCTGGAGTGGAGGCTTCTTCGTGTCTGACTTCATTGCACTCGTGGCTGTCGCATCGCAGGTGGGGAAGAGTTCAAATAGAATTAGCCTAGGCCCACCTGAAAGGGAAGCAAAATAGAGGGTTGTTTCACCAGAGGCATCATCGAACAATCGGCAAAAATGCGTTACTAGACAGGCTGGAAGTGGTGCTGAAACGGGAATTGGGCGGATGTAAATGTTTGCTAATTTCAGTTGTACGTCTTCGTGGAGGAGTCGGACGAGCATCCCGCGGGCAATAACAAGGTAGGCTGGGTCTCGCGGGGAAGGAGGTGGAGTACGGTAGTGGGCCGATATTGAGTACTAGATATTGAGATTTTTTTCTCGCAAAGATAGAAGGACTATATTGCGGTTGCATTTGCAGAAGACGTTTATGGGAATGGTGAAGCACCAGAGTGGCCAATGCGCATTGTGACAGTAATCATTTCTTTAGTCGATCTACGTGGGTCGTGATATCGCCATTCTGCCCGATAACCCGCACTACGACTACATTGCCAAGCAGAGGAGTTTCGTCGATTACGCCAAGATCTTCGTTTTCCAGGTGAGGGGTTTGCGTTTCATGTGGTGCTTGTATTAGATGATGCTACGATTTTACAATAACTATCAAATTCCCTATTTTATATTACAGGAATTGCGTTTTCATTTTTTTTCAGTTCTCAAGTTTACACCAGAGATCAAATACTACCCTCAAAAGGACCTATGCATGCCACATTTTTAGCCAAATTTGAACAAAAATTAGAGAAAAGCATACCACCATTGCACAAAACGGAGAAAATAATACGAAACCTAACCACAACATGCCCAAAAACCTTCAAAATGAAAAAAAGCACGCCACAATTTAAGTTTCATGACATGAGTATTTGACCTCTGGTTTACACACTCATTTCAGTACGGTCACTGGGTGACGCTTCTGATGGTACTCATTGCTGGTCTGGGCGGAACATCCTTGTTCGCACTTGGTCTGTTTTTGCCTCTTCAACAATTTGATTCTTCGTTTTAATCAACACATATTTGGTTACTAATTGCAAAATTCGCAAAATGGTCGTTATCGTCCTTCACACTATTGTGCGGTTCTTGAGTTGGATCTGAATCTCTAAAGTGCAGGGTAAAGGAGTGTTGTAATTGCAGGTTACATCGTTCTGTCGCTGTCGATGCTGTGGGAGGGCAACAATCTGTATCTGATGAAGAACCATCGACTCACCATATTCAGGTTTCAGCACTTGCTTATCTTTGCTTTTTTTCCATGCTACTCAATCAAAGGTCGTTTTTCTTGAAAAATCAACAACTTTACATTGAGTATTATCTGTGTCGATGACAAGTGATTTTTCCAAATTGCCCATTTCCAGATGGAAGCTCGTCCTGGCCTACACTGCAGTGGTGATTATGCTCAAGACGGCGCTGCAGGTGAGTCGTGCATTTTACTAATTGAAGTGCTGAGATGCCTTCTGGTTTCTACATATTGTGAGACAAGAACAAAAGTGCATTCAACTTGATATGCTGCAATTTCTCGTTGCAGCTTGTCGGGTGCTCTCTCGATCTCTCGGGAAACTGCACTATCCGGCAGTTGTTCGCCATCAAATGCGTCTGTCGCAACATCATCCTCAACGTCCTCGATCCTAATAGTGAGTGACGTCGAGATCAGTGATTCATAGGGATAAGGGATACTAGGCAAAGGAAAATATCAATGAAAATCACCGCCAAATATGATACATTTGTGCACACTCTTTGAATGTTCAGGGCATATGCCTAATTTTTTAAATATTACTTTCTATTTCAGTCAAATCGGGATTGAAGGAAGATGCGGCGATGTCGGCTGACGATAAGTTGAAGCTGTGCGATATCGACCCCAATGAGGCGAATATCGGACTGGACACATTCGCACTCGGATTCATCATCTTCCAGGTATAATAACATTTCAACTTTTTGAAAATTTCGGCCTGTAAAAATTGAGTTTCATCAGTAGGTGAGGTTGAGAAGCGCACAGATGTCAACAATTTGATCTTGGCGCTGGAAACAAATTAAATAATTCAGATGCGCGTATTCGGCTCGTGGTACTTCCAGTACGTAATCACCGAGTTCCGATCGGAGATCGTCCTCGCGAACAGGTACGGTAGTCAGGGGGGCGGGGGTACGGTATTACGATTACGGTTCAGTAGATGGAGAGTGGAGACGATATTATTGAGAACGCCAGTCGAATTGTGAATATGAATGTGAGAATCTAATTATGCTGGGTATGAAACTGGGATGGTACAGGGAAAGTCCGAAAATCTTTTTATAATAAAAGGGAAAGTGCATCGGATCTAATCTGCAGAGGTGCCGTGCTGTCGAATCAGTTGATCGAGAAGGAGATGAAGGAGCAAGAGGAGCAGCAGAGCAAGAAGTTTGATGACATCAGAGACAGGACTAAGGCCATCCGAGAGAGGTACGGTAGGGGAATACGGTAGGAAGGGATGTACGGTAGTGCAAGATTGCAAGTTGGCTCAGTTCCTGATAGCAAGTGTATACTGTAGCTCCTTATTTCAGAACGCGCGCACGGTAAGAGAGGTTATGGTATTGATTACATTTTATTTCTCGTTGTGCTAGGGATGGCTTCGCATGAAATTTATTTATTGCTTTGCTTATTCGTGATAGACAAGGAAATAAATTTCCCTAGAAGCCATTCCTGAGTTGTGCACGTGCTCGAACCTTCTCAGTTTGCCATTATCCGTAGTGACGTTATCGTCGTGGTGAGATAGGTAGAACTTTCGTTCATAGCCTACCTCAAATCAGTTTTCAGTTCCATCCACCCCCTTTCAGTTACGTGTGAAGCCTAAAACGCACATGTTGCAGTTTTGCAAAAGTCTAATTTCAGATATGAGCAACTGCAGAAGGAGCAAGATCGCTCGGATATCGTCGATCCTGATACATATGGAGCAGGTACGGTAATTGTAAATGAGGTTTGCCTATCGACTACTGACTATATTCCCTCCTCTTCTTTCTTCCTCTTTTCTGTCTCTTTTTCTTTTTCTCAATGTGATGGGTTACGGTATTGATGTTGTATTGTTTCTCAATTGGTTGTATCTATATTTTTGCTCTTCCGGTGGTTGGTTCGTTTCTCCACATCAGTTACTCCTTTCTTTCAAGGTGTACGGTAGTTTGTGGTTACTGTAGCTGTATTTATCGATTTGTTCCTTCCACAGAGCTACGACAGAGTCAGCGTAAGAAACGAGTGCGCCTTCGTCCCACGTCCTCCCTCTATAATGAGGACGATCCTCTGCCCTCCTATGACTACAGAGATAACGACGAATCATACTATCTGCCTGGTATGGGGTTACTGTAGTCTCCTGCAAGCTCCGCCCCCTTGGTTACGGTAGACCGTAGCTGTGCAAGCTCCAGAAAGCATGGCTGGAATGGTGCTACGACTCTCGGTTCGCTCTGCAGTGCTTATTAATCAGTTATCGATCGACGAAGGAGAACTACGGTAGCGCATGAGTACGGTATAGCGAGGGATGCAGCAGGCTTCAAGCAGCCACAGCATCTGCGGCCCTAGGACCTGTCTCACTAACGTTTCATTTCCTACTGCTAATCACGATCTAATTATCTGCCTTCGTTCAATCGAGAATGCCCACCTCAATGTCGTCTACTGCCCACGTTGTCTTCTATTCGATTATGTTGCCTACACACGTCCTCCTCTTAGTTGATCTTTGATCTCTCACTCTTGCTCTGCTCATGCCTAGCAAATGCTGGATTACGGTAGCCGCATTGATGTATCGATTTGCAGCCAAACGCGCGGGTGACTACTACATGTTCGATTACGATCCCTCGCACGATGAGCTCAAGAAAGACAAGGAAAGCTTCGTCCCTGAGGTACGGTAAATGGAGGGTGGTACGGTATCAGTGAACATATCTGAGAACCAGTTTGGCCAACGAGTTATTAGTTTTTTCTTCAATGTCGGACCACTTCAAATTGTGATCATGAATGTTGAGGGTTATGTATGCTGGACATGAAACTGGAATGCACTGATGAGCTAAGTTCCGCTAGTTGTCCGGGTGTTCCGCAATTTTCGAAAATTTGCAGTTAGGGGGCTCCACGAAAAATCTTTCAGACAATGAGGGGGCTCCGCAGATTTTCCAAAATATCTCCTTGGGAGTCCCACACTCAGATGATCAAGCGGGGATATAGCCCAGCAGTGCTGGAATGGTACTAGGACAAAATGAAATTTGGCTTTGCAATGATTTGGATTGTTTTCAGGTGGATCCGGGAGCAAGCGACTTCAACAAGCTCGACCCGAGTCAGGTATGTTATTTTGTAAGCAATATTTTAATTTAAAAAAGGATTAACGTAGTTTTTCTTACTCACAGATGGGAAATGGAGAAGCGTGCAAGAAGAGCAACGGAGTAGATGGAAAAGTATTCAATTTATGAATTTCAATTTGAGTTGCAGCTTCCCTCCCTGAATTCACTCATTCTTCTTCCTCTATCCTAAACGATTTCACTAATCCCGGCGCGAATTCCCAATCCACCCCAGTTTGGAGTTTCATGCACCCCTGATGAGCACACAGCGTTGCGACTGGGCAGTTATCAAAAGAAAGAAGATCAAAGATCAAAGATCACGTCTCTTCCAGTTGGCGTATGCTGCCGTGACGAAGGACATGGACATCAAGGACACACTGGAATCAGCGAAGAGAGCGGAGAAGGGAGTGGAGGGAGGAGAATTGGATAAGAAGGAGATGATGCAGAGTGTAGTGACGCCCAAGGTGAGAAGAGATGAGAAGATGGACATGTGCTCGAACCAAGATCGTCTAAATTTGACCTTATTCTCCCAATTGTCACCCTCAAACGAGCAGGGATCGCGAAGAGTAATGATAATTGAGTCATGGTAGTCTGAAGGGAAAAGAAAGCAATGAGATGGACGCGTATAGTAGATGTGGGGATGATGGAACGCGAATATACCTGCCTGTAGTAGTTGGGTGGAAAATTGGTGAGTGATTATTCTGCCGAACCCCCCTGAGGATTATTAAATGGTGGGCGAATCATACTGTGATGTAGAGTCGGTGGAGCACGAAAGCCCCAGGAGCAAGAATAAATGAGAAATGATTACAGAACCGTGCCGCATCGGGAGCAGAGACTAGCACGAGTGGCGCAGGAGCCGCAGGCACTTCTGGTAGGTCTCGAGGGGATTGGGGATGGGGTACGGTAGCATACTGTAGCGGTAGATTACGGTATCGATTCATGTTCAATGGCCGAATGTAGGGTACGTAGGGTGTGAATGTATGATATTCTCAGGTTCGGAGGAGGAAGAAATAGAAGAGGACGTCACTCAGAACGAGAGCAAGCTGCTCTACTTTGCCCGATTCGGACTCAAGGTGAGCTAGTTTCGAAGAAATGAAGTTGTAGTTACTAGGCGATTTCGCTATGCATATTTTGTTCGAAACATGCTGAGCGGTGCAACAGTCAGTATCAGCTTGATCGAGGTTGGAAAAAACATCACTGAATTCGAATTGGAATGTAATAATTACCAACCCACTCTTTAGATGGTCACTAATTCTCTCGATTGGATCGCAGCCTTCCTCAATCGGCGGTCTCGTGAGCATCGATACGTCGCTTACGTCCTCTCCCAGGAGAGAAAGAAGCTCAAGGAGAAGAAGGGAGAGGTGATCTTTGATCTCTCAATCTGATCTTTGATCTCTCTTTCAGTCGCTGAACGACGTCTCTCGTCGTCTGTCCGATCTGCACAATGACGCGAAGAGTGAGAGAGGATTGATGGTCGTCCAATCGGAGAGTGATATCGAAAAGTGAGTGAGGGACGGTTTAAGAGTCACGGTCTCTTCATTTCACGCACTCTCTTCCGGCTAGGGCGCAAGATAGTGCGCTGAATGAAGAAACTGTGCATTCTGTAGAATCTGCTGTGGAAGAGTATTATGGATTGGTAATTAAGAATCCTATCATTAATGATTCCTGTTGTTTTCTTGGTAATCTGGCATGCATGCGCAACGCGAAAATACTTGGACACTAAGAGAATAAGGTGTGACCTTTTTGAATGGGGCATTCGGGTTTCCGCTTCATGGTAAAGTCTATTGCGAAAATGAGTACACAATTTCTCTCCAAAATTGTCTTCTCAACCAAATACATCTCGCATTCCAATGATATTCCCACTTACAGAATGGAAGAGGCTGCGATCAATTCATGGCAGAAGAGGAATGTTCTCGCTCGTCTCACTAATGCCATTGGCTACTGTATCGGAGCACACACGGATACTGTATGCTACGTCATTGCCATCTTGTGTCATGCGAGAGGAGCCGGTGAGTGGATTACGGTTGGGTACGGTAGGAACCGTATCACGGCTGTTGTCACTCGCACGAATTCTTAAAATTGTTGATATGAATAAAAAGTTAGATAATATTGAACTGAATGAGTCAAGTTGGAATTGAGTACACAAAATGAAACGGCAATCTCTCAGGTGTGATCACTCTTCCGCTTCCACTGATGGTCTTCGTCTGGGGTACTCTATCCAATCCTCGTCCGTCCAAATTCTTCTGGGTCGCAATGATTCTCTACACTGAGCTCGTTGTAAGTTGCCGTCTCTCTTTTATTTAATTTCTTTCTGAACATGAATAATATTGCCCTTTGCAGATTGTCATCAAGTTCATCTTCCAGTTCTCGTTTTTCTCGTGGAATACACAAACAGAAAGCAATTTACACGAGAACGAAGAATACTGGTGGCCATACGTGAGTTGTTGTGTTCTATAAATGAGGCCTGTTATCTACGTTTTTTTCTCTAATCCGAACTTTTTTATTCAGATACTCGGCCTGCAGAAGATTAACTTCTACCCGGCTTGGGAGGTCTGTCGATTTCCAGAAATGCATTTAAAAGTATATTTTGATTTATCAGGTGGCCCTACTGATGGCACTCTTCTTCCATCGATACATGCTGCGCAAGCTCGGACTGTGGAAGGTCAGTGGGCATACGGTAGCAGGGGGGGGGGTACGGTTGGGCATCGACAGATTACGGTATTCTTCACTGCAGGACGCCAATGTATCGGAGACGTTCGATGGTGATTTCACGTTGTCCGATCGAAGTAGAGCAGGAGGAGACGAGGGATTCACTAATCCGGCACTTGATGCGGTAAGAGACGAGGGTTACGGTAGCACCAGGTTACGGTAGACGTCCACTCGTGTCGTGCACGGTAGCCGACGTCCACTGGTGTGTGCGTGTATCTGTCACATTGCGTGTGCTGTGTGCTCGCTCACTAATTGGTAATGTTCACCGCTGCACCCCGCACGCACACTTGCACCCCTCCTCCTTTCCAGTATGAGCACATCGAGCCGACGGACGATGCGGATAGTCAGCAATCAATGAGAAGGAGAACGAGAAAGCAGCCGGAGACCGTGACCGGAGCCGGAGCTGGAGCCGGCAAATCATCGTACCTCGCGCCCAACGCGGCGCCCAAGTCGGTCCAGTTCGCGATCAAGGACACGGCTGCAGCCAAGACTACAGCTGCAGCACCTGCAGCAGCTGCGACCAAGTCGGAGTACATTCCGCCCCGATGGATGGATGTGAGTAGGGAGGAATCGAAGACGGACGAGACGAGAACAGACGACACGCAGGTTTGCTGTTTCAATCGCATAGGAAGTAAGGGGGAGGGATGAATTCATTAATTGGCTGCCTCCATCGCGCACACACCTAATGCTTGCTTGCACTGCTTCTGACAATGAGTGTGAATGCACTTTTTGTGATTGTGTTGTGTTGTGTGAATCACGGTAGAGCGGGTTACGGTAGAATGGTGGCGTGACTCGGGATGGTGTGCTTCTTGCAGAGTTCGTCGTCGTCAATCCGCACCGCGAGCGGCGAGGCTACGGTAGCGGGAGGCGAGGTACGGTACAATTGATTGGTGCAAGGATACGGTAGATTGATTTTTTTGTTCACGTTAGAGCATGCATGTGGGTGGAGAAGGCTAGCCGAGTCATTGTCTCCAGTCCTTGTTCAGTTATTTTCGAGCATCGATGTAGGATGATCTTTGATCTCTGATCTCACAGGTGACGACAACAGCGGCAGCAGTGGATGAGATTGACGGAGGAGAGGCAGATAAAGAGAGAACGGGCATGATGAGATTCATCTACCAGCTATTCTATCCCAAGTGAGTCGTGCAATACAGTAAAGATTTCGACCAGTGATTTTGTGTTCCATCGACGAGATGTAGGAGATGACAAGATGTGATTGTTGCTACATAACTAGTGAAATAAGTAAATTTGATTTTTTTTCTCCACTAGCATCCAATCAACACTCCATACCTCAGATTCCGCTACATTCGTGACCTCTACCCGTCAATGTTCGGACTGGACATAATCTGCTTCCTCATCATCATCTTTGGCTACTCCTCATTCGGCGATGGCGGATCAGGATCGGTGGTTAATGACATCCAGGTACGGTAGATGCTCGAGAATGGATCGATGACTGACTTTATATCTCAGAGTAATCGTGTGCCGCTGGCCTTCGTCGTAATGGTGATCGTCGCGTCGTTCATGATCGTCATCGATCGAGGACTGTATCTGAGAAAGGTACGGTAGGGGGAGGGGAATACTGTAGGGCAGCGGGTACACAAGAGTGATTCCAACCCGTTAGTTTTAGTTGAAAATGGTAATTTTTTGTTGTGATTGCAACAACGTAATGCATGATACATCTCGGTTTCACGAAACATACAAAGTAGGATGGGGATATTGGAATCAATGAGAATTCCTTTACCTTTTCGACAATCACTTGCAAGTTCATCTAATCCAACTTGGTGTACCTCTGTTTCACGTTTGTAATAACAGCTGATGGGAACAGAATTTGTTTTAACGTTCCCGGACCCAAGTGATATAAAAATCAATTATATCAGGCGATTCGCTGCAAGCTGATCTATCAGTTCATCATCGTCATCTTCATGCACGCATGGATCTTCTTCACTCTCCCTGCAGTCACCAAAATGTGAGGGCGATGGATTACGGTAGTTAGCATACTGTGATACTGTATCTCTGATACATCTAGTATAATTGATAAGATTTATTGATTTATTCCAGTGCGGCGTACAAGAATTTCACGGCGCAATTCCTCTACTTTGTCAAGTGCGTCTACCTACTCGTGTCCGCATGGCAGATCAGGCAAGATATTATTCATTTGATATTTTCTGCGGTAAATCCAAACGAACTATCAGCTATTCTTCAAATTCCTGAATCTTGATGAATTGTTGCTGATGCACAAATCTCCCCAGTAGTTGTTCACCAAAACGAAAATAGAGTGGGACTAATGAGCCACAAACGAAGAAATTATATAGCAGGCCACTGAATGATCACTGAAATTATGATAGTTATGTTGCACTCGACAGTTACTCTACGATTGAGAAAGATAGTTTATGTGATATCCACATTTTCAGGAACGGTTATCCTCAGTTGTGTGTGGGCAATCTCCTCATGCACTCGTACGGACTCGCCAATATGGTCTTCTTCAAAGTGTTAGTTATTTTCTTCTTCTAGATACTATTCCGAAACTTTATCCAACCAGACATTTCAATTGTGAGATATGGATCTCTTGAAACGCAATGGTACCAAGTTCCGATTTGATTATTTTAAGACCTACTATCTCTTGAATAGATTATTCTCTGCCCTTACTGCTGGGTGTATAGCTCTTGTGAAACTATACAAAACCGGGTGGTGTCATTTTAGCGAAATGTACTGTCTGTCTCTCGTTTGTTTCCTACTTCGTAAAATCTTTATTCTGAATCCCCCCCCCTCTTCAGATTCATGGCAGTTCCCTTCGTATGGGAGCTTCGTACGGCAATTGATTGGACGTGGACGGACACGTCGATGCCCCTCTTTGACTTCTTCAATATGGAACAATTCTATGCAACCATCTACAATCTCAAGTGTGCGAGAGCATTCGAAGCCGTGAGTGATCTTTGATCGAATGGAAATTTATTGTTTTTTATACGAGATAGGAGGAAGATACTGATGTATCCATGTATTTCTAGGATAAATGAAGCGCCATAGTTATTGGTTTAACTTCCACTTTTATTATCAATGAAATCTCTCCATTCCAGGCGTATCCGGCTCCTCGTGGTGAGAAGAAGGGAGTGATGGTGAAGTACATGATGGGCCTTCCCTTCGTCATCTTCATTGTTCTTCTCATCTGGTGTCCCCTTCTCGCCTTCTCCCTCCTCAACAAAGTCGGACAGGTGAGACCTTTGATCTTTTGTGCCTCTGTATTTGGGTGACTGAAATAGTGGTCTGGCTTTTTTGGTGTTTCACAATAGGGATGAATAGCGAGACGAATTGGTTTTTTTATGTGTGAAGGAGCTGAAGTCTATAAAAAAACAATTTGCAGACGCTTCCACCCGAGCAAGTGACGCTGACGGTGGCGATCGAGGGATATCCCGTGAGTTTGATGTTTCACTTATTTTAATTTATTCAAAAAGATTTTACAGCGTTCTTTATTCGATTTGTTGGTTTTTTTGGTAGTTTTTTGGCTTGCAATCAATAATAATTCTTCTCAATTGCAGCCGCTGTACTCGATCACGGCGCAGGGCAGAGAACTGATGCCCATGAGTGAAACCACATACGAAGCGCTTAAGAAGTCATACTCTGTGGTGAGACTTGAGCATAGTTTCGAACGGTAGGTCGGATGATATCCGGCGAAGAAAATTCCTCCGTTGGTGGTGTTTAAAACACCCTGACAAAATACTACGCCCTTCAAAAAATTGATATTTCTAATCCGACCTCGAGGAATCTATCTTCCGGACTTGAATATACCTATAAGGTGGCTCTAGTGAATCCTCATTTTACAGACGTCGTCGAATGTGAAGACGAAGAATGAGGAAGTGAAGAGGAGCAGACAGGCCGTCGCATTCCTTGGAGATTACACCGCCGCCGATCTCATGGTACGGTAGGGTTACTGTAGGGGATGAGGTTACGGTAGGACGGGATTCTGTAGGAGAGATGGGGGTACGGTAGGCCAGTAGATAAATCTTATCTCCTTCAGACAATTCGCTTCCGTCCCGAATCGCAGTCCGCCTGGCTCATTTCGGATGCGTCCAAGATTGCGCTCATGTACGTTTATTTACTGTTTGACGAACGAAATCTGGGAAGGTTTAGCCGTCGAACAGCCTTGCTTGATCGGGTATTAGTCGAGTATTTCAGGAGCGAGCTACAGGAAATTGTATTCCCTATACCCACCACTGAGAAGCCAACTGTGATTCACGTGAATGTAGAATTGCTGCGGCAGAGAGAAAAGAAGGAGAAGGTTAGTAAGGAGATTGCACATCATTGCGCTTCATTCATATGTTTATATTAGTAAGAATCTTGTAAGAAATTGGGGAACGTGAAACAATAGGATACTTTCAGGAACCAGTGAAACATACGGCCGCCTTTGCTGTTAACCTCGACGAGGTTCTCAGAGATCGTCTGCTCATGTCACTCGAGGGACAGGGAAACAATGTGAGAATTCCTTATTTTAATTATTTATTTCGTTTTCATTACCTTATCCATTCTTCAGACTCGACTCGTTCACGCTCTTCCTCGATTCATCGTCGTCCCTAACGAAGGTGAAATATCGGCAGCCGACCTCCTGCTCATGCCTGCTGTCGTGGCGATGAGTCCCCAGGATAAGGCGTCGGACGCATACTCGGACATCAATTTGCGATTCCATGAGGTACTGTAAATATGAATTGTTCATTCATTAAATTAGTATGCATTTTAACCGTTGTAGCTACAGTGCTGGAGATTAGCATGATTAGTGCTCGTAGAACGTTATCCCATTTGAATGATTCTGTATGATGTGGTCAACTGATTGTGATTACCGTACCGACTACAGTATTCGTTTGCAGAGCAATATGATGTGGACGGGCCAGCTGCGCACTGATCCCTCGCAGAACAGCATCGACAAGCTCGCGCCCGAACCCATGCAAGTGACCTACCCCAGTCCATTCGCAACAAACTTAACCTACATCGAGGTATGTAACTGTGATGTTATCGATTCTCTTGGGATACTGTGGATGGGTACGGTAGAAAGTGAATGGTTAATGGATACGGTATCTCTATCAGGTGGTTGCGATGGTCGATCGAGTCTTCCCCTCGGTGCTGTCCAAGTTCGTGTCCGGAGGGTAAGTCGGGTTTTGTTTTTGAAAGATTTCCAGGAAGTTTGTCGTTTCGTGTGCAATGTAAAGGGAATGTTTTACTGTCACTCTAATAGTTCCTCGAACGCTGGTTCTAAAAAAACTAACAATTAATGCAAATGATCACTTCCTCCAAAATTAGTAAATAATTGGCCGGGTGATGTTTCATCGATTGGTCTATTGCTGAAAACTACTGATGGATCAATTAGACTAACTGATACTCCAAAGAATAATTCCATTGCTCATTTCAGTATCATCGCAATGTACATTGCGCTCGTGCTCTTCATCGGCAAGATTATACGAGGAGTGCTCACGAACAGTCCCCTCAATGGTCAGTTCGGATAGAGGAATACGGTATCCGATGGGGTCATGGATTACGGTAGTCTACCAATCTTATCGATTGCAGTGATGATCACGGAGATTCCGAATCCCGACCATCTGCTCAAGATTTGCCTCGACATCTACCTCGTGCGAGAGGCGAGAGACTTCATCCTCGAACAGGTACGGTAACCTCACCCTTAACTCCGATCGATAACTGACTATTCAACCTACCGTTATCTCCTCTTCATTGTAGGACCTCTTCGCGAAGTTGATCTTCCTCTTCCGATCGCCTGCCACTCTCATCAAATGGACGAGATTGCGACCGAAGAAGAAGGAGGAGTAATCAATCGATTGACTCCGCCCCACTAAAATCAATCTAATTCGTTATCTGTTATTATGATCTATTCACCCCCGTTTCCCAATTTTCACATGCTTTAGCGGCTAATTTTTGTATAATCGCGAAGTTTCTTGTCGTACCTTTGAAGAGCATCACATTCTTTTTCTGTTTCCTTTCGAACGAGTAGCTTGTAACACAATCACCTCTCTTTGTTATCAATGGTAATAATCGATAGAAGCTTATCAGCCCCCCCCCTCTCAACACCCGTTGGATTAGACACTCCTTTTCCCATTGCCGATGATTATGATGATATTACTCTCCTCTCATGTCTATTACGGGCTATAGACCTTCCTTTCCACCAAGCACATTTCCCCCTATTTTCCGGGCTGTTTTTTGACACTCTTTCCTCTAACTATGCCCCTCCCTCTAACTATTTCGACTATCGATTATTCCCAATTGACCTGTCGCATACCGTAGCCTTCGTTTCACCCAATTCCTTGTCAGAAGTTGTCTTCCCTTGTATGATTTTCTCACTTTGCCTTCACATTTGTGTTGTGCATTTCCGAAGAATGGAAATGTGGATAAAGTAGATACATGTAGATATGTCGTGTTCTTGCAACAAAGAATATTACATGTTACAGTCTTGTCTCAATATCGGATTATACTATCTTAGTAGTTGATAGGAGTGAATGATGAATATAATCAGACATGCAAGCGGTCTCGGATCTGCTCCCTTCATTGGATGATTCACTGAGGAAGGGTGACTGCGGGAGGCTGGCAGTGTTCGGAGGTCTGACCTCATCACCAGGCAATCATGGAAAGAGAATTTAGGATCGGAAGACTACCCGGGCGCGGCATTCTACGCGGCGACGTCGATGTTGAGACTGGTAGGGTTAATGATCTTACTCAATTTCACGCTCTGGCTCGCTTGTTAGATCGGAAATACTTAGAACTTCAAATTTGAACGAGAATTAATGTGCTAAAGAACGCGTACTACTAAAGAGATGGGCTGTTTGAAGAAATGAAGTGGCTTACAGGGCGCCGATCTCGCTCACATCTTCACGGAACCCGCTGCGGCTACCGTAATCAAGAGCTACTCGCCGGAAGTGCTCGTCGGCAAGTCTCCGGTAGGTCGTCCTGGTTACGGTAACTAGTGATTATAGTGATCGATAGAGTAAGCAAGGATACAGTATCACCAAGATTACGGTAACTAGCGGTAACAGTAAACAGTTGATTAAGATACAGTACCTCTCAGGCGTTTCCGCACTGGCTGGGCGCCCTCGATGGCGTGCTGATCGGACCGGGCGCGGGTCGTGACGGAGCATCGGTCGATCTCGTGACTGCCGCCATCCGGGTGGCCACTGCAGCGGAGCCGTCGAAGCCCGTCGTCATCGATGCGGTGAGTGAGATCTCATGGGATTCGTTGATAGGAGATGATTAGGGTGATCAGGATGAAGAATTCGTCTCTTCATTTCCTGTTTTCTCTCAGTGCTCTTAATGAAGAGGCGAATTCTTCATGCTGGCAATTCGTGATTTTATGAATTTGCTCAGGACGGTCTATGGGCGATCACTCAATCGTGGATGGACGGTGATCGCTTTCCCGATCAATCAATCGTCATTCTCACGCCTAATGCGAATGAGATGGATCGATTGGCGAAGAAGGTTCGTTGTATTCTAAGATTCACCACACCGCATTTTTTAAACTGACACTGAATCTATTTTGTTCTCACAAGCTCATAAATGATAGAGTTCGAAATACGGGTAATTTTCTCTTCATTTCACACACGCGCCTTTCTCTCTCGCCTTTCTGACCGGTGAGAGAATGTGGGAAATGAAGAGACCCGTATTTCAAACTCTAATAAATGAGCATGTGCCCTAGTCAATCAACTTTTCAGTTCCTGAACGAGTCGACGAAGGGCAGTAAGGACGCGGAAGTGTGTGAAGTAGCGGCACGATTGGCCGAATTGCTGCACTGTCACGTCTTCGCCAAAGGAAAGAATGATATCTTCGTGACGCCAAAGAAAGGTGAGGAATATTTGAAACGCACCTCTGCTTGATTTCCTTTCTGTATCACTGATGAGAGAACAGAGAAGAGTGTTGAATTTTGCATTCATGACCGAGTGAACTACAGTAACGTTGCAGAATCGATGATGTTCGTGCATCCGGGTAGTCCTCGTCGACCGGGTGGAATCGGCGATTGTCTGGCGGGACTGCTGACGACATTCCTCGTATGGGCACATAAGTGAGTACATTAGGGAACTTATTAAATGCACACAAAATCGTGTACAATACAGTAAACGAAAATGTTGTACAATTAGAGTTGAAAGTGGCAAGCCTACCACTTTTGATTAATCGCCCGTTTCCTACATAGTTTTCCTACATACACATTCGAAAATATGTAAAGAAAGTATCAAAGTGTACTTCTTTTTTTTAGGAAAGGTGAGCCGATCGAGAAGGCAGCAGAGGCAGCGAGTTATGTGACGAGAGAAGCGAGCAAAGAGGCGTACACTTACAATGGAAGAGGTATGTTGGGGAGTAGACTTTGAAAAGGAACCAGGGAACTAGGTCCTTACTAGTCAAATGAACTGCTTAACTCGAGAAAGAGTGAGCGGAATGAGTATATGAAGTCCACTCTCGATTTGACTAGTGAAAAACTATTGTAGTCCCGAGTTTCTTTTCAAAGTCTATTGGGGAGGGCGATATGAATAACGAGTCGTTCTTGTCAGGAATGAATGCGACGGACGTCATTGCGAGAATCGTCCCGGTGATCAGAGGCATCGAAGGAATTCCATCCAATCGAATGGATCCTTTCACCATCGCTTCTCGTTGTGAATAATGTTTGTAAATTACGATGTGATGAAATCTGCCATAGTCCGTTATCATAGTATCCTGAAATGAATAAAGCTTGTAAGGTAAATGTTTGATAAATATGCTATTGGATCCTGACAAATATTCGATCACTACAAAAAAAATGGCTTACGAATTAGATACACAAGGAGCGGTACTCACCTTGATCATGTGATTTGTGAAGTTTCAGATACACACGAATTGGACATTCAGACTAGTTCATGATGATTCTTTTCCCAGATATTTTCTATATTTGCCCAATCTTCTCATGTTACTTTGTCGTTGCAATATGAGTTACTCAAATATGAATGAGGTAAAAGTTTTGCAAATTATTCATTAAATAGCAGATACATATAAGGCGGTCTACAGTCAAGTTTTCCAGAGAGCAAACCGTTTCATCAAATTTCTTCCAATTCAACATGTTCAATTATAGCTTAAGTAGGGGTTTGACTTAAGGAGCATTTGGCCTTAAAGGTGAAAGTTTTTCAATTTTAAGGCTCTTAAAATTGAAAAACTTTCAATTTTAAGAATTTCCTTATAATTGAAACTTGTTCAATTTTAAGAATCTCCAGAGATCTCGAGGTCTTCTTGTTTCCCGTAACATATTTCAGACGTCGTTCCCGTTGTCAGTGTATTAAATGACATAGATTTTATCCTCATCGTCGTCTTTAATACTAGAAACGAAGTCTGAAAAATGTCCGGAAGAGAGGTGTTTTACAGTGTCCTCTTAAAATTGAACAAGTTTCAATTTTAAGAAGCTTAAAATTGAACAAGTTTCAATTTTAAGAAGCTTAAAATTGAACAAGTTTGGGATTTAGAAAAAAGGTCGAAAAACTTAAAATTGAAACTTTTTATTTTTAAGAAAAAAGCCCTTAAAAGTAAAACCGTTTTTTGGTGAGTTAAGGTTTGCCTTCTGGAAAACTTGACTGTAGACCGCCTTATATTAAATATTATTTTAAAATATTATTTAAAATTATTTTTATAATTTTAAATAATATTTCAAATATTATTTAAAATTATATAATAAAAACAAATATAAAATTAATTTTAAATAAAAACTTTTAATTAATAAATTAGTAAATCAATAAACGTTGTTAGATAGTTAAAATTACAGTACCTCATTCGAATACGGTAAAATTTGCAAAATCTTGGTGCTCCTGTGTGGAATCTCCGATATCGACTTTTTTTTAGACTTTTTAAAAATTTGAAAATTGTTTTTGAATCACCTACCTCCGCTCAAAAGGTATTTTTTCCCCTTTTTTCTTTGTTTATTTATACTTGTTTCACATTATTCTGTTACAGAAGCGGAATAAATTCTTCATTTCTTACGAGACAAGAAGAGAAAGAGAAGAAGAAGATCGTCAAACTAATTAGGTGAGTTATTTTATTTTGAAGCTATCGAGTGTCTGTGTTCAGCCCCCGTTCTTATGTATCGAGCTTTGGCGCGGCCGTTGTCGACGGCCGACTGGCTGAATAGGCCTCCGGAAGGCGCCCTGCCGGGCCCTGAGGCCGCGATACACTACCAAGTCCAGGTATTTTCCTAGTTTGATAAGTTCATTTCAATCGTATCTTCAGCCCACCTCTACGAGGATTACTTCACTCCCCCCTCAGGCCCATGATGAGGCCGCAATACCCTACCAAGTCCAGGCATTTTCCTAGTTTGATTAGTCCATTTCAATCGTATCTTCAGCTCACTTCTACGAGTATTACTTCACTCCCCCCTCAGGCCCATGATGAGGCCGCAATGCCCTACCAAGTCCAGGCATTTTCCTAGTTTGATTAGTCCATTTCAATTGTATCTTCAGCTCACTTCTACGAGTATTACTTCACTTCCCCCTCAGGCCCATGATGAGGCCGCAATACCCTACCAAGTCCAGGCATTTTCCTAGTTTGATTAGTCCATTTCAATCGTATCTTCAGCTCACTTCTACGAGTATTACTTCACTTCCCCCTCAGGCCCATGATGAGGCCGCAATACCCTACCAAGTCCAGGCATTTTCCTAGTTTGATTAGTCCATTTCAATCGTATCTTCAGCTCACTTCTACGAGTATTACTTCACTTCCCCCTCAGGCCCATGATGAGGCCGCAATACCCTACCAAGTCCAGGTATTCCTAGTTTGATTAGTCCATTTCAATCGTATCTTCAGCTCACTTCTACGAGGATTACTTCGCTCCTGGCTGCACAAGTGGCCACTGCCTACCTGGGGTAGGTTCTATTGACATATTGGCGTTTAATATTTCATTCAGGCCTAATGTCTGGAGAGGCAGCATGGGGGACGCTAACCTGGCAACTCTGGTGAGATTGTAGCTTTGTTTCCTGGTTAACGTGAGTTCTTACAGGTGATCCAGATCTCGAGTGAGTATGCATCAAAAGCGTGTCGGCGCACGAAGACCCACGTTCTCATTGGGAATAGAATCCCGCACAGGGTAAGCATCCTAATTGCAATACTATTTCAAATATTCTGAAAAGTAAGGCAATCGAAAAATATCCTTATTATGATAGTATTTGAGGTGCCCATTGGCGGGGCGATCGCTGATTGCAATACGGTAACCGAGGACACCCGCATCCTCTTCGGTAATCTCGATGCTGCTGAGAAGGTTCGTTGCCTATATTTATTGCCTAAAGTGCGCACTGCAGCTTGCACACTACGGAAGGGCCGAACTGTTCATCTTTGTGAAGCGGGGTTCGTTCTGCAATCGCCACTACGCTCAGGTGCAGTTCATTACCTCCTTTCGTATTTTATTAAGAAGCCATTTCAGTTGCTGCGCTCAATGGCGCGAGCTGTGGACAAGGGCCGGGTCGCAAGGATCCTTATCATATGCGACACACCGGCGTCTCCCGTCGTGATCGAAAGAGGCAGGGAGATCTTCAAGGATCTCAACTTCGTGTACGACAACATCTCCTATTGATAGTCTTCCTTGAACAGATAAGTTCACCCACCCCTTGAATCCATTCATAGGCCCATTTCCACGGCCCGTTTCACTAATTCCCGTTGTTGTATAGTGTTTCCCGCCTTTAACAGGCGACGACCAGAATGGTCGTACTCTTCATAGTTTTATTTGTTTCGCACTGAAGCTATAGAGTAGGATGGTCAGACTCATCTAGTCTATCCCCTCATTCTTCTATCGTATTCAATGTTGTTTGCCTGTCTAGGCCTCCCCTGCGTTGTCTTATGACTGTAAAATCGCTTGACTTGGGTACATCTTTTACTTGTCTAGGTTAACTACATCACTAGGCTATTATTTGTCTAAAGTAGGAGTTGCCGATGTTGTACATGTTGTTTTGTTCAAGTTGTGCGTTTGCGTAGCGTAGGAGTGGTGGGGTTCACCCCCGCCACCCCCTTTCACATGCTTTCTCAGTCTACGGACTGAGAACAGCAAAAAATATTGTAATTTTGTTATTTTCCCACTCGCAGTAGCCCTTTCGATGTTCCTCAATTGACGTTAATCGAACGCTGATTCTCGATAAACAAATCTTTTTCATTAATTATTGCACAAGTTTTAACAACTTAGAATCATTTATTCCGAAAATAATATTCAAGTCATGAGGTATCACAGAACAGTAAAGTGTACTATAGCAGCAACTTTGACTTAGCTGGGAAATTTATTGTGAAGACGGAAAATTCAGCGTGTAATAAGTTACTATGTAACACACATCACTCTTCAGATATGAGTAATCATTTTCTAGCACAGATGGGATAGCTACTGTTGTTAAAGTGACAAGAAGTTAGAGATAAATAAACACAATGAGAAATCAGGTTACGGTAACGGCGTAAATCATAATCAATCAATAACAGAAAAGTAGATCATAATATTCAATCGATAATCCATTGGGTCACCTTCCCTCCCAGAAGGAATCATACTTGTGATCGTTGAATGGAGTTGCTCCGTAAGTGTTCGGCACTACCTGCAAGTGAATGAGCGTGTCCATAAAAACAAGGTGAGTGTTGTAGTAATAAATATGTATCACACATCTGAGGCTGTCCGTTCCACCCTGTTTGTCAATAGACAATGCTTCGAACGAATTTCTAGTCAGAAAGTATGAACGTTCCCCTTTTGTCATTCAGTGAAACTCACATCATGGAGGTTGAATCGCGGGAAGAACTCCAGTCGATGGAAGTCGGGCTCGCCGTAAGTACCTGGAGAGAAATAATAATAATAACATTTAGTGAACTTCATAGTCGGTGTTTCGGAATTTCAAACAATCTAATTTTGGTGAGCAGGTGGCCGATTTTCTTTATTTACCTTATTCCAGGCTAAATTCAATTTTTAAAAAACAAACCATCAGTGACGGGGGAGAATGCCTTGTAGACTCGTTCCTCGGGCGGGCCGTGGATGTGGTACGCATTCATCTTCGAGACACCTGCAAGGAAAATTTTATTTTATCAAGAGCCGGCCATACTATCAACGGAGTATTGCATGTTGAATTGTTCGAAGTCATAGTGTTAAAAAAGATTAACCCTACCTCCGGGAAGGTATGCGAGGGGAATCTCGAAGCAGCACTGCCATGTGTTGCCCACCCACGTGTTCTGCACGTTCAGCTCGAGTTCCTCACCTGAAATTCACGGTTAAAAATAGATACTCATAAAACTAATAAAATAATGAGCATCGTCCGCTTTCATTGCTCGCTACAATTGGAAGGCCAGTTATGAACAAGTTTCGAAACATCAACCGCGAGGGCAAATCAGCTAGTTGAAAACGTAAATCCGGCTCACCATTATTGAAGCATTTTCGCTGTCCGTCGAAAAGCAGTACCAGCCAGTGACCGTGTGGGCCAACCTCAATCTGAAATAGGAGAAAATCAATTTATAAATATGGAAAGTTCATTTATCTAGCAGTCCAGTTGGAATAACATGTTGGTATTGTAGGGATCACGTTTTCCCTACATGGAGAGATTAGTCCTTGCAACAACATCTCGATAATTGTTGGGCGGAATGCAAGACATAATTATTCCTCTCAATCACATTACTTGACGAATAGATCCTACGTATGCTGCTCAAACAAGAACTTCTATCGCAAAACACAGTCGTTCTTTGTTATTGTCTGACTTTTGCTATACAATGGAGGTATATTCATATCAAACAAGAAACGAACCTCGACGTACTGTCCCTTGTTGTTAGCAAGGAAGACCTCGAAGACCTCGTGGTTCCAGAGCTGAATGGTAATAATAGTAATCGATAGTAATATTAAAGTAATAATAATAGCAAGACTCTGCACCTACTCGGATTAGTGAAACCAATTTTTCCCTTGAAACCAATTATTTAAAAAAAACGTACCCCTGGACAGATGCCGGGTAGTTCATCCGGCTGCGGGTCATCGAAGAAGGGCGCCTGTAAATTGTTTACGTGTGTTCATTGATTATGATGAACACTGCCCGTAATCAATCACTGACAATAAACAAAGTGCCAATGAACAATCGATTTTCGAAATGAAACGTAAACGAAGAACATACCTGCATGTAGCACTTGATGGCCCTCTTGTGGGGTGCTCCCTGCTTTCGCTCGAAGAGCCATTCCATGTGGAGGGAGATGGGATCGCAGTCGATGGGGCAACCATCCCAAGTCTGCTCGATCAGACAGTTGAAGCCGGACAGTGTCGACTACAATGAACTATTTTAGATTAGAAACCATCGTATGATTGCTTAAAGTTATGTTTCACAGTCGTTCCGCCCAGACCACTTTCCTATCCAAGTCCCGTACTGTCACGAGCAAATTCCCTAATGTATTCGTTCGTCCCTCTCTGACCAAATCGGAGCGAGAAGCGGCTTTCCTTCTACGTGAGAAGAAGCGTCAACTCAAGTCTGAAGGCAAGGACGTGCTGATCTACGCGGGAGCCATCATCGAGAGAGGCCAATTGGAAGCGATGAAGAAGCAAGTTCGCTCTTCTCGCTCCCAATCTCGTCGTCGTCCTCCTTCTCGCAACCCCGTCACTTCATCCTCCTCCATTCGGCCGGCATCTTCCTCGAATTCCTCTCTTCTCCACTCCATTCCTTCCCTTCTCGCTCCCCAGGCTAATGCCTCTACCCCCGCTCCTTTTTAGCTCCGCCCGAGCAAACGACCTATTCCCTATCATGTCAATACTACAATACTCGTTCTATCGTAAATAAGATTGCCCCATTCCGATCTTTCCTTATGGTCTCACAACCTCATATCGTATTCCTCACTGAAACTTGGTTATCCAATAAGATCCCTTCATCCTTGATTATCGGTGCATTACCGTATACCATACTCCGTTTCGACCGATCCTCCCGTGGTGGTGGTGTCGCTATCATTATACGAGATTACCTATCTTACTCTACCGTAACCCTTCCCTCAAGTGAACACGAGATTTCTTGTATCGACCTTTTCCACCAATCTGCTTACATTAGGCTCTGTGTAGTCTATCGTCCTCCTACATACTCTCTTTCCAAATCAGAATCCCTCATCACATGCTTATCTGATATACATGCTTCGTCTCCCCATCCTATCGTTATTATCGGTGACTTCAATTCTGATTCTCTTTGTACTCATCCCACACCTATTGATAGACTTTTCCTAGACTTCCTAATTTCTGTTGATCTATCTCACTGTCATATGTTTCCTACGCGCGGCAATAGATGTATCGATTGGGTCATAGGTAACGATCCCTCCCTGATTCCAACCATCTCTATCGTACCTCCCTTTCCCTCTTGTGATCACTCTGGTCTATCATTCTCCCTCTCTTCTCCCCAGTCTCCTTCTTTACCATCCCAAATTCGCGACTTCACTCGTGTCGATTATTCTGCACTTTCCAATTACCTACTTTCTATCGACTGGTTTTCCCTGTTTTGTGACTGTCCTGATATTGACTCTATTTACTCCGCCTTTTCTTCTGCTATTCATTCTGCCATTGATCTCTTTGTTCCCTACCGTACCCCTCGTCCTCCTTCTCTATCTTACCCTCCTCACATTCGTCGGCTTATCAAACATCGTGATGCATTGTTCTCAAAAGTTCACCTTCCTTCCGTTAGAATCTTGTTTGACCAATGTAGTAAGAAGCTCCTTTTTGAGATTGACAAATGGGCCCGTTATTCTACCCGTAAAAAACTCTCGCGTGTCAATGATTTGTATCGCCACATTTCCTCTCTCACGAAACCTAAACTTTCCATTCCTGAACTAGTCTCACCTCAGAACTTACCTGTGTTTGATAGTATCTCCAAATCCAATCTTCTTGCCTCAGAATTTGCCTCTCACTTTACTCTTGATGACGGTTGTCTCCCTTCCCTTTCCTCCTCACGTGTTCCCCCTTCCCTCTCTCTATTCACTTTCTTTCCTCATGAAGTTTACAAATCCCTCCGTAAATTGTCCCCAACCGGCTCTACTGGTCATGATGCCATTCCACAAATCATATTCTCGAAATGTGCCTATGCTCTGTCAACCCCACTTGCTGACATTTTCAACTTGAGTCTCATTTCTGGTACCGTACCCTCTGCTTGGAAACACTCCCTTATTACTCCTATCCCCAAACCTGGTAAAGACTCCAAACTTCCCTCTTCCTACAGACCCATTTCTATTATTTCTCCTGCTGCTAAGACTATGGAACGTCTCATTAAAGACCACCTCAACTCGCACCTTTCTCGTTTCAATGTTCTCCCTTCTAACCAGCACGGTTTCCGTTCTGGTGCTAGTGTTATTACCAATCTCCTGACTTGTCAGAATGACTGGACCAGTGCCCATTCCAAAAAGCTTGTCACTGATGTTGTCTACATTGATTTCACTCGTGCATTCGATGTTGTTCCTTATCCCAAACTTCTGGCTCGTCTTTCACATTACGGTATTCACTCAAACTTGCTCTCTTGGCTTGAATCATTTCTGTCTGATCGCACTTTCTCTGTCCGACTGTCCGCTATTACTAGTCATCCTTACCCCATTTTATCTGGTGTTCCACAAGGTATTGTACTAGGACCCACTCTTTTCTCTATTTATCTTGCTGACCTCTCTCTTGCCTTATCTAAGTTTCCTAACGTATCCGTGCAATGCTACGCTGACGATGTTAAATTATATGTCTCCTACAATAAGTCTACCAAAGCTAGTATTACGAAAGAATTCCAATCTGCTCTAAATTGTCTCTTCGAATGGACCCAATGTAATCAATTGTCTCTCTCCGCTTCTAAATGTTCTCATATCCGAATTGGTTCCAAACAAGTATCCCCTCGGTACAGCATTAACACCACTGTTCTTCCTCTTGAGAATAATGTTCGTGACTTAGGTGCTCAAGTTCGCTCTGATCTTAAGAACTCTTCCTCTATAAAAATCCGTGCCCAGAAAGCAACTTCTAAAATGTTCCTCCTTCTCAAAGCTCTTCCTTTCAATTGTCCAACTATCCTTATTCGTAGTTACAAAGCCTATGTTCTTCCATTACTTGACTTTGCTTCGCCTTTCTGGAATCCCCACTACTCAAGTGATATTGCTACTCTTGAAAAAGTCCAACATACCTTTACTCGTCAACTCTTCTATCGTTGCTTCCCATCCCCTGATTATCCTCTTTCTCTCCCCTCCTACTCTGACCGTATCAAAACCCTTGGCCTGCGCGCGCTTACAGAGAGGAGAGTCATAGGTGATCTTTGTATGACTCACATGATTATGAATGGTCTCACTATTATACCACGTTCTCTTTTCTACGTCTACAAGCCATTACGAGACCGCACCTCATCCTTCGGAATCAACATAGAGTTGACAACCAGTACTCCCAGATACCACTCTTTCCCTGTCAGAACCTCACGATGGTACTCCCAACTTCCAGATAGTATTCGCACTGCTCCCAATATCCGAATGTTCAAGCGTCGACTTGAAAACCACCCCATCATCGCTCATTTAGCCAAACTCACCTAACCCAGGAGAGTCCCCCCCCCTTCATTCCTGCTCTCCCACCTTATTATGTAACGTTTCGGTCTCGTTGCGCCTCGGGCGTAGATAAATTATTATTATTATTATTGCATTTATCATTTGTACGAAACAAACGCAGCCTAAATGAATGAAAGATTTACATTTCTAAACTTCGTGTGTAAACGAAAAGTTAATCGTACTACTAGTGTATCTAGCATGGAACTGTAATGTACTGTCTTTGTAGTGTGACCATGCATCAATTGCGATCCGCATGATTGACATTAAATAGAGAAAGAGAGAGAAGGAGAAAAGATAAGGAAAACGATCGAATAGTGAGCTCTACGTACCCGAATAGCGAGGTCCGTCGACTTATTTCCGGTCATGTGCCGGTCCATTTCGGTCGGCTGCCGCGCGGGAATGTCGCGCGGTCCGCGGGAGTTCATTATCGAGCGAAACCTGAAAATTCAGTATTTCGAATATGATGAAAATCGAAAGAAATCGAGAGAAAACATGAATATCGACCAGTGAGTAAGTTCCTTCTATATGGACATGCTTTCTGTCTCGCGCTATCATCTCGGCAAACAAATCACGTGAAAGTAGAGGGAAAACTTGATAGAAACGAGAGCGCACGAGCAAAATGAGTACGAAGGGGGAGGAGTCTCACTGCCAGATTGTCCTGTCGCGCACGTTTCCGCGCGAAGCCGCACATTTTCGCTACCGTACTCGTCTGGCCACACGATGCACCATGTTTTTCTCAAATTCGCTGTTTTGGCGATGTCGCGATCGCGCGAAAATTTGTGCTGACAAATGTTTGTTCTGAGAATGAATTGATTTAAAAGCGGAAATTGCAAAACATTGAGCCACAGAATAATCATCTTCGGAATCAATCATTGTTTCAGTGGTCCAGACATCGTTCTTTTTCATAGCCTTTTCTCTAGTTTACCCACTCGCTATCTCGCTCAATGCACCGAGCCATTGCACAATTCGTAAGGCACATGTGCAATAGTCGCGCTTCGCGAATTCTATAAAGCGCCCTCCGACATCAAAGTTCTTCACTGCTCTCAACCCCACACTCCCAATGCTGCTCCTTCTGTTCTCGGCCGTTGGCCTCTACTTCTTCTACCATCTCTACTGGAAGAGACGAGGACTTCCGCCAGGTGAGGTGTACGGTATCCGACGTTTCTCAAACCTCGTCCAGGTCCCACACCATGGCCGATTCTCGGCAATTTGCCCGGACTCATCAAGAAAGCTCCCGGATATGAAGCGATTAAGGACTGGTGAGGGGGTCATTCAAGCCTGTGATAGATACTCAATCAGTATTTCGGATCGATTCATTTCCCTAACATTAGTTCTGCTTGAATTAAATCTATTCCTAGTTCCTCTGAAACGTATTCCATCACTCGGAGGCTTCACAAGCGCACCATTTGTTTTGAAAATCTTGAAGAGTTTCAGGAAATCGGAATTCGGTCCCGTGTTCACGTACTGGTACGGTGCCAATCCGGTCGTAACCATCAACGATTACGATATTCTCAAGGTCGGTATCGATTTTTAGCCTACAGTAACCCCTTTTCCGTTCAGGACACAGTGCTGGCCGATGCAAGCGCCTACACGGATCGATTCATTCCGAGCGAAATCCTTCGACTGTATCGAGGTATACAGTAGTTTTCGTGCTAAGAATCAATCGATAATGGCAGGTGGTGAGTGGGGAGTGATCGATACGAGTGGACCACTGTGGACGGAGCATCGACGATTCGCCCTCAAGACACTTCGGGATTTCGGAATGGGAAAGAATCTCATGGAGGAGAAGGTGGCCTATTTTCCGGTTCCGGATTAGCAATTCCCGGTTCTTCCAGATCCAAACCGAAATCGTGGCTCTAATGGATAATCTGCGTGCCGAGGGTGATCAGCCCATCGATCTCCATTCGCATCTCGATTTGGCTGTTGGAGGAATCATCAACAACACGCTGCTAGGACATCGATTCGACGAGGTATTCCTCGTTCCAGAAGTCTGTAATGAGATGGAAATAGGCTTCACGAAATGCAGAAATGTAGGCGAAGCTCACAACAAGGTTGTTTTCTGTGCGTATTGGTGATAATACAACAATAAATCATCCTTCAGTCGAACATGGCCGAATTCCGCAAGCTTCGTCATCTTCTCGAGGAGCAATCTCGCGTGATCAACAAGCCATCCTTCCTTCTTCTCATGCTCCTACCCTCGATGAGGTCAGTGATCTTTGATCTTATCAGGAACGATCTCTGATCTTTGATCTTTGAACTTCAGACGGTTCCCGTATCTTCGTGATGCGTGGAAGACGATCATGGACTGTCGTGACAATCTCTTCGCCTTTCTGAGGGAACAGGTACCGTAACCCTACCGTAACCCATTGTGAACCTTCCGTAACCTTATCATGATCCTACCATGACCCAACCGTAACCCCACAGTATCATACAGTATCTCTACCGTACCAGATCTTGCAGTACTCTTCCAGATTATCTCTCATGAACGGGAAATCGATCTTGATCGAGAGGATGATCCCACGGACATTTGCGAGGCATATCTTCGTGAGCGAAAGAGAAGAACTGACACTGACGGCACGGAGGGACTCTACTCGTAAGTCAGTTAGTGATAGCTCTCCAACTACCGTAATCTTCAGACTGAAACAACTGGAGAATCTGCTGTTCGACCTCTGGGTCGGCGGCCTGGAGACTACCACAGGTACCGTACTCCTTGGGCCTACCGTAACCAACCGTACCCTCAGGCAACCTTGGCTGGGCCGCAGTTTTCCTCATTCATCACCCTGAGGTGCAGCAGAGAATGCGAGAGGAAATGGCTACCGTAGTTGGCAAGGATGGTCCCATCACGACCGCCCATCGATCTCGACTACCGTACTGCGGAGCTGTTCTCATGGTATACTGCAACCGCATTATCGATTGATAAATTGCCCATTGCAGGAGCTCCAGCGTCTGGTGAACATTGTGCCGCTCAACCTGCCCAGAACCACTGTGAGTGAATTGATCTTTGATCTTGCCAACAGAAAAAGATCATGCTTCTTGATCTTTGATTTTCGTCTATTCCAGACACGTGACGTCACTATCGGCGGGTATTCAGTCTCAAAGGGCACTGCAGTGATGCCTCAAATCTCCGCTATTCTATACGAGGAGAAGGTAAACAATCAATAAATCGATAAGTTCATTCTACCGTAATTTCCAGATCTTCCCCGACCCTCACTCGTTCAAGCCCGATCGATTCATGACTGAGGATGGAAAGCTGAACAAGTGAGCACTTCCCTATCCTAATCAATCGATAATCGATCGATAACAGCATGGACGAGTGGATTCCGTTCTCGTTGGGAGCCCGAAGATGTCCGGGAGAATCATTGGCCAAGATGGAATTGTTCCTATTCCTCACCAATCTCGTCCACAACTTTGAGGTATGTTTCAGCGTAATATCGAATAACCTCAAACTGAGGTATTATCAATGTTAGAAATGCTTCAATGAAAACAATGTGATGATGACGAATTTGAAATGGAACATTTCAGATTTCCCCCGAATCTTCTGACAAAATTCCTTCGATGGTGAAAACGGGAGCCACAGTCTCCAAGCCAGAGAAGCACCTTGTCAAGCTCAGAAGAATGATCTGATTCGAACTCATTTGCACACACTCTTCATTATGATTTTCATGCGAAAGATCTCTGATAAACTCACATTTTTTTCTGAGAAGCTTCCATACACAATCAAAAGCCGCTGAGAAGGTGTATCTTGGCACGTTATCTGCTTTCTTAGGCGTTGCTTTCGGCCCATGTAGTATAGTGGTTAGTACTCCACGTTGTGGCCGTGGCGACGCTGGTTCGATTCCAGCCATGGGCAACTCTTTTGCTACCTGGTGGCAATTTTTTGTGTTGATTATTTTTTTGTCATTGTGAATGGGCCTTCAATCCGTCTCTTCAATCCAAGAAGAATTATTGTTTTCATGATTCGATGATTACTTCCCTGAATGGAGAGAGAGGGACAGGAAGGCTTCACTTGAATGCCTATTACCATGGTTTCATCCGCAACATCCCATAAAAGGCCATCTTCGTCCCTCCCAAATACGGGAGAGAGACGTTTCACTTCAGTCTTCTCTATAAGCTCTCATCGGGGCAACATGCAGGACCTGGCAATACGCTTACTATTCGTGGTACATGTGAGTTATTGAAGAATATATTTTTAATTTATCAATTTTGGAATGCAGGTCTCAATCGCAATCACTTACTACGAATCAACTACAACAACGACGCCCTACGAATTTCTAAAATGATCGACCGTCGAGACTCAGAAGGACTGTGAAGTCCTCTGCGATGGAAACTCTCTGGTATTTCACAAACATCCGGCACTAGGACAATCATATTTTAGTGTGCGGGATTCGCCCTCAAAGAAGCCGGAGTCAATTCGAGCTGTGTGCTTCTCAAAAATTATTCGAGCCCGAACAAGGAACAACAAGGTGTGCTCCGAGAGAGCAACGATGTTCCTCAAGAAGTCGACTGGCTGTGATGGTGAGAACAAATTTTGACCAACCGAGCGTTGGCCTTGAATATTGCCCCCCCCCCTCTCTATTCTCTCATTTCTGTCGGTGTTGTGCTGCGGTACCATCCACAAACCCCGTCACCACCCTAGGTCGTCGTTCGAAAGTTGAAGTGAGGATGAAACTTATTCGGGTTTCGCATTCGTCTCAGTCTTTTCTACCGTATTCATGGGTTCACTAGGTTTCTTGATTTCGTATAGCTGGGCTCATTCATTCATGAATCGAGGAGTGAATGAGAAGAGGGGGCTGGTTGTCCTCCTATTGATATTGCATTTTCAGAATGATGCCGCTACTGTTACCACTAATTATAGATGTCAAATCTTCCTCACTATGTCCCAGGAAGAGGCTGAAACGAAAACTGTCTTCAGTAACTTCTCCGATACTAACCCCAAGAAGAGAGAACTTGTGATTGGCGAAGGAATTGGCATAGTAGATAAATGCCATTGGATCTTGCAATCCCGGCTATGGATCTTTTGAATAGATCTTTCAGATACATTCAATTATAATTGCAGTTTTTTTCTTCCTTTATAGAATCATGCCCCTTGGAAAATCTATAGTCCTTCATTCAATAAAGAGTCTATGGTTTCCCAGATTAAAAAAAGACGATTTAAAAAAATTTTAAACGCGGGTATTCAAATTCACCTGAAAAAGATCGTAAAGAGTCATAACACAGTTTTATTTTTTGCCATATTTTTCATTGAATAGATGCACAACGCATTACAAAGAGATCGAACGAAGGGAAACTTTATTTTCGATACTGAGTTCAACTTGGATCGAAAATCATCAAAATGATGACTTCTGTATAATACACACTTTATCTTTCTGAAATAATCGAATGAAACAATAGCGAATGAAGGACACACACTGAGATTCTTTTACGCAAAGGGCCACTGTTTTGCGGCCTTTCGATGCGAGGGAAATACACGTTTAATTTCGGGTAGAGGCCAAAGAAAATCTCGAGAAAATGGGAGAAAGAGAAGAAAGGGCAGTCTAAAGGTGGATCGATGAATAGGTCATGATGTGAGAAACGAAGGAAAGGATAAAGAGTAGGACAGTCAGGATGAAACATTCGTCTCTTCATGTTTCGTGCTCTCTCAGCGGCCAGAGCCCCGAAGCAATACACGGAGTGAAGAGAGACACTCTTCATCCAGACAGGCCTAATAGAGAGGGAGTGATTCAATCGATACTTGCTATTATGAAGAAGTAGATGAGACAGAAGAGTAGATACGATGAGAGGACGACAGCCAATGCCACTCTCTTTCTCAATCCGATCGATGACGTCTGAATGTGACGATGAATCGGAGCCTGGAATAGGAATCATGAAATAGGAAATACTTTTTACTCAGAGTAGAAAAGAGTGCAAGTGTGTCTTTATTTCACGTTTCCTGCGACTCGGTCCTGTGAGAAACCAAATGTGTTTCACTGGGACTTCTTAATTTCAATGCGTTCATTAATTTATTGAACATCGGGGAGCACCCATATAATAATTATGACTAGTATTTTCAGAATCTACTATTGATTTTCCAGACTATTACATTCCCCACTCTACTCACATCACTCTTCTCATTCACGAGTTTCGTCTCGACTGAATTCGTTCCGAATCTCTTCACAGCATACTTCTGCACGGCGAGAAACGCTCGTTGTCCGCCGAGAATTGGAGAGTCTGAAAATGATCTTTGATCTCTCACAGCATTCCAAATAGATAGAAAACGGAAATAGAGAGCCCACACCATGGTGAGATGCCTACCGTAGTCCTTACAAAATCCGGCAAGAGAAAGTGCATGGCCGGGGGTTGAACCCCCGACCGCTGCGAACCTATACTTCAAACTTACCTCTGCGCCATGACGGCTGTTCTCACCTATCCTAGGTTGGCCTACCAGTTCGTGAGGTTCTCTCACATCTCAGTATGCAAATCGAGGGGCGACGGCCTACCGTACTCTATTGCTCTCTCAGAGTTTTCGCGTCAGGAGATATTAATTCATGATTTGTGGGAAATAGCAGAAAGTTTCGTTTTCACCGCACCACCCAGTCAAAGGAATGCTGTGCTCTAAAGCCAAACACATCTCGATGCCAGATATCTTCTCAGTTTTAGGCTGCAAACTCATCTCCAACCGTGCTAGCAAATGTTCCTTATAAAAAAGTGAAAGGCAAAGTTATCACGATTGTGAAGACTCCTATCCTAATTGTAAGAGAGATCATTGTGCGCTTCACAAATGTGTTTCACTGAGACTTCTTGCTTCTAGGATATTGTATAATAATAGACAAAGGACAATCCATCAAATAGAATAAATCCCTCTCGATACTTACATTTCTCGGCAGTTCTTGCTTGTGAGAATGAAGTGCGCGGAGAGGGAGAGGACATTTCACGATCGAGTGACGTTGAGGCTCCTGAAGATATCGATGGTGATGATTGAACAGATAAAATATCAAACCTCGATCGACCGAAGGCACTCTTCGATATTCTCCGTTCCCGTCCACATCCAGCATCAGCGTGTACCGAATCCGCCTGATAAGATCAAAGATCAATCAGAGATTGATATTTCATTTTCAACTTCCATGGTCACGCTGCAAGCTCACTTCCCTTCGGCCACCTTACCACCAGAATATTATGGGTACGTCCCTCCTCAACTATCTTCCCTCTTAGATACCTTGATGGAAGTGTGAGATCGATGACCAGTAGTAAGACGGTGTGCATGAATGTGGAGCACAACCAGAGGTCGAGAAGATTCACCGCCTTTGTGTCGTCACGACGAGAGAACTGAGGAAAGATCAAAGATCAAGGATCATCTTTATCAGGTACTCTGGGTCCGATTGAAAATCACTCATTCCACGAATGTTTTGCACTTTTCACTCAAGAAAGACTGAAGAATCAGATAATTGTTCGTTTTTCATAATAATAACTCAATTATAATTAATTAAAAATCGATTTTTATAACTCACGAGTATCATCAGGCAGATGAGCGCTGTCACTGTCACCGCTACCTGCAAATTGACCATTTTCATTTTTCCGTTTATCTATATTTCACCGGTTCTCTTTATTCTAGAGGCAACACGATTATTCAATTTCTTTCCTCCCACAAGTTTAAAAATTTTAATCGAAAAATATTTACAATATTTACAAAAAAACTTGCCTGAACTTTCCTCCGCTTCCACTGGGCGAAGAAGACCACAGCAAAGATGATTGCAGACGGGAGATAGATGGAGACAAGAGTGGGCAGCCAAGAGGGAGAGTACGAGAAGAGAATGAGCGGAGATGGGAGATCAGCTGGATATAAGACAGCGCGAATACAATGGCTCTAATCCAACAACTAGTTGAGCGATGCAAAAGTTGAAAACCGTTTCAACTTTTGCATTTAACGTTAGATTTCTTATAATTGAACTTGTTCAATCTACGAAAATCGCTGAACTGGTTTAGAGCCATTGTAATCACACCCCCATATATGGTGGGTTACGGTAGGTCTGCTGGGTCAGACTGATAATCAATCACTTACTAATCTCGAATGCGACATTGTCCACATCGGACTCGGATCGAAGATCTCGATGCTCGGAGATTGTGATCAACTCGTCTGAAAAAAGTATTGCTTTCATCAATTTTGCCCACTCTGAAAAATAAAAATCGTAGGAAATATCCGAATTGTTCATTCAACAATAGGGACTGATGCTGTTCTAATGAAGAAACCATCGAATCATTCCTCACACGTGTGATCACTCTTATCAGAACTGACAGTCCCTTCAACCGACCTCCCATGTTATCAAACCGTATCGTGCACGAAAGAGTCTCGAATGGATGCTTCCAACTGCGAGATGTACACCCGAGCGTCGATTTCAATCTGCAATTTATCATTATATTGCTAATAATTGTTGCTTTACAAATGGATACAACCTTCCATTAAGTAATCACGATTGTTTAAACGTATGAAAAGATTATCACTTGTAGAATATCGTTATTTTTCCCGTATTCGGTGCCAGGAACAGACTCGGTTCCACGGGATGATCGGGTGGGGGCGAGAAGGACATACGCGGGCGCCACGGGTCGAATTCCGTTAGGGGCACCTGTCGATTTCGTCATCAATCAATAATCCATCCGTTGGCTACAGTACCTCAAATCGATCCGTCAGTTCCCTGAGTATCAATCGATCGTCCGAGTACGTCATCGACAGGTACACCGTGTACATCAGGGACGTCTGACAGATTATCGATTTAATTCATTTTCAAATATTTAAATTAAATTCAATTTTAAATTGACAAACCGGAGCGATGGGCGTGGACTCCATGACGTGTACGGACGTTTTGATGGAGAAGAAAGTGCCATTGCGATTGGAGACGATGTTCTCCTGAATTTCAACACATTTTTCTTGACTTGAGAGAGAAATTAATGGGATTGGAATACCCTTTCAGACTCGTGATTTGAGCGAGCCGTGAAACATACCCGAAACATTAAAATTAATACGAACTTCCAACGGACCTTAGAAATAGCAACTACGAATAGAATTTCGAATGAATAAGAGATGATGCTTTACTGAATTTGAAACGTTATTATAGGTATGTAGGTTTTTAAAATTACTTTCTACCTCGTAGCAGAGATTCAGAAAGAGCCTCAAATTTGTTCAAGCAGTGAAACATATTCAAAATGGACTTATAAACGGGAATTTCCATATCAAAAAAAGGAAATTCATACCGTTCCAACAGGTCGCACCGATCGGAAGTAGTATTTGAACTTGCGACTCAGCTCGTTCCGCTCGACTATTGTTAGACTGAAAATTTTGCATTTTTCAACAACATTTTTCATGAAAAGTTATCGATTGGATCTTATTACCGTACCCATGTGCGACAGTCGCTGTCCAGTACAGTAACCAGAGGGCGACGAGTGCGGTGGGGCGCATCTGGAGCACGGACGTGATCGACGAGGGATCATCTCATCCTCGATCCTCTATCTGCAACGAAATCAGCACACATTTCGATTAGGACTTCCAAGATGAAGAATCCGTCTCTTCATTCCGCGTTCTCGCTCGTCACTCTGACCGATGACAGAACATTCGAAAAGAAGAGACGCAACCTTCACTCTGACAGTCCCAATTTCGATCTCTTGAACGCGGAAATCTCGCAATCGCATTCAATTTGCAAGTGAATAGGCGTGTCTTGAGCTGTTTTAGATTCACGGGGAATGAATAGCGGGGAGTCTCGAGAAAGGAAAGGTGAATCACGAATGAACATCGACACTTGGAATAGTTTCTAAAAGAGCTCACAAGCGAGATAGCACTCTGAATTAGGAGATGCTACCCATCTCAAAATGGAGGGCACTCAATGAGTAACGGGGGATGGGTTGGCAATCGAAAAGAAGAGTAATGGAGGTGTGAATTGCGGTAGACAAACAAAGTAGTTCCAGTCTGAATGATCGAGAATCGAGGAATGGAGGGGCGAAAGAAACAGTAGTAAATGCCTACGATCATCGCAAAAACGGGCGAAGTTAATCTTGCGCATCGCTCCAAAACAAGAATAGTTTGCGCAAGATGGAATAGAATGGGAATTCACGCCTCAAAGCTATCAGTTTCGCATCTAAATTGGATGGACCTTGAGAGAGTTACTGGTAAAGTTAGGGACCACTTACCGGTATGACTCGTCTAATCCTACGTCGATTACACACATTCCTGCCCTAAATTACGCGCGTCTTTTAGTGATGACGAATTGTTTTGATGCGCGATGAGCAAGCGAAAAGTTGCGGGTTTCGAGTAGATCAGATGAATCACTGAGACGAGAAGGGCGATTCAAGGGTCCTAGTTAGTTGGGGGGGGGCGACAAAAAGCGAGCCGAATTGAATAGAGAAGAGTGAGACTCACTCGATCTCACGTGTACTCTCGTCTACTCTGACCTGTGAGAGATCAAGGTTGGATGAGAGACGTGAAATGGGCAAAAAGAGTCACTGTCCTCAAGTGGTTCGGCCCTTTGCATTCCACCCTCGGTTGCGAGAAGATTTGTTGTACTATTATTGCGCATGTGGGAAAGGGATCGATCTGTGTGAAAAAATTGGCATGTCAAGAAGGGTTGAGCAGTAAATTCGCATAGTAAGTTTTCTTGAAAAAAGGCGGAATAACAGAAAAGAGACGAGGCGCAAGGGGATTAGTGGCAGTTCGCTTTGGCGGTCTATTGCAGAGCAGAGAAGAGGAAGAGTGAAGGGGAATTGAGAGACCCCATTCCGGACTGCGACACTAGTTGCGGTTTGATAAATCACCCTAGAAGGAAGACGAGGGGGAGGAGTGATGGGAGAGTTTCTCAGTTTCTCGAGAATGTCCCAGAGTCTAACGCGATTTCATGGAGATTCTTATGCAGCGGATTGCGTGACCCTCCTTTCTAGTTCCTCCTCGCTCGTCGAAGAGGATGGCGGATTGAGGAATGAAGTCCGTGCGAATTACAACGTGCCAGCCGACATTCATCCTTCTGATGGGAATGGGATACAGCATAATAACAACGATATAGATCATGTGAGGGGAATGGGAAGAAGACTGAGGCTGAAGCTGTGCGGGGGATTCATGACTTTTCAGAGAGGGCCGTCAATTCAATTGATCACAAGGCATGGCATCGGAGGCGTGAGAATATCGTGCATCAAGGAGAAGGTTATGGGAAATTCGAATTGCGAATCTCTCGAGTCTGCACCGTCTATCTTTTTTTTCTGCAGAGATCACAAGTCTAATGAAAGAATGAACGAAAGCTCTCGAATCTGCGCTGTAAATTTTCTTTCCTTCAGAGGTCATGCGCCTTACTAACTTATGAAGACCAAAAATGAATAAAATGAATAAGATCAGATCATCGCTTATCTGAAAACTATCGTGAAATACGCGTTGAAATTCGATCCGCCCTCTCACTTACACGTGTGCTTTCTCTCTAAGATGCTAGAAACCATGAGAATCAATGGGTGAAAGGGGATAATGGGGCCCAATGGGCTATAATCCCTGCCCGTAATTACAGGGTTTCCATTGCGTAAGGTGTGGAGAGGGCGGCTCTCTAATGCACATTGTTCCATGGGGCAACAGCGAATGAAGGCATGACGCTATCATCGGGATAATATCGAATAACGCGACAGTAAATAACGGAAGAAGTGCTCTCCATTCGTCATAATAATAAAAATGCATTAGAAAGAAGGGACAGATTGGAAGACGGGAGAAATTGGTGGTGGAAATCATGGAGTGTGTTCTGTGAGTGAGAGAGACAAAGGAGGAGGAAGGGAGGGGGGGGCGAACGGCAGTTGCCCGTATTCCCTTCTAGGAGGAGGAGGAAGAAGTGAGGGTGGGAGGGAAAGGGAGGGGGGAGACACGACTAAGTGTTTATATTGTAAAATGTGATGAGCGAGCATAGCGTTCTTTAATGGTGATTGCGAGTTATGGCCCCCAACTACTCCCCGTTTCGAACGCGCTCTAAACATAGCGGTGGTGGTGCTTGTAAAACCGACATGTTACTGCTCTGCTTTCTGCCTCCTACCTCGAGGCTGAAAACACATTCGTAACTGATACGGCGGGACGAAATTCGAGTGCGAGCATGCCGATCAGCTGTCGATATTTCAGCCCACAAAAACGAGGGGGTACACGAATTTCGTTGGAGATTATTCCTTCCGAATCAATGCATTTCAACAGAATGGAAGGCAGTGACGCGGAATGGAACGAGAAGAGAAGATGAACTGCCCTTGTAATGATAGGATAGAGAAGAGGATCCGGAAGTGTGGCAAATACAGTGAATTATTCTGCTATTTTTCCGATGTGTGTTCGAGAATCATTAAAAGTAGTCAAATGAGGGGCGTGGCACTCTCCTCTGATTGAATGCGGTAGAGGCAAGCACAGGAGTATAGAGACCCGCTTCATAAATCGCCACAAGGGAAGCATTAGAGCTCTGCATGGTCAAGGAAACGAGAGATCTTCATCCTTTCTCCCAACAATAGCTAAAAATGGTGAAAACAATAGGCTAGTGCGTGAGAATGGAGAGAAACAGAGGACAATTGGCCTCAATAATCCAATTCTTCCCTCAAAAATCGTCCTTCTGAACAGAAGGAATGCGTACTCACTCTATGGATAGTGTGCTCGAATGAGGTTTGATGTCGGAGTGGCCCCTTGGAGGGAAATAAGGAGAGGAGGCGATCGGCCTCTCGAAATTCACCGATCGGACCGCACTTGAGCGGTGCAAGGGAAAATCTAGTGGAGAGATTCCCTGGAGAGGGTCAATGAAGAACAACAATGACTCCTGATTCATTTTTGAATTAATTCTGTTTTATTATTTCTGGAGAAAAGAAGAGAATTTACAAAAGAAATCGCGACTGCTCTCAGGTTAAATCAGGCGTGAAACACAATCCGAACACGAACCGTGACAAGATTATCTCCGAAGCACTGATTTGTCCGCGAGTGCTCGGATAATTCTAAGCTTGTCGTTTGGCACTAATTGAATGATATTATCCTCAACTAGTAACTACTAGGAACTGCATCAGTCAAAAAAGTGTGATCGGCGGGTCATTCGGGTGGCTCGAATTACTGACAGCTTTCATGATCGTTTGACGAATTTTGACACATGCCGACCCTCAGGAAGAATTTATCTTTTCTGACGAGACATTCCGTTTCTTTATTTCGCTATGGTCGATGGAATTCATACATTAGACAAAAATTGGCAAGATCCAATGAGTAAGTGAGTCACAAATATTCTCTGAATGTGGGGATGGAAAGAGGATTAGTTGGGTATAATATTGCTTGTTCTACAATGTAAGGCCTGCTTCTCAGAGTACGGTAGCTTACTCCCGATCGAGGAGTGATTTCATTTCCCTCAATGCGTCTCGGATAGCATTCTTGAATCCGGCCAGACTGGTTCGCGTGTTAGACCGGAAGGCCGACGGAGCGAAGATTATTCTGAAATGAGGAGGTTGGTGAAGAATGAAATTCGTTTCAGACATTCCTCAAGATGGACTGTAGTTTTTCAACATAATCGTATCTGGCCATTTAATCAAAAAAATCATAAGAAGATATTACCCAAAAAAGTGCTTACCGATTCGGCATGATGTTGTAGGCGCAACCGTAGCCGTCTCTCACGACAGCTCCGTAGCAGAGATAACTGCCTTCGAGATCCAGAGATGTTGTGACCTATCAATGACACACCGTTTAGAAAATATAGATTTAAAACTCTTGATGAATTGAATAGTTGACCAACCTGACTGGTTGACAGTGGGAATCGCAGTGCCTCAGCCCACAATGGATCAGTGAACAGGGGATGCTTAGCCTTTCCCAGTGATGAGGCAATCACGGACAGGGCACACAAGTGATTGTCAATGCCCAGACCAGAGATGTTCTGGAATTATAATTTTAATAATTAGTTTAAATTTAATTAATCAGCTAATTGATACAATCACCTCTGCAGTCACTACAGCTTGCTTCTGAGCTGCCTTTCGGAAGAGACGAATGCGCTCCTCCTGAATGATCCCTTCTTTTCGAAATGTTAGTATCTCATTTTCACACAAATCATAATTGCACCGGTGCTAGGGATCTATACTGTTATTCTACGTTGAATCAAGAGTGCAAGAACAGGAGCAATCGACACTAGTGTTGACAAGTCACTACCCTCTCCCATTTCGAAAAACGGGAAGAGGCGCATTTCAAATTATCATTACTAATCGGCACAACACGTAGAATAAATCAATCTATCTATTGTATGAACCAAGCCAACGTTCAGTGCGCGTCTCACCAGATCGAAGGAAACCACAGAGGACGGCCACAACTCGAATGTTCTTTTTCACTCGGACTATTGATGACATTGACGTACCTTTGGTTCATCAGCCTTCGTCATGGCGGTCACCCACTGCAGTGCTTCCGGAGTTGCGGCCCTGTAAGGGATGGGTGAGGTCATCGAACAGGTATCTCCAGCATAAAGAACATCGATTGATGAACTTTTGAAACGTGATTGGGTAATGATGATGAAAGGTGACCTGATATTATCCACTCTTCCCTCGGCGAATCGACGAATCGATGCACTTTCGTACGTTGAGACGAGATGACCGTGCAGACTGAATTGATATTTGGAAATAGTGTTCGAAACACTCTTCTCACAAAGTCGTGTCTGCTCGAGTGACAAGAAAACGTGCAGAATGAAGAGACAGTGAAAAAAATGAAAAGGGCGTCAACTTTGACTAACTAACCGATAATGTGCCAACTGCATGGCCAATTGAATGAATCCATCGGGCGACACTTTCCATCCCTTGATCGCCTCCTTCCCGAAATCATCGAAGATCAACGCCTCCAACTGCATTTCCGAATGCAATCTACAAAAATTTTTCAATTGTCAGAAATGAAGAAATTATTGATGATAAGTAATCTAGCGGCAGATATCCATTCTGTGAAACACATCTAAAACCTATTTTCGAAATCATAAAATGCTCACTCATCAAAGTCTTCTCTCTGCTTCTCCATGAGCCTTCTCGCTTCTTCAGACACGACCCAAGTGAGCGCACGAGGATTGTACGAGAGAGGGGTAGACGTTGTGAACATCTGAATAGGTACATCTCTCAAGGCGTCTCTTCATTTCGCGTGCTCTCTCGTCACTCTGACCGCAGTCGCTGATCTTATGAGTCACTTATCGATGCCTACTCACCAGATTGTTGCCCTCGTGCTTTCTCATGTAGCGCAGGGCACTCTCGACCATCTGAACGCTCATTTTCAACAATATTTTTTTGAATAATAATAACCTGAATAATGACGATTCCCTCTGCGGCGGAGTGCTCGATGCACAGACCAGAGAGACCATCGGAACGAATCACAACCTGGAATAATCACTGTACGATGTACAGAATGTTGCTTATGAAAAGACTCTGTGAGGATAACATCTGGCCGTATCAGTGGGTCCCACCCTGTGTTGACTAATGACTGTAAAATCGCTTGTCTTGGATACACCTTTACCTTTACTAGTGAGGAAAGAATGGGTCAGAGATAACAGCGAAGAGTGAAGATAACAGAAGGTTCAAACTGGGTCTGTTCAGCGACAAACGAGGATGTGACATGAAATGATGCCAAGTCAAGTCCTAATGCACTGACCTGTATGCTCGCATCGTACCATCGATTGAGACCGTGCGCGCGACTGCCGCCGCCTGTAAATATTATTCCAAATAATAATAACTCCCAAAATGTTTCATGTTTTCATTTTCTACTTAACTACCAAATGAGTTTCTTCTTACTCATAAATATGTTTCATTTTGTCGAACATCAATGTTCTGCAAGAGAATTCTTTATCAATAATTCTTATGTTCTCCCAACGAAACCTGTAAGTAGATGCAGTCCACTCTCGACAAGAGTTTCTTCCGAGTACGATGCCACTCCATCGGATCGCTTCTCTAGAGCAGCAGAGGGTATCTGAAAGAGGGATATATTTTCAAAACACCTATTTTCTAAATTCTGAATCAATATAACATACATATCGACTTTTGATTCAAACGTAGCTCACCGTGTTGTTATTATCCCCGTCATCAAGACAGACGACGAAAAGGGATTCATTCACAGTGGAGAGACTGTGAGCGTTGTCGTCCACTGAAAATGCTCGATCATGATGCTCAGGAGTGCTCAGAGTTCTAAAAAAATTTTCCGTACGATAGTCCGAGGGCTTCAATTTGAAAAAAAGGTAACCCTTGAGCAACTCCTCCCAGCATGCCGCTGCGTCGCTTCGTTCGCCCACACTTGCAGCTCCGATAGGAACGACGATCTGCACGATTATCTCATTTACACCTATCATTATCTATCATTCCACAATCTATACTTCTTGATCCCATTTTATCTAGTGCATCTCATAAATCACAAAGCCAAAGTGAGTCAACAATCCAACCTCTTTGGCCCTATTGGCGGACACCCTAACTGCCTCCTGCAGTTGTCTCAACACTCCCGCTGCAGGCACGAGATCTCCCTTTATACGAGTGCGGACGAGGAAGGCCTAAAGATGAGGGTATGATTGATTAAAAGTACCTATAGAAGAGAGTGGTTGGTGTTATTGTGACACTAAGGCAACTGGAATACATCGTGTAAGACTATTCGTACACATCCTGATACTCAATTGAATTGTTCTTCAGCAATTGAATTAGAATCCGGAAATTATCTCTTCTTTTACAATTTCCCTACCTGATTATCGCTCATAAGCGTCACATGCTCGTCTCCTCTATTATTCTTGTTTCTCACATGCTGAACGTCCTGTTCGGCACGGGGTTGACTGAAAAGTCATTCCTCGATACCATCGGACTACGGTATCCGTCTCACCGGTAGCATCCGAGCACTCGATCGTACTGTACCATGCACATGTTCTGCTTGTTTGCACCCGTCGAAAGCTCACGATCGATCGATTTTCTGAATTATCGATTTTTTCGAAAATCAAAAATCAATAATTGCTCGCTCACCGATCGATAGCGTCCTTGAACTCGACCAGTCCACGAATGAGAAGGGCCGTGTACCTGAGGGTACGGTATTATCGATCGCCGTTGAAAAGTCAATTATCGATTGAAGTGCCTACCGTAGTTTATCATCCTCTCCTTGAAAGGTCTGCTTGGGGAAGACGTAGGCGGGCGAAGAATTCACGGGGAGAGGCAAACGAATGCGAAGATACATCTCGGGCAGCCAGAAACGATTCACCTGAAGAACTGGCACTCTTCAATTGAAATAACGAATTGAGCAAGAGTTACTATCTTTATATCTAGTTTTTTTAGTAGGGCGTGTGTACATCGAATATTCATTCGTTTGAAGACAGAACGTATTTTACAAAGACCATGAAACTCATTCGCAATGGTCATTGCGGATGTTTCGAAATGGAAAAAAAATGATTGCTCACCCAGTTGACGTCACTCGCAGCGATTTCCTTCAGTTTCTGCTGCACGTCAACTCCATTGACCTTGAAGTCTTCGACTGCCTGGAAACAAGAAAAGGATGACAAAATTAAGGTGCGGCAAAGTATGTAGAAGAAAAAGGTGTTTCACATTCATTACAATTACGCTGCGGCGTCTAAAGAATTGATCACGTGTGTTATTCTCTTTCAAAATAAAAATGAAAGAAGCGTCTTCCGATGGACTGATCTTTTGGTTTCATTCTTCACTTTTCGTTCATGATCACGAATGGTTTGAGTTCTCTTGGAAAATGAGCACTTATCTTCGGGTTTACGAGCGCTGATAGAAAGTAATTCTGATGCGCGCGATTAGAGTCATTTTTAATTAGGTATGAAAGTACCCTTTTCTTTTCAAACTTCAACCTGAGACCTTGCAAAATAAGGAAGATTCTCCCAAATTCCCTCACCTTTCTCGTCTCATCAATGCTCTTTCCCTTCCCGGCAGCAATCACAGACGCGTACTCCAAGTAGCGAGAGAGCGTCTTCTCGAGATCCGGAACCGGCACTTTCGGCAGTGATTTCTGGAGCCGTAGATTAGGCAAGAATTCAAAGCTGTTAAACTAAACAATAACCAGGTTTCGGTGAAAAATTGCTCGTTCATGATCACTTGTGTTTCATCCTATTTACGAGAGTGCACACACAGAATCGTCCGCTCTTGTTTCTGGTACTTGGTTTCAAAAAAAAAGAAAAAATACCACCCTCGTACCCACCTTGATGGATTTGTACTCTCTCGGGAGTTCGGCGCCGACGCTATTGAAAAAACGCCCGATCGCCCGACCGACCATGGTTATTCTCATGTCTTACCCAAGGAGATGAGAGGTCACCCTTGGGAAGCAGATTCAATTCAGAGACAAAACTGTTGAGAACGGTCTCAAAAGTCTATACGAATCTATTGAGATTTCGAGAAACAAAGTTAGAAGTATGCAACGACATAGCGCCAAAAGTGAGAAGCGGCGTTACAAGGCTATTATTCTAAGGAGAATTTCGAGACGAGACGTGTCCCGTGACGAGGGGCGAAATGAGGACTATACTGTACGACGACAGCTTATCGCTTTTTATGGAGTAGACAGCGGACAGTTCACAATGGGAGGGAGCTCTGCCTACCCAGGGCGAAAAAAGTGTCGGCGGAGATAAGAATCGAGCATTTATACAGCACGTGAATGAGCGATATCTATACGGGAAGTGTCATCATTGAACCATCAAAAAATATCGAAAATATTTCAGAATCTGATTGACGGTGCGCATCAAACTGTGTATCGATTTGAGCAAAATTTTAGCCTATTTGTAATCGAACTATGAAATGCATTCGAAAGGCAATCCAAAATCAGATTAATGTGGTAGGTCAAACAATGGAGTTACATCCTAGGGTGTCGAATTGCGCAGCAGTGTTGGGGCTAATTGTGAATTGTGAGAGTGATGGTCAATGGGTTGCAGTCACGAAAGATTGACTCCCCGCTACCCTCTCCCCTCTCCATTACTCTTCACTCCAACTAATTACCGACCGCTCCTGAGATAGTGGAATCCCCCAGGGACGTGGGCCTTCTGCCTTCTTACCTAGATGAGAGCGGGGAGTTGACGTTACGACCCCATCCTAAGTTAAAAAGACCACACTTCCGGGAGTAATCACCACTTCACTTTCTCCATGAATCTCCGAGGGCGAGGATTGATAGTATGTCTGTTAGGATTAAGAATCCGTCCCATCATTCCATGCGCTTTCTCACAGATCGGAGTGCCGATAGAGCACACGGAATGAATAGACGCATTCTTCATCCTATAGCTTACCTCATACCACTCCACAGTGTCGCCCTCGTTAAACATCTGGAATCTAATCATTATCTTTTTTCCCTCATTATCCCATTCTTATCTGTGAACTCTGCCCTTCCTCACTCATTCTTCCTCATTTCTAGACACACTTTATTCGCTAGGCAACATCGGGACAATAAATTACGAGCATACAATAACTGAGATACGATAATAAAATTCTTCTGCTCACTACTTGGAGATAATCACTTCACAATGCATCGGGGGTTTGTAAGTGAATCTGGGTGAGGGGGGTTTGGAATGGATGAGATTGTTTGGCCGGGGGTTTATGTCTGACAATGAGGTGAGGATTGGTCTACCACGCCGGGTTCAGCGGGTCATAGCCGGGTGGGAACTCTGGTTGGGGCTGGAACGGGTTGGTCTGGGCCTGGTATGATCCATTGAAGGCTGATTGGGTCTGTGAGGCGGGTGGGTACTCCTGTCCCATCGCCCCTCCAATGGCTCCGTATTCGTTCTTGGCGTGCTCCGTTAACTGGGTTCCATTCGTTGTGTCCTTCTGCTTGTCTATTGACGAGTAACCATCAACCTTAGCGAGGAGCCATAGGACGGGGACGTAGCAGACGTTTGTGACGAAGATAATCGCATTGAGGGTCGTGAATCCGAATACGTTCACGATCCCTGAGGCGATGATGGGACCGAAGGCGTACGCGAACGAGTACGAGATATCCGCAATGGCATAGACTGATCCGTACACGGACACATGTCGAGTGTCCACTAAGTGAGCTAACATCGGAAGCAACGAAGTGTCGATGAGGGCAATGCCAAAGCAGACAAAGGACAGCGGAATCACAAGTCCCTCAATGGTCGTCATGAATGGAACGGCCAGACAGGCAATGCCCTCCATGGCCAGCCCGACCATGGCAATGGCCCACGTGTGTCGGGGGAATCGTTGAAGGAGCTTCACAGTCACGTAGACGCCGATGACGTGAGGGACGAAGGCGGGCAGCCAGATGGCGCCGTGCTTCCAATGCGGCTCATCGGGCATCGTTTCCAGAATGTGCTTGCCTATCGTCGGCTCGAGGAAGGCGAGCGAGACGTTGGCCATGATCAGGGCGCCCGAACAGCAGGCAATGTAGGGGTCCATGAACAGTTTCCACATGGGCGTCCCGTGCTTCTTCTCGCCTCGCTCATCGCGAGAAGTGGCAAGAGGGGGTCGAGGTTGGATGACCATGAATACGGCGATGGCGTCTATGAGACAGACGCAAGCTAGGATGAGGAAGGGAACGTTCTTCCCGAGTGAATCGTAGAGAACGGAGCCGAAGGGAGGCGCCACGAGGCAACCGAAGGAGATGAAGGCAAGGGCGATGCCAAGGGCCGCGGATCGCTCGCCGTCTTCGGTGAATCGATCGGCAATCATGGCCAGGCCGGCAGTGTCGGCGAACGCCGAACCGAATCCCTGCAAGTGGAGGTGGTTAGGATGGGGATGGATATTTTTTTTTTCGCTATGAGGCCGGCGGAACACTAGAAAATATTTGCCCAAGGGTTCTTATCGCATCTGTGAAACGCAACCGAATTCTGAACCTAGTGTAGCAATTATGTTATTCATTCCACATTGTCTTTCGTCATTCAAACAGATATCAAGGGTCTCAGACGTATAGTCTATCAAACTCAAAATTCTCGATTGATTGAGTGTGAAAAAATGGGAATGTGAAGCGGCGAGTGCGCGGAATCTATCATGAGTTGCGAGGAGAAAAACGACCCATCGTTGAACACTTACGCAATATTCTAGGCGCTGGCTCGGTCAAATGTCAGATACGTTTCATTTGCCAGTCATAGTCGAAAGAATCGGCGATAGTCAATGTTTCTTTGGAGTCTCATTCAAAAAAAAAACGAAAAAATGTACCTGAAGACTCCTAGCGAAGAAGAGTACTCCGTAGCTCTTTCCGAGGGAGAAGATGGAGGTGGATGCGAACATTACGGATAGACCAATGATCATTGGGATCTCGTATCTGCAAGAGAGAATCATTATTACACTAACTACCTACCTAATTAGACATATCTAACATAAGGTTTAGGGTTGTCAAGGTGAACAATCCGTCTCTTCATTCCTCGTCCTCTCTCGATACTCTGACCGGTGAGAGAGCACGCGGAATGTGGAGACAGATTCTTCATTCTGACAGCCCTAAAAAGGTTCTTAGTAAAAATATAAATAATAATAATAGTAAAAACTACTCACCCGATTCGATCGATGACGAATCCACTGAGCGGGTTGACGAATATCTGTAGCAGTGCCTTGCTCGCGAACAGCCATCCCAACTCGATATCCTCATCCACATATGTTCTCGTGAACTTGGGCAGCACATGGTACGTGTTGTTGCCCACGTAGACCGTCTCGTTCCCGGTTATCGTTATCTCCGTATCGTAATTGTGCAACTGTCGAAGGTAGTGAGGGATAATGGGCACGATGACCATGTACAGCATATTGTCGAGGAGAAGAGCGACACTGACGATGATAAGCACGAGTTTCTTCTGATTAGCCTTCGTCCATGCGACAGTCTGCGCGTAGACCGCATCGGAATCCCGATTGACGATCGGCACGTTGAATCCCATCGTTGACGACGTCTAAGTCTTCGAAGACGGAAGGGAAGTGAGGAAGGGGGCGGGACGCCTGAAAATGAGACGCGCTCAGTCTCGCGTTGCCCATCCACAGAGAGAAAAGAGAGGGTGAGAGGGAGAGAGGCGCTCGGTGTAATTAGTTAGTTAGTGGCCAGAAGAAGAGTTGCGACAATGACAAAAAGGAGGGGTTTTAATTAGGAAGTGATCGTGATTTCCGTTCTCGTGCACTTTCTCGCTTCTTTTCGCTCTCTTATATCGTTCACTTTAGCAGCAAAAAGCGGGAGGTTCCGCTCAAAACAGGGGCGGTATCTGACTCATCGGTTCATTGCTTATCGGAATTGAAATCGAGCGCTATATTTATTCGCCTCTACGTTAAAAGTTTAAAAAAAATAAAAATAGGGCTTTTAAATTACAATATTTATTTAAATAACGTATTTCGAAATTAGTGGATGGGCAACTACACACACCGAGCGCATCTCGACCAAGGGAAATATACAAATCGAACGACGAAAAGTGAGGATGAATGAGTTTTCTCGGGCAGAGTTCACAGATTGTTTCATCCCCAAATCTGTGAAAAATACGAACCTTCAATCAGGCGAGTATCTCAGTTGCCTGCTACTACTTCGACTGATTCCCTGAGAAGCTCGAAATATCTGCAAAATATTATATTTTATCATTATTTGAATGCTACAAATCAGCGATAATACATGAAGAAATTTTTGTAATCGAGCATTTGCAAGAAATGTATCCGCAATCAACAGTATTCATAGAGACTTTCAGCAAATAAAGTTGTTGGAGAGAACTGGCGAATGAATAAGAGAGGGAGAGGGAGAGCGATAATTCCGCTATCAATAACGTTGATGATGATGATGGTTTATAGAGCAGAGAGCGGAGTTTGAAACGATATTCTTTTCTCGCGGGGTTTCCTCCTCCTTCGGGGCTTCTCACAGCTTCTAAGACCGGGGAGACGCTATTCAGAAAAACGCTCGCGATACTCGACCGCTCGAGCTCCGATTTCGGCCTAATTAGCGTGAAAAGGCACTACAACTTTTCTACTTTTCCACTGGTCGAGAGCCCCTCGAAACGGCGAAACTCGCGGTAAAAAATCGCTACTAGTCGGGCCGGCACAATGGCGTGTTTTGTGTGGAGCGCGCGCTCACGGAATTTTTGAGTGCAACACAGTGGTACGATGAATTCGGAATGGGGAAACCAAAGGGGGATAGAAAGCAGTCTAATGCACATTGTTCGAATTCAGTGCAAAGGCCGCGCGTCACGCCGATTACAGATTTACTCGGCGCATTTCCCCCGAAGAAAGCCGAAACCCTGCGAAGGAAATGGCGGAACGTGGGATTGTGATCACTAATGACGTGCGTTGATCACCCAAATAGGTTCCACGCCAGAATCAAAAGGTCATTTTGTCTAAGGGGTGATCATCGAAAGCAATGAAGATTCCAAGTCTTACCTGTCCTGAAAAAGGTAACGGTGTATCCACTTCAAGCGTTTACAGACGCAAGGATAGGTGGGACCCGCCGATATCGTATCTCGATAAGGAATCTTATCAGTCCTAATAGAGATACAATAGCAAGACATCCGAACAGAAGACTAAGCAAAGCAAAAAAAAAGAAGAAAGGGAGCTAGAGGAGAATTGAGGAAATCGTACGCGCAGTGGTGGGAATGCGTAATGGAATTTGGAAGTGAACATCCCCCAACCAGACAGACGGAGGGAATTCACCAAACGAACAACCAAATAACACTAGAATAAGGATGATAAATGAGGTGGAGTGATCAGTTTAATCATTCGTTGCCTTGTTCACAGCTGTCTAAAACCCTACGTGTAATTTCACGCCTCATCAAAATGTAGGACATTGAATGTGCCGCATAATAACTGTTCATCTGCACGATTCGGAAAATCTCATAATCCGAATCGCCCCCATTCATCATCTTAGACATCGAAATGCGCATCTCTTCGTTTCGCACACTATCACGTTCTATCGTCTGCGGGAAAGCCATTGAGCTCTACAATATCTCATTCTCGCAACCACACATTATCACTTCGCTTTTACGATCCCCGTTCGCACGTCATTCTCTCTCTTAGATGGATGGGATCACAGTCGTCTTCTTGAGCAATCGTCCGGCCTTCTCATCCCCCAATGAGCTGTCGTTGATCAGAGAGACGAGAGAGCGTGGGAATTTGAGAGAGTGAGACGATGTCTCGTCTTCTCACAATTCCAATTGTCTTGCTCCTCTTGTCGTCCATCAATCATGCGCACACACGCGCAGTCCTCCTTCCGTGTATGGTTGTCGTGAGAGACAGAGAGGGAGGGATGACAGGGGAGAATGGAGGGGAGATACACAGCAAGAGATCGAGAGTTGAAAATAACTGGACCTGTTGAGATCGCAAGTGATAGGTAGAGAGACGTCAGCTCTGATCATTCAACCTACCCATTGATCATGGGTCATCGTTGTCGTGAGAAACAGGGAAGAAAGGATGACATGGAAGACAAACTCGGTTACAATGGTAGCACAAGTTTGCACAGAATAGTCATAAAGTATGAAACTTGAAAAGGTGAAGAAAAGTATGTTTCACACCGACTTTTCTCATTTTTTTCGTAATAGTCGATGATGACTGCAGACTCGGTCGACATGAAAAAAGCAAAACTAATAAAAACGAATTCGAACCTTATGATTAGAAACAAACATCGAAAGAGAATCAATCAGACATTCAGGGACATCACTAACAATTCAGAAGACTTGAACGTGTCTGAGACCTGAATACAGTCTGGGCCCATTGAAAACAATGCATTCCACACTGTTTTGTTCATAACGCGCGCATGCAAAATTGGTTCGCGATCCCACCCCACACTTAAATTCTGCGTTCTCCATAATTCACGGCTGTCAAAATCACCACTTTGAAAATCAGCATCGCTTATCTCTTGTCCATTTTAGCCCGAGACGCAAACATCATCTGAGAGGAGGGAAGGAAATGGCTCGATCGGTCCCCTGAGAGACGGAACTGCCCAGAAAAGACATTGATCCAGAGAAGGGGAGAAGAATAGAAGAAGAAGAAGAAGAAAAGGAGAAGAAGAAGATAGAAAAAAGGAGGAATTCGGACGGGCGTGAAATCGAATTTCCCCATCCCAAGCACACGAAATTTCGTGACGGAGAAGGAGGGGAAGACTCGCTCGATCGATCCCGAGGAATTCTAAATGCTATTTCTGGATCGCCGAATTGGTTGCGTTTCACGCATTCTCAAAATGTGGAACAGAAAGCGCAGAGACGATCGAGCGGCGATTTCTGATCCAAAAATGCAATAACAAATTCCGGAGTCATGCGAGAGAGCAATCGATCCAAAGACATGCGCTGAATTTTCACACCGTTTCCCGAGGATACGAGCGAGAGGAGAGGAAGGGAGGGGAGATATCTCTACAGCCTTCGTTGCCTCTGGTGAGCGAAAACAGCACGCAACAAAAAGCGATGGTGGGAAATCTGAAAATGAGAAGGACTCTCGATTCGAAGCGCTCTCTTCTCAACTGCTGTTCCTAATCACAAGACCTACGACAGAGAAAAAACAGTGGAAACGGAGAGTGGGAAATCAGGAGAAACGCGAGCTCGTTAGGCTGTTATTCAGAGCGTTTTTTGCGCTCTCTCGTGAGAGATTGATGAGGAACTTGAAACGAGAAGAGAAACTACGAGATAATCACAAGTAGCCACTCGAAAGGACGTTGTGATTCAGTAGTCAGGTCAAGGGATCGAAATAGAAGAGCGGAATAAGCTCGCAGTCTAGCGGATCCAAGCCATATTTCTCAGAATTCCATTTCGAATGCTGCGGTAAAATACGATTACTGTAAGCCTCATAATGTACGAATAACAGCAACTTCAAAATCAAAACTCGCAATCTAGTTGAATCAAACCAACAGACGTTGTCGTAGTGTGTTCATAGGCGAATACCATTTCCAATGATGTGGTGAAATACGATTACTGTACCCCTCACTTTGCGCGAATAATAATAACTACAAAAGCGATTAGACAGAGAATACAGCAGTGGTATCATAACAATGAGTCCATTCGCGCTAATTCGAGTTAGCCAACCGAAAGAGCGCGCAAAAAAGACGACAGACATAAAGGAAGAGGAAATGGGAGAGCGGATTCCCATCAATTCATCTCTGATTCCTTCTCTTCTCTTTATGGGATCGCGCGAAAGAGAGTCTGAATGATTCAGAAGGTGTCTTAGGTCCCGCGAAGATATCGATCGAGTGACTACGGTTGGAAGGAAGAGGCCGGAGGGGAGGGGAGAAGGTAAACGGATATCTGGTAAAGTGTTTCGCCAACATGCACATCTTCTCTCCTTTCTTCTTCGCTTCAAACCCAGTGATTTTAAGGGAGAAAGGAGGAGGATTTCTCTGATTCACTCCGTTTCCACTGCTCTCTCTGCTGCTCTGGCCGGTGCTCAAGGGGCGGAGCCTCGCTCGTCTCTCCCTTTTCCGTGCTATTTCTCGTGAAGAGAGAAGATAGCCACTGCGTACGCACTGATTGCGTTGAATTGAATCGAGTTTGAGGAGGATGGGAAGGAGGACTCGAAAGGGGACGGAAGACAGAAAGTGACGTCTCGAGAACTACCTCCAGCGGAGGTTCTTTGCCCCGTGAGACTACGGTATCTCCCCTTCAATTCCCGGAAAGAACAAGAGCGGAAAATGGGCCGAATATCCGGTATAATCTCGAATTCGAAGAGCTTCAGTACTGGAGGCTATCTGAGTGACGGATTTGAGAGATACTGAAGATTGATGGGGACGGGAAAAGTGAAGAGTGGAGGGCCATTCTTCCCCCTTCTCTTCCTTCTTCTTTACCCATTTCGAAAGGTGAGTTATCGCTTCGCTGAAGGAGGCTCCACGGAGCATGAGAACAATGGAAGTTTGGAAGACGTAAGAAGTAAGGATGTCAGAATTGGGAATCCGTTTCACCATTTCGAATCCTCCCTCACACCCATTGGAGTTACGAGAGAACATGGTGAATAAAGAAACGGATTCCCATTTTTATATGATTTCACTGAACGAAGGAATGCATGAAACTACGGGAATTTGGCTATTTCCTAGAGGAGAAAAGAGATTTCACGAGCATCTTCAGAAATTCATCGGCCGAGTTACGAATCGACCACGGCTGGTGAGAAAAAGTGATGAGATATTCATCGCGATGGGGAATGAAATGTGAATCTTTCCAATCCCGTTGAGTTTTGTCTATTCGGTTATAGTGGCGATAGAGTGTGTGAAATGAGGAGACAATTACTCGTATTTCGAACTCTACAGAATAGTTCTAGAAGGAAAGAGACTGCGCGGAACGAGGAGAACTAGTTCACAGTGAGCGATAGAGGCAGAAATCTCACAGCGAGAAAATATCTCTCGATCGAGTGACTGCGAAGACAAATTTTGCTTATTAGACGACAGGACAGAGGGGAAGGAGGGGAATAATAATAATAAGACACAAGTTGAGGCAGGGGGGAAATCCGAGGCAATCGTAATTGGAGCCGAGCCTGAGAAGAAGCAATGACGAAGCAAATTATGGAATAGCTCCGACACATGATCTATGATACCGTAACCCGTTGTAGTTCTTAGTGCACTACCGTAACCCGTCCATCAGTCTACCGTAATCAGTAGGTAGATCAGTGCATTCGCGCGCTCGGAGGCTGAGAAGTAAGTAGGGAGAAGAAGGGGAAGGAGAAGGAGATACCAACTCCCTTTGCTTGCTTTTCTTCCATTTTTCTCGCGCTGCTCCGAATTCGAGACCTCCTCATGGGAATTCGGATAGAGGATACACCCGATATCTCTAAAGGAAAAGGGAGGAAGGAAAGGATGAGAAGGAGAAGACACATTTACACCATGACGTCATCTATAAGAGGTACTGGGTACGGTAGGGGTATGGTAGACAGAAGAAGGCGCAGTAGTGGCGTCAACCCCTCCTAATAGCCCCCTCTCACTAAGCTGATAAATGGCTGGCTTGGGGGAGGATGGGACGCGGTAGCTCTGTGCTCTCTCGATTTCGCCTGATCTCTCGTTTTCTAGAACTGGTTAGAGATCAGCGACAATGGAGAGACCGGAGGGTGAATGGGATGGAGATTTCGGAAAGGGATGAAGTTAGAGTGCGCGCGGCGACTGGCGTAAGCAGATTTCGGAGGAGGGGAAATCGAGTCTTCCCCCTTTGCGCTGCCCAATCTGCTCTGGGGCTGAGAGACGAACAGCCGTAGCTATAGCCCCTGACCCCTTCCAAGGCCACTGATAGCAGGGATACGGTAGCTACACCACGCACACGGTATATCAATGGAACAACAAGTCTGAGTCACTAATATTAGTCTACTATAGCCACCCTCTCGGGAATGAGTGAAATGACAGTCGTGTCCAGCCAGTGTCAACGAGTTGCTAAGGAGAAAACGATGAGGCAAAAAAGGGGCAGGGCTGGGAGAAGAGAAGGGAGAGAATAGGATGGGAGAAGAGGAGATGAAGTCAGCCTCAAGAAATTAAATAATTAATTTATCCCATATCTGTACAAGTAATGGCTGATGAGAAACTTCGATGGCATCAAACGATACTGATATGTGCAATAAAATACATAACAAAGAGATCAAAGATCAATGTGGGGCTACGGTAGACTGGGGCGAGTCGGGACCGTACTGTGCATCGTACAGCGTCTGCATTAACTTCACCTGAAAATTAAAATCAGTTATCGATCATTCTACTGTAACCCTCCTACCGTACCTTGACAGCCTCCTTGAATCTCGGTTCCATCTTGGCCAATCGCAGTGCGATCATGTGCCCGAACACCTCGTCCTCGTCCTACAACGATCCATTTGATTACTGTATTTATCGATTTCTCCCCTAATCAATCGATACCGTAACCCTCCTATCGTACCTGTGTGTTCCAGCGTACCGTCGCGGGGCTACTGTGCTGGCTGTGGTGCTGCTGCGGAGCGTAGTGACGATTGCCCATCCTGAATCAACCGACAAAATTTGATCATAAACGCAAAATTAAAGTAAAGTCAGATTTAGGTTTCAGATATTGATCAAGTTCGAACATTTTTCGTGGCTGGTAATCAACGAATGATATTCTGTCTGAAATCACAACAATCAACTTCCACATCTACCGCAAAATTCCTTGAAATTTGTAAAGTTTCATTTCGGTTTCACAGATCGATCAATTTCAAATTTTTCTCATGGTCGGTAGTTCTTCTCATAGTTCGCGTGAAAAACCACACTAATCAATCTCTCATCTACCGTACTCCCTACCGTGTACCTCAAGAGCATATCCCTGTGATAATCTCCGGACGCGGAAGTGGCTGCCCTCTCGTCCCTCTCCTCTACGCCCGTGGCCGAACTCTCGTCAGTGTCCACCATTATCGACCCGGGCTGCTGTTGCTGCTGTTGCACAGCTGGAGAGAATTAGTAAAATCGCACAATCATTGGGATTTTACAGCTACAGTTCCAAATGCTTTTTTTTAGAAAGTCTCACACCTGGCAAGAACATGTTTCATGAAGCATACTTGATCTCGACGTCTGATCTATGGACAATATACGAGTCATTCTCGTGCAAAAAAAAACACCAAATTCCCCTCAAATCTCACGAATCAATAATTACCGTACCCTCTTCGGCGCCGTCTTCCATTCGCAGATGCGCCGGTTTCTTCTCCGGCGGCGGACCCTCTTCCATCTCTGGAAAAGTCAGTTTGAGATACGTATACCGTAACCCTATGAAGCCCCATGCTCTAAAGGGTTCAAGCGATTTACAGGTTCATTACTACGAAGGATAAAAAATGGCAGGACTGCGAGAAGAAAAGCTGTTCCTTATCTACTGTATCCATAACTCATCCTACCGTACCCTTCATCATCGATTGTTCCTCCATTCTCCACTGCTTGCCATCTACCTGCGAAGAGGAGCTGCTACGGGCGAACATGTCGTGATGCTGCTGAGTGATGAACGATCTGAATGGAAGGGAAATATTGATGAAGAAATGAAGATAATCTGAATCGGATCAACTACGAACACTCATTGTATAGCTTTTTGATGAAACACGAATGAACTACCCAACTTATTGTACAATTGACTAGGTAAATAACATGAAGCTTTCAATATGAAAGAAAACGATGATTATGTTAGGGGGAAATCGTGAACGTAGTATTAGATCACATGGCATCGATACGTCATGCTAAGTAATATAATCATTTAATAATTAGCGTTATTTGAGTGTACATCCATGAATTGACCTATTAAATTCTGACAAGACGACGGATTCTGACAGATCACATCACCACCCCAGACTACGGTATCGACTCAATCAATAATTCGCTAACTTGTCTCTTAGATGTGGCTGCAGGAATTCCATCGGCTCGAAGTACATCCAATTGGAGGATTCGCCCGATCGAACCTGTGAGATTCGGGTATCAGGTCTATCATAAGGAACAAGAAATCAGTCTACGATGATGCGGTCTTGAATGCGACAAGAATCAATAAACACTAGCCTTCTTATCCTCTTTCTTGAACTTGTCACGAAGTGTCTTCCAGCGGGTTTTGACCTGGAATGATTGTATGAACCCGAGTGGCAATGATTTATATTGATGCTCCTCTCCAATCGAAGGAAATTATCTAGGTGAATTTCGGTTACAGCACAATCTATATTTACCAAACATTTCTGATATTATAATTTCACCAAGTGAGACCATCAGAAACAACAAGAAAAATAACCAGACAATACGAGGACTATTCACGGATCTTTCATGGTTCAAAGATGGGTCAAATTAGCATTCATGAGATGAGATAAGCCTACATATACTTGAACGCACCACTGAAACCATCATACCTGTTCAGCGGAGCACTCCAGACTCATGCCCACTTCGTTCCATGCGGATATTCTCCACGTCGGATTGTTGTACGCCTCGGCCATTACGTCGTAGAGATACGCACGATCACGCACCTCAACGATATCTGTTCACATTTAGTACTATTCATTGTTGTTTAAATCGCAGGTTTCTACGACAGACTGATTCATAGCTGAGACGTAGCCCAAAAGTCGCACGCTCACGCATCTAATCGATGGATGAATACTTATTACAATTTAGTACTAATCTTTGTTTGTTTTAACGACGAGTACAATGCGAATATCGGAAGTTCCTACGACAGGCTGACTCTTACCCGAGACGTAACACAAAGTTCACTATTGAAATTCAGAATTGGAAAAAGAAACTGGCAAATATATTTTTTAATAGCATTGCCACAATCAAAGCATGCTACTTCAATAGTCTTCAATAGTGTCAATTGTACGGGCAGGGGCACAGAAATCGAAAATTCCATCGATAGGCTGACTCATACCCGAATCGCAACCCAAAACTTCCTAGTGAAATTCAGAAATTGGAAAGAACAAGCAAATTTCAAGCACAATTATTTATTTCCTTTCGTCTAATAACTCAGCAGTATCAACTTATAGTGTACAACCGCTAATTCATCTTTCGCTTGCAGCTCAAATTCACCAAATATTCAAGAATATTCTCATTTTATGTTTGAAGTGAATTTCCCATCCAAACTAAAGACCAAAGACCAATCTACCTGCTGTATCAGTCGCATATTGAACTCGATGCCGTCCATTCCTCCATTGCTCTCCACGTGCGGCGAATGACCGAGACCGCACTGAAAAGTATGATTTGAGCTTCAGACCCTCTCCATTTACCATTATCTATCTACTCTTACTAGCGAGAGATCAGACTAAATGTCTATTACGAACACTACTCTATCACAAGACAATCAGTAGCTAAAATCATTTCGTTTTTTCGAATACAGTAATCATCAATCGATATCTCAAACAGACTCACTGGCATGGGTCGCTTGGGCGCGCGTCTGTCCGGCTTCAGCAGCGAATTCAGCTGAAATGGAAAATGATATTTTAAAAAATCTCCCCAGGTAATATCATGTTTCAGCCAGTTCATAAAAAGTGAAACATTTAAATCTTCCGATATTCGTCAGAAATTTTTTTCGAACCAACAATGAAATTCCCTTCACGTAATTGGCAATTTCAAACCACGTACATCGAGGTTACGGTGGTTCCATAATTCTACAAAAGTCTACACTGCCCTCAGTTTCGACCCGTATTCCACCCCAATGATCTCCCTTCGAGGGGTTGCCATCCTTCTTCTCCTCTCCGCTTCCCTTTCCGAGTCGAAGATGGACCCCTCTTCAACCTCGACGAAGCTCTTCTCTTTTAAGAGGACACTCCCCTTTTTCATCGGAAAGCACAACCCCTCCCTCCAGACCTCCTCCCAGTTCAGGCGAGTGTTATTGATAATTACGCGTTTAAGGTGCCGTGATGAGATAAAGAAAGTACTTTCTTCTTTTCGAACATTGTAACGTTGAACAGAGCTCTTGCAGTCTCTTCTCCTTACTTCACCTTGATCATGTAACGAACCCTAATCCCTTCAGGGGCTCCCTCAACGTCGAAGTGTTCGCCATCTCAGATGCTTACAGGATCGGTGTCTTCGACTACCTGACGACGTCGCTCTTCTTCCTGCCTCTACGCGTGATCGGCAGTGTCTATTTCTCTAAGCGGCACCTCGACCCTCCTCGGCCCTCTTCTGACCCAATCGCCGACCTCCTCATCAAACAAGTCAGCGATTATTTCTAATTTACACATCTTCGCTACCTAGTCTTGCGGGAGCAAAGTGCCTTGATTAACGGGAAAAATTTTCCTTTACTCTTTTATATGAGTCATCGAGTGGAGAACGCTAAGGGTTTAGGAACAATATTGCTCAGTTATCTTCGAACGAACTCCAATCAGATCGACGGGACTCACTTGCGGGATCGAACAGATGACGATCACGGCGAATCCGAACAAGTCAAGGAATCGAAGAGTCATCGGGTTGCACAGCGTACTATCCGAGCAATGCTCCATCACTGATCGTGACCTCCCTATTACCGTACCCCCCCCCCACTCACGTACCCCAAACCGATGTGAATCATCTACGTAACTCGCGTGATAAAGAAAAGAATGATATCTAATAACCATCAGTGACCTTCTTCCTCAACTTGGCAGTTTCAGGTTCTACGGTTCTCATGAAAGCAAGCGCAATATATCTGCTCAATGACATTTGAACTCTAACTTACACTTAGAATACTCACTTCTCACTAGCTCCAGTAGATACATTCACATAAGCTCAACACTATTCCTTCCGCAGATTTCGTTTTGCACTGTTCCCATAACCACGGAAGCAATTTTCCTATTCGATTAGATTCAATTCTCAATTTCCACTAACTACAAATACAAACATAAACACATGATACTACATTTTACTTTGCCCTTCATGTCAATAACCTCAACTGACTGACCTGATTGAGTGTGTGCATTTCCATTTGTCGTCCACTTTCCTCGTCCATCTCCAGCTCCTCCTCCTCCACGCCTCCCAATGGCATCTGTAATCACTTCCTTTATCTCTAACTCTCTCCATTCTATAGATCCACGGGCCTTAGCTTAAGCAGCCTTAGCACTACGCTTTGATCCTAAGCAGCATAAGAATCATCATAATATAGTCTATGACTGTCGGAACTCTACCGGGTTCAAGGCCCGCGGATCTGTAGTAGAGTCCACACACTCTCTCACCCTGTCTAACAGACGATACACATGCACAATAGAGAAAGAAGCCAGGATACACTTACGCCAGGAACAAGAGAAGAATAAAGAAGTCACGCGTCCGCGACGCGTGAGACCGCGCGCAACGCGGCCGCGTAGAGATGGGAGGAAAGCGCGAGAAGTAGGGGACGCGCGCGGCAGAATGGCAGAATGTGGAAGGGAGGAGGGAGGGGGCGACGCTCTCTCGATTCCGCGTGCTCTCTCGTCGTCCCACTCTCTCTATTCTCTCAATACGCGTTAGAGTGCGGGATGATTCGGGCGGTGACATTTACCCTCCGTAGAAATGTGAATGACTTCTTGCGGCAAATGGAGAAGAGAAATAAAGATCAAAGATCAGAGTTCCAAGAAAAACAACAACAAATATTGAAATGACGTGAGGAAATAGAACACAGTGACGGGCAAATATGAAATTTCCATTCCCCTCATCATTCCATCTTGCTGAGTGGGCGTGAGAATGGTGGAATCGACGACTACTCGTGAGTCCCACACCACATCCAGTGAGCAAGTATTCATTACCGTATTTGGTGATTACGGTAGGGATACGGTAGCCTGAAGAGTACGGTAGAGTACTGTATCGATCAATCAATCGATTGAGGCGGCAGAAAGGCGGGCAAACTGTACGATGTGAAGAATTACAAGAAGTCGAAAAAGAAGAAGGGAAAGAAGGAGGAAAAGAGTCCGAAAAGAATGGAAAGTCCCGTGAGGAAGAGGGAATTGGTAAGAATTGAGAAGAGTTATGATTCATTCAACCCGTAGAATCTAGAATTTAGTTTTCTCTCTTTCTCGATCAACTCAAAAATGGTTTGCGCTTTCACCGTTAGTTTAAGATAATGAGTTCGCACCCCCTAAAAAGGGAAAACCTAGTCCATGCCTTCAATAGGGAAGTGGAACTACTTCACATCTATCATTCAGATGATCTCATCCTCATCACTTCTTTACAAAAATTGATTGAGGTGAACGGGAAGCTGATCAATGTAGGAGCGAAGAGAGATGAGGCGAGTCCGACCAAAGGAAATGACCAGGTAAACCATCAAGTTTCTTGTTTCACTTCTCCCAATCGTAAACTGAAGTGACTAAGCTACCGTAATCTCAGGGATCCCCGGTGGCTTCTCCCCAGGCGGCGCCTGAACTAGCCATGGATGAGAAGGGTACAGTAGTGTGTCTACAGTGATTACGGTAACAAAGAAGTTTACAGTAATCGACAAAGAGTATCACGCAGCGAAGATGGAGTGGAGAAGAGAGAGCAAGGAGATTAATGAGCGAATTGGAAATTGTATCGCAGCTAGAGCGAATGATCAGGTATGCGGAAGACTATCTAGGATTACAATTATCGAGAGGAACAGTAAATACGGTAGTTACGGTGGAATCAAGTGTGCTACCGTATCGCTCGATCAGGAAGCACTTTGGAGCAATAAAAGAGATGTTTAGCAATTCGTGAGGCCATTCACAACAAACCCGCGATTCGGTGCGACATTTCTCTACGCCGGCGATGCGATCCCTACTATTGAGGTTATTGGAGATCCGAGTATGAGAATGAACTGACAATTGCAGAGACACTACGGGGCGAGTGAAAAGGATGAAAGAGACGAGTAGGAATAACAAGAATTGAATGGTAACTAATCGATAAACATGTCCATACCGCATACTGATAAAGTAATGAAATTTGGAGAAAGTCAGGTATGTCAACGATAATAACATTGCATTTTATACAATGAAGTAAGAACTTCAAAACTGTTTATTCGATACGTAAATACAAGGTAACTTCTCAAGTAACAAGATGGAGCAACGTATTAGCACATAACGATATGATCTTTATTTCTTCTTGGATGTTTTCTTAGTCTTCTTCTCCTCTTCAGTAAGCATAAGAGGATTGATAATCTTGGTCTTGTCATTCGGTCCTCCTCCTCCACAGGAAGTCGATGCGATGGCATAGGGACGCAGCACCTGCATGCATGAAGCAGTTAGGTGACAAAATACTTCGAAAATGGGTATGTTTATGAAAAAGACCTTGGAAACCGACCATTTCTATGTCAATTCAACCTTATTAAAAGAAACCTCGAAAGCGGGGTGTTTTTCAAATTCCAGGTAGTTTTCGACTAGTTTTTTCAAGGATGAGTACCTGGCACTCTGTTGAGCATCTTCTTCCTCCGCACTTGCGACAAGGCCAGAAGCATCCCTTGCACTCGACCTTGCAGCAGTCACACAAGGCCTCAAATGGGAACTGTCAAGGCAACTCAAAGTGGACAAGGCACTTCTCTGGTTTTCGACCCAGCCTTTTCTCGCACAATATTCCCTCCCTATTATACCTATCATTCTCATTACTTACCCCCTTCACATTTAGAGCGGTCAGAACCCGGGCCAAAAACAGAGAAGTTTCGAAGACAAGACTCACAATCGTGCCAACTTCAACCTCCTTGTCATTAATAATAGTTCTGACGATGAATTCGCCCTTCTCATTGTGGGCATAGGGAGACGGAGCCTGCGGAGTAGTCACAATCTTCGCATTCGCAATTTCTGCAAATGATACGATTAATCACAATGTGATAAATTCCCTGAAATATGTGTAAGTAGACAAAACGTACTGGCCGCTTTTCTTTTCTCTCGATGGAGATCCGTAGAGTAGGCGGGTTCTTTCGCTTTCTCGCCTGGATTCGCGAAGAGAAGACTGCGGGTCACACGCTGCACCTTCGCTTCTGCAAATAAACAGATAAATAAGACAAAAACTAAAACAAAACTTTAAAATAATGAAGATACTCACGCTTTCCGACGTCTTCCAGTCCTCCGACTCCCATCGCTGTAATACAAAACATTGCGTAATGTGTATCTCCAAAAAAATTGAATCATTCGAAAAATAGAGTCGAACCTTCTATTTCGGATACCATCTGCAGCATCTTCTTAGATCCAGGCGGCGTAGTGCTCATCGTTGCGGGTGCATCATCACTGACATTGTCCACCTCTGAGTGCGCCTCCGCCTCATTCTTGGCTTTAACCTTTCGTACACGCATGATAAGAGCTGAAAAAACAATTTTTAACAATGAAAAATGCTGGCATGAACATGAAAATAATCACAAACAAAGCAAAACTTTGAACAGAAAATGAAGAAAAGTCGAAATAAAAATATGGTACAGTATGAAAAGGTTGGCTCTTACCACGAATAGTGGGTTACTGTACGCTTTTTCGTCAAACATCAATCGATTGATTCTTCTATAAAAAGTTGAAATTCGAATTCGAATCGTTGGTGTTTGTTTTTTTCCCCGTCGTAATATCTTCCCCTATTTGCAGTCGTCGCTGTCGGCATGTCGCGGCGGACGTTCATCAAACAGTGGAACCCAGCCGTCCCGATCGGTGTAAGTTCTTTGATCAGTTGTTCTGGTTTTCGAAGTATTTCGTACATGACTTTGGCTTGTTTGCTCAGGGTCGAGGGCGTGGTCGACGCAAGAAAGGCAGTGATCCGGATCAAGTGTTCTCAGCAGGCTACAGAACCGTCTACGATCCAGCTGAAGAGCGTCAGTTTTTCGCTTTGATATGAGCTTATAGATACAATTAATCCCGTTAAATCGCACTTAAATATCTACTCATGGATTTAGGACGACCAGCTGGTCGAGATGCCGACGGATCAACTCGCTTCTACTCAGCCTCCGGCCTCACAACAGCAGGCATTCCGATTCAGGATGGTGCGATGTTTTACTATGCATATCTTCACAAACTGTTGTAATGGACATCGTGATTATCCTCCAGTTTTTGCTTAGGTTTCTCATTGAAAAAAATGAGTCTGATTTAAGATCGCTTCCGTGCGCACACATTGAGCACTCGTGGAGGCAGAGGCGGCATTCAGCAACGAGTCGGCATGTTTCGGTTTGTTATTTACTCCTCGGATCCCCCCTCTACTTTTCCAGTGCACTGGTATTTTTTTCCCAGTGGGGCACCAGGGAAAGTGGGCGTGGTTTGCCTCCCCCACTGGTTTCCCAGGCTCTGGGAGAGGGTCGAGAGGGCTGATTTCTTCCCACTGGTTTCCTAATGAAGTTCCTACTGGTTTCCCACTGAATGAAGAGCGTCAGTATCGTACATGAAGGCGCGCTTCGGGTTGCGCCGAACGGGAGTTTCGCAATTGCGAAACGCCCGTTCCATTTCGATTGTTTTCATCGATAATATTCGCAAATTTCAATTTGTTTATTACAATTTATTGTCATCTTGAAGAGGAACAAATGCTTAGTCAATTCCAACGTGAGTTATCTTGCTTGAACGTAACCTAACCTTCTAACCATTCAATAACTGACTTGTGATGTTTTTCAGATCGCCACAGTAATTATCGCATATGTATATCTTACAATTAGCGGCAAATATTGGAGAAAATGACGATTTTCCCAGGTATGACCTTAGCTCGTGGAAATGGAACCATTTCAGGCAAATTGTTATTTCCTTGGGAAGTTTCATACTATTATCATCGACTAATCAAGATGAATCAGCACACAAGAGCTGCCCTATATGCTATGGGCTATATCGGAGCTTCTACTACTATGAGTCATCATTTTTGTATACAATGTATTGTTTTACATTGACTTTACGTATCTTGGATAAAGTCCTTTGCCGTATTGCAAACTCGTTTCGTCACGTTAGAGAACCACTTTCCCCACTGGTTTCCCAGGCAAATTCCCACTGGTCCCCCAGGGTAAAATTCTTCCCACTGGTCCCCCAGCAGATTTCCCACTGGTCCCCTACCTCACTCCCCACTGGGAAAAGTACTGGGGCCCCACTGGGAAAAAAATACCAGAGTGGGGCAAGGGGAGGAAGGGAGCTTCTCTCCTTGTGAATAAATCGATCTACTCGTGCTAAGTTAAAACATTAAATCAGAAGAATACTCATCTTCCTTTCAGCAACGCCATTCAGTCGAACGTGATCTTCGGCGGTTCTTCGGAGCGCGTAATACGACATGTAAGTCGAGAGTATCGATTGATTATTGATTACCGCATACCCTATCAGAGTCAACGCAAGATCGATCGTCTGATAGCACCCGAATCGGACGTGCCCGAGTCTGTGAGCGAGTGGCGTCGATCGCCTCAGAGTCGCCTCAATAGTATGTTATTTCCCTTCAATTATTATTCCCTTCGTTGTTTTAGTGAAAAATTGTGATGAAAGTACGTAACACCGCACGAAATGGGCTTTTTAATGCAATTTTTTAAAAACCCATTGATTGATTTTTGATTTTTTTCTCATCAATTCTGGATCATTTTACGGTCGCCCTGCCTCCAATCCCTTGAGTATGACTGAGATGAGTGTGAATTCAGCTCAACGTCGTGACGTCTACGAGTACGACAGTGAGGACGATGACGATGGACAAGAGGAACCGCCACCCAGATATCAACCGAGGTTCGCTGCCTAGTTTTTCACCTTCTATTATTTATATTTAGCCTCGTGACAGATGGAACTATTTAACCGGAACCTTTTGTACGCACCGTATGATGGCTTGAACGAGCTATCGCCAGTGATCAAATAGCAAATAAATTCTCCCTTTAAGACGTCGTGTCTCCACTGAGCGTCGGGCGCCCGAGCTGTCGAGAAGAGATCCCGAGTATGATCCATACGAGTTTCGGGTACGATAGACGTCCTCAATCGATATTTTGAGAACTTCCGTAATCCATTGACCTATCGTATTGCAGGAAGACGAGAGTGAGGACGAGCCGTTTGTCTACCAGCCGCCTCCTCGACCGCGTCGTGCCAATTCACGATTGTGGGTTACGGTAGGTTGTGTCGAGTATCGATTTTTTCGCTATAGGACCGTCGGCGGGCCGTCGAGCTCACGCGCGCCTTCAGCCTACGCGAGAGATCGACTGAGAAGCAAGGATGAAAGGTAATTGGCAAGGAAATGTCGTACGCTTTATTCTGATGTATCTCTAATTTAATCACGATACCATACTGAAATTTAACACTGCCCATTTGTATGACATGATTTTTGAGGAAATTGTTCGGTATTTCCTTCTCTATTTTTTTTTATTTCCTTCTCAGAACTCGTCCCCGTCGTCTATTCGACGGAGCGACGGATGAAGAAGATGAAGCAGTGAGAAGGAGAAAGGAGAGAAGAGGAGGAGAGGATCGGCATGAAGTACCCAGGATGGAGAAGAGGAATAGCAAGGTGGGTTGGAGGGGTGATACTCAATATTCGCCAACTTATTGCAAACCACCTGTCCTCCGTGACCTTAGTGGTTGAAACTCAGAAGTGACTTCCAAAAATTGTTAAATTTTCGCTTACGAGACGCAAAGCAATCAACCGCGCTTAAAAGTATTCAAGGTTGTGTTCTACTGAAACCCAGAACAGGCGGCGCTCATTTCGAATATCTAATCAGCGGCCCTTCTTTGCAGCGTGCTCGTGAGCTGTCTCCCGCCGCTCTTCTTCCTCAGGCTGCCGTCCGTCACCCGGTCGCACGACGTCATTCACTCCAGAGAAGAGAGGCCGTCGCTGCTGCACCTGCTGCAGGTTTGCCTTTTGTTTGCATACATGAAAAAGCTAGTGTAAAACTACGTGGAATTTGAAAACTTAGCTCGCATTTAAGGTTATCGTTGACAAGGCATGTTTCCTACGATTGACAAACATACCCCGCATTCATAGAATTAGTCGGTTTCCAAGGTCTTTTGCATAAACATACCCCGCTTTCATAGGCTTTTGTCACATAACTTTTTCATATATGTTTGTTTGTTGCGATTCTAAATTAGAGTGGGAATATGCTCATATGTGATTAGAGATGATGTACTTCTGACGGTAATACAGTCTCGCTGCTGGTTTGAGGTTTATCCGTTGGGAGTATATCTTTCATTGTCAACGTTGTTGGGATTGAACGACGTTGTCGTAGTGCAGTAGCTAGCTACATTCCGATTAGAGTTTGATTCTTTGGGATCTGATCTGGCAATGGGAGTAGGGTGGTTCGTGTTTCACGAATGTTTCATATTTAATATCTCTGTTTGGGAATGATGATTGTGACGGCAGTGCTGTAGCTAATCCATAACTCGTTGCAGCAACGCCAGTGGTCCGCTTCGGGGGACAAGAGAACATCCCAGACGGAAAGAATGAGAAGCAATCAGGTACGGTAGAATCACCGTGTTGCGATTATCTCGATCGGACAGAGAGTATTTGTAGTAGTTATTTTTCTATAGCGAATGCTCTGTTCACTGGTTCTCAAAATTTGAAACGTAATTTGGAGCAACTCTGAAACATAAACAATACATGTGGAAGTTGTAGTGTATTTCCTATGACTCATTAGAGATATATCCATTGAATTTGTGTATGGCAAGGGTACTTCAGCCAACAGTGAAACATGAATGATCATGGTTCATCATCATCATTCAATGACGCTTGTAGGTCTAATATCGTGGCATTCAAATGCTCAGCGGAGACGCTACGGTGTTTAGCACATAATACGGAACGATTTATTCGCTAGCCCGTTATTGATTATTTCAAAAATTCTAATTTTCTCAGTAAGTGCTACCAGTGCCTCTAGGAAACAATTAAGAACAAAAGCTAGGGCGAGAGACCCTTCAGTAAAATTTTGGAATGAGCGATAGGAATCGAAAAACGCAGAACGGTTTATTATTTTACGATAATTCCCTTCCATTTCAGCATCCAATTACACTCCGTCGATCGCCCAATCGATCGCCCGTCGAATCCTTTCAGGACTCCCACCCATTCGACTGAAGGAGGGGGACGGATCGGAGGTTGGTCAGGGGAATGAGGAATGGGGATTACGGTAGATTGATAACCAACTGTCTCGATGTTCTGGACTATTGTCATTTTTTCGTAATGTGATACGGTAGACAATGTGTACGGTATTGCAGTCGTATCTGACAGCCTCTCGATCGATCATCTCTGGCGCACTGGAGAGATTCACGAACAAGCAAGATGAGGGTTAGTTTTGAAGTTTTTGATAGCGATGTTCCGAGAATAGCAGACGTTCACTAGGTGAATGCAGGTTGCACTTACATTACGAGATGCTGTGGGAATTTTCGCTTCGATTGAACAAGTGCCTGCTTCTTTCCACACACAAAAAACAATACCCTGCTGACGCGACTAGCAACATGAGCTAAATTCTGCCACTTCAAATTTAGTGCATCTTAGGGTTTGCTGGTTCGGTAGCGGTTTTCGGTTCTGGTTCTGGCGGTTCTGTGTTCCCTCTCTTGTCTCGGGAAGAGTCGGCACTCCCAATACCGAACGTGCTTCTCTAGTGCATCTCAAGGTTCATGATCTATTAGCCCCTCCCCCTCCATCCAACATTGAATTCCTTCAGGAGAAGCGGGTGCACCGGGAGACGAGCAACCTGGTGAGGGAAACCCCGACAACGATAACCCCGGAAGAGATGTGAGCGCGGAATTATTATTATATAGTAGCGGTTTGGAAGGATTCGACAGTGCATTGTCCATACAACGTAGTTATTTTTTTACTTTGAAATCAGCATGCCTGAATTAGTCTACCCTCAAATTTTCGTTTGGTTTTGGAATTGTGAGTTCAGATCATGTAAGCCATAAATTTATTATCTCACTGTATCTCACCGATTTAGGTGATGCGTGCCCTATTCGAGCGGACGCAACACATCAATGTGAGTGAGGAGAGTGACGATGATGACGATGATGACGATGGAAAAGGAAATGCAGTCGGAGCATTCGAGAATATCTTCAGGTCAGAGGGGGGATGAGAGGGGTCTGATTGATTGCACTAGTTTTCACAGAGAACGTGGTGATCACGTGTTGCACGGAGAGTAGGAAATAGCGCGGGAGACGTTGAAGCAATGCCACGACGGGTTAATGATTAAAAAAAAACTTTTATATTTCTTGCCGTGCAATATCAAACTTAGCGCAACAATTCTTTTGAAAACGTAAGAAACGCAGTGATTGGTAGTTTCAGTCATACAATATGTTTGATTGAATCTTGCTTGGCCAATCATATCGCGGACCCAATACAAATTAATGTAAGCAAATTCTTCCCAATATCCAGTCGTCACACTTCCGATTCCCAGTGCTTTGTTGTTTCAGTTACGCCATATGTTTGATTGATTCTTGCTAGGCCAATCGTACAGCGAACTAGAGGAGAAAATCAAATCAAATAATTGTATGTTCCCACTATTCAGTCGTCACACTTCCGATTCCTCTCCGGTGCTGGAGCGTCTGTTCGATCAGACGATGAGAGGGGCTGCACGGAATGCAATGATGGGAGGAGCGGCGGAGGAGGAAGAGGAGGAGGAGGAGGAGGTATGTTAGATCGGGATGATTGTGATTACGATACTGCACTTCGATGTTGCGCTTTGCGCATAGTGTGGAACGTAGTGTGGAAGTGTCTGGCTAAGTGTAAGCTCAAACAAATGATAGGTGACCCGGCGATTAGGGGCTGCGGAACTTGAGAAAGATGGGAATTTTGCTGACTGTCGTTGATTTGTATACACTTACCATATATTCTATGGAGCCGCTTTCTCATTGAAGTACTGTACAGAAAAAAGGTCGATAGAATTTACGGTTCTGTGCTATGAGTGGTGTACGGTAACGCTACAGTACCCCTCTTGAGGTGGACACGGCAAAGATGCTCGGGTTGGCCGATGTGGTGGAGCAGCACGCGCAGCCGGGATTCGAGGATATCGGAGGAGAGGATCCGGTACGGTACACACACATTACGATAGTCGAGCCATCGACAACTGATTTGATTTGATTACGGTAATTGCAGTTCACGATCGCGCCACGAACGGCAGGCGAGTCGACGGCGTCAGCGAGCAACATCGACCCGGTACGGTAACTGACCGAATCGATGATTTACTTTCTTGGTGGAGTACGGTATATCGATGGTTTCAGTTCGTGATGGCCCCTCGGACGGCGGGCGAATCGACGTCATCGGGATCGGAGCGAAGCTCGTCCACCACTTCGTTGTTTAGCAATAGAGGTCAGAGGGGCTGTTTCTTAAAAATAGAGGAAAAACAGTGATGTTTTGTGAAATAACGTTTAGCAGATGCCCTTGGTAAATTGAAGTTGTGGGAGAACATCAAGGAAGAACGATTTGAGTGCGAAAACCAATGATTTTGTGATTTTCACGATTTCAAACAAAGTGACTTGGCATGTGCTGCGGGAATTCATAAAGTCAGGAAAAATTCGGATTGAACAATTAAACGGGATCATAACTGTTCAATTACCATGCATGGCCTAGTTTTTAGGTGGATTGGAGGATGCACTGCACTATGAAAATCTGTAGAACTGCGTAGTTAACTGGTTGAAGGTATAGCTCGATAATTTAAAAAACAGTCCGAGAGCTATTCGGGAATGCCCGTTACCATTGGATAGAGGACCCCTAGGGCAGCTCAGATGAGACAGTAATATTGATGAGAGTGCGCGAAATGAAGTGACCATTTCTTGCCAATCCATCCCCCAATAATACCCTGCAGGTCATCGCAACGTGACAATGGCGGAGGCAGCGAATCGATCGGTCGCCCTGATGGGACCACCCACAAGGGAAGGAGGAGGAGAGCAGTCAATGATGCATAGAGGACACGCGGGCAATGGAGCATCCAGCAGGTAGACGGTAGACAGAATGGGTTACGGTAGTGAGAAGTAGTGATATCGACTTTATGGTTGGCATTGGGAATGTCAATGTGGTGTTTCACGATTGCCACATAGCCAGAAGGAATTGCTAGCTACGATGCGTCTATGGCTGTTAGCAGAAAAAAGTAATCGAAGTATCATGTAGGCATACCAGTGTGGTGTTTCACTAGCGCGGCATAATCAAAATTTTTTGCTAGATGCGATAAGTGGCTGGTTTCGTCTGGAACAAAAATAATTTGTTACGCGTGATTCACAAATGACTCATAATTCATCATTTATTGATGTGGAAAAGGGTGCAGGCAGTCTCGACAAACGGCCGTCGTTGCAGTGAGTCGATGATCTTGTGCTATCTGAATGGGGAGAATTGGTTAATGATATTCACACCGTATTTCGTGGTATTTCCACTCGATCAGCTTGTCATTTTTTAAAAAATAGATCGGTGTGTAGGGCACTGCATCTCTAAATGATAAATTAGTCGCCAAACTCACTGGATTAAATCACAGAATGGAACAGGGATGAGTGGGCACCATCTGTGCCTGCTGAACGGGCCCATCGTCGAGTCCAGCGACCGGAATGCTGACGGGGTTCTCAAACATACAGTACCCAGGTTGAAAACAGGCCCATGGAATTCGAAATAGATCTAAACTCGCCTTGGAGTCCATGTCGAACCGCTCGTCAGAGATGGGAAGAGATAGAATAGGAATGAAAAAATAAAGGAAATGAGCGAACAAATAAAATGATCACGGGATTGTTTCTGCAAAATGTCATAGATAAACGGTTCGACTAGCATGATCAAGCCGATAAGATTGCTGTAGGTAGCTTGTTACCGTAATCCCTTTGAGATCTTGAATTCGTACCCGGCCGTACATGTGCACACCACCAAGCGCCATCGTTTTCTGACGACTGTAAAATTCCTTTTGTGGAAGCAACTTTACCTCTTTTTTTTTAGATCAACCGTCTATTCGTCCGATCGATCGACGGAATCCGTTCGAGCGACCGCCGCCGTCGAGAGAAGCTTCCACTTCCAAATAGGATCGAGTCGACAGGCAAATCGATCCGCAGGTAGTCGATAATTTGAGTCGGTTACAGTAACTTTATATCCTTCTTCCCACCAGGAACATCGAGGGTCTATTGTTTCAGTAACCTGACTTTTGCGAATGAGAACTATAAGTAATGTGTTTCATTCAGTCGCTCCGAACAACTACATGCACAATAATAATGATGGATCGTTCAATTTTGAATTTTGAATTCGTTCCACGAGTTGTAATAGTTCTGTGAAATGTTGTTACTTTTTTCATTTGATCTTCTTTTTATGTCTTTTTTTCATGCTAGAGCTTCACCAGAGTATCTACTGAGTAGGCTGTCGTTCACTGTTACTTTCTCTCCTGTTTAATAAAAGTGTGCAATCGAGCAGATTTCATTTATCGTGGAAGAGTTAGTCGATTATTGGGACCAGTGTGGGCGGAGCTAGTTATTGATTGAAGAAGAACTTGGTAGGCTTCTCTAGTAGCAGATTGATCAGTGTCGGATGGTACCGTATCTGAAGGAATATCGATAGATAACCGTACTCTATCTACCGTACCTGTCCCGCAGTCATGGGCGTGTCCAGCATGAGTCCGACGAGCTTGAGCATCGATCGATTCACAGGGAACAGTGCGTCCGGTCTCAACGGGAACAGTCAGGGTTACGGTAGTCGATAGGGCTCTTACGGTGGATACTCGCTCTGCCCGGTCACCAGTCGCAGCATCAGTTTGCCGAGCGCGCGAATGTCGTCTTGCAGCGAATTCCTGAGATTACGGTGGGGTTATGAGGGTTACGGTAATCGGCGATTATCGATTGATTGACCTCAGGTGATCGGTCGACGGGAGCACGTGCACTGCTCCGTTCATATCGAGAAGAATCGATTGCCCCGTCAGACTACCGTATGCCATCTTGAACTGGTGCAGGAAGAGCAGGGACGACGCAACCTCTGCATACGGTAGATATCGATCGACTACCGTAATCCACACTTACGCTGTATAATCGAGGCGGCGAAGTAGCTATCGATCGGGAAGGGACCGTAGCTGGTCAGGTATTGATCGACTGTGAGCCAGCCTGCGGGTACGGTAGGCTCCAGCCAGAACACTGCATCCATGTGGCCACATCGTCGAGTCTCCTCAGTGATCTACAGTGGCAGTTCGAATACCGTAGTCACACTACCGTAGTCGAGTACGGTAACCTTCAGTACCCCCTAATCGTACCTTTACCCGTACAACTCTGACGAACTCCGAGTCTTCTTCACGCGACCGCACCTCCATAGCGATTTGAGGTGAAATGAGGAAACGAATGAACGAGAGAGATCTTCTAACACCGATTTATCATTTGCAAAAGTGTAATCGAGTTTGGATGAAGAAGAGGGGGACCATTGTGTGGATTCAATTTGATGGAGGGATCCTCAGAGAGTGAAATGGTCAATTACGGCTTCTAGTAAATCGAGAATTGGCTCACACATTCGTAGGGGGTAGATCAATCTAGAGAACTTTTAACGGAAAACCAGCGGGACGAAACGACCATAAGATGTCTCATGGGTTTGGATGGATACCAGTAGAGAGGGGGATGGATAGAAGAGTGGAGAGAGAGAAGGGGCGGGGATAAAGAAGATAACAACGATGCTAATGGTGGTTAGACAACACCGTCACGCAGCCGAAGGGAGGTGAGGGGATAAGGTATCTGAGAGCACACACTCGGATACGGTAACACTCGCCACCGGGATGGAATACGGTAATGTGAGGGGCGCTAACCAAGCATACTAGTCAACAATCAAGGATTTCTAACAGAGAACAATGCAAGTTTGCGGTGGTGAAGCACAAATGGTGACTAACGAGAAAATCGATCCATCTACAATAGAACTGAAACTGCAAACTGGTCGAGTATGGGGGATTACGGTGCAACGGGTGAATCAATTATTGATTACGGATGGGGAAAATAACGAGAAGAGGAGAGTGGAAAAGGGTTTAGAACTACTCTGGACTATAACTTTATGAGAAGAAAATAATAGAATGATAACACGCGTTAGCAATAATTACTGCAAAAGGGAAGAAATGTTGATGAGATGAAATCATTATCCGTAATAATTAGCTCTATAAAGATGTGGGCCGGGGGATAGGGAGGAAATATTGAGAAATACGAAATTGGGCGTACTGATTACGGGAAGGAGTAAACTAAAACGGAAAGCTCAAGTCGGAAATGATTTTCGTAAGGAGGGGTGAAAGAGCAGGGACAGAGAGATAGAAGGTGAAGAAGGGGGAAACGAGTATGGTGAGAGGGAATCGATTGAATTGATTACTGATGATGATGATGATGATGATGCAAGAGTATGGAACTGGATCAGGTTTTGCACAGGATAGTCGTTGATATTGCAAGAGGAACGAGGGGGCAACGAACAAATGAGAAGAAGAAGGAGAAAAGGGGCAACTGATAAAGACAGACAACGCAACTACATGAGCAAGACAGGATAATGCAACCTGATATCATTCGCAGTCACTGGGGGAGATGGGGGATTACTGTAGTGGGAGGATGCTTGCGGATAGACAGAAGTGTGTGGTGTGGAGTACGGTAGGTCGAGTGAAGACTCCGTCGTTTACCGTTACAAAGCAAAGTAGCGGAACATCATCATCACCATCGCAGACAGAAGACCTGCAATCGATTTATTGATCAATGTACCGATATATTTCTTACTGCAGATAATGTTTTTTGGCTGTACATCGACATCACCAAATCTACCTGACTATGAATCACAGTGAAAACTTCAAAGTGCATAGTTGGTAACATTATTTAAAAAAACAGAGATAGAGTGAATAGACAGGGTTCCGTATTTCACTTCATATAATAATTTGCTTTCATTATGAACCCTGTAACAATCAGTGACGACAAAACATAACTGACTATGTGTCACTGTGAAAGCCCAAAGCACCTTGTCCCTCACACTATTCAAAAGCATCGATTCAGCAACTAGATACATTTCACACACATAATTAGTAAAATAAGTAATTAAAAGCTGCTCACCAGCCACGGGCAGAGTGACTATCCACGACAGACAGATGTTGCGGAATGTGTGCCAGCGGACAGAGTGGGAGGCCTGCGCCAGACCCACCGCCACCACTGAACCAACCTGAAAGAAGGGGGAGTTATTCATGCAGCTAATCGATAGTTTCACCGTTAAGAAATTGTAAATCATTTTTATAGTCAAGGAGATTCAAGCATTGTGGCTTTTGAAATGTTCCGAGATATGTACCAGTGACGAAACGCGAAATCGCAATGTTTCCCCAACTGCTTCAATCGTCATTTACTACTGCAGTAAAATCAACATGTGTGTGTTGTGAGTGCAGTTGGAACATTGAGAATTAAAAAAAAACTAGAGGTATGTATAGAGCTGAAACGCGAAATCTCATTGTTTCTCCAACCGCTTCAATCATCAACTTCCCATCCCCCCTACCATACCTTGCACTGGGTGGATGAGATGGGCAGTCCCATCTTTGACGCGAGAAGCACCGTCACCGCTGCGCCGAACTCGATCGCGAACCCACTAAAAGTTTCGATTTGTATTTCTACCTTATCCGAGCAATAGCAATCCATCGCTCATTTGATCACATACAAGAAACATGTGCACCCCCGAATCGTCCAGTTTTTTTTCTACACATGGCGGTGCAATGATCAGCCCATCACTCATTTGATCACATACAAGTAACCACTGCACCCCTGACTCTCCTAGATTCCCCAGTATCTCCACACCAGAAATCAATCGATATCCAATTTCCGTACCTCGGGGGCGTGATCTTGGTGAGATTCTCTCCCACAGTGTAGATCACACGATGACCAAGCAGCCACAGACCGACACACATACCGAAGGCGCCGTAGAACAGCAGGTACCTGCAAAGGAAGGTATCATACTTTTTACACTTAGATAGCTTCCGGTTGCACAAAGGACACTAAGTATCAAATATCAGCACGATGCACTGTATTCGGGTAACATGTCGCCAAAATAATGTTAGAAGAATAAAGAAATAGTCAAATTTTAGACCAGTCAGTTTCTGGCTAAACCGTCGTCAATAAAGTTCAGCACTCGTGCTAGTCTTCAATAGACACAACAAATGGAAGAGAATCAATAAGAGTAAGGATCAAATTCATACCAGGGCGTGTGCATCTCCTGCTTGCTCGTGCCCTCCCAGTAGATGGCCCACAGTGAGACGAGCGGGGCGATCGCGTTACTGAATAGTTATTAATTCTCACACTGGAAAAGGACGGTGAATTCAAAACTTGAAACACGTCGAGGCTATGTGCCAAGGTTGAAACCTCAATCAAACACGGAATTTTTCCCCAAGAGTTATCGAATCTCATTGTGGAAACGAATACCACCTGACTATGGCTGAATCATGAAACCCAACCCCTCCTCGCCTCCCCACCAATCTCACCTCACATCGTTTCCACCATGCGCTAATTATTTATATTTTTTTACAGGGGAAAGCCGGGGAGAATTGAATTGGAAAGATACCGAGACTAGGGTTGGCTAAACGGTAATGGGGTTAACGTACCGTTACGAGGGAGGGAGAGGTAGCGGACCGCTACCCCCGTAGCGGAGCGCTAGGTCTCTGGGAAGGGAGAGGAGTGCGAAGCTCCGCCCCCTTTCTCTCCTCTCCGTCTGCTCTTCCCAACCCGTCTAAACTAGTGCGCACGCTTTATTGAAGACTGCGTGGAAAAGCTCCCTTCCCTGGGACGTAGCGGTCCGCTACGGAGGTAGCGGTCCGCTACCCTCTCCCTCCCCCGTAGCGGTCCGTTACCCTCTCCCTCTCTCGTAGCGGACCGTCACCCCCGAAATGCCAACCCTAACCGAGACTATGTTTCAAAGTTGAAACCTCAATCAAACATTAACAATTTATTCGTCCTCAACTGCGCCCATACAACATTGAGGAAACAAAAACCACCTGACTATGGCTGAATCATGAAACGCAACCTCTCCTTGTTCAATCTCACCTGACATCGTTTCCACCGTGTGCAAATCCACCGAAGCACGCCGTCATCACCTGAATGGTGCAGATTCAGTACAAGGAATAAATCACTAATCGATAAGTTTCACCCCCTGACTACCGTACCTGGAGGAAGGAGAAGAGCTTGGCTGCCTGGGGGTCCTCGGGTTTGTGCGAGCGGAAGAAGGTGGGCTCTTTGGGCAGGGAGGCCGACGGGGCCACTGCGTTCGCTGCTGCGAGATTGAGATTATTTACGACGATTAGTTATTACGACGATTTTTTTCATCTCATTAATTCCGAACCCATCTCACTCACCATCTAGTATCCGCGGAACCCGAATTCACCATGCCTCCAGCAACAAAAAAAAGTGTAATGTAAATTTCGGGGGAGATACAATGGCGTTATTATCCACAGCCCACTCGTCCTCTACTTGCAACAACTATAGAACACGAACTCTCCGTGTAGCAATTGTCTCAATGTTTTTCTTTGCCAACAGCTGTGGTCGATCATTGAACACGCACAAACTGTCAACTCTTTCTCTCACCAACGAACCCCTGATTCGCCTGGCATGTTTTCAACTGTCTCATCCAATCTCCTCCCCTACCGTACCATGGCTTCCATTGCTCACTCCACTCAGCTTCGTCTGCTTGTGCTCGTACTCCAGAAGGGCCGCCTTGCCTGCAAATGATCACGTCACGTCATCTCCTAGTTAGTACTTCTGCTCATGGCATCTGCCCCATGCCCATGGCAGCCGTCATATGCACCACTTGCAGATCCATCATGTATCTTTCTGTCCTATTTTTCTAGAACTGATGTACTTTTTCAAAAGTCAATCAAGTCCATACTGCATCAGCAAGATCAGCTTGCCTATGTCTCCCTTGTAAAACACCAATCTCCATGCCTCCAATTTTCATGTTTTAGAGCTTTTTGCACTTGTTCAAATATTAGCGTACAAAGTAATACTACATAAACAAGTTCATCTTCCAAATGTTTCCCCTCTGAAACACCAATCACCCCACTCACTCTGTGCACACACCGATCCCAGCTCGACACTGTTCGCCGTGGAGGGCGCCGAGTCGACGGAGCTCTCTGAAAACGAGGGGACATCTTATCCAATTTCATTTCGTCAGCCTTCGATCTCTGGACAATCGAATTCCCGCTTTGAAGGGGCTAAACTCTCGCAACACAAACTTTCACAACGACGTTGACGACTTCTGATTTAGAGAAAGAGGAGCGGAAATGCGTCGTGTGCGCACTTCCCTTGCGCAGAGATCCTCATCTATCTCCATCACATCCCCCTCTAGGAGCGGTCTACGGTAAAATTTCGAATTGGGTGGTTGCGTTGTGTTTCATAACCATCTTACCTATAGTTCGCACTAGATGGGATTGATAATAGGCAGCAAGGTCTTTAAAACATCCCAGCGTTACCAGAAATGACGTCATATTTCCCCCAACTCACCAGCGATAATCTTCTTCCTCAGATAGGGTCCCACGAAGAGGGCGACGATAACTGCCACCAGCACTCCCGCTATCAGTGAGAGAAGAACGACCGTCCACAGGGGAAGCTCGTTGAAGTGGAGGACTGCAAGGATGAGGGAGTTGATATTGGAATTTCACTTATTTCAAATGTTCAAATTGTGACAGGCACTCTGGTGCTGCACTATTGCTATGTAACCAACCGTAAATGTAATTTGCAATATCATGGCAATTGGCAACACTCATGCAAAAAATCATAAAGACAAAGTTTCACTGCCACCTCTAGCCATTTTTATGATTTCTTTCCGGAAAACTCCGAAACAAAAATTATCACGAAACCAGTAAATAGGGGCTTCGTTATTGCGACATATCCCCTCACTATCAATATACGATTATCCTCCACTATTCAGTTCATTACAATATTCCCCCTACTCACACTCGGATTCCTCGTACAATGCTGTTTCCCTATCACTATATAGCTCCTTCAAATTACATATTTTGATCGCAAGCTTCTTTCCAATACAATAAATTCACTTACACTCCGACCCTTCGTAGACGATGGCAAAGATGTTGAATGCGACGGCGATGAAGTAGAGGAAGGGCAGCACGAGCAGACCCGATCGGAGTGGGTTCGACTGACAATGATGATGAAATTAGGGCATTTCTCGAAAATCAATAAAAAAAAATCAATAAACTGTAGCGGATTCGACTCCAATGATGACTAAATTAGGTTGATCGAAAATCAATAAATCAATACTCGGCTACCGTACCTTTCTGAGGACGAGATGGTCAACGAGGACGAAGAAGCAGATGGATACGACACCCGACAGCAGAGGGGAGACGATCCATGATGCGACTGGAATTGCAATTATAAATACTGATAATTAATCAACGAATTACTCTTAATTAGCACCTAATCTCTGGACCACATACATACAACACATTCGGGCCTAGTCACACTCGAACCAGGCCCGCTACTATCAGCTCACCTTACGCTGGCCCCAATGCCTCCAGGGTTCCTCAGCCCCTGACGGAGCCAAGGAGCGGGACCCGTCGGATCGGGGTTTCACTCATCACTCACAAATGCGGAGGATCTTGTGCCAATGGATTCCCGATGTGCCGGAGACGACGAGAGAGAAGCCAATCGTCGCTCCCACGATGGAATGAGTGGTGGAGACGGGCAGTTTGAAGAACGTCGCAAGCAGCATCCATGCACCACAACCTGTAGATAAGGAGATGATTACCGAGGTCTATCAATACAAGCGAGAAACGACTGTCGACGTAGACAGGTTGTATACAAATGCTGGTAGGTTTGGGCAAATTTTGAAAAATTCTAGAGAGATAGATGATGTCGGAAAAATCTAGAAAGATGTGCTGCTTGTGATCTAGTATTTGACCTGTGGCCTAAATCAAGTTAGTCCTCGATAACCACGTACCCGATAGGATGGAGATCTGTCCGTAGAGTAGCTCGGCCGTCTTGTTCTCGTACTGATCAATGTCGATGACGCCCTTACGCATCGTGTCCGTCACCTTGTGGCCTGCACAAACAAGCCAGTTAGCGATTGACAAAAATCGATAAACTACCGTAACCTCGACCACAAATCAATCGATAATCATCCGCTCACCAATCAACACGGCTCCGAGGGTCTCGAAGAAGGAGGCGAGCATGTAGGCCTGGTAGAGCGTCACCACCTGCAACGAATTAGACGAATTAGAGCCCGTTACATTTGCGTTTCAAGTACTTATCAAGTTTCTATTCCTACGTTCGTCAATGTTTCTTCGAGAACACAGATTCATGAATTTCCAATTCCTCTTTCTCTGGATCTCTGATTCCTGCTCCGCTCTTGGCTATTCTATGTAGCCCCACGTGAGGCACTCCCCTCCCTCCCCATCACTCTCATCCAGTGCCTTATCACCTGTGTTTCCGCTGAGACGACGTCATTCCTTATCAGTCCTAGTCTTGCCAAGAGCGCGCGCTCCCATCATTGTGTTGTGTGCATCCATAACAGGAAACCACCAGGCCGAGAAGAGAGGCGCCAATCCCTCTCGAAAACAACGACGACACAGACAATAAACGCGCCGATTGCTCAACCGCCCCTCTCTTCCTTCCCCTGCAGCAATAAACACCCTCTCGTTACTCTGCTCACACTCAATACTCCTCACAGTCGCCTCATCCTCATCTTGCCAGTCATTACTACTAGTCAGTAGACATCTTTCCGGGAAACTCCTAGTGAGAGCCATAAACAGTTATGATGTCCCACTAATATTCCCTACTCTTACTTCCTTATACCCAGTATGTCAATCAAACGTTGACCGACTGCACTCAAAAGTACCCACCGGCCAATTTGTGCTTCGAAAATACTGTGGTTTGTGCCGATCCATACCATACCTCAGCGGCAAGGTGTATTCATACCAATAACAGGAGGCTACAAATTCTGTCAAGACCACAAATCGAATTACCGTTATCTTTTGCTACTCGAGAGAAAAAATAGAGGCGATTGAATACAAAAAGCTGGCTATGTTCTTTCCGATGTGTTCATTTCACTGGGATCTCGAGGGTAATCTCTTTTGCCTCGTCGGAAGAGTACTCTTCCCTCCCGTCATCTCATTCGGGTTTGAAATGCATTTTAGAGCCATCTCACACAAGACAAAGAAGGGTAATGGACGAGATAGATAGATTGAAACACAAATGTACCGCGTCTCTTCCATCCCTCCGAATCACTCCCATCTCTGCTTCACATGCAATCAATCCATCTATTACAACTAGGGGAATCTCGAATTTCTCGGCGACAGATTCGAGCGCATTGATTGGATTAGCGAGAGAGTGAGGGGAGAGAGGAGACTAATCCAATTAGTGAGAGTCGAGTCCACTCATTCTTCGCCTCGCGCGCATAAGTAAGCGGTTCGCGAGCGTCCGCAGGACGCTCGTCTCTCAATAATAGTGCACATTCTAATCCTATTGAACTGTCCTTCTCCCATCTCCTTCTCTCATCTGCCTTTTCTTCTCCCTGTCATCTTATCTATTCCTCTCTTCACCTAATCACTTTGTCAAGCAATTGCGTCCTTGCGTCAGTACAAAGATTACTCCAAACTCTTTTGCACAGGTAAACCCCCGGTGTACCCTGATCTTATTTCACTCCGATTTCTAATCCCAACTAATGATTACCAATCCTTGCTAATCCAATGAAACTGTAATCCCGTTGGTTCCCTGATTATGACTACTGTCAAATTCGGGTACACTACCACAAACCATCCTGGTTCCCTACTAATCCAATGGTTCCTAGTTCCTGGTACCGGTACCTTGGATCCGACGCTGGTTCCGAAGCTGTTGGCCGTGTCGTTCGCTCCGATGGCGAATGCGAGAATGAATGCGATGATGCCTCCCATGATCATGAGGATGAGCAGCGAGTGCGAGCTCATCCCAATCTCTCCCACTGCAATTGACATTCAAATATTTTTTGAATTCCCGCCTACCATCGGACCAAATGAAAGTCTCCATTGAAAATGGCCATTTTTTCGATAATTTTTTTATATTTAAAAAATAGTCTATTAAATAAAAGTATACCTCCAGCCATGCCGTCTGTGAGGGTCGCCGGCAGCGAGGCCAGCGTCGTCGCGAGTGACATCCTGAAATCAGAATGGGATGAGTGACGTCAGCGACCGAGAACAGATGAGGATATCGATCGACTAACTCGACGATACACTAGAGAAGAAGGAGAAGGGGGGGGGAGTGTTGAGCGCGAACCACCAATGTCATCTTTTGCGGGGGGGGGGGGGTATAAGAGGATGTTTCCGGGGGTACAAATGTGAAAAATCAATATTTTCGTCTAATTTTCGGGTGCACGGCGGTCCAATCGCGGGGGGGGGGCACTCATTGAAGTTGGAGGGGTCGCTCAACACTGGGGGAGGGGCACACATCACACATCATCACAACGTCGAGGACGCGGCAACGCGCTCACTGATTTCATTCATTGCTCTCTTTTGTCGTCGAAGAAGGGGTTTCGCTCTCTTTCAGGCAGGGGTCGGCAACAATTTTCTATGTATTCAATGCACAAGAATAGTGAGAGGGAGGTACGCCAAGTGAGGGGAAGGGATAAGTCTAGAGAACACCCGGGACAGAGCTGAGCAATGAAATAGCGCTGCCGATTCCTCGATAATGGGAAGGGGTGGGGGTGGGCTCAAAAAGACAAAAGAAGCACTGAGGGATATCGGGCCGTCTCGTCCACTCGAATTAGCCTCGCCATTTCATCTCCCGCCGCCAAAATGAATGCGCGCTTCTTTTGTCCTCTAGAGCACCCGGGTAAGGAGAATAAGAAGTAAAGTAAAAACAACTGATTTGAATCAGCGTAGACGGACCTTGTTCAAAAGAGAGCGAAGAAGAAGGGGGAAGAGAAGGTGTACGGTAGGATGCGAGAGTACGATGGGGTGTACTCTGGGGCAGACGGGTGAAACGATGAATCGCCTTGTCACAGGCAGAAATGCCCAAAGGCGAAGGGAAGCGCGGCGCGGGCCGATGCTATTCAATGGCGGAATGAGAGCCCGGTGGCGGACCAAGAATTACCCTGAAGAGAACGAGATGGGGGTAGGCAAGGGGTATGGGGGGGGGGGAGGGGGATCGATAATACACAGTGACAAGAATCAATAATGGCGAGTGAACAATGCTCTAGTATCCTATTCATCGCTCTAGTACTCGAGAGATTGGATTGGAAAACGAAAGGACAAGGCAGGACGGAAAAAAAGAAGCTGTGCAAATATGAAGGAATATCCGCCATACGACACTGCCCTCAACAAGTCAGTTGACCTCTTGGAAGAAGCCTTCTAATGTAAAAATAATGACAGTGAAAAGGGCAACGGGGCTTCACTGATTTTTTGGAATTCTTCTTTGGGGAAGCACAAACAATGGGAAATTAATCAGGGCTAAATACGAGAAAAGTGACCAAGGATATTCTGCTATCGCGCACGTAAAGTGAATCAAATGGCAGGGCCCGACAAACACTTCTTGGAACAAGGCAGCCAGTGCTAACAAGAGGGGAAGCCGCCACACTAGATTGAGGAAGGCACGTAGTTGAGGTTCTCCAGTTGCAATATGACGGAGGAAGGAGGGGAGGGAGGAGGAAGAGCTCAGAGAGCAATCGCTCTCCAATCACAACTTCTACCCTTCACTTATCAACCCCAGCCGGAGCGATGAGGGGAGAAGGAAGGAGGCGGGGCTAAGGACGGAGGGAGGGGAGGGAGCGGGGAGCAAAGAACTGTGATGGAGCGGCGAAGCTAGGCGATAAGATAGGATAGAGAAGAGTGGATCAGCCCCCTCCTCCTCCGAACGAACACTTTTCGCTCTCTTTCCTTGAAATAACTATGAGTAAGCCGAAATTGTGAAAGTCACCAGACAGTCAGTTTGTGATTCACACTCCACCGTATCCCTCAGAGTCGAAAATATCGCCGACAGACGGATATTTTCCATGATTCTAGAACCATCGGCCTCCTCTTCCGATTGACTCTCTTCATCGTCTCTTGTTTTCGATGAATGGTGCTTCCTCTCAGTCTATCCCGTCCCCTCCCTCCCTCCTCCCGCCCTAGAGCAGCTGCTAAAAACACTCTACTATTCGACTGAGTGAGCATTTCTACAATAAGCGGACGCTGGGAACTCCCCATTCCACCCTTTATTCCTGGAATCCAACAACCGAAAATGTCACATTCTGAATACTTCTTCAGAAGGAGGGGTGAAACCGGAAGTGTGTGGGGTGACTAGAATGTAATTCTCGAGAAGGACAACCGAATAGAGCCTGAATGTGAAGGGTGCAAATCGAATCGGCATTCACTCCAACAATTTCTCGCTTTTTTGTATAGGAGCACACGCAGGTGCTGCACACAGGAAAAGGGCATTATTGTGAATCACGAGATTGGCGGGTGAAGAAGAGAGACATTCTAACACTCACTCACTCATTCCGTAGACCAGACGAGTCGGGGAGAAAACTATGATCATCTAGGAAAATATTGTGTGCACGGGGTGACGACCGGAAATGGATGGACGTCGTGCCACCTACTAGATCTCAGAATATGAGCCACCGTCTGTTCATTTCGCGCACTCTATCCCCCATCGAGCGCGCGAGAAAGTGTGAAATGATGAGACATCTACTAATATTTGAGCTTTACCACCTACATAAAACCAGATACGGAAACTAGGGCGATGTTTCAACGCCTTGCTAAAGAGGTGAAAAACGAAGAAGAAAAAGGGCAGCCGACCGGATGCATGTCGAGAGGAGGAAGGGAGAATCCAATCACACTCTTATCCTATTCTGTCGTTGTGTCCACTTCCCCGCCCCTCCTCTGTCTCACTTCATTTCCATCTCTCCCTCATTGTCAGAGGCAATGAGAGGAAGAAGGGAGATGAAAAGAGCTCAGGGGAGGGCTAACGGAAGCACAGTTTCACGAATGAAATATAATACTCGTCGCATCTTTCATATTAAATAAACATTAATTAGTAAAAATGCAGTAGCTCTAGAACTATCGTTCATGATCATCACCTTTCATAGTTCTGCAACGTACTTTCAAGGTCGATCGCGCTATTTCGCGCGAAAAACTCCCTAGCGATTGGCGAGCTCGAAAAGTCGCGCGCAATATCTTCACACTTCTTTTGGGTGTTCGATCTCATCTCCCGATAAGGAGGAGTCGAAGTGGTCATACGATTTCATTAATAACCGGGATCAGGAATATACAGTGGTCTGAGACCGATCACCACAGCTCGAATGGGTAATGTGGATTCCTGAACGTGGATATGTAGTGGCCTGGTTACCGGCGCTGTTGTTACGAGAATGTACGGGAGTGGTGCTGTTCAACACCTCTCTACAGCCAACGGAGATCCTCCTACTGCGAGAAAGATAGCGCGGAATTGTGCAAATACGAGTGACGCACTCTGCTTCTCTCCCTCTACAGTGAGAGACAGTCGGACGATAGGAGAGGGACGAGGAGAAGGAGGGAGAAAGGGAGATGGAAAAAGAGAGCAGAGTCGAAGCCGCGCGAACTGTCCCCGACAGATGGAACGCTTTCTCTGTTTTGTGGAAGAGAGAAGAGGAGGGGAAAGGAGGGGATGGTGAAATGGACCATCCAAATGGATGGACGAATGAGATGATCCATCTCCATGTAGCCTTGGCACATATTCCATTCCTATAGATCAAAGCAGCTAAACGAACCCTCTAATCGATAACAGATGACGTGCTATTCTGAATCCCTAGAGAAAGAACGCCCTGGCGAGAACTCTCTCCCGACCCGACAACAACGATAATATTCGCCGAGAGGAAAATGAGACCGAGGAGGAAGCATAGTCAGCAACAGCAAGTGCAATGAAGACTCCGCCTCAAACTGCGTACAACTTCTACACAACTGACGTGAGAAATCAGCAGCTAGAAAGGAGGAGGGCGGACTAGTCGGATTGGACCTCTCTACCGAAGAGAAACTCGATAAGAATCTTCTGCACGACTCTAGTGTTAGTCTGTCTCTGCAGTTAGTGGTGAGAGGAAAGGACGAGATAGAAGAGGCACGGGGAAGGATGGCGGGAGATTGGAGAGGGGGGAGAAGGGAAGGACAGGCGGTAGAAGCAGCGCCCCCCCCCCCCTTCTCACTCCCACCACCACTCTCACTAGGCCATATGCCATCTCATGGGCTAGAGAAGACGATAGATCATGGTGGATTGAGAGAGTCAGACCATCTCGCCCAGCCCTCTCCTCCTTTTCCCCTCGAGAACACCTGATACTCTGTTGAGCGAGAGACTGAAAGCGAGGCATCCGCTCACAAGTTGAAGGGGGAAGAATCGGAGCTTCTTCCTTTCTTCTTTCTCGAGAGAGAGACATTCTCAACGATTACGTCACAACTGTCATGATTCTGAAGGAGGGGAAGGAAGGTGCAGCAAGGGGTCTAGAATATGTGCCATCTCGCCCACGTTACCCGGCGCACATACGCAACGGAAGTATCAGGAGCCAAGTGAATTCCTGCTTCGAGGAAAGTTTGAAAAGGATCTTAGAGGCGGATTATCCTCCTAGAAACACTTGACGAATTTCGCCCAAAATACCGCGCTATCCCGTGAAATTTGAAGTGTTTACTCATCCAATCAGCCACATAATCAAACAGGGGCTTCAATCATCATTAATAATGCCAAACCGCAGCTTAATTTAGAACCAACATGCGTCAATACTCAACAGATGTGTGGCGGCAGCTCATAATTTAATGAATGGCGAGCGAGATGAGAAAGGATAGATAGATGAGGGAGTAGATGTTATTAACTTCAGTCCTCTTCTTCTCATATCGCTTTTTTAGCGGCCTATTGGGTGCATCTATAGTGCATTAAACTAACCCAGATGGATGTTTCAGCCTTGAAAAAAGAATTAGTTGGTTGGAGGGGATAGGGCAGGGGGGAGGGAAACGTGGGGATTGGTGGAAGGAAGGGAAGAAAGAAACTGCTGTGTGAAGGGCAGCCCCGCGTTAATGAATCACGAAAAGGCGCCAGAAAGGACGAAAGGAAGGAAAGGGAGAGGTGTACTGGGGACAAAGAAGCGGAAAAGCAGCAGGGGAATCTAACCATGCCGAATTTCCCACACAAGTTAGAAGGACGTGGTAAAATAAGAAAAGCAGCGCTGTGAGTTACTCTACGGGAATAGACTAGCTAGTGTCAATGCCAGACTGAGTGACGTGTTAGGAGCAGCAAAGTACAACTATTTCCAAAGAGTGCAAGAACTGCTTTCATAAGTTTCGTGAGTCATCTTCTCATCACCTACTGCCATGCCAAGCCCTTATAAGGAGAAAAAGTAACGACAAGCTACACTTTTTTGGAGCACAGCTCGTAAACACTGCCTGAAAGAGTCGTCATGAGACCAGAACCTGGCTGGTATGACGCCCGCACATTACAAAACAATCAGCCTTATCGGAGCATTCATCCGGCGCGCGGAGACAAAGATTGACTGATAACGACAGAGAAAGAGACTCAGCTGAGTGCTGCGCGTGAGGAGAAATGGACAAAGAACCCTTAATTTTTTTTGGATTGACAAGGTGTCCTTTTCGGCGGGCCCTTGGCAACGAGAACAAAGAAGAAGAAGGTAAAAGAAGCAGAGAGGGCAAGTGAGAGCGAATGAGTTAGAAGAGCTGAGAGAGCGAGCGAAGCTACATTACACACACGGATTCTCGCTCCTCTCCCTCCCTTCCAACACGCTCAATCGACGCGAGAAGCCTCACTGTGCCTAGAGAAGAGATGAAGTTGAAGCGAGCAATTGAACTCTACCTCAACACCTGTCGAACTCGGTGAAAAAAAAAAGAAAATCGAGCCAAGATTCACCCGTGTGTCACGTAACTCGCAAATATCGCACTAGTCCATTCCGAAAAACAAAAACACACATGAATCAAAGAAAACTGCGAGTGAAAAGTTCACGGAAACCGCGACGGAGAACTGTGGAGTAATTTCGTCAGCGCGCTCTGCCTGAGGGGAAGAAAGAGAGGAAGCAGCAGGATGAGAGACTGTGGAGAAGGAAGAGACGACAGCGTGGTCAGACAGCAGGCACCAGGGGCAGAGACACAGAGGGACCCCAGAAGTGCCATGGAAAACGAGTGGAAAACGAGCGAGCGGAGGGAAAGAGGGGGCTTGGTCGGGCGCCAGAAGCGGCAGAAACCCCAGGCCAGAAAAATAGATGAGACACGAGAGCAGGCCAAGTCACGATATGATCATATGCTGAGGGAGAATCCATTACAAAACCACAAGAAGATGGGGAAACGGGGCGAAAATAGCTTCAGGTGAGTCACAAACGGTAACTAACGAAAGCAAGGGGTGCAAGGGATGCGCAGGCAAACACAAAAGAGCTCAAAATAAGACAAAAAAACAGGCAGATCACGGCAAAACAAAGCCCGTTTGATCAAAACAAAAAAAGCGAAGTGCAGATATCGATTGAAAAATGTTGAAATTTTGCCTGTCTCCGCACGGGACCATAAATGGGTTTTAATTTGGTTACGGTAGCTCATCGGTGCAAGATCGTGATTTATCTCACTGATTTTTTTATTCATTTTGTCTTCTAAATTGTATTTCTCATGAAGTCGAGACATTCGAACAATTTATCATATTCCTGATTGACACAATCAAGCCATCTTCTTTGTTTATTCCGTTTTCAGCGCAATTACCCGAATTATGTGAGAATAACACAATGGATGCAAATGTAACATTACAAAAATCACTGATTTGAAACGTGAATGCTTGACTATAAACGACTGAAAATATAGGAACCTGTGCGGGTGAATCTTTGATGTGATTGATTGATGATAGGAAAGGGTGGGAAATATTCTCATATGAGAATGGGCGTAGCTGCAGTCGTCGATAGGTCGCCGTTCTTGTAGGGATGGTCCCGCAACGATCTCCCTCGTTTCTTCGTCGTGTCCATACTGTAATATCAGGATACGGTAATACTCAAATATCAGAAATCTCTTATTTTTCCAACCGTAAATCTGATCTAAATTACATATCTTTTTTTCTGAATTCACTATTAGTGAGAGACGAAACATAATCCACTGTGCCACCATATCTTATTCAGTTTCACGGACAAGAACTTGCATTGCTATCGTATCCATCTCTTTCAATATAATAATACCATAAACTACCGTACCTTCCCCAATTGGCGCATAGTCGAGGAATCTCATTGTTGAAGTCGGGATCGGAACAATAGTAGATGATGAAATTGGCAGTGGCATTGAAGACGACGAGTAGATTCCCGACGTCAACGAGAATGTCGATTATGAAGTCATCCATTTCACTAAAAAAAATTAGGTTATCTTTCATCTCTCACATATTAGCTAAATCTGATTTACGGCAGAGGACTACGTCACAAACGATTTTTTTTCTGAAATCGATGCAGTAGAATCACTGATCGTATTCTGAATGCCCTATAGGGGAGATGCGAAACGTGCATGAACAATAATGAGAACAATAATGAGATTCCTCATACAATGTAATCTACCGTACTCACATCTGAATCATCTCGAAGATGTTGACCATTAGTGAGGTGATATTGCAGATGAGGAAGAGAAGGATAACGAGAAGAAGGGCAACGGGCGATCCGACCTCCTCTTGGGGAGGACAACAGTCTGGAAGAGGGAAGGGTACGGTAAGAGTACGGTATACCTGATAGAAGTGGGAAAGACACTGTACAGTTTGAAAAAGGGAAGTGCACTGCATAACGGGGAAATAGTTCCGTGGATAGGGAAATGCGATAGTAATAAAAAAATCGGAAAGGCAAATTGAAGAAAAAGGGGGAATAGGAATTGGGGTGGAAGTGATAGGATGCAAGGAATGGCTATAGTTTCTACTCAAAGAAGAGAGCAAAACTGTATTGTGCAAGTGTTTTGGATGCTCAGTGTGATCTGACAATCGCTTGACAATTCACGAATAGTCACTCTTTCTCACCCTTCTTATGCCTTCGCTTCAGCGAGATGAATATCACCGTGTCAACTACAGTTATTTTTATTACGATCGGTAGAGTAACTCCATCTCGTAAGAGATTACGGTAAGAGGATATCTATCGTACCTGAGTTAATTAGCGGAGCTGGCCTCATTCTCTTCAACAGGATCAGAATGAGGATTGTGAGGACGGAAAGGAGGATGAATGGGAGGAATGCCATGAACGTTGTGTACATCATTCCTCTGCAAGATTTATTGTAATAAGAGGCTAGAAGTAATTAATCCATTGATAAAATAGACTAACACACAATTATCCTACTAGTTGTTAGATTTTTTGGTCTTTGAGACCTTTTCTTTTTTTGTGAATGAGCTCAAATACTTTCTTCTCACTTACTTGTAGTACTGCACGTAGAGATCATTCATTCTGAGATTCGTCGGACACAGATTGTACATCGTCTTATTATGGGAAGGATTGATACAGTGAACCGCCTGACGATTGTTTTTGTTATTGTTTTGACCTTCAGGACAACAACAACAATAAAAACAAATAAGCACCTCAAGCTCCCATAGCGTGATCACATTGTACGCTACGATTGCTATGATGAGCACTTTGATCGACCGAGGAGTGAGAAGGCCTTTCAACCTGAAGATGGATAAAAATTGCGAAATTCGAAGTATGCTTCACTCCTTCATTTTGAGAAGCCATTGCACTTCTTGGTAGTATTTTTCGCATTTCTAGTACAAATAACATAGATATTTTTTAGTGTCTCAAAATGCGTGCAATCAGGAAGGTTTTATAGCAAACTGACACTCGCACCCGAAATTGTATTTGTATTTTTCGAGTGTGGGATTGAAGATCTCTTTCACACAGTATTTTCGTATTATTTCATTCCACCCACCTGATTACTGTAAGAAAACAATCGATCGCAGCGAGTACGGTAATGTAGACCGACAGCATCTTTAATATTTCAGTTATCTGTTGATTTTTTCTCGGTTTCCCCGCGATATATATCGTCTCTTCTTTCCTATTCAAGCCCTGAATACACCCGAAAATAAGTTATTTCTCAGAGACTCTATCTAGGCGTAACACAATTTCGCGCGAAATTGTGTGGGTCTATCGAATAATATACCTGGAAAAAATTCCCAAAGGGAATTGCGTAGGGGAGGATGAATACATAATATTGATCGAAGTCGAAGTTGTATCCTCGAGCAGAGTCCGCCCAAATAACGAAAATTCCACAGAGACACACACCTGAAAATGATTAATAAGCAATCAGACTTATCTATACAATATCCTGTTGTTTTTTATTTGAATGCACTCACTTCTAGGTTCTTTTAGAATGTTCTTCATATTCGCTAGCGAACACGACATCTGGTTCTATTGCAACTAATAGCCCTCTCGATTGCCTCTCTTACAACTTCGCCGTTTGGATGAATTGAATGCGTTTCAGACAGAAACTCTAAGTGAATCCGGGAAGTGGAATCGTTCTACGATCATAATCCAGCTTTTTTTATACGAATCGCTTTGTTTTCTTTCATTCGGGATGTAAAAAAACATGAAGAAGCCTACTTCCGAATTCCAAGTTCCCAGAAGGAAAGGACCTTCTTTTCTTTCCTTCGTGCGCTTTATTTTCGCCTTGTAAGTTCAAAACCCCTGAATTCCTCCTTTCCCTGTTCAATTACGCGCCATGTTTATCCATTCCTGAATTTTCTACGAGATTCGAAATGAATGCCCCGCTTGCTTGAAAACAAAAATGAGCCATTCTCAAGGCCGCACAGATCACATTTCCCGTCCCATCCACATTGTTCTTCGAAGTCATCATTACATGAGAAACGTGATATCTGTAGTGATTCACAATGGTCATCTCATCCTATTTCTGCACCGTGCCCCTCTTCCCTCCCTCAGACCTCTTCTCCTGTATTATTCATCGCACTCCCCCTGTGCACAAACGGAAAGAGCGTGAATCTCACGGATTCCCTTCTGTCTCTATTCCCCCCCCTTCTTCTCATTCTTCCGTATTTTGTTGCTGCCATAGACTACTAATCGAACTTTCAGCACGCAAGCACGCAATACTGTAACTGCTCCCACTCTCGGGCCTATGCTCTCATATTGTTCTAAACTCCCTCAAACTGTCTGGCAGCCAAAAGCAAAATAGACTAAAGGAAGCGGACATAAGTAACAATCACGAATATTTCCGGATCCAAGAACTTTTCAGAAATCACGCAAATCAGCCATCGTATTGTTTTCAGTCCAGTCTTTGGCTTTCAATGTTTTTTTTGAACAAATGAACCGAAAAGAATTTTATCTACTCCCATCTTCCAGAGAACAAGAAAACAAAATTGGTCCAACTACGATTAAATTTCCCCGGCTGCACCCGAGGTGAATCCACTGGAGTATCAAATGGACTACGCACACGAGACAAACGAAGTTTGAAGACGTTTCATTGGTCTGTCACAGTGGCCCTCTTCATTTCACACGCTATCTCGCACAGTCTAACCGTCAAGAGACCATGTGAAATTGAGAGAGTCAATTGTTCAATTTCTCCTCTCAATTTCCGATTGGTCGCGAGTGTTGCCAGACTCTCACATCATCACAACTAATTTAGAGCGGAGAAAGGGCAAAACAAAGAAATGGCAATGAGTTCATTTGATCTTTGGGTTTCACACACTTCGAAACTTTCGAGAAATCATTACTCCCACACCAAACACGAGGTTAAAATTTGATTTCGACAGAGCCTAATTAAAAACACGTTATTGTGCGATTGTGTAGTCAAAGACCAGAAAGCGTTACCAAGTTAATTACCTATAATTTTAATTCAAAAAGTACTACAAACCGATGTCACTGCATCCCAGTGCGGCGAGGTAAGCACTGGCAGAACTCCGTCGTCGTGAGTACACCTACAATTATCCATTATTTTATTTTATTTTTTTTAATTTTTCCAGCTCCGACTTTCAGGTTTCCATCACAATGGAAATAATCCTTGTTTTCGACTACTGTCTGCGTTCTCATATTTTCAATGAAACTGTCACTCAAAACCCCCTCAGAGATGACACATTTCGAAATGTGTTCGTCGAAAACATCACTACTGTAAACAGTTCGCGCTTCCTTTGCACTCAACATGATGAAGAACATTGACATGGAAATACTCGAATTTCAGTCGTCGGTTCTTGCAAACACCGAGAAAATGGAGAACACAACGTGCAAAATGCCTCAATTATTCCAAACCGAACGCATCAACAATCACATAGAGGAGAGATGCTTGGGAACGCTACCATTTGCAGGCCTTTCTGAAGGTGTTTTGAAGGAAGTGAACCGACTAGGGTGGCCGGTTCGGCACCGGGATTTCCGAATACCTTTGCGTCAGACACGGTTAGACGTGAGATGCAACACGTGAGATATATGTAGGTAATCCGATACATACCGAACTGAACGTGCAATCCTTCCAAGAATTTTTAACATAATGATAGATAATTTATGCGCACTGATGCATTTTGTATGTTTTGAAGGACTCACTACGAAATTGATGAGGTTGAATATGATGCCGCACACGCTCATGAAGGGGAGGAAGACGACAATGGCGTTGAAGTTGAACCAGGCCGTCGGATGTTCGCCGTGGAGACACTCGCACTCGCCCAGCTCCTCCATTTCTGAAAAAAATTTCCGAATTATGGCAGTCCTACATATTGCAATAACAATTGAGGATGTGCTTTGATCAACGAGTCATATGTTTCACGCTTCTCCGAAAAAAACATGAGAAACACAAGGCAGGTGATAATCGACGATTGATTCATCGAATAGGAACTCGTTCCCGGGATGAAATCGTGATCGTCGCAGAAGCAAACACTCGACAGCTTGCATAAGAAATGGCAGCAAAAACCCAATTAGGCAAAGTGTGAAACATCCCTCTTTTTGAGGAACGACTGGGTGTTTCAGTGAACGAAGATGAATGAATTCATGACTTCATTCATTCATTATTTATTTATTCCGTCAGGTTAATGTACATGGAATTGCGATAGAGTAGTTTGCTAGAGACGGATGTACGTCGACGTTGTCGAATCGGTTCTTGCGGCAGAAAGGGCAGGGGTATTCGGGGGGGGGGGGGTGGGGTAGAGATCAAAGATCAAGCCAAGATTTAATTATAGATACAGGAAAAAATGAGGAAGGTTGGGACGAAATGAATAGGCGGAAGGTGTCACTTCTAGATGATACAGTGGTGGAGGGCAATGAGTTCCAGAGACTGATAGTGCGCGATGCAACTGTGGCAAGACTTGAAAATATAATCTCGATATTTTTCTTAACAAATATGACAGATCCAGGCCACATCTCTTCGTGAGAACTCTTCGCACAGGGCACACTTACGGAAGGGATAGTACGAAGAACGGTTTGTGAACGGTAGTTATGATAGAACCCGCTCAGAAAACAGAGATTATAGATCGAACAACTCGGATTCGTTTATAGTATTCTGGGCAAGCTCACAAGCACAATGTGGGAAACCACGTAAAAGTTGCGTTCAGCATCATCAGACGTTTAACTTTATCAAAAGTTCATGGAAACAGGTGATATTTTTGTGACATTTCGGAATGCGTTGCTGACTGAGAGCCCTAGGTATGTGTGTTCTCCTAGGCACTAATGAGAACAAACACACAGAAAATTCACGTTCCGGAAAGTACTGCGTATATATCCGCCTAACCATCTACTTCATTAATCACATCAGCTCTACTCTAGTTCTCTCCCCTTCGAGTACATTGATCACTTCTTCGACATTCTAGTTCTTTAACTCGCTCCCATCGTCAATACAGTCCCTATTCTCTCCATCAGGTGACCGACGGGCGGGGCAAACGGCGTGATCTAATTTGTCGTAGTCGCGCGTGTGGAGCGGAAGGAGGAGAGATGGGAGGGGACAGGACGGAGGGGGACGGATGTTCGCGTCTGAGTGGGGACAGGGAAGGGAGAGGGAAGATGGTCTCGGAATGATGATGCACGTAGACCGAGGGGAGGAAGTGCTCCATCGAGGGTCGAGACACATAATAAATATTGCGACGAGGAATAAACTAGTAGCACGATACGCATCCACATCAAATAATCAGGAGTTTCAATCGATCGTAAACCGAGTGAACATACCATCGCAGACGAATCGACTAACTTCATGGAGGAGTACGTAAATTTGATTGCGCTGTTATGAATACAAAGAGTCCTGTTTTGAAAGCAGTCGCTAAATATAACTCGTATCCAAAATACGATGCAATGGATACGGGCAGCATAACAGGGAAGTGTGAGGTCGGAAGCCATAATGGAATATGGGCCCCATCTCTTCGTGATGAGACTGCATTATGCTGGTCAGAGGGGCGATAGATCACGCGAAACGAAGAGATCCGACTTCTTTGGTGTTGGCCATTATGAAATTGTGCGGTAATTATTGAGAGTAGAAGAGTAGTAGAGTGACGATAGTGCATGAGACGGGGGAAAAGCTGGGAGTGAATCGGGAATGACCTACTCCTTCCCTCACCCCTCTCACGCCCCGCACCTCACAAGTATCTGAGAACTAAGATTATCCAACTGCACTGTTTCACGCGGCCCAAAAATCATCACGTGCTGGCTTCAGACAGAAACTTTTTCAGCGTGGGGCTTCAGCGTGGGGCTTCAAACAGGCTTCAGCGTGGCGCGGATCGATAACTAGAGAACACAAATTACTGGATGGATACAATCAACACCATGAATAATGCAAAATTCATGAAGAAGCATCATTACACGGCACAGCGAACATGATAATATCGTAGTTCGAAATTCGGAAAAGTGGAACGAGCCGTGAAGCGCCGAGCGGGCATGTGGCCGTGAGGAAGAGGAGGAGCGAGGAAGGGGGAGATAGGGGAAGGGGAAGGGGAAGGGAGGCGGGGGTCTGAGCGAAGTGGGTGTAGATAGTTGTGTCTCTCAGGCGCGCTCTGCAAACTCACCCGGAAACATTTGCATACACGCGAAGTAGATAGTTATTTTTAAAAGCGTCTGAAAGAAGTTCAAGTAAGCGCGCGTCAGATATGAAGTCTTACTAATTCTCTTACGTTAGTTTATTAGCGCCCATTCAGAAGGTATACGCTATACGTAGAAATGTTTTCATGCTATTTTCAGAGTTGGTCGTTCAAAAGGATCTCTTCGTTTCGCGTACTCACTTCTCGGACTCGATCGAATTGACTCTTTCAAAAATTAAGATACAAACAGTGCTTAACTATGAGCATCGGGAATGAAAAGTCACGGGTACAAAAGCCAGCTAAAATTTTCCCACAGTGCAGCCTAAGCCAATGGGCATGACAACTTAAGATCTTTGAATAACAATGCAGAAAGCGGAAGAGTATTCAGAAAACACGTAAGCACAACGTGATTTGAAAGTTGCGTAAAATTAAGATTCGAAATGAAAAGTTGAACAAACAACTGGAAAGAGTTGATCATCATCGAATGGAGTTACTGAGTTGATTCAAGCGAGCGAATTGCAGGCCCTTTCCAATGAATATAAGTGGCATTCTAGGGGTGCGACTCGGGCTCTAAACTTCATGAATTGGTGTTGGTGTGGACGGCAAGTTCAGAAAACTTGACGTCAAGAGAGTTCTTGACAAGGCTGAGTGACTTTCAATGGAGAACGGTCTCAATTTGTATGAATTTTCGAGTAGTCAGGAGACAATAATATTTCCCATTAGCCTTCAGACTCCATTCTAGTCTGCCTGAAGTGCATTCGTTTCCAATATAAACACTGGGGGTTCAACATCTGACTAAGCGCTAAGAGCAACGGCGAGTCAAAAGACATGAAAAGACGGGTCTAAAACTCTGAATAGCGCCATGAATAAGGAGTAAAGGGCTGGAGGGATTCGGTTATGGCGGGCTACTAAGAGGGATATTTAGAAAGGCGAAGCGAATATCAGAAACATCTGTCGATGATATCTCTCCATTTTGCGAATCTTTGCAAGCGGATTGAAAAATTGATGCGTAAACGAATGAGAATAAATTTTAGCAGCGTCAGTATCATGCTCAAAAAATCGATGCAGATTTTGTAGAGGAAGAAAGGAACGAGACGCTTTCGATCCCTTTTCTGAGAATAATTCAAGACGTTCGTCGATTCAAGAGAAAGAGGGAAGACAAAAGGGCTGAATGAGCTCAATTATTCCTATCGGTTAGCCTATCGTGGATGGGGAAGGTGCTTTCTCTGCATCAAATAAAACAGTCTTGATACATTCAGCGATTGTTGGCTTCCGATATCTTTCTCTTTTAGTCTTTCAGACTGTTGACAACAGTTGCTCAGAATACAATTACGGCCCCTCTCGTGGTTTGGTTTCTCCTTCATCAAACCATCACCAGAGAACAGTAAGTAGAGCTCGAAATATGAACAGCAAGCCACTTTTTAATGCAAAACTTCTGTGAAAAGAGGTAATTTGAAAAAAGTCATGTGAAATCGAAGAACACAACATAAAATAGGAGAATTGAATGGGCTTTTCTCACACTTGGTCGAAATCCCACTTTCGGACGTCAGTTTCAGCATTGAATTTCGGCTTTTTCCCATGTAAACCGAGAAGCTAAGCGGGTCTTTAGAGAGGGAGCAGAGCCCTTTCGAAGGATGCAACCTCCACATCAACCCACATTCCAAACTAGAGTTCGTAGGGTAAAGAATCCGTCTCTTCATTCATCGTACTTTTTTATGGACCAGAGACGACAGAGCACGGATAATGAAGAGACGAATTGTTCATTCTAAGAGCTCTATTCCCAACACACCGCTCTTATTAACGTTTTACGCAATCAGATGGGTCGCATTTCACAAAACAGGGCATCACTGATCACATTTGGTCCCGACGAAGTTGCATGAACGCACGACCCCACGCATAGATCATATTTCACAAGAATCTTCGTGATCTTCGAAGATACGAAGGACAAAAGTACAATTCGGGACACAAACGTTGAAGTGGGGTGTTGATAGGATGAATTTGACAGCGTAAAAGTAGCGTAAAGAAGTTCAGGGCCGAAGCTCAGGACTAGAAAGGGCTGTATTTAACGGCGGAACTACGGCCGGCGTATAATAACTGACAAAAAGTTTAAATGTCGTGGGGACTCACTGTCAAAAGCAGGCAAATGCATCAACTTCTAAACAGCAATCGCATTCCCGAAGTAGAAGAAAGAGTAGTTAGTCAAATTACCTGGCCAGACAGAAAACAATTAATGCGTGTCTCTACTGTTCAGTTCCACTCAAATAGTGCAGCGTATTTCGAGTATGACTCGATCTCCAATGCCTTATTTTCATAACAGAAATCGACAATACCGTGCAGAAATTGTATGAATCGAATCTTAGTAAGCAAACATGCAGATAATGTATTCCTGAGAAACATGAGAAGACCAATTTCCTATCGATTTTGACCGCCTTCCTACGTTCACATACATTGAACAAATATCGTAGGTATTGATTAGACAGGAATACTCAATTAAAAGCTCCTCCGATCACGTCGATTGCTGTTATTCGTGGCATCTGTTTTCTCTATTCTGCGGTCTTTGGCGCGCAGTTTTGCACAGAACCGATGACGATGTCTGATTAGCAGTTCTTACTGGGAAAACCACCTGTTTTCGCGCGCCTACTCCATTAGAAGCGGCTGAACAATTTGCTCGACAATTCCACACCACCTAAGAATCTGATTGTGCAAAACACCGGAAGTGAATGAAATTGAGAAGCGCTGTCAAAAAACGCAAAGGGATCATGCGAGCGAAGCATCGAAAAAATGGGAAATGAGAACGATAAATCAGTAGTGGAAAAGGGGAGGGAGGACGAGGGAGGCTAAATGAGATTCATTCGCCCTTCCATCTAGCAACGTACGAACGAAACGGGCAAGGAGGATTTAGTGACGTGAGAAATCTCCTTGGGAATCTTTAGCAGCATCTAGCATTTAGCATTTAGCAGCAGATCGAGTTCCATTCCTGGAGAGGCGCCTCTCCTTTTAGCCCCTTTCTTGTTTTATAGGGGTTGAAATGTGCTGAGAGACCCTCCGAGAAATCCCCATCAGCATCGACAACGACGACCATCAAAACAATGAGGAACGAGGAAGAATCTCGTCAGGGAATTCTGATGGATTTCTCGAACTAGGAGGAACGAGATAGCAAGCGCTGACGGAAGGAAGGAAAGATCACTGGAAGCTAGCGAATGATTAGCAGAGTGATAACATTGTTATCTTGCACTAGACTCAAAGTTGAACTACCTTGTCTTTATAAAATAGAACGGAGGCGGGAACTCGCAAATGTCTAGTAAAAATATGTACAGATGTCAATGACTCATCTTGTGTTGCTCATTTCAACAAGACACATGTACTGGAAAAAAGAGGAAGGTGTGATTTTCGCAATGACTATGGAGAAATGGGCCTTGCTACTCATCAGAGTACAGACCAGAAAGCTTCGCAGTCTCTTCATTGCACACACTGTCTAATTGGTCAGAAAGCCATTTGCCTAGTTCAGACACATCCGGAAGACAACTCAATTACCACTTGCTAGTCAAAAAATTTGCGTAATCCATACAGACGACAGTGGGAAATGGGTGGTTTCTGAGGGGAGGGGAGATTCTCCCTCTCGCTCGCTTTTATTTGATGCGAGCTTTATTGGCAAGAGGAGGAGGCAGTAGCGGCGGACGAAATCGCGCAACACATTCAGTGGAGGACGAGGGGATCGGACAGAGGGCTGCAGTGGAGGATGGAGGCGACTGGGGAGAACGTCTCTCGATTCGGAGAACTCTTTCGTCGGTTAGGGAAACAAAATAGTTTGGCGAATCGGAAGACAATGATGTGTTGAAACTCTCTAGCTTTCGAATGAACTTTAGCCAGCCAGTGAGACGAGAAAGTGTGGAATGAGGAGAGGCTCTTGCGAAGACTCGCACTTTTCGAAGTAGTGGGCTAAAGGAAGAGTCATATCGAGAGAGAGAGAGAGAGAGAGAGAGAGAGATGGCGTTTCTTTGATAGTCTGAGAGGAGGGAACGGGATAGGAGGAACGGGGAAGCACCCAATAATGGGCTGCTCGTTTTCGATGTGGACGCCATTCCATCCCATCAGAATCGCGCGCCTCTAAATAACAGACGAACGGGTGCGACGCGCTCGTTATGGTAGGTGGCTTCGTACAGACAAGAGGGGGGGGGAATGGGTTCTAGAAAATCGTAAATGTCAACAGGATTGGTTCAACTGCTAACGTTTTCGGTGAGAGGGATCCCGAGATGTACTAGTGGTATGTCTAGGAAATACAGGAGACGCTTCAAGCCGAATATCACGGCGACAGATTGCCAGTCAAATAAGCATTTGAACTGACGAGGAAAAGTTCTACATTCTCCATCCCTAACCTAATATCAACACGTTAGACATCAGAAGGGCATCCATCGAAACATTCAACGCAAACGTGTGAAGTGAACCTAACTGAAGCTCTTCACTCCCTGACAAGGAACTTCCTCATTAACTTCTACGTTTGCTTGACAGATCTAGCGAAAAGAACGAATACGAAAAGCGAATGAAGAATCCGTAGTTGTGCACTCCTCTCCACAATTCTTCTCGACAGGGAGAAAGTAATCTCGAACAGGCCGAGGAAATCGGAGAATTGCCTCAGGGTCTCAAAACACAAAAAGACGTGCGAAGTGCTCTCCTTATCTTCCCTCTCCCTCTCAATATAGACCTCGAGATTCGCCTTACTGATTGGAAACATTGCGCGGTCTCAAGGGAGAAAGGTCGGACATGAAGGCAGACTCTCTCAAATTCCCATGCTCACTCGCCTCTCTGATCGACGAAAGATCGTTGTGAAATGGGAGTGTCAGCCGATTAGTCAAAGAAAGACGTGTCCGATCCATTCTCGACCTATTCTCAAGGATAAAAAAGGTGGAAGATGAAGCTCTTGGAAGATTAGATATCAAGAAGACGAAGGGTCTAAAGTAGTTGTCAGGATGAAAAATTCGTCTCTTCATTTCGCACACTCCCTCGCGACTTTAACAGATGAGAGATCATGCGGAACGAGGAGACAGGGATTCTTCTTTCTGACAACCATAGTCCAAAGTGCCTCCTCCTCCCGGAACCATCGAATAAACTACCCGCGAACAACGAAGAAGAAAATGTGGGCTGTTAAATGTGCGAGAGAATTCAGGCCCGTAAATCAGCCACATTTCGAATGAAATGAATAGATGATTCAGAGGAGGGAATCGTCGAACATTCAATACTGCCTACAATGTATCATAGACGTGAAACAACAGTTCACTATGCCATATTTACGTAGCTGGCGAATACCAGATGAATACGATAGTGTAGGAGAGAAGCCATCTCGTCCCTTCCTGATTATGTCCTGTCTTCTCACTACAATGTATTCGGACTACCAGAATGGACTTTCATCGAACTGGCTCAAAGTGATAATTTCCCAGAAATATGTATAGTTCTTTTGGCACAATCAAACGACTGAATTTGTCCAAAATAAAAGTGCTACTGTACTCTACAGTCTCGCTTCAATGGCTACCGTAAGCATCTGAAATTCTTCTACTTTCCCCTGCAACTCTTCAACCTCAAATTTTAACTCAACGTTTATCAAACAACAACAGTAATCAAGCAAAGAAACGAGCAAATAACGTAACAGTCTTATCAATAACAACACTATCATCTCCTTATCTTCTTCCCCTTCCACCTCCACCTCTTCCTCCACCTCCCCTTCCCCCACCACCTCCTCTTCCTCCTTTAGCTCCGCCCCTTCCTCCTCCTCCGAATCCACCACTTCTTCCTCCAAACTTCGATCCTCCGCCCATTCCTGGCTTGTTCACTCGACCGCCTCCGCCCGCTTTGAAGATCGGCTGAAAGGACGAAATAAATCATTACGCAAAATAATAATTATTCCCATTTCTACTCGTAGCATTCTTGGGAACCGTTGGAAATTAACACCACTATTGACACATACGGTGCATCTTACAATAGAAGACCATGTGAAACACATGTTCACCGTGCGGTAAACCCTTTCCCCTTAACTTAACTCTACTTTTCCAAATATGGAACAACGATTGAAACACACGGTGCTTCTTACACTAGAAGAACACGCGAAACACATGCCCACCAAGCAGTAACCCCCAAACTTTTCTCTTTTTTTTCAAGAAATGCTACAGTCATTGAAACAATCTGTGCTTCTGGTATCTGGCTAAAGTGTGAAACACATGCCCACCAGTCTTCAAATCCTTTCCCTATCTCTACTTTTCCACATACGAAACATCCAGTGACATATGCGGTACTGCATACAATTATATAACATGTAAAACACATTCCCACCGGGCTGCAAACCCCTTCCACCCCACCCCCCCCCTCTCACCTTTCCTCCCCTGCCTCCTCTTCCTCCTCCTCTCGCTGCACTCATCTTGTTCTTCATGTTCTCCTCCCGACGATACGCCTGCAACCGATTATAATAGTATAGGGTTACGGTAGTTTTGTTATCGGGTTACGGTAGGTTTTTATCAGGTTACGGTAGTTCATCAGACTAATTCGCAAAAAGAAGGGTCAGAGAAAGAAATCAAATCAAAGTCTAAACCACCAAGGTGACGTTGTGTTTCAGAGGGGTTTGAATATTTCGAAAGATTTTTTGAAGTAATTATCAGTCGGCGGGTACTATAGAATCAATCCAATATCATTTGAATACAAAGAGTTAGCACGGTTATCCAGTTCAGTAAAACTGAACTGGATAATCAATCACCCCATCCCCCCTACCGTACCTGGTAATCCTGCTTGGCCAGCGTCTTCTTTCTGTTCTTGAGCACTTGCTCCGGTCGCAGGATCTCGTTGCGAATCTTCCGACCGCCCTCGCCACGCTGCTGCAACAGAAAAGGTTACGGATACGGTAGATAAGCAGCAGATCAAAGGAAGACTGGATTGCTCGCGGTTAAATAAGTACTTTGAACCAGCATCTGGCAAACCATTGGCGAAAGATAGACTCCTAAAGGGTAACACTCGAAGCTGAAACTTGAAAGACGCTGCTGCAAGAGAAGTAAAGCTTACGGTAGATTGATCGCAGTTAAATAAGTATTTTGAATCCGCTACGGAGGACCATTGGCGAAATCCTCAAGAGTCTCACCCAAGGCTGAAACTCGAAAGACGAAAGACAAAATTGTCGCTCAGTCGATTTTAAGTTTCCGCCTGTCTCCAAAACGACAAAACATCTTGAATACTCGATTCAATCGGCTCTCTCCGTATTAAAAACTCAATACTACAGGACAAGATCCTCTACCGTACCCCCCCCCAATTCCCTACCGTACCTCTCCTCCCCGCTTCCTTCCATCACCCTTTCCCCATCGTCGCTGGTGCTGCTTCGGCCTGCCCGCATCGTCGTCCATGTCCACGGCTGCAACGAAAAAAGATTAATTAACTAATTTTAAATATTAATTAGACCCACTAATTTAGATGAATCGGGTTATATATTAAGTATACCGTACTGAGTTCTCATTACACAATTTGATGACAGCTACCCATATCGCAATGATGAAGCCCCGAAAATTCTGGACAATAATCAATCATTCCTACCAAAATACTACTAAATTCAAATATCTGTATACATGATTTCGAATCAATATTTTCTACCCAGCAACCTTATCCCCTCCCCCTACCGTATCTACCGTACCTCTATCTCCATCGTCGTCACCTCCCTCGTCATCGCTGTCCTTCTTGCTCTCGAAACCTACAGTAAGACAGCATTATCATGCGATAAGGCAACGGTGAATCGATTTTACATTTTTTGTAATGTGCTGACTATACTATGTAGATGGAACTAAAATACGATGGGCGAAAGTATAATTATTATTATGACGGACAAGAAAAATCAACTACTTCTTACCGACTCAATGGGAATATTCAATATCACTGAAACACGGAAATCAATGGGTGAAAATTACTCAATTTGCGAATAAAACCTCGCTCACCAAGTTTTCTGTTCTTGACCCACTTCTCGTAAATTCCACTCTTGTACGAAGCGGGAATCCACGTGCCTGCAATCGATTACCGTAATCTACCGTAGTGTTGCAGGTTTCGTATCGGCTGTCCCAACCCCCCCCCCCTCTCTTTCTCAACCTCGACCGATTAGAGATGAACAACCGAATTTCGGAATTCCCGAAACTGCAGTCCTACCGGAACTCGGAGGTGTGAGGTATTATCCAGCCAATATACCAGCTACCGTATCCTCCCCTACCATATCTTACCGTCTTCCGTTCGGATCTTCTTCTTGGATGGATCATCGTTCGCTTGTCCCACAAACTTCTTCGTCTTGCGGTCCCTGCAATCGATCGATATCGTACTCTCCAGTAACCGTAATCAAGTCAGTTGTCGATACTCCTCCCCCTACCGTACCATTTCTTCTCATTCTTCTGCTTGTACAATCCTCTCTCGTCGTCAGCGATGATGTCGACTGCCGCGCTCTCCGCTTGACGAGAGAAATCAACCTGAGAAGAAGGAGATTGGATTACTTTTTCCATCTCCCCAATTGAGTTTCACCGGTATAACAGATTCCCGAGACGTAATGATTGAATGATCGCTTTTTCTTGAAGACTTCCACAAACTATCACTGTCCTCTGCTAGCAATACACTATTCAATCCATGTCGTTTTTATTATTAGAACTTTCATTATCTCGCTACAATTACAACTTCTAACATCGTGCACTCAGGTTTCACGCTTTTGCCAAATACACAACAGATCACCAGTGGATAATCATGCAGCGACTATGCATCTCGTATATCCATAACTTTCTTTCAGTAATATCACTGTCGCTCGTTAGCCATTTCACCCCCTCCTCCCCCTCAAGTAGACTCATTGAATCATCATTGAATCATCATGAATCATTGACCTCTTTCAATGCCACTTTCCACACACACATTCCGGTTTCAATCTCCTACCAAATACACTAGACATGAACCGAGGATAATCGTATTCAACTTCCTTGTACATCCACATATTTCTATCAGTATTGCATTGAGTACTCTACTCAAACCCAACTTGATCCTTGATCTACTTCTCTCCCTCACTCACAGGCCCTTCTCCACACGCATTGAGGTTTCAAACGCGGGCTAAATATGCGAGACAGGCCCAGTGAATGATAGCGATCAATTTCGTATGAAAAATTAGATTCAGTAACACCAGTTGCTTTTCCACTAAAAGTAATAGATCGCCTAACCCAGGATCTTTGATCTCTTCCCTCCCCCCTCTCTCACTCACCGCCAGTGCGGCCTCTCCCCTCGCGTCCTCCGCGTTGTACGCGATGAAGTGCAGCTTCTTCTCCTCCTCCATTCGCTCCCTGGCAGGATCAGATGAGATTAAATTACAGAGATCAAAGATTAACTATCAAGAAGCAGGGACAAACTACAGTGATCAAAGATCAAACTGCAACTCACTGTCTGCTCAGCTTCTTGCCACTCTTGCTGATGAGCTCGGTGAAGGCTTCGGCCTGGAATGCTCATGTTTCACAGAATGCTCATTATCAATGGACTGTCACCAACTACGATTTGATTCCGATGCGCCGTGATAAAAAAAACAATTGTAACTCTAGGAACTAGTCGAATTCGTGCTTGCAACATTCATGTTACGTACTACAGATATGCATGATACTCTGCACCGTAAATGATAATCATCACTCAGACGGTGGAAAGAACAACTGACAATACACTATTCATGAACCACATTTCCAGTGTAACAGTGAATTTAAATTATACTTGATCAGATATGTATGCGCGCAGAATCAAAATGAATGTCAAACTTAGAACATCCATGTTTCATCGACACCCAATAAGCTATGGAATATTCGTAAACGCAATCTTGTGTGCATACGTAACTCACAAAAATACTATCAACTCCTTCTCACCAGCGACTGGGAATACTACTGTTTCATCGATTTCTCATAATCTAATTGTAAGGAGCATAAGCATTCTCGTTCATATGGCTTTGTGCGACTTATAAAAAAATCAAGCACTACTACAACCAGATATCCTCTCACCAGGGTTGCCTCATCAGCTTGGTTGGCCGCTGCGGCCTCCGCTCGGACCGCCTCCTCCGCCGCTGCCGCACGCTTCTTCTCCTCTTCCTGCAATCGAATGAATTGTAATGCATACCACATGCTCAACGCCATCCATTTGCCCCATTCTATTTATTTAAATTTTTGTGCAAAAAAACCTCCAACATCATATTGGAGCGCATCAACAATATCTCCCGAATAACCCACAAACGTAGCGCTAGTTCTCCTGCCTCGAATGATTGGAATTCAGATACTATCTATTTGACGCTGCCCATTCATTATATTTTTTGTGCGAAACCGACAACCATGAATCTATTGGAGCATCAAAGTTACTCCGCATATATCACATCACTGTAACGTTAGTTCTCTTGCCCAAAAATTCAAAACACTTGGATGAATATGGCTTGAATCACCCATGTCCCCGATTTGCTCCACACCCCCCCCCCCTCCCTAATTGTAATTGTCCCCACCCCGCTCCACCCCTCACCTCCTGCTTCGCTCGAATCTTCTCTGCATTCATCCTCCTCATGTTCTTCATCACTCCCACTTGCACGTCCTTCGAATTCGAGTGCACTTCGAAGATCGTCTGAAACAAATAAACAAATAATACCCTAATCACTGATCACTAATCAGAAATAAATAAGACTGATAGAAGTGTTTGAGGTGGAGAGCAGGCTCGAATCGAAATGTCACCCTCACATAACGGTTATCAATTGCCCGCAGCACGACTGCGCCTTGTCCCAAACCACCTACACCTGCCGGCTCTTCTCTGTTTCTGGTCTTGCTTTTCTCGCAGATATTTTCTCTCATTATCAATTCCTGATCCCACCTCCACATTCAGAGCATTCTGGAACAGAATACAGAGAAGTCTCACACCTGTCCTCGATACGGGCTTTTTAACGCAGACGTGGGGTAGTCGGCTATGCGTTACGCATTAGTAATCGACTCACAACTTTACGTTACCTATACTTTACTTTACCTCCGTGCTACCGTACCCCCCCCCTTCTCCACCTACCGTAGCTGCCTTGTAGTTAGCCAGTGCATTGAGGACGCTGGTCTGTTGCTTGTCAGTCTCGTCCTTGAGGAAGGGATGGAAGGAGCAGCCGGAGACCGCAGTGCGCACGTCTGACTGCAATCGAGATTGGGTTACTTTAATTCATTAAGAAAACATTTTTCGTTTTTCGAAAGCCGCGTATGATAATGAGACACAAAACACAGAAATTTTTAAAGGATAAAGAAAGGGAAAATCGTAGAAAATGTACACTCTCCGAGGTTATATTTCTTGTGACACACCACTTCTCCTGGTTCCAAACCAACCTCTATCATGAAGACAAAAACATAATTTATAATTCAGTCAAATTCTTTTGGACTATTCAACGGGTCTATGATTACGACTATAAATATTTCTTGAATGTGTCTTCTACCAGAACCACAAAATCACCGGGTCCCTCTCCTTCAATCTCCACTCCTTACCTTGACTCTCCTTGCCGATTCAGCCGATGGTGCGGGTCTCGTTCTACCGTACTTCCCGAGTGCCATCGTTGACTTGTGCTGCAGGTCGTGCTGAAAGAGCGGAGGGCGACGATTACTACTGCACCGAGTGAGTTATATTTCATTGATTTTTCAACACGGCGACCTTTCCTACTTTTCATACCACGAAAATTAGTTTCTTGTTTAAATTTCGACAGGGCGACGTTTCCCACTGCCTACACCTCTCACCAGATCGATGTTGTTGTCGTGGATGGCGGTGAGGAAGTCATTCTCGTAGTCGACGATACGGTCGGGCAGACGACCGATTACGGTAGCCTTGTCTGAAATCCATCCATGAAATTTCAAGCGAATGCATATTTCAAACTAGCCTGTGGGAATGTCTCCACGCGTTCAATCAATATTTTTTCCAAGAAATACTCATCGCTAAAGAGTTATCGTTACCAAAACCTATCTCACCATATTGGCCTCCTCGTGAAACACCAAACAACTTGGATTTTTTAATCACAAAACTACATGATGAGGCCGTCGAATCTAGCAGATACAGTAACCCGCCAGCCTACCATACCCTCCCTCTACCGTACTCACCATCATACTCATCTCCATCCTTAGCGAATACCATCGGTCGACCGAGGAAGAGGAAGAGATCGACCATGTAGGGCAACTCATCAGCTGCCACCAGTGAGACTGCCGTTCCAGGTTGACCTGAAAAGGAGAGGGCGGTCGAGAAATGCTGATCCTGTTCTGCTATCTACCTACAAAAATCCCCCAAATCCTATTTCGTCTTCGATTTTTCATAACCGAATCAAACAAGTGGAAGGACAGTCAAGGAATGCTCATTCTGTGCAAGAACCACTCCCATAAAAAATTCAATTTCTACTTCGACTTAACATAACCACACCACACTCATGCCGCCTTTTCCTAATCCCCGGCTACCGTACCGTTTCTGGCGACACGACCGGCTCTGTGCACGAACAGCTTTGGCTTGGGCGGGAAGTGCACGTTGATCACCTGCGTGTGTGCGACCATTAGGAAACGTCGTCTTGTACAAAAATTTGACAGGAATGCTAAAATTAGTAATCGTCGACGTACCGTATCCAGCAGGGGGATGTCCACACCACGAGCGGCGACGTCCGTCACGATGAGTAGGTACGTCTCCTTGTTGCGGAATCTGACATGGAATTAATGGGCCTAAAGTATATTTGAAGCAAAAGAGAGCCGGAATCAATTTTCTGTCGAAGCATATGGGATAAAGCTGCAACCGCAATCTCGCAGGTTAGAAAGATGCGCATACAATTTTTGATTCCATCTTGGTGATAAAATCAGCGCGTATTTTTCACTAATTCTCGAACATAACAAAGATACAACGCCAGACTATCGTACCCCTCCCCTCCTACCGTACCTATTGATGTTCTGCTTTCTCGCGAGTGGGTCCAGTTGAGAGTAGATGAAGGAGCAATCGATGCCCGCCCGATGGAGTATAGCCACGTAGTATCTGCACGAGTTAACTTTATTTTGAAATCAATTCACAGAACTATATCAGCTAAACACAACAGCTCACCCATTTTCAGCACTGCTGAGCTACCAATGTCATAGTTTTTTGGGTTGCGGTTCGGCGGAGTGGTTTTCGTGACAAAAACTTCGGCGATTCGCGCCCTTTGCGGGTTTGCGCAGTGTTATTTTTTCGAACTGCGGATCCCCGAACCCGGAATTTTGCGGATACCCGGAAAACTATGACATCGAAGCTCACCAGTGATTTTCAGATAAGTCTGAAACCGCAACCTCGCAAGTTGCAGAAGATGGTTCTATTTCAACTATTTCCAACACGTCATTTGGGCTCCGTTCGAGGCAAAACTAGAGATTTACTGACACAAAATATGATGTACTTACTTTTACTACTTTTGTTTTTTTTACTTGTGTACAAGCGAAACGTGCTTGGGAATGCCCGCTGTCGTCGAAATCAGATATTTAATACAACGCAAATCTTTTCAGATAAGTGAGAAACCGGAACGTCACAGGTTGCGGAAACAAATTTTTCTTAAATCAATGCGAAAACAAAAAAAACAAGACTGACTCGACATGCTTCATCGTTGCACAGAACATGACGGTCTGTTTTCGCTGCTGCACTGCCTTCCGTGCGAGATACGTCGCTGCCGCCGTACGGTCGCCCGGTCTGCAATTGGGATGGTTAAATATTTTTGATAATCATAACTTCATTTCATCAATATTTTCCTAACACGTAAAGAACAAGAGGAATAGCGGACTTGTACAATCCATCCTTCTAACATGGTCCCCGTGAAACCTCCAACACCCTTCTTCAAATTTTGCTTAATGCAGCAACGAAAGAACAGCTATACCTAAATAAAAAGCAAACTTACAGAAATATTTATTGTAAATGTTCATGGTTAATAGCCATAACACAATTCCCTTCACTTCACTAGATCAATCATTTAACCGATATCATTAGTTGCATTTTTTTCTTCAAATGGGATCCAGAAACTTAGCGAACTTGTACATTCTATCCTTCTAACATGGTTCCCGTGACTAAATACCAGACAGAGATCAAAGACCAAAGATCAATAACTCCCAGCCCTCACCTGCACGTAACGAACACCATGGAGAGCAACTCGGACACCTTCTCGTCCACGTCAAGACGAACTGCAATGAGATATTCAATGATGAACATGGGGAGTGTGCACGACTATATCATAGATTATGCACTGGGTTGAATTTCCCGCAATGTTGAAAAGAATTCACAAAGAGCATCCGAACTTCACCCATTGATCTTAAATCCTCCGATACAAATTTATGATCATTCCTCATATTTGTCCACATTTTGATGTGAATAGCAACACGAAAAGTATAACCAGAGATGCTGAATAAACAAATATCGATTCAAACCCCTTACTGAGTGTGGGATCGGTGAGGCCGGCCTTGGCGAAATCGACGAGCATCTTGGGAAGAGTTGCAGAAAAGAGAAGGGTCTGACGAGACTCCGGAAGACGTTTGAGAATGTCCTACAATTGAGGATGGGAGTTAATTTTGTTTTTGAAACAGGCAAGATCATCAGCTACCTAATACGTTTCTACAAAATGTAACTAACAGCCAATTGCTCTCTGAATCCCATTTCGAATAGTCGATCGGCCTCATCGAAGACGATGTATTCGACGGCATTCAGACGGAGATTCATCTCAACAACGATATGGAGAAGACGACCCGGAGTGGCCACGAGACTGGAATTGAGGGATTCACTAACAGTAGGCAATATTAAACGAAAAAGTGAATGTATTGGTATTTTGGTTGATCAACACCTGATGAGACCAGATGATCAGTCAATTGACTCAAGCATGAAACAGCGAACTGACATGTCGGGACTCTCGTGGAGTGCAGCGAATTGATCGTCCATGCTGTCTCCTCCAACGAGACACGCCGTCTCGAGACCAGTGAAACGACCGAGCTGAAGAATAATCACTTATTTAATTCACTTTTTTTAATTCTGAGAACTTCAGGTGCATACAATTGAGTAAATCTCTCTATCACGAGCTAAATCTACTGCTTAGTGCTTAGAATCCCCTCTCGGTATACCTGTTCAATAGAAGTGCCAAGTTTTGCCCTTCTATTCAGTTCGGAAAGGAAAATACTCACCTCTTGGATAACTTTGTGCGTCTGAAGCGCCAACTCGCGAGTGGGCGAGATGAGCAATGCGCGAGTTCCCTGCAAATACAAATAATTTATTAAGACATCCAAATGTGAAATAATGACGAAACAGAGATTGACTAGCATTCCATAAGAAACCTGGGCGATTCTTATTTCAATTGAAGCAATGCCCACCTTGGTGTCTCTCCTCTTGAGGCGATGCAGCATGGGTACGACGAAAGCGGCAGTCTTGCCCGAACCCGTCCTCGACATACCCACTACATCCTTCCCGTCCATGATGCATGGAATCGTCTTGCGCTGTAAAGAATAACATTATAACTGTACAATCAAAATGAGTCGAAGATTTATGGTAAGATAGAAACTGCACTATTTGATTGATTCACTAGCCGATTTTCTACCATCCAAAAAGAATGTTTGCGAGTTATGCTATGAATTTAATTCCCACTGCTAATTCAGTACCTGAATGGGCGTCGGCTGTCGAAAACCCTTCTTCTCGATACCTCTGAACACGCCATGATCGAGACCTGCACGATGAGTCAGTTAAATAGATATAATAAATGAATAAAAGAGTTTTGAACGAACCCATAGCTTGCCATCCTCCGGCCTTCTTGTCTTTCCTGTTTCTGGCCTGATGAAGGGCTGCCCAGTTCTCACCCTCGTCATCAGATGCCATCTGAGTTTGGCGTACATTAATGTAAACAAAAAGACATGAAGAAACCGAGAAATGTTAAATACAAGCTAGCTTGCAAGCTCACAATCAGCAGGGAAAAAATAAAAAGCAAAAAAGTTAGACGATATTTCGTACAGTATACCCTGAGCAATTTTGAATGCGCGGGCTAAGGTGGTATATTTGCCGGTTGCGGTTCAATACCCTGATCCTGACTGGCAGTTAGCCAAGTTTCGAAACTTTTTTTGTGCGAAAGTTACTTAATTTTGTAATGAATTTTGCTCGAAAATACCCTCGAGCAATGCCTGACCGATGTGCCACTTTCAGGCCGTGTTTTGCGCGTCCGAACTTAATCGATATTGCTGTTATATTTGTATCGTTATTTGCTGTTAGTTGCCGACAGTATATCCTATGGTCGAACTTGTTCTAATTGCTGATTTCCTACTTTTTTATGCTACATTTTTTCAGTAGTATGGCCGACGCTGAGGAGGAACTTCTTCTGGCTGGCGGAGACGCCGACGCCAACATGGACCATATCGATGAGGAGAAGCTCTTGGCTGACGAGGACCCCAACTTGTGAGTACTGTTTCTCTTTCTGTGATGTTTTGACGTCCGAGCTCTCGACAAATATTGCATGGATGTTTAAATTTAAACCAGTTTAAACTGCCTCTGAAAACTTCAGTTCTAATGAATAGTTCTAATGGCTATTTCAGCAATCCATTCCAAGTCAAGCAGGAGGAACTCGATCTCTTCGATGCCGCCATCGAACCATCTGGAGGTATTATATTATATTTGTTATTTTTTATTAATCGAGCTATTTCTCAGTTGACAAGGATGTCCCACTGGTGACAACTCCTGCTGTGATCAGTACTCCAACCCCGCCCTCTAGTGCTTCATCATCGCTGGGCATTACCACCAATGCCGGCATTACCTTCTCAAACTCCGCTGCCAATATCGGTATGTTGTATTGCACTTAGCTTTATTTTTATTGGGCTTGTTTTCCTGGCGAAATGCTAAACGTATATTTCCAGCCAATATCACGGGCAAGAAGTACTGCTGTTACATTGGCAACATGTCATGGTGGACGACCGATGATGATCTTGTGGTCAGTATTCTAGCACTTCTTTACTTTAGTGCCTAAAGACTGCACTCCATCTTGTGGGTAACGAGAACTGCGAAAACGAGTGATGGAATGAGCGAGGAAGAAAAGTATAATAAAGAAGTACAATTTATAATTTTAATTAATTTTCTTGCAGAAAGTGATCACCAGTTGTGGGGTGGACGACTTGGTCGATCTCAAATTCTACGAAAATCGTCTCAACGGCCAAAGCAAGGGATTCTGTCTCGCCGTCTTCCTTACTGATCTATCGGTTGGTTTTTATTTTTAAATTTTAAAACAATGGAATGAAACCCGGTGATTCATTTCCACAATGGGAATACCTAGTCAGACATCATTGAGGTAGCTCGATAATCAGTCGCTAATATTTACTAATTTAAATATATTCAGTTTGTTCACGTTCGTTTGATTCTTTATCTTTTTTTCGTATAAGAAAATTATCGATCAAACTTGGTACGCTGTCTAGAGTCCATCTTGATTTGATCATTATAATATTAAAGGTGCGTACTATAACGGAGAAGCTTCCTCTCAAGCCGGTGCACGGACAGACACTCGTCGTCCTCTCCTACTCGAAGATATCCTTGGCGAGGTCAGTTTTATATTATAAATATATTTTTTAAATCATTGTCGTAATTTCCTAGTTACTCAAACCAAGTTTCAACGAAAGCTCAATTTTCCCATTTTTTTCTGATTGTAATGGGCCATACGTAAACTAATTAATTGTAAACGACGGATGAATTGTCTAGTTATTTTAAAGCCCTGTAGATCTCAGTGTCAAGAAATGCACGTTGTTGTCATTTCAACACTGGTTTCAATGCATCAAAGAAAAATACTTTGAAAAAATGTCTATTTTGAAACAACTCTATTGCAGACTCGAGGAGGCTTCGGCGAAATCGCAGACGCGTATCGAGCAGCAGAAGAAAGCAAAGGTTCGAATTTTCCTTTTTAAAGTTTCTTGAAACACAACACTCCCTGTTCTCAATATCTCTGCCCATTCCCCATCTCACAATGAATCCTACTACTCTAAGCCATCATAGACTTTCACCTGCTATGATGATTCAAGTAATCAGGCAAAGAGGAGCTCAATCATTGAAATTCAATCATCACCATTTCCCAGGAGGAGAACGGTATGCTGAACATGGGCACGATTCGCATCGGTGCGATGGGAATCACTCCGATGGGACCGGGCGGACCACTTGGGCCACCCGTGCAGCAACAGCCGCCACCCATGATGAATATGGCCATGATGGGACAGCGACCCCGATGGGAGGTCAGAATTCCTTTTTTCCTTTAATTTTTGTTATTTGAACAGGAGGATTTCTACTTCACTGGTATTATATGTATGCGATGAATCGTCTTATTCAATTTAACCATACTCTCAAACTTACATTTCAAAAATATGTCCCATCAGTTCAATTAGGTGATCCTAACTGTTGTGTTGTTAGCCTTGCGAGAATAACAGTCTTGAGTAATACTCTTGATTCGAGTTATCTTGATAGCAGAAGTCCAGAATACAGAATAGAAGATTGCCTTTTAGCAACAGGCCGGAAGAGAACTAGAGTCAATCGACTGACGAAAGTATCAGCCGAAAAGAATGACAAAATAGATTACGGTAGGAAAGGATAAAATAAACAAGCACATCGTGGTGGGAGCCGATACATATTAGAATGAAGTACGGTAGGGTTCGACAGGTCACATTAATAATTGGTGTGCTTATTAATTATTTACTTATCGTGTATATCATAGATATGACTATACAACACTAACACGTGTAAAGTGAGCAGGGACTTTCAAGTTTTCGCTGAGGTGCAATAGAATGTAAGGCTCCTCAAAGTCAATCGCATCAAGCTTTCTATTCCCAATAACAAGAAAAGTATTTTTGCAATTCAAATGGAAGACCCCATGATATGGGGCATCATGAGTAGAGACAAGAGACGTCATGACTCAATAAAGTCAATCGTATCCTCATTTATCTGTGGTCTATAACAATAAAAAGTGTTCTTTCAGTCCAAATGGGCGGTCCTATGATGGGAGGCGGTGGTCCGATGGGTGGTCGTCCGGGCGGACCCGGTGGTCCCATGAATCCCCAGCAGCAGATGATCATCCCTCAGACGAGGATCCTCCCCGGAGGAATGGTGGTGAGCGAGGAATTTTAATGTTTTGAGTTGGTAGATTTTCGGCCAGGTTGCTCTAGGTTGCATCCATGTGATATGGATTGAGAACAGTCTGATAGTTGATTTGGCTCAGTTCATAGGATGTACTATTTTGAAAATCATTTTATCTATTTCGACAGAGTAGTCTGTGAAGTTTCACAGATATGTTAAGACTGCTGATTGTTTCCAGTCCTTAATTTCTTTCAGTTGTCGGCCATAACAATTATATAACTTGATCCCTTGCAGCAAATGGGCGGTCCTCCTCCGCAGATGGGACCGGGTGGTGTCATGCGACCGGGCGGTCCCCAGATGAACCAGCCCCCGCCGGGCATGGGACAGCGGGGTCCGATGGGCGGACCCCCGCCGCCCTCGGGTCCGCCCCAGCCCCTCATGGGTCGACCCGTGGCTGCCCCGCCCAACGTCGGCGGTGCCGGATTCCCCGCCGGCGCCCACATCAATCCCAACGTGTACCCCGGATACGGACAACAGCAGGGTTCGTCACTATTTCTTCTGATATTTTTTTTTGGAGTGTTGGGCACGATAAAATCAAATGTGCCCGCTGGTGTGAGAAGAAGTATTCGTAGTGAACGTTGTATTCACCGGGTGTCGTTCCACGAAATCTTTGATAAGGGATGAAACATTAGTGGTTGTTACGATTTAAGTCTACTGCAGTATTTTAATTAGTTTAAATATTTAAAATATAAATAATGTAATATTATAGAAGCGCCTCTGGACGCGGCGGAGGTGGAGGAGGTGATGAACCGGAACAGGACCATCTCCAGCAGTGCCATCTCGAGGTGAGGGGATTGGCTCAATGTTTTTTTGGTTCACGGAGTCTCCAAAATAGTGAAAAAAAACCCGACAATTACAATGTTAATTTTGCGGAGGTTATGAAATATTTCTAGGAGACTTGGAGTTGCACAATTGCACTATTAGTTCGAATACAGCAGCACATTCAATCTTGTGGTATATCCTCATATATTAGGGAAAAAAACTTTCACGCATTCATGAATTCGTCAGCGGTAAAACTTGTATGGTTCTCCCCGACATTTTGATGTTGCTGCAGGTTTATATGATTAGCTCTATGTCGGTGTTTTGATTTGTCCTTCAACTTCGATGGTAAATACAAAATAATAAATATTCCCCATTCAGAGCGATCTCCGACGCCACTTCGGGCAATCACGCTGACGCCATCGAGACCCTTCTGACGGCGATATCGTTGATCAAACAGAGTAGAGTCGCCCACGATGAGAGATGCAAACTGCTCATATCCAGTCTTCATGTGAGTTGGACTTGGCAATTATCTATTTTATCTGAGAGGAAAACAAATGGTAGTTGCTGAAATTATGTGAATTTTGGAGAGGGTTTAAGAGTCTTAAAGAATGGAAGTTCCATTATGGAACTTGCTGGCTCGAGGTTTCAGTGTTCAATCTATAGTATATTCCAACTGTAAGGGTGACAATTACTTAGCAGTTCCCACTCACCAATCATTTCAATAAGAAATTGCAAAAAAGATTTAATATAATCCAATGTCTAATGCCGTTCAGGACACGCTGTCGGGCATAGAGGCGAAGATGAAGGAGAGAAAGAGGGAGAGGAGAGATCGATCGAGAAGCAGAAGTAGAGAGAGAAAGCATAGAAGAAGGTGAGGAGGGATACGGTATCGATTAATAGAACTTTGTGCACTGGCTAATTTTTCTCACCAGGAGAATCGAGATTTCACTGGGGCGATATAGCTATCGATTTTTTCGTTATTCAATATTATTTGGCCTTATATGAAAATAAATTGTAATCGAATTATTTTCAAAGATCCCGTTCTCGCTCGCCCCGCTCGTCTCGCAAGTATTGATCGGATGGTACAGTTATCCATCTTGATTCCCCCTCAGGTGAGCATCTCGGCATACGGTAATTCCAACAAAAATCGATAATGCACAATCGATTTACCGATGAATTTCTCCAGATTGTCCATCCTCCCTCCTCTCAACGGGATTAGTGTTGGAGGGACGACAATCGATAATCTAGAGTTTACTGTAGTTTGAGATTTCTGTAGCCTTTCTCTCAATTGTGAATCTATCCATTTGCTCTGCTCTCAGCGTTGTTGTTCTAGTCCCGCGTGTGGGACTATCAAATATTATTCTTGTAAAATGCATTTTAGTTTTTATACTAGGAAAGAAATTTACAAAAATTGCGATACTTTTTGTTGTGAACTCTCTTTGTTACTTACTTATACTTTTTTCTTCTTCTAGGATGCAATGATTGTCCTATGGGTCTCTCTATCTTGCTGTATTTGAGAATTCCATCTTTGTGATCTTTGATCTCTGAAAATGGGTAGTTTCGGTTGTTCGGGTACTGCGGGGCAAGACGGGTTGTGCTGTATTGTAATCGATCTCTCTTATTTCCCCCGCTGGTGCAAAACTGTGACCCTCCTCTAATGATTGTTCCATTCAGATTCATCGCCCAATCACACCACACGCCTCATCACACACCACACCACACCACGTCTGCCTACCGTAGTCCATCCAGTTTCCCCCTCGGAACCTCGTGTGCTCTCACTCTTATGTTGTTCTCACTTTCTTCAACTTTTCACATTGTTAAGCATCTCAGATGTCTTTTACTCATAATTTTATATATTTTTTTCTCTCTCGATAAAACCTCAACTCGAAGATTTTTTCTTTAAACCCAACTTACATTTGTAGTGCCAGTCAGACAAAACATTTATTCTCCTCTGATCAGGTAAACTTGATCATAAGGCTTGAACACAGAAAAATTGCTTGGTCCGATAACCGGCCCGGGTTGGAATGACAGCATGGTCCCCAATTACGAAACAGAGTGGCTGACACCGGCCTGAAGAGGTTAAAGGGGGATTGCAGAAGGAAGAGAAACAGAGGACACCCGAGGGGGCAAGCACCCAATTTTGATTGATGAGGGACAAAGCGGAAAAAGCAAGAGGAGAAATCACTTGTCAACCCTTCTTTCTTCTTGCCTCTCCCGAGACAGGGGCAACCCCCTTTTCGTCCTCGTCGCATATCTCATTGTGTCATTGGGGCACCATCATTTTTCGTGTCTGCAGATGGTTGAAGTTGCCCCGAGGGAGCCATTGCGAAATAGCGTATGAATTGTTTTGAGTCGGGCCGTATAGGGTGGATTGATGAAATCGCTGGATCGTTGGGTTTCGGTTGAAGCTTGTTGTTTCTTGTTTCTCGTTGTTTTTCGAGGTTGGGGGATGGGTTTCTCAGAAATATTTTACGAATTCAGATTAGTTCCTACATGCAGAGGTGAAGCATTTATCAAGATAGCATTTCCAATTGTTCATGATGGTAGTTCATTTCTGAAAAAAAACTGTGAATTTGCCTGGAAGCAGACATCTGTGGATCAAAGACAAGCGCATTTGAACACATTGTCGTGCCCCTGTCTCTGTTATCCGTCACAAGAGAGAAGAAGGGGGTGACCCCTGAATGAATTCGTTCGTAAAGAGTGAGAAATGGCTCCCTCGAGGAATTGAAGAGGACCAATAACAACCAGCACACAAGCTTCCGTTTTGGGGCTGATCGATAATACAGTATTTGCATGTTTCATTTCGAGATACCGTATTCGTTTTTTTAGTTGTTTCCCTAGAATGTTGTCTAATCATGCATTGACCATTTTGCAGCGCAGTTCCGCTTTTTGCACAGAATTGTTTTTTTGGACTGTGAATTTACCGATCCGATGGATTCTTCAGAACTTACTTCTCAAGCTTACAATACCCACTAAATCTCTCGCAGGGATCTGGTTCCACGGACCCGCGTATCTGGGGCTTGTGAATGTTTGTCATGCACACAACAGTTTCGAGAGTGAGAGGAGGAAGATTCGAGGAGAGATTTATGGTGGTGAGAGGAGGGGTCTGTTGGGGGATGGGTTTCACCCGATCCATCTGTTCCCTGTCCTCACACTCTGGTATGCGTGAAGAGAGTGCATGGTGATGGTCTCGATAATCTTTCTTTTTCTAGATATTTTTATTCTTCAGATAATGCTATTCAATGAATTTAAAAAATTCATAAGTAAACCAACTAATACCGTTCCGAATAACCCTGTTCTAATATTTATTGATCGATCCCTCATCCGAGCCACATCCCGCACGTTTAGCCTGCCATAGATGATGCCTGTCTCTTCATTCCACTTACTATCTCTGTCTCTCTAACCGACCAGACCTCATGCCTGAATGGAGATCCCCTCTGACCATTCTGCCTGTTACAAGCAGTGTTCTCGTCTCTTCATTTTACCTTATCTCTCATTAGTTAGAGAAGCGAGGGAGTATTGTGAATTGAGAGAGACAGACTATCCATTCCGCCCTGTCATCAACCGTCATGATGTCCAACAGATGGGAGAGAGGGAAGATGAAGTGGATAGGGAGGAAGGGCTTGAAACTGAAGAAGAAGCTGGAAGGAAGGAAGGAAGCGATTCGAACCCTATTCCACTTCATTATCTCTGTCCTGTCGGTAACGCTTCATCGGGGGTGTGTCATCCTTGCGCTTGTCCATTCATTTGATCTGGCTGAAGGCTTTTATCACGAACAAATATGTTTACACCCAGAACAATTTTTATTTCTAAATTTCAATCCTTCTAGTAGAAAAACAATAATGCAATTAAAAGAAGTAAATTGTACCTATGAAACTCTTGCTTCTCTTTGCCACCCATCGGAATCATCTCCCTCCACAAAGGACCCCCTCCTCTTCCTTCTCTTATCTTCCCGCTCAATCTTGCTGTAGTTCCAAATCACTCGTCTTTCCTCTCTCTTTGAGACACACTCACTCTCTGCCTGTTTCTCCCCTTACTTGGAAGATTATTTAGGAGGGGCTGGGAATGAGAGATGGAGGAGGGGATGGGTAAGGGGAGAGTTCAGAGTGTCTAACCCCCTCCTTTCTGTGATGCCCGCGCAAGGAGACTCAGTGCCTTACTATTCATAGCATCGTCTCATAATATCGCATTTCATTTTATCCTAAACCTCGTTTTTGTCCTAATTTTATTGGCTCTGAAAGTTCCCACAGTCTAAGAAGCTTCTGCGAAATCCCTTTTCTATTGCTTGATCCTTCCTATTCTTCACCAGTCGCTTTCCATCTCCAGCCATTCTTGACCTCACTTTGGCCACTCCTTTTTGCCAGCTGAAACCACACTGATTACATGATCAAGTGAGCTTCGGCCCTCCAGATTTGGAAGTGCTCTAACTCTCTCCATATCCCGTGCTCTTTCGCTGTCTCTGATCGGCTAGAGAGCATGGGAAATGGAGAGAGTCATCACTAGTGCGAAAGATCGCCCGATGAACCTAATCAAAGTGGATCGAATATCGTCCTTCTCTGCGCTCTCTCGATCTCCCCTGATCTAACGCCTTCTCTAACCGGGGAGAGACAAGGGATCCACAAGAGACAGATTGCCTCTCGAGAGTGCCGATCCCCTCAGATGATGATGGGTATCTATCCCTCGGTAAACCGATCTCCTTATGGTACCGAACTCTGTGGTTTGGGTTACACTCTGATCTATCCCTTCTTCTTCAGTCGATATTTCAGCCCAAGTTCGAAGGTTCGAAATCCAGTATGGAGAGGCGATTGCAATCTATTCCCTTGTTAGGAACGGAGCGAGGGGGCAAAAACTCATAAATCAAAGGAGACTCTCCCTCTCTGTTCCAGAGACCAGATTCCACGCTGCTCCATTCAATCCTGCTTCATGGAATGGAGTGATTTATTAGAGCCAATGGTGTTTTGTTATTGCTTTATTATAATTTTTTTTAATATTTTGAGTGCCACGAGTCTTCATATCGAACTCATCACTTTTTAATAGACTTAACAATCGCAATGAAACTCAACCAAAGGCGATTTCAATGTTGCATACATGAATGTTGATTTCAGATTCAACTATCGTACATCGCTCCCATTACCGAACAAACGGCCTTTTCTACCTTTTCGGCCTTTTTTTCCTTTTCGCGAATTCGCGCTTAATATTCTTGTTTTATGTTTCATATTTTTTGTTCACCCCGATAACTGGACGAATACAAAAATTGGCCGGTGAAATATTATTTTAAATAGGTGAAAAATGAGAGCCGTTGCCTCCTTTTTCAATGAAAATACGGCTCTACCGTAATCTCCACGTCATCCCAAATTTTCTGCTCTTTTTCAGTACTGTGGCTGTAATTTTTCACCCATTTAAAATAATATTTCACCGGCCAATTTTTGTATTCGTCCAGTTATCGGGGTGGACAAAAAATATGAAACATAAAACAAGAATATTAAGCGCGAATTCGCGAAAAGGAAAAAAGGCCGAAAAGGTAGAAAAGGCCGTTTGTTCGGTAATGGGAGCGATGTACGATAGAGTAGATCTGCATTTTCCCCTGCATGATTGCTTTTTTTCTTTCCTTGATTGCTGAAGCGCCCTGAAACGTTCATTGCTGCATCATGATTGTCGACTTTAGCATCAACACTAGATCAGTACAATACCCCTCTCAACCTTCCCGCTTGTTAGATTCAATTCCGCCCCTACGGACACCGTTCTTATCGCTATCATCTGACCTCTCCCCTCTCCATCTTCTCATTTCATTCCTCGTTTTCTCTGGCAGCGAGAGATCATTGTAATCGGAGAGACCGCCCTTCCCTCCTTCACGACTGTCACCTCCGCCACGTTATCATCCCTTCCTATCTCTGCTCTCACTGTCTACACTCTCCTCCCTCCCTGCCCCTCACCCACCCTTTGATACAGTCCGCTCGCGCATCCCTCCCGCCCATAATAACAGGGGGATATCATAACCCCATCTCTCTCTCGTTCGTTCTCTTCCCTTTACTGCCCCCTTTTTGCCGCAAAGAGCCCTTCTCTCTTCCCCTTTCTCCCCTCCCTCTCGATTCGGTCATCACCCCTCTCACAAAATCACTCGACTGTACGATAATCGGCGACTGTCTGACTGTGTTGGGAAAGGGTATTGAGACCTACCGCACGCCGCGGGTTACGGTAATCGTTTTGTCTTCCGATGTGACCTGCCGCACGCGAATACTGCAACCTTGTATTATGTGTTTCTCATGCCGTACCTTGATCCACCACTCCCTCTCTTGCATAATTACTCTAATTACAAGCTGGCGGTCCGTAATCAATCCCTCTATTCTATCTGATCCGACAGCGGTTCTTTCACCATAATTACAGCCTGCCCAGCTTATCTGATCTCTCTCCGTTCTTTCTGCTCTACCGCAGCACGCTGATTGATGCTTTCTCGCTAATACGAATTATGTTTGAGCGCAGAATATCCTTCCAGCATTCTTCTTTCATTTCACTGTTTCTTACGTATGCGATGAAACGTAACTCAATCGTATTTCATGGATTCTGTAAACTGATGATGTGAACACGTTGATCGGTGATTTATTGATTGGAATAATTTTGCCAGCATTCCTCATTCACTCCACCGCAGATTACACGCTCTATGAAACGTAACTGAATCGCCTGTCTGATTGTGAGGTCCGGTACTAACTATTCTGTACCACAGCATTCTGACCCCCATTGTTCTCTCCAGAAAAGGGTGAACAAGGGGATTAACTTTTGAATTTTCCCGCCACACCGTAATCAGACTGCAAAAATTCAAAATGAGCGGGGAGAGCGGCCGCTCCCTCCGCCCAGGCCTTGTAGTTCGATTCATGCAAAGTGCGCAAGTACATATGTAAAGATCTCTCCCTTCTCTGTCGGAGAAGAATGCTGTGGTACTAATATCTCTCGGCTGAGTCAGTTCGCAATCACTCAAACGCCTTCGTCGATCTCAATGAGTTCACTCTAAATTCGCACTCTTTCCAATGTGTAATCTGTCTCCGCGTGTCCTACACTGTCTATAGCTGATGAATCTCCAATTTTCGCATGCTCTTTCACCGGTCAGTGAGAAGAGAATGTGCCGATATGCACGGTGAAGAGGAGGGGATAATCCCCCTCTTGATGAGGTGGAGTAGATCAAGCATGCCGACGATGGATTCTCACGAGGGGAAGTAGTGTTGCGCAAGAAAGGGCCCCTTCAAGGGAAGGAGGGGTTGGTTCCGATGGGTAGCCAAACCATAACTACCACGCAATAGCTGGTTCCGACTACCAGCCCTAACATTTTTCCTCACTATTATTTTTCTATTGTGATTGTATTCAAGCAAATAATCAGCACTATTCGAATGAAGTGTGCAATACGCGCTCGGTGAAACTCAACGTATTTCCGTGCTCCTCATTCCAGATAGGATCAGCCCAGGCACTAAACCATTTTAACCACTTCTTGCCCATTTCCCATAACCTCGAAATGGGATCTCCCTCTCTTTCCGATGGAATCTCCTGCCCGGGTAATTGCTAGCGCTAGTCCAATCGCACTGTCAGTTCGCATCTCGTGTCAAACTTCTGGCGTATTTCATCCTGTCTGACTCTCTCGATTCGCCCTGATCTCTCGCTCTGTCTGACAGGCGAGAGATCGTGTGGATTGACGAGAGTGGGAGACCTTCGGATGGGTACCCTAGATCGGGGTACCGATCGAGATAGGAGGGAGGACCCCCACTGACCTATCCATCCGCCCTTCCTCCTCCTCTGTTACTCCATCATGATGTATTGGCGAGAGACTATCTTGATCCATCCACCCGCGCGGATCCCTCACTACTATTTTATGACCTACTAAACCAACCTTTGCGATCCTAGGCATCTCCGGAAATATCTTGCAACCAGTAAAATTCAAATTTATTTGGGGGAACCGATACCCAAAGGAATTCAGACCTACCGTCCTCCTCCCTATCGTAACCTTGTTTCAAATTGTCTCTTAGAGTTGTCGCCATTACGTGACAAATTAGCACCCCGATCTGTCTCTCATTCGCGTATTTCAAACTTCCCTCCTCTTCGTAGCATTTCGCGTGTTCAATTTCGTCTCTCTCACCTTCCTATCTTAGCTGACTCTCTCCATTTCGCACACTATCTCGTCATTTCTGACCAGCGAGACACGTAATAAGTAGAATCGAACAATTTCTCACTCATCCCCCTCAGCCCCGAAATTACCTGTCACTGTGCACTGTTTTTGCTGCACTGCCCAGTAATCGCTAGGTGGCTCTGGTCATTCAATTCGCCCTCAGTCTCTCCATTTCACCCACTCTCTCGCTCTTCTCTGACCTGTCTGCACTCTCCTTCGATCACATTGTCTCTCGCTCGGATCATTTCGGATCATCTGGTCTCACTCGCTTCTTTCCGCTCATTTTCGTTGATGAAAGCCGAGCGGGAAGAAATTGAGAGATTGAGAGTGAAGAGCGGGGAAGGGAGACCTCCTGGCGACTATTTATTCACTCTTCCATGTACTTTATTGATTCTTCATTGTCTCGCATTTTTATTTATGTTTTTTATCCTGTTTTTTTTTATCCAATAGCTGCGCCGAGTTCATTGTTGAAGACTTCCTGCATTCAACCTCTGTTCTCCTCAAAACAGGCCCGTTGAACGGTTTCCTAAAACCCAATCCATTCTTGAGCCCCCCTCAAGTTATTGATGTGCCATTCTTTCACTCTTCTCTGTTTTCCGATCGTTCCTCCAGACAGTAAGACTCCACTCCGTAACTCCCCTCCCTCTCCCCATCCTAAGTGAGATGAGTTATTATCTCAGTCATCAACCAGAATGGAGAGTAAGAGGGGCTAAGCGACTCTGCGGGGTCATTTATCTTATTCTTCCCTCCTCTTCTCCCTCCGTTCCTTTCCATCCTTTCCTTCAAACCGTTCGAGTGTCGCATGCGCAAAACTTCCCAATTTTCTACCGTAATCTTTTTTTCGAAATAAAACCCATCAAAATACGAACGCATGCAAAGTAGTGCTAAACCTCCTTCTTTCCCTCTTTTTTTGATCCACTCGTCTCTCATCTCTCTAATGAGCTTCATGCCTACGGGGTGCGATTTACGAGACTTTTTCTCGACCAGATGTGCTGCTTGCGCTGCACGACGGGTTTAACGATCTCGCCGCTTGATTCGACGAAGGATAAAGCAAGATGAACGTAGTATGAAAAAGAACATCTACTAGATACTGAGATTACAGTCAAACTATCAAGATCAGGTTGAGTAAACTAACAATAGCATCCTCACTTGTAAGGAGCATACCAATTTTGTTCACTGACAAACCGCAGTCCTTCAGTCACAACAAGCCCAAGGCCAGAATGGTTAGGAGCGGCGCCTGTCTTTTGTTCCATCTCTCGTTAATTTGATACTACCTTTCTTCGCGCATTCCCTTCCCCTTTGATCTTTGATCTGGCTAAACACCTCCTTGAGAGGGGAGGGGGCAGCCCAAGGCTAAACACTCGTTTGATCTGAAGTACACTCGCGGGTCCCTCTGGGGTCAAGCCCGGCGGGCTCCGCCCCCTTTACCCCTTTCTGCTCCTCTCCCTCGCCCTCTCCTCCCTCTCCGCCTCCCTCGCCCTTCCATTGATGACAGTCACCCGTCGGATAGATTTCACAGCGGATTCTTATTGCTGAATATTCTCTTGTTTCTGATAAAAATCCCCGGCAACAAAATAAGTTATTTCGTCTCAATGTCAAATCCTTTTCTTCTTTTCATTGTTGAATACGCTCATGTTTCTGCTCAGATTCATTCTTTCAACAAAACAACACCAATTCGTCTCTTTTCTAATCCTTTGTCGCTTCTCCTCTTGGTGGTCATTTTCCCTTTCATGCTTCGCTGTCATAATCTGTGCTATCACTTCTGATTCAGTGCCATTTCCAAAAGGGAAAAACGATCTGCCTTTGCTTCCTCACTGTACGAACAACATCAAAAGAGCCTCTACCCTACCATCATTCCTCCATTCATTCCCTGCTCTTCCTATTCAACTGCCCCAATGGGCGATTCACTTCGGAAGCCTTTTGACTTCCATTCAGACAGTTTCGTAATGAGACCGAGTTGACCTTTGATCTCTAGCGCTTATCCAGTTCTTGAAGAGCTCGAAAAGATTACTGAATACACCCACTTGATCCCTGCCCGCTAACTTCTCCTCCACTTGCCAATCTGTCTTTGTCTACACACCTCATTGAGAATCGCCCCCCTTTGCAGCTACCGCACTCTCTCAATTCCACCCAATCTCTCGCCGGTCTCTGCCTGTCTGCACTCTCTTCGATTCCACTGATCTCTCATTTTTTTTCTGATCAGCCCCCAATTCACACCTACTTGTCTACTTCTGCTCCTCTTCGCTTCCTCTTTTGTCTCCTCTTCATCCACTTACCCCCTTCTTTTCGCTCTTCCATTCATTCATTCCCCCATCGTATCCCCTCCCTTCCATCCATTGAATCATCGCTCCATTGTTTCTTCAAAATTCTGCCCCACGTTCCCATGATTCGTAAGCGCTTTTTGCCTTCCTGGGCATGAAATTTACGAGCGATTGCAGATTCGAAACCAGACGCGCAACTTGATATTCCGGGAGTCTCTACGATGCATCACCACCGCTCGAACCTGAGCGTGCGGCGCGCGCCCTCGCGGTATGATAGATCAAAGATTAAAGATCAAAGATCACTTCCATTCCAGGGACCTCTCTTCGCGGTCGTCGCGCGAGGACGAGGCGGCGTCGCCGTCGTTGCGCATCCGAATCGCCGCAGCTGATAGTCTGGGTACGGTAGAGCAGTTCAAATGTTTGAATTCCCGTCGTAATTTTTGTGGAAAATAAAAGCCCTATTGAAAATGGCCAGATTTTTATTTCCAAATATTTATAAGCGCGAAATTCAAATCCGATTTCAGGCGCGACTCATTCGGACGACGACTCTGGCTGCATCGTGGACGAGTACGCGTGGCTGCCGTCTGGCGTCCGACCGGATACGGTAGCTATTTCGCGAAAAAATGATCATTTTGTGTAGAGACTTCGAAATGCATCGATCGAGAACTGATTTTATTCCTCAGGTTCACGCCTACTTCTCCTCGCTTCCTGCAGAGCGGGTGCCACTCGTGGGCAGTTCGGGCGCCAAGTGGCGACTGCGGCAGCTACGGTAGGATTACGGTATCGATAGAGGAATGATATTTGATCTCTAGGCATCAACTACCACCTCACGACTCCGATCCGGCCTACTGTGGGCATCTGAAGGACGAAGACGAAGTGAGGCAGCTGGCCCATTTCGACAAGTGAGTTGATCTTTGATCTTTGATCTCCGTAGTTTCAAGTCTCGCGCTTCTAGACTACTCTAATATCAAGTTTCCGAGATGTGTGTGTCAGAATGATTGGCACTAGCTCATCATCGTAATAATCGCTTTGCACATATCCATCTTTGATGTCTCATCTGCGATGGATCGCTCTGAAATCCCAAATAGAAGAGAACGCATCCTCATCCCGACTAGTACAACGACTACTACACATTACTCTAGTGTAGATGCTTATCTCTCTCGACGTCTCTCCATTTCTTCTTATCCCTTCGAAGAGAAGGTTCTGGGACAGCGCGCAACTAAATGCCTCCCCTGGGTAGAGGAGTCAGACCACCCCCACCCTCGAACAATGCCATTACTTTGATAGTAATGTGGATCGTGCCCAGACGGTCCCGAGATTGAGATTGATCTTTGATCTTTGCAGACGACGTCAGGAGGAGTGTCTGGGACGAGGAACCGTGCAGCTCGTACCGTACGATCGGACGCCCAATTGTGCCCAGGTAAGATTGATCTTTGATCTTTTAAATACCTTTTCCACTATAGTCTTGCTCTTCATTTCAACACACACATTTGTCTCGTAAGGTCGCCTTTTTGCCCCCGTCACGCCTCCTCTCCTTTGAGATATTAAACGAGCCGCCGCCACAACGAAATGTATCGTTTAGCCCGAGGAGCAAGCGCGAAAACAAGCCCTGATTGGATAGGGGCCAAACCAGAAACTGCTTCAATCCGGAACCATGTTTACGCTTTCCGTGCCTTGATCGGTTCCTATTAGGCTCTCAGTCTGCCCGGTGCTTAGGGGCTGTATTATTCCCAGGATTAACGCGCGTCTCATCCTATTACGCAGACTTGAGACAATAGGACGGATCTGCGCCTCTGCACTCTCTCACTTTCGCCTGATCTCTCGTCGACTGTGACGAAGTGAACAATGAACTGATCTGATCCTGCCTATCTGCAAGTAGATTAGCGGCTGCTCTCCTCGGTTCGCATACTATCTCTCATTTTCTGCCTCTAAAGAGTGAGAAATTGAAGATTAGGCCCCGATTCCTGATTGGCAAGGGCGATGACGTCATCAGCTTCCCCCTTTCGCCGCCCATGCCAACACATCTGTCCTGCTTGCGTCCCTGTTGCGAATTCTGCACGCCAAATTGCCGCTGCTCTCTCACTCTCGCACACTCTCTCGCCTTTCTCTGACCGTCTGGTACCCTCTCAATCTCGCCAACTCTCTCGCCACCTGCCCTCGGGGCCCTCACTGAGATACAGATGTGTGATGATGACTGATTCGGGTGAGGAGGCGAGAGAGTGGGTGAATCGAGGAGAGCCCAGAGAGGTCAGAGAAGAAGTTTAGGGCCGTGTCCGTGAAATCGGGCCTGAGAAAGGGCGGGGCGCACACCACTAAAAGTATTGCATTACTTGACATGACCTCTGGTGTCCTGCTGGGCTCTGATAGGGGTTCAGATAGGGTAAAGAGAGGGGAGGGTAGAGGAAGACATTTGTCTCCGTTGCACGGGCGCCTCTCTGCATAATGTAACGACCATCTCATTGTGAATCGTTAAGCGATTCGACCAACAGATAGAGGGAAGGAAGGGAGCATGCACAGAGGGTAAGAGAGATGGAATCAAGGGGTCACGAGGGGCTATCGATAGAGTGATCGGGTAATCACATGGGAGAGGCAAAAATGAGAAGTTTCAATGAATTGATACAGCTTTAAAAATCGGCAAAATATTCTGACCACTGAGCGGATCGAACGCCCAACCTTTCGATCTGGAGTCGAACGCGCTACCATTGCGCCAAGCAGTCATGGTCTTCAACACACTAGACGAGCACACAAAGCGATCGTAGCGTGAAAAACTTGAACTGGAATCATGCAGATATTGCACACAAAGAAAGAATTGAAATTGAATAAATTAATCAAGATTAATATAATATTTTCAGTGCACGCAACCGCTCCAAGAAGACTCGGTCGGGGTGTGGGCAGAGCGGGTTCGGGCGTGGTACCATCCCGCATGTTTCGTGTGCCATTCGTGTAGGGAACTTCTGGTGGATCTGGTCTACTTCAAGGTATTGCCAGTTTTCGATTATAATAATTTGATTCGGTCCCGTGAAATACTCAGAATAAGGGTTGTCCGAGAACTCCTCGCGATAGGGCCACCTCTATTTTCCGTAACTTTGACCTTTTTGCTCGGAGTTGTGAAAAATGACGCAATAAGTTTCAGAGAGATCTCAATGACAAAATAATTAAGTGGAGAATAGTGTTGTGAGCTAGTTCCGGTTCAAAAACTCACAAATCAACCTGAGAACATAGATCAATGATATCACTTTCAGCACGACTCATCCATCTACTGTGGCCGCCACCACGCGGAGCAGTTTCGACCGCGATGCGCGAGATGCGATGAGGTACGCATCTCACGCCACTGAAGCGGATGCTCACGCTTCAGACGCGTGACTTGTCATAAACGCATGCGACTGAGGCGTGAACATCTGCTTTAGAGACGGGATCATTCATAGATGTCGCACGTCTAAAGCGTATGTTTCCGCTTCAGAAGCGTGATCCTCTATACAGCATCGGCGTCAGACTCGTGATTTGTCATAGATCTCACGCTACAGAGGCGTAAGCGTCGGCTTCAGGCGCAGGACCCTTCCTAATTCTATCAATCTTGCAATAGTATCTAGAAAGGAAATTGTCCGCATATCCTCAACCCTTCCCTTGCTCGTTTCGCAAAACAATCTGGCCCTTCTCTTCAATTTCCTTGGACGCGATTAGTTTCCCGCACCACCAAACAATCTGCTACCTTCTGTTTCCGGCCCGGTCCTATCTTCCGGCTCCGCTTTCCCGCACGCCGGAAAAGACGGCTCTATCATTGCTCTCTCTCTCGATTTCGCGTGCTCTCTCGCCGCCCAGACGGACAAATTGCGCTCATGTTGCATGCATACGAGCTGATTTGTTGCCTTCCGTAGAATAGGAGGAACAGACAGATAGGACGGGGCCAATTACGATTTCATAGGGCGAATGCGACCCACTAATATTTCATAGGGGCTGTCTCGATCTGTTTCGCTGTCTAGCGTGTAGTCATGTCCCCGTCTAATCGGATGATTTGTGAATGACGATGAGATAGTGGAAACAATGCAATTGACTAGTGCAGTCTGATTGAGGCTAATTTTGTGATTTACGCTCCGAAAGGCGGCTCATGCGGAGTGGAAGAGACTGATTGCTAGGGTTTACTCGAGGAGGGACAGAGGAGGAATCTTTAGTGGACCGGGTTTCTGTGAAATTCATATTTAAAAAACCGAAGCTCAGGAAATCATTGCTAGTTTATCCCAATCTTTCCATAGTCTGCCTGAAACTCAATTGATAGGTCTCGATTGAGAACCAATTCTGTGCACCTGCATCTATTGATTCTACTCGAACCATCTCTCTAAATTGGAGCGTCTCTCATTACCTCTATGGAGAGGAACGATCATCATTACTGCCAAGGCAGAGATTGCTAGGCGCGATAATTGCCCGTGGCGGGTAAATGGTTCGTGACAGTTTCGGGACCAGCCGGGGCCCAAGGGAACCAGGATGGAACCAGGGCCCGAACCAGCTCATATTTTCATTATGAGAGGGAGGAACGATGACAGGGCCCTGAGAGAGGAGAGGAACTGTCAGCGGGCACAGATGTTCAGATAAGATATGGGGCCAAGGAGGGGGGGGGGTCGGGTACCGGGAGGGTACCAAGATGGGACCAGCCGGCTCAGCGAGTCGGGAGGGGGCGACCATACAAAGGGAAAGGAGGGATTAGCGAGGTCATGCCGACGGGATAGGAGAAGAGTCACAAACAAAAGAGTTACCGCAAAAAGAGCGAGGATGAGGGAGGCAGATGGCTTTGTAAATCAGCCAGGAATCTCGAATAAACAAGATTTTCGTATTAATTTATTTATTATTTTAATTAATTATTTTTCAGTTAATCTTCTCGAGTGAATGCGCGGAAGCGGAGGGACACTCCTACCACATGGAACATTTGAGGTTAATATTTCTAAAATTGGCCGTAGGGAAGCAATAGAAGTAATTCACAAATTGTCACACAATACTTACTTTCAAACACGTTCTGAAGCATACTTGAATGACATAACAGGAAATCATGACTATCACAAAAATAAAACGTAAAAAATAGACATTTTTTCAGATGCGCCCAATGCGATTGCCCGCTCGGCGGCCACCATTATGCACGCGCTCCCAATGGTGAGTTGATCTTTGATCTTTGATCGCTTCTTTATCACTTGCCCTTGCGTTCCCAAACGAATATGTGACTCAACCCCTCCTTTCCAGGCCAAATCGTTTGCTCTTCGTGTCGCAAACTGCCCGCCTGTGCCGGCTGCAGTCAGATGATATCACCCAATGAGGTACGGTACTTGATCTTTAATTTCTGACGATCTACGTTTGACCATTGTTCCTTACTGTTTGTTCGGCTACCTTCTGGCATACAAATTAATGTCAGCTTTTACAGATGCTCTCATGCTGAGAGTGAAACGTATCCTGAAAGACGAACATAATCTTTCACTTAATTTGATCTTTGATCTTTGCAGGCATCGATAAACCAGGGCGATCAGCAGTGGCACGCGACGCATCGCTGCTTTCGCTGTGGTGTGTGCCAGCGGTCCCTGCTCGGTGAGAATTACCATTCGTCGCCTGTCGAAAAATCGACAACCAATTATCGCCGTCCTGATTCAGGTCATCCCTTCGCGCTCTCCTCTCCCTCCTCATCCTCCACTTCGTCCCTTCGATGCTCACCCGCCTGTCCCAAGTCGTCCTCACGGAGCATGGAGCACATTTACGAGACTGTGGTTCGTCATGGGTAGCCTAGTACCATCCTGGTTCCGTCTGGTACCAGTACCAACCCCATTTCCTGGTTCCAGATGTCCGAGTGTTCGTCGTTGTCGTCTCCCTTCTCTCCCCGTCGACGTCTCCATCCGTCCCACTCGGAGCGGAATCCGCTCGCCGGCTTCTCGCCCATAAGTGAGTGTCGCGCACGCATCGCGCCCAGCTGCCGCGTGCTTTTTCAGAAAATTTTGATGGATTCCAATGGAAAGTTGCAGGTTTCTCGCGATCACCGGCAGTGGCTTCGCCCATCGGCGACAATCACTACGAATGCCTGCGACCGACCATGTACAGGTAAGGAATCTGACCGAGTGGACTACCGTAGTCAGGAATCTGACCCATCAACCTACCGTACCCCACATTCAGTGACCTGTCCAATTACTACTCGTCCTCATCGTCATCTGACACGGAAGATGAGGACCATTCATCGCCCGCCCCTCCCCCTCCACCTCCCGCGCCCGTGAGACAGCAGCAGTTCCATCACCATCATCTGCAGCAGCAGCAGCATTACCCACAGTCATCGTTCCCCGTGACAGTGCATGATGTGAGTACTTGGCATTATTTTCGAGAAAAAATAACATAAAACAAGCAGATGTAAATAAGTAAGATGTAAATGTAAATATATTTTTGTTTAAAATCACACTTTTCGAAATTACATGATGATGATGCATCCTTAGTGTTAGCTTGCGTAAATCGTATCATTTTTGCATTAAAGAAGGAGAGGCACGAATCGCGCCGATATGCAAAGTGAGGCGGAGCGCTCTCCTCATTTTGCATGCTCTCTAGCTCGTTGCCTGCGCTTCAGGGTGACTTGGCAATCAGCCAATCGAGTATATCTCGGTTTAGACGAAAATTGAAAACATGAGAGTTTCGAAAGCGTTATGGGGTGCTCATGCCACATCGTCTGACATCGAGAACTCATTCAGCCAGATATTCGTGCCACCCCTTCTTTAAATTGTAAACAATATTGCAGTTCCATCCGAAAACGCGTCCGCCGAAGCACGCCCGGCCACAGCAGAGAATGGTGCAGCGAGATCCGAATCAGAAGGAGAGGAGGAAAGAGTATAAGGTTGGTGGGTCCCCAAAGAACGCATGAAATATCGACTTGGATCGATCACAACAGATTATGGCAGATTGTTGAAGCACAACTGAAATATTTTGGGAACTTTTTGGTTTTTGGGCCAGTCAACTACAATAGTGAATGGGGGGTGGATGGGTGGAAAATGATAGGTTGGGAATACTCTGCAATATTCGTCCGATAATTCATTATCCGATAATTTTCGTTATTTGCAGCAGAATAAACAGCCGTCGACAACGTCTCCGAAGCATCTTCCGTACGCTCAGAAGAAGAGCAACAGCAAGTGCATCGTTTCGTAGGATATCCCCTGGTACCACGATGGTTCCTGGTTCCCGACCCCGGAACCAATCCCCCTTGGTACCTATGGTACCACCATTTAAGCGCCCGTGATCTAGTACGCCCATTGACCCTCAGCCCGATTCTTCTCGTTTATTTTGTAGAATTTTATTGCATTTTCATTTTCAATTGTCCCGTTTATTTGTGAATAGAGAATCGATTAGAGTATACATTTTGAGCCATTGATGAATAAAGATTTATTGTGAAGTTTAGATTCATACAAAGTAAGCACTAGCAATTCGCTCTGAATTCGTAATACCCTCCGAACTCTCACTGGACAATCGATCAACACATAAAATATTCACAATTACTGAGAGAGAAAAGGTGCTGATGGAAGGAAAAGTGACCAGTGCTTACTGAGTTCGGAGAGTGACCAAATGGAACCGATTATCAATCTCATCTCGGGACGGAATGTTATCGAGTTTGTTAGCATTCGTGGAGGATAATAATACTAATAAAGCTCAAATTCTGGAAACGAAAAGCCGAACTCTTCCGAGTCAGAAACCATAGGAAAAATTGGAACTCGTTACCTACTTGCAAAGTGCAGATTACTCTCGTACTCTTAGATGACCACTGCAATTCCATTCCTTCTACGCAGTTCCGTCTCACTTTTCAACTCACAACCGTGACCAAATCGGCACTATATAACCTCTACCCAGCTCTAACAGAATTATCCATTCGCAATGGCTCGACTCTTCTACATTCTTGCATGCGCCGCAGTTGCCGTCTATGGGTAAGTCACCCTCACTTACTATTATTCCTAGGTTCTGAAAATTACTAGAACCATTTCCATTCGTCTTCCCAAGTTTATTTGATCTTCTTTTTGTAACCATTGATTTTTGTGGTTTTCTGGTTCCAATTGCAACAACACTTTTTCTACAGTGACGATCGATCGAAGCGTCAATGGTTCGGTGGATTTGGATTAGGGTTGTCTAAATGAAGAGAATGAGGACGAATGAAGAGGCATTTTCTCTCTCCTCATTCTCCCTCTTCATTGAAGACGGCGCGGTCGTGCGAGCTCTTCAATGAAGAGGCGAATGAAATGGATTATCACCCTGTTTCTGGTATTCATGCAGGTTAATTAGATATTTTTATCAAAAAAATAATGTTAGGATGTCCCTAGTTCAATATGGAAAAACATCAGTTCAAAAATCCAGGTTTTACGCCGTTTTTCTCATGGTAGAATAGTTAGCCCATTCGCCCCCTCTTCATTGAAGAGCTCACCGCGTCGCCCCCTTCTTCATTGAAGAATGACACCGATGAGCGCGCGTGGGGAGAGAGGAAATGAACTCTTCATTTCACTTCTTCATTCGCCATCCCTAATTTGGATGGCCATCGGCCGTCGTTCAGCCCACCGTTCACACGACTTCCGTCCAGCAGCCAGTCGTCACTCAGGATTTCCAGCAACCCGTCTACCAGGTAATATTCAACGGCTCTTAATTCCCGGCTCTCGCTAATCACCGGTTCTACAGACCCAATTCGCGGCTCCAATCGTGCAGAATCACGAGCACGTCGTTGACACGCCCGTCTACAAGCACGTAAGTCCGAATCGGGAAATACACAGATCCGTATCCGGTATATTCCAGATCCAGCACACAGTTTCCGTTCCCACTCCCGTCGTCGATCCTGTTGTGATCACCCCCAGAATCATCGTCCCCAAGCCCTCCACCACCAAGATTTCCGTCATTCAGCGTGCTAAGAGACAGGTAGACTAATTTCCGGCCCGGCTCTCGTAAACCCCTTCATTCAGTGGTTCGGTGGATTCTCCGGATTCGGATGGGGAGTTCCCGCCGTCGCCACCGCCACTCCCGTGAGTATCTAATTGACGTTTCCGGCTCTAGTCATTTGACTGCCCTCCATAATTCCGGCCGTGAGCGTTTCACTAATCAGGCAGCCCCTCTTGCCTATCCCGGAGCTTCATACTCCGCTGGATGGCCCTATTCGCAATCTGTTCGTTTGAATACCATAGGACTAGGGTTGTCTAAATGAAGAGAATGAGGACGAATGAAGAGGCATTTTCTCTCTCCTCATTCTCCCTCTTCATTGAAGACGGCGCGGTCGTGCGAGCTCTTCAATGAAGAGGCGAATGAAATGGATTATCACCCTGTTTCTGGTATTCATGCAGGTTAATTAGATATTTTTATCAAAAAAATAATGTTAGGATGTCCCTAGTTCAATATGGAAAAACATCAGTTCAAAAATCCAGGTTTTACGCCGTTTTTCTCATGGTAGAATAGTTAGCCCATTCGCCCCCTCTTCATTGAAGAGCTCACCGCGTCGCCCCCTTCTTCATTGAAGAATGACACCGATGAGCGCGCGTGGGGAGAGAGGAAATGAACTCTTCATTTCACTTCTTCATTCGCCATCCCTACATAGGACCGCAGAATATCGAGCAGCTCTGATCATTTCCCGGCTCTCTCAACGACCGTCTTTTAGTCCGTGGCCGTGGCCACTGCCGTCCCCACGGTGACCGTCGCTCCCACTCAACACGTGCACACTAACATCGTCAATCCTCCCTTCGTCCAGCAGGTAAGAGACTATTCACCGGATCCGGCTCCGGTTCTCGCTCTCATCCTAATCCCCGGTTCTCCCTTTCAGGTCGTCCGTCCGGTCGTTCACACTCAGGTTGTTCAGCCCGTTGTCCACACTCAGTCCACCGTCTTCCGCCCCGTCGTCCATGAGGTACAGCCGGCAAATCCACGACCGGGAATTACAAGGGCCGAGAATTAAAAAGTAATCTGTGGTTTAGGTTCACTCGAACGTGTACGTGCCCCAGATTCTGCACGTCAAGCCCACGATCATTGAACCCGAAATCGTTGAGCTCAAGCGCATCAAGAGAGGAAACCGACCCAGCGATGGAAAATAAGCACTTCGTCTTAGTTGTTTCTCTGTCATGACAGTACTGGTCTCCAATTGATTCGGTTTTCTCCATTGTGTTTACAGTCACAAATAAAAATGAGTGAAATAAATGTGCTGAAGAGGACGGATTTGAGTCAAACGCGTTTCGAAATCGGATTCATTTACGGACAGTCGAGAGGGATGAGACGATTATTCCCAGCCTTGAATAGACTGTGCACAGTCAATGGAGCCTATCAAGCTATGTCTCTACCTTTCCCATCGTCTCTCACTCTGGATGACCTTCCCTACCGCGTGAACAATGAAGAGACGGCGATATCATGGCTCCAAGAATGGGAAGAGGGGGATTCATTCTTCTCTCCAATAGCTTCCAATCCTCAAAATGGCCGCCCATCGTCGATATTCGTGTCCTGCCAAGAGAAGAGAAGCGAATCGAAGGGAGCGATTGAGAATGGAAAGGATGAACACAGGTTTAGATTTTAATTGCTAATTATTACGATGCTACCGATTTTATTATTTTACTTTTAAAAAATTATTGTAGCTTTCGCGGCTCTTCGCGAAACGTTATTTCGAGGAGGCGAATCGCCGCTGATGAGTAGAGTGACAACACTCAGGTGAGGAGACTTTACTCACAATGCTCTATAATATTCTCAAGCGCCTATTCGACTTTGAAGCAGACCCATAAATGATTTGCACTTATTTCCTTTTTCTGAATATGCTCTGTACTATTACAGATTGAGCATCAATTACATCCATCACCTACTCCTTCTTCTTCATTCTTCATCGCCTTCTGTATTGTCATCCGCAATTCCGATGGTCCGATAAATTATATTTTTTTCGATTCAAGCACTAAACATAATTATTGTGTATGTGACGCTTCGACAAACGTAATGACATATTTATTTCTTTAAACAAAATTAAGAATGTGGCAAAATAATAGGTTGCGTGCAAATGGATAATAATTCACTTAGTATGGGGATTTGTTCTTCACAGTCAGATGCCTGAAATTTGAATAGCTTGTAATTTTTACTGTTTCTCAGTTCCTTACCGCTTCTCCTTTCTCTAGTTCATTTCCATCACGAGAATTTGATTTCACACATCGAATTTTCTCATAGATTGTGGAAGCAGGGACTCCATAGATTGTAGAGGCATGGCCAATGTCTTGAACTCCTGCTCTGCAAAAATGTGAATTTATTCTTCTTTTCTTTTAATAAAGATCAAAGTTCAACTTGCAAGATCAACGCCCAATGATTTTTGAGTGCATCAAAATACATATATATGAAAATAATCGTTACCTGACTGCGCTGATTGCGTTGGCAATATCGTTTTTCAAATAAGCATTCCTCGTTCTCGGATAATGGTGTTTCTTGCCCTGTAAAAACTGCAATATCTTTTCGCGCTAACCCACCGTTCTTCCTTATTTGAACAAACTTTATCGGTGCGTCCCTGGCTAATGCCCTCTTCTCTGATCTTTATCGCATTTCTTCTCATACGGGATCGAATTGTTGACAACGGAATGGAATATTGACGAGCCGCTTGAAGAGGCGTTATTTGATTTTCGCTGAAATCTTTCCCAAACTGATTTCGAAAACTTATTTTTCGAAAGTTGGTGTTCTCGCCTGATCAATCGAAGAGCCTCTTTCAGATTTTCTTTCGTGTATCCATCATCCATTGTTGGTTTCTTTTCCCGAGAATCAGCCGCGGAACCGTCAGTCTTTATGATTGGAGTGATTTAGAGTGCCTTATATTTTAGCTGACCTTCTCCATTGAGGAATCGTTCGAATCATCGGCCAGCTTAGTCTCATTTATTTGAAGAAAAGAAGCATTGACTACTGAATGCGTGTTCATCACTAAATAGAGAATAGCAAGGTCTATAATGAACATTACTCTCAATCAATTCTTACTGGTGACTTCGTCTTTCTCCGGATAAATCGTAGCGGTAGGATAGGACAGATCAATTGGTGAGGAGACGACGTCTTGATTGTTTGGAACTGCTTCATTAATATATTTGATGATATTTGGACAAAGTAAAACGAGTGAAGAATGAAGCCTTACGGGTCCTACCGGCGGTTTCCACTGGAGTTGACATCCACTCTTCGTTAAGAAGACTCGAAAGAACTGAATTCTCAAAAGAATGCATGAAATCCCACGGTTGTATTGTAGTGGGTGGCTGCTGGATACTTTCATCTGGAAAAAGTTCTCTGGCTTTGACATAGAAATATTTGAAATAAATTGTGCACAGTGCACAACAATCTATCAATACTCACGATAAGAAGGATCCTGATGAGCATCATTATCATGGTTCCGGTAATCAATAGGAGAATTAAGCAAGCTAAAGAGAGTCTGAAATTGGTATTTCAGAATAGACTGTTGCTTCGAAACTCACAGAATTCAAAAATGTATCCATACGAGTTAGTCAAGGAGGAATCAAAAAAGTCTGCAAAAAAAGAATTACGGTTAGATGAAAGTAAGTGTGAATTAGTGCGAGTTAATAAAGACGTACCTATCGCAAGAAACGCGAAAAAGTAAAAATGAAGAGGAAGGCGAAAATGTTTGTCGACAAATTGAGAGACTGAGTGGGAAAAACAAACAAAAGAAACTTTTAACAAGCCTTCTTTTATTTCGTTTCGCTAACTTCCCGTGAAAGTGCTTATTTATAGTATTTCGTTGTGAAAGCAGTAATCGTCGATAATCAGCGCCCTTTTCATTGACGTTGGTAATATTAGTGTGGTTTCAGAGAATATAATCGTTTAGTTTTTGAGGGGTTCTTCTGTAGGTGGACTGACTTATTTATGAGGGTAACATACATATCAATTTTAAAACAAAAATTTTAAGACGCAGTACACAAATTACGAATGAAATCCCAGACAGGTGTTATTAGATGATAGAGATTAGGGTGTGTGAAATCGGGTCGGGTCAGTCGGGTTCCCGATTCTGATACCCGACTCGGGCATAAATTGTCGGATGGCCCGACATTCGCAGAAAGTCGGGCGGGCGACCCGACATCGAGAGTGAAAAAGTCGGGACTGTTGTCGGGTTTCGGGCGGCCCGAAACCCGACATGGCCCGACATTGCTCGACTCTAGGGAAGAGGTAGATCAAGAGTACAATTCTGTCTGAATTAGACGGAATTGATCACTTGATCTACCTCTTTCCTAGAGTCGAGCAATGTCGGGCCATGTCGGGTTCCGACTTTCCCGACTTTTTGACTCTCCAAGTCGGGTTGCTTGCCCGACTTTCTGATCCCGATCGGGCCACACAGTGACACTTTAGAGTCGGGTTTGCTCGATTTCACAAACCCTAATAGAGATATCTATTAGCATGCTTCGCTTGTAGATGACTCTTCGTCGACATCATCCATTCCAAATAATCACATATGAGGCCGGTTGCCTAAGAGTCAATCAAACGTCTGTGTTACGTGGTACACCAATTTTTCGAAAAGTTGTGGAATGGGACTATCGAGGGTGCTGATAATCGTGGTGAACAGCGACTTTATGGCATCATGAATGAACGATACACGGAGTAGGACGCATAATGGTACTCAAATAGTATTCAAAATCCAAATTTTTTTTTTGAAAATCCGGTCCGAGTGGAAGCTGATTTTTGCACCGGAAGATGCGCCTCGAAAAGACGATCATTTGGAAAAAAATAGCCTGGATAAAAAAATCATTGTTTTTGAGAAAAGTCATGTTTTATACACTTCATTTTGCATCTTGGTAAGATTAAAAGATGAATTCAGTTATGTTTCACTTGTTGCTATATCAGTTTAAAGGAGGCGTATCATGAACTTTTGAAATTCAAACATAGCGACTCTTACAACGATATGCCGAGTTTTGCAAGATTCTGGAAGATTGCCAAGAAACTTTTGGAAAATTGCCATGGAGTAGATCGATGGGAAGAACCTACGGAAACAAACAAAAATCCCTCCGTAGCCAATCAATAGTGTGCGAGACAACGATGACCTTTCTATCTATCTTCTTGATCTACCTTCCCTTCCTCCCCATTAGCGCTCCATAAAATATTTGAATTCTTCGCGGGCTTTTCCCTGTTTTATCCTGATACTTTGAACGCGGATATCTCGGTCCAGAGTGGATGCACTACTTTCAAACTTCGGCTTTCTAACATCGTTATGGATTCCAATCGGATCATAACCTCAACAACATGAACTAATTTTTCATGATACGCCTCCTTTAAGGAGAAAAATTCACTCCTAGAGGTCGGTATAGAATGAAACATAACTGAATTAATCTTTTAATCCTACCAAGATGCAAAATGAAGTGTATAAAACATGACTTTTCTCAAAAAATGATTTTTTATCCGCATTATTTTTTCCCAAATGATCGTCCTTTCGAGGCGCATCTTCTGGTGCAAAAATCAGCTTCCACTTGGACCGGATTTTCGAAATAAATTTTTGGAATTTGCATACTATTTACCTTTATGCGTCCTACTCTGTGTATCGTTCATTTATGATGCCATGACGCCGCTGTTAAATTTTTTAGACCAATCGGTTGACTAGAAACAAAGTTATGAAAAAATCGTGTTTTGCAGCACGGTTGCAGCACTGCTGCACCGGTCGAGTTGGTGCAAAATGAAGCTCACCACGTTTACTCGATAGCCCCATTCCACAACTTTTCGAAAAATTGGTGTACCAAGTCGCTGCTGATTCTCAGGCAACCGGCCTCATATCATCATTAGCTCTTGCTCCCATCGTTCACATTTCTTCCTTCCTCTCTCCTCATTGTCGCGTGTTGGCGACACAAAGATGATTGATGGAGAAACCTCTCAGAGATCAGCCAGGTCGACTGAAGGGAAATTTCAGAAGGAGCATCTCTTTCCATTCTGCTGGATGACTCACCCTTTTCACTGGTTACAGCAATTAAGCAAAAATAGGTCATTGCTTTGCCTTAAGCTTAATTCTTGATGCTTAGTGCCTGCTTAGGGCATTCCCATGCCGGGATTAGTGCTTAGTGATCGCCAGGGATGTTTGTGGAAATGGACTACAATATCCTAAAGTATCCTTTTTGGATGCTGGGGGTATCTACCGTATCTCACAAGATCCTCACCGAGTACCGAAGGATACTGAAGGGAATCAATAACTCTATTTTTCTGGATCCGCGATACAAGTGGAATAGTCGAGTGAGAGGAAACCCCGAAAACGGCTAAATATGAGAAGAATAGACCCCACCATGTACCATAATGAATAATTTTTTAAAACTATTTTGTTAAAAGACTTGAAAAGAAGCTTGAGAAGACTTTATTGTTAACTGAAGATGATCTATCGTATTATCACCATATTCCTCATCGAATCAAAAGCCGCGACGCATAAGTCACGGACGTCGCAGATCCTCATTCTCCATTCTCATTCTACTCGTTTTGCTCTCGTCCCGGGCGGTCGGTCGGCTGTGTGAAATGAGATTGAAGAGAAAGGTATGACCTGTTTAAAGGAGGAGTAACATGAAAGTTTGAGTCGCTAAGTTGACAACGTAGTGTTGTAGCTATCGACAGCCTCTGAACCGAGATACAGCGAGTTGGCCTTGTGCCAAAGCTTCCCTCATGGCAGGAAAGGGCGGGGATTTTGAACTGTTGATTCCACTGGGAAGGGACTGCGCACTGATCTGTCCCCAGTCTCCTCTTGTCTCTTCCCATCGATCGCCTTCCCCCTCTCCCTACCGGGGGACGGGAGATAGGAATAGGGTCTTGGCAAAGTGCCAACCGCTAACTACGGTCTCTTCCCATGGCCGGCATTTCGTTGTGAGAGTCTCTAACATTCTTTCTTGTTACTCCTCCTTTAAGGAAAGGAAGAAGCATGATCTTTGAACTCTATGATTGCTGATCTTTGATATCTTTGTTCTTGTTCTGTGTTGATCTTTGAAGTCGTTGATCTTCGCTGCAGGCTCATGATGACCTATACGCATCCCACTCCGCTCGGCTGACGGGCCGCGTCTCTCAATCGGCGCAGGTATACAGTCACTAGCGAGCCCACATCCTAATAAAATGGGATAAAAACTCTTAAAAAACTCGATTAATTTTTAATTTATTTGTGAATAAATTAGCCTCTCATTCATCGCGTATATAGTTCTGTTATCACCCGCTATGAATGAAAAAGACGAAGATGAGCCACTCGCAAATAATTTCAATTTTATCTGCTAGTGAACCACTTTCGCGATCATTTTGAAGAACAGCCAAGAGTTAACAAAAAAGAAAAAAAACAAGAGTTGCTTGAAATAACAGCGCAAAAGATGAGTGAATGAATAATGTACAGTCCGGATCAATTTCAGGAAGAATCAATTGCCGCCATCGAAGAGGTGGCTAAGGAGCACTTGCTGCCCGACCGTATCGATTCGAAAGTGGTACGATATTTCTCTTGTTGGGAAGGGAAAATCAGGTTATTTGAGCGATATTATTGTTGCTATTTTGATCTTTAAGCAACTTGAACCAATGGATTGGTGCAAGTTGCTTATTTCAATCCGGCAATCGAATAGAAAGTGAGTGGAAAACTCGATCGATTCAAGACGTACGAGAAGTGAGAATCAATCGAAAAATATTTCTGGTTATCGCACAATTCGAGATAACATTTTGCGCTGCTACAGTGTCGGTTTTATCTTTTGGGTAGAAAAGCACGACCGCCACACTCCGAACATGTATACATTCTATCGTCTAGCTCGGCGTCATCATCACCGTGGCGCGGGACAAACGGCGCGCGGTGCCTGTGCGGTAAGCCAACTTTTGTACCCTTTTCAAATTATTAAAATTAATGAGTTTACTCATTATTCAAATTGCATTCTGCTAAAAAGGTACCGCATTCATTTCATCTTAGCAGAAGGCAAATTTTGTGAGATTAGAGCAATACTGTTGGTGATTATAATTCGAATTCCGCAGCTCGAGCGCTATGAGCATTTTGATGAATATTCTGAGCAGAAGTGTAAATCAGCTGCACCACGCACTCGTCGACAAGGTGATCTTTGATACCTGTTTTTTATTGCATTTTTGCATCTCATTATTGATCATTATTTATCTTGGATATTGCAGGGCATCTTCCCTCTCCTGGCCGAATCCGTAACCGATGGACCCATTCAGTGGGTTTTCGGTTCAAGGACCAAAGATCAAAGACCAAATATCAAATCGTAGGATGCTCGCAGAGAGCTGCTGGGCACTGCGACGTCTGAACGACTGTTGCACCGGCTGCAGAACGGAATTGTGGAGCGACAAAGGAGGATCGGCGGGCCGCGTCGTAGTGCAAATTGTTGGTGATCTGTGATCTTTGATCTCTCTGATACTTGGGCGAATGAAGTGGCGACTAGGGCATCACATAGGGAATGATGCAATAGTATCTCTCTTGATCAGAGTAATTTTTAAAAAGAAACGAAATATTATAAGAGTGAAGGGTATGTGAAATGAAGAGAGGGCGGGCGGCTCATATTTGGAGTCCTACCTAACAATGACAAACGTACGTCAATCTTAGCTGCAATCGACAAGTGTCGGACAGTGTGCGGCCGATGCACTGGAGGCGATAGATCTCGCCACTACGATCATACTCAATTACCCTCCGCCTGATGGGTGGCTGCAACCGGCGGTTAGTAAGCATTGCAACGACCGTACTACCTCACACGATCCGAATACATAAGGAGTAGGGTTCGATAAACGAGAATTCAACGAAAAACGAGAAAAATCATTCCTTCTCTTTTAGAAATTTTGACCGGTTTCTTCTCGATCGACTATTTATAACTACAGTCCAGCTTGATTCCTCCGTGAAAACAATCCGCCCCGGTCGGGCCGGGACGGTCCCTGACGGTCCATGGCCAATTTGTGGCTCAATTAGAGAAAAAATTGGGCCATTCTCGGCAGCTTTGTAAAGCTCGTGTAATATGCAATCGATTACCGTTTCAGAATCTAAAATAATTCATTCGTTAATTTGTAAATTAAAAGAGAAGTGTCGGCAGTTTTGAGAAAAAACGAAGCGCTAAGTATACGGTAACGAAAATCGTCAAACTTTTTTCAACTTTTTCGCAAAATCTTAAATACTGCTGACACTTCTCTTTTAACGTACAAATTAACGAATGAATTATTTTAGATTCTGCCAACGGTAATCGATTGCATATTACACGAGCTTTACAAAGCTGCCGAGAATGGCCCAAATTTTTCTCTAATTGAGCCACAAATTGGCCATGGACCGTCAGGGACCGTCCCGGCCCGACCGGGGCGGATTGTTTTCACGGGGGAATCAAGCTGGACTGTATAACTATTACTATAACTATAACTATATAACTGTTTACCTGCAAGTGCTTTAGTGGCACCAGCATTGGTCAATTCCTATCAGCATTTGGGCATTGGGCCTTTCATTGCAGCTACAGTATTCCTTCTCGACCGATCTCGGACATCAAAAACTGATTTTATTATTGTTGCGCAGGTTGCTCAGGACGTGCTCGTTCCCGCCCTTGTAGAGGGATTGTGCAGATTCGGAGCAGAAGATGATAGTCATGCCAAGGTATCCAAACGAAATATTGGTTGCGGAAGGGAAAATAATAGCGAAACTACTATATCAAATAGATGCTTCGGTCCTTTGGGCCCGCTCCCAGAGCATTGCTCATTTTTCTATGTGTTCTGCATCTGTGGTTGGGCAGAGGGTCCGAAGAAAGAGTTTGAAAACTTATATTATCTCCGCAGAAATGGCTGCTGCTCCTGATCGAGCTAAAGTGCTACGAGGCCATGTGGCTGCAGCCGATGTTGCTCGGAAAACTTGTGGATATCGTAGCAGGAAGCAAGCAGGTTATCGCGAGGTATTTGCAGCATGTCATATTTCGCATTATCAGAATCTTATCCATGCTGAAATATACGACTGACAATTATCACATTCATATATTATCAACACCCGAGAAAATAATACTCGATAATGCCAATTCCAGAAACGCACTGCAATTGATTGACGGAATGCTCGCTCGTGGTATGTAGTTTACCTCATTACTCGTTTGGCACTTGATATTTGATCTTAAAATAGGTGGAAAATAGCACTAGGATCTTGGCGCATCGAACGATTTCCACGAGTGCAGAAGTCTTTCGAACGACGATAAAAAGATCGCTGCGGTATTTCGCTTGATATCCGTTTGAGGTTCCGATGCGCAGTGCGCTGGTCTGATCGCCCATGGCCATCTCTTCCTTCACATGGTAAGCGTCAAAATATATTCAAATGCGTAATTTAAAAAAATTAAATACGGGGGACCCACGGTAATAAAATGTAGGGGCATCCTGATCTTCGATGCCTGCAGGCGATCACTGCTATCTAGTAGGCCAGTGATGAAGCAATAAGGGTCGCCCTTATCCGTACAGACCCAAAAACGTGCCTTGCGGTTGTTTGAATGCCTTTCGAATCACTCATTACGTTGTGCATGGGTGTAAATGGGATGATGAACGGGGTCTATCAATCAAAGTAGTTTGATGATCACTCGCGCAGGCCCAGTGGTGTGAGTGGTCCGGTCTCGTGAAATGTGACGCTGCGCGAGTACTGAGACGCATCGCCGACAAGCCGGCTGCACTCTACTCGGACGTTGTTTGCTCGGTTCGTTTGAAAATCTTTTGATCTTTGATCGTTGTATCGCCAATTGGCGCTACGATCGCTCGGGTCCTACCGTAATCCTCACTCTGCCCTTGTTCAGCAGCCGACGCTCATCGTGCAGCTGACGCGCATGATTCAGGCTGGCGAGCATGGGGTATATATCTATATCAAACTACCGTAATCAGCAGCAGTGCTATTCGCGCGTCTACCGTATCTCCTTGCGCAGGCTGTCGATATTCTCGTCGGCGTTCTCGAGCTGGTGACAGCAGCAGGCGAGGCAACGAGCGAGTCGGAGCAGCTGCTCGGATGCGGTTCGTGTGTATAGTATTGATGAATATTCCCTTCTCCCGCCTCTTCCTGGCAATAGTGTTGAGAGTAGGAGGAGGGAAGGAAGAGAAGAGGCGGGCGAGGGAGCTGGGAGGCGCGTGAATCTGCTATTTTTATGGCACTTCTCCGTTTTTTGGCCCAGCCTTTTCTAGCAGAGTATCCCTTCCCTATAATTCTCATTCGCTACCCCCTTCACGTTCGGAGCTGTCGACGCCCGGAACAAAAAACAGAGAAGTTCCATTTTTATCCGCGAGCCAAATGACTAGGGTTGTCTAAATGAAGAGAATGAGGACGAATGAAGAGGCATTTTCTCTCTCCTCATTCTCCCTCTTCATTGAAGACGGCGCGGTCGTGCGAGCTCTTCAATGAAGAGGCGAATGAAATGGATTATCACCCTGTTTCTGGTATTCATGCAGGTTAATTAGATATTTTTATCAAAAAAAATAATGTTAGGATGTCCCTAGTTCAATATGGAAAAACATCAGTTCAAAAATCCAGGTTTTACGCCGTTTTTCTCATGGTAGAATAGTTAGCCCATTCGCCCCCTCTTCATTGAAGAGCTCACCGCGTCGCCCCCTTCTTCATTGAAGAATGACACCGATGAGCGCGCGTGGGGAGAGAGGAAATGAACTCTTCATTTCACTTCTTCATTCGCCATCCCTACAAATGACCCTGAAGCGCAGGCAACAACGAGCTGCGATAGCCTGCGAAATGAGAAGAGCACACCCTCTCACTCCTCATTTTGCATAGTCGCTATCTAGTGCGTTTCGTGGGACTCCCTCTTTAAGAGGAATACGGTATCAGTATCGATCAGAATGCTACTCAAGCTTTTAGGCGTTCTGCGCTTCCTCGTGGACTTCGGCCAAAAATCCGGTTGGGTGCTTCGACTGAGACTGGTATCGTTTTCTCACTTTCTCAAACATTCCAGTTTTCAAGCGTAGACTTGCCACGCACCCCTTTATCCCCGATCTTTTCTAGCTTTCCAAATACATTAGAGAGCACCCTTCACCTATTTCCCGTCAAATCAGATATGTCATATTCAAAATCGTGGCGACTCGTGTGCAGATATATTATTATCTATTATTATTCGTTGATCTTTTCGTTGTTCTCTAGCGCACTACACTGAAGACCAACAAGGGATTTAGAGTATTCATAACCGACCGTAGCATACGAATTGCAATATGGCGAACTTTTATGCTTGGCTAAGGTTGGCGATGAAGCTTTTTCTACTAGGAACCGTTCACTAACCGAGAAAGAAAGTGGAAATGTACACCCTCAGTTTTAGTTCTTTTTTTCGTGTAAAGTATTACCGTGTCTACTTGTGAGGTCCTACTCTCGGTTGTCCGTGCCCATCCGGAGTTCTCTCGTCATCTCTTCGATGTGAGTGTATGCAAATAATTCAATCACTTCTTAATATTCAATTGGATTTCAATTCCAATGGAATTCCAGTACAGTCCGATTATCTCATCATTCCTCACACTCGTTGAGCATCCAAAGTATTTTGTTCTCCTTATTGGAATTCCGGAATCAATTCCATCAAGAGATTCACTATTTGATACAGTACAGAAGGATCTTCTTTCACTTTCAAGTACCCAAATATTATGAATCGATTGAGCGATTATTTATTCGTGAAATTGTGAGGGCGTGAAATGAAGAGACCATTTCTTGCTAAGCGACCCCTAGCTGACAAGCAACAGAAGATTGTCGTATAACCGCCTAAGTAGCAATCAGTTTTTGATCGCAACTTGGGCTGAATACATTATTCTGTTTCCAGATTGGTGCCGCCGACCCGCCGCTGAGCCTGCCCATTCAAGTGCGACCACGGGCACAGGTGAAGAGTAGAGTTCGAAATACGGATAATCGTCTCTTCATTTCACACACTCTCTCTCGCCTTTTTGACCGGTGAGAGAGTGTGCGAAATGAAGAGATAATTACCCGTATTTCGAACTTTAGTGAAGAGACTAGCATTCTTTAATTAACGATATTAATTCATGATTTTTATTATTTTCTCTACTTCTTCAACACATCGGCATACGATTGTTTTCATTCACGAGTGCGACTTATTCTCAATTCAAACTTCTCATTCTTCCAATGGTAGTCCCTCAGGAAAGCGGCTACGCTTGTCGGCCAAGAATGAATGCGTCGTCAATAGCATTAGTCTCTCCACTTCACTCATTATCTCGCTAATCCAATGAGCGCGTGAGATCGTGTCCACAGAGATTCCTCTCGTTGTGGCAGAAGTTGCAAGAGATATTTGAAGAGATAGCTGCAAAAAATATCCTTTTTTTTCTACGCGCCCCCGCTCTAGGACGAGTGTTTGCAATGAAAAGAAGTCGCTTTCGTGAACGAAAACAGTCGTATACCGAAGTCTTGGAGCAGTAGAGAAAATAATAAAAGTCACGAAAAAAATTCGTAAATAATTCATGTAAATTAATTGATCAATTCTAGAGGCAGCAGTACATTCTAATGGACCAGAACTGCAATGAGTTCTGACGCTGCTAGCAGAGGAACTGATCGAAGGCACATTCGATATACACAGTATACCGACCCCAACCCTCATAGCTCATTCTATAGATAAAGTCTAACAAATTTGTTTTTATCGTTATTTCTGATTCGCAGAGCTCAAGTATGTAATTAATATGATAGATACATACAAAAGTAAATTTGAAGAAATAACTGTTTATGACTGGGAAAAGATCACTAAAAATGTTCGTTTTTTTAAAGGGACCTGGTCATGCAAATGAAGTGAATTTCAGAAAAAAGAGCAGATTTTTCTAAGAAGAACTAAAAAAACCGCATATTTTTTACGATTTTTTAAAGGAAGTTATGATTTTTCAAAGATTTTGTACCGGTCTCAATATGCATCGTATCTGAAAAAAAATTAAGCGAATCGATTGTCTCAAGACAATGTTCAGATCGAAAATAATGATTCACGATTTGATAAGAACGCTATTCGAAATATCAGAGAAAAATACAGGTGACCCGTGCCGAAGGAATGAAGTGAGAACTAAAGTGCGAATGAAATAGCGATTGGTATTTCATACATAGGAGCGTACTCACCTCTGACATTAAGAGATTGTAAACCCTCATTTGTCGGAGTATCGCCAGAGGGAATAATTTGGTTTTTACCACTTCTGGGCGGAATTTCTTTTTAAATTACCGCTCTCGCGGGCCTAATCGTGAGTTAAAATTTTTTTTTGTATAAATCGCATAGCACACAATTTCATAGGCCATGTCTCCTTATTTTTTCGGCCGTATCGATTTCTACTGAATGATGCACTCTTCAAATGGATGAAAATTGTGAATATTGGCCAGCGGATTTTTTACAATGATTCATTTATCACAGTGAATAATAAGCACACATATCGAACATCGCGACAAAATACATTGATTAGAAATACGTTGAAATCGGTCATTGAAGATCTTCCGCAATTATGCTTCATCGTTCTCACTGAATTCTTCTTGCTCTTCTTCACTCGATTCTTCATCCTCTGACCAAACTTCTTCCTTTATTTTAGTACGATTTGCTTGTTCAGACTCTTCCTTGTCCATTGGCTTCGATGACGCTACAGAATAAAGAATAAGATAAATCGTCATGAATATGAATAGAACTGAAGGCGAATATCGGACTCACTTGAATGCAATGCCTTATGTCTGTTGAGCGATCCCGACTCAGTAAATCGTAGTCCGCAAATATCACACGGGTAGGGTCTCCGAACAGCTTCGTCGTCTAAAATAATTTTCGATTAAAATGCAGATTGATTTTTTAATCGGAAAAGAAATGGCTTACTCGAGTGAGTTCTCTTGTGAGTTTTGAGTGCAGTCTTGAGTGTAAATCGTTGTTCACACTCATCACATGCGTGCGGTTTCCTCTGAGTCTCATCATCTGAATTAATTGCATTGAAACCATTATTCACTTAAAACATCAAGAAGAATATGATCTTACGAATAGTTGCACCGTAGATAATTAATTTCAAAACAATTATACATTTTACCGAGGTGAAGTAACTTGTGCTTTTTTATGTGTGCCTTCGAAATAAACTTGTTTCCACAAACATCGCATTCGTAGTTTTTTCTTGCATTTACATCCACTGAAAAGTAATAGAATTATTTACAAATAAGCAAATACACTTTCGTTGAATATTAACATACGTAAGTGGGCTTTCTCATGCTGCCTTAATTGAAAACCTGATGTGAATCTTTTATCGCATTTACTGCACGGATATGGCCGTTTTACCATTTCATTGCCTGGAATAGGTTATGTAAGCGATATATTTGGCAATTCCCTATTTGCGAGACTTACTGGAATGAGTGAGTTTATGCCTTCGCAAGCTGCCACTGTTTGCAAACCGTTTGTCACAGATGTCGTATTGACAAGGCTTCCTCTCCGTTTCGTCATCTGGAAATATACATATCATCTTTGGAAGTATATACGATCGTGGTTTCAGAGTATGCATGTTTGATGTATATTTGCTAACTTGAATGGATACGCTTGTGTTTTCTCAAATCTCCGATGTCAGTGAATCTTTTTTGACAAACGTCGCATTCATGGGGCTTCTTCTCGTCCTCGTTTGCTGTAAAATAGGTACATGTTTTTTCAGTTATAATATGAAAATCAAAGGCTTCAGACATGAGTGCCAGTTTTTTTCTTAATCTAAACATAACAAAAACACACTGAGATGAAGAAGTTTGTGGCGAGGAAGAGCAGATGAGGAAGTAAATTTTTGACCACAAATATCGCACTCGTATTTCAACCTTGCAGCGACATCATCTAAAAAATAGATGTTATTATTATCAAATGAATCCTACTAGAAGCGATGTATTTGGTCACGATTTTTTTCGCATTCACGCTTTTGTTTTTCTCACCAGTATGTGTAGACATGTGAATCTTGAGGTTAGATGCAGCTGGAAATGCTCTTCCACAAACATCACACTTATACGGTCGTTTGATCTCTGCTTGTTCCGGATCGTTGTCATCTAAAAAAATTGATTATTAATCAAATCACGATTATTCAAAGATTTACGTATCTACGGCATACAGTTGGAAAAAACTGAAATTAACCTAAATGAGTTCTCTTGTGAACTTTAAGAGCTCCAGATTGGCTGAATTTCTTTGGGCATTGACCACAATTGTATGGATATCTTTGCTCGTCTTCTTCTGAAAAAATATTTCGAATGTAACTAAAGTTGTTTTAATAATTACCAGCATGAATTCGTTTATGAGTCCGTAGATTTGAAAGACCATTGAAAAGTTTTCCGCAAACTTCGCATTTCGCTACTTTTTTATCTGGATCATCGTCGCCTGTCAAATTAATATTTATTTAATGTATACAATTCAATTCAATTATTCTTACTTAAATGTGTTCTCTTGTGTTCCCTCATGCCAAATGCACTAGTGAACCTCTTATCGCACTCGTCACATTGGTAAGGTCTTTTCGTATTTTCATCATCTGAAAAATATGAATTCAGTCCAATCAGTAAAAATATCAAATTAAATATCGATCATTAATACACGCACTTGAATGACTTCTTTTGTGTTTGGCAAGATTACTACTCGTCATGAACGATTTCTCGCATAAATCACACTTGAAGGGGTTCTTCAGAGCATTATCAACTGAAAATGAGCATAATGAATAATGATGGGACTATACGGAATACTCTCTCACTTAGATGTGTCCGCAAGTGATCCTTCATCGAATAGGCTCTAGTTAAATGCTTCCCGCATATATTGCAAATAGTTCCCTCCTTCATTCTTCGGGGATCGTCTTTGGCTGGAAACACAAAAAAATGTAAATATTTCGTATTAAATCGAGAAATTAATCAAATTTATGAAAATATCTTACGTAAATGAGTCAGACTATGGGCTTTGAGATAATCAGGTCGGGCGAATGACTTGACACAGAGGGTACACTTGAACGCATTCTTTTCATCGCCTTCTGAGAATAAATATTGAGGAGCATGTAACCATATTTTTGGTGACCACGTACCAAGATGAGTCGTTCTGTGGTTCCACCATGATCCATAAGAAGCGAGAACTTTTCCGCATTTCTCACACTGGAACTTTTTCAGCGGCATTTTACTCGTTTTCGCTTGCTTGGTATCTAAGTCGTCATTATGATCATCTTCGAATTCATCATCATCTTCCTGAAATAGATTTGCATCTACTGATATTCCCTCGTCTCTCACTTCTTTGATCTCATTCCACACTGATTCTTCGTGTCCCTCCTCTTCTTTCATCTTCACTGCATTATCCCCCACTTCGGACGAATCATCCATGTCCATTGGCTCCTGATAAATTACAGGTAAAGTGAGGTTTTTATAAATCGTCAGTCCATAACAAAAAATATAACTTACCATTTTCATACTAGTTGATACCCCAGGAATCTTGTTCCTCTCTATCATCCAGACTGTTGTCTTTTCGATCGATTTGGAGAGTAGAGAAGCGAAATTATGAAGTTGATTAGTTCTGAAAATGTTGTATTCATTCTCCACAATTAATAAAAAATTCACACCTGGTATATTCCAATGCATCGATAAGAGGATGTTCCTTCCTCAGATAGGCTGAAGAGTCATCAAACTTCTAAAGAAAATTAATTATTTTTTTTCTTTTTCGGCTGTATTACTAATAATTTTGCCAGTACCTCAGAATTCATCTCACTCCTAACAATTGATTGCAATAAGTTTGCGGAATTTCGAAAAAGATCGCTGATTTCATCAGACGACGAAAGAGCCTGAAATGGTGATATTCATGTTGAGTCTCTCGATCAAATGTCACCTTCGCCCGTATTGAATCCAACATTTTCTCCATCTCAGCATTCGCCATAGATAAATGCGCAGAAGAGTTCGGAGACAACAAAAGTGCGAATGGAATACCGATTCAGGAAAGTATAATCACTTCTGCTCAATAAGAAGGTTGTATGATAGTTGAAGGTTGGAATGGGCGATGAAGTTCGATATCACTGGAGTCCACTATGTTTACAATCTTGGAGATAACTGGTCTTTTCCGCTCCCAAATATACTCGAGCATGGCCAGAGGGTATTCTAACGTTCGTGAATCTATTTTTACGAACACTTTACTAAATATTCTCACTACATATATGATAAACAATGGTCAGGGTCAAACAATGAAATTCGAAGATGATCATAATGAAGAATGTTCCGTGGACGACTTAGATACCAAAATGAGGAAAATGCCGCTGAAGAAGTTCCAGTATGAGAAATGCGGAAAAGTTCTCGCTTCTTATGGATCATGGTGGAAATAAAGAGTATTCAAGTGGTCATCGATCATGAAAAACCATGACTTGAATGATCAAAGAACAAGGAAGAGACGAGCCAAAAACTATGGAGCTAATTTCGTTAAGAAACTTAGCGTTTTTTTTGAGATAGATGCGGTTGCATGCAAATTTGTATATATTTCAGCTACTAGGCAGGCGGGGAAGACGATAATTTGGACCCATTCATAACCTTCGATCCATCGAACCCATCTGCAGGTATTGTACGATATCAATCTATTTACGAGGCAATTCACGTTCATAACATTTTCTACTTTTGACGATTGTGGAATTTTTCTCTGCGCTCATTACTCAGTTTGCACAGATAATATACGTTGAAAGGATTCGTGATTTGCTGCAGGTTGGACGAAGCTCGTCAACACGACGGAATGCAGGGATGGCGCCGCGTCTTTCGTTTTGGACGGAAAATTCTACGGTAACATATCGTGCTTCACATATAATTATTGAATAAATCGCAATGATCGGAGGAATGAGAGCAGGACGGCGGAATACTACGATCCCGCTACAAACGAGTGAGTGACCGTGAAGGGGTTCCAAATTGTTTGAGATATCGCTATACTTGACATTGCCATCAGATGGACTTCTATCGCCTATTTGAAGAAAGAGAGCTATCGAGATGGAGCTGCGGCACTCAATGGAGACATTTTCCTCGTTGGAACGCACGTTTAATTAATTTGGTAATTTTTTTCAAGGTACTGTTATCAACTTAGATACCTATTTACAGTGTTCCAAAAAAAAGGTCAGAATGATATCACTGGTAGTCTACGCAAGTACTCTCCAGCGACTAACGAATGGACGGAATTGAAGCCTTTGAAGCATCGCAGGTACGGTAGAATGTCATCGACTACTGAACCCTTCGTATGTCAAAGACAATGAACATTCAAAGATCGGTTGCCAAGTGTCATTGCCAGTGGAGGCAAGTTGTAGATATGTCTGTGGAGGCTGGCACAGAGCCTATACCAAGCAGATGCCGTGAGAATTACTGCCGACTGGAGTAGAACGATTACTGCATTTCAGAGAGATCCCTAAAAGATCCGTCATCTTCTCTTATCCGATCCCTGCTTCACTCCCAACGCCCAATGCGGAGGTAATTCATGTTAAAAAAATGATCGCTTGTCATCTTGCTCCCAACGAAATTAGTGAAATCCCATGGAAAAAATTCAGCAGTGAATATTTTCAATGAGCAGTGAATCAACAGCTTATTTCAGCTCTAGACAGCAGCTGAGCTGCCCGACGTTTGCGAAACGTCACAAGATGCAATATCAAATTCATTACCATTTCCTCCACTCTCCCGTCCTATCGCACGCAACACAAAGAATAAAATACTAATCGATTAATGTTTTGTTGAATTTGTAACTTCATCTCTCGAATGGAATGAAACCCTTCGCGATTTTTCAGTTCACTCGGTTTATGAATGAGTATTGAGATAAGTTTCACGTAGAATTTCTGAACTCTCTATTTTTCTCTGTCATTGATTTCATCGTGCACTCACTGCGTCAATCCCTGAAATCCTCCGAAATCCATAATTTCTGCGCATACGTAATCTCGGAAAGCGGATTTGCTTCCTTTTTTGGCCTACTATCGCACATCATAAACTGATAATGAGCATCTCGCAGAATTCAATAAGCACTGTCAAACATTCACTATTCACTATCAAACATTTCACAAGAGCAAATGAGGAGATGAAGTTTTGAATTGTGCACTCATCTCTACCTACCGTGCTAGTATTTTATCATTATTTAATTATTATAGATAGTTAAATAATATTGTTTACTTTGCTGATTGAAACTTGGCTGTAGAACGGATTCAGTATTAGAGACGTACATTTCAGTGCAGGGTGTTCGAATAATCCAGTAAGTCCTCAAATCCTTGTACGGAATAAAGGAAGGGGTGGGGGAATGATCGAAGATGCGAAAATGTACGCTAGGCAGGCTAGGCGGATATCGGGAGAAACTTGTCAAATCAAAATTGCCTTCACTACCTCATCTTGGCAGCTTTCCTTTGTTGCTATGTGAAAAAAAGCTAATTTCGCAATTCATTGCACAAAAATCAGTTATGAACATTCGTACGGATTTTCAGTTGTAGAAACACACTCATAATTGAAGCCATGGCTAACTATTTGTGTATTCAGATCCCTCAGAATGATCAAAGCTCAAGTGTGGTCAAATGTTCAGGCATGCCATTGATTTATTCGGCTAGTGAAATGTGGCAGGACGATTCATTTGTTCCGTCTCAGAAGGGAACTTGAACGATAGAAACGCCGTTGATCGATTGGCCGGCAGCCGACAGCAGCTTGCTCTATGATCAACGAATAAGGGTCAGAGATTAAAGATCAAATGTCAAGTGCCAATGATGATGAAATGGCTTGGCCATTCTAACGAGATCAGTGCGATGCGTGATAAGTAATGGTGATTACTGGTTGAATCAGAGAAGAGAATAAACTGACGACCAGTTTCATCTTTGTCTCGACACAGGAGAAATTTCCTTTCTTCTCTCCTATCGCCGTCATCATCGTTTGCGCCGCCGTCAGGGGCATTTCCGAGCACTTCACCGATACTCCGTTCTGGGAGATAACGTAGTCACGGCCTGCAGCGCCGTGGGTAGTTCCGCGCCAGGACTGAACAACTCAAAGATTAAAGATCATAGATCAAAGATCAAGTTCCACAGATCAAAGATCACCTCTCTTCTGGCAGCAGCCTGAGAGGCTCTGGCAGCAGGGCGCGCAATCTGGCGAAGATGGCGGGCCTGACTCTTGCTACCGGCCGTCCTCTTGGTCATCTGGAACAGGGGGATAGCGACAGATTATGAATATCGTTGAATACCTAAACAAGACCGTAACCGATCGATCTACCGTGATCTGAAGATAATGTGTAGTTCCGGGAGAGACGCTGTAGAAACTACCGTACACAAAAACTCAAGCCAATATTAACACAGTAACCCCAACTGTCATACGAAAGATAATGAATGGCACTTGAGGTGCACTTCAGCAATAACTATTGTCCCATTTCTACCGTAACGATATCGTAATCTCCCGTAACCATTATACCGTATAGAGAAGTTGTGCGGGTGAGAGGGGAGGCTGGGCGTTACGAGTGAACTGGGCGGAAATGAGGTAAGGAGGAGATGGGGAGAGAGAAGAATGGACAATAATATCGATTGATTGAATTACCATCAAAATTGGAATGGAAATTGGACATTGATCGAAAGTTTATTCTTATTTTTTTATTAATTTACGATAGTCATAACGGCTGACTGTCCTCTTCTCTTCTTCAATTACATAATCACACCAAAAGGGATCATCGGAACAAAAATGGCGGCAAGTAACTTGTATCTTCAAATAACATCATAATCGGCGAATACTGCTCTCTGTTGATATTATATTGACACGCTTCGAGAACAGCGCAGCAAATCTTCTGAGAGCGGATAATCGACCTTCCAAATTGTTATCGTTCCCACCTTCTCAACAACGGACTGGCAAGGAGCAGTGACCAGGGAGGGGAAATACAGATTGTCTCCGTTGTGATGTACCTCAACGGTGATTCGACGACTGTTTTCAACGATAGGCGAAGAAATTACCACAGATCGTATGCAAGTGTGAGCAACTCAACGTCGTCTGTTATTGTTGCGATTATACGAATGATATTATCTGTGTGGATTGAACATAATTTCCTCATGACTTCGAAAAAATAAATACCTCCGGCGTCGAAAATGAGTGAGCTGAACATGATTAATGCGGAAATGAGATGGAGAATCTCGCTGGTTCTGGGGATTTTCTGTTGAAAATGCGACTAGCTTAAAAGTATGGCAATAAACTACCGTCAACTGGGAATAAAACGTTCCACAGACGATATTTTATCATATTTTATCATAAAACACAATAATGGCTCCCATTTCCGTCAGAGTTGATGAAATTGCACAGTTTTCGGAATTTGGGCGTTTCAAGTGATGGTCTTTAAGACACAGATAAAAAGAAATAGTCAAAAACTCAAGAAAGTACAGTATCACAAGCGTGGTGTGTGGTGTGATTTCGAGCCGCGGAGTGCGTGTGACGTGCACCGGTGCAATTCTCAATTTGTCATTTTTTGCACATATCGGTTGAAATACGAAATGGTGACAAAATGTATCAATTGAATGCCTCGAGTGCGAAAAATGGCAAATTGAGAATTGCACCGGTGCATGTCACACGCACTCCGCGGCTCGAAATCACACCACACACCACGCTTTTGATACTGTACTTTCTTGAGTTTTTGACTATTTCTTTTTATCTGTGTCTTAAAGACCATCACTTGAAACGCTCAAATTCCAAAAATTGTGCAATTTCATCAACTCTGACGGAAATGGGAGCCATTATTGTGTTTTATGATAAAATATGATAAAATATCGTCTGTGGAACGTTTTATTCCCAGTTGACGGTACCATACGTTTATTCCCGTTTTCTTCATTTTCTTCCTCATAGACATCAAATGAGCGAATGTAAGGGAGTACATCACTAAACATCCCACAAAAGTTGTTCCGAAAATTGAAAGCGATGCTGTTGCACTTTGCTGTAAGTTGTATTTTAGTTAATTGGCGATAACTTATGAGACAAACAAATATGCTTACGTATTCCGTCCGCGGATCCGCCGTAACATCCAAGCCATTAACAAATTTATTAGGTATCGTACATCGCCCACATTACCGAACAGACGAACATTTTTTACTTTTTTTACTTTTTTTAAAGTCAGCGAATTCGCATCGAATATTCCTAATTTTTGTTTCATATTTTTTGTCCACCCACAATTCCGCGTGACTTTTAAAATTGAACGGTGAAATATTTATTTAAATGGGTGAAAAATTGGAGTCGAAAGTAGTGAAAAGTGGGACAGCTGGCTCCAAGTAAAGCCTAAACGCCGGCTCTACCGTAATCACCCTTCCGTCATCACTTTTCGCTCTTCGGCTCCAATTTTTCACCCATTTAAATAAATAATTCACCGTTCAATTTTAAAAGTCACGCGGAATTGTGAGTGGACAAAAAATATGAAACAAACATTAGGAATATTCGATGCGAATTCGCTGACTTTAAAAAAAGTAAAAAAATGTAAAAAATGTTCGTTTGTTCGGTAATGTGGGCGATGTACGATATATACCTCAATAACCAAGTTGTTTTTAATAATTTTAGAGAACCTTACGAGAAATTAGCAAATGGCATGAACAGAGTCGGTGCTACAATTATTGTTGATATAAACCAGTAGGCAACAACGCAAATAGTCGTCACCTGAGCGGTCCATAACTGAAATTTCGCTTAATGTCTGTCTGATAATAAATACGAGTAGATCGACCTTTGTATATTTATCTTGCTTTCTGATTGCGATTAGTCGATTCACAGCGAATGGGAGGAAAGAGAAAATTACGACTGCTCGAAGATATTGGTGTCCAAAATACAAAACTCTAAAAATTTTCTCCGGGATGCAGGAACAAAATTAAGATTTCAACTGTGCAAGCGTAGAATTTAACTGAGAATTGAACAGTTTGAAGAAGCCGTATTTCCTCGGGCGATGGATCAATTCCAAATATAGGAAAAGAACAATGCAGGGAACACTCTGAAAACGTTATGCTTCTGTAGTTTAATGAAAAGGGAAACCTGTGCAATGATCATCGTATAGAAAGGCGATCGGAAAACGGAGTATTTGATGCGAGCCTGCAGAATTTTTTTTACTGTAACAGTGAAAATAATGAATTGCATCGAATGGGTACCTTAACAATAGTGAAAATGACAAGAACATAGAGAATGATTGAGGGCCATCCCACAGCCATTATAATGTAGTGGTAGAAAGGAGCCTCGATGAATGACATCACGAAACAGAACGACTGAGTACCACTGTTGACCACAATGAAACCTTTTCATGCCGGGAATTTGATCATTCTCAGGATTTATGTTCTCATGCACTGCCAATATTTCGCATTCCCATACATTCGCGAGACCCGTTATTATCTGAAAGAATCACATTTTATGATAATGTCACCCCTCGAGTGAATAAATTGAAAGCGAAGAGTGAAAGCGAACACAGAAGTACAACGAAGAATCATTTTTTTTTTCGAAGAAGTGTGGTACAAGTGATTAATTATTTTGTTAGTGCATAGGAATCGTTCGTTTTCCTTTAGCCACGAAGAAAAAAAAACACTCTTTGATCAATCTGCAGCCATCAAGTTTTTCTCTTTCGTGGGTGATTTCAACGTGCACTAAATTGCACCAATCTCTCGCGAAAGAGAGAGTCGATCGGCATTAATTCGTTGACGCCAAATTTCGAAGCGTGCGTATCACATTTTTACAAGAAGTTATTTCTCGTTCCGCGCGTAACGAATTCCAAAAAAATTATCGTCGCGTTTGAAATTGAGCTTTCATTGTATAATTTGTGCTTAAAACGCGGTCTGCGTAAGAGCGAAGGAGGGGGTGGCACAGTAGCTCAAAATGGTCTCTGGGGGTTCAAACTTGGTGGGTAGACTCCCTGGGGGTGGGATACACTTCAGCCAAAAATTTGACCCCAAAAGTTGATCTTTGATCTTTGATCTCGGAAAATTTCATCTTCATTTTACCCCCTCATGTTATATACCATTCGATAGAGCATCAAAAGTTATGTAAGAATCCAAGTTTTCGTAGACCTAGCACTTTTCGTTTTCGAAAAAATCGATAAAATGTCGATTTTTCGTGTTTTTATTTTATTCAATAATTTTTTTCGGGATGTTCCAATGGTTTGCGGGACCTGAAAAGTTGGCAATATACGTAACAATATACAAGGAATTCAATAAAAAATATGCCGACTCGATACGACATGCCAGACCATGACTTTTTCGCAAAAAACCTAGCACGCAATCGTCGACGCGGGTTCGAATCCCGCCGACGGATAATCTTTTGCCGGATTTTGTTTCGACCCAAAATGATGTGTTTTCGACAGGAAATCACTTTTGATATCACATAAGGGTCCCCCCTTATGTGAAAAAACGAGGTCTGGGGTCATGTGGAAAAATAGCCTCCAAACTGAAATAATATAGGTTTATGTAATAATAAATTGTTTATAATTTATTGTAAGCATCATTAACCATGTTTTTGGGACAATGTCGACATGACCCCAAACCTCGATTTTTCACATAAGGGGGGACCCTTATGTGAAAAACGTCGATGAGAGGAATGATGTCAAATTCCATTGTAAAGTGGCAAAACATCGTTAATATAACCTAGTAACATATCAAAAGTGATTTCCTGTCGAAAACACATCATTTTGGGTCGAAACAAAATCCGGCAAAAGATTATCCGTCGGCGGGATTCGAACCCGCGTCGACGATTGCATGCTAGGTTTTTTGCGAAAAAGTCATGGTCTGGCATGTCGTATCGAGTCGGCATATTTTTTATTGAATTCCTTGTATATTGTTACGTATATTGCCAACTTTTCAGGTCCCGCAAACCATTGGAACATCCCGAAAAAAATTATTGAATAAAATAAAAACACGAAAAATCGACATTTTATCGATTTTTTCGAAAACGAAAAGTGCTAGGTCCATGAAAACTTGGATTCTTACATAACTTTTGATGCTCTATCGAATGGTATATAACATGAGGGGGTAAAATGAAGATGAAATTTTCCGAGATCAAAGATCAAAGATCAACTTTTGGGGTCAAATTTTTGGCTGAAGTGTATCCCACCCCCAGGGAGTCTACCCACCAAGTTTGAACCCCCAGAGACCATTTTGAGCTACTGTGCCACATCCCCTCCGAATCCCGACGCTCTTACGCAGACCGCGTTTTAAACAACGTAAAACCATACCAGTATTCGTGTTTTATCGTTAAAAATTAAGAAAAATAAGTGAAAACAAGCGGAAAACGCAAAACAAATGTGAGCTCCGCCCACTTTTGCCGCACGGTTAATTTTTTGGAATCCGTTACGCGCGGAACATTTTAAAAATGTGATAGTAGGGTTGATGATATCGAGTCGGGTCAGTCGAGGCCTCGACTCTCAAACCCGATCGGGTATAATTAGTCGGGTAGATCGAAACTTGAAATACCCGACTCGGGTACTCGATCTTGAGATCGGGCCGATCAATGAAGGTCTTCCTATCGTGCTCATTCGGGCCGACCGCCTTGATCGAGTTTGGCTGGCCCGAGTCCGACCCGACCCTTCACTCTCAAGATCGAGTACCCGAGTCGGGTTTTTGGATCGATTGAGAATAACGGGGAAATTTACGACCGAGTATCGGGTATTCTCGATTTTATCAACCCTAGTGCGTAGCCATAAAACAAAGAAGACAGTGTGCAAACACTGTATGTAAGCGGCCGCACCTCGTTTGATCGGAGGAAATGACGATAGAAACCTAGGCTGAACAAACGATCTGGCGAAAATGGGCTGTCCAATTTGCAGTATTTTTCTAGTATTTGAATATTCGAAGAGAAACAAGATGAAGATGAGAATAACTTTATTCAACAAGTAAGGGAATTTGATTCCTCAAGCGGAGGTTACTTTGGCGTGCCATCCTCTCACATGCGCTCCACTCTTCGCATTCCACTCCATTCTGATTGCATTAGCGCTAGCTGTCACCTTGATCGAAGTGAAACCATAGTACCCCGTAAGTATGAATATTCACTATTCTTTAGTTCTTGAAAGATTTTATGATTACGTTTTGAGCACTTTCGATCCGGCCGATCCGTCGTAGATGGTCAGAGTATCGCAGCACGTGTTTGATTCGAAGAACACAATCTCAACCGTCACCTGAATGTAAAGATATATCACGCAAATATAATCACGCAATTTTATTTGTAAAACCTTCTTTGTTTTGTCAAGGTCCATGAGTGCATAATCACACAGAGCCGGTCCAGTTGCGCTGCCCCACGTTGGTGAGAAGACCTTGAAAATACATAGTCTTTTGTAGAAAGTATCATTCATGACACCAATGATGCAATTTTCATTTGTTATGTTTCACAGGTACAACACCTAATCAACTTCTTTCACGACGTCATCAAAAATATATATAGGCGGAATTGCTTGCCTCATCCCCAGGATAAAACTCGGAGTCATCATCATTACAACCTGCGGGAGCGACATTTTCATCATAGGAAACTGTAAATGAAATGGATACTGCGAAAATGTTTTCGCGCTTACGAGCTGGTTTCGTACACATATAGGGAAGTGGCGTGGCACAATCAGTGTTCATCCACTTTCCTGAAAGCAGGATGTATATTTAAAAACATTTTTGTAGAGATAGATATGTACCTGGGAACAGATTAATGCCCATTGACACGCACTCTCCAAAGGATTCATCCGGAAAACCTGCATCGATTTCGAAATTACAATATGACATTTAACGCTAAAATTTTTGCTTAGAAATGAAACATAATGGTTACCAGGCGCAAAATTGTTGTAGTCAACTGCGCTTGTAGTCATCCGTTCATTCATATTTTCCGTTCACGCTGAAATCTTCCTTTTTCGCGAACAAGATAAAACACTATTTACAATTTCAGTCCGATAAAAACTCCATTCGTGATGCCATATCCAACAGCTGTTCTCTTTATGTAATCGTTAAACTGAAAAATATCGCTACGATCCCTAAAGTATAGTTGATTTTCACGTCTTTTTCGTGAATTGAGGCGATATGCGCTCGTTGACGCCCACAGTTTGTTTCTGCTGCTGGTTGTGCAGTCAAATCAGTGATGAATAAGTAGCACGAGTCGTCGCTCTTACCCATTTGTAGAAGGTAATACGTGTCACAGATCCCTGTAAAGTTAGATTTTTTCTCTGGAGTGCAGAATTTTGCATCCACTCACAGCTTCGCGTATGTGCTATGCATGTAACTTCACGAGTGGATTGAGTGCCATCAAGCTGTTTCCATTTTCCGGAACTTGAGTCTATATAAGTGTTAAGGTTCATGTTACCGGTGTTGCAAGTTATTGTGCCTTAAAAACATAATTGGATACATATAATCGTATTAACGCTATTACCATGAAAGTTGGTGTATGTAGCAACCGCTCCATCATCCCAGACGAATTTCTCGCCGTCACACATTAACCCGAGCCATGGATAATATCCAGAATAGACTGACCAATACTGCTTTTGTTCCTGAGTCATGCGCGAATACATATTCGAAGATATTGACTTTTGCACACATCTTGAGAATAAATCCTAAGAAGGTGACTGTCATCGGAATCGCATTTATTTTTCGCGGAGCTGTAGTAGTATGTAGAGGTGTAAAGTTTTAAACATTGGCTATCATAAGCTGTATCGTATCCCGCAGTACATGTATTAGCTGAAACATAATGATGGAAAATTTCAAAAGGAGCCGCATACCAAGCACGGGAAGAAACGAGAGAAGAAGAAGCAGCCTCATTCTCGGTGTGGTGTGAATCCACTTCCCAATCAGCCTTTATTGGCGCTTTTATCAGTGATCACAGGGACGGAAACACTAAACCTCAACAATGCATGTTTTCGAAATCTGAGAATATTGATCGACAAGAGGCTCCGTCTTTCTTGGTGAGCACGAGCGATTTCAAAATTCGAGAAGGTATTCCATCATTTCACTCGATTCTCTTACCACGAGAGGGTGCGCAAAATGAAGAGATCTTCCTAACAATAAGACAGATAATCATTTCATTCCCTGCATTTATTCACTTCTAGAGTCTCTTCTCATCATATCTCTTGATACAGGTCTACTTCCTGTAACTTGAATTATTCATCCACGCAATGTTGTATTCATCTTTATGAGAGTAAAAAGAGTTTTTATAGAGAAACTCACCCAAGCTTTCATTTAGCAATCAATTAAGTCATAAACAGGAGCCAGCCTGATCGGTCCGAAGCTTTTTTTCTTTTTTCCGATTGTTATTTGAACGTGCGCTCCTTTCAGCAAATTCTTTTAAAAGATCGAGTCGATAGACAATATTTCGTTTACATCAAATTCCAAAGCTTGTGCTGCCATAAGCATCGAAGACAGTGTGAAGGAAGACACTAAATGTGAGCGACCGCACCTCGTTTGGTGAGATAGTGCGATGGGATGACAATTGAAATTACGAGAGGATAATGGTCTGAACTAACTTATTATATGGCTTAATGAACTTTGTCTAGAATAGAACAATGATATTTTTGCAGTTACTGGAAAGATGCCAGTGCAAACGAAAATATACGAAATGGATCAATCGGCGACAGATCCAACTTTCACATGCCATCCTCTCACATGCGCACCACTGGTCGCATTCCACTCCATTCTGATCGCATTAGTCGTCCCCTTCACAACGACCGACGTAATGCCAACGTATCCCGAGAACCTAAAATATCACAATTACAATATTCTTTGAGAATACGGGTGACTTTTTGAGCACATTCGTTCCGAATAGCCCATCGTAGATTGTTAGAGTGTCGCAGCAACTGTTTGACTCGAACAGCACAATTTCTGCAGTGATCTGACGAATAGACTGATATAATAATAATCACCATTGTCAACCTTTCTTGTCTTATCCTCGATGTCCATCAGTGCATAATCGCAGTAGGAGGGTCCAGTAGCGGCGCCCCAAGTTGGCGCGAAAATCTAGCAAGGCATGATCAACGCTTCAACGCGACGTCTCACCTCATCTCCGGGATAAAACTCGCCATCGTCGCTACAACCGGCAGGAGGAATGCTCTCGTCGTAGACACCTGTAAACTATGAATCTGAAAGACTCTTGAAGGTAAAGTAAGCTAACCAGCTGCTTTAGTGCACATGTATGGCAAGGGCGTAGTGCAGTTTACATTCATCCATTTTCCTGATTTCGAGGTTATTATTAATATTGGTTTCGATAATTACCTGGGAATAGTCCAGTTCCCATTGCGAGACACTCCCCGAACGAAGGATCAGGGAAACCTAAAATATTATTATTTGATTATGATATTAATAAAGTTATTTGCCTGGTGCGAAATTGAGATAGTCGGCCTCGCTCCCGTCACTCCAAATGTATTTTCCATCGACACTGCAGATAATATAATTATCCTAGTCATTAATTGAAGATGATCTAACTATTTCAATCCGATATGTATTCCTTGCATCAATCCGTACGAAACTGCGGTCCTCTTCACGAAATCGTTGAGCTAAATAAATTGATGAATCTATGTAACTGGAATAGCCCAACCGATTGGTCGTGAATGGGAGAAATGTGGGCCTTTTGGCTTTCACAGTTTGCCTCCCCTTGATCCACAAGTGTATCCTTCTGGTCGAGCAAATAACAAAGATCATCGCTCTTTCCTTGTTGCAGAAGGTGGTAGGTGTCACAAATCCCTACGAAAATAGGACGTGTTTGGAGTTTCATCATTCACTTACAACTTCTCGTGTTTCCCTGACATACTGGATACTCTGTATAAGCATTTCCATCGGTATAGGAATACCATCCACCATTGGAATTACTAACATAGTAACGTCGATTTTTATTAGCGGAGTTGCAAACATCATTGCCTGATTTAAAATACTCTTTGTTGTTGAAAAATGAAGATCTCACTTTTGAAATTGGTGTATGTTGCGATCGATCCGTCGGCCCACACAAAATTCACTCCGTCACATTCCAAACCCAGCCAAGCTTCATTGTAATTGTCTCCAGTTGGCCCACAATATGCCACCTCATCCTAAATGTAGGTAATGCCATTTGTTTTGCAAAACCTGAACTTCTCTAACCGCTTCTGTTTTAAGCATTAGAAGATGGCTATCTTCGGATTCGCATCTGCTCTTAGCTTCATCATAATGCACTCCTTTGTCCTTGTATCTATTCAAGCATTGTCCATCAAAAAATGAATTATAGCCCCCTGTGTAGCAACTCAAACCTAAAAATGACATCATTTTTTGAAGAAAGGAATTGCTTACTCAATGCGGGAAGAAACGAGAGAAGGAGAAGCAGCTTCATTCTCGAGGTGGTGTGTATCCACTTCCAAATCAGCCTTTATCGACGCTTTTATCAGTGATCGCAGGCACCGAAACACTAAACCTCGACAATGCATGTTTTCGAAATTGGAGAATATATTGATTGCCGAGAATCTGCGTCTTTCTTGGCAATGAGGAGAGATTTCAAAATTCGAGAAAGTGTTTCGCCATTCGATTATCTTACCACTGAGACAGTGCACAAAATGAAGAGAGGCTTTAAGAATTTGATCTTTTACAAATAATTATTCATTGCAAACTGCCTGATGTCACTGCGGATTTCTAACGCTCGCTCGAATATTTAACAGGTGATAAAATTGACGATGTGAAAATATCGGAATGGAATAAATGAAGACAAGTACTCGCGGAAGTCATTTAGTTTATTTGTAATGAATCTTTATTACATAGAACCAACTCTTGCCATCCTCTCACATAGGCACCACTGGTTGCATTCCACTCCAATCGAATTGCATTCGTCGTTCCTGTGATATTCAGCGAAACGGGTCCATAAACGTAGCCGTTGAGGCTTCAACCATTTCTTTGATATGGACATTTGAGCGCAGCGTACGTTATCAGTTCATTATATCCGATCAGGCCATCGTAGATTTTCAGGTAATTTGTGATTTTCAGGTAGGTAGCAACTGTTCGATTCAAAGAAGGTGATTTCGAGCTTGACCTGAGTGAACGAAACGACATAGTAAGTAACGAAAATATGATGGTCAACCTTTTTCGATGTATCCGGATCCATAAGTGCATAGGAACAATGAGCAGGGCCCGTGAAACTGCCCCAATTGGGAGAAGAGATCTGCAACGATAGTAAATCTTAAAATCATGACTTTTTTCGGCCTACCTCATCTCCAGGATAGTAAGTTGTACATATCTGGAGGACAGCCAGCTGGAGGAATAGTCGAATAGTAGTGTGTAGTGTACTGAGATACATTTTCCAAAATCGATATTTTGGAATGAAATGTATCTCAGTACACTTTACAGTTGTTTTTTTTTAAACTCACTCATTTTTTAAGGTATTTTTTTAATTAGCCGGATCACTTTCAGTGGTCATTTTTTTTCAATTTTTTGAAAATCACGGGAAATTGAGGGAAAAGCGAGGATTAATTTTAAAAAAAAAAAGAAAAAATCAAAATAAATCAGTGCAAGTGCGCTGTAGCGCCGCCCCCTTACGTCTCTGCACTACCCACAAGGGAAAGGAGAATTCACGGGAGGGGTAAGAATTAAGGGACCAACATGATAATAAATAGAAATAAATCGAGAACTATAGAGCACACGACCGCACGCGCAAGCAACTTACCATCCGAATGAAGTGGTGAGGGGAGGAGTGCCTGTTGGAGGCCCCGCCCCTACCCGCTCTCCCTACGCACGCCGACGCGCACACGCACGCGCGTACTTTTTCATTTATATGAAGATTGGGTCCCACCACGAAGATCCTGAAAATCATCCCATTGGCGGTTAATTCAAAATACATTTCGCAATCTCTCGATCTGACTATTCATCGTTGCAAGAGACATGTCGTACGAGAAGTTTCCTACTATCCTCTTGTGTACACTCTCACTTTCACATACTATCACGTCTCTTCTCTATCAGTCGTACCCGGTGGTACAGAACTCTCTCACATCACCCACTCTTTTAAAATCTCTGCACTGTCTGCACTCTCTCCTTATCACATACTATCTCGCACATTGTAATCAGGATGGGAAGTAGTACCGGTAATACCGGAATTACCCAGAGGTAGACGGTAGTATCGGAAGTGAACCGAAGTAATATGAAGTATGGATGCATACTGAGTGCGTACCTGGGTGTTCTAGCCAGCACCACTCCCAATGTCCCTGGAGACATCCCACAGATGCAAAGTGGGGGAACGTACTATCACTCCATCGCCAAGCCTGAACCCAATCATGGATGCATACTGATAATGAGTACGAACCAACATACCAGCTTACCAATTGAAGAGACTATTCAAATCAGCCCTCCACTTTTCCTCCCATCACCTACTCTCCTACTCCCCTCCCCCCCCCCTACTCTCCTTCTCCCCTCCCTCCCTTCCCCTACTCTCATCCTCCCCTCCCTCCTCGCCCTTACTCTCCTCCTTCCCTCAACTTGCCTTCTCCATCGTTCTCCTCTCCTCCTCACCTCAAATCAGAACCACAGCGTGATTTCACTAAATAAGTTATTTTCGAAGAAAGTTGTCATTTTATCAAATTGATAACATTTCTCCGAGTTTCATTATTTTCGCCTGTTTTTACATGTTTTCTAAAACTAGTAGTGTTTCAGTATTATTCGTACAAACCACATCCTCCGACACCACTCTCTCACTAGTTCCTCGTGTCAGCTGTGTCAGAGAGCACCTCTTTCTCACCGGTTCGTGTCAAGCAACACTCCCCTCACCAAACCTGTATCCTACCATGGATGCATACGGCTAATGAGCGAGTACCAGTGGTGTCAGGCAGCACCACTTCTTCATCAGACTGAACCCTACCACCGATGCATACTGCTAATGAATATACATCAGTCGTGTCAGGCAGCACCACTCCCTCACCGGTCCCAGGGATCCTCTAGTTCATTAGTGAGGTGAGGTGCCAGGCGTACCAGCCAGCACCACTCCCTCACCAGTCCCTGGGGACCCCTACGGTTCGTTAGTGGGGTGAGTGTCCGGCGTACCAGCCAGCACCACTCCCTCACCGGTCCAGGGGACCCTCTAGTTCATTAGTGAGGCGAGGTACCAGGCGTACCAGCTAGCACCACTCCCTCACCGGTCCAGGGGATCCTCTAGTTCATTAGTGAGGCGAGGTACCAGGCGTACCAGCCAGCACCACTCCCTCACCGGTCTCTGGGGACCCCTACGGTTCATTAGTGAGGCGAGGTGTCAGGCGTACCTGCCAACACCGCTCCCTCACCAGTCCCTGGGGACCCCTACGGTTCATTAGTGAAGCGAGGTACCAGGCGTACCAGCTAGCACCACTCCCTCATCGGTCCATTAATGAGGCGGTCCAGCCGGCACCGCTCCATCACCGGTCCAGGGGATCCTCTAGTTCATTAGTGAGGCGAGGTGCCAGGCGTACCAGCTAGCACCACTCCCTCATCGGTCCCTAGCGACCCTTACGGTTCATTAATGAGGCGGTCCAGCCAGCACCGCTCCCTCACCGGTCCAGGGGATCCTCTAGTTCATTAGTGAGGCGAGGTGCCAGGCGTACCAGCTAGCACCACTCCCTCATCGGTCCCTAGGGACCCTTACGGTTCATTAATGAGGCGGTCCAGCCAGCACCACTCCCTCATCGGACCCTTACGGTTCATTAATGAGGCGTACCAGCTAGCACCACTCCCTCATCGGACCCTTACGGTTCATTAATGAGGCGTACCAGCTAGCACCACACCCTCATCGGTCCCTAGGGACCCTTACGGTTCATTAATGAGGCGGTCCAGCCAGCACCGCTCCCTCACCGGTCCAGGGGATCCTCTAGTTCATTAGTGAGGCAAGGTGCTAGGTGTAACAGCCAGCACCACTCCCTCACCAGTCCCTGGGGACCCTTACGGTTCATTAATGAGGCGGTCCAGCCAGCACCGCTCCCTCACCGGTCCAGGGGATCCTCTAGTTCATTAGTGAGGTAAGGTGCTAGGTGTACCAGCCAGCACCACACCCTCACGGTTCATTAGTGAGGCAAGGTGCTAGGTGTACCAGCCAGCACCACTCCCTCGTCAGTCCTGGGGCCCTACGGTTCATTAGTGAGGCGTGGTGTCAGGCGTGAAATCAGAACCACAGCGTGACTTCACCAAATCAGCTATTTTCGACGAAAGTTGTCATTTTTATCAAATTGATAACTTTTCTCCGAGTTTCTTTGTTTTCGTCTGTTTTCACATGTATTCTAAATCTAGTAGAGTTTTCAGTATTATTCGTACAAACCGCATCCTCCGACACCACCCTCTCACTAATTCCTCGTACCAGTTGTGTCAGAGAGCACCACTTTCTTACCGGTTCCTGGGAACATCCAAGGAGATTTGTGGGATGCGTACCACATCCTCACAAACCCCAAGGGACACCTATCGACGATTTGTGGGCACTTATCGCGTCAAGCAGCACTGCAGTTTACCAAACCTGGACCCTACCATGGATGCATACGGTTGATTAGTGTGTATCAGTCGTACCAGGCAACACTACTCCCTCACCTAGCCTAGACCTCACCACGCGTTCATACGGCTAATGAACGAGTACCAGTCGTGTCAGGGAGCACCACTTCTTCACTAAACTAGACCCTACCACTGAGGCATACTCTTAATGATCGTGTACCAGTGGTGTCAGGCAGCACCACTTCTTCACTAAACTGGACCCTACCACTGAGGCATACTCTTAATAAGCGTGTACCAGTGGTGTCAGGTAGCACCACTTCTTCACTAAACTAGACCCTACCACTGAGGCATACGGCTAATGCACGAGTACCAGTCGTGTCAGGGAGCACCACTTCTTCACTAAACTGGACCCTACCACTGAGGCATACTCTTAATAAGCGTGTACCAGTGGTTGTTAGGCAGCACCACTTCTGCACTAAACTGGACCCTACCACTGATGCATACGGCTAATGACCATGTACCAGGCGTGTCAGGCAGCACCACTACTTCACTAAACTAGACCCTACCACTGAGGCATACTCTTAATAAGTGTGTACCAGTGGTGTCAAGCAGTGCCATTTCTTCACTAAACTGGACCCTACCACTGATGCATACGGCTAATGACCATGTACCAGGCGTGTCAGGCAGCACCACTTCTTCACTAAAGTGGAACCTACCACTGAGGTATACTCTTAATGAGAGTGTACCAGTGGTGTCAAGCAGCGCCATTTCTTCACTAAACTGGACCCTACCACTGAGGCATACTCTTAATAAGCGTGTACCAGTGGTGTCAGGCAGCACCACTTCTTCACTAAACTGGACGCTACCACTGATGCATACGGCTAATGACCATGTACCAGGCGTGTCAGGCAGCACCACTTCTTCACTAAAGTGGAACCTACCACTGAGGTATACTCTTAATGAGCGTGTACCAGTGGTGTCAAGCAGCGCCATTTCGTCACTAAACTGGACCCTACCACTGAGGCATACTCTTAATAAGCGTGTACCAGTGGTGTCAGGCAGCACCACTTCTTCACTAAACTGACCCTACCACTGATGCATACGGCTAATTACCATGTACCAGGCGTGTCAGGCAGCACCACTTCTTCACTAAACTGGGCCCTACCACTGAGGTATACTCTTAATGAGAGTGTACCAGTGGTGTCAGGCAGCACCACTTCTTCACTAAACTGGACCCTACCACTGATGCATACGGCTAATGACCATGTACCAGGCATGTCAGGCAGCACCACTTCTTCACTAAACTAGACCCTACCACTGAGGCATACTCTTAATAAGCGTGTACCAGTGGTGTCAGGCAGCACCACTTCTTCACTAAACTGGGCCCTACCACTGAGGTATACTCTTAATGAGAGTGTACCAGTGGTGTCAGGCAGCACCACTTCTTCACTAAACTGGACCCTACCACTGATGCATACGGCTAATGACCATGTACCAGGCATGTCAGGCAGCACCACTTCTTCACTAAACTAGACCCTACCACTGAGGCATACTCTTAATAAGCGTGTACCAGTGGTGTCAGGCAGCACCACTTCTTCACTAAACTGGACCCTACCACTGATGCATACGGCTAATGACCATGTACCAGGCATGTCAGGCAGCACCACTTCTTCACTAAACTAGACCCTACCACTGAGGCATACTCTTAATAAGCGTGTACCAGTGGTGTCAGGCAGCACCACTTCTTCACTAAACTGGACCCTACCACTGATGCATACGGCTAATGATCATGTACCAGGCGTGTCAGGCAGCACCACTTCTTCACTAAACTAGACCCTACCACTAATGCATACGGCTAATGACCATGTACCAGTGGTGTCAGGCAGCACCACTTCTTCACTAAACTGGACCCTACCACTGAGGCATACTCTTAATGAGAGTGTACCAGTGGTGTCAGGCAGCACCACTTCTTCACTAAACTGGACCCTACCACTGATGCATTCGGCTAATGACCATGTACCAGTCGTGTCAGGGAGCACCACTTCTTCACTAAACTGGACCCTACCACTGATGCATTCGGCTAATGACCATGTACCAGTCGTGTCAGGGAGCACCACTTCTTCACTAAACTAGACCCTACCACTGATGCATACGGCTAATTACCATGTACCAGTCGTGTCAGGGAGCATCACTTCTTCATTAAACTGGAACCTACCACTGAGGTATACTCTTAATGAGCGTATACCAGTGGTGTCAGGCAGCACCACTTCTTCACTAAACTGGACCCTACCACTGATGCATACGGCTAATGACCATGTACCAGGCGTGTAAGGCAGCACCACTACTTCGCTAAACTGGATCCTACCACTGAGGCATACTCTTAATAAGTGTGTACCAGTGGTGTCAGGCAGCACCACTTCTTCACTAAACTGACCCTACCACTGATGCATACGGCTAATTACCATGTACCAGGCGTGTAAGGGAGCATCACTTCTTCATTAAACTGGAACCTACCACTGAGGTATACTCTTAATGAGCGTATACCAGTGGTGTCAGGCAGCACCACTTCTTCACTAAACTGGACCCTACCACTGAGGCATACTCTTAATAAGCGTGTACCAGTGGTGTCAGGGAGCACCACTTCTTCACTAAACGACCCTACCACTGAGGCATACTCTTAATAAGCGAGTACCAGTAGTGTCAAGCAGCACCACTACCTCACCAAGCCTAGACCTTACCACGGGTTCATACGGCTAATGAACGTATACCAGTCACGTCAGGGAGTCACACTTCTTCACTAGACTGGACCCTACCACCGATGCATACTGCTAATGAACATACATCAGTCGTGTCAGGCAGCACCACTCCCTCACCAAACCAGGATCCAACCAAATAGCATACTCTTAACGAGTGTGTACCGGTGGTGTCAGGCAGCACCACTTCTTCACTAAAATGGACCCTACCATGGTGTATACTGCGAATCAACTCGCACCAGACGTGCCAGGCAGCACCACTTCTTCACTAACCCTGGACCCTACCACTGAGGCATACTCTTAACGAGTGTGTAACAGTCGTGCCAGGTAGCACCACTTCTTCACTAAACTGGACCCTACCATGGGTGTATACTGCGAATCAGCTCGTACCAGACGTGTCAGACAGCACCACCCCTCGTTAAATATGGACCCTATCACAAGTGCTTACTGCTAATGAGTGTGTGCTAGTCGTACTAGGCAGCACCACTCCCTAAATAACTCGAATTCCAGCATGGGTGCATTCTGTTAATCAGCTCGTCGTACCAGTCGTGTCAGGCAGCCCCACTTCTTCACTAAACTTGGACACTACCACTGATGCATACGGCTAATGAGCGTGTACCAGTCGTGTAAGGCAGCACCACTTCTTCACTAAACCTGGACCCTACCACTGATGCATACGGTTAATGAGCATGTGCCACTCGTGTAAGGCAGCACCGCTACTTTACTAAACTGGAGCCTACCGCAGTTTAATACTGTTAATTAGTGCGTACCAGTCGTATCAGGCGGAACCACTCCTTCACCAGTCCCTGTAGAACAGTGGGTGTCTTCATCGGTTCCGGTTTTGGGGATTTTTAGAGGTGATTAGTTTAACTCGTACCAACCATATCAGGTAGCTCTACTCTATCAATCCCTGGGGAACGTCCATGACCTTTATTGGAGCACGCATCTGCACATGTTAAGTAAGAACTTACCATTGAAATGAAGAGACTATTCAGCACAGGTCATTCGCTCACCCTATTTTTTCCTACGTCTCCTCACCCTCTCCTCTCCTAACATCTTCACCACCTCACTTCCTCCCCTGCACCTCCTAACCTCCACTCCTCCACCCTACTCACCCCTAACTCATCCCCTACTCATTACCTACCCCTCTCCTGTTCTTCTCACTTCACATGTAAACCAAAGAAGGATTTTATAAAATCAACCATTTTTTCATAGGAAGTGTGTTTCAATCGGGACAGGCAGCACCTCTTCTTCACCAAGCGTTGACCGACAATGGATGCATACTGCTAATTAGCACGTACCACTCGTATCAGGCAGCGACACTCCCTTTCCAAGCCTGGAACCTACATTAGGTGTATACTGCTAATGAGCGTGTATCAGTCGTATTAAGCAGCACCACCCCTCACCAAACATGGATCCTACAATGGATGCATACTGCAAATGATTGCGTATCGTGCGTTTCAAATGCTCAGCAAACTCAATGTGCTGGTTAGCGAATCGATTGTCTGGGAGAGAGAGGAAGGGAAGAGGTAGGGGAGAGGAGAGCAGGTAGATCACTAGCCTCCTCCCGGCCTCTTCCTCCCTCCTCCCTCCACTCAGTTCGTCAAAGGTCAGCTATGCGTGGAATTGAAAATAATCTCACGAATCGTGGTGCTGCTTAATACGACTGATACACGCTCATTAGCAGTATACACCTAATGTAGGTTCCAGGCTTGGAAAGGGAGTGTCGCTGCCTGATACGAGTGGTACGTGCTAATTAGCAGTATGCATCCATTGTCGGTCAACGCTTGGTGAAGAAGAGGTGCTGCCTGTCCCGATTGAAACACACTTCCTATGAAAAAATGGTTGATTTTATAAAATCCTTCTTTGGTTTACATGTGAAGTGAGAAGAACAGGAGAGGGGTAGGTAATGAGTAGGGGATGAGTTAGGGGTGAGTAGGGTGGAGGAGTGGAGGTTAGGAGGTGCAGGGGAGGAAGTGAGGTGGTGAAGATGTTAGGAGAGGAGAGGGTGAGGAGACGTAGGAAAAAATAGGGTGAGCGAATGACCTGTGCTGAATAGTCTCTTCATTTCAATGGTAAGTTCTTACTTAACATGTGCAGATGCGTGCTCCAATAAAGGTCATGGACGTTCCCCAGGGATTGATAGAGTAGAGCTACCTGATATGGTTGGTACGAGTTAAACTAATCACCTCTAAAAATCCCCAAAACCGGAACCGATGAAGACACCCACTGTTCTACAGGGACTGGTGAAGGAGTGGTTCCGCCTGATACGACTGGTACGCACTAATTAACAGTATTAAACTGCGGTAGGCTCCAGTTTAGTAAAGTAGCGGTGCTGCCTTACACGAGTGGCACATGCTCATTAACCGTATGCATCAGTGGTAGGGTCCAGGTTTAGTGAAGAAGTGGTGCTGCCTTACACGACTGGTACACGCTCATTAGCCGTATGCATCAGTGGTAGTGTCCAAGTTTAGTGAAGAAGTGGGGCTGCCTGACACGACTGGTACGACGAGCTGATTAACAGAATGCACCCATGCTGGAATTCGAGTTATTTAGGGAGTGGTGCTGCCTAGTACGACTAGCACACACTCATTAGCAGTAAGCACTTGTGATAGGGTCCATATTTAACGAGGGGTGGTGCTGTCTGACACGTCTGGTACGAGCTGATTCGCAGTATACACCCATGGTAGGGTCCAGTTTAGTGAAGAAGTGGTGCTACCTGGCACGACTGTTACACACTCGTTAAGAGTATGCCTCAGTGGTAGGGTCCAGGGTTAGTGAAGAAGTGGTGCTGCCTGGCACGTCTGGTGCGAGTTGATTCGCAGTATACACCATGGTAGGGTCCATTTTAGTGAAGAAGTGGTGCTGCCTGACACCACCGGTACACACTCGTTAAGAGTATGCTATTTGGTTGGATCCTGGTTTGGTGAGGGAGTGGTGCTGCCTGACACGACTGATGTATGTTCATTAGCAGTATGCATCGGTGGTAGGGTCCAGTCTAGTGAAGAAGTGTGACTCCCTGACGTGACTGGTATACGTTCATTAGCCGTATGAACCCGTGGTAAGGTCTAGGCTTGGTGAGGTAGTGGTGCTGCTTGACACTACTGGTACTCGCTTATTAAGAGTATGCCTCAGTGGTAGGGTCGTTTAGTGAAGAAGTGGTGCTCCCTGACACCACTGGTACACGCTTATTAAGAGTATGCCTCAGTGGTAGGGTCCAGTTTAGTGAAGAAGTGGTGCTGCCTGACACCACTGGTATACGCTCATTAAGAGTATACCTCAGTGGTAGGTTCCAGTTTAATGAAGAAGTGATGCTCCCTTACACGCCTGGTACATGGTAATTAGCCGTATGCATCAGTGGTAGGGTCAGTTTAGTGAAGAAGTGGTGCTGCCTGACACCACTGGTACACACTTATTAAGAGTATGCCTCAGTGGTAGGATCCAGTTTAGCGAAGTAGTGGTGCTGCCTTACACGCCTGGTACATGGTCATTAGCCGTATGCATCAGTGGTAGGGTCCAGTTTAGTGAAGAAGTGGTGCTGCCTGACACCACTGGTATACGCTCATTAAGAGTATACCTCAGTGGTAGGTTCCAGTTTAATGAAGAAGTGATGCTCCCTGACACGACTGGTACATGGTAATTAGCCGTATGCATCAGTGGTAGGGTCTAGTTTAGTGAAGAAGTGGTGCTCCCTGACACGACTGGTACATGGTCATTAGCCGAATGCATCAGTGGTAGGGTCCAGTTTAGTGAAGAAGTGGTGCTCCCTGACACGACTGGTACATGGTCATTAGCCGAATGCATCAGTGGTAGGGTCCAGTTTAGTGAAGAAGTGGTGCTGCCTGACACCACTGGTACACTCTCATTAAGAGTATGCCTCAGTGGTAGGGTCCAGTTTAGTGAAGAAGTGGTGCTGCCTGACACCACTGGTACATGGTCATTAGCCGTATGCATTAGTGGTAGGGTCTAGTTTAGTGAAGAAGTGGTGCTGCCTGACACGCCTGGTACATGATCATTAGCCGTATGCATCAGTGGTAGGGTCCAGTTTAGTGAAGAAGTGGTGCTGCCTGACACCACTGGTACACGCTTATTAAGAGTATGCCTCAGTGGTAGGGTCTAGTTTAGTGAAGAAGTGGTGCTGCCTGACATGCCTGGTACATGGTCATTAGCCGTATGCATCAGTGGTAGGGTCCAGTTTAGTGAAGAAGTGGTGCTGCCTGACACCACTGGTACACGCTTATTAAGAGTATGCCTCAGTGGTAGGGTCTAGTTTAGTGAAGAAGTGGTGCTGCCTGACATGCCTGGTACATGGTCATTAGCCGTATGCATCAGTGGTAGGGTCCAGTTTAGTGAAGAAGTGGTGCTGCCTGACACCACTGGTACACTCTCATTAAGAGTATACCTCAGTGGTAGGGCCCAGTTTAGTGAAGAAGTGGTGCTGCCTGACACCACTGGTACACGCTTATTAAGAGTATGCCTCAGTGGTAGGGTCTAGTTTAGTGAAGAAGTGGTGCTGCCTGACATGCCTGGTACATGGTCATTAGCCGTATGCATCAGTGGTAGGGTCCAGTTTAGTGAAGAAGTGGTGCTGCCTGACACCACTGGTACACTCTCATTAAGAGTATACCTCAGTGGTAGGGCCCAGTTTAGTGAAGAAGTGGTGCTGCCTGACACGCCTGGTACATGGTAATTAGCCGTATGCATCAGTGGTAGGGTCAGTTTAGTGAAGAAGTGGTGCTGCCTGACACCACTGGTACACGCTTATTAAGAGTATGCCTCAGTGGTAGGGTCCAGTTTAGTGACGAAATGGCGCTGCTTGACACCACTGGTACACGCTCATTAAGAGTATACCTCAGTGGTAGGTTCCACTTTAGTGAAGAAGTGGTGCTGCCTGACACGCCTGGTACATGGTCATTAGCCGTATGCATCAGTGGTAGCGTCCAGTTTAGTGAAGAAGTGGTGCTGCCTGACACCACTGGTACACGCTTATTAAGAGTATGCCTCAGTGGTAGGGTCCAGTTTAGTGAAGAAATGGCGCTGCTTGACACCACTGGTACACTCTCATTAAGAGTATACCTCAGTGGTAGGTTCCACTTTAGTGAAGAAGTGGTGCTGCCTGACACGCCTGGTACATGGTCATTAGCCGTATGCATCAGTGGTAGGGTCCAGTTTAGTGAAGAAATGGTACTGCTTGACACCACTGGTACACACTTATTAAGAGTATGCCTCAGTGGTAGGGTCTAGTTTAGTGAAGTAGTGGTGCTGCCTGACACGCCTGGTACATGGTCATTAGCCGTATGCATCAGTGGTAGGGTCCAGTTTAGTGCAGAAGTGGTGCTGCCTAACAACCACTGGTACACGCTTATTAAGAGTATGCCTCAGTGGTAGGGTCCAGTTTAGTGAAGAAGTGGTGCTCCCTGACACGACTGGTACTCGTGCATTAGCCGTATGCCTCAGTGGTAGGGTCTAGTTTAGTGAAGAAGTGGTGCTACCTGACACCACTGGTACACGCTTATTAAGAGTATGCCTCAGTGGTAGGGTCCAGTTTAGTGAAGAAGTGGTGCTGCCTGACACCACTGGTACACGATCATTAAGAGTATGCCTCAGTGGTAGGGTCTAGTTTAGTGAAGAAGTGGTGCTCCCTGACACGACTGGTACTCGTTCATTAGCCGTATGAACGCGTGGTGAGGTCTAGGCTAGGTGAGGGAGTAGTGTTGCCTGGTACGACTGATACACACTAATCAACCGTATGCATCCATGGTAGGGTCCAGGTTTGGTAAACTGCAGTGCTGCTTGACGCGATAAGTGCCCACAAATCGTCGATAGGTGTCCCTTGGGGTTTGTGAGGATGTGGTACGCATCCCACAAATCTCCTTGGATGTTCCCAGGAACCGGTAAGAAAGTGGTGCTCTCTGACACAACTGGTACGAGGAATTAGTGAGAGGGTGGTGTCGGAGGATGCGGTTTGTACGAATAATACTGAAAACTCTACTAGATTTAGAATACATGTGAAAACAGACGAAAACAAAGAAACTCGGAGAAAAGTTATCAATTTGATAAAAATGACAACTTTCGTCGAAAATAGCTGATTTGGTGAAGTCACGCTGTGGTTCTGATTTCACGCCTGACACCACGCCTCACTAATGAACCGTAGGGCCCCAGGACTGACGAGGGAGTGGTGCTGGCTGGTACACCTAGCACCTTGCCTCACTAATGAACCGTGAGGGTGTGGTGCTGGCTGGTACACCTAGCACCTTACCTCACTAATGAACTAGAGGATCCCCTGGACCGGTGAGGGAGCGGTGCTGGCTGGACCGCCTCATTAATGAACCGTAAGGGTCCCCAGGGACTGGTGAGGGAGTGGTGCTGGCTGTTACACCTAGCACCTTGCCTCACTAATGAACTAGAGGATCCCCTGGACCGGTGAGGGAGCGGTGCTGGCTGGACCGCCTCATTAATGAACCGTAAGGGTCCCTAGGGACCGATGAGGGTGTGGTGCTAGCTGGTACGCCTCATTAATGAACCGTAAGGGTCCGATGAGGGAGTGGTGCTAGCTGGTACGCCTCATTAATGAACCGTAAGGGTCCGATGAGGGAGTGGTGCTGGCTGGACCGCCTCATTAATGAACCGTAAGGGTCCCTAGGGACCGATGAGGGAGTGGTGCTAGCTGGTACGCCTGGCACCTCGCCTCACTAATGAACTAGAGGATCCCCTGGACCGGTGAGGGAGCGGTGCTGGCTGGACCGCCTCATTAATGAACCGTAAGGGTCGCTAGGGACCGATGAGGGAGTGGTGCTAGCTGGTACGCCTGGCACCTCGCCTCACTAATGAACTAGAGGATCCCCTGGACCGGTGATGGAGCGGTGCCGGCTGGACCGCCTCATTAATGGACCGATGAGGGAGTGGTGCTAGCTGGTACGCCTGGTACCTCGCTTCACTAATGAACCGTAGGGGTCCCCAGGGACTGGTGAGGGAGCGGTGTTGGCAGGTACGCCTGACACCTCGCCTCACTAATGAACCGTAGGGGTCCCCAGAGACCGGTGAGGGAGTGGTGCTGGCTGGTACGCCTGGTACCTCGCCTCACTAATGAACTAGAGGATCCCCTGGACCGGTGAGGGAGTGGTGCTAGCTGGTACGCCTGGTACCTCGCCTCACTAATGAACTAGAGGGTCCCCTGGACCGGTGAGGGAGTGGTGCTGGCTGGTACGCCGGACACTCACCCCACTAACGAACCGTAGGGGTCCCCAGGGACTGGTGAGGGAGTGGTGCTGGCTGGTACGCCTGGCACCTCACCTCACTAATGAACTAGAGGATCCCTGGGACCGGTGAGGGAGTGGTGCTGCCTGACACGACTGATGTATATTCATTAGCAGTATGCATCGGTGGTAGGGTTCAGTCTGATGAAGAAGTGGTGCTGCCTGACACCACTGGTACTCGCTCATTAGCCGTATGCATCCATGGTAGGATACAGGTTTGGTGAGGGGAGTGTTGCTTGACACGAACCGGTGAGAAAGAGGTGCTCTCTGACACAGCTGACACGAGGAACTAGTGAGAGAGTGGTGTCGGAGGATGTGGTTTGTACGAATAATACTGAAACACTACTAGTTTTAGAAAACATGTAAAAACAGGCGAAAATAATGAAACTCGGAGAAATGTTATCAATTTGATAAAATGACAACTTTCTTCGAAAATAACTTATTTAGTGAAATCACGCTGTGGTTCTGATTTGAGGTGAGGAGGAGAGGAGAACGATGGAGAAGGCAAGTTGAGGGAAGGAGGAGAGTAAGGGCGAGGAGGGAGGGGAGGATGAGAGTAGGGGAAGGGAGGGAGGGGAGAAGGAGAGTAGGGGGGGGGGAGGGGAGTAGGAGAGTAGGTGATGGGAGGAAAAGTGGAGGGCTGATTTGAATAGTCTCTTCAATTGGTAAGCTGGTATGTTGGTTCGTACTCATTATCAGTATGCATCCATGATTGGGTTCAGGCTTGGCGATGGAGTGATAGTACGTTCCCCCACTTTGCATCTGTGGGATGTCTCCAGGGACATTGGGAGTGGTGCTGGCTAGAACACCCAGGTACGCACTCAGTATGCATCCATACTTCATATTACTTCGGTTCACTTCCGATACTACCGTCTACCTCTGGGTAATTCCGGTATTACCGGTACTACTTCCCATCCTGATTACAATGTGCGAGATAGTATGTGATAAGGAGAGAGTGCAGACAGTGCAGAGATTTTAAAAGAGTGGGTGATGTGAGAGAGTTCTGTACCACCGGGTACGACTGATAGAGAAGAGACGTGATAGTATGTGAAAGTGAGAGTGTACACAAGAGGATAGTAGGAAACTTCTCGTACGACATGTCTCTTGCAACGATGAATAGTCAGATCGAGAGATTGCGAAATGTATTTTGAATTAACCGCCAATGGGATGATTTTCAGGATCTTCGTGGTGGGACCCAATCTTCATATAAATGAAAAAGTACGCGCGTGCGTGTGCGCGTCGGCGTGCGTAGGGAGAGCGGGTAGGGGCGGGGCCTCCAACAGGCACTCCTCCCCTCACCACTTCATTCGGATGGTAAGTTGCTTGCGCGTGCGGTCGTGTGCTCTATAGTTCTCGATTTATTTCTATTTATTATCATGTTGGTCCCTTAATTCTTACCCCTCCCGTGAATTCTCCTTTCCCTTGTGGGTAGTGCAGAGACGTAAGGGGGCGGCGCTACAGCGCACTTGCACTGATTTATTTTGATTTTTTCTTTTTTTTTTTAAAATTAATCCTCGCTTTTCCCTCAATTTCCCGTGATTTTCAAAAAATTGAAAAAAAATGACCACTGAAAGTGATCCGGCTAATTAAAAAAATACCTTAAAAAATGAGTGAGTTTAAAAAAAAACAACTGTAAAGTGTACTGAGATACATTTCATTCCAAAATATCGATTTTGGAAAATGTATCTCAGTACACTACACACTACTTCGAATCGATAATGTCTCAAATGATGTTTTCGAAAAATAACGCGTTTGAAAAAAAACTTACTACGCCGATCGATTTGAAGAGAATTGAATGAAATGTTGTTATAAAATTATTTCAAATTATTGGAAAGTTGAAGTGGGACCTAACCACACGACATTCTATATTTTGCGTAAACCACTCATTCGATAGATCTCGACGAGATGCACAACATAGAGAAAGCCGGGCGAGCCCTTTTCCTAAATTTTTGAGTTATTCCTCCTAGACTGTAGCACCGCTAAGACGCACTTTCATGACTTCTAACCGGGACAGATGGATAGAGCATCAGAAATTTGCTTGGGTTGGCCTTAGAACGATTTTTCTCTAAAATGCACTAGAACTGAGATATTAAAGAAGGCGTAAACTCAAAATTTTCGGGGGATATCTAACGTCATAGGTCGATAGTTTCCGTAAACTACATTCCGAATTCAAAAATTATAACTCGTTAACCCAACTTTGAACTGAGTTACACGCGCGCAAAGTTTCTACAGGGCACAGGCAAAATCAAGATGCGCGGTGCAAAGGGAAGGGAGCTAGGTCAAGACGCAGAGGAGATGGGAAGAGACAGGAGAGGAGCGAAATACTCTCGCGTCTGTCACTCTCACCCTCTTACAGTACTTCCCCCTGATTGCACAGGGAAGTGCTTCCCCGCATTTGGAGTTTACGCCTTCTTTAACGGTTGAAGTTGGGGATCAAGGATACCGACCCGGTGTAGGGAGCTGCAAAATGATCTCTGGACAATGGGATTTTAGGGGATTCTAGGACATCCCTGGAGGTGCCCAAAACTGATGCTAACTCATTTCACGATTTTCGCCCCAATCCCAAAAATCCTCATTCTAGCTCGATTCTCTCGTGACAGGCGTGATATTCAGAACGATTTTTTTTGCATTTCAATCTTGAAATATGTTTGAGCTTATGTATAGAAAAAATGTGACCACATAGCAGGAATAGCTGGGACGATATTACCTGACGATGGTTGCCAGCTCTTGATCCGTGTAAATTTACTCAATCCGTACAAGATCTTTTGTCCTTTATCATTTAGAGCTTATTAGTCATTATAGCCCGAATATCACCCACTAAAAATACCTTGTGATGTGAAAATGACTTTTTCAGGTCGAACATGAGTTTTCAGTGAACCTGAGATGCGTGATCAGTTGTCACTGAATCGATTGAAATAGAGTCTCTTCTCATGAAATCTATTGACACAGCGAGCTCTACTTCCTGTAATTCATTCAGCAATCAATAGAATCAATGGAGATAGACAGGTTCCGAATAGCACTGGACTTGTTCGAACAGGAATTGGAAGCGCCTGAGTATACCTGATGAAGTAGAGTAGAGTCCGTGCCCCACTCAAATAATGAAAATCATGCGTGTGCCACGATGATCTCACACCGTAGCCTTCTCTCTTATCGCTCTCTGTATTTGTGCACGCTTTTTCCATTTTCTTGCTTTCTACGTCTCTCTTTCTCAGTTGAGTCATATACACCACCTTAGAATGGACTTCTTCGCTCTGCCCGACGTCTTTCTTCGAGGAGTGATGAAAAGAGTGTCGATCAGAGATCGCATGAGGCTGAGGGTGGTTTCCCGGTGAGAATTATTCTTTTCCCCGGGATTATAAAAAAATATTTGTAGATCATTCGAGCGACTAGTGGCAAGCACCCATGCAGGATACTTTCCACGCGCCAGTATCATGCCATACTGTGGTGGACAAATAGGAGAAGGAATGGTAGGTGATTGCACGCCGTAGAAAATGAGAGTAAATAAAATCAATATTCGTCCGGGTTCATTTTGCTTTCCCATCAATGTGAGGATTTGCAGATACGTCTTTCCATATCGATCGGTGGTGAAGCTCTTCGGTCTGTCATTCAAAGTAGTGAATTGGAACAGCATCTCAGCCAGTGGAACCGTCTGTTCAGTGGCATCAATGTTGCCGATTTTCAATACTATGTGAGTAGTAAAGTTCAAAAATACCGGTAATCGTCTATTCATTATTTCCACACTCTCTCACCGGTCAGAGCAGCGAGAGAGTGCGCGAAATGAAGTTACGATTACCCGAATTTTGAACTCTAGTGAATCTGCAACATGATCTAGAACCAGCGTTTACTTGTTATTTAATTATAATACATTGCCAATTCCAGCTAGCTGACGCGTTCGACTTGGCTGCTCTCCGAAAGTTCACATCAAAATTCAAGATTCGCGTAATTCAGTCAACTCCGAGTGGAAATGAGAAACTGAATAGGTGTGCAATTTTTTTCATGCGCTGTGGGAGATTTTTTCTATGAATATATCAGTTGCAGGGCTCTGCAATTCATATCGGGTTTCCCTGCAAGTGCATACATAATGGACCTGTGGTTCCTGCCCGAAATGGAAACATTGCTATCCCTGCCGCCCCTCTTCAAGTTGAAGCTGTCACCGCCAGAACCGGTATAAGCCCTGGCGCAATGGTCTCGTCTCGACTTCTTACCCAATCACTCGACAATCAGCGGAATGAGAGAAAACCATTATTTGCTGATCGAATGCTGGAGTTTACGAAATGTTTTCAGATATCATCGGAGTTGCTCATGACGTTGATTGCTGCTCATCAGAATCTACACTTGAGGAATGTGATTCTGACGAGCTCTGATTTACTGAAAATACTACAGGTAATGCACACGTGACATACCTCAATATAGCGTTAGTGATATAATCTTTGGAACTTCTGTATCTAACCAACGAAATAGGCACAGGCCTAGTTGTAGGGAATGTAATGATTACGATGAAGGCATTAATGGCTGGTACAAAAATAGCGCCTATTCTCTCTGCAGGACCTCTCCTCAGATCTCCGCATGCGCACGATTCAGTTGGAATCGAACTGCTCAACCGTAGCAAGGTGCCTGAGAAGTTACGGCATATCTGAAGCGAGCAATGAGGGAGACCGCCCCGGAGAAGTGAGGAACAATTAGAGAAATACAATTTTAAGCGGGCCTAACACGACTTTTAGTTCGAGGTCGTCTGTGTTCTCAGAAGTTCCAACGTAATGAAGCTTCGCTTCAGGAAATGCGCTATCGACATTGATAATCTGTATTGGACGAGCACATACTTTAATTCTGTACTGCACATAACTGTGTGAAAATAAACGTACATTTTGCACAGAGTTTGCACGGATGATTCTATTTTTATAACGATAGTTATTTTTCGCGCCGAGTATGATAGTCAGTGGCCCGGAGATGCGCAGTCATTTCATTTCCTGAATCGATGAATCGATTTTTCTCAACTCCTTTACTTTTACTTTGCCTTTACTTTCCGTTACTGGGCAACCATCCACACAATGCTGTGTGCACTTTTCGGAGAGAGAAACGAGCTTTTTCGGGCAGAGAAACAACGCAAATTCGATAATCAATTGCGTATCATAGACAGGATCCAGCCTTGATCTCAATCGAATTCTGTACTCCTTCCATCACAATCGGGAATGCGATTCACTGTATGGTTTCTGCTTGAGGAATGAAGCAAACTGCACCGATCTACGATCAAAATTGTTTTAAATAATGGAAATGTAGTACTGAAAGTGCTTGAGAGAACAGTACGAACAGCATTATAGTTGCACGAATGTCCTGGTTGAGAAAATCAGAGACGATTGATCTAAAGGATCTTCAAGGAGTGCGTTGCGCGGAGACTCACTTCACTCTTCAACAGCTGTGGGTGATTTACTGAACTCGGAGTGACGGAAGAAGATCATGTACATTTTTTTCAAGCAATTTTCCTTTGGAAGATTCCTGGGTTTAGTGTTTTGTTATTTGAGCATCGCAATAGGTCGCTCACGCTTTTCTTACTCAACGCTCTCTTGCTCAAAACGAAAACATCATATTTAAGTACTGCATGGGAGACCTTACTCAATTTTAGTTGAGGATATCCAATTTACCAAGCTTTATCAACACGATGCACGCGAAATGTACAATAGGAAAGAAGAAGAAAGACTGGCATTGATGGTAATTCGATATTGTTCTGTGGATTCCCTCATTCCATCTTACAGTTTCTTCTTCTTGATCAGAATGTCGGAGGCGAGTGCAGAGTGGGCCATATACTGCAATTGAGTATTCATTAGACAATCGATGACGTCATCAACCGAGCAAGTACAGTTTATGGAAAGAATAAATTCGGCACTTCTTTAGAAGACCAGAATGGCCAAAAAAGGAATTTTCACTTTTCCTGCACAAGTCTTGAGTGGGCCAAGCAAACATAAACCTCGTCCTTTCACGCATTTGGTTACGGTTGAGCAAGTCTATGCAAAGCAATTTTAGACCCAGTCACTATAGTATATTCATGAACCGTACCGGTACGGGCGCAGCGACAGCGAACGAAGGTCGACGCTGAATGATCACTGGCTGAGGCTCCGCGTACACTTGCGGCACCACCTGATTCAGTGGTTATTGTTCAATTTGTGGTTGGAATAAGCATCAATGAGGTCACCACTGTTATAGCTTGAGAAATGATACCGCCGTCTCTTCATTTAACACACTCCCTCGCTTCTCTGGCCGATGAGAGAGTGTGTGAATTGAAGAGACGTCGGTATCATTTCTCGAGCCCCTACGCAATACCTGTCTGTACATGGGCCTGTATGCGCGCACGAGCGGCTGTGAGTACAGCTCCGGGTAGTAGGAAGGACTGCGAAATGAGAGATTGTTATCTATTTTGTGTGTGATTAATCAAGTTATTTGGTAATGGTGGAACCTAGAGCTCAAAATACGGACCATCGCCTCTTCTTTTTTGCATATTCTCTCGACCTGTCGAGGCGTGAGAGAGCATGGAAAACGAAGATACGGCGGTCCGTATTTCGATCTCAAGTGCTTACCGCTGCACAACAACAGTCGGCCTTCTGTAGACGACTCGAGGAGCGGCAGCGAACAGGGGCTGATCGACGTACGGGTCGACGACCTGACATGAGATGATTTGTGTGAGCTCCACAAGCGGGTCAGGACACTAGAAGTGCGTCAACTCACGGATGATCCGAAGGAGTCGGCGAAGAGTTGACGCTTTTCACGAGCGAGCTCACTGGAAGGGAAACGTTTTCAAGCAAGTATCTAAGTCATTCTTCAAAGATTTTCAGAGAGTGTTGCTTACTCTTGGTCCATTCTTGCTTTAGATCCCAAAACAGGACGTTATTAATGCTAGACAACGCGAAAAATTAAATTCCCCAGCGGCTTACGCTCCAGCAACAGCGAGAATGCATCCGAAAGCGGCGATCTTGAGAAGAGCAGAAGACATTTTTGAGAGACGATGGAGAGAGTCGATTGTGATCTACCATTCGCTCCCCTCTCCCTTATATACCTCCTCATGCCTCGAGAGAGGGCTTCTTCTCGATTGACCTTGGGTTGTTGTTGCCATTGTGTGGGTTGCTTACTTTTGGCCCCTTTCTGGCCCATCGGACGAAGGTCCTTCAAGGGGGCAAGCCCGTGTGAGTGGTGTGAGCTCTTGAGTGCTCTCTCCAATACCCTCACTCTCTGTCCGACCAGAGGGAAAAGAAGAGTCTCTAGTGCGCACTTTCGCGCGTTCCGTCACAATTGACAGTTGTTTCGTTTTTTCGCGTTAGAAAGTTTCGAAAGATCTCCGAGTCCAGTTTTTAGTTACGTATGCTACTTACTATGACTGTATCAGATACGTAATTACGGTTTTGCTCGATGATATGCAATTTGTGCGACATGGAATTGGGATTGAGTCAGGGAAACTATTAGGTAGTAGTTATCAGCGATTTCATTCGGAATAGAGTACCTGCGCTACTACTTTCACTTGCTGTTTCTTTCCTGAATGTCTAATCCATGTGAGTTGAGAAATATCGCTGATTGAACTTTGATAGTATACATTTTCAGATATTGCGGACGCCTCAGAAAGAAAATCGCAGAATGAAAGGAGGTAACTAGATGAAGATTAATAACGATAATCGTTCGTTTGTTCAGTGGTTTCTATTCGTTTGCCGTTTCCATCTACTTCCTTCTCGTCTTCATTGCTCTTGTCGTGAATTCTATAATGTTGACTGTCCTATTCCGACTGAGAAAGCGACTCTTCGAATCGCCGGTTTGTACCTATCCAATACTTGTACTCGTGAAGCCCAACACTAAGCTTATCGGTCGAGCGTCACTGCAAATGAAGGGTCACCAGTGTTTCTAACCCTACCTATACCCGAGCAAGAATATGAACATACGTGTTCAGGGTACATTCTACACGGTGGTAATTGAACTCATGGCCTTCACTTCTCTCAACTCAATTGTCCAAGCAGTTTTTGTCGCACCGCAATACGCTCACCAATCTACAGAGGTTCTAATAATTTCTGTCCATCAATAAAGAAAATATTATTATTCAGTTGGTCTCTAATGCAGTTGTTCAACGTGTCTATTTCGTTCTGGACATGATCTCAAATTACGGTAATTAGTAAATTTCGGTCCTGACTATTATTTTCATCAGGAATTCTCGCTTTCTCTACTCTTGTGGCCGGCAATCGATATTCTACGTTTTATCTCGGGTGTACGTGTCCCATTTTTAGAAGGTATGAATAGGGGCCACAAGCTCCGCCCACTTTGGTGAGACACGATTTCGCCAAAAAGCGAGAAAACAAAGTCGCAAGCTTCATTCTTAACCAAATCGTTCATTCTAAAGTGCACTGGATAGCTACTGACGTCCCCAATCGATTGAGCACTGCCCAAATAGCGCACATATTCACTGAGTAGGTCAAAATTGAACTTAAACGATGGAAAAGGCCATTTGGACGGGTTGCAGTGTGAAATTTTTGTTTGGGCAGTTATTTTCCGACTAATTCGAATATTTTAGGAATTTTAGAGAAAAAATTAGATTTTCAGCATGCTTCAAAAGCTTGCGACTTTTGTTAGAAGAAGCGCGGGGAGAGGCGCGCGAGAGGGCGGGGGAGGGAGAGAGACGCACGCAAATTAGGCTCCGCCCCCCTTCCCTCTCGTCTCGCCTCTCCCTCCTCTTCCCCAATATATTGAGCGCGTACTTCTCGGGCTCTAGCGCAGCTCAAAGACGCGATATCGACAAACGGCAAAAAGCATGATGTTATTGGGACCACGAGGGATAGTTTGAACCTACTTTTGGCACCAACCCTTGAAATCGGCTATCTGTCTTGTGGCCCCTAGGTATGAACTTGCAAAAAAAACAACATTTTGGTTTAACCACCAGCCATGAGAGATGATGCCAATTATTCACGAATCTTTTTAGACCCCGCATCTACTATCTCATCTTTCTTATCTTACTTGCTGTAATTTCACTCTCCGCTCTTCCCTCCCTCCTCGGCTGCAGCATGCTGCATGCAGCAACTGCAGCAGGATTTGTTGACTTTTGTCCGGATAAAGGTCTTGCGGAGCGAATCAAAGTGAGTGCATGTGTTTCATCAAGTCATCATGTCGAATAATAGATAATTACAGATTGGCCTGGGCGCAACTTACTACGTCGTGTGCGCAATTTCAGCTCAGTTTTACGTGAGAACATATCTGCTCATCAAGAACCAAAGGTTTTTTTTAAATTCGAAGTGTTTTTCACGATGCTTCTCTGGTTTCAGGGGTCATCTGATTGAAAAGGAAAACCATCGAAGAGCGCCGGAAATGATTATTCTCAAGCAAGCTCTTGTGATATTTGGGCTATACATTGTAAGTATTTCGCATTATCACTGATCAATCACCTTCCAATTCCCGATTTCTCTAATGCTTACGACTATTCTTCCGCTCTTCTGTTCCCCATCGTCCTTTCTTCTCTCAATGAGTCTCAATACCATTTCCTTGTTGCTCTCAATTGCGTATCCCGGTCTATTCCTTGTATCGAGCGGCGAAATGAGAAGGTAATTAGATTTTTTTGCATTTCAGTTTCAATCAATGAACTCATAACTAACAGCATAAAAGAATTTACGTCTGGATTATGACGTCGAATTGCATGAAACTCAGTCCCGTTTGGAAAAAAAATCTGAATAATGCAGGGATGTCATCTCGTGGATACCATTTTCTCGGACTTCTTGCTGGAAAAGGAGCAACCATCGTGTATCTAGTGCTGAATCCATCACTAGTAGATACCGATCAAAGTCGATCAGCGATCGTACGGAGAGAAAACATTGATGAAATTCCGATATAAATATATTTATTTTACATTTTATTTATTGATGAAGAACGTACACAAAAGATCTACGAGTTGAGCCTTCTTCACGCTGGCTTCGCTTACAAGGATATCACCTGCGATATCTCGAAGTTTCCGAGCGAATGTGTGCTGAAACATACCTAGGCGTGACTTAGCGCGGCCCAGAAAGACCATTAGCTAAAGAGGTTTACTTCACTCTAGTAAATAAGTATTTACATCTCTGCCCTTCAACGATGTTCAATCCAAGTAAGTTGGATTTTTATCTTATATTCGATACAAATATTTGTTTAGCATTCGGCAGCAACTGGGATGATCCGAGTGACGCACAATTCAGGTTAGTGTACCGAAATCCAAATAGATTGAAAATAATATTCTCAGCGGTGTGTCAATCGCTGTCGTTACTTATATTCTGCTGGTCATCACTGCTATCGTCGTCAATTCCACAATGATGACAGTATTGCTTCGACTGAGAATGCGCCTCTTTCAACCACCGGTCAGTGGAAATTGAAGGGATGAATTATCCTCACTGTTTAGGGCACATTCTACACAGTCTTCGTTGCACTCATAACTTTCACATTTCTCAATGCAATCGTTCAAGCGGTTTTCGTTGCTCCTCAATACATCCGAAATACGTCTGAGGTAAAGCTCGCAAGGAAGTCGTCGAAATACAGTAATGTAATTTATAGGTCAGAGAAGCCGCTTCCCTACGAGCATATTTCGTCCTGGACATGCTTTCGAATTACGGTATTGCATCTTTTCCCAGCCCAAAATCTATTGTGTTTACCAGGAATTCTCGGGTTTTCCACTCTCGTTGCCGCTAATCGCTTCTCAACTTTCAATCTCGGCAGCAAGTGTCCCGTGTTTCGGAGGTAATTGTGGATTGCATTTCTCACGTGATTCTGAGTTTGTAATCATTCTGAGTCATGAAAAATAACATACACGGAGGAAGATCGGTCGGTGCAAGGGTTTAGTGCAAAACTTTATAGTTTTTATCAAGATCGGCGGGAAGGAACAGATGAATGAGGAATATTCCGCGATACTGATTGCAAATTTGAATTCGTACTTGAGATATGTGCGTCTCTATTTGCTCATCGCCTTCGTCTTCCTCACTGTCGCTCTTCTCGCTGCAATTCCATCCTTTCTCAGCTGCACAATGCTGCAAGCAACCACTGCAGCAGGATACGTGGACTACTGCCCGGATGAGAACCTAGCGGAGGGCGTCAAGGTATACATACTTTTCGTTCCAAAATCTCTAGCAGGACTTGATGTGTCTTGAATTCGAGATGATTCTTTACATTTTACCTTTGTTTCATACCGAATAACAATGTTTGTCACGTACAGATCGGACTGGGCGCCATCTACTATGCCGTTTGCGCTTTCTCTGCGTATTTTTATATGAGAACGTACTGGCTCATCAAGAACCAACGGTATGATCGTTTTCTGTGAGCTATTCGAAATAAAACGAACATTTCACATTCAGAGGCCACTTGATTCAACATGAAAGCCATCGAAAAGCGCCGGAAATTATCATTCTCAAGCAGGCTCTAGTGATATTCGGACTGTACATTGTCAGTTAGCTACATTTTTTTTAGATTTGAAATTTCTTCAGATTTCACTAGTGCTTACCACCATCGTTCCGCTCTTTTCTTCATCTCGTTCATTCCTACTGTCGTACTTTCTCAATTCAATCTCGCTACTTCTTTCCATCGCATATCCCGGTCTCTTGCTTGTGTCCTGTGGAGAAATGAGACGGTAACTCAATTTTCAACATTTCAATTTTAGTTAAAGAACTCTGCGTCATTTCCTGAAGAATAGACGCAATTTCTTTCGGGTGTTACGTATTCGATCCTGGAAATCAAGAGAATCAGTTGAAAATAACTTCAATTCAGGGAAGTAATCTCGTGGATTCCCTTCCATTCATCTTCGACTTGCTGGAAACGTGGCAATCGTATCTCTAGTGCAGAATCGATCACGAGCAGATACCGATCAAAGTCGATCAGTGGACGAACGGAGAAGAATTGATGATGACATGATAAATATTATATTTTTTGTTAATGAGATGTTGTGATCTCTAGCACTTCAAAATAAAGTTTTCCTTCTGCTTTCACTATTTGTTCACAGAAAGGCAGCACGATAATCACCACTTTCGTTCGGTCGCCCGAAGTTTCAGAGCGTGCGCACGCAATTTTCGTCGAAATTCTTTCGCTAGATCAAATTCGTCGTATTCAATTTTGCTTCTCATTTTCTCTATGTGAGAATGTAAAACTATCCTATCAACTTCCTGTCGACAAGATGTTCAACCCGAGATCAAAATGTGAGTGTTTGCGATGTGAAAAGTAACCTCATTTCCTGTTTGCTAGATTACAGCGGTGCAGTATCAGATAGCTCACGAATCAGGTGAACTTTCTATCTAAATTTCAATATCAAAATAGTGATGCAGTGATCTTCACTCTGTCCTATCTGTTATTTATTTCGCCCTTATTCTCAATGCGACAATGCTGATAGTTTTTTTTCGTATGAGGAAACGACTGTTCGAACCTCCAGTAATTATTATTTGCATTTGAAAGCTACTAGATATAAATTCAGACCAGTTTCTATACAGTGGTCGTTGGACTGATTGCATTCACAACGCTGAATGCAATTGTTCAGTCGGTTTTCATCGCTCCTCAATATGCAACGCATGTATCTGTTTCAACAACCTGGCAATGTGAAATAAACCCAATTTCAGGTTCCCATATCCACTTCTGCTTTTCAGCAGACTTTCTTTGTGCTCGATACGCTAGCGAATTACGGTATTCAGCCTTTCCAATGAAGAACGATCGATATTTTTCCGGCATCCTCGGTTTTTCCACTATTGTCGCTGGGAATCGGCTCTCAACATTCAGTTTGGGCATCAAATGTCCTGTCTTTAGGTACGGATTAAGTGTTTCTGAACAATGGCAATCGTGTTCCAGTCACAAAGGCCGTCTGTACTCACTCTTTTTTATAGTTTGTTGCACGGCCGCAGCCTTTGCAGCAGCTCCGACAGCGCAGGCTCTAGTCATTTTTGGAATTTACATAGTAGAAAAAAAGCTAATTTCATAAAATTAGCGCAAAATTCAGATCTCATTGATCCTCTCAACAATTCTCCCGCTCTTCTCCTCTTCATCCTCCTTCCTCCTCTCCTTCTTCCTCAACACCGTTTCACTCCTTCTCTCGTCCGTCTATCCCGGCCTCTTCCTCGTCTCTTGCGGCGAAATGAGAAGGTGCGACACTTCCCTATCACAAACTGATTGTCGCTCTCGTTACTCTTTGGCGAGGAGAAACCCGTTAACAAATGCGGAAACATAGGATTGGCTGTTTCCGCGATGGCAAACTAGTTTCCCGAAATGCCTATCGCAATAGGCGGTTGAATGAACTCAATGGCATGTGTGAGCGATAATGATTCAGGGAAGTCGCGTCATGGTTTCCATTCCATCAACTGACCAATTGTTGGAAAAGAAGCAATAACAGAGTTGTCAGCGCCCAATCGATATCCAGTGGCGTCAAGGATAGCCAAGGAACAGCAACTGCTACTTGAGCAGTAATTTTGATCTTCTGATGAAACATAATTTATGTCGATACATAGGGATAAACGTGTTTCGCTGATGCCTAGAATGAACAGGGCGAGATTAAATGTTCTTGAACTGGTCAAGTTCAAAATTCGAAAAGTTCAAGAACTGTGCGGTAATGACGTTAAATTGAGGTTGCAGACATAATCGAATAAACGCGACATAGTCAATGAAACAATTCCCACTAAAACACACGCTATGCTTTTTAAAGAACTGTTCCAATGATTTCCGGATTAGCTCTCGAATCCTTCAAGATCTTTACAATCTACCCACTACTTTCAAATGACTCAGTTTCAGAACGATCGCATACTATTCTCGAACTATCGTTCCCAACGCTTTTAGAAGTTGCTCATAAAACCTATTTCAAGTGCGCTTCCGCAACCAAAATTAGGACGAGATGTATCTTTAGAATGAAGGAAAACGAACGGAATAGAGATAGCTCTTCGGTCAAGAGTAACGATGCATGATCAGTATCACCTACGCTAAAAATTGACTCTTGATGAGCTAAGAACAGCGCCCGGAAGTTTGGTGATTCACTCAGACCATACTGTTCACAACATCAGGAATAGATAGGCATAGCCATGGGATCCTTTTAGAACAAATGAAGAGCTGCCGTTGAGTTGGTTGAACTCGAACCGGCTAAGGGGTTCTCCTGCCCACTGAAACTTCGGAAAAGAAGGGTAAAGGACGCTGCTTTAATCGGTACGGTGTTCACTGTTGTGAAAGTGTGTCCACCACTATCACTTTCATTGGAAGAGCATCAGCAGCAACAGAGTATGGAGAAGGGAGAGCGAGAGAGAGGAAGGAAGAGAGAGAAGGGACGAGAAGGGGAAAGGAGGACGAGATCAGACTATCTAACGTGTGTGTGTGCCTAACTTAGCCAGGGAGTGCCGGGTATATAAGCGGGGTGAAGTGGTGCGCAGCCCTCACCTCAGCCTTCTACACCACTACACCACTACCGTACCTCTACCGTACTACAGTACTACACCATGCACTCTTCTGCCGCCGCACTCATCCTTGCTCTTGCCTCCGTGGCCACCGCGCTTGAGTGAGCTTAACATTATTTAAATAATTAAAAAGGAATTTAATTATTAATTAATATTCAGATTCTCCGATCGAGTAGTTGAGCGATCGCCCTCGCACGAAACCGTTGCCCTCGCACCTGTTGACCTTGCGTCCCTGCCCGCATGGGATCAGGTACACTATTCTTCCAAAATTTATGAAATTCACGGTAGGAGGTCTCCAGGTTCAAATTGCCCAAGTAGAATCTAATTGATAAACTTGAAGGCAGCCTTCGAGAAGTCACATCCCGACCTCGTCCGTTCCACCAATGCGCCCAGATCCGCCGGGGTGAGTTGCTTTTCTAGGAAAACATTGTCTCCACCGAAGCATTATCAATCGAATACTGATCTATGATCTCTGCAGGACGACTCATTCGCCCCTGGCCAGGTGCTGTTCGGTAATGGAGGATTCTTCAATTCGATGATGATGCAGCCCGCTCAGATGGTGAGATTTCCATTTTAATACTTATTATAACCAGATCAAATAGTGAATGAGCGAACTACGCACTTTTTAGTGCGATTGCCCAAATTCCCGGATACTTGAGAGTGCTGTCCTCTGGAGTACCTAGTTGTTCATTCCCGATATCAATTCTGGGTCACCGGGAACTTTCGCTGGTCTCGTTCTTACCATTTTGATCTCTACCAATAAAATCGGCACCTGACTTCGAGATCGGTGCAGAACGATAAAAATCGGGAGTGATTTGAGGGGGATTTTAGTGTTCTTCTTCCCTCTCTCCAAGAGCCAAGATCAAACCGCCAAGAGGTCGCATCACTTTGCAATTTCGAACGGGCAATTTCGAGAACCTCTCGAGAGATCAGCTACATTGTGATCTTAGATGGGGTTAAGTTGTTGAAACATACTCGATGGTTCCTAAGGGGGGGGGGAGTGAGAACTGGTTAGCCCCCCCCCCCCCCTGGGGGACAGCGCTGTCGCACTTTCTCACGTTAGCGAGACGGGCGGTATCAGTGCAAAAACAACAGCAACAGAAACAACAACAGCAACAACAATAGGGAAGCCGTGCCATTCAGTAGGTCGGCAGGGCAGAACTGATATTGTGCCGGCAGCTGAAACGGAACAACTTTGCAAACTTTACAAATAACATAATTCAGGGCGCTCCTCTCTTCATGGTGCAGCAGCCCCTGCAGTTCCCCTCCACATTCGTCAGGTACGGTACCACGGAGGAATGTTCTGACTCTCTCGTTTTGCCATGCTCTCTCGTTTCTATGATCGACGAGGGAGCATTACGAAATGAGAGAGTCAGACGATTGTTCGTACCACGCCTACAGTATCCCCCAAATCAGTGATTATCGATTTCCTTTGCAGCTCGGATGACTCGGGCTTCAAATGGTCCTCCGTCCAGACCGAGGGCGACCGTGAAATCAGCGTCATCCAATAAGCGCCTTACTCTGATCTTTGATCTCCCCTTTCTCACCCGCAATCTCACGTGCAAAACCCACTCGATACTCAGGCAATGTCGCTTTACCCACGCGTCTAGGAATATGTTGTACAATGTGCCCGTCAATAAATGATTTGATAATTGCTGCGGAGTCGACCATCATTTTTCGCAAATCAAAGCGATTTGGAATTCACTGCAGGCTGTTGGCGAATTTCAGATAAGCACGAGGTGGGATAGCTAATTGACCGATCGGTCGGTGTTCCAAAAAGCCGAGATCGAGTTCAAACTGTCAAGGGGTGAAGGGAGCGAGAAATCGAACTGATGTGAGCAGCTCAAAGGAACTTTCCCTTTTGTTTTTATCGCCCCTTTCGTTCGCGAGGCTTGTGATCAAATTGTGAGCGATCACTTAAAAAATTCATTAGCTTCAAACTTTTAAAAATTTTTTTTAGACCGCATCTGGAGAGAACATTTACCGTGATGGGAAAAAGCAAATTGATCTCATTCGTGAAACTTTTTTTCGGTATTTATCGATACAACAATAAATCAGTCGTCAGTCTGAATGACGGAGATCTTCGTGTGCGATCCCTTCGAGGGATTGCGACCGGGGCAGCCGACTCCCTAAAATTATAATTTTGTAAAATAATAATTAATTAAAATGTGAGTAATTAGTTAAAAATATACGAACCGCCTCGCTTTTGCCGGGGCATCCGACCACCTGCAACAACGAACCATTTCACGGAGCATTATCTTCATCGATTCATTTTTTTGTAGCGTCAGTGGAACATGATCTTGGTATCGTACCGAATGAAAATTTCGGTACGAATCGCGAAAAATTGGCAAAAATTGGCAATTTTTGGTTACTTTTTCCAGTGAATTGTTCAAAACACAATTTCCTGAGACGTCTTTGGGCTTGTTCGATGCGCCGTCGCGTACTCTATCACTTCTTATTATTAAAAATAGATAAATAACTTTAGAAAAGCACGAAAATAATTAAAAATGATATGCTATCATTACTGTGGTTAGCAGAAATTTCCAAATTTTTGCAAACTACAAACTACAAACGCTAACCACCGTAATGATACAATGTCTTTTTTAATGATTTTCATGACTTTTTAAGGTTATTTAATTATTTTCAATAATGAAAACCTGTAGAGAACGCTACGGCGCGTCGAACAAGCCCAAAGACGGCTCAGGAAATTGTGTTTTGAACGATATTTTCAAAAGTAACCAAAAATTGGCAATTTTTGCCAATTTTTTGCGATTCGTACCGAAATTTTCATTCGGTACGATACTTACAACAGCGGGCGCGGTAACGGCCACGGGTGCAGGGGCAATGGGGTAGGCGGCAACCTGGAAGATGGGTTCAGTACCAAGCTACCAAGACGGTACCACGAAGGTGCCAGGCTACCAGCCCACCTTGATGGTGTCAGCGGGCACGGCTACGGCGGGCGCTACTGTGGTAGTCGTCACGGTGGCGGTGGCGACTGCGGGGGCGAGAATCGTCTGGAAGCGGCCATTATTCGAACACAAAACTCGGATTCCTTGACGCGATCGTGCTCATTGAGGAGAGGCGTATACCAAATTGTCATCACTAGTTCAAACGAAGTTAACTCACGGGCGCGGATACTTGGTAGGTCACGTAGGGGTACGAGGTCAAGCCGACGGACGGGAACGACGGCACGGAGAGACCTGTGAACTTCCTATTTCCAGGCTCTGAATCCGGCCCTACCTCCGACGAAGCCCGGATAGAGCCCGTAGCTGGGCAGCAGCACCTGGCGCTTGGCGTGTGAGTCGCCGCTAAAATGCGGCTTTTGTATTCTCCGGTCGCTCTTGTTTCCGGATTTTAAGAGCCCTAAACCGTAACTTACGCGAGTGTAGCGGCGGCGAGCGTGGCGATAAGAAGGATCTTGTGCATTCCGTCGGTCGGTTACTATCCACTCGATACTCGTAGTATTTATCCCTTTCCGAGCCGCTCCCTTCTTGTAGAGAAGATGGCAAAGATAAGGGAACGCTTTCTCGATGTTCAGCATTATTTCCCTCCCTAGAATTTGAGAGACATAATGGGATCTTAAGATACACTGATCGATGCCCCGCTCGTCCCTCACTCTACTAGTCTGAGATCTCGCAAATATCCCCGTTGTATCGTCTGACACAAAAATCGAAATGCACACTAGAAAGTTCTCGAGTGATGTTGTTTTGATATTTTCTGTGCTTGTGTCTTAGACCTTGATTAGCTTCACAATTGTTCGTATATGATATATGGACGATTCTTCGATTCCACGCTGCAAATCAAATCAATTATCGCTCAAATCGTTCACCGAAACGCCGTTCAATACCAAATTGGAGTACAACGTTCCCTCATCAGTGACCTAATCATCTCCTATTCTCCCATTGCCAAGGCCGCGACTAATTGCATTACGACCACCTCTCTTCTTGCAACATTTTTTCGACTGTGCGACCCAAGCGGCGGATAGAAATATTCTCTTTATACATACAACAGTATCTAACAAACAAGAGAGATCATAATCAATTCGTTCGCATCCGTCGTTTAGGCGCTCTGAACGATGGACACCTTCTTGTTCTCGGCGGCGGGTAGAGCGAAGGCCTGCAGATAGATCGATATTTCCCGGCTCCGGATCTTATTTCCGGATCGAGAGCCATAATTTACTCTACGGCCCAAGCGTATTTAAACGAACAGAAGAGCCGTAAGGCCATCCGGCAGCCTGGTACGCTGCTCCAGGATAGGCAATGGTGGCAGCCTGATTAGAGAGATGTGGCCAGAGCCGGAGAATGATCAGAGCTGTCAATTAGCCAGAACCGGGAGACAGCAACTTACGGGTCTGGCGAAGGTGGCGGGCCATCCGGCGGGCAGAGCGGCGGCAGCGGCTGCGGGGAATCCGGCGCGAGCCCAGGGGTAGGCGGAGTAGGCCGAGTAGGGGAACGCCTGCAATGGGCTATTTGACTGACGTGCTTACGGCTTTGGAATTGACGGCCCTATGCAGAATTCGCAAATTCTTACGGCAGCAGCGGGCAGGGGAGCGGCAACGGCGGCGGGAGCGGCGAAGGCCTGCAAAGTGTCCACGTAAAATGTCAAGATATCGAGAGCCGGGGTTTAGAACATAGCTGTTCAGAACCGGGCACTCACGGGAGCTGCAACGGCAGCAGGGGTAGCGAAACCGGCGGGCCATCCGGCGGGGTATCCGGCGGGGAAGCCAGCGGGGAACGCCTGTAGGGACCGGGATTTAGGTTAGATCCGGAGCCGGGAAATACAAGGATCCGTCAGATGACTCACGGCGACGGGGGCCGCGGCGAGAGCGGGCGCGGCGGTGACAGTGGCGAACGCGGGAGCGGCGGTCACGGTGGCGACGGCCTAAACGACGGATGCGGTCAGCGCAGGGAATTATCACATCCGTGGGATATGCTACGGCCCAAGGGTATTCGAACGAACAGTTCGAGCGGCATAGGGCCAGCCTGCGGGATATGCGGCTCCAGGATAGGCAAAGGCAGGCGCCTGATGAGAGAGAGAGCGATATGGCCGGAGCCGTTCACAGGAGAGCCGTGAATTGGCGAGAGCCGAAGCCGGAAGATATGAGAAACCAAATAACTTACGGGTGCGGCGAAAGCGGGGGCGGCGAAGGCAGGAGTGGCAACGGCGGCCTGTACAATATTGATTAGAACCGGGAATTGGAGATCCGGGAAATGCTCAAATCTGAGAAATATCACATACGGGAGCGAAGGCAGCGGGGGCTGCGGCGTGGTACGCGGCGAGGGCGGGATGGGCGGCGAAGGCCTGTAATGGAGAACCAGATAATCCACAGCTGTCAATTAGCACATCCAGGACCGTCATGCATACTCTACGGCCCAATCGTATTCAAACGAACAGGGTGGGCATAGGGCCAGCCAGCGGGGTACGCTGCGGCGGCAGCGGGATGGGCGAAGGCTGCCTGATTAGATAGAGAAATGTACGGGAAATGATCGAGAACCGGGGATTATGGGAGAGCCGTCGACGCTAGGACCGGATATTAGGCTATCACTTACGGGGTGGGCGCCATAGGGCCAGGCTCCGGCGGGGAAAGCGGCGGCCACGGGGTGGGCAGCGACGGCAGCGGGAGCGGCGAAGGCCTGCAATGTGTTCACATAAAATACCAGGTTATCGAGAGCCGGGAATTAGGATATGGTTGCTGTTCGGAGCCGGGCGCACTTACGGGAGTGGCAACGGCGGCGGGCGCAGCGAAGCCGGCGGGCCATCCGGCGGGGTATCCGGCGGGGAAGCCGGCGGGGTATCCGGCGGGGAAGGCCTGAAAGCCGGAAAATGAGGGCAAGAGCCGGGAAATCGTAAGCCGTGAAATAGGCGAACACTTACCGAAGCGGCAAAGGCGGGTGCCGCAAGAGGGGCAGCGGCAACGACGGCGGGCGCGACCGTCGTGGCGACGACCTGGATTTGCTCTTTCAAAATCTAATTACCGGTTTGCAGAGCCGGTAAATCTCTCGGAACCGGAGCCGCTAATTATAAACAAACAACGAACCGGGGCTGCGGTCGCGAGCCACTGGCGCTTCTCACGCTCCTCGCCGGACTCGCTGCAACGATTTCATGTTAAAACCGGGAAATAAGGAAAACCGGGAAATGCAAAGCCGGAACCGGAGCCTGGAAATGCACTTACGCGGCGGTGGCAATGGCGGCGCAAGCGAGAGCGACGGTGAGGAAGCGGGCCATCTCAATGATGATGTGAAACTCAGGGCCGGGCCGGCTTTTATACACTCGCCCGCCTAACCGATATGCGCCCCGTGCCCGAGGCGCTTTGTTAGCGGTAGGAGGGGAGGGGGTTCATGGGAGATAGAGAGAGGAAAGGTAACGTTGCCCCACGATGGTTCCGCTTTCGGCCCTCGCCGCAGCGCGGTGTTGCGTGTAGCCTTGACGCGTTACCGCTACCGCGTTCCTTTGCGTTATCCGGGTTGATCACATCCCCGAGGCCTTTATTCTTGCCTTTTTTTGCTACCTTCGATACGGTAAATTATTATTATTTATGAATACGGTGGTGATGAATGACGTAATCATCGTCGATAGTGTCATTATCAGTATCACTTATCGAACTGTGACCATCGAAATCGCTCGCGCTGCCCTTCTCCCCGCACTTTGTAACATCGATTATGCGCATGGGTAGGGGCCACAAGCCCCGCCCACTTTGGTGTGACATGCCCCTCCAATGAAAACGAGACGGGGAAGCACAAAGCTCATTCTTAACCAAATCTAGCGTTCTAGGGCGCGTTGGATAGCTACTGTCCTATTCTACCAATAAAGAACCAAACCAGCGTTGAAATGTTTGGCGCTTGCGTCAGCTCATTCTTTGCTGTACTGCACTTCTCTTATTACTCAATGTTGAAATTTGTTCTCTGTGATACTGCCCACCCCCCCCCCCCAACACTCAAATGATACTCAATAGATACGATCGCCCTTCGAAATCCCCTTCTCACATTTGAATTGTCAATTAGTACAGGGAGTTCACGCAAACACTCTTTATTGTCTCAAAGGCACACAAAACAATTGAAGAAGACCCGTTGAAATTCAAAAGGAAGAAGAAGTGGTCAAAAATGTACAGCAAACGATTGGAAACGAACGCACACGGCAAACTGAGATCGAGGTTTGAGGGAGGAAGGGAAATCCATTTAGAATGCACCGAATCCGCCGAATCCGGAACCGAAGGGAGAAGTAGCGAAGGTTGCTGTAGCAGGGGCTGCGGCAACTGCGACCGGTGCAGCTGCGACGGGAGTGGGCACGGCGAACGGCTGAGGGAAGGGCTGAGCGACCTACAAGAGCTCGAAATTACACAGAAACCCACTGCTAGGCCTTTTCTTCGTTCTCAATCGTAGTTCAAACATTTTGCAGTTCAGAAGAATAATCAGCTTACGGGCACTCCATACGGCTTATCAACGTATACGGGAGGGGATGCGATCGGCACGGGCACCAGTCGCTGCACGGGGTAGGGAGCGGGCACGGGAACCGGCACCTGGACGGGTACCGGGCGAGGAACGGGCACGGGGACCTGAGGAGGGTTGGATTAACACGAGGGTTTGGCGGTTTAGGGAACCCAGTGGTACCAAGGAACAAAAAACTGGTGCCTATGAACCAATTAGTGGTAGTAATGAACCAACCTGGACGAAGTGGGGCACGGGTGTGGGCACTGGGTACGGCTTGGGCACGTAGACGGGACGGTAGTGGGGCACAGGCACGGGTCGGGGCACGGGCACTGGCCGAGGGTACGGCTGCGGGATGTAGTGATACTCGGGCACCTGCAGCAGGGAATTATACATATAGCCGGGAAATGAGCCCTGAGCCGGGACCGTGAATTAGCCTCACCTGGACCGGCACTTGAATCACTTGCTGCGGGGCGACGATGGGCGGGAACGACGCCGGCACTACGCCGGCTCCGAACCACTGGCGCTTAGCGCGCGCGTCCTCGCTACAACGGAGCAATTACAGTCAGAACCGGCAATTGCCCAAACCGGGGAATTCAATTAAAATCCGGTCTTACGTCGCTGCACATGCGGCTACAGCCAGAAGAGCGATGAGGGCGGTCTTCATTTCAAAGAAAAAGGGAGATGAGGGAGCTGATGTCCATTGGTCATTTTACTGCCGTTTTATACTCGGCCCGGTCGATCTGTGGAAGTTTTGCATGCACCGAAACCGAAAGGGAACAATCATCAACGAAGCAGTTGGGAACCTGGTAGTCCCCTTGCTATAGCGGTTCCTCTGACGGCGAGAAACCATGCGAGTCGAAGAGAGCTGCCCCATCTGCTATCCAGTCCATCGTTTGCTGCAGTCGTCTGCGCCTCTTCTCATTATCGTTATACTGACCATTCTCGCCCCTTTTTAGGATAGAAACTGCGCATAAGCGATGGTCACTCACTCTACGAGAGGGAGTTGCCGTGACTATCGAGTTCGATGTATAGTGACCGTTCACTTCTTGGGTGTACACAGTTTGTTGAAAAGGATCGGGAAGGTTAGCGATGCTGTCAAACATGCGAAGGAAGTTCTATCCTTCCCAGTTCATTCTGAAAATGTGTGCAAATAATGTTAAAAAGTAAGCAAAAGTTGGGGCTGAGCCGGGGATTGAACCCGGGACCTCTCGCACCCTAAGCGAGAATCATACCACTAGACCACTCAGCCATGTGTGCTAGGGCAGGAAATGTATCCTTAGTGAGCGCTGCGATCGGCATTGACAAGGATCTAATAGGAAAAGCTCGTGGAACAAGATCTACTCCGGCTTTCACTTTCGTTGGTCGAGGAAGATTTCACTTTCAACATCACTCTCAATTCGAAATGCTTTATCTTCACTAGAAAAATACAATCGAAATACGAAATACCCGTTCAATAAAAGATTGATACGCCTAATCAGACTTTTACAGCCGCCTTCTTTTTCGTGCTGTATGTGGTCGGGAATCCGGCTGGTAAGGGTCCACCGGGGAATGGGCCTCCGGGGAAAGGAGCTCCGGGGAATGGTCCACCAGGGAATGGTCCAAAAGCAGCGCCGAACCCTGGAGAAGGAGGTGGCGGCCCTCCGAAGCCGACGAATCCAGGCGGGGGCGGTCCCCCAAAAGCGAAACCAGCTGGGAAGGCTGGTACGGGCACGGGCGCGGGTACCGGAACCGGGACGGGCTGAGGCACCGGTTGGGGCACGGGCACTGGTGAGGGTACGGGTTGGGCGACCGGGAACGGAGCTGGCACGGGCTGGGGCACTGGTTGAGCGACGGGGAATGGCGCGGGTACTGGTTGGGCAACGGGGAAAGGTTGAGGCACGGGCTGTGGTACCGGGAAGGGGGCGGGTTGCGGAACGGGCACTGGCTGGGGTGAGGCTACGGGGAAGGGCTGGGCAAAGGGTTGTGGGACGGGTACCGGTTGGGGGAAGGGTTGGGGCACGAGGATGGGCGGTGCTTGGATGTTGACTGGTACGGGTCGGTCGACTGGGTACGGTCGGGGGATGGGTACGGGGAAGGGTTGGGGAACGGGTCGATCGACGGGGAAGGGAACGGGACGAGGCACGGGAACGGGATGGGGAACGTGGACTGGACGACTGACGAACACGGGGATACGACGCTCAATGTAGACCGGACGGGGCACCGGCACTGCAATGGGTCAATTATGATTATAATAACATAGTGATTGACACGTCTACGTTTTCAGTAGAGTGCGAGATACGGGTCGCCGTCTCTTCATTTAACGATCTTCTTTTCACACACTCTATCGACCGATAGGGTAACGAGAGAGCATGTGAGATGAAGAGACGGCGACGCGTATTGCGCACTACAGTTTTCAGCCGAGACTCAACGCTCCAAGTGTAGAATGGATGCTCTGGCTATGGACAAAGACCAGATAGAGACCCAAATGCCGACCTGGATGGGAGATTGGCTGCGGAATCAATCGGGGCACGGGCACTGGTACGGGAACTTGTATAATCTGGAACCGGGAATGATCTACATCTTTAAAATATAAGTCAAACCTGTCCACCGGGTCCGATCGGTATGGTTCCTCCGCCGCCGAAGGGAAATCCTGCGAACGGATCCTGTCGTTTCGCTCGATCTATGCTGAAAACATAAGTATTTTCATACTTATGCAAAACCAGGAGCTTTAGCAATCGATGATAACCACAGTAAGTCCAATGCGCTGCCTAATCACAAACCTTGCAGCGCAGGCAGCAGTCACCAGGAGGAGTAAGACCGTGTGCATCATTACCGTGTCTTATTATGTCTCGGAACGCCAGTCGTCCGGGGTTTATATACATTTACGGTCAAGAGTGGGGACAAGAGTCAGGTTTCGCCCCTTCGTCTTCTTCCGTTCTCCGTTCCTCTCTTCTCATTACTCTATGGACCCGCACCTAAGTGTTTTCGTCGGTTGGCCGTTTCGGTCAAATCAGGAAATCGCCTTTCCTCTCACTCTAAATCACTTCGTCTCCCGCCCGGGTCACTTAGGGCTAATTAGCATCTCGAAAAGTTTTGGACGCACTCGAACTAAGTGGTGATGGCAAGGAATTCACTTCCCATTCCGAGAATGCAGACCACAGGTCAAACTAGATTGAGTCATAATTTGTCAGGCGTGAGTAACTCAGTGGGGTCAAAATGATCCTTTTTAATATTCCGATATTACGCTCGCTATCTCTCTGGATGCGCTCTCATCTCCCCCTCTCGCTGCTGAGCTTCATCTAGATACCTCAAGCTCGGAGAATCCTCATTCGACTGCTCGTCGAATGCCACCCAATTGGAACGTGAAGTAGAGGACTTAGGACAAAAGTTTTCGTTTTTTTAAAGTTTTCATAGGGCAATGAGTTTACCAGCATAAAAGATTTGAGAAAGACCTAGTTCAAGTTCTTTAATCAAATGCCATCGACAGAGCGCGACAGTCACTTCCCGACAAGATACTGTGGAAAAATCAGTCCTTCTGTCAATTACGATGCGTCCGAAGATCGGAAACCCCTCTCAAAGGTGCTTCCTTCTGCAGAACCTTTATCTGACGTCAGGCGACGTAAATCCTATTTTTTGCTCGAAATATTTCGGAAATTAAACATTAAGCAACATTAAGTCCAATAAGTCCAATAAGGTTGCAATTCCAATAAGGTCCAATAAGGTAAAGGTCCTACCTAATAAGGAATAAGTAAGGAGGATAAGGACTAATAAGGTTAAGTCTAATAAGGTTGCAATTCTCAATTCTTATTCTTGAACATTCTTTTCTCTGTCTATTCGATCGGTTCCACTTATCTAAGCAGTCGATGCAACTTCTTAGCTTGGCTAAATTGGAACTGAAATTCATCCTTCTCGCTTGTTACTTCCCTCTGACCTTGGCTTTTTCATGCAAACTTGGAGTTAAAATTGCATTCTCTTTCGGTTTCACCCAAGCGAATTGCTCCAAATTGCATGGTATTTACTGCACAATGAATGAATGAAATTTTAAATTTTATTCTTCGCACCTAGTACGATTGAAAGAGAAAAGCGAATCGTTTTCGAGACCAGTACAGTCATGACAATATATTCAACAATAACGAAGATGGCTTATTTGCCGGGACCACTGTGTCTCTTGGCGCGCTGGATGACGGAGATCTTCGTGTTGGCGGGGGCCTTGGGCACGACAACGGGGGCAACCTGGGACCGGGATTAGCTCATATCCGGGAAATCGAGAATCCAGAGCTGTAACCGTCAAATGCACTACTCACCACGGCCGCGGGCGCAGAGACAACGGCGGGAGAGGTGTAAGCGAAGCCAGAGTAGTAAGGGAAACCACCGAAGACAACCTGAGCAGAACCGGGATTAGACAGATACGACCGGGAATTACACGGCCGGAAGTGGGACCGGCAATTAGGCTACCTGTCTCTTGTGGCGCTGAATGACGGAGATCTTGGTCTCGGAGGGCTTGGCGGGAATGACCGACTCGACGACGGGTTCAATGATCGTGGGCTTGACGTGCACAATCTGGGGCACGTACACGTTCGAGTGAATCTAAACCACGGATTTCAGTTAATTCTCGGCCCTTGTAATTCCCGGTCGTGGATTTGCCGGCTGTACCTCATGGACGACGGGACGGAATACAGTGGATTGAGTGTGGACAACGGGCTGAACGACCTGAGTGTGAACGACCGGACGGACGACCTGAAGGGAGAACCGGGGATTAGGATGAGAGCGAGAACCGGAGCCGGATCCGGTGAATAGTCTCTTACCTGCTGGACGAGGGGAGGATTGACGATGTTGGTGTGCACGTGTTGAGTGGGAGCGACGGTCACCGTGGGGACGGCAGTGGCGACGGCGACGGCCTAAATGATGGTCGTTGAGAGAGCCGGGAAATGATCAGAGCTGCTCGATATTCTGCGGTCCTATGGTATTCAAACGAACAGATTGCGAATAGGGCCATCCAGCGGAGTATGATGCTCCGGGATAGGCAAGAGGGGCTGACTGATTAGTGAAACGCTCAGAACCGGAATTATGGAGGGCCGTCAAATGACTAGAGCCGGAAACGTCAATTAGATACTCACGGGAGTTGCGGTGGCGACGGCGGGAACTCCCCATCCGAATCCGGAGAATCCACCGAACCACTGAATGAAGGGGTTTGCGAGAGCCGGGCCGGAAATTAGTCTACCTGTCTCTTAGCACGCTGAATGACGGAAATCTTGGTGGTGGAGGGCTTGGGGACGATGATTCTGGGGGTGATCACAACAGGATCGACGACGGGAGTGGGCACGTTAACGGTGTGCTGGATCTGGAATATAACGGTTCTGAATCTGTCTATTTACCGGTTCTCCTATTCCCCGGATGCGGACTTACGTGCTTGTAGACGGGCGTGTCAACGACGTGTTCGTGATTCTGCACAATGGGAGTCGCGAATTGGGTCTGTAGAACCGGGGATTAGCGAGAGCCGGGAATTAAGAGCCGTTGAATAATACCTGGTAGACGGGTTGCTGGATCTCCTGAGTGACCACAGGCTGCTGGACGGAAGTCGTGTGAACGGTGGGCTGAACGACGGCCGAAGGCCATCCGAATCCACCGAACCATTGGCGCTTCTCGCGAAGCCTGCGATTAGGATGGTAAATGACGAATGCGTATTTGACGGCTCCGGGGTTTACGGCTCTATGGAAAAATAACTCAAAAAGAACTAACTCAGCGGAGGCTCCAATGGCGAGGAGAGCGACGAGTGCGACCTTCATGCTTGGGATGAGATTGGATAATCTGAAGTGACGGCCGGCTTTCTCCCTTTTATACCGGCACTGGAACCGTACTGGTCACTTTATGCCCCTTTGCGTCGGTAATCTCTCAATTTTGCGCGCACTCTCGTCGCTCGAGAAGATGGTTCCTTCGAGAGGGTTATAGGAAAACTGCTTAGAACGACGAATAGTTGTTAGCCCCTCCTTCGGTCCAATGAAGTGAGGAGAAGTTTTGATATTGAAGGAGCAGAAATTGGATAGCTATGCTGCCTATGCAGATAGAAATATGAGGCCGTTCGCCTAAGAATCGGACAAATCTGAAGAATTTTGGCATAGCTCAAAAATCTCGATTCTCTGAAACAATGTGATTTGGGGCTCTCGAGGGTGCTGATGAAAAATTTACTTACAAGAGGGTTCACTGTGTACAACATAAAAGCTTACGCGGACGCAAGAAAAATCTGAAAAAAATGTTTTTGGAATCCTCACAGAATTCCTGTCCGATCTAGGGTCGTTTTCCCCACTACTTTTCACTCGCCGAAAACTGTCTAAGCCACGCCATCTGAGGCCAACGGGACGTCGACATGAAAAATGAATATGCCCATCGTCATCAGCACCCTCGAGAGCCCCAAATCACATAGTTTCAGAGAATCGAGATTTTTGAGCTGTGCCAATCCTTGTCCGACTCTTACGCAAAAAGGACTCATATCAGAATAAAATTAATGCTGCTCTCTAGTCTAGGAATTACGACGAATTTTGTGTAGACAATAACTACATGATTTTTAGTTTGTGTGTTAAAAATAATTAACTGTAAATAAACAGTATTGCATCCGAGTAGCTCGTGTCTTACTACAATTTCTCATTGTTGTGTTTATCTGAAAATGTTTTCGATAGATTTGAATCGATAACATCCATCTCTTTCTCCCATCGTTCATCTTTCTTTTTTCCATCGTCTATTCTCGACTCGACAAAATCGAAATGGCATCGACGAAACGAGGAAATGGGTGCCACTGTACCCCCCGCGATTAGATTGAAATGTTCCACTTCATGCGAAAAGTTACGCAGTGTTCGAGAAAGCAATCAAACACCGCTGTGAACGATCAATGTGTTTTTTTCGAAATACAGTCTGGGAATGTTATTGACCACTTTTCTTGCAGAAATTTGGTTAAATTGCATCATGCTCGTGTTCTAATCGATCCATAGGAATTCTTGACCATCGCCACTGCTCGGTTGTCCACTGTGACCGATTGGCCAGTGAGTAGAACTGACCCGCTGAACCGATTCCACCCGATCGCTTCCTTCGATACCACAACTGCATAGATATCGCGTTCCAATTGTATTTAGTTGGTGCATCGTTTTATCATCAATTTGTGCATTACAGTACGATAACTCAAATTGAGAACGTTGGTGCTCTAGTGTGATCCAGTAGTGTATCAACTCGGATTCACATCAAGAATGAGGTAATTTGTGTCGTTTATCGTGTTTAGAGAACGACATATCACAATTAATAATTTTGAACACGTTTATGCACTTCGACATGCGGTGTGGTGTCTCAACTGGGATTCGTCGACCACACCCAGCTCACGCCATTGTTTCCGTGTCGGTGATACTGCACGTTGATGGGCTGGTTCGATTGAGTGGGCGGAAGACCGCCGTAGAAGGGAAATCCTGAAAGTTTTAAGTCCACCGAAATATTTCGAATACAACTCCTAGCCATCACGAAGATAACCCTACTCCTAGTGGATAATTAATTATTTTTAACGAAGAAAACATTCAATCACTCACCGAATTGTTGACCACCACCAAAGAAGGGATTCCCGCCAGGTCCGCCGAAGAACGGTCCAGGGAACCAAGGATTGTACGGCATTTGCCGCTTTACGAGGCTGCAAGCGGGTAACTCAAACAATCTTTTTTTTTTTCAAAATTAAAAAACACACACTTCATCGTTCCTTCCTCAGCAAAGCACACATTGATGAGAAATGCTGCGAGGAATATACGAAGTAGCATTTGAAACTGAAAAAAAACACAATAAAGAAATAGACATGAAATCAGGAAGAAATACATACGAGTGACTATCTGAGTCAAGCAAAATAACGTTGGCACTAGCCGAAAGATCGAATTCCTCCAAAATGTGTGTGTGTGTAACACTGAGGGAGTGTACCTCGGTGCTAGCTTATTTAGTGTTCTGGATGGCTCTCCGCCGAATGGCAACGAATATTAAAGTGAAACATAACCCAGCCGAGTTTGTCATTTCGCAATCGTTCGATTCGAGTGATAGCTCAAAAAATGCGCAATAATTCACTGAATATTCACGCCAAGTTTCATCCCGTTTGACTTGCAATTGTTCGAGAAAATTCGAAAAAATCGATTTTTAAAACATAAAATAGTCTCTACCTCAGTCGGCTACCGACGCTTTACCTTTTTTATTTCATAAATTTAAAGATAAACCATTTAGCTAACTATGGCGCAAAAATAAAGAAAATTAAAAAATAAAGTCTGGCGATATTCCAAAAATACCACGGTCAACTTTGAATAAAGTCAGTTCTCGATCGGTTGATTCTACCGTAATTTGACAGGTAGGTCGTCAGAAAACACAGTTTTTTTCTAAAATTTGTATTGTTTTCAGCTTCTCGTGTATTCTTTTACTCAATTTAGAGAGTATTAACTATCATAAATATTTTAAAAAATGAAAAAAATGTGTTTTCTGACGACCTACCTGTCAAATTACGGTAGAATCAACCGATCGAGAACTGACTTTATTCAAAGTTGACCGTGGTATTTTTGGAATATCGCCAGACTTTATTTTTTAATTTTCTTTATTTTTGCGCCATAGTTAGCTAAATGGTTTATCTTTAAATTTATGAAATAAAAAAGGTAAAGCGTCGGTAGCCGACTGAGGTAGAGACTATTTTATGTTTAAAAAATCGATTTTTTCGAATTTTCTCGAACAATTGCAAGTCAAACGGGATGAAACTTGGCGTGAATATTCAGTGAATTATTGCGCATTTTTTGAGCTATCACTCGTATCGAACGATTGCGAAATGACAAACTCGGCTGGGTTATGTTTCACTTTAATATTTGTTGCCATTCGGCGGAGAGCCAACCAGAACACTAAATAAGCTAGCACCGAGGTACAATCCCTCAGTGTTACACACACACACATTTTGGAGGAATTCGATTTTTCGGCTAGTGCCAAGGGCCAGTGCAAATATTTTCACTGACTCAGATAGTCACTCATACGGATTACTACATCCATCCTTAGTATTGTGCTCTTCTCCGAATCTGCATTCCAATAGATCTGTATCGCGAATCACGTTCCAAAACGGATGGCAACCAGATAAATCTCTACTTGTTTTTCTTTGGTTGATCTCTGTTGTTCATTTTCTTTCAGATGCTTTCTCACTGAAATTCAATAGGCGATTGTCAAGGAAAGACATTCGGCGTTGATTTGTCGATTCATTCTTACAGCGCATCCCATTTCTCATTCCAACTTCACCCTTCACTCAGTTTCGAAGCGTGACCGGTGCGAAATTCTCACTCGAAATGAATTCTCTCAATCGGTTCAGAGGATTGTCACACTTTGAAAGATCAGCATCATTACCAAGGGAACCGAAAAAGGGCACGAAAAAAAGCAATTTTCTAAACATAATTTTTGAAAAATGCATTCTTTCGTCACTCTTTCAATCATTTGCATCGATCTCTCGCGACGGGGAAGTAATCAATGCTATATATATGCTATACATATATGGAAAACGCTGACTGGAAACTGTTTTCTGACAGTTACTTATAGGAGTGAAATATTATCGAAGTCTCCTCGTTTCGTTCAAAGTCTATCACATCCACGTAGAGTATTTTTATTTGGCTTTCTCTGATTTGCAAGAGCTCAAGCGTGTTATCGCTCTCTTTATTGGCTACTTTCTTTACTGACTGAGGTTGCAAAATGGTTTGATCACATGTTCAGCTAAACGATAGGTGATTCTGCAGGGAGTGCTGCCCTTAGTTCCGCATTCCCTCTGACCTCCTTCAACTCGCTATCAAATTTCGACTGTATGACCTTGATAGCGATGATAGAACGTGCGCGCATACGTTCAGCGAAACTTCCTCTCATTACTTCTTCATTTTTCATTGCATTTACATGATAGCAATGTAAAATTTAGAGCATCTATGTAAAATTTAGAGGTTTCACGGAAATCACAATTTTTTGGCAAATGTTTCTCAATAACGTCGCTCCGCTGCAAAATGAAAATAGCAATCCGATGAAGCATATCCTAATAATGTCCACGAAAAGGTCAACAATGGCCCCTTGACTCTTTCACCTCCTTGACCGTGTTTGCATATAGAATGAACGGGCAAAGCTCTGCCGACACAGAGCTTGCCAATTTACGTGTTGCGTCACACCTCTTAGGAAGAACGGGCGCCCTCTCTGATTTTCATGCTCTCTCATCACGGATTGTAAAGAAAGAAACCACCTGCGGAGATACAAATTGGATGAGACTAACGGCGATTACCCGGCCAAGTGGGTCCCTTTCGGCGAGTGGCGCAACCGGAGACCCTTATCTGCAGAGGAAACTTTTTTCCGCAACATTTTCAATGTCATTCTGTAAACAACGCTCAACTCCAGTAGATCAACTGTAGTAGTCATTCCCGCACCCCTTCTAATCGTACCCAATCGACAGTTCTCCCTCTAATTATCTATATTCCCTTTCCCGATATTCGACACTCGACGGGAGATCACGGGGAAATGTAATGAGTAATGGGAATGGGAAGAGACGGAATGTCCCCAGTGGTGATGATGAGAGAGCGGTGAGATAGTGCACAAGGAGACATAATTTGTTCATCGGTTATCGTCCTTCTGATCCATTTTTCATCCAATCGATCGCAACTGCTCGTCCAAAACCATGCCCGATCAGATATGTTTCACATGCTAGATAATAAGAATGAATTTTGATAATGACCAATAAGAATTCCTTTCCGTCCGCTCTCAATACTTCTCTATCTAATACTGTGGACACGGAGGTTACGCAAGCAGGTCGATTTCCCATTCCAGGCCAGGTCTCTGTTTGTTTGACTATCACTCGATTATCCCACTGTTTATTGCCAAACCTGCGCAAGGAAAATCTGGTCGTTTCCGGTCTGGCGGATCAGTTATTCAATGATTGGGGTGGATTAGAGGTGGAGTGTACACTTCTTGGAATTATTCATGTTCTGAACCAGGTAATTTTACAACAGCCAAGTGAAAGTGAAGACTTTTTGAAGGAATCGGTGAACAGTCCCTCGGGGCTTCAACAATAATTCCTTCCCTGCCCACTCGACCTCTCCAGTTATCTCTCGCACCTTCTCAGGTGTCCAAGTCAGTCAGAGCAACAATAGGGCGATCGTGGGAACGAGAGAGAGACGCGTGCCATCTCGATGAATCATGAACTGACTGAGGGGCAGAGAGGGCGAGAGAGACAAGGGGAATGGGAGAGAGACAGACAGTAAGTTGAATGTTAAGAAGAGATTTATGCCTGCGGAGGCCATTCAGGGGCCAAACAGTTAGCAATCATTATTGGGGCCACGTGCCATCGACTATAAATGGATGAATAAACGGTTTTACGAGGTCGAGAAGGCAGTGGTTTCTTAGTGGTTTATTATGGCGGTTTAGATGTAGTTGTTTGATTGAAGGCATGTGCAAATTGAATACAGACCATTATTCATTATTATTGCAAATTTTGAGTTCCTCATAAGTGCCTGATAGATGATGTTTGACTTCAATCCGCTCAACAACCTGCTTCTGTTCCTCCTCACAGCATGAGCCCATTCATTCCACTTGACAAGCAGTACCTAATAAATCCGCGTAATCATTGACTTCATGCAAATCAGGGGGCGATGCAGTGTCAATATGCAGAAAGCTTAAGCAAGCTTCTCTGGGTCTGACTCTTCATTGCACATGCTCCCTTTCCGGTCAGACAGTGCCAGTGATCATTCAAATTCACGAGAGATTCAGGCGGGGACCACCCGCAGTGAGGGAGATGCTTCATTCTGACAGGAAGTGAGATGAGAAATGAGCTGCCTGTCTGTCCGTATGCATCATCGCACTGATATTGCATAAATTAGAGCACAGTGATGAGTGATGGGAGGAAGAGGTCTGCAGGGAGATGGAGACTGATGAATTCGCATCCCATTCTTGAGAAGCTTCGAAGCTAGAGAAACGCCCGTTTCCGAATTTCTTTTTTCCCTTGTGATACTTTCGCGTACAGTAGAAAAAAGTGGAAGGAAAAGAGAGATTCATGATCATGAGAAAGATGGTATCTCAAGGAGTTTCATCCCTTCCTTCAAAGGACTCCATCGATCAGCCTGTCACCTCGTAATTACCCACCTCGCTTCTCCTCCTCTCTTTCTTCCTCCCTTTCAGTACCGCAACAATGGCATAATTGGACGATGCAATGGGGGCTGTCAGTGGGGCGACTGAGATGCGCCTCCTTTGATGCGCACAATTCCGTAATTGGAGATGCGATGTAGGAGAATCAATGCAAGAAGCATTCTTTAGTGAGAATACAATGGATCTCCGCAGCATAACACCGAAAAGGGACAAAATGAAGGGGAGCTGGCGACAGAACAAAGTCGAATCTCGAATATGTTTCAACTAGTTTTGCTAACCGGCGATGGGGTGGCTAGCCCGCCCTTGCGAGGATAATAACAACTTCATTTACCTTTACCTTTAGTTTTCAAATTCGAAGCATCACTCTAGGTTACTGATACTCATCACCCTTGAGCGCAAAATATATAAGAATAATTTCTGGAGTTGTCATTTATTTTTGAGCATCATGCTTCTATGATAAAATAATCTCTCCGAGCTGTCTACTGATGTCCCCATTCAAACATCTCCGTCTCATCCACCTCCACTCGTTTTGTATACCTCAGCCCTGCCTAATCGCTCCCCTAATCCACCCCGATCCCCTTCGAGTCTCACCAGATCAGAGAGAGACCATGCCAGTCGAGGAGTGTCCCTCAAGGTATGCTTCCCCCCTCTCATACCTCCATCCCCATCCTCCTTCCTCTCCTTTGTGATCTGTGTGCGCAGCTGTCTGTACGTCTTACTGTGAAATCTGTCTCGAGAGGATGATTCAAAACGACCGTGGGAAAGAAAGCAAAGCACTTGAAAAAGTTGTGAGTCAGATGGATGATCTGGTATCATATCAATCATCGAAGGATCTGTGCTTGATGCTAACAAAGCACGAAGAGCTTTGTCCTATACTATTCGGTAGATAATACTCGGTAATTGTTGTCATGGCGATAATATATTGAAGATCTTCGTCATAAACCTTATTTTGGCACAGGAGACTGATCCATTCTTATTACTGTTTGTGACTGAGTACTCCATTTACTGACACAGTCCATCTAATCCACCTCCAATCATCACGCAACACTCCATTCACACTCCTCCTCCTCGCACACAGGTGTCATAAGTACTCTCTCCAAGTCAGTCTTCTCCCACTTTTCGGATTTGTCCTTCCTCGTATTGTCCCACTGACACAATATTCATTCACTCCACAGGTCAGTGGGGGTGTCAACTTTCAGTCGATTAAGAAGATTGGAGATAGGGTGGAGGAGAGGAGAAAACAGTTGCTTGCGCTTAGAATAAACTGTCTGAATGGAAGGGGAGAAGGCAATCGATCTCTCTGGCACAGACAGGTAAGAAGAGCAGGGCGTTTAGTGCCTGATAGGAGTGGTGTGAGGATAACTGCCTGAGGGCATACGATGGGTGAATGGATACCGTCTATTGGGTGTGCGATATATTGTTCAGCTCATCCAGTTCTTATGGAACGATAAAATAAGGAAGATTACGACTATTGAAGGTATTGTACCCCTTTTCTGTCTCGATTGCCCCTCTCTAAACGATGATTACGAGTTGTAGAAGAGACTAAGAGAGATGAGGCACGAAGATGAATTGAAGGCCATTGGGCATTCCTTCCCATCTCTAGGTAGTTCACTCTCTCATTCTCCCATTATCTCTCGTCAGTCAGATAGATCAAGATACCTACTCTGCCCCATGTGAGAGATAGGAGAAGGATAATCAGAGCCACAGATGGCGAGATATGATAAGATTAGGATGGGAAAGGTAAGTAAAAGGAAAGAAGTCCGGAATAGCGGTCCGGAACCGCTAAATGAGTGATAGCTACCGTACCCTGTACACGAAAACACGTATATATCGATACTCTTCATTATTCAGCTCTGGTTCAAATAACTGACACGTAGGCAACAGGTAGATAAGTGAGGAAAAGGAGAACCCGTAATGGTGTAAAGGAAGCGGAAATCACAGACAGGGATTACGGTAGATCTACGGGGTAGTCTAGTGCTTGGATGAGCGACGTTTCTTTTCCCTTCTCACTGGAGTGGGCGAAGTTGCGGGGGAAGTTGACGTTGACGATGAGGGAGATTCTGAGGCGGCGTAGCGAGGGTCGAGCTGGGCCAGGACTTCTGAAAGGGGCAGAAGTTAATACAGCGAATAACAACAGTAACGATCAAAGAAGAAACATTCGAAGGTCCCCACAGTATAGTGCTATAATACTATAGAGGGCGAAAGTTGGAGTCCCCGTTCGACCTTGCTACGTCCCCCTCGAAAGTAATCTATATCCATCTCTCACACACGGGAAAGGCCGTTGGGATTGGCTCGCGCTAATGGATTTGTCAGAGAGATCAAAGATCAATCTACCGTACCTCGGGGAAGGCTTCCTGCAGCGACGCGAGCGTGTACAGTAGCCATCAGATGGTTGATGTAGCATACGGTATCGTTAAGCAGCATCGAGGGGTCCTGCAGGGAAAGGAATTGGTTACGGTAGAGAATAAAATATTGATTGACGCAATTCTAAATTATGAAGAAAGCAATAAATCCAGTTGGCAATCGGCAAAGATGGTGCGTCTACCGTACCTGCTCGTATCTCTCCGTTCGTGCAGCCACGGGCAGCATCGAGGACAGACGACGCATCTCATCGCGCTCCTCGCGAGTGAACTGCGATGCGGCCTTTGAGGCGACGTTTCCTACAAGGCCGCTTACAGTAATCCCCTACACCACACAAAGATCAAAGACTACTCACTTGATCGTCTGACTGCCTTGGTCTTCTTGACTACCTTGCCGGAAGGGAGAACTTTGGGCACGGGAAGGATCTTGGGCATGGCTGGGAGTGGGGCTGAAAGGGGTACGGTAAGTACGCGAATCAATCGATAACATTCATAAAAAATAGTAGGCGATGCGACAAAAAGAGTGAATAAAAGACAATTAAGAGATCAATTAAGATTAATCAATTAAGAAGACAAGAATCAGTGATGGTGAACTTAGTGAAAAGAAAGGTACATGGTGTAGGAACTGGGACTTGATCGTAGAGAAAAGCAATGAATCGATGAATTGGAATGCGAACACTCTTGTGGATCGAGACCGGTCGAGCACGATAGAAAGAGGGAATGGACTAACAAGGGGAGGGAGGAAGAGGCGAGAGAATAGAGGAGGGGGGGGCGGAGTCAGAGAGACCGTCCCTCCCTTTACCGGCTGTCAGGGTACAATTCTCCTATGGGAATTGTTCCTCTGGCGGAATGGGGCGGGGCTTACACATATACGTTGCATAACTCTTTCCTACTAATGAATAATGAATAATCGAGCAAAGAAGTGATCCGAATGAGAAAGAATGAGAAAGGGGGTTAATGAGATTCGAGTAGGTGGTACACACTTGAGCCGGGTCTTGAGCCCTAAATTGCGGGGCTGAGATTCCCAGGCAACTCTCTCCTCCCTAAATACCTCCTTATGCAAATCGGTCACAAAGATTTGTGCGAGATTTAGGTCATAGGAAAGTGCTTGGTGAACAATGGACTTCTGTTTATATCTATTCGCACTGAGTCTTCACTGATGCGATACTTACAATGGTTTCGGATTGAAGAAAACAATTGAGATACTACTACGAAGAAGTAAATAAAAAAAACTTCCTTAAAACGAGGTTGGATGATTTGGTCCAATGGGTCGTAGACACCCAACTCAATTCAGTTCGATGAAATAGACTGCTTCAACAGAGAATGCATTGCGGTAACCATGTGTGAGGGGAGGTGGAATTGAAAGAGAGAAGTGAAAGAATCCTCACTGAGCACATCTGGAGAACAGTTGTTGCCGTAGCAGAGAAAGGAAGAAGGAGGAGCGGATACATGTGCGCGGCAGATGAGCTGCTGCGGTACCCAGATCTCGGATCTCAGACCCAGAGTACCACGCGGCTCCTCGGGGCTATAGGATCCTGGGGATCCTCGGGGCCCAGGAAACAGACGCTCGGGGTCAGCTGTGAGCAGCGGCGCGGTTCGAATAATGCACAGTTGGCTGCTCTCTGCGAGAGCAGAGATGGCGAGAGAGTACGGGGAATGGAGAGACGCAGAGAAGGGAAGGATTCCTACTGCCTAACAGAAGTCGCGACGCCTGTTCCAAGCAGTTGCACACGACTCAAAACGAGGAGGGAGAAGAGGAGGACGACAGATGACGGAGACGACGTCATATACTTCAGAAATCATGAAGACCGGAGATTAGAACCAGGGCCCGGCTCTGGAACCCTGGCTCCGGAAGTATCGGTTCCAAACCAGGCTCCGTTGCCAAGGAACTCTGAAATCTGCGAAGGGCTTGGCCGGTCGTCTTCCAGCTCTCAGGAATCCGTGAAATGTCAGTAGCCGGGAATTATGCAATCCCCTTGAGTTCCGGCCGGCAGTTGTCTTCCGGCTCTCTCGGGCATCAGCGGCACAGGGGAGCAACTGTGATGCCAATTGCGCGCAGGCGGCGCCCCGTAGGACAGGCGCGTTATCTCGAAGAGAGGAGAAGAGGAGGAGGAGGAGAGTCAATGAGGGGAAGAAGGCATATAGATAAAAATGTGAGAGGTGTTATGAAGAGAGGAGGAAAAGCGGACGAAGGGAGGGGACACATGGCATCAAGGAATTGGAATGGAATGAAGAGAGAGAGCGGGCGAATTATTGGAAGCATGTGTGCGCGTGTGTGCTGTGGTGGAATATGAGCCAGCTATTTTCCAGTCTACCGTAGTCGGACAACCAAGGGCTAGAGATTTGGTTGGCTCTGCAGCAGAAGCCTATGTATTTTCCGTTGATACGAACACGATACTACACCATAACAAACACCGATTCCGGGCTTCGGAGTTGAAAGGGGGTGGAAGGGGGGGGGAGTCAAATGCCTCGAGGGCTGCATCAGCTGCTGCATTGTGTGGCATGTGGCACCCCGCCAAATGTGGGACAGTTGCGATGAAGAAGAAGAAGAAGAAGACGCCTGTTCGAAGTAGAAGAGAAGAGAGGAGGGCCCTTTGAACAACAGCCCGAGGGGGGACAGGCGCCAATGGGGCACTGTCTGACGATGGAACCACGATGGAACCACGATGGAACCACGAACCAGAACTATGAGCCAGAGCAGACGGAACCACAAAGACTGACCGAGTCAGGGGTACCTGAAGAGGGGATACCAGGGCACTCCAAGTGAGAGTACCAGATGGAAGAACCACTCACTCCCTTGAGTACTCGGTCTGAGAGAGAGAGAGGAGACTACTCACTACAACAACGGCTCCTTTGAAACATGAGCTCACAAAGAACAGCTGAGTTGAGTGGGGCTTGTAAAGAGCACCACAACGTCTCGCCTTCGCGATACCAGCGGAATCATTAACCAGAAACAACCACTCCGATCTAAAGATTCCTTGTCAAAGATCACGATATCAACGGAACCAGACTACCACACAACACCTCAAAGGCGCAATGCGCACATGCATAATTCGTTCGCCCATCCCGTTTCCTCCCTCTGCCAGCCGGTGCGAATCAAAGGAAGGAAAGCGCCTTGCCCTCATTAGTGACAGTCGATAATTCATGCGAAAGAGACGGGAGGAACATGATAGGGGAAGAGCGACGACCGACCATCTGTTGAATGAGGAGAGAGGCAGTGTCTTATCTCGCACCTAGGGGGAGACGAGAGCCCTTGTGGTACCGAACCAGAGATTGATGGTATCGTGGAACCAATCACATCCAGGGGGCAATGTCTCAATGATACTGTGCGAGATAATACGAATACGATTGGGAATTGGTACCGAAAGGAAACGTGGTCCCTATCACACATCGGGATCATTTCCAGGGGGTTGTTCGCTCGGCACCGAACAATAGATAAGTGACGATGTGCCCACTGGCTCGGCTCCCAAGAGGAACCTGATATGAGATCCTTTGGTACCGAGCGAACCATACGTAGAAACGTGGTTCCCATCACACCTCGGGATCCCATCCAGCGGGTTTTTGTCTCAGTACAAGGCGCTATTATCTCCATGACCGAGTCTCGTCGGGCCTCTCATCTTTGATGTATCTCGCTTGTCAGGAAACAATAGATGCGCGCCTCAATGGCACACGAAAAGGGACGAACAGGGCGAGTAATTACCCGTGTTGTATGACGACTGATCCTATTGAGACCCGTCTTCGGACCCATCCACAAAGAGCGCTGGCACCGCGAAACATGGGAACGCGTGCACTTGATCCCGAACCATCTGTGGTACCCGAACCAAGATGAACTTCCGGGGCCCAGGTGGGGCGCCTATTTCCTGCGCGGCAAAGTGAGACAACGAAGATCAAAGGATAGAAGGGGGATAATGGTTCGGCGCTGTGCTAATAGCACGAGGGCATTGTTTGTGCGCGCGTACCGCTGCGACTTTGCCGCGCCCAAGAGGAGACGGTTCCGGTGCCAGAAACCCGAGGGACGCAATAGTGCGTATTATTTTATAGTCAAGAGAACATTAAGAAATTGTAAGAAAAGCTAATCAACTGCTTATTGGGTCGCTGTGAAACTCAACTGAACATCCATAATGAGCAAGAGTCAAGCACCCATCGAAGCGTGCTTCAATCCGCTGCCTTACGTCATGGAAACCCGGTAATGAACGTGAAATGGGGATAATCCGTATGTAAGTGTCAGGCCGATTGGGCAATGCGAGAACAAGAGATAATCTGGCAAAATGACGACTGGAAATTACGGATGGATGGGAGATGCTAATCTTACAGATTGATGCCTTCTCAGTCATTATTTTCAGTAAGAATCGATCGCAATCAGAGAGAAATAAATCTTGGACGAATTGTTATGATATTTGACTTATTTCCCTGTGATCGATTCCATTCACCGTTCATAATCGCTCCTAAATGGAAGAAAGGAATAAAGATGACCCAGTCTCTGAGAAAAAGGCGGCGATCGCTTATGATCGCGATCGAAATTGAATGAGATGAAATGAATCTGTCAAGGTCGCCAAACGGGCCTACCGTATCTACCCATAAGCATAACTGCTTGCCCAAGTTCCCCGATCTGTTTAGTTATCAGGCTCGCGCAACGTAACGACTGCCCCTTTCATCTCTTCGGTCTCTCAGTGGCATAGTGTTCACGCAACAAAGGGATAAGGGGCAGGGGTAGCCATAACTGGCTTAATCGCTGTGGGCATGGCCCAACTGTTTATGGTTCGGGACACAAACGGTAATCGGGCGCCCAAAGTGATCTTAGTCCTTTAGCTGGGCCCGACCTGCCGAGGTACGGTCGGTTTCCGCTGCATTACCTGACATTTATGCACGGTTCATTGACTCTTTAGCGGTGATTCCCGAGCAAAGGTACTGTAGGAGAACCTCTAAATGACATCTACAGTAGAGGAAGAAAGGGCTACAAATCTGTGTAGTTTTCGTACATCGATCAAGCAAGAACATGGGCAAAAAAGACAGGAGTAGAAAGTTTGAGGGTCCCGATTATAATCATGCTATGCACCAGAGTTTGCCGGCTCTTGTGTCGTCAACTATCGCTGTGACAAGCCAGATATCCAAAAAGTACCCGGGACCGGAGAATAGTGGGAGTACTGTAGCCGGCAATTGCCAGCCCCTCTGCGCTCATTCATCTTCATATAGAGAGACTCCCATTCAATTGTCTGCATGAGACAGGTACCCTCTCATTTTCACCGCGAATTCTCATTGGATGAGAATAGAATAGGATCAGGGAGGGAGATGGGTCATCAATTAGCATCCTACCGCGCGTTCCGAAAGGAAATGGAAGGTGTTGTCAGACTCTAATAGTGTCAAATCCACAGCAGGGGTTCCCGCATAGGGGAAATGGCAGAGTGAACAAAGCCATTCTTTCTCATTTAGGGGTGAGATTTCAGCGAGTCGATGGGACTTTGATGATGCCGAAATTGTTGCGAATACATTTTACGAGGAGTTACCGCGCAAGGCCATGGAGATACTGAGGCACTTTCAACTTTTTATTTCGAACGAAACTATCGGAATCGTTGGCACTTCTCAGTTTTTTTATTGTCTAGCCTGCGCCAAAAGCAGAGAAGTTCTGAGTCGTATTCTCCCATAGGTCAAAGCGCGGGAATCTCATTCAGTTATATCATTCCAGTCAGAAAAGGGAAAGTAAGTCAGATGTCTTCCCACATTATCTTTATCTCTCCCCTCCTCTATCTTTCTCTTAGTGGAAACAGGTGCGTTCCCACGCCTTTTAGGGGTGCGCTCGCCTTTTCACGCCATGGGAAATCGGGGCATAAGAGAACGAAAAGATGATAGAAGGGACTTATTCCAATCTTCCTTCAATCTTGACAGCGGTCTTACTCTTTCATTACTCATCTCCACTGTAGATACGCAAATTAACGACGATAAAGGTCATTCACAAGAGAGTGATGACCAAAGCAAAACCAAAAAGAGCAACCGATAGATGGCAGTTGGCGATAATCGATGAAGGTTACGGTAGCCCAATTGAGACTACGGTAGTCGGGCAGTCAAAGTATATTGAGTTACTCCCAGTCAAACACTGAGGTGCGAAGAAGACGTTTGTTGGGATAACGCGCTTTCATATTTGCCAGCGCCCAGCAGGAGTTCAACCAAGGGAACATAGTGAATGGCCACTTCTCGTTTTACATCGCCCAATCTTCTCACCTGGGCGAGATTATTGTGTTGATTAGGGGATAGTGACGGGGCGATTGCGTGATTTCGAGTGCTTGGATTACATTAGATTGGCAGTCTAAGTCTGGTCGTGATTGCATGTTCAAAGTTGATGGGGCGAGCGCAGAATCAACATTGGGGTTGCCCCTCAGCAATAATGACACTAAACACGGGATGGGCCATTGACCGTCGCAAGTACCTGCTGGGAAATACCAACAAAGAATAGGAGATGCTTGGTTGGAGGGGAGAAGGATCAGTGAGAAAAGAGGTAGCATCTATGTATTGATCAAGTATTGTACGTATTGAAGCTTGTCGCGCGGCACTGAAACTCAACTGAACTCTCAGAGAGAATAATCAAGTATCCATCGCACAGTAAGGATTAGTTGATGGATGAACAAAGGTATTTACTTCCTGACTACTTTCATCTTCATATCGCTGGACCAAGTATGTACTGAGCACCGGATTTGTTCACAAGTACTACCTTCTGTCCTCCTTTGACCAGCGGCATATCGAGTGGGTGTCATCCATGAGGATACGTCGACAACTTCAAGAAAGTGCGCGAATCCTTGTAAGCAGTAATCCTTGTAAGCAGTCTGAGTAAGCATCGGCCCGCTTTTGTCTTTGCTAGTCAAGATTTGAGTTTGATCAGCTGAGCATCGAGCATACAGGGGAATCTTAGGAGGTCCTTTGCTGACAATGATGCTTCGCTTTTCTACGGTCGAGCCTGAAACGTATATAGAACATTCTAGATGAAAGTTGTCAATAAATAGTCAGTAAAGAGCTACACGGTCTAGATGCGATGAAAGTTGTCAATAAATGGTATAATCTCGATGGACTACCGTAGCCAATGCTAACCAAAGAATGAAAGATCTGCCACCGGACACGAACCATCGGACCGGAACCACGCCAGTGGGTTCGGATTCCGACCCGATCTCGTGCCGGTGTTTGATCAGTGCTGATTGGGCCCCGTTAGGGCCGACAAAGGTAATACTGTGACGGGAGAGTGATGAGTAAAGAGGACTCTAATGGATGGAGATGAAGAGAGATTATCACTAAGAGGATGAGCAAACCCAGCCTCAAAAGAGGGCTGATTGGTTGTGTGATGATCATGCCAAAGGACTATTTTCATGAAGAATATTCGGGTAACTCAAAGTCCAAGAGCATCATGAATGGGAGCTATATGATAATCAGTATTAGGTCAATGCTGATCGAAAAGTGTTCGAAAAGAAGAACTACCGTACCCTCGTCCAATTCAAAACTTTCTCACACCTGTCAACTCGAATATCGCGGCCGCAGAGAGAGAGATAGATACCGCGAAAAAAACCGAATACTACGGTAAGTTGACGGACAAAGGAACATTTCCCAATGGGACTCTTTTTGTCGCGAGAAGAGTGAAGGGAGGTGAAGTTGATGACAGTATACGGTAGGAGGGAACTGGTCTGGAGGAGAGATGGAGGGAATGAAGGAGGGAGGAGAGAAGTCGAGATACGAGGGGAGTTCGCCCCCGAAATTTGCTTTAGATTCTTATCGCGAAAAAAAGAGCTAACGATTGTATGAATTTTCGATGAGATGGTGAGGTAGGGAAGTATATGAATAGTATCATCATGGCTGGCTTTTAGCGGGTTCACATGGCTTATGCTTGAGAAAAATTCACAAGATCTGCTTGTTTACAGTCTCTCACGAATTCTCTCTTTTCTTCTGTGAACAAACCGATGGATGCCAGTATATTGTAATATCGTGCAAGTCCCAAACCGGAGCCAGACTGGGCACACACAAAAACGGAACCCTGGCACAAAGGCGGAAATGCCGAAACCATCACACATGACCCATTAGAGACTGTAACGGATTATGTGGTCCGTCTTGTCTCTCTCTGATCTGTGTGATCTCTCTTCGTCTCTGACCGATGAGAGATCAGTGATTATGAAGAGACCGGGGCAGGATTAGTCTTCGGATACACTCACTTCGCAGGCCGAAAAGGAGGATGAAGAGGGGAAGGGGAATATAGGGAGGTGACCCATATCGATGCACACTCTAATTATGCAATGAATCCCTGTGAAGGATCACAGGGCAAATTGCCGGTTTTATGATGGAGAGACTCTTGACCTATTAGAAGGGAGAGAGTTATGTTCATGCGCTGGAATGCAATCGATGGGAAGAAGAGATTTTATTTATTGAAGTCGATATCTTGTAGACATTAATTTGAAATAATCAAGCGAATCTATTGAAGGTATCGTGAAACATAACTGAACTAAACGTGTGGTGCAAGGCATTTCATACAGGAATGATGCGTCTTCGAACCACTAGAATGATGTGTTTTTTTTTTCAAATTTAATGTCATGGTTTGGAGTTAGCGATTGTGAAGTTGTTTTCCAGCAGCTAAGAAGCGAGGACACTTTTTGCCCATTCGACAACCCACTGTGCTCCCAATCCAATTTGTGAGAATGGGCGAGAAATCACTTCGAAAAAGTACCCGAATTAGATGGGCAAAAAAGTGACCTTACCGCGCACTGCGCGAGAGGATCAACACTTCTTCAAGTAATTCAGCCAACTAAGGAGAATTATTGATGCTAAAATGCACCACAAAATCATCCATAATCAGATATCTGATGAAATGATGTTTGAAACATAGTCAAGGAAATCGCTAAGGTCGATCCCCAGTAAAACGCTTCCATTCAAATCAAAGTGTTCAATACGTGGAGGCAGAGGATAGAAACACACAAATGGGCGGTCGTAAACGGCTTTTGTGCGCACCTGTGAGGTCCATTGAATGGACGATGATCCGAGGGCAGCAAAATCTGAGAGAAATTGACCGGAAATCGCGGTTGGATGATATGCGAATGATTATGTAATAAAACAGATTTTTCCTACGGAAGCTAACCAATATGATGCATCCAAAAAAATTTAGGAAGATTAGGAAGGATTGAGGCTATCAATGGAACTGTCCATCCTTTCTCACAGTGACAAACCCTCGCTCTCCTCACATTACTTGAAGATTTTAATCTACCCTGTCACTTCCCGTTGTGCGATCGGACCGTTAGTGAAGTTCGGTACCGGAACCAACTGATTATTATAGTACCAAGCGGACCCACGCAAATCTACCAGAACTAAGCAAATATATCTTGGTACCGCAATATAGCGAATCCATGTTTGCACCGGAACCAAGATCCCGGAGGAACTTCGGAGACCTTGGAGCCACAGTCGTTCACTAAGTGCTCGCTACTTATCCAATCTTGTCTCAGCCTCAGGGTCAAAACTCCACTCCTTATTGACCACTTCAGAGTGGTGGTCATTCGTTGCTCTCTCGATTCTCCCTGATCTCTCTTCCTCTCTAACCTATTAGAGTTCACAGTCATTGAAGAGACGCGGCCTTGGAGTTAGAAGAGATGAGCCTAGTGCCTTCACTAAACTGACACAGGTGGAAGGGGGTATCATCAGGGACAGTGATTGCTCAAGTTATTAGGGAGGACGGGGAGAGTTGGAGACAGTGATCGATGGACTGGGTGGGGGATACGGTAACCAGGGGGAACGATAAATTTGATTATATACCTAGGATTAGTCTATGAATGATTGTAGCAAATTCGAATCTCACGACTAACCAGAATCAGTGAAACACAACTGAACTCTTCCCGTTTTTCATCCATCGAATTTTCCGCAACGTATTCCCTTTTTATCATCCTTATTATCCACTCCTCCACAATATGAGCGGTTGTAGTCTGCTCAAAAACAGCGAGTTTGAGATGAAACGACACAGTAACCTAGCGGGACCTCTTTGGACGATATATAATATTCTATTGGGGATATCAATATGATTGATTGTAGCAGATTCTAACCTTATGACTAAGTAAAATCAGAGAAACACAACCGAACGAATAAGTGAAATTGAGAGAAACTCAAGTTTCTACGATCTACGATCACGACAGGCCAATTCTCACATCTCACTCCTTCCATTCACTCGATATCTTCTACATGATCAGTTGAGTTGATCCATCAAGTTGGGATGAGGTGAGAGACATTTCGACCTCTTATCTCCATTGGAATCGAACAAAGTTGGAGAAGAGTGGAGAATGACAGATTGGATGGGACTACTTCAGGGAAAGTGATTTGTTGCTTGAGCATGATAAGATCTAATGAAATCTATTGGTGGCCGGGCCTGTGGGCTCATGAAGATAGGAATATAGAAAAAAAATGTTGGTTCTTGCTTTAAGCGTGTTTCTGTCATTATTTCGATCGAAAGTGTTCTGAGACACGATCATCAGTAATGAGAAGATTGCCAGCTGGCAAAAAATCATTAGATCGATGAAATTCACGCTCGATCGCATTCGAACAGTGCTTGTTCCATCTAATTTCTTACGCAATCCCCATCACATCTTACTTATTCGCCCCACAGTTATTAGCCATCCTCACTCATTATCCTCTAGCAACACCGGAAATGATTCGCTAATTGGAGTCAGCCCCGTATTGTCTACAAGTTGGGCGCATCCCACCCAATTATGCTTTCACTAATTAGCCACAACTTGGCCTCAGCCGTGAAATACTGATTCCGGGGGGGGGGGGGACGCCCCGTGGGACCGGAAATGTCAATCGAAGGTGCTAAACGATGTCTGTGAGCACGGAAAGCGTCACATAATGAATATCGTCGCCATGTCAGCTAACATGATGGACCTTTCCGGGCCCAGGAGGCTTTTCAGCATTATTTAATTATAATACTTGGATTTCTATGCTTGCGGTTTGGCTCACTAAATTGAATGTAGCGTAGTAGATATTTGCATGGATAGTGTGTGCATCTGTGACTCTCGCACTATTCAATGCACGAAAAAAATTGTCTATTTTTTTCCATTTTATTTCCCTGAATCCAATCTGGTATTCGAAATCCTTCACTGAAATTTGCACATCTTCGCTCAATCTGGCGACCATCGGGGAGTCTGAAAAGAAGAAGAAGAAGGGAGCGATTTCGAATGGACGAATCTTCTCTTCTGGAAGCAAGATGTGCGGGCACATTTTGCATATTGCAGCAAGCTGTCCAGATCATCTTTTTGGTTGAATCCTGCATAAATGGTCGAAATGAGGTCCTCAAACTGAATTATTTCGATCCAATGATACTATTTTATATAACTAGATGTAGCCGTGTCGGATGCGTTGAAATTCTACAAGAACTGTGTATAGAATTTTTTGCATCCACCCGGTTTTTCCATAGATTTTTGCCTTTGATTTCGGCGCAGATTTCTTGGTTGGTGAATGCGCCAGATGAGGTCCACATGCGAGATGAATACCGAACGAGGCCACATGGATGCCAGATTTCATCGCTCCCTCCTCTTGAGATTCCCCACACTTTCAATTTCATGAGAAGTAGAAACAGATGATGAAGAGGTTGGAGTAACTGAACTCTCTGTCCGCAATGAGGCTTCCATGGACCATGGTTCCTTGATGAAGAAACTCTTGATTCTTCGTGCACTCTCATCGGAATGAAGAAACGATGTATCCTCACATCCCTAGTGAAGAACCAGACTTCAATTCCTGGCAGGTGTGCCCACTCTCAAGCTCTAAGTAATGCGAAGCCTCGCCTTATATTTCATCGCTCGAAATTGCGCGAGCGAGGGAGGGCCACTTGTGGTAGCCAGACGGCGGGAGTCCTCTCGGTTCCTTCTGGCGCACCATACGGGATCCTGGCTGGGTCGGACTTGGTCGAGACAACGCAGATGCCCAGTGGAGGAAACGGAACGAAACAGACGGCATAACGAACTCTCACTCTCGAAATTAGCCAGATGCCCAATCTGGGCTGTTAGAAAGAGGGTAATGAAGTGACTCAACCATTCCACACTCAGACATGGAAGATGAAGAGAAATTGAAATCGCAATTGTATTTTTAGTCAGCACGAAGAAAAAATCGGTAAATATTTCTGGCAATCAATCTAAAGAGTGCGTGAAACACGATCAGTACTTTATTAGTCGCATCACGATAGGCGCACGTTGCTCATTGGCGAGCCCTTTGTGCGAGGAAATCGTGATAACTACATGTAACTATTATCCTTGTTAGTCAATAAACCACGCAACAACTTGTCGCCGTATGACTTGCAAGGATCGGTCTCACGGCAATTAGCTCCTCTATCGAGCTGCTCCCACCTTTGATCTCTATCAGTGGCCATCTATCAAATTGAACGATTCCCACGGTTATCTCCACGCGTATCTGTAATGGGTACTGAAGGGGTCTCTGACCGATAAGGGTCGGTGTGAACTGGGGAGGGCCACTCATTTTGATGGATGGTCTCGTTTCTCTGATTGACGAGAGATATGGCAAAGTGAAGAGACGAGAACATTTCTTCTCATTTGCCCATGCCTAGTGGGGGATCGCAGGTGTCCTGAGGGGACTAAAGGGGAAAGGAAGGGGTGCCTTGCAGAGTCTGTGGGAACACAGCTGGACACTGCGTGTGATTTCGTATGAGAATCTCTTTCATGGACACACTAAAAAGGATGTGGGGTTCGTTAGAGCATTTTAATAATTCCTGGTTTCATCGGTGTCAAAATCGATGGTGGTTTCGATGTAGTAACAGTGGGTGCAGTATAACTAAGTCTGGCCATTCCTCATCCTAAAATCAGTCAGCTTCGCCCTCTGCCACAGCGAACAGTTGGTGCGCCAGATTTTAAGCAGATTTCGCAGACTCTCTATGTTCGCCATGCTTTCTCGTCCGCTCTGACAGAATTGAGGAAGAGTGAGCGCATAAGGCGACAGCCGGCTTCATTAGCCCCGTCTCCTTCCTTCTTGCGCAATTCCCTCTCCTGGAAGTATGCCAAGACTCAGTTCACGTCAAAATTTCACTTGACGATACTTGAGCACGTTCATTCCAAAAATATGAATCACCAAAGAAGATGAAAGAATCGCTCCAGTTTGCCTTCATCACCTTCTAGACTCATCATCTCAGCTCAAACCACAAATTGAACCAGAGTGTCATAATCATCAAATCAACATCAACAACCCATCAGCATCGATGAATGCCTAGCTTATTGATAGCTTTCCAAGCTACCTTCTTGCCCCATGATCAACTCAGTTCAAACCACGGGGAACCAGAGGCGCGTCTGGTAGTCGACAGACGGGAATGGGCCCCCATTGCTTCTTCTGGTACTTGTGTGTGGTACACCTGTTGAGACTGCGCAATCCGAATGAAAGAAGAGAAGAGGAGCAGATTGCTGATGGTCGATGAGTGGAGGATAGAAGGAGAGTCTCCCCAATCTGAGATTGGAGGACATTTTTATTTTCCTGATCATCAAGTGAGTTTCATACTTCTTACAAAGGCGGATGAAAGTTCGAATTCGTAATATCAGGTATCGAGCTATTGGAAAATCGTAGTATCGCCACACAAGTCGGCGTTGTCCAATTTCGCAATGATAACTCACTCCTCTCTCTACTACTCGTTCAGTTTAATTCAGAACTTGAGCCTAGATGGGATGAGTTTCACACATTCATGAAACGGCTGAAACACTCGAGATCACGATATTGGGTCGTCAGGTAGTGGAAAATCATTCAATATTCCACCAGCAAACATTTCATCCTTTTCCGATTTCACCATCACAACTCACTCCCTTCTCTACTACTCATTCAATTCCCTTCTCCTGCCAAAGCCGATCTGTCTGCCTTCATCTCGCTGTTGATTTCACAGTGGATAGTTCACCTGATGGGGAGCAGTCGCAGCTGCGCTCTCTCCTCTTCACACACTCTCTCTCCAGTCAGAGAGCGACGAGAGACTACGGGGAATGGAGAGAGCGATGCTGCATCTGTCCATTGTGGTATCATCTGGCGACCGAGTGGATGCATCTGTCTATCTTCGTCCCCCTTCTCTTCTCCCTTCCCTCCCTTCTTCTCACTTCTAGCAGTACCAGATGCCCTAATGCAGAAAAGCGTCGATGAAGGAGGAAAAAACAGATCGATATGGAATGAGTTTCACTAGGGGAATGAAAGACTTGGAGTGATCGGATGAGCAATTAAGCCTGGATTGATCCGCCAATAAATTATACGATGAAAATACCTGAATCAGCCAATCGAGCACGCGACGCCTCATTCGTTACTGGGAACTATTCTAATGATACCTCTCTGAATATCCTGATCGATCCCTCCCCCCTACTTTCAGTTTTCGAAGTGAGTTTCACGAGAACAATGAAAGACGAACTAATGATGGAAAAACAATGATGATCTGCGGTTCGATCTACCATAAAAAATATTTGTTCATACTTTCATTTATACCTCGTGCTCAATATTCCTCCCCAGATGCTTCCCTTTCTCCCACTGACTGCGCAACAGTTGTCGCCTCTTTCCCCCTGTGCACTGTTTTCTCCTCCTCTTCTGGCTAGCAGATGCCATTTCGACTCTCTGCTAGTCACCGCCGCTCATTTTTGAATTCGCGTCTGGCACCAGAAATTTCATAGCGCAGCATTTGTTCTTTCCTGTTCATGTTCAATAATTTCAAATCATCCCTTCGATTTCGGGACAACATTTGCAGCGCCAAACTGCAGTCTGATTACGCGTCTTAGCATCCGGAGGCCATCCATCATTAGTGACCATGTTTCCCCTTCCATTTCGCACACTCGATTCGCACAGCGCGACGAGAGAGTGTGCGAACTGGAGAGAGTGTTTCATGCCCTCAGGGCCTGCCTTCCTGTCTCGAGTGTCTCTCCATCCGGCACGATCTCTCAGAGGTCAGAGCAGATGAGAGAGCACGCGAAATGGAGAGAGTCCGACGGAGCAAAGCTGCACCCGCCAGATGGTCGCCGCTTCTTCTTCTCCTCTTGCGCAACCCCCGCTTTAGGCAGTGACGAGAGAGTATGTGACATAGAGAGACGGTAGAGAAGCAGAGAAACGAGAGAACGGAGAGACGAAGAGGGTAAGCCTGAGGCTATGAACCCACCCGCCAGCCCCCTCAAAGAGCATGGAGAATTGTATAGTTGGGTGAATAACGGAATGGAATGGGCGTTGGAGCACTAGTTGAAGATTAAACGACAACTGTCCCCAACCTGGTGCACACGGATCCAAGTACGGGCCCAAAACTTGACCAGCTGGTCCTCGATATGGGGCTATCAATCATCATTCTGAACCATTTAGTAAGAGACTATCGACACCTGGTGTCCATCCAAGTTCTGGGACCGGGCCCAAGTTTGTAAACAGATCCGCACCTGAGCCCGACCTTTTCAGGTCAGAGCGAGCGAGAGACAAGGCAGAATCAGGAGGGTCAGAGAATGGACTCTTCGAAATGAAAGTTGCGTAATCGCCTCTTGAGTGCATGGGTGACCGCCCGGAGTGAGATGCAGGGAGGAGAATGAACAGAATGAATAGAAGGACAGGTATGATTTACTGTGCACACGTGTCACCACTACAGCTGTGCAAGGGTCGAGGCGTGTTTTTGAATTTTTCGACGTTTTTCGTTCACCTATTGATTATTGTGTCGATTTATGCCTACTATGCCAGAGCTGAAACGTATTCGAAAGTACATTGGCGAAGAAAGATAATTAAGAAAGTCTGCATTCCGTAATGTTTTCTTAGTATTTGATAACGATTGCCTAACGATTCCTTATTTACGCCCCATTGTCATCGGATTGCTCTCATCGTTTCCTGCCATTGTCACCGCAGTTCGCACCCTCAGGCGCAGTTCTCTCTCTAGAGAGAGAGCATGGCAAATAGAGAGAGTGCCAGGCGGATTAGGCGAGAGGGTGCCCATCCACAGGTGTGCTGAGTGGGCGGAGTCTGCGGAGGGGGGCGGGGCCGAGGGAGAGGAGGCAGCTGTCCCCCTCCCCTCCCCTCCCCTCACTCACTCATTCTCATACCCCCGCAGTAGTCGCTTGTGCCGTTCACTCTGTGATCCACCTCTACCGTATTTCTACCGTAATATGAAGACCATGTCCTATCGTACCTCTGAGCCCCGTCCCAAGAGTCTGTCCCCGCAGCGAACCATCAGGAAGGAAAAGGCCGAAGAGAGGAAGGAGAAGAAGAAGGTACTTCATTTTTTCCCTTCTAGATTACTTTCCATTTTGTTGTAATTTTGAATTGTGCGATCGATAATCACATACCGTACACCTCATCTTACCGTACCCTCCTCCAGGTCGAAGCTACCCTCCGTCGATTGGTCGGTTCATCGGAAGACACAGATCAGTGCGAGCTCATCTACCAGATCATGTCGTACATAAAGGAGTTGCAGCAGCAGTTGAACGAGGATGAGGTGAGCAATCCTTTTCTCTTCTCGGACTACTCTGTTTATCGATGTATACTACGTATTGGGCTCTTCGATTCAAAATCCACAGCATTCTCCTCCGACAGATAAGGGGGAGACCTTTGCATATCTACTCGCTCACTTTGCATGAATCGAACTACAAGGCCTAGGCGGGAGGAGCGACCGCTCTCCCCGCCCTGTTGTTTGAATCGAGCGGGAAATTGCAGTTCTTTCGTGTCGGGATTTTGGCGCGAAATTTGCATCCATTGTTCACCCTTATCTGGAGAGAACAACGGGGGTCAGAACGCTGTGAATCTAGTTATTTTTATTGGACGCATCGTGTTCGTTCCCTTGATCCCTTGATTGATTAAGCAATTTCAAAACTTATCATTTCGGTTATGCTTCACCGCTGCTAGAAATTCGTAGGCATACAAATGACACCAATGATCCGCTCAAGCGACGGAGCCTTTGATAAAAAAATACAATTGTGATTCCGTAAAATGATACACATTCGTGGACCTAAACTGAATCATTGCCTAACTCATCCCCTTCCAGCCGTCCTCCGTACCCGCTGACCTCGACGCCCTCTTCTCCTCCTTCTCCACAGTCGAACCACCCCAACCCATCGAGTCAGACAAGGAAAACGCCACGGTACCCGCCAAGACCGTCTAATTCTTTGTCCCAATGGATCCTGGTTCCATGGCTCCATTGGTTCCATCCCATCCCCTCGATCTCATCGTTCTTTCACACACACTTCACTTCGGGTTCCCGCTCACGAGTATTTCGCCTCATCGTCCGTTTATTTTGCCTATTTTTGTCCAGATTTGATTGCACAGAGTAGTATTTTTTTATCATGACGTCGTTTCCCCGATCGATAAACCGATGTAATACCGTATACTCTTCATGATTCTTTCCATTCCGTGACATCTGTGCCCGTTACATGGGCCTGCGCAAACATTCTGTGTGCATTTCACCCATCTCACTCACTCTTTCGGAACCTCTTTGGTCCTCCTCTCCTTCAGTCCCAGGTGTGACTTCCTCCTCTCTCTTCATTGTCCCTCTACCAAGTGCCAGGTGTCAGTCACTTCAGAGTCAACCAAAAGATAGCGATGATATCCAGGTGTCCCGTTTTCCGCACTTGCTTCTCCATTGAATGCTCGGTCCCTGATTCCCATCCAAACCTCTGGCAATCCTTGGTTCCTGGTTCTCTGGTACTCCTTGGTTCCTGGTTCTCTGGTACTCCTTGGTTCCTGGTTCTCTGGTACTCCTTGGTTCCTGGTTCTCTGGTACTCCTTGGTTCCTGGTTCAACTCATTACGAACACACGGCGGGTGTACCAGATGTGAACCCGAGCCCAGATGCGTGGAACCAAGGGGGAGCCGCGCCGCTAGCCAGACTTCCATAAGCAGAAGGTTCAGAGGGGGATGCATCTGGATACTGCAACATGGGATCCAGAAGGAAAAGGAGCGCATCTGCCTTGCTCTTAGCACCGAACCAGGTTCCTGGTTCAGGGCATAAACCAGCCGTCCAAATTTCTTCGGGAATCTATTTATAGGACGTCGAGATAATTGTCTACCGACACCGATCCTGAGGCCCTAAGAGATCGTTATTTCTTCAAAGGAAACATGTATCCAGGTGTCGCATCATCCAGGATCGAGAAGCCAGAGGCTAACTGTCTCTCTGCCCGGGCACATCTGTCTCCTTCCCTTCGAACAGTCTGTTCAATATCAGCAGGTGTAAGCGCATTTAGATGAGGAGGAGGAGACCAGAAGGGGGAATGGAAGGATGAATAAAGGACACACTCTCCCCTCCCCGTTCACTACCCAGGTGGAGAGATGGCTTACACAGCGGGCAGCAGCGGACACAGCACATCTGACAGGCAGAGGGATTAGAGAGAGGAGGAAGTGGGGACTGTTGTCAATTGAGGTTCACGATTATTTTAGGAAAGCTTCTATGCAAGAATTGCATTGGTAGAATACTCTCTGTCCTCTGTCAGGCAGGGGATTATAGGGAAGAAGGAGATTGTTGTACAGTGAAACATCACTGATATTGCAGAATTTGATTTTATCTCCTGTGCCGCGATGACATTTGTGGAACACTTGGATGAGTTGGTTAGAGCATCGGTGAAACATAAGCCAGTCTTGGACAATTTCAGTATGGTAACTCATCGGCTGTCGACAGGAATTAGAGAGGGAACTAATAAATTATTTCTATATTTTTCTAAATATCTTATCTATCTCTCAACCGGTACACTGGGCTGAAAGTTTTGGACAGGAGAGTACAACGAAATGTGTGATGATCAGTGAACAAATATATTTCAATAACGGCTATTAGTTGTGGAGTGAATTCCGAATTCGTTACGAGGGAATTGTGTCATCAGCATTAACAATAAATCTAGCAAATGACGGCTCAATTGGCGCATGGCGATAGATAAAATAGTTAGTTTACTTGCATAAATGGTTCTGTCTTAGGTTGTCTTAGGTTCTATCGTTATCATGCTTGCATTTATTGCAAACTACTGCTATTTTCGCCCTATGTGCATCCAACAGAGACAAAAAAAAAACGAAAAGGCCCGTATAGCCATGGTCTTCTCTCGAACTGGTGCAGACTCCAGAAGGGGTCGAAGCCCATCGAAGAAGGGCCTATCCTTCCTCCTTCTCTTCCTTCTTTTCCTCCCCCAGATGAGCTCTCCCTTGTGCAGCTGCTCACTTCTATGAACAGATGAAGCATCCTCTCCCTCTTCCTTTCCAGAATATGAGAACAAGTGCAATCTGCTCCTCCTCCTATTGGGCACCTGGTACCCACCCCGGATTCGCCGTCTGGTTCGTGCGGCAGGTATAAGGAAAGATCTGGTACCGCTAGGACCTGGTTCCCACGCATGCTTGGTTTTACAGTCTGCTACCACTGTGTTCTGGCACGGGTTCCAGCTACTGAAGATTTGGTGCCAGCGTATTCTGGTACCGCTCTGGCATACTAATGTGGTCACTCCTGGCGTAAGACATCGTAAACCGCTACTACTCCAAACACGGGCGGCGCCGTGATCCAATGCACAATCCCATTTGTGGAATCACAAAGGGAACCGCTCACTGTGTCTGGTGCCATAAATACGGAACATGCATCCTATTATCGCAGGTGTGCAATGGAAGGAAAAGGGGAAAGGGAGGACTCAAAGGGAGACTACAATATGACCAATTTGGGGCGGTGAAGATTGGCAGACGGCGCTTTGAGAGAGGGGGGATGGGGTATCATCTGGAGTCGGACGGGGGCAGGTGAACCAGGTGATGGTTGGTACCGTCTGGCGATGAGAATCGGGGCCTGGTTTGGGGAAGGATTAGCAGGAGGGGAGAAGCTGATGGCGCCTTGCAATCAGTCTGATAGAAATGCATCAGAAAATAGTAAGTATTAGCAAGAATTAGATAGGTATTGTAAATCCAGAACTTTCTGGAAAGCATGTAGAGTAGGGAACCGAAACGACGAGCCTATTGGAATTGCTTGACAATCTTACATCTTTCCTTTATCGCCTCCAGCCGACATGGACACCAGCGAAAAATGATCAGATAAATGAGAGAGGGGGGAAGAAGCGTCGCCGACACTCATTAACCTCATTAGAACCCTCGCACACCTTTCTTACCGTGAGACAAGACACATCAAAAATCTGGCTTGAACATCAAAGAGGAGCGAAGGAAGGGTTGCGTAGATTCCGACTCTGATTTTGCAGCAGATGGTGATGGACCAGTTTATCGCTGATATCACAGAAAAGCAAAAAGGTTCGAATTTGAAAACAGAATGAAACATATTCTAATTGCTCATCTCCCTCATCGTCTGAAATGTTTCCTGTCAATGGTCTTTATATCTATGGCTTTTATCTCAAGGAATCAAAGAAGTTCTTAACCGCCTACAAACCTCTATCGGCATCTCCGTCCAGCTGTGTTGTCGATATCGGATCCTCTCTCGAGAGAGAGATAAGAATACCGACGGTAACCCGAGTAGGGCGACCGGTCTGAAAAGGGCGTATCTCCTTTGCCAAGAACAGATTTTGGTTACGTCAAGAAGTGGCTTGATTCCATTGGGTCATATGATAGGGACTTCGCAAGCGCCTCTCTCACTTTGAATTCCCCATCGTCTGTGAGATTGAGGATGAGATCTCTGGATTTCGCCTCTCTCTCTCTGACTGGTGATTTGAACGTGAAATGAAGATACGATTGACTGAATTTCGAACTCTATTGATTCGTCACCCCCGGCCCGATGGTCAGATGCTTTTATCTTCGCTGAATGCATTCACATGGAGCCCATACAAACCATGTGGTGGCAGGCAGCGAGCAGGGACGCAAGTTGAGAAAAGGGTTAAAGGAGGATGGGCGAGATAGACCTTTGATCAGTATTAGAAATGGCTAAATGAGTCCAACGGCAAGTCTCAGACAATCAAAGATGGTCTCTGTAAATTATTTGTGTCCTGATAATCTGGATGTAATCACATCGAAACGCTCTCCGAACATCTAATAGTATAGATGAAACTCAACGTTTCATTCTAGAAATTTTCTGTTTCATTTTCGCCCCACGCCTTGCATCATCCATCTCCACTTCCTCTTCAGTGCAAGTGCATGACCACTAATCCCCCAAGGTGCCGGCCAATGTTCTTGCGCTCTCCTGGTTCCACACTATCTCTCATCGTTCAGATAGTGCGAGAGAGCATGGGAAATGGAGAGACGGGAGGGAGTTGCCATTGTACCACGACGACTGCAACCAGCTGGCCTTTCCCTCCTGCAGAAGACGAACGATTTTTCCCCGGATGGACATCCGGATGAATATATTTTGGACAGTATCAACCCCCTTTAACTCTTTCATTCGTCCATCACTGTTTCATCAATATCTCCCACAGGCAGGACGCTTAGAGGGAATAGCGGGTTGATTTTGCCTTTGCCTTGTAGTCCACCACTTCTAAGCCAGTGAATACCTGAATAGATTGGGCAGAATCGAACCATTCCTAATCATCCTCTGCGATCTTCTTTTCATCAAGGATGTTCGAGGGAGAAAGGCGAGTGGAATGGCAGAGGGGAAGAATTCGCATGGCATTGCGCCATACGGCGTCCATTCTTGTGATCTATTCCATCCAGCTGTTGCGCTTCCTTCTAAAGAGGGAGGGTCGCTTTTCCCCCTTTTAGGCTACCCCTCTCCGTTTCGCACGCTCCCTTCACGCTCTTTGTAACGAAGCGCTCCCTGCTGTCTCTCCCTTTCCCCCAATCTCTCGCCCCCTCTGACCAACGCGAGAGGAGAGAGTCGCGCCAGCTGGTTGCATGGAGAGAAGGGGCGCTGAATTGAGTGAGTTGCGAGAAGAGGGAAGGGGTTACCGCACTAATTCAGACGAGGGATTGGGTCATGAATGTATTTAGACGGAGAGATGACTTGGAAGGTTCAGCATCAAATTATCAGATGCGCCTCCAAAATGTTGTTTCAGACAGCAAAACCTCTCATGTATTCAAATCGTGGCTAAAACACATGTCATCGATCAGCAGCTCTTTTCCATGTATGGTGGCAGATTTCCAGTGATCAAGCGTGTTTCTGTCGCCAGAGAGTGTCAGCTTGTTTTGTGTTTTTTGAAGTGTCAATCTAGGACAAATCGAAGAATCACAGTTTCAATAGCTTCTATCAACGCGGTGAAACTCAACTGTAAATACTCGGTTGAACTGGTCGTCTGTCTCTCTATCATTCGCCTTCAAAATGATTTGTTCGAATGAGTTTCAGCGCAGCTATGCCTTAGCTGCTGTGCCTTTCACGTATTGCTTGCCACGTATTCAATGCCAAAAATATTTTAGCTGAAAAACAATCAAAAATATATAGCTTCGTTTTTTCCTACAGCAATTCTTCGAGAGACGAAAATGCTTCTTTCATTCGGGTAAAAACACTGTCCGAAACGGTGCCCGCACAACGATTCCTCGCTCGATAAAGCGCAGATGTTCCTCTGCTGCTCCTATCGAAATGTGCGAACCGCGAGGGGCAGAGAAAACATGTTGTGTCTGTTGCGCCCGTCCGAACGAACAAAGGAAGAGGGTACAGATGGGCTGATCGTATACCTGCACTCTCTCCGATCACTCCGCTCTCTCGCTCACTCTAACCGACGAGAGAGCAGGAGGAATGGAGAGACGTGGAACATTTACCTGGCCCCCGCAATGGGCTCATCACACGGGCAAAATGAGACAGATGGTGCGACGGTGATTTTGAGAGGACATCGCTACTGTAGAATGGAATACCCTACCGTAAAATGATTACCATATTTGGAACTCGTCTGTTTCTTTGCAATAACCATAGTGAATGTGGAAGGAAGGATCCATATTTCACATTGAAATCAGAATTACAGTAAATGGTGAGAGTCATGTCGTTACTCTGGTCAACTGAAACCTTCACTTATCGGAATTCGCCTTTCATGTTTCGGTTCGCCTTTAGAAATGGTTGGAAAAGCTTCCTTCATCTCATGGAAAAGCTTCCTTCATCTCTTTACAACACCCTACAAGCGATGAGTTGATCCACTCACGATTCTTGCAGCACTTGACTGCTGAATAAATTATGTTAATCGTGTAAAAAGCATTCGAAAATGACATTGAAGGAACCCTCGAACGACATCTTTATCGCACCGGTGAAACATAACGTAGAACATAGGTCATTCACGTAAGTGTCGCTTTCACGGTTAGAGTTTGCTGCCTGGAATTGTTTCATTATTTTTTTAATGTGACGATGCAAACCTTCTCTTCTTCTGCACTGCCAGACAACATAGGGCGTCTCTCGTCTTATCACTGAGGATTATCAGCGAGATCTGGAGTAGGCCAAGAGGTGAATTGGAGGAGAATAATTTTCTCCATTCAACGCGCTATGATCGATGAGCGAGTGTGTGGAACTCTGATAGATCTATATGAGAACTTACCGGATTCAACGCTGAGAGCATGAAGTAGAAGGCATGATAGAATCGGCGCATCGCCTCAACGTCTTCTGAGGACGCGAACTAAAGAATATTATTTGTTCTGGAATCGTGCACAATGTTTAGCTGGAAGAAACGTCATCACTTATCAAAAGAATTATATGAGAGAATTGATTGGGAACTAAATCAAATCGAATTGACAGAATTTCGAATGATAAGTTCGGATTAGGACTAGGGTTGGCTTGCCAAGCAAGATTGCAAGATCTTGAAAAGATATAACTCAATTATCCTTTCTTGGCAAGAACAACGAGTTGTTTTTCAAGATCTTGGTTCTTGAAATGATCTTGAAATTCAACACGTTTCGTCATTTTACACGGATAGACCGGCCGAAGGGGGTCGGTGTGGGTGGAAAATGATCAACCGATCTTGAAAATCTTGAAATTTCTTGGTTGTTTTTCAAGATCTTGAAATGATTTTGGCATTTTGCCAATTCTTGGCAAGATCATTCTGCGCCATTAAATCTTGAAATGCGGTTATAATCTTGCCAAGCCAACTCTAATTAGGACTCACGGTGCCAAACGTGACGATGAGGAAGTAAACGTCGATGAAGCACAGGGCGCACACCTCAAATTTTTTTTTATTATTTCTGAACAGATTGATCCCCAAACCTGCGCAAAGCCCTGCATCGTCATTCGAAGCTGCGCGCGAATACTAAAATGTTTTTTATTTGAATCGCCAATAATGCTCTGATGTGCAGCCGCAAGTTCAGATCAGAAATACTGGGAAACACCGATTCATCTCGGGACTGTACATCAAAGACGAATAGACAAAGATAAACTAACGCGAGATTTTCGCTCACTCCGCTGTCCTGCATCATTCGTCGCATCACGATGTAGATTCGACCTACGAATTGGACTATGAATAGCTCTGGTATGCGTCCCCAACTTGGGCCCAAGTACAGTACCCTCCAATCGGGACCCCAACTTGGGACTTGGGAATTTGCTTGGGCCCAAGTTGGGGACGCACACCAGAGAGGATAAAAGTGTCTTCATTTCACGTACTCTCTCGTCCCTCTACCCGTATTTCGAATTATACTCTGATCCGCTCTCTAATAACTTTGTTCAACGACGACAGTTGGGAAAAGACAGATAAATCCTACCGTATGCTGCACTCGACACGACGATGCAGATAGTGATCAGCGCTGCAGCGAGGGCCACGTTGCGCTGCAAAATCAGTCCTCTCAATTTTGCAGCTCATCGTAAGCGTAAGGCGGATCAGATCAAATTGTTCCCTAAGCACTTCCTTTCGAGAATGATCTCAATGTTTCGCCTCCCTCATAAAGTCTTCGTACTTGCAAGAATTTGCCATTCGGTGCAGTAGTAAGACCGGACAATGGAGGTGCATTTCATTTCAGTCTAAGTAATTTCAAATACAAATCATACCGTAACGAACTGCTGATCGAGCACGAATGCCATCTGTCGTACGTTGTTGAAGATGATTGGAGGAGAAGTTGTCCTGAACGGCAACGTGATAACAAGGGGTATACTTTCCTGTCGTCCAACAAGTTCGAATCAAACTTGGAAGCAATGGTGGGACGGCACCAAAAGGGTAATCTAAAACAGTTAGATGTTCAATATCCACCATAGAATCGTGGTGATGATGGGAGAAATGAGCAGACAGATGCACGAAATCGTCTTCGGATGAGCGTCGAGGAACTGAAGTGAATTATAACATTTCATATTTGATATGTTTCACGACATGTTCAAAACTTTCATGAGAGCATAAAGTTTCAATTATCGTACGTAGTTTACTACATATATCATAATTCTTTATCGTTCAAACCTTCGTGAAATCCCGGTGTCTGTAGCAGCACGCGCACAGTCTTTGAATAGTGATCAGAACAATGCCCGTTATCTGGAGAAGTGTGTGAAATATTGTTGGGAATGGCGACGAACCTTCCAATAAAGAGCGAGATAAAGACAGTAGTACGACCATGCGGCAGTCTCATTCCATGAACAGGTGAACAGGAACGCTAAAACTAATTTATCCTTTGAAATTGGCCTGGAACAAATTCACCTGAAATGGGCGGTTCAGCTTTTATGACGTAGAAGATGAAGAAGATTATGAGCACTGGAGGATCGAGAAGCAACTAAAATGTAGACTATACTCGTCAAGCAATTTTGGTATTTTTAACAATAGTTATCTTTCAGAATCTGAATGGAACTGCTATAGGAAAATGCATTTCACCTGAATCAAGACTAGATCGAAGAAGGACGATCGAAAGTAGCTGTCCCTTGATTTGTTTCGCATTCTTTCACGGAAAATGACGAATGCGATTACGAAGTTAAGAGGAATTGCCTGAAATTGTGGTTGAATTTATGTCGAAAGTTAACCATTCAAAAATAACAAAAAAAAGTGCTCACCATAGCGCAAAACACGACAATAATGAGGTTGAAGAGCTGCATCTCTCCTCACGTTGTTCAGAAGCAGAGAAATGAGAAAGAAAGGCACTTCTTCCCACCCTCACATTCGGCACTGAATTATCATCTGGCTCTCTCATTTCACCATGGTCTCTCATAACAGAGAAGCAAGAGATCATAAGATAGTGAGAGAGTCAGATCATCCTTCACGGCACATTGATATAACGACGTCTTCTAGACTATACCATCAACGTTCGGAATCTGCTCGAGATCTATGAAACAAGGGGAAATTCACTTATCGGCGCCTGAGAATTATGATTTTTCTCCAGTCTTTGCTCGTGTCATCAAGTTCATTAGATCAGAGAGAGAGAGGGTGTCTGAATAGGAGTCATTAGGAAACATCTGATTCCTTCAGGTGAATCAAGGTAACACATCGCCCGTCATCTCCATCACCGAACGTGCAATTTTCTGTCCAAACCCCTTACTGCCGCTGACTGCCGAGAGACAGGGCGAGAAGAGATGATTGCTCGAAAAACAGTACCACTCAATGAGTATCACTAATGTACATACAAGGCAATTACCCATGACTAAATGAAAGAGGAGTATCACTTATCCATTCGCACTATAACAATCCTCCGTTCAACAGCTGGCACTCCCTATATCACTGCACTCAATCTGTCCCGTTCAAACTCGAGTCGGAAACCATGAAAGGGCCAAGGAAGCGCCCTTTGTGGACTCCGCCCGATTGAATAGTTCGGAGAGCTTCCCGGACTGTCTCAGCATGCCGAAATCACTCACCCAAGTGTATCTCATCTTTGCTTCTGAATTAGGTGATCAAACCAATACGCCTTCACATGATCCATGCCTGGATTTCTCCTCTCCTACCAATCCCGAGACCTGTTATTACCTCCCCAGGTCGTTACGCTAACGCAGCAATGAGATGGGCTCGGTGATTCGGGAATGAGAAGCCGCGCTCTCTCCATTTTCAGTGATCTCTCGCTTTCTTTGACTGCTTGGAGGCGATTGAGTGTCTGCTAACGAAGTTGGAATCCGAGGGAAGAGAGGTGTTCCCATTTCCATATTAGCTTCTCACTCTAGAGCCCGGAATCGTATACGAGTAACGTATTAACGTATACATTCTATATCCCCGGTAAACATTGTCCATTATTAGAGCTCTTTTAGATGCCATGTTCAAACAGCAAACCTTGCACATGGCAATAGCTGTTGTAAGATGAGTGAAACATAACTGATTTCAAATTACTTCATTTCTTGATACTCATCAGTTGATATAGATGCAGTCGTGTAGCTCAAGCGTCTCAAAGTGAATTCTCGTCTCCTCCTCCTTTTCATTCGCAAATCAACTCCGCCCGGCTGTCAGTTCACATTGAATACCCTGCCATTTATCATGCCCTCCCTTGAGAATTGTAGGGGGAGAGGGGAGGGTCAGAAGCAGTCGAATACTGTAGACACTTTACGCCTTTCTATATGCTCTGCAAATATAGTATGCTTATCGCTGTCTTGTATTCAGAAAATATTACCCTACGATCGCTTTTTATTCTGCTCATGGAGACAAGGTTATTTCTGGAAATCCAATTTTATCGTCATTATTATCAGCCCTACCGCATTTCCACCGCATTTCTATACGCCTTGTGAGTTGATAAAAATATATAATTCAACATTTTTTCCCAGGTCCGAACAGTGAAATGGATGCTCTCGAAGAACTGCTCAACTCATCGATGACCGTTCCCAATGTAAAGAGGAAGCCACAGCAGGAGGAAGATGAGCCCGCAGGAGATATTGGAGTCAGGTTAGTTATTTTTTTAAAATTACCTTTCTATTCTTTCTACAGTTGAGATTTGAGATTTCTGTTGGTTCTGATTTTTATAATATTATTTAATTAATTATTCAAATTGTCAGACTGAACATCAATCTGCGGGAGCGCTGTCGCATGCACGATCTCAATGAGGCACTCGATGATCTCAGGTGATTATCTAATTAAATGTTATTTTTCATTTTTGTCTCTTTGATACATCGGACAAGTTCCAATGGCATGGTTGAGTTTCACAATCATCTCAAAATACATTCAAAATATATTCAATATATTGAGTTGGAAAAGCAATCTTATTCACATTTGACTCCCATCTTGAAATAATTATTTCAATAGCAATTTCTAAGAGCCGTCATCCCGTACGCCCACGGCTCCACCGTCAGAAAACTGTCCAAGATCGCCACGCTTCTCCTTGCAAAGAACCACATCATTATGCAGGTGAGAAATCAATGATTTCTTTATCTTCTCACAGCATTCCATCATTTCGACTTCATCCTATGTCCCCTCTCACACACTCTGATCAACTTGTCTATTTTTCTCTCCTGCTTGAAACAAAACACCGGAAATGGACAGTTTCAAAATCAGCAAACGATCAAAACAATAAAGATCTCGTGGCTAGTGAACTTTTTTCGATTCCTCAGATCTCTTTCTGACGTTATTTCCTATCACTTTCCACGTGCACAAATAATCAACACAGTGTTTTTGTTTTCGATGATTACTCAATTGTTGTTCCCCCTTCACGTGGTATCACTTTCTGACCCTTTCCCTCCCTTCTCTCCTTCCCTTTTTTCCTAATCCGATCTCGCTTCATTCTCATGATACTGACCGATAGGACGATGTGGTGATGGGCTGACTCTCCATTTCTTAGGATCTATCCAAGGGTAGACAGAGCGAGAGAGCATGAGGATTGAAGAGAGGCAGACATTGATAGTGCAGATAATCAGTGGCGTGGCGTCACAATGTCCAAGTGCGCCTTTTCTTCGTGATAACCACTGATCTACTGATAAGATTAGCAGATTAGGCTCGTACACGTGAAGCAAACAGTGAACATTGCCCCCCCACTGCCTCGGAGTGATCTTTGATCTTCGAGAGAAAAATTGATCTTTGATCTTTCAGTCATCGGCAATCGACGAACTCCGTCAGATGGTCACAACACTACAGAAGCAGGTCAAAGATCTCGAAGAGAAGATCAGAGATGCCGTACCCTCATGACCTACCTATTTTGATCGTAAATTGTGTTTTCTTCGTTTCACTTGAATAAATCTCGCTCTTATCATTAATCCTCACAGGTATTTTTATGTTGGAATGTTAGGATGAACGGATGAAAATCCGTCGGTGATAGTCTGTTGATCTATTCATTCCACATTAGATTACCAATAGAGAAATCAAGCTGCTCTCAACCCGTTCAAAATGTTTCCATCACTGCGCTCAATCGGGAGAGAAATTAGAGAAGAGCCAAATCGGCAGAGCAAACGGCTAAGAATAGCAGAGAGGGGACAGTAAGCGGATTGCGAATGTCTCTGAGGACGGAACTGTCTGATTCTCTTCGTTCCACCTGTTCTATCATTTTGTGTGATCGGAGAAAGACAATGGACTCCGATCGAATGATTAGACGAGTGTACTCCAAAGTGAGGGGTGGTCAGGGGGAGATTGGCAGGTACATGAATACGACTGTTTCGATGTCCGTACCACTATACTGAAATGAATTAGTGACAAAGATGACAATTCGATAGTTATTTTGTGAGCCCAATTCTGATAAAATCGCTTCATTATTGAGCTGTATCCCCTCTTGAATCTAGTCTTCTGGTGGTGCTGCGCAATATCAAAAATAGCCGTCCCATTCCCTCTGTCGTGTTTACATTTGCACCCCATCGTCGAGAAGTGAGACGGAGATACATAAGGGAGGAGGGGCTAGGAAGCTATCCGTGACTGCCCATTCCTTCTACACTAATTCGCATTGAAATGTACCAATTGTTGCCCGAAAATAATCAATATGCCACGTCGTGCTAATCCATTCTGAGAATCCCCACGCACTCATTTATGACTATGGTTTGATGATCCTACCCTGAATAAAAAAGGAGTGCCTGACGAGATTGCCACCAAGATTTTCAACTTCGTAGTATGTACACGCATCAGTCTGCACGTTTACTGAGGGGCTATAAAATAAGAGAAATGAGTTCAGAGACTTCAGACTCAACTTCAGAGAACGATAACTCATCTTGAATTTCTTGGAGGGGAAGCGCAAAAAAGTGAAAAAAAATAAATAAATAGTGTGCCCAATCGGTCTGACTACGGTATTTGTGAAAGAGAAGTTTACCGATTACGGTATTATTGACTTCCAAAAAATCTTTCTCCCTCCTCTTCCGATCAGAGTACGCTCACTCCTTATCGTTCTCTCCAATCAATTACGTGCCAGACTCGACTCCCTTCCTTGATCTACTTCTCCCACCCTCCTCCACCCTCTTCCCATCCCGCCTCCGTTCCTCGATCACCGTTTGGTGGTTTGAACTTTCCCTTGCTAGGTCTTCGAGCTCTGGCTTACGTCATCTTGAATTACTCTCTCGATTTGCCACACTATCTCGTCATGCCATATGGTTATCAGAACTCGGACGAGAGAGCACGCGAAAGTGAGAGAGCAGCAACATTTTGATCCCACTGCGCGCACGTCGTTCCCATTACACAGCCTATTTTCTCCCCGTCTCTCGTCCATCTAAAATCGTGTGTACGTCTATTATCGCGACTGCGGCTCTCCGCTATTCACGTGCTAACCTTTGTACCCAACCGCTTTTTGCTCCTCGTTCCATCCCCCCACGAGATAGTGCGCGCGTATCACACTCATATATTTGCAGCGAGCCGGTCAGTCAGCGTCCCTCGCCCCCACTGCACCCCGCACCAGCGACGACAACAAGACACCCGACGAAATGAGCGGTGAGTTCGGGCTAGTCGGTTCCAGAGACTCGCGCTTACGTGCCAAAATCATGCCTGGCCCAGTGATCTACCCCTTCCCCGACTGTCCCTTCCCACCTCGCGTCAATCAGTTTACTACTTCACAGCTGTGGTAAACAACACCGATGGGAAGCGAGTGTGGCGCCCCGTCTCTAGTTTCGCTCCCCTCCATTGTTACCATAGGACCTGCTTTTGTTTTTGCCATCCCTACCTTGCCTATTGTTCCGTGCTTGTTCCGTAGTTGACAACGCGTCATCCATGGTCCTTCGATCTTTGATCTTCCCTCGAATCGTCACTTGTTTGTTGTGGCCAGCGAGTGTCCACTTTAGTACATCACGAGTTTGGCTCGAGGGTAGGGAGAGGCTGGGACTAGAGATCAAACGACTAGGGGCTGGAGGCTGGCTGGATGATATAAGAAGAGAGGGCAGTGGTCAGTTGGCGTGATGGGATCGTCGGAGGTCGCTTTTCTCCTTACATGTTTTGTGATACATCCTCCAGTTGTTTGATCTTCATTCACACCCCTCCGCGTTATTATAGCTCCAGCTGACCCGCATCCCTTGTTTTCCGTTCGTTTGCAGTCTTTCCTGCACGAAATCTCTCTGATTCATCCACTATCTCTCCCCAGGGCTGTCTCCTCTCATGTCATCACGTCTGCTTTCTGCATCGATTCGCAGCGTTCCACCTCGATTCCATTCGATTTAACCGGTTAATTACTGTGTTTTGATCGGATGCGCAAGTGATGCGTCATTGAAAAATAACGCGTCCAGACAGTTCCTGCATGATCGTTGGTGATCAGTCTTGTTATTGTCTAGCACATGTTGCTTTCATTCGGTCAACGACCGAAATGGGCGGGGCTATTGTCTAGGAGCTGTGTATATGTATTGAATGGTATTGTTGAATTGGAATGGTGGTAGCAAGTGCCCCCACTATCACTTCATTTCACTCTTTCTCTCTCTCCTACTCAATAACAACACTCGCGTTCTAATCCCCCTCTTTCTTACCTTCCCTTACCCATTCTGTCCTTTCTTCCCCCGTTCATCCATGGTTCTTGCAGAGGATATTTTGCGCGCTAAAGGTAGGATTCGGAATTTGGACTCCTAAACATACGCCTAACTAGTAGTCAATTGGTCAAGTGGCAGCTCGCTCGATCACTGAAGCTTATTCGAACTCGCTTCCCCTCATCCTTCTTATCTATTATGTAATGATGGGATTCGCATCTCGCTCCATCTCACACTTTGTTCGCGAAATTGTTGATAACGCCCTCTCATTTCGCCGTGGTCTATCAGTGGCGAGAGTCAGCGAGAGATCGTAGGATTCCGAGAGAGTCCAGAACTGATTCATGACCTATTCCGAGAGTCATGCCCCCCTATCGACCCTATAAGTAGACGGGGAGGGTGATAAGTGGGCGAGCCTCCTGTGTGCCGGACCCCAACTTGATCTACGGCCCCGACCCCATGGAAATGACGATCCAAAGTGCGCGTGTGTGGTAGCCAGCCCCCGGTTCTTTCTGTTTTCATTGTTGTTTAATTATTTGATTATTTTAATTTGATTAATCGATAATTGTCAGGCATGTCTCTTCGCGCGCAATTCGCCTGTGACAAGAGCATCACGAAGAAGTTCTACGACCTTCCCGTCGGTGACAAGGTACGGTAAGGGGGAGGGGTATGGTAGAATACGGTAGCTTGGGATACTGTTAGTCTGATTACTCACAAAGAAGCAGCTCTAGTATCAAAGTTCACAGTGACCATTGTTTGTTATAGCTCGTTCATTCTTGATTCGTGCCTGTTTGGTGCTATCATGGTACCGGAACCAGGATCCCTAAACCAATACATTTTTTCTGGTACCATAATCGGAACCAGGAACCATCTGTTTCCGTTTCAGGTGCAGTGCTCGTACGTGTGGATCGACGGAACGGGCGAGAATCTGCGCACGAAGACGCGCACGCTCGACTTTGAGCCGACCAAACCCGATGGTGAGTGGGTTCCCGGGTCTGGTACCGGGCTCCATTCTGGTACCGGGTCGGGTACCGATTTCACGGCTCTGGTACCTCGTACCAAGTCTGGTTCCACTGGTATCAACATCTCCATTCGCAGATCTGCCCGTGTGGAACTTTGACGGTTCGTCGACGGGACAGGCGCAGGGCGCCGACTCGGACGTCTACATCAAGCCCGTCGCCATCTTTCCCTGCCCCTTCAGGTAGGATGGTAACCTGGTACCGAACCATAACCCGGTTCCTGGTACCGAATGTTATAGTCTGGTACCGTACCATGATCATAACGTCATTGCAGACTCGGCAAGCACAAGCTGGTGATGTGCGAGACGCTGGACCGCCACATGCAGCCCAACGGTGAGCAGCAGAAGAGGGAGAGACCAACTCGAGACTAGACTATAGTCCCGGTTGTGATCAGTGATCACGGTGTTCAAAGATGTGCCATGAACAAGTGTACATCGAATATCACAAGAGGAACAGTGATAAGGAGCTGATGAGAGAGTGGGACGAATGGAGAGAGTGGTAGAGAAGAAGAGGGTTGATTAGAGATTGGAGGGAAAAGAGAGGCGGATGATAGTGAAGAGGGGAGATAATCATGTTTGCTCATCTTCTTATTACTACTTACTTTCGAAGATGGACGGGGAACAAAACAAATAACATCAGTTGATGATGCAATATCGTTACATATTCATTATCAATAGTGATCTAAAAATATATGGAGGTCTGAAACGGCAAAAGTGGTAGAAAGGCTTAAAACTCGATAATATTTAGTTGTTGGTACGAATAATAGGGATACCATACTTAATACCATGGTCTTATCGATTAATTACAGTGACGAACAACCGCCGCAAGTGCGCCGAGGTGATGGAGAAGGCCAAGGTACGGTAACCATCGCGAATCGAGAACTGATGGAGCAATCGATAATCAGTGGATACCGTAATCTTTCCGCTTAGGACCATCATCCGTGGTTCGGTATGGAGCAGGAGTACACGCTGCTCGACATTGACGGCCACCCCTTCGGATGGCCCAAGAACGGATTTCCCGGACCCCAGGGTGAGTGATGGGAGAGGCTGGTCTTTAGGATGGAGGATAGTTGTGATCATGTTCATTTATTCGCTCATTTTGTCTCTTACATTGTTATAATTTAAGAAGTAACTGCGCTCTGAATTTATAGTTTTGTGTTACATCTTTTCACTTGCTTTCAATTCACACTGTGTAGACCCTGATGCCTGACTATGTCTATTTTCTTCGTCGACTGATCTTTGATCTCCCTCCTTTCATTCAGGTCCGTACTACTGCGGCGTCGGCGCGGGTAAGGTGTACGGGCGTGACGTGGTGGAGGCGCACTATCGCGCCTGTCTCTACGCCGGCATCAACATCTCGGGCACGAACGCCGAGGTCATGCCCGGACAGGTACGGTAAGAGGGGTACGGTTGGGTACGGTAGTCTTATCGATCATGGGCGAAAAAAAAGTTGAATTGTAGTAGGGACATGAGAAACTCGGTAAACGTTGTACCACACTACAAGGGGCCTTGTACTTGGTGTGCCATGGAGAATACAGTGACCAGAATACAGTATCCAAATATTGGCTCTTCCTTTACAGTGGGAGTACCAAGTGGGCCCAGTGGAGGGCATTGCGATGGGCGACCAACTGTGGATGTCCCGCTTCCTTCTCCATCGTGTGGCCGAGGAATTCGGAATCGTCGCCTCGCTCGACTGCAAACCGATCAAGGGTGAGCACACCTCGAAGATCTCGGCTACGGTAGAGTCGCACGAAGACTGACGATCGAGCACTGACTTTATACCTTATCCATACCGTACTCTTACAGGCGACTGGAACGGCGCCGGCTGCCACACCAACTTCTCGACGGATGCGATGAGGTGAGTGTAGGAAGCGCACATGCGTGGTGTAGTCCCATTCTGCAATTTTCCAATTCGCAGAAAGGAGGGAGGCATCAACGTGATCCTCGAGGCGATCAACAAGCTCTCGCTCGTCCACCCGCAGCACATCGCCTACTACGACCCGAAGGGAGGCAAGGTACTGTAGGATCAGGACGATGGTCGATCGAGGACTGACTTTCTATACCGTACCCCTTGCAGGACAATGAGCGAAGACTGACGGGCCAGCACGAGACTGCGTCGATCGATAAGGTGAGAAGGGATTACGGTAGCCGATGAATCATCAATTATCGATCGATTTTGGCACTGATTAAAGTATTCCTCTTGCAGTTCTCGTACGGTGTGGCCTCTCGCGCCGCTTCCATTCGCATTCCGCGCGAGACCGACGACAAGGGCTTTGTGAGTTACTGTAGATGCATAGGATACGGTAGATTGGGATACGGTATCGATTGATTCGCTAACTTCCGTATACACAGGGCTACTTCGAGGATCGCCGTCCGTCTTCCAACTGCGACCCGTACAATGTGAGTCGATCTTTGATCTTTGGCCTTTGGTCTCGGATCTGATCTTTGATCTCTTGCAGGTGTGCGCTGCTCTGGTGCGCACGGTGTGTCTGGAGGGCGCCGATCGTAAGCTGTCGATGCTCTACGTTCCGGATTCGTCGAAGCTGGCAAGACAGTAGTCTGCCCCCTTCCCCCTCCTCATCTCATATCGTACCCCCCCCCCCCATCCCTCCTACCAACCGTATACCTTCCTAGGCAGGCCTATTGTTTCCTCCTCTTTCGATGAAGTTTGCTAAGTTAGTTAAATCGCATTGTACTATCTGTATAGCTCCCAAACCTTGTCTATGGACCCTCCTATTTTAAATTCCATGTTGCATTATTCTCCCATTGTAAAGATTGCGCTAATTTGTGATAAGTACTGTAGAAAGTTCGTGTAATAGAAAGCAATAAATGTTTTAATAACTATCTAGTAAGGAAGATCTGTACAAAGTATTAGATGATGATGTCCCTCTAAGAAAGAAAAAAGAATGCCTAAGTAGTAGGGTTGCAAATTCAATACCGGTATCAATAGTATTGCACCCTTTTTCTCCTCCGCGTTTTGAGTGCAATAGTATTGCAAAAGTGCAATACTATTGCAATACTAGCGCTCTGATCGCTTCCCTTGATTCCCCGACGAGAGACTATGGGATGGGAAGAGAGCGCAGACAGGGCAGAGGATTGCGCGAGGAGACACTCTCTCACTTTCACACGCTCTCTCACCCTCCTCACACGGGAAGAGGGAGGGGAGAGAGTGCAATAGTATTGCATCTTTGCAATACTATTGCAATAGTTCCCCTCTCTCGCAATACTATTGAGGGGAGAGGCGGAGAAGGGAAGAGGGTGCAATACTATTGATATCGAACTTGCAACCCTACTAAGTAGTCACGTACTTAGCCGCAAACTATAGAGGTGACAGTGGAAAAAGTCTAGAAACGCGGAACTCGCCAAGTGTGTTCGAGGTCAAACTTGCACTTTCCCTAGCGAGAGACAATGTGCCATCGAGAGGCAAGCTTTGAAAGTGTTCAAAGTGGAATAGCCAAAGAAGAGTCTAGGGTCCTGCGGGGTGCAAAAAGTCGAAAGTATGCGGTGCACAAAGTAACAACAAGCACTCAGTGTTGAATTGGCAGTGTTGGAAAGGGTACATAAGGAAGAGTTAGGCGAATGGTAGATCACAATCGACTCTCTCCATCATCTCTCAACAATGTCTTCTGCTCTTCTCAAGATCGCCGCTTTCGGATGCATTCTTGCTATTGCGGAAGCGTGAGTTGCAGTAAGCAATCTATAGAGCATAGAGGTGTCAGGATGAAGAATCTTCCTCTTCATGACACGTACAGCCGTGCTGTAGTTAATACAACATTACCGTAACCGATTTGACCACCAATCCGTGCCTCCTTTTCAGTGAGCTCACTCGCGATAAGCGTCAACTCTTCGTCGACTCCTTCGGATCATCCGTGAGTTCCTTGACTCGCTCTAAATACTCTGACCTGGCTGCGGTGCTCACACAAATCATCTCAGGTCGTCGATCCATACGTCGATCAGCCCTTGTTCGCTGCCGCTCCTCGAGTCGTCTACAGAAGGCCGACTGTTGTTGTGCAACGGTGAGAGAACATCATGACTTGATCTCACAGAATGAAGAATCATTCTCTTCATTTATCCTTATATTGGGCAGACGCGGAATGAAGAGGCGTAACATTAAAATGATGTGATGATTCAATGTTGCAGTCCCTCTTTCTACCCCGAGATCTTCTCTCAACCCATCGTTCGAGCTTACAGGCCCGTCTACAGACAGGTATGATACAATTCTTCAACTTTTATTTTTACTTTTTTTCACTTTGATCGAGTAGAATGATGGAATGATCGAGTGATCAAGAGAAACCGTTTCTTTATTCCTCGTACTCATTCACTGAGAAGAGATGAGAGAGAAAACAAAATAAAAATGCTGATTATTCCATAATGACAACTCTATTCTGAAGATTTTTCATTCAGGTGGTTCCCCAAGTGTTCGCTGAGCCTGCACCTCTCATCGTCCGTCGTCCTTCCATCGCCGTCGCGGCGCCGGTGAGTCCCGCCACGATTGTCCGATTACGGTATCTGCCATGTCGCCCATTCCAGACCGCTACCGTAGTCGCTCCTGCCTTCGGGTCGACACTCATCTCGCCGCCCGCCGTTCCGGTATACCTTATTCGATTGAGTAGTTTTCACAAACTGAAAAGAATGAATCGTCCTAATATTGAATAAAAATTGCAGAATTTTGAATGGATTTGAAGAAGATATTTATTTCGAAATAAGGAAAACAAATAATGAAATAGTGAATCTCAGATTGTCGCTCCGGCAGCCGTCGCAACTGACATTCTGATCAAGAAGAAGAAGCTGTAAGAAGGACGGAGGGAATTCACAGAACAATTTCGCCTTACGCTCATTGTCAATCTTCTCTTTCTTTGTACATTCAGATCACAATACTCAATAATCAATGCATCACACTCGCTACTGTATTTTTTCACTTTTTTCTATATTCGAATCGATTACTCCCGATAAAGCAATGGTTGAGAAACTGACGCCTATTATCTATTGGCAACACTCAGTGACTGTAATTCAGAATGAGAAAGCAAATATATCTATCGATTTGGTCACGGGTCTGAAGGTGAGCAACAACATTTTTCCCATGTGTTTATGAGAATGAATCGTTCTAACTCGTCGTTATTGTTTCTCACCCTTACTTGTTGTTTTCCGCTTTCCCGTAAGGGATGGGATCTGTTAGAGAGGTCAACTATTTGAAGATGAATGGATGAAAGAAGGAAGATACTTGTGTTTCACAATCGTCACTTTAGACTCAGGCTCAACCCCCCCCCCCTAAGTCACGGTTCAAATCAGTCGTTGTCCATTCACTTACATGTGGCTTCTGCTCTTGGCAAGTTCTCACCGCTGTTCCTTTGTGGGTAACCTAAACAGTTTTCTTGGGTGAGTTTCAAAGGGACAGTGACACCCGCCACATGTGGTCAAGAACATGGGGGGAAAGATGAGGACTGGTCCTACACGGTGTCGAGTTAACTTTTGACAATTGACCTGTATCTATGAAGAAACATCATCATAATAACATCATTAGGGAAGGAATTGAGATCTTCGTACTCAGATACAATCGAATAATGATTGAAGAGTAGGATGAATCTTTCTCATCTTTGTTCTCCCCCCCCCTTCCAATCCAATGACTCATTATTGTGAGGAAGAGACATACAGAGGCACTGAGAAAGGCGAAAACAGAGAGGGATTGGGGAAGAATGGGTTTTACAGAAAGTGCCAATGATTTCAATATTTTTTGGTTTTCGTGGTTGTGTTTAGATACTGATAGAAAGTTTTTGATTATAATTGTGGATTTTGAGGGATATCGATAAAAGATTATTGAACCGATTTATTTCACCATTTCCTCGTCGCTTTTTTACGGTGAGCCAGTTGGCAGAATACACTGAAGTATCTGTAGAAGATATATCCGTGTCAGATTCACGAAATTAAAAACCGCGCTCAAACTATAGAGCCCCGCCCCCTTCCTTCACTTGTCGCCTCCATCGATCGCGTATTTATAAGATGAGGAGGAGAAGGAAGGGAGGGTCAGTCTCCCTTCTCTTCTTCCACCTCACTCGCTCACTTCTATTCATTTCTACAGTATTCAATTGCAAGTCGCCCAAGCTACCGTACTCTGGCCTATCGTCTGTCGATATCTCAAGAGAAAGCGCTAAAGAGGGAGGTGAGCATTTAATCACGCCGTATCATTATAATCTTTTCTGCTCAAAATTAATCAATATTAAAATAATGATCAATATTAATCAATATCGAGTTAATCCCTCTAAACAATCCAATAAAAATCGGCCGGACAAACTTGTAAATCAACTTGGAACATATCTAAATTACGGGCATCCGCCTTGCGAATCAATAAAAAAACAAATCTAATCAATAATCACGAGAGCAATCACTCGAATCGATCTCCGTCGCTTCCTCTCATCTCTTCAGTCTCGGACCTTGTGCGTTCAAAAATTAGCTCAATCCTCATTTCGCATGCTCTCTCGCCGGAGAGGAAGATACAGCGTTGCGAAATGAGGAGTGTGTCAAGTTTTGAATGGGCCTGGCGGAAGAAGTGAGAGAGGCGCGACGAAGATTGATCGAATTATTGATCGAGTTATTGCTCTCCACTCGGATTTCATTGTTTCAGACCTTCAACTGTGCGAGACAGAGCATTTTTCAACTACGATAGTCACGTCAGCTACCGTACCCAGAGAGCACTCTTCCTCTTCCATCGATATCTTACAAGAGGAGGTGATACAAACGTGAGTATCCTATCTTTTATGCGTCTACTCTCGTCATTCTGCTTGAAATTGAATACAAATATCGATTCTATTTATCAAAATGATCAAATGTCGTGCCTCAAAATATCAATATGAATATCTATATTACGGGTTCCGTTTCACACGTATCATTCTTAGTGTGGCCACAGCGCTTATGCAAGTAGTATCAGTTAATCATGAGAGCAATCGCTCAATTCGATCTTCGTAGTTACGGTGATTGATCGAGTGATTGCTCTCCGCTCGGATTCGATCATTTCAGGACTTCAACGGATGCGAATCTGACGCGCCGGGAACGATGAATGGAACGACGAAGGCAAGTCTTGTCTGATCGAATGCAATTTAATGATTCATTCCTCATAGGATCTCCTTCTGTTCATCTCTCGAGAAGATGACGCCCTGTGAACAAGATATAGCAAAATAGTCAGATGCTCCAAGCTTTAGATAGGGCCCATCAGATCCCGCTCCAGTAGCGTCGGGAACCAAATGCAGCCACATAAATATTTTTTGGTTATCGACATTGCGGGTGCGGGCAGGGCACCATTAGGCACTGTATTAGCGTGTAAGATTCGGTTCCGTATTCATTCCCGACCGTGAGCCCAAGTATTTCCAACGCAGTCGGCGGTAGTTGGCAAGACTAGGACTCATAGTCGGGCAAGGTCCGGCCGGAACAGAGTTCGTAGCGTATCTCCTTTACATATTTAGATCGGAAGTCTGCTTCCCGACTGTGCGTCGATTGATTGCCAACTGGACAGTGAATGGCGTTGGCAGTGTCTCGAGGCATAGTCGGGTCTGACTCAGTCGGATTATGGGTGATGGTCACCGTGACCCATGTGTTATTGTTGTGAAGGAAATCGGATGTGCTTCTGTCCCACAGTCTCGTTCCCGGTTATGCCCCGCGTCACGGATCAACTTCGATGATGATAAGTTGGCCCATGACTGGAGGTATAGCCGGGGAAGGCTCGAGTGGGATTAGTTTAGTTTATAGTGCCATGAATTTACCAGCAAATTGAGAGTTCCTGTGGTATTTTCGTTTTTATACGACTAAAAGAGCGTTACTCATTGTCAACTAGGCCCTGTCTCTCAGATCGGTACAAGGCATTGGGAATTGAATAGAAAATATTGTTTTGAACCGATTCTCGGAGTCAGGGCAGGGACTCGCTCTGACATTGTACCTAAAAAAAATTCCATTCTGCCTAGGACGGTTCCTTTATGTATTTGGATTAATATTGGGTTGTTGGGCTCCCTCCTATAATGATCTTGACGCCCATAAAGCCCTGACTGCGAGGTTCCGTATGCAAGAGTTGCGATGTATACTTCACTTCTTGTACTGTTGCACTGCGCCTCGTGGCCAGGGCAGGGCCGACTCTACTCTCTGATCCACTCGATTGTCCCTGAATTTGAGACTCGCGTGGTTGCAGAAGAATATGATGGACATGCACCATGGTGATTCTTGAATTCAGGGCGGGGTGGATCGTTCCTTTCCTATTATAATAAATGCCCAGTGTCACCCATCCCATCTCCTCTCTAGCTCCCGTACTGGCTCTACTTTCTTTCACTGTGAGTTTGAACGAAGAAGTGAAAGACAGTTCGGGATGGTGCCGGACAGAGAGAGAGAGAGGGGGGGGGGGTTCTTTGGTCTAGAGTTCGAAATACGGGTAATCGTCTCTTCATTTTACACACTCTCTCGACACTCTGACTGGTGAGAGAGCACGTGAAATGAAGAGATGATTGCCCGCATTTCGAACTCTATTTTGGTCCATACTCCGGCTCCCAGTTATGAGACTACCGTCCTCAACCAAAGTTGCGGTGCGCTTGAGTACTTGGTAGTGTCATAGCTGGGTAAGGACGAAATAGACCCGAATGGTCCCAACAAGATACCCTTAGATCCCCGATTCCTGGTCCTGGCTATGGCACGCGTCTCATATGATCGGAGAAGGAGCGATCATTTGTGGCATGTGGCATAGCCGGGTAAGGGCGACCGGGATTCTTTGCATTCTCATCCTCTTCTTTCTTTCCTAATCAGCCCCCCCCCCAATTCCAGACTAGTGAATCTGCGTTCTCGTGTTACCGTCTCTGTCTACCATCACTCTACAGCGCGTGCTCGATCGCTCTAGGGAGGTCGTAGGTAGGGACGGTTAACGAGAGTTATCCCCCAGTTAGTCCCTAACCCCAAACATCAATGTCCTGTTTGCCGATCTCGCTTGGTCGCTATACCATCGAAATGTGCGAGCAGGTCGAGCTGATTCGTTCTTCTGATTCACCCAATCGTCTAAAACTCGAGAAAAACTCGAGAGAGTTGTTAAAAAAATTTACAGAATTCCTTCAATAATCCTTCCATTTTCGAATTGGAATGCTGTTGAAAAAAGTTGGAATACCGTAACACTTGAGTGCCAAATGTTTGCCTGTTGCCTGTCGAAGAGCTGTCTAATTCAAGAAAGAGCCATTCCTCTGGGTGATGACCTCATTGTTTTCGCTGACATGCAGGTGGCTAGAAGTACTGTAGTAGAGAGGGAAATAGTAGTAATCTATTGAGCTTTGATCTTTTCATCTTCCACTTTCTCCTTTCTCATGACACAGCAAAGTCCGTTGAATCTGACACTGTTTATTCACTTTTCGATTCTCGTTTTCTTTCTCCATCGCAACACAATTCTTCTTCCGATCATTCCCGTTTCGAGGAGTTCCCATTGTTCATCGTATCGAATGGATGAACTATGCCAGTACTCGAAACGGCATCGGAGGAACCAATATTTAGAGTAGATTCTCAGTGACGGGACTAACCCTAGTTCTATCGAGAAGATTGCATTGTTCGATACTCGTTCTTCCTGACCACATGTTGACTCCCCTCACTCTTTTTCTATCTCGAGAGAGAATAGATCTGTGTCGGACAAAGGAGAAACTAAACTGAGAAGATTGTAAACTGAGAAGGTTCATATGTGTGAAACAGACACCTTATTGTATGTGCAAGTAGAATGAACGAGGGGTCTCTATTATTGTTTCATAATTGCCACAGCTGAAAATCTTGTTATGTTTCAATTGATCTATCGAACAAATTATTGCATACGATTTGGGGAAAAAAGGAGGATTATATTCACAGAAGGAATCTTGGCTTCACTAGAGATGCTTATTGAAACATGAAAAATATTGAAAAATGGAACGGAGATAAGCTGGATAGAAAATATCAATGCGGTAAATACAGCCAAAATGAATAATAAACTACTAGAGCGAGGAACAAAAAAAAGGGAAATCAATTACAAGATCTGTACATATTCACTACGCGTTGTTCTAAGACGACAATTCCATCTCATTTCTTCTCCTCAATCGCCATTCTTCCCTTGAAATTGTTCATCGTCTCGCCAATCTTGAAGTAATCCGACATCAATGCACTCACTCGATTCGAGTAGAAACTGTAATGTACATTCTTCGTGTGTAATTGACTCATTTGACTAGATCATAATAAGAATACGAACCCGAAAGTGGACGTGGTAAGGTAGAGGAATTTGGGAATGTAGTACTCCTGTTTGTTCGTGAGTACAGCCTCCATGATACAGTCGATAACATACGATGAATCGAGGATGGGAAGGAGATAGGGAGCACTGCAATTAAATTGTCCCTTGTTTTATTTTAAAGTTTTGCAACGATGATCTATTACGATTATCAACATGGTGATGAGTTATGGAATGCAAAATATCGACAGCGAAAACGGCTCACTTGGTCACGACTCCGTCGAACATTCCCGTATTGGTGTAGTACGGGCAGATCAGGGAAGTCTGCAATGATTATTTGCTTAATTTCATGTGAAAATTCGAATCTCCGACCTTGACGCCGTCAGCCTTGATCAATCTCAGCTCCTCGGACATTGCCTCGTGGAATCCGACCGCCCCGTGCTTGGAAGCACAGTAGTCAACCTGAAAGACGTCGACGAGGCATCCATTAGAGCAGTTAGGATAAAGAATCCGTTTCTGTTTCTGTGGAATGAAGAATTATTCTCCTTTCTCAGCATTATTCTCCACTACGACGGGCACTCTAGTGGATAAAATATTAATAATCGAATGATCATACCAGTCCGGCCACTCCCAACTTCCCCGCGATCGATGCGATCGTGATGATGTGGCCGTGATTTCTCTCCACCATCGTCTGCCCGAAGTGTCGCATCGTCTAAAATGTCATAACTCGCACTTCAGAAAGGCGTAGAATCACGTGAGCTGGAGGGATTATCGTGTCCTATCTAATACTTACGTAGAGACAGGCATTGCAGTTCACCGCCATCGTCTTCTCCATCTCTTCATCCGTACAGTCGAACAACTTCTTGCCCGTGACGATACCTGCGTTGTTAACCTGAAGGAAGGGGTGGAATCGTCTTGGCTATAATTCTTGCGGTGATCTCCCACAGATGGAATAACACCTTGATTGACAGGAAATCATTAACTAACCAGAATATCGATCCCTCCGACCTCCTCCTTCACCATCTCTGCCTTGGCGGCGATGTCCCTGCGGTCGGCGAGATCAACTGTGTAGGACCAGACCTGATTTATTGTTTTATCACTTTCAAAATGTTTTCCTAATCCATCTATCGATTTATCGTATGAACTGAATTTGAGAGATCTAGAGGACAAATGGAGAAATAATTGACTCACCGTTGCTCCACTACTTTCCAACATTCTCTTCGTCTCTGCATTACCCGTCTCGTTCACATCCCACAGCACAATGTCACAGCCGTGCTTAGCGAACTGGGAATAGTTGATTTTTGATCTTTTCGAAAGGGAGTTTACCTCCAAAGCCATCAGCCGGCCGAGTCCCGAGCCTGCGCCCGTGATCAGACAGATATCGCCTGAAGTTGACGTTAAAGATCAAAGATCAACTTCTCTTTCGTACCCTTGATAGACTTCCTCGGGAGTACTCCCATGGGCAGGAATGTCTTGACGGAGTCAATGAGCGTGAAAGTGAGCAATTGAGCGACGGTCCATCCGAATTCACCAATGGAAAGGAGAGAATCGACAACGAGACTCATTGCACTCGCCTGAATAGTGCATGATAAGGTCTACTTATCATGATGAATGATGCCACTCTTCATTATGCCTGATCTCTCGCCACTCTGATGAGAGAGCACGACGAATGAAGAGACGGAGTCTTCATCATGACGGCCCTAACCATAACAGATATGCGATTACGAGCAAAATAATTATTGGCTTCGAATGGCACTCTCTCCAATTTATAGTCACCAACATCATGACACTGACCAGAGTAGAGATCGCGTTTTTCGCATTATCCGAGAGGATCAACTGATATCGTCGCACTTGGGAGCACATGATGGAAGGGAATGAGAGAATGCAACAAGATGGACTCGAAGATAGAACTAAGACTGGATAAAAAGTGGGAGTCATCGACCCCTCACTCGGGACCGCAAAAGAAGTGCGAAAGTGCAAGTTCTGGAGCAGTTGTTTGTTGTGTTTTTGTGTGCGAAAGGGGAAGACGACTGAGGATCAAGTCTTCCGGAGGCAAAGGAAGCGCCGCCGTAAAAAAATTGGAGTGGAGCAGCTCCCAAATACCATCTAACTTCAACCGAGTAAGATATAAGTGTACGGCAAGAATCCATCCTTGAAATCCAGGCCCCTTTGTAAAGTGGTCTTAGGGGGGGGGGAGCCAAGAACTCAATCTGAAACGCATTCACTTTCAGTTTGATGGGGAAAAGGAAGAGCGGGAGGGAAAAATGCCTGCCCGAGGGAGCGGAGAGAGAGAGGACTCGAATGGGGCTCACACACAGAGAGAGAGTGCTCGTTATTTTTGACGAGAAGTGGCCCATAAAACGCACGGACGTGCTTTCCAGAGGGAGAATATCCGTGGAGTAGAGTGGATATTTTCCATGATCATTGGTTTCCGATGGGAAGAGAAGGAGAAAATATAACCAGCTTGAAGAATTTTCGTTTTTCGATGAGGAAAAGATGAGGAAATTTTATAAATTCGCTCAGTAATGGGCATAGTGGGTAAAAAGAAGATGAACACTTATTTGGTGCATGTTCACTCCCGCTCTTTTATAGAGTCTGCCAGCGAAGTGAATGAATATGAGAGAATCGGAAAGTGATCGTTAATTCACGAAGAATGATGGTAAAAAAAGCGCGGACGTGAAATGGAGAAATATGCGCGATCCGATAATTGCCCGTTTGAGTTATTCTGAAGAGAAAAGTGGGAGTTCCGAGCCATAAAAGAACTCCGTTTCGAGAATGTGTTCATTTTGCAGTCAAAAGATGAAGAGGGGAATCGAGTGGAATGGAATAAAGAAGAGGGAAAAGAGAGGCAATTCTGTGCCGATTCGAATGTGCGAAACATTATTAACTTCCTACGTACTGAATCCGATCGATCTCGATTGCCATCTCTACCATCAAACGCCTAAACAATTATTCTTTCTTTTAGAAGAAAATTTTTCAGGGGCAGTAGTTTAGTGATGGGACATAAGAAGATCACATGAGAAAGGTTGAAAAGATGGTGTGGCCATACAGGATTCGTGCAGTAACCATCTCTACCACAGCATTCATTAGAGCGATTGACCAAGCGCTTTAATGATTGGAATGGCAGGAACGGTAGCACGAGATATACTGTAAGTATCAAAAAGGTTTTAAAAAATTTTGTCGTCAGGAGCTGCAGTTCCAGAAGGGAGGGGCGTTGCCCGGTAATCATCTCTACCTCTTCAACCATTACAGCATTTGACAAAGCGCTGAAATGATTGGAGCGGCAGGAATGGTAGCACGAGGAATACGGTAGGAATCTATAAAAGGCAAGTCCGAGGCCCTTTCGCTCGAGCGACAGGCATTTGCTCACTTCAATTTGCATGCAAATACCTGTTGTTCACGCGAAAGGGCTGATCGGGGTGCCGTCGGAGTGTGAGGATGGTGTAATGGGATTGATCAGTCCGTCTCTAAATTCCCCCTTTGTTCTCATCGGTCAGAGTGACGAGACCGTACGAATAATGAAGAAACGTGTTCGGATGGTAAGAATGAGATAGATCGTGTACTCTTACATTGAAAGTAAGACACAAGCGATGCTGGGGAGGGGCTACGGGGGAGAACATCAGATGGCAACCAGTCACCGTGAAAGGATCAGTAACTAAAGGTGGAGTAGGCCAGGGACGGGATTTCAATCATCCTCGCCCGGCTATGCAACCTTGCGAATTCATTTGCAATGTATCTCCGAACGAATTAGGAAGGTAACATATCCGGGCTTGGATTTAGGAAGTGAGCTTCCCGGGCCCTCGCCTTCCTCTCCTGCTAGCTACTCTCTCTTTCTCAGTAAGCTAGAAGGGAGGATGGAGAGGGAACTGCCGGAAGTTTGTGAAAAGGAGGAATCAATCGATGCGCCCTGACTCATATGATGCCAAGTCAGCTGATTGACTTCAGTTGAGGAGGAATGATATGAGACAGGGCATTAATCGCATTAGATTTTTAAGCTTTTCTGGTTCATTTTCAACTGTATACAAAGCGAGAGACTGAAGATGGAAGTAGGTGGGATATTCAGAGGAAGAAAAGAACCGATCGACTAGCCCTGACTCACACTATTACAAGACAACAAATCGACTTCAGTTGACGAGGAATGGTATGAGTCAGGGCGTGTGTGCTATCTGATTCTGATTCTGATCTGGAGAGGGAAACACGACGGGCTCAGATCGAATATTCATAGGAAGAGACGGAATCAATCGGTCCGCCCTGACTCATATGATACCAACTCAACAGATCGACTTCAGTTGATGAGGCATTATATGAGACAGGGCATTTAGGACGAATGAATAGGAATGGTAAGTCGCGGGGAACACTTGGGAGCGCTCATTGGTCCGGCCCTCACTCAATGCATTGAACATTAACGCTTCGTAATCGGCGGTAATATTCAAGTGCTTGAGAGAGTGCTTCGTGGGTTAGTGAGGACTATTCTAGGCAGGAATTACAGAAACCGGATATGGATCCCTGCCCTCGCATCAAAAATCGAACTTGAAATAACTTCATATATTTTTCAAGCTCAATTTTCGGTGTGAGGTCTATTGGGATGATTCGGGGGTAGATGTCGGAGGAAAGGAAAGGGGGAGATCAGCCCTCGCTGCAAGAACCACTGCGAAATAGCTTCCAATTCTATCACGTAAGTAATTCTTGAAGTGAGGGCAGCCATGCGTCGACAATCGATCTCAGCCCTGAACCCCTGCTCGGTCTAGTGACAATTTCGTGTCCAATGTCACAGGCCGAAGCTCGGATTCAGTGCATAGCGAGACTTATCAGAATGATTAGGTTGGGGCATGATACCGATTGCCCCGCCCTGCTACCAGAAGTCGTGTAGGAACACCTTCAATTTCAGTTGCAACACGATTCCTGGGAACAGGGCTTGCGGGCAACGGATTTCCGGAGGAAGACAGATCATCGACACTGCCCTGACTCAAAGAATTGTGACCAGCTGTTAAAGAAGGCGTCCCACGAGCCGCGCGAGTGATTATGCAAAGTGAGGAGTGAGAGAGCGCATTCTCCTCATTTCGCACGCTCTCTCGCTCGTTGCCTGCGCTTCAGGGTCACTTGGAACGCAGCCAATTGCTCATATCTCAGTTCAAACGAAAAATGGTGACTTGGGAGTTTCGAAAGTGTGATCGGGAAGCCACGACCCATCATCTCACATCGACAACTCAGTTAGTCAGATATTCGTGGGACACCTCCTTTAATACACGAGGTTCGAATCTTGAAGTCAGGGCCTACTGTGACGATATACGCTAAAGAAGGGGGTGGAATTTGCCGGGTCAGTGGCAAATACGTCGATTCAATATGGAACAATGGAACTAATACGATGACAGCCGTCACTGCCCTGACTCCAAGAGTCATACCCATGAAGTGTATTCAACTTCATGGGGCTTGAATCTTGAAGTGAGGGCTAATCATGACGATGAACACTATTCAAGCGAAAAAAATGCTGGAGAAGGTCGGATCATTGGGAATCTACGGCAGCCCCATCGACACTGCCCTGACTTCAAGAAATTCGGCCAAACACATACATTCAATAATGTCGTGTCTGGCAAAAATCTGGAAGACAGCGCTTGTTGTGACTATTGTTGATTAGGGTCCCAAGCAATTCGATTAATTTTCCCCGCTGCTCTGACACCAAGAACAAGTCCATATCTGATAGCAGTACAGAGATGGAATAATTCGTGGTAACAGTGCATTGAGGTTCGGTTGCATGCAAGAGGGAGTTGGGATGGAAGGAGGCAATCCGGCCCTGACTCTAAGATTCTTCGGGAACTTGTCTCATTTACCGTTCCCGATGGAACCTCGGAGACAGGGCATTTCAGAGGCTGCTCCAAGTTGTCACCTACCGTCACAAACGGTTATCACAATTATACTACTTCTATACTCCGATAATAACAGAAATCGCATTTGACGATTTGAGGAATCGATGCGACGTTTGCGATGAAACCTTTCCCAGACCCCTTGCGCCTGTTAGATTTGCTACTACATATTCAATCATTGCAGTAGCAAGACCCATCAGGCACAAGGGGACGGGGGGCTTGATTCGGACACAACTTTTGGATCGGGAAAAGGACGAACAAGTAGAGACGCGGCCCTGTCACCAAGAATACTAGATATCATATCTGATTGTAGTACATATATGGCACAATTCTTGGTGGCAGTGCATTGCAGTGCCTACAAGGGTAATAAAATGGTACTCAGTTCTATAACAGAGGGGGATGTGGAGGGTAGTACTACTGAATCGGGAACTGGAAAGGATGTAAAGTTTCGCTGCCCTGTCACCAAGAATAATGCCATAGCTGATCGAATTACAGCTATGACGTAATTCTCGGTAACAGTGCATTGAGGCATAAGTTGCAATGGTAATGGGATGATAGGGCGAGCCATGCCCTGACTGTGAGATTCTTCGGGAACTCGTCTCATCTACTGTTTCCGATGGAATCTCGTAGTCAGTGCTTGTCATAGGTTTCTCCGCGTGTACTTCATCGTCCCGCCACCTTGCGCCAGTAAGATTTCCTACTACACATTCAATCACTGTAGCAGCAAAACCTAAACGGCACAAGGGGATAGGGCTATGTTCGGACTGTGAATCTGTGTCGTGGATGAAGGTATTGAAAGAGTACGATACCAGTCCCCTCTCGCTTCCACGAAGTTTGTTGCTGTCACACTGTTGTCCGTGACAGCGAACCAATTCCTGGTAGCGAGTGCCATTCACTGGTGCCCATGATCACTAGTCCGATTGCCCCTGACCCGGTAGTGCTTTAATTATGTGCAAAACCAATGGATTTATTTGTACGCAACTAAAACACTACCGGGATAAAGAGGCTTCGAAATAATCAAAATAGGAAAAAAATACGATTAGGGTCCGATTAAACCTAAGACAGCGGTGCTTCTCCTAGACGTGTTACTCATGCAGTTGCAGTAAACACTCAGGAGAGGCACTGCCGGGACATGCAGGCTTCGGAACATAGAATTGTTTGGTATTCTTCACTTTTGAGAATTAGATTTTTTCATTCAACGCGAATTCTCGTCCAGGCTCCGCCCACTTTTTTCATAATCCGCGCCACGCGCGACCGCGACGCGTGTGAAAAATATGTCATTTTGACTGTACAAGCTCAATATTGTTAGTTCAAATATCGCTTGGAGTCGGGATATTCATGCACGTGGAGTGAAATTATCAGATCAGATTAGATTCGCAATGTCCATACTCTTGCCCGCCTCTCAGCAGTGTCATCTTACAGAGGACAAAAAAGCAACATGAAAGACTGGCAGAGCCGAGTAGCGGGCACTAGTGCCTGGATTCTGAGGAAAATTAGGCTGACAGTGAGCCTTTGGGTATCTGGTTCGAAAGAGCCACTTGTCCTTCTGAATACGAGGAGATCTTCTGATGGTTCGAGTGGAGAAGAAGAGATGCATCTGAATGAATCACTACTTTGAGTTATGTGCGTTCTAAGGGTTGCAATTCACCTTTTACGGCCTTTCTTCGTGCATTCTTTCGACAGATTGAGCATCGAAAGCCAATCTGCAATGATAAATGGCGAGCGGAGAGCAAATCGCTCCCTCACAAGTCCCCGCGCAAATTAGGGATCCGCGAGGTGCCAGAAAATTGATTGGCGCCTGCTCCAGAACCGAATAGGCGCTGTGAGAAGAGAGGTAGCGATTTGCTCTCGTAAGATTCGAATCATGATGTTCGACCAGTATTGATTATTACTATCATGCGTTTCAAATGCTCAGCAAACTCAATGTGCGGGTTAGCGTATTGATTGTCTGGGAGAGAGAGAGGGAGGGAAGAGGTAGGGCGGAGGAGAGCAGGTAGATCACTAGCCTCCTCCCGGCCTCTTCCTAACTCCGCCCATCGAACGGTAGTCAAAGGTCAACTACGAGTGGAACGAAAAATAATTTAACGATAAGGAATGAGTTATAATGATGTTCTCGTGATTTATTGGCAAATAGGAGTTACCGAGGGTGTTAAAACATAGAATGAATGAGGAATGAAAGGTGAACTGTGAGGTATTGGGTATAATACACTGTGATTCTCACCTTGGACAATGTGTTCGCTTTAAGTTGCGCGAGTCCGTCTTCATTGTTTTCCGTTCTAGCATTCTCTCGCCTTTTGAACGATCGAAACTGCCTTGAATCGTCCCTCTCTGCCGTCAGTCCCATGATTCGTCTCGACTCTGAAATGCGGGAAAACGAGCGGAGAGCGATGGACTCATTCCCTAGCCGCCCCGTTCGTTCCGAGCCCGCACGGTACCGAAGTGGTTGCCGGTTCCGGGCTCAGAGACGGACAGGGTGACAGGGAATGAACCATCGCTCTCGCGGGCTCTAAGAGCTCTGCTCAGCACCGAGTATGATTATTGACTGGATCTCTAAATTCTATGAATAACTAGTTATTCTACAAGACACTACAAGTAAGCACATATATTTACAGACACTATGTGAAGCACCAAACACAGTTCCTTACTAACGGGGAAAAATGAGATGCCCACTTGCGTTAGAGGATAGACGAGGGTTTAGAAGGCTGAGGATGAAGTTGAGTTGAACGACGACTTTAGAAGTGACGTTGTGGACTAAGAGACGACTGTAGATCAATCCGACTGGCAGAAACGACGCACTACTGTGGGGAGGGGGGATGATTTCGAAGTAATTCAAAAGACTATAAGGCAGGGAGAACTACGATACTGGGGTACTAGATTACTGTAGGTGATTGGGGATGTTTAGTCGAACCGATTGAGGTAGTTGACATAAGGCGACGATCAGATGTGACCATGGATTGGTGAATTGGAGAATGCGATAGATCAAGCTGACTGGTAGTGCTGAACTACTGACAAGGAGACTAAATGGAAGAACGGGAGACTAGGCGAGGGGTAGACTGATGTAGGTGATACTGTCACAAGGAGACTACGGTAGACTAAGTCGACTAGTAGATGTTATTGATGAACTGTAGAGTGTAGTGGAAGACTAAATGGAAGTATCGTTCCGAATTAAAATTCCGACGCGAGTGACAAGAACGTCAAATTGTGACAAATTTTTGTCACTTTTTTCAAATACGCTCAAAATACATTTAACTATGTCGTGTTTGTGCTTGTTCGACGGCAAAAATTCGACTTATTCGTGTTTTCGCTTTAGAAAAAAATAAAAATTTAAAATTAATCAATAAATTAAGTTTAAAGTTGTAAATTCGTTTCTGGTTTTAGCGAGGACGTGCTGTGCCAATTTGGGCCTAAAAATTTTAAGGACTTTTTCTTTTTACTCTATTTTCGGGATCGTTGTCTCGTTTCTACCTGTTTTAAGCTTTTTTTTATTAAGTTTTTATGTTCAAACGCTGAAATGGGCAATGGGTGTTGATTAGAAGAGTGTTGCTTATACTTCGCATTATTTCATCGCCTATATTTGATGTGTTTGCGCGATACTTTTGCAATGGTTCCTTTTTCAGACCGAAGACTCGTTGAATTTACGAAGATGGCTAGAATGAGGTCGTCAAGCGCATCGCGCACTTCCTCAAGCAGACCGGAAAGGTTCGTTTCACTTTTTCCGTTCAGATTTTTCATTTTATTTTATTACTGTCATGTTTGCTTTCAAATGCACAATCAGGACTAATATTTAATGTGTATGGATGTTTTAGCTCTAGTTTAAACCTTGACTTGTCCAAATTGCATTAGTTTTAGCGTTTTTTTTTTCAGGTAAAGGTCCCCGACTGATCGGACCTCGTCAAGCTCGCCGTCACCAAGGACATGGCCCCAGTCAACCCTGACTGGTACTACATCCGCGCCGCCTCTCTGGCTCGCCGCCTGTACATCCGCTCTCCCGTCGGTTCGTTTTATAAAGATTTTTTTCATTGGGAATCAGTCGAATAAGATTTTACTTAGCGAAATCCTTAAATATCCATTTGTGCTAACTCTTGCAGGAGTCAACACATTCCGCAACATCTGCGGAGGCAAGCTCCGCTGCGGAGTTCTGCCCAAAAGCTACGCCAAGGCTTCCGGAAGCGTCATCCGCAAGGCCCTCGAACGGGTCGACCAGAGCGAGGATTGCCAGGGCCGCATCCTCTCCAAGCAGGTTAGTAATTTCGTTATTATGATTATCATTTTGTCAATAACAGACTTCGCTCTGTATCCGTACCAACTGGCTCAAAATTTGGGCATATTCCGCCAAAGTCCCTAAAACACTCGGGGCTGAGCTCAAATGTTTATTTTTATTTAATTAAAATCTGCATTTTCAGGGACGCAAGGACCTCGACAGAGTCGCTGCCGGCCTCCGCTCAACCGCCGCTCCCGATGAGCTCTAAATTGTTATGTACTTTACTGTTGATTGGTTTTTTCGACAATGAAGTTACCATTGATAAATATTTTGCTAATGATTTCATTTGCATTGAGCTGAGAAGATCTGGAATTGGAGTTGTCAAATAGTCAATTGGAGTTGATTCGACGCTTCGCAAGACGCATGAGAAGTCGATAATTTATGAAAGGGCAATCTAGTGGGAGCGGAGATGGAGACTATTTTGTGTTACCGAAGACGTCGCCAGTGACATTTTCACAGACTGGGGTGAACTGAATGTTCACTTCAGTCGTCTGTTTATCAGCCTTACTTCAGCAAATTGGGGAATAAGCTAATTGAAGGGACCTAGGCTTCGCCCCCTTTTGGGCTGACCCCCTACTTGTAAAGCAGTGCCGACCAAGATCACTCAACAGACAAATCGGAGTCATTTGTCATTTGACATTTAAACAATTTTAACAGCTGGTTGTGGGTGGGATCTCAGCTGGATTGCCATAAGAGTTCTCCAGCGAGTGTGTTGAAGAAATTGAGAATCGGCGGCATTAACAAAGTATAGGAATGCGTATAGGAATGCGGGGAGGATTACATCATCGAATAGCCACTTTTTTTAAATACCATGGGACATCCTCTTTTCCTAATGAACTCAGAATTCAGTAAAGAACAAATCGGAGTAAAAAATTCAAATGATCTTTTCAAATGATGCACCTGGCTTTGGACTAATAAGACCAGAATTACAGGATCAAGGTCGTATTAGTAGATTTGAACTAAATGGAGATATCTGATGAGCAGAACCCACCCAATTAACCTTCCAATCACGGAACATGAAAGTCTGCAACATTTTCCGACTAACAAGAAAAATAAAGTCGATTGAAATATTTCTACCCCAATGTGTATCCTTGAAAGTGTAATTGCAAAATTTAGATAAATGGTAACTTCATTGTCGAAAAAACCAATCAACAGTAAAGTACATAACAATTTAGAGCTCATCGGGAGCGGCGGTTGAGCGGAGGCCGGCAGCGACTCTGTCGAGGTCCTTGCGTCCCTGAAAATGCAGATTTTAATTAAATAAAAATAAACATTTGAGCTCAGCCCCGAGTGTTTTAGGGACTTTTGCGGAATATGCCCAAATTTTGAGCCAGTTGGTACGGATACAGAGCGAAGTCTGTTATTGACAAAATGATAATCATAATAACGAAATTACTAACCTGCTTGGAGAGGATGCGGCCCTGGCAATCCTCGCTCTGGTCGACCCGTTCGAGGGCCTTGCGGATGACGCTTCCGGAAGCCTTGGCGTAGCTTTTGGGCAGAACTCCGCAGCGGAGCTTGCCTCCGCAGATGTTGCGGAATGTGTTGACTCCTGCAAGAGTTAGCACAAATGGATATTTAAGGATTTCGCTAAGTAAAATCTTATTCGACTGATTCCCAATGAAAAAAATCTTTATAAAACGAACCGACGGGAGAGCGGATGTACAGGCGGCGAGCCAGAGAGGCGGCGCGGATGTAGTACCAGTCAGGGTTGACTGGGGCCATGTCCTTGGTGACGGCGAGCTTGACGAGGTCCGATCAGTCGGGGACCTTTACCTGAAAAAAAAACGCTAAAACTAATGCAATTTGGACAAGTCAAGGTTTAAACTAGAGCTAAAACATCCATACACATTAAATATTAGTCCTGATTGTGCATTTGAAAGCAAACATGACAGTAATAAAATAAAATGAAAAATCTGAACGGAAAAAGTGAAACGAACCTTTCCGGTCTGCTTGAGGAAGTGCGCGATGCGCTTGACGACCTCATTCTAGCCATCTTCGTAAATTCAACGAGTCTTCGGTCTGAAAAAGGAACCATTGCAAAAGTATCGCGCAAACACATCAAATATAGGCGATGAAATAATGCGAAGTATAAGCAACACTCTTCTAATCAACACCCATTGCCCATTTCAGCGTTTGAACATAAAAACTTAATAAAAAAAAGCTTAAAACAGGTAGAAACGAGACAACGATCCCGAAAATAGAGTAAAAAGAAAAAGTCCTTAAAATTTTTAGGCCCAAATTGGCACAGCACGTCCTCGCTAAAACCAGAAACGAATTTACAACTTTAAACTTAATTTATTGATTAATTTTAAATTTTTATTTTTTTCTAAAGCGAAAACACGAATAAGTCGAATTTTTGCCGTCGAACAAGCACAAACACGACATAGTTAAATGTATTTTGAGCGTATTTGAAAAAAGTGACAAAAATTTGTCACAATTTGACGTTCTTGTCACTCGCGTCGGAATTTTAATTCGGAACGATAGGGATGACTAGGCCTGGGGGTCGATCAAAGTAGGTAACACTGTTGCGTGGTGAGTTCTGTAGGTAAGCCGAGTCGCATGTGCATTGACGAAGTGAAGACTACATGGAAGTTAGGATGACTAGAGGAGGGGCACTATTCAACTGAGGGAGGGGAGGCGACTGATCCTCCCCTGTTTTCCGCCCTGTATTTATACCCGAGGGGGTGGGGCTTACGAAGTGGGAGGGGCGGAACTCACAGGGACTGACGAGGGATTTCGAAAATGGGAAAGAGTGGATCGATAACACAGTGGAGAGAATACATATCGATTACGTTTCAGAGGGTTAATGAAAATTGAATAAATCAGGAATGAATAATCCAGTCGTCAATGAAGTAAACTATTTCATAAATTCAACCTAATTGAACCGAAATGAATACCATGTGATATATTCTACTATTTACAGTGCTCCTTATTTCTATCTTCTTGCTTCCAATTCACCATATTTGTTGACACTTCCCTTACAGTTCCACGCGGAGTCAGTTTCATTATCAAAACAATGATTCATTGCACGAAATTAGAATGAGATTGCCGATATATATCAATCAAAATGTTGAAAGCTCAATGAATAGACTAGACTACTACTAGACCACTACCAGGTAAGTCTCCTTCGGTACTCTTACACTCATTCTTGACCACATGTGGACACTATCCTGTCACTACTCCCATTCATCTCGCCTTTGAAACCTAGCCGAGACTGTTTAGTTCTTGGCGGGAGAGAAGCACATTGAGAGAGAGGAAAGGGTAGGCGCGTAGTCGGAGATCAAAGAAGAGAAGGAACGAAAGGAGTTCTAGACTCGATGAGGCTGTCAGTTCACCTCTCTTGAAACATTGAAGCATACGCCTCTCAATACGATCATTTCTTCAGTGAACACTAATGATATGATAACAGAGAGTACCACATGGTAGGAATAGCTTCATCTATCATCCGATCACCTCTTCATGTCAAAGAATCAATAACATCAGAACTTTCGAAAACAGATACATCGATCGCCCCCCCCCTCCTCCCTTCCTCCCCTCTTCTTTTCCTTTGTTTTCCCCTTCTGGATCTTTTCTACGGTCTCCTCTATTCTTACAGTCTCTCTCTCACGGATTCTATCGATTCATAGAAGAAAGGATGAGAAGAGCCAAGAAGAGATGCGAAAAGGAGAGATGAAGGAGAGTAGACGCATTTCATAATGGTATCTAGAAAGACAGAGATGAGTGTAGAGTCTATTCATGATGTGCTTTTCCAATGATCATTTAAAAAAATTGCTTTATCATCAGCTTACAAAATCATGGCACTCGAGATGAGAGGGGCGATGGGTGTGAGGGTGATCCTCTTACTGCCTCCTCCTCAGTAGTTGGCAGCGGGAGCCGCAGCCTGAGCCTGCAAATAGCACTTTATTATCTGGCTCTGGATCTCAGATTCAATAACATATCACGTTATCAGGACAATGTGAGGTAGTATATATGATGAAATGATATGCCCCCCCCCGTGGATGGATACTGTATACAGGGAGGAGGGAGAGGAGGGTGCCCTTTGTGTTTTCGAAAGAGGGCTAAAGTGAAGGGAAAGAGAGGAAGAAGAAGAAGACCAAAAAGAAGATTAGGGGACTGTGTTGTAATTAGGAAGTGCATGGTACAGTAACCCTCCGATGCATACCTGGTAGGAGGGCTGGGCCTGGGCAGGCTGGTATTGGGCAGGGGAAGCCTGAGCCTGGAAATAATGTTATCAATCCGGTCGAATGAGTCAGGGTTAATATTTGCGTTATTTGTCAAATCAAGTAACTCTATACACTTCGTAAGAGTGTAAATCATTAATTGGTTTGATAAATATCACAAATAATAGCCAATCAATAGGGCTAGGAAATTAAAAGTTGCCGGAAAACCAGGAATCATTCGCGTACCTGGTAGGTGGGCTGAGCCTGCGCGGGCTGGTACTGGGCGGGAGCTGTCTGGGCCTGTAATGAACAATGTACTTTAGTTCACTTTGGGAGATGTTGAGGCGAGGCCCCACTTTGAGTGAAAAGGAGAAGAAGGAGAGACAAAGAGATGAGCAGCACAAAGGAACTTTTTCTGTGCCCAGATGGTTGGGAGAAGGGGCAATGACTCAGTCCCAGAAAGCCAAAAGTGCATCCTACAGTATGCCTTAGACCTGGGAGTAGGTACCTTACCTGGTAGGTGGGCTGCGCCTGCGCGGGCTGGTACTGTTGAGGCGCCGCGGCCTGGGGGTACTGCTGCTGGAATGGGAGGGGGTTGGAACCAGACTACCATGGACCCAGGACGGAACCAGGATGGAACCAGAATTCATACCTGGTACGGCTGCTGGGTGTAGACGGGGACAGGCACGGGAACGACGATAGGAGGAGGAAGTTGACGACGAGGAGCACAGCAGAGACACTGAAGAGATTACGGTAGGATACGGTAGGAGAAGGGAGTACGGTAGGTCAATCGAAAGGTCAGATTAGTTACCTTGAGGTTCTTGAAGTTCTTGATGGGCTCAAAGTCCTCGAGCGACTGCTCTCTGCTCTGAAATCAATCCATGATGCATCAATCGATCGATCCATCAATCATACTACCGTACCTTCTTTCTACCATATTCGGCCTCTCCAGCTGCAGCAGTCACAGCCTCGGTCTCATCAGTGGTCTCTCCCTCGGCCTGTCTCTTGGGACGCTTGTCGGAGGTCGAACGACGGGCCTGGAGTACGGTAGATTGCGGTAGGTCAGATGATTAGTCTATAGAGATCATGATCAGGAGGATATGGTTGATTATTAGGTCAGTCGCTGGGTCAGATTCCTTCTCACTCACATAGTCATCATCGTGAGATTCACGGCTCCACGAGTCATCGTCCTTCTCGAAATGATCGATTACTGTGAGGAAACCAAAGATATCCTCCTGAAATTAACCATTCAATCGATCATGTCAATCCTCAATAACAACGGAATGAAAGACGCGGAGAAGGGGTGGGGAAGTGGTAAACAAGAAAATAGAAGTAGGGAGAAGGGGAGCCTGTGTAATCGATCGGTTACGATGTTGGGTTAAGGTAGGAGTATTACGGAATTCAATGGCTACTGTGGAGTCTTCTCAGTATCGGTGAGGCGATGATAAAACCACCGTCATCAACCATCTCCTTCCTCTCGCTCTATCACATGCCCTACTGAGAAGTCTCCACAGTATTCTACACCATGCCGAGTATCATTTATTCAATGGGTGTGGTATCTCCCTTTCTCTCTCTCTCTCTCTCTCGTCTCCTCGGCCATTCAGAGCACGACGCGCGCAGCTTAGCCTTCATTCACACTTGCTAAGCTTGCGGGGGCGTACCCTAGACGGCCCGAGGAGAGGGAGGAGGTACGGAAGGTCAAGGTCGAAGGTTACGGTAGTCCGGTGGGTCAGATTCGTGATCGGGCTTAGCCGTCTCGCTGGTGGGCTCATATCATTCGCCGCTGGGGTGGATCCCATGCAAGGATATGAGCGAATCAGCGGGACGGGGCAACGCTCGAGCACGGGGTAGGGTTACGGTAGGAAGGGGTTACGGTAGAAAAGAGGAAAAGGCACGGTTACGGTAGGAGTTAAGGTAGGGAGGGGTTACGGGAGGACACATTACTGTAGGGAAGGAGAATGACAGGTTACGGTAGTCACTCGAGAGCGCATCTCTCGAACGGGGACATGTCATCATCACTGCGCAATTTGGATGGCATGTGCCGCTTTCGAGAGACGATCAATCGATAAGAGGAGAAGGGTTACGGTAGGAGAGGATTACGGTAGAGTTATTGCGAGTAGCTATCGAGTCGAAGCGTTTCCCAGAGACAATCGAGTGCACGCGCTCTGTGAGATCCGATTCGACCGGACAGCAGGTACTCGCTTGGTTACGGTAGGAGGAAGGTTACGGTAGAATAGGATTACGGTATCAGGGATAAGGGCTACAGTATGCCACACTCACACTCGCCGCATAGGGTACGCGCCATAAAGCCGATCGCTTCATGCGGTCGTCGGCTCAGTATGGGCGTACCCTAGACGGCTCGACGAGAAGGATACTGTAGGGGGTACGGTAGGAGGGGTTAGACGGGTCAGATCGTGGGTCAGATGGGGCACTACTCACATTACGGATGGACGAGTCACGACGGGCGGCATTCTGGCAGCAGACCATGCAGGAATCCTCATCGGCAGCGGCCACATCGGCGCATCTGAGAGAGATTACGGTAGAATGAGCAGTACGGTAGGTCAGAGAAGGAGTACGGCAAGTCAGATTGCTTACTTGACACGACGGGCCTTGTTGTATCCACGTCTGCCTCCCTCTACGACAACCAGCACAGAAGCGTCGAGGTCGCACACGTTGCCTGAAATGGGATACGGTAGATGGTGAGGAGTACGGTAGGTCAAGGGGTCAGATTGACAGTTCGTCGGGTCAGACTTACGATCGACGATCGGATTGGAGGGGAATCCCCATCCACCGTGATGACGGCGTCTGTGACCGTCGGCAGGGGCCTCCTTGACGCTTCCCGCGTCGGGCTGAATGGAGGAGGGGTTACGGTGGACTTACGGTAGGGTCAGGTACGGGTAGGTCAAGGTACAGAACTGCCTATGCTGACCGCCCTCCCGCCGTCAAGAGCACAGCATTCACAATGAACCACTCCGAAAGGGATCAGTGTGAACGGTGTACCCTAGATGGCGCGGAGGGCAGGGGCATGGCTACCTTATTCGATCAAAGGCTAATCAACAATCATCAAACCTCAATCAGGAGCTACCGTATCCTATCAGCGACTAATCGATTATGGTCAAACCTTGGCAGTGGACGACGGGGCGCAGTAGGCTGCCACGACGAATCCGCAGAGAATGATGGCGACCTTCATTCTGAAAGAGGGAGGGAAAGTACGATGTTAAGAAGTAAGTCAATTGGGGGGATAAGAAGACTAGTCGGGGATCGATACTATGAGGTGGAGAGTGAGTAATGAAAGAAGGAGGAGAGGAGAGCACACTGTAGGAGACTATTAGGTGGCTGAGACAGGTAATGAACTCAGACGAATGGAAGAATGAGACTGGAAGGGCGGTGGATGCTTCACTGGACGGTACGACGGGGGTTATATAGCCTGTCGAAGCTCCGCCTTCTTGGCAATGCGCCAGACAATAGAGACTATGGAGAGATGATAGAGTGCATGGTGAGGGAGATGATTCACTCGGAGAGAAGGTAGAGATGGAGAGGGAGTAAGGGGGATCGATTGACGGAGAATGAAGAAGATGAAGAGGAGAACAGAGATCAAGGATCAATTATCCCTGAGATACTAGCACACTGCCACTAAAGATCAGTACTAGAGTAACTGACAAAACGCGAATCAATTCAACTATCAATGCTCTTTCGAATGGTACATAGCACTAGTCCAAATTTCATATAAGGTTATGCGGTTCCCTTGTGAGAAGGGATGGAGAACAGGACTGGCAAACGTTTAACGGATCACTTATTTCACAATGCGCTCTTGTCGAATCGAAACACCGAGAGAGCAATGCGAATGAAAAATCCGTTAAATATTTTCCCAGCACGGATGGAGAAGGCTGTGTACCAGAATGGAACAGCGACAACAACATCGATCCCCCCTCCGAATGCCTTTGATCCATTCATACAGGCAAAACACATTAGTGGACTTACACTGGCTTTTTGCGACGGTCTAACGCCGAGGTAGGGGTGTCGTAAAAGCACCGTACCCGTATGAATAGACAAAGATGGGAGAGGGCCTACGGCGCAGCTTTGAAGTGTTGAGTCACACGAATTGCAGACGAAAGGGAGGGCTCTATTCATTATCAATGATCTCTACTTGATGGAGAAGGAAAGGGAATGTAAATTTAGCGCTGAAACAGAACCGTAAAGGCAGAGGGGACTGTTGACAGGGGGAATGGTTGAAATGAGAGGCAGATCGACTCGAGAGTCGACTCTTTCTTTGGAGAGAAACACATCTGGCCGATTGCATTTGCTTCTTTTATCACATGCGGGAAATCTGAGCCTGTTCGGCTTCTTGTCCTTTTTCTGATTTTTGAAAGCAGGCCAGAGTTCAAAGTTCGATTCGATTGGACAATCGCATAATGAGATCTCTTCCTACTCTTTCCCTTTTCCCCATCAGTCATTCTTACAACGGCCATCGCTCCACTCCCGAAATACCATCCGCCCTCGGTAGGAGGGGAGAGACTGTGGGGGTGGAGGAGTGTGTAGAGAAGCCCCGGTTAGAGAGAGGCGAGAGAGCGGGCGAATAAGAGAGAACCAGACGAGAATGCGACTTCGCCCATGCGTTTTGGCAGCGATTCCGGAGGCTGATAAGAGGTTGGGAAAGAGGATGGAAAGGTCAAAGATCAAGAGGACGAGGGAAGCTGAGTGTAGCATGTACTGGGCAGCACCGAGTATGGCAGAGGGAGGGAGGACAAATGAGATGGACGAGTCCGGTGCGAAAAGGGGAGAAGATTTGAATGAGTTTCAGACTTCATTCGAAAGGGATGATTGAGAAGAAAGTTCAATGCGTGACGCTCACTGGGTGTAAATCAATCAAATATTTTTACAAAATCTCGAAGAACGTTTCATTGCGGATCACAAAACTTGCAGTCACACGAAAGAAATGAGTTTTTCGAATTTCTTATCGTCAACCTTTTCTTGGACTGCTTACTTCGCTGATCTCAATACTTTTTTGAAATCTTGTCTGGAAAAATGAGAGGTGTGTCGACATGCTACACGTTTCATGAGAGAATATGGCATGTGGGATATTTCGGGATGGTTGTGCAGGGAAATTCAAGATTTCTTCTCAAGAAGTACACCCCTCCAACTAGCACTGACTCATCGGGTACAGTTCTACATGGCCTTTTCACTGCTAGCAAGATGTGCATCTCCTCATGTTGACATTTCAGGAAGTAAATGCTAATCTTCCTACTGAACGCTACCTTCTTTTCCATCCGAATTCATTCAAACTCTGTAGATCACAGCCCGGTTCTCAATCCGAATCGCCTCTGTTTCTCAATGCCCCTCTCTATTTCTTCCCCTATCTTCCACCTTTTTCCGTCCCGCTTCTCTTCACTTCCCTCTGAACTCTAGCCTCTAGCCGAGAGGGGGCGGGAAAAAAGTATAAAAGCCCCGGGCAAAGCTCAGTCACCATCAGCTTCTCGCTTCATCCTCTTCTTCTCTTGCATTCCGATCATTTGTCTGCTCCGACCATTCAATTACCTTGACCTACCGTACTCCTACCGTATTCCAGGATGAAGTGTCTCCTCCTCATCGCACTCTTCGGAGCGGCCCTCGCAGCCCAGCAGGCACAGACAGAGGCCCCGACCACCACTGAGGTAAGGCATGGAGTTACTAAGACTAATAGCTTAGCCTCTTTCATGATCGCCTGTCAAAAGTAGGGAAGACATTCCTTGAATCGCCTTTTCCAACTCACGAATTCTCATTAGCGACCCATTCACACTTTCTGCCTTACTTACTCAGCTTAGTTCGCCAACAGGAAGGCTGTCATGGTACCATGGTACCACGGCACCAGGCTACCACACGGTACCACACTCCCACTCTTCAGGCCACAGTCCAATCGGGCGACGGCCGTCGTCATCACCGTCGTCATCGTGACGATTCGGATGAATCGTGGGAGGGCGGAGACTTTGGAGGAGCGTATGGAGGAGCCGTCTATGCCGCCGCCGCTGCGCCCGCTGCTGGATATGGACAGGTACCAATAGAACTGAACTATTCCAACTCACGGCTTTCTCATTTGTGACCCATTCATCTTTTTTTTGCTGTCGTAAACATCTTTTCATTAGACTGAGAATAGTTCACTAGTGTCCAAGTTACGACGGTGTGATACCATTGAACCAATGGAACCACAATTGCAGCAGGCCGCGCCCGCCGCCTACGGAGCTGCCGCCGATCCCGTGCCCGCCTATGGATCCGCTCCCGCTCAGGTACGCCCTTGGTTCCGGGTTACCCGGTGCCAGGCTACCACGGTACCATTTGCAGGACTACTCGTACCAGGCGACGGCCCAGTACGCGCCTGCCTACCCGCAGTACCCCGTGTACGCCGCCCTCCCGCCCAACTACGATGGTACGGGTTCCTGGATCGGGTTCTGGTACCTGGCTCATGGTTCCACACTTCAGTGAACTACTGCTCGATTCACGCTTCGTTCCCGATGACTGGCGGTAAGCGCGAGGAGAGACGGGACAGAAAGAGCGACTCGCACGGAGACGATGATGACTCCGACTCTGATGGTACGGTAGGGTAGGGTAGGGTTACGGTAGCCCCGACCCCTCCCCCTGGTACCCAGCCCCTGGCACCGAGACGCCCGAGCACCGTCCGCGGTACACCCGGCTCATGCCTGGTCGTGTGCAAGAATGTGGTATGATACGGCTGTTCTCGCCGCGGACGGCCGCGTCTCATTGCATGGGCTGGAACCAGACTACCACGGAACCCGAATCCATGGAACCAAGCAGGAACTAACGGAACCAGCCAATTGCAGACTACGGCCGTCGCCGCTCGCACCGTCGCCGTGGAGACCGCAGACGCCATCACTCCCGTCGCTCGCACAGATGGAACAGACAGACCTGCAGGTACCCCCCGAGGAACCATGAATCAGGAACCCAACCCGAACCATTGCAGATTCACCGCCACCTTCTCCCAGGAGACGTGCCAGACGTGCTGCCGCGTCAGCTCCCGCAACAACGACGCCGACCCGGTACGGTCTTCCTGGTTCCTGGTTCCGGGGTCGGGTCCTGGTACTGATGGTACCCCCAATTGCAGGCCACGATCACCGGCGGTCTCATGTTCTTCGCTCCCTGGGATGACGTCAGCGCCGTGAGTTGATGGTCCCGGGTTCTTGGGTCCGGGTCCGATACCAACTTCAATGGTTCCAGGAGGGCAACAAGCTCCGCCGTGAGGTGCAGTGCGTGTGCTGTGCGCCCCGTCGTCAGCAGGCTGCCGCTCCCGCCGTCGCCGCTGCTGCCTACCCCGCCCAGGGAGGATACCAGGTATTGGAATGGGTGTGGTTCCGTTTTGGTTCTTTTGGTGTAAGATCGGGATGATCAGGTCAACTCATTCTTTTCGGCAATTCAGTGCCTTTGAATCTGTTCTGAAAAATGTCTAATCTTTGATCTTTGCAGGCTGCCGCCGCGCCCACGCAGAACTACTAGGCACGCCGAGCGCGTCAGTCGACGACCATGACGCCGTTGCAGTGTCCACCACCACTCTCGCTCCTCTCGCATTCCTTCCTTCGTTTTGTATCGATTTATTATGAGCGATAAATGTAATTGACTATTTGGTCTTCGTGTATGGGGATCACACAGCAAAGATGAAGGAAGTTGAGTTTCGGCCGAGAATCGAATGCCAGACAAAAGTCCGACGGGTGAAGAAATGGCCATCCATCACCTTTTTTTAAAGAATCTTCGACGAAGAAGTTCCGTGGAATGTTGCAATACATCAAGAAGTAGACAGCTTGATCAACTGATTGAAACCAATGGTTCGATGACTCACTCATTGGAGCATTGATGAAAAGGAAAGTGGTTCGCAGAAGAGATTGAGCTTTTGCATTTTTTATGAGAAAACTGGTATGGTCTAGCTAGATGTTAGTGCAACACCATGTTCACATTTCACCGTTCAAAGTTGAGATATGTGATATCACGATGGAGATGTGCGAAGTTTGAAAGGGACGGATAGAATTTGAATTGTTCTGGAATATTGCAATAAATAATTGACAACTTCGAGCCCATTTATCTCATGTAGTATTTGTGAAACGTAACTCGGCATACTGTGAATTCAGAAGATAATCTATAAGTTCTTCATGATCATCGGGCCAAAAAGTGAGCGCTTATATTCACCATCACTGACAAATTGCTTGTTCAGTCTCTCTTCGAGTCAAATTGAAGAAGGAATGAGGAAATTCCTACTGGGTTGATCGTTGACCTCATCTCGAATGTAGCCTTTCCCCCATTACATCTGTCGGTATTTCTTCACTTTCTTCACATCCCTTCAGTCTCTTATCGCCCATCTCCTCTCTCCTGTCTCTACTCTCTCATTATCCCCTGCTCTCTCACTCCGCCTACGGCCAGAAGCCAGTATAAAACTAGGCAGAACACTAGGGAATTCATTCATTCGGTTCCGCAACTTTCTCTGTCTTTTCATCTATCTGACCTACCGTTGCACCGTATTTTTAGCACCGTATCGATTGATTTCAGAATGAAGGTCGCCATCATTCTCTGTGGTTTCGCTGTGGCAGCCTACTGTGCCCCGTCGAGTACTGCCAAGGTTTGTAAACAAAATTAGTTCCGGAACACAAACTGTAGAACACACGTTTATCTCACTTTCACACTTTCTCATACCCATCCATGACTAGCCTTCTTTGTGAATGATCTGGCACCAGTCCTTAAGTATTCCTACAATATTCTCCTCTCACTTCAGCCCGACACCAACGTGAAGCAGACCCCCGCCGACGGTCACAGACATCACCATCGCAGCGGATGGGGATTCCCCAATCCCATCGTCGATCGTAAGTCTGACCCGATGAACTCAACCTCCTTGACCTAGCGTAGTCCCTATCTACCGTATCCTAATTATCAACCTGTCCCAACGAACTCTCGATCTGACCCACTTGACATACATACTCCCTCCATTTACCGTATCCCATTCAGGCAACGTGTGCGACCTCGACGCTTCTGTGCTGGTTGTCGTGGAGGGAGGCAGACGTGGATACAACAAGGCCCGTCGTGTCAAGTAAGCAATCTGACCTGCCGTACTCCTTCTCTGACCTACTGTACTCCCTCATTCTGCCGTAACCTCTCTCAGATGTGCCGATGTGGCTGCTGCCGATGAGGATTCCTGCATGGTCTGCTGCCAGAATGCTGCCCGTCGTGACTCGAACATCAGAAACGTAAGTGATGATCCTAGTTCTACCGTAGGCTCAAGCTTAACGTTCCGAAACAATGGCCATTTTTTCAGGAGGATATCTTCGGTTTCCTCACAGTAATCGATCATTTCGAGAAGGACGATGACTCGTGGAGCCGTGAATCTCACGATGATGACTATGTGAGTGAGAAGGAATCTGACCCATCCACTGATCTACCGTACCCCTATATCCTACCGTAATCTACCGTATCCTCATGATGTTGATCTCTATAGTCTAGCCATCTACTATAATCCAGGCCCGTCGTTCGACCTCCGACAAGCGTCCCAAGAGACAGGCTGAGGGAGAGACTACTGATGAGACCGAGGCAGTTACTGCTGCTGCTGGAGAGGCCGAATACGGTAGAAAGAAGGTACGGTAGTCAGATCGAATGATGGATACGGTACTCGTGGATAAATTTCAGGGAGAACAGTCGCTCGAGGACTTTGAGCCCATCAAGAATTTCAAGAACCTCAAGGTCTGACCTATCGATTGACCTATCGTACTCCCTTCCCTATCGTAATCTCTTTCCATTTCAGTGTCTCTGCTGTGCTCCTCGTCGTCAACTTCCTCCTCCTGTTGTCGTTCCCGTCGTCGTTCCCGTCTACAATCAGCAGCCGTACCAGGTATGGATCATGGTTCCATCCTGGTTCCATTCTGGGACCATTGTAGTCTGGTTCCAACCCCTCCCATTCCAGCAGCAGTACCCCCAGGCCGCTGCTCCTCAGCAGTACCAGCAGGCGCCCGCTCAGGCCCAGCCCGTGTACCAGGTACCAGATCTTATGGTTTGCGAACCCAACTTTCTAGTCCTAGTCGGTGCTTCACGAACTGTATCAAATCAGCATACAGATAAGATAATGAAAATGATTGAGCAACTTTGAGGCTCAGGCTGCCCCTGCCCAGTATCAGCCCGCCCAGGCTCCCCAGCCCACCTACCAGGTACGGTGTTGAGCACGGTTGAATGGGGTTCTGGTTCCGGTTCCGACCATAATGGTCCCTTGTTCAGGCCGCCGCCGCTGCTCCCGTCCAGAACTACTGAGAGCTGAGAGAGATAAGAGTCGAGAGCCTTCACATCTTCATTAATAATATTCTCGTCTAGTTTATTAATAATTCTCGACCGATAAATGGCTTGCGGGTATTCTCGCTTCTTTACTGACCGTGTATTTAATGGCCTTACTCAGTATAAGTACAGTAAGTCTTATAGTGTGCCTTCAGCAAGAGTTAATCGATAATCGATTGTATTACAAAAAGGACACATAATTGGCGCCAACTGAATGAGAAGCGTTTGCTTGCGGGGTAATAGTCACACGGGTACGCGTGGACTTTGTACCACGGCGATTCAAGGCACACTCAACTAAGCGTCCTTTTCAATCTTCCCGACCGAACAAATGCAGAATGTAGAGCATTTAGCAAAGGATGTAAGGGTGCGCTTGTCGGGTGTAGTTATTCTATTCTTCATCTGCTTGCATTTGGAGACTGACTGACACCCTTCAACCAGTTGACGACCGCTGGTCCACAAGGATCACTCAATGGTTTCCTCCGTCCGACTTCACTCGCCCTGCAATATGCCACCATCTGCCCGATGGATGGAATCGATAGAAGACGCTTCACGGATGTCATTCATTATCCTCGGACTAACTACGAAGTCGTCAGCTAATCGATCTTCATTGGACTATGTGTGCACGCGACTAAGAAAACTGGAATGCTTGTAATCACGCCGTACCTTCCCCTGATGATGAATCTTCAAAGTATCAAAGTAAGCATTCTTCAGTTCCTCCAAATTCTTGTTCTTTTGTAAGTGTCTCTTTGCAGCAGCGTACTTTCTCCCTTGTCGTCTTTCCTTTCAATGCGCGTAATGAATCCATATGGAACCGATGTCATAGACAATTGGGAAATATGATTTTGAAAGTCTTAGACTATTTGGGCAAGTTCTTTATCAATCTGTCAATTCGTATTCTGACATGGTAGACGTATACTGTGATCTCAACGCATCAAAATAGTCACTATCGGGCAAGAAATCATTCAGAAAATGCAACTCTTTCGCTAAGTGATCCTCGAAAAGAAACCCTACGATTTCTCTATCAATAATCGATAATCGAATAAACTCAGGGATAATGTCGAGTCTGAACGTGACCATTCCTTCAAATACCCGTAGGGCATCCTTGTCATTACAAGCTGTGATCGATTTAGAGTGAACGGATTCATTATTCAAGTAATCGCAGGCGATAACTTTCTCCCGGTAGTCCATATTTTCCGCCTTTATCCTTTTCTGCTCTGGCACATTCGAGTGCAATAAATGAATGAGTTTGAATAACATGGCATTCTCTTCATAGTCGAGATGTCGCTCGCGAGTCTTGAGAAGATCGAAAATCCATTCCCGCGCACTACGAGCATCTCCTGTAAACAATTATCATATCTATATTCGAGTTGTGTGATTAAACTCGACTCTAATAATCAGTCGAAATACTGCGAGAAATGGTGCAGTTTTTCGACAGAATATGAAAGCCGAACATTCCATTTCTGCAATCTCATTCGCACCAGCGCACCTTATTTTCGTCAAGGAGTTTAATCATTTTGTCAAAAATATATTGAATACATGCTCATCCATAGTCATGCTCATTCACATTTTTTTACTGACCCTCTGACGAAATGGACAATTCTCGGACGGCGCACATTTTACTCAAATAACTAATCAAAGAAATTCGAGGAAGCACTGAAATCTCAGAGGTCATGATGAGAGCGGAAAAGGAGTAGATGAGAGTATGGTGCGACTCACATTAATCTGTGGCGGTGGCGGGTGTGATAATGACGGCGTAGCAGTCAGCGATTTCTGAAAAATATATTAATTTGATCATAGAGGAAAGCGCATGATAGGTTCTTGTGGTTGACCTATAATCAATGATTTGCGAGAACGGGCATAAAAATGAATAAATAAATAAAGTCAGGTTAGAAATAGACGCAGTGTGAGGAGTGTCTACATGACAAGAATGAAGAAGAGGGGACTGAATGGCGTATCAATACGATTATAAAACAATAAGAGTCGCGTGCACTCCGCGTGTCTCACCTATTGTTATTTTATCCAGATAAATAACCACCCGCTTGTTCAATGAAAAATATGTAACAAAAAATGTAAATCACTCTTCTATAGATAGAGTGATAGAGCTTGTAAACCCACATTTCACAGAAGATCGGAAGCACGTCGTATGTTGTTCCTATCTTCATCAAATACAAAATTGGAAAAGAATGTGCCAGAGGGTATGCAATGTACATGAACTTTTAAACATTGTGACAAACTTGTTTATCATTTGCTAATCAGTTAAATCGTACTCTGAGGACATCGACAAATACTGTGATCTCAAATCCTCAACATCAGCATTTTCGGGCAAGAAATCGTTAATAAATGACATCTCTTTCATAATATGATCTTCGAAAATTAATCTAATCTGCTGGCTATTCAAAATGGAGAACGAAAGAAAGTGAGGAAGAATCTCGAGCCTAAATATGACCATTCCTTCGAAAACATTTTCCATATCCGGAGGATTACACGCTGTAATATTCTTACGATGAACGGGTGCATTCATCAAGTAGTCACATCCGATCGCCACTTCCTGATTAGTCATATTTCCGGCTGTTATTCGCTTCTCTATAGGCTCGTTCTTATACAGAACGCAAATGACGATAAATAGGATGGCATGTTCTTCGTAGTCCAATTTGCGCAGTCTTGTCTGGGAGATAAGGCCGAAAATCCAAAAGCGTGCGCTCATAGACTTCGCTGGAAAGATAGAGTAAACAAACAGCTCGTTCGATTTTTAATCTAATTGTAAGTTTTTCGGCTGAATGAAGACAAGAGCTATCAAGTGAATCAAACTTGTTAAAGCTTTTTATACCTACCTTGAGAATTGACGAAGTGGCGAAGGGACGAAGGAGCGACACGAGGAAGAAATTCGGCCACCATTACAATTTCGGAAGAACTCTCGATCGGCCTGGGGCTGAAATTCTAAGCGTTTTATTGAAATGTAATGAGTTACCTAAGAGAAAAATATGGTTGATGTTGGTCTTAGCAGTCAACTATTTTTTTGAAAAACTCTAATCAGGTGCAACAGGGACAGTTGTATCTATGATGAGGATGATGGGGATGGCATACTTTTGAGCAGAACAGTTGAAGCAGATGAATTGGGGTTGGTGGAGAGGAAATAGTAGAATGAGTGAAGAGTGATTAATGAGTACATACTTGTAAAATAGCACGCGTGATCTCCCTGTGGTCAAGATCAAATATCACCGCTTATTCACGCGTGTCAGACAGGGCGAGAGACTATTGGAAATTGAGAGAGGAATTGAAAACAAATGCGTGGTTCGAAGGTCAATAAAAAACAGAAAAGGGCGGACCTTCGAGTGACAATAATTGGTAGTGCTCAAATCGCAATAAATCAATAATATGCAATGTTCATTTCAGGATGTTCGAGAAATCCATCGATAACTACTTGCTGAAGAACAGGTAAGACATCGAGTGAAGGACAGAATGATATGACCAACCTCGCATAACTAACGTGATGTGCGTGTACTGAAGGCGCATTGGACGTAAACATTCGACATTCTGTCTCCAACTTGCATCGTTGATTGCGAGACGACTTCGATAATGATCCTGCTAAATCGATAAGTTAGTTCGATGGAACAGAAAAAAGAACGAAGCGATACTTCAATAATGCTCAAATTATCTATAAATCAATAAATCACAGAAATATCGCAAAATCAAGTGATCTGCCACTGGGGAGGGGGACAGGCGCGCGAAACATGGAGTCTAAAATTTAGCGCCAAAAGGTATTTGAATTATTCGTTGCAGGACCAAGCTTGTGAATATAGATAAGACTAAGATATCGCACAAGCGTCTTTCACACTGAACGAATGAACCTGATAATGCGCCGATCATCAATTTGAAATAAAAAAAGCCTTGTATTCCAACCATGAACCAGTAGGTTAAGAAGGCCCAAGAACGATTTACTCAAAACGTGTAAAAGCCAACAGTTCATTCTCCTAATTCTCACAAGCACCAAACAGGTAGTGCAAAGTAATAATAACATGACAGATCTGATCGATCAAGTGTTTCATCATTCTTGATCTTTTCCATACGTAATCTCTTGTTACGACAAAAGCTAGATGCATGCTTGAAGCTCTTCTCCGGGCCAAATGACCAGCGTAACGCTCTCCCTCACGTCACTAATCGTCCCCCCCCCCTTCCATCTAATTCTCGTAACTCGTCTCTCTCTCTCGCATACTCCTCTATTGTTTCGTGCCCGTAGGCAGTGATAGCAAAGAGATAGAGGGAAGGGGTTAGAGAGGAGCGAACAGTACAATTTACTCTCTTACTGGTTCCCCTCAGCCGATCTGAGAGACGGGGCGGTCAATCGCGGTTTTACTCCGAATCGTATGCATTCCCGATATTAGTGATCGTTTTCTGGACGCCCGTTTGATTCAACGTCTTCATTGCGCTTTCCACTGCGTTTGTAGAACATCTGAAACGCATTCTGAATCAATACTTTTGTTCCTCAGCTCGTCCAATAACACTGCCCATTCAGTGTAGTCTTGAACTTTCCTCCTTCCTTGACTCCAATCAGTTCGCTTGCCCTTTTACCTGATATGGAATGTGTTTTCGACAGTGCGCGCTGTGAGTAACAGTTCATTCACAAGTCCCCTCAGCCCCTTCCTAGATACTGTTTTCATGAATCTCCTCATACCCTCTGGAGCACCCTCACCCCCACTGCTGCTCTCGTGTGACCTGGCTCGTTTTCTCTTGTTAGCATGTTTAGGGGCCACAAGCCCCGCCCACTTTGCACGGGCACGATCTCGCCCAAAAGCGAGACGGGGAGGGCACAAGGTTCTTTCTCAACCAAATCGCTCGTTCTCAATTGCTATGGATAGCTACTAGTGTCCTCTATTGATTTATCACTATTCAAAATTTGCCTAATATCACTAAGTAGATCAAAATTGGACTTGAAAGAAGGGAATAGGGTGTTTCTAGGTGTTCCAGTATGCAAATTATGTTTTGAATAGCGATTTTCTGACTAATTCGAATATTTTAGGAATTTTAGAATTTTTTTCAGATTTTTAGCATGCTTCCCCGGCTTGTGCCTTTTGGGCGGGGAGAGGCGAGCGAGAGGGCGGGGGGAGGGAGAGAGACACACGCAAATTAGGCTCCGCCCCCTTTCCCTCTCGTCTCGCCTCTCCCTCCTCTTCCCCAGTGCGATGCGCGCGTACTTCTCGGGCTCTAGCGCAGCTCAGAGACACGATATCAACAAACGGTAAAAAGTATGATGATATTGGGACCACGAGGGATAGTTTGAACACAAATTTCACCCTGTTGTGCAGAATCGGCTATCTGCGTTGTGGCCCCTAAGCATGTTGCTCTTTAGGCCCTCGTCACGGATAGTCTCGATAATAGTGCAAAGTATGAAGAGGACCAAAGATCGTCCTTCTCTCCCTTCTCAGGGTTCTAAAGTATCGCCTCCTCCTCTGCTCCTCCTTCCATCCATCTCGTTCTTATCAGACCCCTCACTCTTGTATTCTATCGTGCTCAAGAGAGGGGGAGATAAGAGGAAACACTCCATTCCGTAGCACTTACAAAACAGCCGATCGACCGGAGAGTTGCGTGTGAGAGTTTGGCCGCGCTCGTCATTTATTCATTGGTCCTTGCCTCACTCTATATTTCCACGTCTCAATTTCTTTATTATTATTGTCTCTGTCTTTTCTGTTTCATTGGACTCGTCTGTACAGTCGTAATCACTCCCCTGATTATCGTCTAAACTCTTTATTCGTGTGAAATCGAACCGTGAGACCAGATCTGAGATATGAAAAATTGCAGGTAAATCATGCCGTCCATCCAATCCAAAATGATGAACATGGCGGCTGAGATTGCAGTGGATCCGGAGAAGCGGAGGTGAATTTGCAATGCCTGATAACATTGTGTATCTCCATTACAAACTGCAACTTCAATGATGAAAATGCTAGATTACATCGAAATAAGTGTCGAAAATTTATTTTCGATTTTCTTTGAAGTGGGTTGATATAGTGTTGTCCCCTACACTTCGTAGCGAACCATAGTAGAAAACAGTGTGAATTAGATCGAAGGGATCATTCACACACGTCAATCAAATAATAATAATTTATTTTATAAAAATAATAAATAATATTTGAGACGGGCGCTGATCTACTCACTGGTCACTGTCTCCGGCACACTCGCAGCAACTTTCTACGCGGGAAGATTGAGCGCGAGCAGTGAGTTCCCTATTTTCTGGCTTATGTTTCAGAACTACATTATGCTCGTTCGAGGAAAAAATTGTGTCACTATGTCGCAATGGTTTTCACGAAATCGAAACCTAACACTAACCTAGCTCGCACTTGCGCGTTACATCATCATCATAGTTAAATAAGTTAAATTAAAATGTCTGGATATTGAGATCAGTTCGCTCTTTACTTGAACTCGCGAAACAGCACGCCATCCAATCATCATCACTATTTCTTCCATGGAAATTCCCTTCGCGCTCCCTTCTGACGTGCTGTATTGTGTGTTATCACTGAAGGGTGCGAGACTAGACTACGCTACGCATTAGACTCGCCCTATCGTGCGACAATAGAAATGATCGAATCGGGGAACAATGAGTCGGTTCGGAGTGTACTCTACGCAGGAACGAGGGAATAAGCGAAAATAAAATAATAAATTATAATTTATAAAATAAAAATAGTAATAATAAATCAGATGCCTCTCGATCGCGATCGCCTTCAGATGAAAGCGTCGAATCGACGAAAAAGGTTAGCACTTAACAGATCATTTGATCTGACTCCCTTCCTTTTCCATCCTATCTCGCTATGTATGATCAACGAGAGGATATGGAGAGACGATCCTTGCTCATTTGGCACGTATAGGATCTGATAATCATTGGTCTTCAAGCGATAGCTTTGTTTCAATGTATTCCTACGTGAATATTGCCAGCACTAATCACATGATCATATTCAGCTGTTGCAATGCAAGCACACAGTGCAATCATTCAGCGATAAGAAGTGCAAATTTCCACCAATTCCTTCTGATCTTTTCAACTCGCATCAAGAATTGATATTCTCACTCAAAAATACAGCTAGAACAATATTGAAAAGAGAATGTTTCGCAGAGACGAAAGATGATCGACCCTCTCTTCCTCAAGCAGTTTCGCGTTCTGCTCAAGATAATGATTCCCGGTCTGTTCACCAAGGAAGTCGGAATTATCGGTAATTTATTGTTGTGCCTTGACTGAACGATGTATCACACAACCTGCATCAATATTTCTTCGTGAAGCTTATCTCGAACAACAATTCTGAAGAAACAATTTTTAAATTCAGCCATCCACTCCCTGATCCTCATCTGCCGTACCTTCCTCACAATCTACGTCGCCGCTCTCGAGGGAAAAATGGTCAAGGTACGGTAGATACCGTAATCTTCAGTTATCGATCAACCGTAATTACCGTACCCTTTCAGTGCATCGTGCAGAAGGACATGAAGGCGTTCTTCTGGCAGCTGGCCAAGTGGGAGGCAATTGCCCTGCCGGTGAGTTATCGATTGATTCGAGCTACCGTTCCTCAATTATCGATTGATTTGATCTACCGTACCTCAGTTATCGATTGTTCCAAACCGTAATCCCTCAGGCAACATTCGTCAATTCGATGATTCGCTTCTTCGAGTCGCATCTCGGACTCGCCCTGCGGTCACGTCTCACCGAACACGCATACAAGGAATATTTTGCTGTTAGTTTTAGTTTTTAGTGGACACAATCTCTTATCAACATCTTGTCCCACATTTCAATCCTGATATGTCCGCGGTGAAACATAGTGGTGGGCCAAGATTAGATAAGCGGTGAAAGTAAATCGAGTAGATAATAATTCGAGAATTGTTTGAGGACCAGACGTACTATCAAGTGTCGAATCTCGACTCGCGTCTACTCAATGCAGATCAGTGCCTCACTGAGGTTCGTTGTCGATCGTCTCACTCTCTCATTTCGACATGCTCTATCGCTGCTCTTACGGGCGAGAGATAAGGAACTCGAATATCGCTTACCGTAATCTTGCAGGACATAACGATGTTCTCGCAATCCGTCGCTCATCTCTACTCGCACCTCACCAAGCCCGTCCTCGATATTGCTCTGATCACGTACGTTTTAGCTTTTCTTTGCGGACAAAACTTCTCGTCAACATCTTGTAAAGCGTTTCACGCCTGATATGAAGCCGGAGAAACCCATTGACGAAGCACGAATCGAACAAGACTCTAGAAGAATATTCTTACGTCCGGTTTACCCAGAAACCCAGTTCCTGTTAGTCTGCGACTACTGTGAATAACTGCATCCTGGTTACGGTACCAATCGATGCATTACAGTCTCACTCTCGTATCGTATGCGCGTCGTCGTGGATCGGGCAAGTCGATCATCTTCCCTATGATCCTCGGATCGTTCGTCGTATCGGCAACGGCAAGGATTCTGAAGGCTGTCAGTCCGAGGTGAGAAGCACATTTGAGTAATGATCTCGTCTCCCCATTCTGCATTATCTCTCGCCAGGCTGATTGTGAGAAGCGACAGATCATTGCGTGATGAAATAAGTGGTACAATTTTTAAATGCAGATTCGGTTCGATGGTGGCCGAGGAGGCGAAGCGAAAGGGTCATCTGAGATACCTCCACTCGAGAATCATCACCAACAGGTTAGTTTCTACGATTATTTTGTTGACATATCCGATTTCAACGCGTTGCTTTAGCAGCAGTAGTTTTGAGCAAGCCTATGATTGTAATCAGACTTCTTTCTCAGTGAGGAGATCGCTTTCTACAACGGTCACGAGGCGGAGAACAAGCAGTTGCACGGAGCGTATCAGAAATTGAAGGAGCAGGTAAATTACTGCGTTTCTTTTCGAATGAAAAAGGTGCCTCGGACGATGAAAATTCGTGATAAAAGACTTGATAATCTCTTTTTGTAAATATATATATTTTTAGATGTCGCTAATCTACAAGAAGCGCGTGTTCTACATCATGATGGGTGAGTGGACGCAATTTATTAAATTATTGGGATTCGAAACTGATATGGAAACAACCCATGGATCGTGGAGAGTTTTTTTTTTGGATTATTGAAGAGCACCGAATTGTCTGGCACACAACTCGCAAGCAGCTGAACCAATTGTGAAACCTACTTGAACACCACAAATTGTTAAAGTTGTGTTCTTGATAGAATTAAGTGATGACGAATGTTTTAACATTTTTCTAAAAAGATAATTGCAGAGCAATTCCTGATGAAGTACGTGTGGTCGGGTGCGGGAATGACTATGATCGCCCTTCCCATTCTCACCGCTATCAATCCCACCACTGCGTGTGAGTTTATTTGATCGATCTACCGCACCAAATCTTGATGTAGTCTAATGTTCAAGTTCTTGTCTAATCTAAGCACAATGTTTCAGCCGGAAGATTGCTAGAGGACGAACCCGATGGAGGCGTGTCGGAGCGAACCAGAGGTGATCTGAGAAACGTTGATAAGAGCATGCATGATTATCGCTGAGAGGGCGGCAATAGTAGTGAATAAACAGAGAGAAGCAGTGGAATGATAATCATTGCTTATGATTATTTAGGATTGGGCGATAGTAAAGTCTTTACTGTAAAGAAAAAGAAAGCAAAAAAGAAAAGAAGATTTTCAGGTTTCACAATGGCGAAGAATCTGCTGGTGAACTCAGCAGACGCCGCGGAGAGACTCATGACCAGTTACAAGGAGGTTCGTATCTACTTTTCCCATTGGTCGATGAGTTTACGATCCCATGAAATGCAATCGTAGAGTATATGTCCTCGGCGAAAGATTCCGTACACAATCAACTTTAATCTGTCACGTTACGTTTCAAGGTTCCTAGAATAACTTGAAGAATGCTTCTCTATAGTGCCACCTTGGACTGGGGGAGAAAGTAAATTAAAATAAACGTATTGCTCCCCTCAAGTTATGTCGGATAATTATAATCCTTCCATCAGGTGGTCGAACTTGCCGGATACACATCGCGCGTCTACGAAATGTTCAATGTCTTCCGAGAGGTGAAGAAGGGACAATATCAGAGGACGGAGCCTGAGAATGGTGAGGAATATTTATTGGACGTGGAATTCACGCAGAAATTGAGAAAGCACCAGAGCGAATACAAAGAATTGGAATCGATGATAAAAAGTTTGTATTCTTGCCAAGTCTAGACAATCTCGATCGATTGATAAGGAATTCTTCGAAAGTTTCAGGAAACGCTGGGAAATAATCGAGCAACATTTTAGCATTGATGAGCTCAATAATTTCAGCCGATGGTTCTAAGATCAAGCGACGCCTTGAGAGATTCGACACTTCCAAAATCACTGGAGTCATCCGATTCTCCGGTCAGTCTTTCGCCATTTTATTTAGACCCGACAAAAACTGCAAAGTATTGAGAAATCAAAATCCTATCATCATCTCGTCTAAAATTCATCCATTTCAGACGACGGATCAATCGTGCTGAATGAGGTGCCCATCGTCACTCCCAACGGCGACACCGTCGTCAAGTCCATGAGCATCCATGTATGTCTTCTAATCTTCACATCATCATTTTGAATAACGATAATCGATAGGAACGAATATATCTCTCAGCAGTTACAATTGTTTTCTATCATGTGCTTTGTTGCAATCACAGTGAGCATCGAATACTCCTGCGATAGCAAGCACCTGCAATAAAATCTTCCCTTCAGATCGTGCCTGGTATGCACACGCTCATCACGGGTCCCAATGGATGCGGCAAATCGTCCCTCTTCCGCATTCTCGGCATGTTATGGCCCGTTTACAGGTAATCGAACTCTTTTTCGAATATGTTTCATCCGATCATCTTTATATGATCTTTCTGGTAATTTTGATGCAACGGATGCGGCTGCTTCAATAAAAAAATAATAACTGTAAACAGTGTTCAATTTGAGAGGTGAACTGCATATGCCGAAGAAGGACAAGATGTATCTCATTCCGCAGCGGCCGTACATGACGCTTGGAACGTTGAGAGATCAGGTATGACGTTGTTTTCACAATTGAATACGCTTTAGAGAATACGCTCTTGAATACGCTCTGGCAACGCTTTAGAGAGCAATTTGTCTTGTTCTAGGACGTTGTTGTCGTTTTTTTAGATATTCAATTTTAGTCTCCAGGTCATGTCATTGCCTCACGTTCAGTCGTTTCATCGTTTCTTCAGTTGGGATCATCATGTAATCCCAATAACTCATTCAGGTGATCTATCCGCACACCGCGTGGCAGATGAAGCGACGCGGCGTCAACGACGATGGTGAGATTTATTTATCCTTAACTAATTAATTAAATTAATTTTCAGACCTCGCCAAAATCCTCGCCAAGGTGCACCTCTCGCACATCGTCGAGCGGGAAGGAGGTGGGCGTTTTATTTTCGAAAGTATTCCTATCTAAATTTTTCTCTCAAATTCAAACATTTTGCATGGTGGTTATCCATATTTCTGCACTATTTCTAACAGATTTTGCTGAGATAGAAATGTCACTAGACAACAGGAGAATATGAATATGTTGAGGTTGGGACGCGAAATCGGACTGGATGGACGTCCTTTCCGGTGGAGAGAAGCAGCGAATGGGATTGGCACGAGTGTTCTACCACATGTCAGTTAGCAGATCAGCTATCCTTCAAGAGATACCTCCTTTGTCCATAAGGATTCTTGGGAATGTTACAGATTGTAAAGATTACGATAGATTGACAGAACTTTTTGGGAACAAGTGGTTAAACTATTACATTCAGGCCCCAATACGCGCTACTCGATGAGTGCACCTCCGCTGTGTCTATTGACGTGGAGGGAGACATCTATCAGGTAGGTTAACTGTTTACGCCAATCTCTAACTACATTCTAGTTCATTCCTTTAAAATCGATTTCTTCAGGCAATCAAGGACGCCGGCATCACCCTGCTCACCGTTACGCATCGGCCATCGCTATGGTACGACTACTTATTTGATCTTTGATCTTTCACATCACGTCCCATTTTTCACGTCCCATTTTGTGCCCACAGAATCGTATACATGGCATCGTTTCATAATAGATATCCGGCGCTCTGCGTGCTATCGATAGATATAATCTTATCGGCGTGATTCTGCGAGCGTTTCTCTGAAATAGCGCCCGAGCAGACTTCAGCGGCTCTGAAAGTATGCTAGAACTGATAAGGAAAAGGGATTCGCTAATCTCGACGGCGTAGTGTAGGATGAGACGGAGCAATAGAGGACAAAGGGCAAAGGGTCATCTGATTCATGGAGAGCAAACCGCAAGAAATAGAATGGAGTTGTAAAACACATCTATCTCTAAGCAATTGAAGACCGAATCATTTTCGCATTTTGTCAATGATTTGAAACCTAACCGGGGCGCAATCTCGTTCTGATTGTTACCGGGTTCTATTGACGTGAATACAATTTGTAAATTAACAATATTTAAATACAAATTTTCAATATTTGCAGGAAATTCCACACGCATCTTCTTCGATACGATGGAGAGGGAGGATACGAAATGAGCGAGATGCTGGGAGATACGGAAGAGGAGAGACTATCCCTGAATGATGAGGTACCGTACTGCCTCACGCTGCCGTACCCAGACCCGCCCTTTTGAGCTCAAATCTGGGTTACGGTATCTCATATTCGTTATCGATTGCTCCTCGACGTTACTGAATCGAGTACTCATCTACCGAAATGAAGTATCCTTTTCAGTTATAGCATGTCGTATCTAGTATCTAGTTGTAATATAGTGGCCCTGATGAATTCATTGTTCTATCTTCCAAGCGATAACTGACTTTATTTGCAGCGTGCAAAATTGGAGGATCGGTTGAGGAACATCAATAAGCTACTTGGGGACGATGAAGAATACGTCAGTAGCAATGACGAGTAAATCAATATTGTATGATTACGGTAGGATACGGTAGCAATTGACCAATTAAACTAATCTTCCTTCCCCACCCCGTAAGAGCAGTACTTCGGTTTCCCAGCCATTTTCCAATTAGGTTTTCCTTTCATAGATTATTACTTTGTGAACTGAGATACCTAGTAGTTCTCTCTAACTTATGTGTATCTATAGCAGCGGATTCATCCCATTGACATTCTAAAATTGAACGATGATCGGTTTATTTTAATAAAGCTAATTACGCGAGACTGTATGCGTACTGTATCGACCGACGGGCAAGGGACAATTACTCCAGACAATTTCCCTCACCTCTTGAAGCTCTCGTGAAACGCAACCCTTTCCCCTCATTCCCTTCCTCAAACTAATCCGTTCAAACCCCTCTATGAACTCTGCCCAATCAAGGTCGAGACTGGTTCCAATGGGGGAAAGATCGAAAGAGTGCGAGTCAACCCGATCACAATTACCGATTAGAACCCCCCTATTTCATGCGAGCGCACTAGCGCAATTCGGTCATTTCGCACAGGCAATTCCAATTATTTTCTCTTCTCGGTCAGAGACGGGGAAAATATCGCTACCGCAATTGGCCGTTTACGAACACATCAATTAGCGTTTTAATGGGAATTCTCAAATGCTCTCTAAAAGAGTTGGTTCTGAACCGAGCGCTGTTTTAGATGTTTCGCTGCATTCCACCACGATTTGTAAGATCCATTCTTTATTATTCATGTGTTCGTATTGTACAGAGTGGGGAGAAGCAGTGATAGAGAGCTGGTTGGAGTACAGTGACTACAGTATGCCAGTAAATAATCGATATGATGGTCGCTCGTAGTACGGTAGACGAGACAGTGAGGGGATACGGTAGTAGGAGTCGATCAATAGTTTCTCACCCAATCGCGTCGCGCGATTCTGGGCGATTCAGTCGATCGCTTTGCATGATACGCCATCATCAGAACCTGAAATGGCGGGAGTTGTGAAAATTCAAATCTTGGATCGGTGCCAGAATTCTTCGACGTACCTCATCGGCGTTGCGATCGCGAAGATTCGGAGACCCTTGCTCGCTTCTGGAATTAATTGATAATTACCGTATCCTACAGTATCCTAGATTAAAGCCAGTCCACGAAGACTCTCTACCGTACGCCTACCGTACCCCGAGAGACTCTCGCCAGCCGAGCCAATCGATCGGGGCGAGATGTTGTAGTGGCGTTTCTCTGCCGTGTGAGAGTGACCTGAACACGACATGCGTTTAGGACAAGGTGCTGGAAAGAAGTCAGTCATCGACTACCGCCCGTCTACCGTACCCTTGGTGTGGATGCGCAGCTCGTCCGAGTAGTGACGATTCTCGCCTGCAATCGCACACACTCGAACAAAAAAAATCAATTATCGGTAAACACAGTATGATCAGTTACCGTATACCACTCAGTTCTCGATCCGATACCGTACCTGACTGCTTGACGAGGGAATCATCGTATTCAGTATCGTACTGACGGATTCTGGAGGACGGACGGGAAGTGAGAGTCTGGGTGCGGTGAGGAGGTCTCCACGGATCAGTCAACTCTGAACGCACCCATGCCACAATCAGTTATCGATTAGTATGACGTCATTATCGATTATGATGATGCAATTATCGACCGATTCCATGCTACCGTACCGTTCTGTCGGGGGCTGGGCGTGCCGCTCTTGTAGCCGCGGTCATCCGGCGACAGCCGCTCCGTCGAATAGTACTGCTTCTGCAAGCGCCGCGCATTTGTTTTCGCACTGCTCTGTTACATTTGACTACATTTTCCGAGAAAAGTGCGCGGCAGCGCGTACCTGAGGCGAGGCCGAGCGAGAACGGTCGGACGACAGAGACATGCGGCGACGCTCGTGCGCGTCTCCTGCAAGCGAAAAGCCGTTGCCGCGCACTTGTTTTCGGAGTCGCTCATTGGATTGCGTCGAGTGTTCTGAGAAAAGTGCGCGGCACCGCTCACCGTATCCGGCTGAGCGATAGGGCACGTTCTCCCTCGGTTCGGTCTCCTTCTTGATCACGACAGGCTGCTGCTCGCGAAGGGGCTGTCCTGAAGGGAGAGAGAGTGGCTGTCTGACTCTCTTTAAAGCGCGTATTCTCTCGCTCTCTGTCTGAGATTTCAATTTCTCAAATTGCTTGGAGTTTTGAGATATGTTTCACAGCTGCCTGAAAGTATGATGAGATAATTTTAGACAATGCCACTCCAATTCCGAAGGTGAATATCCAACATTATTCAGTGAATGCGCAGCTCGCACGTGCATGATATGGTTCCATACTCCCTTCCTCTCCCCTTTCCCATTTTGATCCTTCTCTAAGTAGGTAAACACCATTGCGCGTCTCCACAGAAGTATTGCTAATGGATTATTTTGAGGCGCGCGGGCGGGGGAGGGCGAGGGATGACGAACGAATCTCGGTTGCGAGTGTTCTCACTAGGTCAGAGAACCGAGAGAGTGCTCGAAACGAAGAGACGGGACACTACGTTCGCTAGTAGTAGATTAGAAAAGGAACTGTGCAGTGGACTAGGTACAAATCTTCTACAAATCTACGTACAAATCTTCACGAGTGCTGTAGTCACTAATCAGCAAAATGAAAACATTTGCAAAGAATGAGTTTGAAATGGAAATTCGCCAAACCGGATGAGTTTCATCGCCTACGCATAACTGATTGAATTGGCCACAAACCAATCGAGCTCTTATTTGTTCCAGAAACCAAACGAAATTATATTCAAAATATCTTTCTCACTTCTGGGCAGAGTCTGGCTTCTTCGCTCCACTGTCGGTTTCTCCTCCTCTTCTTCGATCGACGATTTCGTCCATCCGATCAGACCGATCGCATTGATTGGCTGCTCCTGAATCGAGGGTACGGTAGAAAGTCAGTTCGTGATCGACTACGGTAGGATACCGTACTTGGATGTCTCTCATGGGGACGGAAGCGTCGTTCAGTCTCTGCAGATGGTTGAAGGCAGAGGAGATGTAGGGAATGGACGAACCAGAGAGAACCCAACGACCTGCCGAGGAAGGAAAGTTAGTTGGTGATCAATTACAGGTTACGGTAGAATAAGATAGACTTCGTAGGCAAAAAGACATGGGTCAGGGAGGCTTGAAAGGACAAGGAAGTAGAACCAAATTGCAGCTAAGCTGGCTCGTTTCGTGTGATTTGCGAGAAAGTATGGAGTTTGGTCGGACCCGAGCTACTATTGGAAACACGTGCAATTCGTATCTGGAAAAGACTGACCCTGTAGATCGAGATACTTGAGTCTATCGGCCCCTCTTCCCCTGACGACACTCTCCATTGAGAAGTACTTGATATCGTCCGTCTTCAGACCGTAGTCAGGAATCGTCAGCGAGGACATACGCTCCATTTTCTGCATTCAATATTATTGTTTTTATATTTTTTAAACCGAAGAGTCGGAATCAAATCGAACAATGCAATAATGAAGGCTATTGTAGAAACGATGAAACATATGCGATGATGCGCTGTTTTCAAATGGCCATCGAACAAAACTGCGAGCGATAGAGCACAATAGAGAATGGATTAACCGGATCGCCCCAAAACTCCGAGAGTGAATAACCCCGTAGTTCGAAACTGTCAAGTGAAGGAGGCGGTGCTTGTGCAGTCCGGAGCCCTCGAACTTTTATACTCCCTGACTTCACGTAGGGGAAGAAGTTCTGACACAGGCACACTGACTCCGCCCGACTTTTTGCCACTTCACGAGAGAGAGACGAAATTATTCCCCACCAACAACTGAGCACTCTCCTCGATTAGTGTGCTATCTCGCTCTGTCTGACCGGCGAGAGATGGCCGGGTATTCATCCGTAATCCCGAGTCCGCGGATTAGGCAACGGATGAGATCTAATGTGTTGATTCTCTGAAAGAGTGCCTGTGTGCACTTTCCGGCCATTTACAGATTTATCCCAGAAAAACAACTTGATCTCCACCTTCCTTTCTCACTTTCAGTATAAAGATGATGATTTCGTAGTGAAAGAATCCAGGATCGACTGCAAAGTGGCCAATGCACCATTCTTAGAAGAAAGGTAATCGCGGAGAGTCAGGAATCGTTTGATCTACCCTCTCACTCTGTCACTCAATACACACCCGGTAATAGCGTTTCCAAGCTGATTCATGAACGAAATGGAAGTCAAACATGCTGATGAATCAATTTATTACGGAGGGATTGAAATGTTATTTTTTACACAGCCATTGAAGAACACACTAGATCTTTACTGTGACGCAGATTCTTCACATACTCGTTACTCCTGTTTTTTTTTAAATCTCATGCTCCTGAATCAATTTATTCCGCAAAGATTGAACTGTTATTTTTATGTGACCACTGATTGATGCACTAGATCTATGATGTACTGAAGCCATTTCAGATGCACATGAAACACATCTCTTCCTTTTTGGTGTCAGCATCTTTGACGTGCTTAGAATCACCTTCCATCCATTCTCTTCTTCATCTTCCTTCCTCACATTTCTTTCAATAACTTTCCCTCGCTCATTCTGTTGCTTGTGCAGGGGATTTTGCGTGCTATGTTTACTTGCGTGCGCTATTATTAAGCGGGCCGTGGAACGGTAGGATAGTAGATCAGGAGGGGTTACGGTTCGGATTACGGTATCTAAGAATCAAAAGATTAGTCTTAGCTACATTTTGCTTTACTTACATTTCCCCTAATGTAGTGTGCACCACACCTCACTTCATTCACGTAAGAACCCGCGTCGAAAAAAGAAACAACATTCGCATGACTGATCATTTGTGCACACACTCCCTCACCCACCAATCGGCAAAACATTTTTATTTCATCCTCTCTGACGAGCGTAATTACTACTGCGATAATTAGCTAACAACACAACGGTATACGGTAACAACGACGGAATACGAGATAACAAAACAACAACAACAAACTGAGAAGAGGGGAGCACAATGGGAAGGTATGGGGGTGAAATTCGATCGGGGTGACTTTCGAATGATTCGATGAATTGGCGGGTGAAATGGGCAAACAAAAAAGTGGAACGTTGAATGAGGGGAGAAACATTGGCTGTCTCGTCGATTCCTCCTTAGTGACCAGCCTTCGCCTTGCCCGATTTCGTCTTCGGCCGCTTGCTCACCTGGCAAAGATCAAAGATATAAAAGGGAACGATCAACTGCCGTAACCAACGCTTCCATAGTTTAACATAGCTTATTATTATTCCCCTAGCTGAGTCCTAATTATAAAACAAACTCTATTTCACCAAAGAAGTAAATCACGTGAAACTCGAAACACAACGGAGTAAGAATCGTTATGAGAAAAAAAATTAACAAAACAATTTGTATGTATTATTCATTTGGAAGAACAAATCCTCGTCCAATCAGTTAACAGTGTCATGCAACCAAGTAGTAACTTCCTTGAAACCCTAAATCTCACGGGTCTTCAACTTATTTCAAAAACTGGCTGGTGGCACCTATTTTTTTGCAAAATTATCCCTCCCTTACATGAGCTTTTAACAACAAGGACGCCCCATCACAATCAACCTACCCTCGATATCCCTTTCCCTGATAAGTCCCCCCCCCCCCCCTTTCACCTTTCTCTTCACTCCTCCTCCCTTGGCGGACATCTTGACCGAGCCCGTAGCGATGCCCGCCGCACGCTTCTTCTTGTTGATGGCGCCACCCGATGTGACCTGAGAAGCAGCAGAGATCAAAGATCAATGTTACTTTCGATCGAAGGGAACCCAGGAATGATAGAGATTGGAGTTTACATTTTTGCGATTAATGAAGAATAATTACCCTGAATTATCTCTTCTGATTATGGGGCAATGGTGAAACTCAAGTGCTATAGGTTTGTCACTGTCGGAAATCAGCAGTTTTATCTTTCTCGATCTCAATCGTTCAAAAAAAAACAATAACAACAATAATAATAAGACCCCCTGCTCACCTTGGTGGTCCTCTTCTGTCCCTTCTTGCCACTCGTTTGCTTCGTGCCCACGGCGCCCTCGCCCTGTAAGGGAATGAGGATAATGATGATATTCGTATTACTCGAGCACCTTATATTCCGAGGTGTGTGACTTTTATAGCGTCTGTAATACCATCCACCTTTGGGCTACCCCAAAATAGAATTTGTTGTTTTTAAAGGAGACTCCATCCATCGAATAGATTTGTCCCATCAAATCAGCGTTACTTCTTGCCACATTCGTGGAACCCGTAATCACCTGTCTAATTGTATTTTCTCCCCTTAATCGTGACGAGCCCGATACACTCTGACCTTGAACTTCTTCTCTGATGGTATGAAGCTGGCCAGATTGATGTTGCCCGCCAGTCCGTTCGATAAGTCCATCTCCGCCGGTCTGCAATGGCCTACATTGAAAACGAGAAAAATAAAATGAAAATTACTATTTGACATTACTGTACATCTGATATTGATAGTCAATTTAATACCCCTTTTTATCATGTCGTGTACGGTGATTTTTATGTCAAATTAAAATAACCCAACTCGTGTGCGGTATGATGCAAACGTGAAACACTAACTCACCAAATGTTTAGCATGCTCGCATTGAATTTCAATTCATCAAGCTCACGTGCAGGGCTCGGTAACTGAACGCTCTCCCCATTTAAAAATTCTTTCTCGGTATTTCAAGACACACGTTACGCCCTGCTAATCAATTAGACCCCTCCTCACTCCTCATCACTCATGACATTACTCATTCCTTCCTCCCTCACCTCTTCCTCAGTGCTTTCCTCGTCTCCTTTCCGGCTGCCTTTCCCTTGTGCGCCTTCAGATTTTGCGACATCGCGCGCTGCAATCGAATATTAAATTATGTTGTCAATCATTTAGTTCGGAATTGGGTCGCAATGTTGTGTTGTTTTTGAAACAGGCAAAGCAGAACTAATATTATCTCGATAATTACTCGTACTAGTATCACCATGGAAGCAACGAACAAGCAGATCGACTGTGTACTCTTTTTTTTCCTAGCCATAGCCGTCGAGCTCTAGTATAGCGGTAGAACACTTGCGAGAATTTCTAAACTCTTGAAAACTCAAATCATGCGGGTTTGAAACCTTCTCTCCAGATAAACCTCCTCAACTCCTGTTTACTTGTCATCATCCATACTGCAAAATCCGTAATCACACGTTCGGAAGGGGCGAGAGAGAGGACGGTAATCGCGTGCATACAAACTGTTTACAGAACGCCTTTCACCCGCAATCCCCCGCCAGTAAAGAAACAGTTTAGAGGCGCGAGAGGGGGCAAAACTATCGTTGTTACAGTCACCTTCCCTAGATTATAGCTCATTTGTGACAGTGGGGGAATATTATTTGATATTTGACTATGATGAGTTTTCGACATTGAGAACCAAAGTATGCGGAGTACTACTATCAGCGTTGAAACGCCAAAATCCTAGGTTGCACAAACCAATTTACAGCACTATACCATGCTACTGTACCTTTCATTTTGAATAAAGTCAGTACTCGATTACTCCAATCGTCCCCGCTACCGTACCTGGACAGCATTGTGGAAGGTGCGGCCGGAGATGGGCACGTGCTTGCTCACTTCCGGCATTGCGAACGGGTCCTCGCCCCGGGCAGCCAGCTCGAATCTGGACGGTGATGTTATTAAATATTATTTACTTAATTAGTTTTGGAAATTAAAATAACCGAAGAAAACAATCAACTCCTCAGAAAACTTGAATATCGGGAAATATTATTTTTCGAAAGCGATCTGATGAATCACTGATTACTCTACATCGCCAAGGCTATTGGCCACCCATTAAAACCGAGAAGATATGGGATATTAAGATATTAATCAATAAATGCGCTCACTTCTTGGCCAGATCGTATAGCTTTGCCCTTCTCTTCGTCTTGACCGATTCCTTCTTTCCCACGTCGAAGAGCATCGCGCCGATGGAGGAGTAATCGAACTGGAATGAGATGGTGAGATTATTAGAGGATACGGTATGTGGGGTGAGGGTGGAGCAACGGACAGATACATAGGTGCCCGGGACACTCTCCGGGGGGTGCCCATACGTATTATGGGCACCCCCCCCCCGGACACTCTCGTGGGCACCTATAGACATATACGATGTTTGGGCATTTAAAAATCCAGAAACGGGCCAGAATCAATTTAGCAATGATGCGTCTATATAATACCGTATTGCTGAAACCCCAATTTGCCACAATAATTTGAAAAAAATATTTAAAATGAATTTGCGAAAATAAGAGACTTAACGAAATGAAATCGTCTTATGTTAGAGAACTCGCTATGTTGATAAGCTACACTTGAAGCACGGAATGTTTAAGTGGAATTTTTCAAAGTTTACCTTGATTCCCTCCTTCGTCTCCTCCTTCTCCCCCTTCTCTTTCTCATCCGTTTCATTCTCTTCCACCTCCTCCTCCTCCTCCTCCTCCTCCTCGTCTTCTTCTTCATCTTCCTCCTCCATCTTCTCATCCTCCTCTTCATTCTGGAACAAACAACAATTAATTGAACGTAGCAAAGATGTTGCACAGCTGACTTTATCACTATTCAATGTAGCCCACAGGACCTCACCACAAGTAATCAACAGTCATCTAATTTTCATAGCGAGAGTGTATATCTGATAACTACCGCCCCCCCCCCAATATTTCTAATGATGTTAACACTCCATACCTCTCCCTCTCCCTCTCCCTCCTCCTCATCTCCCTCCATTTCATCGCTCATCGCGTGCAGAATCGTCGTGAAGATCTCATCGACGACCGAAGTGAAGATGTAGTCACTGTAAAGGTAAATTTGCTTCTACAATCAAAGCGATTTTGCTGTTGTCATGAGACCGCCACGCCTAGTAGTGTACACATGTAAGGCCGGAAACGGCGAGTAGCTGAATTCGAATTGTATTGATGTAGTTATTAATGAATACGATTTCAGGGGACCCCCCTACAGTTTCGGTTCACATCAGAACAAAAATACAAAACCCTCATTCCAAGGTTTCACACTATCATTATTAGAGGAATTGCTTGAATTGACTCGATTTTAAGAAGCTATTCTCGACTCAATAATATAAAATAACCAGCGTTATTTTAGTAACAGTCTATCGAAGTATTCGGCAGAACATCAAAAATTTGAAGAATTTTAACCACTCAATCTCCAGTTTCACGTTAGCTACATCCACTGATCAGATCGATATCGTGTAATCAACAGATGATATGCCCGCAAACTAATAAGAATAGTGAAATAGTTGTTCTTCACTCTCTTTTTTTAGACTACGCCCTGAACTTGAGCTCTACCTACTATCGTATCTAATATCAACTATATCATCACGGCGTCTAATGTGCTCACCTTATATCGAGAGTGAGCATCTGGGCGAACGTCGCCACTAGATCCGTCACTCGCTCCGTCGTGATCTTACCTGCATTCAATATTATTATTCATTATGCAATCTACGATTCAATGAAATCGTTTCTACTACAGTAGCGAAATGGAGATTTTTTTAATCTCGATCATAATAATATTGCAGTAGCGACGCAACCTCTATTGTTATCCAGTTGGTGAAACATACATCCACCGGCGGGAATTCATCGAAGTAAAACAAAAAAGATCAACCCACCAGCATTGTCCAGTTCGTCGAGGAAGATGGAGGCGAAGTGGAACTTGAGAGCATCGCGGAACGACCGATCTGCAAAGAATAATCATTGAGTAATAAAATAATAAGAACTTTTGTTGTTTATAACACTCTAGAACGGATCACCAATAAGAAGTTCAAAGCATCATCGAAATATTCCACCTATGAAACAGTAAACTGACAACTACACCATTGTGCGATTTAACGAAAAATTGAGAGCTTAATTCGATCAGAGAATGGTTATTAAATAGGATCTTTAATAGTTTCTAGATTTTAATAGGTTCTTCAGGTTCTTGAGCAGTCATCAACAAAACAATCTACTGACCATTGGACATAACAGTGGCTCTGAATGCATTCCAATACTTCTCCGTCACACTCTTCTTCCACTTAAGAGACGCCAGATGGAGGAAGGCTGTGCGGACGAGACGACGGATCAACTGAATCGACCAATAGTATTGATTGGTTACTTTAGGACGAGGCAGATAGAAATTCGATGGATTAGGATAAAATACAATACGTGGTATGCTTTTATGAATTACGAGCATTGTGGAACTTGTGGTGGTTACGTTAAGGGGCTGTCTGCTCCCGTTTCGCGAAACTGTGGTGCTTATTTTTACTGTTAATTGTAAGATCAAACTGACCATGAGGAACTTGTCCATTCTCCATCTGTCAATGCACAGCCACTCCTTGCTGAGGGCGGCGAAGAAGCACTGCACGTACCTGCAATTAAATGAATAAACATACTTTTTTTTAAACTCGTTGAGGAATAAATTAATACAAAAAAATGATTTACGCTGAACCAACTAGAAATATAAGTTCAAGTACAAAAATTAAGCTCACAGTGCCCTCTCGTCTTCGGACTCGAAGATATTGACCAAACTGGCGATGTTGTCGGCGAGTTCTTCCTAAAAATAACAAATTAACAATGGATTCATCAATTTAAATTTATTTAAAAATAAAGGAAACTCGCCTGGAGGATCATCTTGTCCTGCATCCACATCACGTAGTGAAGTCCCTTGCACAGACGCATCAGATCTTCCTCCCCGAACGCTTAAAATATACTTAATTAAAAATACGGATGTTGATTGCTTCCTGATGCCCGAAACAACGCGCGATCGAAATCTATAATCTCAAATACAAGCGTATGAAGAATACCAACTAAATTAACTGAAAGCTTATGAATCGTACAAACAACAAGTGCTATAGCTGCAAACCCCAACATAGAAGTTGACTCACGCTTCTTCGCAGACTGCGACTTGATCCACTTGTGCAGCTCTCTGAGAGCGTGAGCACGCACTAGCGGTTCACCCGAGGCCAGTCGCTGAGCGAACACGATCTCAATGCTCTCGAGGTCGACGTCCATGCCTTCAAAATATTACAAGTGTAAATTTACATCTTTATAAAGATATGGGAAGAATAACGAAAAGAAAAAATGCATAAGAAAAATAAAAAAATAATGCAAAACGAGAGATTATTTTACTTACCGTACACTGAAAGTAAGATGTCGAATACTGGTTTAATTACAAAATCATGATAATTTGTGCTTCAATATTTATTTTTGTGTTTATACTAGCAAGAAAAACGTTTAAAACCGCTATAATATTAAAGGTTTTCCAAAAAAGTATTAGAAAATTATATTTAAAAATTTCTCAAATTTGAAAAACCAGTTTTCAATCCGCCAGATTGTGCACGTACCGCCAACTTTTCGAAACTCTTTACGCTGGCCGCGTTCCCGGCTGTCAGCAGATATTATTGTTGTTTTTCGCTCACTTTTCTCACCTCATTACACTTCAGTAATGGGTTCGAGTCGTAAACGGAAGCGACAAGCGAACGGTGAATCGAGTGGCGAGCCGGCCAAACGTCGTCGCTCATCCAATGCTGCTCATAGTCGGCCAAATAGCCGCAATGACTCATCGAGAGGGCCCAAGAAGCCTCCCGTCAAGCCCGTCCCTCCCTCCTCCTCTGCCCAGTCCACTTCGACCGAGAAGAAAAAGCGCAAGCATCGATCCCGATGCCACAAGCTGTGCACCGATGCTGTCGATGAGGTCAGATTTGCTGCTTGGTCTTGAACGGAAATCGTCTAGGCTACTGTAATCGTGGAATAGCTACAGTATGCCTGCAGATGTAGACAGAAACGGTCTATCTACATAGATAGCATCTGGAAATTTTCTCGTGTGGTTTTTGTTTTCTTAGATTCTTTAAAAATATTTTAACTCAAATCGTTTCTCTTCATTGAATATGAGATGAAAATGTGTGATTGTAGATCACGAAGGCTCTTCGAGCCTCTCCCAGTCCTATTGGGCATCTATTCAAGCTTACCGATGAAGATGCCGTGCCGTGTAAGTTCTTCTTATTGGCATTGTTTTTGTTCTATTGGACCCCTGAAACAACAATCAACTTCGTTTGTTTTAGTTGTTTAGCATGTCGTAATTCAACGTGCATAGGGGAATGCGGCGTTTCCGAGTAGGCTAAATGCGTGAAATGTGAGATACGTCAGAGTCATGAGGATGGCGAATCGGTGGCTAATTGGGCCCTTGAGAATAGCGAGAACGAATTACGAATGCACCTCAATTCCAATGCTCTTTGGTTTTGATAGCCTGGACAGAATAATTGTGAAATTTTTTTTTTTTGAGGTCACGCCGTCATTATCGAACATGTAAGAAAAATTCGAAATTATCTAAGTGCATGGAAACCTCAATCAAGCCAGCAACCCATGCAGAAACAATTAGTTACTTGCTTTAGTACGGTCTAGTCACTAAAACTTCTTGGTCAGCTAATATCTAATTAAGTCCTTGAAACACGAATCAGTCATGAATCTCATTCCATTGCAGACGCATTCCTCTCTGACATTGCGTCCGTCCTCTCTCTTCCTCCTCGACTGCTCACTCTCCCTGCGGATAAACTTCCCCTGCTCAATGGAAAGGAACATGTGTTCCAGGTACGGTAGAGAAGATTACGGTATTGAGTGATAAAAGAAATAATGAATTATGGTACACACGTTAATATGTATGAGAGATTTGTAAAATTATGTTGTTGTGATGTCTGGGTTAAACCTATTACTATTTTCTGGAATTCCCGAAAGTTCTAGAGAGACTGAAACTGTGAAACCATTGGTTGGTTTGAATTAGAACATGAAATTACACTTGTTTCACTCATATGAATTGTTTTTTTTCTAATCAGAGTCATCGGAGCATAAATGGAATGTCTCAGCTCAACGGTTTGTGTAGTCACACTAAAATCGCAATCACGCTGGTTCCCAATTCGAAAATGATTTCCGTCTAGTTCATGCTCTTCCCCCTTTCTCCCAATTCCTTCACTCTGATATTGAGTGAACTCTGAAGTCAATAACTGTCTTACAGATAGCCCTCTCCTCCACTGGTCAATTCATCGTCAAGTACGCGCCCGTCGACTTCTCCATCGAAGACGCTACCGTATATTTGGTTAGTGATTATCGATTGATTGTTTACGGGTTTTTAAAGATCATAGTAGAAGAAAGGTCATTGAGAAATTTCTGAAAATATGCACAGTTTTTAGAGGATAGTTTTTGGAGGACATGCACAGTTTTTAGAGGATAGGCCGGTTTTGGACATTATTTGAGACTTACAATTTTCTTTGAGACCTATTGTTAGAGTTAACTTTTTTTCCCGTATGATTACGATGTTCCTCGCAGGACCGCCTACCGTATCCGTGCTCTCTGCGACTGCTCGAGAAGTTGTGCACCAAGTTCGGCACCGCCGTCGATATCAGGATCCCCATAAGGTACCGTATAGATTATTAAAGAGTATTGGACGATTGAAAGAAGTGTTCCCACATCGATTAGTTAGTGCGGGGTTTTAGATCACGTTTGTACAACTATTTGGTGTTCTATGTTGATGAGAGTCGCATTTCGCAACCTTGTTGATTTGTGCTTCCGGTGTTTCTTAAAACCTGTGAATATGAGTGGCATTGCTTCCGACATCTCAAGAGGGAAATAAACAAATTATCTCGTCCAATCAATGCTCCCTTTCCTCACAGGACGCCCGCCCCTCTGCTGTCCGCTCGTCGGCCTACCGTACTCAAGCGAAAGGGCACGCAGCATCGCGGCTTCGCTTTCGTCCAATTCGCCTGCAAGGAAGAGGCCGAAGCCATCTGCAAGGTACGGTAGCATGGGGTATATTATCGGGAACTGAGTATATTTGTGTGGTTACCGTACTGGTTTCAGGAATTCGCCCTGAACCATCCAATAGTGCAGCAGAACAAGACCCGCTGGTTCTTCAATCGAGGTATGGTAGTGGAAGACCGATAATTCATTCGTTCACTAGTTGAAAAATTATCTCGCACGCTCAAATAACTTGATATTTGTTATCAGTGTGGTATTTGTTCTAATTCGATAAGGATCCGTCTCACCATTATTGGGCTCGTGGTGAGATAGCTATAGTCAGGAAATAACTGTAATCCTGCGGGTTGATCTATCCACAATTTCAGGTTTGAATTGCATATTATTATCGATTGATCATGGCCTACCGTATTCCAGGCAAGCGAGTGCATCTGGGACAGCACGCGACCAAATTCGCCGCCCTCACTGCACTGCGACACGCGAGGATGATGAGGTAGTTGACAGCTGGCCTTACCAGTGGGTCCACCTAGCGTTGTCTTACGACGTAAAATCGCTTGACGTGGATACACCTTTACCTTTACCTTTGCCTTTTACGGTAGTTGAGATGGAGGGTACGGTATCTATGGGATTATTGATTGCGCGAGATGTCTTCTCATGACTGTACTCATTATTTGCTAGATCCACTGATCAATATTGTATCTTACCTTGGATTACGGTAATCGATTGAATTACAGACTGAAGCTGAAGCTGGAGAAGGAGCTGTGTCGGAAGCTGAAGCTGCGCCAGTGGAGAAAGGAGTGGAAGGAGCGAAGAAGGTACAGCAGGGGTAGGGGGATTTGAAGTCTGAGAATGATGGTTTCACGATTTGATCAAGTTACAAATGGTTCTCTTTGCTCGATTGTAACTCATGTCTTTATCCGAAAAAAAAACTAGATGATGCAACTGTATTTACACCATCGATGATGCACTGTGCAACTATGTATTTCGTTCGAGCCACTTCTCGTGATAAGTTAATCCATTTGCAGAAGATTGTATCGTGAACGGCGCAAGAAGAGGAGAAAGCGCGAGAAGCTGCGCAAGGCTGGCAAGCTAGTGGAGAAGAAGTGAGTTACTGTACCCTTTATTTGGATCAGTACGGTAGGGGAATTCACTTTGAGTTTCACGAAATCCTCAAGTAAAGTGGAAATTAAGTTTCTATGATTTCTTGTGGGTTGGTATCGTAAGGAAAAAACCGTTAACTATTCTGGGGAGGACTAATCCGACTTGTACACATTATCTTCAGATTGTCGAAAATATTTTTAAATAATATTTTCAGAGCCCCGGAAGTTGCGAAGAAGTCCAAGTCAGAGAAGCGTAAGGAGGCGAATAAGAAGAGGAGGAAGAGGCTGAGTGATATGAAGAAGGAGGTATGATGTTCCACTGATTGGTCTAATATTCGAGGAACGACGGGTGTTTCGATACATCCAAATTGGTCGAATGAAAAAGTGCACAAGCGAGATCGGGGTTTCACCAGTATGTCTTGTAGTCTAGTTATTTTATTAGTCAATGAAAAGAGGCTAAACTTTGAACACAGAAACAAAAAAATGAATGAGGGTGCAATCATGTTTCCCTTGTCTGATTAATGCTTTTATTGCATGCCACTTCGATAACGTTGTTTTTTTCAATTAGTACAGTCGAATCGAATCCCAATATTTTCAATATGTTACCAACTTTTTGACTGCTTGTGTGTTAAGGCTTCATGGATTAGTTAACTTCCCTCAGTATCACTTCGAGTTCAATAATTTGGTGTTTTTTCGGGGAGAAAAAACTATTTTTATACTTCGTTGAATATTACTGATTTTCCATTACTCAGGCGAAACGACTGCTCGCTGAGAAGACGGGAGAGCCGATGGAATCGGACAGTGAATCGGCCATGGATACGAGTGGAGAGGAGGAAAGGAAGGATAGGTACGGCAGTATTGTCGGGTACGGTAGCTGATATGATCGATATTCTAAGGATACTGTAGTTGTTAGGAAACAGGAGATTACTGTGAGAATCAAAGCCGTAGCAAAACCATTCGACGGACAAAGTAGTAGCGACAAAACATCGGAACACTAAAATAGGATGTCATGCTGTGCCAATTTTTGATGAAATTCGCTTTTCTTTTCGCTGTTCCAAGTGTTTATGAATGCAACTCACACCTATATCAATAAAAGTAAAATATTCAGTGGAAAATTGAAATAAAAAGCCTATTTCATCAAAAAAATGGCACAGCATGACATCCTATTTTAGTGTTCCGATGTTTTGTCGCTACTACCTTGTCCGTCGAATGGTTTTGCTACGGCTTTGATTCTCACAGTATAATCATTTCAGTCTGAATGGTCATCCGCCGGACCCCGAACCGTGCAAGGAGAATGGAGAGAAAAATGAGGAGGAAAAGGAGAAGAAGGTGGAAGAAGAGAAACCAGCAGATGAAATGTGAATATTCCAAGCTGATTTATCTGTGAAAAAGGATGTTTTTGTCCGGAAAAATAATGACTCGGAAATATGGAAGAATGTAGGTTGGAGTTTCACTAGTAGTTGTAGAAGGCGTGTGGGCTTGTTCATTCGATCAAGTTGCGACTTTGTGGGAAAAATGTAAAGTGTGTTTTTAGTTTCACAGCTTAAAATTTTTCATCGTCAGTCCTCATTGATTCTCCTTTCTCTCGGTAAAAGAGACAAAAATAGGACTGGATGGGTATTTCATGTTCCACTGCTCTCACTAATATTCGTTTGTTTTCAGTTTTTTGAGATAGCGAACAAATTTTGGTAGGAAAAAAGTAATTTCTTAAAATAGTAAAACAATTATTTCCCGCATCTCTTGCAGTGCCCCTCGTCGCCGTCGTCGATGCAAGCGGAAGGAGATCCGGAAGTCGATTACAAGCCACTTCATCGACACCCAAGCTATGCCATTGTGTGTGATCTTTGATACCATTAATCTAAAAGAAAACGGGGGTTGGGGAGAGTGCTAGGGATGAAGTAGAAGTAGAGCATGCCATGTGCATTGCGGTTATGAGAAAGGTCGCAAGTACTAAGTACTGATACTACTGGTGAAAAGTACTGATGGCAAAAGGCGATCTGGGTGTGATTGATAATATCTCTCCATCCTTTCCGATTATAAACAAAACTCTCCATCCTTTTTTAGGTTTCGACAAATTCATAAAGCTTCGTTGCTCAAGCGTTTTTAATGTAATGTGGACTGGCGTTCTTAAAATAATATTTCTCGTAACGATTGTCTTATTTGCAGCCGTGAGTATCAGCGTATGCGGGAGGAGTATCTTCGACTTCGAAAGGAGGAAGAGCAGAAGGGAAGAGAACAGCTGAGGGAATTCACTGCCAGGAATGTCAGTCGATTTGGAATTAATGGTTTTATAAGAGATACCTGGGCAGCATTAGCCAAGACCCAGACGTGATACTAATGCAGAAACTCTGGAACTTGAAAATTTCAGGAGAATTTGCAACGAGAAATTTGTTTGATTTCGTTTATTTGCTTTTTTATAAAACATGTTGGATCACGTTGCATTAGTCAAACGAACTTTGAATATAGTAATAGAATCAGTGAAACACAATAGTAAGTGGAATGTGAAACTGATTATTTCAGAGCAACCACAAGCGAGAGGAGTTCCGAGAGGCAAATTGGAGTCTGAATGCGGATGAAGAATGAATCTCCCGAAGATTACTGTAAGCCCAGGTGGATTACTGTAGCCAGTCCCATAATAAGTTATAATCGAGTAGTCTTCCCCCCAGTCCCGATCTCGCTTTGTAATTATACGTTAGCACTTTGTTGTAAGTACTGCCAATTTCCACCGGTTTAATGTCTTTACCTCATTCAGAGAAACGTGGAGTAAATACTGACCTATTTTTACAGGGTCTTTCGCTTTTGTTTTGTTGCTACAATTATCTTGTTAATAAATCTGAAGTAGATAGTTGTAAGTGGTGGATTTGTGCTGCATTGCATACACAAAGAAGAAAATGGTGGACTGGATTAGTAGGAAGAGAATAGTGAATGATCAATTTCGTATTTTATCGTTGAGATCAAATTCGTTTAGAATGGAAACCAATCCAGAAAGTATTGCACGCATTATGGAATGAGTTGGTTGCCTATTAATTGGCTATGTACAACGTAAATGGATGCAAATCTGCAGCTACAAAGTGGACGAGGCTATGTATGAAATAGTGGATGGTACTCGATATAATACCAGGCTGTGGAATATCTTCTACCGTAATATAGCGTTTCATAATGAAGTGTTGAAAGGAAGACTGGTCTTATTGATGCTACACAAATGACCGATTTTTAATGCCTGAGAAAAAGTCCTTTCATTTAGGTAATTCTCCCTCCGGATAAACCTTCGATTGACTAGCTCGAGCTGCGAGATTCTTTTCCGACGGCAGGAACGGTAGTTTCTTCAAGAAGGGAAGAGCGTGGAAGATCCTGGGGGAAATAAGTCAGTCCTCGATCGCTATCGTATCCTACCGTACCTATTGACGTAATCGGGGAAAGAGTATCCGTCCTCGTCCTGGTACTCGCTCGGTTCGCCCTCGTCGTCCTCGTGCAGCCCCCGCTGCTTGGCCGTGGCTCCTGAGCGGATGATTACGGTAGGCCAATCGAGTATTGATTCATTTTCGAAACAGGTACTGTAGCAGTTATCGATTGACAAGAATACCGTACCCGGTACGGTGTTGTCCAATACGAAAGCGATGCCTCCTCCACACAGCATCTTGATCGTGAGCAGCATGTTGAGGGTGGAATCGAGCGTCGGATTCCCTGAATCAGGAAACAATTTGATCCTTGAAAAATCGTTGCACTGTCTAAAAACGGGTTGAGTTTCACTGCCTCTTCAATTCCTGCCCTTGATAATCTCTTCAATTTCTTCCATTTTACGAATTCTAAAAACAAGTAATTAATTCAAACCAACCAGTATTCAGCGGATTCTTCTCGAAGTGAGTGGGAATGACCATCCCGAGCATCATCGACATGCCCATAATGGCGATGTTGCGAGTGACACGAAGATCGATCAGCTGAAAGCATCATTTTCGCTTCTTGCTTTTAGGCGAGCATTACTAAATGGTTGATCGGGAAGATGAGACAACCCAGATTCATCTCAGTATTTTTTGCTTTCAAGGAGGACACGATTGAATCACCTACACTACACTTTGCCACTACTTTCTGAATCCTATAGGCCGGCATGGAACGGGAATCCGGTGGAGATGTTTACGAGATCCGCTCACCTGTAGCTGTGCCATTGCCACTCCTCCGATCATGCTCATGCCCATCAGTAGAACTCCTCCGAGGACAGGGTCGGGAATCGAGGCGAGTAGGGCTGCCGCCTGTCATAATTATTTTATTTTATTTGGAAAGTTTTCAAACAAATTATTGAAATTTATCTGCAAAGTTGAGAAGATGAGCGATGAGTGAAACTCAATTGAACACGGATGAAAAAGCGGCAGACGAATGAAGACTGAAAGCATCAGATTACCTTCGTGAACAATCCCAATCCGATGAGCAGTGCGCCGGCGATCTGCATCGTTATTCGACTGGCCACCTGCGATTTTTTTTTAATTCTGAAGCGTCAGCATATATTTTACGTGGTGAAGAGTATGGCTCTTCAATCAGGAAGCCCCGGAATCACGATGAAATATCGATGACGAACGAACCCTCGTGATGTGAATCAGTGCAATGTTCTCAGTGTATGTCGTCACACCAGAGCAGACGCCGAAGAGCGCTGCGATCATCGAACCGAGACCTAGAATGTATTAGAAATGCGAAATTTTTTGCGCGGAAAAGTCTCTAAAGAGAGTGCAAAAAAATAGTTTTTATGGAGATGCGTGGTGAAAATTAAATTATAGCATCGCTGCGAAAGTATTATGAAATGGGACTCACCCTCCACGATAATGGCCCTATTGACGGTGCTCCTTGGCGGCCGGCGCTGCTCGCTCACTCGCGCTGCCATCGCATACGAACCTGCGAAAGTGATAAGAGTGATCTTTGGTCTTCGGTCTCTCCCTTTGCACCAGGACATCCTAGAGACCGAAGGGAGTATCCTCACCCAGATTCTCGATGACTGACGAAACAGCGGACGCCATGAAGCCGCACATGAGACCGATGTCGATACGTGGAGTGCCGAATTGGCCTGAAAAGGGGATTTCATTCATCATTGGATATTCACAATCACTGCTTACTAGAAATCGGTAAGAAAATGCTCAATATTGAACTGTCATGGTGAAGAATCCGCCTCTTCTTTCCTCGTACTCTATCATCGGTCAGAGTGACGAGATTGCACGAGGAATGAAGAGATGAATTCTTCATCCTGACAGTCACACTGTAGACACTTACCATTATACGTCCTACTGTATCAAGGTTACTAGGTAACAGTAGAGTAGAGAAGACATACCAGGATAAGGCACTTGCACCCACGGACTCTCCGTGAGCACTCGCATCGTTGCCGCCTTGTCCACGCGCGCTTCGCCTTCTTCAAAAGTATTCGTTATTATGTTTCGAAAACACAGTTTGTAAATCCTTGTAACCTTCGGGTTCAGCTCCGGTAAGTGTGAGAATGAGACAGAGAAGCCATACGGAGCAGACTGAGATGAGGTACTGCAAAAGAGAAGCGATAAGCTTTGTTTATTGCACTGTCGGTTTTGCCGAAGCTCACAGATCAGGGAATCCTCTTGTTACCGGATTACAAATTTCAATGACACCAGCCCCCCTGTGCATTTAATTTCTCCCGATTTCAACGCAATGTGAGCGAAATGACATGGGACGCGTTTTGTCGCAAGTTAGAGAACGATCGGCTTATCGAAAAGAGTGTAGGGAAAGTGATCAGAGTGATAGGGTATCAGTCTAATCGGAGATTATGAAGAACGGTAGGAGAGAGCGATCAAACGACATAGACGAGCAGTGGGAAGGAGAAGACAAACACTGTCTAGTGGGAGTCGACACTAACACTGTCTACACTTCATACAACGAAAACACATTTAGATTTATTCGTGAAATCACGAAGCTGATACTAAGTAGCCGCGTTGGTGATATGAGGTCCATGTGAAACACAATTATAAATGTAACCTATTGAAGCATTTCAAATTGAAGAATGTCTAGAAGCAAACTGCATTTTTTTAATGCAACTGTGCAATTGGCTTCTCTGATGACTGGCTGCTTTGGGAGTTGAATCACGTATTTAGAGCGAATAATTTGAGAAAAAGACATAAGAGAAAGCACTGACCGGAAACTGTCCGAACACCCTAACTCTGCTGACTCGGAACGGTCGAATGCCCGTCGGAATGGGAAGATGAACGTCGTCGAGATAGATGACGACCACGATGAGCACCACCACCATTCTGAGAGGAGAGAAAGATCAATGTTGGTTTTTGAAAGCCAGGAATTGTTTCAGTTGTATGCATTGTGGCGCTCACGTATTGGACCAAGTGGACGAGTTCATACTATACGAACCTAGTGAAACACAACCGAAACTATCTAACTCGGCAGGAGCGTTTTGAAGAATGAATGGACACCTAACGCAGATTGATATCGTTGAGAGTTAGAGAATCATTTTGAAAGATCAAAGATCAATATAGATTTTTGAATAGTCCGAGCGGATCACCCGGCGAGAACGATGCTTTCTTGTTTTTGATCTCGCTCTGATCTCACTGAACCGAGAAGACACGTTGGTCATTTGAGAACCTAGTGAAACGCAACCGAAACAAGCAATTCTGCGACTAATATGTTGAAAGATCAAAGATCAAGCCACTGACACGATAGAGATCCAGTGCAGACTGAGCTTCTCATCGAGGGTCGGGACGGTGCTCATTGTGAGAAGAATGAGAAGGGGAACGATGGTGATCGGACCGACGAACTTGGAGAAGACACCGACCGCGCCTGTGTTGAGGGGGATTTTTAATAGGTGAAACAGCTTAGCAGCATGTTCGCTATCGGAATAAACAAGAAAGATCTGAATGCGAGAGCGGACGTGCATGTACACTTAAGACTTCATCTTTGGTTCATTTTCGATAGCAACAAGAGAAAAGTCAACGACACAAAGCAGGTGCAAAATTAGATAGTTTGATTGCAACGTATTTTTCGACCTGTTTTTCATCATTGTCTGCTTTCGCGACTCGAGATTCTTCATCATCATGTAGAAACTGACCGGTGGCTCCGATGATAATGAACACCAGACAGGCCATTACGAGAGAACCGGAGATCTGAAATCGATTCGAAGTTCAATTAGTCAACCAATTTATCATGCTGCGCTTTCAATATTTTCTCAGCTGTTGAGGTCGATTGAGTCGATAATCTGTTTCGCATGTGAGGGTTCGCATTAAGGATACTACCAATTATTCTGTTTCGATACCGATCGTATGAATCAGAGCCGATTATGCTCATTTGACGCTCATTTGTGGTAATTCTGCCTGATTCAGCGATATTTCTGCACTGTTGAACTATCGTGAGTCATAAAACCCCCGCATTGAGCAATGAAACAAGTTGTGAACGAAGAGAATTTATTTGCTTTTTTCTCATCAATCTCGACTAGCCACTGGATATTCCATTACCATCCTTGCTAAGAGGAGTGTGTGAAGCATAGATACTTGAGTGATTCAGAAAAGTTGGGTCGCAATTAACCCATGGCGATATTCGCATCCGACTTTTCGATAACGTAAAGTACTCAACCACTAACCGTTTGTATTCTTCCCTTCCATTCCTCCTCTGGAACGGTCACATTCTGTCCCACTTCACATCGATTCTCGGGCAATTGAGAGAAGGCGAGAAGAGGCGGAAGGAAGGAGAAGGCTGTTCCATTCAGAATAGACAGTCTGCAATTGATGATTTAACCCGCAAAATATAGCTTTTCCCAGCCTAACAACCTTTGAATGTGTTGAAATGTAGCATGAAATCGCACTAAACAAATATTATCCATGCTCAGGTGACACCCTCAAAGGACGTCAACACATGCTTTTTGCTCTTGAAACGTTGACAATTCTTTCCAACGCTATCTGTTTGATTGCCCCTCACCCGGCCAAATTCGGACAGATTATCGGTAGGCCGATTTCAGCTGCGTACGTGACTTCTGTCCTTCGAAATAATATCTACTTCTCGGTGGTTATTCTTACAGTCCCTCTTTCACGCCTAGCAACAGCACATGACTCTACCGGTCCCCTCCCTTACTTACAGAAACTTAAGCCGCATTTGCATTCCTGTCTACCGTGTTCAACTCTACAGCCCCTCTTACCGTAGCCCAAGTGTCGTCTGCAGCAGTGTGGCGATGCCACACGCGACGAAAGTAGCTGAGATTAGCTGGACTCGAAGGGCGATAGTCTGGTCCCCCGCACAGGCCAGCTGAGAGACGAGGAAGGGAAATACGAGCAGACCGGATATGCAGACGGTTGCTTGCTCAAATTCAATTGAGTTTCAGTTGTTTCTAAAGATCCCTATGCCTAATGTATAATAAAATCGATGTTCGGCATTGCTTTGAGTTTAAAAAAAAACAAGAACTCTGTTTTGGTTCGAATTGTGCGCGATCTCTTTCCCATCAATTCGTTCCATTTTTTTCCGTTCTACCCATCCAATTCGCCAAATGACAAGGTACTCGATCGAAGGGAGATCGATAGCACCTCTGTCTATTGTGCCACATTCCACCAGATAATCCGATGTATCCCATAGGGTGAGAAATACAGCGTTAGACGCACCCCAAAGAAGAGAAACGACGACTACCAATAAGTGCGAAAAATATATATCGACATATTGATCGACTACTCGGTTTCACAATCGAACGCGATGAGTTTAACTCTTCATTGAAACTTCGAGACATTCACTTGAAATCAGTGAAAGCTTCTTGTTTGTTCTAGAAAACAACAAAGAATAATGAAGTAAAAGATCAAAGATCAACCTGGCATCCAAACAGCAATGCTTCCTTCCACGATGGTCGATCGTTAACGCGTAGATGCAATCCGACCGGTCGCTCCTCTTCTGCTGGAGGGGAGAAACCCATGACTGCAAGATTCTTGCTATGCACTCAACTTATGGGAACAAATTGGTTCATCAGAAAGAGTCACAATGTGCATTGAACGGTTGGTAACGAACAAAAATGAGTAATTCTGAAGAATGAAATGATGTGCATTTCGAAGCGGCAAGAGTGGAATCACAGGGTAAGGACGAGAGGATGCACAGTGAGGGAATACACGGCTATTTAGCGAGCGGGAGAGCGGTGAACGTGCAGAAATAGCTCATATACGTTATGGCAACATCGTGGAATGAATGAGCCAGCTACCGTTGGTGAACAACATCACTAGCGGAGGAGGAATTACTGTCTCTCAATTATGCATGATCCCTAGCAGATAAGAGCGACAAGAGACAAGGCAGATTGAGGAGAGCATCAATCTCAGTGATATTTGATAAGCGAAATGACAAATAACAGCAAAACATGGCTGAAGAGAGGGGCGGGTGCGATTTGTAACAACCGAGCGAGCGAGCGGATGGGTTGATAGGAGGAGAAAGGAGATAGAACAGAACAGAGAACCAGGGAAAGGATAAACACTCTACTCCATTTCAGCCATTCTCACGTTCTGGCTGATTAGTGAGAGAAGAGAGGGCACACGGCTGGTCAAGCTGGTTTGATTGTTGCCACTTCGTCTCTCCGTTTCGCCCGTTCTCTTGCCGGTCAAAGTCGACGAAAGAGCATGCAGAATGCAGAGGGCAATCGCTCATGCCGCGCCCACTCCTTCCGTTATAAACTATGAACGGGTGAGTTGATAAGAATGCGTGAAAGTGTGTATGACGAAAAGTTGCACTAGTGAAAGTCCGGACAGCATTTTATGTGAAATGAGCAGTTGTAAAATTGCTAGTCGGCAATAAATTAGCGCGTTTGTAATGAGAAAGCACGTGTATGGGGCAAAGACAGAGAAGGAAGTTAATGAATGCCGGAAGTGCGAGTATGTTTCAGAAGTTGCATATTGTCCGAGAAATAGCATGGTGTTCGATTTGACTGCGTGAAAGGCGAGAATCAACAAAGATTGAACTACACAAGTGCTTTACGCTCATTCAGAATCGTCAAAACGTGGAGTAAGCCAGCGTGAATAGATCAATCAAATCTGACCAGATTCAATGCGCCAAAGAGAAATATGAAGAATCACCTAGAGCTCAAGTAGGCAATCTTGAAAAAAGGCAACAGAATGATTGATTTTATTTAATAAATCGACTGTCTGCCATCACACATAAGCACAATATCATGCAAAAACTGCAGATCCGTTTAAATACCTCGTCCAGGCAGACATGATTTAGAGCCCTGGAAATTTATAAACGGCATAATCAGGCACAAATGATGATCACAGCCGCGCGAACTCTCGCTGTGTCATCGAGGTGAAATGGCCAGGGGAGAAGGAAGAAGAGGAGGGAAGGAGGGGAAGGTCGATGAAGGGACAATGGCCAATGATGCTCTTTCTTCACCCGAGACACCCCCCGGGCACACTTTGCCATTGACCTACCCAATGTGTAATCAGGAAGGTGTTCCCGGTATCTAATGATGAGCAGGAGAGTTCGAAATACGGGTGATGGTCTCATCGTTCCACCTGGTCTCTCACCTGCCAGATAGGTACCTAGTGTGCTAAATGAAGATACGCTTACACATATTTAGCATTTCACTCGAAGAGTAGTTTGATCGCAAGTTACAACAGGGGAAGTGAAAGGGCGCCTTTTGGATGGAATATATCACATGAAATGCATGTTATCCACGAAAGTATCTCATAGTACATACTGTATCCAGACTGACGTCGGAAAGGTTCGGAAAGGGTATCAATAGTTTACGCACATGAGATCAATCTAAAGAACGAAGCCAAATACGCCTCCTCGAAAGGGCTCTTGAAATCGTTTTTCCGTCTCCCGCCATCTCTGTCCTTTGTCTACGGGCTCGAGACGAAACCAAACTGTTTGTCGATTGATTTGATAACAAACAATCTATGAATAACGGCGAGTCCGGAACGTTAGTGAATGGAAATAGAGAGCGAGCCAATCCGAGATCTCTAGACACTTTCTTGCCAAGCAAGAGATGTTGCGAGTGGTGTAGTGGTGAGTGAGTCTGCTCGTGAAACGGAAGTGGCGGGCTCAACGCCTCTCGCGAAGGTCGGTGATGTCCATTGTTCAAGACGGGACTGACAAGTGTTTGATTACAAACGAACCTACTGAGACCATTTTTGCCGCTTTTTATCGTCTGTGTGATAAGGTGGAGCCGACTTCAGACGGGAAACAGCGATCTGATTGCTCTTCTTATTACAAAAGTACGCGATCTTGGGTTCGAATAAAATGTGAACACAAGCGAATAACAAATAGATGAATGTGAACGATAGTTCAATAGAGTTGGCTCCACTATAGGTCGTCCAATTTGACATTATATCGCAGTAAAGGGGAAATCCAACGGCAATTAACCCCGATCAGTTGACTCATTCTGTAGAGAAGTCACCATTGATCATCTCGATCGCTCATTCAATATACCCAGAATGTAAATTCCTTTCAACTCCTCCTTTCTCATTTGCTTAATCCTGTCCTGACTCCATACAACTCTGTCGAAACATTTTATTCCGTTACCTACGAATAACCGTAACCGAAATTGTGTGTAGGAATACTGCGGCAAGAGTAGATCACATCTGGGGAAAATCTATCACAAGGCAAGGTGAGGTCGTTGTAATTCAGCAACTAATAAGACTATACAATAACCATGCAAGCAAGCAAAGCAATCTACAAGACATGCAATGAGTGTGGGGATCTACAAACAACTGAGAGTGGGGAGGGGGCAAAGATCAAAGATCAACCGAAGAGTAAATCACATTCCCTCCTTCTCTCCATCGTGCACACTATTCCCATTGGGCAAGGCGGACACTCGAGGCGAGCTACAAAGATACTTTTTTAAATTACATCTTTATCAATTTCCCGTAACAATACAATAATTTTCGATGAAAAATCAGTCGTCGATCAGCACTTCGCGTGCTACCGTAACCCTACTCCTGCTTTCCCACTTCTTGCCTGTACAGAATATGCTGCGCGCCGGCAGCCAGCAGAAGGAAGCCCGCGCAGCATTGGAAGATGGTGTGCATCGAGAAGTTCTGCAAAGGGGAATAAAATCTTCGTGGAGGGCGAACATTACGAGATAACCAATCGATAATCGATACCTGATACAGTATGACGATGACGATGAGATTGAGCGGGATGCGGAACATGTTGATCGTCGTTGAGCGCGTCTCCTCCGGTAGGTATGCGCCACTGCGAATATCTGCCGTGTTCACTCACATACTGTAACTATCATAGCTCCACTATCCTTTGAACACCGTGGCTACCGTACCCTGCGACTACAGTACACCCCGACTACCGTAATCCTCCTCCACCAGAGGTCAAATACCCCTCCCGAAAGGTCCTATGCATGCCACATTTTTAGGGCAATTTGAACAAAAAGAAGAAATGCATACCACAGATCGACTAAAACAGAAGATTTGACCCGAAACCTAACCACCGCAAGTGTAATAGCCTTCAAAAATTGTTAAAAGCACGCCACTTTTTTGGTTTTATTACCTAAGCATTTGACCCCTGTCCTCCACTCACCGCAGGCACGCCATGGACGGCCAGAAGATGCCCACGCACATCTGCAATATCGAATTTTTTCAAATCAATAAATCGAAATTTCGAATCGATACTGTACCTCGAAGACCAATATCGATCGTCTGAATCATGAAATCAATAATTCTAATTGATACAGTACCTCAAAGATCAAGTTCGATCGATTTTCACCAACTCTTAGAATCACCTAATCGATAATTTAATAGGATACGGTACCTCAAATACGAGGAAGGCGACGAATACGATGGTGAGATTGAAGGGGAATACAAGCGGCATGGAGAGACACATGGAAGAGACGAGCAGGACGTATCTGGAGGAAGGAAGGTGGGTAAGCGATTATAGTTGAGTGTCCGCAATAATCCACAGTACTACTACCACAGGCACCCTCGGCAGTCAATTGACCAGTGGTCGGAACCGAAATTTTACGGGTGAGACAATGCAAGTGTTTGTTAAAATGTTTGGACAGAATGGTCCGCCTACATTGCAAAAAGTAACATCGGTGATGACCATCTGATCACCGACATGAACCGATAATCTCCGGGGATCACCCAGATCAACGATTTCATCTATTTTTCAAATGACAGCAGGGGTCAACTAGTACGTTAATTTTAACTTACCGTACAAGCCTTTTCTGATATTAGACATAAAACGTGCCCGCCGGAGGCTGACCGATTTGGGAAAATAGGGGTAAAAATGCTAAAAATTTGAGATTTTGTCAAAACGTACCCGTCTTTTCGCATTTGGACTGAAAAACGTACTCACCTTAAACAATTGTTTTCACCTAGGTAATTGACGAGCGTCCTGCGGACGCTCGCGAACCGCTTACTTATGCGCGCGAGGCGAAGAATGAGTGGACTCGACTTTCTCTAATTGAATTACTCTCCTCTCTCCCCTCGCTCTCTCGCTAATCCAATTTAACTGCTCGAATCTGTGGACAAGAAAGTCCGAAATTGCCCTAGTTGTAATAGACTAGCGCCCTTCGGGCGCTAGACCCTGCGGGTGGCATGCAGCCTTCGGCTGCAGTGTAGCTCGCGGGTCGGCTTGCGCCCTTCGGGCGCGCGCCGACCCGCTCGCTAGGACAGTTTGGGTGTTGTTTATCCCACTGCAAATATCCGCATCTCCTTCTCTCTAGTGAATCGTCTCCTTAGAACAGTTACGCACCTGCCCTTGCTCATCTTCTTCTATAGTAATCCCATCACCATCCATATCCCTCCCCTACCGTAACCCCATCTCCACCCCCTACAGTACCCCCCTACAGTCTCTACCGTAACCCCATCTTGTTCTGCAGTAACCCCATCTCCATCACCTACAGTACCCACATCTCCTTCCGCTACCGTAATCCCATTCCCTTCTACAGTAACCCCATCTATCCCCTCTCCGTTCCCAACCGTTTTCCCGTCTCCATCCCTCTAGGACCCCCCCCCCCCCCATCTCCATCTCCCTAGGATCCCCATCTCACTTCCTCTAGGAACCCCATCTCACTTCCTCTAGGAACCCCATCTCCCTCCCTCTAGACCCCATCTCCCTCCCTCTAGACCCCATCTCCCTCCCTCTAGGACCCCCATCTCCATCCCTCTAGGATCCCCTCTGCATCCCTCTAGGATCCCCTCTGCATCCCTCTAGGATCCCCTCTGCATCCCTCTAGGATCCCCTCTGCATCCCTCCAGGAACCCCATCTCACTCCCTCTAGGAACCCCATCTCACTCCCTCTAGGAACCCCATCTCCCTCCCTCTAGGACCCCCACCTCCATCCCTCTGGGATCCCCTCTGCATCCCTCTAGGACCCCCACCTCCATCCCTCTGGGATTCCCCTCTCCTCTGGGGCCCCCATCTCTCTCCCTCCTGAAACCTTCATCTCCATCCCTGGGACCCCCATACACCTAAGAAACTCCCAGGATCCTAAGGAGCATACCCACTAACCTCTCCACTGCTCCACCCGACCACTCCTCGCTGCAGCGCGCACCTCGAATGAAGAGAGGAGACCACTCCCCCTCCCCCCTCTCGCTCACAATGAACCCTCTTTACATTTTCAATCAATTCATCCTAATTGAATCATCTCCCCTCCTCGACTCTCGCTAGTAAAATTTCTTTATTACTCTCCTCCCTCCCTCCACTCTTTCGCCTAATCCAATCAACGCCCCAGATTCTGTCCCCAGAAATATCAAAACGCGTCTAGTTATAGGGGGACTAGCGCCCTTCGGGCGCTAGACCCTGCGGGTGGCATGCAGCCTTCGGCTGCAGTGTAGCTCGCGGGTCGGCTTGCGCCCTTCGGGCGCGCGCCGACCCGCTCGCTAGGACAGTTTGGGAGTTGTTTATCCCACTGCAAATATTCACATTCGTTCCCAACGCACCTGCCCTTGCTCATCTTCTTCTACAGTAATCCCATCACCATCCATCTCGCTCCCCTACCGTAACCCCATCTCCACCCCCTACAGTACCCCCCTACAGTCTCTACCGTAACCCCATCTTGTTCTGCAGTAACCCCATCTCCATCACCTACAGTACCCACATCTCCTTCTGCTACCGTAATCCCATTCCCTTCTACAGTAACCCCATCTATCCCCTCTCAGTTCCAAACCGTTTTCCCGTCTCCATCCCTCTAGGACCCCCCCCCCATCTCCATCTCCCTAGGATCCCCATCTCCATCTCCCTAGGATCCCCATCTCCATCTCCCTAGGATCCCCGTCTCACTTCCTCTAGGAACCCCATCTCCCTCCCTCTAGGAACCCTATCTCCCTCCCTCTAGGACCCCCATCTCCCTCCCTCTAGGACCCCCATCTCCATCCCTCTAGGATCCCCTCTGCATCCCTCTAGGATCCCCTCTGCATCCCTCTAGGATCCCCTCTGCATCCCTCTAGGACCCCCCATCTCACTCTCTCTAGGAACCCCATCTCACTCCCTCTAGGAACCCCATCTCCATCCCTCTAGGAACCCCATCTCCATCCCTCTAGGACCCCCATCTCCATACCTCTGGGACCCCCATCTCCATCCCCTCTGCATCCCTCTAGGACCCCCACCTCCATCCCTCTAGGATTCCCCTCTCCTCTGGGCCCCCATCTCTCTCCCTCCTGAAACCTTCATCTCCATCCCTGGGACCCCCATACACCTAGAGAAACTCCCAGGATCCTCAGGAGAATACCCACTAATCTCTCCTCCGCTCCACCCGACCACTCCTCGCCCCCGCACGCACCTCGAATGAAGAGAGGAGACCACTCTCCCTCTCCCCTCTCACTCACAATGAACCCCCTTCACATTTCAATCAATTCGCCCTAATTGAATCACGTCGACTCTCGCTAGTAAAATTTCTTTATTACTCTCCACTCTCCCCCTTCACTCTCGCCTAATCCAATCAACGCCCCAGATTCTGTCCCCAGAAATATCAAAACGCGTCTAGTTATAGGGGGATCCCTGAATGACAGTTCGTCGTATATTATTCGACACGATTCCTGCTACGTAATAAACACACACCGGAACAGAAACTCGCCAGGCACCAACATCTGAATATTTTCTACCTTGCCTCTCCATACCTCATAAGATTCTCGACCCTGGTCCACTTGGTGAGTATCTTGAACAGACTGGATCCGGCCGCGGCAGCCACCATGAAAGCAGCGAAGATGACACCGTGAGGGAGAGAGGCGCCGATTGGAGCAGCCTGGAGGACCGATTGGAGGAAATAAGGTAATCGTGATCATTGTGCGATGGAAAAGAAGCTTGAGTCGCATAAATGAGCAACTCGAGATATCTGTTATCTACGTGAAGCCTGAATCAAGCTAGACGTTGATTTTCAATTTAATCTTGTAATTTGAGGCGCGAAGGGTGTGTGCATCAATGGCTTAGCAGATCGCATGAACTTAGCGAAACTAGATATCCCCAAATGTGCGGGGTGACATTTAATTGAATTTTCCTCACCACTTTCGTGAAATGAGAGCATAGTCTCATCATTGCACTTCATAGACTACTTGAAACTCATAACAATACGGTGATCGTCCTCATCAGTTCCATACTTCTTTCCCTACCGTAACACTTTCCTATCTCCTACCGTACCCTTCTCACCTCTTACTCTTACCGTAATCTCCACCTCTACCGTATCCCACCCCCCCCCTCCCTTACCGTACCTGAGTGAGGGCGGGCGTCCACTCGAGCACGAACGTGTACATGGCGCCCTCGAACAGCGCCTGCACCAGACCGAGACACAGCACACGGTAGTCTGGACAGGAAGGAAGGGTACGGTAATCGATTGGGATAAGGTAATCGATTGGGATAAGGTAATTGATTGGGATACGGTAGATGAAATAAATGTGAAAAAAGCATATTAGATATAGACTAGAGCGTATCAACTAGAGCACATAGGCAATCAAGCCAATTTCTAACACGAAATTGCATGATTTTGGTTTAAGTGAACTTGCGCCACAGGCTTTCGGTAATTTCCCTTCTCGCGGTAACGTCTGATATTACTGACGATTTGCTCATCACATAAAAAGCTCAAGCGGAAAGTGTTACTCATTCCCATTCTAACAAGTCATTCCCACTCACCACTCGTAATCAGTGTCCACGCCTTCTGGAAGCTCTGTGTGGTCGTTGCCCGCTCGTCTCCGTAATTCTCCGGCCATCGAGAGAGAACGAGCACTGACATCGTACCGAGCACGAGAAGGGCAACGTCGAATGGGGCACTGACAATTAAACATTTAATTAATTCATTAATTAGTAAAAATAAGACTAAACCCAAGCTGATTGTGATGAAACTCAAAAAGGTGACTTTAAGAATCAAAGCGTCTACATCTTGCTATCCCATGGTTTTGGGCAGTTGGCACAGGAATAGGGTTAGAAATAAATTGAATACACTAGGTCACTATCATTGTCCATTTCTCCTAAAAACGAGTAATGCCTCTACAGCGAAACATAAAATCTGCGGTTCAAAAACTAATCCTTAAAAGAACGACAAGTGAACAGTCAGTCATCGATCCCCCCCCCCTCTCCCAACTACGGTACTCACACGAATCCGAACAGGTCCGCTGCGGCCTGGGCCACGTAGCCGGAAGCGATGGCGATGAGCGAATTGGCAAGGGCTGAGTTCGAGAAGACCACGGCCAGTTTGTCGTCCGAGAAACCGCGCTGAGAACGGATTGACGATTATTTTAAGACGCGGATATCGGATCTACATTGATACAGGCTGAAGCTGCGCGCTGATGCTGTTTCAGTGAAACGCAAAAGTAGCCAGTTCCCCTTTCTTTCATAGCAATCCATTTCTAGGATAATACACAATGCACGATAATATCTCTCGTCCGTATGCCTACCGTACTCACCTTATTGTGCTCGTACATCAGCCAACTTTCGAAGGCAGAGAAGAGGATCGACGTGGCGATTCCTCCGAGGAAACGACCAATCTGAAGAGAGAGGATACGGTAGATTATTTAACGTATTGATTATTCCAGTTTTCATTCGACTCTGAAGAGCACATGAATAAAGATGTTAAGGCCGAACGAAATCTTATTGACAGGACTCAGTGAACGTACCCTACAGCCGTCTCTATGGATATTCTAGCAACAAAACATACGAGATGTGTCAGCTAGACTTGATGGATTACTTGCAGAAGAAAGTTTGTCTACGTTTTCACCATTGTATTCAGACCTAGTCCGGTTTTAAATTTCTATAAAACCTATATCTTGTTACGCCGAAGTCACGTAAACCCACATACACTGCATGGGATAATGCCATTATGTATCTCGGTAAAATAAAATAATCAATAACTGAATACCGTAACCCACCATGAGTACTTCCATCACGGGAACGTGCTTCGTGAGACACGAGATGCCATAGAGGACACCGTAGAGGAAACAGTTGTTGCGGCGACCACTGCAATTCCATATTTAGATGAAAAAATTTGGTAGCCGCAAGTTTCGGGTTACACAGAATCTTCATGAATGTTTGGTTTATCTGCATGACAATCATCATAGGCGTACAAGGGAAAAATATGAATACAGTGACCATAAAATGGTTTTCAAAGACTTTGAACACGAATACAATACTTCGCTTGATCAATACCGTACCCCCTTAATCTACCGTATCGACTCACAACTTATCGGCGAATGATCCAATGACGGTGCCGAATACGAGAGACGAACCGAAACCAGCGATGAAGAGCAATTCGATCTGAGTGAATCGATATTGATGAGATACCGTAGTCTAACCATTTCACTTGTACTGATTACTGTGCACTGTCAAGAGATATTTGGAATTGTTTTGATCGAAAGCAGAGAGGCAACAAATTTATGCGCCAGAAAGACACACGAAAGAATCAATTTCACTGCAGATTCATCTACGTGTTCGAGAAATTGATTTATCATGTGGATTTCTCGTTTCCAAGGGGCTACGTTAGCGGAGAATTACATTGTCCAGCAATCTTCTGTTGAATGACGAAACCAATCAATTCCGATCTACAGTACTCATCGATCTACCGTACCTGGTGCTTGCTCATCCCATACGAGTCGTACAACGCGTACACGTGCGGCCCCTGCAGCCAATCGCCGGCTGCAAATATCGATTTTAATGATTTCTCTGATACCGTAATCTCCTGTCAATCAATATCCATATTCTCAGCGATCAAGCACGCATAAACAGGCTCGTCGATTCGCAAACAAGATTTCGCTTTTCAAAAAAGCGGCGATCTTGTCGCGTCATCTTGCGCTATAGCGATCCCGGTGAGATAATGGTTTACGAGAAATCGTTCTACCGTATTTTCAGGAATAAAATCAATAATCGATCTCCAACCAACGGCCAGCGCGTAGATAACGATGTACGAGCGCTGGAAGGCCGAGAACGTCGGGTCCGGACACGATTCAACCTGATATCAGGGGATTACGGTATCAGTCAACCTATTGATTCATCCAATGTTGATCTACAGGACAGCCCATTTTTTTATGTTTTCCGCCCTAAATCGATGAATTCTGACCAGGTGACATACTGTTACACCAAGAGTAGTAAGACTAATACTCGATGAACGGATAATACAATACCTTTGACTTGCTGTAGATAAAGAGTGCGATGGCGATCGCCGAAGCGACAATGAAGAAGACATGGAAGAACATCCTCTTGATCTACCTGACAAGAGCCAGGGAGGAAACCCGTAAGAACCAGGACAGAAAGAAGCTTAGCCAACCTTCAAAGCACTTCTCCACTCCCGTCCGAGAGATCGCAATCGGCCGCTCGACAGGACAAGAGGAGGAAAGGAGGAGAGGGCGCCTCTCTCTCTCTCTCTCTTTCCCTTCCCACTCTCCCTCCCTCGGATGAGCCACGTTGCTACGTATACTATGGAAATGAATGGCCTCCATCCCTTTGTTGGCGGGAGGCGAGAAAGGAGCAAATATGAAAACAGCCAATATCTACTGATTTCTACTGATTATTACTGTATCTACCACGATAAATGTATACGAATTTGTTTATCTATCCTGTCGGGCTATTTAACGTGGTAACAATGGAGAAACGGACTAAGTCGCGGGGCGGGTGTTCTAGCATGTAAATTGCGGGTAACAACGAGGAAAGAGGGGGAGGAGATCTTGAGGGACGTCATCGTCGTCGTTCAGGGACTGGCTGCCCACTCCTCGCTCACCGATCGAGCAACGATCACACCGAATATGAAACCGAGCGCGCCCTTCGTCACCGCCCTGAAAGATATTGAGTGATTTTCAGATTACAAAGGTACACCCACCACATCAGTTACGATCCCCTCCCCCCATTTAGAGTTACATCAACCTCATATGTTATCATAAATATCGTCGCGCGTCGGTCGCAGGCATTATTACTGGAATACGGGACCCTGGACTTACAATATGGAAAAGGCTTTTGTTGACTGAAATATGCGTCCAGTCACTGGACGCATATTTTTGAAACGGAAGTACACTTTAGCTCACCAGCGTCTATAAAAGTTATAAGAAGACCCGAGAATGTGCGTCTACCATCAAATACATTAAACTCATAGCTAAGCCTCCGTCACAAGAGGGAAGATATTGCAGCTTTACAAGGATTTATTGTCTCAGCAGCCATGATAAGCACAATTGCAAGAGTAAAGGTAAAAAAGTATAGTCAGAATATCACTAAATTCGAGGGCGATAACAAATTAAATACAGAAGCCTAATTTTAAAACTCTAGAGAGCAGGAAATAGCCTCCATCAACTACGCGATTCATCAAGCCGTTCAGTAAGTAGATCAAAGACATTCTTTAATTAAAGTCACATTTTTTTAGCTTTATTGAATCATCTTTGTTAATTAGAGAGTAACTCAATGGTATAATCCCTGGGAGGCGAGCCGTTTAAAGCTATTACTAGTTCGAATCAAACATCGCACAAATAGAAGAGCCTGGACATTGCTACATCAAAACCAAGAACGCTGACGTTTTAAACCTCGATAAATTTGGATCATACCAGTTGAATGGCTCGTGGTAGATGGTGTTGATGAGCGCGTACTTGCTGCGGGGCGCAGGCGGTGCTGCTTCGGGGCCTCCCATGCGGAACATGATTTAGATCTGAATTAAAGCAGCTTAACTTATGACTACACTAATGAATACGTTCGAAGAAGAGCCCACCTGATGACGGAATACAACAGGCACAACTCAGTCAATAAAATATACCAGAAAAAGCAATCAATAAAGTGAAAACGATCGATACATGAAATGAGAAATTCAGTAGAGTGGTGTAAGCAGCAGATTACGGTAGTCAAGTGCATTTTGGGGCGACGCTTGTAAGACATTTACCGGAATCAGATTTTCTGGCTTCTAAAGTAACCAATTTAAGTAAATGGATTATTTCATTAAATTGAGCCGTTTATCTGGCATGTACATGATGAAAATGAACGTATCATGATAGCGATTAAATTGTATTCTATCGTTCTCCTGCTTCCAAGCCCCCTAGCATGATAGTTGTTGGTGTCTCAAATTTGCTCGTTGTTGATCTACCGCAAGAGCGCGCGAGGTGTTGTCTTTCACGCCACTCTCTTCCCTTCCACTTTGCTCTTTTTTCCCGTTTTCCTCGCCTGTATCGTTCTCTCTTGCTCACTCCTAGTGAGCATTTAGTGTTTTCGTAATGTTGTATTTTACATCTCTCTCTTACTGCTGTGAATATCTCGGAATATCTCTCTCTTACTGCTGTGAATATCTCGGAATATTCCGAATGAACTCATATTCATCGTTATTTCGCGTATGTTGCTTCTGTACGATCGAATTTAAAACTATGTTTTCAGAATGCGCGTTCTCTTCTCGTGTCTTCTCATCGCTTTCTTCGCTCAGACTGTCGTCGAAGGATGGAGAACTCATAGGGAGGAACAGGAAGAGAAGCTCAAGGCCGGTGCAAGGGTTCGTTTACTATACCAGTATTTTTGGATATGTCAACAACTTTTGACATGCCGAAAAAATAACAAAATTGAAAAACTTCTGAATTTGAGGCAGCCTCATCGTCGGTCAACAATCTGGCGGGCGTCTTCAAGCAGGTCAACAAAGCAGGAGAAGTGAGCCTTTCTGAGCCTGACTATTGAAGCTGCACTTCTCGCAAAACTCTTTCCGTTGCAGCCGATCTTCAAGCATGTGAGCGGCGGCGACTGGGGAATGCGACAGATCAGCACCTCCGGACAGGTACTGTAACAGCGCCTGGCATGTGCTGGCCAGTGATGAGTGACCCCTCCAACTTTGGCGTATATCCCCGAAATATCGATTTTTCTCTTTTGTACCCCCGAAAAAACTGGCGTTGAAGGGTCACGCTCATAACTGGTGCTGGCACCACAGTGGCGATTTGAACCTTTGAAAGTGATGGTGAAAACAGCTAATTCCATTTTAGGCCATCTACAAGCCGAGTCTCTTCGGCAGCGCCGTCAACGGACTCGGAAATGTACTATCCACTCGCTCATTACATTATCAAATCTTTGCTTTCGCGTACCCTGCGAAGATGCCCCGAACACTTTCTTTTCATATTTTTAAAAATCGATCAAGAACTTATTATTTTCTTGCAGGTTGTCTGGTTCGGAGCGGTCGCCATGGAGGCAGCAAACGTGGCCGAGGCTGCGAGGAAGGTCGGTTTAGCCTATCAATGGACCGTACTTGATTACCATAACCTGTTATTTCGTTGCAGGATCTCAACGAAGGAAAGATTACGAACACTGTTCACGCGTCCACTAAGGCAGTCGGAAGTTGGACCGGAGCCGCATATGGTTAGTTTTTAATGAATGAATGATCTGTAATCTAGTGATATCTGTGTTTCATTTAATGTTTATTAATTTTTTTCACTCTCCGGGGATGCAGCACCCTGGAATGCTAGCGGATATATATCACATCAGTTCAAATAGGTCGTTATAACTGTAATGGATCGTCCATTCAGGAGCCTCAACCGGCGCTGCTCTGCTTTCCTTCATTCCTGGAGTGGGAACGCTCGTCGGAGGAATCGCCGGAGGTGCGGTAGAATTTCTTGATTGGCCGCGAGGAGGAAGACTTGCGTCCACTTTCTTCTAGTGCCGACTATCATTCACGGGTTCTTCTAGTGTCTCATTGTTAGCAACCGATTATGTGATGCACAATCTGTTTCAGGAATGATCGGTGCGTATACGGGCACTGTTGCTGGTGAGATCGCGGCTGATGTTGTCGTCGGAAGAACCTGAAGAAACTACCGTACACTAAAGGATCATACGGTAGATTACGGTGCCATGTAATTCGATTCTCATTCAATAATCATCTTACTCATGTTGTTTACTTGTTATTGTCATTTCACTCACTCAACTCACGTACTTGTTCTATCCATTATTGACGCTGCCTCAAAATTGAATTGCCACTACCATTGTATAACTTTACCATGACTTTGATAAAACTCGCGTTATTCGTTTGAACAGAGCATACAATGAACAATGAAAGTGCGGTATCTTCCCGATTAAGATTATCCCACTCTACTGCTCGGAAACACCTCATCTTAGAATTTGTAAATGTTCTAACACTTGTCTAATTGGGGGTCTAATTAATATTCTGTTGAGTAGCAGCCAGCTACTATCAGCTAGTTACACTTCACTGGATTTTTTTAAAGCCGACATTGTGTCGCGTATGTTCCGTCTTTCTGATGTGAGAGGGAGCAATATGACAGCTCGAAAATGTTTACGATGTTTTCAGAATGCGCGTTCTCTTCTCGTTTCTTCTCATCGTTTTCTTCGTTCACACTGTCGTCGAAGGAAGAAGAATTGAAATGGAGATTTATGAAGTGGACGAGAATCTCTTGGCCGGTGCAAGGGTTATTACAATTGATTCATTTTCTTCCTCATTTGGATATTTTCATTAAAATAATATACTTCAACACTTTTATCCTGACATCAAGGCAATGTGCCTGCAGAAGGAAGCATCAGTAGTAGGGATGGCATTTTGTGTCTAAACACGGGTCTCCTGTAAGAATGTAGGAAGGCAGTCGACAGAAAAAAATATGTTGCCACCGATTTCGTATAGATTTCGTAAAAAATATTTTTCCCTGTCGCTAAAGGCTCTCATTATCCTACATTCTTACAGGAGACCCGTGATAAGTTATCATAAACGGTTCACATTATGTCATTTTGACTGTATTACACATATCACAATAATAAATTATCTACTGCAGGTCTCCAGTCGTCACCTCAAGGACGTTGATTGGAAGAAGATAAATTTCCCACTCGGAGAAGAGAATGTAGAATCGTGCCGCCCTGAAGAACCTTGTTGTATTTGTTTTTGGTTCCTTTCTTGTTCCTTTTTTTCACTTGAGCCATAAGAGTTCCTGTGAACCCGCCACGTGGCGGGCATGTGTGTTATCACATTCTATCGGGGTTCTTCATTCTTCGGGGGCTGTTGTCTTCTTGTGGACACTGGGGGTGGAACTACAATGCTCCAAGTAGAGCCCGTAGTTCCAGATCACGTTAGCAAAATCGCATCAAGCTACCGTACTTCCAGTTTACGATAACTAACTCAGTTTACGGTAGCTAATTTTGCGCAAGATCTGTTCACGTTAGATATTTTTTGAATGGTAGCCGGACATCACCTCAAGCGTATGGTAGGGGATTAGAGTGGGTGCCGGGGGGGGGGGGGGGGGGGTTGGGTGTTGGGATTACGGTAGATGTGATAATGGCGATAGGATAGTGATAATGGCGATCACACTACTATTTCGATAGGCTCTAGGGTTGACGAAAAGAAAACCCTTATTTCTAGGAGTCAGCATTCAGGAATCAGCAGAAGAACAATCAGGGCATTCAAGGGTAGTGTCGACAAGCATGCTATTCCGGAAGAATGAACCTACGTGATTTCCGAATGCATTCCGCCACTCTAATAGGCTCCGAAAGCTTTCGTTGAGTTGAGCACTTTCGAGCTTTTAAGTGCTCACCTCAATAAGGGGTGCGCTAAAAGAAGCCACTGTACTTTTATTGCCAGTTTTGCCTAACCATTCTCACTTCCGCGGAGTCATTTAATCGGTCTCCTCTTCATCTCCGAGAAGAATTCGGATGTCTGTCTGTATCACCCGGAAACTTATTGAACCATTTTGAGTGAGGCAGGGCGACAGATTCACGGCGTGAATAAGAACGAGAAATGAGAGGAAGAAAAACTCCGTAGTCAGAATAAACATCTCAAATTCTAACTGGATAACTATCATTCCTCACTTTCTAATAGATTCCATCACCATTACCTCCACCTTTCCATCACCCTTACCCGGCGCCGGTCGGTCCGTCCCGAATTTCAAACTGTACACAACAAACACATAATTCCCACCACGTGGTGGGACCACATGAGCACTTGTGGCTCGAGTGGATACGAGAATGACAACAATGAGAATGAACAATGACAAGAATGACTTGAGGGTTGGTGGAACGAGTATCAAGAGGAGATTAGGGACGGGTACTCGATTCCGACTATTCTTTCTTCGAAAATCATTTCATCAAATCATTACTTGAGAATTTCTCATCGAGAAGGAGATCGAGCGAATGAGAAATCTGAAGTGCAGTAGGTTATAAAAGCGCCTTTATATTTACATTCGCATTATCAAAAAAGGCCGAACAACACCCCCACTAGATTCGAGCATCCCTCTGGCATTAGATCTAAACTATGAAACTCTTATCCGCCTGTCATTCGAACACCATTCATTTCAAAACTGCCTTCTCTTCACCACACGTTCACCGAATTCCAAGCGATATTTGATTATCTATCCAATATCCCCTCACCTGCAGGGGGGGGGGTATCTCATTGTCACTCCACTCATCTTCCTGCCGATCACAATGTCGACCATCGTAAGAGGAAGAATGACGGCGATGCAGATCACGGGCACGATCAACTGGAAAAAGAGGGTTATTCAATTGATCGAGAACAGTTCGAGACGTAGCATATTTTAATATTTTTTTAAATGAATGCATGAAAGCGACCAACTCTTTGGCCGCAAATGTTGTGAGAATATCGCATTCCTCAATCCAATTCAAAATGTTGCCAAACTAACCATGACAACTTCATAGGCTCGCTTATCGATTCGCTCCGATCCCTCAGGCAGAGCGTACTGTAGATAATAGATTGAAACTACGCCGAGGCGTTTGCCTGAATTTTGGATGTCATCGGCTCACAAATTTTTGGTGTACAAATTCTCAAAGACCTTATTGTTAGATCGAATATTATAAGAGCTACTGACAGTTTCATAAAAAATACTGTTGCTACAGTATCCCTACCGTACTCCTACCGTACCCCAGCCCCCTCCCCTTTACCGTACCTGCTGGAGTTCCCACGCGAGCGACGCCTGCACCTCGGCCGCTGGAAGGACGCGTCTGAGATTTTAATTTTATTTATTTTTTGGAAAACAAATCAGAAGCTGCATTACTGTCATAGGCAAACTAGGACATACGACTGAAGAAAGGAACTCTCAGGTTCACTTGTTCACAATTTTATTTTTTTCACTACCTTAGGTGAAGACGAATGTTCATTTGTAATGTTATTCGATTACATAGAATAGATGGAACACGAATTCCACAAGGCCTTCGAATAACCGTACCATTGTCGTAGAATCGTCCCTTTCTCATCGAACAAAGTGCTGCTGACTCGCGTCATTGTAGAGGACGTCCTTGCCCTTCGTCGGAATGCGACTCCCGTTGAACAGCGATCTGATTTGGGTAATTACATAATTAGAAATCAACCAACAAAAGATTCTCAAAAAGCCAAAAAACTCTGTTTTTGAACAATAATTGAATCACACCGAATAGATTTGTTAAGTTGTAAACAATAGAATGAACTAGAAACTGACAACGTGCATGCTCATCTGAATACGACCTGATGATGAAACCCTAACATGGCTGGCTCAAAAACAGCGTTATTTAGTCAGTTGGTGATCCTCAAATCACTGGATTAACGACAATCTTGATCCCTTCAAAATCAACGGCTCAATTGACATACAATTACAATGATGATGACATAACAGTTGCGAGCAGCGATTGTAAACTAGCTACTTCTAACTAAACTAGCGTAAACTAGCTACTTGTATTTTAGGAATTTTAGGAACAACTTATATCAGATAAACTCGCCTCGGGACCCAGCACATTCGTGTCCAGGGCGCGCTTGAATCGAGCGTACGATGACGAGGTTCGTTGCACGAGTGAGCTGCAAATCGATAATCAGCATCAAATCGGTAACTACCGTATACCTGGTCCATAAAATATAGAGCATTTTGGATATTCAAGACCGAAGACAGGTGGTTATGCTTGCAGCATGCAAATTTAAAAGGTGGAAATTTAAATTACTATGAAACATACAGAACCTTTCAGTTATTTCATGTAAAGGATGCAAGTGTTCTATAGAATAGTAGCAAATTTCATTGAGATGTGATATTTGACAGTGAAAGGCTCAACAACAAACTCGACTCACCCTCTACTCTGCTCGCCCAGACGTCTTCTCACACCGAGAGAGGCGCTGCGACTGCGGTGCATCCTTTAATTAGTATAACTACTAAAATAGAAACAAAAAGGAACGCGACAAACGCGAAACAAGCGAGTGAACCCAAGTTGATACATTGAGACGACGAAGAAGAAGAAGAGAAGACGGAGGGGAGGGATGAGGGGAAACGTAATAAACGATGAATACAGGGAGTCGGGCACGTACACGTCTACTATTGCCAGGCACTATTCAGCAACGAATGCGACAATAAAGAAACAATGAGAGGCAGAAACGAGAGGAGTGGCGAAAAGCGCTGTTTCGGAACAAAGGGTACGCTCGAGGATGGGATGAAACAAGGATGGAGGATGACGCGAGCGAGAGACAACAAGGAAATTGACAGGAAAAAAGGGAATTGAAATTGCTCCGTCATTAAAACATTGCAAAAGTACTCGATACAAGAAGCCAAGCGTCGTTTCACAAGCGAAATATGGCTCTAAATCAATGACACGCGATGCGCAGAGGCCACAAGTGGTCCATAAACGATTGAAACAGGCAACAATGAGCGACAAACGAGAGAAAACAAGGTGAACAATCAGCGAGAGCATTGGGGAATTGCGCGGGAAGCCGTGTTGCGCCCTTCCCGACATGGCCACACCACGGATCAGGCCTCCAAACCCTCCGTTTCTTCGCTTCTACCCCGTTTTTTATCGATTTCTTGATGTTATTTGCGTGCTACTTACTCCCCGTGCCGAAATCTCCCATCGCATCGCTTGAATCACGGGAATATCGCCATATTTCACGTCGTTTTGCCTCTAAATCTCCAAATGGCCGCGTCCGCACTTTTCGGCTTTCTTCCACGCTCGTTCCGTGTATTTTCAGTCTAAAGTACTCGTGAACAGTGATACAAACAATAAGCGATAAGGCGGTACAAAAAAAAAATAATTACGCGCGCTAGACAATCGATAATTAGAATATACGGTATCCTCGTTTCGCACACTCTCGTTCGATCGAGGACTGATTTTTCTAAATGATTGATTATTGATTTTTTTTAGAAATATTTTTATATTTGTTATTTTTTAATCTGAAAACTATATTAATTAACTAAGAATACAAAAACACTAAGTATGACCACGATACAATGTCCCCCTTCCATTACTTCATTATCAGTCTCGGCCCAGCGCCAGTGCTACTGTAACTGTTGATATTGATCGATCATCTCGCTTACCGTATCTTCACAACAATCGATTCTTCTTGCAGGTTCAGGATCATCATCATCAGCGCGGACTCTCGAGCGGTTCGATCACGCAGAGGTCATTTTGTACGTTTCTTACACACGCCCATTATTCCTCCTTTTGCTCCCTCTTCTCTATTCTGTCTCATCCTCTCTCAATCTTGTATTTCATGCCGCATAATGCTTCGTAGTTTGACTCTGAATGTTTGAACTGCGTTTTGTATGCGATAACTCTACCGTATCCTGCGTGTACCGTATCATCTCACGATCTATGTCGCAACACTTTTTGCTGCTCTGCTTTCTTTCTCTTGCTGTCTTCCTTGGTCCGGTGCTTTCTCACCTTTTCTGTAATCTCTGAAACAGTAATGCACCTTCGCCTCTTCTGATTTATGCTGAGTAGGGTTCTCTTGTTGGAATTATTTGCATATTGGAATTCCATTCCACCCTACTCATTTCCACGGAATCGATTGCATACGACCGGCGCTCAATTAGAATTCCACTCCGAATGGAATTCCATTTCTTATTGGAATTCCAATAAGAAAATCCTCACCTTTTGTAATTGTAATTGTATGCAAAACTGTTAATGGAATTCCAATAACTGATGGAATTCCACTAGACCGCACGCTACACGGGAAATGGAACGAATGGAATTACGTCACACCTTTGTTCTCGTTATTGGAATTCCGGAATTGATTCCAATAAGAGAACCCTAATGCTGAGTGCAATCTTCATCATTCTGCATTCCAAGTTTCGGTTTCGATTCCTAATGATAGATATAATTTCGATCCAATCTAGAATTCCCCGAATAGTGCTCTAGATCACTACTTGCCATCATTTTTAAAGATTGTACATCTACATGATTAGAATACGCTACTTTACTCTGCAGATACCGTAGAGTTCATCCTCCTCTCCATTCCCTCTCTCATTGTCATTTCATATCTCCTATCTTGCTATGCTCTCATCTCCCTTCTACGTCAATTACCGAAGGTATGAAACACGGAATCACCATGAAATACCCATCTTGAAATGAGAAATTTGCGATGATGCGTGCTCTTTGAACTCTACTCAGCTTAACAAATAAAAAGTGCTCATTCAATAATGACGCATGTATCCCCAGGATTAGAATACGCTACTTTACTCTGCAGATACCGTAGTGCTCATTCTCCTCTCCATTCGCTCTCTCATAGTCGTTTCCTATCTTGCTATGCTCTCATCTCCCTTCTACGTCCATTACTGAAGGCACGAAACACGGAATCGCCATGAAATACCCATCTTGAAATAGGAAATTTGCGATGATGCGTGCTCCTTGAACTCTACTCAGCTTGCCAAATAAAAAGTGCTCATTCAATAATGCCGCATGTATCTACATGATTAGAATACGCTACTTTACTCTGCAGATACCGTAGTGCTCATTCTCCTCTCCATTCCCTCTCTCATAGTCATTTCCAATCTTGCTATGCTCTCATCTCCCTTCTACGTCAATTACTGAAGGCATGAAATACGGAATCGCCATGAAATATCCATCTTGAAATGGGAAATTTGCGATGATGCGTGCTCCTTGAACTCTACTCAGCTTGACAAATAAAAAGTGCTCATTCATTAATGCTGCATGTATCCCCAGCATTACAATACGCTACTTTACTCTGCAGATACCGTAGTGCTCATTCTCCTCTCCATTTCCTCTCTCATTGTCATTTCATATCTTGCTATGCTCTCATCTCCCTTCTACGTCAATTACTGAAGGCATGAAACACGGAATCACCATGACATACCAATCTTGAAATGTGAAATTTGCGATGATGCGTGCTCTTTGAACTCTACTCAGCTTGACAAATAAAAAGTGCTCATTCAATAATGCCGCATGTATCTACATGATTAGAATACGCTACTTTACTCTGCAGATACCGTAGTGCTCATTCTCCTCTCCATTCCCTCTCTCATTGTCATTTCATATCTTGCTATGCTCTCATCTCCCTTCTACGTCAATTACTGAAGGCATGAAACACGGAATCACCATGACATACCAATCTTGAAATGTGAAATTTGCGATGATGCGTGCTCTTTGAACTCTACTCAGAGTGACAAATAAAAAGTGCTCATTCAATAATGCCGCATGTATCTACATGATTAGAATACGCTACTTTACTCTGCAGATACCGTAGTGCTCATTCTCCTCTCCATTCCCTCTCTCATTGTCATTTCATATCTTGCTATGCTCTCATCTCCCTTCTACGTCAATTACTGAAGGCATGAAACACGGAATCACCATGAAATACCCATCTTGAAATGGGAAATTTGCGATGATGCGTACTCTTTGAACTCTACTCAGCTTGACAAATAAAAAGTGCTCATTCAATAATGCCGCATGTATCTACATGATTAGAATAAACTACTTTACTCTGCAGATACCGTAGTGCTCATTCTCCTCTCCATTTCCTCTCTCATTGTCATTTCATATCTTGCTATGCTCTCATCTCCCTTCTACGTCAATTACTGAAGGCATGAAACACGGAATCACCATGACATACCAATCTTGAAATGTGAAATTTGCGATGATGCGTGCTCTGTGAACTCTACTCAGCTTGACAAATAAAAAGTGCTCATTCAATAATGCCGCATGTATCTACATGATTAGAATAAACTACTTTACTCTGCAGATACCGTAGTGCTCATTCTCCTCTCCATTTCCTCTCTCATTGTCATTTCATATCTTGCTATGCTCTCATCTCCCTTCTACGTCAATTACTGAAGGCATGAAACACGGAATCACCATGAAATACCCATCTTGAAATGGGAAATTTGCGATGATGCGTACTCTTTGAACTCTACTCAGAGTGACAAATAAAAAGTGCTCATTCAATAATGCCGCATGTATCTACATGATTAGAATACGCTACTTTACTCTGCAGATACCGTAGTGCTCATTCTCCTCTCCATTTCCTCTCTCATTGTCATTTCATATCTTGCTATGCTCTCATCTCCCTTCTACGTCAATTACTGAAGGCATGAAACACGGAATCACCATGACATACCAATCTTGAAATGTGAAATTTGCGATGATGCGTGCTCTGTGAACTCTACTCAGCTTGACAAATAAAAAGTGCTCATTCAATAATGCCGCATGTATCTACATGATTAGAATACGCTACTTTACTCTGCAGATACCGTAGTGCTCATTCTCCTCTCCATTCCCTCTCTCATAGTCGTTTCCTATCTTGCTATGCTCTCATCTCCCTTCTACGTCCATTACTGAAGGCACGAAACACGGAATCACCATGAAATACCCATCTTGAAATAGGAAATTTGCGATGATGCGTGCTCTGTGAACTCTACTCAGCTTGACAAATAAAAAGTGCTCATTCATTAATGCTGTATGTATCCCCAGCATTACAATACGCTACTTTACTCTGCAGATACCGTAGTGCTCATTCTCCTCTCCATTCCCTCTCTCATAGTCGTTTCCTATCTTGCTATGCTCTCATCTCCCTTCTACGTCCATTACTGAAGGCACGAAACACGGAATCACCATGAAATACCCATTTTGAAATGGGAAATTTGCGATGATGCGTACTCTTTGAACTCTACTCAGCGTGACAAATAAAAAGTGCTCATTCATTAATGCTGCATGTATCCCCAGCATTACAATACGCTACTTTACTCTGCAGATACCGTAGTGCTCATTCTCCTCTCCATTTCCTCTCTCATTGTCATTTCATATCTTGCTATGCTCTCATCTCCCTTCTACGTCAATTACTGAAGGCATGAAACACGGAATCACCATGACATACCAATCTTGAAATGTGAAATTTGCGATGATGCGTGCTCTTTGAACTCTACTCAGAGTGACAAATAAAAAGTGCTCATTCAATAATGCCGCATGTATCTACATGATTAGAATACGCTACTTTACTCTGCAGATACCGTAGTGCTCATTCTCCTCTCCATTCCCTCTCTCATAGTCATTTCCTATCTTGCTATGCTCTCATCTCCCTTCTACGTCCATTACTGAAGGCACGAAACACGGAATCACCATGAAATACCCATTTTGAAATGGGAAATTTGCGATGATGCGTACTCTTTGAACTCTACTCAGCGTGACAAATAAAAAGTGTTCATTCAATAATGCCGCATGTATCTACATGATTAGAATACGCTACTTTACTCTGCAGATACCGTAGTGCTCATTCTCCTCTCCATTCCCTCTCTCATAGTCGTTTCCTATCTTGCTATGCTCTCATCTCCCTTCTACGTCAATTACTGAAGGCATGAAATACGGAATCGCCATGAAATATCCATCTTGAAATGGGAAATTTGCGATGATGCGTGCTCCTTGAACTCTACTCAGCTTGACAAATAAAAAGTGTTCATTCAATAATGCCGCATGTATCTACATGATTACAATACGCTACTTTACTCTGCAGATACCGTAGTGCTCATTCTCCTCTCCATTCCCTCTCTCATTGTCATTTCATATCTTGCTATGCTCTCATCTCCCTTCTACGTCAATTACTGAAGGCACGAAACACGGAATCACCATGAAATACCCATTTTGAAATGGGAAATTTGCGATGAAGCGTGCTCCTTGAACTCTACTCAGCTTGACAAATAAAAAGTGCTCATTCAATAATGCCGCATGTATCTACATGATTACAATACGCTACTTTACTCTGCAGATACCGTAGTGCTCATTCTCCTCTCCATTCCCTCTCTCATTGTCATTTCATATCTTGCTATGCTCTCATCTCCCTTCTACGTCAATTACTGAAGGCACGAAACACGGAATCACCATGAAATACCCATTTTGAAATGGGAAATTTGCGATGAAGCGTGCTCCTTGAACTCTACTCAGCTTGACAAATAAAAAGTGCTCATTCAATAATGCCGCATGTATCTACATGATTACAATACGCTACTTTACTCTGCAGATACCGTAGTGCTCATTCTCCTCTCCATTCCCTCTCTCATTGTCATTTCATATCTTGCTATGCTCTCATCTCCCTTCTACGTCAATTACTGAAGGCACGAAACACGGAATCACCATGAAATACCCATCTTGAAATGGGAAATTTGCGATGATGCGTACTCTTTGAACTCTACTCAGCTTGACAAATAAAAAGTGCTCATTCAATAATGCCGCATGTATCTACATGATTACAATACGCTACTTTACTCTGCAGATACCGTAGTGCTCATTCTCCTCTCCATTCCCTCTATCATTGTCATTTCATATCTTGCTATGCTCTCATCTCCCTTCTACGTCAATTACTGAAGGCACGAAACACGGAATCACCATGAAATACCCATTTTGAAATGGGAAATTTGCGATGAAGCGTGCTCCTTGAACTCTACTCAGCTTGACAAATAAAAAGTGCTCATTCAATAATGCCGCATGTATCTACATGATTACAATACGCTACTTTACTCTGCAGATACCGTAGTGCTCATTCTCCTCTCCATTCCCTCTCTCATTGTCATTTCATATCTTGTTATGCTCTCATCTCCCTTCTACGTCAATTACTGAAGGCATGAAACACGGAATCACCATGAAATACCCATCTTGAAATGGGAAATTTGCGATGAAGCGTGCTCCTTGAACTCTACTCAGCTTGACAAATAAAAAGTGCTCATTCAATAATGCCGCATGTATCTACATGATTACAATACGCTACTTTACTCTGCAGATACCGTAGTGCTCATTCTCCTCTCCATTCCCTCTCTCACAGTCATTTCCCATCCAACGATGCTATCACCCCCTTCTACATCTATTTGCGAAGGCACGAAACATGAAATCACATTTTAGGATGGGGATAAGTAGAGATAGTAAATGTTCTTTGGACTCTACTCAGCTTGACAAAACAATAGTACCCATTAAATAATGCATTAAATGTTAATTCCTCCCACTATTCGCTATCGCGTGAAACAGAAAAACAGTTTACTTTTGGGACGGGGAAATAATGTAAAAAAGGAAACCTTGAAAGACCATTATACTTTCCTAATCATTTCTAGCGAGTGAAGCGAAAAATTACCAACTGCCTTCTAATTATTCGAATTGAGAGAAATCTAGCGGCCTTGATCTAATTGTACCGTATTTCTAATTGTTCACCTCTCGTTTTCCTCTTCATCCTTCTTCCCTCACTCGCGACGCGTCAACTCCTGAAATTACTTGCGTACTTCATTCTTCCCTGTTCACTAATTTTATCGATTTTTTCTTACCGTACTCCCTCGCATCTTCCATTGGTCTTATCCTTCATCTACCGTATCCGTATTGATTTGACTCCATTTATCCCTATCCGCTACCGTACCCCATCACCCATTGATCTACCGTACCCTTCGCGACGTATTTTTATGTCGATATTCGAGCTACCGTACTCCCTCACCCATCGATCAATCGTACCCTTCGCGACCATTTTTTTTGTCGATTTTCGAGCTACCGTACCCCTTGCAATCTACCGTATCTCGTCGCGTATCCGTGGCGCGTGCGCGTGATATCGATCAATTCCATTACAGATATCTCAATCTTGGAAAGCTGTTGTCAGCGACCGTAGTTATGGAGAAGATGTCATCATCGAATAAGGTTGAAGCTTCGGGCAATGCCCACGTGAAGAAAGACGGGGAGGTGAAACCCCCGCACAGGACAAGATGGAAGTGGGAGTTGGCAGGGAAGAAGGAGCGGAGGCGATGCCCCGCAAGGAAGGCGGTTTGAAGGACGAAGGAAGAGAAGAGAAGGACAAAGTCGAGGAGGCTGTGCCCCTCGCAATTGGAGAAGAGGAGGATGGAGTGGTGGTTGGTGGGGAAGGAGGAGGAATGGAAGAGGGAGCGGAGGACGGAGAGGACGGTGGAGAGGCGGAGGCGGTCGTGAGAGGGCCGGTCGAGGCGGAGGAAGAGGCGTTGCTCGCGAAGGCTATCGCCAACGAAGTAAGTGGCTATTCACTAGAAATAGGATTACGGTAGTTTTGTCCCAGGTGGATTACGGTAGTATCGATCAATGATGCCAGGTTGATTACGGTAGCAACGATTGATCTCACTAGGCTGATTACGGTAACAACAATCGCATATTTAAATATGATCTTTGATCTTTGCTAAGCAAGCAATTAATTTCCCTCACTTTTCAGCATCTGGACGGAGTGATGGCGTGGTGGAAGGACTACAGCCACGCTTCGGTCGAGGCTCTCCACGTGAGTTATTTCGAAACCATCCAAGAAGAACTCTCTCTCCATTTCCCATACTCTCTCGCCCCTAGACACAAGTAGGCACAACGGGAAATGTAGTGAAAGATGCTTCCCATTGGCGTACCCGTGAGTAAGCCGTTCCGTGGGTACGGTATATATCAATAGATAATCACTTTCCAGCTGGTCTTCGGCGGGGAGACGGACTTCTCCCGTGCGGTCGTCGACCGTGTTCGTGAGGAGATCGGAGAGGCAGGAGGTCAGTTTCCCCAAGGGTGATTACGGTAGAATAGGAAAGGGATAGTATCGATCGATTATATAGCTACCGTAGTCTCATACCGTAATCCTTCCTCTTTCAGATATGGGCGGACGAGTGGCGGTGCACGTGACTGGCCTTGTGGCGGGAGATCAGCTCGGCTTCACTCTCTCCTACGGTCCGGACCATCTCCCCATCACTTCGAGCATCGTCGTCGATCTCCGTCGACTCTTCGTCAGTCTTTCTCCTCTCTCTCACTCTCTCCATTTCGCGTGCTCTCTCGCTCTTTCTGATCGTCGATAGAGCGCGCGAGATAAAGAGGGTCAAGCAAACACCCCCTGGGAGTACGGTAGTCCATTAGAATACACTTGCTGATTGCCTGCTTCACTGCCTTGTAAGATAGTAGAGCTCGAGAAATGATACCGCCGTCTCTTCATTCTTCACACTCTCTCACCGGTCAGAGAGGCGAGAGAGTGTGTGAAATGAAGAGACGGCGACCCGTATTTCGAATTGATTGCATCGTTCACAAGGGAACCGCAAAAGTCGGCCCTCACGAATCCTAAATTTGCTATCACCAATCGAAAGGTACCCCTCTAGGAAACCCAAAACAACTCTAACATCATTGGATAATTGATTCCTAAGAACCGAAAAACGATAATCAATATTAGGGAGAAATTGATGGGAAAATTGCTCTCGCGTCACGCAGGCTAGTGTGCGCGTTGGGGAGAGCTGAGAGAGTGTGTCGCCTGGCGCAGCCGGTAACGTGCTTACCTTGAGAACGCTATGTCGTTGGTTCGAATATTTTTGCTGCAAATCATTTGCAACATTTTTTGCACTTTTAAAATTACATTATTTTTCATCGTAGGCTCATCCAGTGTTGAATAATACATATTGTTGCCTTTCACATATGAAACAGCTTCGCGAACGATGTAGGAACACATGCTAATGAGAATATTGCCTTATGAGTGCTACTATGCAATCTGATTGTAGCGTAAATAGCAATATGTCTATTGTTACAAGTTGGCTGGGCCTACGATGAAAAATAATGTAATTTTAAATTGCACAAAATGTTGCAAATGATTTGCAGCAAAAAGATTCGAACCAAAGACATAGCGTTCTCAAGGTAAGCACGTTACCGGCTGCGCCAGAAGACACACTTTCTCAGCTCTCACTAACGCGCACACTAGCCTGCGTGACGAGAGAGCAATTTTCCCATCAATTTCTCCCTAATATTGATTATCGATTTTCGGTTCTTAGGAATCAATTATCCAATGATGTTAGAGTTGTTTTGGGCTTCCTAGAGGGGTACCTTTCGATTGGTGATAGCAAATTTAGGATTCGTGAGGGCCGACTTTAGCGGTTCCCTTGTCAGATCTCCCTTCGTACCGTCCGTCTCGATCGTACCACCGGTGAAGAATGGACTGCCGGAGACGACGACGAATTCATCGATGACGATAATCGTCTCGCCCGTCGTCTCCTCAATCTGTCCAAGGTCAGTCATTACCCTCTCGGGATGGAATGATGCGCTAGCTACAGTTCCCCCTCTTGTCATCTAGTAAAGGCAACCGAACGAAACACAAATCGCGCAGCAGCAATGTCTCGCCGATCAAAGCAACACTCGACTACCGTAATCCAGTCCCGCATCTGAAGTATCCTACCGTAACCCAATCCATTAGCTACATTATCCTACCGTAACCCAATCTATTAGCTACAGTACCCCCACCGTAACCCAATCTATTAGCTAAATTATCCTACCGTAACCCAATCCATTAGCTACCGTATCCTTTTCAGGAGTTGCCTCAGTTGAAGGTTCCGACCCTTCCGGTGCACACAGTGCGTGACTGCCTCCGTGTGCCAGTGCAGGGAGAATCGTCCGTCGCCATCGTCGTCAAGGAGCTTCGACGCGTACTCGAGAAGGGCACGGGACATTATCCGCCCATTGTGAGTTTACGCGCGTCGTCTGACTATCTCCCCTTTCCGCACACTCTCTCACAACCCTGATCTGATCGAACAGAGAACACACGAGCCCATGACTCGATTACCGTATCCTAGCGGGCGAAGGTGAATCATGAATGTGATCGGTCGATCAGAGATCAAAGATCAAAGATCAAAGATCATCTCCTCGATCGAACATCTCATTCATTCAGGATTTCTACGGCCCTCCCGGAGAAGACGTCGAGCTGGACGAGTCGGAGCGGGTGAACATGGAGAATCTTCGCCCGGACATACACGGCGAGTAAGTGGACACACATTTACATCCCCTAGAGTGCGCAATTCGGGTCGCCGTCTCTTCATTTCACACACTCTCTCATCGGTCAGAGAAGCGAGAGAGTGTGTAGAGACGATTACCCGTATTTCGCACGTATTGAGGCAATGGGACAGCGCAGGAGGACAACATCATTTGGGAGGGGGCACTCGCGTTCAATCGGGGGGGGGGGGGAGGGGAGGGGGTCAAGTGAAACATAAAATCATCGCGCACTCACTTTGGATTGGACATTGTGCTGTAGATAATTTATCTTTGCGCTCACCTCAGTCCGTATCCCTCTCACCTTTCCCAGGGGAAAAATCGAAATGGCGGTCAGAGATCAAAGATCAAAGATCAAAGACCATCTCCGCTGATCGCACATCTTGCCATTGCAGGGTCGCCATCGAGCTCGAGGAGAGCCGTCCCTTCGCGACTCCTCCGTCCCGCAACACCAGGTATCCCAATCCCCCTTTCCCATTTCATTGCCTCCCGAAACCCCGATCAGACGGGTGGTCCAACAACAAATAGTTGCCACTTTACCGTTTCACCGCTCATTGATGGCCCCCGATCACCGTACCGTATCTCCACTAGCTACCGTAACCCGGCCAGTCTAATGTATCGATTGCAGTTCGGCCCTGTACGACACGGCAATCGAGACGCCGGCCGTCGACCAGTATGTCCGCCTCGAAGATGACGTCATCCCGTCGACGCCCCCTCTCCCACCTCTGGACGACTCAATGCACTCGCTGCCCCGTCACCACCGCCGTTACATCAGACGGTACCGTGTTGCTCTTGCTTATCACTTATCTTTTGTCTAGTACACGAAACACGAAATCACTTTTTCACATTTCTCCTATAATGCGCACCTATTGACTGACGCACGAAACACCAAATCACTTTGCGAATTCCACCCCCCCCCCTTGACTCGCAAGCAACCTCGCTGGAATGATTTGACCTACCATGTGCATCTATTGTCTAGCTCACGAAGCGCAAAACCACTAAGCAAAAAAGATCAACTATTAATTTTCTCTTGATCTACCGTACCCTCCCTCTACCGTAATCCTCATCAATTCAGTGTCGGATCCGGAGAGAAGTCTGCCGATGAGTCCATTGAGGTCGCGTCGTCGCCTCGTCGTGAGCGGTACCGTTCACTTCTCATTGTTCATAGGCATCTACTTATCAACAATGATAGCATGAACATCGCGGGTCAATTTTGTCCATACTGTTTGCCAAAAAATTCGGGGCCAAAAACTCACATTTTCACAAATTTCTATTCGCAATGATCTCATCTTACCTACCGAATTCCATCCTACCGTAATCCTAATCAATTCAGTCGCGGCGCCGACTTCGTCGAGAAGAAGGAGGCCTCGCCTACCGGGTACGGTACTCACTCTATTATTGGTGTTGACGGGTTACCGTATCTTACTTTCTAGAACAGGCATCGCCCCATAGTCACGGTTCTTCTCTTTGATTGGATTGGATGCTGTTTCCCTCATCACGGGGCTTTTTTCTTCAAAAGAATGGTTCACTAATCTGATTCTTTTCAGTTGGAGCGATGAGGACGAAGACGACAAGTGCTTCCGCCCCCGCTGCATCAAGCGCCATAAGTAAGTTTAGGGTGTGTGAATCGAGGAATCACCGGGGGAGGGAGGGGGGGGGAGGGGAGTACGGTACGGTGTGCTCATGTGCGATCGAGGAATGACTTATTATTGCAGGGAGATGTTGGCGATGGCCGACTGGGCGCACGAGCAGCAGATGGGACGACTCGAGGCGGAGGAAGAGGTGAAGAAGATCACCGCAGAGAAGAAGGAGCTGACCGCCATGGTATGTCTCTTCTCTCTCTGCGCACTCTCCCTTTCCCATGCTCTCTCGCACTGTCTGACCGACGAGAGAGCTTGCGAAACTGAGAGACAGTCGCACACACACCATCATTCTCATATTCAGCTCAAGCTGCTGCAGGAGGAGCAGGCGGTCCGTCGTGCGAAGGTACGGTAGCCAGTCATATACTGTAGCCCGCCCCCTTATCGATTGATCTACCGTAACCCGGCCCCAAGCGCTACCGTATACTTCAGGCCACCATCGATGAGGTCGATGAGGGTGTCGATGGCGGACTCGAGGATGAGTTCGTCGTTCTCCCTCTGGGCGTTGCTCCGCCCATCCTCATCTTCGACACTCCCGACTCGCCCGCTATCGCTCCTCCCGTCCATCCCTCGTCTACCGCACTCAAAGTGGCCACGACTAAGCAGGCACTCGAGAGCATCCAGAAGATGGACCCCAAGGTTTGCAGTTTCACTCCTCCTCTTATGCCTCCTCGAGGCCCCGCCCCCATTCCAGCCCTACTGTAATCTCTCTGCTTCTCAGATCTGGACATCCCGTGCGGCCGGTCCTGCTCTTCTTTCGACGTGGAGATCGATGACGTCCAAGATTGGCCATCGATACAAGAAGATCTACACGGGCTCAGAGATCGCCGTCCCTCGCCTCCCTTCGGACGTCGGCAAGGACAAGAAGAAGAAGGACGAGATCAAGGTACGGTAGTCAGGGGCACGGTAGTCAGTGTTACGATAGTCAGTACGGTAGTCCAGGGTATGGTAGTCCGGGGTACGGTAGTCCGGGGTATGGTAGTCCAGGGGTGCGGCTGTGCAGGTTATGGTAGTCCAGAGGTACGGTAGTCGAGGGGTAAGGTAGCTTTAAGTAGGCAGATCTAGCGCGAAAGGATACCGTAGTCTCGGATGGTCACGGTAGTAATTGTACGGTATTTTCAGTCCTTCTGCTCCCTCACCGAGGAGATCACCGCCGAGTACGACTCACTCGTGTCTCTCGCGAAGCAATTCGCTTCCGAGGTTGGTCCGAAAGGAATACAGAATACATTACTGTAACCAGAACCCACCAGGGTGAATACACGTTTAGGAACCCATCGAATTTTCCAGAAGATGATTCCCAATAGTGCTAATGCCCCCAACAGGATACGGTTTTCTATATCGATTAATTTCCAGATCACGGCGCAGTATGAGTCCACGGGCGGAGTCGTGCACCAGAAGACGATCATCATGGAGGGAATCGAGAGACAGTTCAAGTGAGTACGGTACATTACGGTAGCGATACAACTCTGCGCAATATAGACCTAATTGGAGTTCTATTTTCTTGTGGGTACCTTCCTCGCACTCTCACGTTCCACCGCGCCTTTCTTATCCCTTTCTATTACACAGCAATAACACCCATAACTGGTTATTGGGGAAGGACACTGGTGTCATGCAATCAATCGATAACATCGGACTGATTACGGTACTTTGTAGGCAGAACGCGGCCAAGGGCCTGACGAAGGCGCGTCGCTGGGAGAAGGCATGCGTGGCACTGCCGCGATGCTAAGGTGAGTACGGTACTACCGTAGTTGGGGCTATCGACAACTGATTAATTACGGTAAACAGTCTCTTTGCTTCTGGGAATCGCCAACAGTCAAACTGGGGTTTCCGAGCGGCGCTCTCTCCATTTCGCGTGCACTCTCGTCGGTCAGACAATGCGAGAGAGCACGTGATTTGGAGAGAGTCAGACAGTCTCTCTAACCTCTTCTTTCTTGCAGTTGCGAAGGCAGCACGCGGGGTTGATGGTCGGGGATCGAGGAGCAGAGTGAAACGTGGTGCAAGAGGACCTCGTTGCACCCGTTTGTGTGACACTCTCGCTCCCTCCCCCCTTTGGCCACCCCTTCCATCTCGTGCAATGCCCCTCTTCTCGTCTCCTGGCTCTGGTCTCTTCCCGGTCTGTCTGTCGCTGATCATCACTCTCTCGTCCCTTCCCGTCCTCTCCATTCGATTTCATTAGATTCTTCATGTGTCAAAATGGTGAGTCAATCCCCTTTCTAACCTACCGTAGCCATTACCGTACCTACCGTAATCCCTCTAGCCGTCTGCACTCTCTCACTTGCGCGTGATTTCTCTCCTAATCTGTTCCAATTGCAGTTTGCGAGCCGACCAAGCTGTTCGCCGCCTCAGTAGTGCACCGACCTACTGTTCTTTTGTTTCAAGTTTATTATGAGGTGATACTCCGCCCCCCCAGGCCATTTTAGACTACGGCACCTCAATCGATTAGTGACCCTCTACAGTACCTTGATCATTCATGATCTCTTTCTCTCTGACTGTCTGGACCCTCTCCTGTTCCCATTATCTCTAACGACCAAATATTTCCATTGCAGTATCTTTCTCTTTTGCCGCCGACACTAAGTCCGCCGCGCCTTTTCTCTCTGTAAATTTTATTCATCGTCAATTTCTTCTTATAAGGTGAGACGCCGCCCCCCTTTTCCAACCTATCTACAGTATCCTCCCCTATCACCCCATCATTCTCAAGTTGGTTATCTGACTGTCTGGACCCTCTTTTCTCCCCGTTATCTCTCACCACCAATTCTCTCCATTGCAGTATCTTCTCGTTCTCTCTGCCGACCATTCGTCAGCTGTGTGTGCCGATGTATTTCCGGCCTAAATTATTCCTCATGCCCAGTAGTAAAGGTGAGACCGCCCCCCCCCCTTCCCAGACCACCGTATCTCACTCGATTAATGACCTGCTACAGTACCTTGATCACTCATGATCTCTTTCTCTCTGACTGTCTAGACCCTCTCTTATCCCCGTGATCATCATCTCATTAACTCGCTCAATTGCAGTTTCTCTCTGTCTCTCTCTCTATCCGGTCGACCATCTGTTGCCGTGCTGATGCAGTTATTCCAATTAATTATCTTCGTTGTTCTCATAGAAATAAGGTGAGACCCCCCCCCCCCATTCCACCCTACATCATCCATCATTTCTTATGAATCCGATCGATCATTCTCTATCTGGCCCTCTGAAACCTCATTTACCCAATTGCAGTTCCATCGATGTCATGTATCCATTTTTCCTAATCTATCGACATCGTATCCTCTTTACTTCGTTTGTTATATCAAGGTGAGTCCACTCCCACTACCGTATACCACTCGCTCTATCGATCATCATATTCGATCAATCTCTATCTGTTCCTCTGAAAGCACTCTTACTCCCGTTATCTCTCACTAACCCGTCCAATTGCAGTTCCATCGGCTCAGTCGCCATTATTAATTATCCATCCATCGATATCTTCCTTATTTCTACAGTATTTCTTCCCAGCCAAGGTGAGCCCCTTCCCACTACAGTATCCCACTCGTTCTATTGATCATCACCTTCGATCAATCTCTAGCCGATCACTTTCACTGTCTGGACCCTCTCACACGCACACGATATCTAACCGCTAACATTTCTCATTGCAGTGTTGTTCTTACGTTCTGGTCGACTCGACATATTATCTACATTTCTGCTTCACCTATCTATCGATGTTTCATCCTAATTATCTAAGGTGAGTCCTCGTTCCAAGCATTCCTCTTCACCATTAACCCCTCCCCCCCCTCTACAGTATCCCCGAATTCAGAGCTCGCCGATCTATTCTCAATTCATATATCCTATCGTACATCATATTTCCCAAGATGTATTGTAATTACGCTTTGCCGCCACACAGGTAACCCATCCTTTCACTCGAGAAAACCAATGGGGGCTACGGTAGCTTTTTTCAATCGAAGCGATAGCGAAAAGCAAAAATACCATCCTGTTTCGTCCTCGTCCTTCTCCACAGCATCCGTGTAGACCAGACAGGGCTGAAGGAGGAGATGAGAGCTGCGAATAATTATTGATGTATCCATTTCAGTATCTATCGTATCCCCATCGACTACCGTATCCGAATTTCTATGTTCTTACTATTCTTCACTATCGATTATTCCACCACATTGGCTACTCTTTACATCACGTACTCTCCTTGGTATGTCTCCCTATTGTAACGAAATAATTGACAAAATTTATCACCATTAACTTCACTATTAACCCCTCCCCCCCCCCTCTACAGTATCCCCGAATTCAGAGCTCGCCGAACACAAAAGTGGCAAAAACCGTTAGCTATGGGTACAATTAACTAGTTTATAAGTGAAAATAAGCCTGAATGAATGGTCGATCGTCTCTGGTCGCTGATTGTGAGATGAGAATGAAGAGAAGAGAAGGAGAGGGATGGATATGAAATAATCAATGTATCCATTACAGTATCTATCGTGCCGTGTCTCCACTACCGTATCTCCATCTGTTTATTTGTACTACCGGTCTTCTTTATTTCGTTTTGTCTACTTGGTAAGTCTACCTAACATACCTGATTATCTGCTAGGAAAACTATGACAAAATTTATTTTCTTAAAATCTGATGAAACACAAAAGTGGCGACAATTACCGTTAGATAGGGGCATAATTATTGAGTAAAATAAAATAAAATAAATTAGGCCTGAATGGTGTGGCCAACGGCGGTGTTCGCAGAGATGAGACCGGCGAGAAGAGAAGGCCCGAGATAGATCTGTAATTATCGATTTATTGATTGATTGACTGATTACAGTAATCGTGCCCCGTTGTTGTGCTCCGGGAGCCTCAGTAGTAAACGGACGTTACGTCCATCTTCTTGTATTCCATACCCACTCAAGGGTATCCCAGGTGAGCTAATCTATCATATTTTCAAGGGATGAACTTTTCCCAATTCAGTTGGATTACGGTAGCAATAATCTCAATTGATTATTTGTATTAACGGCTATTAATTGCAGACAAAGGCCCCCCATGTCTCTAAAGGGGGGATGACGGAGGCTGCTACGACTCTGTTTAAAGCAAGATCGGGCGATTTTTGTTGCTTTTACAAAAAGCAACAATCTCTCACTCCATCCTACTCGAATCATGTGAGCCATTCCCATAATTTCCAAAGGATTACGAAACCCTAATTATGTGGCTGATCATTCACATCAATTCTGATCGAATGAAACCCCGAGTTCACTAGTTAATTCTCTACTTTCAGCTCCTCGACCAGTAATCAACCTGAACCACGGCGGGTTGTGCTACTGAAGAGACGAAATAGGAGAGAGGGCGAATTGGAATGGAGAGAGATAGAGAAGTAAGTGAGGGAGATAGAATAGGAGGGCACTAGGCGAATTCTCGATTCAAGCTAGACAGTTTAACCAATTTCACGAAATGAAACACCTCAATTTATCTGCTCCTTCCACCACCAGTGCCAGCGAGCCTGCAAAGTAGGATAATTAGTTGAATAATAAGAAAAGGATGAAACACAATTGTGACTGGGGCTAAATTGATTTTTCTTCAGGAATGGTCGGAAGAAATCACCGGGGAAGCCGGAATCGCCTCAGTACCCGAAGCCGTACCCGCCGTGAGAAAGGGATCCCGGGGAAGCAGCTCAACCTTCAGTACCCGATGCCGGAGAAGCAGGCATTTGTCTTCAGTACCCGATGAAACAAGGAGGACATGAGAAGAAGGAAGATGGAAGGAGGAAGGAAGATAAGAGACAGGTGAGAAACTGAATGGGAAATAAAAAATAGCCTAGATCAGATAGAAAAGTGAGAATATCAACCCGTTGTTTCTATGTTTCATAGCCGAATAATAGGAAATACATTCTATAGGAAACGCAGTTGTCGCTTCCAACAGGCACAATATCTTCTAATTTATTAGATGAGAAGCACAAATCTGGTAGGATCCTAATGACTAATGGTACTGATAATTGACTTCATCCGAGGGAAGGCTCAAGTTACGGTATATCTTAAGTGAAAAGAGATAGATTTACTGTTCACTCACGAATAGTATAATACGGGGAGCTACCGTAATGCTTATGCTATGGTACCTGAGTAGAGACGAGTAATTGGTTGTTCCTCCTTCTTCATTCATCATCCCTCCGAGAGAGTACGCGAAATGAAGAGAGTCCCTCACGACCGGAAGGGGAGAATGAACTGAAAATAAATATATATTAATTTCAGTGTCTCCCGTGTGATGTGTGTGGTTCAGCCCATGTCGGGGGAAGCCTTCTGCGGTTGTGCAGTCAAGGTTCGTTAATCGATTAATTGTAAGCATTGTATTTGACATCAGGAACACCCTGGTTTCTCAGTGAAAAAAACACTTTCGCTCTACTTTCAAATTCCCTGGCTTCGAAGGACCACCAAATGGTGTACTAATCTCTTGTTCAGGCGCCCACATGTGGCTTCCATCTGCCCACCCTCACAATCGCCGTACCTCTCTACTACCGTACTCAAGTATCGTCCCTCCCTTCTACAGTACTGCACTAATGAAGTAGATATAGGAACATAAGGTGAGAAAGTCCGCCATTCCATACTAATTATTAAGTGCTGATTAATTAATCATGATAGGGTACCTGAGTAAAGACGAATTCCATCTCTTATCTTCTTTCTCGCTCTGACCGACGAGAGATCACGCGAAATGAAGAGAGCGAGAGAGACGATATCTGAAATTAAATGTTTTTTATTCACAGACACGTCGAGACTGCTAGTGTACCCAATGAGGCTACCGTACTCGAGAGGCCACCGAGGGAAAAGAGAATAAAGATGGAGAGATCAGGTGGGTCAGAGTTTCACAGAACATTTATATAATTCGAAAAAATGTGTCTAAATTTACGCAGTGATCGCAACATTTCACTATTGTTCGACTGACAATGAGAAAAGCTCAAGAAAAGAGATGAAACCAGAGAAGGATTGTGGGAGAACAATGTGGACTAGTGTCTCAGCGATACGCGATTTGAATTCAACATGTTTCGATGGGCAAAAATAGAGAGTAAAATAAGAAGAGTAGCGAACATAGGGTACCTGAGTGAGCTGGAATCCCTTCTCTTCTCTCCTTTCTCGCTCTGACTAGCGAGATATCACCCGAAATGAAGAGATTCTTTCTCTTCCATCTTCGAAGATGAGATACTGTAATTATTCATTTATCGATTGCAGCACTTTGAAGCTGCCCGAGAGCTCCGTACCCAAGGAGATACAGTACTCCCGGCAAGTTAAGCAAATCTCAAGTGCAAGGCTGACTACAGATGAATGGGCAACGATGATACAAGGTGGGATATTGTTTCATCGTAAATTGAAAGTGAAATCAAATAATAAATTAGGTAAATTGCAGTTTTGTTCTTCATGGATTTCGAGTCTTTTGCGTCGCATGGGCTCCGATCGCCATTGTTTCCCCCGTCGGAAGCACCAGTGCTGGGCTTTATGCCGTTTGGTCAGGTAAGTATCCATTCATACGGTAGCTACAATATTCATTCAGCCCAAACCGAGTATCCTATCCTTATTTCTGGGTTCAGACACGGAATCCCCTTTCTAGTGTAGTACATACAGCTCTAAAACGCGGATTAATCAAACAATCAGCGACTGATAATTAGTCATTTTTCTTTACCTGATGAAGAGACGAGTAGTTTCGAATCCCTCCTTTCTCCTCTTTCATTCATCATCCCTCCGAGAGAGTACGCGAAATGAAGAGAGTCCCTCACGACCGGAAGGGGAGAATGAACTGAAAATAAATATATATTATTTTCAGTGTCTCCCGTGTGATGTGTGTGGTTCAGCCCATGTCGGGGGAAGCCTTCTGCGGTTGTGCAGTCAAGGTTCGTTAATCGATTAAGCATTGTATTTGATACCGGGAACACCCTGGTTTCTCAGCGAAAAAAACACTTTCGCTCTACTTTCAAATTCCCTGGCTTCGAAGGACCGCCAAATAGTGTACTAATCTCTTGTTCAGGCGCCCACATGTGGCTTCCATCTGCCCACCCTCACAATCGCCGTACCCCTTTACTACCGTACTCGCATCTACAGTACACCGGGAGTATCAATGACATGAACTAATGGAGTGGATCTCTGAATGAAAGGTGAAATACTCAGCCATTCCAGAAAGAAACAGAAATAGCCTACTAAATCGTATTTCATTTGGCAGAAAACAGTTGTTTCGATAATAGAAACAGCATGGAACACTAAACTAACTGCCTCCAAGTTAGAAAAAGCCACAAATTTTGCAACTATTTACTGATAAATAACTAACATAGATTGCATACCTCGTAGAGAGAAGAAGGATCGTAGAGAGAAGGAGGAGAGTAGTGGCCTAGAAATAATAAATGACTCGTTGCAGTAAATCGCAAGAAGAGACAGGACGACTACCGACTATCGTATCCCACTCGAGAGGGACTACCGTACCCACTCGAGAGGGATCATTCATCATTCATTTCATGGAATGGAGGAGAAGGACCAAGATCGATAAATATGGTGAGTGCATGGAATTCACAAACAAATATCATGACAAAAATGATCATGATTCATGACAACATTTACATTCGTTCAAAATTGTTTGCAAATAAAATCATCGTGGAACACTAAACGATCTGCCTCCAAATTTAGAAATTAACGCAACTTATCAACTATTTATTGATAAATAATTAGTGAAGAAATCATACCTGTGAGGGATCGATCTTCTCATCTTCTTCTTTCTCCCTCTAACTGACGAGAGCGAAGAATGAAGAGACCGAGAGAGTCGAAAACTGAAATTAAATATTTATTATTCACAGATCTATCGAGGCGACTACCGTATCTCCAGCTACCGTACCCAAGGAGGAATTCATTGATCAAGAGAGATCATCGAGGAATAGGAGAATCAAGGGATTATGATGTGAAGTGGGTTAAAGTTTCACATAACATTTAAAGAATTTGAAAATATTTCTAATTGATGAGGTGATTGGAATATTGCAATAAAACGTAAGATTCCTTGGTTACGTTTTTTTTTTGGAAAATCGAACCAGCTCGAAGCTCAAAATAACCGTTTTCATTCTGGATCCGCTAATCTTTAATAATAAAATAATAATAAAATTGGACATTGCAGTTGTCTACCCCGCCAGTGACAGTTGCCGTTTCCCCCGATGAATCGTTGCTTCCGCAAGCGACATGGGCGTTTCGCCGAATGAGAAAGGTAAGTAACCACAGAAATCAACTTCCTCGTTTGATCTAGTGTGAAACGGAAAAGATAAGGGTTATTGATTTATCGCTCAGCAAACGGGGAAAAATACAGACTCTGAGGGGATGCGACATCTTAGTGATTCATAATTATGAATATTACCGTACCTAAGTAGAGACAAGTAGTTGTCTGTTCCTCCTTCTTCATTAGTCATCCCTCTGAGAGAGTACGGGAAATGAAGAGAGTCCCTCTGACTGTAAATAAATTATTTATTTCAGAGTCGCTGTAGTTGTTCGTGGCCAGCAGCAATCCGGGGAAGCCTTCCTCGTCTGTGTGGTCAAGGTTAGTTGTTCACAACGTATTAACGCTATGGTATGGATAGGAAAGTGATTCTTGTGCGATAAGTTACTTGTTTGAATACTGATTTTCACTCAACCTTTACATTATCCCTCGAATTCCGAGGGCCGTCAAATGAGTAAACTAATCTCTGGTTCAGGCGCCGGATTGCTGCTTCAATCCGCCAACCACCACAGCTACCGTACGCCCATCTACCGTGCCTCCTCCCCGCTACAATATGCATCTTCCGTGAGCGTCAAGGACGTTGCGCCGATCATGAGAGGTAAGTATAAATAAATATGTACCTCTTTCGCTCGAATGTGAAGCGGAAAAGAGACGGGTTATCGCATACTCAAGACTAGAAGCAAAAAGGAGAAAACTCTGACTAGCAATGGGATACGATTTCTGGTTCTTAATTAGTGACGCTACCGTACCTGAGTAGAGACGAGTAGTTGTTCCTCCTTCTTCATTCCTCATCCCTCCGAGAAAGTACGCAAATGAAGAGAGCGAGATGGACGTAACTGAAATTAAATATTTATCATTCACAGATTGATGGAAGCACCGTACCCCCCAAGAAGCTACCGTACCCCAAGAGAGATTGAGATCATTGGAGGAGAAGAGAGACGAGGGAAGAAGCAGAGATCAGGTGGGTCTGAGTTTCACACAGCATTAATAAGATTGGGAAAATAGGCCTTTGAATTGACATTGCAAGACTACACTATTGTTAGACTGATAATGAGATAACCTCAAGTAATTAACTGAAACTAGATATCACGCGTCTTCTGAGAGAATGCAGGAAAATGAGACCCCCGAGGAACTAGGAGCCCAAAGTTTGAGCATTATCGATGAAATTTTTATGGTAGACTATATTAGAGATAAGAAAACTTTCATAACAGAACTTTTGTCCCAGAACCGTCGTTTAGGTATTTTCCGGTTCTGGATCCGGCTATGTCATATCTCAGCTCCCAGTGTAGCTAGAGACCTCCGGTTTTTTCCAAAAAATGCGGAAAAATATTCTGAACAACTTTTCTATTCACACGGAAGAATCATCCAATAACTTCTTCAGATCGAAAAAATTGAAAAACTGTTTTCAAAATCAGAAAATAATATGCCCTGGAAAGGGGAACCCCCTGTTTACTGGATTTTTATTTCATTTTTAGAATCCCCATACTCTAGTTAGTTTAGGAAAAATTCAAACTAAGGGGTAGACCCGTGGCCTAAGCTTTCCGAAGCCAGAAACTGCCAAAAAGCGGCTATTTTTCATAAAAAGTCAAAGTTTGAGGTTCCAGAACTTCAAAATTGTGACTTCTACTAAGGTCAATTTGCCTTAAAATTACATACATGGACACAAAAAAAAATTCCAGGGATTTTGAGGGCATTCTGTCAACATAAATTTTTATCCAAAAAAAATCTATTTTTCATCAAAAAAATTAAAAAATTCTTGAAAAATTTATGTTCGCAGAATGCTCTCAAAATCCCTGGAAATGTTTTTTGGGTCCATGTAAGTAATTTTAAGGCAAATTGACCTTAGTAGAAGTCACAATTTTGAAGTTCTGGAACCTCAAACTTTGACTTTTTATGAAAAATAGCCGCTTTTTGGCAGTTTCTTGCTTCGGAAAGCTTAGGCCACGGGTCTACCCCTTAGTTTGAATTTTTCCTAAACTAACTAGAGTATGGGGATTCTAAAAATGAAATAAAAATCCAGTAAACAGGGGGGTCCCCTTTCCAGGGCATATTATTTTCTGATTTTGAAAACAGTTTTTCAATTTTTTCGATCTGAAGAAGTTCTTCGGTGTGAATAGAAAAGTTGTTCAGAATATTTTTCCGCATGTTTTGAAAAAAACCGGAGGTCTCTAGCTGCACTGGGAGCTGAGATATGACATAGCCGGATCCAGAACCGGAAAATACCTAAACGACGGTTCTGGGACAAAAGTTCTGTTATGAAAGTTTTCTTATCTCTAATATAGTCTACCAAAAAAGTTTCATCGATAATACTCAAACTTTGGGCTCCTAGTTCCTCAAGGTCCTGCAATCTCTCAGAAGACGCGTGATATGGATAGTGGGAGAACCAGGTGGACTAGTGTTTCAATGCAAAATGATTAAAAGTGGACTTGAAAAGGGGAAATCTAAATTCAACAAGTTTCGATGGCCAAAAATAATGAATAGGGGAATGATAACTAATTATTGATTGATTTAGTCAGACGAATTCTACCGATCGGACAGCCATTCCGAATTGAGAGGGAATCTGCGCCAATGGGACTACCGTGAGCGCCAAGGACTTTTCGCCGAATGAGAGAGATAAGAATGGTGAGAAGGTCGATCAGTTCAGACTAATTAGTGCTGAGTAATTAATGATGAAACGGTACCTGAGTAAAGCCGAATTCCTTCTCTTCTCTCCTTTCTCGCTCTGATCGACGAGAGAGCACGGAGAATGAAGAGACCGAGGGAGACGATAACTGAAATTAAATATTTATTATTCACAGATTGATGGAAGCACCGTACCCCCAAGAGGCTACCGCTACCGTGCAGTGAATAGGGAGGGAAGCGATCAGGGAGACACAAGGTGAGCAAGTGTGTTCTAAAATGAGCTATACCAAGAAAACGAGAAACACAAATCCAGCAGGCGCTAAATTCCAATTGAAAAATCATATAAACATTACAAAAACCTATCAGCGCATTGAAACGGTAAAGAAAGAATATTTTCAATTGATGAATAAATTGTGAATGTGATGGTACCTGATTGGACGAATTTCCTTCCAACGAGAGATTGTGCTGATTGAAGAGGTAGATGGATGACGAGATAGACGAGAGGGAGAGGAAATTGAAAAGTATTCATTAGAGTTCGAAATACGAGTAATCGCCTCTTCATTCCTCGTACTCTCTCATCGGTTTGAAAAACTAGAGAGCACGCGGAATGAACAGACGATTACCCGTATTTCGAACTCTATAATAGTAGTTATTATCGATCCCCCCCCCCACCACATTGATTCCCTTCCCCCACCGCGTTTAGAGCTCGGGAAATGATACCGCCGTCTCTTCATTTGACACACTCTCTCTCTCGTCGGCCGAGCGGGTGAGAGAGTGTGCAAAATGAAGAGACGGTAGTATCATATCCCGAGCTCTACTGTCTTACCTGTAATCAAGAGTAGGTCTTGGCGCCCTTGGCACGGGCGCCCTCCGACCGGGACTGAACCTCATGGCATCAACCTCATCCAATATCCCTCATAATACGGACTGGGACAGAACCACAGCGTCTTGTAGCATCTGAATCCCAGACCAGCTAAGGGACCCCCCGGGGCGCTACGACCATCAAATATTGACCCATTTCCCACTACGAATTCGATCCGTAAACAAGTAAAAGGTCGCTGGTCTGGTTAGACTCAAAGTTGAAAAAAACTTGGTGCCAATCAGCATTTCAACCTCTCCGCCTCGGCGGCGAGCCGCTCAGGTCAATCAACCCTTAATGAGACGTCGACACATGGAGGGACAGTACTCATCATGTGGAGGAAGACAATTGTAGACTGCCAAGTAGAATAGAAGATCGACATACTGAATGAATGAAATACGAATGGAATCACTTGGATACGAGAGTTCGAGGATCATAATACGATAACTTATAAAAAAAATGTGAAAAAAGCAACCCAAGAGGATCGCCGTTAAAATGGTGAAACACACAGAACATTTGTTCAAATTGAAAATAAATATTTTAGGTCTCAAAATATTTATAAGAGCATTGCAAGGGTATAAAAATGATTAAATCGTAAGAGTGAGTAATTAATGATGAAACGGTACCTGAGTAAAGGCGAATTCCTTCTCCTCTCTCCTTTCTCGCTCTGATCGACGAGAGAGCACGGAGAATGAAGAGACCGAGATAGATGATAACTGAAATTAAATATTGTTATTCACAGATTGATGGAATCGACTACCGTTCCCCCTGAGGCTACCGATACCAAGATTGAGATCATTGAAGGAGAGAGTCGAGGAACGAGGGAGAAACCAGGTGGGTCACTGGTGAGCTTCGATGTCATAGTTTTCCGGGTATCCGCAAAATTCCGGGTTCGGGGATCCGCAGTTCGGAAAAATAACACTGCGCAAACCCGCAAAGGGCGCGAATCGCCGAAGTTTTTGTCACGAAAACCACTCCGCAGAACCGCAACCCAAAAAACTATGACATTGGTAGCTCAGCAGTGGTCAGAGTTTCACACAAAACTATTAGGATTAGGAAAAATAGGCTTTTGAATTGACGTTGCAAGACTACACTATTGTTAGACTGATAATGAAAAAAGCTCAAGGAATTAGGCAGAAATAGAGATGGATTGTGGAATAACCAGGTGGACTATTGTTTCAATTTCAAGCGATTAAAAGTAGACTTGAAAAAGAGGTAAACTAACAATGAGTGGGAAATAACAATAGCCTAGATCAGATAGAAAATTGCGAATTTCAACCTGATGTTTCTATGTTTCATAGAAAGTACAATAATAGAAATATGCACTCAAAAGTGTAGCGTGGAAAGCACAACTCTGCTAGGATCCTAATGACCAATGGTACTGATAACTGGATGCATCTGAATGTGGGGGAAGGCTAAGGTTACGGTATATCTTGAGAGAATTATCACTTACAGGCGCACGACTAGTGCACCAACCCGCGGATGCGGTCGTCGCCCTCTCTCTCTCCCGAATCAAGAAACGCCTGAGGGCCCACAGTACTCCCTCCCTTCAGCCTGAGAAGAAGGAAGAGTCGAGGAGGAAGGAGCATGAGAGACCGGTGAGAAACTTATCGGGAAATAACAATAGCCTAGATCAGATAGAAAATTGCGAATTTCAACCTGATGTTTCTACGTTTCATAGAAAGTACAATAATAGAAATATGCACTCAAAAGTGTAGCGTGGAAAGCACAACTCTGCTAGGATCCTAATGACCAATGGTACTGATAACTGGATGCATCTGAATGTGGGGGAAGGCTAAGGTTACGGTATATCTTGAGAGAATTATCACTTACAGGCGCACGACTAGTGCACCAACCCGCGGATGCGGTCGTCGCCCTCTCTCTCTCCCGAATCAAGAAACGCCTGAGGGCCCACAGTACTCCCTCCCTTCAGCCTGAGAAGAAGGAAGAGTCGAGGAGGAAGGAGCATGAGAGACCGGTGAGAAACTTATCGGGAAATAACAATAGCCTAGATCAGATAGAAAATTGCGAATTTCAACCTGATGTTTCTATGTTTCATCGGTAGGTAATAGGAAGATAAACCGATCAACCAACCCGAAAGTAGTAACTTCCAAAAACGACAAAATCCATCCTAGTTTCGCAATTTAAGTTGTTGTTGTTTTTTTTAAAATAAATTGAATACCGGACGGTGATTCTTCCTGATTGACGTTCCACGAGAGATAGAAGAGGAAAGAGACGGGAGGAGAGGAGAAGAGAGACCTGGAAATATTAAATTACTCGTTATTACAGTAGTCGACTCGAGAATGGTCGGATTGCCCATACTTGCAAGAGGACAATCATCTTCTACCGTATCCCACACCATTGACTACACGATGAGAAGAGACAAGAAGTAGCGATAATAGAGTGAGGTTAGTAGAGGATCGAGAAACACAAGAGACTAGATCGGGCAGAAAATTGAAGATTGCAAACGATTGTTTTCATGTTTATGGACAATTAACGTAGAAAAAAATGTGTAGCCGTTGTAAATGTGTAAAAATGTGTTCAAAAATAAGCACTTCGTCATGGCATCTATGTAATTAGTAATTTATTTAAACAACATGAATACCTCTTGTCGACTCCATCGAAGAGGGAAGAGGGAAGAGGAGACGGGCCTAGAAATAATTATTACTCGTTGCAGTGAATCATCATGCGAGCCAAGAAGAGTCCAAATGACTACCGTACCCCGCCCGAGAGGAATCGACCAACTCTTTATCCAACTCATTCCAAGATGTCAAGGAATGAACACAATGGAGAAGACACCAAATGAGTAAATACGGTGAGGGATCACAAACTTATTTCATTCGCTTCAAATTCTGTCGATCATAAAACACACCGTGAAACATCGCTAAATGTTTTTAAAATCGAATTTTTACGTCACTTTTCACCTATTTAGTCATGAATAATTAGTAACGATAGCGTACCTCTTGTTCGCTCCGAAGGAGAGAGAAGGAGGAAGAGAAGAGAAGGGAATAATGGAGGAGAGGGCGGTCCTAGAAATAATGATTACTCGTTTCAGTCAATTCAATGCAATCCAAGATGAGCCCTCCCGACTACCGTAGCCAACACGAGAGGAATCGATTGGACCCTTATCCCGTCCATTCCAAGCAATAAAGGAGTGGTCACTAAGGAGAAGGAGACAGTTAGATAACTCAGGTGAGGAGTAGATGGAATTGGGAATATTGAGGTCTTCTGACATTGAGTGATTGAACTATTTCCATTTACAAAGAGTTTAAATTTCAAAGTGAGCATAAATCCTAGGAAACCTCTCGAGAAAACGTTGGGTAAAGGGTAAAGGTCATCCCGATTAACGTTGAAACGTTAATCGGACGTTGAAATAATGAAAACGTTGAAATAATGAAAATATTTGCAGAACGAGGAAGAAAGAAGATGAAGGAAAGAAAAGGAATAATAAGAAGAAAAAAGTGAAGATAAAGAAAAAAAGAAGAGGAGAAAATGGATAAAATGAAGAAATAAAAAAGGAATAGAATAAAGGAAGGAAATGAAGAAGAAAGAAAGAAAACGAAGAAGTAAGATAATCAAAGGAACAAGAAGAGAAGAGAGAGAAAAAAAGAAGAAAGAAGAAAAAAAAGAAAAAAAGGAAGAGAAGAGAAAAAGAAAAAAAGAAGAGAAGAGAAAAAAGAAGAAAGAAGAAAAAAGAAAAAAGAAGAAAAAGAAAAAAGAAAAAAGAAGAAAAAAAAGAAGGGAAAAAACGAAACAAGGATATAATGAAAAAAGGAATAAGAAGAAGAACTCAATGAAGAGGGAGTAATGAACACTACCATAGGTGAGTATAAGCTATTTTCGTCTACCGTACTATGCTAGATTTGAGAGTCTAAAAATATTCAATTAATTGATTTCAGCTTGCGATCGCACTAGCTACCGTACTCCGCGACTACCGTACCCACGAGCAACAACAACAAGAAGGACTACAGCTAAAGAAGGAAGACTTCTACTAGGCTGGCGGTAGGGAAGGGTGTAGTGAGGCCACACCCACTCTTTCCGATGGGTTTCGACCCGCCGTCAAGGTTTCCACACCTCTGATCCCTCCGGGGGGAGAAATGGACAGAGCAGATCGGCCTACTGGGTCTGCTCGTGTGGGGTGGTGTTACGGTGGAAGGACCGAATGCCCATGAAACCCCCACTTGGCCAACCGAGCCAACTCACCCGGAGTTGAACCGAAGGGATGGTAAATCGGTAGTCGAATGACGAAAGGATAGTTCCTATAAACACCAAGGACCGCACACCTTCCCACTGCGGTCCGAGGTCAACCAATACATGGAGGTCCTCACTGAGTCGACAAATTCATCCACGGTGCGCTAGTTTTTCATTCTATTCTTTAGTATATTTCGAAGTGGGAGAAGGGCCATTGACTATTGATTGTATCGATTGCAGGCTCTACAGTGCTCTTCAACTACAGTACGCGGCTACTATTGATCCAGCCGAGAGGAGCGATGGAAGGATGAATATACACTCGGTGAGCTATTGACTAGTAACCTTGGTGGTCCTCCTGTCTCCTTTCTCTCTCGCCGCCGAGAGATTACGCGAAACGAAGAGACGGTCGTCTCTGCCATCGTAGACTGCTGAAATATCGATTTATTACTTACAGAAGGTACCGTACTCGCCCAATAGTACCGTACCACGACCGGGTGGACCCCCTCGAGTCTCAAGGAAATTTCGGACAAGAGGATTGGAGACTACAGTAAGATCAAGGTGAGAAAGAGTTCAAGGCAAGATATAGGAATAAAAATGTATTCAAGGATCAGCGAAACCTCAATCAGCTAGTTTCGAATGACGGGGGGAAATCACCACAATAACTTGCAAAATGTAGTAAATATAACAATTACAGGTACCGAGATGACACCTACAGTGCCAAGCAAGAGCTATCGTCTCGTCATCGATCGCGGTAGCCTACCGTACCCCCAATGAGGATACAGTACTACCAGTACTCAATTCACGAGGTGCGAAATTTGGAAGTTGGGATACCTGGACGGGCCTCTTGAGTGGTCGATTCATCAGAGATGAGGGAAGAGGAGGGAGGGAGAAGGAAGTGGGCGTAGTCTGGAAATAATCAATTATTCGTTTCAGAATTTCGATCGCGTGCGAGTACGAGAGACAAGAGGAAACTAAGGAGATACACGAATCGCCCCCATTCCGAATCAGGTGCGTCTTTGCATACAAAAACTATCCAGAAATGAGTAATCGTGATTAGGGTTGTCAGAATGAAGAATCCGTCTCTTCATTTCGCGTGCTCTCTTGCCTCTCTGACTGGTGAGGGAGTACGACGAATGAAGAGACATGTTAGTTTCATTCTGGCAACCCTAATCGTGAGCTGAATAGACTTTATTTTTGAGCTGTTTTTAATAAACTAGATGATTTCAGAGCCCAGAGAGCAATCGGAAACGAGGCGAGACACAAAAGCCAATAGTCAAGCATCAAAGCAGTACAATGGAGCGGGAAAGGCAGTTTGAGGTGAGCAATCAATACCGTACCTTGGCTACCGTATCCCTCCTTGCGGGTAGATGGCGGGCCACGGGACGGCTGGAAATAGTAACATTACAGTGAGTCGCAAAGAGCTCAAGTGACTACAGTATGCCGCATCTCCATCGACAATATCTCTCTTCCCGTCCTACACATTGTGGAATAGGGAGCAAGAGAAGACGAATGCAATAATCTGGTCAGTGAATTAATCATATTATAAATTGAACTGGTCATTGATTTTGGTTCGAATAGGAACATTATTTTCTGAAGAAAATTAAATCATAATTTTCAGAAAGGACTCAATTCGCCAAGGTCTTCTCTTTTAAAAGTGGATTATTCCCGGATCATCAACGGGAAATGAATGAAGAAACAATTAGAGGTGAGTAGTAACTACCGTACCTTGACTACCGTACTCCTATCCCTTCGATGTCGCAGCCTCTTTGTAGTACAGATGAAGGGACTGAGAAATGACATTAGGAGGTTAGAAATATGTGGAAAAATGAGAGGAATAATTGCAGATCGAACGCGAATGGAGCAACGACGATGAAAGAAGTGAGGGAAAAGGATAGAAGAAATGAAGAATGGAAGGAATGAAGAAAGAGAATCTACATCAAGAACATTCTCTCCTCACTGAAGAACAACCAGAGAAGATTACAAGTCAAAGGAAAGAATGCATTAGAGGTACATAACGCATCCTTTTAGCTTAGGAAATGACCCCATTTTTCACTGTTTTCGTATTTTTAGTCTTGTCCCCCCCCAGTACTCTTAATGCCCCAATACTCTCCACTCACCCTTTCTAGTAAAAAATTACCCCAATTTCCTTTTTTATTCGTTTCTTAGTGTTGTCCCCTAAACACCCTACTTCGTTTCCTACGGATGATTTATTGGATCACAGTTAAGCCTGGAAAAAAATCAAAGGAAAAAAAAACAAAAAAAAGGCGAAAAAAAAGAAAAAAAGAAACTGTGTTGTATCAGTTAAGCCTCACAGATAAGCCTGAAAAAAAATCAAAAAATCAAACAAAAAAAAAGGCGAAGAAAAAAACGAAATTGTGTTGTATTTTCCCTTGTGTGAAAGGCGGATGATAGAAAGCGGAATGGGTCGCTTCTTTCTATCGTGAGGAAACGTTAATTTCTTTCCCGCTTAGTGTCAATAATTCGTGCCCTCGGGGAAGCTTGCAGTGTGTATGGACTGCTCGCTTTGATGCTATAACGGCTCTCCCCCATAAGGCCCACCGAACCTTTCCATCCCTCCGTTGGGTCGGTTAATCGGTAGTAGATTCAATCTACGAAAATGCCCGTCATAGGCATCTTTTACACTGCACGTGAATGGACAGCAGTTAACGTAGTCCAGAGGATTAGATCGCTTACACCGATTTGAACCTCAAACCTCATCCGGTAACTTCCGGTTCTTTTGCGAGCTCTCATCAAAACCAGATCATTCAAAACTCTTACGTCTGTCTCTCCATGGAGTTAGAGATATTCCTACGATCAAATCAGGTGAGTTTGGGAATGGGATGAAGGGAATATATTAGCCGTTTCCGAATCATGGGCATTCAAAAAATCGAGAGTTTGGCGCACTTGGATTGCTTTCTATAGTCCAAAACCATTACGTCTTTTCCCAATTATGTATTCCCATGAATTGGAAAGAATTGTTATATTTGGTATCCACAGTACTCTAGTACACCAGAGAATCACAGCGCCCAGTCTGAGGTTCGTCGTCAATCGGGATCGCTGATGTGTTTATTGCATGGTAGATCACTAGACAGTGGAAAAAGAAGATGCCTGTTTTCACTCTTCGTTATCTTCATACTCATTCGGACGAGGGGCGCTCAGCTCAACATCTCTGTTCTTCCACGTCCATTTGGGATATTTCTTATCAGCCAGAAATTAACGAGTCATTCACATCATCTCAAGCCGTCAACTACCAAGAAGGCCGCCAACTTCTATGTTCAGTCCATGTCCGTCATTAATAATAATATTATCACTAATTAATTTAATAATAATAATAATTACTATTATTAACATTATTATTTTATATTATTAATAACCCCCCCCCCCTCACTACTAATATACTTCATCATAAAAAATTACCCCCTTCTTTAACATTTAAAAATATTTAAAACATTCTACTACTTTCTATACTAATCTACTACTCTCATCCCCCCACTAATAACAAATTACCATCTTTTCTAAAGAAAAATAATTTAAAAAAAAACTCTACCAAAAAAATTAAAAAAACTTTTTTAAATAAAAAAAGAAAAATAATTAAAAAAAACTTTCTCTTTATGTAGCATGGTGCATGATTAATCCCCCTCTAACTAACACCCTCCCCCTCCCCCCCCCACCCTCACCCTAGGTTTACGGAGTGGCCGTGGTCTGACCAGCCACGGTCATCATGGGCCCACTACCAAACCAAACCCCCCTTGGTCTCCCCCCCCTAATCTCCCAATCCTCGCAGGTTCGACGACAGGCTGCGCCGGAGACCTACGTCACAAGAAAAATTATTAGCGTGAGTTGCACTTAAATCTAGTCCGATAGATTAGTTCCATGTTTCCAATACTAAATTATTCATTTGCATGATCATCGGGGCTACCCACTTCCTCAACCAACGGGACAACGGGTCAACTACACAACAACTACAGGAGAACAATCGAAGCTGAGCTTTTTAAATTTCCCTTTGATGCCTCCCAAAGCGTAAATATTTCTTACAGTAACCAACTCGCGTAACACGAAGGCGCACAACACGGACAGCGACGAAAAATGGAGACAAAGAGAATGGAATGGATGAATTACGGTACGGTAGATAGAGGGACATGGAAGTGATAGTAAGGTAGAAAGTAGGACAAGATACGGAATCGCCTAATGGAACATGAATCTCGAGGGTGCAATTTGAATAATTTCAGTTTAAAAAAAACACTTGCGATCGCGGTCTGAATAGAAGGAAAGGAAACTATATCGCACGAGAACCGATTGGATTAGAAGCAAGATTTTTTTTGAGCGGCGCAGTATTTTGTCAGGGTTTAACACCACAAACGGAAGAAATTTTTTCTGTCGGTTCTTATCCGATATAGTACCAAAAAAGAATAGTAAAGTGACGAATCGACTCGCTCCTATAGAAAGAAGGTAGCAATAAGAGGACAAGATAGTGAATGATAAGGGGGCCGATAACCAATCTACAATTACGGTAGGAACCATCGGCGAGTGCTGAGACAAGGGGCGAAATGGGAGAATAACACACTGTGTAGGATCCACACACGGTAGAATGAATATTCAATGACAGAGGGGATGAAATTTGAGTCGAAAGTCCCAAATATTGTGATAGAAACCGAGCACAGGAAAAAAAATCAAATTAATCACATTTACTTTTTTCCAGATCAATCCACGAAAGAAGAGCGAGAAACGACGTTGGAGCTACTGAGTATGTTGTTTAACGCGGTTTGGACACATTGATTAGACACATTGATCAGCACGCGCTAGATTATCGCGAAAACACTATGCGCCATGCTTGAGATTTATTTTAATAATCCATTTGGCATAAAATGGTGCGATATTAGTACAAATGATAGCTTAGATCCAGGGGCATTACAGGCGATGGAATATGTAGGGGCAAATGAGATAATTAGTTTTCGAATGGTTTTAGAATTAAAAATTAGCGAAACATTTGATAATTTTACCTCCCGAGAGTCATTAACAGCAAAACTAACCATTTAGAGGCGCCTCGACGCGAATGAGCAGCACTAACATGAGAAGCTGCGTGAAGACGATGGAAGATGAAGCAATTAATAAAGTAAGATAATTAACCAAGCATAAGAAGAAGTGGAAAATTGGAAACAGCGCTCGAGAAAATCGAGAATGCCATTGCGAAATCAGAAAATATTTTAGTCACGCAATCAATAAACGATAGCTACCGTAACGCTTTGTCACGGTAGATATGTTCGAAAATTTTACTTTTTCATTATTTTGCTCCTTTTCATGAAATGACAACTTCTTTTTAGCATTTAATATTTTCAATAATTTCAGTTTTCCCGTTGAGTGTTGAATAAGAATCAATTCGTAACAAAAGCCAGGGCTGAAAAATGTTAAGAGCCCGTTCGTGTAAGAATCGGACAATTCGGGAGAAGTCCGCATTTCGGCCCAGCCAGTTTTGCGGGTGTTCGCGATTTGTGCAGCAAAAATGGCCTGAGAACGACGCTCCGTCCAGTGATCTACCCTCTTCCCCCGTAGATCAAGGGACGGAGCGTCGGCCCTCGACATTCTCTCCCCTGCCTCCTCCCTCTCGCGTCTACGCTCTCTCGTTTTCCTACACTCTCTCGTTTCTACGTGGGGTGCAAGGGGAAGAGGACACATGGGGAAGAGCGTAGATCACTGGCAACAGCGTCGTTATCAAACCTAATTGCCCTTTTGCAGAACCCTTTCGACACTCTCGGGACGAAATATGATCGCGCAGATGAACGGCAACAAACTTACTCAGATGAGATGTTGAAGAGAGATGATCGCGAGGTGTTTGATCGATCTTTTATTGTTTTAGAATTGATTTTCTGAGTGGAATTTTCCTATTGGGCGGCCGGAGGCTATCGCCAATTTTTGAATTGCATCTCAAAAGTTCAATCGATTGCATTCAGATAATTGAGAGATTACGGTATCTGATTTTCGATTTATCCGTTACTTTTGCAGTGTCCTTTCGTCACTCTTCTCTTCTCGGGACGGAATCAAACTCACTCGGATGAGAAGTTGAAGAGAGATGATCGCGAGGTGTTTCATCAAACTTTTATTTTTATAGAATTCATTTTCTGAGTGGAATTTTCCCATTGGGCGGCCGGAGGCTATCGCCAATTTTTGAATTGCATCTCTTAGTTCAATCGATTGCATTCAGATAATTGAGAGATTACGGTATCTGATTTTCGATTTATCCGTTACTTTTGCAGTGTCCTTTCGACACTCTTCTCTTCTCGGGACGGAATCAAACTCACTCGGATGAGAAGTTGAAGAGAGATGATCGCGAGGTGTTTCATCAAACTTTTATTGTTATAGAATTCATTTTCTGAGTGGAATTTTCCCATTGGGCGGCCGGAGGCTATCGCCAATTTTTGAATTGCATCTCTTAGTTCAATCGATTGCATTCAGATAATTGAGAGATTACGGTATCTGATTTTCGATTTATCCGTTACTTTTGCAGTGTCCTTTCGTCACTCTTCTCTTCTCGGGACGGAATCAAACTCACTCGGATGAGAAGTTGAAGAGAGATGATCGCGAGGTGTTTCATCAAACTTTTATTTTTATAGAATTCATTTTCTGAGTGGAATTTTCCCATTGGGCGGCCGGAGGCTATCGCCAATTTTTGAATTGCATCTCTTAGTTCAATCGATTGCATTCAGATAATTGAGAGATTACGGTATCTGATTTTCGATTTATCCGTTACTTTTGCAGTGTCCTTTCGACACTCTTCTCTTCTCGGGACGGAATCAAACTCACTCGGATGAGAAGTTGAAGAGAGATGATCGCGAGGTGTTTCATCAAACTTTTATTTTTATAGAATTCATTTTCTGAGTGGAATTTTCCCATTGGGCGGCCGGAGGCTATCGCCAATTTTTGAATTGCATCTCTTAGTTCAATCGATTGCATTCAGATAATTGAGAGATTACGGTATCTGATTTTCGATTTATCCGTTACTTTTGCAGTGTCCTTTCGACACTCGTCTCTTCTCGGGACGGAATCAAACTCACTCGGATGAGAAGTTGAAGAGAGATGATCGCGAGGTGTTTCATCAAACTTTTATTGTTATAGAATTCATTTTCTGAGTGGAATTTTCCCATTGGGCGGCCGGAGGCTATCGCCAATTTTTGAATTGCATCTCTTAGTTCAATCGATTGCATTCAGATAATTGAGAGATTACGGTATCTGATTTTCGATTTATCCGTTACTTTTGCAGTGTCCTTTCGTCACTCTTCTCTTCTCGGGACGGAATCAAACTCACTCGGATGAGAAGTTGAAGAGAGATGATCGCGAGGTGTTTCATCAAACTTTTATTTTTATAGAATTCATTTTCTGAGTGGAATTTTCCCATTGGGCGGCCGGAGGCTATCGCCAATTTTTGAATTGCATCTCTTAGTTCAATCGATTGCATTCAGATAATTGAGAGATTACGGTATCTGATTTTCGATTTATCCGTTACTTTTGCAGTGTCCTTTCGACACTCTTCTCTTCTCGGGACGGAATCAAACTCACTCGGATGAGAAGTTGAAGAGAGATGATCGCGAGGTGTTTCATCAAACTTTTATTTTTATAGAATTCATTTTCTGAGTGGAATTTTCCCATTGGGCGGCCGGAGGCTATCGCCAATTTTTGAATTGCATCTCTTAGTTCAATCGATTGCATTCAGATAATTGAGAGATTACGGTATCTGATTTTCGATTTATCCGTTACTTTTGCAGTGTCCTTTCGACGCTCTTCTCTTCTCGGGACGGAATCAAACTCACTCGGATGAGAAGTTGAAGAGAGATGATCGCGAGGTGTTTCATCAAACTTTTATTGTTATAGAATTCATTTTCTGAGTGGAATTTTCCCATTGGGCGGCCGGAGGCTATCGCCAATTTTTGAATTGCATCTCTTAGTTCAATCGATTGCATTCAGATAATTGAGAGATTACGGTATCTGATTTTCGATTTATCCGTTACTTTTGCAGTGTCCTTTCGACGCTCTTCTCTTCTCGGGACGGAATCAAACTCACTCGGATGAGAAGTTGAAGAGAGATGATCGCGAGGTGTTTCATCAAACTTTTATTGTTTTGGAATTGATTTTCTGAGTGGAAATTTCCCATTGGGCGGCCGCAGGCTATCGCCAATTTTTGAATTGCATCTCCTAGTTCAATCGATATTTATCCGAATGCAATCAGTCTTGAGAGATTACGGTATCTGGAATTGATTTTCTGAGTGGAATTTTCCCATTGGGCGGCCGCAGGCTATCGCCAATTTTTGAATTGCATCTCCTAGTTCAATCGATATTTATCCGAATGCAATCAGTCTTGAGAGATTACGGTATCTGGAATTGATTTTCTGAGTGGAATTTTCCCATTGGGCGGCCGCAGGCTATCGCCAATTTTTGAATTGCATCTCCTAGTTCAATCGATATTTATCCGAATGCAATCAGTCTTGAGAGATTACGGTATCTGGAAATCATTTTCTGAGTGGAATTTTCCCATTGGGCGGCCGGAGGCTATCGCCAATTTTTGAATTGCATCTCTTAGTTCAATCGATTGCATTCAGATAATTGAGAGATTACGGTATCTGATTTTCGATTTATCCGTTACTTTTGCAGTGTCCTTTCGACACTCTTCTCTTCTCGGGACGGAATCAAACTCACTCGGATGAGAAGTTGAAGAGAGATGATCGCGAGGTGTTTCATCAAACTTTTATTTTTATAGAATTCATTTTCTGAGTGGAATTTTCCCATTGGGCGGCCGGAGGCTATCGCCAATTTTTGAATTGCATCTCTTAGTTCAATCGATTGCATTCAGATAATTGAGAGATTACGGTATCTGATTTTCGATTTATCCGTTACTTTTGCAGTGTCCTTTCGACACTCGTCTCTTCTCGGGACGGAATCAAACTCACTCGGATGAGAAGTTGAAGAGAGATGATCGCGAGGTGTTTCATCAAACTTTTATTGTTATAGAATTCATTTTCTGAGTGGAATTTTCCCATTGGGCGGCCGGAGGCTATCGCCAATTTTTGAATTGCATCTCTTAGTTCAATCGATTGCATTCAGATAATTGAGAGATTACGGTATCTGATTTTCGATTTATCCGTTACTTTTGCAGTGTCCTTTCGTCACTCTTCTCTTCTCGGGACGGAATCAAACTCACTCGGATGAGAAGTTGAAGAGAGATGATCGCGAGGTGTTTCATCAAACTTTTATTTTTATAGAATTCATTTTCTGAGTGGAATTTTCCCATTGGGCGGCCGGAGGCTATCGCCAATTTTTGAATTGCATCTCTTAGTTCAATCGATTGCATTCAGATAATTGAGAGATTACGGTATCTGATTTTCGATTTATCCGTTACTTTTGCAGTGTCCTTTCGACGCTCTTCTCTTCTCGGGACGGAATCAAACTCACTCGGATGAGAAGTTGAAGAGAGATGATCGCGAGGTGTTTCATCAAACTTTTATTGTTTTGGAATTGATTTTCTGAGTGGAAATTTCCCATTGGGCGGCCGCAGGCTATCGCCAATTTTTGAATTGCATCTCCTAGTTCAATCGATATTTATCCGAATGCAATCAGTCTTGAGAGATTACGGTATCTGGAATTGATTTTCTGAGTGGAATTTTCCCATTGGGCGGCCGCAGGCTATCGCCAATTTTTGAATTGCATCTCAAAGTTCAATCGATAATTCGCCGAATGCAATCAGTCTTGAGAGATTACGGTATCTGACTATCGATTCATCCTTTCATTTTGCAGTCTCCTTTCGACACTCTTCTCTTCTCGGGAAGGAATCAATCTCACTCGGATGAGATGTTGAAGAGAGATGATCGCGAGGTGTTTGATCGAACTTTTATTGTCTTAGAATTGAATTCTGGGCGGCCGGAGGATATCGCCAATTTTTGAAATGCATCTCAAAGTTCAATCGATATTTATCCGAATGCAATCAGTCTTGAGAGATTACGGTATCTGACTATCGATTCATCCTTTCACTTTGCAGTGTCCTTTCGACACTCTTCTCTTCTCGGGAAGGAATCAATCTCACTCGGATGAAATGTTGAAGAGAGATGATCGCGAGGTGTTTGATCGAACTTTTATTGTTTTGGAATTGATTTTCTGAGTGGAAATTTCCCATTGGGCGGCCGCAGGCTATCGCCAATTTTTGAATTGCATCTCCTAGTTCAATCGATATTTATCCGAATGCAATCAGTCTTGAGAGATTACGGTATCTGGAATTGATTTTCTGAGTGGAAATTTCCCATTGGGCGGCCTCAGGCTATAGCCAATTTTTGAAATGCATCTCAAAGTTCAATCGATAATTATTCGAATGCAATCAGTCTTGAGAGATTACGGTATCTGAATATCGATTCATCCTTTCATTTTGCAATCTCCTTTCGACACTCTTCTCTTCTCGGGAAGGAATCAATCTCACTCGGATGAGATGTTAAAGAGAAATGATCGCGAGGTGTTTGATCGAACTTTTATTGTTTTGGAATTGATTTTCTGAGTGGAAATTTCCCATTGGGCGGCCGCAGGCTATCGCCAATTTTTGAATTGCATCTCAAAGTTCAATCGATATTTATCCGAATGCAATCAGTCTTGAGAGATTACGGTATCTGGAATTGATTTTCTGAGTGGAAATTTCCCATTGGGCGGCCTCAGGCTATCGCCAATTTTTGAATTGCATCTCAAAGTTCAATCGATATTTATCCGAATGCAATCAGTCTTGAGAGATTACGGTATCTGACTATCGATTCATCCTTTCATTTTGCAGTCTCCTTTCGACACTCTTCTCTTCTCGGGAAGGAATCAATCTCACTCGGATGAGATGTTGAAGAGAGATGATCGCGAGGTGTTTGATCGAACTTTTATTGTCTTAGAATTGAATTCTGGGCGGCCGGAGGATATCGCCAATTTTTGAAATGCATCTCAAAGTTCAATCGATATTTATCCGAATGCAATCAGTCTTGAGAGATTACGGTATCTGACTATCGATTCATCCTTTCACTTTGCAGTGTCCTTTCGACACTCTTCTCTTCTCGGGAAGGAATCAATCTCACTCGGATGAAATGTTAAAGAGAGATGATCGCGAGGTGTTTGATCGAACTTTTATTGTTTTGGAATTGATTTTCTGAGTGGAAATTTCCCATTGGGCGGCCACAGGCTATAGCCAATTTTTGAAATGCATCTCAAAGTTCAATCGATAATTATTCGAATGCAATCAGTCTTGAGAGATTACGGTATCTGAATATCGATTCATCCTTTCATTTTGCAGTCTCCTTTCGACACTCTTCTCTTCTCGGGAAGGAATCAATCTCACTCGGATGAGATGTTGAAGAGAGATGATCGCGAGGTGTTTGATCGAACTTTTATTGTCTTAGAATTGAATTCTGAGTGGAAATTTCCCATTGGGCGGCCTCAGGCTATCGCCAATTTTTGAAATGTATCTCAAAGTTCAATCGATATTTATCCGAATGCAATCAGTCTTGAGAGATTACGGTATCTGAATATCGATTCATCCTTTCATTTTGCAGTCTCCTTTCGACACTCTTCTCTTCTCGGGAAGGAATCAATCGCACTCGGATGAGATGTTGAAGAGAGATGATCGCGAGGTGTTTGATCGAACTTTAATTGTCTTAGAATTGATTTTCTGAGTGGAATTTTTCTATTGGGCGGCCGGAGGCTATCGCCAATTTTTGAATTGCATCTCAAAAGTTCAATCGATATTTATCCGAATGCAATCAGTCTTGAGAGATTACGGTATCTGAATATCGATTCATCCTTTCATTTTGCAGTCTCCTTTCGACACTCTTCTCTTCTCGGGAAGGAATCAATCGCACTCGGATGAGATGTTGAAGAGAGATGATCGCGAGGTGTTTGATCGAACTTTTATTGTTTTAGAATTGATTTTCTGAGTGGAATTTTTCTATTGGGCGGCCGGAGGCTATCGCCAATTTTTGAATTGCATCTCAAAAGTTCAATCGATATTTATCCGAATGCAATCAGTCTTGAGAGATTACGGTATCTGAATATCGATTCATCCTTTCATTTTGCAGTCTCCTTTCGACACTCTTCTCTTCTCGGGAAGGAATCAATCGCACTCGGATGAGATGTTGAAGAGAGATGATCGCGAGGTGTTTGATCGAACTTTTATTGTTTTAGAATTGATTTTCTGAGTGGAATTTTTCTATTGGGCGGCCGGAGGCTATCGCCAATTTTTGAATTGCATCTCAAAAGTTCAATCGATATTTATCCGAATGCAATCAGTCTTGAGAGATTACGGTATCTGAATATCGATTCATCCTTTCATTTTGCAGTCTCCTTTCGACACTCTTCTCTTCTCGGGAAGGAATCAATCGCACTCGGATGAGATGTTGAAGAGAGATGATCGCGAGGTGTTTGATCGAACTTTAATTGTCTTAGAATTGATTTTCTGAGTGGAATTTTTCTATTGGGCGGCCGGAGGCTATCGCCAATTTTTGAATTGCATCTCAAAAGTTCAATCGATATTTATCCGAATGCAATCAGTCTTGAGAGATTACGGTATCTGAATATCGATTCATCCTTTCATTTTGCAGTCTCCTTTCGACACTCTTCTCTTCTCGGGAAGGAATCAATCGCACTCGGATGAGATGTTGAAGAGAGATGATCGCGAGGTGTTTGATCGAACTTTAATTGTCTTAGAATTGATTTTCTGAGTGGAATTTTTCTATTGGGCGGCCGGAGGCTATCGCCAATTTTTGAATTGCATCTCAAAAGTTCAATCGATATTTATCCGAATGCAATCAGTCTTGAGAGATTACGGTATCTGAATATCGATTCATCCTTTCATTTTGCAGTCTCCTTTCGACACTCTTCTCTTCTCGGGAAGGAATCAATCGCACTCGGATGAGATGTTGAAGAGAGATGATCGCGAGGTGTTTGATCGAACTTTTATTGTTTTAGAATTGATTTTCTGAGTGGAATTTTTCTATTGGGCGGCCGGAGGCTATCGCCAATTTTTGAATTGCATCTCAAAAGTTCAATCGATATTTATCCGAATGCAATCAGTCTTGAGAGATTACGGTATCTGAATATCGATTCATCCTTTCATTTTGCAGTCTCCTTTCGACACTCTTCTCTTCTCGGGAAGGAATCAATCGCACTCGGATGAGATGTTGAAGAGAGATGATCGCGAGGTGTTTGATCGAACTTTTATTGTCTTAGAATTGAATTCTGAGTGGAAATTTCCCATTGGGCGGCCTCAGGCTATCGCCAATTTTTGAAATGTATCTCAAAGTTCAATCGATATTTATCCGAATGCAATCAGTCTTGAGAGATTACGGTATCTGAATATCGATTCATCCTTTCATTTTGCAGTCTCCTTTCGACACTCTTCTCTTCTCGGGAAGGAATCAATCGCACTCGGATGAGATGTTGAAGAGAGATGATCGCGAGGTGTTTGATCGAACTTTTATTGTTTTAGAATTGATTTTCTGAGTGGAATTTTTCTATTGGGCGGCCGGAGGCTATCGCCAATTTTTGAATTGCATCTCAAAAGTTCAATCGATATTTATCCGAATGCAATCAGTCTTGAGAGATTACGGTATCTGAATATCGATTCATCCTTTCATTTTGCAGTCTCCTTTCGACATTCTTCTCTTCTCGGGAAGGAATCAATCTCACTCGGATGAGATATTGAAGAGAGATGATCGCGAGGTGTTTGATCGAACTTTTATTGTTTTGAAATTGATTTTCTGCCACGCACCACACGGCACGCAACTGGCGTTCAGTCTTCGAAGCTACGCGGAGGATCTACAGTTAGGGACCACAACGCAGACAGCCGATTTTCCTCAATGGGGTCAAAAGTATGTTCCAACCATCCGTCATGGACCCAATAACATCATGCTTTTTACCGTTTGTTGATATCTTGCCTCTGAGCCGCGCTAGAGCCCAAGAAGTACGCGCGCAGCTCACTGGGGAAGAGGAGGGAAAGGCGAGACGAGAGGGAGGGGGGCGGAGCCTAATTTGCGTGTGTCTCTCTCCCTCCCCCGCCCTCTCGCTCGCCTCTCCCCGCGCTTCTTCTAACTAAAAACACAAAATAGGGAGAAATGCTAAAAATCTAATTTTTTCTCTAAAATTCCTAAAATATTCGAATTAGTCAGAAAAATACTGCCCAAACAAAACTTTCACACTGCAACCCGTCAAAACGACCTCTTCCCTTCTATTTTATGCAAATTTGATCTAATTAGTGATGCTGTGCATATTTTGGGCAGTGTTCAATCGAAAGGGGATGGTAAGGGCTATCCATCGCGCTATCAAACGTCCCATTTGGTTTAGAATGGATTTTGTGTTTTCCTTTCTCGCTTTTTGGCGAAATCATGTCAGACTAAAGTGGGCGGGGCTTGTGGGGCCTATCTACAGTAACCGAAGGTCGTTTTGGATCAATACCCTCGGATTATACTGTAGTATGACTGGAGATTAGATCTCCAATTTCAAATCAAAGTACTCAGTATCCAAGGTTTACCCCTGAGTGAACCCTCTGAGTTACTGTAGTGTCCACTTGGAGATCAATCCCCCTCTACCGTAACCAAGACTACACTAGTAAATATCAGATACCTCTCCGTCACGATGAGCAACCACCGCACCGAGTTCAACGAGTCTTCTACTACGTCATTGGGTTCATCGAGGATTGTCACTCCCGCAGCAATGGAAAGTCGGTATACCTCCCTGACCCCTACCGTACCCAAAGGAGATGACCACAGACGTCCACCGTGTAGTTCCGGTGCCTTGCTGTTGCCGTACGGAGATGTTTTTCCTCCCGGTATTCCTCCTGGTACCGACATGCGTCTACCGAGTAGTTCCGGTACCTTGCTGTCACCCAATGGAGATGTTCTTCCTCCGGGTACCCCTATGAGGGTCGAGACCAGGTCGCTGAGACCACCTGTGAATGACGTAGTAGACTCCCAAACGGTGCATAGATCGTGGAGCATGTCACAAAGGTCCAAAGTGACTACGGTAGATACCGTGACTGGTTCTCAGTCAGACATGCCTCTAGAAATGACTCTTGCTAAGGCGGATTACGGTAACTCACTATTTTCCAAATCGATGACGTTTTCGCTGTCACTCAGGACGTGAAACCGCAAGTTACTGTGGTAGGAGTACCCTACCAAGGTAAACCTCCCGGTGCCTACGTACCGAACGAGGAGAATATGGCTGAAGCATTTCGAGAACTTCATGAAACTACGCAACGTACCCGATGAATCGAAGAAGTACGTGTTTCTTGACGAAGTCGGTTACGTGAACTAGGTACGGTATTCTGGAAGGTTTGTTACCCGGTAAGGAACTAGAAGAGTACACCTATGAGCAGTTAAAAGAAGCTATGACAGCTAGATTCCAACCAAAAACGTTGGTGATGTCTGAAAGATTTAAATTGACACAGCTGACTCAGGAAAGTACTCAAAATCTAGCTGAGTTCCTAGCGGAATTACAATGTGCAGCTAGGTCATGCGAGTTCGATAAGATTACAGATATCAGAGATGCATTCATTGCTCTCGCTTTCATCTCAGGTGTACGGTCAAACGACACGACAAAACGACAGCAGCAAAGGGCTCACTCCCAGCCGACAGCCGTTCTGCCACATTTGCAAGTTAAATGGTCACAGTACCGATGACTGCAGATACAATGGTTTGAATGATGAGTCGACAAATCATCATCATCCTCATCAGTAAAGACTCAGTACTTTATCTTTACGACTCTTCTTTCTCTCTAGTAGTAAAGAGTAGTAAAGTAGTAAAGTAGTAAGTAATAGACTCGAGAGAGAGATAGACGAGTACTGTACTAGTAAAGACTCTCTTTACTACTGAGAAATCAATCAGTAAAGAGTCGAGATACCCAGTAATTAATCTGAGGTAAAGACAGAGAGTCTTCAGCGTATAGCACCCACCAGTAGAGCTGGAGAGAACGCCTTCTAATCTAGTATTATAAGCTCTACTGAGACCAATTCATTAGCCTTAGATGCTATAGAGTTAGAGCATAAACTCGTTTCTAATATACAAGCTAGGGTTGGCAATTTGTGTCTGAGAATACCGCTCTTCTCCCGCGCGTTCAGACAGAATGAGTCCGAAATGAAATGGCTCTCTCCAAAATGGGACAATTGTGGTCTGAGAATGAAGGGGGAGGGAGGAATTTCAGACCACATGTGGTCCGAAACTTTTGTGCGCAAGTTTTGTAGGTCAAAAGTTTTCAAAAATGTTATTTGTTAGACTGAGAACATTCACATATTCTTTATAACACGATTTGATCGTCTTTCACACTCTCACTGCTTAATGAATGATACTGAATTGTCATCGTATCTCCTTTCTGAGAAATACATTTTGGGTACAGAAGTTGTGATCAGTTCATAAATTACGCTTATCGAGCGAACTGCAATTTCCGGCACTCAAATTTGCGCTGTGAACACCATACTGAAGCACTCTTTCATCTCTATCTATGTCTGCACGACTTCTACTAATTAATGCCTTTCGAAATCATGTAAGACCCACTAAACAAACTAGTCACATCACTAGAATCATAATTGCGTTGAAAAAACGAAAGATTTCCGACGTCTTTCAAGTTCAGACCACGTGTGGTCTGAGACAATTGTGGTCCGAGAATTTCGGACCACGTGCGGTCTGAGACACCGGTCTGTCCGAGTCGATCTCGGACAATGATATTCTCAGACCACAGAATGGACACAAATTGCCAAGCCTAATACAAGCTCTATTGAAACAGATTCGTCAGCCACAGTGCAATAGAGTCAGAGCATAAACTTGTTTCTAATTATATAAAATTCAGATACATGTTTCGAGGAACTAGCAATCCCTCCAAACTCCAATCTGATGTCGGAAGACGTAGGCTTAGCCGAACTTCCAAGACTTCTAATCAATTGCGAAGTCGCCTCTCATCTCTCCCACACCCTTAGGAGATCTTAATGATAGTTGTCTAGTGACACATGAAGATGATCACTAGGGGGAGGAGTTGGGTAGAGAAGTGAGAGAGCGCTAATCTACATTTAGTACACGTCGTCTACGCGTCAACAAGATCAACAATTGGATTAGAAGATATGCAATGAAGAGACATTGATCCCTCACCTTATTTCCCTCTACGAGCCTGCGCTCGTCCCGGTCTATATAAAGGCCGGGTTCCGCCTCATTCCTCACTTTCGTCTGGAGATAAAGCAGTGATTCCTCTCTCTCGCTCGTCCTTACCACTAGAGTGTCGAAAACAAACAACTAGTTGAAATATTCCGAATCAACTAGTTGAAATGGAACAGTCAAATCAATTTCAACTAGTTGAAATGGAAATCAACTAGTTGAAATGAGGGAATCGACTATTTGAATCCCTCATTCCTCGCCATTGCTAATGGTTTTAGTGGTAGATCACACTCTCGCTCAACCATTTCTCACGAATCACACCGCTTTTAGGCAAATCGATTAGTCAGAATGAGTTCATTTCAACTAGTTGAATTGATTTCAACTAGTTGAAAACATGTTATTTCAACTAGTTGATTCATTTCAACTAGTCGAAAACAATTCAATTTCAACTAATTGAAATTTGGAAAACATTTGTTTTCGAGACTCTACTTACCACACGGCACACAACTCATCTCATTGATCATTTGCACAACACCTTGCCATTTCTGCGTCAAAGATCACGTCTTGCAACAAACAGTCGCGGAATAAATATCTAAGGAGTAGCAAAGGAAGTAAATGCCACAAAGTATATGTGTCCAGTAGATGTCCAGTTGGAGTAAAGGTGAACGGGAAAAATATCGAAATACGTTCGCAGTTAGAGTTCTCTTATTGGAAACGATTCCGGAATTCCAATAGTGAGAACAAAGGATTCCCTCTCTCTCATTCCTTTCCAATAAGAGACCTATCCCGGTGGGGCGATTTCCAATAGCTTATTGGAATTCCAATAAGAAATACCGTATATTTCGGAGAGAGGAAACAATGGGCGAGCGGTTCAAAATATTAATGGAATTCCATTAGCTTATTTGAATTCCAATAACAAGTCATTTCCAATAAGCAACCACCCTCATTATCGCGCGCTATTGGAAATGGGAGGGAGAGAATGATCATTTCCAATAACAAAAATTTTCCAATAAAGGAACTCTATTCGCAGTACAATCGTTATCATATCTTTACATGAAGTTGTTTCTCGTTCCAGGCATAACCAGTTCCAAAAAATTATCCGCGCGTCAAACGTGTCACGTGCGGCGGATGCACCGCCCACTTTCATTCTTTTTTCTTAGGGACGTTCACGTGAAAATTCAAACTCCATCTGAATTTCCTATTTTTCTGCTGTGGGGTTCTCGGCCATGCAGATTCATGATAGCACTTCCAGAATTTTAAAATATTTTAAATTAAGCGAGAACCAAGCACCCATGCTAAGCCCCGCCCACCGTGGTGTAGTGCCAGCGAGTGCGAGGTTCGGTTGGTCACATATTTTCGACATGTCAACAATTGAAATTTTCAAACTGTCTTTCCTTCTTTCTTTTCTATTCTATTTTGTAGAGCATTTTTTGAAAATCAAGAATTGATAATGTGATGTGAGATTTTCTTTCCACAGCGCTAGCAGTGATCTTGAATTGGACCTGGGTATACGGTATGTACAAATGGGCAACCGAAATTGCACACGAATCAGTGAATATGAACCTGAATCGGTGTTTACAATACATATTGCGGTTACTTTAATTGAGTTCTACGCACAAAATAAATAGAAATATTATAAGTAATGAATAGGATCCCTTCAACGATGTGGTTACATCGTTAACTTCAAAGCAGCTTCTTAGAAATTCCGTGATTTCAATTTCGCTTAAAATTGTGTAAACGCTTTAACGGGATCTAAAGTTCATAAAATAGCTGAAACTTGGAGGGCGCACCTCCTAAAACGCGACATGGCTAATTTAAATTGTGGAACATACCAAAAGGGCAAAATTCAAACTCAAAGTGCTCAGTTTCCGTGATTTCAATTTCTCTAATTTTTTTATCACAAGCTCTCCATGGCAAATATGATATTTTAAGCACAAAATTAGAGAGGCGCACCCTCTATTGTATCAGTAATTAAGAAAATTAAAATTTTCCACGGAGATTTGAATTCCCACATTTCGACGTTTATCACAGTGGCACAGACCTCTCCCCGGCTCTCAAATTTTATTTTCCGGTTTGAACGTCCCTACTTTTTTCTCGGAAAGTGTTTTATCGATTTTCCTTTGTTTATTTCACTAATTAATGCTCCTTTAGTTTTCGTTCACGCAAGAGCTAAATGTAAGACATGGAACGGATATGTGTTAGATTGTTCGAAAAAGTTGTTTGCTTCTTGTCGATAATACGCTTTATATGTTGGCTTGCTGATTTCATTGTCCAACTGGCTGAGTAGTTTTTAATAGCATAATTATTTACTGCTTTCCAGACGCGTGTATGGGAGCTAGTATTCGAACCATGGCTAGATGGAAAGACTCCCCTGCTAACTGTTAACTTAATCGCAATTATATATGATTAACGTGGTCACCAACATTCTATCAACATATTCCATACGTTTAACAACGGTTCGTTTTATTGCGCATTTATTATAAAAAATATTATGGTCGTTAAGCACGTTATCTGGCTTCTGGAGATAGCGAAGGCCGATTTATCATTTGGACTCTGAGCGATGCGACCAAACAAGGGGCCCTGTGGCGAAGACGCAGATTTACCACCCAACAAGGTTTGTCGAACTTTCTATAGTGTTTGTTCATTCCGCTTTTAGGAAAACTGGGTGATGCAGAAAGGAAGGATTCATCAGGACCACGATGTCACATACATTGCCCCTGGCAGCCTAATAGTGCTAGGGTAGCCAGTGTCGGAAGAAACAACACTTGTTCACGACGCCTCAACTGATCAGGTTTCGATTGTAATAGTATAAAACGCAAGTCAAATACTATCATCATTCGTTTTTTTGCATCAAAAAATAGAAAAGGTTAAATAATAATCATTCAGGGAAGCGAGTGTTGACACGCTATCCGAATGGAGTCACTTGGCCGATATATCATCAATCAGTCTACCTATCGAAAATTAGAATTGCTCGATGCGGTCAAGGGAGCGAAAGTTGATTGATGCTGTCGATATGCCTTCTCTCTCTTTCTCGTCGCATATTACAGATGCCAAGGAAAGCGAATGCGAAGTTTACTCTGACACTTTGTTTCGTGATTCCTTTACTCATGACTGACAATGGAATCCATTTTTCTAGCCAACAAAATTGTTCCACGGTGCTCAAATGAAGTCATTCAAACGACTTCCCGCCTTTTCCCGTGTGGTCAACTCGTCGTTGTTCCATGTACGTTTCGTTTTCATTGGTACCCTAATAAAACTAGTTTCAAAACAAGCAAAATTGCAGGTGCGCACATTGAATCTCGAGATAAAAACTTCTATAGAAATTATGTGTTCACGAGGAAAGAGGCAGTTTCCAGGTTTGTCAAGCAGTTCTTTTCTATACCAATCACTGCTGAGCTATATCCCCGCTTGATGATCTGGGTGCGGGGCTCCGAAGAAGAAACTTTCGAAAAATTGAGGAGCCCCCGGTCAACTAGCGGGACTTAGCCCATCAGTGATACCAATTAGAACATGCACTCGCAAATTGCTTTTTTTAAATTGCCGAAAGTGCTAGGCCCTTCTAAAAGAATATAATATCAGTGGAAAGCCGTCGTGCTACTTTCGGTTTCACTTACAATCAGTGGATATCTCCAGTTCGCGCTTGAGCTTGCTAATGTCTCTACGGTGGCTCAATAATATGTTTCACTAGGTTACGGTATGATTTGCAGATTTGGCCGTCTCGTCGCGAGTTCGCACTGGGCGGGATTCTTCTAGCTGGAATGGCCGCCATCAACGCCCACAATGCAATTTGTGAATTGCCATTGTAAGAATTATCGATTCTCTCGATTTCCCCTGCTCTCTCGCCGGTCAGAGAAAAAAGAGATCACGAGAAACTGAGAGAGTCCGATCACTCATCCATTTAATTGTAATTGCCCATGTTCTATCGTTACTCACACGAATTCGTTTGTAAATAATTGAATAATGCATATTGTATCAGAGATTGTTGGAATATCTTGTTTCACGCTTCGTCTTCACAAATTGTATATCAGCCGAGATTGCCTTTCAAATTGTGATACTTTCATGCACGCTTTGCGTTTCACTGGTCAAATAAAAATTGGTTTCATGCGTTACTCACTGCTCCGTTTTATTTTCAAGCTGGTGGTCAAGCATAAATGAGCTTTGGAGTATTTAGAGATGTAAAGGGATCATGACGCAGATATGACCGCCATCTCCTCACACTTACAAATGGAGCTGACCTGTAAGAAGCACGGATACAATAGACATTCGTGTACTTGATGAAATTCGAGCAAAACAAAACAAGCGGTAGTAAAGCTTGCAAGCGCTTGGAATGAAAGCAAAAGTGAAAAAAGTTTGAACTGATAACACTTACAGTACTTTTTTTTCTAGAGTTGGAGCTGAGAATACAGCGCATTCATGACCATGAGTGTAGTTTGATCGGGGAGTCAGGAAGATGGGAAGAAGGGAGGAAGCGTCCGTTTGATCTACCCTTCCTCGGTCCACTCCAGTTATCGATCGTCTGGGGGGAAGGGGGGAGGGGGCAGCTAGCCCCTTCCCATCTTCTGTTAGGCTACTCACGATCGCTCACTCGTGCTGCCGCCTCTCTTTCCTCCGTTGCAAATTTCTCGCGCCTTTTTCGCTGATTTGGCTGCCGACTAGTCACTCCTTTGCTTCTAATATGCCTTCATCTGCGCTAAATCAACGCTGTCGTCCTCTGCGCATGGCTACTAGGGCAGGCGGGTCTGTTTTGATGCGATTAGCTCTTACGAAGCGTTGTTTTGATTGGATTTTCATTTTCGAAAATGCTCCGTGTGTCTGAATTTTGCTCTTTCTTTCGTCCTTTCTTTAGCTAATGCGATTCTTTGAGCGTCTAGAGCTCCATCACCGTTTGCCCTCCTTCGCTAATGTACGATCGTCGGTGTGATCAGAAACTAAATAGGTTGCAATTAGCACCCGCGTGAAGCCCCATTTCACAAGGTCCTCTTGTCTTGTTTGGCCCTCATCCTCTTCCCATAGTCCTACTATCACCGTGTATTCACGCCCCTACGCATAGGGTTGTGCCCGTAACAATTATCGCAGCAGTACTCGTTTTAGCAGCAGACTTTTTCCCGCGTACACATGATGACAATTGCTGAACAAATGTTTTCGAAGTCTTTCCTTCCGATTCACACGTACACACCTTATCCCCTTCCTTCCTCCCTTCCTCCCTTCCTTCCTCCCTTCCTTCCTCCCTTCCTTCCTCTCTTCCTTCCTCCCTTCCTTCCTCCTTTCCTTCCTCCTTTCCTTCCTCCTTTTCTTCCTCCTTTCCTTCCTTCCTTCCTCCCTCTCTTTCTCTCTTCCTTTTCTTCCTTGAATTTTTTTCTCGTTCCGCGCAGAATATCACAATTATCGAATGTAGTTAAGCACTGTTCTCTTTCAGGTTAACGCCGATGTCGTCCCTTCTCCTCTCCTCCTCCCAATGCTACGAGGCCTCCACGATGATCGCCACTCCATGCAGCTAAATATGGTGATGTTTTTGCTACCTGTTTTATTTTTTTTTGCGCTGGCGCCTTGTAAGCGCCCTAGTGCATTTTTCGCGTTTTTTTTATGTGAAGATCTAACTCGTAAGTAACCGGGTGGGCGGAATAGAATAGGGTCGGAAAGAGAAGAGTGTTTTCACGCGTAACGTTAATTTGTTTCAACGTCTTGAGTTTCTTGAAATTAGAAATCTCTTGTTTCCTTTTAACACTCTTTACCGGCCCTATTTTAAACTGCATAGGAAGGGGATACGTGGCTAGCACGTGCGCCGTAGCCGGGTGCCGGCGTCAACACTTGGTGTCCCCTCTGTTACAGAGGTGTGTCTTGAGCACTTCTTTAGTTTAGGCGTCAGAGTCTAGTGGGATGTGTGTTTTATTTGAACTATTTTATATGGGATATCATACTCTGGCGTCTAAACTATTGAGGTTGCCGTGTCGCCATGAGGCAGTGTTTGGGCCCGGTACGGTTAGCGAAAGAAAAATAGGAGACCAGATGGCTCTATACATCAACAATGCCGGGATGTAGGGCCGAAGTCGAGAGGAGCACTCTCGGCTTCAACATACATGTATGCAATCCAAAGGCTGTCTTAAATGTGGCTGCGCCTCGCCCAGCTCGCCTCACTAGTCGAGTGACAGTCGATTGTCGCCAGAGTTGAAATTGAATCGTATTTGGTACGCAACTATTTCACGCCTTCCATGTTTTGAAAATATTTCGAGTATCTATTCAACTCTGGCAAGCATGTCTGGATCTCCATGAGAGTAGGAGAGAGATATGAGATCGTGTGGATCCATGACACTGCCGATCCGTGGGCTCCTTGATGGAAGAACGAGCGTAGCATAAGCAATTGACATGCATCCCTCTGGGGCCACTGTGCGTTGCCTCGGGAAGTCATCATAGTGTGCTCACGGTGTGTGCTACTCATTAAATGAGTGACCCCCAACTGGGGGGAGATGTCATGGGGAGCGGAGAAGAAAGGGTTGAAGAAAGATGAAATCGAATTGGGGCTAAGACTAGGGAACATACGGCTCAGCATACCGAGCAGAAAAGCTCGGACAGGCGTTCCTCTCCCTGTCCGGGTAGCCGAGAGGCTTGGCTCCTGGCACCGAACTAGTTTGGGTGCTCTTCGGGCTTGGTATGCTGGACTCGTGAATTTTCACGAGATAAAGCGCGCACTCTCGCCGAAAGCGAGTGCCCTAACGGGCAGGTGCTGCAGCGGCTGTATGTGGGGAGATGGAATTGGGGGGGGGGGGTGTGAGATGGGTCTTTTATAAGATATTAAGTGAAAAATCGATAATGGAAACAAGTAGAAATGGAAAATTAAATTGGGAGTTGGGCGGTATCTCATCTAGGAACATTTTTTTGTATGATTTTAAAACGTTGATCCGGAATCAGAGGTGTCGTTGAAGGGAAGGGTTTCTGATAATATTCATGTGGTTCATGTTTGGAATTTCGGCTGTGTGAGAGGGGTGAAGAGTGTAATATGAAGTTTTATAGTGGGGAGGTGATTAGAAATGGCCAAATATCCGACGGGCGAGATATTTGTATGGGAGATGCTAATTTGACCCATTGAGGAGAGGCGAGGCTGCGTCGACGTTCGAGTGCAAGGGTCGACTCCGCCGTTCGAGCAACCGGTCCCAACGGGAAGCAGAGGAGCAGGTTACGGTAGCCAAGGTACTGTAAGGGCGAATCGATGACTAATCAAGTGATACATTGCAGACGTCTCTCCTCGTGCTCCCTCAACGCGATGGGACGACGATGACGTCACTCCTTCTCTTCTGCCCTTCTCCTGGAGAGGAAACACTGCTACTCAGTCCGGGACGAGAGGTACGGTAGTGGATATTGATTATTCATGATATTCCTCTTGCAGTCTGTCCTCAATTCGACTCGAGCCTCTCCCTCCCACTACGACTCCTGTCCCCTTCCCTCCTTCCCTTCGATGAAGGACACTGTCTGTGGAGGAGCCACTCGGTAAGAGTGAGAGGTAAGACATCAAATAATCTACTGATGTTAATATCTTTGTCTTCTTTCAGTCGTCACTGGACACGATTTGATGAGGGGCCGTCTTCCTCCCTCTTCCTCTCGCCTCTCCCGCTCTTCCTTCCCTTCGATGAAGGACACTGGCTATGGAGGAGCCACTCGGTAAGAGTGAGAGGTAAGACATCAAAAAATCTACTGATTTTAATATCTTTGTCTTCTTTCAGTCGTCACTGGACAAGATTTGATGAGGAGCCGCCTTCCTCCCTCTTCCTCTCGCCTCTCCCGCTCTTCCTTCCCTTCGATGAAGGACACTGGCTATGGAGGAGCCACTCGGTAAGAGTGAGAGGTAAGACATCAAAAAATCTACTGATTTTAATATCTTTGTCTTCTTTCAGTCGTCACTGGACAGGATTTGATGAGGGGCCGCCTTCCTCCCTCTTCCTATCGCCTTTCCTCTCTTCCTCCCCTTCGATGAAGGACACTGGCTATGGAGGAGCCACTCGGTAAGAGTGAGAGGTAAGACATCAAATAATCTACTGATGTTAATATCTTTGTCTTCTTTCAGTCGTCACTGGACACGATTTGATGAGGGGCCGCCTTCCTCCCTCTTCCTCTCGCCTCTCCCGCTCTTCCTTCCCTTCGATGAAGGACACTGGCTATGGAAGAGCCACTCGGAAAGAGTGAGAGGTAAGACATCAAATAATCTACTGATGTTAATATCTTTGTCTTCTTATAGTCGTCACTGGACACGATTTGATGAGGGGGCCGCCTTCCTCTCTCCTCTTCCTCTCCCCTCTCTCGCGCTCTTCCATCCCTTCGATGAAGGACACTGGCTATGGAGGATCCACTTGGTAAGAGTGAGAGGTAAGACATCAAATAATGCACTGATTTTAATGTCTTTGTCTTCTTACAGTCGTCACTGGACACGATTTGATGAGGGGGCCGCCTTCCTCTCTCCTCTTCCTGTCCCCTCTCTCGCGCTCTTCCATCCCTTCGATGAAGGACACTGGCTATGGAGGATCCACTTGGTAAGAGTGAGAGGTAAGACATCAAATAATGCACTGATTTTAATGTCTTTGTCTTCTTACAGTCGTCGTTCGACTCGATGGGTCGGTCGCTGGCAGCTTCTCTCCCTTCCTTCCCTCCTTCCCTTCCTTCTCTTCGATGAGGGACACTCGATTGGGATGAAAGGTACGGTCGAAATGATTGACATATTGATTTATTTTATTTTATTCAGTCGTCCCTTTACGCAATGGGACGCTGACTGCTTCGTCTCCTCTCCTCTTCCTTCCTTCGATGAAATGGAGAATGTCATCGAGAAGAGGTGCGCCCAATCAAGAAGAAGCAATTCAAAATGGAACCCTAAATAGATATTAAAAGTGGAACTTTGATTGTATTGATTGTGCTGTGAATCGATAGTTTCCTGTAATTTGGCAGAATGTTTGCCATTTTGCGCATAATTTCCTGATCTTTCATCGCAAGCAATTTTTTTTGAACACACGCACTATTGTGAAATTGTGCATTAAATCCCACGCGAAGTGCTTGAAATCAATTGCAATAGGTCCCTCATTGGCAAAGCGTAAATTAAGTGAAAGTATCGATTTTTCTCTTTTGTACCCGAGAAAATCTTGGCGTTGGATTGTCACTCTCTACACTGATAGCATTATGTGTACGCAGATTGAACTTGTTTGATTGGTGTTTCATAATTGCTTTAATAAGTACTATTTTTCCTCCATTCAGGTTCCAGCTCATCTACGGCTGGTTGTCAGTCTACCCCGTGCAGTAAATGTTTCTAGGAGGATTAGCATTTTGATCGGGATGAGAGGTATCGAGGAAAGTATCGCTTTTAATTGATCACTCTCAATTTGCAGTTATCCCTCGAAGCGACTTCCTCCTCCTCCTCCTCCTCCTCTTCCTTCCGTTCTTCTGATGAGGTCATACGGCAGCTGAGGAGATCTCCATTTGTAAGGAAGAGAGGTATTGTGGATACGATCGATTTATTGATTGATTACTCTTCCATTCTCAGTCTTCTCCTAATTTGATGCGACTCCTCCTCTTCTCTTCTTCTTCTTTCTCCATTCGTCCGTCTCTCTCTCTTCCCTCGTTCTCTTCGATGAGGCCGTATGGTAGCAGAAGAAGGATCGGCTCAATTGGGATAATAGGTACGGTATCGATTATTGATTTATCGATCGATTGCCTCCGCTGTCTAAAAATATCACTAAAGTACACTTTCTTAGAAGTGCGCATTGCTTCAGTAAATTTATTTTTTAGAATAGCCCTTGCCCCTTTTTTAGGCTTGTGATTTCTAATCGTCAAAGAGACTCTGCTTTAGGCGTGTTACGGTATTTAATTTTGCTGTTAACTCTTTTTCAGAATTGTTATCCCGCTGCCGTATGTTTCTTAACCGTTCTAAAATTGTATCGTAGGTTATGAAACACTGCTCTAGGATTGATGTAGTTCTTCTTTCGGTTTCTTTTTTTTTCCGAATTGTTTCCCCCACGGTCATTGTGTCTCGTAGTTGATTTGCGTTGTGAGTTAGTTGTTAGTTATTTGTATTATTTGAGGTAGTTGTAGGCTCGTATTCAGTCGTGTGTCTCGTATTAATGACGTAATAGGCCCGAGACACTGGTCAAATGTTGCTGTTGTTAGTCTTTCCGTTTGTTCTTTTTGGAATCGGCTCCTCTCGGTCATGTGTTTAGCAATCTATATAATAAGGAGGCCGTAACATAGCTTAGGATTGATGTGGCTAGTAATTCTTATTGTTTTTTTTAGAATTGACCCTGCTTTTCTTTTTTCTGCTTGTGTGCTTTTTCTGCTTTAGTGTTGGCTAAACGATACTCTAAACGTGGGAGCTCTTCCCTATAATAGTTTCGAGCGAGAGAGCATGCGGAATGAAGAGATTGCTTCTGATCTTACATGGGAACCATCTCAGGACACATATCCCGATCTGGACAAAAATTTGAGTGTAGACTAATTCGACTGCGCTGATTCCGAATCTTTTTTCAAAGTCTGCTACCGAATTTTTTGAAAGGAGTTACAAATCGTTGAAAATTTCACGTGATTTTCTCAGAGCATTACGCGCGAGGTTTCAAATTTTTGTCCAGATCGGGATATGTGTCTTGAGATGGTTCCCATGTCAGGGACATAGAGCGTAGGAGGGGGGGGGGGCTAAGCCTGCCACGTTTAGAGTATCGTTTAGCCAACCCTGAAGGGGACCCTCTTCCTTTCACACACTCTGTTGTCAATCTCTTGCCGCTCCCTCTCGTAGCGAGACATTACGGGCTCGCTACGCTCTCTCACTCGTAGTGAACTCGTAATATTGATATGGTTTAGCCAACCCTAATTGTAATCTCGAATTGTTTCAGAGATGGTCTTCCGTCTCCCTCCCCTTCTCTCTCCTCCCTTGTTCCAATGAAGACACAACTGAAATGGGAGGAGGACATTATCAGCCCAAACAGGTAAAAGTGGATGAAAATGAAGAGGCTTATTTGGAAATATCTTGATAATACAGTGATTATGTGTTTAAAAAAGCCTTCCTCGATTCTAGTAGTTTCAACTTGACTTCAAGTATTCTAAGCTTCACGACCCTCCAAACCCCTACGCTCCTCCGCATTCACTCTCCCAAAAACGACGTCCAACGCGCCAATTTGGCCAACGCGGCTCGCACTTGGAGAACCATTCCAAACTGCGGTCATCTTTCCGTTCAATAGCCAAATTCAAATTTCGGCATTTTTTTCCGAGATATGTACTGTAGGTTTGGCCTTTCTACCGTATTTTCTGGGGGCAGTTGTGTTTGGCTTTCTTCCAGCACTTTAATTTCGCGCATTTCTTGCCTGACGGGCCTGATTTTGCAATAGGTGGTGAGTCTCGCCGCGAGTCTTACCGCGCCGCCAATTTGGCATTGGCACCGTGCCATGACGGTTTTGAATGCGGAGGAGTAGAGGGTCGTGAAGCTTTTCAAATATGTTGTTTTATTCAATATTCGTTTCATTTCCTGTGATAGAAAGTGTGATATTTAGGATCTCGATTTGATACCTGTCTTTAAAAAATTCATTCGCCTGCTTTTGTTAGTGTAGTTGTGAAATAATTTTTGAGCATCTATATCTTGATACTGAATTTACGTTTGCTCCTTTAGTTTTGATCTCCAGTGTGTGTTGGCGAATCACGATTTGCACTAAATTTATGTTTCGTGATCAATGTCTGTATTGAAGTTCAGTAGGTGTCATCTAAAAATTCAGATCACAAATTCAGATCGGTAATTGTAACGGTTGAATTTTGAAATACGATATTTTATTGATTGTTGTCACCATCGTAACCTCGAATGGTTTCAGGGATGACCTTCTTCCTCCGCCCTCCCTTCCTTCCCTATCTCTCCCATTCCTCCGATGAGGAGATAACTGAAGAGGAGAGGACGCCCAAACAGGTAAGAATGGCGATTCAGAAGATTGATTGGAAAGAGATTGATTATAAAGTGATTCTGCGTCTGTAAAGGAAATCCTTCTCCGAATCTAATAGATTCAATTATCCTAAGTATTCAATAGTAATATGTTATTTAACGTTCGTTTTGTTTCGTGTAAGAAGTTGTAATTTTAGAGTTTCTCTATTTCGTGCCCGTTGAATCTGTGTTTCCCGAGAATCGGGTATCATCTTTAAAAATCATTCGACTGATTTGTCTAGTGCAAGTTATTTTGATTAGCACTAGTATATGCTTACCACTGAATTGTTGTTTCCTGAGCAACGTTGCATTTCAATTCAATAGGGACCATCTCAAATTCAGATCACATGGCAATTGTAACTTGAATTATTCTCGAAGGTTACTGCTCAATTGAGTTAAGATATTTTATTGTTTGTTGTCGCTATCGTAACCTCGAATGGTTTCAGAGATGGTCTTCTGTCGGCCTCTCCTTCATTCTCCTTCCTTCCTCCAATGAGGAGATGACTGAAGACGATAGGAGATCGCCCTCGGTCCAAGCAGGTAAGAGTGAAAATAAAGAAGCTTTTTTTGGAAACATATTGATAATTCAGTGATTCTGCGTATTAAAAAAGCCTTCCTCGATTCAAGTAGTTTCAATTATTCTAAGCTTCCCAATTAAGTTGTATTGTTCCATTTTCGTTTCATTTCCTGCGATAGAAGGTGTGATTTTTAGGATCTATTTGGAGAGCGAAGTGGTGTAGTGGTCTATGGCGCCATCCCATTCCATTCCATTCGGGCTCGATTCCCGGCCGTGACACCGCCCTCTGCCCCACCAAGGCGCCCGAAAGGGAAATTGGGAGTGACAAGATCACGCGGTAAAGTAGGTCCGAAGAATAGATTGGGCCCTACGGACTGAATTGGCCCTATAAAATAGTCACTGGCCTAGCAGTGGGCTCCCGCAGGACTTCGTGTGCCTAGAGTACGGGGTGACCTTTACCTTACCTTTATTTGGTACCTTCTGAATATTTTTTATCTTCCCGAGCTCTTTTATCTTCCCGAGCTTCCCGAGTTCCCGAGCTCCGTTTGATTTCCTATTCAATGGCTATTAAGAAATTTGTTCACCTTAGTATTAGCGCTTTTGGTAATTTCTTTATCGTTTCTTTAGGAAGGTGTATTGCGTTTTTTTTTAGCCTTTCCGGTTGCTCTCTAAAAATGTTTTTACTCGCGGTCTAGTTTTTCCTAACTAGTTTAAAAATTGAATTGTACGCTCTAAAACATTGCTATTGATGTGGTTCGTGTTTCGGAATGCTCTTTTTTGAATTGGTTCTCTGCGGTCTTGTCTTTTTCAAAATGATCTAAAAAAAATTTCTGCTTCTCCACTTTTTCTTCACGTTTTACTTCTGCAGAAGGGCGTATCGTTGTAGTTGGTCTTAACGTTAACTCTCTAATCATTGCAGACTGCATCATTAGAAGTACTTATTTAATTTGTTGATCCATGATCTGTGATCTATGTATTTCCAATTTCAGTCGGTGCCCTTCCTCTCTCTTCTCGCTTCACTGAAGAACGGAAGAAGCTTCCTTCCCTCGACTGCACTCGTAGGTGTGTGTTGAAGAAAGAAATGCATCACATGTGAACAGATAATTGAAAGAATAGCATTTTAAGCACCACATCATCAGCACTTTAATAAGATTAAATGATGTATTATAATATATCATCTGTCACTTTGTATTGTGGAAGTTTGTTGTTTATTGTAAGTAAGAACGGATGCGACCTTTGCATGTAACAAATGCTATTGTGAGACGCTCGATCGCATTTAATTTAATTTTTGTGCATGAATTTAATTGTATTGCAACCATCTCTTTCTTGCAGACTGCGAGAGACGATGGAAAGGTGGTCGAATGGCCATGGAGCCGCCGGGAATATCGTCCGATTAGGCCACGCTGATCAGACTTCGGCGATGAAATCCTCGTTCGGTGGCTGAGAAGGTTGGTCATTCGCATTATTTTATGGGAATTTTAAAATGGGATGACCGGGGGAAATCTTGCCGAAATTTTTGTGTAGAATCTGAGACACTACAGCTCGTTACTCTCGTTTACCTCTCGCTCTTTTTTGATAAATTTCCCTGCGTTCTTGTATTTCCTAATCGCTCTAATAATATAACTAGGTTCTGAAACACTGCTTTGTCATTGTCGTAGTTTGTCTTTCGGTTTCATATTACATTAGTTCTGTTGTTGGTCTTAATTTTTTTTTTGTTTTTGGCCATGAATCACTGCTCTTTTGTTGCTCTAGTTAGTCTTACCGTTTATTTTATTTTTAAAATATTTTCCCCCGTGGTCTCGAGTTTCTTAACCTATTTAATATTTGCACTGTAGGCTCAAATATGCTGTTTTATCAGGGTGGTATTTCTGTAGCCGTTTCTTTTTAAAAGAATATTTTCACGCGTGGTCCAGTGTTTCCTTGTTGTGTTATTTTTCTACATTGTTGACACTGTTTTATTTGGGCGTATTGCGATAGTTAGCTGTTATGTTTTAATATTAGCGCTTTAGGTTCTGAGACAATGATTTATAAGAGCTTATTGCGGTATTTAGTTTTTCCCTCCCTTTTTTATAATGTTTTCCCCGAGTTGTTGTGTTTCTCATCAGTGGATTCAATATTAGCACGGCCGGTTCTGAAAATGTTTTAGAAGGGTATATTGCTGTAGTTGGTTTTTACCTTGGCTTTTTTTATAAATACATCGCTTTATTATTTTGCAGTTGGACTGTTCGTTTGCTCTTTTTAGAATTGGTTCCCCTTAATCTTGTGTCTCCAAATCAATCTAAAAATACCTATCATCCCGATCGACCTTGATCTTTTTTTTCCTTCAGGTTCGCTGTCTTGCCTCTCTCATCTCGCCCCCTTCGATAAGTGCCTCTGGCCGCCAAACAGCAGCTCGCCCTTCCATCAACCTGATCCTTCTGTTCGTCGACAGATCAGGTTGGTTATTTTCTTTATTTCAGTGGCGATTTTCTATGGTGTGGCCGGAGGCTATCGCCAATTTTTGAAATTGCGAATTAGTATTTTGGCCTTTGCTTCCCTTCTACTATTGAAATGTTTCATCTCCTATTCTTCAGGCTCGCTGTCTCGTCCCTTTGATCTTGCTCCCTCCGATGAGTGCTTCTGGCCGACAAGCAGCCACTCGTCCTTCCATCAATTGGAGCCGTCCATTCGACGGGAGATTAGGTTGGTCTTTGGGATTATTTCAGTGCGTTTTTCAATAGGGAGGCCGGAGGCTATCGCCAATTTTGAAATTGCTATGCTCGGACTTTTATTCCACGTGCTTTATTGAGTGACTTTTTCAATAAGGAGGCCGGAGGCTATCGCCAATTTTTGAAATTGCGAATTAGTATTTTGGCCTTTGCTTCCCTTCTACTATTGAAATCATGTTTCATCTCCTATTCTTCAGGCTCGCTGTCTCGTCCCTTTGATCTTGCTCCCTCCGATGAGTGCCTCTGGCCGACAAGCAGCCACTCGTCCTTCCATCAATTGGAGCCGTCCATTCGACGGGAGATTAGGTTGGTCTTTGGGATTATTTCAGTGCGTTTTTCAATAGGGAGGCCGGAGGCTATCGCCAATTTTGAAATTGCTATGCTCGGACTTTTATTCCACGTGCTTTATTGAGTGACTTTTTCAATAAGGAGGCCGGAGGCTATCGCCAATTTTTGAAATTGCGAATTAGTATTTTGGCCTTTGCTTCCCTTCTACTATTGAAATCATGTTTCATCTCCTATTCTTCAGGCTCGCTGTCTCGTCCCTTTGATCTTGCTCCCTCCGATGAGTGCCTCTGGCCGACAAGCAGCCACTCGTCCTTCCATCAATTGGAGCCGTCCATTCGACGGGAGATTAGGTTGGTCTTTGGGATTATTTCAGTGCGTTATTCAATAGGGAGGCCGGAGGCTATCGCCAATTTTGAAATTGCTATGCTCGGACTTTTATTCCACGTGCTTTATTGAGTGACTTTTTCAATAAGGAGGCCGGAGGCTATCGCCAATTTTTGAAATTGCGAATTAGTATTTTGGCCTTTGCTTCCCTTCTACTATTGAAATCATGTTTCATCTCCTATTCTTCAGGATCGCTGTCTCGTCCCTCTGATCTTGCTCCCTCCCATGAGTGCCTCTGGCCGAAAGGCAGCCACTCGTCCTTCCATCAATTGGAGCCGTCTATTCGACGGGAGATTAGGTTGGTCTTTGGGATTATTTCAGTTAGGGACATTCACGTAAAATTTCAAACTCCTATTTTTTAAAAAAATTCCTATTTTTCGGTTGTGGGGCTATCGCACATGCAGAATCAGGATAGCACTTCTAGAATTTTAGAAAAAAATATTTAACACGAGTTTCCTGTAAGAGTGTAGGAATGCCGTCCACTAGCAAAAAAATGATCGTCACCGATTTTCATGAAACTTATTAGGTGGGTACCCTTAGGGGTCAGGAGGAGGTCCACCTTCATCGTACAGCGAGGAAATTTCACACACGAGTTTGTCTCGGAATTCTCGACAAAAAGTCCAAATAACACACAATGTAAAAATTTGATCTTCGCTCTCAAAAATCGATAAAACCCTTTTTGGGACCATAAAAGTAGATTTTTCTCGAAAATCACCCCAAAACACAATCGATATTATTTTAGAAATCGATTCTACGCACCCGTTTTGAGGTAACCCAATATTTCATTCCGCATATCTCTGGCCTTTCAATGGTGTTTACTACTTGATGTTCAACATAGCCGATTTTCTTAGGGAAACACGTTTCCTGTCATAACCCGCTTCAACGTCCTCCAATCAAAAACCTTCTCTAAACCTTTCTTTTTCGTCTTTACGAGATCTACATTTTTCATTTTGACGAGTTTTTGTTTGGAGGACGTTGAAGCGGGTTATGACAGGAAACGTGTTTTCCTAAGAAAATCGGCTATGTTGAACCTCACGTAGTAAACACCATTGAAAGGCCAGAGATATGCGGAATGAAATATTGGGTTATCTCAAAACGGGTGCGTAAAATCGATTTCTGAAATAATATCGATTGTGTTTTAGATAAATTTTCGAGAAAAATCTACTTTCATGGTCCCAAAAAGGGTTTTATCGATTTTTGAGAGCGAAGATCAAATTTTAACATTATGTGTTTTTTGACTTTTTGTAGAGAATTCCGAGAGAAACTCGTGTGTGAAATTTCCTCGCTGTACGATGAAAATGAAGCTAGTTATGGCCATTCAAAGTTTCAGGTTAAAAAATCGATAAAATCGATAATTGACCAAACCAAGTAGGTGGACCTCCTCCTGACCCCTAAGGGTACCCACCTAATAAGTTTCATGAAAATCGATGACAATCATTTTTTTCCTAGTGGAAAAGAGCGCCGGTTTTCCTACACTTTTACAGGAAACCCGTGTTAAGCGAGATATAGGCACCCATTCTTAGCCCCGCCCACCGTGGTGTAGTGCCAGCGAGTGTGCGGTTAGCTGTGTCAGTTCATTTTAACATGTCAGATGCGAATATTTTCAAACGCGTTTCCTTCCTTTATTTTTTTCTCTATTAAATAGAGCAATTTAACTTGAACAATTATTGATACATATAAAAGGATTTTTCAGTTCTAAGCGAGCGCACTCATCACTTTTCGAATTCTGGTATACGGTAGCTGTACCTATAATTAGGTAGTTCGGTACAGCTACCGTATACCAGAAAAGCTGAAGTTGAGAATTACACATTGCAATGTTTTCTGCAGTGAGTGATTAGCATGTCAGGTGCACGAAATAAAAAAAAAAATTCATTTCCTGGCACAGACCTCTCCCTGGCTCTCGTTTTTTACTTTCCGGTTTGCATGTCCCTATATTTCAGTGGCGATTTTCAATAGGGAGGCCGAAGGCTATCGCCAATTTTTAAATTGCTCAATTCAAAAAATTCAAAAATTCTAATTCAAAATTCAAAAAAAAATTCAAAAAAGCTTGGTGTTTTTTGTCACGTGGTCCGTTCCCTTCGGCCATTTACTTTTAATTATGCACTAAAAAGGCAAGCAGAAACCGATACGGGGTGACCCTGCTTCAGTTCGAAAAGCGACTAAAAGTGCTTCTTAATTTGAATTAGCATCATAAACGTAAATAGCTGCAATAAGTTAGAAGCACATACGACTTAATGAATCAATAGAATATATAAAAATTCAGGCTACTCGTCGCTCGTCTCTCCTTCCCCCCTTCTCCTTCTGTCGTGAGAAGTCGTCTGGAGATGCGTCCTGAAGAGGCGATTCAAGGGAAAGCTGGAATTATTTCAACTAACTCGTTTTTATCGTACTTTTTACTTTTTTCTCATCGTATTTTACCCGCCCCGACACCACTGCAAAATATCACCAGTGGCTGCCGGGCGGATGTGTGCAGTGTGAGAGATGATTGGTCGGTTACTGTAGTGAGACGATCGATCGATGGGTTACTGTAGTGAGACGATCGATCGATGGGTTACTGTAGTGAGATGATCGATCGATGGGTTACTGTAGTGAGACGATCGATCGATGGGTTACTGTAGTGTGATGATTGATCGATGGGTTACTGTAGTATGATGATCGATCGATAGGTTACTGTAGTGAGATGATCGATCGATGGGTTATTGTAGTGTGATGATCGATCAATGGTTTACTGTAGTAAGATGATCGATCGATGGGTTACTGTAGTGAGATACTCGATCGATAGTTTACTGTAGTGAGATATTCGATCGATAGGTTACTGTAGTGAGATGATCGATCGATGGGTTACTGTAATGAGATGGTCGATTCATGGGTGGCTGTAATGAGATGGTCGATTGATGGCTGTTACTGGAGCTACCGTGCCGTCTTATGGCCTGGTCATGGTGTAGCTACAGTACTGTTGTGCAGTACTATGACACTGTATTCTGGTGTACAATTAAGCCTTTCACGGTTGTGGTGCGGTTGTGGTAGCCTTTCACGCCTGTGGTGTGGTGTTGGTCACCCCCCCCCCACCGCAGTGTCCCTACCGCATCCCCCCATGGTGTCTTTCCCATTGTCTAGCTCCCATATCCCCTCTCGTTCGTCCCTGTTCTGCCTTTCACCTATGTGCCTACCGTAGTGGTGCGATTTCCTACCGTAGTATTCCCGTAGTGTCCCCATTCCTCGGAGTCCTTCCACGGTGGTTTTCCTATCTTGCCCAGTGGTGCAGCTCGGTTCTGCTTCTTTTTTCACCGTAGTTGCTTTTACCGTTTTTACTTATCCTACGGACCGTCCGTGGTGTTTTTCTGTTTTCTCCATCATCTTACATTCTCGCCTTACACCATCATTGGTCACTTCTCCCTCCTCTTTGGTGCGACTACCGTACTTTGCTTTGTATTCTTTTCCTGCTAGTGGCGTCTCTTGTTTACAAACCCTCCTCGACTCCTTTTGACGCTTCGTGAATTGAAAATCGAACGTCACAATCAGTCGAGGGGGAATTACAAGAACCCTTTCTTCTGACGATCCCTTTAACGAATAGTAAAAAAAGACGTGCGGGCATCGGGATCGGAGAAGGGAGTACCGAAGACTAACGTGGATTGAGGATTGAGGAGTTGTAAGCCAAGAAGCTAATCTTTCTTCTCATCCACTGCTTCAGTCATTCGTATTTAATCATCGATTGAGCTGAAGAGTGAACGGGAGGAAGGCAGACTAGTTCGAGGTCGAATGTATGAAAAGGAGGGACCTAGATAAAATGGGACTGAAATGTAAGGACAGGAAGATGATGTTCAAGGACATCATTGGGTCGGTTCTGCAGTTCACCATGGGATGCGTAGCGAATTCCTTCTAGAGTTCGAAATACGGGTAGCCGTCTCTTCATTTTGCGCACTCTCTCGCCTCTCTGACCGGTGAGAGAGCGTGAGAAATGGAGAGACGACGACCCGTATTTCGAACTCTAATTCCTTCTCTTTCCGTGGTCGTCGAATATTATGTGAAGTAGTGCATAATCGTGGCAACTCATAACTAATGAAAAGAAACAGTATCAGAACGGATGGATGAATGGCAAAGTTAAAAGAATCGTAATGTGGTTATAGACTCAGCATTCGGCATACATTCGACAGCATTCATCATTCAGCGCGACAGCATCCGATATAGCTGTGTGCTACATCACACCACGCTACTATACTAAAATGAATTTAGTTCTCTTAAATTTATAAATGAAATTTAATTATTCCCATCAACTCCTTCAACCATTCGTATTTAGGTATCTCGTGACTAGAGTCTCGAAAACAAATGTTTTCCAAATTTCAATTAGTTGAAATTGAATTGTTTTCGACTAGTTGAAATGAATCAACTAGTTGAAATAACATGTTTTCAACTAGTTGAAATCAATTCAACTAGTTGAAATGAACTCATTCTGACTAATCGATTTGCCTAAAAGCGGTGTGATTCGTGAGAAATGGTTGAGCGAGAGTGTGATCTACCACTAAAACGATTAGCAATGGCGAGGAATGAGGGATTCAAATAGTCGATTCCCTCATTTCAACTAGTTGATTTCCATTTCAACTAGTTGAAATAAACTTGTTTTCAACTAGTTGAAATTGATTTGACTGTTCCATTTCAACTAGTTGATTCGGAATATTTCAACTAGTTGTTTGTTTTCGACACTCTACTCGTGACTATTTCGCTCCCTAAACGCTCATATCGTTTCTCAATCTTTCTGACGATAAGAGATCATGGCGAAATGAGAGACTGTTTGAAACTAACAATTCTTTTTAACCACATTCGAGCGGGTAGTCGGATAGTCACGAGAAACGTAATTAGCCTACCTCTCATTATCACTCCTTCATCGACGTCTTCGAGTGAACGAAGAGGAGACAGAAAGGGAGAAGGGGGGGGAAGGCTTGTGATTGAAGATAGGAGGGGGGTGGGGGACACCGTCGCACGTCTAAAAGTTAGCGGCAACGAAGAGAGAGGACGAGCCTGCAACGTGTGGAATCAGGAAAAGAAAATTGGCATGAGGGAAGCAAAAGAAAAACAAATGAGATAGAAGACACAACGGAATTAGATGAGTGCCAAGAGGATGAGAGCAAATGATTAGGAAATTATCGAAAAAAAAAAGATTTCTAGATGGGAAACGACGTCAAAATAAGTAAAATAATAAATCTAGCGGTGCATATGCGAGTTGAGAGGGTCCTCAATAGCACATACATATGTTCCCCTCGGTTGGATCGACTCTACAATTGTAGCGGCGAAATAAAATGCAAAAGTCGGGCAAAAATGCGAACAACGCGCGAGTGACCGGTCCCGGAGAGAACTGATTGTGATCAAAAATATCGATCGCATGATCGTCGCAAGGATGGATAGCTCGAAAGAAGAGGAGGGTCGACTGACAAGAAGAATCGGAATAAATACGTGGAAACCCGGAAAGCGCAGCTAACACGCTCGCTAAGGAACGATACGAGAGGACCCAAAAGGTTCATAAACGATCAAACAACTATCAAAAACGGATAGGAAGGGGGACGCATCAGTGACACGCGAATGTTCATCAATAAGAAGAACATGCAAAAGGGAGGAGAAGGGACACGAACGGATCCGACAACACAAAATGGTGAATTCGAATAGGATGCGCAGGAGAATTACGCAGCAAAAAAGTTATGCAGCGCAAGCGCTAACTGTCACAATTTTTAGGTACTAAACACAGTAGCGCGCGCTTTTTCGATTATAAATCTGTGTTATGCTTTCGAATATGTGCTCCAACCAACTATTAAATTCGATAATTATGAGATCTATGGTTTGCAAATACTCTTTTTAGTTAAATAAGCGTATTCGCATACTATAGTTCGCCTTTAGTTTTCCCTACGTTTAGTGCGTTCTCGCGCGAGTCAGCGTTACACTTCGAGAGAGTTCTTCTCTGATGTCTTTTTTTCTCTGCGCTCTCTCGTTCTCTCGTATTCTCCTCGGATCTTTCCGTGGGGAATGGCCTATCAATCGATGAATCGATGGATGAGAGACATGCGACTGACATTGAGCATTGAATTACCTATAAATACACGATAGGCAGGAAGAGAACATAGCCGAAAACAAACAGAAGTGCTTCACTCGATCTAACGAGCAAAAAAATGGTTAGAAGTAGGGTTGGCTTGGCAAGATTATAACCGCATTTCAAGATTGAATGGCGCAGAATGATCTTGCCAAGAATTGGCAAAATGCCACAATCATTTCAAGATCTTGAAAAACAACCAAGAAATTTCAAGATTTTCAAGATCGGTTGATCATTTTCCACCCACACCGACCCCCTTTGACCGGTCTATCCGTGTAAAATGACGAAAAATGTTGAATTTCAAGATCATTTCAAGAACCAAGATCTTGAAAAACAACTCGTTGTTCTTGCCAAGAAGGGATAATTGAGTTATATCTTTTCAAGATCTTGCAATCTTGCTTGGCAAGCCAACCCTAGTTAGAAGCTTCTATAACTGGTCAAATGATGTTTCTTACAATTAGTCTCTCCTAGGTCCGTCAAAAGAACGCTAAAGTTACAAACGATAAATTATCTAAAGTAACGACTAGGGACTATGCACGCACTAAACATGAGCGAGTGGATGTGACAAATGGGATGAATTGGAGAAGGGAAGGGCCTATGAATCGATAAATCGAGGGAAGAAGGACGAGATAGGCACACGAGAGAGCACTGATCTACCGGCAAACAAGGATAGTTACAGGCTTCTACAACTGGTCAAATGATGTCTCCCAGGCCAGTCTATAGAACCATAAGGTTTATAGAAGATTAATTATCAAACACGGATAGGAAGGGGGACGCATCAGTGACACGCGAATGTTCATCAATAAGAAGAACGTGCAAAAAGGAGAAGGGAATGGCCTATCAATCGATGAATCGATGGATGAGAGACATGCGACTGACATTGAGCATTGAATTACCTATAAATACACGATAGGCAGGAAGAGAACATAGCCGAAAACAAACGGAAGTGCTTCACTCGATCTAACGAGCAAAAAAATGGTTAGAAGCTTCTATAACTGGTCAAATGATGTTTCTTACAATTAGTCTCTCCTAGGTCCGTCAAAAGAACGCTAAAGTTACAAACGATAAATTATCTAAAGTAACGACTAGGGACTATGCACGCACTAAACATGAGCGAGTGGATGTGACAAATGGGATGAATTGGAGAAGGGAAGGGCCTATGAATCGATAAATCGAGGGAAGAAGGACGAGATAGGCACACGAGAGAGCACTGATCTACCGGCAAACAAGGATAGTTACAGGCTTCTACAACTGGTCAAATGATGTCTCCCAGGCCAGTCTATAGAACCATAAGGTTTATAGAAGATTAATTATCAAACACGGATAGGAAGGGGGACGCATCAGTGACACGCGAATGTTCATCAATAAGAAGAACGTGCAAAAAGGAGAAGGGAATGGCCTATCAATCGATGAATCGATGGATGAGAGACATGCGACTGACATTGAGCATTGAATTACCTATAAATACACGATAGGCAGGAAGAGAACATAGCCGAAAACAAACGGAAGTGCTTCACTCGATCTAACGAGCAAAAAAATGGTTAGAAGCTTCTATAACTGGTCAAATGATGTTTCTTACAATTAGTCTCTCCTAGGTCCGTCAAAAGAACGCTAAAGTTACAAACGATAAATTATCTAAAGTAACGACTAGGGACTATGCACGCACTAAACATGAGCGAGTGGATGTGACAAATGGGATGAATTGGAGAAGGGAAGGGCCTATGAATCGATAAATCGAGGGAAGAAGGACGAGATAGGCACACGAGAGAGCACTGATCTACCGGCAAACAAGGATAGTTACAGGCTTCTACAACTGGTCAAATGATGTCTCCCAGGCCAGTCTATAGAACCATAAGGTTTATAGAAGATTAATTATCAAACACGGATAGGAAGGGGGACGCATCAGTGACACGCGAATGTTCATCAATAAGAAGAACGTGCAAAAAGGAGAAGGGAATGGCCTATCAATCGATGAATCGATGGATGAGAGACATGCGACTGACATTGAGCATTGAATTACCTATAAATACACGATAGGCAGGAAGAGAACATAGCCGAAAACAAACGGAAGTGCTTCACTCGATCTAACGAGCAAAAAAATGGTTAGAAGCTTCTATAACTGGTCAAATGATGTTTCTTACAATTAGTCTCTCCTAGGTCCGTCAAAAGAACGCTAAAGTTACAAACGATAAATTATCTAAAGTAACGACTAGGGACTATGCACGCACTAAACATGAGCGAGTGGATGTGACAAATGGGATGAATTGGAGAAGGGAAGGGCCTATGAATCGATAAATCGAGGGAAGAAGGACGAGATAGGCACACGAGAGAGCACTGATCTACCGGCAAACAAGGATAGTTACAGGCTTCTACAACTGGTCAAATGATGTCTCCCAGGCCAGTCTATAGAACCATAAGGTTTATAGAAGATTAATTATCAAACACGGATAGGAAGGGGGACGCATCAGTGACACGCGAATGTTCATCAATAAGAAGAACGTGCAAAAAGGAGAAGGGAATGGCCTATCAATCGATGAATCGATGGATGAGAGACATGCGACTGACATTGAGCATTGAATTACCTATAAATACACGATAGGCAGGAAGAGAACATAGCCGAAAACAAACGGAAGTGCTTCACTCGATCTAACGAGCAAAAAAATGGTTAGAAGCTTCTATAACTGGTCAAATGATGTTTCTTACAATTAGTCTCTCCTAGGTCCGTCAAAAGAACGCTAAAGTTACAAACGATAAATTATCTAAAGTAACGACTAGGGACTATGCACGCACTAAACATGAGCGAGTGGATGTGACAAATGGGATGAATTGGAGAAGGGAAGGGCCTATGAATCGATAAATCGAGGGAAGAAGGACGAGATAGGCACACGAGAGAGCACTGATCTACCGGCAAACAAGGATAGTTACAGGCTTCTACAACTGGTCAAATGATGTCTCCCAGGCCAGTCTATAGAACCATAAGGTTTATAGAAGATTAATTATCAAACACGGATAGGAAGGGGGACGCATCAGTGACACGCGAATGTTCATCAATAAGAAGAACGTGCAAAAAGGAGAAGGGAATGGCCTATCAATCGATGAATCGATGGATGAGAGACATGCGACTGACATTGAGCATTGAATTACCTATAAATACACGATAGGCAGGAAGAGAACATAGCCGAAAACAAACGGAAGTGCTTCACTCGATCTAACGAGCAAAAAAATGGTTAGAAGCTTCTATAACTGGTCAAATGATGTTTCTTACAATTAGTCTCTCCTAGGTCCGTCAAAAGAACGCTAAAGTTACAAACGATAAATTATCTAAAGTAACGACTAGGGACTATGCACGCACTAAACATGAGCGAGTGGATGTGACAAATGGGATGAATTGGAGAAGGGAAGGGCCTATGAATCGATAAATCGAGGGAAGAAGGACGAGATAGGCACACGAGAGAGCACTGATCTACCGGCAAACAAGGATAGTTACAGGCTTCTACAACTGGTCAAATGATGTCTCCCAGGCCAGTCTATAGAACCATAAGGTTTATAGAAGATTAATTATCAAACACGGATAGGAAGGGGGACGCATCAGTGACACGCGAATGTTCATCAATAAGAAGAACGTGCAAAAAGGAGAAGGGAATGGCCTATCAATCGATGAATCGATGGATGAGAGACATGCGACTGACATTGAGCATTGAATTACCTATAAATACACGATAGGCAGGAAGAGAACATAGCCGAAAACAAACGGAAGTGCTTCACTCGATCTAACGAGCAAAAAATGGTTAGAAGCTTCTATAACTGGTCAAATGATGTTTCTTACAATTAGTCTCTCCTAGGTCCGTCAAAAGAACGCTAAACTGGAACAAAAGAGGGAATTTGCGCACGTCATACAGCGAACAAGGTTTTAGGTTATCAGCAAGGTTATCAGGAGGAATTACATAGTTACAAACGATAAATTATCTAAAGTAACGACTAGGGACTATGCACTAGGGATGTGGATAGCGGAGCGGATTGGGTATTACGGCTCTTTGTCCCGCCCCCTTCCTCTCGCCCCGCGGATTCGCTAGGGAAGAGGGAAGGGGCGGGGCAAGGGCAGCGGATCCGCTCTTTTAGTGCGAATCCGCGAATCGAGGGAGAGATGGGAAGAGAGGGGGAGAGAGCAGCTCTCTCCCCCCTCTTCCCATCTCCCTCCTCTCGCCTCGCGAGGGAGAGATCCGCCCGAAAGAGCGGATTGCGCGATTCCCCCCTCTTCCTAGCGGATCCGCTGTCCTTGCCCCGCCCCCTCCCTCTTCCCTAGCGAATCCGCGGGGCGAGAGGGAGGGGGCGGGGCAAAGCGCCGTAAACCGCATACCGAAGTCGCATCCCTACTATGCACGCACTAAACATGAGCGAGTGGATGTGACAAATGGGATGAATTGGAGAAGGGAAGGGCCTATGAATCGATAAATCGAGGGAAGAAGGACGAGATAGGCACACGAGAGAGCACTGATCTACCGGCAAACAAGGATAGTTACAGGCTTCTACAACTGGTCAAATGATGTCTCCCAGGCCAGTCTATAGAACCATAAGGTTTATAGAAGATTAATTATCAAACACGGATAGGAAGGGGGACGCATCAGTGACACGCGAATGTTCATCAATAAGAAGAACGTGCAAAAAGAAGAAGGGAATGGCCTATCAATCGATGAATCAATGGATGAGAGACATGCGACTGACTTTGAGCATTGAATTACCTATAAATACACGATAGGAAGGAAGAGAACATAACCGAAAACAAGCGGCAGTGCTTCATTTGATCTAACGAGCAAAGAGGATAGTTACAGGCTTCTACAACTGGTAGCAACAACTTAAAATTAGCCGATGAGGAACAGTGTCCTATCACGCGTGTATCACCGAAGAATTGAACAAAACCATGACACAAAGAAAAAAATCAAATATGAGCTAATGGCAATTTTAAATAGTCTATGGGGTCCCTAAGAAGATAGCGTCGAGCTTTGTTCCATATTTTCGATTTCCAAGGCATGGTAGGTCATGAACCTTTTTAGAAGCCGAAAAACGCAATCCCCCATCAACTACCGAAAACCGCAGAAATAATTAGGGGTAAGAATATGACGGAATAAAGGTAAGAACGAACAAAGGGAGGTTAAACCAATATTGATTCCAACTTGTGGCATCACGCCATGTCCGTGTATACAAGGATCAAAGCGACAGTAAAACACGTAAATAAAAGGCTGGGATTACAATTTATTCTTTTATGGTCCACTTTCGGTTTTTTTTGCACACATTTAGCATCGTCTGTGGTGATTTCTTCTGTTCTAGAGTAGCAAATTTAACGAGATGAATGATCGACTGACAAATAAAGAAATTGGAGTTATCCTTTCTATTTCGTGATTCAAAATCTAAACAAACGTTGCTTACATCCATACATGTCTTGTCATCGAGAGTGGCAAAGATAGTGGCGAGAAGGGGAAGATCGCATGGATGTTGTTGGACTAGTCTCTCAGCAAATTCCTTCGTTAGAGGAAGAAGAATCTGTTCCTCGTCCGATCGACCACCTTCAAGAGGAATTTATTCGTGTAAGTAGTAATCGATAGATGGGATACCAGAATACCGTAATCAATTGATATTACCGTACCCCATACTGCATAGAGAGCACGCGCATTCATCTCAAGAATCAATTGATTAGAGATATTCAATTCCGAGAATAACTCTGCCCATCTGAAAAGAGCACAATCAGAACAATCAATGCATTCTATTTAACCCCTGTTCCATATCCTCCATTTTCTAGTCTGCTCCTTTCTGCCCCTCCTTCGGTTTCTCATGCATCATAAATGCTACACCGCACACCACTCGCATCATACCGGTCATCTGAAAAGAACAACAACCATTATATTTTTCATAAAATAGTAAAGTGCCATCAAACTTCACATTATACTGTTTAGAAGTACTCGAATCGAGGACTCTTCGATATAATAATTGTTCTTACCTCCAGAATGGGATTATCCATAGTTGCATCGTATGCTCCAACGCGACGTCGATTCGATAGACGAAGTGGAAGACTGGAATACCAAATTGTTCAAGTGTAATGAGATCCTTCAAATTCACATCTGTAGAAGATGGCTCTGTGAATACTCGCAACACACTTATTCCACGTTTCGGCTGATTCCATTCCATCGAAACTTCCAGTATTTTTCTTTCTGCCACCGACTGAATCGTCTGAAATAATCAATTGAATATCAATACAGATTCCCTCCCCACTCACTTCTTTCCTCTCCTTCTTCCTCCATTTCTTAATCCATACTATTCCTTCTACTATTCGGAATACTACTGCAGGCGCCTGATCCTCCCTCGCCTCCTTAAATAATCATATCGTAACATCTTTCGATGTCGAGTCATCTTATATTCTATCCCATTCCCATCATCCTTACCAGATTGCTGTCCCTGTTGCATTTGTTTCACAGTTTCTCGAATAAGTGAAACTGCTCTCTTCATCGACAGAGCTCGATCAGTTACCATCAATTCCTTGTCCAATCTGTCCAATCTATAACACAATTTAAACAATCTTTTCCTCTTTCTCAATTAAATTCTTGGGCTAACTCGAGAACGGAGGGAAGAATCATTTCAAGATCCTCAGCGTCATCACTCGATTGTTTACAATCTTCAAGGGACATTCGAGATCGAGCGACTGTCATGATTCTGAATGAGTTTAATGAGAAATTGTATCAATTTATTGATATTTACTAAAAAAAAAAGGTTTCTCCATACCTTTCCATGACCAATTCGGCCACATGCATTACGTGTTGAAGTAGCGCAGTTGACGCTGTCTTCCTGTGTTGAAGAGCCTTTCTGAAGAAGAGAGTCTCAATACAATTGATATAAGTGGCCATTCTTCTCCTACCCTGCCAGATATAATCCCGATTTGAGGTCGATTTCCTCTTCTCGTACCGCTTTCTTATGAGGACAAATGGGAACGGAATGATCGAGAAGAGCAAGATGAATTATTATAATATTCATTTATCTTCCATATGAAATAGCGTATTGTTCATGAAAATGGTGGTATTTCATGTGCAGAATTGAAAAAGGGAAACGATGAATCTTCTTACCTCTTTCAATTGTTTTCCTCCTCTTCTCATGAACTTGTGCAACATTTCAGCTCTCATTCCAGGCAATCAAAGAATGTGAAGAGAAACGTCCATATTGTATTTCGTCTGCAGTATCGGGATAATAGTTGAGTAATCCTCCAACTCACAGATAAAATGGGTGGGAATTTTTGATGGTATGGAACTCATACCATGGGAATTTTTGACCCAAACATTGCTCGTACCATTGGATTTTTTTTTGCTATTTAACCCAAAATGGCTCATACCATTTGAATTTTTTTAAAAAAAATTTCACCCAAAAATAGCTCATACCATGGGAATTTTTGGAGGCCAAAATTACCCTTTTCAACTGTGCTCCAACTACTCTTCACTTGTCGATACTCCTACCGTATTCCCACTCCCTTACTCACCACGAGTGTCAGCATCTTTCTCATTTCTTCATAAGTTTCTTTCCATTTTTCATCTGTTCTTCGATGACGTTGAATGAGTGAATTAATGGCAACAATGGAAGAGACACGACGACACTGCCAATCCGCAACAATCATCCATTACTTCACTAACTTTTTGGGAATTGACACTCTTCTCCGCATATAATCTCTCTTGAATCCATTCCATATCTGCCTCCGATAGTTGATCATTCTGAGAGCAATGAGCTTATGATCGGACAAGGGGTGGTACAACAAACCCAAACCAAAGGAACAAAAAAAAACAGTTTTACATGAATGGAATTATAAATGAATGGAAAACACATTCAACAGTTTTTGTAACAATTTCGAAGACCTTCTAGATTCATAACCCTACGAATATACCTGTTCCTGTGCCGCTTTGATTGTACTTCATAACAGCCTCCGTAATGAGCATTTGTCTCTTCAATTTCAGCTTGTACGAATTAATATCGACGACGGAAGTAATGGGATGAATATCACGAAGAAGTAGATACCAATCCTGAGAAGAGCACAATGGTTATTGAGAATAATACCGTCAATCGAAACTATAAATAGAGAAACATACTAACCTGTAGATTGGGAAGGGTGATCTCATGCCACAACAGAGGGACGACATATTTGCATAGTTCGACTTCACTCGTTCGAAGAAGAAGATGGAGTGGAAGACGAGTGGAAGCCTGTAATGACATTATTATGCAATACAATGAAATGAACTAGTGAAGTAGATTCATTCATTGATATCAGATAAACGAGATTAACCATTAATCTGATATCATTCCTTCTTTAAATATTTTGCAAGTTAACAAACCTTATCGGGCACCTGTGCGAAAATGAGTTCTTCATCCATCTCTCCCTCGCCCATTCCATCAGCCTCCATTGACTGGAATATTATCAATATTATCAGTCCTTTCTCTCCCAGTCACTTATCGATACAACCTCTCTCTCTATCGTACCTTGGCAGTTCTTCTCTCCGTGTCCATCCTTCGATTGATCCTCTTGATGGGGCGACAAGCGCCCGGTGCACAACCACACTGCGGTGTGTGGCGGCTACTCCGGTCCATCCTTCGATTGATCCTCTTGATGGGGCGACAAGCGCCCGGTGCACAACCACACTGCGGTGTGTGGCGGCTACTCCGGTCCATCCTTCGATTGATCCTCTTGATGGGGCGACAAGCGCCCGGTGCACAACCACACTGCGGTGTGTGGCGGCTACTCCGGTCCATCCTTCGATTGATCCTCTTGATGGGGCGACAAGCGCCCGGTGCACAACCACACTGCGGTGTGTGGCGGCTACTCCGGTCCATCCTTCGATTGATCCTCTTGATGGGGCGACAAGCGCCCGGTGCACAACCACACTGCGGTGTGTGGCGGCTACTCCGGTCCATCCTTCGATTGATCCTCTTGATGGGGCGACAAGCGCCCGGTGCACAACCACACTGCGGTGTGTGGCGGCTACTCCGGTCCATCCTTCGATTGATCCTCTTGATGGGGCGACAAGCGCCCGGTGCACAACCACACTGCGGTGTGTGGCGGCTACTCCGGTCCATACTTCGATTGATCCTCTTGATGGGGCGACAAGCGCCCGGTGCACAACCACACTGCGGTGTGTGGCGGCTACTCCGGTCCATCCTTCGATTGATCCTCTTGATGGGGCGACAAGCGCCCGGTGCACAACCACACTGCGGGGTGTGGCGGCTACTCCGGTCCATCCTTCGATTGATCCTCTTGATGGGGCGACAAGCGCCCGGTGCACAACCACACTGCGGTGTGTGGCGGCTACTCCGGTCCATTCTTCGATGGATCCTCTTGATGGGGCGACAAGCGCCCGGTGCACAACCACACTGCGGTGTGTGGCGGCTACTCCGGTCCATCCTTCGATTGATCCTCTTGATGGGGCGACAAGCGCCGATCCGTTACACTGCATGTGAATGGACAGCAGTTAACGTAGTCCAGAGGATCATATCGCTTACACCGATTTGAACCTCAACCCTCACCGAATATCTGTCGGTTCTTTCTATCATTCTTGTGAACCCTCATCAAAACCATAGCATTCGAAACACTTGAATTTGTAAGTGAGAGGGTGAGAGAGAATCTTTCTTCTCGTGCGAAGACAAGGGCGATTCTACAGTACTCCAAAGAGGTCATCGACTCAATAAGGTGAGTTTGTTTACTCCTATCGGGATCACTGCTGCGCACTGGACAACGGAGAAAGAAAATGCAAGTTTGCACCCTTTCATTATCGTCGTACTCTTTCGGGCACCAGCGAGGGAGATCAACTATCGTCAGCATCTGTTTTATTCCACGTCCACTTAGGATATCCCATATCGGCCAGAAATATAAGAGGAATCCACGTCATCCCAAGTCATCAACCAAGAGAGCTGTCCACTTCTATGTTCAGTCTAAGTCCGTCATTAATAATAATATTATCCCTAATTAATAATTTTAATAATAACTATTATTATCCCCTCCCCACTATTACTTCATCATAAAAAATTACCTTCTTCTTTACCATTTTTATATATTTAAAACGCGTTCTCTGTAAGAACGCAGTGAAATGGGCACTAAAGGGCACAAAAATCACAAAATCATCTCCAGGTGCTCAAACTTCACTAACATGACCCCTAGGGACGGTAATTACGATTTTTGAACTTTGATCCCAATAATTTTGATCTTTGATCTTTGATCTCTCGAAAAATAAATTTCAGATATCCTTATCGTGTGATAGCTCATTCGAAAGAGCATAAAAAGTTATGTAAAAATTTCGATTTTCAAGCATTTTCATCAATATTGGTTCCAGTTATGACTAAAAGAATGACGATTTTCGCCATTTTCGACGAAAATCTATGTGGCTACCCACTATGCTATGATTTCCAGGACACCAAATCAAGATATTTTATGCATTTTGTGATATGAAAAAATATAAGACACTTTGCGGGGTTTATTTTCACGGACATTGTGTTCAAATTTTTACCCAACCTTGGTCCACTACGCCTGTTTTCACGAAATCGCCCATTTCAAGAGGGCTCAGAATGTTTGCCGTACCATTTTTTATGCCTCTAATGATGTTTTTTCCGTCATTATGAACCTGTTTACGATTTTTCGTCAACAGTTTGACCTTATTTTTGGTCATGACTCACCTCGACTTTTTTCACATAAGGGGGGACCCTTATGTGAAAAACCAGGGTGGTCGTCATGTCGAAATAGGACCTCCGACCCAATCAAAAATACTTAAGAGTGCCCAAAAATAAGTTTTATGTTACTTTTAGTGCAATCATACATGTTATTGTGGCCAATTCCAACATTACCCCAACATGTTTTTTCACATAAGGGGGTGAGTCGAGGTGAGTCATGACCAAAAATAAGGTCAAACTGTTGACGAAAAATCGTAAACAGGTTCATAATGACGGAAAAACATCATTAGAGGCATAAAAAATGGTACGGCAAACATTCTGAGCCCTCTTGAAATGGGCGATTTCGTGAAAACAGGCGTAGTGGACCAAGGTTGGGTAAAAATTTGAACACAATGTCCGTGAAAATAAACCCCGCAAAGTGTCTTATATTTTTTCATATCACAAAATGCATAAAATATCTTGATTTGGTGTCCTGGAAATCATAGCATAGTGGGTAGCCACATAGATTTTCGTCGAAAATGGCGAAAATCGTCATTCTTTTAGTCATAACTGGAACCAATATTGATGAAAATGCTTGAAAATCGAAATTTTTACATAACTTTTTATGCTCTTTCGAATGAGCTATCACACGATAAGGATATCTGAAATTTATTTTTCGAGAGATCAAAGATCAAAGATCAAAATTTTAGGGATCAAAGTTCAAAAATCGTAATTACCGTCCCGAGGGGTCATGTTGGTAGAGTTTGAGCACCGGGCGATGATTTTGAAATTTTTGTTCCCTCTCACCTGCGTTCTTACAGAGAACGCGTTTTAAAACAATTTAACATCAACGACTTTCAAAAAACCTTTAAAAAAAATTCAACAAAACTAAAAAACTAAAAAAAAAATATCTAAAAATATTTAAAAAAAAAACTTTCTCTTTATGTAGCATGGCATGTGCATGATTAATCCCCCATTAACTAACCCACCCCCCCCCCCCCTCCCTCACCCTAGGTTTACAGGGATGATTGAGGTCTGACCAGCCACGATCATGGGCCCACTACCAAATCAAACCCCCCTTGGTCTCCCCCCCCCTAACCCCCCAATCCTCGCAGGTTCGACGACAGGCTGCGCCGGGGAACAACGTCACAAGAAAAATGATTAGCGTGAGTTCACTTAACTTTAGTCCGTTAAATTATTTTCATGTTCCTGATGATAAAATTATTCATTTGCATGATCGTCGGGGCTATCTACTTGCAATAGACTCGATCAACGGGAGACAACGCAGGAGATCAACCCAGGCTGAGTTATTTTAATTTCCTTTTCATTGTTCCCAAATCGTCAATTTTTCTTACAGTAGCCACATGCACAACCCAACACAGACAACGACGAAAAATGAAGAGAAAGAGAATGGAAAGGACAATTTTCGGTACGTTAGATAGAGGGACATGGAAGTGATAGTACGGTAGAAAATAAGAGAAGATACGGAATTAACGAATGGAAGATTAATTTCGAGGGTGTAATTTTGAAAAATTCAGTCAACAAAATTTTGCGATCGCGGTAGGAATGGGGAAAAATAATATTAAAGTGACCAATAGACTCGCTCCAACAGAAAGAAGGTAACAAATAAGAGAACAAGATAGTGAATGATTAGAGGAGAGGTCGATAGATAACCAATAAATAATTACGGTAGGAATCATCGACGGGGGGCTGAGCCAAGGGGTGAAATGGGCGAACGATACACACGATATGGTGAACCGTAATAAGTTAGAGGCGATGAAATGAGAGAAACATATGATAGGATAAAGAATATCAAATTAATCATTTTTTTCCAGATCCATCGAGCCACGAAAGAAGAGCGAGAACATTTTTGGAGCTACTGAGTATGTTATTAAAAGCGGTTTGGACACATTAATTATCAGTACGCGCTAAAATATTGCGAAAACACTATGCGTTATTACATTTCAGCTCAAACTAGCCGGGCTACGCCCGGCTAGACCCTGCGGGTGGCAAGCAGCCTGCGGCTGCAATGAGGCTCGCTACGCTCGCCAGCGTGTGCGCAACGCCGGGTTGTGATAGTCTTCTGCGAGAGCTTCGCGTCGCCGGGTTGTGTGTTAAGGTTTTATCCCAGTCATGTGCGAACGCTTGCGGACGACTCGTGAGGCCTTCCGCAAGCGTGAATGTGTTCCACCGTACTAACTTTGATCAAGCGAATCACGTTAATATTATATAAAAGTAATACGGTATTGATTTACGACAAAACTCATAAATCAGACCCAGTGAACTACGTTTGGGCTAGTGGGCTACATTGGTAGATAAAATATTCACAGTCGCGGACCGAGTTGGCATCGTCCCTGGCGGAAGGCTCGTGGGGCCTCGGGCGATCCGAAAAAAGATGGGATGGGGCCACTGCGTGGCCCCATCCCATCTTTTTTCGGCTCGCCCTCGGCCCCACGAGCCTTCCGCCAGGGACTCGCAAGCTTCGCTCGCTACGCTCGCTCGCCAGATGACGCCGGGTTAAAAACGCGCACTTAAAAACGCGTTAAACACGTTTCCCTATTGCGAAATATTGAAACATTATCAGTAAACATCGATTGGCATCGACTCTGAGCTTACTGTACTCAAAAACGCGAGTACGCACTTAAAAATGCATCAAAACACGTTTCCCTATCGCGAAATATCTAAATATCTAAACATTACCAGTTAACATCGATTCTGAACATTAGAATAAAATTCACGATCGATTCGGTTGAGTTTCAGCTGAAAATGACTCGAAAAATAGGTTATTGCATCATCATTACGCAATATTGCATAGTGATGACGAAATTGATTAGTGAGTTTTTGAAAATTTTGATTACAAGTAGTTTGGTGCCAAGTACGATCAATTTGGTTGAGTTTCCGGTGAAAACGGTGGAAAAAACGGATTATGACGAAATGATGACGAAATAAATTATCGATTTTTTTTCGAAAATTTTTTTCATGAAAAGTTGTTTGGTAAAGGTCCGAGGGCTGTACGATCGTTTTGAGCCGAGATATGAGCAAAAAATTTCGAGCGTGACAGACAAACATACATACAGACAGACAGACAGACGGACAGACAGACATTAACTTTTTATATTACTTAGTAATAAGAACTTTTCGGAATGGCTCGGGCATGTGGAGAGACTAGTATCATAGAATTCAAAAAAACTTGTCACACACCACGGAATATAACGTTCCGTTCCAATCTATGATGTACTTTTTTCGCCACTTTCGCATCGTTTTTCACGCATGATATGTTATTTTTTTCTGTTTCTAAAGCAATAACCGATTATTATAGCGCGATGAGACGTGATTGCAAAAGAGCGCTTGATTAAATTCGCATTTTCACGCGTTGCCGCGCACAATATTTCTGAAGCTCCGCCCCCTTAGCGTAATAGACGTGTGTCCGGAACGTTTTATTTCTATGATACAGATCGGACGGGAATGATGCAAGGATTCCAAATCTGTTTTGAAATCAACAATTGAGCGTCTGTATAAGGTTTTGTGCTAAATATAGTGTGCTCTTCTTGTAAGTAAATCTACCTACCTCTGATCTACCTCTGATCTACCTCGAGTCTCTCCTTCCCATCGATCCCTTTCCTTCTCTCCCGACGGACTTAACGACCGGCGAGAGACATGGGGAAAGGAAGAGAGTGCTGAGATGGGAAGGGAGGAGGAAGAGGGTCAATGGGAAGGAGAGACTCGAGGTAGATCAAAGGACAAGAGAAAAGATAGCACAATTTACTTACAATAAGAGAACACTATATTTAGAACGAAACCTTATGCCGACGCTCAATTTTTGATTTCAAAACAGATTCGGAAAAAATTGCGATGTTTGAGAACATTGAATATTTGAGCTATGCCTGACCTCTTCCGATTTTGCTCGATACTAACGAAACGGCCTCATATAATAGTTTTCCATTGGTTAGAAATAAAAAAAATAGGCGAAACAGTAGATATTTTTACCTCCCGGCAGTCATTAACTACACAACTAACCATTTACAGACGCTCCGAAACGAACGAGCATGGCGAGTATGGCGAGAAGGGGCATGGAGACGATGGATGAACGAGGAATGAACAATGTGAGTGCATGAAACACTTAAGAAGAAGCGAAAATAGTAGAAAAAACGCTCGAGAAAATCGAGTGAGCTATTGCGAAATCATCTAAATTTTACGTCACTCCATCAATACACGTTACATACCGTAATCCATTGTTGCGGAAATTTCGAAAACTGCATTTTTCTCTATTTATTCCTTTCCATTAATTGCTACCTTCTTTTTATTAAGTTATCACTTCTATAATTACAGTTTTCTCAGCGGGTGCTACTGGGACCCAGATGAATTAATGAATAACATAAGCTATTGACGAAAACTGATAATGATCGTAAAATTGCAGTGTTCTTTCGACACTGTTCTCTTCACGGGACCAAAACTGCCCCGCTAAGATAAATTGAGGAAGATATATGATTGCAAGGTGGCTGTTCAAACTTTTAATGTTTTCAAAGTGGAATTTTCCGATAGGGCAATTTTCAAATTGTATTTCGAACTTCAATCGATAATTCATCAGATTCAATCGGCCTTGAGATTACGATATCTTAGTATCGATTCATCATTTCCCTTTGTAGAGTCCTTTCGACACTCTTCTCTTCTCGGATGGAATCAAACCTACTCGGACAAAGTGTTGAAGAGAGATGATCACCAGGTGGTTGAACAAACTTTTTATGTTTTTAAATTCATTTTCTTCATCCTTTCATTTTGCAGTGTCCTTTCGACACTCTTCTCTTCTCGGGAAGGAATCAATCGCACTCGGATGAGATGTTGAAGAGAGATGATCGCGAGGTGTTTGATCGAACTTTTATTGTTTTAGAATTGATTTTCTGAGTGGAATTTTCCCATTGGGCGGCCGGAGGCTATCGCCAATTTTTGAATAGTATCTCGAACTCTAATCGATAATTCGCCGAATGCAATCAGTCTTGAGAGATTACGGTATCTGACTATCGATTCATCCTTTCATTTTGCAGTCTCCTTTCGACACTCTTCTTTTCTCGGGAAGGAATCAATCGCACTCGGATGAGATGTTGAAGAGAGATGATCGCGAGGTGTTTGATCGAACTTTTATTGTTTTAAAATTGATTTTCTGAGTGGAATTTCCCATTGGGCGGCCGGAGGCTATCGCCAATTTTTGAATTGCATCTCAAAAGTTCAATCGATATTTATCCGAATGCAATCAGTCTCGAGAGATTACGGTATCTGACTATCGATTCATCCTTTCATTTTGCAGTCTCCTTTCGACACTCTTCTCTTCTCGGGAAGGAATCAATCGCACTCGGATGAGATGTTGAAGAGAGATGATCGCGAGGTGTTTGATCGAACTTTTATTGTTTTAAAATTGATTTTCTGAGTGGAATTTCCCATTGGGCGGCCGGAGGCTATCGCCAATTTTTGAATTGCATCTCAAAAGTTCAATCGATATTTATCCGAATGCAATCAGTCTCGAGAGATTACGGTATCTGACTATCGATTCATCCTTTCATTTTGCAGTGTCCTTTCGACACTCTTCTCTTCTCGGGAAGGAATCAATCGCACTCGGATGAGATGTTGAAGAGAGATGATCGCGAGGTGTTTGATCGAACTTTTATTGTTTTAGAATTGATTTTCTGAGTGGAATTTTCCCATTGGGCGGCCGGAGGCTATCGCCAATTTTTGAATTGCATCTCAAAAGTTCAATCGATATTTATCCGAATGCAATCAGTCTCGAGAGATTACGGTATCTGACTATCGATTCATCCTTTCATTTTGCAGTGTCCTTTCGACACTCTTCTCTTCTCGGGAAGGAATCAATCGCACTCGGATGAGATGTTGAAGAGAGATGATCGCGAGGTGTTTGATCGAACTTTTATTGATTTAGAATTGATTTTCTGAGTGGAATTTTTCTATTGGGCGGCCGGAGGCTATCGCCAATTTTTGAATTGCATCTCAAAAGTTCAATCGATATTTATCCGAATGCAATCAGTCTTGAGAGATTACGGTATCTGACTATCGATTCATCCTTTCATTTTGCAGAGTCCTTTCGACACTCTTCTCTTCTCGGGAAGGAATCAATCGCACTCGGATGAGATGTTGAAGAGAGATGATCGCGAGGTGTTTGATCGAACTTTTATTGTCTTAGAATTGATTTTCTGAGTGGAATTTTTCTATTGGGCGGCCGGAGGCTATCGCCATTTTTTGAATTGCATCTCAAAAGTTCAATCGATATTTATCCGAATGCAATCAGTCTTGAGAGATTACGGTATCTGACTATCGATTCATCCTTTCATTTTGCAGAGTCCTTTCGACACTCTTCTCTTCTCGGGAAGGAATCAATCGCACTCGGATGAGATGTTGAAGAGAGATGATCGCGAGGTGTTTGATCGAACTTTTATTGTCTTAGAATTGAATTCTGAGTTGAATTTTTCTATTGGGCGGCCGGAGGCTATCGCCAATTTTTGAATTGCATCTCAAAAGTTCAATCGATATTTATCCGAATACAATCAGTCTTGAGAGATTACGGTATCTGAATATCGATTCATCCTTTCATTTTGCAGAGTCCTTTCGACATTCTTCTCTTCTCGGGAAGGAATCAATCTCACTCGGATGAGATGCTGGATAAGTATGCGGGGCACAATATTGATCTGTATGGAAAAGTGAAGGGGGTATTGAATTGAACTGCCCAGGTTACTGTATTGATATGGAAGAGTCTTCATAGAGAGTAATCTAAGTTAGAAGGTGTGTTAGAAGGTGTCTCACTGCTCATACTAAAAAGATAACGAAACAGAATCTCATTGTTAGAAAAGACATTCTGAGATCGCATTTTCCATTTTGCAAACGACTTTTCTCAAATTCAATCAATTACAGTCTGCATAAATAGGGAAGATTCGCATTGGGAAATCATACCAACGATGAAGTTGTTCTCTCTCCTCATCTGTCTTGCTTTCGCCATTATCTCCCTCACCATGGTGATTTATCCGGATGGTTTTCATTTGTCATGATGTTTCGTCGTTATCACCCGTTGACTGACTTGTATGATGTAAAATTGGTCCTCGAATCCTTAAATCCTTTTCAAATTCAGGCCGCTCCAGCGGGATTCATCGACGACTGCAGAGGAAAGGGCGGTATCAAGGAGGGAATGAAGAGATCGGTCAGACATCGTCAGGGGGATGGAAGGAAGGAGATTTCCTTTCTTCGTTTCCCGTGCTCTCTCACCTACTAAAGTCACGAGAGAGGAATGTATAGTCAAACACTTCATGCGGACTGCCCTCGCATTGATTAATCGATAAACCTACCGTACCCTATCATTTCCAGGCGGAATACGTCACGGACTGCAAGCCGCCCACGGAAATCGTCGAGCCTTTTCCCTAGATCGATAAACTAACGTTGACGTAGATTATATGAGGCCATTGAATCAATACGATTTATTATGAGGGAAAGACACGACAACAAAAGTGAGCAAAATTAGAATGGACAATCTGAGATCATTGTGAGCAACGGCAGTCATTAGATGATAGAAATGCGCCACCCGTGGACTTATTATTAGACACAATACGCATAATAATAACCTAATCAGATCTAATCAGATACACTACTGATTATTGGGGTCCGCGAGTTTCCGGCAATGACAGCCGGAAACTTGCTCTCGTTAGCGACGATTTACTCGCGCACGCCCGAGTGATGGCACTGCAGCAGGTCCTTGATGACGGAGCCGCACACAATGTGCTGGAGGCCGAGTGGATGAAGGGGATGCGGCCGACAGAGATCAATGCATTGGGGACCACTGGAAGGAGGAAGGGATGACGTCATTGATTGGAAATACTGATCGATAAGCCTTCTCGATTGCAAAACTATTGCATGTAAGGCGTTCATTGCGCTCTTGAAACATATCCTAACAAACAATTTCGTATAGAACAGAGCCTGGACCGAAAGCAATGATGAAAGAGCGCAAAGAGCGAATCATCTCATTTGTTTTCCTGCATGTAGATCAGAAAACAGAGAACGTCCCAAAGATCAAAGATCAAACCCACCTCTTCTGGGCGATGCCCCTATACTGGCAGCACTCAGTGTTGTCCCTTCCCTGACTGGCACACTCGAGATACGGCTGCACCGAGAGAAGCCCGCATCGGCCAGCGTCCATTGCCGCTTTCACCTTGACAAGTATTGATTGATACAGTTTAATCGATTAGTCTAACATAATATCGGTTGATTACTGTATCTACCGTACCTCAGCCTGCGTGATATCGTATCGGCAAAGGTCCTGGCAGCCCGGTGGCAGTCCCTTCGCTTGACAGCATCTGCATGGCATTTGATCATTGATTGATATTTGGCTCAAATTTCAGAGTGGTCGTTAACTTCGATCGTTTCGCATCGTCGTCATTTCTTACGTTTACATTATGCTTCAACCTACATCGAAATGGGCAAATTAGATCATAATGTGATCGAGTGCGTTTGAGCGACTGAAAAAATGAAATGTAATAAAGCTAACCTGAGCAAACTCTTGCTGGCCTGGGCTGCAGATAGACAGGGAACGAAGTGAGGAGCGACGCCGCATTGACCTACAGTGAAGAGTTCATACTTCCATTGCATTTTAGTGGCGATGTCAATTTGTACATTCGCTCTCTTACGTTTTGTAGACTTTTCGACGCTCTATGCCTAGGGGCCACAAGCTCCGCCCACTTTGTGCGGACACGATTTCACCAAAAAGCGAGAAAACAAAAACACAAGCTTCATTCTAAACCAAATCACTCGCTCTAAAGTGCTACGGATAGCTGTTACCATTACCTATCGATCTAGCACTGTCCGAGAAGTGCCTCAGAACGCTAAGAGGATTAAATTTGCATATGAACGAAGGGAATGAGTCGTTTTGGCATGTTTCAGTTTGGAAGTTCTGCTCGGACAACAATTTTCTGACTAATTTGAATATTTTAGGAATTTTAGAGAAAAAATTAGATTTTTAGCATGCTTCCCCGGCTTGTGTTTTTAGCGCGGGGAGAGGCGAGCGAGAGGGCGGGGGGAGGGAGAGAGACACACGCTAATTAGGCTCCGCCCCCTTTCCCTCTAGCCTCGCCTTTCCCTCCTCTTCCCCAGTGCGTTGCGCGCGTACTTCTCGGGCTCTAGCGCGCGACAGAGAAAAGATATCGACAAACGGTAAAAAGTATGATGATATTGGATCCATGAGGGACAGTTTGAACACACATTTGGCCCCGAAGCGTGAAATCGGCTATCTACATTGTGGCCCCTATCTATGCCTCGTATTTAGATGAGTCTTATTCAGCGCTTCATTCATTCGCGAATATCACATATTTAACCGTAGACTCACCCGTAGGAGTGGGCGGAGAGGGCTGTGTGATGATTGGAGAGATGGGAATGAGATGGGAACCTACAGAGATCGGAGATCAAAGAACAAAGATCAATTCCCTTACGCCTCGTGGTCGTCGTCGGTGGCTGCGTTGTGGGTGCTGCGGTCTGGAAGAGCGGACGAATAGTCTGGAATGGGATCAGAGATCAAAGATCAATTCTCTATGTCTATCTACCTGTGGAATGAACTGTGGTGGAATCACAGCCGCAGTGTCCACATTGGGTCCGTTGCCTGCGACCGATGAGGAGATTTGGTCCTGAAGAGAAAATGGATGATTACAGTAACCCGGCACTTTTATTAATTTGTAAAGAAAACTATCTAGTATGATTAATCATCGTAAAACCAAAGGTCCGTCGATGTAATCGAGCTTGGTTACGGTTGCTCATAAACTACAGATACGTACAGTTTTCGCATTGGTTTTCGGGCGGAAGTTGAACGAGAGCGGCAGGAAGAAGCTGTTAGTTCGATTGTGCATCGTCGACGGCTTCTCGGCTACTTGAGGCTTCTCAGCGAACTGTGAGGCTGCAAGATTGATCTTTGATCTTTGATGTCTACCATCTGATTACTAACCCTCATCAACACTATGCTGCACCCTCCTGCTGCTGCCTCGGCTGCGACCGATCGTCGATCCGTCCACGGCGAAAATCTGTACAATTTTTCATTACAGAAGCTGGGGAAGACGAAATGTGTGCGGCACGTGCCACGTAGCCGCGCGCAACTCACCTTGATTCGCTTCTCCGGCCCTTCCTTACGCGGGCCCAGTCCGACCGAGTCCGTACCATGTGGCAGCACATTGGCGTGCCACTTTTGCCTGAATCAGGGTCTTACCGTACTCTCCTACAGTACCCTAGCCGGCGGGTTACGGTAGCTGGCACACACGGCAAACTACATTAGGCTAGCTCACACGGGACTCACTTTTTCTTCGCGATTCGCTCCAGAATGATCCGTTTCTTGCGAGCCCATTCCTTGTCGAGTCGAAGCTGTCGGGAGATACCGTAGGAATCACCGAACGAATTGCCCTCGACCCTCTTCCTTCCTCCGTCCACAATCACTCGTGTTGATGAATCAGTGAATCGATTCTTTTCCACAACTCGACTCGAATATTTCGTCGAAAAGCCGCTCGTATTATTCCCCATTGGCGAAAAGAACTCAGCAGGAACGATGCTCCTCTTGAATGTATCAGGCGCCTCAGTAGCGAAGAATAGGTTCACTTCTGGATCCAGTGTGGTCACGGGGGTTACCGTAACCTCCGGATTCCCGAACGGAATGAGCACGTCGGTGGTACGGTAGCGATCGATGGAGGTCTCGATAACGTTATCGATCACTTCGGAATCCTCGTCGATCACGCTCTTGTCGATGAAGAAGCGTCGCGAGCGGACCTCACGGAAGCGCGCCGGCGACGGCTGCGGACGCGGACGCGCCGTCCGGAAGCGCGCGGCTACGGCGCCTCGCGCGCGCGAACCTCGCGCTGGCGGACCCCGCGTCGCATCCGCGAGCCGCAGTCGCGGCACGCTTGCGGACGGCGCGAAGCGACGCGCGTGAGGATAGATGGCGACGGCTCGTCTAGAAAGCGAGTTAGCGGGAAGGAGGAAAGCTCTATGAGCAGAGAACGACACACTCGTCACACGGGAAGGACAAGGGGAGTTATAGCAAGAGCGTCTCTCGAATGAGCGAGAGCGAAAGTGAGAGAGAGGAATTGCTGGGAACTGACTCTGTCGTTGCTGTGGGCGCCGCGGATGCCGTGGCCACGGTGCTCTACAATCCAAGAGTTTATTGATTTTATCTCATTCACTTGGAATCTCAATTGACACTTCAAGTAACTGAATATGAGTCTATTGTAGCGTACGTGAAACCCATCTCAATCTATCCGCAATATTCGGAATGATTGCGCGCTAGTCTATTTTGAGAGAGGTGCTGTTTTACTTTGGCACATTTTCTATCGTTTCGAAATGCTTTCACTGGTCAATGAGGGAACAAAGATCAACATTCTCATACCGTGGGAAGAGGAGGCGCAGTAGCCGATGCTCCTCCCATTGAGGGAATGACGCTGGCTGGCTGCGACTCGGGAGGCGCGTCCTGAATAGTTGATCTTTGATCTTTCATGCCCTTCATGAATTTCAAATTTGATCTTTGATCTCTCTGACCTCATCGTACTCGCTGATGATGACCAACTCGCCGGGCGGTTTTATGATGCGCGGATCGGGAGTTGTGCGACGACGGGGCTGCAATGGGATGCAGAGATCAAAGATCACCTTTAATAATTGATCCGATTCGGCCTGGAAGACGTAAAGAAGATAACAGAAACGTGCGAAGAATTTCATGCAAAACTTTTTCGTGCATGTATTCATTTTTTATATTTTCACCATCATGCGCCAGACATTTCACCAGAAAAAGTTACTTTCATGCAGCTCACATGCTTATCGATCATGAGAACGGATTGATACACGATTCGTTAACATTGTCAGGCGCCTACCTTGCCCGTGGTCCGCTGCGGCACTGCAGTGGTCGTAGTCGCCAGCTGTCGCATGGGCTGCACCGTGCTCACGCCTGCAGCCACTGCAGCAGGAGGAATACCGAACTCAGCCAGGTCCGGCTTCTCGCCGCCCAGCTCCTTGACGTACATGACTTGTGATGAGGGAGCGGGGGACGAAGAGGAGGGAGTGGGGTAGTACGGCTGAAATGCACATTGAACATCATGCATAGTCGGTTCGATAGATTGTGAGTGGGAGGTGTTTGCTAATGTATGGGGAAGAAAAACGCTGAAATTGCGCACATTTGGCGTGGTCCGTGCCCGCACAATGAATCCCACATCCAGGAATCAGAAATACGCCGGATCGAGGGGCTGGAGTGGTAAACCTCTTCTTTTGGAAACAAAAGGACCGGACGAATAGACAGTGGAACTCGAGGACACGTAACGGATTTACGGAAAGGAATCACGATACTGGCATGTTTTGGTTCAGTGTTCCCGGTATGTACCTGCTGAAAGTCAAATAATCAAATTCCAGGATCACGAAGATGCGATGAATTCAGAAACGAACCGTGTTTGCGCCTCCGCCCAACGTTGACTGCGCCAGATCGGGAATCAGTGTCGGAAATCCGGTGACGACTCCGGAGAAATAAGGAGATTTAGTGCTCCCGAGGGCGGGAAGAATCGTAGTGGCTGACTGGAAGAGGACAACATGCAGGATCATGCGTCGGTCAAATGAAGGAATCGGGAAGCCGAGTTTAAAAAAACAATCAATAAACTAATAATATTGAAGCTGCATGCTGGATGCACTGTTCGCAATTCTCATGTCACATTCGTTCTGGATCTTATCGAAGATCAAAGATCAATCCTTACCTCGAATGGCTTCGCTTCGGACGGCGTGAGAATGGTCGCGTCACCTTCTTTGTTGTTGGACACGGTGCCGGGAATGGCCAGCGGATTGCCTGAACGGGTTATTATTATAATTTTTATGTAATGCGGGGTATATCCATTAGATTTTCAACGAACCTATCCCTTTTCATCACGCTGTGAAACCTAAGCGAATTCAAGTACATCGACATTATTTAAAAAAAAACAGAAACCGCTTTAGATAAAACGACAGATCAAAGATCACACACCTCCATTCTGCTGCTCTCGGAATTTCCCATTCTGGAATGACCACTCGGGCGCGGGTTGCTGACCCGCCCCGACCACGAGACCGTTCGTGTCGCCATCGGTGGAGAAAACTGCGAAGATCAAAGTTCTAAGATCAACTACAGTGTGCATCAGTAATGTAACAAACACCTCTTCCTTCTGGATAAATGATGATTGAGAAGACTGCAAAGATCAAAGATCAATAGCAATGTTTCTCTAATGTACGAAAGACCTCTACCTACTGGCTAAACGGTGATTCATCATGATGAAAGTGAAAGTGACGATGAACGGCTACTCTATAGACATTGAAGAGTTCGCTTCAATAAGCATTGCCTCATCATTCCACTTAGTTTTTCGTAACTCTACGATATTTCAAGCAGCAAACGCTTGACTAGATAACCCACGGGTGTGATAGAAGGACGGGCCGCACGGCACTCCCTGACACTCTGTGGGGCACAGAGATCGGATTCGACTGCAAATATTTCATTATTTATTTTTATTTTAATGGGTTGACAACATGCAAATATCGAACTCTGAAAGCGACCAGATGTTACATAAAGCGTGTGAAACTCATTTCATGTTGCATTCAAATCTCACCTTGTGCAGCAAAATGCAACGTTTATACGGGCGCAGTCCAAGGGCGGTAGATTGAACGGGTCCACCCCGTCTACAGTACCCATCAGTACCGTAGTCGTGACGAGGAGTAGATGTTGGGCCGTCCAGCCCATGCCTGATATCGATTATTGATTCCTAGTAGGATGAACACGGTGGCATCAAAGCTCGAATTTTGGACACACACGGCAAAACGAAGGACAAGGTCGTGAGAAAGTGACGTGTGTCGCGTGCAGCGGCGATCGGGAAAGTACGCGGCAGGTGAAACGAGATCATCGAAAGGGTGACGAACAGGAAAAACAGCCTCGGGCGCCCCGCAATCATAAATCAACACACACCGTAATCAGTTCTCGAACCGCTACCTAAACAACAGTTCCTGCTCTCTCCAATTGCTTGGTTTCTCGTCTGCTGAACGGCAGTAGACCATCGTTCCGCTCATTTGCGCCCATTGCTATAGCTATAGTCTGCTTAGCGCTAATTGAAAGGACCTTACATTTAGCGCGCGCCGCGTTGCAACTAGGAACCGGGCCGTTAGGAACGAACGTTTAGAACCAATTGATAGATATATAGAAGGGGAGGGGGAATGTAGAGGGGACATGATGATCCTATTGGGTCTGTGCCTGTCAAAACGTGTTGCTTGCCCGGTGGAATGTAGAGATACATTTGCATACATAAGCAATAAATCGGGCGGAATGATGCAGACATGGCAAGAAGTCGAAATGGGATGAGGGAAAGGGATGGCATGACCTATCGGAGGACCGGAAAGGATTGTTGAAATGGAAAAGTGAGATGAAAAAGTGACAGTGTTTGCACAGAGAAAGGGAGTTCAAGGAGGTGCTTACGCAAGGATCGACGAGATAGGGAAGTGGAAAGGTGGATAGGAAGGAGTATCGAAATCGGAAATAATTCGAGATGAATTGAGTTTCACGGCATCTTTGAATTTCAATAAAAAGACATTTCAGCAATGCCTCGTATCCAATGCGTTCATATCAAATAAAGTAAACTGTGGATCTATAGTTTCGAAGGATGAGCCCGCGAGAGCTCTTCGGCACCGAAGCGCATGAATGAGCGCTCCCATGGAACTGACGCAACTCTTGTCTCTCTCTCTCAATCGCTCTCGAGTTCTTCCCCCTTACCGAGTTCTGACTCACTCTTGGTGTTGAACTCGATATAGAATCGAATCGCCTCGGGGGCTCAAATTGTCTTGACTCATCTGCCCCGAACTTTGCCTCTGCACAAAAGCGCGCCCTCTTCAAGGTCAAGCCGCGATCTCCTGTGCTCAACCACACGAATTTATAGCGATTCGCGCTAGCGATTTCCGTGTATGGAGCCTAAGCTTTCGAGCGAGGATAAACCAGACTTTTTCCTAGTAGTATCGGAGGCGTTTGCCCTTGACTTGCATTGACGCGATGCCCTCGATACTAGAAGTGTAGCAAGAGGATGTAGGAATTATAGTTCAGAGATGGGCGGGCAAGTCATAATGGATTGGGGGTCAGCGGAATGTAATTGGCTCCATAAAGCATGGTTAGACCACGGATGAATGTTATGAGTAAGATGGCATGTTGCATGACTGGTCAGAGAAACAAAAGAGCGTTGCGGGCAAAGAAGGTCACCTAGGAACGACTAACAGCAAAGTTTCTTCTTCTCTGTACAGGTAAAGAGGCAGGCAGAGCGGTAGGTCAAACTGTTGCTAGCCGGGCGGAACAAGAACAAGCAGGGCCCAATTAGTCAGAGAACGGGTGGGAATCCGGTGCTGTGGAAGATTGTAAACGATGGTCACATGAAGAGAGAAAGGACAAAGATGGAGGACAAAGAAGCCAATGGAGAATTCTCTCTTGGAAAAAAGGAATAGGGTCAGGCTAGCATCTGGTGAAAACAAGAAGAAGTTCATGTCACATGTACGAAAAAAGAGAAATCGGTATGAATATGGTATAAACACGAAGAAGGTTATCATTACGCAATGATTGTTTGCTGTAAATGAATGGAAGCGCGTTTTCTGCACGCTCACGAGCAAGTTTTATACCGCAGCCTATCAGCGCGCCAAGTGAACGTGAGAAAATTTCGATCGCGCTCAAAAAGCGGACATTTTTGAACTGCGGTGCCAAGGATGAGATTGGACAATTAGAAGGATTGATCAACTCGGATTGCAAAATTTCATGAGCCAATGGTAGCAAAGCCCATCTCATTGCGTTCCAGTCGGATTCCGGGCCACCGGTTATACAGCCGCCTATTCTCGATGGCTAATCCGATACTATCCTGGCACAATCCGTATGACTCGCAATAAAGGGACGCTAGCCAAGCCCCTCTACAATAGGCTCCAAAGTCTCCCTGACCAGCGAGAGAATGGGCGAAATGATGAGATAATTTGGAAGCCATTCCTACTCTTTACACGTAGTGACCGACCGGATCAGATCAGATATGATTTACCCCCTGTAGAACTGGATGGTTATGAAGCAGAGAAGAGGGGAGGAAAGGCAAAGAGATGAATGAACAGATCGAACTGTGTGAGAACATGCAATCATCCAGATTGGAGAGGAATGATGAGAGATATCGAGAATGCAATGATCATCAAGCAGATGCAGGGGTTTAGGAAGTGGCTTTCACACATCAGTGAAAGTTTCAATCGAATCGGAACTGGAACTGCGTTCAAAACACTCGCGAAAAGTGAAAGGAATCAGCCCGACAGGTGACTCGAAACGGAGACTGAAATCATGGGTAATACAGGTAGGAGCGATGTGGAATTATTGCACTGGATGTTTATGAATAATCAGAACGAAAGAATATCCCAACTTTTTGAGATATTTCTGAAACGTATTTGGTCAGCGCTCATTGCGATGGCAGTCTGTGCAAATCATCCGTAAGATCGAAAACAAATTATCAGTCTATGAAATCAATTTGGTGCCGAAACATGCCGATATGCCGCATTGGCATGTCATGGTCAAGTAATAGGCCAATACGATCGGAGGGAGAGAGTGGAGGGGGTGAAGAGGAGGAGGAGGAAGAGAAGCAATAGGTGCAAACCAGACTCGAGCCCCATACCTCTCCCCCCCCCCTCCATGCCTGTAGGATAGGTGTATGTATAGCTTACCAACTTACGCACGATTTGCCCCTTTTCAAGGTGTATCTCATTTGGTCAGGCCGGCGAGAGAACAGGGAAAGGGGGGAGAGATCTCCTCCCTCTCGCCCCCCCCCCCCCTGTTTAGGGGCCAGAGTCAGCTGGACAAGTGATGCTATTACGCTGCTCAAGGAGGGGTCTAAGGTTCACAAGGCGATCAACGAGCAGTTTGCAGAGACAATAGGAGTGTGAACGGAATAATTGCAAACGATTGCTATCTTCGATAATGTCTACCTAATGAAGAAACATGATGTATAGATGTCATTTGAGTGCTTATCGAGTGCGAGACCTTTCAACAACAAGACTTGCAAAAGTGTAGGCAGTGTTACAATGGATGAGTCATGCAAAACTGAATGCGTACGTTGATCACTAACAAATGAACACTGCTTCATCATCGCTAGAAAGGACTTGAATAAGGCAGTCAGGATGACATTCTTCACTCTTCACTCTTCTTTTTTTCATCCTACATACTAACTTGTGAAGTCCCCTTCGTTTGTCAATTCTCAAATTCCATGCCCATACCTAGACGCCTAAGGCATTAGAAAGGGAAAGGGGGCTCAAACTCGGCGGGAGAAAAATCGCATCACTTTCGAATGCTAATCTCTGTTTCATTCCCTAGGCTAAATACTTTCTCTCGTATAGTGCACCTGGACAGTAGGAGAATGAATGGCTCTGCCTATTGTCTGTCTCATCCCTGGATGGTTAGAGATGCGAGAGATCAGGCTGAATGAGGAGGGCGGGCCTTGATTGGCTAGTGGTCTTTCAAACACCTCTGCAGAATGGGCTAGAGAACGGAAAAAAGATACCCAGGCACTTTCCATTATTTCTGTCATTTGATGATTTGTGTGACATTTTGCCAAGAAACATTAGCAAATCTTCATAAAAATCCAACAATCATAAATTACAACCAGCGAAAAATTTCATGTGATCTCAGCGATCAAAGAGAACTAGACAATGTGTAAAATGGACAGAAAAAAACAGATTACAAAAAGAGAAGGAATGGATGGAATGGATAGATTACTCTTCTACTCTCTTCATCTATTTCCTCCTGAAGACTGCAGTGTGGAAGGGTGCGCCTGTCTTGCCACCGAATCTGAAAGGTGGAATAGATTCGAATAAGAAGAATTATAGGGAAGTAAACCCATGCCAAGTCCAGTGTCAACCCTAATAATTGCAGTTTCAATACGTATCAGACAGGTAGCTATGGCTTCGCTACATGATGGAATAATATATGTCCAAATACAATAACACAAAACCAGTCAACTCCTTGTTTCATCGCGCGCATCTAATTACCCGAGAATCAAAGTTTACAATTGTTTCTCTGCAGATGACAAACTAACAACAAATCAATAAACGTACGAGAATGCAGCAGTCTGTTTCGTCTCCGTCAGTTCCGACACGAATTCCAACTGTTGATGGTCGACGAAGAAGTCGCGCAGCTCGGCACTGTAATTAAGACTGACCTGATTAAACAACCACAACCTTATGATAATGATGAAACCCGAAATCAAAAGGTGAAACATCTATTTTTCAATCTACGTGATATGTAGATTCTATTGCTGATTCACTTCTTCAAACCATTATAGCCCTATCATAAAACTCACATCCACAATGTTGTTCCATTTAATATTTCGGACAACAAAACCACCGAATTCACTACCGCACTGCGATGGTGCTACCGTACTCACGTGGTGTAATTGCAGGAGACGATTATGAACTGGCCTTCCTCTGCCAGGAGTGCGGCCAGCGCCCGTCGATAGGCAGCGAGACGCGCCGTGCGCTCGTCCGATAGCGAGATCGCGTCCCATGTGCCCTAAGGGTACGGTAGGTTACTGTAGAGATACGGTAATTGCATTCCATGAGCATTGTAGAGGAATTAAATTCTCCTTATGTAAAATGTAATGTCTTAGGTGACTACGAGCGAATGAATCTTCCATTAAGGACAGTTTTAGAAATGCGAACGATGCACAAAAGCTACGGGTGAAATTTGTTCGACGATTTACTTACGATTTCAGCTTTACGACAATATCAGTTTCAATAATTGGATACCTTATCATGGATGAAGTGGAAGCGCGCGTCGCCCATTGCAGACAGCGAGTCGGCCGAGAGAATGTCGAACACCTGAGAACGGAAATCAAATATCTGAACTTGATTTTAATGACTGATCGTCCAGGAATAAATATTGAAAAATATAAGGAACAAATTTCAATTCAATCGTTTTGGAGAAACATTATGGTTCTTTGTACTCTCAATGAAACGCAAAAGTGGCAGGTTTACCAAGGGAGAAAAGGCCGTCTGTACAGAACACTACCATAGCTCTCACCGTATACTCGATCTCCCTCTCTCCCTCCTCCCTCTGTTCCTCCTCAATCTTCTTACACAGATCGATGGACGGTTCAGAGTAATCAGTGCCACGGAGGGCGCCCCATTCGATGCGAGACGACCGCTGAAATGGAGGGAGTGAAAAGATGATCTGGTCTTTCCTAACTCATGCTCCGCTATCAGTTCCAGCAAGAACAGGAAATGTTAAATTTATAAGACGCAAATAATATGACATGACATGCTAGGAGCTTTCACTTTTCATCGTTCGGCCAAATATGCGTGAAATCGGTTGCGTTCGCTATATGAGGTGCAAGATCTTCAAAAAAAAACAATAGTTGAGAATCTAATTTTGAACACAGTGTGCACTACGACGTACACTAACTAGCGAATAATGAGTTTCAGGAATCTTTCAAATCGGAATAGTCCCCATGAAAATACTCAATGAAGCATTGAGTACTTCCGTAACCCGCATGAAGAAGTACCGCACCCATCCTCCCCCCCCCCCAATTCCCTTCCGTACCAGTCTCCTGAGGAAGTGTCCGTTGCCGCAGCCAAAGTCGAGCACGCGCGCGCCCTCTTTCGCATGCGCGACCATGTACCTGCAACCGATACGATACAGTACGACAAAGAATCGATACCTACTGACGGCTAACACCCAAAATAAGTTCTTCAAGACCCCCCACGGACCCATTTCTCACGTCTAGTAGAAAGATATAAAAGAATCTCAACAATTCAGAGAACAGCCTGGTGAACTCAAGCAACAGGGAGTTATCAAAGAAGGTAGTTCAGGACCAATATAATTCCTTGGGCGACCACTGATCCAATAAAAAATAAAATGCAATGAAGAAACAGAACTTTAAAAAAATAAATAATGTAACTAACTGGACGGCCCGTGTCTCTGCCTGCTTTCCAAACCAGATCTCGCCCTCGTCCTGAATTAAGATGAGTTGATCTTTGATCTTTAATCTACGTCAAGCGATTACAGTCGTACTGCAAAGCTAAAAAAAGAGGCTGTTAGTTGCTTTACAAAATAATTTGGTAACTTTACAATATGGATATTCTTCGAACAACATTAACCCGGTGTATTCGCGTGATGCAGTTACGTGAAATAAAAAGATCAGGTTTGTATCTAATTACAAAGGGTCAATCGGTTTAGAAAAACAAAAAGAAGAACCTTAGACCCGTTGGATTTCGGTTTTTCTCGTGAAGTAACAAGTATTTCGTCTGATAAGATTCATCTCCAAGTAATAAATAAAAAAAATGAAACCTGTGACTCCTGGTAGTTGCCCAGTTCCACCGAGTAGTGAGCGTCCCAACTGGAAAAGGGAGAATGATCAAAGATCACCCCTTGACTTTCTACTAATTTCATTAAATCGTTCAGAACGATTCAATCGAAAAGCCAACGAAAATGAGATTTTTTATATAAAATATCACTCTGTAGATCTATGTTTCATCTACGACATGTAATGTGTTGAGTTTCCGTAATTTAAATATTCGAGCCGCCATCATTTCGAAAACTCACTATTCCTTCGTACCCAATGCGGACGATGCGGGATGCGCCGAGTCTTCCGCGTCGCTCATTACTGTAATATCGATTTTCTCTCAATTTCACACGATATTTTGCAACGAGCGAAAATTTGGAATGGAATCTACCAAAACAACGACAATAAATCAATACTCTCCGACGCCATTACGTGCTCGTTAACTCCTTTTACTTGTATACATTATCAGAAAATTTATCCTTATCCAAAGGACGGCAGTTGACAATAATTGTGCGTAACTCCAGAGCTTGGTTCGCAAAGGATGGAACAGAGACAGTAGTGACACAAAGACATGAGGGACGATCGATATTTACAGAAAATGTGGGGTCAGGAGGGTAGGGATGGATATTCATATCTTCGAGTTCGGTGAGTTTGTAGGCTACCCGAAGCGATAGTGAAGTTGAACTTTGAATGGGAGGAATGATAATCCTCGAGAGTCGTCAAGGGTCTGGCACAATTTCACCTTCGTTAGGGGGGGGGGGGTGACGGTATGTCAGGAAATGCGAAGAGGTAAAAGAAAGATGACAGAAAATGGACGAGGAACTTCGAGTAGGGAACACTATAAAAATAATAATTTCGAAAGGCTCTGAGTCAAAATATTCAAGAGGTAGGCCGGATCGGGAAGGGAAAGAATTCGATGGATATTTTAGAGGTAAGAAATATCCTAATAACAACAAAAGTAAATCCGGAATAAACTATAAAATTGAATAACTTTGATGACCTAGAGGCAGTACTTTGGGGTAAATTGACAATGAATGAATGGCATCTTGCATAATACAGTTCAGGGATAACATCGATCAATAATATATAGATAGTCTCTATTGGCAACTGACTAGCCAAGTAGCAGGTCAGTGTTTCAGTTTCTTCATTTTATCAGCGAGTCGCTGTTTGGAAGTCGTCAGGGCAGACTTCTTTCGCTCTTTGGCAGGAGGAGCTCCGGAGATGCCTAGAAAGATGGGAAATAAACAGAAAAATGGTCATGCGCTCCATGGAAAATTAAATCCCACACTGATTACATTGTTGTTTCAGTTACGATACACCTACATGGTGTCTAACATTCACAGATATATCCCCGATCGCAGTGAACAAAAAGAAAAATAATAACCCATAAAGAATTCTTCACTGATCACATCACTGTTTCACTAACGGTATACCTGCCCTGTGTTCGATTATCACGGATCTGATTCGTTGCTTCGTTGCAACAAAAATAGGACTTATCAAAAAAATTTGCTAGTGCCACTCTTGGATTCATGTTTCACCCGCAGTATACCTTCACGGTAAATCACATTGAGAGATTTCGAAAAGATTATTAAGTATTCAATCCCAATTCCCTCTCCCACAATACCCTAACTCACCCTTCTCCACTCTCTTTCTCTTCACAGCCTTCTTCACTCCTCCTCCTCCTCCCTCCGCTCTCTCGAGGGCATCGTAGTCAACGTCGTCCATCGGTTTGGAACAAGTCTCGACTGGAATTGGGGGATGGGTTACTTTAGTATCGGCGTTTTACTGTAGTCATAGCAGGATCGATAGCACTTGCTTTCTGTTCACACAATTTTGATTTTTTTTTTGCAGTTTTAGTTCCACTGGTAGGATTGAGGTTTCGCAAACTATATATTCGCAAGACCATAAGAATACTCAGATAATTTTCACAGATCAGTTACAATAAAGATCCCAAATCATCTCAATCCTTCACTATCCAACTCAACTAACCCATCTCTTCCTCCTTCTCCATCTCCCTCTCGATCTCATCTCCAAACTTCTCCGTCACCCACGCAGCTCTCTTCGTCTGACGACCCGATTTGGAACGAGCGGAGAACATCGACACCTGAGGGAGGGAATAGATATTACAGTATCAGAAAATCGATAATACCGTAGCTGAAAATCGATAATTCACAAATAAAACACAGACTGGTTGCATAAGGTTTCAAATTTTTTTCACCCTTCACAATGATGTTTCAATGATAAAATGTTTCCTTGAAAAAAACTTACTGGCAGTGATAATATCATTTGAATTTGAAAAAATCTATAATTTACTAAATAGAATTCCACATACCCAACATCGGATTGACCGACCACGCCTTCCCTGGCTACCGTACCCCCCCCCCCTCCTCACCACATCCACTCCTCCTATGGTCCTCTTCTCCTCCTCTGTCACCACTGAGGGAAGGGCACTCGAATCGTCGCCGAATCGGATACGCAGCTTGGGCGTCATAGGGGTACTGTAAATAGAGAGCCGTTAATTCTCACGGAGTATTGATTGATTTCTGTTTTTGTTGCTGGCGGCATTTCAATCAAATTATAATGAACCGAAACGCCTTCCATAGCTTTCGTGAAACCTAAAACTCGTAACCTGCATATATGTTGAGTGAATTAATAAATGAGGTGAATAAGCTTATCGAATCTTGATTCATGGAACCTATTCTATGAATATGTGACAGCCTTAATCCACCTAGCTATCAGTTCTCCATCCTGGCCAGAATATACAATATACTCACATTGGTGCCTCCTTCTCTTTCTCTTTCTCCCTTTCCTCTGCCCTCTCCACTTCGCTCTTCCTGGGAATCTTCAGCTTCAGTGGTCCGATCGCATCGTTGCCGTGCACTTCAGGCACTGAAAAGAAATCGATATTTCACGTGTTACCGTAACCGAGAAGTGGTACGGTAAGTAAACCAATTAACCATAGTTCCAGATAAGGTAACGGAATTGGGTTTTTGCACAGTGAACATCAGATAACTAACAACTACCCGAAATATCGGAACATATGCTCATGTTGAAACTCAACACTCCCCACCTACCAAACAACTATACTATCAATGCTGATTCTGCTTGTTTTCAATAACCCGGAACGCTGGATTATTAACATCCACTCCAAACATAGGAAATTATGTTCACGTTGAAACGCAACACTTCCAGCCTACTCCATTTTCGCCAAAGTAATCAATATTCCCCTACCATACCATCAATGCTGATTTGCACAACACTCCCAACTCCCTTATTGCCACCAAATTATCAAAGTTCATACATATTCCATCCCTACCGAACCTTCAAGGCTGAGTCTGACTCTCAGTCCGTCCCTCTCCTTCTCCCCTTCTTCCTCCATCGGCTCCTTCATCTCGATTATCCTCGACATGCGGCACCCCTTGAGATCCGCCGACGCCGAGGAGCCCATGCGCTTCTGAAGAGATTTTATTTTTAATTGTTTATTGCAAACTGCTGACCCCTCAACTACTATGGAGAAGAAGAATGAACAGCACATACAAAACTAGTGAAACCGAAACTAAACAACCACATTCACTTCTAAATTCGAAGATAGATTGTTTATTGGAAACAACGAACAGCACAACAATTGTTTAAAAAACGCGTGAAAAGCACATACAGAAGTTGTGAAATCGCTGCAAAGCCAGTTCGAAATGAATGGGCAAATGCATTTTATGAGTGGTTGTAATAACAGGACACGTGATGTTCATTAAATGTTACACCGAAACTTGAGCATACAATCGCAACAAGGTGTATATTAAGCTCAGGTAACGTCAAAGGTCGCGGGCAACGAGGATTAAATATAAATATCGAACGAAAATTGTGGCTGAGGCTGAACGAAAAACTCATAATCAGCCTATAGCTTATGAAATTGCGGCATTTTTGGCATAGTGGTTGTCCATGGGGCCTATTTAGCTGACATAACGACAAAACTCGTGGCCTATCAGGTACAATTACCGCTCACCAAAGTAAAAATAAAACTGTGTTTCACAGTGAAAAAAATCGAAATCACGTGCGTGACCACAGTGGACTCCGTTAACCTAAACCCCGGTCCCGGATGTCTTCCCGGATTCCGCTACTCACCCTTTTTCCGGCCATTTTTCTCCTCCACTTTTAATGGTGGTCCCTACACCGAAAGTACCCCTTATCTCCACTATGAAAATTAAATGAACCTAGTGGACCAATTCGCGAAGATCTTTTTTTTTAAATGATTTTTTAAAGTATAATTTCATACCTCCATGATCTTGTACTCCTTTGAGATTCCATTCCATATCGCCAGCTGCGATTCGCCGTGGATCATTGGGCGAGTCGGATTCTGCTGCGTCTGTCAATTATTTATTTACCATTTTGAAATAAATTTAACCCCCCCCCACCCCTTCCCCTCACCCGCCACAAGAATGTTTCACCTAACCATCAAACCATCACCGATGGCAACTGCCATAATTAGAAGTAATCATGTTTCCCGTATATGACTACCACATCATACCCTAAATACTAATTTTTTTCCTTCACTTCATTTCACGAAAAGATCCCGTAACACAAAATGGTGAATTCTAGTTAGGATGTTCGGGAAAAATGCTGCAAAAAATGAGCTACAGCAACATCCGCTAAACAGTGGAAGTCCCGAAGGCTTTTACGCTTTTTCCTCTCTCATTCGCTGGTACGCTTTTGAATATTTGCTCTTCCTACCTTTGCAGCCCTACAATTATGCGAGTAATCGTTTAACACAAAAATTGTAAATTTAACAAGCGTATTCAAATACTAAATCCCTACTTGTTAATAAATGAGTACGCTGGGGCGCTATACAGCGAGATAGCGTTACATTTTGAGAGAGTTTTTTCTCTGACGACCGCAACGCGTAGGATTTTCGAATTTCGCGGCCCCAGTCTTGCGTTTTTCGTGCCGCGCGTTTGAATCTTGAATTCTCCTAGGATCTTTCCGTGATTTTTTACCATGACCCCCACATGAGTAGGCGAGTGCCCAATGATTGGGCACTCGCAGGAGGCACTCCTTGAGCACCTATGGAAGGTATATTAATCAATACCGTACCGTCTTATCGACCGAGCTCTTATCCCTCTCGATCCATTCCCCCAATGTCTCAACGAGAGCTCTCGCTCCACGAATCAGATGCGGGTGAGGAAGGGCGAGGTCCTCGTTGAACTCTGCGATTGTTTATGTTCAAGCGACTACTGGGTTTCATATCCTGGATAAAGTATATTTCATAAAAACGAGGTAATCATTCGATTCCACATTACCAATTCAGAAATTCATCCATCCAACCCTGTCGTAACTAGAGTGGCTGAAGGAAGAGGTGAGGGAAGAGTTTGCCGCTCTCTTGCAGCGAGGAATGAGAATGAAGGAAGAGGAGGGATAAAAGGCCGACCTCTTGCGCAAGAGTTTGGAGAATGAGAAAACTCTTGCGCAAGAGTTTGGAGAATGAGAAAACTCTTGCGCAAGAGGTGAGGTAGGAATGAGCTGTTTTAGGCCGTTTATGGTCGATCTTTCTAAAGTTTTGTAGGATGATTAAGTAATTTGGATATCAGAGCATATTTACAATGATTTCTTGAAGTTTGTACAAGAGGTTGTTGATGTTGGACGGGATTCTTGTTTCTTTGAAGATAGCGCGCCGTTAAAGGTAATTTGTCACACAAAGAAGTCAGAAGTATATTAAAACAGTCTCTAGTGGAGCCATAGTGATCATACTCTTCGAAGTTTGTCGATATGTCACCTCTGAGTCGCGATAGAGCTCGAGAAGTACGCGAGCAACGCACAGTGGGAGAGGAGGGAAAGACGAAAAGGGAGTCAATAGAGCGTCACCTCTCTTGAGACTCTATGTAAATCTTGCAAATGTGTTCTTATATCCTCCTATGCACGTACTAAGCTATCAGAACACATAACAATTGAAAGAACGAGCATAAACGATCTAAAACGGCCCATTCCTGCCTCACCTCTTGCGCAAGAGTTTTCTCATTTTCCAAACTCTTGCGCAAGAGTTTTCTCATTCTCCAAACTCTTGCGCAAGAGGTCGGCCTTTTATCCCTCCTCTTCCTCTCCCTCTCATTCCTCGCCTCACCTCTTCCCTCTTCCTTCAGCTTCTCTAGTCGTAACAGCCGAATAACTCAATAACATTGCCTTTCTGGGTATCATGTTCACATTATTCCAACATTCGATTATCGCATTCAACATCAATAGCATTGTTTTTTTCTACAAATCCACCCATATTTTCTCATAGAAACAATCTCTCATTCGTTTTCATCGGCATCTTTGAGTTTCATTTATTTCTTAACCCCGCTCTCGTCCGTATTATGACAATCTCAGACGCATTTTGTTCTCACTCAATGTATTACCCAGCTCACCTCTCAACATCTCCGTGAAACTCCTTGCCGCGTACCAATTGATCGTTTCGAAATTGGGGTAGAGATAGCGAGACTCGAAGAGGCATCGATTTTCGTGCGAGTTCACTCTGCAAATAGGCTATTTGCAAATAGGCTATTTTCTATTGTAATACCGTGCGTGAAAACAACCCAGCTTTATCATTTTACTGAAGATCTTAAAAGATAAGAGCGTTTCTGGACACCATTATGCTGGAAGATAAATTGTTCACGTTCTGCCATAGCAACTGGCCGATTATTTCCGACCAGTGGCGTTTAACTTAATAATGAAGGCACTGACTCGCACTGCAGCTCCACATTCAGATTGGTGAGGAAGTTGCCACCGAATACGAGTGAATCAACGGGCGTGTACACTGCATGGATCCATCCGGCGGGGATCATCAGGGTACTGCCCTCATCGATCACAACCTGTCAAGGGCATTATTATTAATACAATACTAATTACTATATATTTATTCCGCTCCGCTGGATCATTAATGTAATGGCGAAGAACCGAATATGTTCAACTATAGAAGCGTAAATGTTCCAGGTAATCATAACCCTGCTCTTACGGACAACTGTCTCATTTTTAGTAATTTAACGGAGGCGTATCGTCAAAATATTTCCCGTTCCACTCGTAGTTGACCTTTGACTACCGTTCGATGGGCGGAGTTAGGAAGAGGCCGGGAGGAGGCTAGTGATCTACCTGCTCTCCTCCGCCCTACCTCTTCCTTTCCTCTCTTTCCCAGACAATCAATACGCTAACCAGCACATTGAGTTTGCTGAGCATTTGAAACGCACGATAACAGGAATGAATGTCAGAGACTCCCACAACGAAATCCCGGGACTTGCAATTAAAGTAGTTAGCCGTTGGCTCTTTGCCAAAGTCTCCCGTTCCCCGATTGAGAGAGAGATTAGTGCGATCGATGGGAAGAGACAGGGGGAGACAATGGTAGATCAAGGCGCAGCCTCTTCCCAGTCAAATTCTCTGTTAAAAATCCCCGCCGTTTCCTGGACTCAGGGGAATTCTGGCACTATGCCAACTCGTTCTAACCCGGTTCATCGATGTCGTAGAAACATGGGAGTTTCGGAAAAAGTTCAGAATTCGCGTCTTTCAATCCATCAGTACAAAAATTAAAACTAAAACTCCTAATTTTCGATGCATAACACTGAAAGGCAATAATAAATGGACGTACCCTCCAACACTTGTCACCGTAGATATCGCCCAGGAAGACCTCCCGGTCCGTGCGCAGCTGATGCTTCTGCAATTGGAGCATTATTTATTATTATATTTCTCAGAGAATGAAACATCCATTAGTCGACGTATTTGGCTGCATCTAGTACATACTGCAACGGCAAATCACTAGTTTCTTTTAAAAAAACGGATTATATTCCAGCCTTCCATTGAAAAGTGATTTTAATATTCCGACAAATATGCTCACTACAGCTTCAAATAGCCAGTTCCAAATTCAGGCCTCACTCCTATTTACTTACTCATCCCAACCCCATACCTGGTAGATGTCGAGGTTCTCCGTCGTCGGCTCGACGATGTAGAAGATTTTCTGTCCCTGCAATCGGCAAATAATGATCTTTGATCTTTCCCAGCCAAGTCGAAACCAAGACGTAACTTGTACGCTGATGATGGATAAATAATAAAATTGCTCTTTGCTCTCTCACCTTGTAGACGTGGTACCATACACTGCTGCCTCCAAAGTCAATATGGAAATCGGTGAATGATCCACCCATTCCCATCAGGCAGAATAGCTCGACATCCGGTCGCATGTCAGTATGGGCCGAGTCGCACGCCTCCTCGGCCCCCGACGGAAGCGTGTCTGCAGGGACTAGAGATAGGGAGGTAGGACAACCAATTTACGGATAGATACAGGTCTAATTGTTAATTTTATTAAAAACCAAGTCGCGGAAGCATCACCTATGGCAACATTCATCTAATTCATGTTCTCGGAGACTCTAGTACTCTCACCTGGTTATCCGACCATAAGAAAAATAACTCAATGAGCTTCCCAAAATTCCCGTTTTTTGTTATTCGCAATATTTTCGGACCAGTCACTTTTAAACCAGTCAACCATTAGGCTAGCGTATCATGCCGTCATCAGTTATCCGTCAGTTTTGATGAAAAATAATATAAAAATGATTAACCAGGAGGGCCGAACTTGCGATCTGGCCAGTATCGCTCTGCCCAGCTGAGCTCCTTCACGATGGAGGGAGGACGGACCATATCGGCTAATCTGCAATAGGGAAGAATTAGAGATTAGTCAGTGTACTGTAGTGCTCAGTTTAAATCAGATCTGGCCAATGAAGAAAAACTCTTATCATTCGTATTACAATTTCGTCATGTTGACAAGAACGTGGAATGAGGAGATTCAACTCTTCCTTTACTAGTCCTAGTTTAGATCACTTTCGCATCAGATTTACATTAAACTTCACATTCAAATTTATAAAGCCGATTGATTTTAAACTGCTCCGACAAAAAATAGCTCACTTCGTGCCGGTAAACTCCAGTGAGAGAATGTTGAATAGCCGTGGACGGTCCGCTTTCTTCAGCAGCTCCCTGACACACAAATATTGTAATATTTTTTTAAATAAATAATCAATGAATAAATAATGTAATACCCACCTGTACCGCCCAACACTCATCAGCACAGAGGCTTGGCGGTAGACGTCAATCGTTTCGACCAGACGCTTCGCCCCTAGAACAAATTTCATCATCACTACTGTACAGAAAGCATAATTCATCCCATTCAAGTTTATTATCCTCCGTCGAGTAATTGAAATTTTTTTTGGATTAATCTGCAGACCGATCACAATCCAGTCTCACGAACTGCACACACGTGGCGGTACAACCGTAATCCGACAGGTCATGATCACTCGCCAATTTCTATATTTTTGAAAATGAAAATACAGATAACAAACCGAGTATCTCCACCAATTCGTCTATGTACATCTCTCCCGGTTCGGGCATTTGAAGGCCGAGTCCGGCCTTCTTCTTCACGAGATATACCTGAAGCGTTATAATAATTAATATTTATATTTTCATGCATGCATATCATGCGTTAACGCTCAATCGACTGGAACATGCCGACTTTTTCTGAGTTCTGTGCAAAAATACACTTCTTTGTGTTTTAAGAGAAAATTAAGGATCAAAAGAAAAGTTCGTACTACTTGCAAATACCGACAGTTTCGCGTTTCATGTCTGGATTACACTCAAAGATAACATCCCCTTGGAAAAAATAACTCACATGTTTCCATTCTGCATTCCTATCGAACTGGCCCTCGAAGTCATGTCCTACCTCGATTACTTTGACCTTATCAGCAGGGCTGTAAAGGAATATTATTATTTTTTTAACCCAAAGAGGACAAGATAAAATTATCGGTAGATTTCGATCCCAGACTTCATGTGAATTTGTTTCCCCAATTTACCTAGACAGCAATGCCAGAAAATATTTAGACATCCTTTTTTTGAAATCTGAATTGATACTCACGGTGGACCGCATTTTGTGGCCTCGTCCTTGATGAATTCGTCTATCCAAGGTTTCGTACCGATCTGTAATTAAATACTTTTTTTGCAAATTCTTGAAAATGGCAAATTCAAGCAATTCAGTATCCAAGAGACGTTTAGTGATAGTATAAAATATAGAATCGTTGAATGAGTTCAATAACTAGTGGTTGTAAACATACAATTTAGGCAACGAAGATGTACCACTTTTTTTACCTCTTTTACCTCCCAGAAAATCGCCGAAAGAAAAGATTTTAGCAATACAATTTTTTTTTTTTAATAATTTGAATACCTCGGCGGGTTTATCGACTTCGTCCAGTGCATCGAACTTGTTACGATGTGGCGCCACGCACACTTTCTCTAAAAAAATTATATTGTAATCGACACATCTAGGTATCAACTCCACGTAAAATTCAGTGCATATATAATTAGTGCAATATTACTAAATTCTAGATAATCAACAAAAAAATCAATTATGGAGACAGAAGGGTGTCAACAGCAATGATAATGCTCTAGGATAATTCTATGACAACAGGCGGTTTTCAAAACAACCGGTTGTCTCTTCTATCACAGATCGGCCAGAGGGCACGTGGAATCAATAAGCCTATACAACTTCCGTACCCTTGCTTGGTCCTGTCTTCGGTTGGCAGCCCGCACAGTAGAACATATCGATGAGAAAAGTCTCGTACGGTTCGAGGTCCACGCATCTGTAAGCAGACTTTTGAACATACATTTTTGTAACAACCGGGCCGAATTTCAGACCACTACATATCCGTTCACGTCCGTGGTTTCAATCTCAGAACATAATACATTTCTGGTCCTCGATTGTTTATGAACATGCATGACTTTGCCTATGATAGTTCCTGTTTCATCTGCAGATGATACTTGTACTACGTTGGGAAGCAACCGATCATGTGTGCTCTGACAATTCTAAGGTTTCAACAAAAAAAAGAAAATAGATATTGTATTGCACTTACTCGCAGTGGAACCAATTGAGACAGCCGTCACACGAGATCCAATGAGGATCATCGCCCTCCTCTATCGGAGCTCGCTTGTCGGGATATCTACAATTTAAACATATTTTAATTAATTCATTTTGTTTTCATTAATTAGTGAAGTTATTAGTAACCATTGATCGATAGCCGACTACCAATATCAATGACAATTCCCTATCGCTATAGCAACCACTGGTGAGAGAAGGAGGCCACAGTACAACAACAAGGCTTCTTAATGAAAAGATCATCTTACGATTCGTTCATGCGATGGAGTTCATTGCACGCTCTACACCGATAGTAGGATGTGGCAGGATCCTTGAGGGGCGAGGTGAATGACTGTGATGAATACAACGATAACAACCGAGACTTTAAAATGAAATATAACGCTTTCGCAACAGCAAAAGCAAAGATATGGATTAAAGGAGAGTTTAAAAATATAAATAATGAAGGTATAACTCACGGTGTCGACTGATAGTTGAGCAGTGAGAGGAGGCGACTTGGACTCACTGGGAGTGCCCTCGCTTCTAATCGAGTCGGGTGTCATAATACTCGAATTGTCCATCGGCTCGATCTTCGGCATGTGAGTGGATGCGATCCTATAAATATCATAATATAAAATATAGTTAAAATTAAATAAAACCATAATTAAAAGTGATAAAATGTTAATGAAACATCAACGCTACGTACCATTTCCTGAGTATCGGAGACTTGACTTGAGGGAACGTTGGATCGGCATTCATTCCGGGACAGACGAGATTTGGAGGCGAATCCGAGTTCTGAAAGTAAAAGTAATAATAAAATATGCATCTACTAAGTAACTAAGTACGTAAAACACACTATAGCATAGCCACTAAATGAACTTACAGGATTATCGATAGGAGGAGTGCCCACCTCGACCTTCGGCTGCTCCATAGCTGAGCCGGGGCTGAGAAATATAAAACAGTTATCAGTAAAAGTAAATTGAGGTAGTACATGACGGGTGGCAATAACGAAAGAAAGTGTTAAAGGTGGTGTCCCACGAATATCTGGCTAACTGAGTTCTCGATGTGAGATGGTGGGTCGTGGCAACACCATAACACTCTCAAAATTCCCATGTTTTCAATTTTCGTTTAAACTGAGATATGATCAATTGGCTGCGTGCCAAGTGACCCTGAAAAGCAGGCAACGAGCGAGAGAGTATGCAAAATGAGGAGAGAGGCCCTCTCAGTCCTCACTTTGCATAATCGCTCGCGCGGTTCGTGGAACGCCTTCTTTAAACTGTATAAATGCGATTCCTAGACGATACAGCGAGTGTACACAATGAAGCGACAATAAACAGATAAAATCACAAATACTGCATCCAAGACAAATTAAAATAGAGGTAAATGCGGGATAGAAATGAGCAACAAGGCGGAAACATTGATAAGAGATTGTGCGACTTTGCATGTACAATCGAGAACGAGAGAGTGTGTAAAATGAGGAGAGTATTATTGGCTACTTGCCAAACCATAACGGGCAAACGAGTGGGGGCTACCTAAAAGCGGGCCGCGGCCCCTCCCGAGGACCGGAGTCCACCCTACCTAAAAGCGGGCCCCGAGGCCCGAGTCCCAAAATTTCAAATATTTTTTATAATTAATAAATACATTAATTATTTGACTAAGATGACTAATTATACACAGTGGATCATACAGAGAACAATGATGAGGTGAACAAGGAATTTTTCCTTTCCCAATTAGTTTTAGAAATACGATTAACTCTTCAAGAATATTGTTTTCCAGATCAGCTTTAGAAATTCATTCAGCAATTCAGGTCCCGTGGAAGTAGATTCCACTCATTTGCCTTTTTCCCTTTGACTATGGTCATATCTCACTAGGGACTATCGATCGGTGTACTGTAGCACCATTAACTCTTTCCTGCTATATATTTTTTTAATTCCAAAAGATTCCAAAAGAAAGAAAGATTTGAGCTCGCGAGAGCGCGGAATGATAGTGAAAAAAGTACTTCAAATGTATTTATCTCTGTTCCTCAACCAAATAAAGTATAGGTTCAGCATATCATTCGAATCGTCTCGTCGAGATCTATCGAATGAGCTCGTAAAATTCATGGGTATCGAAATGTGAAACAAAATAATCAAAATAAACGTTTTGCATGAATACTGATAAGAAAATTGATAACCCAAAAGTTCAGGTGTATTCTTCACAATATTTGGAACATTTTATCTCTTTGAGACGAAGCACCAAAATGCTCCTGAAAAGAGTTACAGAGCCTCAAAGATGGCCATTTCCGGTACCCGAAAAGTTTGGGAGCCTACCACGACCCCAAAATCGAAAATATGGAACAAAACTCAAAGCTATCTTGTGAAGGACCCTGAGGACTGTCCAAAACCGGAGCAAACTCATTTTTGATTTTTCCAATGTACCAGTCTTTGTTCGATTCTTAGGCGACACGCGTGATACACATTTTCGAGATCGTAAGTTCATGTATCAGCTCCTAGACAAGCTATCTATTTTTTTTCCATTTTTTGGCCTTTGCGCGCATGCAGCACGTCGCGGTAGTGGCTAGGAGGGCCAATTACTGTAGTTTTATAAACAAGGGGTGGACCCTCTCCTGTGACCGCAGTATGGAGATCTGACTCGAAAATCCTGGACAATGTCCGGCCCATGCTAAAATTTTGTGGAGAAGGTCTTTTAAAAATTATAGCACGAAAAAGTGACTACTCGCTACTGGCGCTACAGTACACCGATCGATAGTCCCTAGTGAGATATGACCATAGCCAAAGAGAAAAAAGGCAAATAGATAAGTGGAATCTACTGCCACGGGACATGAAGTGCTGAATGATTTTCTAAAAGTGATCTGGAATGCAGAAGTGATGATTTTATTTCTAAAACTAATTGGGAATGGAACAATTCCTTGTTCAACTCATTATAGTGCTATTTATGATCCAATATGTATAATTAGTCATCTTAGTCAATTAATTAATGAATTTATTTAATTATAAAACATATTTGAAATTTTGGGGCTCGGGGCCCGCTTTTAGGTAGGGGGGCTCCGGGTCTCGGGAGGGGCCGCGGCCAGCTTTTAGGTAGGCCCAAACGAGTGAAATAATGTCTCGCAGCGAAATTCCTGTCGTTTCAATTACCGTAATTTTCGTTTTAAATTCGCGGTCTCGATATTCCGACCTTTTCGATCGATAATACATGTTTGTACGCGTTCCGTATTTCGCAATTTGCATGATGAAATACAATGATGAAACCCCGTGCCCCTTTACTTTGCTCTCTAACACCGCATAGTGCTCATTCGCTCTCTAACACCACATAGTGCTCGTTAAGATGGCGGGAATTGCTGCTGGAAGATTGGCACAGGAGCGACGTGCTTGGCGAAAGGATCACCCCTTCGGATTCATTGCGAAGCCGTCGAAGAACGCTGATGGCTCGCTCAACCTCTTCGTGTGGGACTGCGCTATCCCCGGCAAGAAGGACACAATCTGGGAAGGTGGACTGTACAGAGTTAGTCAATTATCGCTCTGATTCAATATTTTTTTTTATTTAATTTGATCGGTATGGAATCTACCAATGTGTACGGCATTCATTCTCCTTTCTTCAGATCAAAATGATGTTCAAAGACGACTTCCCGTCGACGCCGCCTAAGTGCAAGTTCGAGCCGCCTCTCTTCCACCCTAATGTGTACCCTTCCGGAACTGTCAGTTATAATTACTTCACAGTTTTTGCCGCTTAGATAATATTTATGTAATATCCTAACTCTTTTATGTTTGCCTATCTCTTCTGGATGAGAACAAGGACTGGAAACCTTCAATTTCCGTCAGACAGTTGTTGATCGGTATTCAGGTTAGTTTCTGCAAGAATCTATAACTCTTTGGTTTCTAAATTATTCTTTTTTGTATATTAAGTAAAGTGATTTTAGCAGTAGTAAGTAGGCAATCATTTCATATCTTCCTCCCACTTAGTCTCCATATCTTCTTCTCCATCACCTAGCAACGCTCTTACATGTTAGGACCACGTGAAATCACGTGAAACTGAGCCGTAAATATTGATTGTTTCTTTCATTCATAATTACAATTTTACGTATATACTCTATATCTTCTCTTTGATGATTCATTAGGAAACGTTTCGCCAGACAATAAAAAGTTAATTTTAAGGATCTTCTCGGCAACCCGAATATCGAGGATCCTGCTCAAGCAGAAGCCTACCAGATCTTCTGTCAAAACAGGTACACTTACAAGTTACATTATTACCAGTAATACCAGCTTTAATGCCCTGTAATCTATCACAATTGGTTGTATAGATGCACACACTTTTGTGATTGTTATTATTAATGTGTTACTTTTGCAGAACAGAGTACGAGAAGCGTGTTCGTAGGGAGGCACAGAAATACGCCGCGGATGTCATTCAAAAGGCGATGGGAGAGGGCTAAGACTCCGCCTCCTTCGATGATTTCCCGCCACTTTCCACCAGAGGGCGCGAGGAGAGGCGCGTCCTCACTCTCCCCATACCCACTCTAACACCGCCTCCCTTTTCATTTCATTTGAAATACGGTTCCCGCTCTTCTCTGTCCGATGGTTACTCGCGCCCTCTCCCCGTTTACCCAATCTGATCTCCTTTGTTCACATTCTAATTGATTTGTCTTAGCAGTTGGACTTGAAAAAAATCGGCTTGTGACACTGCTATTGTTCCCGGATCTTGTTATAGCACACTTTTCACCGCCCCCACGCTGTTATGCACCTTTGTATTTATTATTCATAATTATTGTCTAAATAAAACTATTCTCTGTCCATCTCCATTGTGTGCTCGAAAGGGCTCGTCTGCCTAGCCCGTACCGTACGTACTTTGGGGTTGTTTTAAGGGGATGAATACGTTTGTAACCCTTGTTCTCTCCAGCATACGATCATGTCCGAGAAGCTAGCCGGAGTTGAGTTGGTTCTCTCCGACGGGAGCAAGGTTGATGCTGGTAAGTTCATTCTCGATGAATCAATCCACGTCTACTGCTCGATCTTTGCATGGAAACTGCATTGATTAATTTTCGAATTTTCGCAATTCGTCTAACCCTTTGAATCCGCATTCATACCAGGTAAGCATCTGAAGGACAAGCTGGTGGCGCTGTACTTCTCTGCCTCTTGGTGCCCACCCTGCCAGAGGTTCACTCCTCTCCTCAAGCGATTCTACGAGGAAGCCAAGGCAGCTGGCAAGGATCTTGAGGTTGGTGCATCTTTTTGAGAAGATGTTTCACGTGAAATCATACCACGAGATAGATGTGGAAATAGGGATCAGGAAAAACCATAGGGATTGCATTGACTACATGTTTTCAGCGTGTAGTGAGTTGTAGTGTGCGCGCAGGGCAGGAGGTAGAGGAGGGGGGGGGGGGCGAGTGTAGTACGTAGGGTTCATTGTGTTGCCACCGCGGGGAGGTGATGTTGATGGCTGACAAAAAGATTGGATGGAAAATTAGCTAGAGGGGACGTGAATATATTGATGGATGGTTTGGAGATGCTATATGTGATAGGAAATTGAGATGAAATGAGCATGACATCCCAATCGGTAATACATTGATGGATGGACGTGGAATGCTACCTGTGGTAAGAATATCCGAGATGTGATTGCACATCATTTCCAATCCATTGATTACCGTAATCAATTGAGTACCGCAATCTCAGGTGATCTTCGTGTCTCGTGACCGTGAGGAGGAGGCGCTCGTCGAGTACTACAAGGAACACATGGGCGAGTGGACATACATCGAATTCGGCAATGATAAGATCCAGTAAGTGGGGGGGGGGGTGATTATGATAATGATCTGTCTATGATTAGATAGATATTCGCGATCCGAGTGATGTAAGGGTGATGGGACATAGACTCAGCTGTGAGAATGTGGTTGAGATGAGAAGGGAAATGTCGGATTCATGGAGGTTTGGTTATCTATCAAGAATTTCTCCCGCTGGTAATGAGTGATTACTAATGGCTTATCCGCTAGCAAAAACCATCGTAATTAATATTTTAGCATTAGATATGAATAGTCTGGTTCGTTTGTATTTTTCAAAATCAATTTTCGGAATCGATGTTTCACCAAGTAGATGTAAACGGAAGGTGGAGTGATGGGTGATCGAATGGGCAACCCCGGTATAATATATAAAAATATGTCAAATATCTTAATATTTGCAGGGAGTTGCTGAAGGAGTACGAGGTGAAGACGATCCCGTCTCTCAAGGTGATCAAGGCCGATGGTACCGTACTCGTCCAGGATGCCCGCACGGAAGTACAGGTACGGTAGATTGAGCTATTGATTACGGTAGATTGATCGATCGGATACGGTAGTTATCGAATATAGCTCTAGATATATTGATGATATTTCGAGCAAAGGTTGGCCATTCTGTTTTTGATTGGAGCAGGTGCTATTGGGTTTGCACATCTGTACGATCACGTTACTTTGCGATTTCGCTTCCGGGTTGTGAGTGACTCGAGGTTACGGTAGTCTTCGTTGCAGGACCGAGGAGACAAGACGGCGGAAGATCTATACGACGAGTGGGAAGCATTCGCCTTCTAATCGATGATTACCGTATCCCCAAATGATCCCTGTTTGTATATCGAGCTTATCAGCTTTCAATGAGCCCCCGTAAGCCGTAAGCCATTCGGATTGTTCAAATTTCCAAGTGGTCCTCATATCATTCCTAATTTTATATGCTTTCGAATAAATTGTGTAAACGTGTCTCAATGGATAAATTTGTACATTAAAACATGCTGTTCTATTCACGACAAGTCTATATTCTTGCTATTGAATATCTATGGGAACGCTCGAGGGGTGAAATGGGGACTGGTTTGGAAGAGAGGCGGAGACACGAAAGGAGAGGCGGTGGAACAAACCAGAATAGTTCGCGAATGTTCCCTTGTTGTCACATCTCTCTGGTTGTTGGAAGGTTTCCACTCACATTATCGTTTCATTTTATGTGGAACCCCACGCAATCTGATATCATCTTGTGGGTAAACCCCAGTGTACGTTCACTTTCGGCGAAAGGCGCACTTTATTTCTCTTCCCGCTCTCTGCTCTCTATCTTCAGAGCACACTGTTGGATAGATAGTAGGGGGCTGTTGTGTGTATACTGACCGTTGCGCGTGAGAATGCTTGAGAAGTTAGTTTCTGCTCGTATTTGGGGAAACCCGGTGATTGTATTTTCATCACTGGTCGTTTATAGTGCACTTTGTCCGCCAATTCTCTGAGGAAGTTGCTGTGTTGCGATTTGTCATCATTCCTCCGTTTTATAAGACGCTTAGTTATTGGCATCGATCTCACAGTCTTTCATTGTTTCTACTCGAAGTAGGAACTCGATTGTAGTCAGTGACTATATTATAGTGGATAAGTGTTTACCCATGTGCTGATGATGACGATTATTGCATAGTGGATTGCGTCATTAGTCAATGTTTTATTTCTGTTCTAAAGCTAAAGCGATGTTGACATTGCGGGGGTTGACAAAACGCGGGAATATTTACGTTTCGACGCAAAATCGTTCGAATCTGTCCGTATTAGTGTTGCAAAAATGAACGAACAATTCGCACAAATTGCGCACCAATGATCGGTCTCTCTCATTTTCCTCATTCTCGCACTCCTATGTCTGTGCGATCGCACGTGCGGATGTTCGAATTTGTGCGGATTTTATGTAAATGTGTGCGAACGAGCTCAATTCGAGCCATTATTGGCCCGTCGCTCCCTCATTCTTGCTCTTCGATCATTCATTGCACAGTCGTTTCGAGTAGAATTGACCGTGCAATAAATGATCGAAGAGCAAGAATGAGGGAGCGTCGGGCTAATAATGGCTCGAATCGAGCTCGTTCGCACACATTTACATAAAATCCGCACAAATTCGAACATCCGCACGTTCGTCCGATTTCGAACAATTCCCGCTCATTCCTCGACTCCCTGTGCGGGGTGTGGTTTTGTGCGGATTCACAACCCTAGTCCGTATCACGACATTGCGAGTTATTGTTGCATCATCTCTCGTGTTATCGACGGCAGATAATGTCGATCTAGAAAGGCAACTGAATTGAGTGGTACACGACCTTTAATCGTGCTAAGTGGCATGTTAAGAGTCAAAACCTCGTATTCAGCCCGCTATTTCGCTGTTTCTCCAGATCTCTAAACCTCCTGGAAAGAGCCGTGTAAGCACTAGATTGGCTTCTGACCTTTATCATTCGCATTGCTCACTTCTTCTCCATCTCACCGTCTTTCCTAGCACCAAAGTGTCATCAAATCAACGGCGCACCCTGCTAGAAAAGCGCATTTTCAGTGAAATATAAGCTTCCAAGCTATTAATATGCTTGTTTTCGAGGCTAGTAAGTTAAGGGGATGCTTGACAAGGCGTGGTGCTAGGTAGAGTTGGGACTGTGTGTTCAGCTTTGGAGTTTGTGCTGTGAGTCTGATTCTAGCTGCGAGTCCGAATCTATACCTCATTCTCTCCATTTCCTTATCGTTGTGACGGAAAGAGGCAATGCGAAAGTTAATTTACAATGTTTTCGTAGCTTTATTGGCTGAAATTTCGTGGAAGGTTAGAGGAGGAGGGTTTCATTTCTGAATCTGAGCCATCGCGTGACTTTCTATTTATCTCAAACTCTATAAGTCTCTAAGTTTTACAATTCACTTCCCTTTGTTAGTATTCACATCATGAAGAGCCTGTACAAAAGAAAGGGTAAAAAGATATGTTTTTTTAAAGATAGGTACTACCACTCCAATAAGTCTATCACAATCATACGTTTCTTTCCCCGTTCTTGAATCCTAGAATAACTTGGCAATTCGTATTTCGTATTTTCCTATTGTTTCATCCTGTCTTCCTCTATAATTTGAAACGCGTATGCGGAAGTCTCCTTCAACATTTCCGAAGCATCTAATCGATCGTTGTCATTACAGTACCCCTCTCACAATGTCTGCCTTCCTCTCGGGAGTCAAAGTGGGCAAGCGCGGCGGAGAAATCGTCGATGCCGCCGATGCCACCAAGGGAAAGGTACAGTAGACGAGTAATTGATTGGGGAAATTGGATGATCGATTAGTGTCTCTTTTCTTCATAATAAATGAAAGAAATTACTCATCTGCTGTACAACGGTTTCTCTAGGATGGTCAGTGCTTCGTGAACGTATAATATCGAACGTGGGCTAGCGCCAATAATGATGCTCTCTTTACCGGTTTAAGAGACCGGATCTGAGAAAATTGACCACCCCCCGGACATTGCGCCAGGATTTTCGATTCCGGCCACCATACTCATAGGGCCTGAGGGGCCTTTGACCTTGTTTACAAAAATGATGACGTCACTGCCCGTATTGCGAAATGCGGCGCGCCAGGTGCGGGCATGTGTAAAAGTAATGAAAATTCATAATTTCTCAACCGAACAAGATAGATCCAAAATTCCTTTTGCAGTGTATTTGGCATGTCCAGAGTGTACTATAGCACTATTGGGATCAAGTTCAGGTCGATTACTATATCCACTTTTTGACCTAGAGATTCACTTTTTTGGAGTTCTCGGTATTGCAGAGCCATTTCCGGACAACTAAACCAGGTATGTGGGTACACCCTACTGTCCCCTCTATCGATCCCACCACTTATGGGGAGGATCGGTAGAGGTACTTTTTTGAAAAGGCCATCTGAGTGATTTGAGGTCGCTCGATGGTCTTATTTTTATTGCGTCTTTGGCCTTCTCGATATGAAATTTTCGCGGCATATTAGTCTGAGAGATTGCATGAACATGACCCCCTGAGAAACCATGTGCAAAAGTTTGAGCTATCTCCATGAGATAATTATAGTAGACTATAATGAAGGTGAGGAATTTTTTGGCGCCGGTCATCTGTCCCAGAACCGGCGTTTAGGTACCTTCCGGCTCTAGCCCCGGCTCTAGCGTATCTCAGCTCCAAGAAAAGATAGAGACTTCGTTCCGGGCTTAAAAAATGCGGAAAAATAATATTAGCATATTTCATGGAAGAAATTAGAAATTTGAAGTCCTCTTCGATTCGGAAAAAAATTAAAAACTGGTGCCAAAATCGAAAAATATTTTTTCCTGGGACCGGGACCCCCAATTCAACAAAGCGGATAGTATTTTCGAAATCTACGTACTCGATATATTATAGGAAAAATCCTAACTCGGATATATATGGCCGCGCTGGCAAATTATATGGCCGAGATTGCGAAAAAATCGTGATTTTTCGATTTTAAATTTTTTCAATCGAACGATAGGAGTGTTTTATGGCGATTCAATGTCTGATATCTGTTGTATTTATCATGTACGACATTTATAAAATTTATTCCATGTTGATATTCATGAAAAACGCAATTGAAGAGAATCCTCTTCAATTTTTCAATTGAAGAGGATCCTCTTCAACCTGAATGAGCCTCAGTAAATTGATCACAACAGACTGGAGAGGAGAGCAAATGATCTGATGATTTGGAATAAAAAAATCCATCCCTTCTAAGTATTACTAATAATACTAAAGTAATATCCCAAATCAAATCCATCCCTTAGTGATATCCCAAATCATCAGATCATTTGCTCTCCTGGGAATAAATTTTATAAATGTCGTACATGATAAATACAACAGATATCAGACATTGAATCGCCATAAAAACACTCCTATCGTTCGATTGAAAAAAAAAATTAAAATCGAAAAATCACGATTTTTTTCGCAATCTCGGCCATATAATTTGCCAGCGCTGCCATATATGAGGCGGTTTGCGTTAGGATCAACAAGTGTCGGGAACAGGTAAAAAATCGAAAGTGCTCAAAAGTTGGCCCTATGGGTTATTTTTGACGCTGAACAACCTGGTGTGGTAGATTTCGTAATATGTCCCCTTTTCGCTCCATGGGGGCACCCCCCATTTTGCCCTTAAAAACGTTTTTCGATGTTTTTTCTTTAAAAATAGGTCAAAATGGCCCAAAATTTCGCGTGTTCTATCAGAATTTTGTGCTCTATCTCGTGGTTATGCTGAAATCTCATGATTATTTTTCGTTTTCGAGAAAAAGTCGATTTTTGACCCAATCGAGTGCGGGCAGAATCCCTTGGCCAAGTGAAAGAGCATGTTCTACTGATCATTTTGCGCTATTGGATGAAGTATTTCAGATGACATAAAGATATTTTATATCGATTTTTGTGAAAAGTTGAAAAATAAATTGTTCTGAATACCCCCGTGTTGGTGCTCATTTTGAAGAGCTCGTTGAGTTTTTCATTTTTTGTGAACACATAATATCATTTAAACCTCTCTGTAAGAAGTTACAGCAGACCGAGGTCCACTTTTCATGAGGGGTTGCGGATATGCACCTTTTCCGCACTTGTAACTTCTTACAGAGAGGTTTAAATGATATGATGTGTTCACAAAAAATGATAAACTCAACGAGCTCTTCAAAATGAGCACCAACACAAGGGTATTCAGAAAAAATTATTTTTCAACTTTTCACAAAAATCGATATAAAATATCTTTATGTCATCTGAAATACCTCATCCAATAGCGCAAAATGATCAGTAGAACATGCTCTTTCATCTGGTGAAGGGATTTTGCCCGCACTCGATCGGGTCAAAAATCGATGTTTTCTCGAAAACGAGAAACATTAATGAGATTTCAGCATAACCACGAGAAAGAGCACAAAATTCTGTCATGGAACGCGAGATTTCGTGCCATTTCATGCACTTCCCGGCGAGATTTGGTCGAAAAACGCGTTTTAGGGCAAAATGGGGGGTTTCTCCCTTTAGCGAAAAATGGACATATTGCGAAATCGAGTGCACCAGCGTGTAGAGGGTCAAAAATAACCCCTAGGGCCAACTTTTCAGACATTTTGATTTTTTACCTGTTCCAGACCCCCGTTAGGGCTTGTTGATCCTAACGCAAACCGCCTCATATATCCGAGTTAGGATTTTTCCTATAATATATCGAGTACGTAGATTTCGAAAATACTATCCGCTTTGTTGAATTGGGGGTCCCGGTCCCAGGAAAAAATATTTTTCGATTTTGGCACCAGTTTTTAATTTTTTTCCGAATCGAAGAGGACTTCAAATTTCTAATTTCTTCCATGAAATATGCTAATATTATTTTTCCGCATTTTTTAAGCCCGGAACGAAGTCTCTATCTTTTCTTGGAGCTGAGATACGCTAGAGCCGGGGCTAGAGCCGGAAGGTACCTAAACGCCGGTTCTGGGACAGATGACCGGCGCCAAAAAATTCCTCACCTTCACTATAGTCTACTATAATTATCTCATGGAGATAGCTCAAACTTTTGCACATGGTTCCTCAGGGGTCATGTTCATGCAATCTCTCAGAAGACGCGTGCTATGGTGATAAATATTCGTAAAATGGTCTAATAATATTATTTGACTAATATGCCGCGAAAATTTCATATCGAGAAGGCCAAAGACGCAATAAAAATAAGACCATCGAGCGACCTCAAATCACTCAGATGGCCTTTTCAAAAAAGTACCTCTACCGATCCTCCCCATAAGTGGTGGGATCGATAGAGGGGACAGTAGGGTGTACCCACATACCTGGTTTAGTTGTCCGGAAATGGCTCTGCAATACCGAGAACTCCAAAAAAGTGAATCTCTAGGTCAAAAAGTGGATATAGTAATCGACCTGAACTTGATCCCAATAGTGCTATAGTACACTCTGGACATGCCAAATACACTGCAAAAGGAATTTTGGATCTATCTTGTTCGGTTGAGAAATTATGAATTTTCATTACTTTTACACATGCCCGCACCTGGCGCGCCGCATTTCGCAATACGGGCAGTGACGTCATCATTTTTGTAAACAAGGTCAAAGGCCCCTCAGGCCCTATGAGTATGGTGGCCGGAATCGAAAATCCTGGCTCAATGTCCGGAGAATGGCAAAAAAGGTAAATTTTCTCAGATCCGGTCTCTTAAAAATCAAAAGTGCTCATCAATCGTCTGTTATTTCTGATATTGTTTTGATGCATGTGAATGCTCTCGTTTCAATGGATACCCCCATCCCTCCCATCTCAGGTAACCCTCCTCTACTTCTCGGCGATGTGGTGTCCGTCGTGTCGTCAGTTCACGCCCAAACTCGTCCGATGGTACAAGAAGATGAAGGAGGCGGGAAAGGATGTAGAGGTACGGTAAAAAGAGAATACTTATTGTAATGAGTTGGAGAAAATGACGGTCTTAGGGGGGCATTTTCGCTTCATACCTGAATCAATATTTGAAAAGGGCATTGAAATGGTAGAATAAGATGAGAGGGCCGGAAAGGACGTCGAGGTACGGTAGGGATTTCTATATTTTATAGAACAGATATAATACTAGGGACATTTGCTCTACGCGCACACTTTTCAATATTTGTGGGGTAATGCCGTGGTACACGTTTACTATCTGGGGTGGTGCTAGAAAATGAAGGAGGCGGGAAAGGATGTAGAGGTACGGTAGAATGGGATTACGGTATTGAATTGAATTGGAGATGGTAGTCATAGTTGTCAGGGGCAGTTTTGCTTCAAGCATGATTCAATATGTGAAAAGGGAGGTGTGCAATAGTGTTGCGGTCATTGAAATGGTAAAATGACGTGGAAGAGACAGAAAAATAGAAAACGGTTGAATTATCGGGAAATATGTCAAAATTTAGTTGCAGTATTTGTGCTGCATTATGTATTCAAGGTTGGCAAATAAAATATGACAATAATTTGATTGTGAGCCATTTCACTCTCAAGTCGAAAACAATGAATACCAGTGATGAATGGGAGATGCTAGGGTGCGATTGCAGGAGCTAGTGGAATTTCATTTTTAGAGAATGTGACACACTCTCGGAAAATGGGAGGAGTTAGGTTTCACGGAGAGTTGATATTCCGAATGTCGTGGGACCAATGATGACGTTGTCTCTTGGGATACCAAACAAATGATTTCGTGCACTAGAATAGGAAATTAAAGTGTCACGATTCCCTCCTTTTCTACACTCTACTACTGATCATTCGTTTCATACTGAAACTTGTCCAGCCAATGCCCTTACAATAGCACTTATGACACTTAATTGACATCCATTACCGATCACCCCCTCCGTTGCAGGTGATTCTCGTGTCTCGTGACCGTGAGGAGGACGACCTTCTCGAGTACTTCAACGACCACAACGGAGACTGGCTCCATCTACAGTTCGGAGATGAGAAGATCAAGTGAGGAGAGGGAGGGAAGGGCAGGGATACGGTAAACGAGGAAACGGTATTGGTACGAAGAACCTGGTGACTAGTGTATCTAAGAAAGATCAAGTGTGTGGAAGGGAGGAGTGATGGAGATACAGTAGATGAGGTTATGGTATTATGGATATGAGCAGTCCCGGTAACTAGAGCAGAGATACAAGTTACTGTATTAGCGAAGTAAAGAATAGTCCCAGAGAGCGAAAGGGGGTGCGATAGCCGGCACTGCTTTACAAGTGGGGGCCAGCAAAAAGCGCGCATTTTCCACACATGCGGTGCGCGACTTTGATGCCGCGCAATTGTCTAGGCCACGCCCCTTTTCGTTTTCAATTTTGTGTCAGTTTCTTCCAGTTTTCTTAGGTTTGTAGTCTTATTGGAGGATATCATAGGGGTGGAGGTGAACTCGAGCGAAGAAAGAGTCGAAAGTTACCTATTTTTGTGCTCTACACCCTTCTCTGGTAACCTAATTTGCTTTTCTACTTCGGTACCAGCTTCATTGGCTTCCCGTAATCAAGGCAGGTTCTCTCAAATTGGATAAGCAACACTTCTGCAGAAGCCCAGAAAGCCCCAAATGCCCAGAGCAGACTAAGCTCTAAGCCTAAGCCTTAGCACTAAGCCTAAGCAATATATAAGTCCTCCTCAGTCATATTTAGCTACCATTGTTTTTTATTCGTCTTATCGATTTTAGACCCATTCTGGGCATCTGCAGTAGAGCCGGATGAGCATACAGTGCATACAGTCCAGAAGTTTATCCAGGTTCTTACAATTAGGGCCCAATCAGAATGGAATCCTTTCGACGGCAGTTCACTCCCTTGAACTTTGCGAGAGCGTATTGCAGCGTATTGCACTGTCTTTCATCACCCGCCCTAATTTTCCCACGCACTTTCTTCCTTTCGCTGTCTGGCGTACTCTCTCGCCGCACTCTCGTCGTCTGCACTCTCTCGCTATGCCACCATCTCTCTTTCGGCCTCACGCGCGCTGGGAAAAAGGGGGCGTGGCCTGTCTCCCTCCCCCTCGCCTAGCGCGCGAGGTGGGCGTGGCCTCTCTCCCGCGCCTATAAAAGGCGCTTCTCCTCGTACCTCTGGTCAGTCTGGCCCTCTCCCTTCGGGGAAGAGGGTGGCGTGCTCTGTCCGCCGCAGACTGCGCGCCCCCGCGCGAAGGGGGCGGGGCTATGAGCCCTAGGCTCCGCCCCCTTTTGGGGTGGCCCCCACTTGTAAAGCAGTGCCCGATAGCCACGTGTGCTGTAGATAAGTTCTGTGTTTATTTACGGTATGCGAAATGGTTTAATATGTCGAAAATTGAAGTTACACAAATTATTTATTAGTGTGGAAAAGGGTGCGCGCAGTCTCGACAAACGCCCGTCGTTGCAGTGAGGCGCTGACCTTGTGCTATCTGAAAGTGGAAAGTTAGTTTGCGATAATGAGCAGAGATGGTAGGTACGGTAAAGGAATGGGTGCTTACAATTAGCAGGTGTTGAGCGTGGCCCTCCAACGCCATATTTTGCGGTGGTACAAGAGGGGTTTTTCGGAGGGGGGGGGGTACAAAACCCTCTGTACCTCGGGGATACGGTATCCAGTGAAACTCACTCGATTTCCTCAGAGAATACTGCAGCTGATAGAGTGGGTCTGTGCCTTGGCAATGGATCCTTCATCGAGAGCGACCGAAAGGTTGACGGCGTTCTGAAACGATTGAAGTATTATTGATGGGTACGGTATCCTTAATGGGTGCAGTAGACTCGATGGGTAGGGTAGACTCGATGGGAGTCAATACAGTATCCTTGATGGGTGCGTAGGATCGATGGGTACGGTAGACTCAAAGAGGCAGGGGGCGAAAAATACCTTAGAGTCCATATCGAAGCGGGCGTTGGTGATAGTCGAGGCAAGAACGGAGCGGGAGAGAGGGGTTACCTCTAGATGAGAATGAGGAATGGGAGGACTCGAGGGCCTTTTATAGGCTGAAGAATGTAGGGAAATTGAGGTAATCCATTGTATTGTTTTCCTTTTAATTGTAGTTCGGGCAAGGACAAAGGAGATAATCTTTTCACAATTAGAATCGCAACAATTTTAATATTGCGAGTCGTGATCTTTTCTCGTATGCATGAGAAATGAGATGCGCCTGATCGAAGTGAGTAAAATGGGAAAATGAAAAAGGATACGGTATTGACACGATCAATCTGGTGACTAGAGTATAATAGACAGTGTCATGACGAGAAATTCCAGTGAATGGGTGAAGGGGTACGGTAGAAGTCCTTGTATTAGCGAAGTAGTGTGCGAAATAGGGTACGATAGCCAAGGATACCGTAGGTGGTGTGTCTTGTTACAGTGTACAACGTATAAGTTACAAAAATTATTTATTAGTGTGGAAAAGGGTGCAGGCAGTCTCGACAAACGCCCGTAGTTGCAGTGAGGCGCTGACCTTGTGCTATCTGAAAGTGGAAAGTTAGGTTGCGATAACCACGTTCCCCAATGAGCAGGGGATACGGTATTGAGTTGATGGATCTATGATCACTTATGGTTTCCCACTGGGAAACTATTAAAAGTGGGGGCAGAATTGGAGCTGCCCAGTGCGAAAGTATGCCCACTGGTTTGTGTGCTTTTTTTTTCTCAATGCTAACCCCCCCCTCCCCTCCGCAGATTCACTCGATTTCCTCAGAGAATGCTGCAAGAGGGCACGAGCTGTCTCTTCTGAATCTCCTCTTCTTCGAGACGAGCGACCGAAATGTTGACGGGGTTCTGAAACGATTACAGTATCATTGAGGAGTACGATAGACCAGATGGGTACAACATCCCTGATGGGTACTCCATGGGGTCATTACAGTAACCTTGTGGTGGTACGCTACACTCGATGGAGTCCAGAAAATGGGCGAATATTACCTTAGAGTCCATATCGAAGCGGGCGTTGGTGATAGTCGAGGCAAGAACGGAGCGGGAGAGAGGGGTTACCTCTAGATGAGAATGAGGAATGGGAGGACTCGAGGGCCTTTTATAGGCTGAAGAATGTAGGGAAATTGAGGTAATCCATTGTATTGTTTTCCTTTTAATTGTAGTTCGGGCAAGGACAAAGGAGATAATCTTTTCACAATTAGAATCGCAACAATTTTAATATTGCGAGTCGTGATCTTTTCTCGTATGCATGAGAAATGAGATGCGTCTGATCGAAGTGAGTAAAATGGGAAAATGAAAAAGGATACGGTATTGACACGATCAATCTGGTGACTAGAGTATAATAGACAGTGTCATGACGAGAAATTCCAGTGAATGGGTGAAGGGGTACGGTAGAAGTCCTTGTATTAGCGAAGTAGTGTGCGAAATAGGGTACGATAGCCAAGGATACCGTAGGTGGTGTGTCTTGTTACAGTGTACAACGTATAAGTTACAAAAATTATTTATTAGTGTGGAAAAGGGTGCAGGCAGTCTCGACAAACGCCCGTAGTTGCAGTGAGGCGCTGACCTTGTGCTATCTGAAAGTGGAAAGTTAGGTTGCGATAACCACGTTCCCCAATGAGCAGGGGATACGGTATTGAGTTGATGGATCTATGATCACTTATGGTTTCCCACTGGGAAACTATTAAAAGTGGGGGCAGAATTGGAGCTGCCCAGTGCGAAAGTATGCCCACTGGTTTGTGTGCTTTTTTTTTCTCAATGCTAACCCCCCCCCCTCCCCTCCGCAGATTCACTCGATTTCCTCAGAGAATGCTGCAAGAGGGCACGAGCTGTCTCTTCTGAATCTCCTCTTCTTCGAGACGAGCGACCGAAATGTTGACGGGGTTCTGAAACGATTACAGTATCATTGAGGAGTACGATAGACCAGATGGGTACAACATCCCTGATGGGTACTCCATGGGGTCATTACAGTAACCTTGTGGTGGTACGCTACACTCGATGGAGTCCAGAAAATGGGCGAATATTACCTTAGAGTCCATATCGAAGCGGGCGTTGGTGATAGTCGAGGCAAGAGCGGAGCGGGAGAGAGGGGTTACCTCTGGATGAGAATGAGGAATGGGAGGACTCGAGAGCCTTTTATAGGTTGAAGAATGTAGGGAAATGAAGGTAATCCGTCTTATTGTTTGCCTTTGAACAGGCCTAGGATAATGGGGAGACTTCTTTCACAATGGGAAACACAATGAGATTAACAATCATTTTAATATTTCAATTCTTGAGTATCTTTATTGTGGGTAGACTTTGAAAAGGAACTAGGAACTAGTTCCTTACTAGTCAAATCGAGAGTGGACTCTCCTCATTCCACTCACTCTTTCTCGAATGAAACAGTGAATTTGACTAGTAAGGAACTAGTTCCCTAGTTCCTTTTCAAAGTCTAATTGTGGGGAAGATTACGATTGTGCGTGCGAAGATTGTGCGAACAAATTGACGGTGTATTAGCGCCAGGTAATCTGGTGATCTGGCGCTACTAGTTTAGGTTATTTGGATGGACGTGGTTGTTCATTATTTTTTTCTGATTTCATTCGTACAAAGCTCAAACTATATCAAAACAAAAGGAAATCGCTTGCTCTACCCTCAAAATGTCGTCTCCTGAGTTTGCAGAGGTCGTTCACGCGATAAATGCCCAATTTGAGGGAGTACCTCGCTCACTTCGAAGTGCCGACGATCCCGGCCCTTCGTGTGATCAAAGCGGACGGAACCGTCGCCGTGAAGGAGGCCAGGAACGAGCTCACCGTTTGTTGTTCTTCTTGTTCTTGTTTATAAATGTTTGTTTTGTTAATTTAGTTAGTGAAGCGCAACGAATTTGGGTGGGTGCGTTGAAAAGTTACCTGCTGAATCGGGGTTCCGAGTCGAGGATGTAGTCGTGAGAAGTAGGCTTGGAACAATACTGTCTTGGCCGAAATTCGTAAATTAATATGTTTCATTAATGGGATAATATTTGAGTTTCACGCTATTCTGACAATGAAGTAGAGTCCGATATGCTGGAAGGTAGCCATCTCAGTGGATTTATTATTGGGAAAAATACCCAATCACTTTTGAGTTTCACGCAGTCCTGAAGTAGAGTGCGATATTAGACACCTATGCTCGTTCGTCGTATGTCATTCTAAAACAATTCCATTCCCTCCAGGAGCGCGCGACGGACGACGCAGAAGGTCTCTTCGAGGACTGGAAGAAGATCGTCGAGGCTGCTGCATAAATCTACTCGATATTCCGAGTGCTCTCTCCATTTCGCACACTCTCTCGCCCCTGAGTATCCGTCGTTTTGCCCCATCTCATTGTTTGGAAATCTCCACCCTCTCAGAATGTATGCCCATCTGTGTTCAGTTTAGTCTTCACGTTGCAAAGTTCCCCTTCAGATATTTATGTGTGTCCATACTCTTTGTGTATTTGAGAGCTTTTTGATGGTAAAGGTTGTAAGTATGATGGGAAGTTGGTTGACTCTGAACCAGTGGGAAGTTAGAACTTGGGAATGAACTTGGCTTCGTCTTTCAACTTTGTGACCCCAAATACGCCGAGTTGCGGTTTGTGAATGGATGCGTGGGAATCTATTCAAGGAAGGAGTATGTGTCAGATATCGGAAAAGTGCTAACAATGAGTTTACACGAAGAATCGCTATTTGCATTGACCTATAAGTGCGCCGCGGGCTCTTTCCGTAATTGAAATTCATCTCCGATCGAAAAAGAAGTGTTTCATGTATGTGAAAAGTCTCACGTAGGATGATTGAAGACGCTTTCGCGCAGTTTCTACCTTGATTCCCCCCTCAAATGCATTTTCATTTGTCAGTCTGATCGGAATCTTGCCGATCATTTCTTTCATATCAATCATGGATGATAATTCTGTCCGGAAATTGTCTCTCTAATTCCACTCCTTCCTTTCCCTTCTCCCTCGGGCCTTTCTCCAGGGGCTGTAAATGGGATTGTTATCAGCAGAGTCTGCATATGGTTGATCATAGGGATCACAATTGCAATTATTTACCATCGTCATCCGTCGTATACGTCGTAAGGCCGCGGGAATTTATTGTCGGTATTTCAATGACTTTTCTCTCTCTAGACTGATCAACATCATGTTTGATGCGAGGATCATCGGGATCAAAATGTGCCTCAAAGTCACGGCGCATTCTTTTTAGCGCAGATTTCACTCGATCTGAATTGACCTATAAAGAACGCCTTTTTGACACTATGAAGCACCCTTTTTTTACTTCCCACGCTAAAGTAAAGAGTCGCCTAAAAAGTGAGAGAGAGATGGCCAAAGTCCGGTGAGATTCCCTCCTCTGCCTTTCTTGGTCCACTCGACTCAAGTGGGGGACTTCTTCACTTATCATCATTGAGTAAGGGCAGAGAGGGAGAGGGTGCAGGGGAAATCGAGAGAGTGCAGAGATGACTTTGATGAGGAGTACTCACTCATGAGATGATGCATTCCGATCATTCTTGCCGTTCATTTCATGCGAATTCATGTCAACTTTTACAAGCTCAGCATTTGCTTCAAGGTTTGCATCACATTTCTCGTGCTGTACTAGTCCGCGATTTACTATGGTTTCCCATTCTTGCTCCATCTCACAGTTATTGTTCATTCCCGCTCGAAGCTAAGAAGCTAAGAAGAAGCTCGAAGCTAACTATTTGAAGATCACTTCGCTCCCAGTGTCGTCATTCACATATTTGCATACATTCCCTGTTTTTTTGTACTATAGAAGTGGACGAGCATGACTAATATCGCTGTTTCTCTAATAATGAATGCTGGATGACTCAACTGATGAGGAATCCTGCAAATTTCCGCCCCACACGTGCTGTATCTCAACTCGTTGCTCCTTGAGAAAAGTTATGATTATGAGATGCGAGTGAGATGCGGGTAGCTCTCGTGATCGGTGGTCTCCTCATACTATCGTCTGGATGTGAGCAATATGTCACCATTTAAATGTTTTTCACGAGCATCTCTTTTGCCATTTTTGATTCGAAAATGTAGATGGGCAATCTCTCTGATAAAAGATCTCCAAATTACGCATTTTTAAATAATTGCAATTAATTCATAGACATTTCCCTCTTCATCTGGCTCTCGGCCTACTCCTGTCCTCTCTCGCTCGCCCTTCGTGCCTATCTCGGCCCACCTGTGTACAGGGTAGTAGAGGTAACTTTCAATCTTCTTCTCACATCCTCCAAAAGAAGCTCTCGATTAGGACTGACAAAATGAAGAATTAAACGCTTCATCCTCGATCATTCTCAACCGTCATAGTTACGAATAAATATGATGAATAATATGCATTCTGAAATCGGAATATTGCAGATCGATTCGTCGGCTCACATCGATTTCTCCGACGTTCGTCTTCGATTTCGATTCTCTAGACTGCCCGATAACTTCACTGCTCTGTGCAATCTGGAGGGAAACTCTGTTAAAATCCGTAAGTACGGTTTCTTCATTTATTCTGAAGCACAAAAAATGCACACATTTGAAAGTGAAATAAGTGAAATATTCATTGAACTTCACCAAACAATCAAAAACTAACGAAACGAAGTATAATAATTGTGAGCTCCATTTTTCATAATCTTCAGACAATCGTTCCCTCAACGCGTCTCTGCTCGTGATCGTCCTTTCCGCTCCGAAGAAGACGACCATTAGAAATGCCATCAGAAAGCAATGGGCGAGCGAGCGAACGAGCAGAGCCATTCAGGTTTGTGGAGAGGATGTCACTTCTTTTATCTTCTTCGTCTCTTCTTCGTCTCTTCTTCGTCAACTCTTCGTTATGGAATCTGACAAACTACTCCTCACCCCTCCCGAAACAAGCTGTCGATTAGGGTTGAAAGAATGAAGAATTCGGCTCTTCATTTTCCGTGCTTTTGCAACTGTTGACGTTGTGACGAGTGTCGTTGCTAGTTTGTGGACGGGCATCTCAGCTCAATTTCTTGAGAATTCTTGTTGATATTGTGAGACAAAGTAGAGCGATTAACAAAACCAGTCCATTATTAAATATTTCCAGGGCAACGCAGCTCCCGTCTTCTTCCTCATGGGCAATGGCGATAGTGAGAACGAGGAATTGGATGAGGAAGTGAGAATAAATCATTAAAATTATTTAATGATCATGTTGTCAATTGTGCATTCTCGCAACAGAGAACAAATGCAACTGTCTTATTTCCAGAGGAATTCAGGTCCAGGTGATATATTTTTGTCTACTTTTCTCCACCGCAGTTTCCTTCCGAATCGCATTACTAAGAAAATAGCTGACAGTTGCACGAAAACTTCTAGATAATTTCGCTCCGTTCTCCAGGCCAGACTCCACAACGATATAATCTCGGTTGATCTCGAGGATAATTACATGAATCTAGTTTACAAGGCAAGTTCCAGACGCTGGAAAAAACATAAATATGTAATGTGTTCGCAGGTCGCTGTCATACTTCACATCGCAACGAAAATGTGCTCGACGTCTTTCGTTCTTAAAATTGATGAAGACGTCGTCTTCAATATCGATCGATTCTTCGACGGGGTACGGTAGATTATTGATTTGGCTACGGTGATATTATTTGACAGGTCGATCGTGTTTTCTTTCCCAAGCACTCGTCAATCTACTGCAACGTTTGGTACAAAATGAAGCCGAAGAGAGACGAGAACAATAAGTGGTCAGTTTAGGCAAATTAATTGACTGACTTTCCGCTCGCAGGGACTCGTTGGTTTAACTAGTGGTGGGACGAATAAAAGTCTGTGGAGATGTTAGTGGCTTGGCAATAAAAAGCACTCCAAATTTCGTGCACTTTCTGGACGTCGGAAGTGTTCGAATTAAAGAATCCGTTTCTAGAAAAGCCATCCTTACTATCTTCCCGGCCCCTCCATGTCAATACCATTCTATTGACAGGGAGAGGCGGGGAAAGGAAAACGGGTCAATAGTATTGATATTGATATTGAATCGGCAACCCTACTGGATAGTCTAAATAATCATGGCAGGTACATCTCACACGATCAATTCGCGGGTGCTGTCTATCCTCCCTTCTGCTCCGGTTCCTCTTATGTGATGACTACGAAAGCAGCGAGGAACATACTCAAAGCCACGACCAACTTCCCCATTATCCATGTGAGGTCTTGTTGAGGAAGAATATTATTTTTCGAATTTCTCAGTTATCCTGCTTGATTAGCTGAATCTTGCTCATTTTCTGCTTATGGTTTCAATATTTTGATTAGCGCGTGTCATAAATATAATAATCTCAGGTCGAAGACGTGCTAATAACGGGGATCATCGCACAGGCGACGCATGTGAGAAGGATCAATCTGCCTACAATGTTCCATCGAAAGAATACGGTATGTGCACTGTAGAATCTGATCGTGGAATCGTGTCGTCGTGCTCATAATCGAATCGTATCGAAAATCGAATCGAATCGAAAATAGAATCGTGATGTAGAAGCCAAGCGATTTAAAGCTGAAATGAATGGACAATACAATGCAAATGTGATTTATGCCTATGCCCATTTAACTATCATAAACTCCTCATCACAATAATCCATATATTTTCAGTTGTTCACTCAATGTCCGAAGACTTCGTATGGCGTGCGAGCTCTTCTGTCCAAGCACAATTTCAAATCGCCCTCACAAATTGAGAAGGGATGGAAGTACCTACAAACAGATTGCATCGCACCCAAGAATTCGAATTCGAATATTACGGCTCCTATATCCAAAAATAAGATTAATGAAATGAAGAAAGGGTAGAATAAAGAATTGACAACAACCTCGAGAAGCAATAGTGTTCTATTGATAGTTTGTCAACATAAATCTTTTGCTTTTGCTTGAATTTTTCATTTGCGCCTCTATCGTGCATGGCTCCCATTACCGAACAAACGGACATTTTTTACCTTTTCGCGAATTCGCGTTTAATATTCTTGTTTTTTTGTTTCATCCACTTGATTCCCCGTGTTCAAAAATCACTCCATCCACCTTGGAATGGACCGTCGAGAGGACCATACAAAATGGACAAATCACTCATTTCAGGTCTTTGATTTCCTCCCTTGACTTTTTCCACTCGATTTTTTCCTCTTCTCTTTCCTCCCCCTACCTTTTCCGCAGCATTAGACTTCGCCCCCCATCTAACAGTCCCTTCTCACAAGCACCTGCGACTGCACGTCCCTCCCCTCGCTTTATGCCAGCGGGTGCGGCAATTTATCTTCTCATTCTTCCCTTTGCTCCCGCTTCCTCTATCGTTCCCCATTATCGAACATACGGCATTTTCTACCTTTTTTTTGGCCCCTTCGCGAGTTCGAGTCCCACGAATTTTTAGTCACATAAAATGGCAATAAGCGATAAGCGGATGAATAAGAATTTTCTTCATTCTCAACTTCAGTTACGCCTTAAAGAAGGCGTAAACTCCAAAATCGGGGAAGCACTTCCCTGTGCAATCAGGGGGAAGTACTGTAAGAGGGTGAGAGTGACAAACGCGAGAGTTTTTCGCTCCTCTCCCGTCTCTTCCCATCTCCTCTGCGTCTTGACCTAGCTCCCTTCCCTTTGCACCGCGCATCTTGATTTTGCCTGTGCCCTGTAGAAACTTTGCGCGCGTGTAACTCAGTTCAAAGTTGAGCTAGAGAGTTCTAATTTTCAAATTCGGAGTGTGGTTTACGGAAACTATCGACTAATGACGTCAGGTACCCCCCGAAAATATTGAGTTTACTCCTTCTTTAAGAATAGTCAACGTCAATTAAGCCCTTCTAGTAACTGTCTCTCACTCTCTCATGACCTGACCATCCTTAGGATGAGAGAGTATGCACAATGAGGAGAGTCAATCGTCTTCTCCCGTTGCAAGTAATGCACTGATAACGCGAGTCAGGTGACACAGGAAAAGTCTATTTCAGCACGATGATGAAGTAACGCTTTGAAGCAAATCAAAACAGAATCATTTTAAATAATTTCATTCTTAGTTACAGATTGCTGCATGACAAATCAGCACTGGAGTATAGGTGGTTTTATGTAACGTTTCGGTTCATTTCGTAGCCTTACAAGACATTTTTTCACCACATCTCCTCTCAATCTGACTCAGCTCTCGCATAAAATTGATAAGAGAGTGACTTTCCCTCCCTCTCGATGCTTCTCTCCAATGTTTGCGCCAGATCAGCCGACCTTCGACGGCCAATTTCAACCCGCCCAAGAGAGAGAATCGATCGACTGCGACTTCTTCGAATTATTTATCGTCTTCTGCTCTCCATTTAGCACGTTCTTATTGCGCTTGGCCTTGTCATTTTCGTTGATTGATAATTCGTAATCAAATGAAATCGATGGATCGGCCCGTTGTCATGTTCTTCAGATGTCCCTTCTCATTTCGCATGTTCTTTCGGTCGTCGTCATAGGTAGATCTATTCCAAGTTTGTGTGTACTCGTTGAAAAGGAATGGAGATTATATTGATCTCACTCTTTCTCGTCGATTTACTCGTGACGCAAGAGGGGAGTTAGCATAAGCTGTTGTTGCTCACTCTCTGCTATTGTGCTCCGTTTTCAATACATTATTGCATTTTTCGATTCGTCCATTCTCCAAATGTTTCGCTTTCAATCACACTTTCGACGTCGTTGTTGGCCTTTGCATTTCGTAATTCAATAATATTATTTCAACACAAATAATCTCCAAAATGTTTCTCATTCATTCGATGTCGATATCGATTACATATCTCTTCACCATTCCATAACTATCATTCACGACAGAACTGGACGATCTCCGCTCTCGCACGCGGGTTCCGCCAATTAGAGGAGTGCAAAAATGCCGTTGATGGTGAAGGAGAAATGCTGCTGTGGGTGCTCCGTCACAGTGAGTAATGATACTTTTCGCACTTCAAAGATTAATTTATTCCCACACTTTCCATGCACTGTGAAATAAGCTGAACAATGACACAGTTCTTGCCAAACTTTTTTAAAAATCATGCACAATTCTGTGACGAAAGCCTTGAAGATAAATGTGGCACTGAAAAAGAGTGAGTTGCAGGTCCTACATGATTTTATTTGCGAAAAAAATAAAATAGACGGCTAGGGCTATTCAAAATTAGACAAATAAAAAAATTCCAGCTCGGCTCTCAAATACTCGCAACAGTGAACGCAATCACTGCTCTTTGCACCATATTCACTTCCTTCTTCTACTACTCCAACTGGTTTCTTATCCTGGCACAGGTAAGCACTATTTCCAATAATATAGTTCAGTTTTTGTTTGGTAAGTTGCACACGAAATACACAGCTTTACGTCTGACACAACCTTGAAAAAAATACAATGGTCTCTTCAGATTCTCTATTGCTTCGCTAGCGTCTGCGCATCGGCGCTCGTGTTCCAGGTGAAAAAAAATATAAATTAAATTATTTAAATAAAAATAATTTGTTCAGGCGATTCGCGTTCGCCGCGCACTACTGATGGCACCGATGATGCTTGTGGCGGTGAGTTGTTTATTTTCAAGATTAAAAAAACGTTGTTGAAAAATAAACAAAAATCATACGAGAAAGAATATTGATTGCCATTTTAATGTCATGAAATGATGCCAGCGTAGGCAATAAAGAAAGATAACAACCAACGATGCCAGTGACCTTCCAATGATCTCTCAAATAACGAGAAGCTTTTGTATTGTTAGCGCTACAACGTCAACACTCGAGAGATCGTCAAATCAGAAGCTCAGAATGAGAACAGTGAAAAATAATTCTCAGCTTCAAAAACACCATGAATCAGGGAAAAAGTCAATTTTTACATCCAAACAAAATACACATAACCGAGAGCCTTCCACCAGTATGTATAGTGACGATAACCCGTAAGCACTTTTCTTGATAGAAGGGCAGTCATCATGCGAAATGAAGTGACGTATTGTTTGTTTTCACAGCACTAATCAAATTCTCATTCCTTGTAGATCATCAATCTCGTCGCTCTCGTCATCGTATTCATCGTGTGCACTCTCACGTCCTTTGGTGTTTCGACGTCCATCAATGCGAATGTCCAGTGAGTCAATCAAGATCCATAGTTTGTCTTTTTTACAGTTTGAATGAGCAAGCGCTGCCTCGAAAAATTGAGAATTGATATTGACTTCAGCGGATGAGAATGCGCATGGACATGATGGGAGAATTGCAGATATCTCTATGATCACGATTTGACATGGCAGTCATGGCTGAACTGGGCGTATGGGCTCACGGACAAAGATGGAGTACTAATTAATCCGGCTGGAGTGCCATCCGCCCTTGCGGACTGTGCGTTTATTTAGTTCATTAGAACAAATTAATAAAATAAACTATTACCGTTCCAGTGCTAGAACTGTATATAAGTGGGGTGACCGTATTGCACCGAATGAAAACGTAAAACTAATTTCATATTGTTTTTTTTTTGAAAAATACCGATTCCAAGCAATTCCATAATCACACTCATTAAGATTCCAAAACAGTCGGCGAGTACGGTGCCTTCTCCTCTTTCTTCCTCGTCATTCTCGCCGTCTGGGTGTTCATCGTCCATTTCGATTGCTTCCGCACGCTCAAGGCCGGCGAGGGGTGAGCAAATTGATCTTTGATCTTTACCTACTGTTCCGGATACTAATCAATATGCCGCATGCAACACAATGTTGAACAGGGCTGTCAGGATGAAATTGATCCCGCGTGCTTTTACCGACGAGAGCGTATGAGGAAGCAGACAGTCAGTCTTAGTTGGGAATTCCTTTATCCCTTTCAGCTATCCCACTGCGCAATACCACGGCAACGACAACATAACTGTGCCCATCTATCCGACGTACCCGGCGCCCGCCTATGATGCCGCTGCTGCAGGTAAGCTTATTTGCTATTTTCCTTAGGAAAACTTTTCACGTCCTACTTGAATGCTTGATCGGATGATTTTAAAAGATTAAAGATAGATAGATAGATAGAAAGATAGATAGATAGAGAGAGAAAAGAGAGAAAAGAAAGATAAAAGATGTGAATAAAGGCAAAAATTGTTAGGCCAGTGAGTACATACATACATTTATCCTGATTCAAGGCATATTGCCTGCAGGGGGAAACATCATAATGGAGGGGATTGGGATCTTCGTACTAAGTGAAAATGGGCCAAGGGATGGTTTCTTCTTAGCTTTTTGTTGTCGATTGTCCGTCGCGTTGAGTCGATAGATCTTGAGCCACAAAGCGTATCATCCAGCCACCGGAGTTCTGACTTGCGTGGTTAAGAGTAAATTCACGAAGAAGGCCAGTGAGTATTCAAGCCAAAATCGTGACGTGTTGACTGGATTGGGAGTGACTAGATCACGCGGTAAAGTAGGTCCGTAGAAGAGATTGGGCACTTCGGACTGCATTGGCCTAATGATCACTGGCCTGGCAGTGATCTCCCGCAGGACGTGCCTTGATTAACGGGATTTACCTTTTATTATCTGGACGTCTTTCAGCCGCCGGCGCCAACCCTGCTCCCGCCTACTCTGGTCAGGCGTATGATGTTCCTCCTTCGTACGCGAATGCATCAGCCACGACGGCGGATGAAGTGCCCGTGAAGGTGCCACTGCCTTGAGAGGAAAGACAGTCCCATCCTGATCATCTATCGACTCCCTTTACTCATTTCACCATCCTTGAGATGCCTTCTATTCAATTTGTTCTTTTTCCCCAGTGATTCAAACCCTGTGCAAAACTCACCTGTATTATGCTGCTCGTTACGTGTATAAAGTTTGCAAATTATTGAACATTGTTGAGGCAAAAAAGTTCTCAACTATAACGATGATTTTTCATGTTCGTCAGATGCCGATGATGATTTCCAGTGCACATTGTAGCCGGCAGTGAGTAAGTAACAAGTGAGGAAGAAGAGTTCGACACCACCACAGCTACGTGTGTGTGAAAAGTAAACAGTGAAAGTGAAAGATGAAGCTTGGCCGCGGCGCATTTTGAGTTGAACAGGTAAACGAACTCTCTCCATCTCGCCATCTCACTAGCGCCGTCTGACAAGCAAAAGAACCAGAGAGTTCGATTTGCTTAGTTCTTTTGCGAAGAGAGTAAATATTGAGGGGGTGGGCATCAATATCAAATTCCGGAACATTGGGATTGGATGGCACTTGATGATACAGGATTGATGACCACGGTGCGAAGTTCATTCAATTGTTTGCACATCTTCGAAACAAATTGTCTCAGTTTTCCGCTTTCATCGGATTGATTTTAGCTAGATTTGATATTTGTCACAGAGCTAGGCGAGATTATCCCCTAGGAGGAAAAGAGAAAAACTTCCGCTACCGGGTTCCCAGGACCATTATCGCTTGAAGAACCTTTCCAAGGCCTGATGAAATTTCATGAGAATGAAAAGGAATTCATTACGCTAACGAGGTCTAATGCGCTGTGACAGCGAACAACACCGTCATTCTGAGATAATTTCTGGCTTATCACGTCTTTTGCATTGGTCATCGGCAAACGGAGTTCCACGCCCTACGCGAATACGCAAATAAACAACCCCTGTGCATTCCGGAGCACACAATCTCCCTCTCATCATCATTATCGACGATAGATAGCGTCGAGGGAAATTCGGGTGCTCGTCTCTCCATTTCATCTGCTCTCTAGCAGTCAGAGTGACGAGAGAGCGTGTGAAATCAGGAGACGGTTCTCTCGTCGGTGTCGCACAACAAGAGAGTGTACACAAGAGGAGAGAGAGGCAGACGGCGAGACAGTCTCGGTTCGAAAACCAAACGGTAGGGAGGAGAGTTCTGTCGTCGGGTAGAAGAGAAGAAGAGGAGGGGGGACGGTAGCACTGTTGGTTGACTCACCTTTGTCTTCCTCGTCTTCTTCCTTCTCTTCTCTCCTTCATTCTCAACGATGTTCCGTGCGGGTCGGAGCTGCTGCTGTCCTGTGTCGGTAGGCTACTTTCAAGTAATTACTTTGCTTACTACAGAATCTCATGCTTTCTAATCATTCCAGTCTCTTGTTGAACGTTTACTAGCTTTTTGCTTCGAACGGCATTCATCTCATTTCGAAAGTCTACTAGATAGATTCAGACTTTTATGAGAAGTAAATGTGTTGTTATAGATCGGTTCACGTTGGCTCGCAGGCCTGGCTATAATCTGGGCAACGATAAACCTCCTTTCGCTAGTGTGGAACTTTGCGCCGTTCTACTACTGGATTGTCGATGTGAGCATTTTGTCTGAGCTCGATACCTTGGTAACGGAAAAGTGAGAGAGAGAGGCTGTCATGCGCGTTCTCTCAACAAGGAAATAGAGTATCTGGTGTAAACAGCGTATGGAACCTATTACATTCGGTTAGCATTGCCTTCGGCTTTATGTGTGGTGAAGTGCAGACAGTGTGAGCAAACTCATCCATTGTCTACTTTGCATTTATTGTCCGGTTCACCCTCTTCAAAAGTGTAGACTAGACACGAATCTTAGTGGCACGGGCATTGTTCGTATTGTCTTCCAGTGGTATTGGCAAATAACTACTAGAAACGAGGTGCGTCTACGTTTTTGCAGTCTTTTTTTGACAACTTGAAGGGTTCATTGGCTGCAAGAGTGCTACCGAACGGATACGTGCACACCACATATAAAGCGGTGTAGAACGTTTGCGTAGTCTATTGCTATTACGTTTCAAACGTAACCAACTCAAATGCATGAATGGCGCAAGTACGTTAGAAATCTTCGAAACGAGTAAGCACGATCCGAGTAGACCTCATATTTCAGGGAGTAATCTTCCTCGTGGAAGTAATCGCGGGTGTTCTCGTATTCTACGCAGTGGAAGAGCAGAATGCAGTGTTCATGATTCCGCAAGTGCTCGCGACGGTCAGTAAAGAGTAAAGGTGTATCCACGTCGAATTTACAGTCGGAAGACAACGCTAGGAGGGACCTACTGGTAAAGCCTGCTCTTATCGGGTTATTATCTTTTATCTTACTATACGATATTTCTAGGTGTGTCCCGAACTGATCCTTATTCCAAAATTTTCGCTCCATTCCCATCATCAGTTCGATTTTCTCGTGACAGGCGTAATATTATCACACCTCCGCAGCGCCAATTGGTGCGTGCATGAAAGAGATGAATGGCGCATAAATATACGCCAGAAATCTTTGAATGCGACACTCTCCATTCAAAGTTGGGATGAGACAGAATGGGAAACTCTCTTGTTCGAACGCCTTCAATAGAGGAAAGATCTAGTATTTGTAATACTCAGCGACTTCGAAAGATTGCGTGAGCTATTGCGAATGGAAACAACATATCACAAAGAAGTGAAAATTGTTGCGAATCAAAAGCCTAAAATATTGTAAAAGGCGTCACATGAAGAAGTGATCAATTAAATCGCAATATGTTTGCTTTATTTTTATTCAAATTTCAGTCAGCGCATTCATCAACTCAGTCCATTTCAGTCCATTCATCAACTCATTTCCTTTCCAGGGTTTCGCTCTCGTCGGTGACGCAACCGCCTTCGTATTCGCCATCGTTGCTATTGCAAACAATGAATCGCCCCTCGCCAATAACTTTAGGTAGTTTCCCCTATCTTATTGTCTCTGATCGTTACTGCCGTTTTCACTGTGATTGCAATCTCGAAGCGAGATCAAAAGTTAACCTGCGGAGGTGGGAAAATAGAGAAAGATACCCAGAGATGATTGCAATGGATATTTGATCGTCCGAGGGAGAGGGGCAATATTGAACGATTTGAGGAGTGTAAAAACTGAAAAATAGGAAGAAGCGGTTAATTTAAACGGGTGAATCACTGGACGTTAATAATTCAGGGAACGCTATTTGTGGTCCAAATGGTTTAAGGACGAAATCGATGCGCATGGAAGTGGAGGCATTGAGTCGTGTGAGTTGTCTTCATTTCGTGCAAGCTCTCTGGTGGACAAAGAAGAAATCAAAATGAGAAAAAAATGCGCGTTACTTAGTCCACAGAGTGACCAAGCGTCACTGTCGATTGAAAACTTGAGAATTCATTGTGGGTATAACTTTTCCGTTTCAGTCGTCCACCAGCTCTCGATCACAGCCGCATTCCTCTTCTTCTTCTGGTTTCTAGTCGGATGTTGGGTGCTCATGGTGCACATCGACAACTATCTCGTACTGAGACAGAGAGAGGACGGGTAAGGAAATGAGAGTTACAAATATTCCTCTCGCTATTTCGAGCACTCTATCACCGGTCCCAGTGCTGAGAATTTAAAGAACACAACAGGGAAATGGAATGTAGCAGTTTTCTGTTCCATTTTGATGTATCGGATCGTGAAAATACTAATAACGTCTTCTCACTTCAGTATTCTTCCCTACTCTCGATCTCATCACAACCACCCGAAGAAGCACACGCTAGCTAGTCTCGAGTGACCATTCTTCCTTAGGAAATGAACGATGATATCACTGAACCTTTGATACAAGATGTGATATCTAATAGCGAGCACATGAAAATACACAAAAACACATTACAAGTCTAAAAACGAAAGGAAGCCTTGTGAATAATGAATACTCGTTGCGAAAGAGATCACAAATCGTCTATATTTCGTCATCCGCTCTTCAATATGCGATGAATAATCGAGCGACTATAGTTTTATCAGCAGAATTCACAGCTCAAGATCAGTCTCTCGAGTGTGACTAAGTGACTCAGAACAGAACAATCCGTCTTATCATCGAAGTGAAAACGACAGAAAATATGGAAACCAGAGGAAGATTTCATTTCCTTATCACGGTTATTCAGTTCACATCGCACGATTCTGATCTTACTTTTCGTCGAAGCGTATTGAAAGTATTGTTTCAATTGTATTTATCGTGTATTGTTATCGTGTATTGATTGACTCAGGTATCAGATTTGGCCACTCTCAAGATGGGCTACCGGTGCTGCTGCTGTTGCTCAGTCACCGTGAGTTTGTTTAAGAGATATTATTACAATTTTTTTACAAAATCTTCCTACGACTCCAGTGTCTTTTTAACTGTTTTATTCGATAATGTTCTCGGTTCAGGTGGGTTCCCGTATCTGGGCGGGTTTCACAATCTTCGCTGCATTCTTCGGCCTAATCGGAGACATCTGGTCACTATCCGAGTGGTATCTGTGGCTGTTCAGTGTCAGTTGTATCTATGTGTATGTTAAGTAGAGCAGACAGGATGCAGAAGGATGCCAAATTATGAGATTTGTGAGATTAAAATGTGTCGCGAAAGATTAGTAGCAAAAATGTAATGCTCTGGCAAGAAAAACAAGCAAAAATGTGATTGCAGAGTTGTGTTCTCATTGTCGAGTTGGTTGCGGGCATAATGGTCTTCTTAGCAGTAAAGAGAAGACAACCGAGACTCATGATGCCAATCTTGGTCATTACGGTGAGTTGAAGATTCTTTTGTAAAATTTATTATTATTTAAATTTCACTCTTTTCTTGTGCAGATATGATCTGATTATATCATTGCAGATATTGGGCCAAATATTCCTTATTGTCTACCTCGGCTTCGCAATCTGGTCCTGCTTCGACGACAATTCGCCTCTGGGACAGAATATTCAGTGAGAACTGATTTGTACCAGAATGACAAGTCAAAATATAAGATATAGGCATTTACATATCACGCTCATTGTTTGTAGGCAGATGTGGTTATCTCTCGACTGGTTCAGAGACTACATTCGTGATTATTGGAATTATGACCTCGACTCGTGTACGTTTCTCTTCTGCATTTAAGCTTTTAAAAAATTGCGGTTTTAAGCAAAACTTTTTCAGAATAACTCGAATTTTACTTATTTATTATATTTTTTTATAAAAAAATTCAATTCATTTTTTCCAGACATCACAGTGTTCTCGATCACCCTTTCCATTAGTATCATCATCGCAATGTTTCTCAATATCTGGGTATTCGTCACGCACTATCAGACGTATAAACTGATCAGTCGGAGATTGATGTGAGCCTAATGTCATGTTTTTCAATATGTTGAGCCCTGCCTGAAGGAATCACGCGCTAACTATCGTACCGAATGAAAATTTCGGTACGAATCGCGAAAAATTGGCAAAAATTGGCAATTTTTGGTTACTTTTTCCAGTGAATCGTTCAAAACACAATTTCCTGAGACGTCTTTGGGCTTGTTCGATGCGCCGTCGCGTACTCTATCACTGCTTATTATTAAAAATAGATAAATAACTTTAGAAAAGCACGAAAATAATTAAAAATAATATGCTATCATTACTGTGGTTAGCAGAAATTTCCAAATTTTTGCAAACTACAAACTACAAATGCTAATTACCGTAATGATACAATGTCTTTTTTAATGATTTTCATGACTTTTTTAAGGTTATTTAATTATTTTTAATAATGAAAACCTGTAGAGAACGCTACGGTGCGTCGAACAAGCCCAAAGACGGCTTAGGAAATTGTGTTTTGAACGATATTTTCAAAAGTAACCAAAAATTGCCAATTTTTGCCAATTTTTTGCGATTCGTACCGAAATTTTCATTCGGTACGATACACTAGAGATCATTTAACGTATTCTAAATATCATACCTAAGATTTCTGAATCCTTCGAAAATCAACATTAGGGCTTTTATGATGAATATTTCGTCCCTATTCTCTGCGCGCTCTCTAGTCACTTTGACAGATAAGATATCACAATGAACGAAGAGAATAATTTTTATGCTGAAGCTCGAATGAACCAGTCAGTACCTTTCAGTCACTGCCACCCGATCGGCGTCGGATCTCCTCCAGTACACGTTGTCCCTGTCTCCTATCCCCCTCCCTCCACCTATCCCAGTCCGACCATCCAGAATCACGCTCCGCCTCCCTACATCACTGCAGCACCAGTGGAAGTGCTCACTTATCCCAACTCTACGGCCTATCCTCATCAAGCAGGATACGCGTTCGACCCTGCTGTTGGCAAAGTGGAGCAAGTCAAGTTCTGAGAAACGTTCTCGAATTTGTTTGTAATAAAAATATATGTGCCTTTAGCTTTTGTACATGAGCTTGAGTCAATGAAATAAATTGAGAAAAATTACAAAACACTCCAGAATGTGGCAGATGAAGCTTATGTTTAGACGAGTTTCTTCATTCCGTACACACTTGGTATCATTGATGCGCTATGATCGTCCTCGTAAAGAGACAATCTGTATAAATAAAAATGTCGTGTATCCATTGTTCAGCGTTCGCAACGATATCTAGAGATGGACAATGATTCTCCGCCGTCTTGTGTGATCTAGGTTAGCAAAAGCACCGCGATATAGGTTACTTCCCCAACTACTGATTGTGGTTCCTTCCACCGCCCTCAATAATTTTAAATCAGACAAGATTCTGGAACTAGATTGCTTAATGAGCTCTGATCCTATTGACACAATCATCGGAGTCTACAACGTTGTGGCTGATAATCGGCGTTTCAGGGTCAATCGCATTGATTGTTAACATTGATTGCCTAAAGCGCCGCTGTACGAATCGTTCAGAAAAAAATAAATAAACGCAACTCTTATCGATGAACATCACACCAGCACACCATCACGATCAATTTGAAATCGTTAGCACTGAAGCTACCTCTACACCTATTCAACACCTTTCTCCACGTGAGTTCATACTGTATAAGATTCGAAACTAACAAGTAAAGCCACACCGTGTTTGTTATTCATCTACGAATCGAGGAAAGTTAACATGAGGTTAATAAATGGAAATGTACCGTTCAGAAACAGAAACATTAGAATGATTATGTAAAATAAGGTATAAAATGCGTTGATCACAGACAACAAACAAGTTCATCAAATATCATCAATAACACGTAAATTATGCACACCATCACAGTCAACAATCAATATTACGGCAGCTACCGTTCTCCTCAACTCCACACCTGCTCAACCCTTTTCTCTTCGTGATTGAACCTGTACCCAGTGGGATAGGGAAGAGTCTCGACGGGAGGGGCGGAGGGAGTACTTTGTGTGTTGGGATAGATCGACGACTGTGGACGACAGGGGTCGACACTCGGATAGTCGGTGGACGGAGGAGGATAAGAGGCAGGAACGATGTATGATGGAGGAATGTTGTGGAAGTGGTCAGCACAGTGACTGAAATTAATTAAAGTTAGCAATGAAATATCGTGAACAATTATTGTAAGCTGAATATTGGAAACTCACTGCATTCTTTCCTTGAGCATTTTGTACGTCTGGAAGTGTGTCACGAACACCCAAATATTGAAGAGAATTGCGATGAAAAGACCGATCGATAGGGAAATGGCGTATGCGGAGACGACTGAATATAATTAATATATATATAATTTAAAAAATAGTAATTGAAATTATGGGCAATGTCTCACAATCGTTGACGGTGATGCCCCAATAGTTTAGAGAGTCCTGGAATCCGGGCAGACTGTTGTAGAAATTTCTGCAAATTCTAATTTAGTGTCAATAAAAACAACTAGAAATGTCAAATTGCCGGGCAATAGAGAACCTTACATGAGACTCGCTGCCAGTGGAGAACCGTCAGCGAAAATAGCAGCAATTGCGAACCCGAGATAAACCAGACCCATAATTTGGTTGACAACCTGCAATGAAATCTCTTTCTTTGATTTCTTTGGGAAACTACTCTAAATCTTCCTTTTATTCGGAATTTGAAAAAAAAACTTTTCAGCTCACCGTTATCACCAAAATAGGGATCATGTAGGTCGGATGGCGTCGTTTCACAGCGATAAAGACAAGGATGGCAGCGATGAAATCGATGATGAGGAAGATAGCCTGGAAGAATGACTTATACTTGATTTTCATCATTCAAATCACAACTGTATTCGAGGACTAAATGTAGGAGACATCCACTCACATTGAAAACCCAGTAGTACCACCCGGAGACTGTCCAGAAATTGGCAATTAGCGAAAAGAACGCGCCAATCGCAGTGAGCGTTGCGAATATTCGGGAGCAGACCTGCAAAAAATTATTAAAAAAATAATTTCGAAAATAAAGAAAATCAAAATGCACTGACCGAAAGTGAGCAGCAGCAACACCGGTACATCGTTAGTAAAGAATCGTACAGATCGGTAACCGAAAGAACGGACGGTTTGAGCTGTTCACAACGCGATAGACGAGATAGGCGTTAACCGTTAAAGAAGGCGTAAACTCCAAATTCGGGGAAGCACTTCCCTGTGCAATCAGGGGGAAGTACTGTAAGAGGGTGAGAGTGACAGACGCGAGAGTTTTTCGCTCCTCTCCCGTCTCTTCCCATCTCCTCTGCGTCTTGACCTAGACCCCTTCCCTTTGCACCGCGCATCTTGATTTTGCCTGTGCCCTGTAGAAACTTTGCGCGCGTGTAACTCAGTACAACGTTGAGCTAGAGAGTTCTAATTTTCAAATTCGGAGTGTGGTTTACGGAAACTATCGACCTATGACGTCAGATACCCCCCGAAAATATTGAGTTTACTCCTTCTTTAACCCCATCGGTGAATGGGATTGATAAGAATGTGGAGAAAGGGAGATGACTCGTCGACGTCTACGCGTGTGAGGGAGTGACAGATGGCAACACAAGATGTGACTAAGCTTCTCGAAGAATGCACTGGAACTATTTCTAGTTTGTGCGCACTAGATAGTGTTGGATAGTCTATAATAGTAACCACGATTGCTATCCCTAAATACATTACTTTGACAGCGCGAAAAATGAGAAGAAGACACATCAATCGAGAATAAAGAAGCTGATTCTTTGTGACGTAAAAGCACTGATTCATCAGCTGCACACTTTGTGACGTATTTGCGTAGGATGAAATAAATGCCACAACTGTTTCCTGGATGAAACTAGCCAATCAACGTTACTTGGCAAATTGAGTGCACCAGATAAGAATGGATTGCCAAAACACCACGTAATAACTGACAATAGTGGCGAACAGAAAAGAAACGAGAAGGAATGACTCGACAGCTAGATTTAATTTTGTAGTCCTCTCTCAAGCATTGATAAGCGAGGTATTTATTGCGGTGGCGTAGTGAGTCATCCCTTCAGGGATGTCGGGTGTGATTATTGAATGTTAACGCGATCAGCTGTCAGTGTTTAACTCATCAATCGCACTATGGTTAGAGGCCGCAAGCCCCGCCCTCTTTGGTGTGACATGCTCCTCCAATAAAAACGAGACGGGAGCAGCACAAAGTTCATTCTAAACGAAATCACTCGCTCGACAGCGCGTTGGATAGCTATTACTACCATCTGTTGTGCAAGGTATGCGCACCATTTAGATAGTAATCGGCGAACGAAAAGCAATGTGGAAACGCCTGATTTAGAATTCTCAGTATCATGCTCAGTCTCAGGAAGAATATCTCGAACTCCAACTGTACGATGCGCCAGCCGGCTGCAAGATTCAAAAGTGAGCACAACCATTGTATTTTCAGTTCGTAAAACCCCAAATGTGTTATCTAATCCGACTTCTAGAATTAACCTGGTGGCTCTGATCCGACCGTCCCCGACCTACTATAACTTTGAGACCACCTACTACTACTTCCTTCTGCCCAAAAAGCTGCCGAGAAGGCTTCGAGAGGGCATAAACTTCGTTGCCGGCTCGCTCTTTCAATCGGATCATGTGGGTGCCTGCGGCGATTGTCACTATCGTTTTACAAAGATCAATTGTACAAATAAAATAAAATAAAAAGTATGGCATAATTATAGTTGTATTGATGGCTATTCCTCAGATAACGAAGAATACTAGCATACATCCGGTGCACATTAACTCTTGAAGGTGGAGGGTTATCTGCTGTACCGGTCAGTGAAACCCCGATCCTTCATCGATATCACACCGGTGAAAGCTCCTCTAGTGGAATACTCGTCCCTCTCACTCTACGGCCTCGGTGTCATCATTCTCATTTTTGTAGTTCTATTATCCTTATCCATTTTTGTGTTCGTTTTAGAGATTATTGTTTATTGATTGAAGTTAGTGCAACGGGTTAAGCGGCATTTGCCACTGAGCCAATGGTCCTTCGATTGTTTTTGAAGAATAACAACAAAAATGTCTAGCCGCTCAAACTCGGATCTGATATGAATCACTTGAAAATCGATAAATCTATAAATTCATTCATTTTTTGTTTCCATCAATTTCCACATTCGCGTGACAATCGAGATGTATAATCGAGAAGAGAAACGTGCAGTATTCATCTCGGGATGTGATATCTCCGCATGATAAGAAGGCGCATGACTTTAAACCCCTGACTGATCATTCAATTGCGATACGGAGAAATCATTCTAGCTCTTCTTTCTCGTTGTTTATCGTCCGCTGTGGAAAAACACTCTGTATTGACTCGAACTGAATATTGGCACTGTTTGGTCGACTTTATTCCAATATTATGGCTTTTCAGAGAATGTGGCTCGTCATTTGGTTGTTCGTCATCCCGCTTTGGTACGTGATCTTCTGAGATTATAATGTGCAAGAGAAGATGCTGGACTTTGTTCGTTTCAGCGTTGCCGCAAACGATGACTCCAAATATTCGCCACTGACTCAGATGCAATTGTGGGTTTACGGATACGAAGAATCAGAATAGATATTTTTGCAGGGACGAGGGACTTATGGAAACGTCCGACGGCGGATTTCCGGTAGCCAAGTGCATTGTTTCTAACAAGACTGTGGAATCCCACACTGAACTCTGCACATTTGACCCCCATAGAAACTTCATTCAGGCAAGTAAAATTTTTATTTTAAAAAATTGCAACACAAACTCATGCAAGTCTGTCGAAGAAGCACTTAACACATATTTAAAATGATATTTTGCATGAAAATGCAAAATGACACGATATTTTGCAGCCCTCGATTGTCTGCATGGCTGCATGGCGCAACAATACTGTCGTTCAAGGATGTTTCGAAGCCGGACAAGTAAGATCCATTAACTTTGTGCAACTTTTGATTCGAAGAAAGCAGGAGTATGTGAGTTATAAATCCGGCATATCATTCATTCAACTGTCTGAATTGATCCCTTGCCAAATTAGAAAATGTGTCCTTTCCTTTCTGCATACTCGTGTTTCTCGTTGCCGATCAAACTTGAATAGCGACGATGATTGGGCCGATTTGTCTTCAAGGGCGTACAAAGACCACCAAAGATAGCAATGATTTAATCAATTAATATTTTAGACGCAGCTGGAAGGGATGAACTGCCGGAAGAAGGAATGCGTCGCACCCGAAAGAGGGATTGGCCACTACTTCTGTTGTTGCTTCGGACCTCTCTGCAATCAAAAGTACTCAGTGGAGAAATCGGATCCTTAGCTCTTTTGCTCGTTCTTGCGAATCGACGCATTGCATAAATTGATCTTCACGATGTATTACATGACCTGTCAGCAATCTGGAACGAAAAAGAAGAGCCCAACATTGCAAAACCTTGACACGATGTGTAACAGGGAGAAGGGAAACATGCATTCTTCATTTCGAGCTCACATCTGATATCTGATCTGATGACATCTGATCTGATTCATCTGATAAGAGATAGAGGAATCACCTGATTCTGATTTTCTATGTAAAAGCGATTGCGTGAATTGACTCTGTTTTTTCAAAGGTCATTATAGTTCGTGTTTCAATGCTTTTTTCAGATCATGTGGCTCACAATTTGCATATTTCTGTTTTCATTTTGGTGAGTGGTTCGTTTAAATTATGATTTGAAAAAAAATCATTTCAGTATGGCTACAAATCCTAATGTATCGCTTTTGCAACTTACTCAGATACAATCGTGGGTTTATTCATTTTCCAGATATCAGTACAGTCATGCGGTGGTTTAAATAGAGATTGTTAGGTAATTGTATTCGGCGTATTCGGCGTACCTGAAATAAATTAAAATTTTTCAGACAAGAGGGTCTGTTGGAATTGTCAGACAGCGGAGTTCCGGTAACTAAATGCGTAGTTGCCAACAAGACTGTGGAACCTCATGTTGAGAGCTGCTTCGCATCGCCGTATGTAAAATATATGCTTTTTGTATGCTTTTTTAGTGTTTCTTTTCTATTCTATCCATTTTTACTTAATTATGCATATTGGAAAGAATCTTATTAAAGGGGGATAGGCATCAATATTTTCGTGCATAAACTGGCAACGTGGAGTGATAGAGAACGGCTACCCGATCAGAGATCACTTTATCCGAAGTTCTAAAAATGCCTTTGAACCTCGCTACGGAATTTTAAAGTTTCCTTGATCCTGTAATTGGGAAGAAATAGAATAGTGATGTTCTATTCCGATAACAATCGTTAGAAGGAATAGCCTTACACATTATTGGAAAGGACTGGCGGAACTGTTTGAGAGAAAGGGTGATCCAAAATAGAAGGAGTACTTATTCCTCGGAGACTTCTATAACATTTTCTATTATATGAGTCGTGAGAGTCGTATCACGGTATACAATTTTAGAAAAATATGAGACGTACTGTTCTTATAAATCTAGCCTCATGCGCTCGCTACATTCTCATTGAAAGATACAAAAATGGACGACGAAATAATAATCACATATCAGGTATACACGTGTAGTTCTTTGCTTGCAGTCTGCGAAAAGGTCCATGTAGGAATCGAAGATCAAAGATGTGATAGAAATGTGATCTGGGTTCTATAGACTATAATTGTCCCTGAAAGGAGTATGTTTGTTGTAGCAGTCACATTCGCTGCTACTAGATAACAATAATTATTGATAAATGACGCCGAAATAAAAAAAAATGGTTAGAAAAAAAATAAACAACTTCTTGCTCTGATAACAATAGTTTTACAACGCGAGCTGTTCACACTATTTTTGCTTTGTCATGTACATATTTTTCAAATAATTCTGAGAAAAAACTCTATGTAACCTTTTAGAATTTTCATTTGAGCTTCAAAAACAGGGAAGGGTGAGGCAATGGTGATTTCACAGGGTCGTTATCAGCACCCCTTCGCTGTCACCGGGGTGATAAGAGTCTCGAAGCGTCGTTGTGATCGATCACCTTTTTGTGTCATCCTTCTCTCTTTCTCTCCTTTTCACCCCCGCGAATTACTCATTTCATTCACAATTTGCAACCTCCTTCAATGGGCCGTTTTACGATCTGCGGGTGTCACGTTACAGTGAGTTTATTGCGATACAATCATTGCTTATTCGATGATCATTTTCAGGTAATTGGCATAATCTTTGGCAGCTTAAATTTTATCATATTCCTGTTGCTTCTAACGGGTTCATTTGTCGAGCAGGGCATAATTTCGGACAATTGCACCACTGGAGTGTTGGACCAGAAATGGTGCGATACCGCGCTTGGACTTCTGATTGGAACGGTACGTCATGAATAACATCAAATATGACCCATTGTCGATTTCAGGTTTGCCTCACATTGATAGAAATGTGCGCTACTGGTCTTCTGATAACTGCGGTTCTCTACGACAGAGGAAAACTAGTGATTTACCCTCTCATTGCATCAGTGAGCCCTTCAATCTAAAAGTTGTGAGACAAAAATGGAAATTTAAGTATATCAACATTGGAATTGCCGTTGCTTTCTCAATACTGTCGATACTTGATGCGTGCGCAGGTTCAGTATATTGCAATTTTAGAGCTACGTTTGACAACTTTGTTTTTTGCTTTGAATATGGAATATAGGTTGAAATTGCAGGTAAAAAGATGGGAGTTTACATCATGAAATTGTTTATTGGCCGAGATGAACAACCTAGTAAAGATGGTGAGCGATCTTGGATTTCCAAAACATGTATCTTGAATAGATTTCTAAAAACATGAATTTTCAAGTAGGAATCTCTAATTCATTTATAATTCGTTATGCATAAAACCCGGCAGTTTTTCCGAGACTTCCAAGATTATATTTCACATTCGTCAAGAATCAACCACAAATGGGATTGAAGTATAACACAATTATTTCATCTCCAGCCGTCCTCGCCGCTTCCATTGTTCTCTGTTGTTTGCTGGCTATCGCTGTCGTTTATTGTATACTGAACACCTTCGTCCATGCTAGAATCTGGCAGTATTACAAGAGGAAAAGGGAAGAGGAAGATTGGATCAGGTTGGTGAATTGATTGTCATTGCTGGAAAAAGGAGTTAACTCTGGGGCAGTCCGAATGAAGCATCCGTCTCTTCATTTATCGTATTCACTTGGGGTTCACAGATAGCGAGTGCGCAAGCAAAATGAAAAGCCGAATTCCTGACATTCTTTCCGTACTTTTGACTCAATGTAAACAAATCGATCAGAATGATTGCGCATTGGATGATGGGTGTGGGTGATAGGTCCAATATATGAACACATTGCGATAGGCCAAAACTGTGAAATTATATAGTCCGACCACAGATTGACACACCTGTAATTCCAGTGAAACGACCTCTCAAATATCCATCATTGCAACGTTTTCGATGGATATGGTGTACGATGAATGGAGGAAGAAGGAGGATAGGACGATTACTTCGATCGCAGAGGAGGATGAGAATGAGAATGAGGAAGAAGTAACAGGAAACAAATTGGAAGAGATCAAGGAGGAAACTGAGGACCTATGGTGATAGTCTCATCCAATTTTTATGTTATTGTTATTTATCTGCTTCATTATGCTAATTCCTTTGTGACCTACGGTTATTGTCTGTACTTGCCCTGTTCGCTACCACGAGGTTTACTCTGTAACTTATGTTTCCCTTTCGCAATCATAAAAAGTTGCTCCCTCAACAAACCTTAAACTACGGCAGGAGATAAGAAGGGGGAAGAGGCTGTGTGCAACTCTCCACTTTTCCTTACGAATCTGAGCTCTCAGACAGACGAAAGAGCATAGATATCGGGGAGCGAGGCGATTGGGTGATGTGACGGGTCGAGACGTCAGTAATGTGAAGCGACACCGTCCCGAGTGTCGGCTGCCCCTCAGTTATCGATCGACCATGCCCAATCACGAGATATTCGGATTTCATGTTCCGGTAAGGCATTATCGATCGGAAAGTGACTATACGGTACCGTTCAGAGCGTATCGATTATTCTGGTCTCGATTAATTTCATCGTGAGCACTTTGTGTGCTGGAGCAACGGCGCTCGTCCCTTTGAGCCTCGGCGTGCTACTTACTGTGGTAAACTAATATTTAAAATTCAAAATATATTATTTAAATAATATTTTTTAAATTATATTTTAGATTGTCATCGCAGTGGTCGAAATCTGCACGTGCGGCATTCACATAATCGCTATTCGCGAGGGCGTTTCGAGATGGTTGTATCCCAATCTGGCTATGTCGGTGAGTTTATCTTCCCATTGAAACAGTGTCATATTTTAAATCTGGCTATGTCGGTGAGTTTATCTTCCCATTGAAACAGTGTCATATTTTATGCCAAATGCGTTCACCAGATTGACGCTGTCTTAAATTGACCTCCTCACAAACCCTCATAAACCAAACCTTCAGCCATGGGTACCACAAATATTTGAATAGTCATTGTTCAGGCCTTTAACATCCTTCTCTCCATCGTTCTCTTCGTTCTCTCAGCAATCGATCTGACTACGAACAGAGCCATGAGCACTGAAGTAAGCAATCTCTCATATTAGATACTGTTTTCGAAAACTTTTGAAGAAAAGTAATCATTACAAATATCGTGCAACTAACATCCTCAATATAAATATTTTTTTCAATGATGAAAACGAAATGAGTATCATCACAGCATAAGCCAAAACATAGGCCGTGAGCATCTCAAATATGCACGATAGCTCACAGCTGATAATCTTGGACATTCAGCTGGAAATCTGTTTCAAAACAGGGTACATATATTGAGATTTTACAGATGTACGAAGCAGATTACAGACATTACTTATTAATGATTGATAACATTGAAATGGTGTGATGAGTAAAATACAGGTGCTGATGCTCATCTCTCCCGACAGTCTTCCCCCTACTGATTCGGACGACTCACGAGATGATCCCGCCGAACAGATCAACAATTCAACTCGTGAGTGCCCCAATAATTCGTATTGGAAATGATAGATGATTGATAGTCGAAATGAGTGCAAAGTTGCATTGACTTGATCGTCTCTCGAATAATGTTTCTTCTTTCAGCCATTCTCATCACGTCAATTCTCCTCTCCACTCTCTACGTCCTCGTCACACTGTACAATTCCGCCGCGCTACACGTTCACGTCAGGTATTGATTTGATTTGCCTGCAATAGCTCAATATTCAGAGCGTTTATAAATGAATAAATCATAAATGTGCCTTTGAGTCTTGCGAAAATTCGATAAGTTGTTGGTAACAATGATAATTGAGGTGCTATCGGTACCTCGCAGATGTCGAGTCGCAGTTGAGAGATTGGTGAGCAACCATTAAAATTATTACCTATATCAGCGAGTGATTATTGTGAATTAGACACATTTTTCTGTAAATAAATTGGCATTCTCAGGGACGCGGAATCCGGCACAGTCTCGCTCTTCCCCGAACTTACTGAGGAATACGATGATGATTGGGCGAAGAAACCGAGATCAATCAGTTCGATCAAGGAAGAAGATGAGGATGATTTCTACTATCGATACCTCGCGGAGTGACAGAATTCATCTCAAACTTGTACATTATTACTCACGCAAAAATACAATAAATATACGTCACCTTTCAAATTGTGCACATGCGAATTGTAATACGACATCGTATAGATCAATCGATTGCATCAGAATCGTTTACACACGTGGCACTCCGAGCAACTGAAGAGGAAAAGCGTGAATGGGATGAGGAACTGTTGACACTCGATGAGCTCCCGAGATTCAATTCTACTGACGAGGCAAGTGATACTTTTCTTACACCGACGTTTAACAATTTTTTTAATCAAGCATTGCAGGTCATTCCCTTTTTCGCGAAACATCTGCCAAAGAAGCATGCCATCTTTCAAAAAATACTAAAATCGTCAAAACGCGAATGGAAAAGTTGGATGAAGCTTCGCAAAAATTCATTACTGAGGTATTACTATATTTTTTGTTATATACAATTGATATATTTGATCTCAGGCTGGTGATATACTGTTGGATGCGGTTGTTACCACTTCGAGGGCCGCAAAAGTAATAAATGATGCATGGCTCGACTATATGGCAGTGGTGAGTTCACATGGGTAATTATTATATGTAGAAAAAGTACGTTCCAAAAGTACTCCGGACTTACCTACAACTTATTAACATTATTGCAGATTTATTATGATATAACAAACTTCCTCAAGAATCGAAGATAAATATCGAGAGGGTCTTTTGCATGGAAACCCTGATCAGAGGTCAATTGACCTCAGTGAGTGATAAAGGCCTTCATGTTTCGAATAAAGACATTTGAAAGATATTTTTGTGGAAGTGGTTACATATTTTCATGCTTTAAAAAATTTCAACGCATATTTGATCTGAGGAAATGTATGGAAGCATCCGGACTCCGCCCATTCCGATTAACAGGTCAACAGATCGATTCATGATGCGCCTGCTGGCAGCTATCCGATCAACCATTATGCCCCCCCCGGCAAGTTGATCTTTTAGACTAATGTAAGCTGCGACGGAAACGGTAGTCACAAGTGTTGTCTGGGAATCCGATCTGGTATGGATTGTAAACTGAGTTCGGAAGGTTGGGACAGCTATATATGCAGCATACAAATCTGAGTATCGTTTGCTCTACCAAAACGTCTGATTGCCTCTACTCTCTTCAACCTAATCGATTGGAATGCAATATTCCCACAACACATCTGTTCACTGCAATGGTGCCCTTTACGGTGAGAATATTCACTTCATTGTCAATCGCATACAATACTTTTCAATTGCTAATGCAATCAATTCCAGCTCCGCATGTTCAGTACTTCTCATCGATCTTCAACTCTCATCACGTGCAAAATGCATTCTCCCATGAAGGTAAATAACTGAAATATGTGAACATTAATACCTTGGTCTTAGTGATAAGAATGATTGATTGAATGATAATTGATCACTCTCGATTTCAGCGCTGTCTCGAAATTCTGAATGAACATAACAAAGCACACGGAGTGACGAGACGAATTCTTAATTTTCACTGTCATAATTCTGAAGAAGAATTTCAAAAAGTATTAATTTGAGAAGCATCAGCTTGCCTTTGCCTCGATGGTCCATGAATACTCGACGATCTCGCAAGGACTCGTCCCGGAGAATGATGCACTACAGATACTTATGAACACATTGGTTTCGACTAGAGATGTTGAAGAATCCGTTTCTTCATTAGTCACACTGTTTCACCACTTAGAAGTGACAGAATTAAGGCGCAAATCCGCCCTGACATTACTAAAAAAACGGTCATAATTCACAATCCCTATTTTTTTCAGAAAATCGCCTAGTGATGCGAGTCAAACGACATTCTCTTGAAGCAAGAAGATTTCATTCTCCATTACCTAGAGTTCATTCAGAGATAAATCAAACCATCGTCTCAAATTTCCATAAAAAAAGAACCTTTATTTTACAGTAGGTAGTCAAATCAAATAGCTCGGTAAAAATTACAACAGAAATGAATAGAGCAGGAAAATGGGTCAGAAACATACAAAATACAATACCCATAATCTGAATCGATACCATTGTTCATATTCTTCACTTCTTCTTCTTATTTTTCTTCGTTCCCTCACTCTGTTTTTTCTTCGCTCCCTCGCTTTGTTCGATCGATCGGAGGTCGATCGGAGCTCCTGAACGGAAGAATTTAGGGTACTGTAGTTCAATTTCTACGATATTTGGCCCAGGTAAGAACTGCTCTAAATCTTGAGTGACTCTGTCAGATAAGGCCGGGCCAAAATAGAGAAGAAGATCAATCAATTACCTGATTCCTTGGTGAATGAAACCCTCGGAAGGGAGACGAATGCCTTCAGAAGGGGAACGGAGGAGAGGTCATCGTTGAATCGACGAGTGGAATCCTCACGACAGGAAGGATGAGAGGGACACGCACGACCAGAGTAGAAACTGGTAAAGGGAATCATTAGCATCATCAATTGATAAGATGTTAGCACACATTCTTTAGACATATTCAAGGACCAACACCTCCGTTCTAATATCTCACGCGTGAAACATGAGTGCTCCTTGACTCACAATATTTCTGATTGCGACTTACCTGATCAAAAACTCAAAATTATTGCCTACTAGCAACTCCGATGAAACAAGTAACTATCTCTCAAAAGGTAAATGGACAAAAAGGTACTAGGGAAGAGTCGATGCATTGATAAATTTGAAGAAGAAGGTCTACAAGATCCTAGTATTCAGTTCAATGAATAATAGTACCTAACGTGAAACATAAATATTCCTAAATACTTCTCCAATATCCCATCATTGTATCAATCAATCAACCCTTCCACTCACTCGAACACAGCGACTCTCGCAATTGGTCGTATCTCTCCCGTTCGTCTTCCCGAATGAGAGTATCCCTTGACTGAGTAGAGAAGGAAGTGAGTGCGGTCCAGTGGGGATGAGTAACGGGATCTTAATGTACTGCACTTGTTTGCACTTGTACCATTTTGACTGATTGCACCTTTCACTAATCAATACACTTTATAGGAGAATATAACACAAATTAGTCTATATTTATCTCGGCAATCACGATCGAATCGACCACTCCGCCATTCACCAGCTAATGACTATCTTCTGAAACACATATCTTCCCTGTCAAGTAGCTCACTTGCTCAGCAGATTCCTTCTCCTAGCAATCAATCTATATGTAAGTTCACAAACACCGTCACATCGCACTTTCCACAATTCACTAGCTTATGCCTATCGACTGAAACCCAATTCCTCCCGTGCCAAACAACTTACTTTCCCAGTAGATTCCTCCTCAGCTCCGCGTATTCCTTCCAATCGCCGGCATTCTTGGACGCGTATGCGAGTGAGGGCCACGCACGAGGACGGATCGATGGAGGATCCTGAATCGGGCAGGTGAGGCTGTGTATTGTTTTCGTCATGAATGAAATTCACGAATCAAAGTTCCCGACTATCCAGGATTACTTGTAATGCATGTGCAGCACCACTGTTCCAAGTAAATTCCATATTTTTAAAACGAGAAAAATGGTGACTAACCCTTCTCTTCTTTCCTCCCTTCTGCTCCTCTACAACTGTCGCATTCTTCTCTACCGCACTCTTCTCTTTCTCCTTTCCCTTCTGCAGTCGACATCCCTCCGGGAACAATTCGGGCTTCTTTGTGCGTAGTACATTCTGGAAAGACAACCTTGTATCTACGAGATATCCTTATATCTAACCCTTTTCACTACACTTTTTAATGCGCGTTCTACGCGAATTTATGCAATATATTGAGTTGTCGAATATATCCGATGAAAACAAATAATGACAAATAAAGCTACCGTATCACAGCCCATATTCGGGAACATATCGAGAATGACGCGTGAGCGCACTCGGAACGGTGGCAAGGCGCAATCCACCGCGGGGGCTACGGTACCTTCCGGAGAGGCAGGTGAGTGCTCGAGGATACTGTAATCGATCGGCATTACCGTATCCAATCGATAACTACCGTATCAAATCGATGCCTACCGTACCCCGGTCGAATGACGACGAATCCGGCCCGTTTGCAGGCGCCGTAGGCAGAGTAGACTTGCTGCGGAATCGAGAAGTCGCCGAGCACCATGAACAGTTCCTGAATCAGGGGTTGGGGGGGGGGGTACTGTATCGGACTACCGTGCTCATCATTGTTTCTTTGCTCACCCATTATATCGATTATCTCATGACAACAAGTACCGTAGCGGAATAAGCATTGAATTGAATCACAATCTATCGTACTCCTACCGTACCTCGAGTGTCATATATCTCCCCTCGGGCGTCCTCACGATGCCCTGTGTAATTTCCACAAGGTAGGTCGCCTCCTCGGGGAATAGAATGTGGCCCGCCCCCTTCGATTGTGGCTCGCCCATCGACGATTGATGCGAGTGCTGACATGGGATACGGTAGGGGAGGGATTACGGTAACATTATTGATTGAGTATGAAATCAACGTAAAGTAGATGTGTGCTTTCATGGCAAATAAACAATGACCAGTGCAACACGACCCTCTACTCCTCCGCATTCAAAACCGTGATGGCACGGTGCCAATGCCAAATTGGCGGCGCGGTAAGACTCGCGGCGAGACTCACCACCTATTGCAAAATCAGGCCCGTCAGGCAAGAAATGCGCGAAATTAAAGTGCTGGAAGAAAGCCAAACACAACTGCCCCCAGAAAATACGGTAGAAAGCCCAAACCTACAGTACATATCTCGGAAAAAAATGCCGAAATTTGAATTTGGCTATTGAACGGAAAGATGACCGCAGTTTGGAATGGTTCTCCAAGTGCGAGCCGCGTTGGCCAAATTGGCGCGGTGGACGGCGTTTTTGGGAGAGCGAATGCGGAGGAGCGTAGGGGTTTGGAGGGGCGTGGTGCAACCTATTTAAATCACTTATCAATACTAATCGACTACGGTATTCACTTGATACGGTAACTCACTCGAAATCGATCGACGACGAATCGTGAATTCTGGCCGTCTTCGTGATAAGTGATGAGGGTGAGTGAGTTTCTGCGATTATCGATCGATATCGTATTCCGGCTACCGTGTACTCACTCGAGTCTGATACGGTCATCGGCTTTGGCTACTGGAGACGGACCCGCATCATCCATTGACTTGTCCATTATCTAGTACTACCAATTATGGTGTGGATTACGGTGCATTGAGATACGGTAGGTATGGTGCACGAATTAAACACGGTGTGCACTGAACATCATTGGACTCACAAAAGCAGATTAGTTATGCCACTTTATCACAGATAAGAGAAGGAAATTTAGACTAGTGGCCGGGATACAGAAGTTATGGGTTCTTTACACATTTGATTACATAATAATAATATTTGATTATCTAAATGGATTAGCCTATTGTTTGACGTATTTCAGGTCACAATCATCACAGATTGGGGCGCGTAAAGCTCTATGGTGTGGTGTGTGACTGTTGAGAGAGAGAGAGTAAGTAACTATTGGGGGAAGGAAGACAAACAACCGGGGTTACTGAAGAACACGATAAGAAGGGATGCGCATATTGATTGATTATATGAGAATAAAAGAGGGGATTCACAACTACTCGGCAAGCCAATCTCTATCTCAAATCGGTTTCTGGATGGTAGATCATTACAATCTGGGAATAAGGCAAATTGATTACAAAACGAGAAATAAAACAATCACCGTAACCAGAGGGAGAAAACGTGTTTGGAATCGATTAGGAACTAGTTTGATTATGATGAAGAATGTGCTATGTGAGACGTTACAACCGAACTATGATAAAAATGTGAGACAAAAAAAGCATAGAAAAAAACTGGGATAGCATCAATAGTCTAAAAAAATGGCCGCATTGTGTACACTCAACGTATTTAGATGGACCCTTAACGAGCATCCCTATACAATACACATACGATGGAAGGAAAGAGGTTAAAGATCAAAGATCAATACAAATCGAGAGGGAAGAAGACCTTTCGACAGGCTCGCTGGACCGGTTTCTGGGGCAAATCTTGACGAGGAAGAATTGGAGCGAAACGAGGAGGAAGACGATTCATCTCTTCCCTGGAAATTGTGACATTAATTTCTAGAAGAATTACATCTGATGAGCTAAAAATATCTCGAGAATATCAGTCTCAAAATATTTTTTTAGAAGAACTAACAAATGAACCGAAAAGCGAAGATCAAGTATTCTTCATGAAACATGAGTTCACACCTATTGCATTCACGTTAAACAGACTATTTTTTATAGAGACACTTGGGAGCGTCGTATTAAATGTTCCGAAAAGCGCCGACCAAGCATTCTCTATGAAACAATAATGCTTCAGTTTAAAAATTTAAAAAAAAATCAAATCGATAATCTCACCGGTAGGTCATATCGAGATGATCGCGCACCAGTGATCGGCCAAATTGATTGAGTGATGTGAAGAGAATATCCCTGAACGAGTTTACCGTATTCAATCAATACTCTGCTACCGTATACCTGAAGAAGGGGAAATGCCGTGCCAGGACCACCGTCAATTCCGTCTTCTTACGGTGCTCGTTGATTATCGATTGGAGGGCCGTGAACAGGCGATTGTCAGCTACTGACTTTGTCACCTGAACGTTTGCGGTTTCATGGATACATCAAAGTTCCAGAAAATGAGTTTGAACCAATCGCACTCAAGAAGAAAACAAATCAGAAAATTCACGTTATCAGACACATACTTCTAAGTTGACTTTCCTAATCACAAAAACGTGCAAACTCATCATGATTTCTGTGTGCAGTACTCGGTGATCACTAGTTTCGAAAATACCACCAAACACAATCAGATATTCTTCTAGCAATTTTGTGCAGACCACTAGTTCAAAAATAATGCATCAAAGCTAGTCGGTAATAACAAATATTTTTTAGTTATTCAATCCTCCCTCACCTCATTCCACACGGCCTGCGACCGCTTCGCCTTCCTCTCGTCATTCACGAACTGAAAAATAACTCATTAATCGTATATTTTCTTTTTTTTAAATAATCGATTAGTTCTCCTAGTCTTGCTCACGGTTCGCGTTCACTACACAAGATCTAATCAAAATGTAATACAGATATTTTGACCTTATGAGCCAGATTAAATCAATTTTGTACGACAGTATTTCCTCTGACCCCACCCAACTACCGTATCCCCCTACCGTACTCACCGCATTGGCCGGATTGAGGAAGTAGAGGGGCACAATCTCGTCGTGCAAATCCGGACGATCGAACACACAACGAATCTGCACGAAGGGAGCCAACCAACTGGAAGGATATCGATTGGGGGATACTGTAGCCAAGAGAGTAGATAGATTACGGTATCAATATCGATCGCCTCTTACCCGTATAGATGCGATGGCAGATTGAGCCTCTTCAGATAGTATACCAGATTCCAGTACAGTACCGGATGAGAGGTCATTATTGATCGATCCTTCAAGGAAAAGCCATTTGCACCAGCAGATTACAAGTTTCCAGAAATCATTTAAAGAACAGGGAACATTGTTTCAGCAATGAGACGCTCAGTGGAATTGGAAAATACATAATCCTCACAAGCAATTGTTTATTTTTAAGTTAGAACAATAACAATAATAATAATAATAATAATAACAACAACAATAATAATAAACATACAGCGAGTGCAGCGACATCGGCGGCGAGGAGACTCTCGAGTTCGCGACGAAGGACGAGGGGAGAAATCTGATGAGGGAAATTTATTTGTTTGGACGAATGTATAAGCGCCGTTTATCAAACGAGACGAATGCAGAACAATTCATAGTTTCCCTGATGCACCAAGCCACCTGCTCGTACCGGGCAAAAAATAGATGTTTCTAAAGCCAGCTACTATACACCTCACATTGACTGTCCTGGCCTAACACAACATTTGGTCACACTTCGAAACACCAATCTCCATGGTCGTCATTAAAACAAAAAAATATTAAAAGATCATTTTCGAGTACCAATTTGTGCGTCTCCTCCTCGAATGCCGCTGCAGCGTTCTTCTCGGCTGCACGACGTTGAGCTTCGCCCTGTAATTGAAAGAATTTGACTAATTTGCACCCGGAGATTCGGCGATCCACTACTTCTATTACATTAGTTCATCTTCAAATCCGATAATTACAAAACTTTACAACAGCACTCTAATACTGAAGTAGTCAGTCCTTGCGTGAGTTCGTGCGAAAAAAGGAGTTAAAATTTCCAGTGCGAGTAATTCTACGATGCATTCCTTGAGCAACTATTCTTTATTATCCATACTCACACCTACCGTATCCCATTCCACTCTACCGTACCCCCCCCCCCTTCTCACCTTCTCCACTCCATCCGTAATTCCATCGTGCAATCGATCGGGCGCGTACCAACTGCTCACCGGCCGTGTCATCCATCTGACAGATTGGGAGAAAATTGTGAGAGGTTAGGGAAATTTCATTTCTGTATTCTAGGCAATTTCAAGTTTCACAGGTGTGTAAAGAAACATAGCGGCTGAAAGCCTACGATTCGTGACATCGATCGTAGGTTCGAATAAAATGTAAATGTCTCATTGAAGAAAATTTTACTACGATACGAATTCAGACGTTATTTACTGTCAGTATCAATAGACAGAAAAAAACTGCAATATTTCACAACAGTATTACATCAACCCCGCACATTATCAGTTTCACCTGTTCTCCAAAAACTAGACAATCAACCTCTAACCAATCCACGCTGCTTGCACTTTCACCCAACTGACCTCTTCCGAATGCGCAGTTCCGGCACGAATTGACCCGATTTGGGAGGAGCAGAGGGGCCGCCCGAGGACGTCGATGGGGCTGCTGTAAGGAGGCAATCGTTCCAGAGATCAAAGATCAACGATCACTGACCTGTCGCTGCTGCTGCGGTCGCTTCCTCTCCACAGTACGGGCACTCCGACTGAAGCGTCTGGTCGTCCACCTGACAATTATTTGGGGTTATGGAAGAAGACACGAAGAATGATTATCTCCAAAGCATCTCCGCGTATAACAAAACATCCATGAAGCACCAATTCTCCACCCTAATATCAGATCCTCATCTCGAATCTTCTTCCTTTTTTTTTATTATACCATGTCCAAGGCTCCGTCCATAATATTATTTTGCTCAACTGGATAGATATAAAAATCTGGTAGCACAAATATGCCGGTTAACCTATCTCTCCCATCCAACTATTAATTTACCATAACCGTACCGTACCGTACCCCCCCCCTCTGCTCACCTTCCACCCCGCAATAATATCCTCATCGTACACGACCAGTTCGCAATCGGGACACTTCGTACACGACGACAGCGTCACTTCCAGCACCAGACCATCGTCCTCTTCGTCGTTGGAGGAACGTGCGTCTGAATACACTAGAGATCAAAGATCAATCGATTGAATGCTAACTACCAACTTTGCAGCCAGTACCAAGTCATTCCATTCACGTTTTAATATGAATACGCAATTGACATAATATCGTCGGCTGGGTTAACTCCTACCGCTAGTTCTGCATTGTAACATAGCATTTGCCAGCCATATACGCTATAGAAATTGTATCGATCAATAGCTACCGTACCCCCCCCTACCGTACCCGGATCCACCGTTCCCCTCGTCCACCATCCCTCTGGCAGCAGTGATAGCGGTGCTGCGTCGATCCAGTAGGCGGGGTCCGTGTAGTCAATGTCGGGCAGCGTGTCTTCCTCCTGTGGGAAAATGATCAGATTCGGAAAGAAAAGTGCGCGGCAACGGGGCGCGTTTCGTGCGCGACTTACCTCATCTCCGTACAGCGCACTTCCACTTCCACTCGTGCCGTACGATCGATTCAGTCCGCTCACCAGTGTGCTCATTCCATTGCGAACAGCTGAAGATGGAAGATTCATAACCTTGCAGAAAACACATGGCATTTTTGTAAATATTATTAAACAATAGGTACTATGAACAATCGTAGAAAAAGGAATTGTCCAAATCTTGACCCATCAGTGAAACACGCATCTCACATGTCCAGAGACATCAGCATTGCGACCAAAATACGCCAGATTCAATAGTAAACGTTTCCAACGCAGACTCACAAAAGAGGGCATTGTCAAGATCTTGACTCGCTCGTGAAACACGAACTTCACAAGTCCGGAAACTTCAGAATTGCAGAGAAAATACGCCACTTCTCCAATATTCTTCTCAAATCGAATAAAACGTAATAACTCACACTCCTTGATGACGTTGTCGTAACCCTTCTTGAGATTGCCCACGAGCGAGTGCAGCGAGGGAGACATCGTCTGCAATGTTCATAGTAATCGTTAATCATTGCCATTACCGTATACCTCCAATCAATCGACAATCGCCCCATCAGGGCGTCAACCATTACCGTATTTTTTCTCCCAAGCTACCGTAATCCAGCTCCTCTCAATCAATCGATAATACTGTTTACCGTACTCCCGGCTACCGTACGCATCCCACCAATCAATCAATATTCATCTCTCTCACCATACTGGGCGCCGTGAGTCCTCCCGCACTCGATCGATCTCCTCCCGATCCCGTCGATCCGCCGTCTGACGACTTCTTACGCTCCGCACCATGATCTGATGATGGATTGATTAGGGAGAGGCCAGACTACAAACTACATCGTAGCTTGATCTTGCAAATTGATCGATTAGACTGGGGATCAGACACAAACTACATCTTGTATTGGTCTCGCACTTGACGCCGAAAATTGATCGATTTGGGTAGAAGTTAGACTACAGACTACAAAGGATCAAAGATCAAATATCATACCGAAAGTTGAGCTCTTGATCATCCTAACGATGGGCGAGTTCGTGATGCCCTTGAACCACGAGGAGGACGAGGAACTCTGAAAGAGATGAGCCATTGAATGTTTCGTTTGGACAATGAAGATACAAGACATCACAATTGGAGATATCAACTTAAATTTATAAAACCTAAGCAACCGCAATGTCACGGGTTGCACGGAGAATAAGTATTTTTGGAAGCACAACTCAGCAACAATCGGCCTGACAATTATACTCGGAGTAAATTTCAGATGTGCAACCTCAATGCTGGAGATTGAATTGCCAAACACGAAATTGCTTCCAAAAAATGCTTTACCGTGACCTCAGCCTACTATACATTTCTCCACCTTATCTTTCTCCTACCGTATCTCCCCATCTCCTACCGTACCCCCTCTTCCTCCCTACCGTACCTTCTTCTCCTTGGCCACTACACTCGGAGTGGGCGTCTCCGTGAACAGCTGTCGTTCCTCCTTGTGCTCCTCGAGGAATCGTTGACGGGATGGGGAGAGGACGGAGGTGGTGGAGGCCGTCTGCTGCAAGGGAGGGAATGGGGTGTTGTTGTAGGAAAGTACGAGGATGCATGATTTGACCACTAAAGTAAACTTATTAAAAAAACGGTAGAGTTGCAATGAAAAGAATTTCGATGTATTTTTTGTTGCCGACCCAAAGTATGATCGAACTTCTACAGGCTACAACTACAGACTACGTAGAGCTGCTGAAACCCCTCCCTCCCTGGTCCAAAATCATTGTATCAACTTACTTCCGCGAGTGTTTGATATATTTGAGGAGAAACTAGCTACGTGTAGTTGAAAGGGAAATTGAATTATTGTTTTTAATCGAAAAGCAGCATCTATCGAACTACGCATCACCTACCGACTACGTACACCTGCTGAAACCCCTCCCTCCCTGGTCACAATAATTTCCTCAACTCACTTTCGCGGGCGTAGACGCTGATGCTGCGCTCAGGGGGTCGAACGGCTCGATCTGGTAAATAATTAAAATATTTAATTAATTAAATAATTAATAATTAAAAAGACATACCTGCTCTACTCCCGGCAGTGGATGGTACTCGATCGTGAACGCCGGCTCCTCGGCTACGGGAGAATCCTGAAGAGAAACGAATGAGTACATTACCAAATTGGCAATGCATTTTATGTTTGTTTTTATTTTTACCATACTGGGGCGAAATGTCATTGTCTTGGAGGGAGACAAACTGGCTATTTAGATATCGCGGAACTCAAATTGCACAAGTAACAAATTTCAATTTTTTTCAATTGCAATCTCGTTTTCTTTACCAGATGGACACAATAGACTATCAATTCCACCATACCGTATCCCCCATCTACCGTACCTCTCCATTGCCTCCCACTGCCTGCATATCACTCACGTAGCCATTGTCGCTGATCGAAGCGATCTCCTCCGTCGTGCTAGGAACCTGAATAAAGTGAATTATTGTTGGTCGCCCATCACGCAGAGAACCTACCAGCATCGTGTTTCCGAACCTTATCACAAAGTCGAGCAACCCGAAATCAAAAGGGGGAAAATTGACAACAAACTTCCACCTATCTATTATATTCTCGCTTGTTTTTTTCATTAATTAATTTTTTTGCTGTTATTATTATTTTTGAACAAGTTCCTCAAGCTATTAACAGCAATGCTATTGGCTGTCATTTCATAAAGCCGTACAACCCGTATCCCGTTGTCCAAAGTTTACAACCGAATATTCTCGGTGAACAAATTTCACCTCGCAGTATTCCCGCTTTAACACAACTAAAAGAGCCATCGCACTCGGTTCCAGCGATCTAGTAACTCTGTCTCGTTTCCAATCCCAACATCACCCCCTTCTACCGTACCTGTCCACTTCCACTCGGGGGCTTTCCGTATCGCCTCGTGTACACGGCGCGCCATCGTCCGATCGCGGCGACCACCGTGCGGAGACGCGTCCACGCGGACGCCGCCGCTTGGGCGGCCGGAGAGGGCCATCTGAAGATGCAGGGGGTGGAATCGATGACATGATGGGTTTGAGTTTCAAGAGGAGGTCGAGATGGGGAATGCGAATATGGTTCAATAGCATGGAGACCCGAGAGCTTCCAATAATAAAATTCATAAAAATATTTTAGTTTCACGAAAAGTAGAGGTGTTTTTTTTCATTCCAAGGATCAATGAACCTTTGCAATACACATCTAGGAGACGATTCCTACCAAACAAATCCACTCACTTTGCACTCATGACCACCCGATGGTACACTCCGTACGTGACGGCGTTCTGCTCGATCGCCTGACGACGCATCGCCTGAGGGGAACATCGATTGATCATGATGATACCGTACCCCCAAAGACTACCGTATTCCCTATCGATAGATCGCACGAGGAGGGAAGAAAATCAATCGCCAGTCATACTACCGTAGTCAAATCACTCAGTTAACGTACTTTCAACGACTAATCCCTATCGATTGATTGCCTGATTGCGAGGGAAAGGAAATCTGTCGATCGTCATGCTACAGTACTCTCAAAAACTACCGTATACCTGGTGTACTCTGACTGCCTGGGCGGCCTGCTGCTCCTCTCCACACAGCGAGATCACGATGCGGAAGCACACCTCATTATCGATTTATTGATTTTTTGGTAATCAAAATATATAAATTAAATAAATAATAAAATCGACGATCCTCACCTGATCCAGCGGGAAGACCTCCGTGTTCTCCATGCGTTGCAGCACCTGCAAATAAACATTCAATCTTTACTTGTAAAAAATTCAAAACCAATCAAAGTCAGGTTGCACGAAATACTCAAAAGGGTGATATGTTCGCTATTAATATTGGATTGCAGTACAGGATTCTAAAATAAAATAAAATAAAATAAAGGCCAAGGCACTCTCGAGTTGCAACAACTATTGATAATTCTACGATTCTGCCCAAGGACAATGATTGCTGGAAATACGTTCTAAAAACCTTTAAAAAATCATCATGAGCCCATCCCTTCCCGGTTTCACAAGTTCCTTGAAGGCCCAACTAACCATTGAAAACTTAATTGTTCCCTATTTCACTTCTTTAAAATAACAATAACAACTCACATGGAATGCACTTCTCATCGTCTTCTTCCGATTCGTCGTTACTTTCATCGCTGACGGAAGGGAGAGAAACCAGAGGGAATACGCGTAGAATTGAACCGTCTTCGCCCAATTTGACTGCAAAAAGATCAAAGATCAAATTGGATAGATCAGAAGACGCGTTAACAAACGTTGATTATCTTTTTCAAGTTACAGAAAGACTCATCATTGTCAAACAAGAATCCATTCAAAAAGCTCACAAAAGCATTTCGGGAAAATGGAATATCTATGTTTCATCGAGTCTACAAGAGATGTTACTTCAAAATAGGTCTGATGAAAGGGAACATGTTGGCGAAAATATTCCAAAAATGCAAGTTTCAATGAGACCATAACAGAACAATCCGAGCAATAAATTCAATGACTTATCCACGCCCCTTCGGATATCTCCCCATCCGACATACCGCATTCGTTCTCACTCCATTCCTCGCAGCCATCAGTGACGATCGTACCTCCGGCTTCGTCCGCACACACACGCAACGAGATTCGGCTGGAAATGGGTGGGAGATTGAATAGAGATACTGACAAAAAATGTAGACTTTATCGTTTTCGTATAAACTATCGAACTACTATCGAATTCCTAAATGGCCGAGTCGTATAAGGTACAACAGTAAACCTCCCGTATGCAAAATGTGCCAAAGACTACTGTAAGTATTGTTTTTGTTTTGTACGCAGAAACACAATTCCATTAGACCCCTCGTATTTTCAGTTTTTGTAAGAACCCCGTGCAGCACTGAACCTCCGGGTCACCCCTAACCCAACCTTTCCCACCTTGCCCATTATCTACCGTACCCCCCTACCGTACCGTACTTCTACCGTACCGTACTTCTACCGTATCCCCCTACCGTACCATGCTGTGCTCCTTCCACTGCCGTCTCGACTGCTCTGTCCATTGTCATGTTCAGTTTATCCAGCTGGAAGAGCGAATCGTCCAATCGACGAGGGAATCCGTCCTGAATGGAAAGGATTACTGTGCGTATACAATATAAAATGAAAAAAATATTCTGGCATTCTTGTATGTGTACTTTATAAATCGCATTTCGTCTCGTTGCAACTCAAGTCGCTAAACATGGGTTCCATGGACCATACACCTACTGAATCATCCGTAGCTGTCAATCCACCGCATTCCCCTGCCCCATATTCCCACCTCATACGCAAACTGTCTTCACGTCTCGTCCAATATTAGATGCAACAAACTCGCAAAACTTGAGTTTCAGGGCTACTTCAACTACTTCTTCGACCCAAAGTGGCAATAAACACTCTGCACAATATTCTCAATCCAACTCATACATCTCTAGATTTCCGTCTCGAATTTTATTAGTTGCAACCACGTCGCAATGCTAGTGTTTCATGGTTACTACACATACTGACGCGTTCTTTGCACCCAATACAACTCTTGCTGACGTTATATAAACCCACCGAAACTCTCTCGTTTCATGACAAATTCACCTACTACTACGTCTCATACTGGCAATTCATCGTCCCTCCCCTCGATAATCATACCTCATAAGCGAACTGCCTCTCATCTTCGTACTCATCCAATATTGGCTACATCCAAGTCTCAATGTTGGTGTTTCATGGCTACTACACTTATTCTCCTTCAACTGACCAATCTCATACACGAACTGTCTCTCTTCTCCCTTCTCATTAATCGTTCACTATTGCAACAGTTACAACCAAGTCGCAATTCTAATGTTTCAGTGTTACTACAACTACTGTTTCTTTCGCCATGACCAATACTCCCGTGGTTGACATTTTATAATTCTAATCCACAAAACTTGAGTTTCAGGGTGACTACACCTACTGCTCTTTAACAATCCTGTTCAAGCTATTCCTCAGACTTACCTCATATGCGAACTGTCTCTCCTCCCCCTTTTCATCGAGTATTGGCTCGGGAGGGGCGATGAATACTCCGTGATCAGTGGATGACGTGGAAGTGGACGGATCGACGCCCCCACACTCCAGCAGGGGAATCTCGTGCTTCGCCACTTCTGTAAAAGGGAGGCTTTGTCAGTGAAGAGTAATCTTGTACCGACGCCATTGTTTTTAGTAGTAATCAATCTTGCTAAAACATAAACATGCTGCCATCATAAGCATGGCACTCACTCTTACGACGCTTGCCCTTCCCTTCCGACCGTATCCCCCCCCCCTCACCTCCCATCACAACCTTCGCGATGCAATCATCGAAGAATGCATCGTACGCGTTCTTGTCACTGATGAAGCATCGCTCCTGGATGAACCGATCGAAGAGTTGCGTGTCCGCGAACCTGCAAATCGAGTTTAAACAGACTGAATGCTTCGGGTTTCACGGGTGTTATCTACACCGCAATCAAGTGGGAATGTAATGTTCTTCGCAAGCCTTGTCCAATAATTCAGCAACAAATATTTCACTGAAATCTGACCCGCAGGTTTCAACTTTCGATGCTGCTATGTACGCCACCCTAACGAGGATCTAGAATGCGATGCGGTGACCCGATGATCACAAAAACCATATCTCCGGTAGAACTCGGCTGCTCCCTAATTCCGAGTTGCAACGCTATTATCTACACCGCCAAACAACTGTCAATCCAATCTCATCGATCTCTTTCAGTTCAACAACAAACAAAAAATCACTCAACTGTCACCCCCAGAGTTCAAGTTTGTGAGCCGCTATGAACACGATCCTAACCAGAAGTGAAAGCATACCTGCGATAGAACTCAGCGGCGCCCTTGTCCCTACTCCTCAGGAATTCCTCCTTATCGAACAACTTTGCCGTGTCAGTGTCATGGGCTGAGAGTGGGGCGGAAGTGATCGGACGAAGATGACGCTGGTAGTCACGCATCACATGCGCCATGAATCTGACAAGAGGGGATAAGGTAAGTGAGCGGTGCCACTAAGGTACAAGCTTCACGCCTGTATTTTCGATTTTTCAGTGTCGGCCTGTCATCATTGTCATTTTCATTGTCATCATTTTCATTCATTTTCATTTTCATTTCGTCATCATCGTCATTTTCAGTGTCATTTTGGCCTAGAGCTACAATGAATATAAAATTTCTTACGTGCACCAATAATCACGTTCTATATCGTACTCCACCCCCCCCCCCCCCATATCGTTTCACGCCCCCGTAGGTCGACTGTTTCAGTGTCACTATGTCATAAGTATTCACCTATAGAATGTAATGAATGCTCAGCATTTTTTTCAAAAAATCCATATTCACATACCGTATCCATGCCTCTTGTATTCTACTCTCGATGGCCTTTCTCTTCTTCTGAATGGCGAGATCCATGTCGACGGGCACGAAATCCGCGTTGTACTGCTTACTCACGCGGAAGTCCTCCGCCGACAGTCTGCAATGGAGAGAAGTATGGATAGAAGAACACATTTTGAAGCTTTTAGTTACTTTTCAGACCTAGCTGACAATTGTTTCACATATAATGTGTATGCGGCTAGTGAGACAAGAATCCGATACTGAAGGAAGAGTCGTGCTATCAGGCTGGTGCAAAAGTTTCTTTCTTTTTTTGGACACGGAAGTTTTGCTCATAACTTTCTTCACAATAGTCCAAACAGGTCCTGCATTTTTTTCATCGATGAGTGCTTGGTTACTCTATACAGCGCCCGTTAGCTCAATCCAATCAGCTCATTATGACGGATACAGTAGACGATTAAAGTCAATGTTATCGAAAAACACGCCAGTATTTCAACGCATTGGATTTTCCTGGATGAACAAATTATGACCAAATTAAAACAAGCGTTAAAGACTATCATACTAATGTGACATTTATGAGTAGTTGAAATGGTCTGACATGTTTTCTCTTTTTTATGCCAGCCCCAAATCCATAATTGATAATATCTGAAAAAAATTTAAATTGTTTTTGACAAGAAAGTAATAGTCACGGCTCAGCTACCGATATTCAAAGTGCATAAAATTAAAGTACCTTTCATGCCAAGCATTTACTTTTATTTAGGATTGGATTCAACTTTTCTTTCATGAGCTGATTTTTTTGAAAAAGTTACCTCAAAATCTAGTGATCGAAAACCGTCATTTTTCGAATACTCTGTCTCACACATAGGTTGAGGTCCGGCTATTTTGTGATTAAATGAACAATAAACCCTTCCCCTATCACTACCTGAAAGGGCATAATCCAAAGTTGATCGGCATTGATAGGATAGGTGATGAACTGGGACCATCCAGAGTGCAGAATTTATTGAAAATTTCACTCTTTGCTCTTTAGAAATTTTTATCTCTCCTTCAATGCAAACCCGATCCATTTCCAATATACGACTGTGACCCCACACCCTACCCCCAAAAATTACTATAGAAGAATTCGGCTATTTATTTGAGTTTAGAAAGTTATTTGAGTTTAGAAAAAGAAAGAAACTTATGCACCAACCTAATACTTGAAAAAAAACTACTAACAAAAAACTGTAACCTATTTTTCTTGTTAAAGAAGGATAAGCACTGGTGAGCTAATAATGTCATAGTTTTTCTGGTTGCGGATCGGCGGCCGACCGCTTGCGGATCGTCTACTCTTGTGCTTGACCGCTTTCTTTGGCTCAACGCCCGTCCTTCGATCTTCTTGCAGTGATAGGCCCACCCACCCGCCACGCCCATCACCGCCTCCTCTTTTCTTTGGCTCAACGCCCGTCCTTCGATCTTCTTTGGCTCAAGGCCCGTCCTTCGATCTTCTTTGGCTCAAGGCCCGTCCTTCGATCTTCTTTGGCTCAAGGCCCGTCCTTCGATCTTCTTTGGCTCAACGCCCGTCCTTCGATCTTCTTGGCTCAACGCCCGTCCTTCGATCTTCTTTGGCTCAACGCCCGTCCTTCGATCTTCTTTGGCTCAACGCCCGTCCTTCGATCTTCTTTGGCTCAAGGCCCGTCCTTCGATCTTCTTTGGCTCAACGCCCGTCCTTCGATCTTCTTTGGCTCAAGGCCCGTCCTTCGATCTTCTTTGGCTCAACGCCCGTCCTTCGATCTTCTTGGCTCAACGCCCGTCCTTCGATCTTCTTTGGCTCAAGGCCCGTCCTTCGATCTTCTTTGGCTCAACGCCCGTCCTTCGATCTTCTTGGCTCAACGCCCGTCCTTCGATCTTCTTTGGCTCAACGCCCGTCCTTCGATCTTCTTGGCTCAAGGCCCGTCCTTCGATCTTCTTTGGCTCAACGCCCGTCCTTCGATCTTCTTGGCTCAACGCCCGTCCTTCGATCTTCTTTGGCTCAACGCCCGTCCTTCGATCTTCTTGGCTCAACGCCCGTCCTTCGATCTTCTTGGCTCAACGCCCGTCCTTCGATCTTCTTTGGCTCAACGCCCGTCCTTCGATCTTCTTTGGCTCAACGCCCGTCCTTCGATCTTCTTGCAGTGATAGGCCCACCCACCCGCCACGCCCATCACCGCCTCCTCTTTTCTTTGGCTCAACGCCCGTCCTTCGATCTTCTTTGGCTCAAGGCCCGTCCTTCGATCTTCTTTGGCTCAACGCCCGTCCTTCGATCTTCTTGGCTCAACGCCCGTCCTTCGATCTTCTTTGGCTCAACGCCCGTCCTTCGATCTTCTTTGGCTCAAGGCCCGTCCTTCGATCTTCTTTGGCTCAAGGCCCGTCCTTCGATCTTCTTTGGCTCAAGGCCCGTCCTTCGATCTTCTTTGGCTCAACGCCCGTCCTTCGATCTTCTTGGCTCAACGCCCGTCCTTCGATCTTCTTGGCTCAACGCCCGTCCTTCGATCTTCTTGGCTCAACGCCCGTCCTTCGATCTTCTTGGCTCAACGCCCGTCCTTCGATCTTCTTTGGCTCAACGCTCGTCCTTCGATCTTCTTGGCTCAACGCCCGTCCTTCGATCTTCTTTGGCTCAACGCCCGTCCTTCGATCTTCTTTGGCTCAAGGCCCGTCCTTCGATCTTCTTTGGCTCAACGCCCGTCCTTCGATCTTCTTGGCTCAACGCCCGTCCTTCGATCTTCTTTGGCTCAACGCCCGTCCTTCGATCTTCTTGGCTCAACGCCCGTCCTTCGATCTTCTTTGGCTCAACGCCCGTCCTTCGATCTTCTTTGGCTCAACGCCCGTCCTTCGATCTTCTTTGGCTCAACGCCCGTCCTTCGATCTTCTTGGCTCAACGCCCGTCCTTCGATCTTCTTGGCTCAACGCCCGTCCTTCGATCTTCTTTGGCTCAACGCCCGTCCTTCGATCTTCTTGGCTCAACGCCCGTCCTTCGATCTTCTTGGCTCAACACCCGTCCTTCGATCTTCTTGCAGTGATAGGCCCACCCACCCGCCACGCCCATCACCGCCTCCTCTTTTCTTTGGCTCAACGCCCGTCCTTCGATCTTCTTTGGCTCAACGCCCGTCCTTCGATCTTCTTTGGCTCAACGCCCGTCCTTCGATCTTCTTGGCTCAACGCCCGTCCTTCGATCTTCTTTGGCTCAAGGCCCGTCCTTCGATCTTCTTTGGCTCAACGCCCGTCCTTCGATCTTCTTTGGCTCAACGCCCGTCCTTCGATCTTCTTGGCTCAACGCCCGTCCTTCGATCTTCTTTGGCTCAAGGCCCGTCCTTCGATCTTCTTGGCTCAACGCCCGTCCTTCGATCTTCTTTGGCTCAAGGCCCGTCCTTCGATCTTCTTGGCTCAACGCCCGTCCTTCGATCTTCTTGGCTCAACGCCCGTCCTTCGATCTTCTTTGGCTCAACGTCCGTCCTTCGATCTTCTTTGGCTCAACGCCCGTCCTTCGATCTTCTTGCAGTGATAGGCCCACCCACCCGCCACGCCCATCACTGCCTCCTCTTTTTTTTGGCTCAACGCCCGTCCTTCGATCTTCTTTGGCTCAAGGCCCGTCCTTCGATCTTCTTTGGCTCAAGGCCCGTCCTTCGATCTTCTTTGGCTCAACGCCCGTCCTTCGATCTTCTTGGCTCAACGCCCGTCCTTCGATTTTCTTTGGCTCAACGCCCGTCCTTCGATCTTCTTTGGCTCAACGCCCGTCCTTCGATCTTCTTTGGCTCAAGGCCCGTCCTTCGATCTTCTTTGGCTCAACGGCCGTCCTTCGATCTTCTTTGGCTCAAGGCCCGTCCTTCGATCTTCTTTGGCTCAACGCCCGTCCTTCGATCTTCTTGGCTCAACGCCCGTCCTTCGATCTTCTTTGGCTCAACGCCCGTCCTTCGATCTTCTTGGCTCAACGCCCGTCCTTCGATCTTCTTTGGCTCAACGCCCGTCCTTCGATCTTCTTGGCTCAACGCCCGTCCTTCGATCTTCTTGGCTCAACGCCCGTCCTTCGATCTTCTTGCAGTGATAGGCCCACCCACCCGCCACGCCCATCACCGCCTCCTCTTTTCTTTGGCTCAACGCCCGTCCTTCGATCTTCTTTGGCTCAACGCCCGTCCTTCGATCTTCTTTGGCTCAACGCCCGTCCTTCGATCTTCTTTGGCTCAAGGCCCGTCCTTCGATCTTCTTTGGCTCAACGCCCGTCCTTCGATCTTCTTGGCTCAACGCCCGTCCTTCGATCTTCTTTGGCTCAACGCCCGTCCTTCGATCTTCTTTGGCTCAACGCCCGTCCTTCGATCTTCTTTGGCTCAAGGCCCGTCCTTCGATCTTCTTTGGCTCAACGCCCGTCCTTCGATCTTCTTTGGCTCAAGGCCCGTCCTTCGATCTTCTTGGCTCAACGCCCGTCCTTCGATCTTCTTTGGCTCAAGGCCCGTCCTTCGATCTTCTTGGCTCAACGCCCGTCCTTCGATCTTCTTGGCTCAACGCCCGTCCTTCGATCTTCTTTGGCTCAACGTCCGTCCTTCGATCTTCTTTGGCTCAACGCCCGTCCTTCGATCTTCTTTGGCTCAACGCCCGTCCTTCGATCTTCTTGCAGTGATAGGCCCACCCACCCGCCACGCCCATCACTGCCTCCTCTTTTTTTTGGCTCAACGCCCGTCCTTCGATCTTCTTTGGCTCAAGGCCCGTCCTTCGATCTTCTTTGGCTCAAGGCCCGTCCTTCGATCTTCTTTGGCTCAACGCCCGTCCTTCGATCTTCTTGGCTCAACGCCCGTCCTTCGATTTTCTTTGGCTCAACGCCCGTCCTTCGATCTTCTTTGGCTCAACGCCCGTCCTTCGATCTTCTTTGGCTCAAGGCCCGTCCTTCGATCTTCTTTGGCTCAACGCCCGTCCTTCGATCTTCTTTGGCTCAAGGCCCGTCCTTCGATCTTCTTTGGCTCAACGCCCGTCCTTCGATCTTCTTTGGCTCAAGGCCCGTCCTTCGATCTTCTTGGCTCAACGCCCGTCCTTCGATCTTCTTTGGCTCAAGGCCCGTCCTTCGATCTTCTTGGCTCAACGCCCGTCCTTCGATCTTCTTGGCTCAACGCCCGTCCTTCGATCTTCTTTGGCTCAACGTCCGTCCTTCGATCTTCTTTGGCTCAACGCCCGTCCTTCGATCTTCTTTGGCTCAACGCCCGTCCTTCGATCTTCTTGCAGTGATAGGCCCACCCACCCGCCACGCCCATCACTGCCTCCTCTTTTTTTTGGCTCAACGCCCGTCCTTCGATCTTCTTTGGCTCAAGGCCCGTCCTTCGATCTTCTTTGGCTCAAGGCCCGTCCTTCGATCTTCTTTGGCTCAACGCCCGTCCTTCGATCTTCTTGGCTCAACGCCCGTCCTTCGATTTTCTTTGGCTCAACGCCCGTCCTTCGATCTTCTTTGGCTCAACGCCCGTCCTTCGATCTTCTTTGGCTCAAGGCCCGTCCTTCGATCTTCTTTGGCTCAACGGCCGTCCTTCGATCTTCTTTGGCTCAAGGCCCGTCCTTCGATCTTCTTTGGCTCAACGCCCGTCCTTCGATCTTCTTGGCTCAACGGCCGTCCTTCGATCTTCTTTGGCTCAACGCCCGTCCTTCGATCTTCTTGGCTCAACGCCCGTCCTTCGATCTTCTTTGGCTCAACGCCCGTCCTTCGATCTTCTTGGCTCAACGCCCGTCCTTCGATCTTCTTGGCTCAACGCCCGTCCTTCGATCTTCTTGCAGTGATAGGCCCACCCACCCGCCACGCCCATCACCGCCTCCTCTTTTCTTTGGCTCAACGCCCGTCCTTCGATCTTCTTTGGCTCAACGCCCGTCCTTCGATCTTCTTTGGCTCAACGCCCGTCCTTCGATCTTCTTTGGCTCAAGGCCCGTCCTTCGATCTTCTTTGGCTCAACGCCCGTCCTTCGATCTTCTTGGCTCAACGCCCGTCCTTCGATCTTCTTTGGCTCAACGCCCGTCCTTCGATCTTCTTTGGCTCAACGCCCGTCCTTCGATCTTCTTTGGCTCAAGGCCCGTCCTTCGATCTTCTTTGGCTCAACGCCCGTCCTTCGATCTTCTTTGGCTCAAGGCCCGTCCTTCGATCTTCTTTGGCTCAACGCCCGTCCTTCGATCTTCTTGGCTCAACGCCCGTCCTTCGATCTTCTTTGGCTCAACGCCCGTCCTTCGATCTTCTTGGCTCAACGCCCGTCCTTCGATCTTCTTTGGCTCAACGCCCGTCCTTCGATCTTCTTGGCTCAACGCCCGTCCTTCGATCTTCTTGGCTCAACGCCCGTCCTTCGATCTTCTTGCAGTGATAGGCCCACCCACCCGCCACGCCCATCACCGCCTCCTCTTTTCTTTGGCTCAACGCCCGTCCTTCGATCTTCTTTGGCTCAACGCCCGTCCTTCGATCTTCTTGGCTCAACGCCCGTCCTTCGATCTTCTTGGCTCAACGCCCGTCCTTCGATCTTCTTGGCTCAACGCCCGTCCTTCGATCTTCTTTGGCTCAACGCCCGTCCTTCGATCTTCTTTGGCTCAACGCCCGTCCTTCGATCTTCTTGGCTCAACGCCCGTCCTTCGATCTTCTTGGCTCAACGCCCGTCCTTCGATCTTCTTGGCTCAACGCCCGTCCTTCGATCTTCTTGGCTCAACGCCCGTCCTTCGATCTTCTTGGCTCAACGCCCGTCCTTCGATCTTCTTGGCTCAACGCCCGTCCTTCGATCTTCTTTGGCTCAACGCCCGTCCTTCGATCTTCTTGGCTCAACGCCCGTCCTTCGATCTTCTTGGCTCAACGCCCGTCCTTCGATCTTCTTGGCTCAACGCCCGTCCTTCGATCTTCTTGGCTCAACGCCCGTCCTTCGATCTTCTTTGGCTCAACGCCCGTCCTTCGATCTTCTTGGCTCAACGCCCGTCCTTCGATCTTCTTGCAGTGATAGGCCCACCCACCCGCCACGCCCATCACCGCCTCCTCTTTTCTTTGGCTCAACGCCCGTCCTTCGATCTTCTTTGGCTCAACGCCCGTCCTTCGATCTTCTTGGCTCAACGCCCGTCCTTCGATCTTCTTGGCTCAACGCCCGTCCTTCGATCTTCTTGGCTCAACGCCCGTCCTTCGATCTTCTTGGCTCAACGCCCGTCCTTCGATCTTCTTGGCTCAACGCCCGTCCTTCGATCTTCTTTGGCTCAACGCCCGTCCTTCGATCTTCTTGGCTCAACGCCCGTCCTTCGATCTTCTTTGGCTCAACGCCCGTCCTTCAATCTTCTTGGCTCAACGCCCGTCCTTCGATCTTCTTGGCTCAACGCCCGTCCTTCGATCTTCTTGCAGTGATAGGCCCACCCACCCGCCACGCCCATCACCGCCTCTTTGGCTCAACGCCCGTCCTTCAATCTTCTTGGCTCAACGCCCGTCCTTCGATCTTCTTTGGCTCAACGCCCGTCCTTCGATCTTCTTGGCTCAACGCCCGTCCTTCGATCTTCTTGGCTCAACGCCCGTCCTTCGATCTTCTTGGCTCAACGCCCGTCCTTCGATCTTCTTGGCTCAACGCCCGTCCTTCGATCTTCTTTGGCTCAACGCCCGTCCTTCGATCTTCTTGGCTCAACGCCCGTCCTTCGATCTTCTTGCAGTGATAGGCCCACCCACCCGCCACGCCCATCACCGCCTCTTTGGCTCAACGCCCGTCCTTCAATCTTCTTGGCTCAACGCCCGTCCTTCGATCTTCTTTGGCTCAACGCCCGTCCTTCGATCTTCTTGGCTCAACGCCCGTCCTTCGATCTTCTTGGCTCAACGCCCGTCCTTCGATCTTCTTGGCTCAACGCCCGTCCTTCGATCTTCTTGGCTCAACGCCCGTCCTTCGATCTTCTTTGGCTCAACGCCCGTCCTTCGATCTTCTTGGCTCAACGCCCGTCCTTCGATCTTCTTTGGCTCAACGCCCGTCCTTCAATCTTCTTGGCTCAACGCCCGTCCTTCGATCTTCTTGGCTCAACGCCCGTCTTTCGATCTTCTTTGGCTCAACGCCCGTCCTTCGATCTTCTTGGCTCAACGCCCGTCCTTCGATCTTCTTTGGCTCAACGCCCGTCCTTCAATCTTCTTGGCTCAACGCCCGTCCTTCGATCTTCTTGGCTCAACGCCCGTCCTTCGATCTTCTTGCAGTGATAGGCCCACCCACCCGCCACGCCCATCACCGCCTCTTTGGCTCAACGCCCGTCCTTCGATCTTCTTTGGCTCAACGCCCGTCCTTCGATCTTCTTTGGCTCAACGCCCGTCCTTCGATCTTCTTGGCTCAACGCCCGTCCTTCGATCTTCTTGGCTCAACGCCCGTCCTTCGATCTTCTTGGCTCAACGCCCGTCCTTCGATCTTCTTGGCTCAACGCCCGTCCTTCGATCTTCTTTGGCTCAACGCCCGTCCTTCGATCTTCTTTGGCTCAACGCCCGTCCTTCGATCTTCTTGGCTCAACGCCCGTCCTTCGATCTTCTTGGCTCAACGCCCGTCCTTCGATCTTCTTGGCTCAACGCCCGTCCTTCGATCTTCTTGGCTCAACGCCCGTCCTTCGATCTTCTTGGCTCAACGCCCGTCCTTCGATCTTCTTGGCTCAACGCCCGTCCTTCGATCTTCTTGGCTCAACGCCCGTCCTTCGATCTTCTTGGCTCAACGCCCGTCCTTCGATCTTCTTGGCTCAACGCCCGTCCTTCGATCTTCTTGGCTCAACGCCCGTCCTTCGATCTTCTTTGGCTCAACGCCCGTCCTTCGATCTTCTTGGCTCAACGCCCGTCCTTCGATCTTCTTTGGCTCAACGCCCGTCCTTCAATCTTCTTGGCTCAACGCCCGTCCTTCGATCTTCTTGGCTCAACGCCCGTCCTTCGATCTTCTTTGGCTCAACGCCCGTCCTTCGATCTTCTTGGCTCAACGCCCGTCCTTCGATCTTCTTTGGCTCAACGCCCGTCCTTCAATCTTCTTGGCTCAACGCCCGTCCTTCGATCTTCTTGGCTCAACGCCCGTCCTTCGATCTTCTTGCAGTGATAGGCCCACCCACCCGCCACGCCCATCACCGCCTCTTTGGCTCAACGCCCGTCCTTCGATCTTCTTTGGCTCAACGCCCGTCCTTCGATCTTCTTTGGCTCAACGCCCGTCCTTCGATCTTCTTGGCTCAACGCCCGTCCTTCGATCTTCTTGGCTCAACGCCCGTCCTTCGATCTTCTTGGCTCAACGCCCGTCCTTCGATCTTCTTTGGCTCAACGCCCGTCCTTCGATCTTCTTTGGCTCAACGCCCGTCCTTCGATCTTCTTGGCTCAACGCCCGTCCTTCGATCTTCTTGGCTCAACGCCCGTCCTTCGATCTTCTTGGCTCAACGCCCGTCCTTCGATCTTCTTGGCTCAACGCCCGTCCTTCGATCTTCTTGGCTCAACGCCCGTCCTTCGATCTTCTTTGGCTCAACGCCCGTCCTTCAATCTTCTTGGCTCAACGCCCGTCCTTCGATCTTCTTGGCTCAACGCCCGTCCTTCGATCTTCTTGCAGTGATAGGCCCACCCACCCGCCACGCCCATCACCGCCTCTTTGGCTCAACGCCCGTCCTTCGATCTTCTTTGGCTCAACGCCCGTCCTTCGATCTTCTTTGGCTCAACGCCCGTCCTTCGATCTTCTTGGCTCAACGCCCGTCCTTCGATCTTCTTGGCTCAACGCCCGTCCTTCGATCTTCTTGGCTCAACGCCCGTCCTTCGATCTTCTTTGGCTCAACGCCCGTCCTTCGATCTTCTTTGGCTCAACGCCCGTCCTTCGATCTTCTTGGCTCAACGCCCGTCCTTCGATCTTCTTGGCTCAACGCCCGTCCTTCGATCTTCTTGGCTCAACGCCCGTCCTTCGATCTTCTTTGGCTCAACGCCCGTCCTTCGATCTTCTTTGGCTCAACGCCCGTCCTTCGATCTTCTTGGCTCAACGCCCGTCCTTCGATCTTCTTGGCTCAACGCCCGTCCTTCGATCTTCTTGGCTCAACGCCCGTCCTTCGATCTTCTTTGGCTCAACGCCCGTCCTTCGATCTTCTTGGCTCAACGCCCGTCCTTCGATCTTCTTGCAGTGATAGGCCCACCCACCCGCCACGCCCATCACCGCCTCTTTGGCTCAACGCCCGTCCTTCGATCTTCTTTGGCTCAACGCCCGTCCTTCGATCTTCTTTGGCTCAACGCCCGTCCTTCGATCTTCTTGGCTCAACGCCCGTCCTTCGATCTTCTTGGCTCAACGCCCGTCCTTCGATCTTCTTGGCTCAACGCCCGTCCTTCGATCTTCTTTGGCTCAACGCCCGTCCTTCGATCTTCTTTGGCTCAACGCCCGTCCTTCGATCTTCTTGGCTCAACGCCCGTCTTTCGATCTTCTTGGCTCAACGCCCGTCCTTCGATCTTCTTGGCTCAACGCCCGTCCTTCGATCTTCTTGGCTCAACGCCCGTCCTTCGATCTTCTTGGCTCAACGCCCGTCCTTCGATCTTCTTGGCTCAACGCCCGTCCTTCGATCTTCTTGGCTCAACGCCCGTCCTTCGATCTTCTTGGCTCAACGCCCGTCCTTCGATCTTCTTGGCTCAACGCCCGTCCTTCGATCTTCTTGGCTCAACGCCCGTCCTTCGATCTTCTTTGGCTCAACGCCCGTCCTTCGATCTTCTTGGCTCAACGCCCGTCCTTCGATCTTCTTTGGCTCAACGCCCGTCCTTCAATCTTCTTGGCTCAACGCCCGTCCTTCGATCTTCTTGGCTCAACGCCCGTCCTTCGATCTTCTTTGGCTCAACGCCCGTCCTTCGATCTTCTTGGCTCAACGCCCGTCCTTCGATCTTCTTTGGCTCAACGCCCGTCCTTCAATCTTCTTGGCTCAACGCCCGTCCTTCGATCTTCTTGGCTCAACGCCCGTCCTTCGATCTTCTTTGGCTCAACGCCCGTCCTTCGATCTTCTTGGCTCAACGCCCGTCCTTCGATCTTCTTTGGCTCAACGCCCGTCCTTCAATCTTCTTGGCTCAACGCCCGTCCTTCGATCTTCTTGGCTCAACGCCCGTCCTTCGATCTTCTTGCAGTGATAGGCCCACCCACCCGCCACGCCCATCACCGCCTCTTTGGCTCAACGCCCGTCCTTCGATCTTCTTTGGCTCAACGCCCGTCCTTCGATCTTCTTTGGCTCAACGCCCGTCCTTCGATCTTCTTGGCTCAACGCCCGTCCTTCGATCTTCTTGGCTCAACGCCCGTCCTTCGATCTTCTTGGCTCAACGCCCGTCCTTCGATCTTCTTTGGCTCAACGCCCGTCCTTCGATCTTCTTTGGCTCAACGCCCGTCCTTCGATCTTCTTGGCTCAACGCCCGTCCTTCGATCTTCTTGGCTCAACGCCCGTCCTTCGATCTTCTTGGCTCAACGCCCGTCCTTCGATCTTCTTGGCTCAACGCCCGTCCTTCGATCTTCTTGCAGTGATAGGCCCACCCACCCGCCACGCCCATCACCGCCTCCTCTTTTCTTTGGCTCAACGCCCGTCCTTCGATCTTCTTTGGCTCAACGCCCGTCCTTCGATCTTCTTTGGCTCAACGCCCGTCCTTCGATCTTCTTTGGCACAAGGCCCGTAGCTATCGCTCGCTCGCTTTTTTTTAAATTTTTTTTTAAATTCACCTTTTTTTAATTTTGCACCCCTCCCCCCTCGGATCTGACTTTTTGCGGATCCCCGGGAAACTATGACATCAAAGCTCACCAGTGAGGATAAGCGACTCCTAACAAAAACGTCGTCCAATCACTCTTTGAACGCCAACAGAAGCGCGAGCTCACCTAGTCGATCAATCCCATGATACACTTTCATCAGTCTAACTCAAAACACCGTTCCATCTCAATGCTTCATTCTTCTCATCCAATCAATAGCTACCATAATCTACTCACTCTGATCGTATCTGTTCGAGTGTCATCTTCAGTTGCTTCGTCGCTCCTTTCGGCATCATCGACAGTTTCATCGACTTGCGCACGGCAGAGGGCGATATCGTTCCTGCAACCTTCCTTTGAACCATTCCGATGAAATTTGAAACCGCTCAAGTCGTGTTTCACAACTCTACTATAACAACGTAGTGAACTAATGTGCAGTAAATACAAATCGTAGGTGGTGCCCAAAAAATAATTAAATAAACTGCAAAATCAACTAACAAAGTCATGTTTCACAACTATGCTATAACAACGCTGTGAACAAATCTGCAGTAAGTGCAGATCTTTCGGTGCCCGAAAAAAAATCAAACAACAAAATGAACTAACCAGTATCCAGGTCGAAGCAGGTCACCTCTAGCGGCGGCTCCTCGAATAGCTCAAAGTACCTGAAATTCATTTATAATCTGGTTACTGTATGTTTCATGAATCCCTTTGGAAATCTGGTACGTTCAGGTTTCACCGTCCCTTCACCAAGCAGTTACTCACTAAACTACAATATTCCTTCGACCCTGTCCGTAACACAATCAATCTCTATGATCAGAATGGCTCTACCGTAACTACCGTACCTCGAATCTACTCTGACAATGTAATGCACTGCGTGTACCCTGATCCTACCGTAACTACCGTACCTCGAGTCGACTCCGGCAATGAATGGCACGGGCGCGTGCACTACTCCCGCGAGGGCAAGGGGACACTGCGGCACGTACGGACACTGCCAATGGAAGGGAAACATCAGCGCGAGCACTGATTCGGCAACGGCTGTCAGCAGGTGCGGTCTGAAAGTATTGACGGAATTATCGAAAGCTATCGAGAACCCATTGGTACAACCAACGCCTGAGACGGCACTATCGCGGGGCATAGAGCAAGGATTTTAGCAGTCTTTCGACGTTTGATCGTTGAAGGCCGACAATTGGCGAACCTAACCAAACCCTGAAACGCTAACCTGGCGACTGCCAAATCCGTATAATATAACTCTAAACTCTCTCGTACCTCAATGAGTGAATGAGTATCCTCTGCTCGAGTAGCGCCAGCATCATCAGGTACATTAGCGTGTCCGGACCGAGACATCTGCAATGTATTTTGTTTGAATTGAACAAGAAAGAGTTGTGCTTCATCGCCCGTACATCCCAGATTGTTCTGCTCAGCTTCAATACTTTCTCGGGTTGCCTATCACCCAAAACAGCAAATTTCTACAATCCCAACACGGATTTCATTTCATATCATAATAATTGACAACAAGTTACATCAGAGCTTCAACAACAACTCTTCAGCACATTATTTTCATTGAGGTGCTCAAGTATCCAATTCGAATAAAAAAGAATATTCTCCTCACTTGAGCGTGTCAAACAGCGCAGCACCCGTGAGCGGCAGTTGACTGTCGTCGTAGCAGTCGAAAGTGATGGTCTCAGAGGGAAGGTGCATAAGCACACGGGGACGACGAGGAGTGGGAAACGTCACCTCGTACATCTGCGAATTAGAGGAAGTAAGACCCGTTAGATTCGTGCTACAGAGAATAACGATACGAATATAGCAACAGATGTGATCGATTTGTATCCAATCAGAGGTCGATATAAATTTCAAATCACTTTCGAGTTTCAATGGCTTATGAAAGGACCCGTCTACTGCCCCTTGTTTCTCATGATCCCTACGGAAAAATATATATAACACAGGTATCAGGAGAAAATGTACGAGCCCGGGAACAATTTTTTTCAAACATTTTTTTAAAAATCTCTCTTTGTGATGGGAGAATGCCTTGGAGGCGACGATTCGATTCATATAGGCAATTTGTCCCAAAACCGGCTTTTAGGGATTTTCCGGCTCTGAACCCGGCTCCGACATAACTTAGCTCCCCGATGGGCTAGAGAGACGGCACCGGGCCCAAAAAACGCAGAACATTTTTTGGAACAACTTTTATATTTTGACCAAACATGGGGGACCGAAAACAAAAAAGATAATAATGAAAAACCATTTTTTGACAAAAAAATAAATATTAACTATTTCTCAGAATTTCAAAACTGGGAATTTTCTTACTGAATATGAAAGATGGAGCCACCATATGATTAGAAAAAAACATAATTTGAAAATTAAGTGCGGCTGTATTTTTGATTTTCCACTCCGAACATGGAAAATCCGGAAAATCTCAAGTTATAATGTTTCCGATTTCGCCCTCACAGACGAACTACTTGTTCCTCATCTACGTGGAAGTTTAATGGAGCAATATACTATCGAATTAAATGCCCCGCGGGTAATTTGGCCATCATCATTTTTTCGACCATGACCCGGGGTTCATGCCTCCGTAGTGTGGCACGACCATGAACCCCGGGTCATGGTTCAAAACTCAAAAAATGAAAGTATCGGAATTGAGGTCAAAAATTCCAGAAACGTTGAATTTGATCGGAAATTTCATAAAAACACTTTGATTTCGAATAAAGCGGAAGAAATTGGTCTGTTAGGGCGAAATCGGAAACATGATAACTTGAGATTTTCCGAATTTTCCATGTTCGGAGTGGAAAATCAAAAATACAGCAGCACTTAATTTTCAAATTATATTTTTTTCTAATCATATGGTGGCTCATATGATTAGAAAAAAATTCAGTAAGAAAATTCACAGTTTTGAAATTCTGAGAAATAGTTAATATTTATTTTTATGTCAAGAAAATGGTTTTTCATTTTTATCTTTTTTGTTTTCGGTCCCCCATGTTCGGTCAAAATATAAAAGTTGTTTCAAAAAATTTTCCGCGTTTTTTGGGCCCGGTGCCGTCTCTCTAGCCCATCTGGGAGCTAAGTTACGTCGGAGCCGGGTTCAGAGCCGGAAAATCCCTAAAAGCCGGTTTTGGGACAAATTGCCTATATGAATCGAATCGTCGCCTCCAAGGCATTCTCCCATCACAAAGAGAGATTTTTAAAAAATGTTTGAAAAAAATTGTTCCTAAGAATGCCAATATTGGTACATTCTCTCCTGATACCTGTGATAATGATGCATAAACTGACTAGATGGCTGATGTATCGCTCGATGGGCACACTTCCCTGCGACTTGAGCGACATTCGATGGATGTGGAAGAGGAATCTGAAAGAAAGTGATCCTCAAAAACGTCACCAGTTGGATAGTTACACTGCGGAGACCCAGAACTTCATTAGTTCTATTTGGTGAGCTAGGCTTACAAGGTGTATGTGGAACATTAGCCCACCATGTTACATTCCTTGTAAAACATCGATACCAACTGACCGTTTGAACGCCGTGAAGAATGGGTACTTGCTCACGATGCAAATCGAGCAGTTCACGTAGAAACGAAGCTGAAGATTAAACATTTTCACATAATCGCAGTTATCAGAATCATCAATTCAAGCGTTATACTGATAGTTTTGATGTTTTGAGATTTTTTAAAAAAATTGAACAAGAACAATCTTCGTTTCACGTATTTCTCATATTGGCTGATCTTTGCAGAATTCGATCTGCGTCGACTTCCGTACCCTAAAAAAACTATATTCAATACCTGATCCGCCGGATCGTTCAGACTGACGTTATCCTCTACCGTACTCGCTACCGTACTCGTGTTATCATCGTCTTCTTCCTTGCTGATCTACAAAGAGTCAGTTGTCAATCAACGTCTAGTCTGTGGCCACCGTATACCTCCAGTATCTCCTTCTGCTCCTCACTCAGCTCTCCCTTGTGCAGCTCGTAGAAGGTAACCGAAGCACCGTAATACTTGGTTCCCGCCTGGAAGAAGCTACCGTAATCCACTTATCGATTGGATTGGCGATTAACCCGGCGAATCACGACTAACCTCATCCGTGAGCACAAACGTACTGAAGATCTTGTCCGGCTGCTGACATCTGCAATTCAAAATATTGTAATCATACATAGATGAACGCTTTATAGTAAACGAGATCCTTATTCACCACTTCTTAGGGTGATGAAACATGAGCGCTTAGGGTGGAATTACAGAAGCACAATTTCCCCTATTCCCCCTTTTTTAACATTTCCACAAGCGATCTAAGGATAATTGGACCTCTCGCAACTCATTCGCTCATACCGCAATCATGGAACTCAGAACTGGCACCCCACATGACGAATCGTCATTGAAGATCTATCAAATCACGTCTACCCAAGTCCCAACTTCTTCAAAATGCTCTTAACTCTACCCACCTCGCTGGCCAACACTCGATCGCCGCTCCCATGGGCAGACAGAACATGGGGACGTTGTCGATGAGAGACGGCTCTTCGCCCGTTGAGAACGATCGGGGAGACGTCGCGACCGGTGCAGCAGCTGAGGGGGCGGGGCTTCCGGCTGCAGCAGCTGCAGCCGGAGAGGAGCTGTCGAAGACGGCCGAGGAGTCCTGGAGAATGAAGCATTTGTGCAAATTTTGGTTGACCGCGGGGGTGCAATATCCGCATTTCACAAGTGTGATACAAGTTGTGAATTCAGCGAAAACTCAATATGTGACTTCAACAAAAGTAGTTACCAGTTCATTCTCCTCTCCTTTCCCCTCCTCCTCCTCTCTTTCCCTCTGTCTCTGCCTCGCAGCACGCGGTCGAGGGAACATGTCCAGCACCTGTCAGATATCCCGAATTTTATATGGGCTATCGTTCGTAATTTATTTTCTCTCTAGCGGATTGCATGCTGATATCGCTGGTAGAAAGTGATCAGGACTAACGAAGAGACGGTGAAACACAAAATCACCATGCCCAGTAGAGTACTAATTCATACCCGTGGTTTGTAGGCGATCCTCTTGCACGTTCCTTGCGATTTCTTGTAGCACAGATACACGTCCGATCCGAGGATTCCCTGCGAATAAAACAACAATTATAATTTAAAACAATTATGATTTTATTTTGAACCCTGCGATCGGCTACGCAACATCTCAAACTGAAATAACTGCTAATGTGATTCCCTTGAGACATCAAGATCGATAGACAGATGTTCTCCGATTTTAGCCCGTTTCACATCGCGACATGCACGGTTTAGACTTCAATTTAGATTGAGAGACTATGAACAACCATTTTGCAATACTCAATCTACCGTACTTTGTTCAGATTGTGGGGAATCTTGTAGTAAGTGTGGGGAGGGACTTCGCCCTTGTTGGCCAGCACAACGAGTAGATGTGTCACCTGAAGGAAATAATCTCATCTGAAGGAAATGAAGGAAATAAGGAAATAATAAACATTATAAACAACTTTTCAGAAAAAAACGCAGCATCTAAACAAGTTCAAAAATTAAACAGCATTAACTAGACTGAACGCGGTTTCAATGTTTCTTCAAGCCAACGAGTAATCGAACAGATCAATCCTGGGCATTTCTCGAACAAACCAAAAAGTAAATTAGCTCACAACAAGCTGCGAGGGCGGTGCATCGGGAGAGGCACGACGGTACGTCAGGAAGATGGGCTGATTTAATCGAATATTGATGGAAAACACATATATTATGTACACAACACTTTCATTGCCGAAATAATATGATATCAAAGAAACGCCATTTCTCAGGGGTTTTTCAATCTTTAGAAAACGAGTTGAAGGTGAATTGTAGTTCCATTATAAATATACCTATCAATTGAATAAACAATTATCTCTTTCTGCTCAGGTTAGAATAAAAATCATTGTTTGCCGCACCAACCTGAGACGCATTGTTCACATTGGCTGGCCTTCCGAAGGGCGTATTGGCTACCGTACTGATGTCAACCAGTGGCTTCTCACCACGACCTGCAATTTACCGATTTGTCCATTATATTCCCTTCATCGGTACACAACTAGATAAAATACACCGAACAATCGTTCTTGCAATAACCTTCATTGCTAATCGATTCTTGATTACTAATTTACGACAAAAACACACAGATTCAATTACAATATAACGCAGAACTACCGGATTGGATTTACCCTTTCAACTTTCGCTAATATAATCATTGACAAAAATGGTGAAACTGAACTGTGTGAAAGTGTGAATGAAGACCATAATGTTGTCGAGCACGCATACACCCCATCAGACACCTTGGTTTCTAATCGATGACTAGATCGAACACTCATCACTGATCTCTCGCTACGGTACCATATTCGTCATGAAATATAAAAATCAATACCATACCCTTGTCGAGGACTCCCACATCGATCAGAGGCGGCTTGTGGAATCCTCGCCGATAGCAGATGAATGCGGGTGGGACTCGCAACGAACCGTGATTGAGATCCGCCGGATAGCCGAGTGTCGTCGTTGAGAGACACTCGAAACCCTCCGGACACTGGAATCAGATCAGTTGGCGATTGAATTACAGTACTCTAATCGGCAATTTCGGCTCTTGCGCCGGACAGAAACTTCAAGGGGGCATTTCGAAATGTAGAAATACTTCCAGCCAGGATCGCACTACTTTTGTGCTTCACGACACTATCGCAATCGATAAACGGATAGCGTACCGCTTCTCCGAGCGTCGGGAAGATTACGGTAATGTCGGTGATTGGGGCGAGCGGTTGGGCGTTCCTCTGTCCGCACTCTTGCGGATTCGTCGACAGCGGCTCGAGGCGAGACTCCTGGAAAAAAATATTTAACCTCGTCTCACTTTACCCATATTATTATTATTATTTTATTGTTGTTGTTGTTATTATTATCCTGTCAGGTATATTGCATTTCGAGTAGGACTATTTCCTGAATTGTTTTGGGTTGTCAGGAGTCGATAGCCTATTGCATTCTCATGCAATAATTAAATTCCAACTACGAGCTTGCTATGTCAACAAAGAGTAAAAACGTCGCGACTTTGCAGGAATTTCACGCTTGACTAGCCAAATTCAAAGTTTATTCATGCAATTTGACCCCATCGTCTTACTTTTTCCCTATTTACTACGAGTCCGACCACATTTCATCCCCTCAGAAGCTCTCGAAATAAGGGGGCATTCATCCTCCTCTTCAACCTAATCCCTCCTCTCATCTTCCTTCCTTCCTTCCACCTCTTGAGGGCCCGACAATTGCACTCTTGATTTGAGGCTTTCTCCCCTCTCTTATTTTTGGCCGTTGCAATAGCTCCGAGTAGGCTCCACTTCCGCTGCTTTCCTTGCAGGATCGATGGGACGACTATTATGGTCCGTAGTGTCCAGTCAAGGATTTAGCTATCCCACGTCTAAGACTGTTACCGCGGCTAATCGGGACAGGAATAGAACACCAATTCAAAGAAAGCTTCAAGTGCACCTTAGCTTGTGGGATCCAATTAAATCGCAAATATCTCTCACAAGCTACCACTGGAAGGCAAACAACATGGAATGAAGCATCTTTGAGCTAATTGAAGTCCCTCATTACCAATTTTTAGCATCTCATTACGCATTTCCCCCCAATGAAAAGGGTCGAAATGAGGCTTACGTCAAGACCGGCGATAACGAAGTGCTCAAAGAGACGACGTCCCTTCTTTCCATCAGAAGACGATGCCATTTCGGAGAACTGAAATCGAGTGATTTCTCGACATGTGATAAGGACTATTACGATAACGATCGCGAGGGCGGTTTCGAATCGATTCGATGCAACTGCGTGATTGATAATGAAATAAAGACGGAGTGCGTGCGCGAGTGTGTATCAACGGCAAAAAGACGATATCGTACGATGGCAGAGTAAACAGCGTGACATTCCCGACTAATTTGGCCCGAATCGTCAAGAATTTAGGGCCCAGAAAGCACTGTTTTGCCAGAACGCGAGAATAGCCGCGACTGAGCTGGGCGGATAATCTTAGCAGTAAACGCAAGCGGCGAACAAACACGCAAAGGGGCAGATGGTGGAGAGGTTCTGAGGGGAAATGCGCGAGTATAGGGACGTTAGTGGGTCAGAAATGGAGCCGGGTGAATCATTACAGGCGTGAGTCAACCTCGATTTGACTTACGACAATGAGAAACTCGCGAGAAACACTGAAAAACGGCGCCCGAAGCATTTCTAGCACGAGCGAGTGGGCGGAGTCGCCTGACAATTCTCCGCCGAGGGTGCGCGCTTTCGGCACACGGGAGTGAATCGAGAACTGACTTTTCACGAGTTTTGCGCGCTTTCACGCTGCATTTTCGCTGATCGCGATGATCTACCTAGGAATCGATCGTGCGCCTATTCCCTTCCCTTCTCGTCCTCACCCTTGATCTACCGCTCCGCGCGGACTGCAACCATTCTTCCAGGGAATGCCTCAGTCATACTACGCGTCCCCCTCTCGCAATGCGCCTGTCGCTCCGGAGCGCTGCGAGAGCGAGTTTTCCTTTGTCATCATTTTCGAAAATGCATGTTTATTAAATAATTTCTAGAAAATATTTCTGCCCTCCTCTCCCCTCTTCCCTTTAAGAAGCTTCCTCCTAAGCTCTTCCTGGCGTTTGAATTATCATCATCCTCCTGTTTTTCTCCCAATTTATGTTGTTTGTATCGTCCCTTCTAGAAGCTTTTGCTATTCCTGTTCCTGCTTTTCCAACCTAGTTCTACGTTCTCGCACACTTGCTAGCCGCTTTTCATCTTTTTGCGTGCGTGAATCACTAATTTTCGAAACTATTTTGGTCAATGCTGTTCCCTGTTCCAGCCGCGCTATTACCTGCCCTACTTTTTGCCCGTCTTCCAATTTCTCTATCATTGCTCTGCCTTGACGTTTTCTAAGTGCGTTGCTCGCTTTTTTCGGATTGTTTCGTTCTGGTTTCACTGGTTAATCATTGCTTTCACAGGTATCGACAGACGCCATTGCCCCGGATGGCGTCACCTCTACAAGCGAGCGACCGACGAGGACGCCTTCAACATAAAAAAAAGTTCGTTTGCTTCCCCCGCCCCATCCTCCGCTCATTCCGCTCCCCTTTTGGATATTAGTCCATGCCGCTTAGTCGTTCTCCTGCGCACGTGAAGCCGTAAGCGGATGATTAGCTCTCCGTGGAATCGCAGACCTGAGAAGGGAAAGGCTCTGGTCACCAGGGTGGGATCGTGGTTCGCCCTCGGAGTGTGAGCTTCTCGAGCCTTCGGGCTCTTTTCGCCGCTCTGTAGGGAGGGCAGTTGAAAGGCTAGGCGAATTGGACCAATAGACAGAGGGGGAAGGAGTGAGTGGAGGAGTGTAGGAACCCACAGTAGGAGTTTGATGACTTATCAATAATAAGTGATTAACCGTTTTCTTTTCACCTCGCCACATCGACGGATGAGACAGCGTTATCGACGAGGACACCAGCCAGAGGGACGACACCGTCGAAGTTGATGGGCCGCCCGGTAGGAATGAGAGGTACTCAAGCAAATTGAGTGTTCCTTATTGAAATACTGCCTATTCTAGCCTTCCCTCGACGCTATGGGATGCGGATGACATCCGTCTTCCTCTCATTCACTCTCTCCCACTCCTTCCCTTCGATGAGGGCCTCTGGCCTTCGTCTGTGTCAACGCACGGGTCGGCTCTGCTTCAACGCGACTCACTTTGATCGAACGACGGGAGGATACGGTATGCAGACGAGGTACTGTAACAATGCGCTGACAGTATTAAATTCCGGCTTTACAGTATTTCTCGTGGCCCGTCTGCTGCGTGCTGCATCAAACACACAAGTCGGCTCTGCTTCAACGCGACTCGCTTTGATCGAGCGACGGGAGGATACGGTAGGCAGACGAGGTACTGTAACAATGCGCTGACAATATTAAATTCCGGCTTTACAGTATGTCTCGTGGCCCGTCTGCTGCGTGCTGCATCAAACACAAGTCGGCTCTGCTTCAACGCGACTCACTTTGATCGAGCGACGGGAGGATACGGTAGGCAGACGAGGTACTGTAACAATGCGCTGACAGTATTAAATTCCGGCCTTACAGTATGTCTCGTGGCCCGTCTGCTGCGTGCTGCATCAAACACACAAGTCGGCTCTGCTTCAACGCGACTCGCTTTGATCGAGCGACGGGAGGATACGGTATGCAGACGAGGTACTGTAACAATGCGCTGACAGTATTAAATTCCGGCTTTACAGTATTTCTCGTGGCCCGTCTGCTGCGTGCTGCATCAAACACACAAGTCGGCTCTGCTTCAACGCGACTCGCTTTGATCGAGCGACGGGAGGATACGGTAGGCAGACGAGGTACTGTAACAATGCGCTGACAATATTAAATTCCGGCTTTACAGTATGTCTCGTGGCCCGTCTGCTGCGTGCTGCATCAAACACAAGTCGGCTCTGCTTCAACGCGACTCACTTTGATCGAGCGACGGGAGGATACGGTAGGCAGACGAGGTACTGTAACAATGCGCTGACAGTATTAAATTCCGGCCTTACAGTATGTCTCGTGGCCCGTCTGCTGCGTGCTGCATCAAACACACAAGTCGGCTCTGCTTCAACGCGACTCGCTTTGATCGAGCGACGGGAGGATACGGTAGGCAGACGAGGTACTGTAACAATGCGCTGACAGTATTAAATTCCGGCTTTACAGTATGTCTCGTGGCCCGTCTGCTGCGTGCTGCATCAAACACACAAGTCGGCTCTGCTTCAACGCGGCTCACTTTGATCGATCGGATGCCAACGAGAGGTTGGTTGAAGTTTTGTTTAGTGATGACATCATCTGAAATATCGCTTTCTGCCCAGATTTACTGTGGATTGTTGTGGTTGAGCTGGTTGTTTACTTTTTTTAAAGATTATTTTCCCCATGGTTGGATTGTTGTTTGATTGTTGAGCTGATGGCTTCTGATGGCTCTTTTGAATTATATTCCTCGTCAGTTTTTGTTAGAGGGCATTTGTCTATTACAGTGTTGAGGTTTTTTTGCAGTGCTGAAATTACTAGGATTGATCGTTCGGCTCTCGGCCAAAAAAATAATAATTCAATTTCAAATGTTGCTGTTTCGTTATCCGCTCCATTTCGTCAACCTCACGACCTTCCAAACCCCTACGCTCCTACGCATTCGCTCTCCCAAAAACGCCGTCCACCGCGCCAATTTGGCCAACGCGGCTCGCACTTGGAGAACCATTCCAAACTGCGGTCATATTTCCGTTCAATAGCCAAATTCAAATTTCGGCATTTTTTTTCCGAGATATGTACTGTAGGTTTGGGCTTTTCTACCGTATTTTCTGGGGGCAGTTGTTTTTGGCTTTCTTCCAGCACTTAAATTTCGCGCATTTCTTGCCTGACGGGCCTGATTTTGCAATAGGTGGTGAGTCTCGCCGCGAGTCTTACCGCGCCGCCAATTTGGCATTGGCACCGTGCCATCACGGTTTTGAATGCGGAGGAGTAGAGGGTCGTGCAACCTTAGTAATTACTGTAGGAGTTCATGCTGATGAGTCATTAATCGGGATCAGAGCATTTGAATGATACTCAACTGAATGAGGACCAATTTTATTTTTTATGGATTTTTATTTTTTGTAAATTCAAAAAGTTTCTTTCCGAAAATTCCAATCCGCCGCTGTGCCCCCACTGAATTTGTCTATCATACTTGAAACTTCAGTCTCTAAATTATAATTGTATTTTTCTGCAGGTGACGCCCATGGTTGTCGCTGCGGCAGCAGTTGCTACACTCGTCTCACTCGCTCTGCAAGTGTTGCCCGGGAGATGGAAGGGAGTGTGAAGTGAGGTGAGAAATGAGGAAAACATGGGTGCGTTAGTGCTTAATCTTAGAATTGGATACTAAAGTACGCATACGTGATTTGATTTGAAGTTTTTCGCACAATATTCTTTTGGCTGTGACTGAATGTCACGAGAGAATCGAGCTGATAATGGGAATGGGGGAAAATCGTGAAATTAGTTAGTCTCAGTTTTGTGCGCCTCTGGGCATTCCCTACCATCCCCCCATAATCCCATTGTATAAAAAAATATCATTTTGGAGCTCTCTACGCCGGGTCGGTATCGGGGATCCCCAACTTTAACCTAGAATATCTCGGTTCTGGGTCAGTTTGACTAAAATGACATGACTAAGTGGCTACAGCTCCCGTCTAATGAACACAATGCTCGTCCGTCCGTTGAATTGTGTGGAAAATGATTACTATGAATCTGGAGTGTAATTTTTTCTCTTGTTTCACAATGCTCTCTCGCCGGTCAGAGAAACCGAAAGTGCATTGCGAGAAAAAAACCGGCTACCTCAGCCACAATGAAGTTTCAAATGTGTTTTTGCATACTTTTGAACTCGTATTGACTTGCATTTACGCCTTTAATATTGAATGCGCTGGTGAGCTTCGATGTCATAGTTTCTCCGGGATCCGCAAAAACGGTGTCCGATGATCCCCGTTGAAAAAAAAACTGAATTCAGCTCAGCAGTGTTTCTCAGCAGCTCAGCAGTAGTTCAGCAGTGATTGAATGAAAGAATAATGACACAACACTAGACTAGAAACTAGTTGAAACTAGTAGAGGAGAAACTAGTTGATCGGGAGCTTTAGCCACTTACAATTAGTCATGATTTTTTATGAAAATATTATTTTTCCATTTTTATACCGAGATGGATCGATGTCGTGCTTGATGCTTGATTGTTTGAGATAAATCTCAATATTCAATATTTGTCTAAATAGTTTCGGGTTTACGACTTTCGTTTAGGTTCACGATATTCGGTTGGGTATCCATGCAGGGATAAACTATTTAATCAAATTAATAATTAATAATATTATTTCAGATCGTCTCTCGGTCGTGCTTCCTTCTCGGTGTGGCCGATCGTCACTTCATTTTGTCGTGTTGTCATTGTTTTGCTTTTTTTTTATCGTAACCGTCCGTGTATATTACAGGGGAGATGGGGGTACTGGGTTTATGTAACGATCTTACAAAGGGGGAATCGATCTGTGTGTGAAAATGGGGGTATTGTATTGATCAGGCAGCGTGGGTTAGTGTTTCGATCTGTGTGTGAAAATGGAGGTATTGTACTGATCTTTGTGTGACAATGAGGGTATTGTATCGATCTGTGTGTGAAAATGGGGGTACTGTATTGATCTGTGTGTGAAAATGGAGGTATTGTACTGATCTTTGTGTGGAAATGAGGGTATTGTATTGATGTGTGTGTGGAAATGGTGGATACTGTTTTGATCTGTGCCTGAAAATGGGGAATAATGTATCGATTTGCACATGATTGTTACGGTATTGATCTGTGTGTGATAATGAGGATATCGTATTGATCTGTAAGTGAAAATTGGGTTATTGTATTGATCTGTAAGTGAAAATGGGGGTATTGTATTGATCTTTGCGTGAAAATGGAGGTATTGTATTGATCTGACAGTGTGGGTTACTGTATCGATATTTTTTTGAAAATGGGGGTACTGTATTGATCTTTGCGTGAAAATGAGGGTACTGTATTGATCAGGCAGCGTGGGTTAGTGTTTCGATCTGTGTGTGAAAATGGAGGTATTGTACTGATCTTTGTGTGAAAATGAGGGTATTGTATCGATCTGTGTGTGAAAATGGGGGTAATGTATTGATCTGCGTGTGAAAATGGAGGTATTGTATTGATCAGGCAGCATTGGTTAGTGTTTCGATCTGTGTGTGAAAATGGAGGTATTGTAATGATCTTTGTGTGAAAAAGAGGGTATTGTATCGATATGTTTGTGAAAATGGGGGTACTGTATTGATCTGTGTGTGAAAATGGAGGTATTGTAATGATCTTTGTGTGAAAATGAGGGTATTGTATCGATATGTTTGTGAAAATGGGGGTACTGTATTGATCTGTGTGTGAAAATGGAGGTATTGTACTGATCTTTGTGTGAAAATGAGGGTATTGTATCGATCTGTGTGTGAAAATGGGGGTAATGTATTGATCTGCGTGTGAAAATGGAGGTATTGTATTGATCAGGCAGCATTGGTTAGTGTTTCGATCTGTGTGTGAAAATGGAGGTATTGTAATGATCTTTGTGTGAAAAAGAGGGTATTGTATCGATATGTTTGTGAAAATGGGGGTACTGTATTGATCTGTGTGTGAAAATGGAGGTATTGTAATGATCTTTGTGTGAAAATGAGGGTATTGTATCGATATGTTTGTGAAAATGGGGGTACTGTATTGATCTGTGTGTGAAAATGGAGGTATTGTACTGATCTTTGTGTGAAAATGAGGGTATTGTATCGATCTGTGTGTGAAAATGGGGGTAATGTATTGATCTGCGTGTGAAAATGGGGGTATTGTATTGATCTTTGCGTGAAAATGGAGGTATTGTGTTGATCAGGCAGCGTGGGTTAGTGTTTCGATCTGTGTGTGAAAATGGAGGTATTGTACTGATCTTTGTGTGACAATGAGGGTATTGTATCGATCTGTGTGTGAAAATGGGGGTACTGTATTGATCTCTGTGTGAAAATGGAGGTATTGATCTTTGTGTGGAAATGAGGGTATTTTATTGATGTGTGTGTGAAAATGGGGGATACTGTTTTGATCTGTGCCTGAAAATGGGGGAATAATGTATCGATTTGCACATGATTGTTACGGTATTGATCTGTGTGTGATAATGAAGGGGAAGAGGCTGTATTTATCCGCACGTGTGGGGGTACTGTATCCGTCTTTCTGTATTCAAAATTTGGGATACTGTATCGATCTAACTGTCAACTGGTCAGTTGTGTTTACGAGAGTTGGATTCATTTACTGTATCGATTTCTATTTCGATAGATTCGGGTGATCTGTGTTGCGGGTGACAGTGGCTACTGTAAAAAGTATGCGAAAATGCGGTTCTGTATTGATCTGTAAATGAAATTTGTCCGCGTGGATTACTGTACCGATTATTATATTGTTCTGACAGCGTGGTTTATTATATTGATCTGTGTTTGATAATTGGGGGTACTGTATCGATCTGTTCTAGTGTATTCATCGTGCCGTGTGAGTTACTATATTCATCAGTATGTCTCGGTTACTGTGTGTATCGGGCTTGCTGTATTTATTTGTGTTTGACGATCGGATTTTGAATCGACTGGCACTTGCGGAGAAAAGTGAGGCGGTACTGTATTTGTCTACTGTATCAATCTTTCCGGGTCGGTTACTGTATTTATATGTATGCAATCTACTAAGTGAATACTGCATCCATGCTCTCGTAGTCTTGCTGAAACTAATCGAGAATATACGAATTCGAATATCTCGCCAAGTCTGAGGGAGCAGTGCAATATTCAAAAATCAAAGTCTCGACCTTTGCCGAAAATTTTCGGGATTCTTCAATTCTTCAATTGACTCTTCAATGCTTTTTGCCGTAAAATGTATGTAACACAGGAAGTTGGATCAGTGTACAGTTTTTAAATTATTAAGTGTTTTGTTAAATATATATTAAAGATAGCATCGAGAAGAATATCATGATCCTTGATCTCAAGCTGTCTTCTTTGCCAATGAATCCTTCGATTCCTGAAAAATATTTCTCGGATACAGTAATCAATCGATGCTAGCGTACCTCTACCAGCTTCTTCTTGATCGTGTGTATCACGCATCCCTTATCGTATCCGACGGCTACAGTATCCTTCAGGGCCGCAACACACCACGCACGTCCGAAACCGTCGTTGATAGTCGATTCCGACCTGAAAAAATGAAAAAAAAAATTTAATTATAAAATTTCGCAAAACGATCCAACCTGTAGGTGCCAGATCCCAACAGCAACTCAGCATTCCAGATCCGAACGGCGCCCGCATTCTCTCCCTGTTCTTCCGCACTCGAAATAATGAGTGGAAGGGTCGAATGGAATCGGACTGAGGTGACGTTGGCGCTGTGGCCTTCCAGTGTTTTGATGCATCTGAAGAAAAAATGTTGCCATCAGTTGAGCAATCAACAATTCTGATCATTGGCATACTGTTTGGTGTCGTAATCCCACACTTTGACTAGTTGATCATCACTTCCAGAAACGAGGATCGATTGTCTTTTGCCTGCTCCAGGGTAGTAGGAGACACAGTTCACCTGCACACAATTTGCTCGAAATGAATAAAACTCATAGATTGCAAGTTGAATGCTCACTCCTTTCGTGTGTCCCTCGAGTGTGAAGGAAGGAGCAGTAGTTCCGATCTTCCAGATCTAAAAAAATGCCCGTTGGATTAATTGTCTGATGTGCGGTCCAATTGCCCCCGCTTGAGCGATATATGAAGATTCGTTTGACTTTTCCAGAACATTTACAGGGTGTTACAGAAATTCAAGCAGAATTACGGAAGAAATGCGTCTTGCTTTTAGCTCACCTTGATAGTATTATCGAGTGAAGCAGAGGTGAAAGTCTCGCCATCTTTCGGATTGATTGCAATCTGCATCACATAGTGGGCGTGACCCTCGTAAATCTGCTCAGCAGCCCAATCCATATCCCAGTTCCATTGCTTGATCTGGAAAATACTGCATTATTTTCTCATATTGTAGACGCTCCTAAACTGAAGAAGCTGAATTTCATAAAAATTGATATGACAAGTGAAACGCAATTCAAAGTGACTGACCAATTTGTCATCTCCAGCAGTGAGAATGAACGATTGTGTGGGATGAACGGCAATGGATCTGAATTTTGGAATCTTTAAAAATATTATTTCCCGCTTATCTAATCATGAACCAGCTCATTGAAGCAAAATCTCACCTGATAAAGTCCGCATGTGCCTCGAACTCCTTGATCACTTTTCCCGTAGTGATGTCGAAAACTCTGACGAATTTATCATCCGATCCAGTCACCAGCCATCCCTTGTGATGAATGAACACTGCGGTACGAACGGGAGAGGAACACACCTAAATCGATTATTTTCACTTGAAATTATCAAAATAAATCGAGTAATCTCACCTTGATACTGTGCACGATTTTGTCCATTTCATAATTGCGCACGTTCACTACTCCATTCATCAATCCTATGGCGATCAACGGCTCCGTGGGGTGGAAATCCACGGATTTCACACGATCATCGGATGCAGCGAAGAATACACGAGAAGACTCCATTGTTGCGGTGAGACGCTGGTGGTTGCTCTCGCTTCTTAGCTGTGAATATATAGTCGGCTTAGCGTAGACGTGTACTCAGCCAACGTGGAGCTATTGCGAAGGAATGGTTAAATCTGTGGTGTGAGTCATGGTTAAACCGGAAGATCGCATCAGAGATCACAAACAATGTGATTGGAAAGGAGAACCTCACTGTCAGGGAGAGGGTTGGGAAATACCTAAGACACGAGTGGAAGGGTGCATGTGGCGAGCACGTGTACTTGTTCCTCATTTATAGGTGCATTTGTTTCATTTGGGCGTGAATTATTGAGCTTTTGTCATAAAGCTAGTCCCTTCATGTCTTCGAATTGCACATACTCGCATTTTTTTTATTTGCCGACAAAATTAGAAATAAGGACCACTACACGAAAGGCACTCGACAAGCACACTTTTGACATGCTAACCCTCTAGTTACTTGAGTTAGAAATACGGGTAATCGAATCTTCATTTCACGTGCACTCTTATCGATCAGAGTGACGAGAGAGTGTGTGAAATGAAGAGATGATTACCAGTATTACGATCTCTACTAGTTACTCCTTCGTCTTCAGACCTCTTCAACGGCCTACGATACTAACTATAATTTCTCAGGGTTCTTTATGCGCACCGGAAAGGAGGAGATTAATAATCAGTTTTCAATTTATCTCGGGACAACAAAAATTGGTAAGAAAGACGTGTGGCGTGCGTGCAAATCTCACCCTTTCGCTAAAGTTGCACATGGCTAAACTTATCGAATAAGTTCATTCATAACTTTTCATCTGACCTACGTTTTATGTTCCTGCAAAGGATGGGTATCCTCTTTCTCTTCGTGTCTCGGTCCATTGTTTGTGGACTAGTGATCGTTCACGATGAGTAATAGTACGAAATTGCCTCCTTCTCACTTACTCCACGTTGTCAACGACCACGTCTTCACAAAGTGAACTATAAATGAGGAAACAAGATAGAAATGGAATCACAAATTTTCCATCTCGATAATGCAGTCGACTCGCAAGTTCTTCGCTCCTTCCGATCGAGTGAAATCGGTGGATCTTCACCCTTGTGAGCCTTGGATGGCTGTCGGGTTGAGGAATGGCGAAGTGAACGTGTGGAATTATGAGAGGAAAGAAATCGTCCGGAGTTTCAAAGTGGGTGCCTTCTTTTCTGCGAAACTTATTCCCTGAATACAAACCGTTTTGAGGTATGTTCATCCCCCGTACGTTCCGCTGTATTCATCACTCAAAAGGGATGGTTGGTGACCGGATCAGACGACAAATTCGTGAGAGTATTCAACTACACTAGTGGAGAGAAAGTTAAAGAGTTCGAGGCCCATGATGACTTTATCAGGCAAGAATTTCCTTTTTTTATTACCTCAGACGCTATGCTCAAATTACGTTCTCTAATTCAGATCCATCGCCGTTCATCCCACACAATCGCTCATTCTCACTGCTTCAGATGACAAATTGGTTCGTTCGTTCAAATGTGTTTCACAATTCTTATGAATTTTGTCAATTTTAAATTCTTCAGTGTATGTATGTCTGTCTTGTCAGTTAGAAAATTATAAACAACTCATGCTCAAACGTTTTCTAAAATATAGCCTACTCCAGATCAAGCAATGGAACTGGGACAACAATTGGAAAATTGAGCAGATTTATGAGGGCCACACCCACTATGTGATGCAGATTGCAATCAATCCGAAAGATAGCGAGACTTTCGCATCCGCTTCACTCGATAATACCGTCAAGGCAAGAGCTTTCATTTCACAATAAAATTCAAAAAGAAAATATACTACATATTTTTAGAGAAAGTAATATAGCAAATCAATGCATTTCTAGTAGCGGGCGCAATAAAAAAAAAGTATCCTTCCAGGTGTGGCAGATAGGAACGACAACTCCTTCCTATACTCTCGAAGGGCACGAGAAAGGAGTATGTTGTATATTTGTAATACTGAAACATTGTGTTAGGTTTCAATATTCTTCTTCAATAGGAGTGCATACGAGTAAATACAAGTAAATACGCGAAATGAAGAGACGGATTCACTCATCCAATCAACTTTATTTCTGTATTCTTCAGGTGAACTGCGTTTCCTTCTACACCGGACCTGATTGTGACAAGCCCCTACTCGTCACTGGAGGAGACGATCATCTTGTAAAAGTGTGGAATTATGAAAACAAGAAGTAAGTAAGAGCCGTATCCTAACCATGATTTTAGCTATCTAACAAAATCAGCTATTTTTAATCGATATTGAATTCACATTGCTTCTATGACCTATAGACATAGAAAATCATCATGATCTTCAGATGCATTGCCACCCTCGAAGGTCACACCGGCAATGTCACTTCAATCCGATTCCATTCGACCCTTCCACTCATTATCTCCACTGCGGAATCTTTTGAAGAAGGTGCTGTGAGGGTGTGGAGCGCGGAGACTAACAGGTAGCGGAGATCGTACGAATTCGCTTGCAATGATCACTTTCAGAATGGAGTCAGTTCTCGATGACGACCTCGGTCGTGCGTGGTGCGTCCAGACCCTCGGGGATACTGTAGCCGTCGGATACGATAGGGGCTGCGTAGTGCACAGGGTCAACAGAACGGAACGTGAGGTACGATAGTACGGTAGCTGGTTATTGATCAGGGAAGATTGAAGGTGCTTTCTCCAGGAATCCGTCGACGAGAACAATAACACGATTTGAATCAAACTCAGCATGAAAAACGGTGGACGGAATCTGCTTGTAAAGATTTTTTTGAATTGCGCGATCTTCGTAAATCTCAAAGTTCATGTTTTTTCAAAGATAAATTTATTGTATTCTGTGCACTTAAAATTATGAAAAAAGGCTTCCTGAAAACAGTGAAATTATTTCTCTCATCTCGGCATTGTGGTTGTGATTAGGAACATCATGGTGAAGTTTCTTTGACAATTACCGATATCTTTCGCACTCGCAGAGACATCATCGATTCGGTTCAATAATAAGCAACGTGTAATACAAACAAAATCATCAATTGTAGTTTATTATTTCAAGGATATAATTCGTGGTGATGAGATTCTCCCTCTGTTCCCGATGTCTCTCCTCTCTCTAATAGGCATACGTGTCTCTAACTGATAGCAAGTGACGACAACTGAGCGAGAGACAAGGGGAGATTGAGAGAGCCCTATCACGACTGATAAGCTTCAAGAGGAGAAGAGTCCCCAGGTTAGCGTGTACCTCTTCCTTGCCTCCAACATGAAGTTACTTCTCCTATTCCTAGTTGTAACAGCGGCGGTGATTGCCGAGGAGAAAGTGGAGTATGGTAAGTAAAACCAAATAGTTGATCATGGACTGACTTTATTCCCTCAGGTGAGGGCGGTAGAAGGAAGGCCAAGAGAGAGGATATGCCGAGACAGTATCCGATCGATGGAACGGAGACGAGGTACTGTAATCTTACAATTATAGCTGAGGAAGCTTATCTATATTTTGTATAGTCATTCCGGACCCATCGCATATTGCCTACACATCGTCATTACCATCATAAATATTATGTGTGAAACTTATCCTGTGTCCTGTGTCTTCCTTAGTAAATAAGTATCCTGTGTTTCGAACTCACTAGCTCAAAGCTCCATGAATGCGTTCCCCACACGAAATAATTCGTTCAAAACTTGGCTAATTATTTCTTTATTCGCAGAGTCCTTCACTTTGACTACACTTACCTCTCGGAGACTGTAATGTACGATACACTAGAGAACAAGGTTAGCTGGTTGTTTGTAGCAAGCAGACGTTACAATAAATTTCAATTAATTGAACAACAATATCACAAGATTATTCTTCGAAAAAGGAACTGTGCTAACCCAGAAAAACGAGATGGTTTATTCAAGATTGATGCTCCTTCTGTGTACATCAATGCATCGATCACTTTCGATATTCTACATCACGGCAATGGAGACATATTGGCAGTGTGGAAGGTACGAGCACAACGTATCTTAAAGTTTTTACAAAATAATTGAATATTCGAGAATTAAAATTCGCATAATTGTTAGTGCAAGTTTGCTTAATTTCGGAGATGATGTGACGGAAAAAACAGAGGATGAAAGTTGAGTTCTGTTTTAAAGAAGGAGTAAACTCAATATTTTCGGGGGGTACCTGACGTCATTAGTCGATAGTTTCCGTAAACCACGCTCCGAATTTGAAAATCAGAACTCTCTAGGTCAACTTTAAACTGAGTTACACGCGCGCAAAGTTTCTACAGGGCACAGGCAAAATCAAGATGCGCGGTGCAAAGGGAAGGGGTCTAGGTCAAGACGCAGAGGAGATGGGAAGAGACAGGAGAGGAGAGAAAAACTCTCGCGTCTGTCACTCTCACTCTCCTACAGTACTTCCCCCTGATTGCACAGGGAAGTGCTTCCCCGAATTTGGAGTTTACGCCTTCTTTAACAGTGATTCAAGAAACATTGATCGGGTGAAGATGCAATTTTCGGTGCATGCCAGGGTTGGCCAAACGAGGCTTACGGGCTCGTAATAGGGAGAGGTCGCATTGCGGGCTCGCAACGATGGAGAGAGCGTAGGGGGAGGGTAACGAGCCCGCAATGCCTCGCACCACCTCGCAACGAGATCAGAAGGCACTCTCTCCTTTTTACACGCTCTCTCGCCGCGCTTTGCCCTTCCCATTTCATAACAAAACGGTGCGAGGCATTGCGGGGCTCGCAATCCTCCCCCTCCCATTACGAGCCTGCAATCTCGTTATCGTTTAGACAACCTTAGTGCATGGGTATGGGAAAACGTTAAAAATGACATCGCATCCAATTGATAGCCATAATTGTAGCTGGTGGATTGCTTCTCTGGCAACTGCGGAGCTCCTCCTCCCGTGTGGGTCAGCTTCGTGCAGGGAGGAAACAACCTCAACGCCGTCTACGTCGATAAGGAGTCTCTTTTTTTTTGACCTATCAGATAATCAGCGACCTTGATCGACTCATCTGGGAAATTCTCTAGAGCAGGATCAATTGTTTTTCCCAATTCTGACTTCCCTAGTACAGCCTCTTTCATCAGAAAGAATCCATTTCGATCTCTCAGGGACGTCCCGGCCGACTTCGTGCCCCGATGGAACTTCCTCTACGCCATTATTCACACGATCTACACACCGGCCGAAGGAGGAGAGGGAGACGAACAGTATACGGTAGGCGAATGTTATGGAGATTGGTTTGAGAAATATTATCAAGTCAAATATTCTAACTGAAACGTATCCAAAATGAATGCAAATATTTTCTTCATTGAAAAGTCCATCTTCCCAGAAAACTCCATACGGTATGTGTGATGTGCACTTCTCTCGTCCCGAAGACAAACGATTCCGGAGAAAGATGGGCGGATGCGACCTGACCGGATCGACGTGAGACTACTTACCGGCTCCAGTTGATTCCTTTCTCCGGTTACGGCTCTGGTCGATTCCATTTCACGGTTACGGCTCTGGTCGATTCCTTTCTCCGCCTATGGCTCATGTACTAGCTCGTATCTCTCTGGAACAGATCGTTGGTGCAGTGTGCACATTCCTATTTTCAGGAACACCTCTCGCATCGATGGCCTCATCGTCACTGGTTACAAGAACGAGGCACACTACATGTGAGTGGGCAATTGCAAATGATCACTTTTCACCACTCCATTGCTGCCAAAAAACCTCTTCCTTTCGCACGCTAACCAGTCAATAAAGGAAAGAAATCGTGTTTCAAACGCTATTTTAAATCGATAGAGGCAATTAGTACAGTTCACTGCTCACTTCCAGTCAGAACACAAAAGTGGACGCGGACATCGTGCGTATCGAATCGATCGAGGAATTGAGACTGTCGTCGCCCTTCGATGACAACTTCGGAGTGACTGTGGAGACGAGGTGGGTGGAATTCTGTGCTGCAGGTTCGGTATCGAAAGAATAGGGAATATTTCCCAGCTGTGTACGGATGGACAGAAACCGATAGGGAACATGATTTTCTTGTTGGGAGAAAGCAACATCAACGCCTTCGATTTCATTGTTTTGCTTTGAAGCCCGTGTGAAACATCACTATCAAAAGTCACCATCAAAAGGTGGTTGGACATTAGGGTTGAAGTTTCGGCATCGTGATAACTGATACCATTCCCACTGTCTCTCGTGTTTTGCGCTACGGAAAGAGGCGGTAATACCAATACCGAGACTGTAGAGGAAATTATATTTTGTTAGGAAGGCGCACCTACAATGCCATCGGTTTCGATGGCATTGTACTGCTTTGAAACCAAGGTGAAACATAAGTGTTCAAAAAGCAGAATCATTCGAGTTCGGACAGCAAATTCTGACAATAATCAATCATTCTCAGATCGCACATGGAGATGACGAACCGGACGTTCCGTGTGATCGATCGAATGTGCCCACTCGGTCAGGATCCCCATCAGTGCGCAACGGTTAGAAGTAATCTTTGATCTCAGCAACTTGCTTCTATAGCGGGACTATCCGTGTTGCGTGCTCGATCTGATCTCTGATCTTTTGAACATACTTGGAACGCAAAATGGACAATTTCAAAAGAAAATAAGGGTGACTAAATAGAAATAAATCAGGACAACGGCTTGATCAAAGTGGGCGATCGTCTGTACGAAGACGTCGTGTTCAAGAGAGAACACGAGGAGAAACACCAAGAGGCAAAGGTCGGTGATCTTTGATCTCTTGCTCTCTGACTGTGACAACTTGCGCGGATTCTGTAGTGACTGTGAAGCTTCAGATTACGTAGCCAATGGTGTGCGTGTGTGAAGAAAATATTCAAATGAATCTTCAAGATGATCTTTGATCTTTCTCAGTTCGCCGCCGCTCTTTCCACCCTCCGAGGCGTCTACAACAACGATAAGGAGTGGACTGAAGATCACGCCGCCGGCTTCGGAGATCTTCTGATTGTGAGTGGATTGAAAAGTCCAATTTGCATTTTATGAAATGCTAAATTTTGAGCTAATACTGAAATCTGGACCTGTTCAGTGTGTTGAGAATATCTGAGCTAATGTTTTCATCAATCACGATTATATTCTTAGGCGGCAAAGAAGATCGACGGAGCAGCTGCAACCATTGGAAAGGCACTGCAGGACGGAGACAACTACGACATCAGGCAGATTTCTTAGTTTTAGTCCCTGTGAAAGATGTCTAACTTCTTATAACAAGATCCCTTCGTCATCGCTAATAACTTCCTTACAGAGAAGTCCTGGCGACAGCTCTCGGTGCATTGGGTGGCGTTGATGCAGTGCACACTGCGAGGGAAGTCATCTACGGAGAGGACAGTGCACTGACGAGGTGAGTTTTTTTCGATTGGCAATAACCGGTCTATCGGACTCTTCACAATAAAATCTTCCAGTGAAACTTATTTGTAAGAGAGTATTGTGCTTTGAGCAAAAAAACATTGACGGAGTCAATATTGACAAAATATCGATGGCTGGTTCTCACTAATAATTTCATAATTTTCTGACCTATGACAAAGTGAAAATACGAGAACATTTCCGTAACAAAACTATTGAGATTCGGCCCTCATTTCCTCTTCGGTCTCGCTCACCACACACACGCGCCATCCGACAAATTCCTCAAGGAGCTCATGGTAGGTCGTTCAATAGTGATGACAATTCGATATTCTCATTTTCAATGCTCTCGCTTGGGCGACAGAGTAGGCAACTTGAGGAATGGCTCATGGACATTTGTGATCAACAATCAACAATAAATCACAAACCCCCCATTCCTATAGTACTGGCTACGCGACACACCCGCCACTTACGCTCTTCACTGGGACATTGCCAATACGATCGCTACCGTACTCCATCGAGACTGTGAGAGAACCGTAAGCACCCGCAACGCCTGTGAGAAGGGCAAACGACCGGTAAGTCGAAGGACCGGGAATTGGGAGATTTCCGAAGTTGCGTAAACCAAATGCCGGCTTCAGATTTTGGAGAAATTCGTGACCGATCTCACTGACTGCAAGGACGAAAGATGCATTAGAAGATCGCTCGAAGTCCTCGTCAACCTGCCGAACCAGAAGTGAGATTTAGGCATTTCCTATGCGAAATTAGAGGTACTATAACAACGATTAATGGAAGTGGCCGTAGAAATTGACCTGATCGGATAATGATATGGTTTTTGAGAACGACTCCTCACATTCAGAAAGGAGCATTGTGCAATTGTGAATTTCGCACCGCTCTTTTGAATTGTTGAGATCACTTAACTGTTGAAGAATTGACATCTGGAAAAATTAAAATAATCATTTGACCAAAATAGAAAAATAAATGAAATTAACACATCCGAACTGAGTGGCAGTAGATAGTTAATTAAGCGTCTGAATTTGAATTTGAATGGCTGAAATATAGTACAAAGGGTTCAAATTCAGTTCGCTGTGTCACACTTTTGAGCTTCTTCAGCCTCCCTAAGGGAGAGAGAAATCCAAAAATTACTTGTACAGAGCAGTCTCATTCGCGTCCTCTCATATCTGCTCATTCGACCCGACCATTCAACTGAGAGCGGCACAATTGATTGCAAGAGCTCCTGCTCGTTTCTACTCATCCGAGGTTAAAACCTAATCTTCCCCAATTTTTTTTTTGCTCTAAATACTTTTTTTTGCCAATACTTGAACTGAATTTTAGCTGACGTACGCCCTCATTCGCGTCTTCCGTAACACATGTCCCTCTCCTTCATCGACCGCCGCCAGCATGGCTGCACTGAACGCCATGCTCAAGTGAGGAATTCTCGTTTACAACCAAAATTTGAAACACCACTATCACCTATTTTGCGGATTCCCCGAGTGTGTCACTTGCGGAACCTTAGTGAGAATTATTGAGTTTTACTCTGCCTTCATATTAGCTCTAGATCAGAGTATACAATAAATGAACAAATATGACATGTGAAAGTAATTGAGATCGATCCCGGAGTCTCAAACGGCCGGCACGCTGATTCTACGCACTGAGTCTGTCGATTCCCCACAGGATCATGAATTGTGGAGATATCTCTACGATGCGATCGCTGTGAGCAGACAGTTCGAAGTGGCGGTCAGTTATTCCCTCGAATTTAGATAATTGGATCCTTTTTGCAATATGAACGAGATTGCGTGAAAAATACGAAATAAAAGGGAAGGAAAAAATAAAGAAGCGAGCCCGAATACCTTTCAGAAGGACTCGTTCTGGTCTACCCTTCGCAGTTTCCGCGTCTTCCGTCCCAACTACTCGCAGAGATCGCTCAAGGCCGATTCGAATGCGTTCGGAGCAGACATCACCGGTGAGTTTGATGTTGAACAAGTCGAAATGCTGCATCTCTCCTATGATCGTCAGCAGAGATGCTATTTTCACAATTGCAAACAAGATCGTGAATAACTTTCAGAATTCGCCTCCTTCGCTGGTCGCTTCCGTTCCTCGTCCGAATTCTCGAAGGGCGTCTTCCGTGGATCGAATCTCGTAATGAGCGGACTGAAGACAGGCGGAGCCAAGGCTGCGCCCGAGTGGCCACTCTTTGAGGTTTGATCTTTGATCTCTCAACTTTAAAAAAATCTAAAACTACCAGCTCGACCTCGAGTCGTCCGGTCTTGAATCGTACGTTGACCCGGATCAGAAGATAACTGACGTCACGAATCCCAAGGTATAATTGTTCCTTTTTCGTTTTTAATAATAATAAATGCCGGAGCAATTTTGTCGTCTCTTCATTTCGCCGCATCTCTCGCGAGTCAGAGAAATGTGATAGTATTGCGAAATGAGCGAGACAGACCTAATGAAATGGCACATGCTTACTTCAAGGTCACATGTGCTAGTTCTGATTGCCATGTGGCTTATGAAAAGCTGTAGGACACGAAACAATGCTCAACTAATGCAGGCAGCCCTTCGTCTCTCGCTGCTCTCCCACTCGCTGCCCTCCATCACCGTCTTCGATGGCCATCAAGTGCGTTTATTTAGCTAATTTAAATTAAAACTTGAAAAATAGATAAATAATCAATTGAGGCAATGATGAGCGCGGCAATGAGCGCCAACGGGCAAACCGTTCGGGTGTTCGAGGTGAAAATATTATTTTTATTTCGTAAATGGGCGATAACATGCATTTTTTGTTTCAGTCGACGATTCCCCTCCGCACATTCTCCACCTTCTATCCTCTTCTATCCGGTCTCTCCGTGAATTTGGATGCTGCGGCAGTGGCGGCTGTCCGGTAGGTCAACCATCCAATGATCCAAACTCTGTGATTCGGGAAGAATGAACGTGCCCATCGTTTTCAGCACCCATAAGTACCCTCCCCCCCCACCCCCGAAATACAGAGTTTCAAATCTCAGAATGTGGCGCTCCTGATATTCATGATATGATATTCTGTCATTCGATATTCAGACTATTCGGTTCGTGCGAGATCTCCTTATGGAATCGCGACAGCATCTCCGAAATTCATGTCAAGTCAGTTTTCAGACGTCCAGAAAGATCAAAGATCATCAATTAAAGTACCTCGACGGCTCTCACTGCCTCAGCAACGCTCATTCTCGATGGAGAGAGCACACAGAGATTGGACTCAAAGATGTCGCTGATTACTGGAGTGCAATCGAGAACTGATGTATGTGAATGTTGTTCAATTTATTGTGGATTTACCATAAAAAATGTCAAATTCAGGCGAAATTCGCGAATAAACCGTACCGCTTCTGCGTGAACATGGGCAACGACGCCAGTATTGTCAGGTATGAATATTATGTTTAACATTATTTTAATAATTAAAATAAACTGTTAAGTGTCTCGACGCTGCGAATCGACGACGTTCAGGAGGAGGAACCAAAAGTGCAAACGACGTGAGATTTATTTTAATTATAGTTTATCAGTCTTGATTATGCACGTTATCATAGGAACTTGTCTAGAACATTTTTCTCTTTGTTTTTGTGACCCTTGTTGATTCCAGTCGATCTACCCGCTCACTGCTCGGTCACTCGTGGTATCTGGGCGATGCTATGAGAAAACAGTGCCGCGCGTATCATAAGGAGTTGTAAAATAGCGAAATTGTTATTTATTTGTTGAAAGATAAACGATTTGATATTGACAACACGCTCGAATTATTGAATAGTGGTGAGTCATCGTATAAAAAATTAGACATCAAAAGTCAATGTGAATATGCTCTTTGTATTCTTCATTTACGCTTGAGCGTAGAACAAATGTGGCCAAAATTTCTTCTTCTCCTTGTCCATTTATGATTCGTATGCAATTCCGAATACGACCTCTCTTCTCTTCCGACGCATACTAGACAATAATGATATTTGCTTGACACTAAAGTAAGACGAAAAGTTTTATGTTCTAACCAGCATATCATCGTCTAAACTTGAAATGATATCTTCTTTTTCGATGCGTTCTGTCGTGGATATGTACCACTTTCCATGCAATCGTCGAAGAGAGCGTGCCTCAAACCGTTAAAATTTAAATTTTAGGACAATGTATCGTACATCGCTCCCATTACCGAACAAACGGCCTTTTCTACCTTTTTGGCCTTTTTTCCCTTTAAGCGAATTCGAGCTTAATATTCTTGTTTTTTGTTTCATATTTTTTGTCCACCCCTATAAGTGGACGAATACAAAAATTGGCCGGTGAAATATTATTTTAAATTGGTGAAAAATTAAAGCCGTAATACAGAAAAAGTACAGAAAATTTATGATGACGTGGAGATTACGGTAGAGCCGTATTTTAATTGAAAATAGAGGCAACGGCTCTCATTTTTCACCCATTTAAAATAATATTTCACCGGCCAATTTTTGAATTCGTCCACTTATAGGGGTGGACAAAAAATATGAAACAAAAAACAAGAATATTAAGCGTGAATTCGCTTAAAGGGAAAAAGGCCAAAAAGGTAGAAAAGGCCGTTTGTTTGGTAATGGGAGCGATGTACGATACCAGTATTTATTCAATATTTTAATGATGATTTATCCTTTGAAGTACCTTGATCAAGTCCATTACCCATGCAGCATCAATAACTATGTTTAGCGAATTCAGTGACGTGAATTGTGTCAAATATTCTAGCATTTCAATATCCAGAACCATCCTCTACAACAAATTTACATTACCAATTCTAAAATTTGGAAATCTCATACAACCTTTAGGGGTTGTGTTGCCTCGCGCGTTGTCAAAGAACGACTAACACGGGAAATTCTTGCAAAGTCTTTCAGAAAATCAGATGTCATTAATCTCGGAAATGTGAGCGATTCGTCGTGGAGTGATAAATGGTCAGGAACCATTGAATGAACCCATTTGAGAAATCTGTAAAATGGAGATCTGATGTATTTTGTCCATATTTTTTTTTGGAATCTTACGCATTCATATCGTTTTGCTTAAAATCTTCATGGAAATACGATTCTTTGAATATGAGATGGCCAACTTTTTCGCTCGGAAAAATATCCTCGCAATGTTTAATGAACGAAGAATCGATAAGAATCTGGAAATAATATTTATCACTATGAAAAAAATAGAAAACCCAAGGAAATACCGATTCAAATTGGATGGTATATCTGAAAATGTATCGTTGCAGAAGTGATCTCATCATTATGAAAATACAGCATGGAACCGTCTTCCGACTTGCCATTGAGTTGCTCGCCTGCGATTGTTGATTTTCATTTAAAAAAACCACAGTTATCCGCTTGCAGAATCGTTGACATCTGGAAGAGATCCTCTTCCCTTCCCTTGTATCAAAGTTCCATCAGTGTAATGAAGAAACACGGTATCATTGAGATGAGGAAGATAGGTAAAAAAGAGAAAATCTCCATTACGTCCCTGCAACGTTTTAAAAAAAGATTCACTTTCTTTTAGCACATCTTTTAGCACATACCTGACGCAGTATTAATTCGTGCCCCTTTTTCTTGTTCAATTTCTTCTTTAAAATGTCTGCAATCGAGTACAATCTCTGGCTCACAATCGAGATTTGCTTGAATTCTTTGCTGAATATTTTGAGGGATAAATCTATGCCCATAGGTTAAAAAATCATTTACAGCTCAAAAGTGTTGAATATTTCACGAAAGCAATCCAAAGGAAGAGCGGATAAATAATCCTGAGTATCATTATGATTCAAGTGTTGTGGTGAGAAGCCAAAAATATCTACCTCATCCGAAATAATTGGGTGGATTTCGAATCTGTTTCCGCTTAGGATCCAACAACATTTATCTGAATCTGCTTCAGTGAAATCACAAGAATATCGAGACTTTTTCGGCGGAGGTGGAGGCATCTAAGATAGTAGATAAGTAAAAGAAAGTTGTGAATAATGTTATTGCGTTTTTTTTCGCGCGCTAGATTTTAGCGTCGTTGCCAGATTCAAATGAATAAAAATGAAGGTGATTTTTGACGATAGATCCACATATGCGAGAAATTTTATCGAAAACAACAATAAAATTATCGCTTCCTCGCAACTGAATAAACATTATCGTCATCAATGGCTCTCTGATTTGTGAAGTCCCTCATTTCTTCGTCATCCGTCTAGATATAAACGCGGAACGAGGATACAAATGCATATTATGATATCCTGAATAAACTCACAATCGGTGTCAGACTCCGCACCTTCTGTCGTTCGTATAAAATAGCCTTCGATGAACACTTCAACCACACCACTTTTCCATCTTCACTCCTTCTCACCTTCTCTTCTTCGATACAGATGAAACTCTGTATTCTCCTCGGCGTCGTTCTTGTCTGCGCATAGTAAGCTTCATTTATAACTTTTTTATTATTTTTTTTAATTATTTGTTGAATTTTTTCAAATGCTTTTAGTGCTGCACCACTACTCTCCGACACGGAAGGTCAACTGATTGAAGTCCTCAATAGACAGGTAATATTTTAAAGCGTTTTTTTTTCTTTTCGCATTGCCTTAGCATCGGGTATTCCCCATTCTCTCCGTATAACGATTCTTCTATTTCAGGTCGGAGGCAATGGTGGTGATGGTGGGCGTGGAGGAGACGGGGGAGATGGAAATGGAGGAAACGGAGGCAATGGAGGCAATGGGGGCAATGGAGGAAATGGAGGAAGAAAGAAGAGACAGGTTATCCAACCGTCGAATGCCCTTATTGAAACGCATTTTCTCAGGTTATCGTGAACTGTGCTCCAGGAGGTGTTGTAACTAAAATGCCCCTCGGTGAAGTGGAGGATGAAATTGCGAGCGGAGGACAGAGAGATAAGAGACAGGTTGGTATTCGAAAAATTAGCTAAAATCTGAAATATCCCTTTTCAGGTGATCGTTAACTGTGGAGTGAGTGTCCGTCGAACCACGGTGCCAATGACAAATTGATATGCGCTGGGTGGATAAAAGAATCTGATCTTGCATTATTTCATCCCGAGTTTTGATAAACTATTTTCACTATTTTTCCAACGCATCTACTTTTCATGACAATTGATCTTTCATGACATTAGATGTTATCACTATTTTGAAAAAAATAAGAATATTGAATTTTAAGACAATAAATTCCAATTAAAAACACCAGAGAAGGGTCTCGGAGTAAATGTAGATGCAGATCCAGAAGATGTAATAAATGATGGTATAAATCACTCTGATCAATCAACCTCACATTCTCAATTATCTTGCGTGTATTTAATCGTATTCATAAGTTCTCGTTTCCCAATTTACTTCCTTTCAATTTCGTGAAGTCGTTACCAGATGGATATTCCATAGGGAAGCTGATCTCTTCTGTCCAATTGGAACTTCAAGAGCGATGAGAAGACAAAAACGACAAGTAAACGAGCGTCTGTCTGAGCTCTAAGGTGTATTCAATGGTCTCTCATGGACCAGAGGAACGAGAGAGGGAGTGTGTGCGCATGATGTGGAGAGTGTCAGCACTGTTCTGATATCGGAATCGTCTGCATGAAATTTACTACAAACAACGAAAGCTAACCATCCGTTAAGCAAATGTAAAACTAAAGTGAATGAGTGGTAATCATTTATCAGAACATGTACAAATTGTTGAGATTCCGGGAACATTTATCCTCTCACTGTTCCACTCCGGGCTTCGTCTGATTTCTGGAATTGTCGGGCGCTCCCCCCGCAGAGAACGACAAAGTTCGAGTGACCCATGCTAATCTGAAAAAATGAAAATTCATATCGTCGTAGGGAAATCGAATGCTGATTTTTTTTTATAATGTAACCTGTCTTTTATCTATTTTTCCTCCGGTGGCGGGTTCATCAGCAACTTCTCCGAGGGGCAATCTTGTCACTGCGCGGCCAGGAGCGCAATTCACGACAATCTGAGGAGAATAAATGTTTTCCTGTTGGAAAAGCATTCTTCATCTCCCCCGCCTCCTTCACTTCCCCCATCGCCCCAACGAATAGTGAAATGTATGAAAAAATGACCTGTCTCTTTAGCACATCAGTCAGTTGACCTGCCGTTCGAGCGAGTGGAGGAGGTGCACCACTAAATCGTTTTATGTAATAATTAATAAAAAAATTCTAATGCTTACTAAGTGCAAGCAAGAAGGAGGACGCTGAGGAGAATGCACAGTTTCATTTGTATGAAAGGAGTGAAGAGAGGTGATGTGAGGTTGTTGAAATGATCATCGAGGACTCTTTTATACGAGTGAAAGAAAGTGATCAGTTTGACACCGATGACGATTGAATTTATAAACACACACAAATCGTTTCTCTCTTCATCAACTGAGTGAGAGAAATTACGATGAAAGCAAAAAAGGATTTGGCAGTTGTTGGCGGTAATGTTTATACAGCTAATAGGAAGCAATACAGTATTGTTGTTGTTTTCAACGTATCTGAAATAATGAAAAAAAACATACGAACTGTCTTTATTCTAATTGTAAGAAACAATGTATAATTCCAAGGTATTTCTATAAGAAGAAGAACATATACGACTCTGCCTTCCTCCGAGTTAACGATTCATCAATTAGAATTTTTTGATACTTTCAACCTTCACCATTCAAACCATTTTTGATTGCAGACTGCGGTGAGTATTACTCATGAGGTGCGGTCACTTGTAAAGAGGGACTCGCTGTGCGCTGATCAACGGCGACCAGGAAAAAATAGTGAGATTACGCTGAGATAACAGGCCCTTCCCCTCACACATCCAAGCACGTTCACGGTTATGTGAGAGCGATTTTGAAAAACAAACAACAACAATACTACGAGCTTCGTACGTCCAGCTGGTTAAACAGTGTGGTCATCGTTCAATGACCAAACTCTCTCTATTCTGCACACTCTGTTCTCGATCTCACTCGCAAGGAGCGAAAAGGGATGGAGAAGCCGATTCATCATTATTATAGCATTAGTCGACATCGTCGTCACTCGTGTCAGACTCCACACCAATCATGCTCGTATAAAAGAGCCCGCAATGAGCAGTTCAATCATCCACCATCCTTTACAACTTCTCCAACCAATCCGATGCGGCTGTGTCTTCTATTCATCGGTGTTTTCGCACTAGCTCAGTGAGTTTCCACTTCTAAAAAATAGCGATATCCTCGATCACTAGTATTTTAATTTTACTGTTGTACAAATTCATTCCGGATAAGAAGCCTATTTTTCCAGTGCCTCAACTGCGGCACCATCTGAACCCGACGAGACTCCGATCCAGATGCTAAATGTCGCTATGCGACAAGCGATTAGGAATGTTGATCTGATGAATCTCGTTGCTGGAGACGCTGTTGGTGAGGATTACTTTCAAATGTATTTTTGGTAGTATTTTTTTCGTAGATGCTAATCTGAATCTAGATGTTTAAAAAACATGATTAATATTCAGGCGAAGACGCGACTTTGAACATGCAGCGAGCGAATGCTGATTCGATCGAAGCACAAAAGATCGGCGATTACATGCAGGTATCACGAAAACATTTTATTGATGAACAAACCTATTTACAAAAAATAAGAATTGCAGGAAACAACCCGTATTCTCATAGAGGAAAACGGCGCCGAAGTTCTGTCCAAACTGCAAGGGGTGAATGATACGACATTTTCGTTGTTTGAAGTTGAGACGCTCATGAAAATAATAACATTTGAGCACTTTCCATTACAGATCGATGCCCTGGCAGAGCTGGAAGCGCAGCTCGAGTCCCAACCGAGAGACGAAGGAAGCAGAAAGAAGAGACAAGTATCATACTATAAATTATAATCGATACTCTATTGCCATTTTATTTATTCGGAATAAACACATTCAATTTGCAGATTGTCATTTCACTCAATGGGAGAAACGGGCAGAATGGAGGAAATGGAGCTAACGGAAACAATGGCAACAATGGCAAGAACGGCAACAACGGCAACAACGGCAATAACAACAACAACAATAATAATAATAACAACGGCGGGAACAATAACAAGAACAACTCGACGAGAGGCACCATCTCCACCTCTAATCCAACGGACGAATCGTGCATCGAACGACCGGCCACGTGCGATGCGAGGTAAACTCTTATTTCTCTTAAATCAAAACGTTTAGCCTCAAATCAAATCAACACGTTTCCATACAAAACGCAAGGATGCGCAGCCCCCATTTCCGTCCAGGAGCTAAGTAAATCATCCATTTCAGTTTCCCGTATCGTTCCATCTCCGGATGGTGCAACCATGACGAGACGGACGATCGGGAATTAGGATCGACGATGAGCGAGATCAGACGATTCATGGGAGGAAATAAGTATGATGATGGTGAGTCGAGTTCATCTTGATGCTCCGTTGTGTTTCACCTAATAGTGTGACAGTTAAACACAGCCAGAAATCCCGCAAACACTTTACTATATGAGAGGCTATATCAGAATTGATCTCAAGCAATGTTCAGCAATCAGGCAATGTGAGGGAACCTTTTTTGCAGGTTTCAACTCGGTTCGTCGTCGTGCTGCTCGGGGCGGCGTACTGCCCTCCACTCGTGATGTGTCGAACAAGATCTTTGCTGAGGTTCCCTTTTTTTATCTTATCCCACATCGTACACGGTGATTGATCTGCAAAACGATATCAGCATATGAAATGTCTCTGAAACATATCTCAGTTGTGTGTAAAATGATGAATACATAATCTGATTGATTTCTTGCAGGCCACTATCCCCGCCTTCGATACTCGCTACAATCACTTCCTGCAGCAGTTCGGTCAATGGATCGCGCACGATATCGTCTTCACGCCCTCAGCCGTCGGTAAGTCGGCTACCGTATGCAAATGACAGAATCCGTCACACCACACACATCGCAGGTCCCAATGGAGCTTCGCTCGACTGCTCGCAGTGCGAATCGGCAAATCTGACGACGAATTGCGCGCCGATTGAGGTACGGTAATCACACCGTATGGAAGGATCGAGTAGTGATTTAATTATGTCGTTGAAGGTTCCGGCCGACGATCAGTTCTTCCCTACGCTCACTGCTAATCGAAGACAGGCGTGCATCCGATTGACGAGAGCGATCAATGGACAGAAGGGATTGGGACCGAGGGCTCAGATCAATCAAGTCGGTCAATTTATTTGTTATTAATGGAAAATACAGTGATGCACATAAGGGAACTATTGCCGTACACAGTTAACGAGAAAAAAAATGCATAACATTAATGCAATTCGTTTGAGAACACTCACTTCCTCGACCTCTCGCAAGTGTACGGATCAACCGATTGCATCGCGAAAGAGATGAGAACGGGAAAGGTAGACGATTTTGATGACACATCTCTCTCGAATTTGGATTTTTCATGTGCAACATATCTAATTGATATTCGAGAAGTTTTACTGCCTTCAAATTATGAAAATGAGCATTTCAGGACGGTCAGATGATCATGTACACTGAAGACGGATACCATCTGCCTCCTCGCGCTGCCAATGTGAGCATTTATCCACCTGCAGACTCTGAGACATCATTCTAGCCTAGTACATATATATCTGAAGTATATATCTGAAGTAATTTCCTATTACTTGTCGGATATTCTGTGCTCTTATTTTCGCCACCACACTCACCAATCCTATCCATGCATTGGAAGGGCTTGTGCCTAGAACCGGTCTTTCCTGGCCGCGCTAGATAAGGACGCCCCTTTCTAACTGGTTCTCAACCGCGTTCGTGGTGTAATGGTCAGCATGGATGCCTTCCAAGCATTCGACGGGGGTTCGATTCCCCCCGAACGCAGAAACTTTTGTCACTTTTAGAATTCTCCTTTCAGAACACCAACTGTCAATCGCAAAGGTCGACTCCTCCTTTCCTCTGCTTCACCGCCGGTGATTCGAGAAACTCTCTGCATCCAGGTTTGCTTTTGCGATTTTTTTTATTCTCGAATGGTTACGATATTTGAAAAGGAACCTGCAGGTCTTATTCCGCTTCATACCATCTACCTTCGTCAGCACAACAAATGGGCAACCCAGATCAGGCAACTCCGGCCGACTCTCAGTGACGATACCGTGTACCAGGTACGGTAGTTGGCTCTACTCTATTCCATCTCCCAATCGTTGCTGTGACCCCTTGCATAGTCTAGCGGTCGTTGCCTGATCCCCTTTAATCTCACCAAAATTCCAGGAAACCCGTCGTCTGATGATCGCCCTGTACCAGTTTCACGTCTACTCAGAGTATCTTCCCAAAGTTGTCGGTCAGCGAAAGATGAACGAGTTTCAGCTGACGCCGAGAGGATTAACTAGTGAGCTATTTCATATTTTTTTACTTTTTTGAAGCACACCGGCGAGGAAAAGCCCGAAGAATGTGAAGCACGTATACTTCCATTTCAGACACGTACAACGCCCGCATCAACCCGTCCGTCTCCGTTGAATTCTGCACGGCAGCCTTCCGATTCGGCCACTCGCAAGTGCGCAAGGACATCCCGCGAACGACCAACAATAATGTGTACGGTTTTACATCATTGCCTCATCCTTTGCCTCAAAAACATGATTCATAGTAGTTCACTGATAATCGCTGAATAGTCGAAGGATCTCCCGCAGGACGAAAGTGACTTGATTAACTGAAAGACTTCGCCTTTATCTTGTCAATTACACGTCTAGTTAGTCGGGCTGTCGATAATCAGTTAATTTCGCAGTACGATCGGTAGTGAGGTCGACCTCGGTCGTCACATCTTCTACATGGACCCGTTGTATGACAGGACAGCAACGATCTCGACGATGACGCAAGGTCAGAGTGTTTCAATTGCTCTCATTTCGCACCACTGGTCGACTACAGCCTCGACTACAGATTGGGGAGTATCCAAACAAGTGTTCAATGTACTGGTTTGTGGTCACGAGAAACCAGCGAAGTGAGGGTAATTCGGCATGCTTCTCCTCATTTTCCATACTCTCTTTCGTCTGTCTGTCCGAGGAGAGAGTTTCCAAATTTGACATGTTTCACGAACTCTGTAAGATACGTTTCAGTGGAATTCACTCGATGGATTCCACCTCAATCGGGCTAGAAAATAAACTAAATATTCCAGGAATGATCAATAACCCCGGGATGGCAGTGGACAGACAGTTCTCGTTTCCCGTGAGAAATGAGATGTTCGCCACCAGGGATAGACGGGTGAACAGCTTCTTTCTGTTACATTTCACACTCACTTTACCTTCCTCAATTATTATCGCTTTCTGGTATGTTTCACACTCATTTTACCTTTCAGTTTTTCGATGATCCAATTCACAATAATATTAACTATCTTAAAGGCATCGGGCGTGGATCTCGCTGCGGTGAACGTGCAGAGAGGCAGAGAGAAGGGTATTCATCCGTACAATGAAGTCCGGTTAGCACTTTTCCCTCATTTATTCACTTCTCTCATTTCTGTCGGTGTTGCTAGAAATGAGGTAATTTCGGAGCAACGACCTAAGGTAGCGGACTTGTGGCCTTCTAAAGCCCATTTTTGCGTCAGAGCCCGAAAATTTAGGTGTATGTGTTTGATTTTTTTGTGGACATTTAGTCACGTTAGATCAATTCCATTGCAGCGCTCGCATCCCCGGACTCTCCTCCGTCCTCTCGTTCGATGCACTCAGAAGAGACATTGGCCTCGACAACATCGAGTTGCTCAAGAAGACGTATGCATCTGTCGATGACATCGACCTCTACGTCGGAATCCTCCTGGAGAGGGCGAGCGACCCGACTGCGCTGGTTTGATATTCATTGTTCAGCTCCACTTTAAATCGCGATCAATTTTGAGCACTGTGAGTAAGTTTGGTTATGATAAAAATATAGTTAAATCAATATTTGCAGCTCGGCCCAACGGGTTCTCATCTCATCGCCGATCAGTTCGCCGCTTTCCGAAGAGGCGATCGATTCTTCTACGAAAGCAACACCAGTCCCGGAGCGCTTACTCAAGGTGTGTTTTAGTCATCATCAGAGTATGATGAATAACTCATTTTGTGAATTTATCCAAGTCTCTAGAGCGTAATCATGAATTTACTTATCATTCCAGTCGAATTCGACGCCATTCGTAACTTCTCAGTCGCTCAACTCATCTGTGAGAACACGGATGGAATGGAGCAGGTGCAGAGCGACATCTTCCAGCATGGGTCAGCGTTGTTGTTGTTGTTGTTTTTGTTTTTCAAAACAATACATTTCAAAAATAATATTCAACTTTCAGCGCTCCTCGTGTTCGCTGCGATCGCTTCCGCCCGTTCCCCATGAATTCGCTTCTCTTCTAACTACATTGTATCCCTGTCATTCACGCCCGTGTGTCATTCATGTTCACCTTACACCTTTTAAACGATGATACAGTGGTGATAAATGTTTATTTATATTTCTACGTTTGAACAAAATAATTCACGCTCTATTCGAGAATATAGGTCGAGAAACACGATAGCCTTGCCCTTGTTTTTATGTAGGAACTACATAGGATGATGGGGCTGCCTAAGGACACGAAATGCAAAGTAATGTTTATTTCAAATTATTGAATTTTCCGATACAAATATACGAGCAATACAAATTCATACAAGAGAATCGAATGAGCCAAAATGTTTTCAATTCCCGTCAACTATTTTTGCCGATATTGTCCTTCACGTTATTTGTTTTTCTTGATCTAACCTTGATAATATATTCTAAGCTCTTCGGATTATTTGAACAGGAAGGCATTTATCGATTGACACAGAAGTGAAGTTATCGTTTTCCCCCTTTTCCATGTGTATATTGAATTTGAAAACTTCGTTGTCACGCGCATAGCGAATTAAATGGGATCCGACAATTTGCAGGTTCGACTCATACTGAAAACAAATAAACAAAGAGTAGATAGTTACATAAGAAATTGTAAAACCTCCATGTCGACAGTCAGACTCGCAATTATGTCATCTTTCTCCAATTTTCTTGTCGTCGAAATAGTCCATCTTATAAGCGAACCTTGTTGTATGCCTCTCTGAATTGTTCGCAAATTACTATTCATTCAAAAAAATGAGGAAATAAATTCCTGACCTTGATTAATTCCATTAACGAATCAGCCTCGACAACGATATTCGCAAGGTCAAGATATTTGTAGTTCACCAATGATCCAAACATATCTTCACTTATATGAACTGGTTGATCCTTAAGGAAATTTTTATCCGTGAGTGCACGCAACTGCAAACATACGAAGCAAATCTTCATTGTATTGCATGCATAGATACCCAGAGATGGATTTTGAATATTCTTGGCGAAACGTCGCAAAAAATCATGGCTAATCGCTTTGAAAAAATACTTATTGTCATGCAGATATAAATTCGTTGGTCTCATGGATAGAAGATGACTCGCGAAGCTTCAATTTTTTTTATTGGAAAAAAATTTCATTGGAAATCTCACGATTGCATATTTCGATCAAAGAAGTCTTTGCCAAAATTTACGTTTCTCAGTACTAATGTATGATGATTGTTTTCAGCAAAATTTTTTGAAAGATGCTCCATGAATCTTTTATCGATGTAAATCTGAAAGAAATTATTATTTTCGGAAAAGAATATTCTTAATCGGCAAAAATAGGAAGGCATAAAAAAGCCACCGAATTGATTCGAATACTCTCATATTCGTATCGCTCGAGGAGATATTTCATCCGATTGAAAAGGCCACATGATAAAACAGCGTGTTTCAAATCACAACCATATGAGACATCCTAAATGTTAATGAAAAATATATCATTAAATTATAAATATATTTGGTTGTGAAAACGTACAGAAGAATACTGATGAGGAAGTACACCATATTCTGTTGTGATTTTTCTCTCACTCAAGTTTCCGTCAGTAGAATAATTACATATTAGGAATGATCGATTTTTCAAGTGAGCAATAAGTAGGACATCCCCATTAGTCCTCTGAAAATGGGTTTAATTTTTTTGGGAAAATCTTTATTGAGATAAACCTTTCTCAGTGTTAGCGTATACGCCTCTTCTTTTTTCACTTTTCTTCTGTACATTTCGCTGAGTGAGAATGATTTCTGGTTCACTAATGCGATCGTATCGAGATTATGACTGAATTGAATGATTTAGAAGATAAAAATAATACTCAACCTTACTGATTGAAATATTGAAAAATATCGAAGATGCAATCTTGTGGAAGAGTCGTTAGAAAATCCTGTTGAAATGTTTTTTGCCGTTTATATATTATCTTTTTTTTACCTTATCAGACACAATTGGAGCTCGGGAGAAATTATTATTTCTCTTAAAAATTGAGCAGCATTCATAACATACTTGACCGATTGTGATGCGCCGCTTCTTAGTAGGAGGACTCGACATTGTGTAAAAAATTCGAAAATGAAGATGAGAAAGAATACGATGAGATGATTTAATAGTCACGCCTGGCTTTGTGTTTCATTGTTCAAATATTTATGTGACTGAAAAGGGACGCTTCAGTAAAAGTACCGTAGTTTATAGCAAGTTGTTTATTTTTTCAATTTCCGAAATCAATTTATTGTGTCGCATTTTTGCTTGTTCTAAGCTGTAATGCTTGCTCTTTTTCCTTGCGTCATCGCCCAGTAATTTTAAAAAATTTATTCTTCGATACTCGAAACAACATTATCCCGAAACATTCAACGCAGCCTGCACAACTTCCTTGAATTAATTTTTATTTTCTCCTTCAAACCTCAAACACATTCAACTTCTTCAGCAGATCGGATAATTCGGAGGGATTGTTGAATCCTGAAAAGTTAAATATCAACAACGAATAATACTATACAAACGGCACCATTCAATCCATTCGAGCTGACCATGCTATTGAGGAGTTCGATCGTATTTCTCTGGAAGATTTATGTATTTTTCATCGATATTTATAGTTTAAGTTTGAAAAAAAACATGCGAGTTGTCCTAGCGTATCTCCTAAGGCGGAGTTCGGAGATATAGTCGTCGTTGATATGTCATCGATAATGCGAAGTCTTGCTAGCTTAGTTGTATTAGACGTTTTGGTATAATTGGCCATGAGATATGGCGGCACGGACAGGACCTACGACTCATATTCTTTTATCAGCTCACAATTCTTACAATACTTTGGAACTTGCGAGTTGCTGCAGCTGCTTTTTCAATTCGCAATGGTTATCGATCGCTTCTTTCTATATAGATTGTCATTGGAAATAATGAAAATCATTTAACCGTTTCGTTGCGTGATTGGTTGTCAATAAGGGAAGTGAATGATTTCATTAGTGCTTCGATCGGCTTTCGCAGCTTATTCGTACACAGATTCTGAAGAGATGAAAAGAGTTTTACCGGCTGATCCAACCTTTCCCCCCTCCTTATACTAAAAGCGTTTCAAATAAAGTAAATTACGAATCCACCATACCGGTTTGTAAGTTCCTTTGCAAATGTCATCGAACGGCAGCACTCCGGCAACGTAAGCTCTGATTTTCGAAAATTGATTGAAATACAACACCAAATCACTCATAAATAGGCACCTCATTCATGTTCTCAACCGCTTTTGGGTAGAAACGTTGAACGTATTCCTCCGATAGAGCGATGCTATCCAATAGCTGAATAAAGAGCACTCCATTGTGTAAATTTTCGTTTGGAAAATTACTCTTGCATAGAAATATGATTAAAGTTCATATTCAAATAAACAAAAAGAGTGTGTAAACCTCGGCGGGCGATGGTTCCAATGCAGAAATAATGACGGGTAGACATGTCAACAGCAATGGAATCCAACTTCTCATCGGCTCGCTAGCATCGAATAACCGCCCGTTGAATTCAAGAAGATAATCCCCAGTTGGTCCATTGAACTCGGATTTCCTCGTTGGAACGCAACAATTGATGACGTTCAGCTCAGAACGTTTCAGACTGCAGAAAAACAGGCTGACGCATAGTCTCGGAGCGCTGTTTCAGTGCGAAACAATGATTTGTAGTATGCTTGCATCCGTGTTGTTTCATTGCTGATAACACAAAAAAAGAAATAGGATGATTTTTCGAATTGAATAATGCATCTTTCATCTTTCATCTAACCCGCTGCACTCCATACCGTGATAGTTTCCTGAAACGACCAAAAAGTGCACTGTGCAGTTTACATTTCGTAGTTTATGGATGGCGATGCAGAGAACTATCATTTTTTTGAGCACCAGAGATCTCGGGACGGTAAAAAAATCCGAAAAAACCGAAAAGAACAAGTCATAAATCATTACTTTCTTCAAATACGCTACCAGAGATCCACTGATGACACACAACTGTTACGAAATACCGTACACAATTACACAATCAACATTGTCATCCGGCCGCAACAATGATAGATACTCGCCTGTGATCTACTCACTGCTGTGATTGTGTCGAGAATTAACGCATTTGCCCTTTTCAAATAGTATCGTTTCGCATTCATGATGATGTCGGGCACTAATCGCATTGTGCATTGCGCCTGAGTATCATGGGATGCTCTCTCGGTTCACTTATATCGGTGGAAGTGCACTTCTTCCACGCGGATTGCAATGTTTCCCAACCTCACTAAGCATTTCCTTACCTTACCTTTCGAAATAGACTCTTAACAACTCCTTCTATAAGCGAAAACGTCCCATGTAGTAGCTAAACTACTCTCCTCATTACGGGGAACATTCCTGCTATGCAACATCCCTAATGCTGCCATAACTTTCACTCATGTTGCGCCTTCGCTCATCCTTTGAATCGTCTTTGTTTATATTTTACATGAAATCATGGTGTCTACTCCTAGCAGCTAGAATCTCTGCCATGATCTCACAATCAGCGTCTGATCAGATTCACGTAATCGCACTATTGATATCACCGATCATCCCCTCATTCAGCTGCTGCTCCCCCTCTGCCCACGTTTCTATCAATCAGCTCCAAGGTCACAAACCGACTGTTCTCTTCTTCCCTCTCTCGGCTAACTTTATCGTTCCTTCTCCTCTTTTCTCCTCTCTCGAGATTACACTCGACACGCACACACGCAAAAACCGCGTTGCCATTGTGACCTTTCGCCTTACCGTGCGCCCTTTTCGATTTATCGATTGTGAATTATCGATTATCTCGGACAATTAGACTTCTCTTGCTTTGGGCCAACTTATCTGGCAAAAATTATCAGCATTTCATTCTCATTCCCTAACGCCACTCCGCATTCTGAGAGGTTTTGCCGGACAAAATAACAGAGACGTTCCGAACATCGATTATCTCCGTATATTCGCAGAAATGGAAAGACTCGCACTGGTGGCCGATGCAGCCATCGTCTTTTGCATGGTTTGTATTTTATTTTCATCCAATAATAAATAATTATTTTACAGAACCAACTGTCCGAGCTGCGCCGTGACCCGTTCGATAAAAGTGCGCAATGCATAGTGGTCAGTGCGCACCCGATATCTTGTTTTCACGTCTATTCGCATCTTTGTGTTGACTTTGTTGTGGAGTGCGCGGGAAACGCATGTGAAGTGAATGTGGAAGATCGGTCGTTTTCTGGTTCCGACGATGTAATCTTATCGTCTCTTCATTTCACACACTATCTCGCCCTCGACTGACCAATAACATCAGAGATCTCCCTCGAACCATCGGCTCCTCCCATTCAGAGACATGCGCCTTGCAGAAAACACCCTCCTCTTTTCGCCTTGACTCTAGTCAGCTAGGGTGACGAGAGAGTGTGCGAATCGAGGAGAGTATTTATGTCTATTTTACAGATGTTATCTCTTCTCCGGCTCATACACGATTCAATCTCATCCTTTCTCCTTCTCCTCTCCTCGCTGGCCTTCCTTCTCACCGCTCTCTTCCTACTGCGAAACCATCGATTCGTCTGGCCATACCAGGATAGGAGCATGACCAAGAAAACGGTTTGTTTTGGAATTGTTGCCAGAAGGTTGATTTTGGGAAACTCAGAAAGATAATCATATCAAAACTTCCGAGGCACTGTTAAGTTTATTGCATGAATGAAACATATCTACCTGAGCGCGACGCTGAATTCAAAAGATCACTTCGAATTTTTTCTAGGTTAAATACTGTGGTTTTCGAAAAGACAAATAGACAGATAATGAAAACTTGCAGAGTGCTGTTTGGTTTATTACACGAATGAAACATATCGCAATCTTGAATGCCCCGCTAAATTCAAAAGATCACATCACTTGCTTGTTTCCCTGATGTGCTTTTCACTCACGATCAGAGAAAGAGAGACAGGGAAGAAGTGGCAGAGAAAAAGAGAGAGGGGGAGAACCTCGGCAAAAACCATGTGATCTCTCTCGGCAACATTCGATCTGATTTTTTCCTGCTGCTCTCCTCGATTTCCACACTCTCTCGCCCCGTCAAAATAGTCTAGCTGAGCGAGGGTAGAAAAAGGGCGAGCGACTAGATAGCCACTGTGTCATTCACACGTCTGATTGGAAAGACGAGCGCGCCTTATCAACGCGCTCACTAATCTGTCGAGTTTCGCACGTTTCTGTCATTGATAACCCCATTTTAATCCGAATTGCCAAAACATTAACTTGATCAAATAAAAATCCGTCATATCAACTATTCTGTTGATTTTCGCATGCTTTTGTCATTGATATCCAGATTTTATCCTGAAATTAACCATAAATCACTCTCAGGCCTACGCAAATCTCTTCTCGATGTTGACCCACTCGATCGTGCACATGTTCCTCGCATCGAAGACACGATGCATCGTACGTTATTCTTATTATCGTTTTCCAGTCCATTGATAATTGTGGCCACTCTTAACTCCTTTCACACTAAGCGCTTGTGAACATTCAGTGAATATCTTTTATGTGAAACCTAACTCATTCAGCATTGTTTGAATGAATATTTTTGCAGTTTCTCGACTCGCTCATCTCCCTAGTCACTTTTCTCACTTGGAACGCGCAGTTGGAACTGCCACCGAGGGTCGAGCAGCCTCGTGAGCAGATCAGACGAGCACAGAGGGGTTGATCTTTGATCTTTAATGTTTGATCGTTGCCACTCCCCTCCCCAGACATTCCCTATTGGTATCCCCACCTGATCTCTCCGTTCTGCCTATAGATTCACCCGTAATCTAGTCATACCCGATCTCATCATTCTTACACGAGTGTAGAGCAAGCCATTGCCGTGTTTGCGATAGCGAAACGTTTATATCTAGAGCCATTGTTGTATACATTTTACAATTTCGTTCTATCGAGAATAAAGCGATAATTGGAAAGGAAAGAGAGGGAGAATGTGTGCATGAGATCACTGTCGAGACAAGAGAAGGGATTACACTGGACAAATTCAAAACGGGATGAAATTCAAAGGGATAAAAGACTCGCGGATTTGGCGATGGAATTCTAACGAGAACGGGGGTTTGTTTCAGTAGCACCTATGATATGGATGGAACGTGGTTGGGAAAGTGATCTTTGATCTTTAAGAAAGACGCTGTGAGATCAAAGATCAAACGTGATCTCCATGTTGCTGGGCGTACTTTTTGATGATTTTCTCCTCGCGAAGCTTGACGACTTGCATGAAATTGTTCACCTGGAACAGTAAATTTATGTTATCTATTCAAATATTTACATGTCAGGGAGTTTGAATCAAAGCGCAATCACTACTGTTACAACAAAGTATTTGCGAGTGCTGCTCTGTAAGTTTCAGTAGAATTCTTTATAATTTCGTTGCTTGAGTGTAACCAACTCGCTGAATAGACCAGCCATTATTTAGGTCGTGCATTCCTCTACAAGGAAGCGATCAGATGAGAGATAGACTAGAGTGACAGGCAGTAGGTAGTAATTGACAGGTTTGTGATAACAGCCATGTGCTGATAGGAAGAGTGGTCCGATAAGATAAGGTGAGCAGTGAGTGAGTCACCACCGACTCTTCCGATCATCCTTCCTAATATTGGATCGTCCAAACATCAGAAGTGGAAGGGGGTGTTTGAATTGGTGATGTCATGGCGAAATGATGTCTCGTCGAGAGACAATGGAATGATGTTAATGAGGTGAATCAGAGCTCTTCTCCGAATGGAATTGACTGGCTGACACATTCCCGCCTCATTCTGCCGATTCACCTTCATTCTAGTCTAATCCTACTTGAATTATCAACTCGGATATGAAGTATGTTTCACGCACATAGATAAATGTGGTTGACTTCGATACTATAGTGGTGCCGAGAAATCCATTTCTTTAAAATAATAGTCGGGACAAAAATGGCAAAACAACAAAAAATCTGAAAATTCTTCTGAAAATTGACAAGAATATTCTCAAATTTTTGTGACATTATGAGCAATATTTGTCAAAGATCAAAGACCACTTACCATAATGGTAATGGGCAGAGCGAGCACCATCACTCCACAGATGATTGCGCCCGTTCCAACGATTTTGCCGGCTGCAATTTATAAATAAATTCGTATTCTATTCTTCAAAATTCTGGATTCCTTAATTTCTATGTCCTAGTGACTTGTTCACGTCATTTCAGCATCCACGCTATGTCAGCTGACCTAGACAACCGGCTGATCTTTTTCTGATTGACACGGGTCAATCACTACCGAGATAGTGATCACACGTGGCGACCGATCAGTTGATTAGTCAGATTGATTGTACAGCGAAATTTACTTCAAAAATCGACTAATGTAAGATCTATTGCAGACATCAGGAACAACATTTATTCAGGTAGCATGGATAATAATAAAGATAATTATAAATATAAACTGACCAATAGTGACGGGTACGAGGTCGCCGTAGCCGACAGTCGCCATCGTCACCACACTCCTGCAACGAATTTAGCATTTCTCAGTATTTTACTGTAACCCCCTCTCTGCCAAAAAACATAGAAAAACGAATCGCAACTTTAACGAGAATCTACTGAGACTCCCGTTGAATAAGAAATTTCTCGCGTAGAAAAATGACGAATAACTCCTAATTTCGCAAAATCTTAGGAAATGGCCCTATTTGCCGAATTTCATGATTCCAGGAGACATTTTTTTAAATTTTACAAACCACCAGAACGCAGCCGGAATCGACGTGAACTTCGTATCCGGTTCGTCCTTCTCGAGGAAGTAGATGAGAGTGGAGAAGAAGATGACCACCGTCATCATTACCACACCGACCTGCAGATAGTTTGTTAATTAGTTATGCTAATTAGTTAATTAAATAGATAATTAATTAATTGATTTAAAAATAACCATTTGCATCTGCTTCTTCGACTTTCGCAGCGTCAGCGCAAAGTTGGCGAGACCTGAAATTATGTATTTTCAAAAGCAGAAACGTTCAAATATGCTTCGCCCTCAATACTTATTGATAAACTTTGGTTGTTTTTTGATCGCGCTAGCGAACTTGGCTAAAATCTAAAACACTTGATAAATAATATCCACTGACCGGGGGAGAATCTGCCCAGCTTGGCTATCCTTATCACTCGCAGTACTCGCAGCAATCGCACAGTGAGAAAGGCCCAACGGACCTTGCGGACATTGTCGCCCGAGATACCGCACTGAGAAAGGGACTTTTAATTCTGTCATCATCTCACAAACTCTCTACTCGGAACTCCACTGAGAAGAGATCGAAGATCAAGTGTCAAATCGGATTGGTTATTTCCAGTAATGGAATGAATGAAAGATTCGTATTGACAAAATGGAAAGTGCACCACTCACCACCCACAGCAGCATCTCAAAGTAGAAGGGCGCAATGGACAGAAGGTCGATGATGTTGAGAAGTTGACGGGAGAAGGCCAACTTCCGAGGAGCGACCTGAATTAATTATTAGAAAAATAGAAATAAACTTGATCAACTACTAGTTCGAAATGTGTTTCATCGAAAGCTAATAAATCTGAGCTTGCGAACGATGACGATAAAGACGGCGCTGACGTGACTTAGAAAATTATAAACAGGTTCTAGAGTTCGAAGTACGGGAATCGATTCTTCATTTCACGAACAAACTCGTCACTCTGGCCGGTGAGAGAGCGCGTATAATGAATAAAGGCTCCTATTACGAACTGTAATATGTAAAACTCACCCAGAACCTCATAAGATACTCGACACTGAAGTAGACAACGCACACATTCTCCACCCAATTGAACACCGGATGCTCGATCATTTCGGGACGCTGGAATTGAATCAGTAGAACTCTGATTTCTCCCATCCACTGGAAATCCATTACCCCGACCGAGAGAGAGAGCGTGGGAAATGGAGAGAACTGTCTCTCTCTCGGTTAGAGTTATGGGTTTCCAATGGATGGGAGAAATGAGTAGAACTCGAAATATGAGCAGCCGTCTCTTCATTTCGCACACTATCTCGTCAGCTCGAAGGGCGAAAGAGCGTGCAGAATGAAGAAACAGCGGCTCGTATTGCTCACAATCACTTTTTGTACGGTCTTATGCCTCCGTTTAGTAGTCGGGAAAGGGATAAGATAAGATTAGGAATGAGAGCTTGATGGGAAATTTGAATGGCACGATTACGAAAGCTAGGGGGATTGCATATAAGGTGGGGGGAATCGTCTACAGACAATACAAATGCTTTTTTGTAATTACCTCTGAAGTCGAATTTTGAGTTGCATTTTCATGCTGAATATTTGTCTTTTAACATTTTTGTTTATTTCGCACATCTCAAGATATTTTTGAACATACAAGAGACGATAATAAAAACAGGAAGTAGTTTGAAAAACACAGTATTACTGCTACTTACAGAAATAAACATGGACAAGTATACCATGACCGCATCCATGTCGGAACTTGTATAATTTTGAAGCTGAATTTATTTTTTCGGTTTCAATTTCCTGTGATTTTTCGAATATGTTTCACCATTTGTTATGCGAATAATGTTTGTGATAATTTCTCGTAGTATTTGATGAGTTAAAATATTTGTCTTACCTGTCCCTCCTCCTGTCCCTTCTTCACAGTCTTTGTCTCTTCAATGCGACCTCCGGCATTGTTCGGATATGTTGGATAGGTGGCGGTTCTGGAGTGTTCAGTTTTATCTTCGTGATCACTATTATCCTCGTCAAACACACCAAACGAAATTGAATTGTTTCGTGGTTACTTTCGCAGTAGACCATCTTTGGTGATCACAAAATTTCACTTACGCGTAGGGTACTGTTCCATCAGGGTCTGATTGCGGAACTTGAAACTCCGGAATCGATCCAAGAATGAGCGCAGCGATTGAGAGCACGACAAAGGAGGTCGAAGTGACCTCGAAGGCCTGCAAAAATCAAAGATCAATCTGGTCAGACTAAAGATCAAAGATCACCTTCCACCAGTTGCTGGTCGAATGGCCCTCCAGCACGAGCCACAGCCTCCTTCTCAGATTCGCGCATCTCACTCCAATGAAGTGATCCTTCTCCTGTAGCTGCAAGATTGTATCGATGGAAACGGGATGGCGGGATTAGAGCGAGCACTCTCTCGGCAAACCGGGCGGGGCCGGATTTTTCTAAATTCCGGATAGATGAATGCCCCGGCCCCGACCGTCCTTGTGCGATAGGCAGCAGTGTGTGTGTGGATTAGGAAACGGAAGAGAAAGCGTGAGAAGAAGCCCAAGGAAGAGGTTGATGAGTGAGAAGAAGGTGAACCAAAGAGTGGAAAGAACACGGAGAAATGAGAAAGGGTGTGAGAGAAGCACTTCTTCGGTTTCACGAGCATATTCGAACTATTTCGATTTCAGTGTTACCAAATCGCATTGAAGCTGATTTTTCGAATCCAGACGAGAAACGAAAGAAGTAGAAAGGAAAGCGTCACGACGATACAGTTCTTCATTCATGAGAACCCGGGAAGGTCCCGAAAACGAAACACGAACTGATAATCGGAACGGCACAACTAGGGATAGAGGAGTGACCTTGTCTGGATCAGTCGCACCGAATAGGCCACCTCCGTCCTAAAGGGATAGTGAAGCCGGCGGATAGAATAACTCGGGGCTTAAAAAGAGAGCAAAAGGGGGCAATCTAGAGGATAGATTAGTTGTAGCGATAATAAAGAACATTGAATCTGGGAGAATTGGTCTGAAGCACATAAAGCGTTAGTGTACTTTGGGACATTCCTTACTTGAGTGTTGTTGTTGACATTCACACAGTATTGTGTGAAGGGAGAACAGCAATCATCCATTCGCGATTTGGATACCGCCCAGAACCTGCAATTAGTCAATTAATTTCAAATTTTGTTATTCAAGTACATTATTGGACATGTATGTATCCAGCACTTTCTCCCTCGTCACTTTGACCAGTGAGAGAACTCAGATGACACATGCGTGAAACATCAGTTAGAATCTCTTCTTCGTTATATTCTTGGAGGAAATCCAAGAAAAAGGAAATCGCACCTCAATTCGGCCATAAACTTATCAAAGCAGAGATCCTTCGGTACGTGCAGTTTGCCCGTCGCGTAGAAATCGTAGATCGGATCGAAGTACCTTGATTATAATAAATATTTAATTAATTAATTAAAATCATTATTCACCGCGGCACTCGCTCGAAGAAGTACTCATCGCTCTCCTCAAAGTAGCTGTCCGCCCACTGTTTTCTTAATTAATTAACTATTGTTAATTAAATAACAAAATAGATTACCGGTGATCGTGATTCATCCTCACGAACTTGCCCAGCAACGTTTTCGGGCCGAATCGGGCTGAAATATGATTGTTTCCTAATAAATTTGATTAATTAAATCACAGATGCTCCTTGTTCGAATCCGATAGGAGGAACCGCCGATGTTGAGACGAAGGATTACGTCCTGAGAACATTTATTTATCATTTTTGATGGGATGCTCGGGGTCCGCTAGCGAATATCGCTATATCAGGACTAAATTGTGAGGTTGAAACACAACTGTAGGGGCCACAAGGCAGATAGCCGAATTCAAGAGTTAGTGTCAAAAGTAGGTTCAAACGATCCCTCGTGGTCCCAATAACATTGTGCTTTTCGCCGTTTGTGAATATCTTGTCTCTGAGCTGCGCTAGGGCCCGAGAAGTACGCGCGGAACGCACTGGGGAAGAGGAGGGAAAGGCGAAACGAGAGGGAAGGGGGCGGAGCCTAATTTGCGTGTGTCTCTCTCCCTCCTCCCGCTCTCTCGCTCGCCTCTCCCCGCTCATCTACAAACCAAATCCGCAAGCTTCTGACGCACGATAAAAATCTAATTTCTTCTCTAAAATTCCTAAAATATTCGTATTAGTCAGAAAATGTATGCCCAACCAAAATTTTCACACTTCAACCCGTCGAAACAGCCTCTTCCCATCGTTCAAGTTCAATTTTGACCTACTTAGTGAAGATGTGCACAATTTGGGCAGTGCTCAATCGATTTGTTATGCCAGTAGCTGTCCAGCGCACTTTAGAATGAGCGATTTGGTTTAGAATGAAGCTTGCGGATTTGATTCTCGCTTTTAGGCGAAATCGTGTCCCACCAAAGTGGGCGGAGCTTGTGGCCCCTACACAAATGAACCAATTCGGATTCTATCGATCTTATTGCAAGGACAAGATTCCGATATTAAAGGAGGCGTATCATGAAAAATCAGTTCATGCTCTTGAGATCATGATCCGATTGGAATCCAGAACAATATTAGAAAGCCGCAGTTTGAAAGTTGTACGTCCACTCTGGGACGAGATATCCCCGTCCAAAGTATCAGGAAAGAACAGGGAAAACCCCGCGAAAATTAAAAAATTTTACGCAGCGCCAATGGGGAGGAAGGGAAGGTAGATCAAGAAGGATAGATCGAAAGGTCATCGTTGTCTCGCCCATTATTGATTGACTAGAAAGGGATTTTTCTTTGTTCCCGCAGGTTCTTCCCATCGACAAAAACTGATCTACTCCTTGGCGATTTGCCAAAAGAACCTTGGCAATTTTCCAAAATATTGCAAGGCTCGGCATATCGTTGTAAGAGTCGCAACATTTGAATTTCAAAAGTTCATGATACGCCTCCTTTAAGGTCACGATAGCCTATGTAACTCTAATCCTATTCGGCTCTGGGATGATCGCCAACTTACGGGTACATTCTCCCTGACGGAACTCTTGTGCGAGCCTCGATCCAACGGCATTCTCGCCTCCACGTCATCATCGCGGAATTCCGATCCGAATCTGGAATTTAAATATTAAATTCTGATAAATCCCTTTATTACTTGCGGCAGGCGCCCGCATTCCATCCCCTTCTACCCCTCTTTTTTGCTTGATCCATCTTCATTTATCATTCTATATCTCGTTCTCCTCTGACATGTTGTACACCCCGATGGACAGCTGTGAGACCTCGAGATAAGACCCGGAACAATGATTTTATTCATGATCGAGGATATTTCTGGAGTGAGATGTGAAAACACCACTCATTTGATAAAAATATTCAGATAGGTTTCACCAGCCCTACTTATAGTTTTAGTGTACGGCTAATCTCCATCCTCTTAGAAAAAATATTTTATACCTTACACTGCCATGTTTCGCGCCCTTTAGTCTACATGGTAGTGCATTCTCACCTCGAGTTCCTATCCTCCATATAGCTGACACTCCTCGCGGGTTCTGCACTGCTCTCCTTTCCCTCGTTCACAGCCATCGTCGCACTTCCAGACGCCATCTGACTGCAATTTAGACGACGTTATCGACGAGATTCCGACCCAGTCGCTTCATGGTGGACTCACGTTCCTACTTGGCAACGAGTGAGCCTTGATATGAAAAGACAATGCCAGATACTTTTATTGTTTTACAAACAATTATCAGTCTTTTACCTGTGCAACACCTACTCTGCATACGTGACAGACTGCCTCACGTTTAACACGTCTGCACATAACCCTAAACGGCAAAAGCGAGCGCGAACCTCATTATTCAGCCTCGCGAGTCCTCTCGATTGGTCTACACTCGGAGAGAGGAAAAGAACACGAATGAGAGGGTAAATCACTCTTCCGTCTCCCTCCTTGCCCCACCGCGGAACAAATTATACGGGGAGAGAGGATGTGGAGGAAGAGAATCTCTACCCTGCATCCATTGCATGCACTCTCATTCTGTCTGACCTACGAGATTTCATATCTAACGATGGTAGTCTCGAAGACTTTCGAAGGAGGGAATAGAGTAGATGTACGAGCGATATGGGTGCACTAAAGTCTACGATTGGAAGAACACTGATTGATTGGGCTATCTTGAAAGATCTTTCGGAGAAGATTGTAAGGAGAATTTTAGGATATTCTAGGATATCAAACCCAAATTGAAGAAAATATCAGACTAGAGATGTAGAGCAGACAGATTGCATGGACCGAAGTTCATTTATGAATCGGAGGACCTACCAGGAACTCACGCCGCCTAGACTACGGATTCGCAAATTAATAGCTGAGGAATACTCACTTTATCATTCTGTAGACCAACGCAATCTCTCATGAAGAACAGCCTGAACTATACACTACTTTGCCCTCAAGAATGCATGCGTTTTGCAGAAGGGAAGGGGAGGAGGCGAACGTGCGGGTTATAATGACACTCATCCCCTATTTTGGAAGGCGCAGCTGACTAGTCGATCTATGGCTCCACGTCAAAAAATGACTAGCAATGAGCAAATGATGACCAAACGGCACGCACCTCACCTCTTTTTCGATGCTTACTCGACAAGTTGGCTTGAGAAGCAACGCCACTATGAATCTGGCGGACAGAAACTCACCGCGCTCGTGTATTGATGACCGCCACTCGCAGGGGCGCAGATTTAATCGATAGATAGCTCATGGAAGATTAAGGACTGCATTTCCCCTTGAAGACCTGCCCTGATATGGACTAATGCGGGAGAGACGCGAGGTGAGTTGCGCTTCATTGCGATTATTCTAATGACGTTAGCATCAAGAGTCCAAGAATACGCATCAACGAATTCTGGCCTATTTATGAGCTTGCTAGAGTTTGCACCTGGATGAACCACATCTCCTTGGTCCAGAACAGGCGACTATCGCATTATTCAATAATACTTGGCTGAAACTCACCCCATTGCGAACGGATCGTGAGGAGCTGGATAAGATGAGCTCGCTGTGCCCATCGCAACTTCCCTTCCCAGGATTGGCTTCTCATTCCCCCGCCACTTGCGCGCCCATTTTCCTCTCGAAACCTTCGAAAGACGAGATTTCTGCGAAAATACGCGAGTATACGCTTTCACGCGTCAAATGACTGGTATACTGAAGTTTGACTTTTCCTCGTCTATTCACGTCTGTAAGCAAACGGATTGAGATCAGGCCACACGCTTAGGCCGAGGGAACCGCTTTCAATTTGCTGTGCTATATCCGCACATTGGAGATGATGGCTTGCATTGAAAAAACGTGATGTGCGAAGCCCCTTCCTTCCAATATTGATGATCCCAAAGTGGAAGAGCCCTGCCGAATGAGCCTCCCGATAAATCTTATTGCAGCGGAGAAATCCACCATTCCCGGGCAAAGCCAACGTATCCATATAAATTCTCCACGGTTCCCCTAACTGCTGCGCCAATCAAATACTATTTAGTGGGCAGTATTTTTCGGAGCGAAATGAGCCCGCAATTCCCCTCTCTCCTACTGCTTCGAATTCATTTCTATGGGCCGGAGAGGACTCTTCTTCTCTTTACATGTCCGGAACAGAAGGCAAAAGGAGAAGAGGAGAAGGTATTGAGATGACAGAGAGAAGCAAATGACGAATTGGATACGATGAAGAGCAAAGTCATTGAAAGCAATGAAGGGAATGGAAGGACGGAGTGGATACTGGGTAGAAGATGATTTACACTGTCAAGGCTCTCGATTTTCTCATTGATCTCATCGTCATTTATATTTTTTTCGGGGCCTCGATCATGGAAAAAATCTATATATCTCCATCGATCACAATGGAAAGACTTTTCAAGGCAGATAATGCCATTGCAACTTAGTTAACAACTGAGCAAAGTTCTTGCGCTCGAGAGTATCCAAGTTTAGTAAATTGGATACAGGAGAACTTGTCTAAACCTCGAGGAGCGAAAAGAGGGAGTCAGATAACCTTTTCGTGCGTAATAGGCGCTAATTGGTAAAGTGCAAATTAGCTACTATCTTGAGGACTTGAGCCATTTCGAGAGCTTTTGCACAAATTATCGAGAAGCTAATGTGAGCAAAGCACTAAGTTGTAGTGGAAATGGGAGAGATAAAGTAGTGGCTTGACCAAAGAATTGCACTGCAAAAAAAGGCTGTCTGGATATCGCAGGCGTCGCCCATGGAAACCCGGCGCCAGTTTCGATTAAACATTTTTTTATCAAACTAGCTTATCCGTTCAATTCGCTGCAGTAATTAATTCACAAAATTATTCAGAGTATGATAAATAACAAAGAAACCAAATATGAACAATTTGTTTTGGTTTCAGTTGAAGTCAAAGATATTTCACCATGATTAGAAAGAAACTATAATAGAAAAGAAATGAATCGCCAATAATAACACACCCGATCATCGTTGGTCGATGTGTCTGACGGATCTTCGACTCCGCTTCACTACTAAAGAGACTGAATGAGCATCGAGGGGAAAGATCGAGACAATTTCAATAAGTTCGAGTCATCTTTCGACGATGAATGGACGTCCTTTCATCGAGCACACGCAAAGTAAATGAGCGGATGAGAGAGATATTATAGAAACATGAATCTCGAGTGAGAAAGAAGAAGGAGAGAGGTGTGGTCAGAAGGAGGGAGAAAGTGAGGGAAGGAGATTTCACACGTTGTTTCCGTCTAGAACAGGAGATCTCTACGCGGTCTGCCTGATCACTCGTTACTCTGACCGGTGAGAGATCAAGGGAAATTGAGAGAGAGCCGTTTATGTTGAGAGCTTGCGCGACCCTGCCGTTGGATTGGAGGAAGGAAGGAAACTGCGCGATCGGTTCAGGAGATTGAAAAGTATTTTAATACAACGAGGAAGAGGAAAGAGATTCATCATGAGTTTCACAGATGTGTCAAAAAGTGAGGAATCGCGAGTACATCGATTTTTTGAAGACATTTTTAGAAAATAAAGAAAATGAGAAAGAAGTAACGAAGTTGGACTTAGAACCGAAGCCCATAAAACTGATTCGGAAGCGTCTTGAGAGCTCTCGTGATAGACAAGAAAGAGTGACTATCCAATCGAGAGCTGCATACAAAACAAGACAAAAGATAGAAAGAAAGATACTAGTGGAAAGGCGGGAGAGAGAGATTTGATTGTTTGAGAGGAGTCCAGAAGAAGAAGAGGAGAAGATGGGCTCATTTCGGATGAGTGAGTGATATACTGAAAAGGAGGAGGAGGAGGAGAAATGAGATGACGAAGAGGAGAAGATCCGGAAGGATGAACACAAAATACACGATGAAGATTCGAAGAGGGCTATCATGTCGAATAATCTCTTCATTGTTCGTCGTCTCTCACCGGTCGAAGAGACGAGAGAACAGGCGAAATGAAGAGATGAATTCTCAAGGTAGCCCTAGTTTCAAGGTGGAGTGCATTTGGAAGGAATTTCGCACGTATGAGAGACATTGGGAATTCAGCGATTTCTAGGTCTCAAATGTTGAGAATAATCGTAATCGTAATCGTAATCGATAATCGTAATCGATCGTAATAATCGAGAGTAATCGTGATTCTATTCCATTTTCCACGCATCCACTCTATTTTCAAAGAGAGAAAGATACGGTTCGCGCAGAAAGAAAGAGTATGAGAGAAAACACTTCATACGAGTGTTTTCCGTGATTAGAAGACAATGGATATTTTTCGTTGACCGTATGATGCCATTCCAAGAGCGAGTGGGCGGACGCATAGAGACAATCAGAAAGTTCGTTTGAGTTTTTTTTAAATCCCAAGAATCAGACAATGATCGAGTTCCGATTCAAGATTCAATCGAAACAGATGGACAATCGCTCACTTCGCGCTCAAAATGATCGATGAGTGCTCTTGAGAGTGGATGATTGACAGAATATTGAGGGTTCACGATCAATCGGGAATACGACACCGTAACAGTTAGTAAGTAGGATACTAGAAAAACAAGTGTCATAAACTATTCGGGACGCGTCGTCGTATTCTCATGGATGACGGGGAGGAGATTGTGTTGCAGAGGATGTGAAGACTCGTATGCGCCATATGATGAGTCAAGGGATCAGTGTAAAGGAGGAGAGGCAAGGAGAGAGGGATGGAGGGAGGAGGGTCAGCATCAAGCGACGCGCGTCAAAATTACTTGTGATTGTGGTGCGACCGCAATGTCAACAGAGTAGTGAATTTACTGGAGTATTGGTTCCGGGGTTATGGCCTCCGTTGTAATATTATAATCGAAAATGTGCAGAAGATCTGGTCAAACAGGACTTGCCAGTAGTGGATTAGGCTTCGCTTCGATATCTTCAAAATTGGTTCCTCTTCCTACTATCAGACATGCCAACCAGAAGGCGCTCTAAGATCCAGTGAAAACATCGTCAATCATTCGACGGATGTGAGAGTGTGAGGAACTCTGGGGCTTCTTCAAGGACGACGTCACGTCGGGCAAAGACGAGAAAGCACGCGAAATTGAGAGAGGGTGTGACCGGGGCAGAACTTTCATCGTTCAAGAAAGTTCGAAATCGGGGCAATCATCTCTCCATTTCTCGTGCGGTCCGAGAGTAGGAGCAATGAAGAGACGATTACCCGAATTGTGAACTTGAATCGTTCAATATCGGCGGGCTCGATGTCTCGAGCATCAACACCCTTGGAGGGAGGAGGGAGAGGGCCGGATGTTATGGGGCACAGAGTCCGGACAATAGTCGGCTAGCGAGAACCGGAACAGAAGATTCCGGAAGGACTCACAACCAAGAAACAGATTCTGGAGATGGGATCTTTAGAGATGGAGGATAGAAATCGCAACAGCGGGCCTTAAATTTAGCCGAACTTGTATGGACAGAGAAGATAAACAATTTTAAGATGTCACAACATGAGGAAAAAAACCCTACACAGAATCTTCCAGATTCCAAGGGAACAGAGAGCAAGCCGCGGGATAAAGTGACGCCTATTCTCTCTCTTCTCAGGAAATGGTTGGAGTGAGTGTGTGTATCTTCCTGATTGAAATTGTGTGAATGGATGGAGGGGAGAAAATGGAGGGAAGAAGCAGCAGCAAGAGAAAGCGGATACCCGGAGAGATCCGACACTATTGCTCTGAGGAGGAAAATGTCCATTTTTCACGTCGCGCGCTTCCTTTTCCGGATCTGATGAGATCAGAAATCCAGCCGGATTTAGATGGCCGTTTCTGGGGTTACAGTGATAAATAGCATCCGGTATGGGCCCATTTCGAAAAGACTGCAGGCAAATGAGAAAATTGCCTTTGAAACCTTTTTGTTTTTGATAAACGTAGACGCTACGCTGGATACAACATTAGAAAAAGTTGGCCGGAATGTCCTACGAAGCGGCCGCTACAATTATTACGTAGAAGCTAAGAAAAGCTACGTAAGTGTGAACATTTTGTAGCTGATTGTTCGCAAAACAATGGAGCTGTCGGGCATAATTGTGCGCCGATTTCGAGGGCTGAGAAGGTCCAAAGTCCTGAATCGTCAACGGCTTCTGGGCAAAGTTCGCTGCGAAATCGTTGAAAAACTAACAACAGAATCGAAAAGTAGCGCGATTCTCGCCTAAAAAGCTGCTGAAATCGTCATTTTCCCTGAGCGAAACCGTGCTACGATCGGACAATGAATGCGATGGTCTCGCTTGCATTTTTCACGTTATTTCCTGTTTCGTCGAAGCGAGAGACAAGGTAAAATGAAGAGACTGTCGCTAGCACAATGCAAATCGTAATGGAGCGTCGAAAACAGCCCAATGCTATAGGCGGCAGATGCGGAAATTGAACATCCATCGGATTAGTGTTGCTTTTTGGCCCCATATTTTCGTAAAAAAATATTTATAATAAAAAGGAAATACCTCTCAGGCGACGCCTCCATGTGACGCATGAAACGCTCGCCGCTGCGCATCCTGCATATATTTATTTATTTTTTATAATTAAACTATTATTTAAAATAATTATATTAACCTTCGAGTATCGCCGAAGACGTCAATTGATCCGTCGAGACGCACTAGTGCGGGAGAGCCGCGCGGCGACATTCCATCTCAAAGAAAACAACCATCAACATTGCTTAAAATTAATAAGAATTTTGGTTTAGTATCGTACAAGAACTGCTGACTGAGTGTGAGGCAAAAGAAAGGGAAAGCGTTAAAAAGATTAAAATGCAAAAAAAAATTAGGATTTTTCATTAAAGAATAGGTGTGCGAACACGCAATCGAAAGTGAAGCATGCGAACCAAAGATTGATTCCATTACGACTGAGAATTTGATATGAGAGTTTCTCAGGAAGAAAAGGAAGCAAATAATTGATTTAGTTTCAGCCATATTTCATATTCCCAGAGCGCTTGGTCGAACAATGCAGTCGTCGGTAGCTACTCTAACACCACCCCCACACTATAAGCCGTGCTCAGATGGCGTTAAATTGATAAATCTCGTTAATTCCGCTGATTATAAGCTGATTATCGTTGTTTTCCACACTACGCCTGATCCGCTTCAAATAGGATCGTAGCGTTGACTGAGCGACTAGAGAAGGATTGAAATTTATAGAGTATTACGTCATTTCTACGCTAGATTTGAGGCTGTGAGGACGTAGGATCTCTACATTCCTCGTACTCCCTTATCGGCCAGGGAGACCTGAGAGTACGCGAAATGAAGAGAGCAATGCGTCATTCTTACTCTAGATTTGGGCAGTCAAGATCAACGTCTCTTCATTTCGCGCAGTCTCTAACAGGTTAGGGTGACGAGGGAGTACGCAAAATGAAGAGAGCAATTTTCTCCGGCCAGGGGTCTCTGTGACATCCGCCACATGAAAGATGATACATTCCTCCGTACGTGATCTTGCACAAAATTCATCGAAGAAAGAACATCACTGCCCCTTTTGGGTTCGGTTACACGGGAAATGCACCTTTGATTTTCGTAAGTAAGTCCTACAGCTGCACAAGCTCGCATACGAACCTATGTTTCCTTCTATTTCAGTTACTAGATCTGCGCGGGGACTAGGATTATACATATTCAAGGTTACTGTATCCTGCGGAAGATCACAATCAATTCGCTATCCAGGGTTATTGAGGCGAAAATCACTCACCAATGGGCGGTCGGTCGGGTATCCTCGATGCTGCAGCTGCAGCCGTTGCAGCCGTGTGAGTGAGATGCCCGATCATCTGCAGCATGGTTCAATGGTTGAGCAAGGAGTGAGGTCAAGGAAATCCGGGGAAGGGAGAATCTTTCCCATTCCACGCGATCTCCCATTCAAAACGGTGACGAGATGTTGCAGAATAGGGAAATCCTTTTGAGCTCACGAGCAAATTCGATTCACGAGCAATACAAGAAGTGAATGAGACGAGAAATGAGCACGCAAAAAAGAGGAGCAATGGCATACGTGTCACATAACTAACGGAATATCAACAGTAATCGAATCTACGATTTTTTTTTGCTCACCGACTACTCAGCAAAAATAAATGCCCAACTAGAAATACTAGAGACGACGACTGACAGCAAGCGAGCTTACATTCAAGTAGCTTATTGCTGTGTAATAGCATTAGTCATGTGTCTGACCTAGCACAACACCCCACTCAAGTATTACTGTAAGTAGTATCGTCAACCTACGCAGCCACGCAGGCTGCGTATCACGTTGCTCTGGAAGTTTCCTGTTCTAACGTGTTTGTGCTCTCTCGCCTAGCTTGCGAGTTGGTTCCCATGTGACCGTGATGGTTGGTAGCTTAGAGGATACCCGCTGGCCCGTATAGGTCCCAATGTAGGGCGCGTATCCTTACCACCTCACTCCCCATTACCTTTCCACTAGCCATTCTCTCTTATCATTGTTCCGTATGTAATAAACTCTAACTATTACTATCCTTTACTTCCACGCGTATTATATACACACCACAATGTATGGAGGTCAGTCCTAAACCGGCCTTCATACATAACATTGGCGTTCAGGATGTTTGACTTGCTCGCGCAAATTGAATATTTTGCGTAGTTTGTGTTGTTTTTCTTAGTTTATTTCGTCATATTTCGTGTCCTAATCTACTTCCAGGGAGTATTTTCATTCTTCCGTCTGATTCAATGCAACTCTCTACTCACTTCGGATTCAGTAAGCTCAATCACGTTCGTTCCGGTAACGACCTCATTTTGCTCCTTTGTTTTTAAAGTTGAGTTAGTGGTTTGAGAACCGCGGTGAGGCAGTGAGGGGTTTGCGAACCACTGAGCCTTTTCGGAGTTGTTTGCGAACTATTTGGGTACCTTATTTTCATACGGTGCGCCGAAGGCTATGCCGAAATTTTCATTTCGTGCATGGCTAGGCTGCGGTTCGAGTGAATTTCAAGGGAGTGATGAAATCAGTAATTACCAGTGGATAACGTAAGACGCTCCGGCGCAGTTAAGGAGGCACGAGTGCCTGGTGTAACGAGGAGTAATCAGCGTGGCTGATACGACTGGTAGTCAAAGGACACCATGTTGTGCCACTTTTTGAAGAAAAGTGGATACTTTTTGTGCATTTCCAAGTGGTTTGAGAAGGAAGAAGAGGAGTCACGAGTGATTAATGATTGTCTGATATTGGAGTGATATTGTAATTCACTCAGGCTGATTGCGAGGTGTAGTCAAGCCGTTTCCGTGGAGGAATATCAGAGTGCGAGGTGCACATAATCATCATGATGAAATTCGGTGTAATTGGATATAAGATCGTCCACATTGCTGCGATACTGAATTTTATTGAGAAAATAACACAAATTGAGAAGCATGAGTAGTTGACAGCGGGTGTACTGTTAACTACTGATCAAGTGGAAGTATACAACTATTGCACGGGGTGTGTAATAATGGAACAAAGTGAACATTTATTTGTTTCACAAGAATTATAACAGTAATGAAACTGTTGAGAGAAAGTGTTTGGCAATCACTGTCACCGGATGTGAACAGTTGATAGAGTGGTTAACTGTTTCTGCTGCTGGCAGTAACAGAGGTGATGGAAAGACTCTGTTGAATGAAGACCAAGAGCAATCAGTTTGGTGATGCTACGGTAATCAAGATTCACAGAGCAGCCTGCAGTGCGATGACACACAGGAAGAGTAACAAGTGGTCAAGTTGCTCGACCCCGATAATTCGACTAAAATCGGTGGTATGGTTCTGAAGTTGAACCAGAGTTAATCATTCGAAGAGAATGTGCAGTAGTCGAGTGTATCAAGTTCCCGGAGAACTACACATACTGGATGGAATGTTCAGAATAATGTGAGACCGGACTGGCAGACCGTAACCACGAGGACGATGGACGGTACTGTGAGGTGAAAATCCCAATAAACCAGCCGGCAGGTACACTATGAGGAATCGATCAGGTGATCAAGAATGATCAATATGGGAGTCAACTCGAAGGAGAGGACTCGGTACAGGAGACAGCATTGCACTAGTCGAAAGTAGCAATAGATGCTGATCCCAGGAAGGGACAGAGCATAACCCTGTGAAACCGGAGGTTGTTTGGACTCATTAGAGAGGAAGCAACTTCTCCATGATCGAATTTCTGTGATGTGTATTCACGTGTTGAAGTGATGCAACGATGGAACAGTGAATATTTCAGACACATCAAGGGCTGACTAAACTGTTGAGACTACTGTTGGAGATGTGCCCACTCCGAAAGTCGCTAACCTACCGAGAGACCATTAGGTGGTAGCGCAAACTGTGTCAGCGGGACAACAGTAACTGTATGGGAATGCGAAGAAAGTGCACTGGATAATCTTGAAGGGATTACCAGAGATGCCCTGGAACCGCCGTGTTCGCTTTCTTGTTTTCGCCGAGTGTGTGCGAAATCTACCGTAACCCAATGTGGAGGAATCAGTGGATCCTATCACGAATGTATGCCTATCGTGGCAGATCTACTCATTCACCAAGACTCTCAGTTGTAAGAAATGTGCTCATTTCTTGAAGAAGGAGGAAGAGGAAGTGGTGATGAATGAGTAAGAGTTTGATGGTGATTTTCCGGAAGGAATAATCAATAGAAGATTATCTCACGAACACGATGACGATGAAGTGTGAGAAACCAAGTGAAACCCATGTTGTAATTCAAGCATCTATTGCGAAGAATCAGTACACTATCTCTGGATTGGAGATAAAAGAAGGTGTCTGATTGATGTAGAATGTACAGTGGAGTTTCAGTGGTGATCTTCGGATGGAAGATCAAGTATTCGGCTCACTCTCTTTCTTTGAAGAAGAGGAGGGGTGTCCGAGAGACGAGATGTCGGTAGAGTGAATGGAGAGTTTGCTAAGGGTACTACCGTACATCATGAGTAACAGTCATCGAGACTGCATTGTGAAAGATCGTGTACAAGTGCAACGGCATCGTCATCGTGTACAAGTGCAACGGCATCGTCATCGTGTTCAAGTGCAACTACATCTACAACGTGTTCGAGTGTCAACTGCATCGTTCAACGACAAATCGTCAAAGAACATCGTGCCCACAGAAGAGGTGGAGAACGACCAGAAGATACACACTCGCAATGAGTCCCATTGATTTCACTACCCTATCCGATTTACGATATTGATGTCATTCCACCTGACTACTGTATTCGTCAGATATTCAATACTCGTATTTCATATCTTGTTGCGGAGGTGCTGTGTAATAGCATTAGTCATGTGTCTGACCTAGCACAACACCCCACTCAAGTATTACTGTAAGTAGTATCGTCAACCTACGCAGCCACGCAGGCTGCGTATCACGTTGCTCTGGAAGTTTCCTGTTCTAACGTGTTTGTGCTCTCTCGCCTAGCTTGCGAGTTGGTTCCCATGTGACCGTGATGGTTGGTAGCTTAGAGGATACCCGCTGGCCCGTATAGGTCCCAATGTAGGGCGCGTATCCTTACCACCTCACTCCCCATTACCTTTCCACTAGCCATTCTCTCTTATCATTGTTCCGTATGTAATAAACTCTAACTATTACTATCCTTTACTTCCACGCGTATTATATACACACCACAATGTATGGAGGTCAGTCCTAAACCGGCCTTCATACATAACACTTATTTTTCTTCCTCGTTTGTGCACGTTATTTTGCAATTCACCCAATATGTACATCGACAAAGAATGGTATTGTACGACGTCTTTTTCGCGTTTTCCCCCGTTCAGCGCCAATAGGGTTCTCAAAAAAGCAATGGTGAAAGCGGATACTCGTCTTAGAGATGAGAAGAAGCGTAGAAAAGTGTGGTGAAAGGTGAGAAGAATCTAAGGGAGAGCTCCTCGTTGCAAAGTGTACTCTCGACAGAGATCTTCGCTCGAGAAATCGTCCGGGATCTTCGCAGTACTAAACTATTCGGATGTGAAGGACAAATCCGTAGATAAATTTTCAAATCGCAAGGCGACAAGTGTGCTATCTCATAAGCAATGATCACGAGACTACTTCTAATTCCCTGGCATTACAGACATCGCAACGCAATCATTCAGAAGAAGGAGATGGTGAAGTCACAGGGCGAAACTCTCATTTCATTAGCGCCGCAGCGTAGACGGATAATAGAGAAAAAGCGAGAAGGGCGCGTATAATTCTATATGAGAAAAATCTGAATTGAGAGAGCAGCAGAGGGGAGGCTGCACTGGCAAATAGCAACAGTTGCTTATACATTCGCCGAGGCTTAGTGGACACTTGCAACACGTAGAACTTTGCAAGGTCTGCTAAGATTCGGGCACGTTCTGAATCAACAAAAATTAGATAATTTCCAGTGAAACATAAGCTGGAATCTGTCTGGATGGAAGGAAGTTGCCCCTGACTAATAGCCGTGGGGGAAAGAAACAGTTGCTTGAGAGCGGAAGAGACCTCTGAGGGCGAGAGACGCCGATAAATCATTCCCGAAGGAGGGAGACACTCTAATCGAGCCAATGATCCGCTTACACTGGGCGCTGAGCCTGGGATATCTCATGGAAATCTTTATATTTTTGCACCTACTTGTCCCTGGACACTGCTCGTATCAATTGGATAGTTTTGTTCGCGAGCGCGGAAGATACAAAAAGTGAGATCAATGAGAGGGAATGAGTAAGGAAGAAGAGGGATTGTGAGAACCTTAAAGATCTTCCTACAACCCACCACAATTTCGCACAAGTTGGAGCAAGTCTTTTGTAGTTGAAACTAAGATCGAAGAAGGTTTTGCAGGATGTTGCCCATGGCCACGGCAATGAAGATGTTTTGACGCGTGTCGCTCGAAGCTAATAAGCCGTGGATTAGTCTCGATGTCTCTCACCGACGAGAGAGCACGGAAGACTGAGAGACCTTCGAGGATCTTTGATCGCCCGAGAGTAATGTGTGTAAACAGTAAGAGGGGGAATTGATGCGAGAGATGACGCATTCACACGATGAAGAAGCCCCGTCGTCACAGAACATGTGAGATACTGATGAGAGAGAGGGACGGAGAGATGGTGAGATATAGTAGGATACTCATTGAACCTCATCGAACCTCATACTATTCAGCACATGAGAGAGTATGAGAATTCGAAGTTGAAACTGGGAATGAGGGGAGTGAGACACTGACAAGGGATGAATGGAGTTATACTCTCGTCTCCTCAGTTTGCATTATTTCTCATCGGGGAGAGAAATGAGGGAGCATTACAAAAACGAGAGGCATCGATGAAAAAGAGGGATGGTGAGAATCAAATGAGCAAAATGTGCCACACGTGGAGTTAGAGTATAAAATGTGCTCGAAATGAAGATCAAAAGTTCTGTGAGGAAAATTCTTTGGAAAAAAATGTTCATCTTATTCATTGCTGCACAGGATGCTTGAGGGAGGGATGGATCCTCGAAGAATCTCACACTATACAGCACAATCCTCATGGAATTTGATTCTCAGATCATTATAGAACCTCAAAAGGATCCAACGCAATGTAGCACACGAGAATGAATAATTTCATAGTTGAAACTGGGATTGTAGGAAGTGAGAGAGAACGAGGGATGGAGGGAGGAAGGGATAGTGAAAATCTGATAGTACCTCATGGAAACTTTTCCTCATGAAACCTTATGAAACCTCCTACGATTCAGCACATCGAAGAGAATGAAATTGCGTAGATGAAACTGAGATTGGAGGAAGTTTCATCGCACTCACTCATATGTTCTAGCGGATTCCAATAAAGCGAACATTGGACTCGCAATGAGATCTCGGTTTTCATTTTCGGGTTTTCGGCTCTAACAAGAAAAAGCCGGGTGCCCTTTCCCACAATACAAGAGCAAAACACGATTTCACGTGAGAGAATAACAGGGAAACGACGCAAATATCAGTAGTAGGACACTACTCGCAAATATGACCAAACGAAGTCAGGAAGGAAGACTGCGCGTGTTTTCCTGTTCTTCCTCAAAGTCCTCTGCCTACTGTGTCCACTTGCCTCTCTCCTCGTTTACAGAGACTCTCAAGGGTCAGAGATCATTAGAGAGCATGGTAATTGAAGAGACGCAGAGACTTCGCGGACCCACAGCGCCATTCTAAACACGACGCGACTTCTCCTCATAATCCTGGGCATTCCCACGATTTCGACCGCGTTTTCCGCTTATTTGCAGGGGGAGGCAAATCACGAGTGAAAAAGGGGCGGCCAGGAAATACGGAAGGGAAAAAGAAGGAGGAGGACAAATTGAGGACGGACCGGGGAATTATGAGCATCTGGAGAGGGGGGAGGGCTGTCATGCGTCCGTCCTATCGTCAATCAATCAATCTCAGTCATCATAAATAGTCGACCGGCGCCACACTCACGCCTTTCACACTTTGAGGAGGACGATAGTGCAAAACACGTTGATTCAGAGTCAGAACTTCAGGGTGCGATTATGAGTGTTACTCTTTCATTGTATTACTCATTTGCGAACTACCTGTTAGATAGAACATAGCATAAATTCGGAAGGAATATGTTTCAGGGCATTCCCTGAAAGAAAATTTATTGTAATCGCTTCCTGCTCAAAAATCGGTCGAGAAAACTTACTGCATCCGTTCAGCTTTTAACGACTGCGCACGTTGTAATGGTCACAAAAGGAATGGCGAGCGAGGAAGAAGACGAGATTGAGAGACACGAGAGAACACAAGGGGACAAAACTGTAACCACTACCCGCGGGAAGCACTATAAAAGGACAGCCCATCGCTTCGAAAGGCAGCTCCATCATGGACTCCGAGGCAGCCAATAAGATTAAGGCGTACCGCGTCGTCGGTTATGCCGCCGTCACTTTCTCGGTTAGTTTACTTAGACTTGCTTAAGGATCTAGTAGCCTTAACTATAGTCTTAGTCAATTCTTTAATCACCTTACTCATCCGTGATCACCTTAGGCCGTTGCGGTCCTTTCCATCGCCGTGACTCTTCCCATGGTGTACAACTACGTCCACCACATGAGAAGAACCACCATCCACGAGCTCCAGGCTTGCAAGGCGAGTGAATAACCCACCGACTGACCCATCTGGCTACCGTACACCCATCTAATCTCATTCATTTCAGTCGCACGCCAAGGGAGTTTGGTCTGATGTCTTCGCCATGAAGGCTCTTCCTTCTCACAACAGAACCGCCCGTCAGGCCTACTGGGAGGATGCTCAGTGCAATGGATGCTGTCTCCCCGGACCCGCCGGACCCGCTGGAACCCCCGGTCGTGCCGGTACCCCCGGACACCCCGGAGCTCCCGGCCAGCCCGGAAACCCCGGCCGTCCTCCTAGCACTCCTTGCGAGCCCATGACTCCTCCTCCTTGCCACCCTTGCCCCGCCGGACGCCCCGGAGCTCCCGGAGCCCCCGGACCCGCTGGAAACGACGGCAGACCCGGATCTCCCGGACCCAAGGGACAGGATGGACACCCCGGAGAGAACGGTGGAAGAGGAAACAACGGAAACGCTGGACGCCCCGGAAACGACGGCAGACCTGGAGCCCCCGGAAAGTCTGCCCAAGGCGGTCGCCCAATCCCTGGACCTCCCGGACAGCCTGGTCGCCCCGGATCTCAGGGACCCGCCGGACCCGCCGGACGCCCCGGAAACGACGGAAGACCCGGCCAGAACGGATCTCGTGGACAGCCCGGACAGTCTGGAGCTCCCGGAAACGACGGACAGTCTGGAGAGCCTGGTCGCGATGGAAACTCCGGAGGATCCGGAGAGAAGGGAATCTGCCCCAAGTATTGCGCTCTCGATGGAGGAATCTTCTTCGAGGACGGAACTCGTCGTTAAACGAATTGCATTTGAGCCATTTCGATCTCAATACGATAAAATCTTTACATTCATGATTTTCTGCGTTGACGAGTATTTACTGAAAATTTATCATGACATTGAAAATATAAATCTAGCATGGAGCACATTCGAAAAACATATAGAAAATATATCTGATGGAAATTTCTTGATTTTGCATCAAGAGTACTCCAAGATCACTCCCATAGTCTTTTCTCCTTCACCAATTCCATCTTTCTGTGCATGATTGCAGCCGTTGTCACGGGCGAGAAGGCGTGAATTCGAAGATCTTCCTAGAAAAAGCACATTGATAAGTAACTCAAGATAGTTCGGTCTTAGTTCCAATTTCGATGTGTTCTTCAGAAACTTACGCTCAGGGAGTCGGTGAGATCTAACACGGTCGAGTATGATTGAAGACAGTGCTCCTGAGAGAATTTCGTCTTTATTTGAATTTAACTCTATCCCGATTTCATTTTCTTCTAGTAGATGTTCAAATACATTGTTGTACATACGAGAAGTGTCGGCAGTCTATGATCATCGGCAAGGTGCAGTTTCTGTTGGGTAGTAAAGGCCTTGGAATTGGTGAGATGGTTTTCCGCGAGGTAAAGATACATCATTTTCTGTAAAAAGATTGAACATTCGCATTTATCAGTATTTTAAAAAAATGCTTAATGAAGGAACCTTGATCTTCCACTTGCCGGCAATCTTCAGAATCGTAGCCACGTTGTCATCTCAAATATGGTTATTTTTCGAAAACTATTCATGTTTTAAATACCAGTGATCGCAGTTCCTCCCGGGAAAAGAACTTGTAGGGCAGTGACGAATTCCTGTAAATTAATTTATTAAAAAAAAGTTAATTAAATAAATCTTACATCATAATCATCATCGACCTTCATGCTCTCCATCTTATCAGACCCAGTTGACTTTTTGTGCTCGGCGAGCGAATCGGCGAATGAAGTAGAATAATCGGAGAGAAGCTGCATAAATATATAATTGTCTAGGAAAATGTAAAGTCGCGTCCACAATCACGGCGATTCACTCGTCACAAGGCTATCATGCTTGATACTATTAATCGAGAAGGCCGAGTATCGTGCGTTTCAAATGCTCAGCAAACTCAATGTGCTGGTTAGCGTATTGATCGTCTAAGAGAGAGAGGAAGGGAAGAGGTAGGGCGGAGGAGAGCAGGTAGATCACTAGCCTCCTCCCGGCCTCTTCCTCCCTCTTCCCTCCACTCAGTTCGTCAAAGGTCAAATACGTGTGGAATGGGAAATAATCTCACGATACGACCATGTATGTTGTTATAATTGCAAATAAATCACGCAAAAACAATGACCTGTCGCGACACCTTGAGAGACTTTTCCTTGAAGTTTAAGAGGATATTGTCGGCCTCGTTGGGAGCAGCAAACTGGGAGACATTGAACGGGCCAGCGGGTGCGGGGACTGAATGTGGTCTCGTTTCATAATTTTCATGTCTTTAGATTACCCGAATTCTTGTTTCCGGGAGCGGCAGCCACAAAGCCTGCTAGTAAGAGAAGGAACAACATTCTGAAAAATATCAGAAATCAAAAAGATAGCTCATGAACATTCGAAGCACCATTTTGAAGTTATATTTGGCTCAGAAAAGGACATTGATAATGCTGCTACGTCTATCTAAGCACAGCTATAGTACAATTTATGAATATTGAATGAACTCCACGGTCAGAATGGAATAGCGGAACGTTAGTCACACGTTCAATCGACGAGAAGAGCAGGGCAACTGCCACGATCATTTGTTGACGATCGGGATCTCGCTCGTATTTTGTTTTTACTCGTCTTTGATTTGTATGAGATAACAGCTGCAGCGTCTATGTTTATCTGTTAAGAAATATAACAATCAAGTTGACAAGTCCCACTGAAATAGAATCAGAGCAGTGAATTGGAATTTCAATAAATTGTTTATGGTAATTGATTGTCTGGAAAATTGTTTATGGTAATGAATAAATTGTTTATGGTAATTGATTGTCTGGAATTAAATTAATCGGTGCTAAAAAAACGTTGACTCGTTTCAGTCCAACTCTTTGGAATTTTACACGGTTTTTGTGTTTTTTAAAATTTTCCCGGGAAAATCATTAATCATTTACGTTATTCAAAAACTTTCACAGTTATTGCTAAAAAGTTGCTAAAAAGTTATCTAAGCACAGCTATAGTACAATTTATGAATATTGAATGAACTCCACGGTCAGAATGGAATAGCGGAACGTTAGTCACACGTTCAATCGACGAGAAGAGCAGGGCAACTGCCACGATCATTTGTTGACGATCGGGATCTCGCTCGTATTTTGTTTTTACTCGTCTTTGATTTGTATGAGATAACAGCTGCAGCGTCTATGTTTATCTGTTAAGAAATATAACAATCAAGTTGACAAGTCCCACTGAAATAGAATCAGAGCAGTGAATTGGAATTTCAATAAATTGTTTATGGTAATTGATTGTCTGGAAAATTGTTTATGGTAATGAATAAATTGTTTATGGTAATTGATTGTCTGGAATTAAATTAATCGGTGCTAAAAAAACGTTGACTCGTTTCAGTCCAACTCTTTGGAATTTTACACGGTTTTTGTGTTTTTTAAAATTTTCCCGGGAAAATCATTAATCATTTACGTTATTCAAAAACTTTCACAGTTATTGCTAAAAAGTTGCTAAAAAGTTGGCAAAAGGCATTCCCATGCCGGGAATCGAACCCGGGCCGCCTGGGTGAAAACCAGAAATCCTAACCACTAGACCACATGGGATGGTAGCAGAAGCATCTTTGGATCGCCATACTACTCTGCACATTTTGCTTCATTCTGAGAAATTTTGACATGCTTCAGAATGCCGTTGACTATTATGAATGATGATTTAATTTTTTTTATCGAACTATTAAAACATTCTTATTGAGTTCACTTCCTATCATAAACTCGCTCTGAATTTACGACGTCCGTTCAGCTTTTAACGAACGTTCGTGTTGTACTTAATAGTCAGAAAAGGAGCAGCTACGATGGAAAAAGACGATAGACTGTAAGAAATCGAGAGGCAAAAGAAAAAGAGTGGGACAAAACTGTAACCGAGAGTTGCAGTTAGCACTATAAAAGGGCAGCCCATCGCTTCGAAAGACAGATCCATCATGGACTCCGAAGCAGCCAATAAGATTAAGGCGTACCGCGTCGTCGGTTATTCCGCCGTCACTTTCTCGGTTAGTTTACTTAGACTTGCTTAAGGATCTAGTAGCCTTAACTATAGTCTTAGTCAATTCTTTAATCACCTTACTCATCCGTGATCACCTTAGGCCGTTGCGGTCCTTTCCATCGCCGTGACTCTTCCCATGGTGTACAACTACGTCCACCACATGAGAAGAACCACCATCCACGAGCTCCAGGCTTGCAAGGCGAGTGAATAACCCACCGACTGACCCATCTGGCTACCGTACACCCATCTAATCTCATTCATTTCAGTCGCACGCCAAGGGAGTTTGGTCTGATGTCTTCGCCATGAAGGCTCTTCCTTCTCACAACAGAACCGCCCGTCAGGCCTACTGGGAGGATGCTCAGTGCAATGGATGCTGTCTCCCCGGACCCGCCGGACCCGCTGGAACCCCCGGTCGTGCCGGTACCCCCGGACACCCCGGAGCTCCCGGCCAGCCCGGAAACCCCGGCCGTCCTCCTAGCACTCCTTGCGAGCCCATGACTCCTCCTCCTTGCCACCCTTGCCCCGCCGGACGCCCCGGAGCTCCCGGAGCCCCCGGACCCGCTGGAAACGACGGCAGACCCGGATCTCCCGGACCCAAGGGACAGGATGGACACCCCGGAGAGAACGGTGGAAGAGGAAACAACGGAAACGCTGGACGCCCCGGAAACGACGGCAGACCTGGAGCCCCCGGAAAGTCTGCCCAAGGCGGTCGCCCAATCCCTGGACCTCCCGGACAGCCTGGTCGCCCCGGATCTCAGGGACCCGCCGGACCCGCCGGACGCCCCGGAAACGACGGAAGACCCGGCCAGAACGGATCTCGTGGACAGCCCGGACAGTCTGGAGCTCCCGGAAACGACGGACAGTCTGGAGAGCCTGGTCGCGATGGAAACTCCGGAGGATCCGGAGAGAAGGGAATCTGCCCCAAGTATTGCGCTCTCGATGGAGGAATCTTCTTCGAGGACGGAACTCGTCGTTAAACGAATTGCATTTGAGCCATTTCGATCTCAATGCGATAAAAACTTTACACTTACTGCTTGCCTCATCACAAAGTATTGTAAAAGGGTATTCGACATCTCTGAGACGAACCGTGTGCATAACGCTGAAATGTAACACTGGTTTCATAACTTGAACACCTCTCGGAGAGTACCCAAACATAATTTCGAAACTTGTTCTTCGGTGTCATTGTTTCCGATGCAAACATTGCATCCTTCCAAGTTTTCATTTAGCAATCAATTCTTCAACGTGCGATTCGCTTATCGTGAGATTATTTCCCATTCCACACGTATTTGACCTTTGACGAACTGAGTGGAGGGAAGAGGGAGGAAGAGGCCGGGAGGAGGCTAGTGATCTACCTGCTCTCCTCCGCCCTACCTCTTCCCTTCCTCTCTCTCTTAGACGATCAATACGCTAACCAGCACATTGAGTTTGCTGAGCATTTGAAACGCACGATATCACACCGACCTACTCACTCAATCAAGAGTTCGCCGTTCGCCTCTTTTGCTTCTTTGTTGCTACGAACAGATTACTGCACGGAGGGTATTTCGGAATGTGAATGAAACGCATACCGTCTCGTTTCTTTTGAGGAAGTATCTAATTGAAAAGTGTGACACTTGGTCCAATTGAATGGCATAATTAGAGGAACCGATTCTCGTAATGGGCATTCGCCCCTTCGGCCATTTACACTCTCGATTTCCAATCGAGCGGAAATTAAATGTAATCAGCATGAAGATGTGATGTGGTGATGATAACAGGTGCTTTCAATAGTGATAATAGAATTCGAACAATGTGACTCAGATGAACACACAATTTATGTCGGTTGAATGATAGATCTATCGCAAAAGAATATTTCCAAATCGTTTAGTCTTTCAAAGTATGCACTGAAATTCTTCCTTGCGTTCACCGCACTTTACTCGACTAAATAATTGAACAAGACTACTCTAAGTGCTTCCTATTGAATGCAGCCCTTTTCTTGCCTCGCAGCCTTGACACAATCGCCTTTTTGCCCCGTCTACAGCACGCTTCCTTTATGTGATTAGTCCATCACTCTTCTTGTCCATTTCACTCCCTTTGTACTCGAACTATGCACTCCCGTCATGATTGACACGGCGAGCATGCTATGTTTTGCATACCTTTCGTCATTGATGCCAAATGAATCATGAATTTCAAATCTGAATGCAAAACGTTTAGTTTACATGAATGAATTGTTTCAAGGGCTACACTAAATGAAAGAGCTACACTCTGAGCTTACCCTGCAATTGCGGAACCATTTATGACGAACCCTCTCGAGTTCAAACAACCCTAAGTGTAAGCTATCAACTAGGTCAACGGCAGTTAGCCTTTCTCGCTCATTCGGCCAATGCGTTCCAAGGTCGCACTTTTAGCACATAGACAACAATACGGTTCTCTGGGGAAACTGGAAGTGAAAATCGAATTGGACGATTGAATGTCGAATTAAATTATTATAATATACTGAAGATATGTATCCATTGTGGACTCGTATCGATCCTTAGGAAAACTGCGAAAATATCTCCAGCAAGTATCCGATCATTTCGAAGAAACGGAGCTGATTTTAATGAGTTTTCTTACCCCGAAGAGAATCGAAAAACTGCGCCGAAACTTCTTAGGTTATTGACGAGTGAGTGGCAACTGAGTAAAAACCGATTCGCTTATCTGCTGCCATCTTTCCACCTACCCAGCATACCCAAGATCCCTTTCAAATGCCGTGGAACCCTCTATTCCCAATGTTGTCTATTCGTATACACTGCATGATATTCAAAAAGCAAGAATGATGGTTGAGCATCTTTATTGAATTTATCAGTCTTACGGACCGATTTATATTGAGATCGTAGGTCGAATCGCTTAACGACGAGTTCCGTCCTCGAAGAAGATTCCTCCATCGAGAGCGCAATACTTGGGGCAGATTCCCTTCTCTCCGGATCCTCCGGAGTTTCCATCGCGACCGGGCTCTCCAGACTGTCCGTCGTTTCCGGGAGCTCCAGACTGTCCGGGCTGTCCACGAGATCCGTTCTGGCCGGGTCTTCCGTCGTTTCCGGGGCGTCCGGCGGGTCCAGCAGGTCCCTGAGATCCGGGGCGACCGGGCTGTCCGGGAGGTCCGGGCTGAGGGCGTCCAGACTGGGCAGACTTTCCGGGGGCTCCGGGTCTTCCGTCGTTTCCGGGGCGTCCAGCGTTTCCGTTGTTTCCTCTTCCACCGTTCTCTCCGGGGTGTCCATCCTGTCCCTTGGGTCCGGGAGATCCGGGTCTGCCGTCGTTTCCAGCGGGTCCGGGGGCTCCGGGAGCTCCGGGGCGTCCGGCGGGGCAAGGGTGGCAAGGAGGAGGAGTCATGGGCTCGCAAGGAGTGCTAGGAGGACGGCCGGGGTTTCCGGGCTGGCCGGGAGCTCCGGGGTGTCCGGGGGTACCGGCACGACCGGGGGTTCCAGCGGGTCCAGCGGGTCCGGGGAGACAGCATCCATTGCACTGAGCATCCTCCCAGTAGGCCTGACGGGCGGTTCTGTTGTGAGAAGGAAGAGCCTTCATGGCGAAGACATCAGACCAAACTCCCTTGGCGTGCGACTGAAATGAATGAGATTAGATGGGTGTACGTTAGCCAGATGGGTCAGTCGGTGGGTCATTCACTCGCCTTGCAAGCCTGGAGCTCGTGGATGGTGGTTCTTCTCATGTGGTGGACGTAGTTGTACACCATGGGAAGAGTCACGGCGATGGAAAGGACCGCGACGGCCTAAGAATAATATGGTTAAGGAAAATCATTAAGGAACAAAATCATGCCTAAGTCATGAATATGTACCTAAGGATGATTAAGTAAACTAACCGAGAAAGTGACGGCGGCATAACCGACGACGCGATACGCCTTAATCTTATTGGCTGCTTCGGAGTCCATGATGGAGCTGCCTTTCTCTGCCCTGCCCGACCCTTATATACTTCTTACTGCCTCCACCTAGCCACTCCCGGCAGCAGAGTAACTGTCTTCGTCTCTCTCCAATCAGCCTTATCTCTCGTCCTGTCTGACCTCCAAGGGAGTACTCCAACACGAGAGACGGCTCCTCCAGTCACAGTTAGCCGCTGAGCGAGAGGCTCTGCCAAGGTCGGACAGGCAGTAAGACGGAGTGGGAAAGGACAAGGGCGATTCGAGAGAAGCTGAGAAGGAGAGCAGTACGGAAACTGCTTTACGGGGGTGCTTCCAAATTGGCTAACTCCCTTCTTCTTCTTCTTCTTTCTTGAAATGGTCAGTGAGTATCATCGAGTAATTGCACAATTTGCGACTGCGTTGGGATCGATTCTCGATATTCGGTTCATTGTTTATCACAAGTGGTTGCAAGAGGGGAGTTTACACGATACGATAGACAGGAGAGATCAACGAGTGCGGTTGTTGTTGGTCACGAAGAAGACGGTTTGGAAGGATCGAGAGAACGGGGAGATCAACAAGATACAGAATATACCGGTGATCGAATTACACGAGTAAGAGGTTTGTCTAGACATGGAAATCCCATGAGAATGGTCGGAAGCCCATTGCTACATGGATGAAACATGACAACTACATATCTCCATGGAAGGGCGAATCTCATTGCCACATACTCCTAATGAATATCCTCGTGGAATCGAGAGCTCTACATGGTCTTCTCTCGGTCTACATTGGCACAGTCCTTGTTATTCATAAGTGCATTTCGCAGCTTGGAGATGTGTTCGAGCTGTTCCTGACTCATTCCCCGTTCGAGCTCCACCATTCGCTTCACTTGCTCCTTCTGCCTGGAATATGTACTGTGATGATACGCTAGTTCAGTTTGCGATCCTCATATTGACATAATGAGTGCGTAAGACTACTGTATGTTTTATGATTTTCTAGTTGATCAAGGATGCACGGTAGACTACGGTAGCTCAGTTAGCTATCGTTATATTGATCTTTCGACTAAATATATTTCGCTGCTATTTTTCGCCGCTGCTAGCTGCCCATATCAAGGTCACCGTTCGGTTCCATTTTGCTCCTACTCAGGTAAGCCGAACGCGCTTTAGCCTTGGAACGAACGGTCAAATAGAAAGGGCGAAGGAAGGGGAAGATGAGATGAGATTCAACATTCTTGCTCTTTTTTCGGTCAACAAAGTAGTAATTCCCGACGAGAACCAATCTCGCCCCTGTCACAAGCTCAGTTGGCTAAACAGTTTCCCTAGCCAATCAGGGAGGATGAAATTTGAAGAAGCGATGCGATGGCATGCTATTCCACTAAACAGTTTCGTTCCCATTCATTCATGAGAGGAGTAGTAACGGATACGATGTGACCTTGAACGTGTGGTGGAACGGGAGCAATCTAACGCTGTTTGCTAATGAAGCAACGCTCACGTCGATACCATCTTTGATTTTCACAGGTTTTCCCAAGGTTGCTGGTGGCTAGTCCCCCGAAAGATGTTAGTTGTGTATAGGGTTCTCTTGATGGAAATGAATCCGGGATTCCAGAACAAAGCGATTTGAATGCTCTGTTTGCGAGAGAGCATGAATAAGACAACAGAACTCTATTGGAGTTCCACCGGAATTCTAATCCTTTTTAATTTCAAGAAAAGAACCCAAAAAAACCCAAAAAGTTGTTAAGCGATGATCTCTAGTGAGTCCACCAATGCGGAAGCGAGCGGAAGTGACTGTTTATCGTGACCGATCCCCGAAATTCCAGTAACCATAAAATAGCTCACGTTAATTCCTCCCTCTGACGGTACCAAATGTCGACGTACTCTTCGAGTTGAGCAGCGCTGAACGGCGACAGCGTTGAGAGTTCGCACCTTGATATTGATATTCAATTTGTAAAGTAGAAATACTCAAGTTTAAGAATATTTCTCTAGCTGATCTACTCCTCGTCCAATCTATCTATTTCGCTCTACTAACAAGACTAAACCGCATAAGGTGACGGAGAATACTGAGGATACGCTCATTTATTTTCAATCTGTCGAGGTTACCTTATTGGAAGGGCCGTCGTCGAAATCAGAAGAGCAGCAAAGCAGACAATTGTTGTGGATTGCATGTGTACCAGAAGATAGTAGGTACAGTTGATCGAATCCCGGTCTTTTATACTCGGAGCGGAGAGAGGGTGACTACAGAAGTGTAGAAATGGGCAAAGAACAGTAGACAACAGATCGTCTTATCTGTGTGGAAAGGGGACTCATGTGAATGGGACGTGCGATGGAACATTTAAAACTAACAAAGCGGTTATCAAAATGATCAAGATCAACGACCATTCTCTTACAACTCATAAAATAAGCTCATCTTCACTCGGTTCAAGGATGGCTCCTATTCAAGATTTGCACACAAACTGATGAATCATGACAATATGTAGTTTACTTTCTTGCTGGAGTCTCTCAGATCACTACACTTCTGTACAACTTCCGTAGTCTAGGGAGTAGAGAATCATATTGCAAATTGATGTCCTGTGCATCTCCTGTAGTTTTCTGCTGTAGTGGAAAGCCTTAGACATCGTACAGTCATTCCTCTTTGTTCCTTGTACTACCAATAGGCAGATTCACATACACACAATGCTACTGGAGATTTGAACTCGAACATGGCGATGTAAGGACGTGCGGGCGATGCGTGTAGTGTGATCAGTACTTGATGGAAAGGGCACCAAGCAGTTCTTCCCGTGTACTCTGTTCGGTCGTTCTTCGCAGGTGTCTAGCCAGAAAGTGGATTGAACCGTAGAGGACAGAGTCCGAAATGGAGTGTAGACTATAGATGGTCTACTCTGAAATGGTAGCATTCAAGGGGAAGTAGCACAAGAGTAGAATGAGAAGGAGTGAGAAGTGTAATTCATGTGAGAATCATCTGTATGAGATGGGCATCGCGCGGAAAAGGAAAGAAAAACTGCTCGTCAGCTGAGAATGCTCAGAGCACGTATCTAGAGCACTCTTCCACTCTGGGCCCTCAATCTTCCCTCAATTCTCTCTCAAAATCACCGGAGCGACGAGGTCTCTCTCTCTCTCCCTACACACATCGAGGCTCATTGCCGCCTGAGGGGAGACAATGGAGGAAGACTTCATTCCACTCTCTCTCTCTCTCTTTTAGCATTCTTTGCAATATGTTTCATAGTCAGTATATGAAATGAGCAAATTCGTGCTGAACTTGATTTTGTCCCTTCGCTAAGAATAGTAGAACATTCAGCAATTTCCTCCATACAACTCATTTCCGGTCTCTTTCCTGGCCATTGTTCATGGCTCGGCATATTCAAGCTCTCCTTCATAACCTCACATTTCTTGGAATCTTTGGTACTGTGCTAAGTCTGATAGTTGCGTCTCAACAACGACCAGAAACCAGAGGAGTTCCGTATTCACTCTGATCTCCTCTCTCTCTCTCTCTCTCTTCGTCTCGTGTTTTCGCTATTCTGATTCCCGTGCTCTGATTACTTGAGAGTATCAATCACTATCAGATCAGAGCGGAAAGGGGGTGGGACATAGGATCTCCTAGCCCAACCGCTCTCTCGATAACAATACCTGAAAGAGACAATACCGTCTGAGGAGGTTTCACTCGTTGACACTTGTTGAAAACGTCTCTGTGATACGAACTCGTGTGCAAAAAAGGAAGGTGAACCGTTATCAATCACACAACGATCGAAATAAACACCCTTGTTCTTTGTGTTCGTAGATCAACATCGGGTCTAATTTCACACACGGGGAGCAAAGGTCAACGCAGATGGATGTTTAGCTGCACATTTAGATTCAGATTCGAGACAATCCCTTTGAAAAGCTCGTGAAGCTGTTGTTATAGAAAAGTAAGTCTTGGTAAGAAGAAGGGGAGCTAAGAACATGGGGAGTTGACAAATTTGAGGCCTTTGGGGCTCCTCCCCCACTCTCATTCTCAAAGAGGAAGACTGCCTTGTCCCACGCCTTCCCTCCTCCTTCCTCTCCTGTCTCTGCGCCCTCCTCATTTCCCAAGCTCTCTCGATGCTCTGACCTGCGATCTCTTCTTTTTGTCTGATCTCTCGCTGGTCAGAACGACGAGAGATCATGTGAAATGGAGAGAGTCCATCTTCACCTCATCTACACACAGCGATGCGTCAGCTGTTGTTCCCTCTAAGAGGGGCGATCGGCAAGCGAATTGATTCCTGTCGACGCATGTGTTCAACCCGCTCACGCTTTTACTCAATCGTCATTTCTTTCTCACTCAATCCATCAAACCCACATTGATTCATCCGATCATCAATCCAACTCGCTTTTATACGTTTTTTTCTTTGTTCTAAATCGCAATATCGCTATCACTTTTGATTCAAACGTGTATTTTCGGTGATTGATGTCAAAGAAACTTCTATTTTCAGATGCGATGACTCCCCTCCTTCACCTTGTTCTCCTTCTCGGAGCATCCTCTGGCTGGCATCTCGATTGTCCTCGTCCTTCCCATCACGACAAAGTCATTCCGATCGGCGTATTCGTGCCTTTTGTGAGTGAACTTTATTAATTTTTCGAAATATAAAAGTTTTTATGCTTGGATTTGGCAGTGCTATTGAATTCTCCATTTCGACCCTGATATGAGATTGCGGTGAAGCCTAACTGATGAGCATTGCGAAAAATTTGTTCAAGAGAAACCGAAATAATACTGCTTCTAGAATCTAGCCGAGATTCAAGTGACTCCAAACGTATATCTTAATGAATGCCTGTAACAATCTGACTGTCACTTTTACAAAAAAAATAGAGAAAAAAATCATGTTTCAGCACGTTAGTCTGAATGGATCTCGGTCGAGGAACGGAAGCTCACCTGCACTATTGGAAGATGGTTACAGTGAGAAGAGTACGGGCGATTTCGCCCCTGCCATCAGTCTGGCGCTGCATCACATTAGGTGAGGAAATTCTTGAATTTCGAAATAAAATTGAATGAAACAACCATTTTAACCAATAATCCATGCAGAAATCACTCGTGCATTCTCTCCGGCCATCGAATTGAATTGATCTACAAGAGCACACAGGTATGTTTCATACTTCGTATCTATGATTGATCACTCTTTTTATGCTTGGATTTGGCAGTGCTATTGAATTCTCCATTTCGACCCTGATATGAGATTGCGGTGATTGTGAAGCCTAATTTTTTCTTGAATTCAGTATTCCGTTTTTTTTTCAGTATTTTTTTCAGTAATTCAGTATTTTTCGGTTCAGTATTCCGCGGAATCCGCATGAAAAATATAAAACTAATACGATTCAAATACATTGCGGCTGTGACATTTATGCATCCGTTATTATGCTGCCGTTTCTCACTTTCACCAACTTCTTCTTCTTCTTTTTCCATCTTCCCATAGCTTCTCTTTCTCACTCAATTTCGACGTCGTTAGAATGAAAGGAGATCCGTCCTGCCCCCGCCCCATTTCTCACGAGCCTCCTCACCGCACGACGAAATACGGGTAATCGTCTCTTCATTTCCCACATTCTCTCACCGGTCAGAGTGACGAGAGAGTGTGCAAAATGAGGAGACGATTACCCGTATTTCGAACTCTACCCAGCAGTCCATTCCAATAGGAGGAGCAATTCACCTCTTCCTCCCTTTCTTCGCCCTTTCTAAGAGTCTCCCCGCGCGCATTCAGCGTCCTCTTTCGAGAAGAAATGAACTCGAAAAGTGGAGACATTTGAGCAATATACACAAACGCTTCCAGAACTTATTATGAGCTTTTAGAGTAGGTGAAGGACCCCGATTTTCAATAGGAGAAAAAGGAGGGCGGTGAAATCACTGGCGAAAGTGTAGTGCACCCGGGGACGCAAATCGAATTTGGAGAACAATTGGTCGATTAGCAGACGTGAAATTGGCGAAGATGTTTGCAGAGATGATGGAAAGGCTTATTTTGACGCCGTTTGACTGTCTAATTACTCGTGCCAGCCCATCTCCTCCCTTCACACTAATTTATGAATGACTGGTCGCCACTAGAGCGATGATCATTTTCGGGTCTAATGACGGGCTAAAATGGAAGAAAAAGACCACGACATAATGCGAAAAGAGAAGAGGCAGTTATGGCATGGAACTGCGTGCCTGAAATATTTCAACGCGAACTCATCGCTTATAAAAAAGACACGAATCAATGACGTCATCTTGATCTTTGATCTCTCCTTCATTTCAGTGCTCACCGGCCCTCGGCATGAAGGCGCTCTTCGACGTTATTTCACGTGAGCAAAGGCCCGTGGCCATATTCGGGGGCCAGTGCACGAATGTGAACGATCCGGTGAGTTGATCTTTGATCTCTAATTCTTGATCTTTGATCTCTCCCTTCAGATCGCAATGGCCCTCAAGTACTGGCGCATCGTGCAGTTATCGTACGCTGAGACGCATCCCAAATTTTCGTCGGCCGACGCTCAGGAGGTTTGTTTCCAATTGGTTTTAATAATTCTCTTGCAAAATGAACTCATAGCACTCATTGCGTTAACGCATTTCCTCCTTTCTTTATCGCCATAGTGAAACATAACTAATTTTTGATGGTGTCGCAACCATTTTGGTTGAAAGGACACGAATAACCAGTCGTCTCCTCCTCGACTCGTTTACCCGCGCGCGTATCTCTTCCTCGACGGATAGTTGAATCTTCTCCTTCTTCGCTCCTCTAACTGATTGCATTAGACGATATGCTGAGTGGATTCTATTGTCGACTTGAGAAAGGAGAAGAAGGAGAGGGAGATAAGGGACTGAAAGTGACTCGATCGAGAAATATGTTTCGTGAGGATGGCAAAGTCGAACTTGCAATTTTAATTTCAGTGTAGTGCACTACTGAGAAACAGTTACGTATTGCACTTCATCATTAGCAGAAGAATACTGTGAAATGTGGAAGCGCACGTTATTTAGCGAGTGCGAAATGACACAAATCATCGTTTTCGACTGCTACCTGTGCACCAGCACGTGGTCGCTTTGATTGTGCTTCCAACACTCCCTCTATTGCAGCTCTATCCGACCTTCTTCCGGGTCGTTCCTGCGTATCGGAATTCGAACGAGGCCAAGGTCAAATTAATCAAGCACTTCAACTGGAAGCACGTAGCGACGATCAAACAGAGCGACGAGGCACGATTCGCATTGGTATGGAGTTTATTTTTGGGGTTTCTATCTCGGAAAGCGGTGTGATTCATCATGTCAGTTCACGGTCAATTTTGAAATTGAGTTCGGATACGTTTCAACTGCTGCATAATTTCCACGAAAAATATTCTAACTCGTTAAAAGGGAACCTCTTGTGTTCATAAAAATTCGATATCACCTGTAGGCACTAGAAGCAGGTCATAGCGCAAAAATGCGAAACCCTTTCCGTTACACGTTCCTGCCCATTTCAGCCGCACGAGAAGCTGACCGCCCTCATGGAGACGGATCCGAACAATCTGACGATTATACGAACGGCGGGCATTTCGCAACATGAGAAGGAGAATATCGGATTGGAGTTGGACATGTTGAAGGTTGGTACTGAGAGTCTTATTTATAGAAAAGACGACTATCTAGAAGGGGAAGTACATATACTTGACAATAAGTATAAAAATGTATTACGTTATCACTGCAAATATTTTGTCTCGGCCTCCTTTTCACTTCGGTCCATGTGATCCAACCGTATCCGAATAGACGCGAGAACATAAATACATTTTCGAAACCGTTTCATTCCGAAACACTCCGCCACTTCACTGACTCTGTTTGCGACAAGTCCTCGTGCAAAAGTAGCGTCGAACTTGTCACAGCCCGCTGCTAATCTTCCTCCATGTAAGACGGAGGGGGCTAAAGGAGCCCCGGCGTGTGACACATTTCTCGAACTAGAGGGACAAGGGAGGAGGAGGGGCCCTCTAGGGAGACATGCCTCAATTGTGTCTGACCCTCTCGCATCCGCCCGCTCTCTCGCCCCCTCTCTAACCATAATCTCAACTACACGGGCCGTGTATGTGTCAACCAGAAAGCAAAAGACAAGACACACAATGCATTTATCAATAGGCGAAATCGGAAAGGAAGGGAATAGAGAGGGGACTCGCGTAGTCGTGATTAATGATCTACCCGGGGGTATTTCTGCTCGGGATTTGGACCGCGCTGAAATATGAGCGCGACACCGCAAATTGCAGGGGTATGGGGGAAGTGGGGGATTGGAAGGGGAAGACGGGGGTTAGAGGGCATTCCCCTCGTGCGCAGACGGGCACTGGGAAGGGGGTTCCTTATTGCGAGGATTTTCAAGGAAAATCGCTTTTGAATTGCAGTCTGAGCGGATTCCAAAAAAATTTAGAAAGGGCATAAGGAGCTTTACTAATTCGGAAAGCGCGGGCGGAATTAGTTCCGGAGAGTTCGTTTCAGAAACTTTCCGATGGACGCTCAATTCAATCTACCGAGCGCGTTCCAACTAGAAGAAACTGAGCTGATTCAATCAGGATTGGGCCATTCGGGGGCTTAGAACGACTGAAAACAATGGAGTAACAAAAATATTAAAAAATTTAAAAAAATAAAAATATTATTTTCAGGCTGGCGACGCGCACATAATCGTAATGGATGCGGAGATCAACCTGACAATGGTCGTACTGTGTGAAGCGTACAGGTACTGTTCAGGGCCGGTATCGGGTCGTCTCATTCTTCATTCGCCGCGCTCTCGACCCTTGACATTGCCCGCCCCGTATTGAACTCTACTGTTCACTCAAACTATTCAGCATATTATATGTCTAGTAAAATTCGATGTGAAATAGTTCTGAATACGTTTCACAAAGTCTTCAATTGCATCGAGCCTTGCGTGTCTTTGATTTTTTCGCTGTATAAGGTTGAATTAATATTTTTTTTAAATCAGGCGAGAGATGTACGGCGACAAGTACGTGTGGATCCTGCCCGGGTACCAAGTGCACAGGTAAGTCGTTTTCAAAACAATAACAACAATAATAACAACAACAACAATATTGCAGCTGGAATCTAAACAAATTCAACTTCTCCGAGCACAGTTGCACGAAGGAAGAGGCTATGCAGATTCTGGATAGACACTTTGCTGTTGAGTTCGCAAAGGAGCGAAGGATACGGGAGGTCAAGCTGCCCCATAATAAGGTTGGGTGGTTTTCATATTGCATTCGATTGTAGGAACGTATACATCTATGAATTCTATCCTGTGAATGCTATCTTGTGCTCACAAAAAAATGTATGAACTTACAATTAGAAAAAAATTTCAGAGTTTAAAAAGAAGTCATAATACTTTATTTCAGACAGCCCGCGAAGTGCTCGATGAGATGAGAAGGAAGAGAGTGGACACGTCTATGTGGTCGACCTTCCTCTACGATGGAATATGGACACTCGCAATGGCGCTCAATCAGGTTATTTCATACAGCTTTCTGTGAACCATCTTCGGCCCACTTTTGATGACTGTAAAATCGCTTTGAGAATTTTAGCTAGTATGAACAATAAAAACGTGACAGTTTTATGATGATGTTAAGAGTTTTAGTTGTGACTTTTTTTAATGCGCGATCAATACTAAATCGACCATTATCCAATGAGCGAATAAAACTTGGGGGTCAAATCGTCCTGTTTGGGTATGCTGAATGCTGAAATTGTGTTTATTCTTTGCAGACCCTCACAAAGAACCCTGATGAGGTCGTCTTCGATGATCTTCTGGAGGCCATGACGAACATTGATTTCCAGGGAGTTACGGTAAGTCAAAATAGGCCCCATCTAGCGTAGCCTTCACATGACAGCTAAAAAATAGCTGGAAGTGCGGTTACATTTTCATTTTTTCAGTATTTTTTTGGGAAAAATGCTATTTCAGGGCCGCATCAAATTCTCGGACAACGAGCGCCTCGGAATCGTCGATATCAAGCAGTACATCGGTGGATCTTATCAGGAAGTGCGCTTTGAATTTGAAAGCTTAAAAAATACAAAATTAATTTAGATCGGCAAGTACGACGGAAACGATCAAACGTTCGAGCTGGACAGCACTAAACATGCGGGTAAGGAATTCCCGTCATAGTTTAATATCATGTCCGTTCTTCCATTCTTATGGTCAGAAAATTCCTCGAAAACACTATTTCATCCAGGTTGGACGCCACCCGCGGACAAGACCTTTATCGATCATCGCACTGAGCGAATCTCCGACACTCTTCGAATCGCCTTCTCCCTTCTCGCGCTCGTGGGGATTCTGCTGTCGTTGCTGTTCCTCATCGTCAACGTGCGCTACAGAAATCATAGGTAAGAATATTATTTTTGTTTTTGTATACGAGCTCAGTGAAGCGCTACTGATATTTTCCATATTCCTCTGAAGATATTCATCCTGTGAAACATAAGTGATTCTGTCCAGCACAGTACAAAACCATACGAGATTGCCTGCAGATTCATCAAGATGTCGTCGCCCAACCTCAACAACGTGATCATAATCGGTAGTATCTGCACGTATTCATCCGTGATTCTGCTTGGAATAGACACTCAGATCGTTGCGACGGAGCACTTTCCGTTCCTGTGCACGGTAAGGCAATTGAGTACAATTTGGGATTATGTCAGGATACCTTTTTGTAAAAAAAAAAGATGCAATCTGCTGTTTTTACGCCTATGTCTGCCCATATCCGTCTCTTCGTGTGGATTGAAGTGACGGAGTCTTGGTCATTTGTGTTGTTGGAAAAGTGACTGAGAGACAAATCAAACGCGACAAATCAAACGCGTGCGTCGCGTGCGACATACGTGTGAAACTCATTTTCAAAATGCAAATCAACTATTTCAGGCGCGCACTTGGGTGCTGTGTCTCGGGTTTACACTCGCCTTCGGGAGTATGTTCTCGAAGACGTGGAGAGTCCACTCAATATTCACCAATATTAGAATGGACAAGAAGGCTATCAAGGCAAGTATCTTTCATTTCTATCTGAGTGGTAAGGGCGACTTTTTCTGTCTAAACTTTTGTAGACCAATGGCCATTCTATAATATGCCAATTTACTCATCATGAGCGCCTTGTGGCTTCAATAGGTGTCTTGAAATCGTAATTTACAGGACTCTAAACTGTTCCTGATGCTCTGTTCGCTGCTCGCTCTCGATGTAATCGTGCTCACTTCATGGGCCATTATGTCCCCGTTCGAGTTGGTCACCGTGCCGCTCGACGATATTGTGAGTTTTACGTATGTTATTCCACGAAATAACTCTGATTAGCATATCACATTACGGCCATAGATCGCATGACACTCTGAAGAAGTAGATGAACGATTGATGTTCCTTTCAGATCACCAATACGTCCGTGATCAAACCAGTAGTGGAGACTTGTCAATCCGAATCGTTCGCCTACCAGATCGTACTGTTAGCCGTCAAGGGCATTCTCATGGTGAGTTCTAGTGTGCACAAATTGAGTATTACAATAGAGGGAAGTCAAGTTGTCAAGTTGCCCGTGATCGCTTAGCCAATTTAACACTGTGACTCTTCCGAAAACACTCGTGACCGAAATGAAGAATCAGTTGTGTTTCACGTGCAAACAAACAACAAAAACCTCGAATGCAGATTCTCGGTTGCTTCCTCGCATGGGAGACGCGTCGCGTGAACATTCCCGCCCTCAACGACAGCAAGTACATCGGGTTGAGTGTGTACGTCGTCGTGGTGATGAGTGTGATCGGATTGAGCATCGCGTTTATACTCCAGGTAACTACATAATAGGGAGTGATTAAAAAATGCAAACTCTCTAAAATGTTGCATAATGCTCAAAAAAATAGACGATAGCGAAAAGAAAACCGAAAATAAAATAAAAGAAAACTAGTGTGTACGTCTTCGTGGTGATGAGCGTCATCGGATTGAGCATCGTGTTTATACTACAGGTAAATATTTTAAACTATGCTGTTCAATGTTAATAGAAGGTGCGTTCCATTGTACAGGTAAGAGAGAACCAACTCGGGGTTATCACTCTTTCTGCCAATAAAAAAACATTTAAATCTTCATTTTTGAGCAACTCTCAGAAATTTTTGAAAACACCTTTGAATGTGATGTAAAAAGATAATTTCAGAGAATGGTGAACGAAGCGTACGCCCTTACCTGTCTCTTCATCATCTTCTCTACTACACTCACACTCTGTTTGCTGTTCGTGCCCAAGGTAATGATTTGACATGATTTATTTAATGGGATTATTATTTATCATGTTTAGATTGAGGGAACGTCTAGGTTCTGGGTAGAATCGTCACCTCCGTTTGACGAGTCTCCATAGAATTAAATCTGCATGATTCATATCTTGGCTTCACAGATAATCGGCTACTTATCTTGGGGTTTAGCGCCATTCGTTTGACGAGTGCATGACGAAAATCTACAGCATTTCGAGATGTTATAATTTTTACGTCTTGGAAAGTGTATGAAGAAAATGTGTGCTAGATCATGGAATCAAAATTTGACTGATTATTCCTAACTTATCCTGACCAATAGGATAAAGAATTCTCGAGATGACAAATTCGTGATTATTCATAGCCTTTCAGCTGATCGAGCTCGTGCGAAACCCACAAGGAATCGAGCCGAAAGGATACCGGAGAGGCCTGATGAAGAGTGTGGTGAACAAGCAGAAGACAACCATTCCAACCAATTCCAAGTAAGCACAGGGTGAAGAATCTGAATCTTTCACGTACGCGTGTTAATTGTAAAAAGAATGCATGTTTTCTAGTATTCGATCCCTATCAGGAATGGAAAAGTCCGAATCAACATCCTGTATTTGAATGGCTCATTGGTCTCCCGATTCGTTCATACTTTTGTTTATCAGTATAGTATATTTCCGGAATCGTGCGGATTTGGCGATTTCCTGTCCTGACCATCATCATTCATGCCGCGATTTCGTCATTCGATTTATTTTTCGGAAAGGACCATCCAAAAAACGAGCTTCCTTGTACGAATCACAGAGTGAGGGGCACGTAACAACAGTTATCGCACATTACAAATTGAGTAAGCCAATCTTTCGTCGAAATCCTTGCCATATCCGGAAAGACTCGAGACTTGAAATAGCCATCGACACTCATTTGATAAGGAATGACATCACCACCGGCTGTTATCGAATTACATGTTGAATTAGGGCTGCAAACATCAGAAACTCCTTTCACGAAATGTGATAAAAGAGTGCATGATAATGCACAGAACAGTGTTATCAAATTTGAGTAGTGATGCGTCGCAAGTAGACTATTATTTATCACATTTCGCATGTTTTCTCGAAAGGTAGGAAAGACTGACAACATGGGAAACATAAGTCAATGACTCAGAGGTGACGCACCAACTAGATTGAAAAAGGCGTCGTAAGCTTTGAGAGGCTTCTTTCGGGGAGCATAACGAGATCGGATGTTCAAATCCTCTGAGACCATTTCCCGATGATTTCGAGAAATTCTGGGGGCTTACAGGCCGGATTTAGAGATTCGCGAACTGTACACAACTACTACTGAGTTTGAAGAAAGTAAACGGGAAGGGGGAATAGATCAAAGATCAATCAATAATTGCAGTGACGACTGCAAGGACCTCTTGTCGAGAGCTGAGGCGGAGAATCAGATGAAACATCGAATATTGCAGGTGAGTTAGAAATTGATTAAAAAAGGAAAATATGAAAAAATAAAGAAAAATTGAACGTCTTCTTCAGGAAAAATCCGCACAACTTTGGGAGCTTCTGGAGCGGTTGAGGGACCTCGGCGATACGACATTCATGCAGCAAGGTTCGTGCATTAATGTTCATCTTTTATTTGAGGTTCTGATTATAGTGTGCTTGGTAGATAATATGGTATGACCAGTAGCAATCAAGTAGCGAACGCCAAGCATTTATCTTGAGAAGAAAGGAGAAAATACACACGTCGGTAATACAGGTGGGCAGCGTACCGGCACTTCAGATAGCTCGCTAGTGGTTGGGCATACATAGATGAATTGATCAGGGGCATTCTTGAATCGCCCAACCACCTTCTCGCCACTAAATCACTGCATTTTGGGATATGGGACAGCCTAACGAATCTGATCGAGAGATATGTACATGATGAGAAATAAATATTCAGGAATGATTTTGAATATTTACGAAAATAATATCTAAAATCGGGCTAGTAACAGAAGCAGTACCAGAAGAAGGGAAGTTGATAATAATAAGTGCGGTGAGTGATTGAGCGATGGCCAAACGTGGAATCGCCCTCTCACAGCGACGAGGTCGATGTTGTTGCACGCATCAGTGTCACAACAGCGGAACCTGCACAATGAATGTTATTCATACAATTGTTATTCAGATAACCTCAGAAAAACAATATAAAAAAAAGAAAAAATATCGGATTCGTCAAATTTTCCTCAGTAAACCTCACGTGTGAAACATATCAAATTCTTATCAAACCAGCGAAGTAAGAATCGGAGAAAAACAGTGAAATATTAACTAACCAAGTGCTACTGATGTACTCCTTGCCCTCGTCCTTCGTCATGTTCGCGTTCTCAGTGTAGAATGCGTCCTGAAAAGACGATTTTAAAAATATATTTTTGGTTTTTCGCTGTGCGTATCTCATAAAAATTAAGAAAAACTCAAGAAAAAAAGAGAGAAAACCCTAAGAAAAATACCTGAGAAGCGAGAGCCAATTGAATGATTTCCACGTCGTGGTTCATCGGGATGTTGTGACGGACGCACTGACTGAAGAACTCCAAGGTTTTTGGCGAATTTTAGGATCCTTGGACCTTTTCGAAAAATATACTTGTGCCTATCTCGACGCAACTCGAAATTGAGATAAAAAATGGTCTATGTTTCACAGTGGATTCTATAGTTCGGAAAATCAACTCAAAATGATTGCACGTCGACTGCGAATTTGAGAACAGATATAGCTTACGCTCTCTGGGTGCAGAATCGATCGTATCGGTGCACTGGCGTTCCGGACATGTTGTTGATGAAGAACTCAACGAAGCAGACCTGGAAATAATTTTAGAAATACTTTTTTCAATCAATTATTTGTTTTCTAATCTCTGAAAGCCGGAGAGTTTAGCTTTTATAACTCTGTGGGTGTAATGGAGCGCAGGTAACTGAATCTCTCGCGGTATTTACTCCGATCGACCAAGCCCGTAATGAAGTTAGGGCGCCTGTTTTAGAGAGAGTATGTGTAGCCTGGGTTTGATACTCGAGTGAAAAACCAGGAAGAGGTTGAGTGAGAAGGAGAACTGTTTGGCACTTTTTTTGGATGCGCTAATATTTTCTCAGAAACACATTGCTCTTGAACTTCTTCTTGTCAGCAAAATATTATGTTATCTGATGGGATCATGTGAGATTTGTAACTTTTTGTTGTTTTCAACTAGCAGTATTCAATCTGGACATTGAGTCTGATACTGAACAAGAGAATAGTTTGAGAAATATCATAGGATGCTCTATTGTACCCCCTACTCTCCATTCATCTGTCAATAGATAGCGAAGCAGATGTGTTATCTCTCTCTATCTGAGATACCTATCCATTATCACCCTCTTCTAGTCACTGATAAGCAGCATACAGCTGATCATTGATCAGCCTATTACAGAGAAGAGAAGCATGACTATCTTTTCATAACAAGAAACCCTTTTTTTTTCTTAAAAAAACTAGCGGACTACGTCCGCTAGTTTTTTTGGGGGGTAATATTTATCGCTTAGAATGTATTCAGCTTAGGGTGTATTCAGCCCCAGGTCGAAAAAGTGGAGCTAATTGTAAGGAAAAAGTTGAGACGGGGCTTCACCCCGTCTCAACTTTTCTCAAATTAGCAAATTATGAACCCATTAACCCCTGGGCCATGTTAAATGCTCGAAAACACTTTGATAAATTCTCGTAATTCAAGTTATCACTAATTTTAACGAGAAAACACAAGAAAAGTACGGGAATCATTTTGCCACCAAAAGATCCGAATCCTCAAGTTAACCGCGCCCCTTAGCCACTCGGCTATGGAAAAAACACTAAAATTTTTTTATAAATTTTCTAAAATCGTGTTACATCTAATTAACACACAAAAGGAATATTAAAAAGCGTAAGAAAAAAAACGGGGAAAAAATGAAAAAAAGCGAAAAAAGGATTACGGTAGGACAGAATTTCTGGACAACGGACAAACGGACACATGTTTTTGACATTTTTCTCGAAAATTCGCCTACATACCTATATGTTTTTATGTTTTTAATCGATTCTAGACCAAAATCAACACATGTTATCAAAATTTGAGCAAGATTTGAAAACTGGAAAGCATAAATATGGGGCTTTGAAAATTCGGACACAGGTTTTTCGAGTTTTTCTCCTAAATGCACCTACAGACCTATACTTTTTTATATGCGTGATCGTCTTATATCCCCGTCGGCAAGGTCTTGTCAAAAAATGAGCGCCGGAAAAACCCTCTAAAGCAAAAAGCTTATGACTTTAAGTAAAAGAGAGTAAAAAACTAGCGGACTACGTCCGCTAGTTTTTTTGGGGGGTAATATTTATCGCTTAGAATGTGTTCAGCTGGGGGTAATATTCATCGCTTAGAATGTATTCAGCTTTTAGCCCAAGGTCAAAAAAGTGGAGCTAAGTAAAAAAAAGTTGAAAAAAAAAAAAAGTCGTCATGGGGAAATAGTGGTTTGAATATACACAGTCGCGGACCCAGTTGGCATCGTCCCTTCCGAAAGGCTCGTGAGGCCTCGAGCGATCCGAAAAAAGTTGGGATGGGGCTTCGCCCCATCCCAACTTTTTGTCGGATCGCTCTCGGCCTCACGAGCCTTCCGTAAGGGACTCGCAGGCTCGCTACGCTCGCTTGTGATGTCGCCGGGTCGTGTATTCACAGTCGCGGACCCAGTTGGCATCTTCCCTTCCGAAAGGCTCGTGAGGCCTCGAGCGATCCGAAAAAAGTTGGGATGGGGCTTCGCCCCATCCCAACTTTTGTCGGATCGCTCTCGGCCTCACGAGCCTTCCGTAAGGGACTCGCAGGCTCGCTACGCTCGCTTGTGATGTCGCCGGGTCGTGTATTCACAGTCGCGGACCCAGTTGGCATCGTCCCTTCCGAAAGGCTCGTGAGGCCTCGAGCGATCCGAAAAAAGTTGGGATGGGGCTTCGCCCCATCCCAACTTTTTGTCGGATCGCTCTCGGCCTCACGAGCCTTCCGCAAGGGACTCGCAGGTTCGCTACGCTCGCTTGCTAATGTCGCCGGGTCGTGTATTCATAGTCGCAGACCCAGTTGGCATCGTACGTTTTGTTTCTTTAACACGGAGATATGAACATACAGTTTATTTCCGAATCGTTAAGTACAATGCTATTAGGGGTGGGGACAATATCAATACTTAATAATCGCTAAAAAAATAGGGTAGTGAGTACTATTTAAAGCTTAGGCTCGAGTTTGAAGCCTCGAGCCTTTTCTTCGCGTGCAAAAACACTTCTCGCAAATGACATGACAGTAACTCCTTTCATATCAATGACATCATTGGGGTAATTATAGTCTGAATCAGGTAGTTTGAAAGTTTGGAAATTGCCACACGGTATTGGGTCATCAGCATCATTGTGTAGGAAGAAATCAGTCCAATCTTTCACCGTGAAGCAACGATAATGTCCTCCATCCGCATCTCCTTGGTGTTGTACAAGAGACTGCAGCCTCCATTGATATCCTGAAAAGAGTGCATTTGAAGTTCAGATTCTTTACAATCAGTTCACTTACCAAGCATATTCACATTCTGGAGATCGCATTTTTTAATAGCCCAATCAAGTTTTCTTGGAGGATCATGCTGCAGAATATTGAAGATGATTAATACATCGTTTAATTCGCCTTCGAATTCGTACTTATCAAACCTGCAAATCGTACGCTGGTGAATTGGTGAATTAAATTAATAACTGGTGAATTGAACTGACTCTGCATATCGGTTATTGTTTGCTTTGCACTCCTCACAATGATCCGAATCGTGATTTGGATCGCCCGCTCGAGCAATGCAACACTTGCAGCAAAATTCGCAATGATGGATTGCGTCTTCATCGTCGTAGGATATCGCAACTTGATCTGAGAAAGCCGCTTCCAGATCAATCACCTGAAAAGACACTAATAACTGATTAAATTTTGGCGAAGGGATACCTGATTCATCTCGGTGATGTAGCACACAAGAGGTCCGACTGACTCAATTCGCGGTTTTTTCTGCAATGTTATTTTCGTGGTTTTTTTCATTCGTTCTCTCTTACCTTGCATCCGTTCAAATTATCTCTACATTTCCTCCATACTGTTCTTCGTGTCAAATACTTATTTGCGACATCAGTAGGCAAAAGATCGTGAAATATCTTGACAATAGTTTCTCCTGCATCTTGTTGGGTATAAAGGAAATCGCGGGGTAAATCCTTGAGCACTCCTCGGAGCGACCTTCGGAAGTTCACAGTAGAGAAAGTTCCGGATTTGCAAAGAAACTGGTCGAATTTCGTTAAAACTCCTTCCTTCAAACGGTCTGCTTGATTTCTTGTCTTTTTGTCGTCGTCTAGTGCTCGGCTGAGTTCGCGAAATGTTCTTAGGCATTGTAGGCTTGCGTTGAGGAAACAATCAATTCCGGATTTATTCTTGAGTCGGATCCAACCATCATCATCCTGAGGAGACGGTGGACGATTTGGTTTTGGCAGGCGAGGTCTTGGGAATGCCATGACAGACTCTTGAGAAGGAGGAGGGGGAGGGGGGAGAAGAGGCCGATTTCGGCGAGATCCCTCATAGCCGAAGAATACCGGATTTTCATTATTCCTTTCTTCTCTTCTCTTCAATATTGCTTTAAATTCCTCAGATTCAAGATATTCCTCTTCTACTAATTCTTCCTCTGGATGTTCCCCGATTGAGAAATCTTCGAATTCGTACAAGACAGGGGAGTATGGTTTGTCGATTTTCTCGAAGAGTATGGCAGTAACTCCTTGCATATTTTTTCGCCCTTCCGGATTGGGATGGAATGATTTTCCAATTGAGTTAGGTGTTACATGATCATTATGTAAGTACCACTCCCCAAAATTCTCATTTGTGTAGCATGAGTAGTGACCACCAGCAGGATCTCCGCCGTGGCAAATTATAGCCACGGCTTTCCATCGATGGCCTGTTAAATACAACATTATCTATGTGCCTTATTTTATGTCCCCCCTGCCGTCAATATATTTTACTAACTGACCCATCATCTTCAAATCCTGTAGATTGCAGTTCTCGGAAAGTTGCCAATCCAGTCTTCGGGGTGGATTCTGCTGCACAATGTTGAACAGAAGAACTGCATACACGAAAGGCTGGGAGTCAAAGTCTCGGGTATATGCATTCTCTGCACTATAACTTGCCGCTCTGTAATGAATAAATTAGGTGAGTTTTTGAAGAAACACGACTTACTCTGTGTATGGAGCGTTGTTCCTTTCACACTTTTTGCATTGCTCGTAATCGTGAAATTTTGATTGATGAGCAATACAACACGGACAGCACGATTCACAGTGATGAGTCTTCTGTTTATCGTCTTCGTTGAAAAGCTTCCACTCGTCCGAACAAATATCCTCCAGATCGAGAATCTGAATTTAGAGCTATCGACGATATCAATTGATTTATAGTGAATACCTGGTTAATTTCGCGAATTTCTAAATTGATCGGAAGGCCAGAAACGAATGTCGGTTGATTCTGAAATATAGACGATATTATTTTTGAGAATATTTTAGGCTTACCGCGCATACTCGATCCCTGCATCTCTTCCAGTTGCCAATCGTTATCGAGTAGTGATTATATAGACATTCTGGTAGAAGATGGTAGAAAATCTTGGAAATTGTTTCGCACGGGTCTTGCTGGCTTGAGAGGAAGTCGGGCTTCAAATCCGGGAGAACTTCGAAAAGCATTTCCCGAAATTCATAAGTGGAGAGCGTTCGATCGGCAAATTTTCCATTTTCTTCGTAAGTCTCGAACCGCTCCAAGAATTCAAGAAATTTCTCGAAAGCTTTCGTTCGCGCTTTTTGACTCTCCTTCACCATTCCGTGTTTAATGAGCTTACAGAATGGGTTAACTTCGTTCACATAGTGATCGATACCACGCATTCTTCTCAAAAACTGGAGACTTGCATTCAAGAAGCCATCAGTTCTCGATAAATTGGTAAGGAGAAGCCATGGTCCGTGGCGATCGGATATGGATGATTTCACTTCAGAAAACTCTTGAATCATAGTCTTGAGATCGGGAACGGGTTCAGGGGGAGGAGTTGTGCAAGGAGAAGTGTTGATTGGACGAGTTTGAGAAAAGAAGTCGGGAAAGGGAAATGACTGAAATGAAATTTTTTTAAAAAAAATCGATTTGTCTAACCTTTCTAATTTTGCTGAGCTCTGAATCGTTGTCTTCGTTCTCTTCTCTGTCTTTTATCTAAAAATATTATTTATTATATTTAATTATATGTAAATGCGTCATCAACTGAGATACCATCATGTTCACCTCATTCTCGCCTGCTGCTCTTGCTCTGCGCTCTTTCATTCGAATAGCCTTTATTTTGCATCTTTCTTGATGATTTTCGTTTTCCTTATTTCGAGAAGCAGCTTTTCTTCTTCGATCGGCTTCTCTTACTCTTTCCTTCTCTTCTGCAGATTTCGCAGCTCTTGCTGTTCTCTGCCTTTCTCTCTGGGCGTCTAGTCTTGCTTGATACTCCTCTTGACTTTCTCGTGTTCGAACTTCTTTCATCCGTATAGCATCTGATGATTCAGCTGGAAAAGAGCATTAAAAACATCAAATAAAAAGATTGCTTTTGTTTTCCTATTTTTGAACAATTAATTAACCAAACTATGTTTTTAAGGAAACAAACAGTTGTTATTTTAAAGAAAAATCGTTAACTCACTCGGTCTTGTTGGAAGAGAATTAATTCCTGCTTGAGAAGGAGCAGAAACAGCGGTTCCGAGCACACTAAAATACTACATTATTAGTAGGGATCATATGATCTAATAGCTTACGTTTGAGTAACATCGAATAAGTCATTTATTTCCTTATCGATCCTCTTCTTCATGGATGGAAGAATATCATACCGAATTGATGAGCAATGATTGACGATGAGATGTAATGCATGTTTCCTCGATTGCAAGTGCAGAGGAAGCGTTTCCTTTGCAATAGACTTAAATAGGTCTATTTTGTTTTTGTCCTTGCAAACAAAAACAACTTCACTTATTCCCTGGAAGAAATGTGGTTAAAAATATAGTTAAAAATGAGACAGAAAGGTATGATGATCTTACGTGTGCGGGAAGTGTGTTCAGTACAGCAAGAAGCGCAGTCTGCATTCCGATCTTCGTATCAAACCCAAATTGGCCAGTGCTCAGAAAGGGAATGATCTGTCAATAATGTGCTGTGAGCGTTATTCATATTCCATAATATCTTACCAGTTTAACGCATCCACAAATTTCTGCTACTCTAAAAATCTGCTCATAAGCCAGTTGAAGTCTGTAACGTTCCTCTACGGTTGGGTTCTTCCCACGCATGATTGGGCCGACAGCTTGAATGATCTCTGCAATTCCAGATGTTGCAATTTTCAAACGTATGGAAATCTCACTCTTGTAATTCGTCATATTTCCTGCTCCCGTCGCAGTTGCAGCTCCAGCGGGCAATCGGTGTATATTATATTTGGCATATTCAGTCATTAACTGCGCGCTCTCAGCCTTAAGATCTGGGCCTCCTGCTTCTGAGAGCGCTTTTGCAATTCCATATCCGTAGATCAAATATCCATTGGCTGCGTTGATCACAGCTCCTGTGAAAAATAATCATAATCAGTTTGTTCGTCTCTAACGAACCATTTTGTGCAGAGAAGGAAGTGACGTCGCCTACTTCACAAGAAATGGTGACCGTTGGCGTGATAGGAGTATTATTTTTCAGAGAAATTATTATTTCTTCTGATCTATCGTTTAAGATTGAAGGCGGCACCTGTTTGCTCTTCTTATTCCCCATGTTCTGAATAGTTCTGAATATTTTTAAAATTATCAATTCAATAAGAGTAATAACAGGATCATGAGCATTGAAAATCATCGGCAAATTCATCAGTTCGAGACACTTTATTTAGTAAAATAAAATAATCACGTGGACGATGGCTCAAACAGAAAGAGAGAGAGATTATCAATACGCCTGACTCATCCTCTCTGTAATCCTCGGAAGCTTCCGATCTAAAAAAAAGTCGTAACACGTTGGAACCTTCCGATGTGAACACAGTTCAGATCGATTTGAATACAGCAATGCCACAGGGTTATAAACAATCTGTCAAAATATTCTGTAGAATAAATGACGAAAAAATCAATATGAAAAGAATAACATTAAATTGCTTGAAACAGAGCACAAAGTACTCGAAAATGTGCGCACGCACTTCAAAAGACGTATCTATGTTATGAAATTTCACGAATTACTCTCTATTTACTTGCAAATAACTCCCCGCACTGCGAAAAAAAGGGGCAAAAGCGTTCGAGCCTCAATCCTCCGGTGCTCAAGGCGTGCAACTTATGTTAGCCACTCGGCTATGATAAGGCGTTCAATACATTACGACATATTTCCTAAAATCGAGATATAAATACTTAGCGTAAACATCAATTAGTATCGCTTCGGAGCTTACTGTATCCCAAAACATACGCGCCGAAAAAAAATAAAAATAAAAATAAAAATTAAATTAAAAAATAAAAATAAATAGCAAAAATAAAAATTAAGGTGGAAAAAAGGAAAATTTAAAAGATTACGGTAAAAGCGAAAATATTGACAGAATGTAGGGAGGGCAGCAGCTAATTTTTAAAGGCATTAAATAAATAACCAGTTATGCTCGACCTATGCATTCGATTGTGCCGAATCATAATATAAAAATAAAAATTTGAAAAAATGAGCGAAAACAATAATAATGCTAATCACAAAAACAACGAACCAAAACGCTCACCTACCGTACTCTTTAGGATTCCTCGAGTTTGCGCTAGGACACATTTAATATTTAGCATTTTCCTTTTTGTATTTTATTGTAATTACTTAAAAATATATAAATATTGTATGATTGTGAGCATGATCTGAGTGTCTAAAACATAAATCCGATCGATTTGGTATACAGAAATAACAGGAAAGCTATTATTATGCTTATATTAGTCAATCGTGCGTGCATGTGGATTCAACCCATGGTTTCGGTATCTCCGACAGAGAATTTTATCTATATCTACCAATGAGGGGGAGGGCTTGGGTATAAGTGATGATATCAAAGTGGTTTGGTTAAGGGGGAAGGTCTAGTATCGGAAGGGGAGAGCGAAAACATCGGAAAATCGCGGGCGTGGGGGAACTCAGGACAATCAAGCGAAGGTTTCGGTACCTCCGGCAGAAAATTAAGGCGATAGCTGGCAACGGGGAGACGGGGGAGGGTATAGGCGATGATATCAGAGCAGTTTGGTTGAGGGGGAAGGCCAAGTATAGCGACGGGAAGGCTAAACCATGAGAAAAAAGTGCGCGCGGTCGGATTCACGGCAATCATCCAAAGATTTCAGTGTCTCCGGCAGAGAAATTTCGCGACAGCTACTAACGGGGGGATGGGGGAGGACATATGTGATCATATCAGAGTGGTTTGGTAGAGGGGGAAGGCCAACCGTATGTACGGGATTGCGGAAATGGAAGAAAATCGAGTACACTGGTGAATTCACGCCAAAGAACCCAAGGTTTCGGTACCTCCGGCAGAGAAATTCCGGGAAAGGAAGTGACGGGGGGATGGGGGAGGACCCAGGCGATGATTTTAGAGTGGTTTCTTAGAGGGGGAAGGCCAAATGTAGGAACGGGAAAGTGAAAACGAAAAAAAATAAAAAGACAAAATTTGAAGTGTTCATATTTTCAAAAAGCAAGGGAATTAGCACAGGCTAAGTCGCGTATGCGATAGTTGTGAGCTGTGAAAGTTATTTGCTAGCGAGAAAATAGTAATTAAAGTCAAAAATGGTCAATAAATAAATAATTTGAAGACGACTAAAAAATTAAATCAATATTCGATTCGCTCGAAAAAAGTTGCTACCATACTGTATCGCGTTTCGCATAGGGAACATGCGCTGCCCTCCCTAACAGAATGACGAAAAATATTAAAGGCGAAAAAATGGAAAAAGTTGAAAAATGTGAGATTGGGTTACGGTAGGACAAACATTTTTGAACAAACGGACATTGGTTATCGGCATTTTTCACGAAAAATCACCTACATACCTATATGTTTTTATGTTTTTAAACGATTATTGGCGGTCAGGCACATAAGTTATCAAAAATTGAGCAAGGTTTGAAGTCTGGAAAGTGTTCAAATCGGCGATCGCAAATGCACAGAATGACGGACACAGGTTTTCCGACTTTTTCTCTAAAATCGGTCTAGACACCCCTAGTTTTTTATGTGCGTAATCGCCCTAAATCCGGGACGGCGAACTTCCTGCAAAAAATGAGCGCCGAAAACAACCTCTAAAGCAAAAAGCTTATGACTTTAAGTAAAAGAGAGTAAACTAGCGGACTACGTCCGCTAGTTTTTTTGGGGGGTAATATTCATCGCTTAGAATGTATTCAGCTTTTAGCCAAAAAAGTGAAAAAAGTGGAGCTAAGAAAAAAGTTGAGACGGGGCTTCGCCCCGTCGTGGGGAGGCTCGAGGCCTCACCAGCTTCACGAGGATGCAAGGGCTCGTGAGGCCTCGAGCCCCCCCCTCCCCCGCGAAATATCGAAATATTATTATTATTATAAAATATATTATGATCAATTATTATCGATTAGGAGCTAACTTTATTCCAAAAAGACATTTAAAAAATAAAAATAAAAGAAAAAATAATAAAAAAATAAATATAAATAAAATAAATATAAAATAAATAATAAAAATAAAATTACGGTAGCCTAAAGCGAAAATATTAAAAGATTACGGTAAAAGCGAAAATATTGACGGAGTGACGAAAAATGTAGAAGGCGAAAAAGCTGAAAATACCGTAATCGGAACGCGAAAATGTTGAAAAAACCGGAAAAATTCCCGACCGCACAAAAAGACTCGTCGAGTTCTCGCGGGCAGGTAAAGCATTTATTCCCTGCACTTTTGCCTTTCGCATGTGCGGACGGGCGTGTACGAAAATGCGATCGCTCAAAATTTCAAATAATGCACTCGTTTTCGAGTAAATTGAAAAATTAAGTTTGGGTTACTGTAGGACGCGCGCAGGGACACAGGTTTTTGGCACTTTTCTCCAAAATCGACCTAGACACCTATAGTTTTTTATGTGCGTAATCGCCCTAAAACCGGGACGGCAAACTTCCTGCAAAAAATGAGCACCGAAAACAACCTTTAACACAAAAAGCTTAAGGCTTTTAGTAAATCTTGCAAAAAACTAGCGGACTACGTCCGCTAGTTTTTTTGGGGGTAATATTTATCGCTTAGAAATGTCCCAGATCAAAAAAGTAGAGCTAAGAAAAAAGTTGTGACGGGGCTTCGCCCCGTCGTGGGGAAAAAAATCCGCAAGGGACTTGCTGGCTCGCTGCGCTCACTTGCTACCTTTTTCTTCAACGGAAGCTCACGAAATATCGAAATAATAATAATACGGGAGCTGGGAGCTAAACATACTCGACAACTCGCGGTCGTACCTCAAAACGCGTCAAAAACGTTCCCTTATTGCGAAATATCGAAATAATAATCCAAAACATCAATTATTATCGATTAGGAGCTAATTCTATTCCAAAAGACACGCGCAGAAAAAAGAATTTTAAAAATAAAAATAAAAGCAAAAATAACAATAAAAATAAATAAAATTAAAATTAAATAAATTAAAATAAAAATTACGGTAGAAAAAAGCGAAAATTTAAAAGATTACGGTAAAAGCGAAAATATTGACGGAGTGACGAAAAATATTGAAGGCAAAAAGCTGAAAATACCGTAATCGGAACGCGAAAATGTTGAAAAAAACCGGAAAAATACCCGACCGCTCAAAAACACAAATCGAGTTCTCACGGGCTGGTAAAGCATTTATTCTCTGCTATTTTGCCATTCAAATGTGCGCACGGACATGTACGAAAATGCGTTCGCTCAAAATTTTAAATAATGGACTCGTTTTCGAGAAATTGGCAAAAGTATGTTTGGGTTACGGTATCACAAACGGACGGACACATGTTTTTGACACTTTTCTCGAAAATCGACCTAGACACCTATAATTTTTTATATGCGTAATCGTCCTAAAAACGGGACGACAAACTTTTGGCAAAAAATGAGCGCCGAAAACGACCTCCAACACAAAAAGCTTAGCACTTTTAGTAAATCTTGCAAACTACGTCCGCTAGTTTTTTTGGGGGGTAATATTCATCGCTTAGAATGTATTCAGCTTTTAGCCCCAGGGGCGGAGCTAAGAAAAAAGTAGAGACGGGGCTTCGCCCCGTCGTGGGGAGGCTCGAGGCCTCACGAGCCTTCCGCAAGGGACTTGCTGGCTCGCTGCGCTCTCTTGCTACCCTTTTCTTCAACGGAAGCTCAAGAAATATCGAAATAATAATAATACGGGAGCTGGGAGCTGAACATACTCGACAACTCGCGGTCGTACCTAAAAACGCGTCAAACCACGTCCCCCTTATAGCAAAATATAGATATAATAATCCAAAACATCAATTATTATCGATTAGAAGCTAACTCTATTCCAAAAGAAACGCGCAGAAAAAAGAATTTGAAAAATAAAAATAAAAGCAAAAATAATAATAAAAATAAAATTAAATATAAAATAAATAATAAAAATAAAATTACGGTAGACTAAAGCGAAAATTTAAAAGATTACGGTAAAAGCGAAAATATTGACGGAGTGACGAAAAATATTGAAGGCGAAAAGCTGAAAATACCGTAATCGGAACGCGAAAATGTTGAAAAAACCGGAAAAATACCCGACCGCTCAAAAAGACTCGTCGAGTTCTCACGGGCTGGTAAAGCAATTTATCCCAGCACTTTTGCCTTTCAAATGTGCGCACGGACATGTACGAAAATGCGTTCGCTCAAAATTTTAAATAATGGACTCGTTTTCGAGAAATCGGCAAAAGTAAGTTTGGGTTACTGTAGGACAAACGGACGGACACAGGTTTTTGACACTTTTCTCGAAAATCGACCTAGACACCTATAATTTTTTACGTGCGTAATCGCCCTAAATCCGGGACGGGCAACTTTTGGCAAAAAATGAGCGCCGAAAACAACCTCTAACACAAAAAGCTTAGCACTTTTAGTAAATGCTGCAAAACTAGCGGACTACGTCCGCTAGTTTTTTTGGGGGGTAATATTCATCGCTTAGAAATGCCCCAGGTCAAAAAAGTGGAGCTAAGAAAAAAGTAGAGACGGGGCTTCGCCCCGTCGTGGGGAGGTTCGAGGCCTCACGAGCCTTCCGTAAGGGACTTGCTGGCTCGCTGCGCTCGCTTGCTACCCTTTTCTTCAACGGAAGCTCAAGAAATATCGAAATAATAATATTACGGGAGCTGGAAGCTGAACATACTCGACAACTCGCGGTCGTACCTAAAAACGCGTCAAAATACGTCCCCATATTGCGAAATATCGAAATAATAATCCAAAACATCAATTCTTATCGATTAGGAGCTTACTCTATTCCAAAAGACACGCGCAGAAAAAAGAATTTAGAAAATAAAAATAAAAGCAAAAATAATAATAAAAATAAATATAAATAAAATTAAATATAAAATAAATAATTAAAACATAATTACGGTAGATAGACTAAAGCGAAAATCTAAAAGATTACGGTAAAAGCGAAAATATTGACGGAGTGACGAAAAAATATTGAAGGCGAAAAAGCTGAAAATACCGTAATCGGAACGCGAAAATGTTGAAAAAAACCGGAAAAATACCCGACCGCTCAAAAACACAAATCGAGTTCTCACGGGCTGGTAAAGCATTTTTTCCGTGCACTTTTGCCTTTCAAATGTGCGCACGGACATGTGCGAAAATGCGTTCGCTCAAAATTTTAAATAATGGACTCATTTTCGAGAAATCGTCAAAAGTAAGTTTGGGTTACTGTAGCACGACGTCACCAACGCTAGTTTTTCGAGTTTTTCTCCAAAATCGACCTAGACACCCCTAGTTTTTTATGTGCGTAATCGCCCTAAAACCGGGACGGGCAACTTTTGGCAAAAAATGAGCGCCGAAAACAACCTCCAACACAAAAAGCTTAGCACTTTTAGTAAATGCTGCAAATTTGGGGGGTAATATTCATCACTTAGAAATGCCCCAGGTCGAAAAAGTGGAGCTAAGAAAAAAGTTGATACGGGGCTTCGCCCCGTCGTGGGGAGGCTCGAGGCCTCACGAGCCTTCCGCAAGGACAACTCACAACTCACAAGGACTTCGCGACAACTCGCGGTCGTACCTAAAAACGCGTCAAAACACGTCCCCTTATTGCGAAATATCGAAATAATTGTCCAAAACATCAATTATTATCGATTAGGAGCTAACTCTATTCCAGAAGACACGCGCAGAAAAAAAGAATTTAAAAAATAAATATAAAAGCAAAAATAAAAATTAAAATAAATATAAATTAAATTAAATAAATAAATATAAATTAAATTAAATAAATAAATAAAATAAAATTACGGTAGGCTAAAGCGAAAATCTTAAAAGATTACGGTAAAAGCGAAAATATTGACGGAGTGACGAAAATATTGAAGGAGAAAAAGCTGAAAATACCGTAATCGGAACGCGAAAATGTTGAAAAAAACCGGAAAAATACCCGACCGCTCAAAAACACAAATCGAGTTCTCACGGGCTGGTAAAGCAATTATTCCCTGCTATTTTGCCTTTCGCATGTGCGCACGGACATGTACGAAAATGCGTTCGCTCAAAATTTTAAATAATGGACTCGTTTTCGAGAAATTGGCAAAAATAAGTTTGGGTTACGGTATCACAGACTGACGGACACAGGTTTTTGGCACTTTTCTCCAAAATCGACCTAGACACCTATAATTTTTTATGTGCGTAATCGTCCTAAAACCGGGACGGCAAACTTCCTGCAAAAAAATGAGCGCCGAAAACAACCTCCAAAGCAAAAAGCTTAGCACTTTTAGTAAATGCTGCAAACTACGTCCGCTAGTTTTTTTGGGGGGTAATATTCATCGCTTAGAAATGCCCCAGGTCGAAAAAGTGGAGCTAAGAAAAAAAGTTGAGACGGGGCTTCGCCCCGTCGTGGGGAGGCTCGAGGCCTCACGTGCCTTCCGCAAGGGACTCGCTTGCTACCCTTTCTTAAACGGAAGCTCAAGAAATATCGAAATAGTAATAATACGGGAGCTGGGAGCTGATCATACTCGACAACTCGCGGTCGTGCCTAAAAACGCGTCAAAAAACGTCCCCTTAATCGCGAAATATCGAAATAATATTCCAAAACATCAATTATTATCGATTAGGAGCTAACTCAATTCCAAAAGACGCGCGCAGAAAAAAAAGAATTTAAAAAATAAAAATAAAAGCAAAAATAATAATAAAAATAAAAATAAATATAAAAAAATAATTAAAATAAAATTACGGTAGAAAAAGGCGAAAATTTAAAAGATTACGGTAAAAGCGAAAATATTGACGGAGTGACGAAAAATATTGAAAGGCAAAAAGCTGAAAATACCGTAGTCGGAACGCGAAAATGTTGAAAAAAACCGGAAAAATACCCGACCGCTCAAAAACACAAATCGAGTTCTCACGGGCTGGTAAAGCAATTATTCCCTGCACTTTTGCCTTTCGCATGTGCGGACGGACGTGTACGAAAAACATATCGCTCAAAATTTTAAATAATGCAATATATTTCGAGAAAATGGCAAAAGTGTGTTTGGGTTACTGTAGGACAGAATGACGGACACAGGTTTTTGGCACTTTTCTCCAAAATCGACCTAGACACCTATAATTTTTTATGTGCGTAATCGCCCTAAAACCGGGACGGCAAACTTCCTGCAAAAAATGAGCGCCGAAAACAACCTCTAAAGCAAAAAGCTTATGACTTTTAGTAAAGTTTGCAAACTAGCGGACTACGTCCGCTAGTTTTTTTGGGGGGTAATATTCATCGCTTAGAAATGCCCCAGGTCAAAAAAGTAGAGCTAAGAAAATGGTTGAGACGGGGCTTCGCCCCGTCGTGGGGAGGCTCGAGGCCTCACAAGCCTTCCGCAAGGGACTTGCTGGCTCGCTGCGCTCGCTTGCTACCCTTTTCTTCAATGGAAGCTCAAGAAATATCGAAAAAATAATAATACGGGAGCTGGAAGCTGAACATACTCGACAACTCGCGGTCGTGCCTAAAAACGCGTCAAAACACGTCCCCTTATTGTGAAATATCGAAACTATAATCCAAAACATCATTTATTATCGATTAGGAGCTAACTCTATTCCAAAAGACACGCGCCACTCCGCCATGGAAAATCACCAATAACATTTTCATAAATTTTCTAAAATCGAGTTACACCTAATTATCACAAAAAAGGAATATTAAAATGCGTTCGAAAAATTTTGGCGAAAAAAGGAAAAAATGAAAAATGAAAAAAGAGGATTACGGTAGGACAGAAAATTTCAATAATTTCTGGACACACGGACACATGTTTTTGACACTTTTCTCGAAAATTCAACTACATACCTATATGTTTTTATGTTTTTAATCGATTCTAGACCAAAATCAACATAAGTTATCAAAATTTGAGCAAGATTTGACAACTGGAAAGCATACGTATGGGGCTTTGAAAAGTGTGACACATGTTTTTGGTGTTTTTCTCGAAAATCCACCTACGGACCTATATTTTTTTATGTGCGTGATCGTCTTATATTCCCGTCGGCAAGGTCTTGCCAAAAAATGAGCGCCGGAAAACCCCTCTAAAGCAAAAAGCTTATGACTTTAAGTAAAAGAGAGTAACCACGAGACATTGACATGCCTTCGCATTCTGGAAGGACTTTTGAAAGCATTCGGGCAACCAGGAAATAATTCAGTGACCAACGAAACTTGTAGTTCTAATCGTCTGATCTTCGAGGAAAGATCTTCAATGGAAGCCCCGCATTTCGCTGCATTCTAATTCACAAGTCGATAGCAGTAGCTCCTCCACTTCCCTTCATCACCTCTCTTTCTCTCTTCATTATGGCGGAGTAATTCGCGTGGAGCACGCGCGGTGACGAGATTAGCGAAGAAGGACAGAAATTGCATGGAATCTTGCAATGCCAAAATTTGAGAAGAAGATATTTGCTCGTTCGACAAATGAACACTTTTTTTATCGGGATGAGGCAAACATGACGCTCGAATATAAACCAGGAGAAAACTAGGCGAAATTGATGATCTATGCATGCACCCAACACGCACAAGCAACATTCTTGCGTAACGAGATTTCGCCCGTTCCAAAGGGGGAGGATTTCGCTTATTCCCTCTTTTGGAGTGGTTTTGTGTGGTGGTCAGAACTTCACAACGTGACATGACGGGAAATTCAATCGCTGCAAGCATTTTTCTGGAAGCCTCGCTACATTGTTGTTATTCCCTCACATCGAGAAGCGTGAGTAGTGGAGGAGGAGGAGGAGGAGAGTTGGAAGGGACAAAGCGACGAGAGAGATGGATTCCCTTCTCTATTCATGAGTTATAAATGTCAGGCGGGATGGGCCCCCTGACAGAGCTGCTACAATGAAAGGCGGCTTGTAAAGTGCAAGGTAGTCGTGTACCCCCTACGTTGATAGATCATCGAACCTGCTAATTTGTGCCAAATCTTCTGGGGGTTTACGGCGTAGCCCAATTTGGAATTCTGGAAGGGTGAAAAAGGGAACCAATTGGGCGACTGGCATATCAATCTCATAGGCTTCTGCGCGTCTTTTTCGCCGCGCTTTTTCAGAGGAAGGGGTTAGTGAAGCCCTTCCTTTGAAGAGAAAATCTATGATAACACTCGCCGACGAGTTCGTCAGAGGGAAACGACGTACAGCGAGCGACATTGTGATAAACATCAACTTACTGAAGATTTCTTCTAAGAGTGTAATAGGAAAAACATTTGTCCCGTTTTCGTTAAGTTTTTCGAGATATGAGTGAAAATGGAGAATAAAGGTATTTGCAACCTCATCATCTCGGCATTCCTTCATCTCACTCTTGCTCAGATGTGGTGTTTCGGACTCGTAGCACCACAGGGAAGAGATCGGAGGGACGAGGATTAGACTGAGGAGGACTGAAATTTAAATAATAATACATAATATCAGAAAAACAGCCAACACCGCAAATTAGCAATACCAAGAAAGCAAAAAAACGTTTCTGTAAAGTAAAGTAAAGTAAGTACTGAGTCGGTCGTAAATAGAATATTCTGGCATTATCAGCTAACAGTCTCCGATAATCAGATCGCTAACTGGCTTAGAAAATAAACTATTCATCACTCACTGATGGAATTTGGGCTGCTCAGCAGACGAAATCGCATTCTGATATTGCTGCAAAGGTTATTAGAAATGGATTAAAAGAGCTTGAATGATGATAACACGGATTATGAAAAATATCGAAAATAATAATAGCGTAATAATTCGCGCGAAAGATGTTCTCATAATCTTCTAAAGATGAATGGCAATCTAACATAATAATTCACTTTCAGACTGGTGCTTCGGATCATCTGGAATCGTCTCTGGTCCTCCAACTACCACACCCGATAGTGACCCACTACTGGGAGGATCGAGGAAGAGGTTGGTCAGCACAAAATATGGAGAGTACCGTATCCTAAGACCAGTTTTCTGGTTCCGGGATTAGTCGCTATCCCTCCGAAACTGAATCTCCAAAAAGAAAGTGAAATTACCCATGACGATAAATCACGAACTATTGCCCAGGAGGGGTGTTTACAGTACGTTGACGGTATCGATTTTGCCTGTTTTGGAAATGGGTATGCGCGAAAAGTCGAGAAGTTGAGAACACAACGACAGCACAGCGAGATAGAGAGAGAGGTACTGAAGGAAGAGGGAAGGGAGGGAGAAGCTGAGGCCCCGCCCCCTTCTGACAAGGGAGACTCTTCGAGAGTTCCTTCTTCATTCGGCATGCTTTCCTAGAAGAAGAAAGGGCGAGATAGTGTATGGAATTGAGAGAGTCAGACGGTAGATCGAGAAAGAAATGGATGAATTGCAGTGAGCACTCGAGCAGCGATCGGACAGTCGCCTTCAGAGGTGAGGGTGATGATTTTGGCCCTTTCCATGACCATTGTTTTAGACCCACGAAAGCTCGACAATGAAAAATTAATTTCCATTCCCGTTCTTCGATAATTCGGAGCTGTCGGTTGAGAACGAGATACATTTCAGACACGGAAGATAGATAATTAGAGGATTAAGATGGCAATTATGTGGACATACGAAATTTATAGAAAAAAAAAATAATATTCATGGTGACTACCAGCGTGGCATACCGAGTTCTCAGCATGCAAATTGCCAGGACCCAAGTCTTACTCGTCCGAATTATCGCGACTTTAGAAGATGCGCGTGCACTTATGCACTAATCAAGAGAGCGCTCGCTAATCGAATGAATCAGGAAGAGTTAGTAGTGGAAATTGCGATTTCCTGCGGCATAATGAGATGCAACGGGATGTACCTAGAACTGCGGTTCAACGAAAACTTGTGCATGTTCGTAGCTTGCTCGGGATCTAGGTACTCATTCGCAAATAATAATTTAAGATTCATAACGAATGCGCAGCGTTCTATCGAGGATTGACGCTGGTTGTGTGTGGGAGAAGAAACAGCACCATATCGGAAGATCAAAAAGAATGTTTGGAGTTTGCGAATCGTGGTTCTACAAATAACTTTACCTCCAAGATACGTCGCGCGATGTTCCTGCTTTTTTTACGACGAGACACGGGATGAACCTTTGAATCTTTGCGTAAACAAGATGGGATGATATTTAACCTCATCTCAATGTCAGCAACAAGCATTTCCCAGAAAAGCTTCACGCATGCATTTACTGCAATCGCACGGCAAATTATTCCGGGGATAATTCTCGGAAGAGGTCAGACATTGAGGAGGCGAATGAAATTTCATGACGAAACTTCATTTGCTCGGCCGCGTCTATGAAAGTGGAAGTATCATAGAGAAAGATGATGACCTTCGAAGATGACTCCCTGAATGACAATGCACGAAGTCGGAAGAAGGAAAGGGCTATGCAAATGAATGTATCTATCTATCTCTAGGTTAGAGTGGGGAAGTGGGAGTGTAGGGGGAAGTGGCCGGCCTAATGATGGTCGTGCTCACACGAAATTGGGGGCATAAAGCATGGAATACGGGAGACAATTGCAGTAGGAGTGGGGAATGAGGGTCTCCTCCTTTGAAATGATGTCTAGCGGGTCAGAGGGAAGTGTTGGCACGATGTTGTTTAGTGACTAGAAGCTGTGCGAACAATGAGTTGTTTTGAATGGATTTCGCTCGCGCGTATGCCCATCTAGGGGGTTGGCGAGGGTATTGTGGGGCGTATCAAGACTAGATACAGCAGCAATGCTCTCGATCTCTTCATTTCACTTGATCTATCGTTGGAGGTACAGGGGGCGGAGGGTAAGATCGAGAACAAAATAGTGAAGGGTCCTCGAGGTTCAGAAGGGCATCTCATATTCTGTTTACCTGCTTTTCGAGAGAAAGAGTAATTTCGAAGTGGTAGGGAAGTGGGCTTCCGGATGAATGGGCCACGCGTAGTTTCAACTGGGAGAATGGCCGGACGTCACTTCCAGGGAAGCGAAACACACTATCAATCAGCATAGTCTTATCTGTATCGCTATCGAGATATCTCAATCTTCTCTGAACCAAAATTATCTCCAAATGTTGAAGTTTAGCTGTGAAATCAATAAGTTCTTTCCAGAACCATCAACGACGTCAACCAAATGTAACAACAAGGAAAAGGATGAGTGGCCATGGGTGGATCCAGATGAACCCAGCACCATGCTGTGATCTGCCTCGATCGATTATTCGAGTCATCGTCCGATCAACTTCGAACTACATACCATGATCTGAATGCGAGCCGCTTCAGCATTTCAGATATCCGTAGAATCCGATTTTTTGCGATTGAATGCTACGAAACCAATTTAGCTGAACTTTTTTTACAAATTGTGAACTCACAATAATGAAGTGAGCTTCGTATAATAACATTGCCAGTGTTACCCTCGATCTCATGTATACCGTATACGCAATAACATTTCTCGGGTTGAATTGTGATTTTACTCGACCCGGTTACTGCTGAATAAATATATTTGCTACATTGTATGATATTTGAATTGTTGATGAAATAAAAAGCAAACCAAAAAATACAAATGGAAGAAAAATAAATAAATCACACAGTGAAAATGAAAATGGAATTTGGTGTGGTTGGGCGCGGTTTCTCCAGCGTTCAAACCTTGCGTGAATCGTCGTCCAACCCCACGCTGCAGTCTCTTTTATACGTGTCTGGTCGTTTCTTACACTCCTACGCGCAGCTGTCCATCTTAGTTCTTGCCTGGTCCCTTCGCACTCTCTCCCTCGATCAAACCCCTGCCCTCAATCTGCGTCTGTTCCACGTGTATCGATCCCCGCAGCATTCCCCGTTTGAGCAATCCCGTTTTTTTGCTCGAATCGTGTTCGTTTCCAACTCATCAACTGTGCTTGTTTGTCCGTGTGTTACTCACTGAATTGCGTTGATTTCTTTCGGCGTATCGATTCATATGAGTTGGCATTTTCACGGGTTATAATGCGCTTTGTTTATTCAGCTCACACGCGGCGCGCCGTTGCGTTGCACCGTCGTAGTCACTCGCCTTCTCTCCATAGAGACAGGCAATCGGGTGAGGCCACAGGAGTTCTTCCACTACATCTCCGTCCCGTGTAGTGACATCATCCGTAAGTGTTCGCTCTCTGATTCATTAACTGCGCTCTTTCAAGAACTTGATTGATTTTGCACATGCAATACAGCTTTGCAAGAGCTTCAAGTATATCTCTAGAGAGTTAAAACGCAATTTGTAAACATTTTCTTTTAACTTAGAAGAATAATAAGGTTTATTAAAAGGCCATCGTCGTTATATCAAACTCACTGCTTGACGTGCTTTATACAAAATCACTGCAGCATAGGATCACCAAGTGCTCTGAACGTATTGTCAATACGATTTACCTCAATTTTCCTCCATTCCCCACAGGTGAAGGATGTTCGCGAAGCACTACTCACGTGCCGGCGTCTTCGCCTGGAGTCCGCGCAGTCTCCCCGAGCAGGGTAAGTTGTCTGATCCTATTCTGATCCTGTGAAACCCCAATTTTACTGGTATTTTTCACGATTTTTATGCAATTCTTCCACGCATTGTGCATATTTGTTATTAGTTTGCTTGTAATTTATTAATTATATAATTACAGGTCTAATCGTGGTGGACTACGCTCAGCAATTCTCCGCCTTCACCTCGTCTGCCGCCGTCGAAACACCGTCGGTCTGTTTTTGTTAACTCATAATCTTTTTTGCTTTAAAAAAATCTATTTTCACTGTTCTATCTGACGTAATATGAGTAGCTCAAGTTATTATGAGTTGTACAATCGCATCGTTGAAAAAATCAAGTAGTACGATTCACGGTCTTGATGAATAGATACCTCAGCACAAATTCACATAGTGGGAACACAAATCACCAGCACCATTTTTTGGATGGTTGTTGTGATTTGTTGCCATTCACCCACAGTTCCCATACATAATCCCTTCATGAACATTGTTCATCATCTCATCACCTCATTCAGGTTGACTATGTGCCCCTCTCTCACATCTACGCGCAGCCTCGGCCTCGATTCAAGATGGAAGCGAGTGTGAATGCAGAGTTCAAGTTAGTTGGCGATTTATTACCGTCGTAATCAGTGAACCATTGCGTGATATTGGTGAAAGATGAGCTCGAAACTTTTTAATTTGTCCCACTGTCGCACCCGGTGAATCTGTGCTGAGCCCATGTCATGAATGCTCGTATTGAGCGCTGACTTCAAAGTCTTTCCGTCCTTAGCGCGCTACAAATAATAAATTTGGACATATTATATTGACACCCTACTAGAAAAAGACTTATTGAAGTATCCGATGTGTGTAATTTGAAGTTTGATTTCAGTAAATACAAAAAAAAAATCAAAAATAGCTTGAAATTATCTATTTGACTAGTTCTTATTCCCAGCACACTTCTGTTTCACTCATCCGTTATGATATCGCGAAGCACAGCAAGTCAGAGAGGGAAAAAAACCTCATTTGCGTGGCGGCGCTCCTCCGAGTCATTCCTCGCCGCGCGAGAGCGAAACGCGGTGTGAAATGAGGAGTTTTGCCCGGTTTTCGAGACGTTTGCGCTTGCTGCTACCGAATGAGATCGAAAATGAAAATTCGGGATTGGAAGTTTTGTGGGCAAAGGGTTTGGTGAGGACCCTGTGAAGGTCCGATGTTGATAACTTCATTCCACGAGGACTAGAGGAGCTCAGAGTGCCGAAAACAGCTGTTTTTCGTCCTTTTCGAGCAGTTTTCGAGACGTTTGCTCTTGCTGCTACCGAATGAGATCGAAAATGAAAATTCGGGCTTGGAAGTTTTGTGGGCAAAGGGTTTGGTGAGGACCCTGTGAAGGTCCGATGTTGATAACTTCATTCCACGAGGACTAGAGGAGCTCAAGGTGCCGAAAACAGCTGTTTTTCTTGTGTCCGCCACGCAAATGAACCTTTTTTCCCCGTCTGACTTGCTGTGCGAAGTACTCCCTTTCCGATGACTTCGTGTACTCTATTTGTACAAACATTATAATGTTACCATTCAAAACTGAACTACATGCTAACAGTACCCCCATCAGCATTCCTGCCCCTGCAGATGCAACGACCGACAGTAATCCCTACCGTAACCATCCCTTCCATTCCAGATGCAACGATCTCGTGTGGACGGCGGCGGGCGCGAGTGAGGACCGGCCCTTCGGTCTGCTGATTGGAGGATGCGAGAACGGCTCTGTCGTCGTGATGGATGCGACGAGGATGGTCAAAGGTACGGTATCTGTTTAGTCAGGCATACGGTACTGCGATGATTATGACGATGTAGAATATGAAAGGTTTCATTTTTTTTTTAATTTTTGGAAGATGTGAGAATTGAGTTGCATTGTATCATGTAACTGTTAGGACTATAACGGTTTCAATTAGACTGGCTTTCAGGTTCTACATATCTAACATATACCGTAATCATATTCAATTGATATTTTATACCGTAATCCTTTCCCATCTGCAGACACTCGTCTCGAGGTGCTCGCTTCTCGCAAGGACCATGCGGGACACGTGCTGGCAGTCGACGTGTCCGCCGATAACAAGTCAGTTGGTGATCGAATGGGGGGGGGGGGATACGGTAACATTTGTTTTTTTGTTGTTTTTTTTTGTAGAAGAGGCAGGTGGTGCACGATTGAAAAGCAAGATCGTTTGACCAGTTGAAGGTGTCGTAGAACCCTGTTGCGCCTGGGATATTCGTTTTCTAGGAGAGAGCAATAACACGTTAATCCTAGTCCGTTTTAAGTTTCAATCAAGTATGAAAGCTCACTGTTTTTTGCTAATTCAATGTATGGTTCGAATTTTTGCGATAAAAATATTTGATCAATCCAATTCCAGATGGGCGATGTCGGGCGGGGGCAGCGGGCAGCTGCTGCTGTGGGACCTGGCGAATCTCGCGACACCCTTCTCACCCGGCAACCCGACATACTCCGATCAGGTACGGTAGAGGGGTCTTGATTGGTGGTGTTTATTTATGTGATACGGTCGGGGTGTAGTCTAGGCTAGTATTCGACGAGACATGTCACCCGAAGGATTGGTTCAGCACGTGTAGCGTATGAGGTTGACTTGTTTTGATGAGCAATACGTTCGTAGTACCCTCCAAAAAAAAATTCTCATAAAGAAATCTTGCATATTTTAAAATATGATTTTTAAAAAATTTGGTCACGTATTGCAACAACGCAATTATTGTTTGAGTGATATATTTCGCCTATAAGATTTGTGCTTCAAGTGTTCGATAAGTACAAGTGATTCACTTGCGCTTTGATTATCAAATTAAGTTCAGCATCTGCCCAATTAATAATATTTCCTCCTCTGCAGGTCAAAGTGGTCAAATGGAATCGTTCGATGGAGTCGATCGTTGCCTCGCTCTCCTCCCATCGAGCATCCCTCTGGGATCTGCGAAGGAACGGAGCACCGATTATGGACATTGGAGAGGTCAGATGGGTGTTTCAAGAATGGGTTTGATTACGGCGGGCACATGTAATTAGGGCACATGTAAGAGATAAATAAAAATGTGAATTTTGTACAGGCGAGTTATGAGTTTCATTAGAATTACTATTTCGAAAGGAATTGAGTACTGCGATTTTTGAACATTGTCTCTGAAAAGAACATGAATAATTCAAATAAAAAATTGGTCAGCTTGTGGTTACTGTGATTGAAAAGACTGCTGAAATGGTTGATCCTACCGTAATCCTCTCATCATTATTCAGGTTGGCGGTGGGTGTGACTGGGCGGACGCGTGCTGGTCTCCGATCGAGGACACGGCCCTGCTCACGGCCTCCCAGTCGGATACCGTACCCGTGCTGTACAAGTGGGATCTGAGGTGAGCGATCGACGACTGATTTTATTCCTTACAGTTGGAACAATTGTCAATGAACTGAGATATCAGTGAATTGTAAGACTGTCCATACGAATTCGCTAATTTTTGTTGTTGTGTATTTTCCAAGAAATGGAGGAATGATCAAACCAGTCCATCCACGCAGGTCCATATAAAGGATGTGCAACACAACTTCTCCGTACGAAAGAATTTTTTTTTCATCTTTTTTGGATGTCAATTTAAGCTTGGAGGAGTTGTGTTGCGCGCCTTTTACGTGTGCTTGGATGAACTGGGTTAGGTTGATTGATGATTGATGTTAATTTAAAATAAAATAGAATATTGTAGATACCCTACCGCTCCAGTGCGCGACCACCGCATCCACACGAAGGGAGTGACGGCTATCGATTGGTGAGTGGGAAGGGTACGGTAGATACGGTAGGATGAGATTACGGTGGATGCGGTATTTTTTAATCGGCGTCTATCGATTAGTGCGCAGGGATTACGAATCCTACTGTGTGTTATTGACACCCTGAATACTATGATTATTTTCGGAATTTTCTGTAGGGTATGTTAAACCGGAAAATGAAACAATGCTGCTAGATTCACGCTAGGAATCAATGGATTCCGCCGTCGTCGCGCAGAGAGACAATGGCGGCAAGCACCTGCCCTTTCCCCGCTTCATTCCTATCATATTTCACCCCCACCACCAATCCCTCCTCGGGGATGTTTGCCAAGATTGTTGCACTAGTCGGCTGCGCGCTATTTGCTGTGACTATCGAAGGAGCTGCGAGAAGGTAACGCTCCGCTATATTCTTTAGTTAAGACCATTGTTGGGGCAATATTCTTGTTCATCTTACATTGAAACAGAATTGTGCAGCCAGGAAAGGCGGGTTTTGGATTGTATCCCCGCGTGGTATCACGCAGTCTTCCAAAGTACGCGCTGCCTTAGAGCTTCCTCTCCCTTCCTTAATTCCATTCCCCTGAACTCGATTCGGCTTGGCAGAGGCACAGAAGACACTACTAGATTCCATCCCCAAAGGAAGAAGTTGTTTCTTTCCTCCGGTCTCTCATCCTCCTCCGTTTTCCGCGGACTCTCTTGGGATGACATGAAAATATTAGTCAGTTGAGCGGTCTGAGTCTGATGGACAAGGGGAGATTTCGAGCGCGTTTCTATACCCTCAGTTTGCCTCGTTTTCCCTTCCTTTCCCATTCTTATCTGATGACTGGAAGGCTGCAGTTATCTCGGAGAGTTTCGCTGCCCCGCCGCCTGACCTTTTGAGTCCTCCCCTGTGGGAATTTGTTGCGCCTGCGCACGTTTCCCCTGGCGCCTTTTCGCCTCGAAAGTTTTGAAAAGCCCCTGGCGATTTATTCTCACGCTCCCCGAAGTTTCTACTCTTCCCCCTCCCTACTTCCCTTCTCAACCCCTGTCCCTATTCCATTCCATTCTATCATTCCCTTCTACGTACTCACATGTCAGTGTCTGTCCTATGCGCCCCCCCCCCACCCTTGCTCATATTGAGTAAGAGATGGGAATCTATGCCCGTCCTCGTAGAGAAGATGAGGCGTTTTTTTTTCGTTGGTCGCCCTCTAGATGCTAGGCCCCTCCCCGGAAGGGCGAGGCGAGAGTTTCTCTCGTTTCTCGACGCGCTCCAAGAGGAGGTCCTTACTTGCAAGCTACTTTTATGTGTATTCTGTATGTTTCCTAGTGGCCTTTCTTTTTTGTCGTGGTGGTGCAGTGTCCGTAGCTTTCGCTTTCCAGAGGCTCCATAGACTCTACAGTGTAGCGAAGTCGCGGTATTGACATTAATAAAAATGAATGCATCCTGGTGCGAACATATATATTTATCATGCGGCCATCCAGTGTCTAGCCTACGTTCGAAGTGGAGACGCTTTTGCACTTGCCCAAAATGTCTCGAGAAAGACGAAATAGTGACATGCACCCATTGACTTCCTCCTCCCTCCCCTCTTTTCCTGATCGACGACGTTGCGTCATTACTGTGTAATTGCACGAAACGACAGACGACCGACAACGACTAGGGAAGGGGAGAGGAGGAGGGATTAGGCAGTCCACGAGGTTTCACTCGTCACCTCGATTAGAGTTTGAAATCTATCCAGGGTCACCCATCCCTATCGTTGCCTGATATTCCGGGAACTGTTGCATTCTTACAATTGTTTGGTAGCCATGATGGCGCTGTTGCTGATCACTGTGGTTCTGTTACATCAGTGTTGAATTGATGCTGAAACGGCGAAAAGCCTGGCTGAATTTGCGGACATTGCAGATTGCAGACGAAAATTGCAATTTGCGCACTCGCCTACGCTCGGTGATGTTGAATTACTGATGTGGCTTGTTAAACGATTCATGACGGGATTGCGAGTTGAGCTTGTAGAATTGGAAAAGCCTCTGCAAAGAATTGTGTCAGCGGCGCGAACTGTGCTCTTGACAAGCATGTGAAGCGCCGAATCTGCTGCAAGATTGCGAAAGCTTGGATTTTTCTCGAGATCATTCCCGAATTTTCGTGCCTCGTATTGAACAGAAGGTGGTGCGCATGGATTATCGGGGATTATTCAGTGAAATCCATCCCATTCAATCCACCTTGGCTTTCTCTTGTGCGTCCCCTTGTTGTTTTGCCTCTGCCATTGTACTAATTGTTTTGGCTGCCGCTGTGTTGCTACTGCAGTTTGGAGCCAAATTGAAGGCGAACTCGATACATTAATTATATTTATATTTTGTTTTGTAGCCTTGTTGTAGGTGCTGCTGATCACTGTCTCACTGTCACTTTTGGTTTTAAGTTAATTCTGAAACAGCGAAGGGCCTGGTTGAATTCTTCATCAGGTCCTAATCCCAGATGCGTGCCAATGCACCACCATTCACGTGATCTCTGACCGTTTTTTATAGCAATTTGCGCCCTGATTCCCTGATTTATCAGGGGAATCGTGCGAAACACGCTCCGGCTCCGTCGTTATCCCATTTCCGAAGAGGATCTGTGATCCCCGTTATCTTTGCTCGCCTAAGCCGATGTAAATCCGGAAATATTCATTCTCGAGTGTTTTTCGCTGTGCAATAACCTAGGCCCGTAGCGCGTTCTGCAGTTTTGTAAACGAAGGATAGCAGCCTACTCGCGTTTATGAGAATTCAGCCTCCAATTTTTCCTGTTCTCGGATCGTATCTTCTGTTGTTATTGTTCTAACGGCATTTAACGGCTTGGTTTTGCAACATTGGCCCGCTTGTTAAGTTTTATAGGAGTTTTATAGGACATAGTTCCGATGCAAGATTGATATTCTTACACTCGCATAAGTTATAGAATAGTCGTGCAGATCTCCGGGTAAAATGCGTCTGCCGTGAACAATTCCCGGCACAGTTCAATGTAGTAGGGACTAGGTGTGGGTTAATTGAGAATCATTTACAGAGAGTATTGATCTAGATGATTGTCTAATTGATCATTGAAACAACTCTGAAACATCAAATTTTCTTGTTTGTTTGTCCGACTCTTGGCAGTAAGTGCGTTGAGACTCCCTCCACCCTACCTCCTCCACTTTACCTCCATCCCCGGAATCGCAAATTATTGCGCGAATCGGAAATGGAGGTAGGAGAGAAGAGAGATGAGGGTATGGTCTCTCTCAATCTAACTTGCCCTCTCGCGGGTTCGAAGGAATGTGATAGAGCATGCGAAGTCAGGGAAGAGAGAAGAAGAAGTCCTCATGTGAGGATGAATTATTCCAACCCTCGTGCGTAGCGAATTTGACTGACGATGATGATGCTATGGGGAATATCGTCGATCTAGTTACTGGCTGAGATTTAAACAATCGTCTGAGTCTCTCATTTCACGGGACTCTCTCGCTGTATCTGTCAGGCGAGAGGTAACGGGCAATGGAGAGAGCCAGACCATTGCTCTGAGATCTGCAAGTTGACAGCGATTGAATTTCCCTCGTCGAGAGAGAATGTTTACAGTCTTGCATGGTGATTTCGCGTTGCGTGCCGAAGAGTAGTATTTTTTCTAGTGTTGTTTATGCTTTGCTAGTATTTCTTTGAGATGCGCTTGCACACTAAATCTTGTATCGTCACTACAGTACTGCAAAGTTAGTACAGTATGAATAGTCATATTTCCGCTAGAGAGCTAGACTGACTGATCTCCGGTCTCCAGAGAGGACAACAATCGGCATAGACGGTCGCTCGCACTATTAGGCGAATATTTATTTTATTTCATGAGAAATACTCTATTGCCTCTGTATTTTGCCTTATCTATCGCCTTCTAGAGAAGCGAGAGAGTATGTCAAAGAGAAAGAAAGTTCGACGATTGCTCTCCTTTCCGTTCTCCACTTGGACACGCGAGACGGAGAGAATACTTGAGACAGAAGCAGCGAATTCGTGTATGAATTGTGGGAGAGATTTGAGCGATAGTTTTGCGCCCGTTCCTCTCTCCTTGTTTTTACTTCTTGCGCTATCGGCTTCGTTTCTGTATTTCCGAGCCTATTTGGGCGTTGAATTGGTTCGAAGTTCTAGTGTTAGCGGACATCCCAATTGAAGTCCTTGCGAACAGTATTTCCATGCCATATCGACGAATAATTATCGCGCCTTGGCATTACGCTGCAGCGATACTATTTAGACCGAAATAGCACGCTCTAATTAGGGTATTATGCTACTGATTTGTTATTTAGCGCCGCGCCACTCGTTTGCCGGTGAGGAAAAGCAACCTCATTAACGGTGTATTCGTGCAGTAATCTCTCTAACCTCCCACTGAAAGTATGAGACAGATATATTTATTATTCCAGTAGGATTTTGTTTGGAAGAAATACTATAGAGAAAAGCGATCCATGGGGGAAACGGGAACGTCGAGACAAAATACGTTGTTTTCCTGTACTAGTACCGACCACGACGACTGAAGTTGTCTTCCTCTTTTTCCCCGCCGGCTTTAGCCCACCCGATAGACTTGTTTTTAGTGCGCACAGATGTATAAATGACTGTGATCGTTGTAGTGAACAGTGGTTTGTGAATGAGTGATTGTTCACTCCAACGAAACCACAAATGATGAAAATATTGTGCTTACGAACATTTTCGTATTAACCGGTATCAGACCGCTATATTTTCTAATTGTATTCTATTTGACCAGTTTATATTTTAATGGAAATGTATGGTTGAGAAAGCGCCCGAGAACGTTAATATTGATGTTGTGAGCTCGCCCTTTAATGCATTAGCACAGACGACGGAGATTCCCGTGTTTCTATTCATTTCCATCCATTTTTCTTGAAATATGAGCTCATGTGGGCGCTTGAGTAATGGCGCGGATATGAATTTCACACCAGCCGCCTGCGGGGTTTACGTTCCAGTGGTTCCGTAGATTGGAGCGTGTAGCGGTCACGGTAATCGATTGGGCGCTCAGATAGAATAAAATTTAAAAAAAAACATCCTGGTTCCCATCCTGGTTCTATCGTTTCCGCTTTACACTCCTGCCTAGCAATAACTAAAAGTGCCATCGGAATGAGGGAAGAGCGGACAAGGGAGCGAGAGAAAGTTGTGAATAATGCACACGCTGGGGCTCCCATTGTCCCCTCCCCGGTTCCACTACGATCGACGGACTCCCCCCACTCTCACTTTCTCAGAATCCCTGTCGTCTTCTTTGATCCCTTGTTAGAGCACACTTTTCCAGCTGCCATATCTTTTTCGCTCTGGGAGGTCAGAACAGTCAGCGTGCGCTAGTTGTTGCTATTTACTCGGAATGGTAAACGGCGCTCTGTGGGAAACTTTCAAAGTGCCCACTTTTTATTGTGCCTTGTTGTTTTTGTACGTCTTAACGAAACATGTAGACTTCAGTTTCTATATCAAGTAGTGGTAACCCAAGTCAGACGGGTGAAAAGTTGTCGGAATTAACCGCAAACAGGCAAGCGAGTGCTGATCAAATAGTGGTCTCTAAATCGTCACTTGGTCTCATTTGACTCTTCCTACTTCCCCGCCTTCCCTTCTCCCCTCTCTTCCTCCACTCTTTCCAATTCCACCGCCGCACCCTCGCAATGTTTCTCGTTTAATTTGGACGATGCAAAGTTGGCGGACGTTTGGACTCGCTACGTTTAGTGGGCCACTTGGAAACAATAATGCGCTTAATTTGCACGAATTCTCTCGCTAATCCTAGAAAACGAGGCCTCCGCGTTCCTAATTTCACCCCGCCACTCACGATTTATACTACTTTCTACTCGTTTGCGGTTGACAGGCCGAGAATCCGTCGCTTGCTATGTCGCGTGTTCGATTACCGCGCTTTTCCCTGCTCTCAAGAGGAGTGAAAAGGCTAGGAATGTCTTCGCAATATATTTTCTGTTCACTTTGCACATGTTCTCATCGAACAGTGAGGATAGAGATCATGCAAAAATAGGAGAGACATTTATTGTCAAGTAGAAAAAGCGACGAGGAGCAGTGCCTCGTTCTCGAGTAGTCTGCCATTAGCGACACGCGAGCAGAGCAAGCTGGCTGCACATTGACGTGTAAAGTGAAGTGGTGTTCGGTCGTTGATTGTTTGTTACGGTAGAGAGTAGACGTCATTTTCAAGATTGATGGTGTGATGGTCTGGTGATCTAGCGTTCCATCGTCGGTTCAAGCTTATTTTGAAACTGTTTTTTGAATTTCTCTGATTTGATTGAAAAATCCACGTCCAATATTTTTAACATCTCGCACTAGTGATGGAATTGTGGCAGCACGATGCAGTTTTTTCCCCACCTCTCCTTTTTTCCGCGAACGCTACAAAGTGATTCCGATCCGCGCATTGCGAGAGAGTTCGTCATGTGTTGGTGCCGATAGGAAAGAAAACGCGCAGTGGCATTTGGACAATGAGTGGACTGGCATGAAGAAAGACTCCAATCCGAACACAATGTCCACTGTCCCCCGTAAGTCGCGTGATCATATTGAATTAAATGATACATCTACCGTTGTCCGTCGAGGGAACTCTACCCCGAACAATGTGATGCTGTCCCGTGAAGTAGGAGATCATATTGGATTGAGTGTATGTGGGAGTGTCACCGGTCAGAGTTTGTGAAAGAGTATGCACAATGAAGAGACGGATTCTGACAGCCATATCGGAAAAAGGTTGCCATTGTCGGTTGGGGTATTCGGAACCAGTGCCGAGATTGGCGGACGAATGAGAAGAGGGAGAATGCGTAATTCCATCATCCATTCTCCGTGTCCGTCCTCGTTCTTTGTTATGCACTCGTTCTTTCTTTGTTCGTGAGGATTGCGGTGAAAAGGAGATGGGGAGGAGAGATTCTGTCGCCAGAATTCTAGAATTGAGCTAGTGAGATTGGTGCTGCGGTGATGGTACTTGACTAGGTGGCATTGCTAGATGTCGATAGTACCTGGCTTATTTCTTTTTCAACATAATTAAATTTGAGCGATGGTGAATTTGTTGTGTTGGCCACCGTCTAGGGTGATTCATGCTGCGCTATTGCTGAAAGACTCTATGAAGGAGACATGATGTCATTTTCTCGACGCCGATAGCACCTTATCAAGTAGCAAAAAAGCTATACTGTAAGAGAGCACTTGTTTTTCTATCCTTGAATGCTAGTTAGTTTATGATTAACTTTCTGGCGCTATTTTTCATGCTCTTTCACAGTCTGGTATAGTGTCTTGAGTGCAGAGGCACTCACTCAAGAGAAGGCGAGCGATTCTCGTCGAGAGTTTGCCTCAATTTCCACTTCGATTTCCTGTGCCGCCATCGAAAGAGCAGACGAAAACAACAAAAACGTCGACATATCTACATTGAAGAGGGGATGCGGGAAACTTGAGGGAGCTAATTCACCCCACGATTCGTACTATACCTACGAAACGGAATTTGAAGCACTAAGCCAGACCACTTCTCGCAGATTCGATTACTAGATATCCGCCAGTTATCCCCTTGTCGTACTTGTCTTTCCCCATGTGGACGTGTCCTTTAGTTGTTCGTCGATTGCCTCCCTCAAGAGAATCTTACTCAGAAAACAGCTCTCCTCCCCCAATCCCAATTGCTCATGTGTTTCTTATTCATTCCGGGGGCTATTTTCTCCATCCCGACCGAGAGGTCTCCTTTCTTCTTCTTCTTGTCTCACAGACCTCTTTCTTTCCTCCGCCTTCCAACCACTCCCAGTGCCTCAATCGGGTAGCAGCAGCAGCTCCTTAGGGAGCGTTCAATGTTCTCGGTTTCTTGATTGCGCCTGATCTCTCGCTTGTTGGAGAATGCAAATGAATGTAGGCAGTTAGGAGAGCCAAACTGCTCGTCATTCGGATGAGCGAAAGGCCATTTTATGGGCATGAAACTCGTGATTTATGCACTGAGCCGACTCGTTGTTTGCTTTTTCGCGTGTCGAGTTTGCTGTCTTCTCCAGCTCGAGAAAAAAAGGAAGTCACTGTATCAGATTGCAAGCAAATCCTCTTCCTGGAGGCATTCTGGAGGCAGTATTGTTTTGCTCGCTGCAAGGCAGTGTTCTAATTTCGAATCGGGTGGGCTTGTTCTTTGTATTTCAATCGCTATCACGCTGCTAGCCATTGAAAAAGAAGTGATCATTGCGAGCGAGTGGGAGACGGCGCAATTCCATTAGAAGCAAAGGCACGGCGCGTGGCTGCAGGGGAGCAGGCAAATTAGGTATTCCCGTGATTGGGCAGGGCAGCTTGCTCTTTGGAAGTGCTTCCTTCCGCCTTTCCCCAGTTTATGTAGTGCTCTGTTCGACCAGAAAAGAACAATATGGCTGAAAAACAGCCTTTTATCGGTTTTTGCTCCGTTGTTTTGACAGCAAATAGCGTGATTAGGGTGCATAATTGGCCAGACAAGCATGCTAATTGATGAGATAATTGATAGAAAGGGGTTCGCACAAAGGAAGTTGTGCAGTGTGCTTTTTTTTGCTAGGTTCGTGGCTGTTTTTGCTGTAGATTTTCATTTTACTGGACTGTAAAAGACGAAGAACTCGCCTCCTTACATGCTAATTTCGTTTATTTTCTTGATGATGTCACTGATGCCAGCTAATTAATTAATTAATTAATATTAATATTAATATATTCCAGGCACTCGGCCGACCCTCGCCTGCTGCTCTCGGCCTCGCACGACGGCACGATGCTCATATCCAATCCCGAGAGCGGAGAGATCCTCGGAAGGGTCGGAGTCAAACGGGATTGGGTGCGAAGAGTGAGGTGAGCAGCGGTGAGCATGACCAAGTGGGATTGGGGCTGCATGGTGGGTATCAGAAGGCAGGAAAATATTGGGAGACATTGTGACCATTGTCTTGCAGTATGGAACAAATATTTATTAAGCTGACATGAGAAGGGGGTTCTGTAGAATGTGTTTCACTGTTGGATACGGTAGGTAATCGATTGATTGCAGATGGTGCCCGGGCAAGCCGGAGCTGGTGGCGATACAGTACTTCCAGTCCGCCGTCCAGATCTCGTCCCTCCAATCGATGGGCACCTGCGAGGTACGGTAGCGATACGGTAGATCGGGTGGGATAACTGCGTAGGGAAGGCCGGAAGAATCAGTAATGAATGTAAGCTTGTGTAAATGATGAGATGCTGAAACGTGAAGCGAACGTTTGGGAATTTGTGAAAGCGCGGACGTATTAACATTGCACTAAACTCGCGTGGACATTATGAGCTTGTAATACACAAAGTCGATTGCGTATACCACGTATCGGTGCGTTTACTGTGGACTTAAATTTTCAATACGAACCGCGAGCAAGATCAGCATTCCTTGAAATTCTCGATGTATGAATGATTATTGAAACCGAGGTCGAGTGGGTCAAGTCGGATATGAATTCGAGAAGTACCAATGGTTTATTTTCTTTCCAGGACTCGTCCTCCGACACGACGACGTCTCCCTCGTCGCCTACCGTAACCAGCCAACAGCAGCCTCGGTCTCCCACCGCGACAACTACCGTACCCTCGTCACCGTCGATCCACGAAGAGCCGACCAATCTGCCCGTCGAAGTGTCCATCGTGCCCGAGTGGTGCTCCGCAGGTACGGTAGTCGATGTGTATATCGATTTATTGACTAATTGGGTTACTGTAAAAAAAATTATATTTATTTTTACTAACGAACATCAGCCCGACACAAATTGTAGCCTGGTCGATCGTGTTATGTTTATGGAAACTTGGGAACACAGATTCAAAGGTCTTTGAGTTATACTCTTACCGTAACCTAATCACTGTTCTTCTCAGGACCATGTGGTGTCTCATTCGGAATGGGCGGTCGACACGCAGTTCACTCGAGAGTGAGAGACCCCGTGACGGGCAAGTACGCGTACTCCGTCGAGATACGAAGGGTTAGTTCGAAATTGATGATTATTGTTTCTTTTTTGAACGTTCCATCCCTCATGGATTACTGAACATTGAGTGCAGCAGGGATAAGGAAGTGGTGCAACGCAAAGTTGCTGGGCAAATTGTTGATTGGTTTTTGATTAGCAAAGGATATGTGATGCGATTATTGACTGGCGGGCTCGCTGGTGACCAAGTAATGTCGCTGTGGCCCGAATGCGCCTTTACGAATTTTGTGGTTTTTTTCTTCTCTGAATATAAACGGCCGCCTATTTCTAAATGCCCATTTATTCATTGTAAACACTAGACTGCTCATTACATGCTCACGTCGCGTAGAAATCCTGCAGCACAAACTATTCTTGTACTTGTTTTACAATATTCAATGGCCCATTTCCAGACGGAAACGTCCTCTTCCGCGTACGAGTCTGCGATGGCACTGCAGAATGCAGTGGATGGAGCGGCCATCGGGAGTTATTGCGAGGAGAAGGTGAGGGAGGGGATGGAACGAAAGAAGGGAGCAGGGGTGAAATGTTTGAATGTGTTTGGTGAAAATATTCCCGGAAGAAGAATTGAGGAAAACTGTATTCCCCGAGTTGTGTAGGGAACGTGAAACAGAAAAAGAGAAGCAGTGAAATTATTAATAATGTTGGAAACATCTTGGTTTTGGTGATTTTTGATGCAACTGTTGGAAAACGACATTCTTCGAATAAACATGTGAGCTGGTGAACAACCGTTTCATAGGTGGTGGAAGTAAGCCGGCTTCTAGACAGGTTCAATGGGAGATACAGCTAGTTTTGAAAAATAAAATAATGAATTACTGTACAATATTAGTCTCTAACTAGGATAATGTTGCATGTGAGCAGGTGAACAGTGGTATCGTACTTGGTACGAATAGACTGTCTTCTAGGCAGGATTAATTGACGGCCCATTAGCTTTCGAAATGCAATTCTCAATACCTATCCTTCGCAATGTTTCACAGTTTGTTCGAATTAGCTGACTTTTAAGTTGGATCAATCATGAGGCGAATGATCTTCTAAACTCCAATAATCAATAATCAACCTTCTCAGGCCCTGTCAGCCTCCTCCGAGGGCGCTCAGCTGCTATGGACGTTCCTCTCTGCTGCGGTCGCCGGTCAGGGAAGAAACGAGAGCGTGCGCATACTCGGATTCAGTTAGTTTTTGTTTTGATCTTTGATCTTTTGTTCGGGCACTAATAGATTTGCATGTAAAGTGAGCAATCACCAATGTTGAATAGCGAAGCGGTTTTTATTGATTATTTTCGATCTGGCCTTTACTTAATTAGCGTGTGTAGGACTTGTTCAGACTAGAAACGAAGCTGATTGGCTGAATAATTGTGTTTTTTTTTTATTTCGGGGATGACACATCTATTGGCTCAACTAGTGTGTTCGTGAATTTGGGGTGCTTACGAAGCGAGATACCTCCTAGTGGGGAATCACACAATCATAGGGGATTTTTTTCCATTTCTTGTTCTGTTTTATTTCAAATCTTCCTAAAGCGTCTCGTCGTGCCGTCAATGACTAGACTAAAGAGATCGATGAAACACAAATATTTCTGGTAATTATGATTCAAATTAATATTGTCTCCTTTTGCAGACAAGCCGTCCAAGTCGGCCACTGACACTACAACGGGAACGACGACGGAAAGCGATCAGACGAGAACGTCCGCGTCCAGTCAATCACAGGCGGTTAATGGATTGGTAAGTTTATCTTTGATCTTTGATGTTGTTCTAGATTAATGCAAAATGTGGACTGGTTAGATTGTGGTTTCGGAGGGAGTTAAACATGTCAGTTTATTCTGGTGTTTGATATTTCTGCGACTTTTCCTAGAAAAAAAATCTACTGTGACGAACATGAAAGGTCTTGTGAATGTTGTTTCACTGCTGATACTAATCGTTGTGATTATCATTCGATTTAATGTTCGAATGACGGCTCAATAATGAACACATAATAATGATTGCAGGTGAACGGAATGTCCTCCCTCACGACGGATCACGACGATGACGACGATGATTTATTGTCGAGAGTGGACGGACTCCCGGGCATTGATTATCGAGCAATGGGTACGGTAGGGAGTGGGAAGGGGTGCTGTAGGAAACGGATTTTAATATTGGATATATGAGCAGAACACACATTGACATAATTAGAAAACATAGCTCTATACTGATGAAACAGCGAGTTCGTAGGATGAGGCTGTAGTGGCTGTTCACAGAGTATTGAACCATTGAGATTCCCGAGAAAGATGGGTATTCAGTGAAACACGAAAGAAATCAGTTGTATCCAATCGTCTGGAATCGATTATCGTATCCCTCTAATTGCAGACCCATCCGGCTGGTCCCTTCTGGACGCACTGATCGCGGGCGATTTGGATACGGTAGTGGATCGATTGATTGAGGAGGGTGACGTCGCCACTGCCATTCTCATAGCGAGAGACGATGAGAAACTGATGAGAAGAGCGGTGAAGGCGCACGTTCAGAGTGAGTAGGGAAGAGGGTAGACATGGGACACTGTAAGACTAAAACAATGTGGAAAATATGCCCATCCCGATTCCGGGTTGATTCACGTTTCACTGACTGTCCTAGTCCACTAATTGGCAGCAACGGTGATTCAGTGTCTCCTTTCCAATGCAAAACATCCTTCCATATTTCAGAATCCTCTCTTCCTCCCATCTCCCGTCTTCTTTCATTCGTCTCCGCACGCCATTTCGGCCCCGTGATTGAGGGATTCCCCGCGGAGGAGTGGAGAAGGTGAGTAGATCTGAAATTGCGAATTCTTGTCATTGAATACTGGAAAAAACGAGGAAAAGTGACATGGGTGATTAATGGTCCGATGCTATGCGATATGTCGAAGTTCTGCAATGCATTCAATAGGTAGTCCTGTGCTGGCACTATGTCGAATGAGAACTATTTCGCAATATGTTCTTAACAGTTGTATCTCACCTCCCAAAGTTCTCATTCGACATAGCGCCCCTGTGTTTGTACAAAAAATAATAGATCAGCCTATCCTTGATGACGATGTAATGGCCTAGTTGATATCGAACACCCTCTGACCACCTCTCAAAATGTAATTACTTGTAGACTAATGGGAATCGTGCTGCGGGCGGATCCGAATGCATCGGATCGAATGAAGGAAATCACGGGCAAGCTGGCCAATGGTGAGTAAATTAACCTTGGGTTGGGTTGAGGGGGGGGGGGGGAACAGGAAAGTTGGTGTTTCACAGGTATCATAGAAATAAAACGTTCCGGACACACCTCTATTACGCTAAGGGGGCGGAGCTTCAGAAATATTGTGCGCGGCAACGCGTGAAAATGCGAATTTAATCAAGCGCTCTTTTGCAATCACTTCTCATCGCGCTATAATAATCGGTTATTGCTTTAGAAACAGAAAAAATAACATATCATGCGTGAAAAACGATGCGAAAGTGGCGAAAAAAGTACACCATAGATTGGAACGGAACGTTATATTCCGTGGTGTGTGACAAGTTTTTTGAATTCTATGATACTCTATGTTGTGGTTGTATTTGACGGGGCTGATTGATAATCGAATAGCCCCGGATAGGAAAAAAACAAATAAAGACAGATTGGATTGATTGGGGGGGGGGTGCAGATAGGGGGATTTGCGCTGCAATTGCATGATGAATAGCGGTAGTGGGTCACGGAACTGATGTAAGTGGGCTTTATATGCAAAATATTCAATGAATTATGTTACAAGCTTGCTATTTGGTGGTTTGAGTTTCACAGGCTGCCCATATACTTGGCGTCTTCAATTATTTCAATTTGTACTAGGTGGATTAGGGCAAAAAAACCAATATGTTTCAATTTCCCTCTTGATTGACCTGGTGATCTCACGCTTGTGGGAATCATCTTATCTTGAAGTCAATGGACTCTGCAGTACTCGCTCTGTGATTCTGTCTAAATCTGATCCCATTCTAAACTTTTTCATTTCAGCGGCCCTCTCGTCCTCTCCCTCGGAGGCTGCCCACTGCGCGTCTATTCCTGCTGTGATTGCGGGAGATGTGGAAATGCTACTCGCGGCGAATAAGGCGCTGCCGACTGGTGAGTGAAACGAGGGGGATTGGGGACGATAAGTGGTGTATTACGGTATGGGAAAGAAGTGAGTTGACATCCTAGGTAGGATACATGCATGTTTAGGACGCTGGATACGTGAATTCTGAAAAAATGGCCTGGTATGTTGATGTTCCACAGAATCGTGATACCAACCCGTTGGCTTGCGATATAATTGAAACCTACGATGCACTCCCCATGCACTCTTGCGAAATTGAAGACTTGTTTCTCAGTTGCGTTTACGTTTCGCACTCACAAGATAGAAGTCGGTCCACACTTTTTGCAATAGCATTAAGGTGCAGGTGGTGAACAAAATAACTCATTGCAGAGGAACGCCTGCAGCAGGCGATTGCGCTCAAGTGGTCCCGCACCGCTCAGGCGAAGCGAGCATACGGTAGCGAGAAGAGGGAAGGTACGCTAATCTATCATGAATTGATTTTTTATGTTTATTGCGGTAGTTTTCATTCCATACTTAAATTGTGTGGGATAAGCTACAGTAATCGATTCTTACCTTATCCTTGAAGGAGCTGCAGTCTAGTAATATTATATTTTTCCGTGTTCGATGCTCTAGTTTTCGTCCACATGCTCAAATTATGTGTTATGATACTGTAATCAGTACTTACCGTATCCTTGCAGAGTGTGCCGAGTGGGAATCGGTGCTGGAGGCGCACTGTCGCTCGCTGATCGCTGAGGGTCTACTAGACCATGCATGGAGACTCGTCGCTGATTCTGCGCCCAGGAGTACGGTAAGTATTCTAGGATACGGTTAATTGAAAAAAGACAGATTATGAATGATTGTACTATTGTTAAACGCTTTGTCGAAAATCTCACAGAATCATTCTTGTTTCATGGGATGGTGATACGAGTTGTTAGTAGCATATCGATGATAGTCGTAGAATATCCATAGATAAACTATACTGATTATTCCACATTGCAGTCTCTGGCCGAGCTTCGGTACTCTCTGTGGGAAGCGTGCGGTGGTCGATCGCGTACTCAGAGGGACGCACCGCCTAATCCCCATGCGACAGAGACTGCTGCCTATGCAGCCGCCCTCAGGGGAGGAGGCAGCGTCGCTGCGGCTGCAGCTGCTGCCGCTGCAGCTACAGCTGCGACCCGCCGCGCTCCGCCAGCCTACGGAAGCGCGCCGGCCGCAGGCGGCTGGCCTCCGCCAGCCTACGGCGCGGCTCCTCCCGCGCCCTACGCGGCGGCCACGATGCCGCCACCTCCTATGGGCGGCCCGCCATCGTACCAGCAACCGGGCGCGCCACATTACGCTGCAATGGCCCCGCCTCCTCTCGTGCCCACCCTTCCCCCTCCTCCTCCTTCGTCCGCCGGTCCCTATGGTGTCCCGTCGACGATGCAGATGGGCGGAGGACCGCCAGTGATGGGAATGATGGCACCGACCCCGATCCAGCCCTATCAGCCTGCTCCCGTGGCTGCAGCCGCAGCACCAGTTACTGGTGAGTAGGGGGGGGGGATTGATTGATGTTGTTAGGCCTATTTTTTAGCAATATAACGATAGATGTGATTGTGGAATTTGATGATCGCATTAGACGTGTGAGATTTGCGTTTTGGGGACTTGTTGTAAGCTGCGGATTCAATTGTGGCTCAATGTCAGTGACGATTTGGTTTTAACATTTATAAAATTAATGAGAACTGTCGATCATACATGATTTCTCTGTTTCTCTTTCCACTTGTGAGATTTGGGAAGTCGAAAGTTGTTGTAAGCCGCTCATGTAACGATTTCTCAATATCACTCCCGACAATTCTTGATATAATTTATAAATATCAATAAATCTGGTCGTTACCGTAATCGTCTTTCATTTCAGAGCGTGCCTCCACTCCGGTTTCTCGTGCGCCCGTGGCTCCCGGCTGGAATGATCCCCCTCCAATGCCCGTGAAGAAGGTCGAAGCAGTCAGACCACCAAGTGTCATGCAGGTACTGTAGGCAGAGGGAGGGGTGCGGTAGGAGAAGTTGATTACTGTAGAAATGGCGATCAATTATTTTTTCTGTCATATCTGATCGGATAACCATCGTACGTGAGATTTTTTTTAAATACATGTGCTTTGTGAAACACAATTGTTGAGAGTGCTAAACGAGAAATGATTGTGAAATCGAAATGCACTGATCATTAAACATTACATGTTCGGGATGAAACACTGTAACTGAGGGTCTGCTTTTCAGATCTCATGGAACCCGTCCGCTCAGTCGGGCACTGGCACGCCTCCGAGTGCGTACGGAATGGGTTCGTATGGTGGCGCGCCAGGCGCGTATGGCGCCCCTCCGCCCGCGCCGCTTTCCACCTCGGGCGGATCCTCATTGCCGCCCTCGTCCGCACAGTGCTCGCCAGCCGCGACCAATCAGCCGGCCGTGGCGCCCAAGGTAGGGGGATGAGGGTGTTGTGGGATTAGAATTAGAAAAGAACGTGAATTAGTTGAGCACTAAATCGATGAGATATGAGATGTTGGTGAAACGTGTTTCTGGCGGGGCGTCGATGGTGGGAATGATGTGAGGGAGTTAGGGATTGGAATGAAAATGCAGAGGTATTATTTGAGTGCTAAATATCAGGGATATGAGGCGTTGGTGAAACATGATGCTAACGGGGCCATCTTGAGCTAGGAATGTTATGAGAGAAAATAAAATTGGAATAATTGTTTTTAAAAAAGTGGCCAGCACATAATCAAATTGAAATCGAACGATCAGTAACGAAGTATCGCTGAAGCCAGTTTCTTGCAGGTGCAAAATGAGTGAATTGTTAGTGTGATCCCTCTAATTACTCTCTTCTTTCCAGTTGGATCTCCTTCCGGCGGATGAGGCGCTGATGGGCAGAATCGAGCAGTTGGCAGCCGCTGTCGTGGCCAATAATCGGAATCCCGTTAGTTATTAATATTAGGATAACATTGTAAGCTTTTGATTAATTAGTTTGGGACTGTACCCTGCACGCATTGACTGTTCTAAATAGGACGTGGTTATGAGGAAAGGGTGAAACGTAGATCTGAATTGTTGTTATGCGCTGCAGAGTAAGGACATACTACCACTTTTGAAATCATCTGACTATGAGGTGAGGGTGAAACGGGGAAGTTCCCATTCATCATCTCCTTCCTATTCAGGCCAGTTCTCGCAAGGCGGACGAGCTCGTTGCGCGTCTGCGCATCGAGTTGACGCCCCGTCTCGCGCACGCCAAGCTCACGCCCGGGACTCGTGCGATCCTCGAGCAGGCGGTTGGCGCGGCCTACGCGGGAGATATGAGAGGAGCGGGTGCAGCAGCGAATCACCTGGTGCAGACCGGAGCGGATTTCGTCGAGGTGAGATGATTAGCAAATATTGAAACAGTCACAAAAACAGATTCGTGGCTCCGATTTTGTGGAAGTTTTTTAAACTGCTAAGCCATCGAAGAATTGGTATAGTGTGTTGCACAACGGATATGTGAAGAGTGTGAAACGGGAATGGTTCTTTCGAAATGTGGCGACATTAATGGTCTTTTCGTGCTCTCATAGTGATCAGTTCATTGTGAAAATACGTGGAATCCTGATTACCAATACGGAGTGAAACAGGAACATGCCAATGTGTGAATTTTGGAAAAAAAAGTGCATTTCAGGTCTCTGCGTTCCAACCGGCGCTCAAGTCCCTCTTCACCCTCTATAATCAATCGTTCGCACGATAGAAAAGATTCAATTTTACCTCTCCCCCAATATCGATCGATAGATAACAGATACCCCTTCTTTCCGATAGACTAATTTGTGTGTGTTTTTTTTCCTTGAAGAGTATTTCCGAGATCTGTTGATATTTTTTCTTCTGTTCCATGTCCAGAATACGAAACGTATTCGCCTAATCGGTTATGTAAAAAAGAATATAATAACATGTAATGCAATACACCTACAGTATGTAATTCCCACTGTAGCTAGTCCATCAATCGCATAGGGGTTACGGTAGTCGCAAAGATCAATCAATAATTCGAGCGTGTAAGAGTTGTTCCCGAAAGGCTATTGCTATGGAAAGAAATGTTATATGAATCTTTCGCGACCGGTTGCCTGTTTTATGTCTTCTTTGTATTGTAAATGTGAATGGTTTTTGAATAAATATGTGATATCAGATGTTGAAATTGTGGCTTTTGTTCTAATGTTGTTTGTCATCGTCGGTTGTAAATATCTGAAGAAGTTTATCCAGCAGAATTTAACGGATATTTTGACCTTGAAAAACGAAAAGAGATGAAAAGCAAAGAAATTAGCTACTGGAATTGAAAGAAATTGAGCCAATTAGGTGTCAATTGGAGCGCATTAACGCCCATCCATTTTCTTTAGCTCATCTCTGAATCAACCCTTGTGGCAACCCTTCCCTGACCTAGAGTGAGCATACGTCTATTCAAATTTCCCTTCTCCCCTCACTAAGCCAGTCCCTCTCTGGCCTGTCTGCGCTCTACCCTAATCCCAACGCGTCTCTTACGGCTTAGCCGTAACGATTGGGCCGAGAGGCGAGGGAGAGGAGGGAAAGCATTAAGGAGAGTGGGAGAGAGAGGGAGGAAGAGGGGAGGCACTAGGGCACACACTCACGCATACACAACACTACCCCCTCCCCAGTCCCTAGCCAACGCTAGTCGTTTCCCCCTTCTCTGTCTTTTATTATTCTGCCGTGTGCCACGTTAGTCGTTATCGATTGTCGCGATTGCTTGTATGGTCTTGTATTCTTTTTTTTTTTGTTCAAATAAAGTGAGATTAGATAGAGAATTGATGCGGGAATGGCTCAGAAATGGACGTTTTCCAGGCATCGGAAGGAGAAAGAAGGGCAGAAATGGGCGATGTCAAATTCGCTGTCGTTCGGGTGCAGGGCGAACAGAGAATGATCGACCTGTTCACGTTATTGGTAAGTCGGAGTCAGCGTTGGGAAACATTTAACGAATCTCTCATTTCGCATTGCTCTCTCGGTGTTTCTAACCTGCTATAGAGCATTGAGAAATGAGAAATCCGTTAAATGTTTCCCAGCCCTGGTCGGAGTTTAAAATGAGAGAAGAAACCCGTGAAATATGCCTCGTATGTGCCCAAAATCGTGGATAAATTGCGCAGGATATGTGCATTGATTGGGTTAAGAGGCTTATAGCACTACCATGGTGTATCGGGCGATCATGGGAGAGGAAGTAATGGAATTTACTCGCTATGCATTAGTTTGCGATGTGGATGGAATATGATTTGTAGACTCTAATTAGAGAAGTAAAATATACTCGAGAAAAACTCAAAATATGTAATTGTGAAATTGCTAAAGGCACATTTATGTTACGCACTCCAGTTATAGCCGGATATCTTTCTGTGCATACAATGTTCTGTCGCTTCAGAATCGAAAAAAACGAATCGATATTAATATGATAAATTCCGATTTGTCAGGTGAGCAACGGGTACTCGGACGTCTCCTTCGTCTCTTCTCTCTCGAACACAATACTCAAGACGGATACGAGTGCTGCTCAGGTGAGTGTAGACTGTCAGTTTGTAAAATGTATTTATTTTTAAATGTAAAGGATAGTTTATTTCTAAAACGTTGTAGATGTCTTAGGTCACAGATCAGAAACAGTTGATTATTTGTACCACCAATGATGAGGTATAATCGTAGAACTGGATAAATATTCGAAATAGTACTATCGGTGAAACGGGAATGGTCCGGGCTACTCGTCTGGCTTAGAAGCCCTACGAATGAAAGTATTCTCCCTCCAGGAAGATACGTCGGCCTCTCGAGTCGTCTCCTCTTCTTCCTCAAATGGTGCCGGCTGCAGCAATGCCAGCTCGGTCGCTGCAGCACCTGCAGCAGTCGTGTCCACGACCACTTCCGCCCCGCAGCAGCAGCTGCAGCAACCGCCCCCGGCACCCGTGCAGCAGCAGTCTCAGGTGCTGCCGCAGCAGCCACAGCATGATCAGGGACGAGAGAAGAGAGAGGAGGTTGGTTGGACATATCTTATTTTGGATTAAAAAAAGATTCGATTTAGTTGGAAATGAGACCCAAAGAAAGGAACATTGATAGTTTGGGCGAATATCGCAATTAGCAAAACTAGTGAAACATAAACCATTCGGCTCATTTTATTATTCAGTGATTCAGGGCTAGAACACTAGTCGATATTTCAACTCGATACCGTAATCCATGCATTCCCCTCAGGAGTCTCCGCTGTCGTCTCCCGGCAAGGCAGCGCACGCGGCCAATCTGCTGCAGAGTCTCTTCGACAGGGGCGCTGAGGTGGATATTTTCATTGTTTTTCAAATACTTCATAAAAATGATATCAATCGTACGTAAAGTATCTTGGAACTGAATCAATTTAAAAGACTGATCACATCTATGTTTCACGATGCAGTTAGAACTGGCTATTTTTCTGTTGGCACAATTTTCGGTCGCTAGGTAGTATCATTAAATATTGAGTAATATTTTCCCACCCTCAGGATGATGAGCACGCCCAGTTCGTCGCGCACCAGCAGCCTTGGATTCTTCGTAAGTCTCGACTTTATCCTTTATCCATTTAAAAAGTCTGTCATCGATCAGCAAACAGTGTGCGAAGGGAGTACGGTAATCGCAATATTGCAGCCACCGGCGAGATTCCCGCTCCGATGATGCATGCAAAGCAGCCGCCGATCATGATGGCGGTGAGTCTGGGGGATTCTGTCGTTTGGGAAACGTCGCTTCTGATGTCTCAGCTGAAGGAAAAACATTTACGTTTCACGCTGCTTTTAGAACAGGTTGTCTTACTGCAGATACAGTCGTAGATCTGCCTATTTAGAATCAGTGAAGAATCAATCATTGTTTTTGGAGAGTTTAATTTAATCTACAGAGACCATTTCGAGGTTCAAAAATAAATTTAGTATCCTTAAACCCGCTCAATGATCGTAATTTGCAGCCGATGGGAATGATGGTGCCGTCGAGCAGCTTTGGCGTCCCTTGTCAGGTGAGGAATCTGACCCGACCCTTGACCTACGTGAGGTTACGGTAGCATACGATAGTCTGAATGTGAGTCTGTACAAGTATTCCTAGATGTCTGTCGCTTTGGGTACCTGAATGAGAGTAGAGCGAAAAGGTTGAAAGCGAGTGAGGCAAACACATGTACTGTTGGCTGTATGCTTTGTTGCAAATCGAATGGCTTCATTCAAGTTTCGTGGGATTGTAATACGAGGTGATCACAGTAATTCTATGATCCCTGGTGAACATCTACGAGCTATACACTAATAAAGTAAAGATAACGGAATATAAGAAAGATTACGGTACTCGATTTGCAGATGAGCAGTCGCAGCCTGAACTACGCGGGCATAGACGGCACCGGAAGGAAGATGGTCAGTGTGGTTTGTAGTTTGGAGTTTGAACTTTGAGTCTCTAGCAGGATGTTGTTTGATCTTTGATCTCTGTAGTCTGGAGATGAGTGTAATTTGACCTGTGATCTCTGTAGTTTGGAGTCTGCGAAAAGATTTGGTTTGATCTTTGATCTGTATTTTGTAGTCTGGAGATGGGATATAGTTTGATTTTTGATCTCTAATCTTTGATCTCTTCAGCCGTTCTCGGTCCGCATGAAGGGATGGCAGCGCAAGATGCTCAGCGAGGCTATGGCGTCAGTTTTATATTTGTAATATCTTCTTTTGAATTATTAAGTGGGACGAAGTTGCGATAATTAGCTGCTTACGTGGCTTAAATTATAGACTTCTGAGCAAAATGACAGAAGAATGGTTTATGTTTCACGTTCACTTAATAGCCAGCCAAAAGTTGTAGAAGCAATTATTGGAAGTAAATTCCGTTTAAATTAGTATCCCCAACTCATTCGTTACAGGGCCGGAATTCCTGCAGGCGCCGAGCTAGCGGCGCTGTGCGAGCGCAGTCAGGTCACCGAGATACAGGTGAGCGTGATCTTTGATCTATTGTGCGAAATTGTCGCGAGTGCTTTTATGTTTCACGCTGCGGATAAGTATGGTGAAATGATAGGTTTTGCAATTACCAAGGCATATTTCGCCTAGCAGGCCTAGCAGTGATCTCCCGCAGGACGCAAGTGCCTTGATTAACGGGATGACCTTTACCTTTACCTTTATTTCGGAATAAAAAATTGAAATTGTTGAGAGTCAAATATTTCAAAGTCTGATATTTGATCTTTGGTCCAGGTTTGTTTTCTGGTCTTGAGACGGCTGAATAACCTCTAGTATATCTGTGGAGACTAGTGTAGCTAATTTTCTCGCTTCTCTTTCGTTGCAATTGCATCCAGTGCATTTATGTTTCACGCTCTGGATTAGTACCTTGTAATGGTGTGTTCTGCAATTCATTCAGAATTGATGTGAGCGAATAAAATTTGAATATTGATTATGAGTAAACTATTTATAATTCTAATATACTCTTTGATCTTTGATCTCTGTCTCAGGCGATTCGCTTCTTCCGCAAGCGCAAGTTCGGCGTGGCGGGTGACGGCACCTACCAGATGGAGGACGACGTCGACGGTGAGTGTGGTATGCGAGGTCGACGTTTATTAATATAACCGATCCTTTCGAAATTTGCATTGCGTGCGCAAGGGCGACGTTTGTCAACAACACACAACGAATTGCAGGCATGCGTGGTGACTCGCCAGACGATTCGAAATACCCCAAGTCTCCCGATGCACAAGGATTTCTGCAGCAGCAGCCCAAGTTAGAGGACATTGGATGAGGCTCCGCCCCCATAGTTTAGCCACGCCCCTTTTGTCATTTCCACACATGTCATTCCATTAGGTACATCTCTTTTTTACCTCCCTTGTTCAGAGTGTATCATAGCTTTAATCACTGTGAATAATCATGTATCATGACTGCTCCAGACCAACATTGTTTTCCATTCCGTGTAATTCCATTTTAATTTTAATCGTAATGTTATCTCGGTAGTGCCAGCGAAAAGCTCATAAAGTGGTTTCGTTCTCGAATGTTCTTGCTGTGTTGAGAGAGTTAGACGAAGAGTGGAGTTGTCAGGATGAACACAGGTGAGAGAAATGAAGAGACGTCTTCTTCATCCTGACAGCCCTAGGCGAAGAGTGGTCATTTGTTGTTTCGGCCTGACGGGGGAAAGGGGATGCCATTTGGCACACTGATAGACGAGGGAAGGGAGGGAGGGGATGGAGGGGGAGGAAAGTTGTTCACGCTGCTCTTGCGTATCCCCTCCTCTTACAACTTAGCACACCCTCCAGAAATCCAGAAGATCTCTCCATCGGACACACTATCTCGTCTCCTTATCCCTCTCGCCGTCTGGCCTCTCCTCTCTTGGCCCACTCTCTCGCCCTCTTCTAGTTGCATCGTTGCGGCCTCCGCGATCCTCGTTATCTCTCGTTCCCCTGAGGGGGCTTGACGCCTGTCGGGGCCAGAGCGGATCAGATATGAGTGGATGGCAAGAGGCACGGAGCTGCAAGTTATCACCCTATCGACTACCGTAATCCGGCCGAGGGGTCGACAGGTAGTCCGCCGGGTCAGATCGAATAATTGCTCGCCGTTTTGCTTCCGAGTTCCATTGTGTCCATTCCGGTTTCATTGTGAGAGCGATTACTGTCTATCCTCTTGCACTTTTTTGTAACTCTATGAATTCTTCCTGAGAATGATTTCGTTTCATTGGAAACTATCAATTTCATTGCTCTCTGTTTCTCTGCGCTCTCTTCAATTCGCGTAGTCTCTCGTCGTCTCTGATTGTCTGCGCTCTCCGACGATGATCTACACTCTCGCTGCCCTCATCGTGGAATTGTTTGAGCTTGTTCGACGATTTGGCTTCGAGGAGGGGGGAAGGAGGGAGGGGATTCATGGAAAACATCCACGAGCATGTTGCCATTGGGGTAGATCGATTGGAGGGGCACTTGTGGGTTATCTCCCGGATCCACATTAGATTCTATATGGGAATTGCGTGTGTTACTTCTATGTGCGAATAGTTCTCCTAAACGCATGCGTTATCCATCTTGACATTTCTTGGTGGGATTTGTTCTAAATGCCATTCGGGATAATTCTTGTAATTTCAATCAAAATAGTGCTTCGCATTTTTTTTTGTGATTCTGAACATTGTTTGAATATTGTTTGAAATTGATCCGTTAAGCAATTCATATTCCACAGATTTATATTTCTAACTCTCATGACCAAATCAGCCGAAAATCACAACAGCTCTTATTCTTCACGAATTTCCAATTTCTCACAACCTCATTGAGATCGCAATCTCCCTTGTCTTGTCAGTCCGCATCCTCATCACTTCTATTATTTTCAAGCAAAAAAGCACAAGAACACCAGATGGTTTCCATCTCCTTGTCTTCCCGTCTCTTCATTTCGCACACTCTCTCGCCTCTCTGACCGGCGAGAGAGCATGCGAAATGAAGAGACCATCTCCATTCTTCTCAGTCCGAAGCGCCGTTCCTGCCCATCCCTCTCTCGAGTAATGGCTCTCGTTTATGAGTCGTTTAGTGGGGCTAGCTAATGTGTAAAGGCGGCCGAGAATGAGGAGATACAAGTGTCCCGACGATTTATTGTTTTTTGTCGATTTAAATTTTTACTTTTCCTGCCTTAGGCATTTTCACTTCACATTAACAATAAGAGCTGTTGTTTATTAAATCAAAAAAGTTCTGAAAGTTAGATTTTTGAAAATGAAATGTCCATCAATTTCACACCCTGCAACTGGTCAGCGCATGGTGGATCCATCACTTGATCTACCCTCTCCCTCTCTTTCTCTCACCACTCTCCTCCTTTCCCCCTATCTCTCGCACCAGCTTATGGTAATCCTACTTGTGTTGATTGACTACTGAGCGGGGCAATGGCGATTCCTCCTTTCTTCTCTGCTGCCCGCTCTCTTCTGTAGTCCTGGTGTGGTGATAAACGTCGCCGGCGCTCACGCAATGTAAGTTTTGATTGGAATGTGTAGAATTGGTAAACGTCGGCAAACTGATCCTCACTCTCTGCGTGTCTGTCCCTTTCTCTTGGATTCGCTGCCGTTTTGTACAGAGTCCATCGCAGTATCAGACACACGCTCTCTTTCTCTGGCGCTCTCTCCCTTTGATCTACACTCTGCCAAGTTGTGCCACGATTATTATGACCATTTCATAACCCTCGCGTGTCGCCACTTTCTGTGAATTACGTGCGTAAAAATCGATGATCACAATTACAGTATCCTTCTCTCTACATTCGCTAGAGAAGGCAGTATCTCGAACGGATAAGTGAATCGAGCAAAGGAGGATGGGAGGGGAAACGGTACGTGATTTCAGTTATCGATTGACCCCTACCGTATCCTCAGGTAACGGTTCGCATGGCTCGGGGGGACCGCTCGACGGCGTGGGGCTTCGGCGTCACCGACTCGGGCCGCGGTGAAGTGCTCATCGTGAACGTGAGTGCGGTTGTGTGGGCGACTTTTACCAGATGCTCGCCTGTCAAAATTTCGACTAGACTTCGATTAGTATTCGTCGTCGTCGGCGTGTGCACCACCACACTATCAATAACAGTTTTGTTTGTGTAGAGGGGAAAGGGAGCGGGTATCATCGTTACCTGCTCCCTTCTCCCTCTCTCGTCTTCCCCAGATATTTTAAACTCAAGAGGACAAGAGTGAGGGATCGAGGCGTTTTTGCTGACTCTCTTCGTTCTGAATGCTCTCTTGGCGGTTAGACAGGTCGAGAGAGCAGGGGAAATGGAGAGAGTCAGGAAGATACTCAGCTAGAGTGGATGAAGCGGAAGCTATGGGCAACTGTTGTTCTGTGAGGACAAACGAGAGGGAGAGTGTACTACACATGATTTACTCTTTCCGAATTGCATTCTATCTAGCCGAACATGCAGCGTGGATATTTTCAACGACATAACCTGATAGCGAGAAAATTTCAGAACAAATATTACACAGAGGTCTTGAAATTGTGTTTAGTGTGTGAGAGAGTTTGTCTCCAAATGTCTCAAACATTCTGGAATTGTTTGGGATACGTATTGAATTTTTTAAGTCGGTGCGCTAGAAAAGAGATAACAAGAGGAGAGGCTTGTCAAAAAGACATGCCCGCTACACCAGAGAAAGACGCTTTCCCGCGGCCTACTCGTCAGCCATGATAGCTCAGTTGGGAGAGCGCCCGACTGAAGATCGGAAGGTCGCCGGTTCGATCCCGGCTCGTGGCAGTTGTTTTGCAACCCGCCGTTTTTTTGCCCCCGGTGTGGGAAGAGATTTCTCGGAGCTCATCCCTCTCATCAATTCGTCTCTGCCTTCTGTTTGAAGATACACTTGCGCAGGAATGGTCGAGATAGTGTGGGAAAGTGAGAGAGCGGAGAGGGAAAAAAGCCGAAATAGCACACAGATAAGGTAGAGTGCAGAGGGTCAGCCGGTCGACGAGAGAACACGTGAAATGAAGAGTGCAATGCTCCGTCTGATTTTGCCCTTGAGAAGAGAGAAGCAGCTCCCTCCTCATCATCATTAGGCTTGTACAATGTGCGCGGTGTACCTCACGCCAACGATTACTGATTTTCTTGAAATTTGCACATTTTTGCATTGCGTGAGCGTGTTCGACGATTACCAATTTCAGGTCGTTCCCGGCTCGCTCGCCGATCGTGCCGGTCTGCGCAACGGCGACATCCTCGACATCCTCGAGGGTAGGCGACGTTTCCTAATTTGATAGAAACGTGACTATTTTTCATTGTGTGTTCTCGGTCGACGTTTCCCATTTGCAGGATTGAACAATCTCGATCTCAAGGCAACCGACCGGCTGCTCGTCACGTCGCGCGACCGCATCGAGCTCGTCGTGCACCGGTACGACGTTTCCCAATTCCCTCGATCCTGTTGAAAATTACGCTGCGTGTACTATTTCGACGTTTCCCAATTGACTCGAGCTTGTAAAAAGTTGCACTGTGTGCGCTGTTCCGACGTTTTACTTATCAGGTCAGCGCGCTTACTTAGCCTTGATTTGAGCAGCGATTCGAATTCGCGTCACGAAAGTGAAACGAAGGGAAAGTTGGCCATTTCCAATAGGAGGTGCTAATTAGTTGGGCTGGCATGACTCTCTCACGGGGTCGGTTTGATGATATCTTCATCTGATCTCTATTAGAAACGAGCAAGATTCCGGATCTCACGGCTCTCCTCAAATCGCATACTCTCTCGCTTCCATTTCCTCTCTTTCTCTGCACTCTCTCATATCCGCCCACTCTCTCGGCCCTGGGATCATCATCATCTCTAGGTTTGATAAGATCTCGAGAGAGGTGAAAGGCGCGAGAAACCGGATCGGCACTGTCATTGTGTGGTGCACCCCGCAGGGCGCCGTTTACTAATCGTCACTGCGTCCAAAATTGAATAGGACTTGCGTGGATAGTAAACGTCGACCTGGCTACACCACGGGAGGCAATAAAGCTATGGAATCCAGGATATGGGCGCTGACAATAAGACATGCATTGGGCCGTAAACCCAGAAATAAATGGGGAACGGGAGGGAGTGATAGTGAAACTCAGCTGAAATCACGAAACTCCGCCCACTTTTGATCGTCTCCCGAATAGAGAGAAACAGATTTATGAGAGATTATGAGAAATGAGGAGAGCACAGACGAGCAGAGAAAGCGAGAGAGTATGGGAAAGTGAGAGACGCAGCCTAAGGCCCCCTCCCTCCCTCCCTGAATGGTCAATGTGTGGATAGCAATCGCGGCCAGTTCATTGTCGCTCTCCCCCCTGTTCTCGAGATGGTGCAGCTAACCGCAGCTCCCAAGCCATGGTAAATTCAAATTTTTGAATTCCCGCCAATATTCGCGGAAATAAAAATCTCTACATGAAATGGCCATTTTTTCGAGAAAAAAACTACCGTAATCGAAAAATTCGTTGCAGGAACACGGGCGCATCGTCTACGAGCGCGGCCGGTCAAGCGCGCATCTGGCGACCGGAGATCACTCAAGACACGCACATCAACAAGTTCCAGGTCGGGCCTAATTGCCGGTTTTCAAACGCCCTACATAAAATGACCAGAATTTCGAGAACCGTGGTGTGCAAGGTAGAAACGTCGCCTCCATTGCAGCACTCGACGCACCACATCCCCGCCGAGCAGCCGCCGCCACCGCCGCAGGTGCGCGTCAGTCTGGAGCACTCGAACGCGGTATGTAGTGAATTTAAATTTGAATTCGCGCCTTCTTCAGACTTTTTAAAAATCTCTGTATGAATTGACCAAAAAATTGAATGATGGAGAACACCTAAGAACTTTGAAGCGCGCAGTCCTCTTTCGTACAGATCATTCAGCATTGTCCATAAACTTTTTGCTGCTTCGCTCTCTTGTTTTGTGTTCTCTCTAGACGGTTAGAGAAAAGTGAGAGAGTGTAGGGAACTGAGAGACGTCCAATAATCGTGGCCCATTAAGGAAGAGCGCATTGCGGTGTGGGCGTTGAGTGAGGGATCTCTGTTATCGGGCACTCAATCGTTTTCTTCAACCAGCGTGAAAACATCCAAAAAGAGTCATATTCAGATGACGCATTCGAGTTAACATAATCTCCCGAAAAAACGTAGTTGTTGAAGTCAGGAGAAATACGATGAATCACAGTGGCAATCTGCTCAAAGACAAAGCCAGAATCAATAATCAGCTACCGCACTTGCAGACCCAGGTACCCCAAGGCTTCAACTCCTCAGCGTTGCCCTTCAACACCGACCCTCGCGTCAAGGTTCGAAAATCAAATTTGAATTCGCGCCTGAATTCTCAAGAAAATAAACCCTCTACATTATTTGACCAGATTTTCGAGCTATATGCGATAGATCATGTGAAATGGAGAGAGTAATCGATAATCTCTGCAGCACGCTCAGTACAATTCTCCACTGTCGCTCTACTCGAAGCAGAACGCAGCTGAGCAGTACGAGCTACAGACCTCTGATCTACTGTAAGCATTCGAATATTTGAATTCGCGCCATTATTCGCAGCTTTCAAAAGTCTCCGCACAAAATGACCACATTTTGGCGCACTCATCTTCGCCCTCATTATCATTATTCATTGCTGTCACCTCTCACTTTTTGCGCTGTTTTTGCATGAAATCCGATCCGCGCTCTCTCACTTTCGCTTGCTTTCTCGTCTTTCTGCCTTTCTCTGCCACCCTCTTCTCCCTTGCTCCTCTCGATCTCGGGGTATCTCTCATTCGAACGGTTGAACTGACCTAATTATCTCTCAAGGAAAGCGGGTGGAGGGATGGGGGGGGGGGGTGAATTCCATCCAGCTCCATCTCATGTCTATTGATCTGACAGCTGATTACAGTGTGCTGTGGCTACCGCCCTCAAAATATTCTGTTCAAGACCAGAGCTACGAGGCACACGCTTTATCGATCGGCCGTAATTGGTTAATTAGTGGACTAATTAATAATTATATCGGCGTTTAGTTGGCGGGAATCATCGACTTGGCGAAGTCCTTGACCTGAAAAGGCGGGCATTTTACATGGCAAGAATGTTCTGGCAGTGCCAATCGGCTACTGTACTCCTACCGTACCTTATCGACGAGTCCAGACTTTGCGGCCTTGAGCTCGGCCTTGACGGCGTCCGACGCTCCGTTGATGATGGTCTTGATCTACAAGATCAAAGATCAATCTCCAGAGATCAAAGATCAACGGACCTGTTCAACGAGGGTCTTGGTGGGCGTGTCGGCTCCGTTCTCGTATGCGCTCACGATCTGCAAACGATCTGCTTTAAATATTTGAATTTCGCGCCCAAATTCTGAGAAATATAAAAATTTAGATAAATTTACGTTGTTGAGGACGGCCTGGGTGTCGGCGGAGAAGTCGGGGATGAGGGACTTGGCCTGCAAGGGGAGAGCCGTTAATTACAGAGCCAGGCCTGAGCCGGGAAATGGAAAACCAAAATTTAGTGCAAAAACCGACGAGGGTGATCATCTCCTGCTCTTTCTGGAGTCCGAAGTCCATGAACTTCTGAGCCTTCTCCTGCAAGTAATCAATGATTATTTAAGAGCCGGGAAATAGAAAAGTCGGAGCCGGAAACGGAAATTAGCACGGACCTGCTGGTCGGCGGGCAGGGCGGCGACGGCCTCCTTGATCTGGGCGATCTTCTGGTTGCGGGACAGGTCGAGGTTCTTGCCGAGCTCCTGGATCTGGAATGCAAATTTTGACTAGTGACTAGGAGCCGGCAATTAGGATGTGAAAGAATTCCCGGTCCTGTGAAGATTCCCGGTTCCGATGGCGTACCTTCTGGACGAAGGCCGGGTCGAACGAGGCGAGCGCCGACTGGATCTTGCCGCGGAGGGCCTGAAGTTGTGTATTGTAAGCCGGGAATCGGGGGTCGGAGCCGTAAATTAGGCTCCTACGAAAGCCGGGACTTACTGCGAAGTCGGCCTGGTCGTCGGCAAGGGCGACGGCGGCGAGCGCAACGACGGCAAGTACGGAACGGAACATGGTCTTCCTAAATGACGGTTCTCATTTACGGCTCTAAATTTACAATAATTGAAAATCGGGTACAGATGCAGTAGAAAGCGATCAAAGTTGGGAGGATGATTGACAATCCGTTAGGGGGGCGCTTTTATATGCACTCGAAGGGATAGATCAACTAGAGGGGATCAAGGGATGGAGAGAAGGGAGGGAGGGAGGGAATGCGGGAGTTCGAACCAATTATCCGCCCTGTGATTCAGTGGAGAGAATGGCACACAATTCACAGCATAATCTGTACACAGAAAGTGACGGATTTACTTGATCATCTTTGCTATTTTTATGGGTTTCGAATACGGTGACTACGGATGATCATTCATAGCAGCAAACTTAGTCGTTTGTGCAGTCTATGAAACATAACTGAACTGTTTCATTCCTGGATCGATTATGAGACAATTCCAATTCCTCCTTTCATTTCTCTCCTTTCGTTCAAAAGGATCAAATGCTCATTGAAACCATCCGATTATCTCTCATCTTCTTCGCCCGAAAATTCTCTCAACAATGAACAACAGCAAATCTGTCGTCGCCTCGATAGTAAAACTTTTTTCGCACGTCTGTTTTATCGGGGTGCTCGATGGTGAAATACTAACAGAACAACGGAGATGCTCTCGAAAGATGTCGAAAGATCGGTACGACATCCAATAGAAACAACTGATGCTATCCGAATGAAGAAGTTATCTCTTCATTTTGCCTGTTTTCTCGCGGATAGAGTTCGAAGAACGTAGAGAATTCTCCAACCTGAAATCAAGTAGAAAGGTTACAAAGGTGATCGTGGGCGGTGTTGTGATTCACATGTCGGAAATGTTTGAGAACAGGGCGAAACACAAGAATATTGCCCCATTTCAGGAACAAGATGTCACTCAATGGCGCTCGCAGTGCTGCGCCCCAAGGAGGGTCCGGCGCGCCCTCGTTCCGATCCGAGACCATGCGTCTCATCCAGGAGGAGGCAGCACGCGGAGGCAAGAAATATATTTGAATTCCCGCCTTCCGATCCACGTATTTAGTGGCGTAATGCAAAAATGTCCAAAATTTCAATTTAGGAAATTTTTTGGCTGTAATTTTAATTTTCAATTGCAGGCCGGGGCTCGACGCTCAGCAGCCACCCGAACCCCAACAATCTGCCCACTTGCTTCGTCTGCACTCGACCCATACTGTGAGTGTCATACTGTAGCTGATTAGTGTGTCTGAGATTACTGTAGTGCACCACGGGTAGATGGTAACGCAGGTGCTTTATCGGGCTCTCGTGCACAGAATGGTATAACATGATGATCTCGTCGTTGCGATTGCTCTATTTATACATTAATGAAACGAAATACGAGGGTGAGAAGGGGGTCCGAGAAAGAGAGAGTGGCGGATCATGTGTGGGGTTGGCTGTTGATAGTGTGGGTGTGGCGAGATGAAGACTAGGAAGGGGCGCCAGATTCGTGGGTCTATCGACGGCCGAGCAGGATGGCGCCGCCGGTGCGCTGGTAGCGAACGGCGCGAGGCGGAATGCCCTGAATTTGAAATATTATTATTCGCGCTTAAATCCGTAAATTCTTAAAAATGTGACTTTTTTGCACTACGCCTCGAATCAGAGGAAATTGCGGGAATTCAAAATTCGAATTAGCGAACCTCGCCGAACGCGGCCACGTCGGAGCGCGTCATGCGCGCCATGTTGGCTCCGCTCTCATGGGCCGGAGCAGCGCCAGACTCCACCTCGGAGGGCACGAAACGCTCCAGATGGTTCGGGATCCACACCCACGAGGCGGTGGCCGCCTGAAATCGGAACTTGGCCCGCCGCGTTATCAAGAAATTGAGTCAATTGGCGATAACTAGCTACCGTACCTGGACCATCAGCACCATAAGGAAGAGCGCGACAACGTGCAGCTGCATTACGGTAGTTGTGTATACTGTAGATGCTACCCTGAGCATTATCGATTGATTCAAGAACGCAAATGTTTTTTACGAGAAATCGCGCGCGATGGGCAACCGAGGTAAAGGATGGAAGCTTCGAGGGAGAATGGGCCCCTGTCTGACTCCAGGAGGAGAAGGGGCGGAGCTTGGGGATGGAAGAATGGAAGAAGAGATGAACGAAGGAGGAAAATGCATGACGACAGACTAGGAGGCTCGGAAATCGAAATGGAGCCGAAATTGAATTTGCGCCCTCTCAAAAACGAGTTGTGTTTCGTCGGGTTACGAGGTCGACCGAAACAAGAGAGGTTTTCAATGTTTGAATGATGAGATGGTCGAGCGGGTCTAAGATTATCTGAAGAGTGATGAGTGACGCGAAAGAGAGATGGAAGATATGTCCTTAGCTATGCATGATGGTCCCGTCTCTCTGATGGCCTTTGAGTTTTACTGGCTCGAAGGCCGTCTATTATAATAAGATCGTTAGAGAGATGATGAGACGATGTAAAATATTGCAGCAAGGAGGTCCTTCCTGGTCCAAATATGTACTATATACTAAGAGGAGACGTTTGATAAACGTCGCCGTTTCAGTGGTGTGATGGCGCGTGCGGCCGGACACGACGTTCACGGCGACTGTCTGTCGTGTGCTACGTGCGGATCGTCGCTAAAGAACGTAAGTTTGGAAAGGGCAGAAAGAGCGGAACGAAATAATAAAACTACAACCTACAGGTCGGTCACCACTTCATCGACGACAAGTTCTACTGTGATGTTCACGGCAGCCAGAAGAAGGGACTGCTCAAGTAAGGGTGGTGTGGTGCTAGACGACGTTTCCTAATTCTCAAAACTGCCATATTTTGCAATGTGTGTACGACGCCGACATTTACTAGCAGCTGTCATGCAAGCTCCGAGGTTCTAGAATAGAAACAGCGCTACGTTTCGCACCAAAAACGGACCGAGAGGAAATTGCCGGCTAAAACTTCGAATAGGAAATTGACAAGCCGATGTCGACTCCAGATAGCGCGCTTTTATCCTCTTCCTGTCCCATCGTTTTTGCCTATCTCCGTGGGAGGCTTGCGTTGGTTTCTCGGTGAATTCCACTTTTTTCGGTGAAGAAATAGGAGAAACGGAGCGGTTTCCTAGGCGGCGGAAGCTCAAACGACTGATTCATGTGATAAACTAGAGTGTGTGAGGACGGAGACAGTTGGGTAATGATGATGCAACTGTTGTTCGTCTGAGTGATGCCAGCAAGAGAACGGGAAGGTGAAAAGACGCGCAAGATGGGTTTTGCGCGAATTGGCGCGTTTCGGAGTGACTGCCCATCATCAGTCGATGTAATAGCTCAAACTTGGGTAGTTAAACTATGATACAACTGTTTATCTTTGCAGCAGATCTGCCGCACCGGCTGCACAGAGTGCTGCAAGAGGTCCCGAGCCGCCCAAGTCCTTCTATCAGCCGGATGTGATGGGCCGTCGTCCGCTCAGGTGAGAACCGGGAATCGAAGTACTGACAATGAGCCGTAACCGGTGAATTGCAGCGTGTCGCCGAATCCGGCGGTGCATCATCCGACGTCGACGTATTCCACGACGACGACACATCTCACGAATCCGAAGACGCACGGACCGATTAGGTGAGGGGAGGGGCAAGGAGATACAGACAGGTTACTGTAGCCGCGGTCTGTGCTGTAGGAAACTTTTCTCAAAATAAAAATGAAAGGTGAGGGTAGTTGTATCCCCGATTCTCAAAAGAAGCGGACTGGAAAATCGCTGACAGATGTGCGCGAAACGGAAATATTTGCATTGAAATTCCAATGGGTAAGCGAAAGTCTCAGATATGCTTCACTGGAATCGGAAAAGGGGGAGAATATTTGCAGTTCCAATATCTTTCCCATGGGCTGTGAAAAATATAATGAGAAAAATTAGATTAATTTAGATTTGCGTAGGAATAATATACGATCAGAGATCAGCAAGTCCGCTCCTCAGAAATATCACGCAAGTAGTAACAAGTGACGAGTGACATCACGCAAATACACCGAAAAAGGGGCTCAGCGATTACGGTATTCATGAGCATCTCATACTGTCAAATACTCACAACTCGAGAGGCTGAAGACTATGCATAGCAAGAGACGATTCCGTGCGGGAACTGAGAGAAATGGAAGAAGTCTCGCTAGATGATCACTAGGAGATGATAGGAGGGAACAGCTTTTGAAGCATAAAATTTGTGCAAACTCTCCTCTTTCTGCGCACCTCTATCTAGCCTGGATGACTTGAGAAAAACAATATCATTTGCATGCTGATGTGCGAGACATAGCCGGTGTTGACAAGAAAGTAGGGCGTTATTAGCACTCCCAAGACACATGGGATATTCGACATTACGGGGCGTCGATATAACGACGACGCGGACGGAATGACCTCGCAACACGAGAGACTTGTCGTCATTCTTGGAGAGGAGAAATGTAGCCATGTGCTCTATTTCTGTCTGTCGATAAAATTATGAGCCTTTTCTTCCTCATCGCTGAATCGTACTATCGAAGACTTGACGTGGCCTAAGCCTCTCCTTCCCTCCTCCACTGTCATGTCTAGACGATGCGCCCCAATCTGTTCTGACAGTTTCCTTCTTGCTCCACTGCCTTCTCGGGGTAGTAGGAGCCGTCTCTGGATGGTTTCTTGCTTCTCCTGCTTCATTTGCGCATTCCTTATCCATCAGGGGGTAGGGGGACAATTGGAAATTCCTGAAGACGACGGAAGCAACCACATTGTTGCATGAATCGAGAATGCGGACTCTATCTCTACTAGAGGGGCACTTGATTGATTGCGCGTGAATTGCCGAGGCAGAGATGCCGTCATTCCTGAAATTCCGCTCGCTCACTGGCGATCGGGTACCTGCGGGGTAAAGCGAATCTAAAGCAACAGGAATTGCAGGGAAAAAAGTTAAAGGTAAATGTGCATCCATATCAAGCGATTTTACAGTCGTGAGACAACGCTAGGTGGGACTCACTGGTAAAGTCAGCTGTTGGACAAAAACTGATACACTGCTGTGCAAGGAAAAGGGCGTGAATAATTAGAAGCGAGGAGCGCCTCTTCATCGTAGCGACATATGGGACCGCACGCGGACAATATAGCATAGTAAATATAGAATTGCATGCAAAACTTTTCACGTCACAGCTGTGAGCGAGACAATGAGTCGACGTTCACACACTCGGTAGATAACAATGATGTGATTTCCGGATTGGCAGGCAAGCACGAGTTTGCTTCATGTTCTCACGAACTCTCTCGCGCACCCTACCATGATCATGTTTATGTGAAAGTTGTCTCATCGCTTTATTAGGACATTGTACGGGAAATTCACATTTCTAGTGATCAAACACTAAATGAGTTCGTGCTGAGGTCAGAGAAAGTATAGAAAAAAGTGAGATATGACAAGATAACCAAAGCAGAGTCGCGGAGAAATAACGGAACGACAGAAAGTTAACACACTATCACAGGGCAACCCCTTTCCACACTGGATGACAACATAAGCCGAGAACTGAGTATGAACGAGGGGGCTAAAACGTTCTAGGATGAGAAAAAGATTGAAAAATATTATTTCACATACACAGATTGAGCAAAATAAGTTTCGCTGCTGCCGCAGACTCTTATGAACCGAGTGAAACACATCTGAAAATTTAGCATGGTAACGTTTGTGAAAAACCAATAATTAGTGTTACCCTTTCAGTCCCGCAGCTCGCGGTGTGCCCACTAACCCGCCGTTCACAGCCACTTCTCGACCCGTGTCGCCTCCCTCGTACGCTCCCCCGCCACCTCCTGCCACGGCCCCTCCCACTGGAGGTATTCATTAGAAGAATTACTCTCTTCATTAGCGAAAATCACGCAAGCACCGTCCTTCGTTCTCGTTGTCCTTGTCCAGTGCACGCTTGTATCTGTGTTCGTGTACTGTCCCCTTGCAGGTGCAGCTTCGCAGCCGCTGCCGATGCTGAAGGTGAATGGCGCGGCGCCTCCTCCAGCGCCCGAGCCGACGCCGCGCAGTCCGTCGGGATCACCGCGACGAGTGCCACGGTCGCCCTCCTTCTGCGTGCATCCACTGCGGAAGCAGTGGCCTCCGCCACCCGGAAGGCACACGATCGGCGCCGTGCCGCGCTACTGGGACGTCGCTGCGAGACGCGGCGACGTGTCGCCGGGCGGCACGCGCGCGCCCGCGACGGCGCCCCTCGCCGATCTGGTCGCCGAAGACGACGCGGTGACGGCACGTGCAGGCGGCCGACGGCCGCGTGACCCTCGTCGTCGCACGGTCGTCCAGCCACAGCTGGTCGCCGACGCTAGGGAGGCCGTGAGAAGAGCCGCAGCGCACAAGGAAGAACTCGCCAGGAGGGACGAGGAGCTGGCTCATCGACTTCAAGCGCCCGCCATTCCCAAGGGCATCAACGTCATCGCCACGCGGAGCGAACCGCTAGTGGCGCGGCCAGAGCCACGACAGGCGCTGCAGCAGCCTGCTGTTGCTGCGGTTTCCGAGCTGCAACCTCGTCCCGTCTCTTACGTGTCCGAGGCTTCGACCATTCTATCTGCTCCCGAAGTCGTGCATCAGATCCGACCAGTGTCGATGGTGGCGATGCCACCATCGGTGACGACGTCGGAGGTCGCTCCGCCGCCTCCTCGACCGCAGTCAATGTTCTCGCCTCTGCTCCGTGTCAACTCGTCGCCCGTGCCCTTCGGTGGCCCAAGAGCGTTCGTCGATTCAGCAACCTCGCCGAATCCACCACCAGCCTACGACCCGGCAACCAAACCGAAGGCTGTCGCTGCGGCTCCTGTGGAAGCGGCGCCAGTACCTAAAGCTCATCGACGCGTCGACATCTCCAAGCAGCCTCTGCCCCCACAGAAGAAGATCACGAAGAAGAAGGCGAACGGCGTCACCAAGAAGACGAAGAAGGTGGAGATAGTGGAAGTGCACGCTGCTCCTCTAACCGGCGTCGCTCCCACACACATCCTCCACCGAGGCGCGTTCGCTGCGCCCTCGCCACGCTCGCCCAGCCCTCTAGTGATGATATCGTCCCAGGCGCCGGGCGCCTGGGCGTCCGTCGCCGAGGTGTTGGACGAGGCGGATCTCGGTACGGAGCCGCGTCGCTCGCCGGAGGAGGCGATCGAGGCGCCGCCGGCGCCTCGCTCGCGCTACGCCGAGCGCGACGACATTCCGCGCGTGCGTCGTCCAGTCTACCTGCCGCTCGACTTTGCCGAACAGCCGCAGGCGGCGCCTGCGCCCGTGACCGTCCCGCCACGAATTGCCTTTGACCTGGTGGACGACTACGAGGACTCGATCGTCTCGTCGACGGCGCTGAGGCCGGAGATGAGACGGATCATGAGGATGGTCGACGATGATTGCGAGAGTCAGGAGACGAACGAGGATTGGAGGTGACACATTTAGTTTCTCACTTCCATGGAAAGCCATTTTTGCACAGGAAAGTCAATCTATCTCTGCTGGACGAAGAGGGGCAATGGGAGCGTGACCTGGCCACTGTGGGCGAACTGAACCGGCGGATGCACGAGAGCACGGATAGGTACGCGTGGCGCCCTCTCGGCAAAACATATCGCGTTTTCAGGGACCCTTGCGGCGACGACGACGCCGTGTCTGCAGTGGACGAGGAGGACAGACAAAGGGCCATTGAGAGTATCGAGCGACATCAGCGGACACTGGAGAGACAACAGGCCTCGCTGTCCGTTCTGCTCGACTCTGCAATCACTTTCCTGCGCGGGCTGGACACGGCGGTGCCGGCGGAGTTAGCTGACATGCCTCAGGCGCGTCAAGCAATCCATCCCGCACCTCAAGTAATTCCTGGCGCGCCATATGCGCTGGCTGGTCTCTCTCATGTACTTCCTGGCGCGGCTCAAGTGTTTCATGGAGCATCTCAAGGGAATCAGACGCTACCGGAGCCTCCTCCGCGCGCCTTCATTCCGACGGCGACACTAAGCGCCGTGACGGCGGCCGCAGCTGCAGCACAGGCGAGAAGACAACTCGATGAGGACGAGAGCATCGAATCGTGAGTAGAAAGTGCTGAAGAATGGATTACCCCGACTCATCCCTCACATCTCAGACGGTTTAATGAACAATGAGGAGTAGCAGACAGGAATGCCTCCTCATATCCCACTCATCCCGCTCACTCAACTATGGATGATGATAACTCGAGTGTGTATGTCCTCTCTCTCTATCCTATTCTTGTATGAATGATGACCTTTCCCACTATTCTGACACACGTCTACGTTTTCGAATGTTCACTAACACTTGCATGCACTCGCTGCTACCGTAACCGACGCACACTCTTCAGCAGGCTTAGTTCGGTGCTGGACGAGCTTCGATCGATCGGTCTACCGCAGCAGCTGCTTCCGACAATCAGGAATGGGCCCACCAAGGTAGTACACAGTAGTCGACGTTTCCTACATGTTTCTGTGTCACATTTTGTGTTAGCCGACGTTTGTCACCGCCTACACCACACACACCCGCTGCAGGCACCACAGCCGCCGCCGCGTCGCAACATGCCCGCACGCTTCTCCACGCCCGTCCCACCACCACGTGGTGCGTTCCGGTGTTTCTGTCGTTTCCATGTCCAACGTTGTCCTTGTCGAAGTTCGTATTGCGTGTGCGCGGTCAACGATTACCATCGAAATACGCAGCAAAAAGATTTCTGCAGGCTCCAGCTACTCCCGCTCGGCCTACGAGAGCCGCACGACCACCAACACCGCTGCACCACCGGTAACGAACGGATACGGTAGCCGACCGGCGAATGGAGGTATCGAGAAATGGGTTTATTCTAAATTTAAATACATGGTTCAGGATACACCAGCCCGTACACAAATGGAGGATCGACCTACAACCAGAGAAACCAGGTTCGCAAAATCTGGCCATTTCATGCAGAAACTTCGAAGTCAAAATGTTCAAATTAGTTCAAATTCGAATATTGCAGGTGTCGTCGACCGTGTCGACTGGTCGCATACAGCAGGAGGCGGAGCCTGCGTCCGGCGAGCGTGTGCCGTACTGCGAGAGCTGCAAGAACGCCATTCGGTAGGGTAGGAGGGAACTTGACAAAAATCGCAGCGAAATCAAACAAACTACAATTGTATCGTGACTGAGGCATATCCGATGTCTCCTGTCAAGCAATGCATCTCCCGCAGGAATATCCCGCAGGACCCCGTTAATATGTTATCATTAGTATCGTCGCGCCCCGGGCGTATATAAATTTATTAGGACCTAGATTAGCAGGATGACTTTACTCTCATTGGTCTTTTCCTGTCAAGCAACAAATCATAACTTTCCAGTGGTCCGTTCGTGCTTGCCAACGGGAAGTCGTGGTGTCCCGATCACTTCATCTGCTCGAATCGAACGTGTGCCCGCAAGCTGCTCGAGTGCGGATTCGTGGAGGAGAATGGTCAGAAGTGAGAATTTTGACTTTCCAGATGTGTTTCACGAATGCTATGAGTGAATCTGAAACGAGCAGAAAACGATTTGTACCAGAACCGGTTGAAATAACAAAAAAACCTTTTCAAACAACAATACTAGAGCGGTCAAGGTGACGAATCTGTCTTTTCATTGTGCCTGCTCGCTTGCAACTCTGACCAGTGAGAGAGCACTCGGAATGAAGAGACGGATTCTTCATCCTGATGGCCCAAATCGGCACCTTCCCCCTCTCAGGTTCTGCGAGACGTGCTTCGAGAAGAACATCGCGCCCAAGTGCGCCAAGTGCAACACCGCCATCGTATCGGTGCGTCGTTGCTTTCTGTCCTTTGCCAAACCGCACCACTCGCTACACCGAGCACAAACGCTTACCATAGAGCCGGAAAATCCAGGACCAAGAAATTCAAACCTTCATTTAGGATTCTTAGTATACCACTATGAAGATGATTGATTTGGTTTCGCTTCATTGCTCCTATTCTTGTATGACACCTATTGTTTTATATTTCTATTTCAACCTAGATATAATTATGATGATTTAGGACTGCCTGAACGCGTTGTCGAAGAAGTGGCATCCGGCGTGCTTCACGTGTGCGCACTGTCAGGCGCCCTTCGGCAACGCCGCCTTCTACCTGGAGCAGGGCGCGCCCTATTGCGAGAAGGGTAAGTGATGGAGACGGTTCCGGCATTTTACGGATAGGAATATTACGGCTCTAGCATTTGCCGAACGCTGAAAGACGGCTCTGTTGAATTTTTGACATCTTTATCGACGGAAGATAAATCTTCGATAATTGAGGAAATGTGCAATCTCTTTGCAGACTGGAACATGCTGTTCACAACCAAGTGCGTGTCGTGTCGCTTCCCGATTGAGGTGAGAGTAGTTGATCTTTAATCTCTGTAGTTTGATCTTTAATCTTTGATCTCTGATCGCTTCCTTCCAGGCCGGAGACAGATGGGTCGAGGCTCTCGGCTCCGCCTACCACTCTAACTGCTTCAGCTGCACTGTACGTTCATCGTTGATCTTTGGAGTTTGATCTTTGATCTCTGATTTGATCTTTGATCTATGCAGCGTTGCCGCGTCAATCTCGAGGGCGAGAGCTTCTACGCCAAGAACGGCGAGCCGTACTGCAAGGCGCACGCGTAATCGTCGACTACCGTACCCCGCCCGACACACCACGCATCACACCACTACCGTACCCCAGTTATCGATTGACTACCCTACATTGTCCCCAGAAATGTTCGTTGTTTCCCGATCACGTTTCACTATTCGTCGCAATCAGTCTGTGCGCATATTAATCTCGTGACGAGAGCCAGTTAGAGAGGGCGAGAGAGCGTGAAGATGTGAGAGACGCAGACACTTTGGTCCCGTGCAATTTTTATTTCAATGAAAGCTAAACAATTTCATTCGATTCATTTCATATTACTTCATAATTTGCTCACAATCGTTCGCCTTGCCCTTATTATTCTCTTTTCACAACGGTCACAAACGCTGTGCTCTCCTCATTTCCCGTGCTGTCTCATCTGTTCTTACCGATTAGACAGCATGTTGAAAGGGAGAGCATTGAACAAGTGTCCGATTCTAGATTATCGTTCTACACATCGCTTCATAATAACAGCTCTAGCATCTTGCAAATTCTCACTCGGTTGCGTAATAAAATTTTTTTTACAAATATTTGCATTGAAAACATTTTATGACATTACAGAAGTCGATAAGTTATCAGGTTATAATGAGAAAACGAATACAAAATTATTTGGCACACGCGGATCCTTATTTCTACCCTTGTTTCAATCCATTCTCTCGAAGAACACGCTTCAATATTTTGCCATTAGCCGATCTGAAAATGGAATAAAAATTTAGAAATGTTTGATGTTTACCTCGGTATCGCTTCAACGAAAACAACGCCTCCTGTTATATGTTTGAATTCGGCAAGCTTTTCTGCGTTGATGTTAAATTATTCCCAGTAACTTATGACAATCGGTATCTACCTGCCACAATCGACTCCACGTCATTCACTGTTAATTTTTCATCAGCTTTGACAATGTACGCTCGCACAAGCTCTCCTCCCTAAAACATATCTTCAGGAAAATATAATCCAGAAACCCCACAGCGTCATTGGATATGCCTATAATCGCTACATCCTTAACATTAGGTGATGATATAAGCACGCCCTCGATTTCGGCGGGAGAGACCTAAAAGATTAGGAAGCCGTATGGCAATGCAAAAACTTTTTACTTTTTAAACTTTTTAAAGACATATCTGTAGGTTCTGATTAAGGAAGTTAACTTTAATAAGCTCCTTCTTTCGATCAACGATATAGAGAAGACCACGCTCATCAATGTAACCAATGTCACCTGAAATTAATTATCTAATGAAAACATCGCCAGGACATAAAAAGAACTTTCGTAATCAGTTTACCCGTATGAATCCATCCTTCTTCATCGATAAGTTCCCTAGTTGCATCTGGTTTGTTCAAGTATCCAATAGTCTGGGGTGGACCTTTCACGAACAATTCTCCAATCTCTCCCTGCTTGCATGGGCGTAATGTTTCGGGATCGAAGATCTTAGGCGGTCACCATTTGAATTTTGATTACTAATCATATTTACTCTTTGTTTGAATAGCGACGCTAGTACTCCGACAGAAGCATTGACTCCTTCGTGTAGAAGCAGAGGAAGGTGGGAAAATACCACCTCCGTCATTCCGAAGCCTGAATTTTTATGATTATTTTCTTATTTTTCAGAAATATTGCCTTGAACAACATATTTGATGTTTGGATGGCTGTTAAGAAATTCATCACTGAGTTCTTTGCTGAGAGGAGCCGTCGTACTCATGATCAACTGAATAACACTATATTCCATCTACTCGTTTTTTTTGAAAAAAATTATACTTTGACTGATGACAGACACGCTGTCTTCCGCTTGGGATCCTTTGCTAGATACGCAACCATGGGAGGTGTGACAATCAGAAATCGTGGCTACAAAATTCAACTTTTTCTGGTTCAATTCCAGCACCACCTTGAATTTCTCTATCGCATTCTGGTAGATGATACCGTCGAAGGCTTTCATGAGAATCACAGGAGAACCGGAAATCAAGAACCAGTTGAGTAAAGTAAACCCGAGAAGGTGAAGACAAGACGACGTAATTATCTGGTACTCCTAAAAAGAAATCCGAGTTGTTATAATATTAGGTATACTCGTTACCTCATACCAGTTGACATTATGAACATCTAACATTGGGAAGACTTCGGCAATCCAATGACTAAATTGTGCTTCAGCTTATGTAATAAAGCTTATGTCTTATATAATAAAGAATAAAACCTTCTCAATAGTTCAATATGGCAGTGGAACGTTCGATGTGTGTGGATAACACCTTTTGGAACTCCTGTTGTTCCAGATGAATAACATATTGTGCTTTCCGAATCGAGCGTAACTAAATAAGTGGAGAGTTCACAGTCAACAAAGTTGTATACCTGGAACTATGCGCTCAAGTGGATCGCATTTCAAAGTTTCCATGAAGTCGAATATGCCCTCGGGTAGAGGCTTTTCGGATGAACGAATGCAGATAATACTCTAGAATATTTTGATCGAGAGGCGTGGATGAAAGCGATAATTGTCGTATCAGATTGTTCTCACTTTCACTGAAGGGCATTCTTTTGCGGCCATAATCATCATGTCAAGCTGGTTCTCTGACGTTACGACCACAGAAGAATCCGAATCGCAAAGCTGGTAAACGGTATCATCTGAAAGAGACTCTCACCTCAACTCGAAGCATACCAGGACAACTCACATAGCTTGAACGCAGCGCTTGATCCTACGATTGAGCCTCCCGCAGCCCATGTTCCGAGATGCAAGACGGGCAACCTCAAAGAGTGGTTGCCTGAAAAAAAATTGTCCCGTCGGCTTACTCGATAGAATTAGTGAGTGCTGCTGTTAGTCTGTCGCCCTCTTTGAAACCGCGGGAAACAAGAAACGCTGCGAATGAGAGAGCCTGCAATTGAATCTAAAATCGAGCAATCATTTTTTATACCTGATCATGAATTTGCTGATGCGTGAGTCTTCGAGCTTGGTGGAAAGCTTCAATCTGAACATTTATTTGATCACAGATTACAACTCGGGCCGTACAATAGCGGGCTTCGTTGGGTGAAGAGAGGCGTGCGTTCTGAGAGAACTGAATACTCTTTCCACTACAGTACATTCTGGAACTTCGACCGGCATGCAGGGAGATTTCAAGACTTTCTAAACGTTCAATTTATTCAATATGAATGATATTAGACTTACATTATTGAGTGTTGATCTCCATTGTTTGAGAATCTCATGATTTCGGGAAATAGGTGAAGCTGACATGCAAGCCGAGTGACCAAGGTTGAATCACATCGCTGACCTGATTCTTATATACCTCTCTTGAGATTTTTCAATGCCATTTGCCATGGGATTTTAATTGCGAGAGTAGGACAAAACAGTTTAATGGTGTGATACTAAGATTTGCCGAATCAGCTACAGCAATGGTTGTTTGATCCTTCTCTGACATTTTCGCGGTCACGTAGAGTGATAAAAATACGAGAAAAAATCTTTATAGTGTGAACGGTGTTCAAAAGATGCGAAGTATTAACGTGCATACAATGTATTAATGTTCGATTTTGCAATGATCCAGATAAATTACATAAGTTTGTATCTATTCATACTATCACCTTTCGAAGCATTTCGCTACCATCATTTCGCTACCAGCTATAAATCCGACCAACTTGATAACACCGTTGCGCAATTTCAATGTTGCAGAGATCTTTCACATAGTTGATTGCGAGAGATAGGTGTGAATGATTTTCATGGGTATCCTTCTTAAAGAAACCATTCTTTTATATTTACTTTTCATGCACCCATATCGTTTGTCAGAGATACCATCAAGTACTTATCACGAATGAAATTAAGCGTAATCGGTGTTTATGTCCGTTCAAAAAAAAAACTCGAAAAGGCAAAGTAGTTAATGGTCTTTGAGAACGGAAAAAACAAAAATGAAACATATCATAAAAATTATTTCATAGCATCAAACACTGACTTCGAAGCTAATCAGGTAAGCGTGATCTATACAGGAAAGTGAGCATTGATCATAGCTAAAATATTAGTAATATTTGTTCAAGCACAAACCAGCACGCTGGAATCGCGGCGCATTCCAGAATGAATAATAAAGAATGAATAACAGTAGTACTACTGGAATGCATCTGTCCAAACAGAAGAGCTCGTTACTACGCACCAACATATATATACAAGATGACTGTGCGGTGTTCACACTATACCCTTTACTCTGAATCATCGAGAGACCATGAGGGTCGTTCTCATCCTTTCGACCTTGCTCATGAGCGGATTGTGAGTTATCGATTCGTAAATTTCGATCGAAACCGAAGTTGCAAGTTGCAGGTCCAATGGCCCACCTAATCTACAAAGAGAGGAAACTACAGGTGAGAAGAAATAATGAAGCTCAGAAATCCAGCATTTGTCGGTTCTCTAAAATTCATAAAAAATTATTTCCAGTCAATTCCGAGAATTTTCTTCAACCTGCAGACTTTGCGCTCGCTGAGAAAATGCCAGGTTAGACATTTTCATGGCATTTAGGTTAATATGAGATGATATTGACTTACAGTAACTATCCCAACCAACGCTGAGCTGGACGCCATCATCAATACGAGACTCTTCGAGGGTGATATCGACGGCATTCCCGCGGGCGCACAGAGTTAGTTCAGATTCTATTTCTACCTTTACCAAATCCCATCATCATGCCTGTCTATGCTCTGTTATTAGCATTATCAGCCATGATGGTTTCAGCCTCCCCTGTACTTCGCAGTCGGAGAAGCGAACCGGCGCTCACTGAGAACAACGTCATCGTGAGTCACTTCGGGGTCCAAGGAAGCAGAGTACGATCGAACCAAAAACAATTCAAATAATTTCCAGCTACGAAGCTCAATCAACCTGGCGTCGTTTCCGAATGGTTTATGGCCTCAGGGAAGAGTGCCGTACGTGATGGAACCGGGCATGAACACGCAGTGAGTTGGATCTGATGCCTAAAAAAGTAGAAAAAGTAAAGGTAAATCAACTTCAAACGATTTTACAGTCGTAAGACAACGCTACGTGGGACCCGCTTGGAAGGTCAACTTTTGAATCTGATCTGAATCTGATCTGACGTAAAAACAACACCCCATCTGTGCTAACGGGAAAAGTCAACGAAAATTTTATATTACTCCAATATTGTCGAGGCTGAGTAAATACTAGGGGAAACGCCTAGTTGTTCATATCTGAAATTGGTCTGAACACACATGGCTATGTTTTGCATTTTTCTGTCGTTACTGTGCAAATAGAATTATAGTGCGATAACTTTAATAGTATCGTAGAAAGAATACAATTAAAACATATTCAGCCCACATCAATCGCACAAAACAATACTTCCCTTGCTTTATCAGTATCGAAACTGTTCCGACCTATTACAGTAACAATTAAAATAATTCTTCAGACAGCGCACGGCCATCGCTCAAGCAGTCGATGAGTTCAACCGACTGACGTGTATCAGAATCGTCCCGAGGGAAGCGAGAGACACGGCATTTGTTTTCCTTCGAAGGACCGGAGCTGCGGGGTAAGTTGACGCGTAGGGGATGCTGTCTCGCAACTCGAGACGGTCACACATATTATTAGGGGGAGTCCGCCTCTGAGGAGGAAGTGAACAAAGACTGGGCATACCCAATGCTGTTAGTACTATAGATCGATGGATAGTTTCGTGACATGAAAATAGCTAATCGATCTAATTGATAGTTGTTCGTCCTTTATCGGGCGCACGGGCGGCAACCAGACTGTGAATCTCGCCCTCGGATGCTACACAAAGGTTAGTTGTTATTCGACCTTTGATCTCGTGCAGTTCTTGTAAAAGTTACAAGTAAAAAATCGCTAATTCACTTAGTATGATCTCTTCGTCTTAGCTATTCTGATGCTGTGTACAATAATAACTATTGAAGATCAATTATTACACTCCTCGAAGTTTATATTGATGTAAGTGATTCAAAATCAGTGATCTCCAGGGTATCGTCGTTCACGAGTTGATGCACGCTATCGGTTTCTTCCATGAGCAATCAAGACCAGACAGGGATAGATTCGTGCGTATCGCTTTCGAAAACATTCGACCGGGTATGTTTCGTTAATAGTATAGTTCATACATCTCTTATCATTAATACTTCTTCCCAATTATTCTCGTTCAAAGTTTCTTCGCTCTCTAAGCAATTCATATTATTTTCAGGATGTTCTATACAAATTCTAAGATGTGATATTTAGAAACGAGGCACAACTTTGCGATGCATAATGCGAGAATCATTGATGCACAAGGAATGCCGTATGATTACGGTTCTTTGATGCATTACCATCGAACGGCCTTTTCGATTAATGGAAGGGATACGATTGTGCCCACGGTTTGTGAGATTATTATCCAATTGTGACACTGAGCTTCAAGAGGTATTTAGACATCAAATCGTTCATGTCAGACATTTGCAGAATCCAAATGCGCCAATCGGCAACCGTTCGGGCATGTCAGCAACTGACGCGGCAAAGGTAAAATTTGGTCAAGTTTAGAGCGGATAGGATAAAAAAATCGTTTTATTACTTGTTGTTTTCAGATCAATTTGCTCTACAAGTGCCCGCGACGATGAGCGGGTGGATAAGATGACAAAAGGTGATCTTTGATCTCAGCGGAGATGTCCCAGTCGAACAGAATTAGAAGATCAAACAAAGCACATTTATAAAAAAAACATTGTGATAGTCAATCGTTGTGTTAATCAAAATTATTAAGAAAAACATATTAGATGTCAAGTAATTCAGGTTGCTATCTACAGCGCCTATCTATTCGGGAGGGCTTCGATATTTCTCCGATTTATGTTTCCGTTATTCTCATCAAATTGTACAAAAATTGTATCAACTAAAGAGAGGATGATTGAAAAGATGCAATAATGTTGTATTCCAAAATAAAGCTCAGATGACAAAAAGGTGACACGTGAAAATGTAAATGCTAGCTTCTCAACTTCCGTTAAATTGATCATCATAGGGTATTGCATACAACAACGCTTATCATGATAAGACATTCATCGGCAATTCAATATCTATATGCTAATTTAATTTTTTAATATTTGTCGGATGTTATGAATCAATTTCATTTGCTTTTTGGCTCAATAATTTAACTTCGTCCACAAATCCAGTATAACAATTTTCTACGAATGTCGGAATTCAATTTATAGAATCGTTTACGACTCCGTTCGTTCGCCATTAAGATTTCAAAGTGGTTTTCAAAGTGGCACGTGGTTTTCCCTTGCATTCTGACAAATGTTCAGGAACTGTAATCAGATTTTTTCCAATTCCGAATGCCGGTGAGTTGTAGTAACACATTCTCGAGCAATTGCTCTAATCTCACTACGAATTGCAGTTTTATCGCAGCAATGGGAGACGTTTCAAAGCTTGCACCGGGCTGGCGCGCATTTACAATAAAAAATTCATTCATTATCGAAGTATTTGTAATAATTATTGGATCTATATTTTCGACAATTGCAATTAATGTGTTCGTAAAGGTTTGTTAGAAAGTAGACGTATGCATAAAGGATAAAAAAAGTATAAAACAATTTTAGAGTTCGGCAGTACACTTGAATTTTACAAGGATTGTTATTGCATTCGCTTCGAACTTTTACATCCTTACTGTAAGCCGAGTTGTGCTAATTATGTTTGAAATCGGATTTATGAATTTGGAAGGTAACACAACAGTAAAATTATCTAACGTTTGCATTTTTCCAGATAAAGTGAATTCGCCGATACTCCTGTTCACTTCTGTTCTCCACCTCTATGATGGATGCATCATACACTATTTTTTTGAACTAGTGAGATATGCATTGAAAGCAACAGCAAACAAGTGTTTAGATTGTGGAAAGAACTTACGCCACCATTTATATTGAAGACTGCGAAGTTTTCTGAGCCTTACAATATGTATCACCTCAATGATAATTCATCATTATTTTTAGCTTCACAAAATGTCTTACGTGTCAACAGTTCTACTTGTGCTTGGAAGTTCAGCATGCCTGCTCAGCTCAATTGCACTGTCAACTGGTGAAAAATAGCTTTTTGTACCCCCAAAATGCGGCTGTTTTGTTCAGGCGTTTACGCCAACATTGTGGATTCAATTTTATTTCTTGCGGTTGTTTTGCTTACACTGACCTTGACAGGGATCATTGTAAGCTAATATTTTTCATTATTTCCTACCCCTCTCATTCAGATAGCTGTCTACATTTATCAAACGAACAAATTGTATTACGAAAAAAAAAAGAATCACTTCTTCCCTATCTATCTACAAAATTTCAGCTTGCTGAATTTTCGTGTGTTTAGAGTGAGTTTTTCTTGTCTCTTGCCTTTCATTACAAATAATAATAATAATAGGCACTTATCTATAGGGTTGACGAAAATAAACGGAACTCGGAAATTCCGAAAAACTAATTCAATTATCTCCACTTTTCCGGAAAAGAGTCGAACAAAGACCTTTCCGAAACTCTTCCGGAAATTATTAATTGTTTGAATTGTGAATGAAAAGACCGGTGGAACGAAATTGAATGAAAATGCTTAGTTATGTTTCAATAATTATCGTACATCATCCACATTACCGAACAAATGTTCTTTTTTTACTTAAAGAAGGCGTCCCACGAATCGCGAAGGCGGTTATGCAAAGTGAGGAGTGAGAGGGTGCGCTCTCTTCATTTCGCACGCTCTCTCACTCGTTGCCTGCGCGCGCAAGGTCACTTGGAACGCAGCCAAATGCTCATATCTCCGTTAAAACGAAAATTGAAAACTTAGGAGTTTCGAAAGTGTTATCGGGTAGTCACGACCCACCATCTCACATCGAGAACTCAGTTAGCGAGATATTCGTGGGACACCTCCTTTAAAGTACTTTTTTTACTTTTCGCGAATTCGCTTTTACAATTCCCAATTTTAGTTTCATATTTTTTGTCCACCCCGATAAGTGGACGAATACAAAAATTGGCCGGTGAAATATTACTTGAAAATGGGTGAAAAATAAGAGCCGTTTTACGTAAAATACGGCTCTACCGTAATCATTTGTCATCAATTTGGCAGAGCCGTATTTTAAGTAAAAATATGGACAACGGCTCTCATTTTTCACTCTTTTAAAATAATATTTCACCGGCCAGGTTTTGTATTCATCCACTTATCGCGGTGGACAAAAAATATGAAATAAAAAATAGGAATTGTAAAAGCGAATTCGCGAAAAGTAAAAAAAAGTACTTTAAGTAAAAAAGTGCTCGTTCGGTAATGTGGGTGATGTACGATACTTAGATAATTTGGGCAATATTTTCTAGGACAACTGTTAGTGATTGCGTTTTATCACCATTACGACAAATTATCAATGAAAAAAAAATAAAAAAAATATAATTCTTGAAATGTTCAATTATGTTTCAGAGGCCTACGTACTCGACGATTGAAAAAGTGTGAAAAATTCAACTGTTTTCTGAATTTGAAATATGTTTCACATCGGTTAATCTTTTCCGGGAAGGAGAGTCGAACAATGGCTTTTCCGAAAGTCTTCCGAAATTGATTATTGGAGTTTTCCGGAAAACGACTCAATTCGCCCAGTCTTTTTCGGAATTTCCGATTTCCGAACGGACAACCCTATTATCTACATTGCAATTAACTTCGGAATTATGACTTCAATTAGTTTTGCCCTGCTTCAAACAGTTTTATACTACACAAACAAAGTGAGTTGACCCTTTTTTCTTCATTTCAATTCGCTATTAAGGATGACAATCTCGTTATGTTGTTTTTTTGCATTGTACAACTTGCAGCATACAATGTGAGATTATAGCGAAATTTGTGAAATTACTAGTATTCATCTTTAGAGCAATGGCTGTAATGAATGCGACATTCGTTCTCTCGTTACCCGCATGGAAACGAGATTTTCACACGATAATAAGTCGATTGTAAGCTGGAAACTAGAGTTCGAAATACGGGTAATCGTATCTTCATTTTACAGACTCTCTCGTCACTCTGACCGGTGAGAGAGCATGTGAAATGAAGAGACGAATACCTTTTCGAACTCTCCTCGGAACCCGAGGCAATCATGACAATACTCATTTCAGCCTCCCATGCATTCCACCCACTCGTGTCTGTGATAAAACATGAGAACGATGTCGGCGATCAATATTTCAATGATCTCATTGAAGTTTGGGACAATCGCCTACCAGTCAACAGATGATCATGTCGATTTCATTCACTTTCCGAATGCGTGGACTGAACTTAGAAGCACTATCTAGTTCAACCACATTTAAAATGAGCGGTCGAAATGACGAGAAATCGAGCGATAATTTTCGCTTCTCCTTTCGATTCGGGAGACATATTTGTGCGATCTACGATTAGTTATATTCTAAAGTTGACAAATTTTATCAAATAAGGAGATGAAGAACAAAAACGCACAAAAATATTCAAGTGTATCTATTCGGGAAAAAACAACATTATCGAACAAAGCAAAAAGAGAATAATTCCAATGACAAAAGAGCTATTGCCTGCTTGAAGGCCAGAGGAGGAAAGAGGTGAGTTAATCACACCCCGTCTCGACGGTCGCCACTGATCTGAAATAGAAGCATGATTATTAAGAAATGTCGTCTAATTAAATGGTTGTATTCTGCTGCATGATGATGGCGAGCAAGCACCCGCGCAACCAGACATACGAAGGGTTCCTGCAAAAAACGAATTTGCGAGAATGTCCATGTGATATATTATTTATTTTATTACATTATCAATTGTTTGGTTGTTATTGGGTCTTTTATTAGTAAATTGGCTCATATTAGTGACACTCGAACAAATTCGTCAAGAAAATTCAATTAATGAGTTAGTTAACTTCCTCAGGTTAATGATTTATTCATAGATTTTTTCTAAGATAATAAATGCTGATGGTATACAGGATGCGTTTTTTTAGTTTCATGTTATTCGATTTCTTTGTTTCGAATACATCCTGCGTCTTCTTCTTTCCGCTCCACACACTGCACTTACCAATTTATAAGAGGAGGTAAACTTAGTAACTAGTCCCTTTACTGGACGAAGATAACGGTCTAGCGAATCCTTAGGTTCCTCTAAACGAGGAACCAGAGAAAGCCAACGTCTGTTGACTTCCCCACCCTACACCCCTGAATGGGCGGATAGATTGTTCTGAGAATCCTGCGGCGCCTCTCGCGAGGATACGCCGGGGAAGGGTCAAGCCTACAGACCCTTCCCAGTAACTACAACTCTCCTCGTTCTTCGATGACATCCATCCATCAGCAGTTGTGATACTTTTTTAAATTTTTACATCAATAGTTTGGATGTTATTGGGTCTTTTATTAGTAAATTGGCTCATATTAGTGACACTCGAACAAATTCGTCAAGAAAATTCAATTAATGAATTAGTTAACTTCCTCAGGTTAATGATTTATTCATAGATTTTTTCTAAGATAATAAATGCTGATGGTATACAGGATGCGTTTTTTTAGTTTCATGCTATTCGATTTCTTTGTTGCGAATACATCCTGCGTCTTCTTCTCTCCGCTCCACACACTGCACTTACCAATTTATAAGAGGAGGTAAACTTAGTAACTAGTCCCTTTACTGGACGAAGATAACGGTCTAGCGAATCCTTAGGTTCCTCTAAACGAGGAACCAGAGAAAGCCAACGTCTGTTGACTTCCCCACCCTACACCCCTGAATGGGCGGATAGATTGTTCTGAGAATCCTGCGGCGCCTCTCGCGAGGATACGCCGGGGAAGGGTCAAGCCTACAGACCCTTCCCAGTAACTACAACTCTCCTCGTTCTTCGATGACATCCATCCATCAGCAGTTGTGATAGTTTTTTTTAAATTTTTACATCAATAGTTTGGATGTTATTGGGTCTTTTATTAGTAGATTGGCTCATATTAGTGACACTCGAACAAATTCGTCAAGAAAATTCAATTAATGAGTTAGTTAACTTCCTCAGGTTAATGATTTATTCATAGATTTTTTCTAAGATAATAAATGCTGATGGTATACAGGATGCGTTTTTTTTAGTTTCATGTTATTCGATTTCTTTGTTTCGAATACATCCTGCGTCTTCTTCTTTCCGCTCCACACACTGCACTTACCAATTTATAAGAGGAGGTAAACTTAGTAACTAGTCCCTTTACTGGACGAAGATAACGGTCTAGCGAATCCTTAGGTTCCTCTAAACGAGGAACCAGAGAAAGCCAACGTCTGTTAACTTCCCCACCCTACACCCCTGAATGGGCGGATAGATTGTTCTGAGAATCCTGCGGCGCCTCTCGCGAGGATACGCCGGGGAAGGGTCAAGCCTACAGACCCTTCCCAGTAACTACAACTCTCCTCGTTCTTCGATGACATCCATCCATCAGCAGTTGTGATAGTTTTTTTTAAAATGTTTACATCAATAGTTTGGATGTTATTGGGTCTTTTATTAGTAGATTAGCTCATATTAGTGACACTCGAACAAATTCGTCAAGAAAATTCAATTAATGAATTAGTTAACTTCCTCAGGTTAATGATTTATTCATAGATTTTTTCTAAGATAATAAATGCTGATGGTATACAGGATGCGTTTTTTTAGTTTCATGCTATTCGATTTCTTTGTTGCGAATACATCCTGCGTCTTCTTCTCTCCGCTCCACACACTGCACTTACCAATTTATAAGAGGAGGTAAACTTAGTAACTAGTCCCTTTACTGGACGAAGATAACGGTCTAGCGAATCCTTAGGTTCCTCTAAACGAGGAACCAGAGAAAGCCAACGTCTGTTGACTTCCCCACCCTACACCCCTGAATGGGCGGATAGATTGTTCTGAGAATCCTGCGGCGCCTCTCGCGAGGATACGCCGGGGAAGGGTCAAGCCTACAGACCCTTCCCAGTAACTACAACTCTCCTCGTTCTTCGATGACATCCATCCATCAGCAGTTGTGATAGTTTTTTTTTAAATTTTTACATCAATAGTTTGGATGTTATTGGGTCTTTTATTAGTAGATTGGCTCATATTAGTGACACTCGAACAAATTCGTCAAGAAAATTCAATTAATGAGTTAGTTAACTTCCTCAGGTTAATGATTTATTCATAGATTTTTTCTAAGATAATAAATGCTGATGGTATACAGGATGCGTTTTTTTTAGTTTCATGTTATTCGATTTCTTTGTTTCGAATACATCCTGCGTCTTCTTCTTTCCGCTCCACACACTGCACTTACCAATTTATAAGAGGAGGTAAACTTAGTAACTAGTCCCTTTACTGGACGAAGATAACGGTCTAGCGAATCCTTAGGTTCCTCTAAACGAGGAACCAGAGAAAGCCAACGTCTGTTGACTTCCCCACCCTACACCCCTGAATGGGCGGATAGATTGTTCTGAGAATCCTGCGGCGCCTCTCGCGAGGATACGCCGGGGAAGGGTCAAGCCTACAGACCCTTCCCAGTAACTACAACTCTCCTCGTTCTTCGATGACATCCATCCATCAGCAGTTGTGATAGTTTTTTTTAAAATGTTTACATCAATAGTTTGGATGTTATTGGGTCTTTTATTAGTAGATTAGCTCATATTAGTGACACTCGAACAAATTCGTCAAGAAAATTCAATTAATGAGTTAGTTAACTTCCTCAGGTTAATGATTTATTCATAGATTTTTTCTAAGATAATAAATGCTGATGGTATACAGGATGCGTTTTTTTTAGTTTCATGTTATTCGATTTCTTTGTTTCGAATACATCCTGCGTCTTCTTCTTTCCGCTCCACACACTGCACTTACCAATTTATAAGAGGAGGTAAACTTAGTAACTAGTCCCTTTACTGGACGAAGATAACGGTCTAGCGAATCCTTAGGTTCCTCTAAACGAGGAACCAGAGAAAGCCAACGTCTGTTGACTTCCCCACCCTACACCCCTGAATGGGCGGATAGATTGTTCTGAGAATCCTGCGGCGCCTCTCGCGAGGATACGCCGGGGAAGGGTCAAGCCTACAGACCCTTCCCAGTAACTACAACTCTCCTCGTTCTTCGATGACATCCATCCATCAGCAGTTGTGATAGTTTTTTTTTAAATGTTTACATCAATAGTTTGGATGTTATTGGGTCTTTTATTAGTAGATTAGCTCATATTAGTGACACTCGAACAAATTCGTCAAGAAAATTCAATTAATGAGTTAGTTAACTTCCTCAGGTTAATGATTTATTCATAGATTTTTTCTAAGATAATAAATGCTGATGGTATACAGGATGCGTTTTTTTTAGTTTCATGCTATTCGATTTCTTTGTTGCGAATACATCCTGCGTCTTCTTCTCTCCGCTCCACACACTGCACTTACCAATTTATAAGAGGAGGTAAACTTAGTAACTAGTCCCTTTACTGGACGAAGATAACGGTCTAGCGAATCCTTAGGTTCCTCTAAACGAGGAACCAGAGAAAGCCAACGTCTGTTGACTTCCCCACCCTACACCCCTGAATGGGCGGATAGATTGTTCTGAGAATCCTGCGGCGCCTCTCGCGAGGATACGCCGGGGAAGGGTCAAGCCTACAGACCCTTCCCAGTAACTACAACTCTCCTCGTTCTTCGATGACATCCATCCATCAGCAGTTGTGATAGTTTTTTTTAAATTTTTACATCAATAGTTTGGATGTTATTGGGTCTTTTATTAGTAGATTGGCTCATATTAGTGACACTCGAACAAATTCGTCAAGAAAATTCAATTAATGAGTTAGTTAACTTCCTCAGGTTAATGATTTATTCATAGATTTTTTCTAAGATAATAAATGCTGATGGTATACAGGATGCGTTTTTTTTAGTTTCATGTTATTCGATTTCTTTGTTTCGAATACATCCTGCGTCTTCTTCTTTCCGCTCCACACACTGCACTTACCAATTTATAAGAGGAGGTAAACTTAGTAACTAGTCCCTTTACTGGACGAAGATAACGGTCTAGCGAATCCTTAGGTTCCTCTAAACGAGGAACCAGAGAAAGCCAACGTCTGTTGACTTCCCCACCCTACACCCCTGAATGGGCGGATAGATTGTTCTGAGAATCCTGCGGCGCCTCTCGCGAGGATACGCCGGGGAAGGGTCAAGCCTACAGACCCTTCCCAGTAACTACAACTCTCCTCGTTCTTCGATGACATCCATCCATCAGCAGTTGTGATAGTTTTTTTTAAAATGTTTACATCAATAGTTTGGATGTTATTGGGTCTTTTATTAGTAGATTAGCTCATATTAGTGACACTCGAACAAATTCGTCAAGAAAATTCAATTAATGAGTTAGTTAACTTCCTCAGGTTAATGATTTATTCATAGATTTTTTCTAAGATAATAAATGCTGATGGTATACAGGATGCGTTTTTTTTAGTTTCATGTTATTCGATTTCTTTGTTTCGAATACATCCTGCGTCTTCTTCTTTCCGCTCCACACACTGCACTTACCAATTTATAAGAGGAGGTAAACTTAGTAACTAGTCCCTTTACTGGACGAAGATAACGGTCTAGCGAATCCTTAGGTTCCTCTAAACGAGGAACCAGAGAAAGCCAACGTCTGTTGACTTCCCCACCCTACACCCCTGAATGGGCGGATAGATTGTTCTGAGAATCCTGCGGCGCCTCTCGCGAGGATACGCCGGGGAAGGGTCAAGCCTACAGACCCTTCCCAGTAACTACAACTCTCCTCGTTCTTCGATGACATCCATCCATCAGCAGTTGTGATAGTTTTTTTTTAAATGTTTACATCAATAGTTTGGATGTTATTGGGTCTTTTATTAGTAGATTAGCTCATATTAGTGACACTCGAACAAATTCGTCAAGAAAATTCAATTAATGAGTTAGTTAACTTCCTCAGGTTAATGATTTATTCATAGATTTTTTCTAAGATAATAAATGCTGATGGTATACAGGATGCGTTTTTTTTAGTTTCATGCTATTCGATTTCTTTGTTGCGAATACATCCTGCGTCTTCTTCTCTCCGCTCCACACACTGCACTTACCAATTTATAAGAGGAGGTAAACTTAGTAACTAGTCCCTTTACTGGACGAAGATAACGGTCTAGCGAATCCTTAGGTTCCTCTAAACGAGGAACCAGAGAAAGCCAACGTCTGTTGACTTCCCCACCCTACACCCCTGAATGGGCGGATAGATTGTTCTGAGAATCCTGCGGCGCCTCTCGCGAGGATACGCCGGGGAAGGGTCAAGCCTACAGACCCTTCCCAGTAACTACAACTCTCCTCGTTCTTCGATGACATCCATCCATCAGCAGTTGTGATAGTTTTTTTTAAAATGTTTACATCAATAGTTTGGATGTTATTGGGTCTTTTATTAGTAGATTAGCTCATATTAGTGACACTCGAACAAATTCGTCAAGAAAATTCAATTAATGAGTTAGTTAACTTCCTCAGGTTAATGATTTATTCATAGATTTTTTCTAAGATAATAAATGCTGATGGTATACAGGATGCGTTTTTTTAAGTTTCATGCTATTCGATTTCTTTGTTGCGAATACATCCTGCGTCTTCTTCTCTCCGCTCCACACACTGCACTTACCAATTTATAAGAGGAGGTAAACTTAGTAACTAGTCCCTTTACTGGACGAAGATAACGGTCTAGCGAATCCTTAGGTTCCTCTAAACGAGGAACCAGAGAAAGCCAACGTCTGTTGACTTCCCCACCCTACACCCCTGAATGGGCGGATAGATTGTTCTGAGAATCCTGCGGCGCCTCTCGCGAGGATACGCCGGGGAAGGGTCAAGCCTACAGACCCTTCCCAGTAACTACAACTCTCCTCGTTCTTCGATGACATCCATCCATCAGCAGTTGTGATAGTTTTTTTTAAATTTTTACATCAATAGTTTGGATGTTATTGGGTCTTTTATTAGTAGATTAGCTCATATTAGTGACACTCGAACAAATTCGTCAAGAAAATTCAATTAATGAGTTAGTTAACTTCCTCAGGTTAATGATTTATTCATAGATTTTTTCTAAGATAATAAATGCTGATGGTATACAGGATGCGTTTTTTTAAGTTTCATGCTATTCGATTTCTTTGTTGCGAATACATCCTGCGTCTTCTTCTCTCCGCTCCACACACTGCACTTACCAATTTATAAGAGGAGGTAAACTTAGTAACTAGTCCCTTTACTGGACGAAGATAACGGTCTAGCGAATCCTTAGGTTCCTCTAAACGAGGAACCAGAGAAAGCCAACGTCTGTTGACTTCCCCACCCTACACCCCTGAATGGGCGGATAGATTGTTCTGAGAATCCTGCGGCGCCTCTCGCGAGGATACGCCGGGGAAGGGTCAAGCCTACAGACCCTTCCCAGTAACTACAACTCTCCTCGTTCTTCGATGACATCCATCCATCAGCAGTTGTGATAGTTTTTTTTAAATTTTTACATCAATAGTTTGGATGTTATTGGGTCTTTTATTAGTAGATTGGCTCATATTAGTGACACTCGAACAAATTCGTCAAGAAAATTCAATTAATGAGTTAGTTAACTTCCTCAGGTTAATGATTTATTCATAGATTTTTTCTAAGATAATAAATGCTGATGGTATACAGGATGCGTTTTTTTTAGTTTCATGTTATTCGATTTCTGTGTTTCGAATACATCCTGCGTCTTCTTCTTTCCGCTCCACACACTGCACTTACCAATTTATAAGAGGAGGTAAACTTAGTAACTAGTCCCTTTACTGGACGAAGATAACGGTCTAGCGAATCCTTAGGTTCCTCTAAACGAGGAACCAGAGAAAGCCAACGTCTGTTGACTTCCCCACCCTACACCCCTGAATGGGCGGATAGATTGTTCTGAGAATCCTGCGGCGCCTCTCGCGAGGATACGCCGGGGAAGGGTCAAGCCTACAGACCCTTCCCAGTAACTACAACTCTCCTCGTTCTTCGATGACATCCATCCATCAGCAGTTGTGATAGTTTTTTTAAAATGTTTACATCAATAGTTTGGATGTTATTGGGTCTTTTATTAGTAGATTAGCTCATATTAGTGACACTCGAACAAATTCGTCAAGAAAATTCAATTAATGAGTTAGTTAACTTCCTCAGGTTAATGATTCATTCATAGATTTTTTCTAAGATAATAAATGCTGATGGTATACAGGATGCGTTTTTTTTTTAGTTTCATGTTATTCGATTTCTTTGTTTCGAATACATCCTGCGTCTTCTTCTTTCCGCTCCACACACTGCACTTACCAATTTATAAGAGGAGGTAAACTTAGTAACTAGTCCCTTTACTGGACGAAGATAACGGTCTAGCGAATCCTTAGGTTCCTCTAAACGAGGAACCAGAGAAAGCCAACGTCTGTTGACTTCCCCACCCTACACCCCTGAATGGGCGGATAGATTGTTCTGAGAATCCTGCGGCGCCTCTCGCGAGGATACGCCGGGGAAGGGTCAAGCCTACAGACCCTTCCCAGTAACTACAACTCTCCTCGTTCTTCGATGACATCCATCCATCAGCAGTTGTGATAGTTTTTTTTAAATTTTTACATCAATAGTTTGGATGTTATTGGGTCTTTTATTAGTAGATTAGCTCATATTAGTGACACTCGAACAAATTCGTCAAGAAAATTCAATTAATGAGTTAGTTAACTTCCTCAGGTTAATGATTTATTCATAGATTTTTTCTAAGATAATAAATGCTGATGGTATACAGGATGCGTTTTTTTTTAGTTTCATGTTATTCGATTTCTTTGTTTCGAATACATCCTGCGTCTTCTTCTTTCCGCTCCACACACTGCACTTACCAATTTATAAGAGGAGGTAAACTTAGTAACTAGTCCCTTTACTGGACGAAGATAACGGTCTAGCGAATCCTTAGGTTCCTCTAAACGAGGAATCAGAGAAAGCCAACGTCTGTTGACTTCCCCACCCTACACCCCTGAATGGGCGGATAGATTGTTCTGAGAATCCTGCGGCGCCTCTCGCGAGGATACGCCGGGGAAGGGTCAAGCCTACAGACCCTTCCCAGTAACTACAACTCTCCTCGTTCTTCGATGACATCCATCCATCAGCAGGGGTGGTATTCTTCTTTCATTTTTTGGCCGGCCAAAAATTTTTTTGGCTAGCCCAATTTTTTTTTGGCTCTTTGTTCTCAGACGGCCAAAAAGAATTTGGCGGCCCAATTTTTTTCGGCCTTGCCAAATTTCCACAGTGAGGCCGAAAAGCCAAATTTTCCTTTGTCTTTTTCGGCGCTGAATTTTGTTGGCCGAAAAATATTGGGCGAGAACAATGGATTTCCGAAAATATTCGGCTAGAATTTGGGCAAGAGTTTCCTCGCCAAATTTTTTTGGGCAATCTGGCATTTTACTAAACCATATTTGTTTGTCGTATGAGGGCCGAGGGCCGACACGCGAGGTCCACAGTGCCCTGCATGTGAGGGACGATATTAGACTGTACGCTCCAGCATGGAATAGTGAGCCGAGTGATCTCCATTAGCTCTGCTTGAAACATTTTAAGTATTCCAAAGAATATATTTGCATTCTTCATATTGTATCGAAGATCTATGCGAGAAAGACGTATCTGAGCGTGCTGAGGGGCCCTCTGTCGAAGCGAGAAACCGAGCAAGAGAATATAAAAGTCGGAAAATGATAAGAAAAAATTTGGAAATTTGGCCGAAAAAATTTGGCCGGATGTTTTTGGCCGAATTTTTATGGCAGAGCCGAAAAAAATTTGGCGGCCAAATTTTTTTTCGGCTGAAAAATGAAAGAAGAATACCACCCCAGTTGTGATAGTTTTTTTAAAATTTTTACATCAATAGTTTGGATGTTATTGGGTCTTTTATTAGTAGATTAGCTCATATTAGTGACACTCGAACAAATTCGTCAAGAAAATTCAATTAATGAGTTAGTTAACTTCCTCAGGTTAATGATTTATTCATAGATTTTTTCTAAGATAATAAATGCTGATGGTATACAGGATGCGTTTTTTTTTAGTTTCATGTTATTCGATTTCTTTGTTTCGAATACATCCTGCGTCTTCTTCTTTCCGCTCCACACACTGCACTTACCAATTTATAAGAGGAGGTAAACTTAGTAACTAGTCCCTTTACTGGACGAAGATAACGGTCTAGCGAATCCTTAGGTTCCTCTAAACGAGGAACCAGAGAAAGCCAACGTCTGTTGACTTCCCCACCCTACACCCCTGAATGGGCGGATAGATTGTTCTGAGAATCCTGCGGCGCCTCTCGCGAGGATACGCCGGGGAAGGGTCAAGCCTACAGACCCTTCCCAGTAACTACAACTCTCCTCGTTCTTCGATGACATCCATCCATCAGCAGTTGTGATAGTTTTTTTTAAATTTTTACATCAATAGTTTGGATGTTATTGGGTCTTTTATTAGTAGATTGGCTCATATTAGTGACACTCGAACAAATTCGTCAAGAAAATTCAATTAATGAGTTAGTCAACTTCCTCAGGTTAATGATTTATTCATAGATTTTTTCTAAGATAATAAATGCTGATGGTATACAGGATGCGTTTTTTTTAGTTTCATGCTATTCGATTTCTTTGTTTCGAATACATCCTGCGTCTTCTTCTCTCCGCTCCACACACTGCACTTACCAATTTATAAGAGGAGGTAAACTTAGTAACTAGTCCCTTTACTGGACGAAGATAACGGTCTAGCGAATCCTTAGGTTCCTCTAAACGAGGAACCAGAGAAAGCCAACGTCTGTTGACTTCCCCACCCTACACCCCTGAATGGGCGGATAGATTGTTCTGAGAATCCTGCGGCGCCTCTCGCGAGGATACGCCGGGGAAGGGTCAAGCCTACAGACCCTTCCCAGTAACTACAACTCTCCTCGTTCTTCGATGACATCCATCCATCAGCAGTTGTGATAGTTATTTATTTTTAGATTATCCGTTGGTTGGTTGTTAGACAAAATATTTCAATTTTCAATTTTTTTTGTTTTTGCTAGTTCATTTTTACATATACTCATGTCTTTATATTGGTCAAGGAATACTGTAACCACTGATTTGTATACGACATGTTCCGCCACGAAAAATATTATCATATCCATCCGGCCAATGACCATAGGATACAGTATTCCCAAACTATCAAGTAAGAGCCCAATATTCATTTTAATCTCGTTGTGTTAAGATCATGGGTACATTACACCCTATCGCTACCGTATACCTTCAATGTGATTTCGTTGAAGCATGTGCTGTATTTAGTTTCTTGATGATGATGTGGCCCGATACATCGATGGGGGTGACCTGATGAGGATACAGTAAGTTAGATCAGGAATACTGTAGCAGCACGGAGAATACAGGCGAATTGTGACCACACCAATACAACGTAGTATCGATGGTTCTCCGTTTACGACGTATTGTAGCCTCCTGTCTCCTGTCCGTACCGTATACGTTCTTCGTGATGCCTTGATCGTGTCTGCTGAGTGTCTACAGTCTCGCTCAGCAGCGGATCGAGCGGCTTCTTGCTTCTGAAATGAGCGAGTTACTACACGTATCGTTGTAGCAAAATTGTGGTGTGATCGATATGGATACCGGACGTTGCTCTCACAGTTGAGTAAATAGTTTCGTCAATGGGGGAGGACGATCTGGATCTGTACGGTAGAAAGTGATACAGGTGATGAGCTCGAAGAAAGGGGAAGATAGTATAGACGGCGTCCAATACGATATCGACAGTACCGTAACCCGACCAATGTACTGTAATCTATGGCTACGGTAGCAGTGGAATCCATCCTACGGTAACTCACTCCATTCGGGACGAGAAGGAAGAAGCAGCAGGCCAGTCAGCAACGAGAGAAGACGCGAGAATGAGGAGAGGAGGAGGAGAGGGAGGTGGAATGGGGAAGAATAGGATTAGAAATAAATTGACCATTGTTCCTTCTCTTATTGAATTTTGAAATGAGATTGAATTGTGGCAACCCTCTCTTCAATAGAGATTGTTACAATTGTATTGAAAAGGCCTTTCCCTTCTTTTATATGCAAATTTGATCTACTTAGCGATGATATGCTAATTTTGGGCAGTGCTCAATCGATTGAGGTCGGCAGTAGCTATCCAACGCACTTTAGAATGAGCGATTTGGTTTAAAATGAAGCTTGGGCTTTTGTTTTTCGCTTTTTCGCGAGATCGTGTCTCACAAAAGTGGGCGGAGCTTGTGGCCCCTAGCAATACGTGAGAGAACATCTTGTTTGAAAAATATTTGTTGCCAAGGTTTTCCCCGGGATGTGACAGGTTATCTAGATATTATCTGAGTTGCAATTTCATCATGCGTTTTTTTAATTTTTATTTTTTCGGGCCGTTGGTGCAAGCTACTTGCTTCATTCATGCACCTACTTTGCTGCTCTGCTACCGGCTACTCCTATAATGAATATTGCGTGCCTGGAAAATCACATGGTTCATCGCAATGTGAACTTCAAGAGAGCAGTTTAAAAAGAGAAAGTTCTTGCTCTATCTATCATAACTCACTATAGGATATCTTGGAACTCACACCACACACTCTTATCTGTAGCCCAGCGACGATTAATCCATGGAGAAGAGTAGCAGCTTGTCTTGCTGCATCCAAGCTGACAAATGTTGCTTCTGCAACTGCACCATTCTGAAAATGAGGGGTCAGCAAATTCTAATAATTAATTTCCAGATTTAATTTATTAAAATGTGTTTTGCGTGGTGTTTTAAATTATGAAATTTTGCGGAATGAAAAGATCAGTGTCCGTCATTTTATCCGGAGCTCACCTGGCGGAAAAAAACAGACGTCCGATTCAGTAAGAATAGCAGCAGATCGATCAACCCTGAACAATTCACAATTCACTGCTGCAATAATTTGAATGTTCTTACGCCAGACGTGGTTCGTAATTGTTGTGATAATTATAGTTTGCGTACTAATTGCCGCGACGTGAATACTGTAAGCTGCAAAGTGAGCGTCGATAAAGTTGGAACGCCTGCACTCACCGAAATGTGGAAACGACGCGTAGTATCTATGGCCATCGTATCGAAACCCCTCTCTGACCACGTAACCCGCAAACTGAAAGATCAGAGATCACTCGTTCTGGATCCTTTTTGAAAATGGTTTGCATCGATGATGAATAGGATCAACTAACGGCGATGGAATTCGAAAGGACGGTGAGTTGGCCTCCGTTAATCCCATCCACTTCATATTCAACCGATTCCAAATGTCGAATCTGATCATTCCTGATCTCTTGAGCAGTACGCGAGTTAACATTGTGGACGAAAAAGTAGGGACCTCAAATTAAACAACAATCATCGTAATTGTTAATTAATTATAATTAACAATAGGGTAGAAAAAACTGTGTCTTATAACCTTGCAGACGGCCGTGCACTTCCGCAAAATCGGGTTGCGCTTGCCCGGATAGCTGTAAGTGATTTAAATTTGAAGTGAGAGTTGCTACGGAAATCGGTTGCCATGATTCTACAATTATTATAAACAAATGAGTGTGAAGTTAACTAAGCACTGACCTCTGTTTGCATTTGACGCACGAGTGCTCGAAATTGGTGTCTGTCGTGACGAACTAGCGTGAGATCCTGAGAATTTTTGTATTTTAATTGTAATATTGTTGTTAAGGGCAATTTTTTTTTACAGAACTTACAGTTTGAATAATGAGCGCTGAGATACGATCGCGCGTTCTCTGAAACAATTTATCGATCTGCTGATCATCAAATATATTTGATGATATCGAAAATACCCTTCAAAAAATACACATTGGAACTAATTCGACCTCCTACTACTCAATGTGCAAAGTGAGAAAGGAAATAAGGAAATACAACTCTCGCACATATAACTTACTTGCCATGCCGGAATCACTGCGTGGAGCTGTCCTCCATGGTTCTGAATGAGAATATATAGAAACATGAATAGATTATTTGGTAAATGATAATTTTTGGAGTACAGTTAGAGACCGCAAGCTCCCAGATTCCCCTCAAATGACCAGAACGGGATAATGATCGGACTATTTGAGGTGATCAAAAACGAGAAAGAGTTTCGAGAAAGAGTACAGTTTCGGCATGTTCCTTACGGGATATTTGAACGGGATATACGGGACTTTTTTTTATAAAAGTTGAAGAATTTGGATTTTGGATAACAACTTTTTCAAAAATATTTTTCGTACAATCTTAAAAATTAATAAGGAAAAGAGGCAGTTTTGCGAGAGAGAGAGAGAGAGAGAGAGAGAGAGTTAAAGGGGGAGGGGCACGAATCGAAATTGGTGGGTCCCACCACGACGTGCCTGCACCCTAACCAGCACGCGGGTTGACTCTGTCCTCTCCCTTAACTAGGCCGTCTAGACTCATCTAAAATATCGGCGCGTAGCCTTGTGGTTGTGCTTTTGCCTCGCTATCCGGCACCCGTTGGTTCGACTCCCGCCGAGTGCAATCCACACTATTGCCACTATTTTCGACTGTCAATCCAATGAAATCAATACGAGAATACAGTACCCCAAATCGTGCCTGCACACTAGATAAATGAAACTTCAAAATTCCGTAGTGAGGTTCAGAGGCATTTCTAGCACTTCGGATAAAGTGATCTCTGATATGGTATACCATCCCTATTACTCCACCTGTTCAGCCTATGTGCGAAAATATTCGTGCCCCTCCACTGGTACAATATTTTTCTGCAGGCACCTGCGCATTGTTCAATGCCGCGTTTCCTCCACCCGCTGGCTGCATAGGCAATACGGGTTGATTTGGTGGCAAATTCTGAATAATTTGAAATAATAATAGGCTGGTAGAATATTTTTCTGCAGGCACCTGCGCATTGTTCAATGCCGCGTTTCCTCCACCCGCTGGCTGCATAGGCAATACGGGTTGATTTGGTGGCAAATTCTGAATAATTTGAAATAATAATAGGCTGGTAGAATATTTTTCTGCAGGCACCTGCGCATTGTTCAATGCCGCGTTTCCTCCACCCGCTGGCTGCATAGGCAATACGGGTTGATTTGGTGGCAAATTCTGAATAATTTGAAATAATAATAGGCTGGTAGAATATTTTTCTGCAGGCACCTGCGCATTGTTCAATGCCGCGTTTCCTCCACCCGCTGGCTGCATAGGCAATACGGGTTGATTTGGTGGCAAATTCTGAATAATTTGAAATAATAATAGGCTGGTAGAATATTTTTCTGCAGGCACCTGCGCATTGTTCAATGCCGCGTTTCCTCCACCCGCTGGCTGCATAGGCAATACGGGTTGATTTGGTAGCAAATTCTGAACAATTTGAAATAATAATAGGCTGGTAGAATATTTTTCTGCAGGCACCTGCGCATTGTTCAATGCCGCGTTTCCTCCACCCGCTGGCTGCATAGGCAATACGGGTTGATTTGGTGGCAAATTCTGAAAAATTTGAAATAATAATAGGCTGGTAGAATATTTTTCTGCAGGCACCTGCGCATTGTTCAATGCCGCGTTTCCTCCACCCGCTGGCTGCATAGGCAATACGGGTTGATTTGGTGGCAAATTCTGAATAATTTGAAATAATAATAGGCTGGTAGAATATTTTTCTGCAGGCACCTGCGCATTGTTCAATGCCGCGTTTCCTCCACCCGCTGGCTGCATAGGCAATACGGGTTGATTTGGTGGCAAATTCTGAATAATTTGAAATAATAATAGGCTGGTAGAATATTTTTCTGCAGGCACCTGCGCATTGTTCAATGCCGCGTTTCCTCCACCCGCTGGCTGCATAGGCAATACGGGTTGATTTGGTGGCAAATTCTGAATAATTTGAAATAATAATAGGCTGGTAGAATATTTTTCTGCAGGCACCTGCGCATTGTTCAATGCCGCGTTTCCTCCACCCGCTGGCTGCATAGGCAATACGGGTTGATTTGGTGGCAAATTCTGAATAATTTGAAATAATAATAGGCTGGTAGAATATTTTTCTGCAGGCACCTGCGCATTGTTCAATGCCGCGTTTCCTCCACCCGCTGGCTGCATAGGCAATACGGGTTGATTTGGTGGCAAATTCTGAATAATTTGAAATAATAATAGGCTGGTAGAATATTTTTCTGCAGGCACCTGCGCATTGTTCAATGCCGCGTTTCCTCCACCCGCTGGCTGCATAGGCAATACGGGTTGATTTGGTAGCAAATTCTGAACAATTTGAAATAATAATAGGCTGGTAGAATATTTTTCTGCAGGCACCTGCGCATTGTTCAATGCCGCGTTTCCTCCACCCGCTGGCTGCATAGGCAATACGGGTTGATTTGGTGGCAAATTCTGAATAATTTGAAATAATAATAGGCTGGTAGAATATTTTTCTGCAGGCACCTGCGCATTGTTCAATGCCGCGTTTCCTCCACCCGCTGGCTGCATAGGCAATACGGGTTGATTTGGTGGCAAATTCTGAATAATTTGAAATAATAATAGGCTGGTAGAATATTTTTCTGCAGGCACCTGCGCATTGTTCAATGCCGCGTTTCCTCCACCCGCTGGCTGCATAGGCAATACGGGTTGATTTGGTGGCAAATTCTGAATAATTTGAAATAATAATAGGCTGGTAGAATATTTTTCTGCAGGCACCTGCGCATTGTTCAATGCCGCGTTTCCTCCACCCGCTGGCTGCATAGGCAATACGGGTTGATTTGGTGGCAAATTCTGAATAATTTGAAATAATAATAGGCTGGTAGAATATTTTTCTGCAGGCACCTGCGCATTGTTCAATGCCGCGTTTCCTCCACCCGCTGGCTGCATAGGCAATACGGGTTGATTTGGTAGCAAATTCTGAACAATTTGAAATAATAATAGGCTGGTAGAATATTTTTCTGCAGGCACCTGCGCATTGTTCAATGCCGCGTTTCCTCCACCCGCTGGCTGCATAGGCAATACGGGTTGATTTGGTGGCAAATTCTGAATAATTTGAAATAATAATAGGCTGGTAGAATATTTTTCTGCAGGCACCTGCGCATTGTTCAATGCCGCGTTTCCTCCACCCGCTGGCTGCATAGGCAATACGGGTTGATTTAGTGGCAAATTCTGAATAATTTGAAATAATAATAGGCTGGTAGAATATTTTTCTGCAGGCACCTGCGCATTGTTCAATGCCGCGTTTCCTCCACCCGCTGGCTGCATAGGCAATACGGGTTGATTTGGTGGCAAATTCTGAATAATTTGAAATAATAATAGGCTGGTAGAATATTTTTCTGCAGGCACCTGCGCATTGTTCAATGCCGCGTTTCCTCCACCCGCTGGCTGCATAGGCAATACGGGTTGATTTGGTAGCAAATTCTGAACAATTTGAAATAATAATAGGCTGGTAGAATATTTTTCTGCAGGCACCTGCGCATTGTTCAATGCCGCGTTTCCTCCACCCGCTGGCTGCATAGGCAATACGGGTTGATTTGGTGGCAAATTCTGAATAATTTGAAATAATAATAGGCTGGTAGAATATTTTTCTGCAGGCACCTGCGCATTGTTCAATGCCGCGTTTCCTCCACCCGCTGGCTGCATAGGCAATACGGGTTGATTTGGTGGCAAATTCTGAATAATTTGAAATAATAATAGGCTGGTAGAATATTTTTCTGCAGGCACCTGCGCATTGTTCAATGCCGCGTTTCCTCCACCCGCTGGCTGCATAGGCAATACGGGTTGATTTGGTAGCAAATTCTGAACAATTTGAAATAATAATAGGCTGGTAGAATATTTTTCTGCAGGCACCTGCGCATTGTTCAATGCCGCGTTTCCTCCACCCGCTGGCTGCATAGGCAATACGGGTTGATTTGGTGGCAAATTCTGAATAATTTGAAATAATAATAGGCTGGTAGAATATTTTTCTGCAGGCACCTGCGCATTGTTCAATGCCGCGTTTCCTCCACCCGCTGGCTGCATAGGCAATACGGGTTGATTTAGTGGCAAATTCTGAATAATTTGAAATAATAATAGGCTGGTAGAATATTTTTCTGCAGGCACCTGCGCATTGTTCAATGCCGCGTTTCCTCCACCCGCTGGCTGCATAGGCAATACGGGTTGATTTGGTGGCAAATTCTGAATAATTTGAAATAATAATAGGCTGGTAGAATATTTTTCTGCAGGCACCTGCGCATTGTTCAATGCCGCGTTTCCTCCACCCGCTGGCTGCATAGGCAATACGGGTTGATTTGGTGGCAAATTCTGAATAATTTGAAATAATAATAGGCTGGTAGAATATTTTTCTGCAGGCACCTGCGCATTGTTCAATGCCGCGTTTCCTCCACCCGCTGGCTGCATAGGCAATACGGGTTGATTTGGTGGCAAATTCTGAACAATTTGAAATAATAATAGGCTGGTAGAATATTTTTCTGCAGGCACCTGCGCATTGTTCAATGCCGCGTTTCCTCCACCCGCTGGCTGCATAGGCAATACGGGTTGATTTGGTGGCAAATTCTGAATAATTTGAAATAATAATAGGCTGGTAGAATATTTTTCTGCAGGCACCTGCGCATTGTTCAATGCCGCGTTTCCTCCACCCGCTGGCTGCATAGGCAATACGGGTTGATTTAGTGGCAAATTCTGAATAATTTGAAATAATAATAGGCTGGTAGAATATTTTTCTGCAGGCACCTGCGCATTGTTCAATGCCGCGTTTCCTCCACCCGCTGGCTGCATAGGCAATACGGGTTGATTTGGTGGCAAATTCTGAATAATTTGAAATAATAATAGGCTGGTAGAATATTTTTCTGCAGGCACCTGCGCATTGTTCAATGCCGCGTTTCCTCCACCCGCTTGTTCGTCGCCGTCACTATCCGACTGCAATCATTTTTCGTTCTCGCTCCTTCTCTTTCCCACTTACGTCGTATAGATTCGGCCGAGCCTGCCCAATCATGATGTCGTCATCCTAGAACAAGACATTATTTGCCCAGTTTTGAGAAAAGACTATCAATCCTTCAGCACATTATTGATCAAAACAATTGGAAATGCCTTCAATTGAGCCCAAAATATATTCATGTAATTGAGGGTTCCGATCTTTTAATTCAATTATGGTCATACCGGAGCGGATTAAAAACGAGCAATGTCTATTCCGGAACGAGAGTCGATCAGAGCAATAAACGGTCCGTTGTTCGACTCTCATTTCGGAATATAGTTTAACAATTGTATTTGTTTTTTTTCGGACGTTTCGAAAGCCGAACGATCAACCCTAGTAATTGAAGAGACCGAATCCGCACCCATTGCAACGACGCATCCAGATCGAACTCCGGCTCGTCGTCTCCTCTTGGCTCCTCCAACTAAAATGGCCGATTTTAGAGGTAGTCGATTAGTGGCGGGATGGGCTCACTCGTCGCCTGCGCGCGGGCGGAGCTCCCATCTCCTCATCCTCTTCGAAGACGAGTGTCTGCAATTAAGCATTGCAGACTGCCCAGGATTGTCGGAACGAAGAATCGATGTCTTCATAAGGGTCATTAGTAGTATCTAAACTAGGATTAATCAAATATTGTCCCTGGCAGAGATGAGCTCAAAATTTTCGCACAATTTTGTTTCTTGTTTTAAATTGATTTCAGGCCGTGAGCACACTCTGTTTTCCTTTCTTCAGTCTAATCTTGAAGAGAAATGCAATTTGAACTAGCGCTCCATTTCCGATCTCATTTCACCATTCGACGACCTCGCGCGCGGTCCGATTCCTCGGATGGACAATGAGAGATGCGAGGGGGGAATTGGGAACGATTACGAATGCGCTCACCTCGTCCATGTTTTGCTGCTGCTCTTCAGGTCCTCCGCGCCCGATCCCGGCGTGTCTCTGCAATTCTTCCATTCCACGCAAGTTCCAGATAAAGATCCAGGATCGCCAAGAGCACGGTACGGGCCCGGTACACTTACCACACGCGGCCGACACACTCGTGGCTGCGGATTGTCCTGAGCATTCAAAAAACATGGATCAATTAATGTGTGTGCACTTGCTACACTAACCATATAAGGGAAGAGCTTCCGAGCGGGGCACCGTCGGCGCGCGCCTCTCGTCAAATAGCCCTGCTGAATACGTTATTGTGACTGGGCCGAGATGCGGTTATTACCTCGTTGGCCTGCTGCTGCGCCGGCTGCTCGGGTTGCTGCGGTTGATGTGGCGGGCGGGGGACGGGAGGGCGCTGACGCGCAGCGGATGCCGCTGTGGGCAGCATGAAGTCTGCAAACGAGAATGGAAGAGGATGCGATTGTGATCGCGAGTGTAGTCGAGATGCGAACTGGAGCTGTTCCAAAGAAAAAAGCGAAAAAATCTCACGCGGGACTACCCGATTGGGGCACACTCCACGCGCCGCGTCCTCTTCGTCTCCGGGAAGGAGCCGTCGTACTCCATCGACTACTCCCACGAGCACCAAGAGCAAGAGAAACTTCATCCTGAGCGAACGATTTAGCCATGTGTTCATGAATTAGTTAATGGTATTTGTGTCGTAATTGGGCGATTGCTGATAGCGTGTAGCCTACGGAGAGGAGAGTAGTAAACATGCATCACCCTAGGTGATTGGGTTACGGTAGGCATCATGAATTGCAGTATCTAGCTACTGGCATTGCATTGAGTCATGCTAGATAGTTGACAAATAGGAGAGACGGGGGACTTTCATTCTAACTCACAAAAAACAGAGACCGCTTGAGGCGGAGTGTAGTGATGAAAGTGAACATCGAGTGCTCTTCGATTCTTTTATTTGTAAAATAATAATTGAACGAACAATGAATTCACTATTAAAGTTTAAATAGGATTATGTTTTTTGAATAAATCTTGAACATTTATTGTGGCAAGGACTCCCTTCCTTGTAGGGAGTAAGCAATTAACCAACGTTAAAGTTGTCGGTACAACACAAATGCACGAACGAAGGATGTGCAATACGAGTAAATGATTTTTCCAGAGATAATACCCAAAAATCAAATTCAATTTTTGTAATTGTAAACTAATTGGCATTGTGAGGTCATCAGTGGCAGCATGCGACTGTCTAATTGTAAGAATATTGAACCTTCCTTTCCGAGTACACGAATAGATATTACAGAATTATTTGAATATATATTTTTTAATATTTATTTATTTGGAGAGAGGTCATCACAGTCAATTAACGTAGGGTATTCTCCTGAGAAGTTCAGTCGTGGATGGCGTAGTCACTTGTTTGATGTTCACTTCGATCTTCTGCTTTCTCGTAAATGTCGTTTCCGTTGACCCGTCGAGCATAATGAAGAAGCCGTTGGAATTGTAGATCTGAAGTTAAATTAGTGTTGGAAATTAAAATTAATCTCGACGAACTCACAATTTCATTACTGTCTTTCTAGAATAAAATAGCCAAAACGAAATATTTCGAACTGTTTTTTCTGGGGCATCAAGAGATACGAGAATGCTTACCTCGGCCCTCACAATGGACGTCGTCATTGGATTCTGCCGTCGATCGAACCACCGGAAATTACGGATTCCCATCACTGCATTGCCAAAGACTGCAGCGTCTTCAGGTGAAACTGTGAATTTGACATCCGCAAAGTTCATCAGCTTTGATCTCTGAAGAATTTTTTGAAATTGTTCTGAACCAAATTTTCGGAACTTCTCTTTTTTGTCCCAGGCTACGACCGCAGGCAAGTTTAGGGAGAGAATACTCTGCGAGAAAAGGCTGCTGTGAGCCAAAAAAACAAAGAAGTGTCAAATGTTCACCTCATACAACCACTGCGCAGCTCTCGCTTCCATTCTTATGTTATTGAGAGCAAGGAGCGAGTTGGGATCTATCGGAGGGGCGAGTATGGGAAGGGCATCGATGTAGACGGAATCGATCGTTGCGCGGTCTTGGTGATTCTGATAAGTCGTCATTTAAATCAAATAGGAATTAGGGTTGGTAAAACAATGCGATGCCGCGTGCGAAAAGCAAGATGGATTTTCTAACTCGGATGCGTTGCCGCATCCATCGAATCGCCAACCCAACTCGGAATACATATTTTTAAGAAGCACTGAATAAAAAGATTGGACAAATTAGTCAACCCGATATTCAGGCCTATAGCCTGCATTCTGAGCCTACAAAGCCCAACACTTCTTCGATTGAAGAAATTAAACGATTTTCATTTTGAAAAAAATACCGTGTGCTCTATGCTGATCCTTTTCGCGCCTGAGGCGACGAGGAATTGAAGCCCTGCTTCTTTCTGATGCAAATCGTAGTGATTGAACTGAAAAGCCACGCTTGATTTTCATGAATTCCGGAAAGAAAACAGTGGTTAGAACTCACTTTTGTGTGGATTTGAGGAGCACTTGCCGTCCACAGCACTCGCTGCATGGCTGAGCACATCTCGGAGTGGTTAGTCGACGAGAAAGACAGCGTCCTTGTCGAGCTGACCAACTTTATCGTGTTCTCGAGGCGGAAAAACTGCAAGCGGGAAATGTTTTTCTCAGTGAACAGGAGCGATCATATAAATGTCATCACCAGGTGGTATTCCTGTTCAACCGTGAAAATGGTCATAGACGCTGATATCGAACGTACTCACATTGATAGCAATACTGTCCCACGTCTCTTGTAGGGACTTCCCCGCAGCAGCCTCAATCCTCTGAATGCGCCAGCAAGTCAATGCGAGATTGCATCTATCTCTCAATCCGAGATGAGGGACGATAGCGTTGAGCATTTCTTCCGGCAACCCTGCCAAAGTCTGTAATGACGAATGATCACAGTCCGGGTTTTCTTTAAATATTTCTTTATTTGAAATTCCGCCATTTTTGCACAATTTTTTTTAAATCTCACATTTTTCGGAAGCACTTCATCGAGAGCTCCATCATTCTTGTGAAGTTGAGCGTCGTCTCTCTGGAAAATTAAAATGTAGTCGGTCTCTCTGACCTGTGAGAGAGAATTTCCAAATGAGACAGGTTCACATTCCAAGTACCACGACTAAAGAAGAGCTTTTGCCGTTCCGGATAGTTAAAGAAACATGAGAACGATGAAAAGAAGCTTACATTCTCCTTCTCCTCTCCTTTCAAGCTTCGTTTCTTCTTTGCACGAGGTGCGCCGTACTCTCCTTCCATCTCTTTTGCCTGAAAGTACGATTTGAACAAGAATGAGCAACGTAAAATGCAAATCAACTTAGAGATCGGATCGGTTTTGATCACCCTGTGGCCACGCCTCCATAGTTCAGAACCTCCGGCTCATATTTTTGCATGTATAACCCTTGGCCCCGTGATACACACAGCGCCACTTATTTATCTATATCCCCATTTGAGCTTTCGGTGGTAAAATATTGAGTTGCTCAAAAATCGGAAAAAAATCTCTTCATTTTTTTAAATCTTGCAAAATTTTTAAAAAATACGCATAGCAATGCTAACCGTTCGATTTTGATGCCGATCGCCACATTGTCGCTTAGAGAAACGAGAGGTGTCCCGGAACTAAGAATATGATTGCAAGAGGAACCATTGAGTAAAATGTTTTCGTAAAGAGTAATAGAATTTACGCTGTTCTAAGTATGCGGTTTATGACGCTTCAAGAGTCCAATACCTTTTCGTGACAGCCTACAGCACAGCGAACGATTAAAAATGCGTTGATTAGAACAAAAACACCTAGAGCTAAACCCCTTGGCTTTTCGAATAAAAGGATAGACGATACTCAGTGCGAGATAGTACAGGAATTGAAGAGAGCATGAAGAGGGAAAACGAGAGAGACGAGAGAGGCGAATAGAGAAGAAGAGCGTGAATGGATATTTTGTCTTTTGCTATCGCGCGCCAAATAACAATGCAAAAAGGAAATCTTTTTTTTTTTGAATATTTTTTTCAAAAATAATATTTTGTATCTTTTATCAATAATTTATTCAGAAATAAATTTAACAGAATCATGAGCTCTAGTCAACCTTCTTATGAATTCTTCTGATCTTTACTGAAGCTACTACTTTAAGAGCGAATGAAAGCACTGTCACAACAGTAAGTACTGATAAAATAACAATAAAAATCCCAACTAGGATCAAGTCGATTCCCCAGAACTGAATAGCCGACAGGTCAAGACTGAGCGGCCTCAGCGATTTTGAGGGTCCGAATCGTGCTGCAAACTCGACATGGGACACCAATTGCTGCGCCGGAGTGGTCGGACGCGCTGCAAGTTGTTCTCGGAGATGCGATGCGGCAGTCTTGTAGCTGAAATATTTTATTGATTCGGATACTTCTCAATCAATGAAGAGGGAAGCTCTCACCTTGGATCGCTCAACATTTTCCCAATAGCGCTTCGAAGCTTTGCAGCATTAGTCATTTCGAATTTGTCGAACACATCAGCGATTCCATTGAAAAGCAGTCCGGCTGCATTGTGGATCTGATCGCCTGAATTTGAAATATAATGCTATATTTTCGAAAATGTTGTAAATTTCGAGCACTGCAACTCACCGAAAATAGGCACGAGCAATGAGGGAACTCCAAATGTCGTCAGTTCATGGCACGAAGCCATTCCACCATGAGTGATGAACAGACTCAGTCTGCGATCCGCTGGAAAATAACTTATAATTTTGAAAAAATGTGATTAAAGTCAAAATGAATGAGTGTGAAATAACCAAGTAAATCCGGCTGCGGTGCCCATTCAACCAGTGCGACATTTGGCACTTGACCTGCTTGAAATGTGGCAAAATAATCGCTGATATTCTCATACTTCCAAATGAATGTTGTGTCGGGGAACGACGAAAAGGCCTGTAGATTTTAAATGATTTTGAAATCTAAATCCAAGGGGGGGGCTAGGCCAACTAACATCTAACAAAGCTGCTTTCCTTGCCGGTTTCATCAGCACGCTCTTTGCAATTGATCCGAATGAGACGAAAACTGACTTAGGGCGGAGGCTAAGGAGTGCATCGAAATACTGGAATAGTTTTTAAGTTTAAAAACAGTTGATCAGAAAACTATGATGATAACCCACATCATTCAGTGGTTTCGGTTGTCCTACAGTGAGTCCTCCAATGGGCACAATCTTTGTCAGTGTCGGATATGCAATGGTGATCAGTGGCTCGGTGTTGGGAAAGATTACAGCAGAGCGCGAGGCGAGTTCCTACGAATGAATAATCAATAAACATCAGTCTGATCTTTGATCTACCGAAAAAAGAAGGCGTTCCGGGGTAGAACTCCTCAAATATTTGCTGCAATGGTTCGTTCATAATTGGCATAAATGACCGCCAGATGTACTGAAAAATGGATATTGGGAATGAAATCAAAAATAATACGAACCCGATATCTCAGATTCCAAATCCTTGATTGTATCGTATTGTGATATTTACTGTCGGTCGATGAAACTTAAAATGGATGATTCTAAGTTGCCAATTATGTGATCATCTTCTAGAAATTGTATTATTCTGCACACTCCAGATTTTTACAAACAGGGATGGCTAGACACAATTATAATCGAATTAGTGAGGGCAAATAACTGTTCTGTTCCACAAAATGAACATTTTTGCACAAAACGACTACTGAAATAATTTTCCAGTTATATAAACAACCCTATGAAAATAGCAAAGTTAAAAACTAACACTGATCGCTCGCCAGTGAGATAGACAGGCCAACATCATCTGGAGTCATGAAAAAAGTAGAGGAAACGATGATGAGGGATCGAGCAGAGATGAGATGAGAGAGACCTGAAGGATGCAAATAAGAGGAAACTGTGCACACTAGAAAAGCGAGAGCTGTTTCTCTATAAAGCTTCGCCCTACATTACGTTTGTGACGTTGCAACCCGTTTGACAGAGACCCGCGATTGGATCAAATATTGCAATTAATTCGCCTACCTACGCCACAGTTGTCCAAATTCTCTGTGATTAATGCATCGTATTTCTCCTCCCTCAGAAGATCTATCAATCTAGGAGTTCCGAGAAGTTTTCGACATTGACGACAGAAGGAAACAGCATTGTGGCGTGCATTCTTCAATGATCTAATACAAATTCAGGGACGAAACGTGACAAAATAAAAAAAAACAAAATATACGTGACAAGATAACCACAATTTCACGAGCCCTCTTTGCGCTTGCAATGCATTTTATTTTATTTTATGAAGTACGAAGAGTAGAAGTATGGTAATGAAGTAATGAAGTAAGTACTTACCTCCATGGCGCTCGAGTACGAATCGGAATCTATCTCGAACATGTCTGTTTCGCCCACCATGAAGTTTGTGTTCTGAAAAAAAATATTAATAAATAATATTTATTTATAGATTACCATGTGATCAGATCCTTCAGCAGATGGAATTCGTAAAATCTCTGCTTTCTCAGTTCCATTTGGAAGTTTGGCATCGATTTCCGAGACAAGAGCTGTCTGAAGTAGGCCGAAGATCAAAGGTCAATTAGTTGTCTACTCACCACATTGTGACCGGCTTCAACAAGCGTGTCGGCGATCTTTCCAAGAAAATTGATGTGAGATATGGCGAATTTCGGTATATAAACTAGGATTTTGTAGGATGAAACGAATTCCAAAAGCAGAAGAAAAGTTACGAGTGGAGCTCTCATGAGCATGGAATAGGTAATGAAGAGCGATCGTTCCTTATAAAAAACCTTGTCGAAAGTGCTCCTTGGGGAAATCATGTGAATAACACCATTGATTCAATTACGATCATAGAAATATTCGTGTAAAGAGATGGCACATTTTGTTACACCTATTACATTTAGTGCCTCTAGTGTAGCCAAGTGGTCAATAGTTGCAAATATTTACGTAAAATAATGTACCCAAAGAGGTACTTTGTCATTTGAAAACAAGGTGTGCCACAATCGTTCATTACACCAAATTAAGTTTCGTGGAAGATAGAAAAAAAGTCGGAAATTGTCGTCTTAATTTATGTAAACAACTCTAATTGAACAATTCCCTACCTTTTTTGTAGACAGAATAAATTATGTAATAGAAAAGCAACATTTTTCTGTGATCATTACTGCATTGGCTTATGAAACAACCGTGCCTGTGGTATTTTCTTTTGGAGTGTAAATTAAAGGTCGCAAATCATATATTTCCAATTGGTTTCAACGAGTTTTACATGAAGAAAATAATCTCGAAAATTTATTCAAGTGATTAAATAATCGAGTGTATAATCGAGTGTCAACAATACCACGCGATCGATCGTTTCTCATTCATCCAGACTCCAATATACATATCATAGATACTCTTTCGTTTTCGGATTCGTAATACGATTCAATCGTTTATTGCACTCGGCTAGCAAATATGGAAAAATTCAAAATGAACAACTAAATATTACTTACACGTTGCTCTACTCGTCGACTCTAAACTCTACTCGGCTTTCTTGTGCACTTTCCTAACTTCGACAATAGAGATCATAGATCGGATAAGTGAAAACATTACAGCAGATGAAACTACGGCAATAACAATGGCGATGACTCCAACCAGAATCAAGTCGATTCCCCAGTATTGGATCGGCGAGAGGTCAAGACTGAGTGGTCGCAGGGACTTGGACGGACCGAATCGTGCTGCAAACTCGACGTGCGACACCAGTTGCTGCGAAGGAGTTGCCGGTCGTGCTGCAAGCTGCTCCCGAATGCGATCTGCCGCTACTTTGTATCTGCAAAAAAAGGCTATTATTTATTCGTACGTATGCACGCAACTACCGTAACCTCACACAACAAAATCTCACTTTTATCGATTTCTCCAATTTCATCAAATATTATTAATTTTCAATGACATAACCCGATAGAGAAAAAAATTCTCTATCGAATAGTCGTAAAAATATGTCAGGAAATTGTGTTTGGTGCGAGTCTCATTTTTGTCACAAAATGTTTCAAACATTTTCAAACATTTTGTGACTCGTAGCGGAATTTTAATTCGGTACGATAAAAGCGACTTAGCGATTTACTTTATAGAAATAAAGGGTAATGCTGCAGAAAACTCACTTCGAATCACCGAGCACGTTGCCAATCGCCTTTCGTATCTTTCCCGCATCAGTCATGTCGAATTTGTTCAATACGTCTGCAATGCCGTTGTGCACGAGCCCCGCAGTGTTATAGGGTTGATCGCCTTGAATTTTCGTAATACGTATGCAAATAAATAAAATTACGACTGTGTTACTGTTTTACCGTTCTTACTGTATGCAAATAAATAAATTTATTTGCCAAAAACTGACCAAAAATTGGCACGAGCAGCGATGGAACGCCGAAAGTGGACAACTCATGGCACGAAGCCATTCCACCGTGAGAGATGAAGAGACTGATGCGGCCATCCGCTGGAAATCGGATTATTTATGATTACTTTTTAAATACATTTGTGTTTTATTTTTATTACAAATGCTATCTATGATGTTAACCGAGCAAGTCCAGCTGCGGTGCCCACTCGGTCAGCACAACGTTCGGCACTTTCGCTGCTTGGAAAGTCGCGAAGAAATCTGTGATGTTCTCGTACTTCCATATGAATGTACTGTCGGGAAAGGAGGAAAAGGCCTGAAAAATGATAAAATGATTATTCACAAGGTTAAAATTGCTTCCACAACCAGGCGTGCTTGTCATGAGACAACCATGCCTGGTGTTGTACATTGTCATGACTAGCTAATGATCTACCATACCTCAAGCAGTGCTGCCTTCCTAGCTGGTTTCATCAGCACACTCTTTGCAATGGATCCGAACGAGACGAAAACGGTCTTAGGTCGAAGGGAGAGGACGGCGTTCCAGTACTGCAAAAAATCATTTATTTGAAAAAATAAAAAAGCCCAAATAAGACGAAATTAGCAATATGTTCTCACATCATTCAGCCTCTTCGGCTGTCCCACAGTTATTCCTCCAATAGGCACGACCTTCGAAAGGGTCGGACCAGCGACGTTTGTGAGCGGTTCGATGTTGGGAAGGACGACTGCCGCGTGTGAGATCAACTCCTCAAATAGTACCAATAAAGAAATTGTTATGTATCATAATAGCTGGGAGAATGGTTTTATAAAGTGTGCTGAAATGATTCAGTAAGATCTTTCGCGTACCCCAAAAGAAGGCGTTCCTGGATGGAGTTCTTCAAAGACTTGATGCAGCGGATCGTCTTGAGTAGCGATGAAATTGCGGAATAGAATCTGCAAAAATATTATATTTCTTAAAAATGAATTTGAGGCGGAGCTTACTCGATAGTAGACATGCATGATCCTCGCATAGAATGTATCGTAGTAACGACCGTCGACCATCGCAGCTGAAACTAACCACGTTGATAAAAGCCGCGAAACAAGGCACTCGGAATCTCTGATGTTGATAATTGTCGGAGGGAGTATGTAAGCTTTCCGAAATGCCTAATTATCTATACCTTCACCAACAATGGTAGTAAATCCAAACTACACCACAGTCCAAAAAACAACCTTCGTTCCGTATTTCGCACTCTCAACATCACATATCAGGAACAAATTCTGGATGATCAGAGATGTTGATAAACACCGGATCTATTACAATTATACGGAAATCGTACTTTTAGTTCGCAAAATGTTTTGCAACAGATATCTTTGCACCAGAGTTCACGATTTTCAACACAACTACCGTATTTCATATTTTTATGAATTGGCCAATCGCTAAAATAATAACATGTGCTAACGTGTCAGATTTTCGGAATCATTTGTAATCGTAACTCACATCTATCAGTGGTATACGATAACGCAGCTCCCATATGTTCTCCACCGATGAGCATCGTTGATGAGACGACGATAAGGGAACGAGGAGAGATCAGATGGGATAGACCTGGAATTAATGTTGAAAATAACTGCCTAAATATCGATAATCACTCCAATATGAATGCCTCATCATTTACTTTGTGGTGGTTAACCCCTTGGAGAAATATGAATATGTGGCATTGAATTTAACGGCATTATTACTCACCGACTCCGCAGTTCTCGAAATTCTCCGTGATTATGGCATCGAAATGTTCGTGTTTCAGCTTCTTCACCAGTCCGGGTGTAGTGAGGAGTTTGCGGCATTGGCGACAGAATGAGATCGAGTTGTGACGGGCATTCTATAAATTACATTCACAAACATCATAATGACTTCGCGCTGACTGGCAATAATTCAATAGTCACGTGGGTGATCTAACGAAGTTTTATTTCTGTACTGATTTACACAATCATTTTCAGACAAATTTAGATACCTCCATTGATCCAGTCCAAGAATCGGCCGGAATCTCGAACATGTCCGTATCGCCCTCCATGAAGTGCGTGTTCTGGAAATTTGATTTATATTATTTGTGAGCTTGATTTATTTAAATAATTGAACAGTAATAGAAACACAATCTGCACGAAGCGGTCCCAGTGGGTGAATGAACCCACTGGAAGTTATTATTGGAAATGATCTTATCTCGAAATTGTTATTTTGTTTTTAATGTTTGTAAAAAAATAATATTTTACCATGTGATCTGCGCCCTCGGCGGGCGAAATTCGCAGAATGTTCGCTTTCTTCGCGCCGTCGGGAAGAGATGCGTCCATTTCGGAGATGAGGGCTGTCTAGAAACACATTACAACTAATTGTAAGACGTGGATACGAGACAATTATCTTGGCTTTACAATTTATGATAAAGTTGATACTTTTCCTAATGAAAGCTGTCGATGTGTAATTTGCAAAAAGTAAGAAAAGTATTAAATATAAGACGGACTCACTACATTATGTCCCGCATCCACCATCGTATCCGCGACCACTCCCATAAAGTTTATGTGCGAAATGGCAAACTTCGGAATGTAAACGAGTATTTTGTAGGACGACGAGCATCCCGAGAGGGCTAGGAACAAGAGGAGGAGAAGGGTCGACCGCATCGGGGATTGACTGAGTGATGAATGAGCTACTCGACTCGACGCCTTATATATCCATCCGATCTCGCCATCACTTTCGCGTGAACAACATGTGGAAGAGCGAATTCCTTCTCATCCAGAGGGGAGGGAAGAGCACAGATTGGGCACGGTCCGAGAAAGGAAATTAGTGTAACGAGTGTGCCCCACTTCCTGTGCAGCAGAGAATAGGGAACAATGTTTGTCCACCCAAAACCAAGGATCCACCCAAAACCAAGGGGGTTAAGAAATGTTGGGAGTGGTGAAAGCCACAGCAAATAAATCCCCTACCACGTGCACACAACACGGGCGGTAAAGCCTCGCAACCAGCCACTGGTCGTCCCGGGATAGGCTAAAGTTGCTAATCGGCGTTGGGGTGGCTAGCCCGCCCTTAGCGAGGATAATGCCAAAATCACCTTTTTGTCCATCTTGCATTGTCTCTCGCTCGCCAGATCGGCAAGAGATCACGGCGAAAAGAGAGAGAGTCCGACAATTGTTCTAATAGGGACATTAAGGAACAATAAGTACGATGGGTGCGGTATTCGACTCTATGGGTGTACATTACTCCTCAAATGCAGTAATTGTCTAATTCGCTACAAAGTGGGCACAACCCTCCTGCTAATTTATCGCATAATATCTATTGTTCCACGAAAATCACTGAATGCCGACACTGTGTATGTCGACATTCTGATTCTAACGAAATGATCTTTTTCGAGTACTAAGAACTCCGAATTTCAATCTCACCTCGAAAAATGGACAGAATATTGGAAACCGAAGATGATGGAAATTGTCAAGTTTCGGGGCATCTTCCAGAAGAATTTCAACATGATAAGTACGATACAGATCAAAGTAAGCATTTCAAAATGAGTGTGAATAATTTCAGTTGCACTTGCCGTTCAAAAAGTGCAGAAGTGGCTATGCAGAAATAAAGATAATATTTGCTCGTTCATTGCTGTCTTTCTTCCAAAAATCCGCCAATTAGCCATCTTGGTGGGAATTATGGCTCCCACGATAAGTGAAAATTGGCTCGCACGATCACAATTAACTGTTCATCTCCGATTCTCACGTTAATAAGGATGGAGGGTATAAGTAAGGGGAGCACTAGGCCCGGTACCTCAGTCAATCAATCAGTCACTCAATCGTTACGAAAGTCCTCGACAGCAACGATGGCGACGCATCAGACGACCGAGGAGGTATACGTTTCTTCCTTTTTTTCTGAAAATATTCGGAATGCAGAGAGACATGGTAGAGGGATGCGATAGCTAGGGTTTGGGGAATTATGGTAGTGAAACGCTACTGTCTTGGTTACGAAACCGAAATACGGTAGATTGAGGGACGATCTTGGGTTACGGGACTAATGTCGTGTGGGATATCTCCCGTTACTATATGTTGAAATGATGTTGTAGTACTTTTTAGTCGGTTTCTCAGCCGTCCATTGTATCAAACCCTTCTGATTTCAGCACCACGTCCACATGTTCACGTACCTCGGCGGGTTCGTGCTCGCTTTCATCTTCTTCTTCGCGTTTATTCGCATCTGGCACTACTACGAAGTGAGTTGGATAGGGGGGCAGAGGAGGGGAAGAGGCTACAGAATCGCCGATCGTAATCGTAACGGACCGGAATGAAATAAATATTTTTCCGTCTCTTATCGTATTCTTTATAATTTGGATATTGGATAAATGAAATAATTCTGTACAACCCAAAAACACGTAAAAACGATAATTTCAGAAGAATAAGGTGTGCTGCAAGAGGCGTCAAGTGAGCTCTTCGATTCAAACGGACGACCCGACGGTCGTCTATCGTCCGACCGCCGGTGCAGTGCACATAGCGATGGAGGTAAGCTTGCATGGCGTTCTACATGAGAGCGAGAGAGCAGGCGAAAGTGAGCGAGATGGTCTCGCCGCGAACTTGAAAACTGGAACTATTCCAATAACGCAGTGGGAGTAGCAGTATCGACAATTCCGAGAATCTCTAGCTGTCTTTCGCTTACGCGCGATTTTTCGTTTTGGGTACGGTATCACCCACAATTAGACGATGTATAGTCTATTCGGCTGGGGCAGCATCAGAGTATGGGTAGGGCTCGAAGATGCGTCTCGGTCGGGAATCCAGAACCTGCAATGCTCGATTAAGGCGCTCACTCGTCGCGAGCTCATCACCCAACAGCCCGTCTTCGTTGGTCATGAGGAGAAGATGGAGGCACAAGAGATGGAAGAGGCACAGAGAAACACCCGCCTGTGGGTGGAGACCATCGTCCCCTCCAACAGCAGCGAGAACGTTGATGCCACTTCGAGCGGAGTGGATCAGGTGGGTCACAAGCTCGTGTAGGTTCGGACCATGAACCTGGTGAATTGGGTATCCGAAGGCGTGGAAAACTAAGGTTCTGAAAGCTTAGTGAGTTTTATTATATGAGGCACTATATGTGAATAGATAAAATACGTTGCAGGCCCCAGTCGAGGTGTATGGAGAGGCTTCCCGTCGGGATGAGGGCATCGAGAACGTGGACTTTCTCGGTTACGTCGACTGTCCGAAGATCGCCAAGAAGTGCGTCGACGAGTACGACGAATGATCGACGTCATTCCGTTCATTGTAGAGTTCGAAATACGGGCAATCTCTTCGTTTCATACACTCACTCACTGAGTGAACGAAATGTGCACGAATCGCTGAGACGATTGCCCGTATTTCGAGTTCTAATTCGGTGTACCTTTGTTCATTGGGGAGTGAATAAAGATGCGTGTTAATTTGTGTTGGATATAATGAATCGGGATTAACGCATGGTTACAATGGTTACATGGTTCTTCTGCTGGTGTGAATGGAGCCTGCTTCTCTCCACAGTTCTGCATTCTATCGGCTAGAGAATGAAATGGAAGAAGAGATATCGAAGTGGGAATTTCGGGAATGTGTATTACCAAAGAATATATATATTTTATACCAGCTTAGTCAGCTAGATTGATCAAGCCTCTTACTCCAGTGACGTTAACTAACCAAAAAAGACCAACGACCCAGAACCATTTACTTTTTAGGGTTCCCACGACAGGCGCTGATTCGATGCACTTCCTTATTCTCACGATCGCGAGTAATGATCGTGGACGATTCGAAGGGATAAAATCTCACGATTGAAGAGGAATGGATGGTGAATAGGCATTGAGTGTGTACTCAGTTGATGTTGTTTGCGCAAAGTTTCTTTTTTTTTCTCAGTTTGCGCAAAGTTTCATTTTACATAATAAATAATAAAAAAAATAAAAAAAATTAAATGTTCTGTCGTGATCGCCATCAAATTCTGACCCTTGGACCATACTCACCTAAATTTAGCTTGCTCAGAAACCGAACTAAAGGCCAGAAATCGATTTCGACGTGACGTCGCCTGGAGTCAACGAAGCATCGGTGGCCAAAATGAGTATTCCCATCATCATCAGCACCCTGGAAACCCCAATGCGCAAATTTTCAGAGGATTGATATTTTTGAGATGTGCCAAGCTTTGTCTGATTCTCTCGCAAACGGCCTCATATTTTTTAACTGCTTTTCTTTGACTTGTGATTAAAATTTGATTAAATGAATTTGTATCTCGAAAACAAAATTATGTTAGATGACTATGTTCATTATTTTCTATAGTTAATCATCCTCATTAATTGACAATGAGCAGTGCACGATTCTAACCTGATTCAAGTCCATTGGCGACGGACGGAGAAAAGAAAATTCACATTCAGAACCAACGAACCCGTGCCCCTGCTTTTTCCTGCTTTACACTCACAAATCAATCACAAAATCACGATATTCATTTTATCGAGTCATGTTAGTCTGGTCGGGTCGCGGGGCTAGTGTCGGTACATCATTATTACTCAATGGGTCAGTAGGTTTGGGAGATCAGAGGTCAAAGACCAGAGATCAAAGATCAAGCGTAGAATGCGGCGCCAATGTTGTTCACGTCCTTGAGCAGCACAGTCTTCATCGCCTGCAAAGGAGGAGCTTGGAGGGGGCCTGGCTTAAACACCTTCTCACCTTCTCAAAATCGGCCATGCACACGACCTTGCGTTGCGCGCGCAGAGCCAGCATGCCAGCCTCAGTGCACATTGCCTGCCAAGGGGTACTGTAGCATCAGGGTACGGTATGGTGTAGAACCAAGGCTACTGTGATCGAAGGATACTGTATCCTGGGTTACAGTAGTCAGGGTACGGACCAGTACCTTTATATCGGCTCCCGATGCCTCCTTTTCCTTGGCGAGCAGTGCCTCAAACGACACGTCCTTGTCCATGTGCATTCCACTTGTGTGAATGCCAAAGATCTTCAGCTTCGTCTTCTGATCCGGCTTCGGCAGCTCAATCTGCAATACCGTAGATTAAGGACCGCAACGTGTACCGTATACTGGTACTAAAGTTTGGTACCATTGTCTTATACTGCAGCCTGATATCCCATCCCGTAATGTGGTACCATAGTAATGTTGTGGGCAAGTAGAACTACAATACTCTATGGTACCAGGGTACCATAAAGTGGTACCGCAATCTGTTACCATAGTACCGCACCCCGACCCCACAGTACCTTTCGATCGATGCGGCCGGGTCGGATGAGGGCGGGGTCGAGCGAGTCGATGCGATTCGTTGCCATGATCACCTGCAAGGAAGATTGTAAAGGGCAGAGCCGGAAAGTAGGCAGAGCCAGGAAGTGGACAGAGCCGGCAAGTAGGCAGACCCGGCTATTAGGTAGAGCCAGCTAATAGGCAGAGCCGGCAAGTAGAACTACAATACCTTGACGTCTCCGCGCGAGTCGAAGCCGTCCAGTTGATTGAGCAGCTCGAGCAGCGTGCGTTGCACCTGGAGAAGTGGTGTTACAGTATGCTGCTAATACCGTAATCCCATCCTACAGTACCTTTGCTACCGTATAGTAACTCTAAGCTACCGTACCCCTACAGTATCAACGGGATCCTAACCATACCCAAGCTGTACCCCCACCGCCGTACCTCCTGTTCTCCCTTGCTGCTCGTGTCAAATCGCTTCGTGCCCACAGCGTCCACCTCGTCAATGAACACGATGCACGGCGCCGATTCCTTCGCGATCTTGAACAGATCACTGCAATGTTGATCTTTGATCTTTGGTCTTTGATCGTTGGTCTTTGATCCCTTACCGAACTTTTCTCGCGCCTTCTCCCGAACTCTTCTGGACAAGATCCGATCCGGTGGCACGCAAGAATGTTGCCGAAGTAGAGTTGGCCACAGCCTTGGCCAGCAGAGTCTTGCCTGCCAGATTGATCTTTGATCTTTGAACCTTGATCCTGCCGTACCAGTGCCCGGTTCTCCATACAGAATGACGCCCTTGGGCGCAGTGATGCCCATATCCTCATAGTACTCGGGATGGGTAAGGGGCAGCTCGACAGCCTCCTTGATCTCTTGCACTTGAGATTCGAGCCCGCCAATGTCCTGAACGGAAGCAGGGAGGGTTACGGTAGCTGGCAGTCTGCCAACTCACGTCAAAGCTCTCCTTAGGCGCCTTCTCAATCTTGTGACCCATGGCAGAGGAATCAACCTGGAGTAATTGTATGACCCAACGAACTACCGTATCCCGCTACAATATGCAGCACCGAATCTAGGAACGTATGCTGCCGTACATTGGTACCATACCCTTGGTACCGTGTCCTGGTACCATGGCCAGGTGCCATCTCCTGGTACCCTGGCCTGGTACCGAACCCTGGTACCATACCCTGATACCATAACCTGGTACCGTAACCCACTACCGTATACCTCATCGGGCAGAACGCCCACAACGGCGATGGGCACATTCTTGAAGGCGCCGGCGCACTTGACAATCACGAGCGAGTTCACGTGGATGTACGTCTGCACAAAGGGGCGAAGTTGATCTTTGATCTTTGATCTTAGGTCTTTCCGTACCTTGTCCACAATGGAGAGGATGGGAATGAACCACTCGCGCTTGCTGCCCTCAACCACCACGACGGCGCGCTGAAGAGACGGTGAGTGAGATAAGTGCGCGGCTTCGGGGCACGCTGCCGCGCACATATTTTACGATAGCCTACCGATTCATTGTCGAATAGCTCGTGGACGCGGGCGAGAGTGGTGGGCGAGCCGCGCAGATTGCGCACCGTCTGACGCTCCTTCTTGCGATGCGCCTCCACTACCTGGAGTGAGTGGAGGTTACGGTGGGTCAGTAAGTACGGTAGGCCTCGGGGCACGGTAGCCATAGAGTACCCTTGGACTCAAGGGCACGGTAGGCCTCTATGGTGCCGTATGAACGTGGGTACCGTACTTCTTGGGTTCGTTATGCCTCGGGTACCATAGCCTTGGGGTACGGTAGCCCGCTCAGGGACACGGTGCGCATACCTTCTGTGCATTCTGTCGGCGGATGAACTCGCTCTCGAGCGTCAGATAATCCTTCACGCGCTGCTGCTTCAGATAGCGAAGATAGCACGGACGACGAGGGCAGACTGCAATGTGGTAGGTTAGATACGGTAGGGTAGGTTGGGTAGGGGTGGGGTTGATCTTTGATCTTTGAGTGAAGGCACTGTAGACGATACACACTCGTGGGCAGCTTGTTGTCGTGCATTCCGCCGCTGCGACCACGCATCGCGACCTGAGATTAGGAGAATGGGTTATGGTAGGGAATGGTAGGTGTGCCGTGGTGTACGGTACGGTAGTCTTCTTTGGTACAGTAGGGTACTGAATGTGGTACCAAAGGGTACGGAGCATGTGGTACCATACTGCACGGTGCCATAATGTATGTGGTACCATGTACGGTAGACTACCGGTTACGGTACCACGGACCCTCAGGGTAAGGTAGAGTACCAGGGGGCTACAGTATACCTTGATGGACGACGAGACGGGCTTGTCGCGCTTGGGACGAGGGATCGAGTTGCGGGCTCCCATTATTGATTCTGGAATACGGTAGGATCCTCAGGGTCCACGAGCTGGGGGTATCGGGGTCCTCACCTGGTTAGTAGGGGTTGGGGTTAGTAGAGACGGGGTTAGTGGAGGGAGAAGGGAGCGAGGGAGGGGAGAACCACTCGCGATGGAGAGAAGGAGAGGGAATGGAGGAGGAGAGCGATCGATTGAGAATGGAGGAGGGGGCGAGAGATATGCAAAGGAAGAGAGTGCGGAGAGGGGGTGGAAATTGAGGGAGAGAGATTGAAAATGATGAAGAGATTGAAAATCCAATCAATAATTCGTTATGAAAATCACGTTTATCGTTCGGAAATAATAAAAAAAAAGATTAATTAGACGAGATTAAAGCAGACCACCGAGGAGAGGCAATTGGTTGTGGTACGGTATTCATTAGCGATTGGGGACTACTGTAGAAATAGTGGATAACGGATGCAAACAGTTGTATTTCAGGTAATCTACAAATAATTCAATGCGGGAAAAACTGCAAAAATGGAGTTCGAAATCAAACGTCTCTAAGTTTTTGCGCTCTTGTGAAAAATACAGAGACGACATTTCGAACTCTATGCGAAACTACTTCGAAACGAGCAAAACTGCGTAAAGATTAGAGATATGCGGGAAGTCATTGGCAACGTAGGAGTAAAAATGGTTTGGTTTAGTCACAGATCGGGTGGTCAACAGATGGAGAGCAAAGATCAGAGATCATTTGCACGTGTGTAGGGCCACGTCGTCCACGCACTCCTTGCACTTGACCTGAAAGCAAGTTTGAGATCAGAGATCAAATATCAAACTTCAAAGATCAAAGACCAGCTTCCGTACCTGACAGCACCAGACGAACTTGCAATTGCATTGCGTCACCTGCCGCTCGATGCGAGTGTTGTAGCTGCAAGGTGAAAGATCAAAGATCACTAAGGCAAATGATGAACCTACGTTGAACAATTTCAGAATATTGACAAGTAAGGGTCATTCAAGTGAGTTACACGGTGTGCTCTAAAGTGCAGAACACTTCTCGTAAGAATTTTGTCTCGTCACTATTCGCCAAATATTCTATTGGGATTCATTACGTTCGCCAGATCAATAAGTAAATGCGTAGAGTTGATGGTGAAAACAAAAAAAAACGTAAATTTTGGCGCCAAAGCACATAAATCAAACATCGCAACCGTACCCTCTCCCGCAGCAGAGCAGATCGCAGCTGTCGGCGTTGAGTGAATCGTGCACGCAGTCGCGTCCCGCCGTCCCGAGAATGCCTGAGGGTAGAGATCAATGATCAAAGATCAGGACACTACTTTTCACGACGAATAAACCCGTTTATTTGTGAATGGCTCAAGCAACTTGTGATTGCAATTGAGTTTCAGACAATCGTTAAAGTCAGTGCGCGACTCATCTCGGAAGTTAATGCCAGGAAAGCTTCAAAACACTAAAACATCAAAGATCAAAGATCAATCTCCCACCGGCAGTGTCGTTCCGTTCGCAGTACGTGGGCGACCGCACGACGAAGGCCATCTCGTTGCCGCTGAAATTCTGATTTCAAAAGAAATTCAAATTTTGAATTCGCGCCGTTTTCCACTAGTTTCTTTCTAGTCTCCACTAGGGTTGCCGGTTCAATATCAATATCAATACTATTAACTCCCTCTTCCCTTCTTCCCTCTCCCTGTCAATAGTATTGACATGGAGGGGCGGGGAAGGGAAGAGGAGTCAATAGTATTGATATTGAATCTGCAACCCTAGTCTCCAAACAAAATTTCCATTTTTTAAAAATTACACTTACCGTATCGGGGTGGCTCGCTCGGAGCGCTCCTTGCGCCGCAGCCGTTTCTTGGCTCGCTTGGTTACCTGCAAGCGGTTGTAGTTTGGAGTTTGATCTTTGATCTTTCGGGGGAAAGACTCTCAGATGGAGCGTGCGAGAGTGAGAGATTGACCTCGTCACAGACCTGGACGGCAAAGTTGTCGTACCGCTTCTTCAGCAGCTCAGCCACATCCTTCATTTTGGGCATCTGAAAGATCAGGCTACAGGCTACAAAGATCAAGAACCAAACTACGAACTACAAAGTTCAACGACCAAACTACAGGTTATAAAGATCAAGGACCAGACTACAAACAATAAAGATCAAGAACCAATCTAACGACTAGATACAAAGACCAAAGATCATACCTGAAGCCAGCAAGTTTTGAACTCGCAACTTCCACTGACTCCATGGCACCGGCAGTGCTTGCGCACGTTTTGCACGATTGCCTGAAAGAATTTTCAGTTATTCGTGGTATTTTGAAGATGAGTTTTCCCTGCATTCTGCTTGTACTTGAACAGTTTCTTGTGTTAGTGTGGGTGATTCACTACGTGCACTTTTCTGATGACCCAATTGAATGGGAAAGCAAGGCCGTTTGAATGCGAATGATCACGCTCAAACCGAACGATGTTGCTCGTCAAGTAACATCATCTCGTGGGATAGATAGTTTGAGAAATCTGAGTCAGCGCTTGCACTATTTTTGTATATTTTCGCGTGAATTTGCGCCGGTTCTGTTCACTCTACAGATGTCCAGTCCTCATCGTTTCGATTGGAGAAATACTGTGTGAAATAATGAGGTCATTGCTTGCGGAGTAACCACACTGTATCCAAACACGAGTGTGCTGCGATGCGCCCTATTCACACTGCTTTCCCTCCCGCATCACGAGTGTGGGTACGAGACAGTTTTGATACTCTCACTTTTCCAGCATCTCTTGAGGCCAGCGTCCGCTAGATAGTGTACAACACGAAGAGTTGAATGCATTTCACAAAGGTTCTCTCACTTCAACCCGCTCTCTAACGCACTCACACAACACCTATTTGCGTCAACATCGCCAGGCAACGGCAACACCTACACTTGCAGAGATCACGATCGAAATTGACAAATAACTTGTGGGAATTTTATGGAGGGGTTAATATGTTCGCACTCAAAGTATCTCAAAGTAAGTGTGAAATCTTCTCAGAAAGACATAAATTATAGAAACATCATCACGGTCACATCCGATGACGATTAGCTAATTGAAGATACACACATAGATTGGCCCACTTGAACATGGATGGCTTGAGACTACGCACATCACATCATCAATGAGGAAAAGGGAAGCGGATCCTTCCTCCCATTGTCTTCTTTTTCTTTTTCGGTGCTTGGTTGAGGGAAGAAAGAGAGGTACATCACTCTTCTCGACACACTCGCCTGTGGCCGACGGCAACTGGCTAGAGAGCACTCGATTATGGGAGAGCAGGGAGAGAACCAGAGAGTTGGTGAGAGAGGAGGCAACAAATGGAGACACCGAAGACATTGTTGGCCTCGGTTTTCAGAATTTCTCTGCTGACAACTGCGTGGAGGCAGTTTCAGTCCCGAATCAGGAGCAGCCTACCCTCTGGACTTTCGTAGATATCTGATTCACTCGGCTCCGCACAAGTCCAGTTAACATTTTTGAAAAGCACATACAGCAACAACCAATCTGCAAGAAATGAGTCTGGACGTGGAGGTATGTGTTTCACTGGGAGTATTCATTTCGAAGATTTTGAGAATGGTTGATGGATTTGGATCCAATTGTTGAACAAAAATATCTCAAATGATTGCCGGTTAAAGGAATCTTGCAAATCGATTCCTTGCAGCTCGGATCAATTCCCTCATCCAAAGTGCGTCGATCCTCTCGAAGGTCGAGATCAAGCTCCATCGGTAAGCAATTACTGCCTCCATGCACTTGACCACTTCGACTCGACTTTCTGCTTATTATTGCTTTTCGGCGATGGGGTGGCTAACCCGCCCTTAGCGAGGATAATGTCAAACCACCTTTACTTTACCTTTACTATTCGTATTGTTCTATGTATATAAAACATAATTTGCAGACTCATGCCTGCCGCACCAACCGCTCTTCGCCGCGCGCCGGAAACAGTACCGACGGTCAGTTCACTAGAGCGTTATTTGCGTTTTTCTCCCTATTCAAAATTTTTCGAATTGAGATAGAATGGAATACGTTTCACTAATTGTACGAAAGGGAAAGATGCAACGTGACAGTACTCTTCAGAGAACTAACGTGAATAAAACTCAATAACTGAATCGCATTCAGAAATGAATCTGTTCAGGTGTTCGGGTAATGTGTTCAATCATTCGATCGTCAATCCTCACTCCTCATCATCTTCCTCGTCTTCCAATTCGGAGAAGGATCAATGGGAGACGGAAGCGCTGGCTCTCACACTCAAGGTACGGTATCCAATACAATACTTGACTATAGTAATACGGCTACCGTTCCCAACAGTTATCATTTCTTGCTATTCTGAACAATGATTGCTACCGTTCCTCTCGTACGTAGAAGTCATTAGGGAAACGGAATCAATAATACGGTACCCTCGCTACAGTACCTTCCTTGCAGGATCTGATTCCACAATGTTGTGACTCGTCCCACACAGTTCGAATTATCACGGTCATTGTGATGACACTCATGGGATTTCTCGTTATTTTCCCGATAGCTCCGAGATTGTTGGCAGCTCTGGCCGTCTGATCGCACATTATTGATGTTGCTACCGTATAGTTTTGTGCTGTCTACCGAATTACTACCGTATAAGTTATCATCTACTGTAGCTTAGCACTATTTTAATTTCTTCGTAATTTGAATCGTTATTATGGGAACCACGGAGAGTTTAGACAGTATTGTTTCAACGCGTTTCACACTTTCAGCTGGTATTGTCTGACGATAAACGTTTCATTGTTTAAAATTGCAGTTTATGTTTTTTCAGAGTTAGAGAGGACGAGTTTCGAAGAGATTCAGCCCAGTGCTTTACACCACGGCCGCTTTCTCCAACTCTCCTCAGACAATGCGCTCTCTGAGATACTCTAACCAGCAAATGTATTGTTGGGTCTATTCTGCCTCGAGCAATACATCGGCTCTCGCAAGTTCACACACTATCGCCAGTCAGAGAATGCTATAGATAACGCGAAACGAAGAGACCTCGGCCTCAACTGCTACCACCTCTCTGCGCACTCCCCAGACGGTGTACTCTCTCGTCCTCTGAATTCGCAAGTGCGAAAAAGGACAAAGGGAGATTCCCATCACCTCTGGATACAGGAGGCAGAGAGAAGCTCTCCTCGCCTCCCACACTCTCTCGCCATTCATGCCTCCGGTGTAGCCTCACACCCTATTTCTTCACACTTTCTAGCTCCAACGACTTCAAATTTCTATCTACAGAGATGCGTCGTAGATTCATCCCATTGGATAAAGTGGCTTCACGAGCGCAAAAATCCGCAAAGGTTAGGATTCTGCTCCAAAATGTAAACATTATCAATAAACCATTCTAGTCAGCCAAGCGCCACTCGGCCTCACTTCCTCCCAAGACGGAAAGATGGAGCGAGGAGAATCGCGAGAAACGTGCGGTCGAACACTTCCTATGTTTAGCGACGAGTCTCTAATCTTGACAATTTTGTGTAGTTGCCGAGCTCATCTTCGGCCGTCCTCCTCCTCAGCTTTTTACAACTATATTCTGCGCCTTCCGACGTCGATTCGTGCCCGAGCGCCGTGCTCGCAACGTCTTCTTGAGTTTGACCTTCGTTGTGAGCCGGAGGTATGTGGTTGTCGTTGAGGAAGTCACCGTCGTCAGCCATGATAGCTCAGTTGGGAGAGCGCCCGACTGAAGATCGGAAGGTCGCCGGTTCGATCCCGGCTCGTGGCAGTTCCTTCGTTTTGCAGGAAATCAGCACCACCTCGTCTTCCCACACGTAATTTCAACAACGCGATGGAAAAGTTCGTTTACTTTGTTGGATTAGTGATGGAAAAAGTTACACGGAGTATTTTTTTTCAGGACACCTCCCACTGCGTTTGTCGATAACAATCGTCGGCAATCGTCACTTTCATCTATGCTATGTTTCTCTGTCTTCCTGTTACTATCGTATTCATTTGTGGTATCATCAAATGTGCCATCAACGGATGGTATCTGGCAAGACAGTTTCTTGGATAATCTAATCCTCAATGAGAGCCAAGACGCCCATCGTTACGTGTTCCATGGAGGTGTAAACGTTTCTTCGAATTGATAAACACGTTGTACATGCCTTACAAGAATGGTATTTTTTCAATGACGGATTGCATTAATGCGATTCTTGCTTTTCCCATATCTATACATATTTGTTGAAATATACTTCATTTACACAACTCCATTGATGCAACTGCCAGACATCGGGATCATGTATACTTCAGCCCACAATCCCTCCCTATCCTCTTTCAGCTCAGTCCCTCACTTTCTCTGACGGTCAAGAGGATCTTGCTCAGCCCTTTGCTCAACGTAGTTATGTACGAATAGCCCCTGGCTACAGGGCAGAGAAAGACTCTCCTTATTTCCCACGATATATCGCACCGTAAAGCTTCAGGATACTCTTTTTGTCCACGTAACGCAGCTAGCTTTTCGTCGTTGTTGATGTTAGTCCGTCCTTTTTGCGGGTAGATCGGATATGTGCATTCGTAGATACATTGGTCCGTTTTTATCAGGAAACTGTTATTTCTTTGGCGTGTTTATTTTGTTAAAATTTCTAATCCGAGTCCGAGTGAGCTTACACATTTCTATGAAAGCAAAGATGCGCCGTAGACACAACACCACGGAACAGCCCCGGCCTCACTCAATGGAGCCTCACTCTCCCACTAAGGTTACCGTATCTCAATTCTCCCGTTACCTACCGTACCTAGGCAATCAAACGAGCCTCCTCATCTCTACCGCCTCTCGGCGCCACTGCACGGCTGATTGAGCGGGACTGTACGAGGAGTAAGTATACCCGGACTTACTGCATTTAGTGACTTGTCGAAAACTCGGACATTTTGTGCAGTGGCCGAGCAGATGTTCGACTCGCGAATTCTGCTGCTCTTCGAGATGTTCAGAAGGAGAAGTCCCGGCCCGTGCAACATCTTCAACACCTTCTCTTTCGATGTCAAGAGACGGTACGCGATTCATATGGGTGTCGTGAGAAGGGATGCAGTCATCAGCCATGATAGCTCAGTTGGGAGAGCGCCCGACTGAAGATCGGAAGGTCGCCGGTTCGATCCCGGCTCGTGGCAGTTCTTTTGTCTTTTTGCAGTTGCTCCGCACCGCCTCGGCTGATTCGTGCCTCCTCCGGGAAGATCATCAAGCAGATGTGAGACATTTTGCTTCTTGCGTTCTCGTTTCCACATCGTCAATGGTTTGGAAATTTCTATTATGCCTTTGTCTGCAGAAACCAGCAAACCTTATTCTACTCATGAAACCTAATCAATTGCATGTCATTTGCTTCACGATTTCTGTCATCTTCTTATATGGAGCATGCTCAATGACATCATCCAAGCCCAATGATGCCGTTCGGATATCATTTTTGTCCATTTGCAGGCTGGCTCGCCAGGAATCTTGCGAGCACGCCGACGACTCTCTCACTGTCGTCACATTCTCCATGCACTTGCGATGTTCGTCTGCGCTATCGGAGTAGTGATCGCCGTGATGAACACGGCCACAGTAAAGCCCATTGTGGAGGGCATCCTGAGGTCGCCCTGGATGGGCTAGTGACCCATTGATCTCGAAGGTTGTCACCAAACAATTCCTTACAAATAGTCCAATTCCTCATTTCCTATAGTCTTTCTTAGGAGATTTTTTCGATCGATTAGGTCCTTTCTTGTGTTCCACACTAGATACTTCAAACCGCTTGTCCTAACTATACTATACTTCCCTCTCCTCCTTTCCCTTCCTCCTTTCTGTTAGTCTCCCCCTCACCGCCCCCGTAGTGATGCCCTGCGATCTCCAGTATCCATGGGATACCCTTTCTCCCTTTCTTCCGACTTCCTCACAATCGATAAACGCCTTTTCACACTTCCTCTGTTACTTCATCTCTCGCAAGGGTCTCGGTCATCCCAGCTGTGGCTATCTCTACCGGTCATTCTACCGTATTCTTACCATCGACAATTGACGATCCTCATTGAGAATCTCACTGCTTCTCAATGCACAAAATGAAGCGACGAGGCACCCTGGATGCTTGCGAGTTCCAGCGGTAGGTTTCCTAATTTTTTAATACTTCGATTGGAAGTGTCAGTATTAATCCATCTGCTCATTCCTCAATGTAACTCGCCTGAAACTCATCTCATTCTGCGGCGATTAATTATTTGTGGTTAATTTTAGCTCCCTCAGCGTGGACTCTGCAGCATCGTCTCCACACCGATTTGCGTGCAAGAAATGGAGGTACGGTAACGCTACCGTATTCCCGATTATCGATCGATTCAGACGACGCGCCAACAATTCCATGCAATCATTTTTCAACAGCATCGACAGTGTGCCCGGGGCGAGGTTTACCAAGGATGGTACGGTAACACCACATCCTGATCATCATGCAGTCACAATTTCAGACCTCCCACGATCGCTTCCCGATACGATTCAAACGAGGAGGACCTCGTTCTACGTTACCGTAACCCATGGTGAGTCGGGAAAAGACAGAACTTGTAGATGCACTCGTCGCACCAGATGACAACACGCATTTCAGGCGTGACGATTCTGATTCTCGGCGGCACTACTCTAGTGGCAACCATTGGCTGTATTCTGCTGCTTGTTGACTTGATGCGGACATGAACCGCATGGTGTGGTGTGCGTGGTGTGATTTGGTAAACGTCGCCGCACTCACCTCACGGCCGACGAAGTGGTTGTGCATCGCGACAAGGTGCTGCACGTTCGTGGTCCGATTGAACTCCTGCCGCTCGAATTCATCCAGGAATCTGAACAATATCGATTATTTTCATAGATTACTGTAAATAAAGTCATTTGTGGATCGCCCACTTACTTCCTCGCATACCGTACTCCGTAGCCGACGTTGTCCGAGCAGCCGCCCCACGAGAACGGTCCGTTGCCGGTCATGCCTAGGAAATCGCAGAATCGCCTCACCATCGAATTTTAGACTAGTTTATAGGGAATTAGGAAAAGACAGAAGCCGAGCACACCACGCGCTCACCGTTGCTGCCCATGGGCGGGTACGCGGACGAGGGCATGCCTGGCGGCGGTGGGTACGGTACCGGCCCTGAGGTGAATCGAGGACTGATTTTATTGATTGGAGTTAGAAATGTACCTCCTGGATGCATGCTGGTGAGGGCGGCAGCGGAGGGCGGATTCAGATCGATCTGACAAGTGCGGAGATCAAAGACCAATTTATTGTCGCAACTATACACTTTTTTGCCCAGCATGTAGGCTAATGATCATTTACTTCACGACTCTGATTTACTCGTAGCCATGTTGAAACGTAACCGATTCAGAAGTATGAAATAGTCCTAGAATGAGTATCAGTCATAGAATGGGATCAGATGTGATCATCAAACAGCAGGCTACGTATAGTTCAGAGATCAATGATCAAGATCACCACATACGGCCTCGAGATGGCGCTGCAGCGCGGGCTTGCTGTCACAGCCGCAGTCGGAGAAGTTGCCCGTGTTGCAGCCCTGCAATTGATCTTTGGTCTTTACTTGTCTATGTTGTTTGACATTTTGTAAGTCTTGCTCCTTGTTGTCTCTTTCTCGCCAATTTGTTCTCGAACCTAAGAAACCAAGGAGGGACTCTCTTCTCTGATTTTATGGGACGGCCATTTTTCGTAAAGTATGCCTTCTCTACCATTCTCATTCCCAGCCCCCTTCCGAGCTGTTGTTGCCTGGTCCAAAACAATAGCGAAGTTTCATCCATCTCACCTTGGTCACTGCATACACGATTCCAGCGGAGGCAATGGCCGCAAGGTACGACGACTCCTTCGTCGCTGCAATCACATTTATTCGGAGGGATTTATCACTTTTTTTTCAGCAATTTTGATCCACGAATCGCAAATATTCCTGCGACCAAACGCTAATAGCAACTGTGAAACCTACTCGAAACATGCTATGAATTATTCCCTTCTCTTCTTTTCGACAGTCATTCATAGATTTTGCAGCATACAACTCACTCGTTCTGAGCGTCTTCCCGAGAATATCGTGGAAGTATCCGTACGGCGTCTTCATTATCTCGTAGCGGTCGGAGCAATTCCATCTGAATGCACCAACTGTAGTTTGATCTTTGATCTTTGTAGTCTGATCTTTGGATAACCAAAGTGCATTGTAGTTTGATCTTTGATCTCTCTTACCTCTCCATCTTGAACTGCTGCTGACATTCGTAGATGGCGTCCCGGAGACCGCGAGAGACGAACGGAATCGAGAACGGATGCTGCAAATTTGAGCTTTATCAATGAAAATGAAAATGAAGCTAATTGTATAATTGTAAGCTGCTCACTATTTCGTTGTATTTTTTTGTAAATTGGAAATCGGTGAAACCATTTATTCATCAGAGAGGTAAAGCAAGACCAGCCATTGAAAACACCTAATTGTGAAAAATGACAACTGAGTTTCAGGTAAGCTACGAAATAGAATGAAAGTGAGAATGAATGATGTAGGTAAAGACGCCCGCGAAAATAATAGAATGTATTATGGTTCCCAATCAAAGGGGCTACAACGGGACTGTTTGTCCACTAATGTGAAATAGATTCTTTAGTAATAAGATTTTGTTGTTTCTATTGCACCAAGTGAATTGGAACCATTTAAAAGTGTGAGCCCTATCCCCCCTCATCCCCTATTATAATTCCTTCTCACCGATGTGCAGATCTGTTGCTGCACGGGATTCAGGCCGGTGAGATGGGCGCAGAGGCTCTGAATTATTGAATTATCAATTTGTAATATTCCCTGAAAATAGATTTACAAGAACAATGAAGAAAAAAATCTTGTCAAAGTAAGGAAGAGCTTGGACTGGATCGCTGTATTGATTTTTCTCGAAATTCATCATTTATCGATTTCCCTACCGTGCCAATCCTACCGTACCTCGTAGTTTGCCTTGTCGATAAGCATTGAGCCTCGCTCAGCAATCGGAAGCGTGGACGTGTTGAGCAGCGCAAGGGATCTGCGATTTTATCATTTTCGTTTTGATCCGGGGTTTTGATCCGGGGTTTATTTGGCGATCAGACTTGACAACAGTCAAACTTTAATGGAAAATTCCAAATATTGCCTCTCTCCATTCTCCACCATCTCTAGTCAGTCAGAGAACGCTAGAGAGCACGCGGAACGAGGAGAGCACAGACAGAACTCACAGCCAATTGTAGACGACAGCAAGCGCGGCCTGCAGCAGCATCAGTAGCAGCAGTAACAACCTCATCTCGCTGCAAATCGACTACCGTAATCCCGTTCATTAGAGCACACATCAGAACACGAAGACAACTCGCGCGAAAATCAACACAATCGACTACCGTAAACCCGCGAGCTGAACGGAGCGCAAGTGAGGGCACGAACATAACAAAAAATTAATCAATTAGCTACCGTAATCTCGAAATCACACGAAAATCAATACCCTCGCCACGAGTGATCAATCAATACCCTTCCCCTTCTCCATCCCTTCTGTGAATAGTCATGACAATAGGGAGGGGGGACGAGGGCCTCCATTTACATTTACGGGCCATAAAATTTCGCCCCGTGTGTGTATCGAGGTAACCTATCCCTTCGCAGGGCGGTCAGAGATCATTGCGAATCGAGAGACCGAGAGACGGTCAGAGACGACGAGAGAGTGTGTGAAACGAGGAGAACGCCGAAAGACGATTCGAATTGCTGTGGTGTACATTCAGACATGGCGCGCATTCCGAACCACTCCCTATATTCCCAGTCCGCTAGGGGACCCTTGCACTGACCCGCCACAAACTTACAGTAACCTTTTATTACAGAATACATGCCAAGATACGGTACAATGGGTACGGTAGAGCAACAAGTGAATCGCATCCTCTCTCGTCTGTCAGACAGAGCGAGATAGTGTGCGAAATGGAGAGTCCGAGATAGAAATGAGGGATCGGAAGAGGGGGGGGGGGATCAGGGATGAAATCGATGCCCTGTGGGCGTCTCTTTCCCCTATTTTCCTCTTCCAATCTGGATCTCATTAGTAACTCCTGACTCAAGAGAGCCATCGAAAAAGCAGCAAAATATTTTCCGGAAGGAGGAGCTAGCAAGGGGGTGAAGGGAACTCGAATCAATAACAGAGGACTAGGGAAAAATGAGGGCAGGATGACTTATTAGCCGAAATATACGAAATAGATGGGTGAATGGGGCGGGTTAAGGATGATTCATGCTTCCCCTCTCGAATACTATTTCGTTTCCCTTGAATGAATGAGGGGTGACGAGATAGCGGGCGAAATCGAGAGAGTGCAGACACAAAATAGGAATAACTAGTAGTACGGTATCGGCTACCTGTATCGGGGGCTGATAAGCAAGTGACAACACACACACTCGGGGAGTACGGTAGGAGAACTATTGAGAACTGACTGTAGTGAAATACAATGGTTGACAAGGCAGAGAGTGCATTATGAGGTATTGGGGGCGAATATTGGAAACTTCTAGGAAAAGAAGGGGGGCTAGTCTGGGGCTAGGGCTACACAGAACGGGGGTTAAACTATAAAAGGGAGAGATCAAAGACCAAAGATCAAAGATCAAGAGGGGGATCAGGAGGCAAAGTCCTTGTATACGAGACGGGAGGTGATGTGGTCGGACAACGAATCGTCGTTGTAGACAGCGTCCGTCAGCTGGTAGATCTGCAATTTATATTTTATATTAATTCGGAAAATATAATTATGGTTTTCGAAAGAATGCACGAGCAACTATCAATCAGTTTGCACCATTGGACCAATTCATGAACCAACGAAACTTCCATTTCACAGGATGCAATGGAATCACTTTCATCTTTTGTAATAGGCTACAACTTCAAATAACATTTTTTTACACATTACATTTTACACATTTTTGGTTACCAACTTCACGACAAAATCGTCTTACAAGAATCTTTCGATCTTACTAACTGCGCTGAAACTCAGAATCATCTTGATCATATCTTTGAAAATAATGTAGAAACCGTTCAGCAAAACGATTTTTTCGAAGTTCAAGCATTCTATACATTGAGTACATTCTATTTTCTATACATTCTATACATGAGCATCCCGTATCAGATAAAAACGAAAAAATCAATGAATCAACAATTTCTCACCTTTCTGATCTGCTTCGCATTGATCAGCTCGTTCAGCTCGCCCATATCCGTCGGCTTGCCCGCGATCTGCTTGCACAGCTTCTGCCAATTAGGTTAATTAACACAAAAAACACTAATAAAAAATTTAAAAATTAATTCATTTTAATTCACAAATTCGTTAAACATTATTAATTTTTTTTTGCGGACCATGAGCGACAACTTGATCGCATTCTATGCCACTGGAAACATTCGTAAAAAGAGAGAATGAACAGTTCGAATATTCATGAGCCACTATCAATTCATCATCTAGCACCAAGCAGGCTCGCTTGTGTTTCAGAGCTAGTCCATAACCTGGTAGCACAAAACACCAATAATATCTATCGTAAATATCGCAGCAAAAAAACAAGATATACAAAAAATAGATAATTTACAATAACCGTAATAATCCCCCCTCACCTTCATGGCGCTTCCACTCTTATCATCGAAGACGGCCGCCAGAAGGGCCGTGCTCTTCTCTGCGATGCCGAATGTGACGAGCGAGTCGGAGATCTGCAGAGGGGTAAATATTGATGAATAATTAAAATTAATTAATTGTAATCACTCGATTTTGCATCGTAGCCTACTCAAAGAACATGATATCACCGGATAGCTGGATTTCTCGCTAAAAAAATAAAGGCTGCGTTCTCGATTGAGCTCAAAAATGTATTTTATGCAGTCAATCACACTACAGTGAAACAAATTTTTATTTCGATTCGGCAGCAATCAAGAATTGCCCTACACGGTAGCATCTATATTTATAGCACAATCACGAAACCTCAGTATTACTAGTTCACATACATATTGTGTAATTAGTATTATTCCGTCAGAACTCGATATATAATCCCTGCGAATAACATCTAATCTAGATAAGATCCAGTGATGAGTGACCCCTCCAACTTTGAGGTGTACCCCCGCGAACGGACCACGGTCAGACCCCGTACCCCCGACAAAATTTTTATAAAACAAGCTCTAATCAAGTGATTTTTCGCTTGTGTGCCCCCGGAAAACCTGGCTTTGGCGGGTCACGCTCAACACTGATAAGATCACTACGAAAACTAAAAGCCGTTGGATTAAAAAACAAAGAATCACCAAAACAATAACAACAACAACAACAACAAAAACAACACTCACATTTCTGCTGGGCGACAGCGAGTAGATCAGCTCGGCCGAGAGCGAGCGAGTCGCCATTCTGGAATGAGGATAGCAATCATTCATTGTCTCAAGAAATGACATTTGAAATGTTCGCATTAGCATGGTGATGCTGCACCAATCCTACGAAGGTGTTAGAGTGTCACGAAGGCCAATCTTATATCCGCGGTTTAAAAACGAATAAATTGTTTTTGGGACTACAATTATCCCTTTTCATATAGATATCAAAATCTATCATGGTGGTTGCGCGTTGCTCAAATACTTCTAATCTCTATGAAAGAGTGCAACGATCTTCCCATGCTCAAACTTAGAAAACAAAAAAATAGCGTCAATTGTCAGTAGCCAGTGATGTCAATGCAGCACAATCACAACAAGTGTCTAGTCGATAAGACAGTACTCAAACTAGGAATTTCAAAAAAAAATTTCATGGAGATTTTGTGCTGCAACACTACTACTAGTAACTAGAGCTATCCGCAGAGTTGATCTCACTTATCTCAAACATAGAAATATAATATTCATTCTTATTAGAATCGAGATCTAGCGCCTAGGTCCATGCACATATCTCTTACTCAGGCTTTAACAAATAATCTTAAAATTAAAATAAATAATAAATAATAAACACGAACCGATTGTGCGCCATCTGGTGGACGGTGCGGTTGGCCGCCGCGAGCAGCACGTACACGCCGTACACCTACAGGATTCATTAATTATTAGACCATTTAAAACAAAATAAAATGATAAAAACATAAATTATGCTGTACTCTGAGAATTATAACGTGATCCAGCAGCTCTTTCAAGTTTCCACGAATAATTTCTTCGAATGTGATTTTTAAACACCCAGCCAAGTATGTGTTTCACCAAGTATATGAGAGAGATTGGAGAAGACTTATCTCAATGGGAAGAACAATTTCGGTGTTAAAAAAGGACAATTACTCACCAGCTCCGGTCTGATGAGCGCCGCGTCGATCTCTCCGTTGCGCACCTGATAAATATTTAAAAATAATTAATTAACTTATTTTAATTTCCCATTTCCGATTCAAATGCAGTTTTCTCCCTCGAGTAGTCGGATACAAAAGAAGACCGCAATAATTATTTATTTTTGGCTGTTAAACTCAGGACTATCGCATCTCAAAAAAAGATAACCAACTTTACTTTTTCGATTTTACATTGAAGTGCATAAAAAAAATTAAACTTTGCAGTTTTGTGATCCGTCGACTAGGAAAGATTGAGTTAGATTTACACGCCCAATACGTAACTGGGTTCAACCAAAACGAACTCACCTTTTCTCTCAACTCGACTGCATTCGTGACCTCCGTGAAGAGACAGATGCGAATCGTCCTGAAATTAATATGCTAAGCAATTTATATGATATTTTACAGGGGTTACGTTTTAAATAATGAGAAAATAAATTGATATAAGACAACCTAGCGTATAATGAACGAAATTAAGAACCTTTCTTTTAATTAAAGCTGTTGAAATGAACAAACAAAAAAACAACTAACGCTTTCTGGGTGTTGTCGTAGGGATCGGGCTGGAGCTGATAGAGACGAGACAGACCCGGCGACATCCGACTGTTCTTACTACAAGAAATATATTATATTTTAACAAAACAGCAAATGGGTATACCAAAAACGTGCCCAAAAGCAGGAAAATACGATCAACCATGAAATTGGACAACAATGCGTCATTGTCAAAGAATGAATAGACGCTTGGCTAGTGTAAAAAAAGGTTTTAGCAAGCTAAAAGCCTAATTGTGAGTCAGAAAACGCTGAGAACCAGATGAACCATTGGGGAATCAAAAGGAGGGCGCCATCTTGCATGTTTGTTCGATTACAACACGCGCGTGTTGGTGGTGTGTAACAAGTCGCTACAACCCCCTACAAACCCCGTATCAAATAACCCGATCGAGCTCGATTGCTTGAGCGATAGTGGAAAGAAACTACGACACATCGACTTCGAAATGGGTTGAATAAGAGTGGTAAACGCGCGATTACTCTACTTCAATTGCGAAAAGCGCCGATTTACGAGCGAAAATTAGCGTTTCGGAGGGTATTTTTCGCAAGGGGATAGAGTGGCGAGTGACTCTTCGATATCGACTACTTCAAGGAGCGAGAGAGACGTCCAGCGAGAGAACAGGAAGGCGAAAAAACAAGACAACAACGTTGTTTTGGCAAAACACACGACGGGCGTGCACCTGGGCTGTGGTGTGTTTTCATGGTGAAACTTTTTGCCGGTCACGGCTCTACCGTATCTTTGATTTTTGATCTTTCCACTTATTTTAATTTATATTTTAAAATACTTTGATCATATTGAATGAATAATGGATCACAGAGTTTCCTTGAACTGAATACTAAGCTGATGGTCACTATTCACTGCGAACAGATGGCCCCAACTCTCGAGTTCATTCTAACGCTATTATCCCGCTGTTGACTACCTAATTGGCGGCATTGTCTCTCAAGAAGATTTCCCACTCACCGCCTGTAGATCATCCTTGCTTGTGTGTGCTGTGATAAACGTCGCCCTCACAGCTACACCATGCCTGCAATTCACAACATACAGAATGCATGTGCACTAGGGTTGCAAGTTCAATACCAATAGTATTGCATCCCCTTCCCTCCCTGACTCCGCCCCTGCAATACTCTCGCAAGTGAGAGGGAGAGATGGGAAGAGGGTGCAATACTCTCGCACTGTTGCAATAGTATTGCAAAATTGCAATACTCTCGCACCCTCTCCCTCTCTTGGAGGCGAGAGGAGGGGAGATGGGAAGGGGGTGCAATACTATTGCAAGTGTGCGAGAGTATTGCACCCTCTTCCCATCTCTCCCTCTCCCTTGCGAGAGTATTGCAGGGGCGGATTCAGGGAGGGAAGGGGATGCAATACTATTGATCTCGGTATTGAATCGACAACCCTAATGTGCACATAATGGAAATATGCGCCGAAATGGAATAGTGAGCACAAACAGGGGCAAAACAACGTCGTCAGCCTTCTCTAGCTAGGATTGGCTTGGAAGGAGGCCGACACATTGAAATGAGGCGACGAAGAGGAGAAGAACGGGGAGAAATGAGATGACGCGTTCGTCAAAATTTGTCAAAACGCCTTGAGGGAAGGTGTCAGACTGGCAGTAATATTTGCTGCAGAGATGTGAGAAAATGAAACGTGAGCCGCTCTGACAAGTTAAGACGTTTTCACCGAATCTTTTTTTATCGAAAAGACAGATTGCTGACAGATTTCTGGCACCCTCGTCAAATCTTCCTTTTCGGGTAGCGATGAGCTGAGATAGATAAGAAAAAATCACAGTGTTGAGTTCTTCCTAACAGAAGGGAGACGAATGGAGAAGAATGAAGTAATTCCAAACAAAATAATATAGGCGAAACGAGTGTCTTATCTCTCCGTCAAGGTCTCGAGATGTGATTTACTCCTACCAGCCATTCTCATTCCCCGTTAATCCCCTCTCGGCCTTTTCCATCTACTTCCCTTTTCTTTTGGTTGGAAGTAATTGATGCAGTAGAACAATCAAGTAATGATTTATGCCCCTTCTAACGACCAGTGGATACAACCTAATATTTCCTTCTCCTTTAGTCCCTCAACTGCCCCTACAGGTCTCGCGCGAACTCGATTTCCTCTCTTTCTCGTGATTGGTATTCGCATCTCATCGGAATACGCAGGAGACGCACCCACGTATTATAGGTGAAACCTATACTGGTATAATTGCAAGGTCTGCAAATGGGCACTTCCTTCATACACTAGACTGGACACATCAAGTCACAATCTACATTGAGTTCTAGTTTGTTTTTGCTGCTTATATTCAGCTGTCTGCAGCCTCAAAAACGTCAATGCATATCAAAATAGGCGCAATTGGACACACTTTGAAGAAGAACGATGTTATTGCAGTGCAGAATAAAAAGACGATAAACGACGGGAATAACCGACGAAAAGTCGTTCGGCACACACAGAACAAAGAAGCTTGCTGACTATTTTCTCGTCAACGACTTTTTCTCTCTTCATTTCCTGTGCTCTCGAGATCGTCAGACAGTCAACTTCCCACCGGAAACCATTAGGCGCAAGTGATGATCATAATGATGATGAGAAAAGGCTTGCAGAAGTGGTTTCTGAATCCGCCGACAAAGAACTTGTACCAGAAAATAGGAAATAATGGACAAGAGAATCATGTCAGTGAAACATGGGTTCTTCGATCAAGGGCTATGCTATCTAGGAATAATCCTCAAATGATGGATAGAGACAGCCGGGCCTCAATATGGGAATGCTACTCATCCGGGGTTGTTTCCCTATTTATTACCGAGGGGGGGGGGAGTTCGGGAATAATCAGAATCACTAATGAAGGAGCGGGAAATTAACAATCGGCTCTGGAACGCATAAAATATGAAATATTCGAGAAACATCTGCTAACAATATTCTGGTTCTAAACTCAAGATGGTCGGATACTATAGAGAAATACTCATCCGGGAATCATCAGAGATGTACCCCCAAGGAACCAAGACCCGCAAAGACGGACGGGCAATATTGGCACCACTCCAATTTATTAAGAGTAGCGGGCGCCATGCAAGATGAGATGGAGATGACCGAGGATATGAGGGGCGAGAGAGTGGGAGAAGGGGAGAGACGGGTACAGATGGAGAGAGCAGACGAGAGTGCAGGGGAAATGGAGAGAGCGCAAGGAGGAAAGTTGAAAAGCGCATGCAAATTACGTTTCCGGTTTGTTCCACGAGTTTATCGTCACTGCTGCGGAGACTCAGATGTAATCTCCTCCCGTGTCAAACTCTTTCCAATCTGATTTAGTAAACACGACTGCGAAACGAGACAACGATTTTGACCTACTGTCAGCAGACACAGACTTTTTCGCTCTGACCAACAAGATGGTGCATCAGATGGTGCAGTGTCTGCGAGCCGCAGGCTGACGTTTCGAAATTCGACACCGCGAAGAGATTGAGTGGGGGCATTACTTCATGCATGCTAAATGAGGTTGCGGAGAGACTCGAAAGGAGTCGAATGACGGAAAATTAGCATCCTACTTACGCGGAGATTTGTCGTTGCGGGCAGTTTATGGATGGATATTTGAAGGATTCCGAATATGGGAAGATCATTGAGTTATTGTTAGCCAGAAGAACAAATCATCTTAAAAAATAGAACGACACCAATCCCTTCCGACGGACCAGTGACGGCTGCTGCAACTGCTGCAACGAGAGGTTTGATTGGAGCCATCACTCATGAAAACTCAGAAAAATAGTGGTATTTGAATGATATCACTAGGGCACCGTGCCATCCTGTCCCTTTCATGTATCCCGATGTCAGATGACTGAAGAGTGCGCAAATTGGAAAGTGAAAAATCGTAGTCTCTGGCGGATTCAGAGAAGCAAAGTCAAAGGAAGCAACGAAAACGTGGTCTTTTTACTGCTGTGCGAGCGGTGAAAACACCAATTTGCCGGGTATTCTATCATCTGTAGTAAAAACTGACCTTTCCGATCAGTGGTAGTGATTTTTCGACAACCTGGCACTTTCAAATTTTCAATAATCCATTCCTCTGAGATGCTGGTAACTGGCATTTGAAGAAGTGATGAATTCCTCCTCTGATGGTCCTTCTGAGTCCGTGTAAGTTTAAAAAACATATTTTTTATCTTTTTTTACAAATGAGGTTTCAGGCTCCCAGAATTAAAAATTCGCAATGCGATTGCCGTATTTCTCATTGTATTCGGACTATTCGGCAATATTTCGTTCATTTCGGCAGTTCGAACACGAGCGGGGATAAGGAATAAGCATGGTATGTAATAGATATTTCTGATTGAAACAAAATAATCTAATTTTCAGGTATCCTTCTTTCTGTACCTAATGTGCGTTGCGCAAACGATTTGTCTACTGTTCGAGGTTTTTTGAATTCTGCAACTGTTCTATCTAATTTTACAGGCATTGAAACTAAGCAAGCTCGCTGTTGCTCATAGCCTTACGCGAGAAAGTTGCTTTAGAATTGTTTTCATGTGAGCTTTTGAAGTTATAAAATTTAAAATTGTAGATAATTCAGTTACATTATTGTCGCTACTTATCAATCCATCGGTATTTTCATTGTCGGAATCGACATTCTGATATCTCTTATTGCTCCAATAAAGTTAGATATAGAGTGGAAAATAGACCGATTAACTAAATGTGCAGGTACTTCAACCTCCGTAATTTCCCGTACCTTCTGTATTTACAAGTTCCATGCGCGCTTCTTTCAATTTTCTCTCCCATATGCACCCTGTCAATCAATGAGGTGCCGATCATTTTGAATTTCGAAATAATTATCAGATTGTCAGCCAGACGTCCCGATAGGCGACTGCAATCCAGTGCTGGCACTAAAGTTCCAGGTTTGTTTTGGCATTATTTTGAAAATCTCTCGATCCCCCTCTCGCCACCTGATAGAGGCAGCTGGTGTGAGTGGTAGCATAGCAGCGATGTCCGAGTGGTTAAGGAGTTGGACTTGAAATCCAATGGGCATTGCCCGCGTAGGTTCGAACCCTGCTCGCTGCGATATGTTTTGCCCTCATTGACTAACATTTTATTTTAGGTTTTCATGATCTGGAGCTGGTGCAACATGGCTATCTGCGTTTTGGTCGTTGTTTTATACTCCACAATGGTGCTAATTGTTCTCTTTTCGGGTATGAAATACCGTTATTCTTTTTTCATCTTGAGCTTCGATCTTTTCAGTAATTGCCGCTCGTCGAAAAAATGCCGCAGTGCACACTGATGGTGTCTGCACGAAATACAAGTTGCTCGGCCTGGATTACTGAATAACAAAGTGATATTTCAGTGCAAACTCGCAATATCAACGTCGAATCGTCACTTCGATGGTGATGTTCATGGGAGTTTTCTCATTTTCCTGGTGAGAAATCGTCTGAGACATTGAATCGAGATTTCGACTCGAGAAAAAATGTCATCACAGGTTTCTCTCGAATGGCGTAGTGCACGTATCGTATCTCATGCCTCAATTGGACTTGGCCACTCTCTACACAATTTACTCCTATTCAGTGAGAATCCGGGGGTGTTTCACACTCACTTTAGATAATTGCGACCTTTTCTAACCATGATTTTCAAAGAAGATCACGTTTGAAAATATTGTTAAGTTGATTCCGTCCCTCGTTTGCTTTTCGCAATCGTACTACGTCCACTTTATTATGAGCAAAGACTATCGAAAGGTCAGTCTCAACAAATCATGAAAAATATGAGTTGCTTCAGGCCTTTCTGTCTTCTGGCATTTTCTCCTTTGTTCGGCAGGGGCGAAAGTGCGTTTCTTCGTTCCTTTTCTGATTGATCTTTGTTCTTTCATGAGTTGTGATCGTCCTTCGTCCACATTGAGTTCTTCAATGGAAATGAAATCACGACATTGATGGAAGACGGTTCTTCGCTCATTTTCTATCATCGTGTATCGTCATCACTATTGCCAACTTGATAAATTGAATAATGTAGATCAATTGCCGTTTGAAAACACTTTCACGAAGCTGAAATTTACGCTTTTCAGAAATCACTGTCCATTTCGTAAATTGCAGTGTGTCAAGCAGAAACTAGAAGCGGCTGAGATGAAGTCGAACCTGAGACGAACTCGAAATTAGGGCGCTATTTTCAGTGACGACCACTGCGAAAGTGGCACTTTCGCGAAACTCCTGTTCAGTTTTGCTAGTTTTTGTCGTAGTCCACCCACGCCTGGCCCATTTCTGCAATGCCATGAATCTTTAGAGGTTCTCAGGTATATTCGTACTGGCAAACGTGATAATGAGTTCCTCATATGACGGCTTCGATTCACCGTGAGTTTTCACTGATTTAATTTTAGATATTTTTCGCTGAATTCAGACACTTCGACATCAAAGCACGACATGTTATTGCTTTATTTTTGATTGTCTTTGGCTGTTTCGGCAATATTTCGTTCATCATTGCAGTTCAATCGAAGAAGGAGATCAGAAACAAGCACGGTTCGTTTTTGGGCTTTTTTCGCATTTTACAGGCGTTTGATACGGATAATGTGTATCATCGACAGTTTGTCCAGACAGTTTGTCTCATTTTTGAGGTAGGTGCTCACAACTAAAATGCCTTCTTCCTACTTAAAAAAAGGTAAAGGTTTGGCATTATCCTCGCAAGGACGGGATAACCATCCCATCGCCGATTGGGAACTTGAGCCTATTCTCGATTTCGTGTTATTTTGTGCAATCACGATCCAACTAACTAATTATAGTTGCTGAAGAGAAGCAAACTCGCCGTATACGATAACCTCACACGTGAATCCTGCTTCAAATCAGTGTTTATGTTCGATACTTATTAGATATTATTACGCAATCCTAATTGTTCAGATACATAGTGGCCGCGACCTATCAATCGATTGGTATTTTAATTATTGCAATAAATATTCTCATTTCACTCATCGCTTCCGTGAGGTGAGCATGATCTAACATTATTTCAATATTTCTTTTTATTCTCATTGTCAGACACTACCATTTTCGACATTTTCCCTATCTGATTTACCTTCAAGTTCATTGCTTTATTATTTCGCAGCAAAGACTATCAGAAGGTTAGTAATAACTAGGCAACAATGTATGAACCTTGTTATTGTCCATTTCTATCGTCTGGAATCTTTTTGTTCGTTCGGCTTGGGCGAAGGTTCGTTTTCTGCGCCGGGATCCGTGATTTTTGATCTTTTAGAGCGTGCGAGCGGCCCTCGTCCATTGTCAGCACTTCCATCGATAATCAACCACGTCACTGATCTCTTCATTCGTTCACCTTTTTTTTATTTAGCGCTCACATCAGAATTAACTAAATAAATAAAAAATTGATTAGTTTCGCAGTATCATGAAGAGGTCAAGAAAATTATGGATTGTTTCCAGGTTTATTTGTTATAGGATCAGTGCACCGTCTGTCTAGCCCACAGTGTAATTCCCTTCTGTTGCGCTATTGCGTGGTCAGGTGTTATTGCTATGCCTCGATTCTCAGTGTAAGAATCGCGCATTTATCACTCGAATCCCCGTTGACCCCTGTCGCTTTCTTTTTCTTGATTTTTTCTATGGCTGATCCAGAAGAATCTCTCTCCCTTTTACTTATACTTCACCTTGTAAATATCACTTTCAGAACTTTCGGATTTTGATAAAATATTATTATGGCAAGTTGTTGTTACAGATGTTGCTGCTTCGAAAAATAATTGTCATCCTCTGTACAATATCTCGAATCAGTGGTGATTTCACGTATTTTCATCTTTCGAAACATCTGAATCGGTCAATCTCTCCTTGTTCCAACTTCCACGCTCATGTGTGTGGGGCCAATATTCAGCGGAATCAGACGGTTCAATACAAGTCCGAACAATTCTACAGATTTCTAGCTGCAAAGCAGCACTCGAGAGGTCGGAATGACGCTATAATGGTAAGGAGAATCTGTGAATGTTTTGTGATTCTAATATCATTCAGGATGACATAATTACTGCTCGCGAAAAGGGAAGCTGCAAATTCCATCCATTACATTACAAATGGAGTGTACAGAACAAGTAATTCATATTAATTTAATGGTCTAATCATGATTCTTAGATGCGGCGCTTCAACTAGTTGCTATCTCGATGAGTTCAACTATTTCTTCGCTATTTACAAGAAAAGTGGAAGACAGGTTTATTTTTTTGAAAAATCGTCTTCAAAAAATATATATCAGGTAGAGGAAACGCTACTGAATTTTGCCAAGTATGCCAACAGAGCGCAGAATGTTCCGAGAATATTGAACGTCACTGCCTCAATGATTAACATTTTGATACCAATCTACGAACATAATTGCACTTTCGAAGTGAGAAAGTTGTTTGAAAACTGTGAAATTGAGATATTCAGAGATACGTTTCATCATACGAAAGATTGCACGATCGTCTTTCAATAATTCGCTCATCAGAAAAAGTTCTGAAAAATGGCGTATTCGGGCTATTTAAGATCCGAGAAATAGCGGCGCGTCTGAAAGAAATTATCGCCAGCCGATTTAGAGTAAGTTTTGAAGTGTTTAAGTAGCTCAAAATGATTTCAATTCATAGGAGACCGAATGGCTGAAGGAGACTGATGATTTATCATTGGACACTTTGTCACAATTCCTCATAATTCTTGATGAGATGCAGCTTGGAATCGAATTTGATGAGGGAGATAATCTGAATAAATGGAGAAGATACAATCGATTCATTGCATCACGATACCTCGATCTCAGCAAAAGGTTTATCAGATGATCAGTTCTCGATAATTATTTGTTCTCATTTCAGGACTACTGGTTGTGCGCAATTTGATGCGGTCCATCCTTTTGTGATAATATTCGAAGAGCTGGAAAATGATATCAAAACGAACGAGGTTTGCATTTGAACTTTTTCTGATTTTTGTTATAATTTTTTTTGTTCTTTTTTGTCTATTTGTATCTTTTGGAGACTATATTCAGGGTTGGCAAACCTTTATTAGATTTACTGACGGACTCTGGTACAACGGATACTATGGCCATTCGACGAATTCTGTTGTCCTTTTCGCTTCAACTTTTTATCCATTGATACAGGACAATTCAAGTCTAACCAATCTGGTATATTTTGTAAATATATTCTATATTGAAATTAGAATTCGTTCAGTATGCCTCAGTTGCTGTTCTAGCACACGAATTTTTCCATCCTTTTATTCGAAGCCAATTCATATACAGCTCCGGAATATTCAATATGGAATACGAATGCATGGCCAACCATTACACGAAAAGTTGCGACGTCTGGGATAAGGTAAAATCTCATATTATTTTTGGTGGTACATAAAAAGCAGCTGGAAAAAATGTTGCAGGAAAACTGCACCAGTGGTAAAGATTCTTTCGAAGAGGATGGCCCAGATATTGAGGCTCTTCGAGCTGCCTACGATCTATTCAAGAACGACTTTAGCGAGAAGCAACTAAAGGTTTCATAAAGTGCAGAAATAGAAATATAAAGAAATTCAGGAATATGAGTACGCTGATCTAAACATCACTCTGGAGCAAGCATTCTTTTACGCACACGGGGTGCGATACTGTAACGACAATCATTTTCATGTGAGTTCATGCGGTCTTATTTCTGAATTGTTAAAATACTCAATTCAAAGTTTCAAGTTTCCATGCCTGCGCACTAATTGATGCGAAAAAAGTGTATTTGATGTAAAAAAAATACACGAGAATACATCTCGGAATCCGTGATCTTTTTTGTCACTCAGCCTGGCTTCGATCACTCAAATGACACCGTTCGATTGAATGCGATGGTCTCGATGATGACTGAGTTCACTGAGGCATTTGGATGTCAACCGGGAGACGAAGAATACTCGGAAGAGGTGAGCAAGATAGAAATTAACGGGTGTTGTCGTAGAGTCGCGAACGGTGTAAATGGAGATTTGGGATGGTTTGGTAAGAAATGAGTCTCTTCCTTTCGCGTTCTCTTTCACACCTCACATCAAGCGTGTATTTCAAAATTCGCCGTTCTTTCTTCAACAAATAACCTATTAGATTCACAGAAATCGATATCCTTTCAGAGGTCGGTCTGCTATCTGTTCGGTCCAATGTCGGGATTCGATAGGCAGCTTCAAAATGTGGGTTCGGTTGATCTAAAATATAATCAAAAAGACAATGTTAGAATGACAACAACGAAGGCCAAGGGAATAAAGAATTCGAATCAGCAAATGAAACGGTGAGTGTAATAAAATAATAATGTCATGATCATTAACGGTTTCAGACGGAAGAGAACGCCGATCTGGAGGGAAATGGTGAGCAAGCAAATGCAGAATCGGTCAGTGACTATTGTGTGTTCTGTCATCTAGTAGACTTTCTGATACCACTAATTCATCGTGAACACACACAATAAATGATCTAATTTCCAGCAAGAAGATGTCCAAGATGGCAGTGGAGAGGAGCCAATGAACTAATTGCCGACAATGATTACGTTGGAGAAGAAATAAAAAAAACGAATCACTCGCGCTGTTTAATTTTCTTGATATGTTGTCTCGCAAAAAAATTTACTTTTCACCTTATTTGTATTACGAATCCAGGTCACATGACAAATATCTCTTCATTCATTCACAAAATCTCTTTGTATTATATCGCACACAGTTCAACACGAATACTGTATCAGACTACGGTAATCTTCGGCCGATTACGGTAACTGAGAAGATCAATGCATAAAGTGGGCGGAGCTTCGCGCGCGTCGGGTGGGGTAGGTCATCTCTAGAGTATCGATTACCGGTGGCACGGGGGTGGTGTGGTGGGGGAAGGGAGCGGAGTCACAACCGATCGACTATCGTCCGATTATCGTAATTAGTAATTATGCGTGGAATATAAAATGCGTGCAAAAACAGAAGCGAAAACCCGTCAGGATAAGAACGAAACAAATCAACACTAGAAGAGGAGGGTATACGGTAGGGGGGAACCTGGGATAGGGTAGGGGAGGCTTATTACGGTGTGTGACTAGAGTGATCACTCAGCTTGGGAACGGGAAAACAGGTCATGGCACATAATCGGGGGTCCTTGTAGTCTGCAGTTTGATCTTTGATCTCTGATCTTCGGTTCCTATTGGTTGAGGGGTTCACGGGAGGGTTCCACGACGAGGGGGCGAGTCTGCTGCGAGGCAGCATTGTACGTGTAACCGCCGGCCGTCTTCGTTGCTGGCTGTAGAGATTAAAGATTACTTTTGTGATGAGATTCGGATATGTTTCATCCCCGATACATACATTATATTCAATTTTGGTCAATACGATTATCATGAATGGTGGAAAAACAATTATCGAACTACAAAGATTGATTCATTATTATTGTTGGTAAAACTAAAACTTTTCTTACTGTGGTTTGGATACGGTTCAGCCTCACTACGTAACTCATTTGTATTACTTTGATCAATACTGAGTTCAAACGTATCTTACCAAACCATAAAGATCAATCACAGATCAAAGATCAAAGATCAGCGCACCTTTCCGCAGATGACGTCTCTCTTGCAGCAGCAAGTGATAGCGATGATGAGGAAGCAGAGGGCGAGTGTCGTGCCGAATACGAGACGAGCCAGTCCCCACTTGTCAGATGGAGAGAAGTACGCGAATAGCGACTGACAAAGATCAATCATCAATTATGTTTCCACTTTCCTATGGGGACCCTTTCAACTAGTCACGAAGGATTTAGGGAGGTCTGTCCACTTTTGCAATTCCCCGTGAGGGATTATTGTCTGTGGATCTGCGTGCAGCAACAATACATTTCCTTGTACAGTCCGGTCAGATCCCCACCTGAACAAGGGTGTCCCCGGGTGTCCCCGGGTGTCCCCCCGTGTCCCCTCGCCTTCCCACGACTCGAGCTTTGGAAAAATTGCGTCGATTTGTTGAAATTCGAATTCCTCTAGTCCTTCCGAATCGATTCATATAAAAAATTAAAATAAAAATACTCTTGTTTTGAAGAAACAATTTTCTGAATGAACAGGTATTTTTTGCGCTCCACCTGGATTTACCGTAGTTAAGCTAATTCACAGCCAGGAAATTCAGAGCCGGCAAATGCAACAATTCATAACTACGGTATGTCCAGGTGGAGCACACCGCTTACCTGTTTTTTCAGTGAATTGTTTCTTCAAACCAAGAGTATTTTTATTTTTGTTTTTTTATATGAATCGATGCGGAAGGACTAGAGGAGTTTGAATTTCAACAATTCGACGCAATTTTTCCAAAGCTCGAGCCGTGGGAAGGCGAGGGGACACGGGGGGACACCCGGGGACACCCGGGGACACCCATGTTCAGGTGGGGATCTGACCGGACTGTACGTGCAAATGGTTTGAACTGTTTCGACACGTTTGCCGAAATAGCTAACCTTCATCGGCTCCCTTTCATATAGCTGCTTGCTGCGTGCAAGTCACACTTATTTTCACACTTCCAGAGGTCAATGTCACCTCGATGTTGCGAGTGTTGTGGTTTAACCTTGCTATAAAAGAACTAACTTGTCGCAGTAAGTTATTAGTTCTTCTAGTACAACTCGCCCAGGTTAGTGCCCTAATCCATGGGAGATTTTAAGAAGAGCATCAATAATGAGGTAAACGCTATTGTGGAGAGTCTACCTCGTTAGGAGTGCTCCTCTGACAATCGCCAACGTTGTACATTCATTAGGTTATGCAAATTAGCTGATTCTTTCTGAAGAATGGGACAAACTGAGGGTAAGCCGTTCCTATGACGCGCCTTCTGATCATGCAATCAGAATGCTCTCTTATTGTCTCTTCTTCCTGTTCATCCCTGGCAATTTGACTGGACTCTCTGAGGAAAGCATAAAAGGTTTTTCCTGCTCTGTGCTTCGCTATGCGCCGAATGGTCTATTGAAACTCAAATTTTCATAAAGATCAAAGATCGAAACAACCGTACCTTCACGTCGGTGATTCCTCCCGCTGCCTCATCTTCGCTCTTCTCAACGTCGTCATCCGCGGGTTCCGAAGAGGCTGAAAGATCAAAGATCAGACTACAAACTACTAAGATCAAAGATCAACTCACTCGTGGCCTCTTCCTCATCCTCATCTCCATCCTCAGGAGTCGTAGCCTCGGCGCTTGTCTCTCCATCCTCCTCCTCAATCTCCTTCTCGATCTCGGCTGATTCAGAGGGCTCCTGAGATCAAAGATCAAAGATCAAACTATAAAAATCAGATATCAAGCTACGAACCAACGTGGAGGTGACGTCATCTTCCTCATCGTCCTCTTCATCATCAGTAGCGGCATCGGTAGAGTTCGTGGAGCCAGAGTGCACTTCTGGAAAGATCAAAGATCACTGGAGAGATCAAAGACCAAAGATCAAAGACCAAAGAGTAGTGTACCGGTGGAGTTCATGCTGTGTTCGGCCAGCAGATCCTCAGTGATCGCCTCGTCGGAGGTGGGATGCGCCTGGATAATGATAGTTGTGGATTAATCGACACTGAACGGCAAGAACGGTCTTCTGATATCTACCCATCTTGATCAGCGACACTTCGGCTTGCCAATAAGTTGGCATAATTGCAGAATGAAGAGCGAGAATCGGTTGAGTTTCAAGAACGACGTATCAATGAAAGCGAGAGAGCGGTATCGATAAAGCTCCGCTTTTCATTTCCACAACTTTATAAAATCGAAAGACAAAAAGAAAGCGTGTGTATTATCTTTGCCGTTGTTACTTTGCCCATTTTCACTTACCTCCTCCCATCCATCTCCCTCCTCCTCCTTATCGTCCTTCTCTCCACTCTTCGCCTCCACCTCCTTCTCCGCGCTAGTAGCGGCCGTGGTCGACTGCAAAGATCAAAGATCAACTAATTAATTAATTATTATTTATTAATTAAGTTACAAACCTCGTTGTCTCCCTCGCTCACGACGACCTCCGCATTATCCGACGTGATCACATTCTTGTCCTTCTCGTCCGCTTCATCGTCGTGGTGGTGCGAGCCTGCAATAAGTCGCCTGTTAAAAATTACATCGCGTGAGCCGTTTCTGCTGTTTCCCAAATAAACACAACGTACCGGTGACGTGCAGGCGCGCCTTGTCCGCCTCGGCGTTGTCTCTGAAAGAGATAGGGTTCAAAAATCAATGATCAATCTTAGAGATCAAAGATCAAAGATCACCCTCACCTCAACTTCTTGCGTGCCTCGTCCTCCTTCTTATCTCCCGCGAAGAAGTCCGTTTCCTCAGGGAAATCTTCCTCGTCCGATCCTCCGTCCTCAGCGTTGTCTTGAAAAAAATGGATTTTTTCCCAATACACCAACAATTTTGGACAGAAAAGAGCGCGAATTCAAATTTGAATTGATTCTCACCGGCCTTCGCCTCATCATCCTTGGCGTCGTTCTTCTTGTACGGTCGCAGCTCGTAGTGGAACATCTCCGAATCGACCTCTGTCGTGACGTCACGGAAGGGGTCAGAGGTACTCTGAGCAAAGATCAAAGATTAGAAATTAGTGATCAGTGATCAACGATCAGAGATCAGACTACGGTTGCCAGTCTTTTATTATTTAGAATTAGCAGAGAGAATGATTCAAGTCGGTTTCAAAAGCACTACGAAAGAAGTAGCGAGACTTGGCGAATCTTGTTCGGCAGAAACAAATCAATCTATTGACAAACCTCCTTGGTGAGCTGTCTCGGTCTCCTCACAGCTACACGGTAGAAGAACTTGACCTGCAATAGATCGATAATTTGCTGAATTTCGGGCGCGAATTCAAACAATTTAAAAGCTGTCAGCGTGCCAACCAACCTCCTTGGCGTGGTGGAAGACCTCCCGATCGAACTGGACCTCGGGCGGCAACTCATCGTCGTACGCGTCGTAGCCCTTCAGAAAATGCAAAATTTGAATTTCCCGCTCGACAAATATTTTTTCTCAAAAATCGATTTTTTTTGCATTACGCCATCATCTCGATCGAAATTCTCGAATTCAAATTTCAATTTCTACCTCGGAGTGCTCGTAGTCGTCGCTGACTGCCTTCTGGCCGCCCTCGGCGCCCGCTCCCGACATGGCGATCGGGATCTGCGACGTGCAGGTGTGTGTGGGGGCGGAGCCTGAGAGAAGGGTACGGTAGGTCGAATATTGATTGGTCTTAGGGGGCGAGAGAGTACGGGAAATAGAGAGTGCGCACTCACCAAGAGGGCCTTCGGCAGTGCGCAATTCGCCATCGCACTGCTCGGGCGACTGAAATGGAAGTGGTCTTTGGAAGCTCAGAAATGTCGCCAGTTAAAATTTGCATTGCGTGAGGCGTTTCTGCTGATTCCCAATTTTACAGAAATAGAGTGATTTTTGGGCGATTCAGTTATGTTTCACAAGCTGCTGATTACGAGAGAATTTTACAACGAGCGATATCAATAAAAATCGGTCGGCAATGTATTTGTTAGCGGGCTAAGTTTTCGTCCTAGCCACATCACGCATCACACTTCGAATTTTAGCGCTCTGTCAGAGTGACGAGAGCCGAAGAGACGAGTTCCTGACAGCCCCCGCCCCCCTACAAACCTGAACGATGTATTCGTAATGAAGAGTGAGATTCTCCAGTTCGAGCGTCTTCCAGTACGGTTCTGTCCAGAAGGATTCGACCGTGGCAATGACCGAGTTCTTCTCTTGCTTGGCCAAGGGCTTCGGCGGAGATTGGATGGCTGGAAGGGGGCAGAGATCAAAGATCAATTTATCGTCACAGTCTTTCACCGGACCACAGTGCCTACCACTGGAAGGGCGCTAAGATTTTATCCTCATTGCAAGATGAAATGTGTTTCGCAGCTCGTATAAGACCCGAACCGCTTTGAGGTTTATGATTTCGGATAGATGGCAGAGATAAAAAATCAAATAGCAATATTTGATTACAATGGATCGTTCCTGTTCAGAGATCAAAGATCAACCTACTCACATGACAGGTAGCACACGTTGAACAGGGACATGGTGATGTTGACGGGACGCTGCGAGGCGGGCATCACCTGCACATGGTGTGGTCAGTTAGTATTCGTCGCCTGTCACATTTTCGACAGCGTGCGCTGCTTTCTGTCATTTCCCACTGCTCACCTCATTGTGGCAGTTGGCGGGCGTGGAGTGGGCGCACGAGCAGCGACGCGTGCCCGGCGAGCGCGCTGCGGATGCGACGCGCAGGCAGACACTGCAGAGTGTGCGATGGGTCATATTCATGACTGGTTAAATCGACGGCGTAATGCAAATTTTTACAAGCGAGCATGGTAGTTAGTTCGGTGGGTCAGATATTTATTTCTACCGAATCTACCTGTATCCGTGATTGGTGCACTGAGCGCAGCTCTCGCACTGCTCCTTGCTGAACGTTTCTTCGTTGATCAGGTTCTGCTCCTGAGATTAATTAATTTTAATTAAAAAGAAAACTAATCAATTAAGGTAATTAGTACCCCCAGATCGAGGGCGATCGCGGGGCAGTGCAGGTCGATGCAGAGCGGCGCCGCGGTGTGCGTGCGCACGCTGAGCGAGCTGCAATGGTGTGTGTATTACGAATCGTCGCCTGTCACATTTTGAAAAGCGTGCGCCCTTTCTGCCTTTTACCACTGTGTTTTCCTCTTTCATCGATTTCTGAGATGTCTGATGCCTCAAGGAGCTTAGTCTCAAAGAGGATTGTGTTACGCTCGCGCGAGTGTGTTTGCTAGGGATTACGTCAGCATTAGCAACTATTGGAATCGATATTTGTTTTTGTTCTCTTAGTCTTTCGTATTTTCACAAGATAAAACATTTATATAGTGAATTCGTCAATGTATGTTTCTGTTTCGAAATTTTACATATTTTGCGATGTAGAAGAAGAATATTTCAGATGTGTTTCAGGAGCACCTCATTCGATAATTTTTCTTCTAATTTGCAATAAAGTGAGCCCCGAGAGTAGAAGAAAATACAATAAAAAATATACAACACATTCTAAACTCTTCATAGCCCCCTTGCCATGACCACATTGCTGACTCATCCTACCCACAAACAGAAGCTCCCCCCCTCCCCTCTTTTGCCCCTATGCTATCGCATCGCTTATCCTACTCCAACTCGATGAATACTGCATGTCCAAAAGGAGGAGAGGTAAAGCTCTCGGGTTTCACCCGGCCCTTTTATTGTCTCTCGCACCCTACTGAATTGGGATCGGTATGACGAAGAGAGTATGGAATATGGAGAGGGCCAAGAGAGTAGGGTGTAGTTTCACTGCCGGAACAATGGGATGACATGGGCTCTCGAGATTGGAGATCTCGTCTAGACTGTGTGATCCAAGTGAACGTTGCACACTATCAGAATACGGCATGAGTACAAAAGAACTATTGTCAAAAGAACTAGTGAATGAAGATCGGTATTCCTATCACCTGGAGATGAGTTCGAAGAACTATTACAGGTCTTTACTAGACGTTGCGCACTATCTACAAAGTATCCTGATTGGACAGCCAACATCTCTCTTTGTTTGAATGCACTTTCGACATGGAAAGTGCATTCGCTACTGATTTGTAAACGAGCACTGCGGAATTTATTGCACTTCCTTTTCAGAATAACGAATCCGTTTCTTAACTTCACATCGTATCTAGTTTCTCCTCAACTGATAGCCTAGTTATCACTCCCTAAACACAACAATCACTCTTCGGGCTATCCCTAGCATAGTTAGCCTCTACGCTCCCAAATATCCGTGACAATTCGCGCGCTCATTCGTGGAATTCTCTCAGGGGACAAGCCCCTCTTCCTTAGTTTCGCGTCATTCTCACAACACAATCAGATGATGAGTGGATGAGCACACAGAAGCAAGGGATCATCGTCTCTCCATTTCGCCTTATCTCTCGCCAGACAGAGAAACCAGAGAGCATGGTGAAATGAGAGAGACCAACAAGGAGCAACGACGACTGTACTCAAGAGAGAGTGAGAAGGAGGAGGATAACTGTCATCTGATCCCACCACGCCGATATTCCTGTTTCTTGCCTGACTCAGCGTGTGACCCGATGAACCCGAGGATTGATGTATTCATTCTTTTTGTTTTGTTGCAATTCCTATCAAACCGCTATAATGCAAACACGTTGTTTTTTTCAATGTCAAAACAAACCGATCTCAACTATTGATAAGCGATGGAAACGAAGAGAAACAATGGGGCTACCGTAATTCCAGCGATTGCAAACTGACTGACCTCACGGACGCTGCAGCCGCCAGCAGCAACAGGCCCGAGACGTGCATGGTGGTGTGTGGAAGTCGCGCGCCGAACGGCCTGAAATATGTTTACTGTAGGAAAACGATCAAGTTTCGGGAGACAAGTGCGCGGCAACGACACGATTCGGGGGCGGAATGGAAGCATGTGAATAAGGAGAGCTGGCGAAAGCGCCGAGAAATTCGAGAACCTGGCCCCTGTTCTCTCCGTTTCCCGTGCTCTCTCGCGTTTCTCTGACCGTCGAGAGAGTGTGCGATACCGAGAGACGGCGCAAGTAATCCGATATCGTTTACTTTGCCGAAAACCGACGAGAATATGATAAAAATCGAAGAAGGTGAAAGAGGAGAAGGGGGGGGGGAAGGTTGGGTCTGAGGCATGGATATCCTCAAATTGGGCAGGTGAGGGGTCCGGATGGACTAATAAACGATGATTTATTGGATGGGCATGAACCCTTATTGGTCGTGACAGCGGCTTCCGATTGCTGTCCGTGTCTCTCACTTTCACGCACTCTCTCGTCGTCCTGTTTACAAGGGGGCATTGTGATGCGCACTGATAAAGGGCAGAAACCGCAAAACAGCGAGCGCTGTCGAAAATCGACAGGGCGACGTTTGCTAATCAGCACACCATCGCGCCGGCTTGCACGCGTAACCTTTCCCAGGCTGAATCACAGTATCTCGAGCGGGGGTCGAAAGAGCACGGATCGGACTCTCTCCTTTTTCAATGCTCTCTCGTCCGCTGACTGGCGAGAGAGCGTGTGGAATGGAGAGAGCGGGACTGTTCAAAATGTCATCGGCCGAGAGCAGGAAGGAAGAAAAGGGCAGAAACAAAGCTCGCGGGCTACCGGAACTGTCTCTCGGATGAAGGCGTCATCACGCCGGGTTCGAACTCTTTTGTAAATAACAATAAAAAATACGTTTTCAGATATCTGAATCGCAGAATCGCAATCAATCTCACAAAGTGAAGATCACAGCGGATTTAAAGCCCTCGAACGGTTAAAATCCAGGGAAAATCAGCCCGAAATCTCTAGAAAAACGTGCAAATCCGCAAAGAAGTAAACAAAATAGGTAGCAGAAATCAAGTGAACACAACAAGGTACTTACCGTTCTGACAAGGGTTGCCTAGCGATGTTTTCGTCACTTTGGCAGGTGAGAAAATACGAGAAATGAGGGGCGGATACTTCATCCTGCCATCTATCTGGAAGTTTTTCCTATGGTTTTCCACCTCATTGCCCATGGGAACTTTGATTTCTCAGCATGAACAAAGTTGGACACCATTGGGAAATATACCAGAGCTCAAGCCATCACCCCTCCCCAAAATAGAGAGTGCGCGAAGACCCCCCCCCCTCCCTTCAGTCCCATCCTCAAATGACTCTCCGTTTCCGATGCTGTTCGCTTTCCAATTCCAAGTGCGCTGCCCTCTAGACTCCATTATGGTAGTTGGAGACAATTATAGAGCGCGCGAGCCGAGGAGAGGCCGGGGCAGTCGTAAAAACGCGACGAGGCACCGTCGAGTTGCGGACAGCCGGTCTCTCTTATCCGTATGGGACTGGGAGATCAGAGAGGGCTAGAGAGTAGGGAAAAAGAGGAGAGCGCAGAGAATGGTAGTTGCGATGCATTGCTAAGGAGGGAGTTGGATGCGCGTGCGAGTCGCTTCGAGGGATGGGAACACTAGGGTTGATGGGACTGTTTAGGAAGACTGTCAGAATGAGTGATGAATCTCTCAGCATGGTATCTCGTTTGGCTAAAAATATGCGCATGGTGCCTTGCTTTTTCCTGAAAAAATGTGCAAAACCAAGCGTCGAGATACTAAAAATATAAAGTGGCAGTTGATCCGCATATAAAATGTGCGAAATTGAGAAAACGTGATTTTCTTCGATAAAGGGGAATAAAAATGGCAATAGGAAATAAGAAAATGCGAGATCGCTAGACCAAGACCTGAGATGTAAAACATAGTTTCACGTGAATCGCTGCCGAATTATGAGAAATGAAGAATGAAAAGAATGTCTTTCTTCCTAGATCTTCCTAGGCCGCGGTTGGCAGCAAAAGGGGGAATAACAATGCGAGGAATGCGGGAAACTGAGACGGGCCAAATTTATGGGCTGTTACTTATTTGATAAAGGTCGCGAGAAAGGCATAAAGATAAAAACTCACGGGACCTTTCCATAAAATTGTAAAAAATTTGTCCAATTCAACTGATATTACGCAACTAATACGCAGAACGCCAAAATCGCTCCTCGGCAAAAGGATTTTGCGCGCTTTTACGGTCCGATGTTATGGATAATTCAGGTTGTTCTCCTCGTCTGTCAAGGCAAAGAAGAGCCGAAAGGGAGGGCGTGAAAGTGTGCGGTAAAAAAGAGGAACGAAGAGGAGTGAAAGATAGTATCTAGAGGATCCTTGGCACGGGGCAGATTGAAGCGGGTGATTCCCATGTTGAGTGTTACTTTAGCTAGGAAATGCTAGGTTGTTGACAATTCTAGGTGGTTTTGCCTAAGAAAAGCGACTAGGTTGTGGTTGTAGACATATTGCAACGCAAAGAAGGCTAGTGACAAATAGCTTCCTTGTATGGAATGCGGACGGGAAACGTTCAGTCATTGCGCAAGCTCCGATATGGAACGGACCGACAGAGTTGAACAGAATGAATAGGTTCGAATATTTCGAAAATGGACGAGTCATTGCGCATCTCGGCCGAGTTTACTTACTTAGTCAGTGTACCTTACTAGTCACACTATTTGATATTCTTTGGATGTGCGCGAGCCATTGCATAGACGAAAACAGTAGAGCTGCTCCGACCCCTAGGAGTGATAAAAGCGAGCGGGGCGAGAATGAGAGAGAGAGAGGGAGGGGGGCCCTATACCCCAGACTGGAAGGATGGCAATGAAATAAAAGGAAGCGCTCCATTGCAGTAGTAGCAGAGACTTTTTCGGACACTGACGAATTACGAAGGGCGCGAAACGGGCTAACGGAGAGAAATCAAATGAGTTTCAGCGATGACAGATAGGAGCTGAATCGCAATCCAGATTCAGTTTCTCTTGCATTCACGATTCAATAGAACACGATCCAAGCTAGGGGGTTCAAGTATATTTTAGCCATGCCAAATTTTCACGGAATGAAGTGAACGAAATGCCCTAGCAAATACAAAATCCAGAACAGCGCCCGGATCACTGCCCAACGATGGGCAAGTACAAGAATAGCCGCAGACAGACAAACGAGAGGGCATTTCCGGTAGTCGAAAAGTGCTTTCCCGCTCTCTATCTCTCTTCTGGATTTCGTCGTCTTCCCGTTTCCCCTGTTTGGGCAACGCCGTCTTGTAAGCGGACACCATCAAGAAGACGGGGAGGAGATGGAGGGACGACCCTCCTCGAATCTCCTCATTGTATCTCGGCGATCAGAGAAGAGTAGAAGACATTTAAAATTAGTCGATCACCGAATCAAAGAGTAGCATTAGACAAACAGACTTTTCTGAGATTCTTCAAAGATGCGTCTCCTTCGAAACCGGATTACACAAACTCTTCAGTACCCCTTAGTTACTACGCCGCACAATGCTCAGTAACCACTATAATGAGTGGTTCGTAAACCACAGACATACCAGTTTCGAAAAATACTATGATCGACATTCTAAATAAGGAATGTTTCCTAAAAAGCAGATAACAAATTTACTACAAGGCCAATATCGTATACGCAGTGCACAAGAAGTATTGGATCGGCCAACCGATCGTCACGGTAAACCTAGTGATTCTGCTTGTGTTTTGAGAAGAGGAGCTTCCTCTCGGTGGCTGTTTCGACGAATGATGAGGAAACGACTGAAAAACTGCTCTAACCCTCCTCCGCCATTCAAACAAACAAAAGGATGGGGCGAAAGTTTCTGTGAAAAGTTCGGCGCAAATAGCTTCGAAGAGGGGGAGCGATCAGTGGGGGAAGATTGAAGATCCCGTCATTAGATTCCCTCGCTCTCTTGAAGTGCTCCTAGATTCACACAGTTTCAGGCTTCTTAATCATCCCCAACTTCCTCCAATGCTTGGTACCTTTCGCTACGGTAGTTACCCAGGTGAAAGATGCCAGCCACAGGGGAGCAAGTTTACCAAAACTATTTTATGCTTGTTAAATCGTCGACTTGATCCCTTGTGAGCGACCATGTTTCGAAACAGGAGATCACCGGATTCCCAATTTAGGAAAGTCTCCGGAGTAAGCGGATAGCAGACTACTACAGTCAAAATGACATAATGTGAACCGTTTATGATAACTTATGATAACTTATCATAAGATGTCATAAAACCTTGATTGCTCAGCGGAGACTGAACGGATCAGGCTGAAATTTTGCATGGTAACTCAGTTCGTGTGCCCCGTCAAACTGACACTCTCGAAAAATCGATATTTCGCACGCGTCGCGGTCGCGCGTTGCGTGTGCGATGACCCAAAGTGGGCGGAGCCTCGACGATAATTCGTGTTGAGTCAAAAATCGCATTCGCAAGAATTCAGAATGCCGGAATATTCATAAAAATTGAAATTTTGGCGAGTTCGACTAATTAATGAGCAAATTCGACTAAGCTCCGCCCACTTTGGGTCATCGCACACGCAACGCGCGACCGCGACGCGTGCGAAATATCGATTTTTCGAGAGTGTCAGTTGGACGGGGCACACGAACTGAGTTACCATGCAAAATTTCAGCCTGATCCGTTCAATCTCCGCTGAGCAATCATGGTTTTATGACATCTTATGATAAGTTATCATAAGTTATCATAAACGGTTCACATTATGTCATTTTGACTGTACTTCTACAAGGGACCAATATCGGAATGCAAAGTGCACAAGGGGTCTTTAATCGGCGGGAGGGAGACTCCACTAGCGATGGGAGAAATTCGAAACCGTCTGGAGGGGTCACGAGAATGCCCGCTTTTGCAATGACGAAATAGTCATACTAGCCTGCAACCGAATGCGTTTCACGATGCACGCAAAATGAGCTGAGCACGGAAACTACAATGTCTTGGCTGCTCCAGTGTTAACAGCAAAAACTCTAAATCTTCAAGTCCATCAAATCGTTAGGAATGTTCGATTCCTCTGGCGTGAAATGACGATACCCAAACTTGGCCTGGCTAACACGGTTCGCTGGTCTAAGGGGTAGGTAGCGAATCAATAGGTGAATGGGCGAGTTAGTCGAGAGAGAGAGTAGACAAAGCCCCCGTTACTGCTTCTTCTTCTTCTTCTTCTTCATCGTTCACAATGCAAACATCGAACCACGCTCGGAACTCTGACTCTCTCGATTTCGCATGCTCTCTTGTCGGTCAGAGGGAGTGAGAGATCAGAGGGATCGAGGAGAGTGAGAACATTGAGAGAGGCGGAGAAGCGCTAAGCTGCTTACAGATATATCATCATCATTGATCTACCGTAACTGTTCGGAGCAAATATCATCACAAACCGAGAAACCGTTACAGTAACGGTGATGGGTACGTGCAGAAAATGCTTTGATGAAAAGGTGGCAATTGTGCAATGAACTAATGTATTCAGTAGTATCACATTTTAACGGACTTGAGAAAGAGATACATACATACATAGATACTGCGTAGAAGTGTAAGAAAAATTGGTATATTTCTGATCTACATCATCTAAATCTAGATCCGTCTCTGGTCAAATATTCTCATTATTTGACGGAATAAGTGAATAATGGTTGAACGAATGAATGAAAATATATTCGAAACGAGGAAGTGATCGCTACCATCAGCAACGCTCGATCAATAGTCACATAGGGCCAAAGATGGAAGAGAAAAGGGAAGAGGGAAGACCTTTTTTCGCCTCAATCAGCTATGTCTACAGAAGCCCGGCCATGGAATTGCTCATCGTTTTTCGCCGTGCTCTCTCCAATCAGTGCATTCTATCGCCACTGTCTGACTGTCTTCCACATCTCAATTACGCATTGTCTCTATTCGGCGCTTCTCGGAAATCTCTCAATTTCCTGTGATCACTGAGCGCAAGGCTTTGTCTCAATCATCAAGTCGTCAGCAGGCCAAATAGAGAATATTGGGGCGAAAAAGCACATGTTGGATGGAGTGGAGAAGTGAAACGGGATGAGCGCTTTGCCAGTTTCGAAAAAGTTAAATATATATTTATTGTGCTCAAAATATGATCTTTCTTTGAGTTGTAGAAGTACTTCCTAGTTGAATTCAGTGCAAAAGTTCAGCAGCAGTAATTCGAGAAGGTTATTCGGTAGAATACAATAGCTCGTCAGGAACAGTTTAGAGTGAATGGCTTTCAATTGCTTTCAAGAGTGAGCTTCTGCTTCTTTCTGAGTATTGCGCAAACTAATGGGAAATGGCACATCTCAGGATACCGTAGTCAATCTGGAGACTGAATAGACGACAAAAAGAAGCAAACAAAAGCAAAAGTGTGGCGGAAAATTGTTGTGAAAGAGGTGAGGAAGAGGTCACAAGCAGAAGTAGTAGATAGATGATGTACTACGGTGAGCGAAATGCCAGTACATAGTGCACAACGAGGGAAGAGACAGAGAGCAAACGATCCACCCGTGGATGCTCCCCTGCCCTCTCTACCTCTTCCCTAGTCACTCACTGATCAGGCGCACAGAAGGGGCACGTCTGTCCCCACAGAAAGATCAGTGAATGATTAGTAAACGGCAGAACGTCCCGTACGCAGTGCACATTGCGACAGGCGACGAATCATTTAGCCACACCACGGCGCCACACCCAGTTATGCTAATCCGGCCGAGAGGTGTTTGCGCACTAGGTGATTGGCAATTGTCACACGGCGGTTCGCGCACGAAATGTCCGCTGACCTTGGCTTAGGCCCACCCCAGTGAATTTTGCACTTTAAAGAAGGTGTCCCACGAATTTCTGGCTAATTGAGTTCTCGATGTGAGATGGCGGGTCGTGGCTACACGATAACACTTTCGAAACTCCCATGTTTTCAATTTTCGTTTGAGCTGAGATATGAGCATTTGGCTGCGTGCCAAATGACCCTGAAAAGCAGGCAACGAGCGAGAGAGTATGCAAAATGATGAGAGCTCGCTCTGTCTGACCTCACTTTGCATAATCTCTCGCGCGGTTCGTGAGACGCCTTCTTTTAGGTTCTTCCAAATTATATTCGGATATGTTTCAGAAGGCATTCATAACGACGATCACCTACTGGAGCGTAATTTATGTAGCTCATGGCTGAAAATTCTTCAAAAATTCAAAACCGATCATCTATAATTTCATCATCATCGGGATGCATGTACTAATTGCTCAACTTGTCTCTTCCCTTCCCTGCTTCTTCTCCGTTTGGCGCAATGTTTGGGTAGGCTAATGAGACGATGTGAGCAAACAATTGAGAGGGAGACGTGCCAGAGGAGAGAGATGGGAGGATATGAAATAGTCATGAGGGGAGAAAGGCTTGTGCAGTTGGTGGCGGATCAGTAAGCTGGTATCGATAATTCCTTGTTATAAGAAGAATCTTCGAAAGCCAAACACGGATGAAGACGAAACAATTGTGAATTTATGCGATTTATCGGTGTGAATTGTGACATGTATAGGAGAGATAAAAAGAAGAAGGATTCGAATGAGAACAATTCGAATTCGAATGAGGATTCGAATGGTGACAACGTCGAGTAGGCAATGTGATTCGAGTTTTCATAAAACCATCGATAGGAATGAATCACAACTTCATTTCGAGATTCGTCGGAAAAAATCAGATGCGTAGTGCTTTAGAAACCTTTTTTTGCTTTCTGGAAATGTAGATGCCGTAAAAAGATTTTCTTATAAAAAATTCGACAATAAAACTAACAAAATCTCGAGACAAAGAGGCACAAAGAGACAATAATCCAGGTGGGAAGAAATGCGGAAGTATTTGGGAGCGTTGGAAGCCCTACTGTTTGACGCTGCACAGCATTCAAAGTTGTGTTGTTTTCAAGCATTGGAATCGATGTCGTTGCATTTCCAGGATACTCGTCATTCAAAGTTGTCTCAGGATTGATTTCGAGTGGAAACGGTGTCGTTTCATTTTCACAGAAATCGATTGCCACGATAGTAGGATAAGTGCGCGAAGGGGTATCGAGCACTAGCTGAAGGGAAATTGTTTCAATTGTATATCTCATCTCTTGCAAATTTATAGTGAAAATACCTCCATATTTATATCATCACCTGTTCAGTCTGGGAAGAACTCCCGGTAGTAACATGCAGTCCAATGGTGGTAATAAGCCCTTCTTCAGTGAATTCGAGAGGGTTAGATATAGATGCTGGATACGTTCTACGAACATGGTATTTATTGAAAATATCGAAATAGTTCACTAACAATATTCGGATCGATTGTGATTCCGCAAACGCCGTTCTTTGAGTTATTGATGATCGTGACGTTGTATCGATGGGGATGACAGGCGCAGTGCTATTGAGTACGGTCATATTATACTTATAAAATAATTCAACCAACCTCCAGACTGCCGTGTATACGAAACTTGACCGTGACTTCGTTCACTTCTGCGATCGTTCTTTTCTCCATTTCTTCTGCTTTCACATTATCATAGACTCGGTGGACTGCGGACTTTGAAGTCGGCAATCCTAGCGGTAAGGCAACTGAGCAGCAGGAAAGAAACAATAGGAGTGTAGAAGGGCGCATCGGGGCGAGTGATTCTCGAGAAACGAGCAAGTATCGGCGGGTAAAGCTGAATCATCTAAAATATATGTCGTCATTAACCGCCTCTGCAATCCTTCGACATCACCCTCCAATGGTTTATGCATAAGCTCAGAAAGTAAGATAAAACGAGGAAAATTAACCATGTAGTAGAATAATATAAGATTTGAGTGAGGAATAGTCTCGAATGTAGAACAGTCGTTAGATGAGAGCTCATGCAGTTTGTTTGGGCATTTAGCGTCCAAGCAGTAAGTCACAGTAGAGCTCGAGAAATGCTCGAGAAAAAATCGTCGGCCGAGCGGGCGAGAGAGTGCGCATTTCTCGAGCTCTAAGTCACAGGGAAAGAGTCGGCGTGCAGTGAAACTTTGCGATGGCATGGATTGAAGAAATATTTATTTGTTCAATAACTGAGGGATTCAAAGTGCACAATGAATACTTGAAAGAAGGATGGATGACATAATGATCCAAATAGAGATAGGTCGTGCACTCTGAGTAGGCCACTCGTCAAAGCAGTACGTGATCGAGAGTACGGTCGGTCGGCAGAGTGATGCGGCGATGAAACGGAACTGAAAACGGGATAATATTACAATATTTACCCTTTGCATACAGCAAGCCGCACTTGCAATTAGCCTCAGATATTATATATTTTTAAAGAGGGGCTCGACACGAAAATGCGCCGTTTCTTCATTGCCCTTCTCTCCCTCTCTCATTACCTTCATCGAAGCGTCATTTTGGCAAGCAGCCAATAGGCCATGTCTCAGTGTCAATTCAAATTAAAATGTAAAACAAGGAAGATTCGGAGTGTTATAGGGTGTTCGTGCTACATCAGATGGTATCGAGAATTCAGAAAGCCAGAAATTCGTGCCACCACACACCCCTATAAAGTTTTTTTCTTCAAAAATTAATCTACCTCAGTGTTAAACGAAGAAGTTACATGAGGCGGAGCATAGAGATTTGTTGTCGCGAGAGTTTTAGAACCAATGACGACAAGGCTACTGAGTTTATCTGTGTAGACCTCCTGAAAACAGCCATGGTATGTAATATCTAAACCTGAGAACTCCGACAACATAATCATGACCGAATAACCTCTAAAACTCACGGCGTTTGGATTGAAAGCAATTCCGCAGACATGCCTATCCTTATGATCTCTGTTGTGTACGGTAACATTATATTCCTCGTCAGTCCTACCGGAAGTCTGCAAAAACGTAATCAATGTAATCAATTTACAATAATCAACAGCGGAATTTATTGGTTATCTGCATCGCTGCATCGTTTAAGAACGCACTCTCGAAGTACTAGCTCCGTGTTGGAACGTGATCTCAACATCATCAGCCCAGATTGTCTGTGTTTCCAGAGACAAGTCGTTTTCAAATATGGTCGCATTCTTATTAACGTGGTGCACGAGTTGGAAATATTCTGAACGATGCCGTATTAATTCAAGCGAACATTCGAGATCACCTCACCATTCTCATTCAAATCGCGACGACGAACATACGGAGTGTGAGAAGCAGCAAAAAGATGAGAGAGAATGAGCAGAAACAGCATCTGAACTTGATTCCAACTTGAAAATGTCTGCTTGGATCCAAGCATCTGAATTAATTAGGAAAATGTATTTCTGAAAAATGTGCAGCAAAGACTGAAGAAAATGTGAAATGAAGGGTGAAATGGGGATAACTTTTAGGATTGCCATCACAGGGAACCAGATGACATCACTATAAGCTCTGATCGGGTGATCAAGAGATGTTTTCGGGCGAAAACAACTGAGCAGTATGGAAGAAGCAATAGGAATTTAGAAACGAGCATCGAGGCAAGAAATTGTCAGGGGTGAGAGAAAGAAAGAAACGTAGTTCGAGGATGAATCATCTTCAAAATATGCCTTCATTGCATATTTTCGACATGATCCTCCTTTTTTTTCTCATACGCTCGATCAGAGAGAGAGAGACAGAGAGAGAGACAGAGAGAGAGAGAGAGAGTGTAGAGTTTAATTAGCCACTTATTGACATATAAAAATATTCGAGTGAGGAATATTAACGAATGTAGAGCAGTCATTAGATGATAGCTCATGTAGTTTGATTGGGCATCTTGTCCAAGCAGTATGTCACAGTGAGAACCGTCGGTACGGTGAGAGACGCGGCGATGAAACGGGACTAAAATTTAGTCCTTTTTTGTAATAATTTCTCTGCGCACAGCATGCTACACTAAATTACGAAGAATGTAAAATCAAAATTAATTTAAGTATACCTTTTCATAAGCAGTTTGATAAGGCCGAACATAGAGTTTCATTGTCCTGAGAGTTGTGGAATCAATTAAGGCGAGGTTCTTGAGCTCCACCTTCTGTAAAACGGCATTTTTTTAAATCACTGATTTTAATCAGAATCATGCAAAAAATATTAAGGCCGCAGGAACATGAGGATGGCTGAAATCGACAGAGGACCTTTAGCCTATACGTCTATACGTCAGCGGAAATCACATGGACGCTGTCTAGAAAAGTTTAATTGTTCGATATACGCGAAGTTAAAATGCATGACGAATAAATTATTGAATGGCGATTGATGGCGAAAGCACACAACTGTATCAGAATAATCACTGTTTACCGCGCTCCGAACTCTCCCGCTTCCGAAACACCAATTTTTATTGACTACCTCACTCAAGTTACCAGTTGCGCACACCCTTCCATTATTATTGGTGACTTTAACTACCCGAACATTGACTGGTACACTTATTCTTCCCCTACCTCTTCGGTTGCCCCTTTCCTCGACTTCGTTAACACTAAAGCACTTAACCAGTTTGTAGACTTCCCTACCCGAGGTAAAAACATTCTAGATCTGGTGTTATGTGATTCGCCTATTATCAGATCAGTAAAGCCTGACATCCCTCTTTCCGACCACGTAGGAATTACTGTAACTGTCTCTTTCGAAACCGCCGTTAAACTGCCCCCTACTGCGCCAACTAGGAACTTCTCCCTAGCAAATTGGGATTTTATTAACGCACAAATCGCATGCCATGATTGGACAAGGGCGCTTTCAAATAAAACTGCGACAGAAGCATACTGCTACTTCAGTAATTTTTTGAACTCTCTGTTAGATGCCTTCGTTCCATTGAAACCTTCTAAATCGTCCTCTGGTTTCCCCAAGTTCCTCGGTATCCTTCACGACCGATTGCAACGTTTGCATAGTGTAGCTCCCAACTCCGACACTACCCATTCTCTGCGAGCTAGGTTTAATAAAGCGCTAAAAACATTTGAAATAAACCGAGAGAACAATGCGATTAACTCTGGAAACGCTAACCTTTTCTTCCAATACTGCAAAACCCGTTTTAAACCTAGCACCTCTTCCCTTCCCGGCATAGTTGATTGTAGTGGTGCAGTCTTGCTTACCGACCAAGACAAGGCAACTGCCTTCTCTAAGTTCTTTTCTAAAGTGCAAACGCCACCAATGATCTCACCCCTTCCTCGATCACTCCCCTCTAATTCCTCATTTGACATTCCCTACATCTCTATTGAACAAATTCTTTCTGCCATCTCCCAATTAGTGCCTAAAGTTAACGGATCTCCCGATAGAATTCCAAACCTTGTTTACACTAAATGCAAACTGACTATCGCAGTCCCCCTTTCTCTCATCTTCAACATCTCACTTTCCTCTTGTATTGCTCCTTCTCAGTGGAAAATTGCGCATATAAAACCCATACCTAAAAAAGCCGGGAATGCTAACATCTCTAACCACCGCCCTATTTCACTTACCGTAACCGCCTCAAAACTTTTTGAGAAAATCGTTATAAACGAACTGGTATCTTACTTAGATGACAACTCCCTTCTTGATCCGCGCCAAGCGGGATTTAGGAAACATCGTAGCACTACTTCCTCCCTTTGCGAAACCGCCGCGTTTTACACGAGGGCATTAAGCTCGCAGAAGTCTGTTGATACCATATTTTTCGACTATCAGAAAGCGTTTGACTCTATTGACCTGCGACTTCTATTGCACAAAATGTCTACGCTAGGCGTCTCAAACCACCTTGTAGCTTGGCTAGAATCATACCTTTTGGGAAGATCGCAGCGCGTATTTATTGGTAGCTTTCTCTCTCCCCCTTCCCCTATCAGATCAGGCGTTCCACAAGGTTCTGCTATCGGCCCTTTACTTTTTATCATTTACATTAATGACTTGGGTAAAAGCATCCCCCCTACTGTGAACTATAACATTTTTGCCGACGATTTGAAGATCTATGCTCTAGTACCAGAACACAGCAGTGACCTCCAAAAGGCTATAGAGAGTATAGAATCATGGACTTCTCAGTGGAACATGACCTTAAGCGCTCCGAAATGTGCTGTCTTGCATCTAGGCCGTCTTAAAACACGATCGAAATATATTCTTAACGGCAGTGTTATTTCTTCGAAAAATGAAATTCGCGACCTTGGTGTTTTCTTCAACAGTAAAGTCCATTTTGAACATCATATTGATCAGATAACGCGCAAAGCCAGATCTATGTGTAACCTCATGCTTCGTTCATTTCTCACTACCTCTTCCGACGTACTCCTTAAAGCCTACAAAATTTACATCCGCCCCCTTCTAGAGTCGTCCACAGTCATTTGGAACCCCACTGCCATAGGTCTTGTAAATAAGTTAGAATCAGTACAGCGTGAATTTACAAGGCGCATATTTTGGCGATCCCACTTGCCTCACTCCTCTTATCCACAGCGCCTTGAGCACTTTAAGTTAGAGACACTGGAATATCGACGTGCGTTAAATGACATGTACTTTCTCTTTGATTCTATGCATGGATTTGTACACCTAGACACCTCTAATCTATACTCAATCGCTCCTCTCTCTCGTACTCTCCGTTCCTCTCATAGATTGCGTCTCTCAATCCCTTTTCTCATGCCATCATCGTTCTCATCTTTTGCTACACGATCGCTAACGCTCTGGAATTCCCTTTCTAACCCAGTAGTTAACCTGCCCCGCATACCTTACCGTAATCATATACGACGAACCCCTTCACTTATCCTCCCTGTCTCCCAAATTAAATTGTAAACACGGACTGCCAAAAAAACCCCACCCCCAAAAGCTCGCCTGAGCCCGAATACCACCTGTTGCCTCCATTCCGCCCTAAATGCACATTGTCTATGTGGTGAATAAAGAATAAGAATAAGAATAAGAATGTGAGTAGCCCAAATGGAGATGGAGCATGAGCTCTGCGAAGGCCACTCTTCATAACAGTAGGTCATGGAGAGAATGGTTGAACGAGAAGGTTTAGTAGAGATGTAGCTGAACTGAAAAAAAGAAAAATGAATCGATTAAATGATTCTATCGCTAATAAGATCTACAATAAATTTCACCTTTTTCGTGTACGCTCTGGGTGTGAGATAGAGATTCTTGGTCATGAGATAATTATCGCTGGTTCTAACGAGATTTGTATAGTCTGATGTATTCTGCAAAAAATGATTAAAATGGCGAGTGCACGATTCGTAGTGATAAATGGCCGATCTTACCGTATTCGGATCGAAAGTGATTCCGCAAACATTCTTTTCCGACTTATTGACGATTTTCACGGTGTAATTGTGAAATAGAGTCTGCAATCAAGCATAATTTTATTATGATGAAACTGATTACGCACTCCTCTCTTAGTGCCATGCTTGAACTCCACCGTAACGCCATCCACAGTAGCGGTGAAGTCCACACCTATTACAGTAGCGTTCACTTCCGTATGATGAACCAGCTGGAAGTAATCCGTAGTCGAAGGATGGTATTCAGGGAGATCATCGTGATTCTGTTCTGTTGGTGATGTCGAGAAGAGCGGGAGAATTGTCAGTACGAACGGGAACATTGAGACTTCTGAATATGAAATCTTGAACGAGAAATTGAAATCGATCCAGCTGTTTACCGCCCTTGTGATTCATCAATGCACATCATCATTGGCGTCACCGTCGTTCACGGTATCTCATATTGACATTCGAGGTAAATGAATGTCATGGCAAATGAGAACACTGTCAAGATTCTACGAAACTCGATAACTTGGTAGCCGCTAATGAGCGCATATTGAAGTTCTACTTGAGGAATACATGGAAAACTTCTTATTCACTTTTAAATGCACTTTTAAATCTGTATAAAAATTCAAGCACTTTAGTTTATTTTTCTGGAAGAGATGGACTTCGGGTGCTTATTATTCTTTATTACGGATGTTTTTCATAAATACATTTTGTGTATAATTCTTTATCATGGACACAAGTGTCATATCAACAGCACGATACAAACGTTATAAAGTTTTATTTATGAGAATATGCGATATGAGTAACATATTCTTGTTATGCAATCAATTACTTGTAGCAGATCCATCAATTACTGAGCGAAAATAAGAAGGAGCGTCGGAAGGATCATCCAGTTGAGAAGAGAACTCGCGTTTGTTACTGGATCTTTATCGTAGCAGTAGGTCAAGGCAAGCATCGAGGGAGATGCGAGGCTGGTGGAAGTGAAGGCAAACTGTGAATATAGATTTTTCGATAAACACGAATAATATAAAAATACGATTTTTGAAAATAATGCTATTGATAATTTCACCTGATGAGCGGATGATCCGGGAGTCAGATAGAGGTCCTCGGTTATGACCGCTCCGGTTTTAGAGTATTTCATATTAGTGAGGTTATGCGTGTTCTGAAACAAATGTTAGGAAGCAAAGTGAGATGAGATATTGATTTCACCTTCACATCCATACTGACTGCACACACGTTCTTGTTAGATTTGTTCTCCAACTGCACGGCGTAATTGTGGTAAGCAACGCTATTGTCCTGCAATTTTAGTTCATTTTGTTTTTCTGAATCTGAAGACTAGTATGGGTAGAGTTGATGTGTGAATCTATTCTTACAGCCGATGTGGCCTTGAGGGTGAAGAATGCCGTGACATTGTCAGCAGTTGCACTCATGATTGGTCCTGTCGACGTGGCTGCCACTGTCACGTGGTGCACGAGGTGGAAGTGCTCAGTATCTGAAAAATTGAGTTTGAATATATTTTTCGAATTTTATCTAGACTGCTCCGACCTTTAGTTCCACTCATGTCGTTCGGTCGATGCTCCTTCGGGAGATCATCGTAGTTACTGACTGCCGGGTTAGCAAGTGCGCCGACTGAGAACACCGCCATCAAGAAGAGGAACCTCATCTGGATAAGATAATAATTGGAAGACTTGTGTTTTAATAGAGATTATAGAATTGAATGAGAGAAAGATGATGAGAACAATCGAACGAATTCCCTTATAAAAGCTTCTGAATGTGGGTGCGGGGGAACACATCATTGCGATATTTCGCTCAACCCCATTGACTAAGCATTCAAAGGGAATCAAATGTCATACGATGCATCGATGCAAACGTTTGCATTTATATTTTCCTGCCAATTTATTCTCAGAAAAAAAACAGAAATGCCATAAATATGCATTATTGAGCATCGTATAATTTTGTTCACTTGAATATCAACATCAGACAGTCATAACAGTCACATGGACTACATAGTAGCGATTCAGACAATTTCTAATCTTTTCCGCTACAATCTTAGCCCACTATGCTTATTGTATGAGGAATACGCAGTAATGTGATTGTGTACTACACATATCGTGGCTGCATCGTGATTGGCTCGATTTTTTTATGATCACTTCCGGTTTCTGCTTCTGCTATTTCCAGGTTTCCTCGCTCCAAAGATTAGCGATATCCTCACAAAATCTGGCGCGAGATCAGTTCCTTTCTAAAATAAGAGATCATCCCGGTGAAAGGGTGCCAAATTTGAAGCTGAATAGCCTTTTTGATTGTGAGGTGATGCAGGATGGATATGGTTCTGCTGAATACGTCTCCTAATTTAAGCAGTATCTCGCTATGCTGGCTGAGAAAAGATAGAGCAAGGAGATAGTGCAGAAAGAAGGACTACTTTCTGTAGGTCCCATTCGTAGTGTGCAGGCACATGAACTCGATATAATGTTGTATCTTGTGAGATTGCGGTAATCCTGTACTAGATCTTTGGAAATATTGTTCTTTCTCTTGCACTCTATCGACAATTCTCTTTCGAAAATACATAACCTGAGGGCGTTCGGGAACTATATCATTTGTTTCGAAGTGCGCGAACAATGAATTCAGAGTGCAAACCACAAAAAAATTCAACTTATTCAAACTTCATATATTTCTCGGAAAATATCTAGTACGGGATTACTCGCTCTCCTATTTGAGGAGAGGGAGGGGAGCATTCGTCCCCGCGGACTCGGTCACCTCTGAGGAGGAGACTGCGCTCTCCTCAATGGAGGAGACCAAAATGAGAGGGAGGGAAAAGTGGAATAGGGTGAGAACGTCAGAAGCGACAGGTTCTCGTAGCAGATACTACATTATTATGACGAGAAGTCCTTTTATCTATTTTAGTCAGCTTATTCTTTCTCAAGCTTGTTTTCGCGTTTCCTTGTTGAAAATCTAATATGTGAGAACATTGAAAAACTCTAACTCACTCTTTGATTTCTGCTGTGTGGGCGAGTATCTCAAATGCTGTAACGCTCAAATGTTCTGTGAATAATAAGCCGCGACCTTTGCCATATTAGAAGTTCGCGCGGGCTTCGATCTTCTCATTCCCATTAGAATAGCCTTTACTATCGGCGAATATCAGTGGTTGATCAGTCCCTGTCTAAACGTACAGTTCACAATATGTGGTCTAAGATCTCAAAGTCTCATTGTCTACAGCTGTCGTTGTGCACTGAATGAGTGTACTGTTTTCCAGCTGTCTTTCGCTCATTTCACTATTATATCGCGCTCTTTTTTACTTACGTGCAATCCCCCATATCGTTTTCATCGTGTCTCATATCAGAATGGCTTCGATCTTTGGTGAATACGAATGGCCAATCTACATTGTAACTGCTGTATTCCTTGTTCTCACTACACTCGGAATCTTCTTCAATTCTCTCGTCGTCTTTGCAACAATTCAAACAAAGTGGGTTAAATTACGCTTAATTGGTTCTAATAATTTGTTTGAGGTCGCTGCACAACTCATGTAACGTTCTTATCGCGTTCTGTGCAACGTGCGACATTATGCATCAGGCGAGTAATTTATATGTTGAAATTATAAGCTATTTTGAAAATTGCAAAGACGTGACAAATTGTCACTGACAAGTTCAGTACCACATTTCTCTACAATACAGAACGAACTCGAGTTCAAAAAATTAATAGAATTGCGCTCAGGCAGGGCACATTCCGCGTTTCTATTACATTTACTCCGGAGTTGTGTTTACGAACAGTTGGACTTGTCAGGCAATACAGGTGCGAAAAACAGTGAAAAGATTACTGACAACAAGCATGCTTCGGAAAACAATAGTCTTCAGGAAATGAAAACAAAAATTATTGGTTTTAGACAATTCCGATCTTTGGTCTTTCCGGCGGATCCTTTGGAGTTCTGTCAATCGGAATCGATCGCTTTCTTTCTGCAGTATTTCCACAGTATTACATGCAAAAGAATGTTATAATTTACCTGGCTGTGCGTTGTCTTGTGACTACAGCGCATACAATAATTTATCTGCTCAGATCCAATTCCTGTTCATTCTGCTCTACTGTTCAGGCCAATATTATCTCATGTTTGCATACACTGTTGACCAGTCAGTATTTTCTTTATTGCAAGGCACAATCCATCCTGGACACAACAAAAACCAGTGTTATTGCAAACAAATACATACAGTAAAAATTTATTAAAACATAAAATACAGTAATAAATGTTTTATTTATGTTTCAGGCCCATAATCTGCATTCCTCCTGAGGCTTTCTACGGAGAGGCCAAAATGCTTTGGTCGATTACTTCTTGCATCGTCTATGTGACTGCCGTGCTGGTCTATTGCGTAGTATGGGCAGTACTGAAACGACAGCGTAAGTGATGAAGTCACAACGTGTGACTGAATTTGTGACTCCTGTTCTGAATGAAGAACTGATTGCAAGCTATTTTGCTGAAATTTAGAAACGAAATTGTTTAGTTTTATTGCTTTCTTACTATTTGGGTGTGCGTGCGAATTGAATAGTTGTTTTTTTAAAAGATTAACGCTCAATTGCAGAGAATATGGCAGCAATGACTAAGATCTTCCGCAGTCTCTTCATTATCATGCTGGTGGTAGTGCTGGGATGGATGCTCACTATGAGCGGAGTACTTATTGCATCTTTGGTGTTTCATTTGGAAGGTAACTTCTCTTTTTTCGCCTATTTTGCCTGAAGTCAATTCCGAAAAATATAATGTGATGTGTAAATTCAGGAATGAAAATGTACTTCCTTCACGAAACGGTCGGCCTCTTCGTCAATACTTCTCTCGTGCTCAACTACTTTGTATACTACAAAACAAGGTACGACAATCAAATTTGTTCGTACGATAGATTATGATTTTTTCATTGAACTTTTCAGTACGGAATACCGTTCCGCGTTTCGGCGACATATAAGAAAAGCGTCGCAATTTGTCGGAATCGAGATGTTCTCTTCCGTGAAGGAAGAGCGGACAAGTAGTGTTCATATCTCCAAATATTGAGTTTATTTGAATAAATGGTTTATCAAGATAATCTTTTGAGCAAAATCGGTTCTTGTACGAGGATGTACATAAACTCAAGGCTGAATGGGAGGTAGGGTGCCTAGCGTGATCGTAGGAATGGTTGGGAGACCCGTGATGAGATCGGAGCGTTTCTGCAGAATATTTTTATTTTTATTTTTTTTTCTTCAAAATCGTACCGCTCTATGAGGTTCGGATGATGACATGGCGATTGCGAGCAAAAGTAGAAGGCAAGAAACGCGTAGTGTTGATTGCATTCTGAAATGTTTTTTGAACAACATTTCAAAAACCTTCAAGATGAAACACCAGAGAAGCAATGAGTACTCCGCTCATAGTGAGCATCCACCCGAGAACAACCACCAGCATAATGATGAAGAGACTGCGGAAAATCTTGCTAAATGCTGCCATATTTTCTGCAAAATCATTTTCAGGCCTCGGAACCAGCGAAAGATGTTGAATTAGCGTTTCATTCATGGCAGGTTCAGTCACACGTTGTGACTTCATCACTGTGTTTACAACTTACGCTGTCGTTTCAGTACTGCCCATACTACGCAATAGACCGCAATAGATCTATATGTTATACGGTAAGAGATCTCATTTTGACATCCCAGACTGGGATACTTCAACCTCAGAGCGATCGATGTAAACGGTCGTCGCATAACACTGGACAGCGAAAGACACAACTACATTCGGAAAACGGGAACCGGATTGTTCGAGTTTGTTTTCGATCAGCCCCACCAGCATGGCGGATATTCCACGACGCCTAATCTCGTTGCTTTTACGTGTGCTATTGCAGGTGCGGTCAATCTTTGATCAAAATTAACAATATGTTATTGTAGAAGGTGAAAAGTGCCCGTGCGCACCTCTTAAGCACCTAGCCGATATTTCGGATAAGCCCAACGTAATGGTCAACTATTAGGAAAGCATGAGCATTATTTAGGTGGGATCTGGCCAAGAGTGCGGCTTATGGAAAGGCATGGCACACTCAATGGGATACTGCGCACGTGAGGCAATGGTTTATATTGTTATGTTTAGAATATTTTTCCAGTCCTTTGTAACCTGCAAGGCAGGCATGTGGATTCTGTGGAAGGAGAGCGTATACTGTACGGTATACAGCAGCTGGGGAATTACTGCGGCGTCATGCTTTCTATAAAGGATGAAGCGAACGGGGAGCTCATGATGATAAAGTGGTTATTTACATTACCCATGTCTATCTGTAACAGTAGCTCATTGGCATATCCGATCTGTATGAATGGGAGAGAAGGCGATCTCTATCATCTCTGTTATTTGACCGCAGTGCACTCCTCTCGCTAATCGACCTTGCTTTGATGACAGCTGAGGATCATATATCACACTCAATAAAAACTGCAGACTCCACTGGTTTCATGATCTCCACCAACTCACGTTACAAACCGCTTTTAGCATTTTTATTCTGTTGAACTGTCTATCCTTTTTCTAATTCGTGTGAAAATGTTCATTCTCGGTTGACTATTTAACGAGCGAAAGTAGGAGGGAACTTGAGCATTCTTCCATACTGCGAATGATTTTCGCCGTCTTGATTGCTGGAATATTCCTCTATGTTGTACTGTACTATCAGTGGGTTCGCAAGTATCCCAAAGGACCGATTCCGCTTCCACTTATTGGCAATCTTTACCATGTGAGTAATGCATACAACGTTTCAGAAATTTTCATTATCATTTTTTTCACATGAGAGTAGTAGCGCAGAGTTAGCCAGGTTCAAATGAATAATATAATGTTTCAGTTGACAGCAGATAGTGTTCATGAGTACGTTCACAAGGTTGGAAAGGATTACGGTATCAAGTTTAATTTCATGTTCGTTCACTCATCATAACTTTAGATCACTGCCTCACTCTATTTCTCCCTCGTCCAGTTGTATTCTTTACTGATTTCACCACAGTGAAGGATGCTCTAATTACTCAAGGTGATCAGATTCCCTATTTCTAGCAGTAAATATATTCCTAATTCAGGCGATAATTTCATCGGGCGATCGCAACTACCGCCCGAGATTTATCTGCAGCCGGTGAGAAATTTTCTGGCATGAATCCATATTTGATGAAGCAATTCAGGAAGTTCAAACGGGAGTTGCGATCTCGGATGGCGAAGTGTGGAGGGAACAGAGACGAATATCACTGAGAATCATGAGAGAACATGGCATGGGCAAGAACATTATGGAGTCACAGGTCTGAAATTATCATTTTTTTTATTTAATTTATAATTATTTATTTTTAGGTCAATCGCGCAATTGATGAAATGCTGGCTCACATAAAGACTATTAATAACGGAGTAGATTCAATCGACATGATTCTCCCCCTGCAGGTTTGTGTATTGAGCTTTATGGGCGAACTTGGTTTGAGTATTCTGTTTTATGAGCAAACTAGGTAAGTGATGTGACCAAGTGAGATCATTCGCACGGTGTTTATACCTTACTCACCTCCTTTTTGGAATGATTCGCATCATTTTTAGTCAATCTTGCGACTTGAGAACGTGCCTATTAACATTTGTGAGATGCACCAAAGCACGGGCGCTACACTCTAAACCTATCTCTGATCTCTGAAATTAGCAAACACAGTCTGTTTTGAACTTTGCAGAACAGAAAAAATACATTGCAGCTCTGTGTTGGCAATGTCATCAACGAAACGATATTTGGTTACCTATTCAAACACACCGACTTGGCTGTATTTGAATTCGCCATGAAAATAGTAACTCTACACATGCAGATTGTACGGGTGATTTTTCTCACAAAAAACATCACAAGTAAACTGTATATTTCCCCCAGGATAACATCTGGGTATTGCTAGTGCAAGCTTGGCCTTGGACCAAGCATCTCCCTATCATTGGCAAGAAGGGATACCGGGAGCCGATTGAGAACATTGCAAAGGTGGGCGATTCGTTATAAATCAGATGACATTATGTTGTGTACAGTACCACAAGTTCATCGAACAAGAAATATCCAAGATCGAGAGCTCGTATGATCGAAGCTTGGAGCCGACAAACTTTGTTCAATCGTATCTGAAGGAGATGGAGAGGAATTCACTGCTCGAGTAAGCGAAGTTATAGTTTAGTGAAGTTATCGATTACTGTATTTTTGTGCAAATTAAAAAAAAGGATTCAGAGGTGTCGAAATGAAACGTATTCCATTGATGGGTTCATGGTCGGGTGGATTATTCTTATAAGAAAAAGGCAATGCTCAAAAATTTGTGAATTTTAGTCTGAAAAATCTCAACGCCATCGTCGTTGACTTTTGGATCGCCGGATCGGAAACGTTGAGTGCCACTCTGCGATGGGCCATTCTTTTGTTTACAGAGTACCCAGAAATACAGGTCAGAAATCATTGCGAATTATTCATTTTTGAGTTTTTATTATGAATAAGTGAACTTCATAAACATATTTTCAGGAAAAAATGCGCGACGAACTTTTCTCCAAAGTCGGAAGAGACAGACGAATCGAGATGGCTGACAAGCCCAATCTGCCTTATTTCTGCGCTGCAATCACTGAAATACAGCGATGGGCAAATATTCTGCCCTTCCCGCAGTTTCATCGATGTGAGACTAGAGATTACATTAGACGGAATCTAATATGCTAAACTTTCGAGCAATGTTGCATAATGTATGGCCTGCATTTCGCCTTATGACTCGTCAGCAAGAGAAATGACAGGGATATACCAAACGTTCGCTCTCAGGCACAGCAGACTCAATCATCGGTGGTAAACTCGTACCAAAGGACACGCTGACACTCCCTCAGATTCACTCTGTGATGAGAAACGAAATTATCTTCCCGAATCCAGATGAATTCCGTCCTGAACGATTCCTGGAAGATGATGGAAGGACAGCGAACAAGGTGAGTTTAAATCCGTCTGTCTCGGACTCTTCATTCTCTTCTCCAAGCAGTGAGGTGGGATTCTACGAGGAATGAAGAGACGTACATATTCTACTTCCTAACTGCATTATTTACCAATTTTTTGGCTTTCTCGTAAATTGTTGCCATTTAGAAGCACCTGGAGCACTTTGTAGCGTTCGGCATGGGAAAACGGCAATGTTTGGGCGAAAGTGAGTCCCATCAGCTTTCCTCTATCATTGATTTTGCCTGCAAAAATGATAGACTGAAATCTGTGACATGAGGCCCTTCAGGTTTGGCCCGAATGGAATTGTTCCTCATCTTGGGCACACTTCTGCTCAATTATCGCTTCGAGAAGACAGAGATGGCAGACATGACACCTGTCTTTGGATCAATAATTGCACCTCGGCCACATAAGTGCAATGTCGTGCCTATTTAATTCATTGTTTTAATTTGCATGATAAAGAAACATCTTCGTGCTATTTTGCTGATAATTTTTTCATTGAATACAGACACATTCATAACATTTACTATTCATTTGAAATCGCTTTATATCATGATTCAAGCGGCATGTTTACTGATCGAGGTGAATAATGATTTCCAAAATAAATCCCACATCAGTGTCAATAATAGAATCTTTTTTATTAAGAAATTTTTATCATAAGCAAAATTAACAATAAAATATCAAAAAGTATATTCTGACTGAAAATCCGTACATCATTATTCATTGGACGAAATTGTATTACATGAGTATCTGTGTATCAACCATTTTGTAGTGGCTGGCAGTCGGCAGGCCATAGGACTTTTGCACTGAATATCGTCTGAAGCGGAGCTGGAAAATGTGAAAAATCGTACAACTTTTAGTTAAAATAGATATTTTAAAATAATAACCATGGGCGGCAGTCGAGGACGGTGGCGCTGAATGTCGGCGTGGATGAACGTAATGGAAACTACAAAGAAGAGCAAAATCGAGAGGAACTTCATCGCACGACGAGAAAAGGCGCGGAATCGTCTTACTTATGGCTGATAAAGAACAATACTGCTTACTCGCACGGTGCTCTCTCTTCTCGTCTCTCTATCTCTCTAATGAGAGTGGAATACTCATACGGGTGTGACCGATGCACAAGGTGAGCGTTCTTCTCTCATCATCTCCCATACTCTCTAGTCAATTAGAGGAAAGAATCATCGTGTCGAGAGTGAGTAATCACGACCGTTTTGCGAGCATCCTAGAACATGGAGCATTCAGTATAGGGATAGCTTGGCAAGAAAGATCCTCTCCGTATCACTCATCACAGACTCTCTAATCGGTCAGAGAAGTGAGAAAACACGCAAAATAGGGAGAGCCATTTATTGCCCAACTTTATCTAATGTGGTTTCGATCGAACAGTGGCCGCGCGCTCATTTCCCCTTGATCTAAATAAAGATCATCTGCTCTGTGTTCTCACGTACAATCGAAAGATACAGATTGACACACTGGTGAACGAAGAAAAACTACCCTCAGTTTCGAAAAACGGACAGGTGTTTGAATAAGGTGGTGAGAGGGGCTGAAATTGGCAGGTGAAGTCGAGAAGCAGATAGAGTGCGTTTACTCGGAGATAACTCGCATGAACTAGACCGAATTGGACGTGACTCTCGTTGAGACTATCGAGTACGCTAATCATGTTTCTGGTTTGTTTTATTGATTTCTCATTATTTTCTGATAAATGCGTTTTTGAGGCATCGTATTCTTCCTCATAAACCTTCATCTCAATCGCTACTGATGGAGATGAAAATGGAATTGTGTATAGGAAATATTTGCTTACGCTTCAAGTGAGATCATTAGTTCAACCCCTCCTATTCCGTCGTATTCAATACCTAATTACAGCTTTTATCATCCCTTGTCGATGTTGTGTATACAGTCTACGTTCCTATTCTGCACGTGAACTGTCGTCTCGGATTTTCGACTGAATTCATTGCTCACATGAACTTACATAAACTTTGCCTCATTCGCCGTGAGTTTTTTTAAAAGAATTCTCTTCGAATACCAGTAACACAGGCTAGACAGTCGACGTTAGTAGTTCTTGAGCTTTTAAGGGCTGAGATCTACTCCGAATCAACAAAATGCTACGGCGATGCAAAATGCTACGGCGATGCATATCAACAAAGAGATTGATCGGCTTCTCAAGAAAGAGTTTGACAGACAGGCTCGGCAAGAAATCAGGAAATATTAATTATACAATATCCGAAAACATAGTCTAAGAATGTAACCATATTGAATCTCAGTTTAATCGTTTCAGAGTGAAAGCAAAAACGAAAAGGTAACGGAAGAAGGATGCATTGTATCTTTTGTAAAGGCCGATTGTATTTTGTGATTCTGTTGTCAAATCAGCATAAATAACAAATAACTAAACAGTTTATTACAGCTATCAGACTTACAATACAAACAAAATAATGAAGTCAATAATTTAGCAGTGAGTGACGGCGAGGATCGAGGGAATGGAACGCTTCTTTGTGATGTATCCGAACTGGAATTAAATAATTTCTTTTTTTAGCTTTTTTTGCTTAGCTTTTGCTGGCAATAACTCCTTGGAACTACATGAACTTGCAAAAAATTGTGCTCAAAGTGGATTAGTTTTGATTGCGATGGAAAGATAGCGTAACGTTTTCAGTAATAACAAGCACTGTACGAATTTCTAAACAAAAATCAATGCAAACGTCATTTCAGTCAGTAATTTACATTTGAGGATTAGGCAAAAATCTTCATAGGATGTATTTCACCAATTGGCTCAATCCCAAATCTCAATCCCAAATCAATGCGAATCGCTTACATCTTGTGCGTTCTCTCCAGGCGCGAGATGAAGGTTCTTCGCCGTGAGAGATCCGTCTTTGCCCTTGGAGAGATTCCACGAGATTTCCGGTTCCTGCAAAGAATGGCCTTTTTTTCGAAATACGAGTAGTTGTCTCACAAACACTAACAATTCTCAGGTGATAAGCACTATATAAAGCACTATTAGAATAGATAGCTTCTCGAGAAACTCTTCAATTGCCCACCGATCAGAGAGACGATTCAGCGCGCGAAACAAGAATACCTAAGAGTGGTACAACACAATCGACGAAAGTATACGTACAACGTTGCTCTTGAACGTGACTGCGCACACTTCTTTCTTCGAGTTGTTGTAGATCTTGACGACGTATGTGCGACCCTTGTCGTTGTCGGCCTGAAATACGAAAAAAATAATAAAAACCGCATTTTTGGGATGCCTCGAAGGATAGTGGATCAAAGGGTAGAATACCCATATTTCCATTTACAACCCATATTTTGTCCCGCTCTAAGAACAAATAGTAAAGATCACTCGTCAGATAAACGACGAGGGAATTGACTCACGGCCCACTTGGACTGAAGCGCAAATCGGATGGTCACGCCGTCAACGAGAGCCTCGGCGCCCGTGAGAATGGCATCTGATTTCACTGGCAACTGCAACAACCAGATTATTAGATTATTGTCTCTTCATTTCGCACTCGATCTCGCCTCTCTGACCGGTCAGAGAATGTGAGAAATGACAACGAGGACAACGAACCGTCACTGCGGGCACGGCTGCTTCTTCGACGGATTCCGCCGACACGGAGGCGTCCGCAGGAGGGAGCTCGGCAGGGTCTGAAGGGTCCGTAGGGTCGGAGGGTGTCTTGCCAGCTTCTCCCGGCTCTCCGGGCTCTCCAGACTGTCCGAGCTCGCCGGACTCGGATGACGAGGAGGATTCTCCATCGATGGTCACTGCCTCGACGTCGGTCTTGACCGAGGACGTCTCGGAATCAGCGGCTTCAGATTTAGGGGTTTCGGACTCCTTCGTCTCGGTTTCCAGAACCGCATCAGTGGAAGTTTCAGCGACCGGCACTTCGGAAGTCTCGATGGGCGTCTCCGAAGTGGGTGCTCCAGTAGTGACCTCCGTAGTCTCGGTGGCCTCGGCAGTCTCAGTCGTAACGGGCTTCACGGTAGCTGGCGCCTCAGTAGTGTCTGCCTTCTTGACCTTGGGTGCCTTAGGCTTGGGCGTCTTGCCCTTGGGGGAGTTCACTTTCGGGCTCTCTATGGGGGTCTCAGAAACGGGCGCGACTTCTGTCACAGCAGCTTCAGTGGTAGCCTCGGTGGTCTCAACCGCATCGGGCTTGACGGTCTCGGGCTCCTTGGCAGCTTCAGTCGCCTCAGTCTTCACGATCTTGGCCTTCTTGGCCTTGGTAGCCTTGGGCGCCTTGGGTGCCTTGCCTTTGAGTTGTTTGACCTTCGGGCTCTCCACGGGGCTCTCCGACACGGGGGCAGGCTCTTGCACAGCAGCAGTGACTGCCTGGGTGGTACTCTCGGTGGTCGAGGTCGCTGGCTCAGATGCGGCTACGGACGCTTCGGAGACGGGATCGGCAGGGGCACGCGCGTCGGTGGAGGCGAACTTCTGCAAGGAAATTTAAATCACCGTGAAACAATGAAAAAAGATTATTTTGTAAACACTTTCTTACGTCGAAAGTCTTCTCCGTGGCAGGGGAAGGGACTGGAGTTGCATCGGTGGACGCAGGTTCCTGCAGCAGTAATGCTATTGTGACGCTGATTGTGAGAAAAGGAAAAGTCCTAGCAAAAATAAAGCGAACGCTACCTCGAGGGCCTTCTCCGTCACATCGGCCGCTGGAGGAACATCGATCGGAGCAGTCTCCTGTTATAAATATTTTGAATGTCGTTTGCAATAGCTACTTAGCAATCAATGAAAGAACTGGTGGCGACTGGCCGATTGTGCCAGTGAAACATGATCCTTACCTTAGCTGCCGTTTCATCTGCAGCAGTAGAAGGAACATTGGTCGGAGCTGTTTCCTGTGAGGAAATACCAAAATTGCTGATACTAAAATGATGTCGATCTTACTTTCAGGATGGTTTCTGCTCCTACTGCAGGAGGGGCGTCAGTTGGTGATGCTTCCTGCAACCATTCAGTTTAACAAAAATTATTTGCAGGAAAGATGGATGTAGAAACGAAAATGTAGAAACGAAAGACAGCCCTAGTACTGAAGGAGATAAAAGCTTCTGCGAACCTTCTCAGTCGTCATTGATCTTCGAGCAATTGCCAGGGGTGTCGAGAGGGCGCAGACGGGCAGCAACGCAAGGAGAATGAGCGACAGATTCATGATGGGATCAAGGATGTCTCACAGTGAGGAAGACACGGTTTTTATAGTGGAACAAAGTTGCGCATGAAGCATCACTCTCTGTATCATTGTGCTATCGTAGAGGTCACACAGGCGAGAGATCATGCAAAAAGAAGAGAGTGTCGTCCCGATTCACCCTAGCGTTGTGTCTGCATGAATAAGCGAGCTCGGAGATGTCACAACATCGATGATTTCATTTTGAAGAAAAGAGAGCCGAATAGTGATCACCTTCGCTTATGTGTGTTATTGCATTGGGTTTAGAACATTTCATCGAAATGATCACTCAACCACTATCATTCGACATGATGTCAGAAAATGGTTCTTTATCAAGACAAAGCACATCTGTCATGGATACATAAGTGAGATTTACGCAAACATGAAAATCAATGCCAGCTTTGTGAGTGAAAAAACAGCATTGTTCACACCATATTCTTCACATCTGATGTGAGCTTTCACGCCAAATTCGTATCCTTTAAACGACACATCATCAAACTTTTTCGCCCTGCTTGTTGTAATATCAAAAGGTTGTAATATCAAAATATTCAACATTTGCACAAATCAAAAGAGGGAGATCTCAGTATAGCCTGCTCAAACGATAAGCCTCTTATCTACGTTATCATGATCAAACGTCAGGGATTAACAGCCTCCCTTCCAAAATCGTCATTTCCAGGTCAACTCTAAATCATTCTTCAGGGGCGAAGTCGACTCGGATCTTTGCCCAACCGGAAATATCTCCATTCGATTTACGCGTCGTGACTTTCGAAGATTGCGATGATATGAAAGATCAGTGACGTTTTGAAGTGATAAGAAGCTATTTATAAGGAAGTGAGTAGACTACAATGATTGTGGAAAAATCTCCTGCCCTTTTGATACATTTCCTTCTCCGATATCAAAATTTATCAATTTCAGCATGTTACGAACTTCGTTACTGCTCTCACTGGTTCTTGTACAAGGTTTGTTGCAGCAGCTGCGACAAATAGTACATCACTTTTTAATTTTGCAGCAACCCTCGGTTGTACTCCTCCGTACAACACGTGGTTTGATGGGAAATGCTACTATTCTTACTCGTCGTATACAACCATCTCATGGCCTGCAGCCGCAGAAAACTGCAAGGGTCGCGATGCTACACTAGCTTCCATTCACGGTTCGCAGGTAATCATTTGCTTAACTTATCAATTTTTTTCATTATTATTACCCATATTTCAGCAAAATGCCGATTTCTTGAAGCTAGCTAAAGAGGATACATTGCAAGAAACAAAACGTGGCTATTGGATTGGACTTCGATGTGATGGGTAGGGGAAATATACAAAGAAATCGTTGGATTTAATCAGCTAATAAATCCATTCACACTAACAGCTCACAACACAATTATATTTAGAAAGAAATTCTACTGGGAGGATGGATCGATTGTGGACTATACCAACTTCGGAGGTAATCAGTGCATGAAAAATAAATTAGCAAACGATCAAATTAAGATTCAACGTACAAGTGCAATTCCACTTCAACCGATCTCCACTTCTACATGAATTGGGACGATGGAAAATGGTATAGAGATGTGAATTGGGATTGGTACGGAAGAGCTTATGTATGCAAGAAGAATTATCGCCCTGAAGGTGGGAACATAAGTCGTGATGTGAGATGAGGGTATTCCTTCAGATTCAATCTGTGAGGAATACGAATTGGTATCTGATACGAAGACTTGTCTCTCACTCCAAAGTGATTCGAAGGATACCAAAGATGCTGAGAACTCTTGCACATATACAGGAGGTCATCTTGCCGCAATTCATGACAATACCGTACGTTATTTCTACAAATTTATTTTTCCTCCCCCATTTCCTACCATGATTTCTCGATTGAGTTGTAGGTGAACGATTACATTCGTCGGTCGGCCGTCTCAAACAATTTGTTGAATGGGGTTTTGATTGGACTGAAACAGAGTGGAACCGATTTGACCTGGACTGACAAGACGACAGTGAACTATACGAATTTCGCTAAAAGTGAGTTCGATATGTATTTTTCCATAGTGTATTTGTCATGTGTCGATCTATACTCCCATTCGCAATTCAGATTTCCCCAATTCCGCTCTCGGATCATGCTTCGCAATGCAGACTAGCTCACTGGCCGGTCAATGGGTAAACGTTCTCTGTGGAGGAACGAGCGGGACCGCGACTAAGCTTCCATACGTTTGCTCCATGCCCGGTAATAATATTTTTGTATGTCAGAGCGCATATTAGACCGTCATTGCCAGTTCAAACATCTCATTTAGCATATGACTTTCCCTATGAGATCGAGTCGATTGAGTGCCCTGATGCGAATGTGATCTTCACTGACGGAGACATGGTTAGTGCTCACTTTATTCATTCTTCACTCAACTTATTGATGACATTACCATGGAAATTATTGATATATACAGATCTACTCGCCGAGTTTTCCCAGTCCGAATAACACGAACAGTTGTGAGTATCTAATCGTCGGTCCGGAGGGAGCGAAAAATGTAATCTTTTTTTTACTACATTACAGTAAAGAGCTGTTAAAAACGTGAATTTGCAGCGATATTCACAATTTTTTGTTGTATCATAGTGGTCATTTTCGCGAGCTCACACTACTTAGAACAATAACACTCAATTATATATAGCTCAAATGCTATATTCATAATGTGATACTCAGATGGAAGTGGAAGTTATCTTCTTCGAAACGAATCGCTGCTGTGATTCGCTTACGATTTACGAAGGAAAGTCGGGAGACCAGAAAATCGCCACGTAAGTTTAATTTATCGTGACAATATGCGATGCTAAAAGCGTATCTGTATTTCCAAAAAATAAGATAATAAAGTGCTAAAAAATTAAATAATTACAGTCTCGCCGGCAGTTCGTACAACGGCAAAATCTACAAGTCCACCAAAGGTTCATAAAACAAATAAATATTTATTTATTTAATGATTATTATACATTATTAATCACGGTTCAAGTTCACTAACGGTTTTCCTTCATGTCATTATTACTATCATCATTGACATTGATTAACAAATTAATAATCAGGTCCTGCGATGCGTCTTATTTACAACGTGAAGAGTGGTGCGCACGTGAGAGGATGGCAGTTGAAGGTCAAGGCCATCAAATAGAAAATCACTGATAAAGAACTAATTACCTCGCATTTGAATTGTTTGTCTAACACGAACAAATAACATCAATATTATATATTTTATTTGAACGTGCGATCGTGTAGACACACAGCGAATGATCGTGTTGTACTAATTTTATCTGTACTCTGTGTATTATAAGTGTCATTTCTTTCTGTCACTTGATCTTGTTATCAAAAATACTTTTTTATCAATACCAAACTAGAGTGTCAATTGCATAATCAATTACGCAGGACGGGGATCACGAGGGAACTTGGCGTCGTATGCCATCTCCAGTCGACGACCTTCATGAGTTTGCTTGCGACGGCTCAGAGCTGTCTTGATTGCCGATGCAGTTCCATGCGCTCGACGGAAGTTTGCGGACGTAAGAAGAAGAATTTCCTCGGCGAATTTCGCCCCGTACAGCCCCTTGCACGTGCTTTGCGTATTGATGATTGTGCTGAAATATTAAAATAATAAAACTAACATTTTTTTTACTGGAAAACAGTTGTTTTTTAATTTTTTTTAACTGCGCCAGTAGCATTTCTGTTTCGGCGGCTCTCGAGGAGGCGGAGTATTCTCGAACGAGTCTTCATCGGGGAACGCCGGCATGTTATCGCCGTCTGGCTCATATGCTCAACCAAATACTAATTTCGTAGTAATGTTTTTGTGGTTGTTAACTCACGAAGATTGCGTTCTGAAGACTGGTCATGATCAGAATCGTTGGCATCGACAACGATGAACAGTCTCGGCAACGAATTACGCCGAGACATCGGCCTGTAAAGCAATCAAGGATAGTACTATAAGTGGCACCTAGGTATTTCGAAGTTCTCAGTACTGAAGTATGAATATCTTGTGCGATACTATACTAAAAAATATTTCTTAAACATAGTAGTACCACACGAGGTATGACGATGAAGAGGACGGAATGGTTGCTAGGGGAGCAATCGCTAGCCTTTTATACTCCTCCCTCAATGTTCTGACACGTTTGAACATACAATTTCGCAAATCCTATCGTAATCTGATATTTGGGGCTAACTTTGCCTAGCACTAACCCGGCGTACAATGATAGTACTATAGAGTTCGAACACACAGCGTTCTGCTCCGACAGAAAAGGGGGAGACCTTTGCATATCTACTCGCTCACTGTTCACCCTTGTCTGGAGAGAACAATGGGGGTCAGAATGCTGTGAACAGAAGATCTTGTTCCCAATGATATCATGAATTTGACCCCCCCCCCCCCCCGAGTGCGACCGTAACGAAGGGGAACGAAGGGGAACGAAGGCTCAACGAGAACATAAGGTCATAATGCTTGTGCAGGACCAAATGTGAAATGCGAGGTAATAAGTTCTTTATCATTGGTTGTCTATTTGATGGCCTTGATCTTCAACTGCCATCCTCTCACGTGCGCCCCACTCTTCACGTTGTACACAACACGCATCGCAGGGCCTGATTAATAATTATTTACTTAACTGAAATTGAAATGGGAAGACGAACCGTTAGCGGACTTGTAGATGTTTCCGTTGTAGGTACTACCGGCGAGACTTCAACGGGTGAATTGAACTCATTGCATCGACAAAGTCCTTTTCTTCAAGCTCCAAAAAGAACATACGTTGCAATTTTTTGTGCGCCTGCGATTCCTTCATAGATTGTGAGCGAATCACAGCATCTGTTGGTCTCGAAGAAGATGACCTCGACTTGCATCTGAAAAACAGTATTGGTAACAATAAAAATATAAAGAAAGCTCGTTAATCTAGGCACTTGCTTCCTCGCGAGATCTCTAGCTAAAACAGTATTATTCTGTTAGAAATCAGATGGTGAAATCAATTTTTTTCAACGTGAAGGTTGCATTTTTATGAAAATCAAGGGTATCAAGGGTATATTTTCGAATCAAATCTGTTCACATTTTCCCTGTATTTTATTAATCAATATCTTCATTATGCAAACAAATTACTCACATTTTTCGCTCCCTCCGGACCGACGATCAGATACTCACAACTGTTCGTGTTATTCGGACTAGGGAAACTCGGCGAGTAGATCTGCATTTGCAAGGAAATCAAGATTTCAGGCTGTTATTTGGGGCAATTTCAAATTCGTAGTGCTTTGTTGAAGCTGCGAATATTTCCAGATCGTTTTACTAACGAGAAAGGAAGCGGAATAAACGAGCACTAACTCCACAATTCAAAGGCTAATTGACACGATTAATGACTATATGGTGTGAGCGATAATGTTGCAACGTACCATGTCTCCATCGCTGTAGTATGTGTCAATCGGGCAACGTACCATGTCTCCATCGCTGTAGTATGTGTCAATCGGGCAACGTACCATGTCTCCATCGCTGTAGTATGTGTCAATCGGGCAACGTACCATGTCTCCATCGCTGTAGTATGTGTCAATCGGGCAACGTACCATGTCTCCATCGCTGTAGTATGTGTCAATCGGGCAACGTACCATGTCTCCATCGCTGTAGTATGTGTCAATCGGGCAACGTACCATGTCTCCATCGCTGTAGTATGTGTCAATCGGGCAACGTACCATGTCTCCATCGCTGTAGTATGTGTCAATCGGGCAACGTACCATGTCTCCATCGCTGTAGTATGTGTCAATCGGGCACTCGCTCGTTTCCATCTCATAGGGCAAATCGTAGGCTACAATGGAACACAAGTGAGATAGCAATTGAGAGAGTAATTCGATTTATTGGCATATCAATTTCCTTTTCCATAAGAGTATCTACATACCAGGCATGGTGCATGCGTATGGAAGCTTAGTCGGGGTCGCACTCGTTCCACCACATTGCACATTCACCCACTCGCCAGCCAGTGAACTCGTTTGCATTGCGAAGCATGATCCGAGAGATGAATTGGGGAAATCTGAATCTTCAAGTGATGTGCAGTTCTAAGAATTGGACTATAAAAAGGGAATTGAGTATCGAGGTCACTTTTAGCAAAGTTGGTGTAGTTCACTTTCGTCTTGTCAGTCCAGATCAAATCGGTTCCACTCTGTTTTAGTCCAATCAAAACTCCATTCAATAGATTGTTGGAGACGGCCGACCGACGAATGTAATCGTTCACCTACAAGTCATTCACTATTCCCGTGAAGAAATAGCAAAAGAAATTAAATTCTTTTAAAAAACAACGTACGGTATTGTCATGAATTGCAGCAAGATGACCTCCTGTATATGTGCAAGAGTTCTCAGCATCTTTGGTATCCTTCGAATCACTTTGGAGTGAGAGACAAGTCTTCGTGTCAGATACCAATTCGTATTCCTCACAGATTGAATCTGAAGGAATACCCTCATCTCACATCACGACTTATGTTCCCACCTTCAGGGCGATAATTCTTCTTGCATACATAAGCTCTTCCGTACCAATCCCAATTCACATCTCTATACCATTTTCCATCGTCCCAATTCATGTAGAAGTGGAGATCGGTTGAAGTGGAATTGCACTTGTACGTTGAATCTTAATTTGATCGTTTGCTAATTTATTTTTCATGCACTGATTACCTCCGAAGTTGGTATAGTCCACAATCGATCCATCCTCCCAGTAAAATTTCTTTCTAAATATAATTGTGTTATGAGCTGTTAGTGTGAATGGATTTATTAGCTGATTAAATCCAACAATTTCTTTGTATATTTCCCCCACCCATCACATCGAAGTCCAATCCAATAGCCACGTTTTGTTTCTTGCAATGTATCCTCTTTAGCTAGCTTCAAGAAATCGGCATTTTGCTGAAATATGGGTAATAGTAATGAAAAAAATTGATAAGTTAAGCAAATGATTACCTGCGAACCGTGAATGGAAGCTAGTGTAGCATCGCGACCATACCTGTCCAGGTCTGACGGCGACCCCTTTTTGACCACGTACCCCGGTACATGGTCCCGCACGTCCCCACGTGGGGATGTGCGGGACCATGACCATGTGCCTGAAACATATCCCATTGTGTTCTACAGTATCCCAATATCGATTTTTGTTACAGTAACCCTACCGTACCACGGTTGCCTCGTAGCCTCGGGTCAAACTTTAGCCAAAGAGTCTAAAATCGATCGGGAAAATGTTCTACCGTAATCTACACTAATCTACCGTATCCCTGAGTACGGTATCGCGGTTGGGCATGGCGAACTGATTTTTTTGTTTTTCTCCGTTCTTTGTGCCTACATGCATAGTTCGTCGAGGAGATTATTTTTTTGAGTTTCGTTCCGAAATCTTTCATACCCCCCTACCGTAATCCTACCGTACCCAGCCGTGCCCTGGTGAATAAAACATCTATAACTGAGGTTGATTATCAGTAAAGAGCGCATCCTAGTATCACCGGGTTAAATAAAACTTCGATTACGGAGGTTGTTTATTAGTAAAGAGCGCATCCTAGTATCACCGGGTTAAATAAAACTTCGATTACGGAGGTTGTTTATTAGTAAAGATCGCATCCTAGTATCACCGGGTTAAATAAAACTTCGATTACGGAGGTTGATTATCAGTAAAGAGCGCATCCTAGTATCACCGGGTTAAATAAAACTTCGATTACGGAGGTTGTTTATTAGTAAAGATCGCATCCTAGTATCACCGGGTTAAATAAAACTTCGATTACGGAGGTTGTTTATTAGTAAAAAGCGCATCTTAGAATCGCCGGGTTGGATAAAATGTCGATTACGCTTGCTTTTTTCAAACCAGGTGATTGTAGGATGCGCTCTTTACTAGTAAACAACATGCGTAACCGAAGTTTTCTCCAACCCGGTGATACTAGGATGCGCACTTTACTAATAAACAAACCAAAAATCGATAATGATATACTTTAGAACACAGTGGGATATGTTTCAGGTACATGTTCCACCATGACCTACCCAATCATTTTGGACCATGAACCCCGGGTCATGGTCCCGCACATCCCCACGTGGGGACGTGCGGGACTATGTACCGGGGTACGTGGTAAAAAAAAAGTCGCCGGCGGCGTGGACACCTATGATCGCGACCCTTGCAGTTTTCTGCCGCTGCAGGCCACGAAATGGTTGTATACGATGAGTAAGAATAGTAGCATTTCCCATCAAACCACGTGTTGTACGGAGGAGTACAACCGAGGGTTGCTGCAAAATGAATTATTGCAGCACTATTTGTCGCAGCTGCTGCGACAAACCTTGTACAAGAGCCAGTGAGAGCAGTAACGCAGTTCGTAACATGCTGAAATTGATTAAATTGAGTATCGGAGAAGGAAAGGTATCAAAAGGGCAGGAGATTTTTCCACAATCATTGTAGTCTACTCACTTCCTTATAAATAGCTTCTTATCACTTCAAAACGTCACTGATCTTTCATATCATCGCAATCTTCGAAAGTCACGACGCGTAAATCGAATGGAGATATTTCCGGTTGGGCAAAGATCCGAGTCGACTTCGCCCCTGAAGAATGATTTAGAGTTGACCTGGAAATGACGATTTTGGAAGGGAGGCTGTTAATCCCTGACGTTTGATCGTGATAAGGTAGATAAGAAGCTTGTCAATTGAGCAGGCTATACTGAGCTCTTTCTCTTCTGATTTCAGCACAAGTACAATATTTAGAATCTACTCATCAACAGCGCCTACTAAACGGTGGAAGTTGCATCGAGTACAATGCATCTGTCCGAACCTTCAAGGACGTACACAATTGAAAACCAGCTAAATTGACCCTTGATTACGATGCAACGATATTTTCATGTCTCAATCCTAGGCAAATCATGCCGACGGGGAAGAATAATGAATGGCGAGCCTACTGATTATACGCAATGTTTCTTTCTTCTCTTAACCAAATGCAAAATTTGAGAAAATAGATTTATTACATATTAGTTACAATGAAAAATATTTTTATTATATTTATCACACATAAATTACAACGAGAAGAAATGAAATTGGTAATTTAGCAGAAAGCGATGGCTGTCACAGTGGGTTTCGTCTTGATGGTCGAACCGTAGCCGAACTGGAATTCATTTCGTTTGGTGTTTGCAATAATAATTTAGCAGTCTACCTGATCAGCCTTTGCTCCAGGAGTGAGATGCAGATCCTTGGTTGAGAACGATCCATCGTCGTTATGGGAAAGATGCCACACGTCGGTGGCTCCCTGTAAATTAATTAGTTATCGAACTGAACTGTAAAGATGGTGGAATACTGTATAGATGTGGAGATGAGGAATAAAATAGTCATATTAAAATAATGCTTACCTCAGCAGTGAACGTGACTCCGCACACATCCTTGTCCGATCCGTTAGTAATCTTCACAATGTATCCGCGCTTCTGGGTGCCTTGAACCTGCAATTTCATAATGATCATTGCGAATATCGCTTACATGTAAAAATAACGAATACTCAGAATACCAATTAGTGTAAACGTTCGCCAACCATAATATGAGGCCGTTCGCGAGAGAATCAAACAATATCCTAATGAGTCTGGCACAGGTCAAAAATGTCAACTCTCTGAAACTTTTCGTTTCGGGGTTCTCGAGGGTGCTGATGATGATGTGCACACTCATTTTGCACACGGAAGCTTGTTTGGCTCCAGACGACGTCACGTCGAAATAAATTTTTGTCCTCTATTTCGGTCCCTGATAACGCTAATTTGTCGAATGTTTGGCTCGCTGGTCAGAATTTAATGGCGAACAAGACTGTTCACTTTATTTTTCTTTATTTTTTAAAATTATTATGTAAAATGGAACTTTTCGCAAACTACAGTGCTATAGTGGAGAGTGGTATAGATCGGACCGGAATGTCACGAGGATTCCAAATCTCTTTTTACATCAAAATCCATCATGCTGCATTCGACATACTCAACTTATAGTGTACCTGGCTTGTAAGTAAATCTGACGATCCTTCCACTTGTTTACTTCCTTCTCTCATCGATCTGACTCTCCTCCCTCGAGGGAGGCGAGAGAGCAGGGGGAATCGAGAGAGCGCAGACACTGGGAAGAGGTCACGGAGGAGAGACTCGGGTAGATCAAAAGATCGGAAGCCAGCAAGGGAGAGATGGTCAAATTTACTTACAAGCCAAGTACACTATAAGTTGAGTATTTTGAATGCAGCATGATGGATTTTGAATTTGAAAACAGATTTGGAATCCTCGTGACATTCCGGTCCGATCTATACTACTCTCCACTATAGCACTGTAGTTTGCGAAAAGTTCCATTTTATAACATAATTAAAATAATTAATGAAAAATAAAGTGAACTGTCGTGTTCGCCATCAAATTCTACCCGGTGGGCCAAACTTTCGAAATTTTAGCGTTGCGAGTGACCGTAATAGAAACCAAAAACGGATTTCGACGTGACGTCGTCTGAAGCCAACGAGGCACAAGTGGACAAAATGAATGTACCCATCGTCATTAGCACCCTCGAGAACCCCAAAACGCAAAGTTTCACAGAGTCGAAATTTTTGGCCTGTGCCAACTCTTGTCTGATTCTCTCGCGAACGGCCTCATATTACGCTCATGCATGAACGTTGCTACATCATTGCTACATTCTACAAGAATTCTGTATTGCACACCTTCCACATGGATCTCAGGGCGAATCGCACAGTCACTCCCTCCATCACAGCCTCGGCACCAGTGGGAATGAAGCCCGCGACCACGGGCTCCTGAGTGGTGGTCGGTTCAGTCTCTGCAGTCGACTGCTCGGTCGTCTCTTCGACCACTTCCACGACTTCCTGGATATGGAAAAAAACTGTATCCTTACTACCATAATTAAGGCTGTCAGTAGAGTGCGCAATACGGCTCACTGCTTGAGAGAGTATGTGAAACGAAGAGACGGCGACTCCTATTACGCACTTTAGCTGTCAGGATGAAAAATTAGACTTTTCATTCCTCGTGTTCTATTCTAACGGTGAGACATCACGAGAAACGGAGAGACGGATTCTCCATCCAGACAGCCCTAGATGCAGCGGTAAGCTACTTAGATCGTACCTCGGCGGGCGTAGTAGCTTCTTCGTCGGATTCCGATGAATCGGACTCGGAATCGGTCGAATCGTCATCGGAAGTGGACGGGGCCTCCTCGTCGGTCTTCGATTCGGTGGCCTCGGTCACCTCAGCGGCGGGCTCCTCCTCGGATGGCGTGGTCTCGGCTTCAGCCTCAGGCTCCGCGGGGGTCTCGGACTCCTCAGCCGGAGCCTCGGAGGCGGTCTCGGCTTTGGCTTCCTCGTTGGCGGTCTCCTCGAATTCCTCGGCAGGCTCCTCGTTGACCTCAGGAGCCTGGCTTTCCTCGACGGGGGCCTCAACAGTCGTCGCCTCGGTCTCGGCTTCGACTCGAGTCTCGGTGGTTTCCTCGGTTGCCTCCTCCTCCACTGGGGTCTCTACGGGGGTCTCCGGTACGGGTTCCGGAGCCGGGGTTTCGACGGTGGCCTGAGGCGGGTGGAATTCGTCCTCGATGGCTGCGTGATCGATAACGTCGACGGGCGCGGCGAGAGCGCACGAGATGAGAAGGGCGAGAACGGAGAGGAAACGCATCTGGAATGGATTTACCAATTGTCATTGCATTAGGTTGGATGAGAATATTCGGATTAGAAAATAATTGATGTGAATCTTATCCATCATGCATAAAGTTCTCATCCCTCCTAGCGCTCTAATCAATAGGAAATGAATAGAAAAGAGAAGGAAACGTTGCAATGTCATAATGCCATCGGCGTTGCGCTCTTTTATACGGAGATTGTTGTGATTGCGAGTGGTTGAAAGGCCGATCGAGATTCAATTTAAACTGAAAAGGTTAGATGCGCCGGAAGCTGTTTCACTGCTGGATTTGATGCTGATCAAGCAGTTCATCCTTTATTCAACTTTTTACGGTTTATGTTTCAATTCAGTACCTAAATATTTTTAACGGAATGCGTAGCTCTGTAATAGGAATATCGAATAAAAAAAATATCTGTTGAAGTTTTGAATTTTTGGATACACACGCTCACAGATTCTTTGCGAATGTTGCTCATTTTCTAATAGAAAAGATCATGAATTAGATAGGTATCCAAGCCATTTATCCCATTTCTTAGAAGAAACGTGCCAGTGTGAATCGCTTTTCATTTGGAGAATCCAAATGTCAAATTGATTGCGAAAGCGTTCTATCTCATATAATATCAGATAGACGCGTCAAAATTTCACACAAAAAATGATCGCTATCGGATGCATTGTTGTCAGACCATTATGCTTGTGCAACAAGGAAAATATGATAAATATTGCAGGTTGATTGTTGTTCCACGTAACCAAAGAAACAGTTCTTGATGTGTGATTCATTAAAACGATAGCCTCATATAAAAGGCAACCGTTCGATGTGGCCTTTCAGCCTTTCCACATTTGTCTTCTCTAATGAAGCTTCTATTGATTCTCTTGCTTGCCGTTCATTCTCATTGCTCGCCACTCGATGTCAATGCATCGATTGAGGTAGGCTATATTCTACAATGGGGTTGTCGATCAGCGCCCAATATTGGTTATGCATCACTTTACATAACATCGCCTTGCTCGATTGTATATGTGTAATCCTATTTCAGTCAAGTAAAGTTACCCTAGAAAGCATTGGACAGCAGGGTATATAGTCCGTCTAACAGCTGACCTTACCAGTGGGTCCCACCTATCGTTGTCTTACGACTGTAAAATCGCTTGACGTGGATAAACCTTTACCTTTTTAGACTTTGCAGTCAGCTGAAAACACGCAGGAGAGCCCTGCGAGCCCTATCGATGAAGTCGAGCCCGCTGCTCCCATCACCGAGTCTTCCGGTTCCGAAGAAGAGGGTAAGGTAAATGAAGGAGAGGCTGTCGAGAGCACTCCCAGTGAGATCGACGATCCCGCTTTCTCTGTCGTTGAAGAATTAATGGAGGAGGCCGAAGACTTGCATGATCCCGAACATTCATCGCCTTCTGAATCCTCTCCTGTCGACGATGTCGACAAGGAAGCGCACGTGAGCTTCACTCGTTTGTAATGTGGATAAAAAGCAACTAATCGCATTGATATTTACTCCGGTTTAAAGAAGGAGTGGCACGAATATCTGGCTAGCTGAGTTCTCGATGTCAGATGATGTGGCATGAGCACCCCATAACGCTTTCGAAACTCCCATGTTTTCAATTTTCGTTTAAACCGAGATATACTCGATTGGCTGATTGCCAAGTCACCCTGAAGCGCAGGCAACGAGCTAGAGAGCATGCAAAATGAGGAGAGCGCTCCGCCTCACTTTGCATATCGGCGCGATTCGTGCCTCTCCTTCTTTAATGGGTGAGTGGGGAAACGAATGCCAATGCGGTTGCGAATCTTGCATTTCCATTGGTAGCCCATTGTAGAAGGACGACGCTGACTTGCCAACGGAATCTGACGAGGAAGAGAGCGCAAAGGAGCTTGTAGCCGAGGCAGAAAAAGAGACTGAGCAGCAAGATCCGGAGCTGCTGCACGAGTTGCAAGAGCTGCAATCTCCCGTGGAATCCGTTCCCACGGCGACGGGCGCGACTGCTACGACGGAAGGGGTGACAGTGCGCTTCCAACTGAAGGAAACGTGGGCGGTAAGAATAATAGAAACAGAATGCGCAGAAAAAAAATTACAAAAAAATAGATTATTGATTTTCAACCAATCCCAGGTTGCTGGAGGTCGCAACCGTGGATACACTGTGATTATTGAGAACAGATCGGACAAGGATGTGTGCGGAGTGACATTCATGCCCAATGCAGTATGTTATTCGTAGAGCGATATACTAGATAGCAAAGGAAAGGCGAACATCATCGTATGCCTGGGGGGGGGGGTACAAAATTAGATCTGACTCTCAGTATACTCTCTCGTCGGCCAGAGAAACTGAAGAAATGAGAGATGACGTACCCATTGCAGAAGACCATTAACATGTTCCATCTCTCAATGGGTTACGATGGTTCCCTTACCACGAAGAGCCTTACCCTCGCGACGGAAGAAGTGGACAGAAAGGTGAGGTGGGGATATAAATGGCTCGTTGTAAAATGTTACTCATCATTTCGCATGCTTAATCTATTTGATCGGTTAGATCGTGTGAGATAGTGAGCGAAAAGAAGAGGTTATTTCTTAGCACACGGACTGACATTAATTCGAGCATAAATCATTTCGAAATTTGCAGTTCGGCTACATTTCGTCGGATCGATCGCTCCCGACGATCATTGCTGTGACCTACTGCTAGTTGAATCATTGATTGATAGTTCTGGTGGATAAAGAATGCAATAAATTGATAATTGATGCATATTTACACAAATTGTTCTCTTTTCTGACATGTTTCTCATGCCAGATTATCGCTTATCGTTCTATTCACCACATATGATTCATCCTTTGACAAGTGATAAGTCCTTCTGTGCTAGGCAAAGCAGTGAGAATTCTCGGCTTCTCTGTTTACATATATCGCTCTTTTCCATGGACCCTTTGCAATCAGATGTAATAGATGGCTAATTTATAATATCATCTCAAGCTTATTGTATGCCAAGTTTTACAGGTAACAGCAGAGTCCCTTATAATATCGACGGAGAAGTATTGGACCGCATATGAGAGGTACACTTCATGCCTATGCATGACCGAAATTTATCTCTCAGAATTATTCGTCTCGCAAACGATCGTTTTACTGCTCAATGCGAAACAATGTTGACAACACAGCAGCAATTGCTCGATGCTATCATTGAGGTTGTGCATACAGAGGTTCGTTCACTGGAATTTAGGAAGGAATCGAAGGATATTATACAGATGGCACAATTCAACTTATGCTCGTCGGGCTAATACAAAACTTGTCTAACGCCAAACAGTCAACCGAAACGTAAGCGTCAACGAAAGATTTTTGCTGCGCAATTCAAGATTTCAGTAGCATGATGGACTTTCATCGATCTATCTATCTGCAACGATGATATTGGAACTGTAAGGGGGAGGGAGTTGTGGATGAATTCGAGAGTAGATTTCCTAAATCGTGCCGATTCTTTGGAAGCGAAACGGCGAGGAAACGGCGAGGTTCGAAATGGATTACAATAAGGGCAAATGAATTTGGAACACTTTGCAGAGACACTTTGCTCATGAAGGAAACATTGGAATACCGCAATAACGAGAAAAGTTATATTTATTTTATCTATTATTTTTTACACGGTATTGAAATACTCTTTCAGTTAATAAAGGAGTCAGTGCAAAAATCAAAAATGCTTAGCGTCGATCGACTCAATCGTACTTCACTTATCGATAGTCTAATCGATCCAAATCAGCCGTTTCCTTCAATTGACGTTATCTCTCTTCTCTTCCTCAATGCAAAATGTGCAGATTCCTCAGAGTAGCAGAGAAGGCCCAGCTACACAACGCTTTGTCCTCTGTATCCTTTGACTTCTCAAAAGAACCCGAGTAGACGGCCCTGCCGCACTTCCCCTGTATCCTATTTCTGAGACGGCCCGGCCGTACTCAGTACTATTCAGTTCCTTCACACAAGCTTATTCGGCCCCCATGTATTGGTCCCGTCTGGGACTCTTGCTTTGTGTGAATGGAGTGTGAACAGCAAGAAGCAATGGATACAATAATAACGAATCGTATCGAGTCGAAAGAGACAAAAAAGAACAACTAAAGTTCACGATTTCTCGTGAACGGGAAAGCAAGGGCAATGGGCCACAATCGAAGACGATAAACTAGGCAATAATATCACACAAAACTCTAGTCACAAAAACAATCGTAAATCCTAGCGAGAGCGTGATGATAAAACCACTCAGAAAACGAGAGGGAAAAAGTGGTGTATCTAGATGAGATATAACAATTGACACAATCCTTAATTAAGACACAAAATATTCTATCGATGATTGATTCTTGAACTTTCTCTTCCTATTCTTTCTCTCTTCTTCTCCTTTGCTAATCTCTTCTTCTCTTATTATATCATGTTGTGGGTACTTTATGGGCTTCATAACAGTAGAATACTGTGGTTGAGCGAGCGGGCCTGTGAGCTACAGAACGAAAACGAGTATTGATTCAACTACTGTAGATCCATTCGTCCATCGACACTTCAGGTCGTTCGTGTCGAGTGTTTACGAGAAGAGGAACACGGGGAGAGAAGATGAGGGGACGGAGTAAAGCATTATGACCCTCTTTGATCTCTCCATAATTTCATGTTTTTCTGAAACTTATCCCTATATCACCTGTTCAGTCGCATTCAGAATGAAAGACTACAGCCCTTTTCCGTCGATGTACAACGCCGTTGGAGAGGAGAGTACACCGCAGAAGCGGAGGCTCAAGAGCAATCATTAAATTAGTTCAGAAAAAACAATTAAATATTTTCAATAGCTTTCGTCCATCCTCTTCAAGAGAAGAGCTGTCCCGAGAAGAGAAGAGTGTCGAAAGGACACTGCAAAAGTAACGGATAAATCGAAAATCAGATACCGTAATCTCTCAATTATCTGAATGCAATCGATTGAACTAAGAGATGCAATTCAAAAATTGGCGATAGCCTCCGGCCGCCCAATGGGAAAATTCCACTCAGAAAATGAATTCTATAACAATAAAAGTTTGATGAAACACCTCGCGATCATCTCTCTTCAACTTCTCATCCGAGTGAGTTTGATTCCGTCCCGAGAAGAGAAGAGTGTCGAAAGGACACTGCAAAAGTAACGGATAAATCGAAAATCAGATACCGTAATCTCTCAATTATCTGAATGCAATCGATTGAACTAAGAGATGCAATTCAAAAATTGGCGATAGCCTCCGGCCGCCCAATGGGAAAATTCCACTCAGAAAATGAATTCTATAACAATAAAAGTTTGATGAAACACCTCGCGATCATCTCTCTTCAACTTCTCATCCGAGTGAGTTTGATTCCGTCCCGAGAAGAGAAGAGTGTCGAAAGGACACTGCAAAAGTAACGGATAAATCGAAAATCAGATACCGTAAGCTCTCAATTATCTGAATGCAATCGATTGAACTAAGAGATGCAATTCAAAAATTGGCGATAGCCTCCGGCCGCCCAATGGGAAAATTCCACTCAGAAAATGATTTCTATAACAATAAAAGTTTGATGAAACACCTCGCGATCATCTCTCTTCAACTTCTCATCCGAGTGAGTTTGATTCCGTCCCGAGAAGAGAAGTGTGTCGGAAGGACACTGCAAAAGTAACGGATAAATCGAAAATCAGATACCGTAATCTCTCAATTATCTGAATGCAATCGATTGAACTAAGAGATGCAATTCAAAAATTGGCGATAGCCTCCGGCCGCCCAATGGGAAAATTCCACTCAGAAAATGAATTCTATAACAATAAAAGTTTGATGAAACACCTCGCGATCATCTCTCTTCAACTTCTCATCCGAGTGAGTTTGATTCCGTCCCGAGAAGAGAAGAGTGTCGAAAGGACACTGCAAAAGTAACGGATAAATCGAAAATCAGATACCGTAAGCTCTCAATTATCTGAATGCAATCGATTGAACTAAGAGATGCAATTCAAAAATTGGCGATAGCCTCCGGCCGCCCAATGGGAAAATTCCACTCAGAAAATGATTTCTATAACAATAAAAGTTTGATGAAACACCTCGCGATCATCTCTCTTCAACTTCTCATCCGAGTGAGTTTGATTCCGTCCCGAGAAGAGAAGTGTGTCGGAAGGACACTGCAAAAGTAACGGATAAATCGAAAATCAGATACCGTAATCTCTCAATTATCTGAATGCAATCGATTGAACTAAGAGATGCAATTCAAAAATTGGCGATAGCCTCCGGCCGCCCAATGGGAAAATTCCACTCAGAAAATGAATTCTATAACAATAAAAGTTTGATGAAACACCTCGCGATCATCTCTCTTCAACTTCTCATCCGAGTGAGTTTGATTCCGTCCCGAGAAGAGAAGTGTGTCGGAAGGACACTGCAAAAGTAACGGATAAATCGAAAATCAGATACCGTAATCTCTCAATTATCTGAATGCAATCGATTGAACTAAGAGATGCAATTCAAAAATTGGCGATAGCCTCCGGCCGCCCAATGGGAAAATTCCACTCAGAAAATGAATTCTATAACAATAAAAGTTTGATGAAACACCTCGCGATCATCTCTCTTCAACTTCTCATCCGAGTGAGTTTGATTCCGTCCCGAGAAGAGAAGAGTGTCGAAAGGACACTGCAAAAGTAACGGATAAATCGAAAATCAGATGCAATCTGAATGTCTGAATGCAATCGATTGAACTAAGAGATGCAATTCAAAAATTGGCGATAGCCTCCGGCCGCCCAATGGGAAAATTCCACTCAGAAAATGAATTCTATAACAATAAAAGTTTGATGAAACACATCGCGATCATCTCTCTTCAACATCTCATCCGAGTGAGTTTGATTCCGTCCCGAGAAGAGAAGAGTGTCGAAAGGACACTGCAAAAGTAACGGATAAATCGAAAATCAGATACCGTAATCTCTCAATTATCTGAATGCAATCGATTGAACTAAGAGATGCAATTCAAAAATTGGCGATAGCCTCCGGCCGCCCAATGGGAAAATTCCACTCAGAAAATGAATTCTATAACAATAAAAGTTTGATGAAACACCTCGCGATCATCTCTCTTCAACTTCTCATCCGAGTGAGTTTGATTCCGTCCCGAGAAGAGAAGAGTGTCGAAAGGACACTGCAAAAGTAACGGATAAATCGAAAATCAGATACCGTAATCTCTCAATTATCTGAATGCAATCGATTGAACTAAGAGATGCAATTCAAAAATTGGCGATAGCCTCCGGCCGCCCAATGGGAAAATTCCACTCAGAAAATGAATTCTATAACAATAAACGTTTGATGAAACACCTTGCGATCATCTCTCTTCAACTTCTCATCCGAATGAGTTTGATTCCGTCCCGAGAAGAGAAGAGTGTCGAAAGGACACTGCAAAAGTAACGGATAAATCGAAAATCAGATACCGTAATCTCTCAATTATCTGAATGCAATCGATTGAACTAAGAGATGCAATTCAAAAATTGGCGATAGCCTCCGGCCGCCCAATGGGAAAATTCCACTCAGAAAATGAATTCTATAACAATAAAAGTTTGATGAAACACCTCGCGATCATCTCTCTTCAACTTCTCATCCGAGTGAGTTTGATTCCGTCCCGAGAAGAGAAGAGTGTCGAAAGGACACTGCAAAAGTAACGGATAAATCGAAAATCAGATGCAATCTGAATGTCTGAATGCAATCGATTGAACTAAGAGATGCAATTCAAAAATTGGCGATAGCCTCCGGCCGCCCAATGGGAAAATTCCACTCAGAAAATGAATTCTATAACAATAAACGTTTGATGAAACACCTTGCGATCATCTCTCTTCAACTTCTCATCCGAATGAGTTTGATTCCGTCCCGAGAAGAGAAGAGTGTCGAAAGGACACTGCAAAAGTAACGGATAAATCGAAAATCAGATACCGTAATCTCTCAATTATCTGAATGCAATCGATTGAACTAAGAGATGCAATTCAAAAATTGGCGATAGCCTCCGGCCGCCCAATGGGAAAATTCCACTCAGAAAATGAATTCTATAACAATAAAAGTTTGATGAAACACCTCGCAATCATCTCTCTTCAACTTCTCATCCGAGTGAGTTTGATTCCGTCCCGAGAAGAGAAGAGTGTCGAAAGGACACTGCAAAAGTAACGGATAAATCGAAAATCAGATACCGTAATCTCTCAATTATCTGAATGCAATCGATTGAACTAAGAGATGCAATTCAAAAATTGGCGATAGCCTCCGGCCGCCCAATGGGAAAATTCCACTCAGAAAATGAATTCTATAACAATAAACGTTTGATGAAACACCTTGCGATCATCTCTCTTCAACTTCTCATCCGAATGAGTTTGATTCCGTCCCGAGAAGAGAAGAGTGTCGAAAGGACACTGCAAAAGTAACGGATAAATCGAAAATCAGATACCGTAATCTCTCAATTATCTGAATGCAATCGATTGAACTAAGAGATGCAATTCAAAAATTGGCGATAGCCTCCGGCCGCCCAATGGGAAAATTCCACTCAGAAAATGAATTCTATAACAATAAAAGTTTGATGAAACACCTCGCGATCATCTCTCTTCAACTTCTCATCCGAGTGAGTTTGATTCCGTCCCGAGAAGAGAAGAGTGTCGAAAGGACACTGCAAAAGTAACGGATAAATCGAAAATCAGATACCGTAATCTCTCAATTATCTGAATGAAATCGATTGAACTAAGAGATGCAATTCAAAAATTGGCGATAGCCTCCGGCCGCCCAATGGGAAAATTCCACTCAGAAAATCAATTCTAAAACAATAAAAGTTCGATCAAACACCTCGCGATCATCTCTCTTCAACTTCTCATCCGAGTGAGTTTGATTCCGTCCCGAGAAGAGAAGAGTGTCGAAAGGACACTGCAAAAGTAACGGATAAATCGAAAATCAGATACCGTAATCTCTCAATTATCTGAATGCAATCGATTGAACTAAGAGATGCAATTCAAAAATTGGCGATAGCCTCCGGCCGCCCAATGGGAAAATTCCACTCAGAAAATGAATTCTATAACAATAAACGTTTGATGAAACACCTTGCGATCATCTCTCTTCAACTTCTCATCCGAATGAATTTGATTCCGTCCCGAGAAGAGAAGAGTGTCGAAAGGACACTGCAAAAGTAACGGATAAATCGAAAATCAGATACCGTAATCTCTCAATTATCTGAATGCAATCGATTGAACTAAGAGATGCAATTCAAAAATTGGCGATAGCCTCCGGCCGCCCAATGGGAAAATTCCACTCAGAAAATGAATTCTATAACAATAAAAGTTTGATGAAACACCTCGCGATCATCTCTCTTCAACTTCTCATCCGAGTGAGTTTGATTCCGTCCCGAGAAGAGAAGAGTGTCGAAAGGACACTGCAAAAGTAACGGATAAATCGAAAATCAGATACCGTAATCTCTCAATTATCTGAATGAAATCGATTGAACTAAGAGATGCAATTCAAAAATTGGCGATAGCCTCCGGCCGCCCAATGGGAAAATTCCACTCAGAAAATCAATTCTAAAACAATAAAAGTTCGATCAAACACCTCGCGATCATCTCTCTTCAACATCTCATCCGAGTGAGTTTGATTCCCTCCCGAGAAGAGAAGAGTGTCGAAAGGACACTGCAAAATGAAAGGATGAATCGATAGTCAGATACCGTAATCTCTCAAGACTTATTGCATTTGGATAAATATCGATTGAACTTTTGAGATGCAATTCAAAAATTGGTGATAGCCTCCTGCCGCCCAATAGGAAAATTCCACTCAGAAAATCAATTCTAAAACAATAAAAGATCGATCAAAGACCTCGCGATCATCTCTCTTCAACATCTCATCTGAGTAAGTTTGTTGCCGTTCATCTGCGCGATCATATTTCGTCCCGAGAGTGTCGAAAGGGTGCTGCAATAGGGCAATTGGGTTTGATAACGAAGCTGCTGCCATTGATCTACGCTCTTCCCCCCCCCCCCCTGTCCTCTTCCCCTTGCACCCCACGTAGAAACGAGAGAGTGTAGGAAAACGAGAGAGCGTAGACGCGAGAGGGAGGAGGAAGGGGAGAGAATGTCGAGGGCCGACGCTCCGTCCCTTGATCTACGGGGGAAGAGGGTAGATCACTGGACGGAGCGTCGTTCTCAGGCCATTTTTGCTGCACAAATCGCGAACACCCGCAAAACTGGCTGGGCCGAAATGCGGACTTCTCCCGAATTGTCCGATTCTTACATGAACGGGCTCTTAACATTTTTCAGCCCTGGCTTTTGTTACGAATTGATTCTTATTCAATACTCAACGGGAAAACTGAAATTATTGAAAAAATTAAATGCTAAACAGAAGTTGTCATTTCATGAAAAGGGAGCAAAATAATGAAAAAGTAAAATTTTCGAACATATCTACCGAGACAAAGCGTTACGGTAGCTATCGTTTATTGATTGCGTGACTAAAATATTTTCTGATTTCGCAATGGCATTCTCGATTTTCTCGAGCGCTGTTTCCAATTTTCCACTTCTTCTTATGCTTGGTTAATTATCTTACTTTATTAATTGCCTCATCTTCCATCGTCTTCACGCAGCTTCTCATGTTAGTGCTGCTCATTCGCGTCGAGGCGCCTCTAAATGGTTAGTTTTGCTGTTAATGACTCTCGGGAGGTAAAATTATCAAATGTTTCGCTAATTTTTAATTCTAAAACCATTCGAAAACTAATTATCTCATTTGCCCCTACATATTCCATCGCCTGTAATGCCCCTGGATCTAAGCTATTATTTGTACTAATATCGCACCATTTTATGCCAAATGGATTATTAAAATAAATCTCAAGCATGGCGCATAGTGTTTTCGCGATAATCTAGCGCGTGCTGATCAATGTGTCTAATGAATGTTTCCAAACCGCGTTAAACAACATACTCAGTAGCTCCAACGTTGTTTCTCGCTCTTCTTTCGTGGATTGATCTGGAATTTTTTTTTCTGATTTTTTTCCTGTGCTCGGTTTCTATCACAATATTTGGGACTTTCGACTCAAATTTCATCCCCTCTGTCATTGAATATTCATTCTACCGTGTGTGGATCCTACACAGTGTTATTCTCCCATTTCGCCCCTTGTCTCAGCACTCGCCGATGGTTCCTACCGTAATTGTAGATTGGTTATCGGCCCACTATCTTGTCCTCTTATTGCTACCTTCTTTCTATAGAAGCGAGTCGATTCGTCACTTTACTATTCTTTTTTGGTACTATATCGGATAAGAACCGACAGAAAAAATTTCTTCCGTTTGTGGTGTTAAACCCTGACAAAATACTGCGCCGCTCAAAAAAAATCTTGGTTCTAATCCAATCGGTTCTCGTGCGATATAGTTTCCTTTCCTTCTATTCAGACCGCGATCGCAAGTGTTTTTTTTAACTGAAATTATTCAAATTGCACCCTCGAGATTCATGTTCCATTAGGCGATTCCGTATCTTGTCCTACTTTCTACCGTACTATCACTTCCACGTCCCTCTATCTACCGTACCGTAATTCATCCATTTCATTCTCTTTGTCTCCATTTTTCGTCGCTGTCCGTGTTGTGCGCCTTCGTGTTACGCGAGTTGGTTACTGTAAGAAATATTTACGCTTTGGGAGGCATCAAAGGGAAATTTAAAAAGCTCAGCTTCGATTGTTCTCCTGTAGTTGTTGTGTAGTTGACCCGTTGTCCCGTTGGTTGAGGAAGTGGGTAGCCCCGATGATCATGCAAATGAATAATTTAGTATTGGAAACATGGAACTAATCTATCGGACTAGATTTAAGTGCAACTCACGCTAATAATTTTTCTTGTGACGTAGGTCTCCGGCGCAGCCTGTCGTCGAACCTGCGAGGATTGGGGGATTAGGGGGGGGGGGAGACCAAGGGGGGTTTGGTTTGGTAGTGGGCCCATGATGACCGTGGCTGGTCAAACCACGGCCACCCCGTAAACCTAGGGTGAGGGTGGGGGGGGGGGGGGTGTTAGTTAGAGGGGGATTAATCATGCACATGCCATGCTACATAAAGAGAAAGTTTTTTTTAATTTTATTTCTTTTTTTATTTAAAAAAGTTTTTTTTAATTTTTTTGGTAGAGTTTTTTTTTAAATTATTTTTCTTTAGAAAAGATGGTAATTTGTTATTAGTGGGGGGATGAGAGTAGTAGATTAGTATAGAAAGTAGTAGAATGTTTTAAATATTTTTAAAAAAAATGTTAAAGAAGGGGGTAATTTTTTATGATGAAGTATATTAGTAGTGAGGGGGGGGGGTATTAATAATATAAAATAATAATGTTAATAATAGTAATTATTATTATTATTAAATTAATTAGTGATAATATTATTATTAATGACGGACATGGACTGAACATAGAAGTTGGCGGCCTTCTTGGTAGTTGACGGCTTGAGATGACGTGAATGACTCGTTAATTTCTGGCTGATAAGAAATATCCCAAATGGACGTGGAAGAACAGAGATGTTGAGCTGAGCGCCCCTCGTCCGAATGAGTATGAAGATAACGAAGAGTGAAAACAGGCATCTTCTTTTTCCACTGTCTAGTGATCTAACATGCAATACACACATCAGCGATCCCGATTGACGACGAACCTCAGACTGGGCGCTGTGATTCTCTGGTGTACTAGAGTACTGTGGATACCAAATATAACAATTCTTTCCAATTCATGGGAATACATAATTGGGAAAAGACGTAATGGTTTTGGACTATAGAAAGCAATCCAAGTGCGCCAAACTCTCGATTTTTTTGAATGCCCATGATTCGGAAACGGCTAATATATTCCCTTCATCCCATTCCCAAACTCACCTGATTTGATCGTAGGAATATCTCTAACTCCATGGAGAGACAGACGTAAGAGTTTTGAATGATCTGGTTTTGATGAGAGCTCGCAAAAGAACCGGAAGTTACCGGATCAGGGTTTGAGGTTCAAATCGGTGTAAGCGATCTAATCCTCTGGACTACGTTAACTGCTGTCCATTCACGTGCAGTGTAACGGATGCCTATGACGGGCATCTTCGTAGATTGAATCTACTACCGATTAACCGACCCAACGGAGGGATGGAAAGGTTCGGTGGACCTTATGGGGGAGAGCCGTTATAGCATCAAAGCGAGCAGTCCATACACACTGCAAGCTTCCCCGAGGGCACGAATTATTGACACTAAGCGGGAAAGAAATTAACGTTTCCTCACGATAGAAAGAAGCGACCCATTCCGCTTTCTATCATCCGCCTTTCACACAAGGGAAAATACAACACAATTTCGTTTTTTTCTTCGCCTTCTTTTTTTTTTGTTTGATTTTTTGATTTTTTTTTCAGGCTTATCTGTGAGGCTTTACTGATACAACACAGTTTCTTTTTTTCTTTTTTTTCGCCTTTTTTTGTTTTTTTTTCCTTTGATTTTTTTCCAGGCTTAACTGTGATCCAATAAATCATCCGTAGGAAACGAAGTAGGGTGTTTAGGGGACAACACTAAGAAACGAATAAAAAAGGAAATTGGGATAATTTTTTACTAGAAAGGGTGAGTGGAGAGTATTGGGGCATTAAGAGTACTGGGGGGGGGGGACAAGACTAAAAATACGAAAACAGTGAAAAATGGGGTCATTTCCTAAGCTAAAAGGATGCGTTATGTACCTCTAATGCATTCTTTCCTTTGACTTGTAATCTTCTCTGGTTGTTCTTCAGTGAGGAGAGAATGTTCTTGATGTAGATTCTCTTTCTTCATTCCTTCCATTCTTCATTTCTTCTATCCTTTTCCCTCACTTCTTTCATCGTCGTTGCTCCATTCGCGTTCGATCTGCAATTATTCCTCTCATTTTTCCACATATTTCTAACCTCCTAATGTCATTTCTCAGGCCCTTCATCTGTACTACAAAGAGGCTGCGACATCGAAGGGATAGGAGTACGGTAGTCAAGGTACGGTAGTTACTACTCACCTCTAATTGTTTCTTCATTCATTTCCCGTTGATGATCCGGGAATAATCCACTTTTAAAAGAGAAGACCTTGGCGAATTGAGTCCTTTCTGAAAATTATGATTTAATTTTCTTCAGAAAATAATGTTCCTATTCGAACCAAAATCAATGACCAGTTCAATTTATAATATGATTAATTCACTGACCAGATTATTGCATTCGTCTCCTCTTGCTCCGTATTCCTCAATGTGTAGGACGGGAAGAGAGATATTGTCGATGGAGATGCGGCATACTGTAGTCACTTGAGCTCTTCGCGACTCACTGTAATGTTACTATTTCCAGCCGTCCCGTGGCCCGCCATCTACCCGCAAGGAGGGATACGGTAGCCAAGGTACGGTATTGATTGCTCACCTCAAACTGCCTTTCCCGCTCCATTGTACTGCTTTGATGCTTGACTAGTGGCTTTTGTGTCTCGCCTCGTTTCCGATTGCTCTCTGGGCTCTGAAATCATCTAGTTTATTAAAAACAGCTCAAAAATAAAGTCTATTCAGCTCACGATTAGGGTTGCCAGAATGAAACTAACATGTCTCTTCATTCGTCGTACTCCCTCACCAGTCAGAGAGGCAAGAGAGCACGCGAAATGAAGAGACGGATTCTTCATTCTGACAACCCTAATCACGATTACTCATTTCTAGATAGTTTTTGTATGCAAAGACGCACCTGATTCGGAATGGGGGCGATTCGTGTATCTCCTTAGTTTCCTCTTGTCTCTCGTACTCGCACGCGATCGAAATTCTGAAACGAATAATTGATTATTTCCAGACTACGCCCACTTCCTTATCCCTCCCTCCTCTTCCCTCATCTCTGATGAATCAACCACTCAAGAGGCCCGTCCAGGTATCCCAACTTCCAAAATTCGCACCTCGTGAATTGAGTACTGGTTGTACTGTATCCTCATTGGGGGTACGGTAGGCTACCGCGATCGATGACGAGACGATAGCTCTTGCTTGGCACTGTACGTGTCATCTCGGTACCTGTAATTGTTATATTTACTACATTTTGCAAGTTATTGTGGTGATTTCCCCCCGTCATTCGAAACTAGCTGATTGAGGTTTCGCTGATCCTTGAATACATTTTTATTCCTATATCTTGCCTTGAACTCTTTCTCACCTTGATCTTACTGTAGTCTCCAATCCTCTTGTCCGAAATTTCCTTGAGACTCGAGGGGTCCACCCGGTCGTGGTACGGTACTATTAGGCGAGTACGGTACCTTCTGTAAGTAATAAATCGATATTTCAGCAGTCTACGATGGCAGAGACGACCGTCTCTTCGTTTCGCGTAATCTCTCGGCGGCTAGAGAGAAAGGAGACAAGAGGAGGACCACCAAGGTTACTAGTCAATAGCTCACCGAGTGTATATTCATCCTTCCATCGCTCCTCTCGGCTGGATCAATAGTAGCCGCGTACTGTAGTTGAAGAGCACTGTAGAGCCTGCAATCGATACAATCAATAGTCAATGGCCCTTCTCCCACTTCGAAATATACTAAAGAATAGAATGAAAAACTAGCTCACCGTGGATGAATTCGTCGACTCAGTGAGGACCTCCATGTATTGGTTGGCCTCGGACCGCAGTGGGAAGGTGTGCGGTCCTTGGTGTTTATAGGAACTATCCTTTCGTCTTTCGACTACCGATTTACCATCCCTTCGGTTTAACTCCGGGTGAGTTGGCTCGGTTGGCCAAGTGGGGGTTTCATGGGCATTCGGTCCTTCCACCGTAACACCACCCCACACGAGCAGATCCAGTAGGCCGATCTGCTCTTCCATTTCTCCCCCCGGAGGGATCAGAGGTGTGGAAACCTTGACGGCGGGTCGAAACCAATCGGAAAGAGTGTGTGTGGCCTCACTACACCCTTCCCTACCGCCAGCCTAGTAGAAGTCTTCCTTCTTTATCTGTAGTCGATATTGTCCTTGTTGCTCGTGGGTACGGTAGATGGGGAGTACGGTAGCTCGTGCGGGCGGAATCTGCAATCGGGAAAATCAATATTTATTGACACGCAATGGCAAAATACGGTAGATTGTACTCACCTATGATCTTCTTTACTCCCTCTTCATCGAGCATTTATTCTTATTCCTTTTTTTCTCGTTTTTTTGAGTTTTTTGAGTTTCTTCTTTTCTCTTTTTTTTCCTCTTCTATCTTCATTTTTCTCTCTTCTCTTCTTGTTCATTGATTTTCTTCTTTCTTCATTTCTTATATTCTTTTTATTATCTCCTTATTTCTTCTTTTTTTCTTCTTTTTTTCTTTTTTTTCTTTTTTTCTTCTTTTTTTTCTTTTTTCTTCTTTTTTTTTTTTTTCTTCTTTCTCCTTCTTTCTTTTTTTTCTTTTTTTTTTCTTTTTTTCTTCTTTCTTCTTTTTCTTCTTTCTTTTTCTCCTTTTTTCTCTTCTTGTTCTCTTCTTGTTCCTTGATTTTCCTCTTTTCCTTCCTTTCCTTTTTCTTCCTTTCTTCTGTTCCTTTTTATTATTTCGTCATTTATCCATTTTCTCTTCTTCTATTTTTTTCTCCTCTTCTTTTTTTCTTTATCTTCGTTTTTTCTCCGTATTATTTAATTTCTTTCCTTCTTCTTCATTCTTCCTCGTTCTGCAAATATTTACATTTTTCATATTTTTTGAGAGGTTTGCTAGGGTTGAAATCTTCTCAAATTAGCCCACTGGTTTTTATGCACTTTGTAAATGGAAATAGTTCAATCCCTCAGAAGTATTCCCTATTCAATATTCCCTATTCAATATTCCCAATTCCATCCACTCCTCACCTGATTTATCTATCTTGATCCTTCTCCTCAGTGACCATTCCTTTATTGCTTGGAATTGACGGGATAACGGCCCTTTCGATCCATCTCATTCGGGTTACGGTAGTTGGCCGGGCTCTATTTGGTTCGACTTCGATTCACTGTAACGAGTAATCATTATTTCTAGGCCTGCCCTCTCCTCCCGTCTTCCCCTCTCTTCCTTCCTCCTTCTTCTCTCTACGAGGGAGCGAACAAGAGGTATTTTAACTTTGCTGAGTATGATAATCTCTAGGTTTCAATAGTTATTGCAGAACATATTATAAAACGAGTTCGATAAAGACCATTTGCATTTCTTGCTCACCTGGTTAGTATATTTCGATCCACTTTCTCGTTATTCCTTATTGATCGATAGACGGAATATTGCTGGTACGGTAGTCTCATCTCGGATACGGTAGATGGACGGGCTCGTCTTTGAGCGGCGCCTTGGATACACTCACTGTAACGAGTAATCATTATTTCTAGGCCCGCCCTCTCCTCCCTTCTCTTCCCTTACTTCTTCTCTCTACAATCGATCGACCAGGAGGTATGCCATCATTACTAATTAGTTTTTACTATATAGATATTAAGAATAAGGCAGAAAACCGAATTTGGAAAAGTTAGTTTGATGTATCACGGTGTTTTCATTTGCGAAACTTTGAAACGAAAGAAAATTAGTTGATGATAAATTAAATTGACTTCTAGCTTTACAGTCCTCACCTGATTTATTCGCTTGTCTTTTGTGACCACTCCTTCATTAGAAATCACCCGGATGCGTGTCCTATCGATCCAATTGGTAGATGGCCGGAGCGCGCATGGTGATTTTCTGCAACAAGTATTCATTATTTCTAGACCTGCCCTCCTCTCTTCCCTCTACGATGGAGCGAACAGGAGGTGTGCTATCTTTACTAGTTATTTATCGCTAAAAAGTTGGAAAATGAGGATAGTTTCTGATTTTGGAAGCAGTCAGTATGATGTTTCACTGTGATTATAGTTTTCAAAACAATTAGGAACGAAAGAAAATTTCTTTAAAAATTATGATCAATTTAATATCTTCCCGGAAGTTTAATGTTTCACACTGGTTTCACATTCGAAATAGTTAGGATTGAATAAAAAAAAGTTGATCATCCATCCACATCCATTGCTCACCTGTTATATTTGATTTGTGTCTGTGCTTCGTTCCCTTTTCTTCATTGAGAATGGGTCGGATAAGAGACTGTCCACGGGGTTACGGTAGTCGACCGGGCTCATCTTCGATCGATTTAGATTCACTGCAATGAGCAATTAATTATTTATAGGCCCGTCTTCCCTTCCCTTCCTTTCTTCTCCTAACAACAGGTACGCTATCATTGCAAATTATTAATTATTAATTAAATGAATAATTGGTCAAAAATCCGAATTTGGAAATAGCTAGTTTGATGTTTCATAGTGTTTTTATGTTCGAAATAATTTGAAACTGAAAACAAATAATTAATAGTCAATTAATATTTCTAGGCCCGTCTCATCTTCCCTCTTCTCTCTTCGATGGAGTCTACAAGAGGTATTCCATGTTACATAAATTCTCGGAGTGCTTATTTTTGAAGCGCACATGTCGGCCTACACGTTGCATTTTTTTCTACTATACTCGGCTGTGAAACATAAAAACAATAGGTTTTAGTTTGCGATTTTCTGCCCGATCTAGGCTATTTTGCTTCCCGATCCTCTACTAACCTCACTTTACTATCGCTTCCTCTTGCCCCCTTCTCGTCGTGTAGTGTGTGAACTGGTGTGGAGTACGGTAGCCGCAATTCTTCCATCTCGCGAAAGTGGCGGCGCTCTGGTCATTCTCGAATGGACAACTGTAACGAGTAATTTATTATTTGCAGGCCTCTCTTCTCTTCTCATCTCTTCCCCTCCCTTCTCTCTACGATGGATCGAACAGGAGGTATGCAATCTTTACTATTTATTCAGCACTAACTAAATTAAAATTTATATATGCATTTTTCGACATGCAAATGTTTATTTTTATTTTTTCAACTATCGTTTTGACTCTATCACTCGTCGTTGAAACGCTGAATCACCTTTCTCTTCCATCTTCTGAATTCATTCCTTCCCGTATCCTTCGATTCGATGGAATCGAGTTGATCCCTCTCGCGGGTGCGGTAGCCCTTGATCGTACTGTAATCGATTAATCAATAAACCCTTAAATTAAGGCTCTTCTGCTGCCTCGCTTGAATGAGAAGAGATGAGTCTCTCGATTTCCCGTGCTCTCTCGTCAGAAAAATGAAGAAATTATTCATTGCTCATGTATGTTATTATCATCAATGAGTCAATACTAATTGTAAGCAGACTTTCTCACCTCTTATTCTCATATCCACTTTAGTCGCTGGCTGCGATACTGTAGGGAAGAGTACGGTAGATGGGAGTGCGGTAGTCGTGGTGGGCTGATGGAAGCGCATGTCGGCACCTGAGAGATTTGTTTACTTATTTGACGGCCCTCGGAATCCGGGAGATAATGTAAAACTTGAGTGAAAATTATTGTTTTCTGTAGAGACCAGGGAATTCTAGGATCCAAACAAAGTAGTTTATCGCACAAGAATCACTTTCCCATTTATAACATAGAGTTCATACGTTGTGAACAAACTAACCTTAACCACACAGACGAGGAAGGCTTGCCCGACATCCGCTGGGCCACTCTTCACGCGGGAGTCTCTGAAATTAATAAATATTTATTTCCAGTCCTCTCCTCTTCTCTACCGGTCGAGAGGGACTCTCTTCATTTCGCGTACTCTCTCGGAGGGATGACTAATGAAGAAGGAGGAACAACCAACTACTCGTCTCTACTCAGGTACCATATCATCAGCATTACGGTAGCTCCCCGTATTATACTATTCGTGAGTGAACAGTAAATCTATCTCTTTTCACTCAAGATATACCGTAACTTGAGCCTTCCCTCGGATGAAATCAATTATCAGTACCATTAGTCATTAGGATCCTACCAGATCTGTGCTTTCCACGCTACACTTTTGAGTGCATATTTCTATTATTGTACTTTCTATGAAACATAGAAACATCAGGTTGAAATTCGCAATTTTCTATCTGATCTAGGCTATTGTTATTTCCCGATAAGTTTCTCACCGGTCTCTTATGCTCCTTCCTCCTCGACTCTTCCTTCTTCTCAGGCTGAAGGGAGGGAGTACTGTGGGCCCTCGGGCGTTTCTTGATTCGGGAGAGAGAGAGGGCGACGACCGCATCCGCGGGTTGGTGCACTAGTCGTGCGCCTGTAAGTGATAATTCTCTCAAGATATACCGTAACCTTAGCCTTCCCCCACATTCAGATGCATCCAGTTATCAGTACCATTAGTCATTAGGATCCTACCAGATTTGTGCTTTCCACGCTACACTTTTGAGTGCATATTTCTATTATTGTACTTACTATGAAACATAGAAACATCAGGTTGAAATTCGCAATTTTCTATCTGATCTGGGCTATTGTTATTTCCCACTGATTGTTAGTTTTCCTCTTTTTCAAGTCTACTTTTAATCGCTTGAAATTGAAACAATAGTCCACCTGGTTATTCCACAATCCATCTCTATTTCTGCCTAATTCCTTGAGCTTTTCTCATTATCAGACTAACAATAGTGTAGTCTTGCAACGTCAATTCAAAAGCCTATTTTTCCTAATCCTAATAGTTTTGTGTGAAACTCTGACCTACCTGGTTTCTCCCTCGTTCCTCGATTCTCTTCTCCTTCAATGATCTCAATCTTCGTATCGGTAGCCTCAGGGGGAACGGTAGTCGATTCCATCAATCTGTGAATAATAAATATTTAATTTCAGTTATCGTCTATCTCGCTCTCTTCGTTCTCCGTGCTCTCTCGTCGGTCAGAGCGAGAAAGGAGAGAAGAGAAGAAATTCGCCTTTACTCAGGTACCGTTTCATCATTAATTACTCACTCTTACGATTTATTCATTTTGTATACCCTTGCAATGCTCTTATAAATATTTTGAGACCTAAAATATTTATTTTCGATTTGAACGATTTGAATTCTGTGTGTTTCACCATTTTAACGGCGATCCTCTTGGGTTGCTTTTTTCACATTTTTTTTATAAGTTATCGTATTATGATCCTCGAACTCTCGTTTATAAGTGATTCCATTCGTATTTCATTCATTCAGTATGTCGATCTTCTATTCTACTTGGCAGTCTACAATTGTCTTCCTCCACATGATGAGTACTGTCCCTCCATGTGTCGACGTCTCATTAAGGGTTGATTGACCTGAGCGGCTCGCCGCCGAGGCGGAGAGGTTGAAATGCTGATTGGCACCAAGTTTTTTTCAACTTTGAGTCTAACCAGACCAGCGACCTTTTACTTGTTTACGGATCGAATTCGAAGTGGGAAATGGGTCAATATTTGAATGGTTGTAGCGCCCCGGGGGGTCCCTTAGCTGGTCTGGGATTCAGATGCTTCAAAGACGCTGTGGTTCAGTCCCAGTCCGTATTATGAGGGATATTGGATGAGTTGACGCCATGAGGTTCAGTCCCGGTCGGAGGGCGCCCGTGCCGAGGGCGCCAAGACCTACTCTTCATTACAGGTAAGACAGTAGAGCTCGGGATATGATACCGCCGTCTCTTCATTTTGCACACTCTCTCACCCGCTCGGCCGACGAGAGAGAGAGTGTATCAAATGAAGAGACGGCGGTATCATTTCCCGAGCTCTAAACGCGGTGGGGGAGGGGAATCAATGTGGTGGGGGGGGGATCGATAATAACTACTATTATAGAGTTCGAAATACGGGTAATCGTCAGTTCATTCCGTGTGCTCTCTAGTTTTTCAAACCGATGAGAGAGTACGAGGAATGAAGAGGCGATTACTCGTATTTCGAACTCTAATGAATACTTTTCAATTTCCTCTCTCTCTCGTCCCTCTCGTCGTCCATCGATCTCTTCAATCAGCACAATCTCTCGTTGGAAGGGAATTCGTCCAATCAGGTGCCATCACATTCACAATTTATTCATCAATTGAAAATATTCTTTCTTTACCGTTTCAATGCGCTGATAGGTTTTTGTAATGTTTATATGTTTTTTCAATTGGAATTTAGCACCTGCTGGATTTGTGTTTCTCGTTTTCTAGGCATAGCTCATTTTAGAACACACTTGCTCACCTTGTGTCTCCCTGATCGCTTCCCTCCCTATTCACTGCACGGTAGCGGTAGCCTCTCCTCTGTATGGTAGCCTCTTGGGGGTACGGTGCTTCCATCAATCTGTGAATAATAAATATTTAATTTCAGTTACGTCCATCTCGCTCTCTTCATTTGCGTACTTTCTCGGAGGGATGAGGAATGAAGAAGGAGGAACAACTACTCGTCTCTACTCAGGTACGGTAGCGTCACTAATTAAGAACCACTAAGAAATCGTATCCCATTGCTAGTCAGAGTTTTCTCCTTTTTGCTTCTAGTCTTGAGTATGCGATAACCCGTCTCTTTTCCGCTTCACATTCGAGCGAAAGAGGTACATATTTATTTATACTTACCTCTCATGATCGGCGCAACGTCCTTGACGCTCACGGAAGATGCATATTGTAGCGGGGAGGAGGCACGGTAGATGGGCGTACGGTAGTTGTGGTGGTTGGCGGATTGAAGCAGCAATCCGGCGCCTGAACCAGAGATTAGTTTACTCATTTGACGGCCCTCGGAATTCGAGGGATAATGTAAAAGTTGAGTGAAAATCAGTATTCAAACAAGTAACTTATCGCACAAGAATCACTTTCCTACTTGTAACATAGCGTTAATACGTTGTGAACAACTAACCTTGACCACACAGACGAGGAAGGCTTCCCCGGATTGCTGCTGGCCACGAACAACTACAGCGAATCTGAAATAAATCATTTATTTACAGTCAGAGGGACTCTCTTCATTTCCCGTACTCTCTCAGAGGGATGACTAATGAAGAAGGAGGAACAGACAACTACTTGTCTCTACTCAGGCACGGTAATATTCATAATTATGAATCACTAAGATGTCGCATCCCCTCAGAGTCTGTATTTTTCCCCGTTTGCTGAGCGATAAATCTATAACCCTTATCTTTTCCGTTTCACACTAGATCGAACGAGGAAGTTGATTTCTGTGGTTACTTACCTTTCTCATTCGGCGAAACGCCCATGTCGCTTGCGGAAGCAACGATTCATCGGGGAAACGGCAACTGTCACTGGCGGGGTAGACAACTGCAATGTCCAATTTTATTATTATTTTATTATTAAAGATTAGCGGATCCAGAATGAAAACGGTTATTTTGAGCTTCGAGCTGGTTCGATTTTCCAACAAAAAAAAACGTAACCAAGGAATCTTACGTTTCGAGCAATATTGCAATATTCCAATCACCTCATCAATTAGAAATATTTTCAAATTCTTTAAATGTTATGTGAAACTTTAACCCACTTCACATCATAATCCCTTGCTTCTCCTATTCCACGATGATCTCTCTTGATCAATGAATTCCTCCTTGGGTACGGTAGCTGGAGATGCGCTAGTCGCCTCGATAGATCTGTGAATAATAAATATTTAATTTCAGTTTTCGACTCTCTCGGTCTCTCCATTCATCGCTCTCGTCAGTTAGAGGGAGAAAGAAGAAGATGAGAAGATTTATCCCTCACAGGTATGATTTCTTCACTAATTATTCATCAATAAATAGTTGATAAGTTGCGTTAATTTCTAAATTTGGAGGCAGATCGTTTAGTGTTCCACGATGATTTTATTTGCAAACAATTTTGAACGAATGTAAATGTTGTCATGAATCATGATCATTTTTGCCATGATATTTGTTTGTAAATTCCATGCACTCACCATATTTATCGATCTTGGTCCTCCTCCATTCCATTACTCAGTGATAAAGGGGATGAATGATCCCTCTCGAGTGGGATACAGTAGTCGGTAGTCGTCCTGTCTCTTCTTGCGATTTACTGCAACGAGTCATTTATTATTTCTAGGCCACTACTCTCCTCCTTCTCTCTACGATCCTCCTTCTCTCTACGAGGTATGCAATCTATGCTAGTTATTTATCAGTAAATAGTTGCAAAATTTGTGGCTTTTTCTAACTTGGAGGCAGTTAGTTTAGTGTTCCATGCTGTTTCTATTATCGAAACAACTGTTTTCTGCCAAATAAAATACGATTTAGTAGGCTTTTTTTGTTTCTTTCTGGAATGGCTGAGTATTTCACCTTTCATTCAGAGATCCACTCCATTAGTCCATGTCATTGATACTCCCGGTGTACTGTAGATGCGAGTACGGTAGTAAAACGGCGATTGTGAGGGTGGGCAGATGGAAGCCACATGTGGGCGCCTGAACCAGGGATTAGTACACAATTTGGCGGTCCTTCGAAGCCAGGGAATTTGAAAGTAGAGCGAAAGTGTTTTTTTCACTGAGAAACCAGGGTGTTCCTGGTGTCAAATACAATGCTTAATCGATTAACGAACCTTGACTGCACAACCGCAGAAGGCTTCCCCCGACATGGGCTGGACCACACACATCACACGGGAGACACTGAAATTAATATATATTTATTTTCAGTTTATTCTCCCCTTCCGGTCGTGAGGGACTCTCTTCATTTCGCGTACTCTCTCGGAGGGATGACTAATGAAGAAGGAGGAACAACCAACTACTCGTCTCTACTCAGGTACCATAGCATCAGCATTACGGTAGCTCCCCGTATTATACTATTCGTGAGTGAACAGTAAATCTCTCTCTTTTCACTCAAGATATACCGTCACTTGAGCCTTCCCTCGGATGAAATCAATTATCAGTACCATTAGTCATTAGGATCCTACCAGAGCTGTGCTTCTCATCTAATAAATTAGAAGATATTGTGCCTGTTGGAAGCGACAACTGCGGTTCCTATAGAATGTATTTCCTATTATTCGGCTATGAAACATAGAAACAACGGGTTGATATCCTCACTTTTCTATCTGATCTAGGCTATTTTTATTCCCCATTCAGTTTCTCACCTGTCTCTCATCTTTCTTCCTCCTTCCATCTTCCTTCTTCTCATGTCCTCTCCTTGTTTCATCGGGTACTGAAGACAAATGCTGCTTCTCCGGCATCGAGTACTGAAGGCTGAGCCTGCTTCCCCGGGATCCCTTTATCACGGCGGGTACGGCTTCGGGTACTGAGGCGATTCCGGCTTCCCCGGTGATTTCTTCCGACCATTCCTGAAGAAAAATCAATTTAGCCCCAGTCACAATTGTGTTTCATCCTTTTCTTATTATTCAACTAATTATTCTACTTTGCAGGCTCGCTGGCACTCCACTGGTGGTGGAAGGAGCAGATAAATTGAGGTATTTCATTTCGTGAAATTGGTTAAACTGTCTAGCTTGAATCGAGAATTCGCCTAGTGCCCCCCCCCTCCTATTCTATCTCCCTCACTTACTTCTCTATCTCTCTCCATTCCAATTCGTCCTCTCTCCTATTTCGTCTCTTCAGTATCTCAAACCCGCCGTGGTTCAGGTTGATTACTGGTCGAGGAGCTGAAAGTAGAGAATTAACTAGTGAACTCTGGGTTTCATTCGATCAGAAATGATGTGAATGATCAGTCACATAATTAGGGTTTCGTAATCCTTTGATAATTATGGGAATGGCTCACATGATTCGAGTAGGATGGAGTGAGAGATTGTTGCTTTTTGTAAAAGCAACAAAAATCGCCCGATCTTGCTTTAAACAGAGTCGTGGCAGCCTCCGTCATCCCCCCTTTAGAGACATGGGGGGCCTTTGTCTGCAATTAATAGCCGTTAATACAAATAATCAATTGAGATTATTGCTACCGTAATCCAACTGAATTGGGAAAAGTTCATCCCTTGAAAATGTGATAGATTAGCTCACCTGGGATACTAGAGTGAGTGGATTCCAGTTCACTCAGGTACCCTATGTTCGCTACTCTTTTTATTATACTCTCTATTTTTGCCCATCGAAACATGTTGAATTCAAATCGCTTATCGCTGAGACACTAGTCCACATTGTTCTCCCACAATCCTTCTCTGGTTTCATCTCTTTTCTTGAGCTTTTCTCATTGTCAGTCGAACAATAGTGTAATGTTGCGATCACTGCGTAAATTTAGACACATTTTTTCGAATTCTATAAATGTTCTGTGAAACTCTGACCCACCTGATCTCTCCATCTTTATTCTCTTTTCCCTCGGTGGCCTCTCGAGTACGGTAGCCTCATTGGGTACACTAGCAGTCTCGACGTGTCTGTGAATAAAAAAAAACATTTAATTTCAGATATCGTCTCTCTCGCTCTCTTCATTTCGCGTGATCTCTCGTCGGTCAGAGCGAGAAAGAAGATAAGAGATGGAATTCGTCTTTACTCAGGTACCCTATCATGATTAATTAATCAGCACTTATTAATTAGTATGGAATGGCGGACTTTCTCACCTCATGTTCCCATATCTACTTCATTAGTGCAGTACTTCAGAAGGGAGGGACGATACTTGAGTACGGTAGTAGAGAGGAACGGCGATTGTGAGGGTGGGCAGATGGAAGCCACATGTGGGCGCCTGAACCAGGGATTAGTACACAATTTGGCGGTCCTTCGAAGCCAGGGAATTTGAAAGTAGAGCGAAAGTGTTTTTTTTCACTGAGAAACCAGGGTGTTCCTGGTGTCAAATACAATGCTTAATCGATTAACGAACCTTGACTGCACAACCGCAGAAGGCTTCCCCCGACATGGGCTGGACCACACACATCACACGGGAGACACTGAAATTAATATATATTTATTTTCAGTTTATTCTCCCCTTCCGGTCGTGAGGGACTCTCTTCATTTCGCGTACTCTCTCGGAGGGATGACTAATGAAGAAGGAGGAACAACCAACTACTTGTCTCTACTCAGGTACCATAGCATCAGCATTACGGTAGCTCCCCGTATTATACTATTCGTGAGTGAACAGTAAATCTATCTCTTTTCACTCAAGATATACCGTAACTTGAGCCTTCCCTCGGATGAAATCAATTATCAGTATCATTAGTCATTAGGATCCTACCAGAGCTGTGCTTCTCATCTAATAAATTAGAAGATATTGTGCCTGTTGGAAGCGACAACTGCGTTTCCTATAGAATGTATTTCCTATTATTCGGCTATGAAACATAGAAACAACGGGTTGATATCCTCACTTTTCTATCTGATCTAGGCTATTTTTATTCCCCATTCAGTTTCTCACCTGTGTCTCATCTTCCTTCTTCCTTCCATCTTCCTTCTTCCCATTTCCTCCTTCCATCTTCCTTCTTCTCATGTCCTCCTTGTTTCATCGGGTACTGAAGACAAATGCCTGCTTCTCCGGCATCGAGTACTGAAGGCTGAGCCTGCTTCCCCGGGATCCCTTTATCACGGCGGGTACGGCTTCGGGTACTGAGGCGATTCCGGCTTCCCCGGTGATTTCTTCCGACCATTCCTGAAGAAAAATCAATTTAGCCCCAGTCACAATTGTGTTTCATCCTTTTCTTATTATTCAACTAATTATTCTACTTTGCAGGCTCGCTGGCACTCCACTGGTGGTGGAAGGAGCAGATAAATTGAGGTATTTCATTTCGTGAAATTGGTTAAACTGTCTAGCTTGAATCGAGAATTCGCCTAGTGCCCCCCCCCTCCTATTCTATCTCCCTCACTTACTTCTCTATCTCTCTCCATTCCAATTCGTCCTCTCTCCTATTTCGTCTCTTCAGTATCTCAAACCCGCCGTGGTTCAGGTTGATTACTGGTCGAGGAGCTGAAAGTAGATTATTAATTAGTGAACTCGGGGTTTCATTCGATCAGAATTGCTGTGAATGATCAGCCAGATAATTAGGGTTTCGTAATCCTTTGATAATTATGGGAATGGCTCACATGATTCGAGTAGGATGGAGTGAGAGATTGTTGCTTTTTGTAAAAGCAACAAAAATCGCCCGATCTTGCTTTAAACAGAGTCGTGGCAGCCTCCGTCATCCCCCCTTTAGAGACATGGGGGGCCTTTGTCTGCAATTAATAGCCGTTAATACAAATAATCAATTGAGATTATTGCTACCGTAATCCAACTGAATTGGGAAAAGTTCATCCCTTGAAAATATGATAGATTAGCTCACCTGGGATACTAGAGTGAGTGGAATAACTGCGAATAAACGAATAACTGCGACATCTCGCAGAGAACAACGGGGATACTGTAATTAGTCAATCAATCAATAAATCGATAATTACAGATCCATCTCGGGCCTTCTCTTCTCGCCGGTCTCATCTCTGCGAACACGGCCGTTGGCCACACCATTCAGGCCTAATTTATTTTATTTTATTTTACTCAATAATTATGCCTCTAGCTAACGGTAGTTGTCGTCATTTTTGTGTTTCATGAGATTTTAAGAAGATAAATTTTGTCACAGTTTTCCTAGCAGATAATCAGGTACGTTAGGTAGACTTACCAAATAGAGTGTACAAGGCAAAGAAAATCCGTAGCACAGATGCAATTCGGTACGGTAGTCGAGGCACGGAACGATAGATACTGTAATGGATACATTGACCATTTCATATCCATCCCTCTCCTTCTCTTCTCTTCTTTCTCATCTCACAATCAGCGAGCAGAGACGATCGACCATTCATTCAGGCTAATTTTCACTTTTAAACTAGTTAATTGTACCTATAGCTAACGTTTTCGCCACTTTTGTTTTCCATGAGATAAATTTTGTAAAATATTTCCCAAGTGATAGTCAGTTACAATAGGTAGACTCACTGCATAAAACACACAATGAAGATATATCCGATAGAATAGTAGAAAGATGAGATATTCGGATACGGTAGTCTGCGGGGATACGGTAGATACTGAAATGGATTAATCAATAATTATTCGCAGCTCTCATCTCCTCCTTCAGCCCTGTCTGGTCTACACGGATGCTGTGGAGAAGGAGGAGGACGAAACAGGAGTGGTAATTTTGTTTTTTCGAGTTACTGTAGAGGGAGATCAAAGGGGGAGAGTAATTGGTGGAACGAGGACTCACCTTGTAGAATTAGATAATGAATAGTTCGATAGGAAAGGAATATTTATCGATAATTTGGCGACAGAGGGTAGGTAAATCAGTAGAAGAGCTCTGCAATGTGAAGTGTTGGTGGTGAGAGAGATCGTGTGCATGTGAGAGAGTCCAGACAGTGAAAGGGACCAACTAGAGATTGATCGAAGCTGATAATCGATAGAGCGAATGGGATACGGTAGTGGCTCACCTTGGCTGGTAACAAATACGGTAGTAAGACGGAAGATATAGATAGATAGACATAATAATGGCGACAGAGGCGATGGTACTGCAATTGGGCGGGTTAGTGAGAGATAACGGGAGTAAGAGTGCTTTCAGAGGGCCAACTAGAGATTGATCGAAGAATCAATAGAGCGACAGGGATACGGTAGTGGGAGTGGACTCACCTTGATAAAACAAACGAAATAAAGAGGATGCGATGTAGATTGAGATAAATAGATTCATAGCATCGATAGAACTGCAATTCAGCTGGTTAGTGGTCTGAGGAGGGTGGGGACTCACATGATGATGAAATATGGAAATAATAATTGCCGGAATTGAGCATCGGCGAGAACGACGAAAGGTCGTGAGAGAGAGGTAGACGATACTGAAATGGAAGGAGTTGGTGAGAGATAACGGGAATAGGAGAGGGTCCAGACAGTCAGAGAGAGAGAGATCAAAGATCAGTACAAATTGAGGTACTGTAGTTGGCCATTGATCGATTGAGGTACAGTAGACTAAAGTAGTCTAAGAAGAGGGACGAGGAAAGGGGGCTCACCATTTAATAAACGGCGAAACTAAATATCTGCAGGGCAGTGCTGCAGTGAGGCGGACATACGGTCAGGCCTTAGAGAAACGGTAACTGCAATGTAGCGAGTTGGTGGTGAGAGATAACGGGGAGAAGAGAGGGTCCAGACAGTGAGAGAGATGATGAGTGATTAGGAGAGAGATCACGCGCAAATGAGAGAGTGCAGACGGCTAGAGGGATTACGGTAGGTACGGTAATGGCTACGGTAGGTTAGAAAGGGGATTGACTCACCATTATGACACATGGATGAAACAAAAGAGATCCGATCGAGAGGACGGGAAGGGGCATAGACGGTGAGAGGCAGCTGACAGACCAGTAGTACCATAGACAGATGGACGAAGTGCACGAGATGGAAGGGGGTGGTCAAAGGGGGAGGGAGCGAGAGTGTCACACAAACGGGTGCAACGAGGTCCTCTTGCACCACGTTTCACTCTGCTCCCCGATCCCCGACCATCAACCCCGCGTGCTGCCTTCGCAACTGCAAGAAAGAAGAGGTTAGAGAGACTGTCTGACTCTCTCCAAATCACGTGCTCTCTCGCATTGTCTGACCGACGAGAGTGCACGCGAAATGGAGAGAGCGCCGCTCGGAAACCCCAGTTTGACTGTTGGCGATTCCCAGAAGCAAAGAGACTGTTTACGGTAATTAATCAGTTGTCGATAGCCCCAATTACGGTAGTACCGTACTCACCTCAGCATCGCGGCAGTGCCTTGCACTGCGTCTCCCATCGACGAGCCTTCACGAGACCCGTGGCGGAGTTGAGCCTACAAAGTACCGTAATCAGTCCGTGTTATCGATTGATTGTTGAATTCAGTATTGGGCGGCGCCGTTAACCAGCTATGGATGCTAATTATTTTTGCAATAGCATCTCGAAACGGACTAGAACTGTGCAGTGAAACGTGAGAGTGCGAGGAAGGTATCCACATTAAATTATTAGTTCCATTAGATCTGGATTGCTCAGGATTCTGTCGCTACCGTAATCTACCGTACTCACTTGAACTGCTCGGTAATCGCTCCCATGACCACGGTAGGCTGCTGCACGACCGCACCCGTGGACTCGTACTGCGTTGCGACCTGAAAACGAATCGATAGATACCGTATCCGGCTGTATCCTGTTGGGGGGGGGGGAGGGGGTATTGTGGCTAGTGAATTGATGTTGCTGGAGGTGCACTATTGGAAATCCTCTTTTGGAGCGTTGAAAAGGAGTTAAATTACTGGGTTCAAAAGGGCCCTTTTTCGAGGGGTTTCGTATTCACCCAGGTGGGTTCTGGTTACTGTAATCGTCAATGTATACTGTATCCCTGTCCGACTAACCTCAGTCGCGAACTCCATCGCGAGCGAGACGAGAGTGTCGTACTCAGCAGTGATCTCCTCGGTGAGGGCACAGAACGTCTGAAATTACCGTACACTTTCCTACCGGTAACCATCCGAGATTACGGTATCCTTTCGCGCTAGATCTGCCTACTTCAAGCTACCGTACCCCTGACTGCCGTACCCCTTGTCTACCGTACCCCTCGACTACCGTACCACTCGACTACCGTACCCCTGACTGCCGTACCCCTTGGCTACCGTACCTTGATCTGGGCCTTCTTGTTGCGGTCCTTGAGGTCGTCGGCCGAGAGACGAGTGGCGCAGATCTCAGCGCCGGTGGAGATCTTCTTGTAGCGGGCGCCGATCTTGGACGTCATGGAGCGCCACGTGGAGAGAAGAGCAGGACCGGCCGCACGGGACGTCCAGACCTGAGAAGCAGAGAGATTACGGTAGCTGTACGGTAGCTGGGGCCTCGAGGAGGCATCAACTATTTATGGTGTGAAACTGCAAACCTTGGGGTCCATCTTGCGCAGGTCGTCCAGCTCCTGCTTGACCTTGGCCATCTTGCGTGCGGTGGACGAGGGATGGGCGGGCTGCGCGGGCTCGGGCACGGGATCATCGAGCATGAGGAAGGGCGGAGCAACGTCCAGAGGGAGAACGATGAACTGGTCTACGAGACCGCCATCAACATCTCCCTCCTCGCTCTCATCCATCGATGCCTGAAGTATACGGTAGCGCTTGGGGCCGGGTTACCGTAGATCAATCGATAAGAGGGCGGGGCTACAGTAGATCAATCGATAAGGGGCGGGGCTACAGTATATGACTGGCTACCGTACCTTCGCGCGACGGGCCGCCTGCTCCTCCTGCAGCAGCTTGAGCTGAATATCAGAATGATCGTGTGTGCGACTGTCTCTCAGTTTCGCGCGCTCTCTCGTCGTTCAGACAGTGCGAGAGAGCATGGGAAAGGAAGAGAGTGCGAGAGAGAGGAGACATACCATAGCGGTCAGCTCGGCCTTCTCCTTCTCCACCTTCACCAGCTTCTCCTCCACCTCGAGTCGTTCCAACTGCTGGCTATTGCCCCAGTCCTCGGCGTCCTCGCACGCCCTGCAATTTATAATAAGTCAGTTCCCAATCGTCCACCGGCAGTACCGTAACCCTCTCAGAGATCCCCCGGTGCCCACCCCTCCCCCCCCCCCAAACACTCACTTGCGACGCTTGATGCAGCGAGGCTTCTGGCACGCCGCAACCTCGGCCTCCATCGATCTGAAAGTGTCAGGATACGGTAGCGTACGGTACGGTGTCAGGATACGGTAGTAAATAAATAATTAGAAAGGTCATTTTTGGCTATTTTTGGGCACGTCAGATTTTTGTATTGCCAGCGGGGCTTGTGATCCACAGCACTACCGTAATGATTCGAAAAACGAATAATTGAAGTGATACGGTACCGACGGTCCCAATCGATTTCGCCTTCCTCCTCATCCTTCTCCTCGACGAAGTCGGAACCGCGGCTGAAATGGTTAGGATTACGGTAGGACAGAGTCGATCGGTGTGAAAAGATAATGTGATTGTTTGGTCCAGAATACCGGGAATCAGTACGGACTAAATTCGCCCCGCGATGTTCGTGTTTTGTTGATTGCTGATCAATGGATGCGTATGTGAAATGAGAAGTGAACAGTACCGCTTGCGACGGGGCGACGACGCGATCTCCATGGGTGCGTCGGTCTCCTCGGATCCGGCGCTGTATTGATGAGGATTACGGTAGAAGGGGGTATGGTAGATCAAGAGAAAGATAATGGTAGAGCTCTTTTTGCCTAGTGGTTTGGTGTTTCGTGCGTCAGTCAATAGAAGCGCATGGTAGGAGAAATGTGCAAGGTGATGTCTCGTTTCGTGTGCTAGACAAAAGAAGCGATAAATAAGGGTACGGTACCGTCTCGAGTAGCTGCGGCGGTGGCGGGGCGAGTGCAGCGAATCGTCCAGTGGCGGGAGAGGGGGCGACGCCGGGTTGATGACGTCATCGTCGAGATGGGCAGGCACGTCGAGGCGTGCGAGAAGGGGCGTCGCGACGACAGCGTCGTCACGGACAGACTCGTCGCCAGCCGGAGTCTCGATCGCAGTGGCGTAGTGGGAGCTGTAATCGATACATTAGACTGGCCGGGTTACGGTAGCTAGTGGAGATACGGTATGGTGATCGGGGGCCATCAATGAGCGGTGAAACGAGAAAGTGGCAACTATTTGTTGTTGGATCGGGGGTCGGGGTTTCGGGAAGACAGCGAAGTGGGAAAGGGGGAATGGGATACCTTGCATTGCGGGACGGAGGAGTCGCGAAGGGCGCACTCTCCTCCAGTTCGACGGCGACTCTGCAATGGGAAAATGTGCGATCAGAGGAGATGATCTTTGATTTTTGATCTCTGACAACTGACCGCCGTTTCCATTATTTTCCCTGGGAAAGGTGAGAGAGAGATACGGGCTGAGGTGAGCGCAGAGATCAATTATCTACAGCACGCTATTTTCCCCCAATCCAAAGTGAGTGCGATGGTTTTGTGTTTCATTCGACCCCCCTCCCCCCGATTGAAAGCGAGTGTGATGTTTCCTATTGCCTGATTGTGAGGATAAATGTAAAGGTGTTCCACATACTCTCCGATGATGTCGGGACGGAGATTGTCCATATTCGCCCTCTCCACCTCATCGTTCTCCTCGTCCTCACCGGGCGGGCCGTAGCTGTCCTGAATGAGGGCATAATGAGATCGACCGGTCACACTCATGATTCGCTAGAATACGGTAGTCTCGAGACAGGTCAGAGCAGGGGCGAGAGAGCGTGCGGAGAGGAGAGAGTCAGACGACGCGGAAACTCACGATCGGCGGGTAGTGACGCGCTCCTCCATCATTCAGTACTCGCCAGACCTCATCCTTGAGAAGGGACATGGCCGATTGGCCGGGGCGGAGAGGTCGCGACGCGTCGCGGACGGCGTGGATGGGAATCGTCGGGAGCTTGATCTCGGGCAGCTCCTGGAATGGATTGGGTTACGGTAGGACACGGGAGATGCGGGATTTGGATACGGTAGGGTACCGTGGCTAATGGAATCGGTTACTGTGGGGTACTGTAGCCGCGGGTTTGGGTACGGTAGTTCATCATTGCATCGTTAGGCGAGACAAGGCTACTGGGCGATTTGTGTTTCATTTGGTCGCCTTTACTAGATCGTACTACCGTCGCCTCATTGGGGGACGTGGGGGGGAGGGCTGACCTTCGAAACGTTGAGGAGCTTGAGGGCGAACTTGTGGCCGTCGTCCAGATACTCGTCCTCCTCTCCTGCACTCCACTCCTCACCCGTTGTCCTGTCGTGGCGGACAGTACGAACCGTCACCTGAACGATGCAATCACACAGTCTCTTCATCATCGGACGACGCAAGTTTAGAATTTCAAGGAAACCCGAATGATGTGACCCCCATATTGATTCCGGTTTTGCCCCGATGCTCGCACACTATCACCTGACACGTTTGCGGATGTCCCCACATCGTCGTTTTTCGACCCCACCACTGCTCTTCCTTACCCAAAACCATCACGACCTATCTAAGAAGACAGTGAAGCGAGTAATCAGCGAGTGTGTCCTAATGATGATCAGTCGCCCTCTATCTAATAAGGAGGAGTGAAGCAGGGAATCAGAGGGGGGGGGTGTATTCGCACAGACTATCGTACTCCTAGGGGAGTGTTAGCTTGGCTCTCTTCATCTCGCACGCTCTATCGTCGGTCAGAAAGAGCGAGAGAGCATGCGAAAGGAAGAGAGAGGGGAAACACTCACAAAGAGGCGGCGCAGATCGACCAGAATGGACGATGTGATGGGCAGGTTCTCCGGGCCGAAGGAGACAGAGAAGCCGAGGGAGTCGCCAGCGACATGGCCGCTGACGTGGAGCGCCACACGACCTCCCATGCCTAAGAAAGATTACGGTAGCGAGACTACGGTAGCGATTATAGATCGATACTACCCCTCCCCCCCCCCCCCGATTCTACCGTACCCGCCCTTGGACGACACTGACCTTGAGCCTCTTCCATCTCATCGTGCACTCTGCCGACCACGCCACGCGACAGCTCCGACTCGCCCCCCAGCACCAGCTGGAAAGTGATTATCGATTGATTGGAGATTATCGATTGATAACTACCGTTTACTGACGGGTGCGCCAATGGGAAACATCAGCACTCATAGCCTACGGAATATTGGTCGGTGAATTCACTACATTTGCCGTTGTATCTAGCAGTTGGGCGAGAAAGTATGGGAAATGGAGAGAGTTTTCTCTTCGATAGTTTTGAAATATCTCACATGGATGTCCTCGACGGACTCGGACGAGTTGTCGCGCCACCATCCCATGAGTCCGTCCGGATGCTGAAAAGTGAAGGAAATTAATTGCTTGCTTAGCAAAGATCAAAGATCATATTAGATATGCGATCGATTCTACCGTAATCACCCTAGTGTAATGCTTCCGTAACTAGCCTTTGGCTATCGAAAGATCCTACCGTAATCAATCTAGAATGATCAATCGATGCTACCGTAATCCACCTGGGACAGAATTACCGTAATCTATTTCTCGTGAATAGCCACTTACGTCGTTCTCGATGCCGTTCGCGAGCTGGTCGGCATCCTCCGCCTCTCCACCGATCTCCTCCTCTTCCATTCCTCCTCCTTCCCCACCAACCACCACTCCATCCTCCTCTTCTCCAGTTGCGAGGGGCGCTGCCTCCTCGACTTTGTCCTTCTCTTCCTTTCCTTCATCCTTCAAACCGCCTTCCTTGCGGGGCATCGCCTCCGCTCCTTCTTCCCTGCCAACTCCCACTTCCATCTTGTCCTGTGCGAGGGGCACTGCCTCCTCGACTTTCTTCACGTGGGCATTGCCCGACTGCTGCTCGATCTTGGACGAATCCATTGATTGCGAGAGATCCAAGGATGAGAATAGACTGTAATAGAATTGATTGATATCGCGCGCACGCGCCACGGAAACACGACGAGATACGGTAGCTCGCGACGGGTACGGTAACTCGAATATCGACAAAAAAATAGGTCACGAAGGGTACGGTAGATCAATGGATGATGGGGTACGGTAGCGGATATTGATACAGACAATGAGCATGGAGTCAAATCAATAAGGATACGGTAGATGAGGGATAAGACCAATGGAAGATGAGAGTACGGTAAGAAAAATCAGTGAAAAAAAAAAAGTGAACTAGGAAGAATGAAGTACGCAAATACAATTATAATTTCAGGAGTTGACGCATCGGGAGAGAGAGAAGAACGATAAAGAGGAAGATGAGGGAAGAAGAGAGGTGAACAATTAGAAATACGGTAGAATAAAAACAAGGCCGCTAGATTTTTTTCAATTCGAATAATTAGAAGGCAGTAGGTAATTTTTCGTTTCACGCGCTAGAAATGAGTATTGGTATCAAGGCCTTTTTTACATTATTTTCCCCGTCATGCGTAAACTGCTTTTTTTGTGTTTCACGCGATAGCGAATAGTTGGAGGAATTAAAATCTAATGCATTTTTACTGGGGATGTATTGTTTTGGTAAGCAGAGTTGAGTCTAGAGAACAATTACCATCTCTAATTATCCCCATCCTAAACTACGGTATCTGCAGAGTAAAGTAGCGTTTTCTAATCCGAGGAGACATGCGGCATTATTGAATGAGCACTATTTATTTGCCAAGCTGAGTAGAGTCCAAAGAGAAAGTGTCGCCTCTATTTTCCCATTTCAAGATGGTTATTGCTATGTGATTATTCGTTTCGTGCCTTCGCTAAAAGATGAAGAAGGGAGGTGATATCATCGCTGGATGGGAAATGACTGTGAGAGAGGGAATGGAGAGGAGAAAGATCACTACGGTATCTGCAGAGTAAAGTAGCGTATTCTAATCCGAGGAGACATGCGGCATTATAGAATGAGCACTATTTATTTGTCAAGCTGAGTAGAGTCCAAAGAGCAAGTATCGTCGCTATATTCCCATTTCAAGATGGTTATTGCTATGTGATTATGTGTTTCGTGCCTTCGCTAATGGATGTAGAAGGGAGGTGATAGCATCGCTGGATGGGAAATTACCGTGAGAGAGGGAAAGGAGAGGAGAAAGATCACTACGGTATCTGCAGAGTAAAGTAGCGTCTTCTAATCCGAGGAGACATGCGGCATTAATGAACGGGCACTATTTATTTGCCAAGCAGAGGAGAGTCCAAAGAGAAAGTGTCGTCGCTATTTTCCCATTTCAAGATGGTTATTGCTATGTGATTATGTGTTTCGTGCCTTCGCTAATAGATGTAGAAGGGAGGTGATATCATCGCTGGATGGGAAATTACTGTGAGAGAGGGAATGGAGAGGAGAAAGATCACTACGGTATCTGCAGAGTAAAGTAGCGTATTCTAATCCGAGGAGACATGCGGCATTATTGAATGAGCACTATTTATTTGTCAAGCTGAATAGAGTCCAAAGAGAAAGTGTCGTCGCTAATTTCCCATTTCAAGATGGTTATTGCTATGTGATTATGTGTTTCGTGCCTTCGCTAATAGATGTAGAAGGGAGGTGATATCATCGCTGGATGGGAAATGACTGTGAGAGAGGAAATGGAGAGGAGAAAGATCACTACGGTATCTGCAGAGTAAAGTAGCGTCTTCTAATCCGAGGAGACATGCGGCATTAATGAACGGGCACTATTTATTTGTCAAGCTGAGTAGAGTCCAAAGAGCAAGTATCGTCGCTATTTCCCCATTTCAAGATGGTTATTGCTATGTGATTATTCGTTTCGTGCCTTCGCTAAAAGATGTAGAAGGGAGGTGATATCATCGCTGGATGGGAAATGACTGTGAGAGAGGGAATGGAGAGGAGAAAGATCACTACGGTATCTGCAGAGTAAAGTAGCGTTTTCTAACCCGAGGAGACATGCGGCATTATTGAATGAGCACTATTTATTTGTCAAGCTGAGTAGAGTCCAAAGAGAAAGTGTTGTCGCTATTTTCCCATTTGAAGATGGTTATTGCTATGTGATTATTCGTTTCGTGCCTTCGCTAATAGATGTAGAAGGGAGGTGATATCATCGCTGGATGGAAAATGACTGTGAGAGAGGAAATGGAGAGGAGAAAGATCACTACGGTATCTGCAGAGTAAAGTAGCGTCTTCTAATCCGAGGAGACATGCGGCATTAATGAACGGGCACTATTTATTTGTCAAGCTGAGTAGAGTCCAAAGAGCAAGTATCGTCGCTATTTCCCCATTTCAAGATGGTTATTGCTATGTGATTATTCGTTTCGTGCCTTCGCTAAAAGATGTAGAAGGGAGGTGATATCATCGCTGGATGGGAAATGACTGTGAGAGAGGGAATGGAGAGGAGAAAGATCACTACGGTATCTGCAGAGTAAAGTAGCGTTTTCTAATCCGAGGAGACATGCGGCATTATTGAATGAGCACTATTTATTTGTCAAGCTGAGTAGAGTCCAAAGAGAAAGTGTTGTCGCTATTTTCCCATTTGAAGATGGTTATTGCTATGTGATTATTCGTTTCGTGCCTTCGCTAATAGATGTAGAAGGGAGGTGATAGCATCGCTGGATGGGAAATTACCGTGAGAGAGGGAATGGATAAGAGAAAGATCACTACGGTATCTGCAGAGTAAAGTAGCGTATTCTAATCCGAGGAGACATGCGGCATTATTGAATGAGCACTATTTATTTGCCAAGCAGAGGAGAGTCCAAAGAGAAAGTGTCGTCGCTATTTTCCCATTTCAAGATGGTTATTGCTATGTGATTATGTGTTTCGTGCCTTCGCTAATAGATGTAGAAGGGAGGTGATAGCATCGCTGGATGGGAAATTACCGTGAGAGAGGGAAAGGAGAGGAGAAAGATCACTACGGTATCTGCAGAGTAAAGTAGCGTCTTCTAATCCGAGGAGACATGCGGCATTAATGAACGGGCACTATTTATTTGCCAAGCAGAGGAGAGTCCAAAGAGAAAGTGTTGTCGCTATTTTCCCATTTGAAGATGGTTATTGCTATGTGATTATTCGTTTCGTGCCTTCGCTAATAGATGTAGAAGGGAGGTGATATCATCGCTGGATGGAAAATGACTGTGAGAGAGGAAATGGAGAGGAGAAAGATCACTACGGTATCTGCAGAGTAAAGTAGCGTCTTCTAATCCGAGGAGACATGCGGCATTAATGAACGGGCACTATTTATTTGTCAAGCTGAGTAGAGTCCAAAGAGCAAGTATCGTCGCTATTTCCCCATTTCAAGATGGTTATTGCTATGTGATTATTCGTTTCGTGCCTTCGCTAAAAGATGTAGAAGGGAGGTGATATCATCGCTGGATGGGAAATGACTGTGAGAGAGGGAATGGAGAGGAGAAAGATCACTACGGTATCTGCAGAGTAAAGTAGCGTTTTCTAATCCGAGGAGACATGCGGCATTATTGAATGAGCACTATTTATTTGTCAAGCTGAGTAGAGTCCAAAGAGAAAGTGTTGTCGCTATTTTCCCATTTGAAGATGGTTATTGCTATGTGATTATTCGTTTCGTGCCTTCGCTAATAGATGTAGAAGGGAGGTGATAGCATCGCTGGATGGGAAATTACCGTGAGAGAGGGAATGGATAAGAGAAAGATCACTACGGTATCTGCAGAGTAAAGTAGCGTATTCTAATCCGAGGAGACATGCGGCATTATTGAATGAGCACTATTTATTTGCCAAGCAGAGGAGAGTCCAAAGAGAAAGTGTCGTCGCTATTTTCCCATTTCAAGATGGTTATTGCTATGTGATTATGTGTTTCGTGCCTTCGCTAATAGATGTAGAAGGGAGGTGATAGCATCGCTGGATGGGAAATTACCGTGAGAGAGGGAAAGGAGAGGAGAAAGATCACTACGGTATCTGCAGAGTAAAGTAGCGTCTTCTAATCCGAGGAGACATGCGGCATTAATGAACGGGCACTATTTATTTGCCAAGCAGAGGAGAGTCCAAAGAGAAAGTGTCGTCGCTATTTTCCCATTTCAAGATGGTTATTGCTATGTGATTATGTGTTTCGTGCCTTCGCTAATAGATGTAGAAGGGAGGTGATATCATCGCTGGATGGGAAATTACTGTGAGAGAGGGAATGGAGAGGAGAAAGATCACTACGGTATCTGCAGAGTAAAGTAGCGTATTCTAATCCGAGGAGACATGCGGCATTATTGAATGAGCACTATTTATTTGTCAAGCTGAATAGAGTCCAAAGAGAAAGTGTCGTCGCTAATTTCCCATTTCAAGATGGTTATTGCTATGTGATTATGTGTTTCGTGCCTTCGCTAATAGATGTAGAAGGGAGGTGATATCATCGCTGGATGGGAAATGACTGTGAGAGAGGAAATGGAGAGGAGAAAGATCACTACGGTATCTGCAGAGTAAAGTAGCGTCTTCTAATCCGAGGAGACATGCGGCATTAATGAACGGGCACTATTTATTTGTCAAGCTGAGTAGAGTCCAAAGAGCAAGTATCGTCGCTATTTCCCCATTTCAAGATGGTTATTGCTATGTGATTATTCGTTTCGTGCCTTCGCTAAAAGATGTAGAAGGGAGGTGATATCATCGCTGGATGGGAAATGACTGTGAGAGAGGGAATGGAGAGGAGAAAGATCACTACGGTATCTGCAGAGTAAAGTAGCGTTTTCTAACCCGAGGAGACATGCGGCATTATTGAATGAGCACTATTTATTTGTCAAGCTGAGTAGAGTCCAAAGAGAAAGTGTTGTCGCTATTTTCCCATTTGAAGATGGTTATTGCTATGTGATTATTCGTTTCGTGCCTTCGCTAATAGATGTAGAAGGGAGGTGATATCATCGCTGGATGGAAAATGACTGTGAGAGAGGAAATGGAGAGGAGAAAGATCACTACGGTATCTGCAGAGTAAAGTAGCGTCTTCTAATCCGAGGAGACATGCGGCATTAATGAACGGGCACTATTTATTTGTCAAGCTGAGTAGAGTCCAAAGAGCAAGTATCGTCGCTATTTCCCCATTTCAAGATGGTTATTGCTATGTGATTATTCGTTTCGTGCCTTCGCTAAAAGATGTAGAAGGGAGGTGATATCATCGCTGGATGGGAAATGACTGTGAGAGAGGGAATGGAGAGGAGAAAGATCACTACGGTATCTGCAGAGTAAAGTAGCGTTTTCTAATCCGAGGAGACATGCGGCATTATTGAATGAGCACTATTTATTTGTCAAGCTGAGTAGAGTCCAAAGAGAAAGTGTTGTCGCTATTTTCCCATTTGAAGATGGTTATTGCTATGTGATTATTCGTTTCGTGCCTTCGCTAATAGATGTAGAAGGGAGGTGATAGCATCGCTGGATGGGAAATTACCGTGAGAGAGGGAATGGATAAGAGAAAGATCACTACGGTATCTGCAGAGTAAAGTAGCGTATTCTAATCCGAGGAGACATGCGGCATTATTGAATGAGCACTATTTATTTGCCAAGCAGAGGAGAGTCCAAAGAGAAAGTGTCGTCGCTATTTTCCCATTTCAAGATGGTTATTGCTATGTGATTATTCGTTTCGTGCCTTCGCTAAAAGATGTAGAAGGGAGGTGATAGCATCGCTGGATGGGAAATTACCGTGAGAGAGGGAAAGGAGAGGAGAAAGATCACTACGGTATCTGCAGAGTAAAGTAGCGTTTTCTAATCCGAGGAGACATGCGGCATTATTGAATGAGCACTATTTATTTGTCAAGCTGAGTAGAGTCCAAAAAGAAAGTGTCGTCGCTATTTTCCCATTTCAAGATCGTTATTGCTATGTGATTATATGTTTCGTGCCTTCGCTAATAGATGTAGAAGGGAGGTGATATCATCGCTGGATGGGAAATGACTGTGAGAGAGGGAACGGATAAGAGAAAGATCACTACGGTATCTGCAGAGTAAAGTAGCGTATTCTAATCCGAGGAGACATGCGGCATTATTGAACGGGCACTATTTATTTGCCACGCTGAGGAGAGTCCAAAGAGAAAGTATCGTCGCTATTTTCCCATTTCAAGATGGTTGTTGCTATGTGATTATTCGTTTCGTGCCTTCGCTAATAGATGTAGAAGGGAGGTGATATCATCGCTGGATGGGAAATGACTGTGAGAGAGTGAATGGAGAGGAGAAAGATCACTACGGTATCTGCAGAGTAAAGTAGCGTATTCTAATCCGAGGAGACATGCGGCATTATTGAACGGGCACTATTTATTTGCCACGCTGAGGAGAGTCCAAAGAGAAAGTATCGTCGCTATTTTCCCATTTCAAGATGGTTGTTGCTATGTGATTATTCGTTTCGTGCCTTCGCTAATAGATGTAGAAGGGAGGTGATATCATCGCTGGATGGGAAATGACTGTGAGAGAGTGAATGGAGAGGAGAAAGATCACTACGGTATCTGCAGAGTAAAGTAGCGTTTTCTAATCCGATGAGACATGCGGCATTATTGAATGAGCACTATTTATTTGCCAAGCTGAGTAGAATCCAAAGAGAAAGTGTCGCCGCTATTTTCCCATTTCAAGATGGTTATTGCTATGTGATTATTCGTTTCGTGCCTTCGCTAATAGATGTAGAAGGGAGGTGATATCATCGCTGGATGGGAAATTACCGTGAGAGAGGGAAAGGAGAGGAGAAAGATAACTACGGTATCTGCAGAGTAAAGTAGCGTTTTCTAATCCGATGAGACATGCGGCATTATTGAATGAGCACTATTTATTTGTCAAGCTGAGTAGAGTCCAAAGAGAAAGTGTTGTCGCTATTTCCCCATTTCAAGATGGTTATTGCTATGTGATTATTCGTTTCGTGCCTTCGCTAAAAGATGTAGAAGGGAGGTGATAGCATCGCTGGATGGGAAATTACCGTGAGAGAGGGAAAGGAGAGGAGAAAGATCACTACGGTATCTGCAGAGTAAAGTAGCGTATTCTAATCCGAGGAGACATGCGGCATTATTGAATGAGCACTATTTATTTGTCAAGCTGAATAGAGTCCAAAGAGAAAGTGTCGTCGCTAATTTCCCATTTCAAGATGGTTATTGCTATGTGATTATGTGTTTCGTGCCTTCGCTAATAGATGTAGAAGGGAGGTGATATCATCGCTGGATGGGAAATGACTGTGAGAGAGGAAATGGAGAGGAGAAAGATCACTACGGTATCTGCAGAGTAAAGTAGCGTCTTCTAATCCGAGGAGACATGCGGCATTAATGAACGGGCACTATTTATTTGTCAAGCTGAGTAGAGTCCAAAGAGCAAGTATCGTCGCTATTTCCCCATTTCAAGATGGTTATTGCTATGTGATTATTCGTTTCGTGCCTTCGCTAAAAGATGTAGAAGGGAGGTGATATCATCGCTGGATGGGAAATGACTGTGAGAGAGGGAATGGAGAGGAGAAAGATCACTACGGTATCTGCAGAGTAAAGTAGCGTTTTCTAACCCGAGGAGACATGCGGCATTATTGAATGAGCACTATTTATTTGTCAAGCTGAGTAGAGTCCAAAGAGAAAGTGTTGTCGCTATTTTCCCATTTGAAGATGGTTATTGCTATGTGATTATTCGTTTCGTGCCTTCGCTAATAGATGTAGAAGGGAGGTGATATCATCGCTGGATGGAAAATGACTGTGAGAGAGGAAATGGAGAGGAGAAAGATCACTACGGTATCTGCAGAGTAAAGTAGCGTCTTCTAATCCGAGGAGACATGCGGCATTAATGAACGGGCACTATTTATTTGTCAAGCTGAGTAGAGTCCAAAGAGCAAGTATCGTCGCTATTTCCCCATTTCAAGATGGTTATTGCTATGTGATTATTCGTTTCGTGCCTTCGCTAAAAGATGTAGAAGGGAGGTGATATCATCGCTGGATGGGAAATGACTGTGAGAGAGGGAATGGAGAGGAGAAAGATCACTACGGTATCTGCAGAGTAAAGTAGCGTTTTCTAATCCGAGGAGACATGCGGCATTATTGAATGAGCACTATTTATTTGTCAAGCTGAGTAGAGTCCAAAGAGAAAGTGTTGTCGCTATTTTCCCATTTGAAGATGGTTATTGCTATGTGATTATTCGTTTCGTGCCTTCGCTAATAGATGTAGAAGGGAGGTGATAGCATCGCTGGATGGGAAATTACCGTGAGAGAGGGAATGGATAAGAGAAAGATCACTACGGTATCTGCAGAGTAAAGTAGCGTATTCTAATCCGAGGAGACATGCGGCATTATTGAATGAGCACTATTTATTTGCCAAGCAGAGGAGAGTCCAAAGAGAAAGTGTCGTCGCTATTTTCCCATTTCAAGATGGTTATTGCTATGTGATTATGTGTTTCGTGCCTTCGCTAATAGATGTAGAAGGGAGGTGATAGCATCGCTGGATGGGAAATTACCGTGAGAGAGGGAAAGGAGAGGAGAAAGATCACTACGGTATCTGCAGAGTAAAGTAGCGTCTTCTAATCCGAGGAGACATGCGGCATTAATGAACGGGCACTATTTATTTGCCAAGCAGAGGAGAGTCCAAAGAGAAAGTGTTGTCGCTATTTTCCCATTTGAAGATGGTTATTGCTATGTGATTATTCGTTTCGTGCCTTCGCTAATAGATGTAGAAGGGAGGTGATATCATCGCTGGATGGAAAATGACTGTGAGAGAGGAAATGGAGAGGAGAAAGATCACTACGGTATCTGCAGAGTAAAGTAGCGTCTTCTAATCCGAGGAGACATGCGGCATTAATGAACGGGCACTATTTATTTGTCAAGCTGAGTAGAGTCCAAAGAGCAAGTATCGTCGCTATTTCCCCATTTCAAGATGGTTATTGCTATGTGATTATTCGTTTCGTGCCTTCGCTAAAAGATGTAGAAGGGAGGTGATATCATCGCTGGATGGGAAATGACTGTGAGAGAGGGAATGGAGAGGAGAAAGATCACTACGGTATCTGCAGAGTAAAGTAGCGTTTTCTAATCCGAGGAGACATGCGGCATTATTGAATGAGCACTATTTATTTGTCAAGCTGAGTAGAGTCCAAAGAGAAAGTGTTGTCGCTATTTTCCCATTTGAAGATGGTTATTGCTATGTGATTATTCGTTTCGTGCCTTCGCTAATAGATGTAGAAGGGAGGTGATAGCATCGCTGGATGGGAAATTACCGTGAGAGAGGGAATGGATAAGAGAAAGATCACTACGGTATCTGCAGAGTAAAGTAGCGTATTCTAATCCGAGGAGACATGCGGCATTATTGAATGAGCACTATTTATTTGCCAAGCAGAGGAGAGTCCAAAGAGAAAGTGTCGTCGCTATTTTCCCATTTCAAGATGGTTATTGCTATGTGATTATGTGTTTCGTGCCTTCGCTAATAGATGTAGAAGGGAGGTGATAGCATCGCTGGATGGGAAATTACCGTGAGAGAGGGAAAGGAGAGGAGAAAGATCACTACGGTATCTGCAGAGTAAAGTAGCGTCTTCTAATCCGAGGAGACATGCGGCATTAATGAACGGGCACTATTTATTTGCCAAGCAGAGGAGAGTCCAAAGAGAAAGTGTCGTCGCTATTTTCCCATTTCAAGATGGTTATTGCTATGTGATTATGTGTTTCGTGCCTTCGCTAATAGATGTAGAAGGGAGGTGATATCATCGCTGGATGGGAAATTACTGTGAGAGAGGGAATGGAGAGGAGAAAGATCACTACGGTATCTGCAGAGTAAAGTAGCGTATTCTAATCCGAGGAGACATGCGGCATTATTGAATGAGCACTATTTATTTGTCAAGCTGAATAGAGTCCAAAGAGAAAGTGTCGTCGCTAATTTCCCATTTCAAGATGGTTATTGCTATGTGATTATGTGTTTCGTGCCTTCGCTAATAGATGTAGAAGGGAGGTGATATCATCGCTGGATGGGAAATGACTGTGAGAGAGGAAATGGAGAGGAGAAAGATCACTACGGTATCTGCAGAGTAAAGTAGCGTCTTCTAATCCGAGGAGACATGCGGCATTAATGAACGGGCACTATTTATTTGTCAAGCTGAGTAGAGTCCAAAGAGCAAGTATCGTCGCTATTTCCCCATTTCAAGATGGTTATTGCTATGTGATTATTCGTTTCGTGCCTTCGCTAAAAGATGTAGAAGGGAGGTGATATCATCGCTGGATGGGAAATGACTGTGAGAGAGGGAATGGAGAGGAGAAAGATCACTACGGTATCTGCAGAGTAAAGTAGCGTTTTCTAACCCGAGGAGACATGCGGCATTATTGAATGAGCACTATTTATTTGTCAAGCTGAGTAGAGTCCAAAGAGAAAGTGTTGTCGCTATTTTCCCATTTGAAGATGGTTATTGCTATGTGATTATTCGTTTCGTGCCTTCGCTAATAGATGTAGAAGGGAGGTGATATCATCGCTGGATGGAAAATGACTGTGAGAGAGGAAATGGAGAGGAGAAAGATCACTACGGTATCTGCAGAGTAAAGTAGCGTCTTCTAATCCGAGGAGACATGCGGCATTAATGAACGGGCACTATTTATTTGTCAAGCTGAGTAGAGTCCAAAGAGCAAGTATCGTCGCTATTTCCCCATTTCAAGATGGTTATTGCTATGTGATTATTCGTTTCGTGCCTTCGCTAAAAGATGTAGAAGGGAGGTGATATCATCGCTGGATGGGAAATGACTGTGAGAGAGGGAATGGAGAGGAGAAAGATCACTACGGTATCTGCAGAGTAAAGTAGCGTTTTCTAATCCGAGGAGACATGCGGCATTATTGAATGAGCACTATTTATTTGTCAAGCTGAGTAGAGTCCAAAGAGAAAGTGTTGTCGCTATTTTCCTATTTGAAGATGGTTATTGCTATGTGATTATTCGTTTCGTGCCTTCGCTAATAGATGTAGAAGGGAGGTGATAGCATCGCTGGATGGGAAATTACCGTGAGAGAGGGAATGGATAAGAGAAAGATCACTACGGTATCTGCAGAGTAAAGTAGCGTATTCTAATCCGAGGAGACATGCGGCATTATTGAATGAGCACTATTTATTTGCCAAGCAGAGGAGAGTCCAAAGAGAAAGTGTCGTCGCTATTTTCCCATTTCAAGATGGTTATTGCTATGTGATTATTCGTTTCGTGCCTTCGCTAAAAGATGTAGAAGGGAGGTGATAGCATCGCTGGATGGGAAATTACCGTGAGAGAGGGAAAGGAGAGGAGAAAGATCACTACGGTATCTGCAGAGTAAAGTAGCGTTTTCTAATCCGAGGAGACATGCGGCATTATTGAATGAGCACTATTTATTTGTCAAGCTGAGTAGAGTCCAAAAAGAAAGTGTCGTCGCTATTTTCCCATTTCAAGATCGTTATTGCTATGTGATTATATGTTTCGTGCCTTCGCTAATAGATGTAGAAGGGAGGTGATATCATCGCTGGATGGGAAATGACTGTGAGAGAGGGAACGGATAAGAGAAAGATCACTACGGTATCTGCAGAGTAAAGTAGCGTATTCTAATCCGAGGAGACATGCGGCATTATTGAACGGGCACTATTTATTTGCCACGCTGAGGAGAGTCCAAAGAGAAAGTATCGTCGCTATTTTCCCATTTCAAGATGGTTGTTGCTATGTGATTATTCGTTTCGTGCCTTCGCTAATAGATGTAGAAGGGAGGTGATATCATCGCTGGATGGGAAATGACTGTGAGAGAGTGAATGGAGAGGAGAAAGATCACTACGGTATCTGCAGAGTAAAGTAGCGTATTCTAATCCGAGGAGACATGCGGCATTATTGAACGGGCACTATTTATTTGCCACGCTGAGGAGAGTCCAAAGAGAAAGTATCGTCGCTATTTTCCCATTTCAAGATGGTTGTTGCTATGTGATTATTCGTTTCGTGCCTTCGCTAATAGATGTAGAAGGGAGGTGATATCATCGCTGGATGGGAAATGACTGTGAGAGAGTGAATGGAGAGGAGAAAGATCACTACGGTATCTGCAGAGTAAAGTAGCGTTTTCTAATCCGATGAGACATGCGGCATTATTGAATGAGCACTATTTATTTGCCAAGCTGAGTAGAATCCAAAGAGAAAGTGTCGCCGCTATTTTCCCATTTCAAGATGGTTATTGCTATGTGATTATTCGTTTCGTGCCTTCGCTAATAGATGTAGAAGGGAGGTGATATCATCGCTGGATGGGAAATTACCGTGAGAGAGGGAAAGGAGAGGAGAAAGATAACTACGGTATCTGCAGAGTAAAGTAGCGTTTTCTAATCCGATGAGACATGCGGCATTATTGAATGAGCACTATTTATTTGTCAAGCTGAGTAGAGTCCAAAGAGAAAGTGTTGTCGCTATTTCCCCATTTCAAGATGGTTATTGCTATGTGATTATTCGTTTCGTGCCTTCGCTAAAAGATGTAGAAGGGAGGTGATAGCATCGCTGGATGGGAAATTACCGTGAGAGAGGGAAAGGAGAGGAGAAAGATCACTACGGTATCTGCAGAGTAAAGTAGCGTATTCTAATCCGAGGAGACATGCGGCATTATTGAACGGGCACTATTTATTTGCCACGCTGAGGAGAGTCCAAAGAGAAAGTATCGTCGCTATTTTCCCATTTCAAGATGGTTGTTGCTATGTGATTATTCGTTTCGTGCCTTCGCTAATAGATGTAGAAGGGAGGTGATATCATCGCTGGATGGGAAATGACTGTGAGAGAGTGAATGGAGAGGAGAAAGATCACTACGGTATCTGCAGAGTAAAGTAGCGTTTTCTAATCCGATGAGACATGCGGCATTATTGAATGAGCACTATTTATTTGCCAAGCTGAGTAGAATCCAAAGAGAAAGTGTCGCCGCTATTTTCCCATTTCAAGATGGTTATTGCTATGTGATTATTCGTTTCGTGCCTTCGCTAATAGATGTAGAAGGGAGGTGATAGCATCGCTGGATGGGAAATTACCGTGAGAGAGGGAAAGGAGAGGAGAAAGATCACTACGGTATCTGCAGAGTAAAGTAGCGTATTCTAATCCGAGGAGACATGCGGCATTATTGAATGAGCACTATTTATTTGCCAAGCAGAGGAGAGTCCAAAGAGAAAGTGTCGTCGCTATTTTCCCATTTGAAGATGGTTATTGCTATGTGATTATTCGTTTCGTGTCTTCGCTAATAGATGTAGAAGGGAGGTGATAGTATCGCTGGATGGGAAATGACTGTGAGAGAGGGAATGGAGAGGAGAAAGATCACTACGGTATCTGCAGAGTAAAGTAGCGTTTTCTAACCCGAGGAGACATGCGGCATTATTGAATTGCTATGTGATTATTCGTTTCGTGCCTTCGCTAAAAGATGTAGAAGGAAGGTGATATCATCGCTGGATGGGAAATGACTGTGAGAGAGGGAATGGAGAGGAGAAAGATCACTACGGTATCTGCAGAGTAAAGTAGCGTTTTCTAACCCGAGGAGACATGCGGCATTATTGAATTGCTATGTGATTATTCGTTTCGTGCCTTCGCTAAAAGATGTAGAAGGAAGGTGATATCATCGGTGGATGGGAAATGACTGTGAGAGAGGGAATGGAGAGGAGAAAGATCACTACGGTATCTGCAGAGTAAAGTAGCGTTTTCTAATCCGAGGAGACATGCGGCATTATTGAATGAGCACTATTTATTTGTCAAGCTGAGTAGAGTCCAAAGAGAAAGTGTTGTCGCTATTTTCCCATTTGAAGATGGTTATTGCTATGTGATTATTCGTTTCGTGCCTTCGCTAATAGATGTAGAAGGGAGGTGATAGCATCGCTGGATGGGAAATTACCGTGAGAGAGGGAATGGATAAGAGAAAGATCACTACGGTATCTGCAGAGTAAAGTAGCGTATTCTAATCCGAGGAGACATGCGGCATTATTGAATGAGCACTATTTATTTGCCAAGCAGAGGAGAGTCCAAAGAGAAAGTGTCGTCGCTATTTTCCCATTTCAAGATGGTTATTGCTATGTGATTATTCGTTTCGTGCCTTCGCTAAAAGATGTAGAAGGGAGGTGATAGCATCGCTGGATGGGAAATTACCGTGAGAGAGGGAAAGGTGAGGAGAAAGATCACTACGGTATCTGCAGAGTAAAGTAGCGTATTCTAATCCGAGGAGACATGCGGCATTGTTGAATGAGCACTATTTATTTGCCAAGCAGAGGAGAGTCCAAAGAGAAAGTGTCGTCGCTATTTTCCCATTTCAAGATGGTTATTGCTATGTGATTATTCGTTTCGTGCCTTCGCTAATAGATGTAGAAGGGAGGTGATATCATCGCTGGATGGGAAATTACCGTGAGAGAGGGAAAGGAGAGGAGAAAGATCACTACGGTATCTGCAGAGTAAAGTAGCGTATTCTAATCCGATGAGACATGCGGCATTATTGAACGGGCACTATTTATTTGCCAAGCAGAGGAGAGTCCAAAGAGAAAGTGTCGTCGCTATTTTCCCATTTCAAGATGGTTATTGCTATGTGATTATTCGTTTCGTGCCTTCGCTAAAAGATGTAGAAGGGAGGTGATAGCATCGCTGGATGGGAAATTACCGTGAGAGAGGGAAAGGAGAGGAGAAAGATCACTACGGTATCTGCAGAGTAAAGTAGCGTATTCTAATCCGAGGAGACATGCGGCATTATTGAATGAGCACTATTTATTTGCCAAGCAGAGGAGAGTCCAAAGAGAAAGTGTCGTCGCTATTTTCCCATTTCAAGATGGTTATTGCTATGTGATTATTCGTTTCGTGCCTTCGCTAATAGATGTAGAAGGGAGGTGATATCATCGCTGGATGGGAAATTACCGTGAGAGAGGGAAAGGAGAGGAGAAAGATCACTACGGTATCTGCAGAGTAAAGTAGCGTATTCTAATCCGATGAGACATGCGGCATTATTGAATGAGCACTATTTATTTGTCAAGCTGAGTAGAGTCCAAAGAGAAAGTGTTGTCGCTATTTTCCCATTTGAAGATGGTTATTGCTATGTGATTATTCGTTTCGTGCCTTCGCTAATAGATGTAGAAGGGAGGTGATAGCATCGCTGGATGGGAAATTACCGTGAGAGAGGGAAAGGAGAGGAGAAAGATCACTACGGTATCTGCAGAGTAAAGTAGCGTATTCTAATCCGAGGAGACATGCGGCATTATTGAATGAGCACTATTTATTTGCCAAGCAGAGGAGAGTCCAAAGAGAAAGTGTCGTCGCTATTTTCCCATTTGAAGATGGTTATTGCTATGTGATTATTCGTTTCGTGTCTTCGCTAATAGAGGTAGAAGGGAGGTGATAGTATCGCTGGATGGGAAATGACTGTGAGAGAGGGAATGGAGAGGAGAAAGATCACTACGGTATCTACAGAGTAAAGTTGCGTATTCTAATCCGAGGAGACATGCGGCATTATTGAATGAGCACTATTTATTTGCCAAGCAGAGGAGAGTCCAAAGAGAAAGTGTCGTCGCTATTTTCCCATTTCAAGATGGTTATTGCTATGTGATTATTCGTTTCGTGCCTTCGCTAAAAGATGTAGAAGGGAGGTGATAGCATCGCTGGATGGGAAATTACCGTGAGAGAGGGAAAGGAGAGGAGAAAGATCACTACGGTATCTGCAGAGTAAAGTAGCGTATTCTAATCCGAGGAGACATGCGGCATTATTGAATGAGCACTATTTATTTGCCAAGCAGAGGAGAGTCCAAAGAGAAAGTGTCGTCGCTATTTTCCCATTTCAAGATGGTTATTGCTATGTGATTATTCGTTTCGTGCCTTCGCTAAAAGATGTAGAAGGGAGGTGATAGCATCGCTGGATGGGAAATTACCGTGAGAGAGGGAAAGGAGAGGAGAAAGATCACTACGGTATCTGCAGAGTAAAGTAGCGTTTTCTAATCCGAGGAGACATGCGGCATTATTGAATGAGCACTATTTATTTGTCAAGCTGAGTAGAGTCCAAAAAGAAAGTGTCGTCGCTATTTTCCCATTTCAAGATCGTTATTGCTATGTGATTATATGTTTCGTGCCTTCGCTAATAGATGTAGAAGGGAGGTGATATCATCGCTGGATGGGAAATGACTGTGAGAGAGGGAACGGATAAGAGAAAGATCACTACGGTATCTGCAGAGTAAAGTAGCGTATTCTAATCCGAGGAGACATGCGGCATTATTGAACGGGCACTATTTATTTGCCACGCTGAGGAGAGTCCAAAGAGAAAGTATCGTCGCTATTTTCCCATTTCAAGATGGTTGTTGCTATGTGATTATTCGTTTCGTGCCTTCGCTAATAGATGTAGAAGGGAGGTGATATCATCGCTGGATGGGAAATGACTGTGAGAGAGTGAATGGAGAGGAGAAAGATCACTACGGTATCTGCAGAGTAAAGTAGCGTATTCTAATCCGAGGAGACATGCGGCATTATTGAACGGGCACTATTTATTTGCCACGCTGAGGAGAGTCCAAAGAGAAAGTGTCGTCGCTATTTTCCCATTTCAAGATGGTTATTGCTATGTGATTATTCGTTTCGTGCCTTCGCTAAAAGATGTAGAAGGGAGGTGATAGCATCGCTGGATGGGAAATTACCGTGAGAGAGGGAAAGGAGAGGAGAAAGATCACTACGGTATCTGCAGAGTAAAGTAGCGTATTCTAATCCGAGGAGACATGCGGCATTATTGAATGAGCACTATTTATTTGCCAAGCAGAGGAGAGTCCAAAGAGAAAGTGTCGTCGCTATTTTCCCATTTCAAGATGGTTATTGCTATGTGATTATTCGTTTCGTGCCTTCGCTAAAAGATGTAGAAGGGAGGTGATAGCATCGCTGGATGGGAAATTACCGTGAGAGAGGGAAAGGAGAGGAGAAAGATCACTACGGTATCTGCAGAGTAAAGTAGCGTTTTCTAATCCGAGGAGACATGCGGCATTATTGAATGAGCACTATTTATTTGTCAAGCTGAGTAGAGTCCAAAAAGAAAGTGTCGTCGCTATTTTCCCATTTCAAGATCGTTATTGCTATGTGATTATATGTTTCGTGCCTTCGCTAATAGATGTAGAAGGGAGGTGATATCATCGCTGGATGGGAAATGACTGTGAGAGAGGGAACGGATAAGAGAAAGATCACTACGGTATCTGCAGAGTAAAGTAGCGTATTCTAATCCGAGGAGACATGCGGCATTATTGAACGGGCACTATTTATTTGCCACGCTGAGGAGAGTCCAAAGAGAAAGTATCGTCGCTATTTTCCCATTTCAAGATGGTTGTTGCTATGTGATTATTCGTTTCGTGCCTTCGCTAATAGATGTAGAAGGGAGGTGATATCATCGCTGGATGGGAAATGACTGTGAGAGAGTGAATGGAGAGGAGAAAGATCACTACGGTATCTGCAGAGTAAAGTAGCGTATTCTAATCCGAGGAGACATGCGGCATTATTGAATGAGCACTATTTATTTGCCACGCTGAGGAGAGTCCAAAGAGAAAGTATCGTCGCTATTTTCCCATTTCAAGATGGTTATTGCTATGTGATTATGTGTTTCGTGCCTTCGCTAATAGATGTAGAAGGGAGGTGATAACATCGCTGGATGGGAAATTACCGTGAGAGAGGGAATGGATAAGAGAAAGATAATTACGGTATCTGCAGAGTAAAGTAGCGTATTCTAATCCGAGGAGACATGCGGCATTATTGAACGGGCACTATTTATTTGTCAAGCTGAGTAGAGTCCAAAGAGCAAGTATCGTCGCTATTTTCCCATTTCAAGATGGTTTTTGCTATGTGATTATGTGTTTCGTGCCTTCGCTAATAGATGTAGAAGGGAGGTGATAGCATCGCTGGATGGGAAATTACCGTGAGAGAGGGAATGGATAAGAGAAAGATCACTACGGTATCTGCAGAGTAAAGTAGCGTATTCTAATCCGAGGAGACATGCGGCATTATTGAATGAGCAAGTGATACGGTTTGATACGGTAAGCGCATGATACGGTAGAGTTATCGCATACAAAACGCAGTTCAAACATTCAGAGTCAAACTACAAAGCATTATGCGGCATGAAATACAAGATTGAGAGAGAGAGATGGAGAAAAGAGAAGGAGGAGCAAAAAGGAGGAATAATGCACGTGAGTAAGAAACGTACGAAGGACCGACAAAGCTCTGCATGATCGAAAGTCTCGAGAGTCCGCGCTGATGATGACGATCACGAACCTGCAAGAAGAATCGATTGTTGTGAAGATACGGTAAGCGAAATGATCGATCAATATCAACAGTTACAGTAGCACTGACGCTGGGCCGAGACTGATAATGAAATAATGGAAGGGGGGCATTGTATCGTGATCATACTTAGTGTTTTTGTATTCTTAGTTAATTAATATAGTTTTCAGATTAAAAAATAACAAAAATAAAAATATTTCTAAAAAAATCAATAATTTAGAAAAATCAGTCCTCGATCGCTCGAGAGAGTGTGCGAAACGAGGATACCGTATATTCTAATTATGCTAATTATCGATTTTCTAACGCGCGTAATTTGTATTTTTTGTACCACCTCATCGCTTATTGTTTGTATCACTGTTAACGACTACTATAGACTGAAAATACACGGAACGAGCGTGGAAGAAAGCCGAAAAGTGCGGACGCGGCCATTTGGAGATTTAGAGGCAAAACGACGTGAAATATGGCGATATTCCCGTGATTCAAGCGATGCGATGGGAGATTTCGGAACGGGGAGTAAGTAGCACGCAAATAACATCAAGAAATCGATAAAAAAACGGGGTAGAAGCGAAGAAACGGAGGGTTTGGAGGCCTGATCCGTGGTGTGGCCATGTCGGGAAGGGCGCAACACGGCTTCCCGCGCAATTCGCCATCGCTTTCGCTGATTATTCTCCTTGTTTTTGTCTCGTTTGTCACTCATTATTGGCTGTTTCAATCGTTTATGGACCACTTGTGGCCTCTGGCCTCCTCTGTCATTGATTTCGAGTCATATTTCGCTTGTGAAACGCCCGCGTGTCCCTGGCTTCGTGTCAATGACCAAACAATTTCGATTTCCCTTTTCCTGTCAATTTCCTTGTTGTCATTCGCTCCCGACATCCTCCATCCCTATTGCATCTCATCCTCGAGCGTACTCTTTGTTCCATATCCGCTTTTCGCCACCCCTCTCATTTCTGCCTCTCATTCTAGGGACCACCATCCATTTTTATAAATGTGCACGAGCGCCATGTACATTCATGCGAAGGGCAGGGAGAGGCCGCGGGTTCTGATTTCACAGGTGTTTAGTACACCATGTGAACTAACTTTGCTGAAAAAATTAGCAAATTTTATCGATGCGCACGCTTTTTATGAGCAAAAGTATCTGAAAAATAACGTCACGAAATGTAAATAGATTGTTTGAATCGCTGTAATTTCCTTTAAAAGAGAGGGCCGCGACTTTTGACACTTTGCAGTGATAGACTAAGGTTATGAGTATATTATGTCCAAAAATTAGCCAATTCTATCGGTGCGCGCGAAATTTACATAGAGTCAAAGTTTGGGTTGGGAAGTGATCTTTGATCTCATATAAAAAACGTGCGCACCAATAGAATTGGCTAATTTTTGGATATGGTATGCTCCTAACCTTAGTCTATCACTGTAAAGTGTCAAAAGTCGCGGCCATCGCCTTGATCTCATTCTAGAGCGCTTTGAAGTTTGTTGTCTCTCATTTTTGAAAAACAGATTTTGAATAAAATGAGATTATCTCGAAACCCGTTAACTTAAAGTTGGTCTTCCCTTCACAAAAAATGATTCCATACATTAGTTTAATAAACTGAAATAGTTCAAGGGTCATGATTCTATGATTTGCATAATCGATGATGGTCCCTACTCTCATTCCTTCTTTATTGTCGCGTTCCTTGCTGAATAGTGCCTGGCAATAGTAGACGTGTACGTGTTTCCGGCTCCCTGTATTCACCATTTATTGCGTTTTCCCTCATCTCTCCTCTCCTTCTTTTCAATGTTTAAAAGCTCCCGTGTAATTTTCGAACACACTTGCAATGTTGAAAGCGAACATCTTGGCAATTGCAAGCGAGCTTTGGGCATCTATGTCTATTCGTTGCTAAAAAATCGCAAATTCAACAGAAAGCCGGCGACTTATCCGGAAAATGCCCATACACCATGTGTAGTTTGTCGCCGAGCGTGAAACATGAAACGGCGGGGATTGTAGTCTGTTCGGGTATCAACTTGGGTTCACTCGCTTGTTTCGCGTTTGTCGCGTTCCTTTTTTGTTTCTATTTTATTAATTATACTAATTAAAGGATGCACCGCAGTCGCAGCGCTGCTCTCAGTGTGAGAAGACGTCTAGGCGAGCAGAGTAGAGGGTGAGTCGAATTTGTTGTTGAGCCTTTCACTTTCAAATATCACATCTCAATGAAATTGGCTACTATTCTATAGAAAACTCTAATACTTTAAATGAAATGTCTGAAAGTTTCTGTATTTATCATAGTATTTATATATTTGAACCAATTGCCCTCGCAATATTCACCTTTTAGGTCAAATTTACTTAATACAAGCAAAGCTCTTGATTACAGTGTTGAATATATATTCTTGTTTGCAGGAAGCACTCTCTCGCCGGCGACGACTATCAATTCATCCACAAGAGCGCCATTCCCTCCTACCACTTCCAGAAGAGTCTGCGACGTCTTCCCATCCCCAAGCTACCCGAGACATGCAATGTGTGTCCTTTTATTTCTAAAGACTAGAATAAGGCCGGCCCGATGAAACCGTGTCAATGCGTTACTATTTTTCATTTACAAAAACTGTTCTGAGATCCCCTGAGGGGTGGCAATCGACCCCTGGTGATGAATAGTGGCGAGAACGAGACGAACTTTTGCGGTTCCCTTGTGAACTTTTAGAGCTTCACACCGGTGAAAGTTTCTTTGCAGTTTGTAAAAAGATATGATCATGCGAGTATCAACTCGCAAGCACACCACGTATCTAATCATTACTATTTAGTGTCTCATCACTGCTTAGCTTTATTTTTTTGCAATGGAAATGAATCAAACGAGTATTCGTGCTATTGTGTAATTATATATAAAAAAATTACTTAATTCAGCGCTACCTCGCCTCGGCAAAGGCCGTTCTCTCGCCCGCACAGTTCGCACAGACGGAGAAACTGCTGAGAGACTTCGAGAAGGGAGATGCACCGGGTTTGTTATCAACTAATAATCAATACTCGATGAATAATTGATAATTTCGCACATCTTTGATTGAAGGGATATACGATTGTCCTTTGCAGCTCTCCAAGCTGATCTTCTCGCTTACGACAAAGCCCACAAGGATAGTTCGTACATTTCTGAGCCCTGGTTCGATATCTATCTCAGGTGAGGGCGTGATTATTTCAATTTAAAAGTGATGTTCATCGCTAAATTACTTACGTTACTATTACACTTTTTAATGAAACTGTTAAAACAGGGAATTAATTGAAAATGTAGGTTTTTATAATATGATGTCGAAAAGTTCTCCCTTTCAGAGCCCGAGTGCCGATCGCCGTCAACTACAATCCCTTCATGATGTACGCGCCGGATCCCGACTCGAAGTTCATGGATCAGGTATACGGTAGTTATCGATTAGTGGATCATTATTGATTTGCAGCTCACTCGTGCAACAAATCTCGTCATTTCATACGCTCGATTCAAGCGCGCCCTGGACACGAATGTGCTGGGTCCCGAGGCGAGTTTATCGGATACGATAGCCAATCGGATATAAATTTCCTCCAACACTTCTGTAAATTGCAAGCTCCCATAATAAATGAAAACTAGACGATGGCTGTATCACCGGAAGGTACAAGATCGACATAGATTCTGTGCACGCGACTTTATGATTTGCAAAATATGAACGAACACTCGCAGGTCTTCCATCTCAATCCGGCCAAATCAGACAACAACAAGTTCCGCACGGTGTGCAGGTGAGACGGTGTTTCATGGGGCTGGCAAATGAAGATTGGATGCGCCGTGATCAATTCCAATTTGACTCCCCTCAACGAAAAACAATAAATTTACTGCTTGCATCCGATAAACAATAGGGCACTTCTTTACATTATTGTTAGTGCCCAAAGACCGCACTCTGACATGTGTGTAGAGAGAAATGAGAAAGCGAGTGCTCGAAGAAGCGAGAAACAGGGTAGTTCCATTCCTTTGGGCACTTGAGTAAAGAAGTGCCGTGCATTGCAAAGGGATAAAGATTGCCATCTATGTCTAAAATCTCCATTCAGAATGCTACCCGAGTCACTGTCGTGGTTCGGTGCCGTCGCATTCAAAGCATTCCCGCTGGACATGAGCCAGTACAAGTAAGTGAAGCAATTGCGTACGGCAGGCAGAGGATAATCAACTGACTATATTACGCTGGAAATGTCTTTTGAGCCCGCCATATTAAGGCTTCGACCACGGGGTCAAAATCGGGGGTATAGTCCTATATCCGACCCGTGCTCATCACTGGGTTGAAGTCATGACGGCGGTCTTGTTGTCAGTTTTTAGTTCATTCGATAGGATACAACCAAACATGTGAATAAATTATTGCTCTCAAAACACTGAGAGTTTTTGAGGATTCAGATGAGTGTTTCGCTGATCGATTTCAAATAAACGGATGAAAAAATGAACTAAAAATCCAGATCTCTATTCAACGGGAGTCGCATTCCGAAGAAGGGCAAGGACGTCCTCTACAATGATGCGAGTCAGAAGCACTTTGTTGCCATGAGAAAGGGACGATTCTACGCAGTACGACTATTCGACGACAATGGTACGGTTATTCGAAGGCCTTGTGGAATTCGTGTTCCATCTATTCTATGTAATCGGATAACATTACAAATGAACAGTTGTGTTGACCTATGGTAGTGAAAAAAATTAATATTATGAACAATTGAACCTGATAGTTCCTGGTCCCACTTGTACGAAATAGGATGTCAGTGATGTTTGGGAGTAATGCGGCTGGCTTGTTTTCCAAACAAAATAATATTTAAAAAAAATTACTCTCAGGCGCGGTTCTTCCGGCGGACGAGGTGCAGGCATCGCTCGCGTGGGTACTCCAGCAGGTACGGTAAGATTACGGTAGGGGGAGGGAGGGAATTATGGGGGAACGGTAGGATTACGGTAGGGATATAATATTTGTTTTTGGAGACGATTTTCGCCCAGATCAACAGTTCATCGAAGATCGTTTAAACTTTGTGCACATAGTGCAACACGATTGCTACTGGTTCGATTTGTTTGAAAGTTGCAGATACATTGATTGTAACAAGACAGATGAAAGTGATTGAGGAGCCATCTAACTGATAATTGATAACATTGCTCGCCTCTCTTGCAGAGCGCCCTTCCCGGAGGCGCATCGGAAGCCGTCGGCAGTCTGACGACGATGGAAAGAGATGAGTGGGCGAGAGCGAGGGAGCAACTGGAGAGCGAAGGTACGGTAGAATAATTGTTGTATTCTACTAGCAAGGATCATTCTTGTCTCAACGATGTCTCACAGCAGTTGGAGTGGTACTTGATTCAATGAATAGCGGATAAATCGGATAGGATCACGGAGCTCCGAATCAAGATTCCGCAATTCAGGGAACGGTCAGTCACTGAAGCAGATTGACGGGGCGCTGTTCACGTTGTGTCTGGATGATCTGGCGACGGACGACCACAAGAGGTACGGTAGGAGGGAAGGGGGGGGGGGAGGGTGGATATTGATTGATTCCTCTAAATGTAAGTGGTATTCAAATCAGTTAATTTTTTGCACGTTGGGTATGTGAGTGATCATTGCGTCTCAATGCGAATTGTACAGCAGTGTTATTGTAATCTAATTGATGGTGAGAAGTAAAAAAAAACTCAGTAGTCTGTACAATATTACAAAAGGTACAATATTATTCTTTTCCGCGTCAAGCGACCGTAATTAATTATTCAGGTGGGGGAATTCGAGGACTTGAATTATCTCTGCAACAAGAATGGGGGCGGTCGATGAAATGTTAGAATTTGTTAGGCTATCGTATTTCCAATTAAAGATACGTTAATGATGGATCGATTGCAGACTGGTGCAGTCTCTTCTCATCGGGGACGACGCGGCGAATCGATGGTTCGACAAGTGCTTCCAGCTCATCGTTGATGGTACGGTAGGGGAGAGTGGTGTCGACGAAGATCTGGCTGTAGATGGGACAGTAGCTATTTGTTTTGTTATCTTACAGATGATTCAAGGGAGGATTATTGTTGCGGGTATACTTGCGCTTTGGATTATTGCGTGCAGCCGGGAATCACCAGGGTGCATTGAAATACTATTCTGCTGTTCTCAAAATGAGTGTTTCTTACCAATGTAAAACATGCACTGGAGGAGTCTAGTCGCCTCCGAGTGCGAGTTGTCATCAATACCCTTACCAGTGGGAACTCTCCCCATGGTTCATCAACTCTCCTCATTCAGGCAACGGTCAGGCGACGCTTAACTTTGAGCACTCATGGGGAGATGGAGTTGCAGTGCTGAGGTTGATGGAGGAATCGTTCAAGGTGAGAAAAGGGGCGATGAGGGTGGAGAATATTTTTTTGAATCAGATTCGATCATTGCTTCTTCATCTTGGTAAATGTATGTGAATCGATGCTAAAGCGCGAATGCTGGTGTGAAGTTTGGGGGTAAATTGAGCAAGGCACGAATGATATTTTTTATATAGGACAAGCGGACAATCAACTGTTGAACGATCATGATAGGCGACTGTGAATGGGCATTGAAACACCAATGTGAACGTGTGAGATATCAGTAAAATCTTCGGGTGTGCTGCTTGCTCAAACTGTAATTGAAGTCAAATCGCGTAGAACTATGGGATGTAATGTGTTGCTTAGTAAAAAGCGAAGCTTGCCGATACGACAAGGAAAGGGGAAATCGATAATCAATCGATAATGGCTGCAGGACTCGAACAAGCACCACTTCGTCTCGCCCGACGACAAGATTGAGGGCGTGAGAGGAGGAGCCGTCGAGGAGATCAGTTAGTTTTTTTTATAAATTAAAAATACGATTTAAATTTAATTTAATTAAACAAATAATATGGTGCTCCGTTGGCAAATTAGTGAAGCAGGGTTGCGGTTTCACCATGCATACACATTCTCTGACTCGGCAACTATTTCAATTGTTGGTGAAATCCGCCTTTGAATAATATAATTTAAAAATAAGAGAGTAAAGACGAAGCGCATCATTGGTGTTTCATGAGTTGGCTATAGTCAAAGCGATGGTTACGAGGGCAATTTGATCATCGAAAGCAAGTCATCCTATTTACAGAGTTCAAGCTCTCCGACTCGCTCAAGCAGACGATCCAGGGAGCGCAGAAGAAGGTGAATTTGATAATTATTTAATAATATAAAATTTGAATTTGGCAGGTTGCCAAGTTTGCTATATTTTTTCGCACTATATTCATTTTTGCTTTACAGCACGCTGCCGCTAACTCGGACCTCGACTTTGCCACAGTGCAGTACACGGGTTTGTTGTTGTTGTATTTAAATATATTTTATTTTATATTCAAAATATAATTAAACTGACAGGAATGACGCGCGACTCGATCAAGAAGTTCAAAGTGAGCCCCGACTCGCTGATGCAGCTCGCACTGCAGGTTGGTGGAGGGGGGGAGACACTTAGGGGGAGATGGGGATCTAGACGCGCCGGGTTTGAGAGTGGGGAGATGGAAACGGTAGGGCTGATGCATCGATAACGCATTGAATATGTTTTGGACTGAAGTTCCGACGACTATTGCGCCCAAGCCAGCTGATTCCGTGTACTAGCACTAGGAGCAGTTGTGTTTCGCCACATGGTTACCTTCTGCGGGCTTTTCTGAGTTCAATAGCGCTTTCAATCTTATTCCTAGGCCCTTATTATTATCACCCTTATTTCTAGGACAGCTACTTGATATCAAAATGTATATTGACCCTGATCCCTAAAATCTAACTCTCATATTTGTCTTCCTCAGATGTCGTTCCACTCGCTGTACAAGGAGTTCGTGCCGACGTACGAGTCGTGCAGCACCGCCGCATTCCTCAAGGGAAGGACGGAGTGCATGAGGTGAGGAAAAAGAAAAGGAGAAGAAAGGGGGGGGGGTGAGATGATGGTGAGACTAGGCTAACCTGTAGGTGCAGTGCATTTTGAACTCTGTATTCGCTTCGGTAACGACCTTTCATTCATGATGCGCGCCTGTCCTGGACTTATACTAAATATGAAACTCAAAATTGTCTAGTGGATTCCCACTATGGAATTTGCGAGTAATTCGACTAATGTCAAATGCGTTTCAAGTTTTTGGTTATGCTGTTAATTCAATGCGAAAGATACGGCTTCTTCGTATTGGCAATGTCCAGTCGCACGAAATTTGAGATTAGCGCGAAACGTAAAGGCGCCGGGCAGTTTGCTCGAATTGCCCTTCTAATCTATATTTAATTCTCCGTTCATCTGCAGATCGGCGACCTCTGCGACGCGCGCAGCCACTGAGGCCATCGCGAATGGAGCGAAGGTAAGGGAGGAGAGGGTGGGGCGGCGGAAGGGGGGAGGGGGGGGGTTGTTTGTTGCTGTTAGTTAGTCTTTGAATCGGAAAAGTACATAATCAGATCCAAGCGCTCAGGTTCTGTGTATGAGTGGTTGGTGAAACGGGAGATGTCCTAGATACTGCTTGGAATTTTGTTTCGATTTTTGGATGCAGAGAGGGTACATTACCATGGACATTGCTATTACAGGGCATCACATAACTAGAAGTGATAAGAATGTCACATCTAACGCCCATTCCACACGATTCTTATGACAAACATTATCTTTATTGCCTTACCAGCCGCTATCACCCCCTCCTTCGTCGGGATCTGATCGGCTAGCTAGATTCACCGCTGCGCAGTTCGCTCCTCATTTCTCAATTTCGAAAGCGCGCGACATGTTTCGACGTGTCTACATTGTCTACAGTTTCGCAACCTGTTTACGTGTCTTTCGCAATATTAGACAAACACAGTACATAGGGAGGCCTCTCTCCTTTATTTAGGAGTATGATGATCATTTGCAGGGCGCGGATGCGAAGGCGCTTATCGCGCAGTGCAGCGCCGTCCACTCGAATCTCGTGAAGGAAGCGAGTATGGGTGAGTGGAGGGGGAGGGAATGGCCTTCTGAAGAATGACGGATAATAGATGTCTAGCAGTTATCACTTTTGCTGTATTTTTGCGTTTGAAACAGAAATTATCTTTTAGGAAGCTTGCAGGGGGGGCAAGGAGGTGGTAATATAGAAATGAGGGGAGGAAATGAAAATAATTGATGGTAAGAAAAATGTGATGAAGACATATCAGCACCGCCCTTCTTGCCCCTGTTTCATGCTCTGCGTGAAATTGATATGTGCCTTTTCATTTTTCCTATTAGAACTATGATGAGGGAGTTAGCAGTGAGTATCAAGATGGATTCCCTTTTGCAGGTCAGGGTCGAATGGTGTGTGACAAATGACACAATCAACCCAAATGTTCACGATTTTGACTGCTCTTGCTACAATGCGAATAAATCAACCCACATTAGAAGGATTCAAGTGCAAATTTCAAAAAAGCAACCAACATTATTTTAAAACCTAATTAATCGAACCCTGGTTGCAGGTCAGGGTTTCGATCGTCATCTGCTCGGTCTTCGCATCACGGCCGAGCGGGCGGGCCGCGCGCCCCACGATTTCTACGCGTCCGAGGCGCACGCGCGCATGGGACACTTCACCCTGTCCACGAGCACCCTCAGCACCGAGGTATGGTAGCAGCCACACCATGGGGAGTGGCGGGCGTGTTTTGTTGAGATGGATTCATCTAACATAAGTGATCGATTCACATAGCGGCATTTCTGACTTTGAGTTGATGGTGAAACGAAGAAATTCATGGTGTTAAGCTCATGTTCGAAATCTGTTGTTGTTTCTTTTGTTTTCGTTGGAAAGTTTATTTTGAGAGCAATCCATGTCACATGAATTAGTTAGTCAGCGGAATCAGCGGGCATATGCCAAGCCTGAAGGCGAAGTTTTCCTAGGTTATAATGAGTGAGAGAATGCGCTCAATTTTCCTTGTCCATAAATTATTTATTTTTATATTGGATCAAAGAAGACAGTGATTGATTGTTTCATCATACGGACCGGGGTTTAGTGATACAGCTGAAACACGAAATTTCCTGTATTCCCTCACCACTCCAAGTGCTTTCAGACGCTGGTCTTCGGTGGCTTCGGCCCGGTGGTTCCCGACGGATTCGGCGTCGGCTACAACGTCATCGGCAGCATGCTCGGAGCAGTCATCACCAGCAACAAGGTGAGGATGGGGGTACGGTAGGAAGAGGTTACTGTAGAGGTTCAGTAGTGGTACGATAGCAATAGCATAAGTACGATGGAAATGTATTCAGCTTTCTAAAAAAAGGAAATTGTAATTACATTGGTATCCCACGCTGTGCGGATGTTTAGAAGACGAGGTGAAACTCGAAGCTGTCAAGCTGTTTGGCAAACTTTGGTAGAAATCAGTGTGGGGAGGGAATATTTGGCGAAGATAGTCCTGACAAGAGGAACAGGGCGGGATACGGTAGTCGAGAGCAGTTATCGATCGATCGCTTACAGAGCCATCGTGACGCGCGTCAGTTCGGCGACGCCCTACACAAGAGCCTCGACGAGCTCAAGTCGATTCTCGAGAAGAAGGAGTAGGAATCGATTGGAGTACCGTAATCCGACTCCTCCCCCCCCCCCCCGCCAGATGGTATACTGTAGATGAATTGTATTGATTATTGTATTGCGCCTCGATTGTGTATTGTGATAGTGAGATAGTATTGGCAGTGTGTAACTTATTGATTGTAACATTACGCTTATGTAAATATCTATAGTGAATGCGAGTCGGCGATTGTAGTAGAAAACGAGTGCAGAAAGAATAAACTTGTATTAATTTGATTGTTGTTGGGACAAAAAGTGGTTCGGAGCCACCAAGCGTATCTGTGCTTCGGGAATTGTACAAAGGGTGGAGAGGCATCAAGTTTTTAATTTTCGAAGTTATTTCGCTTCCCACAAAAAATATTCATTGACCATTGTGTGTAATCATTCTCAATAACGTATTCTCGGTAGTCCTGTCTCTAACTACGTCGTACCCGTATTGTGATTCTTATCTGAAGATATTAATTAGCCTTAATTACTTAATTACTTGCCTGCTTAAGAATGGAGACGGGTGGACTGCGCGAGGACATGGTGGAGGCGGCGAGGAAGTTCATGACCACGCCCAAGGTTCATTTATTTATATTTATTAATCTGATAATGGATGAGACCAATAAACCGCCAAGGCACAATTCACGCTGATCAAGTATTAAATGCGCAACATAAAATCAACTGGTTGTGCTGTTTCTGAAGTTTTTGTTTTTGGAAATTGCTTCTCCAATTATTGAATGCAGATCATAAACCTGACTGTATGGAATCGATGCAACCTAGAACTGACTTGTTCTGAATATGTTGGTTGGTCAACTTGGCCAGCAAACTTTTGAAAACTGGATGCCAATTAGATGCTTCATAATGCAGCAAGTTTTTCTCAGGTGCGCGACTCGCCGTACGAAGAGCAGAAGACATTCTTACTCTCAAAAGTAATTATTTTGACATTTGAAATTCCTTTGGAGAAACAATTCGAGTGGAAGCACTACGACTGACCCCTTCGATTGGCGTTGCATAATGCTTATTGAACAAACTACCCGATTGTACTGATTTGATATGAGAATCAACATTTTAGGGAGTAACTGAAGCGGAGATCGAAGAGGCGCGTCGACTGGTCCTCGAGAAGGGAGGAGGAGCAGGAGAGGGGGCTACTGTACCCTACCAGGCACACTACAGCGGTGGTGCACCACCCGCCTACTACTATCCGCCCCAGCCACCACAGGTGAGCGGATGAAGGCTCTTTGGTCTCTCATTTTGCAACACTCTCTCAAAGTGAAGAGACGAGTATATTGCTCGCGGTAGTCGATCAGGATTAATTATGGACCATTGTCATGTTCGGAATTGCAGGGTATTAGGGGATGGGGTACGATAGATTATCGATTGTTCCTTCCCTTCAGAATCGTTTCGTCTCTACGGCGCAATCGGTGCTGGTGATCGGGTCGGTGACGTACGCCGGATACAAGCTACTACGGTAGGAGATGATTATCGATTTATTGGAATCATTGATAAATGGCTGGGAATATTGGTGCATGTGGAATTGGTGCTGCAAGGTTGAATGAAGTTGGGGGCGTGTGCGATAGGCTCAATGTTTCTTGATATTGGTAGGCCAATATTTAATAACAGTGCATATGATCTTCGTTGGCTCTGACTATTGCCGTGGTTTATCAGGGATGGAATGTGGAAAACTTTATCGGTAGCTTGAGTAATAGCGCTGAAACAAAAAAAAGAGATTTAACGAATTTCAAACTATGTGCTTTGGTGCTGCACTGACAACTGATTAGTCGAATATATCTTCTTCTCTAATATCAGCTTGCGAGTCACTGGATGCAAAAAGTTAATAAAGGTCATATTCGCAGATCGTGGGTGCTGCCCAAGTTCTTCGACATTCCCGACCCGGCAGCCGAGGAGGCGAGAAGACTGCAGGAACAGGTATGCAGGTTCGGTATCGGGGGTCCCAACCATCTCCCAGACTGTTAGTGAAAGTATAGTTGTCTGGAGAGAGGACATCCGATAGTAGAGACACTGTGATGTGAAGATGAAAGTAAGGCAGATCTTTGATGTAGAAGAGTACTGGAGATTACGGTAGCTGATTATCGATCGTGTTCCAGGTGACCGAACTGCAGAATTCGGTCAAATTCGTGATGGATAGCGTGGCGCAGACGGCGAGAGTGCTGGCGGAGCAGCAGAATGAGGTGGGGAACAGTACGGTAGGATGGGAGGGTACTGTAGGGATGAGAGGTATGGATAAAGCTATTAATCTAGGAGTTGTGTAGTTGATAAGTATCCTTGCGAATTTTCTTGCTCAATCAGCACAATGACTACCAGACTGCAAGATGCCAAATGTACATAGAATCCATCCATTGGCTACTGCGTTCTGGTTCTGGGCTAACCTTTTCTAACAGCTCCATCAAAGCTTCAAGAGGATGATAAGATCTTTTATCTCATCCAGGTCTCTCGTGCGCTCGTGAATCTTCACTCTCGCGACGCGGATCTCTCGAGAATCGAGACGGGAATCAGCACCATCCGATCACTACTGCTAAAGTGAGGAAATACGTTTTTTTTTCAACGCTTCTGACAGTCCTAAATGGTGTTCACACGACAGATCTTAATTTTATTGTGAAAAAAATGATCGCTCCTGCTAAAGTGAGTAGACAAGTTGTGAAAATCGCTTCGATGCTGTTATCAAATGCTGTTTGTTCGGCAGAACTCACGTGTGTTGTGAAACACGATCGAACGGGGGATAGGTGCTATGAGTTATAAATGAGTATACTTAGATTACGGTCCGGCACGGTAGAAGAAGGATTACGGTGTGTACAAGGAATGTGGTAGAGGTTCAATTGATGAGGCTTTACAATTAATGGGTGTTAGATTACTCAAGTGAGTCCACAAATTGTTGGTGCACTTCCATGTCTCATTTATCAAAAAATATTGATGCGGCAGAACTTATGTTTCTCGTGAAACATGATCGCGCAGGGGTTGTTCAACTGATCGAGTGTGTAGGGCTCACTGCTCACTAAAAATAGTATCCTTCCACACATTCCCATTGCAGTCAGAACCAATTTGCGGCTCCGGTGATCAAGCCGACGTCGCTGTCCATTCCCGACTGGCAGAAGGCACTCAAGGAGAAGAATGAGGAGGTCAGAGGGGGGGGGGGGAGGGCTCTCTTCGTTTGCCTTGTTCTCTCGCTGGTTAGATAGTACTAGAGGACGGTGTTTGACTGTATTTTTATACTATGTTCGATATTATTTGTTTTGAACGAATAAGACGGATTGATTGAGGATTGCAACCCGGATGGATGATATGGCAGGGGTGAAACATCATTGTTGCTTGACTAAAATTTCGTGCTGCCGTTCTTTTTCAATGATAATTTGAGAAGACTAATGGAAGCGGGCAAAACATAGCATTTCCAATGCTCTTATAAAATATTGGAATAACAAATTGAACTGACTGCTCTTCTCACAGGACGTTCGCTCGATCGCTGATTCCGTCCTCAACGGAGGCTATTCGACACCTCCTGCTAACATGAGAGATGTCGAACCAGAGGAGGAGGAAGAGAACCATCTCGACCATTGATCGACGATCTTTGATCTTTGATCCCTGATCCCGCCCTGTTACTAACCCCATACATACGTTATATTGTATGAAGAATCTCGAATAGTAAGTATGTAAGTATCGCCCGTTCTAATCCTTCCATTGCATTTCCCAGTTTGTGATACATCATCAAATAGAGATCTGAGATATTTTGCAGAACATTCCGAGGTTCCCCCTGACCATTCCAAATATATCGATTCGACCCTCTAGCCATATCAATCCTATATTGCATATCGGTGTTTGCTCCGTTGATTGAGATTTTGTTGAGATTGTTCGAGAATCTAAGAGATAAAGCATTTCGAGAGCGATTTATGAAGTGGGGATGTGAATTCGTCATGTGGTTATTGCACCATTTGAAGTATCGATAAATTTCATGTGAACGAAAAGAAATGTGTGAAATGAAAAAAAATACATGCGTATTTGTGAATATCGTTGTTATAAGGTGACATGTGAGCAGTTAGCGATTGAATTGCTGTGATTCCTGGTTACCACTTGCAGCTCCCATAATGTGGTCTCGCAGTCTGCAGCGAGTGCTGCACGGAGGAGGACGAAGAATGCAGCAGCTGCAGCAGCAGACAGAGAGGAGGATGGCAGGACCGTCCAAGGGGGACACTGGTGAGTGGTTGGATAAGGAGAAAGAAGGCAAAATCATTGACGAGGGAAGAGGTGTAGTTTTGCCGACTGTGAAGCACGAATGATACTGCTTGTAATGTGTAACATGTGCATTTGATCACGGAGTGGGAGAACTTGTTCAGGGGGCTAGAGAAACATCACTGGTCGTAATAATGACTAGTTATGTAAGCCGCAACTGTGAAACACGAATGATCTCAGTTTCTGTCATCAATCGAAAATTGTCTCTCTCAGGTGTCCTCGACTCGTTCCATCTCAATCCGATGGGCGACTCGGATATGCCGCAGCGGTCGCGTGTGTCCTTCCTGTCGGATGTATGTGATTACTTTCTATTATTATTTATTTATTCATCTTTTCCTAACCGTTCGAAGAAGGTGAAGTCAGAGTATTTTTGTGAAAAAAGAAAACCTGAATGAATGCTGGAAAGCAAATGCATAAAATCCGTAAGACAATGTGATTCGGATTTTCAACAGCAGCTCAAATTTCACTTCAGGCCTTGATTTTGATTAAGTGCGATATTTTTCGAGGAAAACAACAATCTGCTGCCCGTCATATAGGATTAACTAGATGAACTGATACTGATAATCAATAAATAAAATATTCTAATTAATTAAATGTGATTATTTTAATAATATCTCATTCAGGAGATGAAGGAGGCGAAGCAGATGGGCGTGCGCGGCCTCTCGTCCTACGGATTCAGAATGATCGACGGCAGCTTCCTGTTTGTTTATTTTAATTGATTATCGTAAAAGATTAAAGAGAGAGAGAGGAACTAGTAGTACTTACTAAGTCAATTAGAATTTTAGAAATAATTAATTGACAGTGAGCTTGCGAATAAAACGTTCCGTATTATGAGTATTGACACTCTATTGACTAAACCGAGCAGTTGAATGTTACGCGAACATTAATTATTTGCGAAGAAAACTAGGAGTAAATTGAAAATAGTGCCGCGCTAGAAAACATGGTATGCCCGGATGTAAAGTTGATCTGAGGTTTCACCGGTTCATTTAATTCTCTCAACATGCTTCGAGTGATCTTTCCATCCTTTCCATTTTAGAATTATTTAATAACTTTACATCTGACTCGCTTCTTGGCTTGACGTTTTATTGTACACTCAAGAGAATGGGGGAATGATATTTTTAGCTCAAAGATCAAAGATCATCTCCCTATTCCCTCCAGATACGGTCCGATCGCGCTGTTCCCGAAGACGGCGTTGTCGTGGAGAGTGCGCACACCCGATGATATCACGGAGGAGAGTCTGTGTCTCTTTGCCGCACTCGAACCGAAGATCGACATTCTCGTGCTGGGAGTGGGCGATAAGAAGAATATCGATAAGGTACGGTAGGGGGTAGAGTAAGGTAAGGAGAATTTAAAAGCATTTAGTCTAATGTTCTTTTATGGTGCTTGCAAGCGATATTGGCTTCACTGTTGTTATTTGTTTGTCAATGTTTGACTGTCTGAAAACTGTGAGAGAATCAATCAAAGCCCAATGAAAGAATGTTTGAATTGTCTTCGAAACACATGTGTGAAAGGTAGAATAGGTCACTAGATTTGATGAAAGAAAGTGCTCGGTTGAAATTTAAAAACAAATATTGTTATTGCTTATTTCAAATAATAAATCTCAGGTGCGCGCACGCGTCTTCCGTTTCCTGCAGGAGCATAAGATCGGACTGGAGATATCGGATACGGTAAGGGGGGGGGTACGGTAGGATAGATACGGTAGGGAGATGAGTGAGAGGGTGAGATTAGTGGTATGGTATGGAAGAAAGCGTACAGAGATCAACTTGAATATTTTCTACTGAGATATGACTTGTGACTGAAACCGTAAAGTGATTGCTTCCAATATATCGTTCGGCCGTATTTTGGCGCGAAATACACATTTTTTTACATAACACAAGGATGCCATTCGAGAATCAATGAGCGATGTATCAGCGGTAATGTCATGATGGACGGAAACCGAAATGATTCGATGGGTGATTCGAACATCAAATTGTCGCAGGAAGACGCGCTGGCGACGTTCAACTTCCTGAACGCGGAGGGACGATACGTCGCTGCTGCCCTCTATCCACCCGATGAAATGGTTAGTGGAACGTTTATTTGTTATCATTAAAAAGAAATTATAAAAACAAATGAATATACAATATTTCGTAAAGAGAGACTGTATTGATTAAAAAGTGGCATCCATTTGATGTGATGGCGTGTGTGGAGTGCACTGCACCTAAATATTATTGAAATAAATTGATTAAAAGGATATTATCACGATAGTATTCTGGCGTTTGAAATTCCCGAACTATGTGCATTCCGTGAAACACATCATAACCTTGAGTTTTAGCTTCTTTTGTTTGATCGAAAAAGTGCTGTTACTTCCTGAACAAACACTATTTGCGTTAGATAATAATTTGTGTACGTTTTTCCACCGGTAAATTATGGTTTCTTCGCTCTAGTAAGTAAACGAACATTATGTGTACTACTGCAGCCGCTACGGTCCTTTCGTATTCCTTTGTGATTTCACAGAATATAGACAATCCTTTCCTCCCCCCCTCTCTCAGACGATCACTGATGCGGAGTACGGTCGGGCGATGTGTCTACTCAAGAATTGGGACGAGATGGAGGAGAACCCGCTGTTCACTGGATTGAATAGTCAGTTGGATTTCGTATTTTAGTGGAATGGGCGCACTTGCGTTTCATGGAGGGCTCATCATCCCATGGATTGCTTCAGCTTCAATAGTATCTCGTGTGCTGATTCTGTAACAAAAAATTCTGTGTTTGAAGTTGAGAGAATGGGTGCATTCGTGTTTCATGGAGGGCTTGTTATCCTAAGAATATCCTAGGTTCAGTGTTATCGTGTAGAATATTAAAAAATAATATTTTTGCTCACTAGCAGAGCTCTTTGGGTAAGATGTTAGACTTTGTCTTTGAGAGAATGGGCACAATCGTGTTTCACGAAAGGCTCATCAGCATAAGGTTTTAGTTTGCGTCAATTAAAGACTCACTCGGTGTCTAACATAATACGTACTAGTACTTCCTACATTTTTTTTCTGCAAATGATGATGACCTGCTGATCAAGGATCAACTATCACCAACTGACTTTTTATATCCCACTTCTTTTCTCTGATTAGGCAATGCGGGAGATTGTGTGAATTAAAGAGAGTCAGACTTCTGCTTCATGCTCCATGATTTCCCTTTTGATGACGCAATCTCGAGCCCCCTGCAAGCAATTTCCCCGAGATTCTGTTGATGTCCACATCTTCCCTCCCCAGTTTATTTGTTTTGCCTACCGCATTTCGTGCGTGCAATCTGGGAGAAATTTGAGATTTAGGAGAGTAATCAAGGGAGTTAATGGACTACGAACTTCCGTTTTCCCTCCTCTTCGGACTACTATGATGACACTCCTTGGTGAGGTCTCTTGCGGGTTCGAGAGGCAAGAGACTGGAAAATAGGAGAGCCCCACCCTCGAGTACCCTCATCTTCCATCCCTTAATTGACTTCCGCTTATGAAATTACATCGCATCTGCTGCGCAAACTTTATACGCAATGCATGAGGCGATCTTTGATGAATGAGGACTAAAAATATTTCAAAATATAATTTTTTTAATGAATAATAAAAAATAAATTCAGGCAGCGACTACGGTTACGACGATCTGGTGAAGAAGCTGTGGGGAGGAAACGCGAGTTGGGACGAGGTACGGTAACCATACCTGTGCTAAATGCGTACTTGTCGGCTACCCGGTAAGTTACCCGGTAGCCTACTCGTAGTCTCTACCGGCTAACTTACCGGATTGCCGACGCATGGGCTAGTGCCTAGATATTTTGACGCCCAGGTGTGACGGTAACCTACTTTAGTGGATAACGGTAGATAATACGTATACGGTAGTCGAGTAGATGGAGAAGAACTAGCTGTGCACTGGACTCAATATTCAGTTGCAAATGTATTTAAGTGAATGGGCGCACTTGCGTTTCATGATGCACTTGTTATCCTAAGGGCTTATTCCGTATCAATTTGAAACTGGAAGGCATCAGCAAATGACTCGATTGCAGGTCAAGCGAGCACTGGCTCCTCCCGATGAGGAGAAGAAGGACTGGAAGCAGATCGGAGCAGGCAAGGAGATTGGAGACAAATGAAGGATACGGTAGCCAGAACGGATCGATAACTGAGCGATACCGTATCTTGATGCCAAATAGTGTTTAGGGAATTTTTGTTAAGACCCAGTTAACTTGTTTATAGTTGATTGTTCCGTTTGTTCTCATAATTGTTCAGTAAATTGTCATAATTTTGATCGCTTTATAAATTCGGATTTATCGCAAAACAGTGTTGGTAACAAGGCGACCTGAGCGACCGGTAGAGAGAAAACAAGCCTATTTACGATACTTTGATTCACAATATGAGGGCAGAATCTCGATAGAACCCGGTTTGAGTGGGTAAACGAAGCTCTGCGGGAGGTTACTTGAGCTGACGGGGATACGGTAGGAGATCACAAAGGGCATTGATCACAGACTGGGTTTAATAGGGGGCCTACGGGGATACGATATAGGAGGTAGGTCAGAGAAGAACGGAGGAGACTGAGATGAAGGAGTGTTTGGGCTCATCAAGAGCAGCTCGAGCCATGATCAGTCGACCCATTCCGAAGCGAGGCTCGAGGTTCAGCTGCAATTCATTCTTATTATTTTTCAATAGATATCTTGAGGGGTGAGATCAAAAACACAGTAGAGTTTGTTCCTGTATTACTGTCCCAGGAGAGATTTTTGCTAATAAACATGTCTTTTTGAACAAGACTATCAGTAAAAGGCGGATTATTTTCCTCAGAAAACTCGAGGGATTCGATGTCTGTTCAGAATCGTGTAGTTTTTTATCGAAAGGTCTCAGATAAAAACAATTCATATTCCGCGTACTGAGCGAACTTTCCTCGGTGCAGGATGACAATCTTATTTGCACGACCTACCTATGATATAGACTACAGTAGTGCTACATGACAACAATGCATGACTATTGTACTTGCACGACGATACAATTCTGTATCAATCACACACAGATACTGTGTCTAGGCAGTCAACTACAGTCTACAAGGATACAGTAATCTACCGTACCTTGTCGGATGGTGAATCGTGAACTGCGAGTAGCTCGGGAAGCTCGCGCGCGTGTCGACTGCACCCGCACAGGCGAGCGAACGATCGACGAATCTGAGGAGGAATTAGGATTACAAAATTTTGTGACTCGACAATCGAAGGGGGGTCAATCATCTTTAATATTGAGCTAGTTGTAGCATCAGTGAAGCATAACCGATGGCAAAGTTGCAATCTATCCTTTTTTCATCTCAGACGAATTGAGTTTCACCTAGACTAAGTACATGATATGACGCGACCACTACTTCTTCAATTTTTGTGGCGTACGAGGTGCACAAAATAATATAAGTGTCAAGTTGAACTTTTCATCCGTATCTTCAATCCTCATACTCTAACAGCGGTCAGCAGGAGGAGATGCGAAATGCAGGGACGCATTCTTCACGCTGATAACACCCCTCGGTACCTCTCTGGCTTCAATTTTGTCGCCATTTGAGATGGACAAAATAATATAATCAATCTTTCGAGTGGGTTACCTCTCGGGCGATGATGCTGTCATTCGTCGCATAGATTACTGGTCGAATGGCGCACGCGAGAATGGGCAGAAAGGAGGAGATGTCCGAGGCGACCGTATAGATCTCCGGATTACCCTGCAATTCAAGAGTGTTCTTTGCCTATCGTAAAAGCGGATTTCTCTGAAATTCTTAGAGAAAATCTACTTTTTCTAAAAAAAAATGCATAATTTGGAGGACCAGCTCCCTTTAAACAAAGCGATTTTATAGCTGTCAAGTGATGTTCCTGCTTTTCTTTGTATCAACTAAATATCGCCCTGTCTATCGGAAAAGGTTCGCCATCAGTTCTCGATAGATAGTCCATCTACCGTACCTCGAGCGTTTCCCAGTCGAGATTCTCCATGATGGCGATGATGACGTCGATGACATTGGAGAACAAGTAAGTGCACACGACGATAACGAGCATCCGTGTGACCGTACGGAGACGAGAGGAGAGACGAGTGGAATCACCCCTGAAAGAATGAATGGATTGAATGAGAGATTACGAATGATTCAGTATGCCCCTAACATTCCCTTTCAATTTCACTACACATTGTTACGCTTTCGACATTCTTATGCTCTTCACTAATTAAGGTATCCTGCACTCTGATCCTGGGTACGGGAAGCCATCCCTTCTTGAAATGTGTTCAAATACGCTTCAATCGAAACATTTGAGCCAGGATCGAGTAGTAATGTTTGGTTCAGAGAGCTCAACAATTCCTGTGAATTATGCACGGAAATATTCGTAATACTTGCACGCAATTAGATTGCTCGTTCGTATTTACTCTGGCCCCTCTTCAAACGTATTGAGGGTGAGAGGCCATGTCTGTCTCTCTCCCTACCCCACACTATCTCGCTCTTTCTGACCGCGAAGAGAGCGTGTGGAATGGAGAGTACCAGCCCATTGCCCCTTCGGGAGCCGCTTGAATGTTGCACAAATTTCCTTATTAGTGAGCTGTGGTCCGCAATTCACGCTTTTCCTAGTATTCATACTGGCTTCATAAGCTTCCGCATGACCAATACACAATCGCATTATTAGCCATCCGAATTTGGAAGAGGAACTAGATAGGACGGAAATTGACCGATCCCACTTTGCAGACACCAATTATCGCGGTCTTTCCTAATAAAAGGCAAAAGCACCCAGACTCTGGCGGAGTTTCGCCAGTACGGTAGTGCTTGAAATTCGGGCTGTCGTTTCAATTTCGAAAAATTAAGTAACTCTATTGCATATCTTAGAGATTTATGTCAGGAGGAATCACTACGGTAAATGTGTATTCACACCAAGTGATTTACAGTCGTACGACAACGCTATTCTGTTAGACGGACTACCATATCACGCCTGTCACGAGAGAATCGAGCTAGAATGAGAATTTTTGGGATTTGAGGAAAAATGGTAAAATGAGTTAACATTTTATTTAACCTCCTCTACGGTGGTCCTGACATCCCCCAAAATCTCGTCGCCGAAAAATAATTTTGGAGCTCCCTACACCGGGTCGGTATCCTGGATCCCTAACTTTAACCGTTATTATCTCAGTTCTGTTGCATTTTAGAGAAAAAATGTTCCAAGACTAACCCCAGCTAATTTTTGATGCTCTATCTATCTGTCCCGGTTAGACGTAATAAAAGTGCTGCTGAACGGTGCTACACTCAACGAGGTAAAACTAAAAAACTGTCGATTCGAGCACGCCCAGCTTTCACTATGTTGTGCACCTTGTCGAGCTCTTTCGAATGAGTGGCTTACGCAAAATTTAAATTAGTCCTGAGGTATACTTCGCCCCCTTACAAATTTCCCGATCATTTGAAGTTATTTTTCATCACAATATGCGCACGAATGAGGGTGAAACACAACTGAAAATGCGAAATACATGGTTCATTCCATTCCGAAGCCGCTGAAATGCGCGGTGTGGGTGTGAAATGATGCAGTAAAATAACTTCAAATGATCGGGAAATTTGTAAGGGGGCGAAGTATACCTCAGGACTAATTTAAATTTTGCGTAAGCCACTCATTCGAAAGAGCTCGACAAGGTGCACAACATAGTGAAAGCTGGGCTCGAATCGACAGTTTTTTTAGTTTTACCTCTTTGAGTGTAGCACCGTTCAGCAGCACTTTTATGACGTCTAACCGGGACAGATAGATAGAGCATCAAAAATTAGCTGGGGTTAGTCTTGGAACATTTTTTCTCTAAAATGCAACAGAACTGAGATAATAACGGTTAAAGTTAGGGATCCAGGATACCGACCCGGTGTAGAGAGCTCCAAATTAAAATTTAAGCAATGAGATTTTGGGGTATGTAAGAACCACCCTGGAGGTGGTTAAAACTGATGCTAACTCAGTTTACGATTTCCCCTCAAATCCCACTCCTAGCTCGATTCTCTCGTGACAGGCGTGATATCCGTCTGTCTACTGCTTTCTAGGGTAGGTTAGGTGGAATCATGTAAAGCACATAAATAACAACATCAGGTTGAGCCACACATCGGTCTCACCTCGGTCCCACCGTGACGTACAATATCAATGTCTTGACGATTTGATCCCTGTCCGACTTCCGCACGTTCATCACGATCGCCACGTTGAAGTACGCAAGCACTGCAATTTTACGGAATTACGAATTTTCGAAAATGATTAATTTTGAGCGTTTTATTTTATATCTCCCATGATGAGTCCCGTGATCTCGCTTATTTTCGTCTGTGAGAAACCCCCATGTTCGTTATTTTTCCTAGCCTAATCACGGTTCGTTATCCAATCAGGAAGCCCCTCGATCTCTCCCCCACTCAACTGAATGACATCAGCTTTTTTATACACCGAGAGACTCATTCGATTTGGCGCCAATTGCGCTTTATCTATAATGTGCAGGGAAACACGTTGCAATACGCTCGTTTCTAGGGAGCAGAAAGTGTATTATGCAGGCTAGTGGAATTGACGGCGATTCTTCAAATCATTTACAATTTGAGAATTTAATTTCGACAACAGAAGCGTACACAACGCACAATGTCAGGATTTATAGTTAACCAGTATTTCTCGTTAGATCTGCGCCTGATCTTTCCGTCCCACTCCGTTCTTACATTTAGTGAGAACTTCTCACCGGAATACAATGAGCTCCCAAAATCGCAGCACCCCTCCAAATAACTTCTCAATTTCAAAAGGCCTGCGGGCGTGGGACATTCACACGCTATCGGAAGAAGCGAAATCACATTATGAAACTACTCTAAATTATGCAGCCATGAAGCATTTCCTGCTTATGAATGCGATGCGAATAGGTTGAAACACTCCTATTTTCGCCCAGTCCCTCGTCTCTCTGACTTCTGCGAATCAGGGCACGTTGCTCATCGGACCCCCGATTCGATTACCCCCGACATTAGAGACTGGGGCGGCAAGGATGACGGTCTCTTCATTCCGCGTGATCTCTCGTTGCTCTGACCGACGAGATAGCACGAGGAATGAAGAGACGGACTCTTCACCCTGATATCCCTATTAGCTAGCGTTTTCGCATCCTTGGCTGGTTTCTGGCCGTCAAAACAGCAGCGTCGTCGTTGGGATCTCTGGATTCGAAAAGCAATAACCAGGGAAATGAAAACCATACGGCTTTGTACTCTATGGCGCCCACGTCCAATGTTTTGTCGGAACGGCGGCCGAAAACCGGATGAAATATCGCTGCGCTGCACCGCTTGCATTGAAAATAATGCTCGAGGGCCGTTCCATTTTGTGAGCGATATTACTTATGCGCCTGGTTGTTTTGCGCACTGCTTTGGCCGAAAGTGCGGCAGAACTGTTGTTTCGGGGCTTTTCCATTTTATCGGGTGATCAATTCGGAAACCGACGCCATTTCGGCGATCATCTTCCGCTTTTCACTATAGAAAAAGCACGTTTACTCAATCACAATTGTGCTTGGAATTTGGCTTTCTGGGTAAATAAAGCAATAAAGTGACTACAAAGTACTAGATTCGAAAAGTCCGGAAAATAAGAATATTTCGAAAAGTGTACCGTACCAACAAAGGGCAGAATGACCGTGAGCAGCTTCCGGATCCAAAACTTCCAGATTTTATCGAAGAGTGGATACGAGGTCAGAGAGGCTGGGGCGGCCCACATTGAAGCGAATCCCTGGCACGCGGACGTTGTCTGCACCTGAAATTACATCTTCATCTTACATCAAAATGTCGTTGCACCATTTTATGTTTTCAGTCTATGAAGCCCACCCGAATTTATTTGTTTTCTGTCCTACAATAATCGTGTTAGTGCAAGAATCCCATTCCCGATTATTCCTATGAATAGCCCATTGTCTGTCCCACTTGAGATTGAGACAATTCATTGTTATTTTCCCGCCACACTTTGGAGGTCTGCGCAGGAAATAGCCAGAAAACACTCGAAGAATACGATTTCTGCCTCGAGGGGGATCCGGGAACACTTCATGCAATTTGGTCTGGCGACGGATAACGCTATTCATGGAAATATCGTACCGAATGAAAATTTCGGTACGAATCGCAAAAAATTGGCAAAAATTGGCAATTTTTGGTTACTTTTGAAAATATCGTTCAAAACACAATTTCCTGAGCCGTCTTTGGGCTTGTTCGACGCGCCGTGGCGTTCTCTACAGGTTTTCATTATTAAAAATAATTAAATAACCTTAAAAAGTCATGAAAATCATTAAAAAAGACATTGTATCGTTACGGTGGTTAGCATTTGTAGGTTGTAGTTTGCAAAAATTTGGAAATTTCTGCTAACCACAGTAATGATAGCATATCATTTTTAATTATTTTCGTGCTTTTCTAAAGTTATTTATCTATTTTTAATAATAAGAAGTGATAGAGTACGCGACGGCGCATCGAACAAGCCCAAAGACGTCTCAGGAAATTGTGTTTTGAACGATTCACTGGAAAAAGTAACCAAAAATTGCCAATTTTTGTCAATTTTTCGCGACTCGTACCGAAATTTTCATTCGGTACGATAGTTTGCCAAAGTCTAGGCGAGATTTCGAGCACCACAATCATTCCGAGTTGCCGTACCCCGATAACTAACCTCAATCTAGAGCATGTCTGGGAACACTTCATGTAATTGGGTCGGTATGGCGCTAATTTTGATACGAGGATTCCGTATACACGAGTTTTCAAGCATCGAATAAGGCAATCGTTCCAATTTTCCGTAGCCCGCTCACTAACCTCATTTCAACTAAATCGTCTAACGATGGACGTGGGAACACCTTTACATCTTTCTTTGCTACTGTAACACACCTCGATCTCGAAGAACACTGTTCCTCGTAGGACGAATCCGGCTAGGAAGCAGAAGAGGACGACGAATGCACGATGCGAACGGAGACAGTGGAAGAGCGCCGTCGATCTGAATGGTCATTCTTCTATCACGAAATCTTGTTTTGGGCATGTAAAAGAAAAGTGAAACTTTATGAGTGAGACAAAACGAGAGAGGATTCTGAACACTGTTTATTTTTGTTATATTCACAATTCATGTGACACTCAACGTAGGCTGCACGTCCCCAACAGTTTTGTTGACTAGATGAAACCTAACTGACGCATCAATACCGAATCATTCACAGTTCCCTATTGCCGTCGTCTGCACATTTTTCCTACAGTAGGTATGATTGGACAGATGCTATCTAACCAATTGAAAAGACTATTCACAAATAACCACATAAATTAAAGATTTGATAAATACCTATTGTTCGCCGTTGTCTGCAGATATCTCTCGATCGTCGCAGCCATCAGAAGATAGGAGGAGGACGAGAAGGTGATGTGCGAGATCGTGTACGCGATTACCTATCAATTACCTAATTTTAATTAATTTTAATTAATTTAATTATATATCAAAAAGTGTTTTTGTTGTTGTGATTGTGCTAGTCAGAGGTTTTATTCGAAGATTTGATTTGTTCATTGCAGGATCGATCGACCATCAATCGAATGACGAGGTTACGTGCGAGCTTTGCCGTGTGTGTAAAACCTAACCAAAACAATGTGACGAGTTTTCAATCCCTCATCTTCCACACTTCACCATGTATCCCTTCCCCACTCACGCTCATATGTTCCCTGCTGCTCAATGTTTAATGGTTTTGCATGTTGCTGCGTGCAGAATTAATGCACACTTTCAACCCTCTCAATTTCGAATGCTCCTGGTCAGAGAATGGCGAGAGAGCAGGGGAATTCGAGAGACGCAGACAGAAGCAAGAAACTTTTGACGCTTTTCCACACAACCAGGAAGCTATCTTCTCCCTATTTAATGACCCACTACTACTCGGGATTTAATGGACGATTGCAAGAGTCACTACTACCTCTCATTGTCTTCTGACTCTCTCAAATTCCCACGCTTTCTCGCTGTCTAACCTTCGAGAGAATTGGGAGAGCAGAGGCATTCATCAGCACTAGAATGACGGCTCTCTTGATCCTTTATCTCGAATTACCTACTCAACGAAGGTTGCCTCGTGCAGTGTTTCACCGCCTCAAGAGTAGCGAGAATGACTCTCTGCATTCCCCGTGCTATTCCCCAGTCAGAGCCGTGCTCAAGAGCCGGCATTTGCTCTGGTTCCCCGAAATGACGGCGCCTTACGAAGGACGCGGCTCTCGAAACGACGGCTCTCGAGGGCCGGTGAATGGCCAAAAACACTTGAGCTTGAGATCTTTGTGAATCTACCCTGATGTTGTCTGTCTAAGATGGCGAAAGTCCACATCAATTCACCTGTCCGCTTGTTTTGTGCACTCTTGACCATATTTTCACTGAAGAGTGCAGCTGTTCAAAAGCGATCAAGGACTATTGGCTAGCTGGACAATGATAAGAGAAACGAGAGAATGTCATACCAGATAGGTGTGCCACATGTAGAAGAGGAACAGCGAGTGGAAGTAGTCCACGTACACCTGTGAAATCAATTTGTTGCGGGGACCCACCACGAAGTCCCTGATCAACCCCGGGGTTACGGTACTCACCTGCACGCACATAATGGCAATGTACGACAGCGACACGAAGACATCGCACAGCGAGATCCACTTGAGGTAGGTCAGTCGACGCTTCTCTGTAATTCATCGATTATTTATCCTGATTGATCTTTGATCTTTGCAAGCATGCGCAGAGTAGTAGGAGAGAGGAGGAAACGTTTAGTGTGCTAGAGAGAGCTTGCTGCAGTAGAGTTCGAAACTGAGCCATCGTCTCTTCATCCCGTACGATCTCTCGCTGATCAGTGTGGTGAGAGAGTGTGCGAAATGGAGAGACGATATCATTTCGGACTCAAGTAGGAAGCACGAGTGTAGTTTGAGAGAATGGAGTGGAGTGGTTACTGACGACGTATTTCGAACCGAGAAATTCCGGTCCGAAAGCGGTGGAAATGAGAGGATTTGAGGAAGTATTTATGGGGGCTGCGTCCGAGCTCAGTACATTATCTTCGATCTTTGAGACAATGCGCGGATTAGGAAGCACCCGCGTTTTTCTAGTTCATTCTGGATCTCTGAAGTGATAGGAAGTGAATTATGTGCACCCGAGCCGAGTTCGCATTGGGTGCTCGACTACAATAGGCCTCGAGTCTAATGGGTATAGAGAGTAATTTCGGTGCACTGCTGCAGTTGTTACGAGTGAGGGAGGAGGAAGGAAGTGGGTGTAAAATGATGTATATTTACTGTGAGGGTTATTTGGGATCTCTGACTTGAAAGTTCAGTATGAGTTGGCGGAAATTGAATAGAGGAAGAATGACGGATAGGCTAGACACGATCTATAGTAGTAATGAAGGAATGAAGTAAGAAGAAGACAGGGAAACCCTCAGGCTGATGGGTCAAGCTAGGCATTGTATAAAGATAGTAAGATGAGATAGTGTGGGGAACGGAGAGAGCAAGAAGATGCTGTTTCACATGCGCTAGTGTGAGTAAACTCACGACGTGGCCGTCTCTTCACACCATCAAGGGCGGCCAATTCGGGAAATGTCACGCAATGGAACTTCCTGAAGAGCGACGGAAATCGCTCCTCAGGAGGACCAAGACGATCTGCATTTTGCGAAATTCAATTCAATTTTATTTATTGTTTGTTTTTTTGAATTTCCACCCCGTCTGTTATTCCATTTGGCTGACCTTGCAATCCTTTCAGGACTTTCTGAAACTCATTACAGCCTTGACTTTCACATTCTGATAACAAGCTAAAAAAGCTCACTCAGCGTCCTCGAGGTAACGAATGTGTAGTACAGCAGGCAATTGTTAACGATGGAGAAGAGGGCGGTGAACAGGCCAAGCACGCCCACAAACGCCATCTTCCAGTCCTCAAAACGGATATTTTTATTTATTTAATAATTTAAAAAGGTGCTAAAACACCTCCAAAATGCGCCAGAATGTGCATGATGTGTCCTCGGCCTTAATTATTCATCAATCTGGTCGTTGGTGCTCTAGTGATCATTCGTCTAGGGTGAAACCTACACCCTCCGAGAACTTCCCCATTCCTCCCGCTCTCGCACCCTGTTAGGGAGCAGGGGTGATAGATTTAGTCGAATCAAGCTTGCAAATTGCTGTGCGACAAGGCCATTCCGGGTGCTCTATCAGACGTTTTTCAGTGAAAGGCTCAAGAATTCTCGGCCCCGGAAAGTGTAGGCTAGACGGGTTGCGTAGCATGCTCAAATGCCATCCTTCAATTTGTTTTACGTCCTTCGAAAATCGTGTGCATTTGAGAAAAGTGGGACCGGGCAAAGCGCGAGGATCATTGTCTCATTCCCTTTTTTCCTACACGGAAACCAGTGGCGGGATTATCTCGTCAATCTCTCCGCGTCAAAAGTATATGTACCACTCCAAAGGACTCGCAAATAATCGTTGACGCGCAATTTTGACTATTTTCCTATGGTTTCTAACAGGTCAGACAGTGCGAGAGAGCATGCGAAGTGGAGAGAGTCAGACTGAATACACCTGCCCAAAACATCAGCTTCTGTCCAAAATCACCTTTCGACTATGCCGACGACGATGAATTATTTCTGGCTATACTACTCAAGAATGTCATGGAGAGGGTGGAATAGTTGAGTGGCCGGCACACTTATTCTAACTAGTAAGAGCGTATAAAACGACTTTTTCGCATGAAAATGCCATGATTCTGATTCGCACGAAGGACAATCGCCCCTGAACGCCATCTAGATTGAAAATAGGAAATAATAAAAACATACCAATAAAAGCTGTTCATGGTACTCGCACGGGCTCTCAATTGTTGTCGCATTTTGATCGAGAACGTCCATTCATCGAAAATAAATCTGAAAATGCTCCGAACTTTGAACAAATCACGATTCCAACCTTCAAATCGCCGGCGCTCGAATGTCAAAAACATGCGGAGACGCTACCAATTATCATGATAAATGGCGACAATTGGAGAATCAAAGGCGATTGTGGTGGGGGTGAAATGGAAGACATAGAGGAGAACACGAGGGGCTGAGGAATGATGACAAGAATTACCGGGATGGGTGGGATATTTTTCAGGGAGCGATAAAGAGGCGAAGCTGGGATGAATCAGTGATTATTCCTCCATGGTGTCTGTAAAATACAACAGCAATAACATAAGTGACAAGATTTCTGAATATCAGGAGAGATATCTTGCAACAGCATCTTGCAACGCGGAAGGAAACAAAAAGGCGAGACAAGCCCTCTCAACGTCTGATTGTCTTCTGAGATAGCACTTGATACAGTCGCTTTCAGGCTGGGATATCAAGGGACATTCCTAGAATCTGTCTAATTGTATTTGAAACACGGAAGCAATAAACGATGTCTGATTGTTTCTAAAGATGCTTGACCGATAGTACAAGCACTTCCTACTGCAACGCCAGAAGGAGCGAGGAGTCTCTCCATTCCACACTCTCTCTCGCTTCTCTGACTGACGAGAGATAAGGTGAAATGAAGAGACGCATTGCTTCTGATGACTCTCTCCATTTCACACGGTCTCTCGCCATCAGAGAAATACAAGAACGTGTTACTCTCACGTTGCAACTGCAGCAAACGAGAGCAATCAGGAGGCAATCAAGGATGAGAGAGAGACTGATTCTTCCCAGAATCTGGGCCTATTTTGAGGGAGTAGGGGACTCTTCTCGCACCCTCGCGGGGACCCTTAGCACAGATTTCATTACTGCCCTGCTGTCTGTGCTCTATTGTCTCGCGAGAACCCACTAAATGATTCTGGGGGAGTAAAAGTGGGTGAGACGGAGACTGGTTCAGAAATCTCTACAGTAGTATAATGCAGAAGAACCGCGCGGTGAGGAAAGAAGAAGTTTTGTTGTGTTTCAGCAACTCATAACGTGGAAAAGAAGCTCGACATAACGATTTCAACGACACCTGCAGTGGCAATATAATTGTAAAAAAAGGTGCGGCATAAATTAGCGTCGAGATCAGGTCAGACAGAGTGAGAGAACATGGGACAGCGAGAAAGTCATTGGAGGTGTGGGGGATGTTTCCAGGAGCGACAGACAGAGGGAAGACGGAAGGAAGAGAGACGTGCTCAAGACTGGAGGACCACTTCCACTCTCTCTCTCTCTCTCTCTCACTCTCACTCCATCTCGAATGTAATGTGCCGTGGGGAAAGCCCCCTGTCGTTAGTTGGTAAGAACAAAAGACTGAATAAATCTCTAGAACATCGGACGCTTCGGAGGTTGAAACAGTATCCACTCAGGACGTTATACACCTAGAACATTGAAGGTTGAAATCGTATCCATTTCGGACGTTCGTCACTAGAAAGCAGTGGAAAGCTAGAACATTGATCATGTGAGAACGCCTGAAGCTGAAAGACAATCGCCTCAGGACGTTCGTCATTGAGTGGGATGCAGCAAGATGGAAGCGAGAACATTGAACATCGGAAGATGTATCATCCAGCAACATTATCCGAACCGGTCTTTGAATCCAAACAATAACGAAAGTTAGATTTAAGAAGAGATCGCCTTAAGCGTCAAGGGGATGGACGAACATTGAACATCGGAACTCTGGTTTTTATTTCTCATTGGTTTCCTACCTCACTACGAAATAGCCTGGGAAACCACTGAGCAATTCAAAATCTCAATGGTTTCCCAGTGAAATCTCACTGGTTTCCCAACGGCCCCTTTGATCTTTTCTCACTGAGGAGTGAGGTAGGAAACCAATGAGAATACCCTGGGAAACCGGTGAGAAAATAAAACCAGAGAAGCTTTTTCACCCAGAAATAATATCTGAATCGGGTCTTGAACCAGAGCAAGCAAATGTTTCAAGTAGAGATCGCAAGAACATGGGACGAGTGGTTGTAACCCCTCATCCCTCCTCCTACTCCTCCCTCCTCTGCCGGAACAGCTTGTCAAGCCGCATCACTGCAGTAATAAGTCGGAAATAGAGAAGAGAACCGGGAATTTCCAGAGCCGTAAATCAGCCCGGCGATTCAAAATGAAAATGCGGACGTTTCATGCACATAAAACAAAGGCATTTGGAATGGATGCTGCGGGAGAGATCGTTTGTTTAATCTACGACGAAGGGAAAGAGGGGGGCTGGAATGCCGTCGGGGCGAGGCGAAGCCCCCGTGAGAGCTCGAAAGGGGCGGAGCCTAGGAGGGGGCGGGGCCAGACCGCTCGCTTAGCAATGTATGTGATGTTCTCGGACGGGTCGTAGCGAGAATGAGCTAGTGGCGCTATTTCGGGTCGTCCGGGTCGGGTCATGTACGCCATTTTCAAGAGGGAAGTTTACGTGTTAGCAACAGAAGAAGAGGACATGGAGCATCATGCTCGAGAATGTTCCTGCACATTTTGTAGAAAAGATCTGTTGAAAAATTAGGCAGCTCAGAATCAGATATGTTTCACCGCAGGGTAAAAACATGATGCAGCGGGAAATTAACGATGTCTGCTCGATAAAGTTGTTCATAAAATTATTAGATTAGTATGAATCCTAAAGCGAATGTGGTGACTCCCGTGTACCAAAACATTCGCGCGGATTCTTGTGAGGGAGGAGGGGGATAGGAATAGAAGGAGGAAGGAAGGGCGCTCTCCTCAATCTGCCTGTTCTCTCGCTGCTCTGACCGACGAGAGAGCAGGCTGAACGAGGAGAGTACCAACTGCTTCGTGCATCGCATTCCTGTGCACGAAATACGAACGGATGTTTTGCTCTAAATCTCCGAGAGGGCATGTAATTAATCACGCAGCCCGGTCTCTAAGTGATCAGGTGAAAATAATGAATCGCCAAGGGTGGAAATATCATGTGAATCGTGACCTCTTCTCGTACTAAGGTTGATTGGGGTCGTGGGAGCGTCTCTAAGCACTGGGGAATCAGGTTGGCCGCTCTCTCCATTTCACATGCTCTTTTCGCATCTTCAGAAATAATATCGTGCGAATAGAGCAGGGCGATTCTTGATCTAGTAATGAACCGGGAGGGCAAGACATGCCATCGAGCACATATTTACTTTTTCAGAAAATCACGTTTTGTATGAAATACAATACTCGAGTTCAGAAAGGGATACGTGCTTTGGTTCATTTTTTGTTGATTATAGCGCAGAAAAGTGCTGCGTTTTGTGCTCATCAAGAGCGATTTAGGTACACGCAAAACTAGACTCTGGAGAATGACTCGGACTCCAACCTAGTGGGGCAGATCTTAACTACAACCTGATTAATAAAATCTGAACAATAACAGTTAACTCCCATTCGGATACAATCCCACATTTTCTCGTTCCATCTAGTGGGCGAGAGAGTGTGTGAAATGAAGAGACGGCGACCCGTATTTCCAGCTCTGCATTCTCGAGGGCGAGGGCGGAAAGGCAAAATAGCAACGAGTGATGAGGATGAGTGGAAGCAACAGCGGCTCTATGGCAACTGGCGGGAAGGAAGAGAACGCTCGGGTTTCCTATTGGGTGGACTAGGCAGATCAGGGACAGAATACTGGAAAATATGGCGAGCGTCAAGAGAAAAATCAATGAGAAAAAAAATGAAATTATTATGAATCGGATATGTTTCAGAGATAAAAGAAGAAATTGGGAGTTTGAAATGGAATCGTTCGTGACAGATAATTCTCTAAAACAACGTCCAGTAATGTCTGTCCTCCAGAGCAATAATGAAATTAAGTTTAAAAAAAGACGATCAGCAGGCATTCGAAAGTTGGCAATTCTCTCTGGATGCAGCTCGGATATGTTTCACGTATCGTAGAAAAAAAAAGAAAGAATGACGTCTTGAATAGTAGCGATGAAATTCCTTTTCAAACAAAATATAAATCGAGGTCAAGAAAGCACTGACAGTGCACATTGCCTATTCTGACCAACCCCGATCTCTGCATGACCAATTGCCCGCTGAGCATTTCGAACGTGGGAACTGTTTTGATTTACTCGATCGTGGGAGCCATCCACCCATTCAAAACGAGGCAAAATCTCACGCCGTCACAGAGCAACGAATAGGGTTCAAGAGGGGTCGACCGTCTATTCATTTCGCACACTCTCTCGTCGCTAGGCTAACAGTGCTCTTGATTTTGTGATGAATAGTCAAGGCGTAATAAAAAGAGTCCCACGACGCATTGTGACGAAAGTCTGCGACCTTTGAACCCGGCAGCGATCTTTGAAAGACAGCAATGAGCAACAGCTAAGAAGAAACCTGAAGGTCCGAGTTACGCAATGTGATCTCCGCTAAAAGCCAACGTGAAATTGCCGAGAATTTGAAGAGAGATGCGGCGACAAAATGATTGATGGGTTTGCTAGTACTAGTTCTAGTTTACTCAATTCTAGAAGGAGCCTGACCTTCGACCCCGGAACGAATTAGTAGAGAAACGAATGATTGATGGGAAGTTTAGTTTGCGGCATGGCTAAGAAATGTTTAGAGGCTCCTCAGATCCCTTACTTTCTCGCGAGAGCAAAGTGTGATTGATTCTGTCAGAAAGTGGTTTTAGCGAACAGAAACTGGAAGTTGAGCGAAGGTTGAGCCTTGGGGCAGGTACGTTTCGCCCACTCCTAACAACATCGACAACAACTTGCCCAGTATCTAGATTGGAGTGGATATCAGTTCCGAGTGATTGATGAGGCTTCCGCTTACTCGTGGGCAAACGCAAACGACTCGATAGAAGATAAGGCAACGGTGAAATTAAAATTGCTAACGTGCATGATGTTAAGATTTACGATTTACGATTATAACACATTTAGCAAGAGGTCAGGTTAAGTGAAGGCTCTAATGTGCATAAAATGACGATAGGATGTCTGACTGTCGGAATCCTAAAATGGGGAAATCCCCAGAGAGACTACAAGATCAAAGTCATTATTCCGTTTCCTGAGTACATCCTTCCTAATGCACGTACGGATGGAGTAGACGAAGACGATCATCTCCTTATTTCCCATACTCTCTCATCGGTCAGAGTAACGATGCTTACTGAAGACACGAAAAGTCTTCCCGACCGTCGACTCTGCGAGAGACAAATGAGTTCGCACTCGTACGCATTTGCTCGTGTAATTTATGATCGGCTAAGCGAGCAATGTTCTGTGTCTCTCCTTTTCCCATGCTCTCTCGCTCTGTCTGACCGGCTAGAGATCGTTTAGAACAATGAAAGTCGTCAGTCGTGATGAACTCTGTGACCAAACAGGCGCAACGTGAAACGCACTCTAATTTGTTAGCGACGCGACATTTCGAGCGAAATTCAAGAAACTAATTCTGTAATTTCATAGTGCTTTCAGAGGTCGCGCGCGCGAAAGACGAGACAATAATGTTCGTGTTTCCTGTCGGTTCTCTAGTTTCTAAAAGCTGTTCTTGTTCTTTGCATTTCCTGTGATCAATCAGGCGTCAGAGAGGGCGAGAGATCATGGGGAATGGAGAGATTCAGACAGTCGCTCTCCACTTTTCAATGGATGTTCGGGAACAATGGCGGGCTAAGTGCGCGCATGACCGCGCAAAAAGTGGAAGACACTTCATTCTTTTCATTTTCGTCGGAATCTCTTCAGATTTCACACTCAATCAGTTTGACTAACCTAATAAAGAGTATGCATAACCCAGCGACAAAAGGAAAAATTCTAGTCTGGTCGCATAGCTTTCCTGTGTTTGAAAGCAAGGGAGCGGAAGGCAGCGCGCAAAGGGTAAGAATCAGGAAGAAAAGTTGCGCGGCTCAACTTGTCACTCTAAATCGAGGTCTCTAGCAAAAACTAAAAATATTAAGGTTTTTAAGCAAAAAAAGTGTGCGCAATGACTCGTGATGAGCGTAGAAGAGAGGTGGAAGTAAGGAGAGGAAGACGGGGGAAGGGGCCTTGCAAGTGAGCTCTAATCATGCAACACTGAGGAGACACGAGAGCAATTTGCAGCACGGGTCCATACTCTGTCCATTTCTCTGTTTTGTCAGAGAATATTCAGAAAGGAGAGAGTGTGTGCGAGAATCTCGCGAAATGTCAGTGATGTTCTGCGAAAATGGACAAATTGCTAGACATGAAGCGATACATCAGGGTACAGAATGGTGAGTGGTGGCCTGGCTGTTGATGAATATGTATCGAGATATATAAGTAAATATATTTCTGCTACGGTAGCGCACAGGCAGGTGCAGTTTTTGCTGGCGATTGCGTACCTTACCAAATATAAATAACGTAAAAATGGTGAATGGTGTCTAGAAAATGGAATATGTTTCAGTGCGTCTTCAACTGGCAATGAGTTGATTGTAAATCAATTTGTTATGGGATCCGTTATACACTAAATATAATTTTTGCTCGGAAAACAACGGCTGCTGCAATCTGTAGCTGTAGCTGCTACAAAATCAGCAATATCAGCACCGTAATCTGGTTACAATTTCAAGCAAACCGATTCAAATCGAGAACATAATTTCCGCTGGTGGAACTGGGATGCACTTCACAGTATCTACGAAAGACATGTTACCAATTTATGAGTAATACGAGTCAGTTGACGACGGATAAAATAAATAATATTTCTGCAACGATTGCAAGAGAGCAGCTGCAATTCATGATTGTTATTGCCGACCATCAAAAATAGTTATGGAATATCTATCACTGTTTAGGGCACACAGGAAGAAGGGATCGCTGAATGGAGAGAACAGAACCGAAGCGGATAAATATCCAGACACTCCTCACCGGAGCAATAACTGTGAGAGGAAGGGAATTGGCAATTATTCGCCGTGTGTGGCCGTGTGGGAGGAGGGGTGGGTGGTCTAGAGAGGAATGGACATATTTCGTCCCGTTGAGTAGCACTATTTCTCACCGATCACTGGTAGGACGAGAGCATTGGCCAGTGGAGAGGAGAGAGATAGCCTAGACTAGGACAAATATGGACGTAAGTGGGGCTTACGGTCACGTGCTAGATTGTTTGGAGGGATTCTGCGACTTGCCCCGAACCTCCAAAATGATTCATTCATCCGAATGCCACAACTGGCAACTTTCGTGCCACCACAGGAAACATCCGCCAATTTGCAGACTTTCGTAGACGAATTCACGAAATTTCACGTAGAATTCGCGGAAAGCCGCAACCCGAAATCAGACGCTGTCAAGCTACTCATTAGATATGGAGAGGGAGACGGAAAGGGGCAGGTGGGATGGGATGGGGATTCCGATGAATTCGGTCCCCACTACCAAACCACGAGAACGAAAACGGCTATGATTTCCACAGAAATCGGTATAGCTACAGCTTTCATAGGCAACGGCGCTGAGTGGCACTTCTATTAATGAAAAAAACTATACGGAAGAAGCGAAGTGCAATATCAATGAAATGCACTTCACTAAAAGAACTCGGTCAAATCCAGCTCAATATCGAGGCAATATTGCTTTTTTTTGTACGGGCGCCAGCCATATCAGATTGTATAGATAGGCCGATAGAATTGTCGATGCACTCTCGGGGACAAATTCGGCGCGCGACGGAATTGAACCAGAAAACAGACACAATAGTATCGTTGCGACAATACAGTGGGGGGGGGGGTTCTGGGAACCTCACTGTCTGTACACTGTCTATCTCGAATGTGTGCCAGACAGATACAATGAAATAGCGGGCCAAATTGGGAGAGCGCATTTACAAAGATTCTCCTCGTTTCACACACTCTCGTTTCTCTGACCGGCGAGAGTGGAGGAGGAATGAAGGGACCGCTTTTCTTGTGAAGCCATCGCTAAACTGGAGGAGCCTCGCGTCTGTCCCGCGAACTGAGGAGGAGGCGATAAGGTGGCTGGATCCCCTCCCCCCCCCAGGGAACTCCGAGGCTGTGGGAGGATATTCGGACCCGCAAAAACGATGGAAATAGAGCGGGCCGGATATCAGATTGGCGCGGTGGACGTGCATCCCCTATATATCGGACCAACAAAGTGGAAATGACGTTCGTAGATACTATAATTTCCATGGATAGAACAAGCGGGGACGTAGCGAAGCAACCGGTAGAAAATATTCAAGAACATTTGGCTGGTCAGTTGACAGACAATTACCTATATCAACAATAGCCCCACCACGAGAAGGCGAAGGGGCGGATTCGGGGAACCATCGTTGAGAAAAGAAGTAGGTCATAAACGAGATGATGAGAGGAAGAGAGAGAAAGGAACGTCTCGTCGACCGGAAAACAAAGATCGAGAGACCTCGTCGTTTTTACGGGTCATTGAGGCTATGGGATAGTCTGTCCTCTCATTTCTCATTACTCTTACGAAGGTAGTAGAAGAGAGATAGCATGGGAAATGGTGAGTGCCAGGCTGGCCTCGTGGAGTTGAGGATACGCGATATCGGGTTGGCAATCGCTGCGCGCGAGCATGATTGACAAAGTACGAGAAGATACTAGGAAAAGTTCGTCTTAGCTTCTTTTCACTGGACTGACGAGTACTAGATGATACATAGGGCAGGAGTTGGTTAATTATTTTCAGTGGGCACAATGCATGGAACACTAGAGGATTTAGAAGGAAGACAGACCTCTTGTCCTTCTTGTAAGTGGGAGGATCAAAACGGTTGATGATGATGATGATGAGAATGAATGAATGCATTGAGCAACAAACAGCAGGGCGCATTTCTTATTTATAGGCTGGAAGCAGAAAGTGCCCCGTCTAATGGCGAAGCATAAAGGGATGATAGTGCGTGGTGAAAGCGGATGCCAAAAAGCACAACAGGAAATGTGGAGAACTAGGGCGATAAAATAAGATAAAGAATGGCGGATGCAGGTTCTTTGACCACACATAGTGTCAAGAATCAGTACGTTGTGTCTTGACTGATGGAGAGCAAAGGTTATTCCGAAGCAGCCTCAACTATTTAAGATTCAGCCAACGAGAAGGCTAACTGGCGAATGGTGTGACCTTCGACCATGAGAGGGAGTGTGTGCAGAATACATTATTTCGCCCCGAATATTAATACCTCTTCTCGCTCGTCATATTAGCTGAGGAGAAGGAAGCCTACTGAGAGCGTGATATTTTAAACGTTTTCTCGCCTGACGAGCTCTCGAAGTTTTACGTGGTATCTCGTAGGTAAGGCTGAATGAGAAGTCGAGGACGGACCATCGCAACATTTCCCTACTACGTCAACCGCATAATGAATGCCGTTAAGAATTGGCGTAACGTGCGAGAGGTGAGTCTACGAGGGGTTTGGATAATATTGCCAACGTTGCCAGAACATATTGAATATGTACAAACGTAGATACGGAAAAAAAAGTAGATACGGAATGTAACTGATCGAAAATCTATCCGGATGAACCCAGCACAGCTGAAAACACAAAATGGCAAATGTTGGATTCGTTTCGAGAAATAGTTGAAGAAGTTTGCACAGAATGAATGGACGATGGAGCATCATTGTGATCGGGGAACATTCATAGGAAACGCACGTGAGATGCGAGAAGAAGATAGAGACTTGTCACCCACAAATTATGCAGGCAAATATCAGGAACATGGGGGAAATATCACGTTCCTATTCCCGTAACAGGTCGTAAAACATTTGCGCAGAAAAACCAGGAACTTGCGATGTTTAGAGCGAAGCTACGCGAATGGTCTTGAGTTTTTAGCTGTTCACAGATTTCCACGAGCGTAATGAGCATGTGCAAGCATCTTATTGCGGATTGGAATAGCAGAAAAAACTGTGGTCGTTTGCCACTACAAAATCTTAGGTTGCAATACAGTTTGAAAAGAAATTACGTAGCGCTGACGTTTTACCTGTAAATATATATCTAGCAAGCGTTGAGCGTACGCGGAAGTAGCCTAATAGAGGCCTTTGACAGCTCCTTTGCAGGCAGGTTTGATACAGTGGCTACTCGACTGAGACGGCTGTACAGTTTGAGAGGAGGGGCTGAGCACATGGTCTGACGTTTTTGAGACGCAAACAAAGATCGTGAGTCTTTAATAAGGATGGGCGAGGGAAGGGGAACGCACTGGCTCTTATTGCGCGTATGATGTGAGAGTTCGAGGAATCTCAGCGGTGAAGTAAAGAAAATAAACACGATATATCGTCAATATATTGTCAAACACAAATATAATGACGAGGATTGGCATCTTTTTTTTAAATCGAATTGAATTCAACCATCGTTGCAATAGCCATTCAACGACCATTGTAAGCATCTTGAAACATATCTAAAAATGATTTCAATTGATCAAAAAGGAGGGGTGATCTCATTGAAAATACGAATAGAACTCGCCAAAGATTTTTTCAGTGAATAGGCACAAGGTACAAGAAGATATCACATTTCGCATGTTTTCAAATTTTTGGTGTTTACTGCAATGCCCTCGTTGATCTAAAGAAGATTACCCGTTTGAAAAAAGCGTAGGTTCAACGGGCAGTTCAAACATTCCATTTCTCAATGTGATTCTCACTAAAAATTAGCAAAATAGCCCTTGTAACCACCGATCTTTCGAAGATTGGTGGGTTTGAACGCAACACTGCCATGATTACCGGATGAGTTCTGTCACAGGGCAACAATTTGGAAATGTATTCTGGTAATCGTTTGTGAAAACACGTTAATGAAATCGAAAGATCGAGAGAAGCTCTCTTCCTATCCCTCATCAGAAATGGCGCGGAACGTGAATAAGACGTGCTCTAAACATCGAAAATACGAGTAAACGATGAAACAAATATGTCCCACTGCACTTGTCTGTCTGTGCATTACAGACTTCGTTTAAAGGAGGCGTATCATGAACTTTTGAAATTCAAATGTTGCGACTCTTACAACGATATGCCGAGCCTTGCAATATTTTGGAAAATTGCCAAGGTTCTTTTGGCAAATCGCCAAGGAGTAGATCAGTTTTTGTCGATGGGAAGAACCTGCGGGAACAAAGAAAAATCCCTTTCTAGTCAATCAATAATGGGCGAGACAACGATGACCTTTCGATCTATCCTTCTTGATCTACCTTCCCTTCCTCCCCATTGGCGCTGCGTAAAATATTTGAATTTTCGCGGGGTTTTCCCTGTCCTTTCCTGATACTTTGGACGGGGATATCTCGTCCCAGAGTGGACGTACAACTTTCAAACTTCGGCTTTCTAATATCGTTCTGGATTCCAATCGGATCATGATCTCAAGAGCATGAACTAATTTTTCATGATACGCCTCCTTTAAGATTAAAATGCTCACAATTTCAGCATGATTATGATTCCATCATCAGAAGTCGCATTGTTGGCTAGGTGAATGACGAGCAAACTAGGGGAAATATCCTCAAATTACGAAGTCATCTTGTGACAATTCCACAAACACGTCGAATTCAAGTAATCAAGCAAACAATGAAAGGAAGTGGAAAAGTGGTGAATTTTCCGCACCAGGAAGTCTTTCTCTACTTGCGATGATTTCACCCCACTTTTGAATATTGATGACCCCCTCTCTACACTCTCCCTAGGAGGCCGTTCGTCTAAGAATCAGACAATTCTGGAGGAGTTTGGCACAGCTCAAAAATCTCAATTCTCTGAAACTATGTGATTTGGGGTTCTTGAGGGTGCTGATGACGATGGGCAAATTCATTTTTCATGTCAACGTCCCATTGGCTCCAGATGGCGTGACGTCGAAAACAGTTTTTCGAGATTTCCTCAGTTAGAAAAAAAGCTAAAATTAAGAGAGTTTGGCTCCCGGGGTAGAATTCGACGCTGATTACAGCTGTCAACTTCATTTTTTGTGAATTTCAAAAATAAGTGTGTAAAATGGAAGTTCTCGCGGAGCTAATAGTGCACAGGGAGAGTATCATAGATCGGACCGGAATGATACAAGGATTCCAAATATGTTTTTACATTGCCATGAAAACGTGCAGATAAGGTTTTATGCAAAAGATAGTCCACAGTGTTGTAAGTAAATTTGACCATCTTTCCACGTGTTGACTTCCGAACTTTCATCGATCCGTCTCTCCTTCCCGAGGGAGGCGAGAGAGCATGGGGAATAGAGAGAGCACAGAGAGAGGGAAGAGGTCATGCTAGAGAGACTCGCGTAGATCAAGAGTTCGGAAGTCAACAAGTGGAAGGATGGCTGAATTTACTTACAAACTGGTAAACTATCTTTTGCATAAAACCTTATCTGCACGTTTTCATGGCAATGTAAAAACATATTTGGAATCCTTGTATCATTCCGGTCCGATCTATGATACTCTCCCTGCGCACTATTAGCTCCGCGAGAACTTCCATTCTACACAATTATTTTTGAAATTCACAAAAAATGAAGTTGACAGCTGTAATCAGCGTCGAATTCTACCATGGGAGCCAAACTCTCTTAATTTTAGCTTTTTTTCTAACTGAGGAAATCTCGAAAATCTGTTTTCGACGTCACGCCATCTGGAGCCAATGGGACGTCGACATGAAAAATGAAAATGCCCATCGTCATCAGCACCCACAAGAACCCTAAATCACATAGTTTCAGAGAATCGAGATTTTTGAGCTGTGCCAAGCCTTGTCCGACTCTCTCGCAAACGGTCTCCTAGTCTTCAATTTCTCCCTTCTTCATCGCAAATGTTCTTACTTTGCTGAGGAGAAACGTGACGATATACCATTGTTTAGGCAGTCAATGGGGTCACAGACCGTCTAGCGTTGAGAAAATTACTGCCGAGATGCATAATTCAGGCGCGCAACTCGGCGAACACAAACGGATGAGAGCAGGAGCTTGAACTTATATGTAGGCGAACAATAAGAACGACGGCGCTAGAACACTTGAGCATAGGCGCAAGATTGAGTCATTCATTGTTGGGTGTATACGACCCAATGGACCGAAACATCCAACCGCATTTTTTTAGGAAGTCTCCTTTATCTAGTCTCTTCCTAGCAGTTTTCTATTCTATTCGTCTCATAAACCATGTTTCTATTAAAATTCATGTTTCAAGTACACTTTCTGCGCATGTGATGAATTCTAGAAGTTCACGAAAACTCTCTGCAGTACATCAGACGAAATAGTTACAAATATGATTCATGCATGATTCAGGTTTTCTATTTTGTGCTCAGATTCTCACACGAAATACGGAGATTCGATGAGTCTACGGCGGTCTGAATAGAGGGAGGATCCGGGAACGAGAAAGCAAGAGAAAACACGTACAGTGACTACGTGTGATAAGCAAGCACAAAAACTGTATTTTTGGCCGTTGTTCGGCGTTCTGAGTACGAACACTGTGTGACTGATGAAAAAGCATGAGGAATGAAGAGAACAGGAACATTCCGGGGAGAAATGGTCATGCATTTGGGAACTTTCCTGAGGAACTGTAGGCCTATAGAACGGGTGAAAGGGAGAGAGGGCGAGCGGCCAAAGATTGTCGCGATTCTAATGCATAAAGGAGCGAATTGTTTCGCGAAGGAGGATTTGCCGAAAGATTTCGAAGCGGAAAACAAGGTTGGTTTTTTTCAATGAATTGCCTGGCTTGGCTCGAAATGCATTACGTTTCTTTACTTAGCGTGATCATCTCTACGATCAGTAAGTTAGTGTGCGAAATGAAGAGACCATTATAATGAATGAACGAATGTCGGTATGAAGATGCTCATGTTCCATGAAGCACCCTAAGGAACCAACAGAAGTAAAAACAGCTTGACAAAAGGAGGAACCTGTTACGGTCACGCTGCTCTATAAGGGGCCGAACAATGATTTCGTTTCCTCCACTTAGGAGAGCGATGGTCAAATCAAATCGTACTGAATGACCTATACAGGAGAGACACAACAGGACGACCACACACGTTCACGCCAATGAAATTTGATGCATTTTATTTATTGGGTGTGTTTAACGCAGAATTGATAGGAAATGAGCAAATAGGAAAGACATTCATGTTGCGATTGAGAATAGTTATTTAAATCAATAAGTTCAGGTAACAGTCAATTCATTTACACGCTTAAGCGTCCATCTGATAATGAGCGAATGTTAAATGAAGTGATTACGAAAATTTTGAAGTCGAGATTATTATCCAGACAAAAATGCAGTCGAGGCGAGAATTCTCACACCTCTTTCCTCTTGAGTCCTCGTGTGTTTTTCTCGATGAACACATCCTTCAGCTGTGAAACGCGATAACCTATTGTCCACTGCTGCTACTAGAGAGGCGCGCAATAAACAACAGAGAAGGAGAGGTGAAGAAGAGAAAAGTGAAGTTACTGCGAGCAAATGGAAATCCGAACCCGCAGTTTTCGACACGGACAGAGGCAAAACAACGCACCATTAAATTCGAACAGGCCCGAGAGCTTCTTCACACAGCATTCAATTTTACTAGTCTGCGAGCGATCGGAGAAAAGGGGCAACTAGCAAAAAACGAGACTTGCTTTTTTAGGTGCACTGGGAACGGCCTGAGACGTGGTTTTGCATCATTCATCGTGAAACAATAGGAAATATGCTTAAAAAATGAAGATGAGTACTGATCTTGACTGTGCCAACTTTGCACATTAGAAATTACTTTGAACATTAGAGATTACTTTGTACATTAGAGCAATACTGATAATCGTCTCTTCATTTCACCCTGTTCCCAGTTAGGCCGATGAGAAGTGCGATACCATTAATATTATCGGAGAACTCATGCAAACCGCTTCATTCAGAGAACCAATTCTGACGTTTGAGTGGTGGTGTAAAACGACGTGCAGCAACCAAGTGTGTCATTAGCGCATGTCATCTCTCTTCTTCCTGCTTCCATTACTCTTCCCCCTTTCCCCACTCAAACATCGGAGTGAGACGGGGGAATTAATTATGACGAAACGTTTGACCACATAGTTGTTGACATTCCGATGTCTGGAAGAGCAAGGAAAAATAAAAAGTGTTCATACAGTATGTCTAACTGCAATGCGCACGTCTGAGTGAGGAATGCACAGTAAACACTGTTTATTTCTCCCGGTCTTCCAGACATCATCACCATTTACTGCACACACAGTAGTTAAACACGGTCCGAGGGCTTCGAAAACAAATTTGCAGGACTAATTGAGTGGACGTGCCGTTTTCTCACTAGACATTTTCAACCGGGTACGAATAAATATCCTATGTAGTTTCGTGCACTTTGACAGTTTCGTGTAAATTAGTGCATTCAGTGAGGCCATTGTGCACAATTCGAAGAATCTGCGGGACTCCCTAGAGTGCGGGGCAGATAAGACATCAATGCGGGGAGATTGAAAATGTTGCTCAGCACGTTTGCGTCTACTGAGAATAGCTGATTGAAATGGGAGATAATTCAGGCAGAATGAATAGCATCAGGAAGTTGAAATATTGCTGAAAAAAAGGTCGGGAATATTTGACAATTTTTCGTAGAAAGTTCCAACCGAGCACCCAAAGAACATTCCGACGAAAAGCAGCGCTGAGATTCAATAGAATTGAACGCTGAGAGAGCTGATGATGTGTCCATGCTTGCTCAGCCTAAAAGAGGGGTTTAGTTGTTTTTGCGCCTGATTCAGAGGATCTGATAGGGATGCTTGAGGGTGTTACTCTCTCCCTTTACCACGGTCCCTCTTGGATCAGATGGCGTGAGACAAAGGGTTTGGAGAAGGAGATAACAATGGGAATACAGACGAACAATAGAAGATGATGAGTGGGGAAATTGGGTGCCAAATCCGATTGGGATAAGCATGAAGTGGGGATAAACAAAGAACTGATGAAGGGGATGTTATTGAAATATCTAACATCCTTTCATGCACAAGATCTGCAAGAAAAAACGAAAGAAACGAAGCTTCCTCATCTTCATCTCTGGCTCGCCAATCAGTCGAGACTCGAGAGAGATCACGCTGCGCGACCAAACCGAAACCAAACCAATTTAATCCAGGATGTTCAACAAGGTTATTTCCTGGTTGCGGACGAGCTATTACTCGAGAAATTTCCGACAAGAGCACATGCGCATTTTGCGGTAGCAAAAAGGAGCACAATATTGGCCCAATATCGAAGAGAAGTTTTGTCAATAGCAAGAAGAAGCCTTGACTGTAAATTCGGATTATCACTGTAATCGGCTGAATATCAGACAGTTTTCACGCTAAAGATCTTTGCCAAGCTCTAACGAGAATGATGGCAGTGATTCTTAAATGTTATTCGAAATTTCAACTGTTATAAATTAATTTATCATCGTTGACAATGACAAGGAATTCGGTATTGTTCGGTAAGAGGTTTCTCTCAATTGCCCATTTCAATCGTGATCACACGAGACTAGAGTGTAGTCCCGATGGGTCTCGGGGTGGTCATTCCTTGCGACGTCGTCGAACACTGTGATGTCGTCGTGCACTGGGAGGTCGACGATGGAGACTCGAGTCTGGAATTTGTTAGGTTTAAAACAATAACAACAACAACAACCCACCTCTGTGTGCCCAGTGAGGTCTTCAACTGCGCTCGCGCGGCAGCCTGCCTCTTGCGACGGCGCTGAAATTGAGATTATTTTTTGGAAAAAAATCTCTATTTCTGCTACAGTTTTACACTCGAAATATCTGGGTCTGTAAAAGAGGTTGGATAGAGACGCTGAAGTGCACATGAAAAGCATACAAAAATGCTGAGAAGAACGAGAGATTAGGCGAAATTGAGAAATAACCGAGAGAAATCGAAATCAGGAGATAATGCTAACAGCCAGTAGGGCGATTCCAATCACGACCAGTATCCACAGCAACATTCCCCCCGGAGATGCCACAGATGAGGAGGAGATCAAGGCCCGCCGATGAGGGCGCCTTATCCGCTGCTGAAAGGACCGGGAATTAGGAGAGCCAGGAATAAGAAGAGTCGAATTAGAAGAGCCGGGACTAAGAAATTCCGGAGGATAGGATTGCCAGAAAATTGGAAATGAAGGAAATGAGCGGCTCACACATCGCGGCGAAACTTCCGATCCTCTTTCCGTCTTTCGTGAACCAGCTGTAGCCATCGCCGTCCTTCCTGTGGTCATATATTTGATGAATAAAATTATGAACTACTTGATAACGCACTTGCACTGAATCGGCTCGTGCGTAGTCATCACGCCCGTTTCACTCTGGAATTATCACAATCTTATCTTTTTTCCAGATTTTATTTTTTGTGTGTTTGATATTTTTTAGCTGTTATTATATCGATAACAAAGTTTGAGTTTTGAAATGAACTGAGAAAAAGCACTCCGCACCTTGGCAGTGCACGTCTCTCCATCCTTCTGGAAGATGAGGTCGACGTCGAGACACTCGGAGCATCGCTTCTTGTTGATTACTGTACGACAGTGATCGCAGACTGAATAGAATCGTATCGGTTAGGAGTCTCCTTGTGAGATTGCGAGAAAAAGAAACGTATGATTCTTCATCGAATAATAATAATATAATGTTTTTTTCATACACAATCGTGACTGATTCGGAGCCTCTGAAGATCATGCCAACATAAAGACAAAAATTTTTTCGAATGACCCGGAACGATCGGCTTTAGGAATGAAGAGCCTCTTCAAGCTACGTGATCTCTCGCCACTCTCATCGGCAAGAGTTTATGCGAAATGATGATTTTTTTCGCATCATTTTTCACGACCGTTTCACGACCGTTGGACGAAATTCACAGTATACGGTCTCCAGCATCAGGCAGAATTCGATCTAACCAAAAAAAAACTCTTACGTATTCTGGGAAAGCCTGTAAGTTGCAGTGTTCGAACATGTCTTGGCTTGCGACGAAATTGCAGCAGAGCAGCAGATGAAACACCAAACTGCACCAATGGAGGCCTCGCATCTGCAATACGGTGGGTGTAGGGTACGGTAGCTATTAGGATGATAAGTTCTTGACTGATTCTGATTTTGTGATACTGTAGGTATAAGGATGCTCGAATATTCACAGTATACTTCTCCTTCACAATAATGGTAGGTATTTGTAAGTGTGGGATACGATATGCAGATATGTTAGATGCGGAACCTAACAAGACTCTCTAGAGAATTGAAAGTGTTAGAGCATTGGAGTGTACAAGAAAACGGTCGGTTGCTCATGAGTACGGTATGTTTGGTGAAGGTTGTCGTATTTTAGTAGCGATTTCAAAAGGTTTAAAAAAATGAGACGAACGATAGATGAGCGAGATGCACTGCGTATCTGCCGCACTCGAAGGGAGAAAAGCGAAGAAGTGAGGAGAGAAACTACTTGAAGTCGAACAATGAAAACAATAGGACAAAGGAATAATTAAAATATTATAATTATTTGAAATAGTCATTTTCAGAATTTATGAGCCGTTGTGTCGAAGACAAAAAACACGGCATTTGGGGTCCACGCAAAAGCAAGACTCCGCCCACTTTTTGCTGATTGGCTGCTGCGTAGCGCCCACCAATCAATATGGATCAACCACCGTAATTACTGCGTAGCAGCCCCGCTCAAAACACCGGCCCCGGTCAGCTGAGTATCCACTCAGACTGACAGTCAACACGCTTAACAACTGCCCGCCAATTCAAATTTGATTTAATTTGAAAAGTAAATATTCGCTCCAAGGTTCCGTGTGTACGACGACTAATCCGACACCAAATTACTGTAATTTTTCGCATCAACCTGTAAATCGTGCTTTGAAATGGCGTGAAAAAAATGTGAAAACAAAGAAATCAGTTCTTGATAATCTCGCAACTCGCGATACGGTATGGAAATTCCTCAAACTGTTTATTTTTCAAAATTGAATCCTCTTTTGAATCCACACCTCTTTCTTACCTCTGTTATATCCGTATCAAATTCGTTGTCTCGCATGTTGCGGCCGTATTACGCGGTCTGTTTATTTTTGTTCTATTATTTATATTATTTGAGATGCCCGAGTCACCACCAACGACGGGCGCCACCCAGAAGAAGCGTAGCTCGCAAGAGATGGAGGTACTTCGCTTTCACATCGTTCGGCTTAGTCATCTTGCTGAACCGCTCAATCACACCTGAATGACTAAAGCACTTTATTTTATCCAATTTGAGTAACTTTAACTGATCAATCATGTATTGTCCATGATTAATGTGTTCTAGCAGTTGTTAATTGATCAATTGAGGTGGAAGAGGCAGATAAGTCTCTGGGAAACGCCGTGCCTCCTGTGAAGAGAGACAAGAAGGTGAGGCGGTTTATTTTGATGGCGTGATTTGGGTATTTGGTGTTGATAAATCGGTGACGAGCGAGTGATTCAAACGGCTATATTTCAACCGCTCGAGTGAGAGTTGTTATTATGCAAAAAATCTCAAATAAATGAGTCAATCGATTATAGGATCTGATGGACGTCGATGACGAGGTCGATCAATCTCCGAGAAAGTCCCCAAGGATGTCTCTCGTCGTGCCATCCTCAGCGAAGAAGGTAACGATTCTGCTTTTGTTTTCAATTACGCAACTGACGTAACCGTGATTGAAACTGTGCACATTAGTCGAATGTAATACTCTCATATCAAGTGCAGTGCGGTGGTCTATTTGTCGGAAAAGTTTGATTTGTTGGCATATGAATCGCTGCACTTTTTTCCGATTCTCAATGCTTTTGGTTGCTCCCGACGACCAAATCCAAAAAAAAGGATTCAATATAAGCCCTTTCTGCCACACTATTGTCCCCTTATGTTACACAATATCCTTCTTCTCGCACACGATTTCCGCTTGTCATCATTTTGCAACAGTGTTCGAAAAGTATGTCAAAACTGACATGAGGTGCCCGACGAGGTCGGGAAAAAATTAGGTGAGGTGCCCGAAATAGTACCCGAAAAGTTGAATTTCAAGTGCTCTAGTATTTCTCCGTTGCGAAAACTACCGTAATCAAAACCTTTTAATTTTTCGTTGGCGCTAAAATTGCACATGTCAAGTGAGTCGAGGTGCCTTTCTCAGCCATTTCTTGACTATATGGTTAATTTTTTTTTCAAAAAAAAAGTAGAGACTGCCAGACGTTCGATTCAATCTGCCGCATGGTATAAAATTCAAAAATAAATTAACTACGTACATTCAAAGTTTCACAAAAATTGGTCATGTCAGATCACATGTCAAAATCGATAAAAGCCAATATAACGAATGTGGCATATGATCCGATATGATCATATAGGTTTTAGATGAACGTATTCATTATTACACAATGCTAGTAAAGTATATAGGCGGCCAAAATTATTTTCAATTTTTTTAGGGCCGAGGTGCCCGAAAAAATAGGTCGAGGTGCCCGAAAAACAGGTCGAGGTGCCCGACGGCAAAATGCTTTTGACATGACTTTTCGAACACTGTTTTGCAATATTTCGCAGCTAATAGCAACAGTCGTCGAGGTAGAAGAACAAACAATTAGTCCCTCCTTCGTATATAAGGCACTGGGTCACTCAATTAGGTGAAGCTTCTTTGGTCTCGACTCCATCCTTTTTTCCAATCTTGCGCTCAATTGCTGTTCAATCATAGTTCTTTCCATAAGTTGATTCTGGTCCTCGGAAAAAAAAATCAGTGTGTTGTATATTTCTCATTTTCCCTTTTATGAGGTGGTTTCAATAAATACGTCATTTCTAGGACAGCACCATGGAGATTGAAGAGGCCGAGTCGACTCAGAGGGAATCATCCGCCAAGGCGACCAATTCAGTGGGCAAAGTTAAGGAGGTGCGTGTTAAATCGTTATTTTATGCTGAAATCGAATCGAAAATCGTTCAGGAGTCTATCGAAAGCGACGAGGGTAAGAAGACGAAGGAGAAATCGCCCGCCAAGAAGACTAAGAAGGTTAGGATTTAACCTGTACAGGACTTTTTTTAAACGAAATGATGATTGTGAACAATGCTCTCGTCTCTTCGTTTTGCCTTCTCAATCGTCATTCAAAGAAAGGAGTGAGCATTGCGAAATGAGAGCGGTTGGCCATCCATCATAATTATTGCAGTTTCTGAATCACTTCCCCTGTCCGAATGACAATGAAGGGAATGAGGAGGGAAAACTGATCAGTGATGAGTTCCAGACTCGGACGAACGATCAATATCGGGGCTTCAGAGTAAAACAGACAAATATCGCGTGGTATGGGTTACAAAATTGGGAGGCGTGTGTTTCAAACTAGGGGTAAAATCGAGGGGTGTCATATATCCGACCCCGTGTTCATCACTGAATCAAAGATGTGGTATGCTAGTACCAATATTCTTGGCTATTGCACTTGTGCAGGTATGGTTTCGGGTCATTTCTTCTGTTTTTGTCGATTAGTGGTATGCATTTTTTCTAATTATTGTTCAAATTAGCCTAAAAATGCATAGGTCCTTTCGGGAGGAATATTTGACCTCTGTTCTGATGTAATTCTGATTTAAGGTTGATGATGACTTCTTCCCCGATGATTTCGAGGAGGAGGAAGACGAGGAGTCGCGCAGTGAGACGACGAAAGCGACGAGAGCAGCCACTGCCAAGATGAAGATCGTCGTGGGTTGAACTTCTCTGTTTTTTGGCCCAGGCTACGTCCGCTCTAAACGTGGTGGTGGTAGGGAATGAAAATGATAGGGAGGGTATATTCTGCGAGAAAAGGCTGGTCCAAAAACAGAGAAGTGCCTAGTTGAGGATTTGGGAGTACTAGCATCTGAGATTGATTGATGCCTTGAAAGCATTTGCACCAAAAACAAAAAAACGAGGTTAGCACTTTTATAGTACGCAAGAAACCAGAACGCAAATATAAGGAAGCAAATGCAAAAATATTTTGTATTATATTTTATATTAAATAAATATTCAGGACGAATTCGTGTCGGATGACGAGGACGGCGCGGAGGCCGCAGCAGCGAAGCCGTCAAAGGAGGTACCACCGGATTGTGGAACCGGCTTTTAGAATCCGGACGTTGATCCGGCCTTGAAAAGATGCTTTTTGCATTTTTTTGTTCTATCCATAACATTTATTTGTTTAAAATAATAATAATAATAATATTTATTTAGGTGCAGAGGTCGGAGAGGGCAGTGAAGAACTTCACGGAGAAGTGGCGCAACCAGGCAGCGAATATGGATGGTGAGACGGATTGCGATTGATCAATGAACAGTAGGAATAGCTCAAATAGAAAATGTTCAATTTTCTTGCAATAAATGACGCTGTTCATTTCTCTCTTTTTTTTACAAACAACAAGCAACGTTAATCTTGTAATACGCATGAAACGTAAATGCACTTTGTGGTTGTTGAAAGGAAGATGAATTAACTTTCTAAATCAAATTGTGTTTTTTTCAGTGGAGGAGCCCTTCCCGCAGAAGCACAATCCCGAGCACTTCTGCTGGTGAGATTTCTGTTTCTCACTCGTCTTAATTGTTGACGTCTAGTGTTATTCGACACCTACCGGAAATAGGAAGATGACTCCGAATTTCGTAAACAAAATCATGCGCTAGAACCCGTGTGTTATCGGGATCTTGTTTTTTTGAGACCACCCCGAGCGTATGTCTGATCACTGTCTTTCATAAATTTTCGCACCAACCGGGCCGGTTATCATATCACACTAAAATCGCAGCATTTTAACGGATTTATGACAGTATACCACTTTTGTTGTTTCCCGGTTGGTAACCAAATTGTACGATGTATATTCTACAGGTACGATCTAACTGAGGATTGGAACGAGCTGATCCTTCCACTCCCCTACCCGGCCAATTACGTCGATAGGAGGTTCAACCACGGCGTGGAAGGGTACGGTAACTGACTGATTATGATAGTTCTTGAAATGAAACGAAAATTGAAATCTTCAGTGTACTGCGGTTCCCCGATTTAGAAATTTTGCAAAAATCTATGAAATCACATTAGTGCGTATAAGATAATGTTCAGATTCGTTCCTCTGCCCTTCTCGCACCCGCAGACTTCCCGCTCCGCAGGCACGTCTACTAGACCGAGGTTTTTTTATTCACATTTTTACATCATTTTTATTCCGCAGGTTGGCTCTGGGCTTCGATAGTTAACTTAGCCGCTAGTGGCGTTATAAGGAAATATCGTTCGTGATACCAGTGCTGTGATCTTCCTTCTTACGAGTCTAGTAGTCACTGAAACCCGAACTAGTTGCTTGTGGCACGTATTGATCGTTCTCGTTTGGCATATTCGTAACTCGACTGTCATATTGACGGCCCTCCCTTCATTTTGGTCGATTATACGTAACTGCAGGGGTGTACTGATCGCTGAGGCTCTCAATTCGTTCGCCAACGGCCTCCGAGACCTACAGCATCTGGAGGTACGGTCATAGGTGCCCACGCCACTCTCCGGGGGGGGGGGGGGGACGGCGTCCCCCTACCCATGGTCATGGTCCAAAATGGGTTGGCAGGCCATGTTGGGTCATGGCCAAGTACCATCCCAATCGGTCCTACAGTACCCCTAGTTACCGTATATGACTATCACCACAATCGTAACCATAACCTGAAAACTCATTTTGGACCCTATACATGGGTAGGGGGGACGCCGTCCCCCTTGCCACTCTCCTTGGGCACCTATGGGTACGGTAGTATTCATTGATTGATTGACAACGGTAGATTGAAAATATTCGATATTACGGTAAGAACGATACCTTCCAGGCGGGAATCAGAACGTATTGGCGGGGATTCAACGCGAGAACTCTCAGGAAGGTTGGTTCTATGGAGATAATTTTTTTTTAAAGTTATTTCTGTTTTGTTTACTTCATTTTTATCCTTAGTTTCAAGTTTCAGCGGCAGCTTTTGTCACGTATTCCTTCTTGACTAACTAATTTTAGAAAAACACATAACAACTCACTCAAATCTGAATTAAAATTCGAATTGCCTTAATCTAAATTATCTTAAGATGTTCACGGATGCTTCTCCTGAGCTGCAGAAGGCGTACCTCTCGACGATTACGGGCATCGCCAAGATTGCACTTAGATCGAAGGAATTAGTGACGAAGGTGAGGATAGGGTCAACTAGACAGATCATGAGTATCGAAAATGTCGTATGCTATTACAAATTACTTTTGCACTTGCGGTGGTTAGGTTTCGAGACTTTTCATCCGTTTTTGCCGATTGGTGGTATGCTTTTCCCTAACGTTTTTCAAAAATTGCCGCAAATTATATCGTTATAAAATTTGCAACATACATAAACAAATGCGCGAATACATTAGTCAGTAGCTTCGAACTGGCAACACAAAAAAGTGGTATATTTTTTGGGTCCTTTAGGGAGGATATTTGACCTCTGAGGTGATGCTTTTCAGCTTGGCTTACGGACTTACAATTACAGGAGGAACATGTTTGGGGAAGGAATTCTATGTTGCACGTGCACCATACATGATCTCAAATTGCTGACGAAATATTCACATTGGGTTTGCACATCAAAAATATGACCAATATCCCCGTTTTGCTAAAAACTTCGAATAGGGTGGGTTGGACTCTTTAATGATGAGGGTGAAACATGAATTCTGCGAATCCACAAACCCATTCATTGTGAAAGTTTCTCACTCAAACGCGTGTTGTCCCTATGACATGTGTGACGATAACAAGGTATAATTGTGACACATTTTGTCAATTAAGAAGGTCCTGACATGATGATCAACATAAATGAGTGGAACTTTTGAATTGCAGCCTCTCCCGGAGCTGATTTGCGAGGGCACGGTCAAGTCGGTGTCGATGAGCCAGGTAATGATGTGTTTCAACTGGCTGTAATTACTCGTCCCAGTATTAGTGGCCGGTGTAGACTCTTGACGAAAATGAACTAAATATCCTGCAAGAGGATTTTTTTTCCTGAATTGCCTTTGCTGTTAGGCTCTTTAAAAAAATTTTTTTTAAAGTTTAAATAGTATAATACGTTAGTTTATTGTCAGGAACAAGCGGCGTGTCTGCTCGCGTACGCCTTCTTCTGCACTGTCGGGCCCAGGGGCGAGGATTACAACCATTTCTCCTTCCATTAGTGAGTTCTAACCCCCTTTGATCTTTCCTATTCGACGAGGGGTCTAATGAGTTCTGTTAAACCCTTTCCAAGAAAGAGTCGATAATGGTATTGTTGCCCACTGAAAGAATGTTGTGGAATATTAGCAAGCTCTATTTCAATTGAGGATTGGTAATTGATGAATTCAATTTATTGCAGTTTCCACATGAAACCCGCGTCCAGTTTCATTGAGAAGATGAAGTTTATCCTGTTCTACTTCAAGGTTCGCAAATTTATAAATACACATTAGTTGTTTGTTGTTGTTTTGAATTTGTATAAAAATTGACTTTCAAGGAACTCCTTTGAAATTAGAAATTTTAGTTATTTAATCAATAATCGCATTAATTACTATTAATTGCAGACGGTGATCAAGGAAATGCCGCGCGGGACGCTCACTTTCTCGCGACAGGAGTGGAATAGTGAGTACGGTGGAAGAGAGGGGGGAGGGGTACCGTAGATGGGTACGGTACGGAAGAAACGTGGTTTGGTTCGTAGAGAAGCAATATATGATTGAGTTACAATTATTTCACATATCAGATAATAATAATAAATTCTAAATAACATACAAACAAATGTATTCTCTACAGGTAAGACGGACGAGCGAGAGGGCTACGACAAGTGGAAGGACCCGCTCAGTGATATACTCGTTCTGTCTGAGGTATGGTAGAGGGGATACCAAAGGGCCGATTACGGTACCGGATAACCCCCCCCCCCTCTACAGGGTCTGATCGAGGAGATGGAGGGCTGTCTGCACGTGGACTTCGCCAACGAGTACATCGGAGGAGGAGTGATGGGCCATGGCGCCGTACAGGTATACTCTTAGTACTCGGTAGTCTATTGATTGATTGGTCGGCGAAGGAAATGAAATGGTATTGAAATCATAGAATCACACATTAAATGTAGCATATCATGAAATGCAAAGAAACGCGGTGTGATTCTGTCATTCTGTTCTGTGTTTTTCATTCCATATTTTTGGGTGGATTAATCCAATCGATACTCAGCCTACCGTATTCGCTCCTACCGTACCCTACGATCTTGGTTGCAGGAGGAGATTCGGTTCCTGTGCTGTCCGGAGATGCTCGTGTCCCTCTTGCTCTGTGACAGAATGGAGCCGAACGAGGCCATTCTCATTCAGGGCGCACAGCAGTACAGCGCCTACACCGGGTACGGTAGATATTTATTGATTGATTACGGTATTAGGGACCGCCATTGAAAGAGCCGGGGGAAAATGTCGGGAAAAGTGTGAGACAGAGCCGTGTGTGAAATCGGGTGCTAGACAGAGGCCAAATACACCTCCCGAAAGGATCTATGCATACCACATTTTAGGCCAATTTTAACAAAAATTAGAGAAAAGCATACAACAGATCAACAAAAACGGATGAAATGACCGGAAACCTAACCACATCAAGTGCATTAGCCTTCAAAATTTGTAATAGCATACCACATCTTGGGGTTCATGACCTAAGTATTTGACCCCTGGTGCTAGATTAGCGAAGCTCAAAGTGGCCACACTCGTGATTTCGATTTTTCAGAATGATACATTTATAGATCATACATTTTCATTACCATCCGGGAACCAAAAATATATAGTGGTCAGATAGTGAAAATCACAGTTGGCAAGGGTATTTTGAACCCCCGAACGTGATATGTAGTGGTCTGATAACAGGCTCGCTTGAAAATATAGTGGTCTGATTACCGGCCCGGAAGGAATGAAAATGTATGTTTATAGATTGATTTGTCTTCTAGAAGAGGTTACGGTAGTTGTGGAGTACGGTAGCTCATCAACAATATTGATTCAGATACTCTGACTCGCTGAAGCACCTCCCGCTGAAGCTGCGAAGGGACGAGCCGAGAGACTGCTACGGACGCGCACGATCTTATGTGAGTGTGATCTTTGATCTTTGGTCTATGGTTTTTGGATTGTAGTTTGTATGTTGATGTTTGGCATGTAAGACGGAAACTATGCCAAACAAAACTTTTTAAATCAAGCTAGGTTCGTGCCACACAGTTTGCTTGTAAGAAGTGAATTAGCTTGACGTTAATTCGCAGCTGTCTGCCTTTTGATATACAATAAATTATATTCTAGACAAGATTATTCACTCTGAAAATATTTAGAGGGGAGCAATAGCAGGCGAGTAAGCCAAAGTCACTATTCGAAAATCAATAATCAATAATCTATAATCAATAATTGCTGTCCCTCTCCCTCTAACATTTGGTCTGACCTCGCGTTGTCGTACGACTGTAAAATCGTGGTGAATACACCTTTTACCTTTACCTTTTTCAGCTGGTGGCAATCGACGCGGTTCGCTTCGACAGAAAGTACCTGCAGTACCTGCCGGAGTTCATTGCGAGGGAGACAAAGAAGGTACGGTATCGGAGGAGGGGGTACGGTAGATGAGGAAATTGTTAGACGAATTGTTGTCACCCTCACTTTTCTTGTTTCACTGTCAGGTCACCTTCCAATGTATCGGGAATTTTTGATTTTCTGTTCTAGCGTAAGAAGTATAATAAAAAGATAGCATAAATTTAGAAATTGATCTTTAATCTTTAATCGTTGATCTCTCATCGTCATTATTCCCCGTTAAGGCGTACGCTGGATTCATGCGAGACAGGGATGCGCCCGCTCGTCCGATCGCCACGGGCAACTGGGGCTGTGGAGTGTTCGGAGGAGACAAGGAACTGAAGAGTGAGTGATTACGGTAGTTCAGTTAGTGATGGGATACGGTAGCTGTAGTGTTATTATGACAGCCTACGTTTGAGTTTCACGCGTAGTACATGTTCCTGAGAATCGGGATGTAAATAATGCGAATCTGTTGTAGATGGGAAGGAAATTTACACTTCTGATAAATGAATTAATAATTATTTTTATTATTAATTGGCAGGTCTGATCCAGTGGGTCGCAGCATCCAAGGCGGGCCGACCGCTGATATACATCACATTCATGGTGAGGATTATGATAGTTTGAGAATACTTTTTTAGATTCTTTCTCTCTGAAGTTCTTTGCAAAAAAACGAGGTTGTTTCAGCTTGTTGAATTTATGCCTCATTAATTCCTTGAAACAGGATAGTGGTCGGGATGAGTAATGACCATTCAATGGAGAACCGGATAGTGAATATGTTTGCAACTGTTAATTAATTATTTAAATAAGTAATCTAATTAATTACAGGACGCGCTATTCGCAGAGGGACTGAAGCAGATAGTGGAATGCATCAAGGAGCACGAGATCACCAATGGTGAGAAATTATGTTTGTTCGTCAAATTCAGTATAACGAATTAAAGTGTATGCAGCCTGCCAAATCGAGCATAGTTGATTTTTTGTGAAGAAATCGTTTTCAAGTACTGTTAATGTGCGCCTAACTTTTGGGACTTTTATTGTTCTGGCGAAAGCTGTGTTTCGCATTAGGCATGAAGGTTGGGAGTAGAGAAGCTGAAGGAAGAGGGAAGAGGTGAGGCGAGGAATGAGAGGGAGAGGAAGAGGAGGGATAAAAGGCCGACCTCTTGCGCAAGAGTTTGGAGAATGAGAAAACTCTTGCGCAAGAGTTTGGAAAATGAGAAAACTCTTGCGCAAGAGGTGAGGCAGGAATGGGCCGTTTTAGATCGTTTATGCTCGTTCTTTCAATTGTTATGTGTTCTAATAGCTTAGTACGTGCATAGGAGGATATCAGAACACATTTGCAAGATTTACATAGAGTCTCAAGAGAGGTGACGCTCTATAGACTCCCTTTTCGTCTTTCCCTCCTCTCCCCCTGTGCGTTGCTCGCGTACTTCTCGAGCTCTATCGCGGCTCAGAGGTGACATATCGGCAAACTTCGAAGAGTATGATCACTATGGCTCCACTAGAGACTGTTTTAATATACTTCTGACTTCTTTGTGTGACAAATTACCTTTAACGGCGCGCTATCTTCAAAGAAACAAGAATCCCGTCCAACATCAACAACCTCTTGTACAAACTTCAAGAAATCATTGTAAATATGCTCTGATATCCAAATTACTTAATCATTCTACAAAACTTTAGAAAGATCGACCATAAACGGCCTAAAACAGCTCATTCCTACCTCACCTCTTGCGCAAGAGTTTTCTCATTCTCCAAACTCTTGCGCAAGAGGTCGGCCTTTTATCCCTCCTCTTCCTTCATTCTCATTCCTCGCTGCAAGAGAGCGGCAAACTCTTCCCTCACCTCTTCCTTCAGCTACTCTAGTTGGGAGGCAGTTCTGTTTGCAGTTTTTCTCTTTGCAGCTTCGAAATTAAACTTACGTTTCTTGTGTGAGCAAACCCGAAATGTTCGACATTCGCACCACTAAAACCCTCGTAATTTTGCCTACTCTCTCACCAGTCAGACAGAGCGAGAGAGTGTGCCCACGGAGGAGAGTACCGTAATCATTGCTCTTTTGCAGGCAATCTCTTCTCGATGCTGGTAGCCTACCGTGATAATCGACAGAATCAAAACCAGGGAGTCTTCAGCTTCATCCGTGACGCACTCCAATCGGGAGTACCATTCTAGGAATGTGATGTTTGATCTTTGAATTGTGATCTTTGATCTTTCAACCCGTCTAGCATATAACTTTGCGTTTACCCGATCTAACATTGTAATGACCGATAGTCGATCATGCTGTTTTCCACTATAACCATATTATTTTTTATCTGTTTCATGTTTATGCGATTTGTTACAGTAGTAATACGATCTTGAAGCTTTGAAGTCGATTAATGATCTTTGCACTCCAAACTTTGCATCCTACCTCTGTTGTGCGTGTATGTACGGCATTAATGTTTTACTTATGTTGGCCCAAGGCTATTGGGTGCTGTAAGCTTTCGTCGTTGTAGATACGTATATTGCATTTCTAATATGTATATTGTCTGCTTCAATGTGTGCGCAATTATGTTACTTCATCGTTAGTAATGACTCGTGCTCTTTCCGTTTCGTATGTTATCGTATTCCCGCGAATAATGTTACCATATTCTTCTTTAATATCATACAATATTTCCGTTAATAATGTGTGTTACAGTACCCCACATCTAGTAATGTTTTATTACGATATGCAATTATCTCCGGGCATCTATCGATAAAGCCGGTTGAACGAAGATGTTTTTGATTTCTGACGTGCACCGTGAAGGGGATTCTGTAATCGACGTATCCGATTGATCCAAGTGAAAGTCGATGAGGGAAAACAGGAAAGAAAGGAGAAAGTGGGAATTGAGGTCAGCAGTTTTCTCGTGATAGCGAAAGTGGGATAGGAGATCATTAGCCATTCTTGCTCTGATCTAATTCAGTGAGAGTTGTGTTTCGCCGTGCGGGATATTTATTTGAATGAGTAGGCTTTTTATTTGAAACAATTCTTTTCCGATTAACCTCATCGATTGCAATAAAGACATCATTTTTGCTTTACCTTTTTTTCGCATCCCGTTATGATTGACGAGGTATTACCGTCTGCGCCGTTTTTAGCCCTACTTTTTTCTCGGACTGTCCCTCCCTAAAAGTGATTTTGATGATGGAAATGATAACAATGGTTATTTCAGATGCTTGTGTGGGCGGCATACGCCTCTATCGTCGCCTCGACCCTTCTCATCTTCTCCCAACTGGCATTCCTGCCCCTTCTCCTCTCGAAAACCAATGTCTTGAAGGAGAAAGTGGTCGATAGAATGAGCGCGTTCAAGGTACGGTAACTGATTACGGTTGTAACTGTCGCGAAAAAAGTCTTATATTCATTTCTCGCGCTGTCCGGAGAGTAGAGTTCTCTTGATGGATTCCGGAATTCCCATAAGAAGAACAAAGCGTTGTGACTGCTCTACTTGCGAACGAGATACATGATGAGATAGTGAAAAAAATTCTAGTGAATTGGAGTTCTAATTACTCTTCCCACCGTATACCTACAGTAACCTTCTCTCTCAGTTGCACGAGTTCGAATTCGATCAATCTCTCGATCTGATCCACGCAATCTCGAAGAGAGCTGTGGAGGAGGAGGAGGGAATGATGAGCATGATAGTCGAATACAGTCTGTGTCTGCCGGGAAGGCCCGGACCGAGAGGTAGGGTTTCCTCTTTCAATTCCCAATATTTCCTCGTTTCTCCGATTGATCCGGATCGATGAAGAAACGAGAACATTGCCTGGGATGTATGACTCGAGAAACTATTGTATATACCGTAATCGAGTGATGGGAGGGGCTGTCAGACTGAAGAATATGGTTCTTTATAATTGAGAGTCCTAATGTAATCTCTTGCAGGCGACGCGGGCGAGGACGGAGACGCGGGTGCTGATGGCGAAGAGGGAGTGAGGGGTGAGTGGGGCTCTTTGACTGAAGAGACTGAAAAGAGCGAAATGTATTATTTTTAAACCACCTTATTCGAAAATGATTGTCATCTACGCCATGTTTCATTCTATGTTCGTTTCGTGAAACATATGTCAAATCGCCGAGTCGTACACCACAACCGACATCGGGAAACGACCTATCTAATTTGCCATTTTCGCACGTCACTCGCTCGAAATAAGCGGCCTGATTTGTCATCACTACAACAAATCGTATCCTACAGGTCAGGACGCTCGTGACATTCTCGCCGAGAAGGAGGACGAGTGCATCGTTTGTCCGCAGGGAAGAAGGGGACCCGAGGGACCGCCCGGCCCGCCCGGTTTCCCTGGAGATCAGGGATCGAGAGGACAACCTGGTATTGATACCTCCTAACCTCGTGGGCCAATAATCGTTTGCTGAAATGTGAATGGTTCCGTAGATACCTACAGTCCCGTGATCAAAATATTATGATGATGATCGTGGACCGATGAAACCGTGTTCTGGGGACCACAGAACCAGTCTCGAACCATGAATGTTCTCAGGCACGCCTGACATCGACGGAAGAGATGGAGACGTGGGACCGGAGGGAGACATTGGAGACAAGGTGAGTTTAGAATGGCTGATCTCCGGAAGGTTCAAGTAGCAGAATTTAAATCACTAGATAGATCAATCATGTTTCAGGGCAAGCGTGGTCGCACCGGACCCCCCGGCCCCAACGGCCGCAACGCTTACGGAGGCGTGGGCAAGCCCGGACCCAAGGGAGGGCCGGGACCCATCGGACCGCCTGGTGCTCAGGTTTGTGGTGCCCGAACCTGGAACCATAAAGCCAAGATTCATTCAGGGTCCTCGAGGCAAGAAGAACTACGTGTACGGACCACCCGGGCCAATGGGCAAGCAGGGACCGCACGGAATGGATGGAATACCGGGCATGCTCGGAGAGAGAGGTTGGGATTTGGGAATTTGAAAATGCTCAATTATCGACGATTATTCGTTTTGAATTCCTCGCCTAGATACTTCAGCAACCGGTGAAACATACCGGCAAAACGATGTATGATGTGAAGAACGCGAAATGACATAGCTTTAATTCGCCCAAATCATCACCCCTTCACAGGAGTTCACGGCGATCGGGGCGAGTCGGGTTCGGACATAAAGTTCTGTCCCTGTCCTGCGGAGTTGAGCAAAATGGGCACGAGACTGGTAAGCAGACTGCACTCTTTTCATTGGTACCTTTGTTGGTATATGAGTGGTAAAGAAAATGGAATAGAAATGGAAAGGAAAAGAAAGAAAAAGACAATGGGTTGCATTGAATTTCTGCATAGAATTAAATGTCGTTTGACGCTGAATAATTGTCATCTACGTCAGACTTCCATTTATATTTGTTTGGTGAAACATATGCCAAATTTCCCATTCGTAAGAGATAAGACAGTAACGCACACTCGTAGGTGACTATCAGAAAGTCGATAGAGCGCGTGAAGAGATGAATTTCCGAATTCCTTTCTCTGTTGTGCATGAACCACTTGCAGCTCAACGCGGGCAAGACCTCTCCTGTTCCGACGACGACGACGACTGCAGCAGCTGCAGCATCGACGACCACGTCTCCGCCCACACTGATCACCGAGCAGCCGATGCAGCAGCAGGTAGAGTTTACAGATTAAAATTCCGGCTAACTGTCAGTCCACTCTCGCATCAGAATTTGGTCATTCTTCTATCGCAGATTTCTTTCGAAAGTATCAGAATTTGTAGAGAAACAAAAATAATATAACTTCTTACGGCGGTCTAATAGTGTAATCTTGCAGCCCGTGCAGCAGCAGCAGCCGGAAGAGGCGCTGCAGCAGGCGCAGAACGAGCTGCAGCTGAAGAGAAAGGCCAAGTACAGCGAGAAATGGGCTGCAGGAATGGAGGGAAAGGAGATCAGAAGGGCGCCAGTGCATCAAGCAGAGAACATTCGTGAGTAGGGATGTCTTATTGGAAAATGGTCTTCGAAAAACACTATCTATTGCATTTCCAATAGTCTCCTCATTCCGAGTACTCTCCCGTACACATTTCGGAGCCAATCCTTTTTTCCCTCTAAGTCCGGAAAATTGTCCAGTAAGTGAACTCTATTCGTGTGATGAACCCATACATTCATTCATCGAATTGATTTCGGTTGCGTTTCACTAGTCATAAGAGTCTCGTGGCTATCGAAAACAGTGACAATCTCGCTCGTGGGGATAAAAAAAATAAATATTCTAGCCCCAAACAACACACCTTCGATCTTGACAATTTATTAATAAGCTTGATAAATCGAAAGAACATCCATTTACAGTTGAGGAATCCTTCGCCGACTCTCTTGAACTTCCGGAAACTTTTAGAACTGAGAACCTGGAGGCAGAGCTCGCCAAACTCAAGGTTGGTTTCAATAAAGAGAAGTACTCTTTCCTGATTGCGAGATGTTTAAATAGATAGCTACTATTTGTAAAAAAATGATGAAAAAATTTCGAAAAAAGCAAATTTTCGAAATTCTCAGTCGATGCCGGTGATCGATACGCTCAGCAATGAGGAGGTAACGGAACCGTCCGAGATCGATGAGGCAACCACTGCTGCGTTCAAGGTAAATTTTCGACTGGCGATCTTTAGTAAAAGTCCCCTCGCCACACCACGCACTTCAGAAGGCCGAGAAACTTCCCTCCACGACTACCACGACGACAACCACTACTACTGAGGCCCCAACCACAGGTATACGATAGTTTTAGAAAAGCCAATTATCGATTCTTCAATCGGGTGGCTTACTGTACCCCAATTGCAGAAGAGATCACGACCACCGAATACCCGTGGTGGCTGGAGGAGTCGACGACTGCGCCCGCGCGCCGTTTCCGATACCTCACCAAGCGCCCGCGCACCCCGCACCACTGAGTGGATACGGTGGTCACACCATCCGATACTCTAATCACTGAATAAAGTGTTCGAATATCAAAATAGTACAAGGCACGATCCAAAAATTTCACCTGGTTTCTGCCAGAGATTCGAAGAGCGCCCCTCTTCATCTCCCAGAGATATCGCCTGGTATATCGCGTCTCTGACCGACGAGAGAGCTATGCGAAACGAGAGCAGCAGACGATTGTTCCAGAGATTTCCGGTCGTCTAGAGATTGTGTAAAATGAAGATAGCAGCTCTTCATTCTGTCAGCTCTGTTCTGTTCAGACAAACAATCCTCGATTTGCATGGGACGCGAGACATGGACGAGGGGGATCACTCGATTATGGAAGCGATTTGCGTGGACTGAGTCGATTTGCATGTTGACGGGGACGAATTTGACGGGTTGTTTCACTCGCAGACCCTTCCTCTTTCATCATCTGACGCTGTCGCTGTTCGTGTCTATTATATCACTCGTGCAATACTTCGTTATTGTTTTGACGTGCCTTCATGATATGAGTCATGGTACATCTGTGTTTGCTAATCAATTATTGTCGTGATTTCCGATTTCGCGTCCGCCTACCGTACTCCTACCGTACCCCCACTCTAACTCAGAATGTTCCCTATCGATCGTACGCCCCTGTCTCGCTACGAGCGCGTCTACTCGTCCGTCACCTCCTCCAGTGCGTCGCCGGCCGTCGAGAGACGCGGAGGAACACAGCCCGCGCCCGCTGACGATAGTCCGGTGAGTGCGTCCCTTCATACAACGTTTCAATCTGACGATAGAATAGTACGATGAAAGAAAGGGCGGCTTCCTCATCCAGCCCTAATATTTGATTGATTGAACTATGTGCTGATCTTCGAAGGATCTATCTAAGATGGGTCACTCCCTTCACCCTATGACGTATATGACGCCCTTACAGCCCGTTCGATACGATCGTGACTACACATCCATCGCCCCCTCTGCCACATCTCCTCCTGGGGAGAGACGCGGCTTCCCTTCGTCCTTCGTGTCGCGTCCCGTCCCCGCCACGCCCCACACGCCCGTGCCCGCCGATCGCAATCAGGTACTTGATCTTTGATCTTAGCCCTTTATCTTTGATCTCTTGCAGCCGCTTCGCTACGAGCGCGTCTACTCGTCGTCCTCTTCTGCCGTTCGCTCGGCCGCGTCGCCGCCCGCGGAGAGACGCGCGGCCGCGGCTCCGCCCGCGCCCGCTGCACGCACCACCGGCGTGACCGCGGCCGCGACCGCTCAGAGCCCGGTAGGTAAAGTCATTTTGTAGATCTTTCGCACGTGCGATGTCTAGGTCTATGGTAGATCCTCTAGTGACATGTTACTTGATCTTTGATCTATGCGGCTTAGTAGGTTGATCTGGTACAGGTTTTCCTGTGGATTATTCGAAGGAAAGGTAGAAGACCCGAACAGTGATCTTTGATCTTTCGCATCTAGGATACCGTAGTCCGAGGTGGATATGATCTTTGATCTTTCTCCTCCTTTCAGACCGACGGCTCGTTTCCCTCTCGTTCCCTGAAGGACGCTCGCTCGTGGATCAGAGACGAACTCGCCCGGGAGACCGGCGACAATCCGGTGAGTTGATTTTTGATCTTTGATCTTTGGTCTATACCCCTTAGCACCTGTCATTGTCACGCGGGTAGTGGTGATGCTTGGCAACCCTGGTGAACCCTGGTGACCATAATAGATGATAGCACCACACATCCACAAGGCAGCACAGGCTCTAGAATGATTTTTGGTCCTTTTCCACATTCATCTTGATCAGGGCTGGTTTTCCAATCGATATTTGATCTATTATTCCTCGCAGTTCGATGTTGACAGCAGTGTGAATGACACTTGGACACGCGCGCCCATTCACCGTTGAGATCTATCGTATCAATCGCTTCCTTTCCTTCCCGATTGCATTGTTTTGACTTGACTAACGCCACGCGTTTTCTAGTGTAAAATGGATATCGGGATTCCATTAGAATCTCAACGAACGCATTTCTCTCTATCTCATTTCTTCGAGTTCCAGATGAGCAGAGTTTGATTGCCCGTGTCCCGTTGGTTTAGTGTAACGCGCGGATGCAAAAAGTGATCCTGAACGAAGAGTCATGTGCATTCTTTATGTTTTCTCAATACGAATTTACACGTAGCATAGAATGTTTCTTTCATTGTTCTACGTGCCCAGACGCAGCTTAGAAACTGGGTCAAACCCGCGCAAGTTCGCGCTAAGAATCGCATGAAAAAGCGTCGAGTCATAGGGAATCGGCTTACCTTTCCCCTCTCTCCCTCATTGTCAGAGGGCGAGCGCCTCAATCTTCTCGAATTCTCTGTCCCTCCATTTTCTACCTCCCCCTTTCGCCCTCGTATTTACTCCTGCTCCTCTGTTCAGTCTAACCGACGAGAGACAATGCCGAATGGTGGAGAGAGTCTCTCCGCCCCTCTCTCTCAATGCACCGCTCTGCCTCTGAATAACCCCCTTCATTTCTGAATAGACCCTGGCAGTCCTCCAGATTTCGCCCAGCGCGCTCCCCACACTCATACACCCTTCTTATCCTAGATTGAAGTGTCCAGAGGCTCTTTTTTTAGTTTTATTCTGGAAATTTCTTCGTAGTTCTCCAATTTTTCTTCGAAGCTGCGTTTCTATGTCGTAGAGGCCAGCGACTCGGCCTAATTCTACAAGTTCATCTAAACTTGCTGATTGCGAGGCTCTAGGGAGAGTTTAATCATGCAGAGAGGCGGAAGTTTGCAATGGGAGATAGTGCTGATTCAGTAATCAGCCGGGATGATTTACGATTCTGCCAACTAGAGAAACACGAGATTCCGGAGTAAACTCTCTAATTTTTGCTCAATCTCTAACACTGTCTGACCGGCGAGATAGTGCGTGCAATAAAGAGAGCATTACTCGAAGATTGCGAGCTTATCCCTTGGATTGCAGTGAATAGCTAAGGCTGAGCCCTTGCAAGCCCTTAGCTGCACTTTTTCCGCTCGTCCTTTTCCAATCTAGAAGGCTAATCGTATTTATTGGGCCGGAGGGTTCCGCGTTTCGGTCGAATGATGAAATACATTATTTCAATGAGTCCGGATGTTATTTCGAGGTGGTTGTTGTGAGAGTCCACTTTATTGACGACCTTTCCGACTGAGACCAATCGACAGTTGTTGTGGGGGTGGTGAGGTGGGATTCTTAGGGATTTACGCCTGGTTTCATATGCATGACTCAATTTCTGAGATGATCGGCTAAACATTCCTATCGCTCTCTAACAGCTGTTGAAAGAGATAGGTGAAGAGTCATGCGTGGGTTAGATGAACGCTTGGCGAGAGAGAAAGAAGTGATTAGAAAGAGAAAAAGAGGCAGGTAAGAGATGAGCAAACTTGAAGAGAGAATCGAGAGAGGCAAAGTGTTGTTTCACCACCACCCTGAGGTTGAGGGCGGAGATAAAGAGTGTAATTAGAACTGAGGTTGAGTCACAATGCGTTCCTTTTCTCGAATATTCTCCCATTTCTCAAGCGCTCTACTGCATTTTCCATGCGAAATTGTAGATGCAACGTTGCGGTTTAGCACAATGAAGAATTTTTTTTGCTATCCATCCGTTTCACCATTCCACCAAACAATGCTCATCAATATGCAAATCGCGCATCGAATGGAGAATACATTGCCTCCCGTTTCCGTTTCGTATTCCCCGTCATTGGATAATTCCTGGGGAAGAGTGACAGTTTGTTTGCTTGTCAATTTACTTCTGGTTCCCATTAGTTCGTGGTAAGAACTCGACTGTCGTCCTGAAACGCTTACGAAAGATTTAGTTTTGGCCAATTAGAGCTGCAATCTCATAATTATATTTTGTGTGAAATATCGTAAAAGAGCAGCAATCCCGTTTAAAAAAAATTTTTACCAGCTCAACGGTCTTCATCATAACCGTGACATTCGGAACTCTGACCCTTTCGGCTTCCAGACATTTCATTACACTATTACGACAAAGAACGGGGGTAATAACCATTTCATGCTCCTCTTTTCCGACATCATATCTTTTTTTCGAAAATGTCTAATGGCTAGAAGGCGTCCTCTCAACTCCTCGTAGCTATTCTTTGCGCGATCTTAGTCATCTCATCTCCCGTATTTCCTACCACTGATACTCCAACACTATTTGTTCAATTGCAACCACTGAGAGTACACACGCGCTAAAGTTATCAGTGAACGCGCGCTCGAGAGACACCGATTCTAGCAGATTCTTTATCTCTTTATCACTTTTTCTCTTGTGCATTTTCGAAAATGAGAGATAATAATTGAATAATTGATTTTAGATGTCCACCTACAACACGAATTCTTCCTACAGCCGCACGTACGAGAAGAAGGTTGCGTGATCTTTGATCTTTTAAATTGGTCTTTGATTTTTAAGTTTTACAGGTGGTCGAGGAGACTCCTCGCGTGCGCCTCTCCTCACCGCCCACCTCGCACTTCACTTCCGGCATTCCCGTTTGTTTTGATCTTTGATCTTTAATTTTGATAGTGATCTCACTAAAAATATTCGTCAGGGGATAAAAAAAGTCTAAATTATTTCTTTCGTAGGACCACATCTTTCCGTCGTCGTTTGGGTCGAGACTCACGGGAGGACTGGGCGATGTGTCCGGTGAGTGTGATCTTTGATCTCTGGTCTTTGGATTGATCTTTGATCTCTGTCAGGATTCGGCGGCACGTTCCACTCGATCAAAACGACGGACGACTCCATCTCTGTGCAGATGGACGTGAAGGACTACAAACCGGAGGAGCTGAAGGTATACGGTAGTTTAGAGATACGGTAGATTACGGGAGTACGGTAGAGGGATACCGTAGTCTACACTAGAATCTCAGTAATGTTAGTATCTAGTCGATCGAGATTCGGTGGGATTACGGAAGTCTAGTGTAGAATTTCACCAGATAGCTAAGAGCTCTATAATGAGAGGCTACGGTGACCAGGATACGATAGCCAATCGATAACTAATTAAATTCCAATAATTGATTGGAGGTGTCGGTGATCGGTCAGACGATTGTGATCGAGGCGAAACACGGAGAGAAGAAGGATGAGTTCGGATCGATCGAGAGACATTTCATCAGGTGGGTGTTGGGGACTAGTATACGCTTGATTTATTTACGACGTCTTGAAAACATTGGTATAGAAAAAATGAGTGAGATTGGGTGAACAAAACTTCTAAGAAATGAAATAGGAAATAGGAGTCTACGTAAGATTTAATTGTGTGAACGAAACTTCTGCTGTTGTAGAGAGTACGTTTGACCCCTAATCGAAAATGCATGAACAAATCTCGCACCACTCAATCTTTTCTTATCGGGGGATTAGATAGACTAGTGAAATGGGAATCATAAGGATTCCTGTAATCCTCGGATGATTTTCCAATTTCCCTGATAGAGGTGCTTATACCGCATAAGCTTTTGGGTGTAGACTTATTCCTGCGAAATATGCGAACTTCTCAAGCGGTTTAGAGTTCCACTCCGGGCTATAATTCGTGATAAATTCCATATAATCATACTTACTCGATTGGACAAGGATAATGTAATCTGTAAATCTTTAATTTCTTTCTGGCAAAAAAAGATAAAAATGAAAGATCAAAGATCAACAATTGCAGACGCATTCCTCTTCCGAAGGGCGTTGCGCCCGAGGCGGTGACCTCGACGCTCACCACAGAGGGAGCCCTCTCCATCGTCGCCCTTCCGCCCAAGCCCAAGGTGATCTTTGGTCTTTGATCTTTGAACTTTGGTCTTTGATCTCTCATCTGCACGCAGATTGACAGCCGACCGCCCTATAAATAGTACCTAGCTAGGCTTCTCTGAGGCCACTAGCGCTTATTAGAGCGAGATAAGGCAATCGATAATCAAAACGAGTGCCGTACCCCTGTGACTACCGTAATCGCCCATTCGTTGCAGGACCCGTCTCCGCCTCGCTCGATTCCCATCAAGGTGCAGGTGGCTGCGGCCGGCGACAAGGCTTGATTGATCTCTGATCTTTGGTCTTTGACCACTTCCCCCATTCTACCCCCACCCCCATGACTAATCGAGCTTTCCCCACCATATTTGATTGCCTACCGCTGAGATTTGCTTTCGTCTCTTCATTTCGCACACTATCTCGCTCTGTCTAACCGACGAGAAAGTGTGTAAAAAGGAGAGAGTTCTTCCCCATTGTCCCCTTCTTTCCTTTGCTTACGAAGCTATTCGATAATATATTATTTGTATGAAACACGCGTTTTGATGAAGATAAAGCTAATTTGTGAACGAAAATTGAAACACAGCTCGAGATAATGTGGTTCTGTATTCGGACTATGAACTACAATATCAAGTTCAATTTGTAAAGTAGAACAGATATTTATAAAATAAATCAAAAACGGCTTCACTTACCACTTATTGAAAACGATCACATCTGTTATTGCGGGGCTTATCTTTCGGAGAGGGGATTTTTCTCGGCCCCAACTAGGGCTTCCTTTAGATTGATTGGCAATCAAGAAGGAGTGAAGAAGCGCAAGAGAGACGGGCGAGATAGTTTGTGAAATGAAGAGAGTGGTGGGATTCTAAGTCGATTTCAGGAGAAGGAATGGCCGGATTTCCAATGGGATGATCCCCCTTACCACCCTCCCTTTTACCGTGATTGGCTGGGTAGTGAGAGCTACCGGCTGAGAGTTTCCGATCACCTATCGCTTATTCCACCCTCCCTCGCGCCTATCCAAGCAATTACTTATCCCGAATCAGAACCTACCTCGATTCTCATTCTATTCTACCGCCTGTGACTGCATTGTGGGAGCTCCAGAATCAAAGAAACTCGTTCTTCCATCGCTAACCCCTCAACTTCAATCAACTGATCTTTCGTCTTTCGTCTTGGTCCACGAACTCTAGTCGAGTTCGCTTCTCGTCGACAAAATTCCCCGTCTGGTCTTCCGTTTTACTCCACAAAAATCGCCTGCATCGGCGAGCGAAATTCGATTCCGAACCCAGACACGGCATCGAACAAGGGTCAGGAAAAGGTTGGTTTAGTTAGAAACGTAGCCTTAGTTTGAAAATGGATTTTGAAAGCTATGATCATTCCGAATTCATCGTTCTACGTCATCAATTGGGCATTTATGAATCCAATGAAACTCATTCAGCCCCAATTTTCTCTAGAAGCCTTTGAGGTTTTCGACTAGAGATTTTTACAAATAAAGTGATTAAATAAATATTTTAAATGCAGATGCTTGAAGATGTGCTGTACGAGATCCTTCCCGTTGTCGGCTTTGCGACTATTCTATCGGCGGTGAATAGTTCATTAATTTTTTAATTAATTAATCATAAAAAATAAACATAATATTAAGGTCTTCGTCCTTGCTGTCTTGTGGAAAGCGAAGCGCAATCCGCGCATTTTCATGTTCTTCGCTGTGTCGGGTGAGCTTTTTCATTAGACAATTCGTCCCAATAAGCCAAACTGCACAAAAAAGTGCTATGTCGAATACCATCCCACACAAAATCAAATTCTCTCGCCTTCCGTATCCGTGAAAGCTATTTAACGAATACGTAGCTTTCGACGAATCAGCGAAATCTCCAAAAATCCTCAGACAATCTGTAGTATTGCCAGTGGAAAAGCTGAATCTTAGCGTCTGATCTCGAATTTCCGAGTCTCCTCAATTTTTATATCAAAACAGAGCCGATGATGAGATTGTGGCCGTCCGGAGTCTCTCAAACTGAAAGATGCTGGGTGAAAATTAAACAAAACAAGTAAATTATTCGCAGACATCATAAATGGCGTTGCCTTCGTGATCTGTGGATTCTACGGAGTGTTCGTTACCATGTCAGGGATCGGGAACGAGGTCAGACTTCTTTGTGCAACTTCCACAAAACCTATAAAAATCTCTGAAAAATTTTCAAACTTCTATACGAAAGGTTGATCTCTGATCTGTTCAGCAACTGCATCCGTCCTTCTGTCTCTTTCGTGCTCCTCACTTGCTGCTGTGGGCATACACTGACACGACCGAGGTATAATTATTTAATTAGTTATTTTGAATTTATTTATTTTTATTAAAATTAAAATTAAATCGTAGGTCCTCTGCATCCTCCTCTTCCTCTTCGATCGCACACTGCAGATTCTCGTGCCTACTCGCTATGGGAAAGTGAGAGCAGATTTGATATAACTATTTTTATATTTTTTGATATTTCGAACTCGGTCAGTTCTTTAACGCGAAGTTCCGATTGTGTTGATTGCGATAGTGAAGCCATTGGGAGACGGTAACGATACGGCTTCTAATATATAAATATTTGAACTAATTCCATATTTCCAGATCTCGAAGGCGTATCTCACACTCAAATTTGGGCTGATTCTCTTCGGTACGGGCATGTTGGGATTCATTCCCACATTCTTCGAGACGATCACTGCCAATGCAACAGTGACCGTGCCGAAACTGTGCAGATTCGAGCAGGTTCGTCCCTTTTTTCCTACAACTAGTAAAGAATTCAGAACCAGTAATTTCGTTTTCAGGTAGTCCTACCGGAATTCTACGACCTTCGCCTAATGTTCGTCGAGTGGCTTCCAGTTTTTGGTGAGACGCTTCACATCATAATTCGAAGGCTGGGAGTGAAAAACGATTGGAAATCAATCAACAACCTGAAAATTTATTAACATTACCATTCGTTCAACTACTTGGATTGGGTGGAAAAGTACGAAATAATTCGTTCTATACGGATTCCGTTATATGCCACGAAGCCATTGAAAAAAGAATGATTCACGCTGAAACCGCGAACTTTTCGAAATGATGAATGGCTAGCGGCTTAGTTTGAGTAATCAAGCGGAGTAATCTGTTTTGATACTTATTATAAATTCACGGATTGCTTATCTTCCCTGCTGAGCGGATTCGTTCCAGTCTTGTGACATTCACTTGTAGCGTGCTATTTCGTGTTCAACATGGGGAAATCACATAAAAAAAGTCAAGTCAAGCCGATAAAATGTAAGCCAACTTCCTTTTGCAGGAATGCTGTGGACTGTGCTCGTCTTTCTCGTCTATCTCATTCGACAGTCGAAACAGCGATGGAGCTACAATTGGACGGAGGAAATCGTGGACACGAAACAAGTAGGAACCTTTTTTGTATTTCTCGCTCTTCTAGCAAAACGATACACACGAACCTCTTTCGGCACTACTACGTCTTGTGCTGCGTAGGCTCAGCATTTAGTATTCGTGGCATCATTTCAATATAGGTTGGTCCGGTGAAGTGAAACATCACTTTCTTGATATCAGTCAGCATTTACTATCATTCTAAAATCTTTTTTTTAAATAAAATCATTTTCGCAAACAAAACAATAACAAACAACAGCAAAACAATAACAATGTTTAGTGATCCCATTCAGATGATCGCCATCGCTTTCCTTCGCTGTCTCTTCACTGAAGCTGCAGTGCGAATGATCCTCATCAATGTTCAGTTGACGAACAATGCGAATGAGATTGTGATGCTCAGGGATTTCCTGCTGCGGTGAGCATTTACCTCTATTACTCTCTGTCAAAGAAGTGAGCTTCCTTCACCACAAATTATGAAGAACCAGTCTTTTTTCATGAAAACTAATTAAATAATTGAACATTCAGTGTAGCGCTCGCTTCAAAAGAATAACAAATAACACAAACAACAACAAAACAATAACAAAGTTTTGAGTGCGGCCCTCGCCCTGCTCGTCTCCGTCCTATCCCCGGGCATCTACATGCTCATCTCCACTCCGTTCGCCGATCGAGTCGGATTGACGTTCAATGCGTACGGGAAGAACACGGAGAGGAAGTGGCAGAGTGCCGGTCAGCGGAGATTTATTCGGCACTATTAACTATCGAAACAGATATGTGTTTTGGAGTGACAATGATAGGAAAGCGCTGAAGAGCCGAACTATCAATCAATCAGCAATCAGAATCATGCGGGTAGTAGGGCTCAGTAGGGGACATTCTAAGAAACATTTTTGCAAGAGGGCATTGTAAAATCGAGGAAAATAATTAAAGAAATAATCACAGACGATCCGCCGCCCGACATCAACATGGAGAAGGCGGAATTCGGATCGTGGTACTCAACGACTGGGAATATTCGAGGTCATTTATTGATTACTATTTTTTTCGAAATATGAATCCACGAAAACTTCTGCCCCGTGGTGGTAGATACTTCCAAAATTCTAATGATGATACGAGGAGTTTCGAATCCGTACAGTTGTTCGCTGTGAATTTTTAAGGCATTAAAATTATCTATGTGCGATTCCAGGCGATGCGGGAGTCCCGATGGAGGAACGTGCGGAGAAGGAGCGAAGTGCGTCGTTCTACTTTGATGAACCACCTGTCTCTGATTCGAAGAGACCCTGTCCGCCCGCCCTCTCCCACAAGAGCGAGAATATGAAGAGGGGAGGGTGAAGATGATTTCGAGATTGTGCTCTTTGAGGTTATTGTGTGATAAAACATTTCAATTTCGCTAGAGTCCGTGATTTGAGAAATCTTCACATTCGAACAATATCTTGAATCAAAAGATGATTCCAAAGACAAGAGCTCGAGATACAGCTATCATTTTTGTTCGCCAGATAAATGGGTAAACTAGCAAAGCGGCAGTATTGGGATTTTTTCGATTCCTCTCTCGAAGAAGCTCCTTCTCTCTGATAGATATTGACTCGCCCGTCTCAAGATTTGCATTATACATTTGTATTGTTCTCGCATTCTTGCTAAATCAAAGTAATCAATAAATCGAATTGGCTAGTCCCTTGGGGACCACACTGGGACAAAGATGTCGGTAAATTGTGATTCACAGGGTCATTGCCTCTTGAAGCTGACTGACAAGGAGGCAGTTCGCAAACTTTCCGTGAGGATTCCTATCATCATTCTTCCGGATTTAGCTTGAAATCCAATTCAAATTTACTGTTATCTACTTCAGAAGACGTCGGAGTACAAGGAGTTGCCTAGCGAGCTGAAGGTCGAACTCTTGGAGATTATTGTCCGGGACTGATCCATGAAGTCAAGAATAGAAGAGATTTCCTGCATTGTCATCGATTATTTACAAATCATCCAAAAGAGTCGCATTATTTTTACTTGATCCAAAGCCATGAATAAACATGCAGGAATGCATCTGGATTTCTAAAGACTGAATGATTGCTCTTGAATTTGCTTGTTGAGCTTTGTTGATGAGATCAATTCACATGTTTTTATCCAAGAAGAGAAAGAAAATTGCAGTTTGGATGCATTGTGATTATCTAGATAAAGCAAGATACTTGATCTCATGGTCCCAGGCCGTGACTAAACATGGAATATGTATCTATCATACAATCGGACGTGTTTTCAGTGCCTTTTTCCTAGGATATTTGGCACTAAGTTCACAGAAAATTCATTATTTATTCAGGGAAAAACAGAAAAAAAATAAAATCACGAGTGCACCCTACTTGAACAGTTAGGTACGGTAGTTTTGGTTCGCCAAATTTGCAAATTGGCCGCAGACGACTCTCCTCTAAACGCGCGCTCTCTCGCCCTCTAAACGTTTCAAGCGTGGCAAAAATAAAGATTCAACTGTTTGCTCTTTGTTTACCTCTTAATTGACTGTAATCGTTCTAATTTCTCGTTCTAATTCACGATGTAGTTTGCACACTAGCCGATATCTATCTTGTGTCAACTATGTTTATCGTTGTCGCGTTTGTATTTCCCCCCAAATGCCGTGTATTATCCTTTTCATCATTTGTTTAGGATGGCTCAACCGCCGGCCGTCTTCTTCGAGGCGTGGAATGCCGAAATCGACCAGCTCGGCAATGGTAAGGTAAAAAAAAAGTGTAAAAGTGTATCCACGTCAAGCGATTTGACGTCGTAAGACAACCCGCGGATAAGGCCAGCTGTTAGACGGACATACACGCTGCTGTCCAATTCTTTTTAGGGTAGCCTTATCCCGGCAATGGTATTTGCCTTAAATTATGTTATACAAATAATCATTTTATCTGAATTCATGCAGGCGGCGTCACCCCCTCGAGTTCCTCCTTCGACTTCTCCCACTTCGGCACTGACGATCAGTCGATGCGACGATTGAGGTGAAAGGGCTTTATTTACAGTAATAATTTACACACCTAAATTCGTATTATTTCGACCGGCTTAGCATAAATGCTAATGTTGTCAAATATCTTTATGGGATATGATTTTGAAGAACTTGACAAGAAATCTATCGCTTGCACTTCTTTTACCAATATATCTGTAGGGAGTACGGAAAGCAGCTCTCTACTACTGCAGAGGCGGAGGACACGCGAATCCAGGAGTGCGGTTAGTTGTTGGATATTTACTTGTTATTTTGTGAAAATGTTTGTTTTGTGAAAACTTTCCACTTTCTATTTGTGGCAAATTTCACCTCAAAAATTTCAGTATCCACATTGGACTCGCTCGTTCGCTCGCGGTTCTGCGTCGCCGACTATCGGTAATATTATTTTTGTTATTTCGTTTGTTGAAATAACGGTTAAAAAAACAAATACGAATGTTGTAAAACCCAGACCATGCATCGTTATTTTTATATTGGAATCCGGGATCGAAATCCGGGTTGACGCTTTTTTTCACAAGTAAATAATCTATAACAAACACAGACAACAAGAAATCGCAGTGCAACGTGCGAGACTGGAGAAGCTGAGGGAGCAGCAAGAGGGAGATGCAGCCATGATCAAGCGATTCCAGGTTTATTAATTGAATTTAAATTTAATTGTCACTGAGAGAATAGTAAACACATTGTTAAATAGGTTTTCATTGCAATTGAATGATAGTTGGTGTTATTTTGAGAATGGGGACGATTGAAAGATGAGCTCATGTATTTTCCTTTCAGAGAGAGAATGCCTCTCTCCGCACTCGACTGACCACATACGAAGAGGATGATGGAGAGCGAGTGAGAATGGAAGAGGAGATGAGAAAGGCCAAGAGGGTAAGATAACTCTGGCTGATTGGAGTGCCGATAAATTGTTTTGCAAATTTCAACATCCTTAATTTTGGCAAGTAAAAAAAAACAAAAATAAAAAAACAACAATTTCTCTTTATTAGCTTTGCAATATATTTGAGACAAAATAAGGTGCCACTTTCAACAATGATGTGGACACGTTGGTGATGCACCGTGAACAATGGCATCTTAAATTCAAAAGTAAACTTATAAATTTGAGGAAGAGGAAGACCGTCTCCGCATCCAGCGTGCGAAGCTGCAGCAGGCACTCGACATTGCTCAGGTAGGTCTCTAATTATCGATTGATTGACTACCGTATCCTCTCAGGGTGTCTCCTCTCCCTCGGTCGCTCAACTTCGTTCACGCTTCGATTCTCCGAGTGCCGATCTGACTACGGTAGGCTACGGGAAACAACGATGAATTGAGAATTGAAATTGATGATAAACGAATCGTATCCAAGGGTCGGATACCTCGTGCAATGTTTCATACATCACGTTCATTCCAAGAGATGAAAAATAGAATATTATCATTTTCTGGATCTTTTTTAGCCTAACCATTCTCTCATGACTGATATGAGAGTTGCGTAGTACCCTTCATAGTCCTTCATTGAGCCTAAGTCTTCCATTAGGGACCTTGGAATTCAAATCGACGATGAGCTCTCATTCAAAGACAACTTTGACATAGTCACCCAAAAAGCTGCAACCCGTGCTAACATTATCTTTCGTGGTCTTACTACGAATAATGCTAAAGTAATGGTGAATGCCTACACCACCTACGTTAGACCCATGGTAGAATTTTGCCCGAGTGTCGCCTTTCCAGTTCATGATAAAGAAGCTGGAAAACTGCAAAAACTGCAAAACAAAGTAACTAGACTGATTAGTTACAAGTGTTTTGGATATAATTTTGAAAATAGGCCGCGACCAGAGGAACGTAACGAAATGCTCAAATTGAAATCGTTGACTTATCGACGAAAGATAAATGACTTCAAGCATGCATATGAACTGTTGTTTGGAAACTCGCGCCTTTCTCGCAACCAAGCTCACTTTCTTACTCTGAGCAAGTCTAATCTCAGAGGAGCTGGATATAAAGTGTGCAAAGAGCCGTTCAAAACGAAGGTGCGAGAGAGAAGTTTTGCAAACCGTATAAGTAATGTGCTTTATGATGTGCTTCGTAAGGGAAAGATTCCAACGAAGTACTCAGAGTTTATGAGCGTGATGAGCAAGGAGGTTAGATGATCTACTCGGTTGGGCATATCATTCGCATTACTCAACTTGTTCTAATTCCCCGTTCACTCCCACCCCCCTCCCCCACAATCATAACATCGTGCGGATAAATATTATTATTATTATTTTTGGTTTTGCCACTCGAACACTGGTTTATAATTTGCCTATCGTCGGAAGGTATTCAATTTCAATAATGTTAAAAACAAGGTCAACATTACTTTCCATGCTCAAATTGCAGAGAAGACGACAGCCCGACGCGACTCGTACGGGAGTGCAGACGACGACAACGACGACGACGAGAAGAAACAACGAGAACGGACCGGGATTCTACAATCCCAAGTATCGAAGGTAATGGGGGCGATTGCATGTTCATATATTGTTAACTGATTGTGCTAGAATAGTGGTAAAATTGTGGGTTATGCCACAAGTGTTCATTTAAAGTTCCAAACGTGGCCATTTTTAACGCGTTTTCTGTTTTCTATTCGGATAACTAATTGGATGGTTCACACTCAGATCTCAATCTGCCTCCCGTGTGGTTGACCATCGACCCGCCGTCTCCATTCCCACCGGATCGATTCTCAAGGCGAAAATGCCTGCCAATGCGAAGACTACGGTAGCACCCAAGGTACGGTAGGAGCCTCTTTGTTGTTTTGGATGCCATTTGGTGATTATCGACTGATTATCATTCCTTACTGTATCGAGCATCGCACCTTTCTCAGGCCGACCTTCTCCGCAACAGCGACGGCTACGTGTTGACGCATCAAGAAGTGGACGATGAGGGCAACATATCGACGAGCATCTTCAAGGTACGGTAGCAAGGGAGGGAGGAATATCGATTAACAAGAACTGATTGTCAAGCAACAGCCATTGTGCAATCTGTACAGATTATGTAGGTAGTAGTCTAATCCTGGGAAATATGTCTTCGATTTTGTACCTAGACCGCCTCTGTAATTTTTTCGGAATATCTATTTCGGGGTCTCTAGCGGAGCTGTATTTCCGCCGGAATTATTCACAATATAATTCCCGCCTTGCAGGGCGATTGTATCCCCACAGCTGGCGGAGGAACGGCCGTGTGCTTCAACGACGTCGAGCATCTATCGCACGAGGCACCCGGTCAATCGATCGGTAAGAAGAGAAAGAGTCGATCGACGAAGAAGACTGTTCGATTCTAGACTCAAACCTGCCTGTAGTTGTTGACTGTATTATTGTATTCTAAGGAAGTAATTTCCATGTCCCCCTTCTCTCACACACTAGATGTACTTCACCGTTCGCCCCCTCCCGCTCACTTTATCTATCAGGGATTTTGATTCCGAAAGACTGCCCCTTCCCCTAGCGAAGTGAGGAATCGGATGATTTCCAATCAACCCTCACTTTATCTATAGTAACTGCTCTCACACCTTAATCAACACCTCGCCCGTAGTTGTATTGACTTTATTATTGTATTCTAGGCAAATAGTGCCCATCCCCTCACACAGTTGATGTATTTCATCCTTCTAATTCGCATTGTAATTACCGTAATCACCGTAGTCTCGTAATCGATTGTGCTATATATCGCAGGCTTTCCGTGATTGTGCATACTTACTTATATTGATCTCTTCACTTATACCCATAGCATAATGTATGTGGTATCTCACTCTTTACAAACATCTGTAACTAACCTAGCTCGTTTTATAGATCGATTGTATAAAACAATTGTGAATAATTTACTTCTGTCTTTTCGCCTACTTCAGCAACTGAATAGATTGCATAACACCGAAGCTTCAAGAGAATGATCTATTAGCTTCTCCATTTTCTCATTTTCGAACCCTAGTCAGACAGTCAGAGAAAGACCTCTCGTGGTAGCATGTAAAAACGAGCCACAGAGAGACACAAGAGAAACGAAGAGAATGGTCAGATAACGAGAGGGAAAATGTGCGCAAATTTTGGCGCCATAAGAATTCTCTTGAATTTCCACCGCCTTTGCTCTTTTTCATTTGCTTTCTGGCTGCAACTGCAGACTTACGTTTCGTAACAAGTCTCACATAGTTCCCTTACACTTGTTTGATAAACTAGGTATTTATATCGTAAATGTGAAATGATAACGCGTTTTCTCACAAAAAGATCCAATTAATTTGTATAAAAAAAAGAAATTAATTTCAGGAAACGGTAGAAAAAAGATACGGTATATGTTTGAAAATGCCGCCTTTTTTCCTGTCTTGCCGGGAGAAACATGAAACTACGGTAGATATTGACTTTTTCCATTCAAATTTTGTTTTTATTTTGGAGCTTACCAAATGTTGTCGTTGTTTTGTTATTGTTTTTCTTTTATTAAAATATCTTCTTTAATTTATTTCCCGTTTTCAGGATGTCTGAGATGTCGAATCTGGCGAAATCTGATGACGAAGAAGGAGTGGCGGAATCGACGGACGGCAATGAGCATGAAGTGGAGGAGTCCACGACGAGCACTGGCAACGAGCAGAATGGAGGAGAAAAGCAGAAGCTGTCCATGGAGGAAAGACGCGTCAAACGGGAGATGGCAAGAGTAAAGATGGAGACAATCGCTCCTGTCAATTGGGATGTCGATAAGATCTTCAAAGGGCTTGAGAAACGTGAGTGCGCAAGCTTGTTACGCTTGTTTTTCGGAGCCATTTTACTTTTTTTTTGCAAGAACGGTGCGAAATGACGACAGGAAACTTGATAAACTCTCCAATACCCACAAATCTGTCACTGTTTGCAGCCCGCGACGTGACGGCAGCTGTATTGAGAGTGCTCGCGCGGCACGATATCATTCATCGAGAGAACACACTTCGTCGCTACAAAGCAGCTCTCGCACAGTGCGTTCACATATATTTGGACCCTCAGTTATTCTGCGATGAGTTGTTAACATTCATTACTTTACTTAAATGTATTCTGAGAGTCTAGCAAGTATTCATTGCCGGTTTAAATTTTTTTATGCATGAGGGATGGACTTCTGTTCACTACTTATGTAACTTCTAATGACTGTTTACGTTGTTTTTCAGTTGCATCAACTCGAAGCCGACTCGGATCCCTGGTGTGCGTGTGCCGGTAGTTCGCAGGACGACACTGGAAGGGCTGTCGTGTCTGCCCGTGACTGAATACGACTACAAGGTATGCTCGCCTTGGCACTGGCGCACTGATAATTAATCAAGCACGAGCCAGAAACCGGATACTTAAACTTATGTTCTCAAAAACTATCTATGTTGGCTGTTTTTTTTGTAATTTGTACCTGAACACTGAAACGCTGGACTTTTGGACGAAAGCTACAACGGTTTGATGGGAATCGATAACGGTAATTATAGAGCTATTTGCAGTACTCTGCGTGATCCCCAGGAGTATACGTCTAAGAGATCCTCTTTGCAGATCCTGCAAGCGGCCAAGTTCTTCCGCATCAAAGTGACCACGCTGAACAAACTGCTGATCGAACTGGACACAATCGTGCCGTCAAAGAATGTAAGGCACTTCTTTGCTTCAGTACCCAGAGGTAGAAGGCCATTTTATTCCTCGCTCATTCGATCGCTCGCTGCCTCATTTCTCACTAAAGTAAAAATGTGCCGAATGCAAACTTTTACTCATTTATAATTTTATAAGCAACTTCTCCTCGTTATTTATCGATTAGAGTGTACTGAAACATCCATCTGTAGCGTACTATCTAGTATGTAAAATGATGTTGAATAGGCTGTTTAATAGTTACAACAACATAAATTAAACTAATTATTGGTCTATTGCAGACTCCGCCTCTTCTGGAACCGGCTGAGCGTGCCGAGGTTTGTTACTTTATTAATTTTAGTTAAAAATATTAATTAAATTATCAGAGCAAATGCTCAAATGACGAGGGTGACGAGGGAGATTCATCGAATGAGGCAATGAAAAAGCCTGAAGAGGATGAACTGTCGAATTGTCCCGTTGAGACGGAGGAGGAGGATAGCGAGACTGAAGCCGAAAATGAGAAGGTGAATTTTAAGTATTTTGTCGGTCAAATTGATCGTGGTTTATTCACTTTGTTTGTTACTTTGGGTGGGATCTAATGCACTTGTAGATTTTTTTGTTTCGCTAGCATATTTCCAAGCTAACATAAGTGAAAAGGTGAATTCAAACAGAGCATCCAATTTTACCGTCCAGAGTATCCAATTTTATAATCCCCCCCTGTACTTCAGATGCCCACCATAGTCCATTGTGACGTCGATGCCGTCGTTGATGGTGGAGGGACGGAGTCAGCGGAGGACGCTCCCGTCGAGGAGGCCGTATGGAGCCGACCGATGGATGAGTGCACCACCTTCGGCGGCGATTACCTGGACAAGACCAAGAGCAAGGAGGGTCAGTTGATCGGTCGGCATTAAAATGATGTCATAAAAATTGATGAAGAATTTTGCAATTGATTTTTTTGACTCATTACACATCCCATGTGGCCAGTTTTAACGTTCGTCTATAATGGTCTCTGAAAATTGTATCATGCTTATGCCTGATTGTTCTTGTGGCTAAAGTTAGAGGTGAAATGAAGACGTATAATTGGGGATATTTGCAGAACGACTTCGCTCCTTCGTCTGGCAGGTGATGTACCACGTCACGGACGATGACGGCCGACAGTGTATTGAATGGATGATCAAGGTACGGTAGAGGGGGGGGGTACGATAGCCTCGAAAAGAGGGGGGGGGGGAGGGAGTACGGTTGGCTCGTACTTATGCGTAAACCTTCTTAAAAACCTTTTTTTTAAAGAAGAGCTTTGTTTTTTTGTTGACTATGAGAGAGCATACTGTGGGAATGCAAAGGGATGTGTGGCAATTGGGAAATGTGAGCAATTGCAGTCGATGCTGGACCCGAAAGAGTACGCCAAGATTCCCTCCATCTATCACAAGGTACGGTTGGTCGGCTAATAAATGATACTCGGTGATTCTCGGCACAGTGAAGAATACTGTGGTTGAGAAGAGACCGAAGTTGGCCGGACTAAACTTATCTTGCCATTGCGAGAATCGAAAACCTCTTTTTCCAGACCAAAGTGCTCGAGTTCTACAAGGTGATTCTGCCGTCTCTCCATATGTCGGAGGAGTGAGTTGTGCCAATTCATTGACTCCTTTCTCTGAAAGATTTCCCAGTCCCTAGCAACCCAAAAGTGAGAAATATTGTTTTTGTTGCTGTCAGATTCAAGCCCGGCCAGCTTGGCGCTATGATGTTTCACGAGCCCTTAATGTCACCGAATTTACAGCTTCTACCCGGTTCGTGTCGCATTCGCTCCGCTATGTGGCACGCGCACTCTCCGGTTCAACCGAGGGCCTGGCCTACTCGACAGTGGTACGGTAGCACGGTTATCGATGAATGACTTTATTATTTATTGGATCCATTGATTCAAAGTGTGTCCTGTTATTTCCTGTTCCACAAGTGCACGCATGCCAATTTGGTGCTGCTGTACCGTGCCGGCCCAATCAGAGAGTTTGTTGCCCATGGGTGGTCCGGTTAATTGTAAGAAAAATTAGTAATGCTGTCAATTCCAGATGACGAGAAGGCTGAAGTGGACCACAAGGAAGAGGACGATCTCCATTGGGTGAAAGTGCTCGAAGTGGCGAGGAAGGAAAGGGAAGAGTACGCAAAGGAAAGGGATATCAGGAGGGTTAGTATCCAATCACATTTTGTACATACATGAATATGAAAAAAAAACTTGAAAATTCCATAATTCTTTAAATTAGGTTAACTTTGTCTGTCTAATTGTACGCATAAATTGTAAATATAGATTACTGCTTCTGATCAAGTCTCGAGGTGTGCTACATTTTCCAATAATACTATATGAATACAATGCGAATGTGCATTCAGGAGATGGGAATTCCGTCGGATTCGGACGACTGGCCGGAGAGTGATGAGGATGAGGGGAAGAAAGAGGATGATGAGGAGGGGGAGGTGGATGTGGAAGCGATTGATGATGAGGAGACGAGTGCAGGAAAGGGATCGACGGGAGGAGAAAGTGAGAGGAGCAAGGAGGTAGGAATGAAGATGAAGGAGAGCGATACTGCCACGGTGAGGAGGGTTGGACTGTATCAGCGGAGGTGCAATTCTAGAGATAAAGAACTGTGGTGCGCAAACCTGCCGGGAACACTGTGAGTAGCCCATTGGCGCGAGGGTTAGCGTGTTTGTGGCATGAAATAGAGGTACTATGTCGGATGAGAACCTTTTCTCCGTTTGTGGTGTTTAGAACACTGGAAAAATACTACGCCGCTCTCGTCAGCACCGAAGTAGATAGTCAAAGTGGCAATTGTGATGTGGTGTTTGCAGGAGGATAGCAACACGACGGAGAGTCGCGAGACGGACGACGTCGATGAGGACGACGTGACCTCATCGTCGATGGGTGGGATGATGGACGAGAGGGAGGAGACGCCCGGGGAATCGGGCGGAGATGCGGATGATGAGGTGGGGGGGGGAGGGATGGGAGTGGATGGGACCCATCAAATAAATGGAGAAGACATGTATCTAGGGCAGTCTTTAAGGGCTACAAAAATGATTGCGCTGTGCCTCTGTTAGGTTGTTCAATAAAATGCCCTCGTGAATGTAATGTGTTATTTATCATATGCAGAAGTAGTAGATCCAATTCGTGAGCCATTCCTGGCGTTTGTCCTCTTTATTGATAAGTAACGATAATGATATCCCATACATTACCGTCGTCGATTGCAGGGATCGACTGACAACAGGCCGCCGTCACCGCCGCAGGAGTATCACGACTATAACGACGACTATGACGAGGATACGGTAGAGGAGGGAGGCGATGGAGATGATGAAGATGACGACGATGTGCAGTGGATGGCAGACGATGGGAAGACTATCAAGAAGAGGACGAGGGAGGAGGAGAGAGGTATCGTATATTTGTTTATTCATTATGTATTCCGTCAGATTAGTGCACATAAATGGTCGATTCGGTTCTTACGTCCTTTGCACACTTTGCCCAATCTTCTCTTGAAAGCGATAAAATATGCTGCGAAATCTTCGGCATGATGGGTTGTGAACTTCTGTTTACTGAGTGTGGCCCGAGGATAAAAAAGCGATAAATACATTATTTAAAGGTGAAGAGACGGTCGAGAAGGAGGACGAGGAGATAGAAGTGATCGACGTCGAGGGAGACGATGATGTGGTGATAGAGAAGGACGAGGGGAAACGAGAGAAGAAGGAGAGGAAGAAAGGAGAGGATAAGAAGGGACGCAAGGAGCACGAGGTCATCACATTAGATAAAGAGGCAATCGTCCCCGAAGAGGAGAAAGATGATGATGACTACCACAGCGTCGGGTCGAGACCGAGTGAGGAGACTGAAGGTAGCGGGGGTTTATCCATTGGAATGGGGGAAGAATTGGGTTGAAATTGGTTTCGGTTTTGGTACTCGTTGATATCTCAAACGAAAACAATGATTGTGCGAAATCTAAGTAGTCTTATTGTTAGAATTTTGTGAAGCTCTTTACATTTGCGTTTCAAATACCGTCCCTCTAGCCCCACTGATCGCTCCACTGCCTGCGAGACCCTCCGATGGGACGGAAGAGGAGGGAGAAGGGTATGTGACCGCGATGGAAGGGAGGGAGGAGGATAATGGTGAGCAATATTGCTATGCAGTTAGCAATTACATAACAATAAAGATGTTGACTTGAATTATGGATGGGAGATGAGAGATGATTAGATCGTGAAAGATGAATTTTGTATTTCCCCAGACGTGACCCTCATCGAGCCCCCGCCGGCGGACAACAACGGCGACGCTAGAGACGAGAGCCCGGCGAGTCCGGAGCCGGATAACAGTAAGGAGATTATAATCGACCAAATAGTGATATAAATATCGACCAAATAGTGTTGAATCAGCAAGCTACTAGCATTAAACACGTGGATTTTGTGTTTCAAGAATGTTTCGATCCTGTTTCGATCCTTTCTCTTATTGAAAGATGTGAAACCCTAATTCCCCTGTTCCCTCATCCCCAATTAATCTTGGTATCTACAGGATTGTACGGCGACGACAACGACGATGAGGAGGAGGCGGAGGGAGATTGGGAAGTGGACAATGATCATGATTACTGCTTGATTGGGACCCTCGAACGGGTACGAAGACCCCAGAACGGACCCATTGAGGTGAGATGTGGGCTAATGGAGGGAGTAACACGATTGTCAAGATGGGAAACAACATTTGTAAATGTGGTGGATGAAACGCGAATGTGCATGTGATTACTGGTATTATGAGGCGCGGTTGTAAGAACAGTTTTGTAAATGTCAGTGCAAAGTATCCCATTTAGATGGCGCAACCGCCCACTCCGCAGGAGCCGGAGAGGAAGAAGAGGAAGGTGATCGACGATGAGGAGGAGAAGGAACAGCCAGTGAGGAGAAGGAGCATGAGGGGAAAAGTGAGAGCGGGGGGGGGGGGATGGCTATGATTCTACCTAGCCTATCTATATGATGTCATACTTGAGCCGTTGTTGTGGGTCTAAAACTGAGAAGAACCGGGTGTATCATGGGGGGAGGTCAGAGGCTCCAAGTTTCGAGCTGCATGATGCCTGCATCAGCGTTGATTGTTGTTCACTATTTAGGGTGGTTCCTGCGTATTTCGTTACCAAACCGACCACTTGTCAGTCCTAAGAGGGCCTGATCCGTCGATCTAACAAAAAAAATCCCTCAGGCCTCCCCCACTCCGATTCCGCCGCCACCGAAGAGGAGCAGCGGTAGGAAGAAGAAGGAGGTGGAGGAGAAAAAGAAGGATAAGGAGGAGGTGGTAGAGAAGGTGGTCGTCAAGGAGGAAGTGGTGGATGAGGGAGAGGAGGACGGGCAGACCTCCAATGGCAGAAGAGGAAGAGGAAGGCCGAAGAAGGTGACCTCATTTTTACAGTTGTGAAAAGAGCAAGTGGTTTTGGTCAGTGTTTTATGCCTTTTTTTTCCTTCTATACAAGCTGAAAACTTCTTTTCTATTTGTCTTTTAAGACGTTTGATCCAAGCTTCAAAATATTTGGGAAAGTTCTGAAACGCGAGTTCGAAGACCAACAAATTAGTAATCATCACCCATTGTAGCCGACTCCCGCGACGGGCAAGACTAGTGAGGAAGGAAAAGAGGTGGTTGGAGATGGGAAGGGAGCGAGTGAGAAGGAGGTGGGTTTGCGTTTCAACTCAACTTTAAAAATGCAATTGACTTGTGTTTTTATAACAATTATCTCTACAGCCGACGCAAGCAGTACAGCAGCAGAGGGCGAGCAGGGGAAGGAAGGCATCGGAAGTGAGGAGGGAGATCAAGCGAGAAGTCCCGGATGGCGATGATGATGATGGTGTAGCCGTCGGCGTCGTCCCTCCTTCCGTCGGATCGAGAGCATCGTCGACCAGGGGAAGAACCCCGAGATGCAAAACACCCGTCAAGCAGGTGGGTGGGATAACATGGGCACATCTGAGCGTTGATTTCCGAAAGGAATTTGAAGGTGGATGTGGCCCGTTCAAATAGTGAAAATTTGAGATGTCACTCGCAATATCGAAAATTGGTCTAAAATTGGGGTGACCCGTAATTCTTACACCCCGAGGGGTTTATGGGAGAGCTGATTGTGTAGATATTGGATGCATGTGTCGATTGGCGATATATCGATATATGATATATCGATATATGGCGATATGGCGATATATGCTAGAACGTAATTAGCTGTCTATTATGCTTGAACAGGTAATAGTTGTGTTTGTTAAGACGACGACTCCAGTGTCGACGAGAGGAAGGACACCCGCGAAGAGGACGCCGGTGAATCAGAAGGTGGGCTGATTGGAAGGGTGAATGGTACAGTATGAAATACGGGTATTTTTCACTTCAGTTTGCACGCTAGCTCGTCACTGACCGACCGGTGAGATAGTGCGAATAATGAAGAGACAATTGCCCGTTTTTCGAACTTTTGTGTATGGAAGATATTTCTATGTGCCGCATCTGCTATTCATTCATTCATTATTTATTTATTCCGTCAGAATAATGTACATAAGAAGTGCGAGAGAGTTGACCAGAGACAGATGCTATGTGTTAGTTGTATGTGTACAAGGGATGTGATCGAGTTTTTGTACATAACGGGATTTCCATCCTTACATGTGTCAACAGGTAATAATTGTGCTCGTTAAGGCGATGACTCGAGTGCCTGAGAAGGAAGCGAAGAAGAGTGAGGCGCAGAAGCACCGGGAGACGAGGGAGAATGTGGCTAAAATAATGTCGATGAACAAGGATTTCGGTGGCGGCGGGGTGAGGGGTCTTTTGAGGAGGGAAAGTTTGATTGAACACATTCAAAGATTCATGTTCAGTTATGATGAAGTGATGAAACGTGGATATTGTTGGTCAGAGGATGGAGTAGGGTACTTTTATTGGAAATCACCGCTATTTGAGAAGTGATATCTTATTAAAATTCCAATAACTGTTAGAATTCAAGCATTGATTCCAATAAGAGAATCCTATTCCTCATATGTTTATTTCTAACCTCAACATTCCCTGCAGCCGACGACGCCGGACCAATCGTCGTCGAGTAAGCGGACAACGAGATCGTCGTCGACGGTGAAGAAGGAAGTGGATGGAGATGGAGATGATATGGCCATCGTCGGATCAGGGGGGTCACTGAGAAGGTCGACCAGAGGAAAAGCACCCACGAAGGAGCCGGTGAGACGATGGGGAAATCACTTTGAGGCATGACGAATTCTCTCGAAAATGAGGAATAAAAGTCAAGAATTCGGTCCCTAATAATTGGCTTTTCTCATTATATTGGGCATTTAATTGACATCGCTACTGGGGATGATGCGAGGCTAGAATGGATGAACTTGCGGGTTTCCGGTTTCTACCTTGTTCTATAATATTTCACATTGATATTCTTATCTTGAAGGTCGTCAAACTGGAAGTGAAGGAGGAAGTGGTCGATACGGAGGAGGAGGAGGACGTGTCGAGTACGGTATCTTCCTCCCGGAGAAGGCAGCCAAGGGGAAGAACACCCGCGAAGACACCCGTGAAGCAGGTGGGTGGGACACTTCTATGGTGTTGTCTTTGTTTGCCCAGCCATTTCTCCCAGAGTATTCCCTCCCTATCACTATCCCTATCATTCTCCACCCCAGCAGGTGAACGCGGATGAAGGATCGAATACTGTCTCGTCGTCTTCCCAGAGAAAGCCAAGAGGAAGAACTCCCGCAGCGAAGACTCCTGTGGGCAAACAGAAGGTGTTTTTTTGTTTGTTCAAATTTGATGTTGTCAAATTCGTTCTAATGTTTTTGTTTTATTTTTGTGCTGTTTTTTTAAATTAAAATTAGCGTTTTGTTAGCGTTGCATTTTGAAATGCAAGCGAAAAATGTTATGGTTCTAAGAACATCAAAATTTAAATGAATGCATTTCGCTCATTATCTGGCAGATGTTTTTATTTTTATCGTTTAGAAAAAAAAATTCATATTATATTCTAACTTTCACAGGCAACGACTCCGCCCGAGCCGAAGAACAAGAGAAATAAGGGAGAAGAAGGGGGAGGAAAGAGAGTGGAAGTGAAGAAGGAATTGGCAGCTGATGGAGGAGATGATGAAGATGTGAAGATTATCGGTACAAAGCCGGCCAGAGCAAAAACTCCCAGAGGAAGAACACCCGCGCAGCAAAAGGTTTTGAATAATTGTGCCGGAAGGTCTTATTTGAGCATTTTTTTCGAGCTCAGAGATCGCAGACTATTGAATTGTGCTTTCGGCTATTGGGAAACTGTGAAACTGGAATTCTTCTTGTCGTAGACCGAATAAATTTGATGTTGTCAAATTCGTTCTAATGTTTTCCTTTTCTTTTTCGCAGGCGACGACTCCAGCGGCGGCTGTCGCTCAGCCTCCAGTGAAGGGCGGCAACAGAGAGACGAAGCAGGTCGATCTGATAGCCCACGTGAGCACGACGGAGGACAGAAACAACGTGAGGGAATCTAAGTTTGAGATATAAACAAAAGTTGTCTGTCGTTAATTGTTCGTTACGGACGTTCGCTTAATTGCACGAATGGTGAAACACAGAAGCAGCTAATCAATCGCAATATCAATTGATAGTTGTTCTTGAAACACTCAAAGCAAAATCAGTTGTATCGACGATAGGTTCATCTTTGTATTTGCAGCCATCGACTCCAGAGATGACAAGAATCAAAGGGAGTGCAGACGAGGGGATGACCGATCGGAAGAGGAGTCTGAGGGGGCATAAGGATGAGGTGAATTAGATATTATTAAAATGAAATCCTTGTCGGCTCAGTATCACAAAACTTTGAATGAATCGGCTATGAAGTGCCGGTGAAACTTGAATTAGTCTTGAATTAGTCTGAGGGGCATAAGGATGAGGTGAATTTGGTTGATAGTAGAATAAATTATCTGTTATGAAAAAGGAAGTAGAGGTACTTCCTAGATAAACACGGATATTTCAGTATTTGATGCGATTTAAAAAAATCGAAACGTAATTCCCTGGATGTAGTAGAATTGGTTATGATGTGTCGGTGAAACTTGAATGCTCAAAGTCGAAAAATTGATATTTTTGAGATTTTTCCAAATATGTTTGTAAATCAGAGCGTGTTCAGGCGAAGAAAGCAGTGGGACCAGTGGAAGTGATTGATTTGGAGGATGATGAGGAGGAGGAAAAGAAGGAAGAGAAAGCGCCCAAACAGCAGTCCGATCAGAGGAGAAAAAGTCTCAGAGGAGGGACAGTGGTATGATTTTGAGAATACATGAAAACTCCTCACTGATTGCATCTACGAAATGCGGAGTATGTTCATGGGAATACCTTCGAAAGCTATGGGTTTAACGTAAACTCGAAAACCGGAGATGTTTTCGTTATTACTTTCTACTTTAATTTTGACACCTTAGACCGCCGGGATTCGATTGACCGATTCTCAGGCGGCGAACAGCCCGGTGAAGAGCAAGAAGATTGAAGAGAAGAAGAAGGAAGCGATGGAGCAGGTGAAGAGTAAGGAGGAACCGACGAAGACTGAAGAGAAGCCCGCACCGAAGAAGCCATCGACGAGAAAGGTATCGATTGATTACGGTAGTCTCTCACATTCGATCGCAAACTGATGTAATTTAGAGATTGATTACGGTAGTCAGGGGGGGAGGGTTACGGTAGTCTCTCTCATCCTCTCGCAAACTGACGCAATAGAGAGATCTATTACTGTAGTGAAGAGGTTACTGTAGTCACCCATAACACTCGATCGCGAATTAACTTGATTCAAAGATCGATTACGGTAGTTGAGGGGTTACTGTAGTTTCGACGATCGATCACAAACTGACTTGATTCAGAGTGGCCCGGTCGCTTCCTTCTCCATGCCACCTGTTCAGCCCCGTCGTCGCTCGCAGCAGAAGTGATCACCCAGCAAATGCCAAGAATTTACCAATTGATTCGTTTCTTGAACTGTACATTATTTGCTATTTGACTGGTCAGACATTGTCTTTATTGTGACTATTGTTCTGCGCCCTTTCAGACAAAACCCATGACTACACTTTCCGATGATTTATTTACGTGTTATTTATGCTGATTCAAACTCGAATTAGCTTTCGATTATTGTTTATTTTCCTAACTTTATGACTCAAATCACTCTGTAACATTCTGTTGTTTTTGATGAAGATCGAAAGTTGAATAAATGCCTGCTCGTTTTCTTTGTTGTCTCCCCAGTCTTCACTGGTCATGTGCACCCTGATTTTGTCCTACCTGCACGATATTTGTGTGTATAACATATCTTTTCTCTCTATAAGTTTTTTCCATAGCAGTTTCTCTATGTTTCATCTATGTGCAACCAGGTTTTCTCTTTAATTTCATCGATTGACCATCCTTCATTTTTGAATATGTGTAGTCGCCGTTCACAGTTTTCTGGAGCAAGTTTTCGTTATTTTTTTTTTGGAATCAAAGGATAGCTTCATGGTGGTATTGATCTACCCTGCGTTTCTTCTTCCATTCCTCTGATATGTTGCTCTCTCAGTCGATCTTAAATCTGTTGTGCTTCGCTCTTTCCACTAAAGCACGAAACAGCGATAAATCAAGCCTATTTACTCTAGACCCACCCGCTCTTTCCCGATCGAACAATGCTACTCCGATTTCTCCTTCATTCGATCTGCAGTAGTCTACAGTATCCCACATGATACTGTAGCAGTTCGCTCATTATCGATAATCGCCTCGGGGCGTGTTATTGTGTCACTGTTCCGTCCTTTGATGAGAGGGGCGCACGAGAAAAAGCGACAAAGCCGGAACAAAAAAGAGAAAGACACAGAGGGAAGAGTGCGAGTGGGCAATACAACAATCATTGGCACACTTCGTCCCACTTGAGATTTGGCCCTCTTGTCCCCTCATTGCCCCCGTATCTTTGTGGTGCCCTTTTGATCTATTGCCGCCCCCTGATCAGCCGGATACGGTAATCAATAGGAGTTATGATAGGGCTCAGCTAATGACTTTGTGATTATCTTGACGCTGAGATGGGCTAGCAAGGAGTCGATGATGTAAGGCGAGTGTTTAGTTCAGTTGTGATTGGGTGTAAGAAACCCTTGAGAAACCGGAAACTGACATGTGGTCGCTGCCCCAAAGGTTACGTTCTCAAAACAAAATAGACTATCAGTGATCGCTACGATTTCTGTCTCTTTCTCTGGGGCTCTCCCTTTCCCCTTCCTTCTCATCTCCCAGTTCTAATGTCCCCCCCCCCTCTCTATCTATCGGCCAGATTACATCTTTCTTCACACGGGATTGAGCCGAAGAGAGGAGTCCTACTACTGAGGATCCCCTCATCTGATCTCTCCTCCGCTGATGGATCCTCTCCCTCCCCCGCCCCGAACCCTCAGGGCACTAATCATTCCATTAAGCCCAAGAGACGCTAGAATGCGATTCCAGAAGAGTGTCAGTCGGGAGTGTGTGGAGGCTGTCATAAGTGAGCACTCTGGTGATGTCTGGGCCTTGCTTGCGGCGCTTTCTCAGTTATTTTTTTGCAATTCGATTGTTATTCTGTATTTTTAGAAGCCTGACTTGAGCCTGCAAGTGGCTATAATACAAATCAAGTTTGCACCCATTGTTTCACATTTCTCCGATCAGAGTCATGTCTCGGGCGATTGGAATGGATGTATGGGAGGATTGGGGATAGGGGGAGTCTCTCTCTTCTCGCAAGTGAGCGATTGACTAAATGTGATTACCTACTATTTGGAAGACGGGAGGGGGATTGGGGTAGGCACTCGTTTCCCCCTCAAGAGAAAGAAAATTCCCGTGTTTTCCCCGGAATTTATTGCCTAGAATTGTGTTATCTTGTAACAAGAGTCGTGTACGCAACAATCGCACGGTGCTGATCCATTTCGCTTGTTTAATTCGTCGATTTCCCGGTCCTGAGGGCAGAAAAGAAGCAACATCTGTACCCAATCTAGTCGAATTGCACTGCTCCGAGAGACGATTAGAAGGTCTATCGCCCGGATCTGACCCCCATTCTCCCTTTCTCGCACTGGATATCGTGGATTCTGAAGTGTTCCGAACCCTCCAATCTCTCTCATCCCATTGTTAGCTCCCTCCCGAAAGTCTCACACTATAAGATGTTCGGATTGATCCCTTGCGCGGGGTCATAGAAGGACTGGGAATAAGTTTATTACTGGATGGGAACTAAGCCTGTTACGACGAGACGTTCCATTGTGTGTATGGAGTCTGGGGTACTTGGAGAGAGAGAGAGGGAGGGAAGGGAGGGTGAAGGGTCTCAGAGAGAGGGAAGAGAGGCACAAGGGTGAAGAGGATCAAGAGATTCTAGAGGAGGGAGGCTTTATTCATTGACAGAATGGCCCCTCTTCCTTCTTACTCGCCTCTTGTCTATTGTCTATTGATTATTGACGATCTCCGTGTGTTTGTGATGGTATTGATTATAATTCTCGACATGACTGTCTTCAATTGTTCCTTTTAGATATTGCCATATTTGTAGGAGCTGTGAAACGTAAATGTTGCCTCTTTGCAGAAGGAAGTCGAATGCGATAGAGGAAGGGAAGAGCAATGGAGAACCGAAAGGAGGATGAGGATGAGATTGGTGCGAGTTTGACAAATAATTAGCATTTATTGCATGAAAAATACTAAAAGAATGTGCAAAAAGCTTAAAAATTGATCATGATTCTGTTAGAAAGCTCAAATGTGGGGTGAATGGGTTCTTGAGAAATTAAAGGTCGCTTTTGTTGAAAAGTTGGTGGTCGGTGCTCTATTCGACGTTCGACGATCAACACTAGAGCTAAATGTGAAACACCTATCCTCAAAGTGACAGTCCTTTTTCTGGTAACGAACTCTTTTGGTCATTGGGTAAAGAAGAGATGTGATATTCATTGTTTCGCCACGAACTTTATGCGTTTAGTGCAGGGCGTGAAACAGCGATTCTCTCGGGGGATCTCTTCCGGAACCAGCCCCCAGGTCACGGGCCATCACTCAAACGCCCTCTCGCCCCCCCCCCCTTACTAACCCATCTGTTGGGCAACCCCTCCCCATCCTGTCAGGAGGCGTGCTGTCAGAACCTGAGCGAGAGATGAGAGGAAATGAGCCGAGTAGAGGGATAGAAACCAGCTGATTAGATGGAGTTTTGAAACGCCGAGGCTCCTAAGGTTTTTTTCCTTTCGATGATCGTTTGGTTGATCTAACGTAATTTGTAGAGGATAGATTGTAGCGAAATTTGAGAATCGTAGTGAAACGGAACACGGCAGTTTCGTATTTCAAGTCCCGATCTTTCTACGAGACTCACCACTTATTTAATGTGACAATGCCAGATAATCATGTCATCATCATTACTTTCCAAAAAGAAAATTGGGGCACTGCACATCCATGAATACTCATGAGACACCCATGAGTTGGTCATGGGCTCTCCGACGGCGTGGACACCTATGACCATCAGTCACCTCTATCTCTCACAATCTGCAATGACAGCTAATTGTGAATTCACTTCAGGGGGCAAACACAGTGAAGCAGACTGATTATTAATGAGCACAACCATCTGTGTAGGGAAGAAAAGGAAGAGGGGAACAGTCGCACGTCTCTCTCACTTCGAAATACTCTCTCATCGATCAGAGAAGCGAGAGAGTCTGGGACATTAAGAGAGTCAGATCATCTCTCGACGATGGAGAAACGGGTGCATTGGCAGAGTGTTTCCATTTGCATTCGTTGTCGCGTTCGATTTTCTTACTATTTTCTTCCATTTTTCGAAAGATCTGAAAAAAAAAATCAATATTTTGCTCGTTCGAGCCTCCTCCTGTTGATCTATTGGATGTAGTTTGGTAGGCGGGCCTTCTGAGAGATCGACCCTTTGTTGGCAGATCTCCATCCCTCACTCATTCTATCTTAATCCCCCGTTCTCGCCCTAGAGTGTGAAGCTGTTGCAAGAGGGAAAGTCCGCTCTCTGCCCCCTCCGCCCATAGGACGCCTCTGGAAGTATAAACAATTCAAGAGAGCGCAGAGGGCTAATGGAGGGTAGGGGCGTTCTTGATTTGTTAAGGAGAAGTTAGCTCGAGAGAAAAAAACTGTTTAGAATTTTCCATTCATGATGCTCGTAATTTTTGTCTAAAATGCAGTAGAAATTGCCCTAGAAGGAAATGTTAGAGCATTAAATTGATGATTAAAAATTATTTAAATCGATGAAATTGCAGAATCCCTCGTGTCCGAGGAATCCGTGATCTCGACGGAGCAGCGAAAGGAGGAGAAACTGAAGGTATGGGATTATTTATTTTAAAATATTTGCCGACTGCAATAGTGAATCTAGTAAAAGTTGTCGATTGAAGTGCATTGTGTGTAAATCGAAGTTCCTAGTTGAAATAGTGAACTTTGATGAAACATTGAAGGTGGAGTAACTATGGAATATTTATTTTTAAAAAGAGAAAGGGACCAAAATTGAACCTGATTGAGGATCACGATAGAAGTGCATCATGTGCAGCACGAAATCACCTAGTTGATCTAGTGAGAATTAATGAAACATCGAATTTGACCATACTTGTTATTTCTCACTGATTTTTTTTGGAAACGCATGCCTGGAGCAGCTATTGAATTCCCTCCTCTAACACTAAGGCAACGAGCAATCAAAGATCATTCAAAGACCAAAGATCAAAGATCAATGTTCAGGCCGATCTCCAGATGTCTACCTCGTCGCCGTCGCCCCTTCCTCAGAAGGAGAAGCGAGTAGGAGAGGAGAAGGACGAGGGCGGAAAGGAGGAGGAGGAACTGGATGAACTCACCAAGTTACAGGTCAGAATTAAGAAAATAAAAGCATATGAGGGAATCTGTACCCCTTTCCGCGTGATGAATGATTTGTTGATGTACAAGCTATGCACATTATCGAAATCTGGCTCCTCCGACTTTTTTTTCTATGTTCATTTATTGTTGTCGTGCTGCATACGTCGCATTTATTGTTGTCGTGCTGCATACGTCGCATCCAGTGCTCATGTTTCTTCCTTTCTTTCATCCCCCTTCCCCTCATCCTTCTTATATTCTCTGTCATTCATGAGAATTGAGCATCCTCCTAACAATAAGCGTCCTGATCCACTCGATTCCTTTTGGTGCCCATCGGATTTGTGCTTCGCAGCTCAGTCAATTCCTAATAGAAGTTTGTTCTTTTCAATGGTTTCGTTGTATAAAAGATCCAATGATCTCCACATATTGTAGTCGTGCCGCATAGGTCATAACACGCATCTTCTGAGAGATTGCAGGACCCCGAGGAACTAGGAGCCCAAAGATTGAGTAATCTCGATGAAATTTTTATGGTAGACTATATTGGCGGCGAGAAAATTTTTGTAACACAACTTTTGTCCCAAAACCGGCTTTTAGGTATTGTCCGGTTCTGGACCCGGCTATGTCATATCTCAGCTCCCAGATTAGCTAGAGACCTCCGGTTTGGCTTAAAAAATTTGGAAAATTATTCTGAACAACTTTCAGTTCACATGGAAGAGGTTGGACAACTTTTCCATTGCTGAAACATTGAAAAACGTCGAAATAAAAAAATAATTCACCCTGGCTCGGGGACCCCCCATTTTAATAATTTCTGAATACATTTTTAGAATCTACATACTCGAGTTAGTTTAGGAAAAATTCAACCGAAGGGCCAGGCCCATGGCCGGAGGCGTCCGGCACCAAAAATGACAAAAAACTGCCTGTTTTTCAGATAAATCGACTTTTTAAGTAGGGACCACCATTAGAAGAGCCGGAAAAAAAAATCCGGAGAAAAGTGTGAGACAGAGCCGTGTTCCGAAATTCCGGGACCGGTGTTTAGTTTGACGGAGTTCAAACCGGTCACACTCGTGATTTCGATTTTTCACAGTTTTATTTTTTACTTTGGTGATCGATAATTGTATTTTAACCTGAAAGGTCGCGACTTTTGTTGTTATCAGAGGTAAATAGGCCCCATGCACTAGTCCCACGCCAAAATTGCCGCTGTTTCATGGTTATCCAAGCTCGTTATCGACGAAATTCAAAGTTGCCTGCTACCAGCTCGTAGTTTTTCGACATATAGTTGCTTGCACTGTCCCGTAGTGGCGATAGCCGCGCTCAATTCTTATTAATACTTGATAAGTGACCCATCCTCGGTTCCCTGTGCGAATTTGACGTCATGGTGCCAGTTCCCAAAGACGGTGCATGCACTTATATGTCAGTTGTCGCGTGATCCTTGTAAATTTTCGACATATAGTTGCTTGCACTGTCCCGTAGTGGCAATAGCCGCGCTCAATTCTTATTAATACTTGATAAGTGACCCATCCTCGTTTCCCTGTGCGAATTTGACGTCTTGGTGCCAGTTCCCAACGACGGTGCATGCGGAAATGTGATAGAAATTACATTCTGTTCGTGTTTTTTCCCCTTTCGTCGCTTGCACTGTCCTTATTAGGCGAGGGCCGCGCATTATCGCTGCTAATAGTTGACTACCAACCCCTGGGCGACCCCCTCCTCCATTTTGACGCTGATCGGTCAGTGCCCACAGATGGTGCAAGCCAAAATGTGACGTGATTCACTCAATGACCGATGTTATTTCAACTTTGGTCGCTTGCACCATCTTACTTTGGAATGGGCCGCGACCAATTGTTGTTGATAATGAACCACCAACCCATGGACAAACCCCAGGTTGATATTTACGTCGATTGGTCAGTGCCCACGGATGGTGCATGACGAAACGTCAAATATGACCTTTATTTGTATCACTGCTTAATCGAGGGTGGAATCGCACAGAATCGAGGGAGAGCATGGCACGGAATCGAGGGAAAGCATGACATTGTAGAATTAAGCAGACAAAATATTTTTTCTAAAATAAACCAAAATTTTTTTTAGCCAGAACCGGGAAATAGTCCGTCAGAGCCAGGGCCGTCACTGTAGCCGGAGCCGTGACAAACGTCGTCTTGGCGTGGTGTGACTCTCGTTTTGAAGCGAGAGACTTTGTTTCTTTTGCGAATATCTTTTTTCTTTTTTTATTATTTTTAATTTTTCTTTTTGGAAATTCATTCCACACCTAAGGATTAATGATCACGATAAGTCTTGACACCCCAAATACAAATCGCCAATTTTGATGGTGGTCCCTACTTTTTAAGGCCTCATAACTTTTGACTTTCGATGTCAATCTTGGCGAAATTTTCAGAAAATTACTCCATTGGATCAATATTACAATTTCTTACACTTTCAGAGCAACCCGAGAAAAAAAGTAAAATTAATTTTTTTTGATTTATTTCTTTAAAAAATCAAAAAAATCATGAAAATCTGTTTTGCGCAGAGTGCCTTAAAAAGCACAGGAAATGTTCTTTGGGTACATTTAAGTAATTCTAAAATAAATATGCCTCAGAAGAGCTCTTAAATTTACAGTTCTGACTTCTTGAAAATTGACTTTCTATGAAAAATAGGCAGTTTTTGGTCATTTTTGGTGCCGGACGCCTCCGGCCATGGGCCTGGCCCTTCGGTTGAATTTTTCCTAAACTAACTCGAGTATGTAGATTCTAAAAATGAATTCAGAAATTATTAAAATGGGGGGTCCCCGAGCCAGGGAGAATTATTTTTTGATTTCGAAAACGGTTTTTCAATGTTTCAGTAATGGAAAAGTTGTCCAACCTCTTCCATGTGAACTGAAAGTTGTTCAGAATAATTTTCCGAATTTTTTAAGCCAAACTGGAGGTCTCTAGCTAATCTGGGAGCTGAGATATGACATAGCCGGGTCCAGAACCGGACAATACCTAAAAGCCGGTTCTGGGACAAAAGTTGTGTTACAAAAATTTTCTCGTCGCCAATATAGGCTGCCATAAAAATTTCATCGAGATTGCTCAAACTTTGGGCTCCTAGTTCCTCAGGGGGGTTGTTTTCTTGCAATCTCTCAGAAGACGCGTGATAACAAGTGCTCATGTTTCTTCCATTCCTTCGTCTTCCTTCTCCTCATTCTTCCTCTTCTATTCTCTGTCATTCGATCTTCCTCCCCCTTTCATTCTTCGGTTTATTCTCTGAGGGCAAATGAACGTCGCAGTCACGACCGCAGCCTGCACTATAGTCAGTTTATTCTCATTTAGAGAGATTTCGAAAATGAGTTCCTAAGATTGAGCAAGTTGTGCCCTCTAAAAAATGAAATGTAGTATAGGAGACTATGTACAAGTGAAATTATCTTCGGTCCCAAATGTAAAACATACCTATCGAAGTTGAAGCAGCGAACCGCCTTGTTGAGGTTCTAATTTTACTTCTTGGTATGTAATTCGAGGTTTGCATATGACATGTTTTTTGCGAAGCACTGTATACAGTAGGAATTATCTACTCGGTTGGCAGTATGTTTTTGCATCTGTTTCTGCATCCGGATCAACAATTTCATCGTTGATCCGCTTTTCTACGCAGTGATTGAGCGAGAAAGAGGGGCACCGTTCATGGAAGTGCATCATTTCCCTTCCCACTCTTTTGGCTCCTCTCGATTCGCCGATTGTTTGCTTTCTTTTCCACACGAGGGGCATCCTTGCCAATTTCAGCCAACCGTTTCGTCAATATTCCCCTCCTCGATTATCCGATTTGAGCACTCTAGGAGCGACGGGTTAGAGAATTCTCGATGCGAGAATGTTTCGTTTCCGGTGGCCTAGTAGACACGCCGCGCACTAATCAAAACAATTTTATTGACAAGAGAGTCGATTCCACCCTCCTTCCTTCCTTGGCCAATGTCGCCCCCATTCATTCAATCGACATTGATTCATTCCATTTCGATTTGAGTTTCATGAGTTCTATAACTTGCAATGTGTCATGAAGACATAATGTGATTTCAGCAAATACGCAAAAAAAAACAATCTCATCGAGCACTGCAAAGCTCTTCCCGAATGCGCGAATCCTTCCCGGTAGGTAGCAGCTCCGGCTACTTACTACACCAATAGAGTATGCATGAGTCAGCGGTTTTCCCTCCTACCCTGTCCCCTCCCTCCCTCATCCCCTAGTCTCTCTCGCTGTGCGCTTACCTTTCCCAGACAGCAGATTTGCCCCCTGCCGCTCCCGAAAACAGTAGAAATACAGCACAAAAAGTGATTACTCATTAGCCGAAAAGCGAGAGAGCATTCGAAATGAGGAGAGCGGCGAGACTCGCAACACCTTTAAAGAGCGCTAAAGAAAACTTGGCGCTCGCTCGCTCAAATGCGATTGGATTGGCCCTAATTTCGCCCCGGAGTTCCCCCTTTCTTTCCTTCAATCGGAGTACCTTTCATGTTTCCTTTACCGAAGATTTACGTGTTGCGAATTGAACAAAAACTGGATTGCATTCGGATGTTATTTAGGTGATGCAGTTCGAAATACGGGGAATCGTCATTTAATTTTATTTACACTCTCTCTAGCCACTCTGGCTGGTGATAGAGTGAGTAAGCGACCTGATGGGGATTGTTTTCAAGTTGCCCACTCATTGGTCAGTGTTGGCAATCCGGGAAGATTTGTCTTTGGGTGAGCGATGAGACTAATCCTCCAGTTATTATTTCCTTTTCCATCCGCATCGTGCAACAGATTCCTACTATCGCACTAGTGTTTTCATCCGACCCTTAGAGTCCACAGAACTCCCCCCCCCCCCCACTTCTCGGCACTCCCCTCCCCTCATTGCCATTCCTATCACCTTCCCCCTCTCCTCTTCCTACCTCCAATCTCTCCCTCTCCCTCCTCCGCTCGCTCCACTTTTGTCCACAAATTGTGTTTTCTCAACTTCTTTCGACGCGCGCTTCTTCCACCATTCTCATTCCTCGGACGCCTCCCCCCTCCCAAAGAAGGGAAGGGAGAGACCCCCCCCCCTCTCTTGCGGAACGCTTCCCTAGTTTATCTGATTGGCAAAAGAGTAGGGGAAAGGGGGAGAGTCTGCCCAGTCGCTTTTCTCCATGTGGAAGGGTTCGTTTGCCGCCTCCCTTTCCCTCCTCATCCTACCAAAGCGAAGTTTGATGAGCTAGCGCAAGAGGATGAGGTACTGTTTTTGGTGTGAGTAAGAAGAGTTGAGGGGAATTGAGTCCTTTTTGGCTCAGGATTTTTGTGTTTCTATTCTGAATGTTACTTGATATTTTTATGTCAATTCTTCGCATGAGCCTTTCTTGTAATGCGATTCTGATTTTTACTGGAAAGCTCAATGCTAGAGACGCCTCAGAATTTCTCAATTCACCTTCGCTTACTCATATTTCTCATCGTCTCAGCTTCATCATGCACATCATCACTCGATTTGTCAGAACAACTCGTCTCCTCTTTTTCTGTTGTCTCTCATCGGTCAGAGTGTCGAGAGAGTACGCTAAATGGAGAGATGGATTCCTCATTCTGTCAACGCTACTCGTCACTCGAGATAGAGAATGAAATGATTTCGGCATTCGGATTGGAACGTTCCTTCTCTGTTTCATTTGTCGATTGACTCGTTACTCTCGAAAGAACCCAACGTTCCTCAGCCCCTGTTAAACCTAGCTAGTCAGAGAAGCTCAATGAAGTAAAGTTTCTTGACCCAGCGCTATTTGCCCGTTTGATAGCTCAAGTCGAGAGCAGTAAACGCCAATGGAATCTGAGAATGAGCGCTTTTGATCTACTTCCTTTGATCTGCATCGACATTTACTCAGATTGTGTCATTTGCCCCGCCGCAGGGCACTAAATCTTCCCTCACCTGATCATAACCGTCGAGCAATTAACGATCGAATTAACGAGGGGGTTAAGTGAGAGGAAAGGGAGGGAGAAGAAAGGTAAACGAAGACGCGAAACGATAGGGGAAAGGGTGTTTCAGTGATTAGGGTTTCCATTATGTCTTGGGTCATCCTATACTTTGAGTATGTATTGTTTCATCTCTATTTTGACGGCAGATCATGTGATATTCATCGACTGATCACTGAAAGATGAATAGTCAGAGAAATCGAGTTCGAAATGCATGAGGGGTGCAAGGGTGTGCGGGACCCTATTCTTGTATGTTAAAGGGCTTGTAGTCCGCATTTTTCAGAATTTTAGTTGCGTATGATCCATCCAATTTATTATTAACCATTCACACTGATTATCTCATGTGATTGCACCGCTGACCAGCTGATCACAATGCGGTTAATTGGGCGCTAGAGCGTGCCGATAATGTGCCGCGCCTTGTTATATGTACGTGAAACTCGATACCCCCCCCTCCTCCTCCTCCCGATACACATTTCTTGTTCTCGAACCGCATGTGATTCAATTACACTGGCGCTTGTTTACGAGTTAATTATTGATTATTGATTATTTGTTGTTGAATGAATAATTGCTAACCGTGATATTGTCGTTTCAACGTGACTTGGTATGAGACTGTGGTTGATTGCGACAGTGTTCGACAAGCCTTTGATTTGAAAAAAAATCAATTATCAATCAGAGTGATTACGGTAGATTACGGTAGTCTCTTCAATCGATTGCAGCTCGCCCTCGACCAGCTGATCTCCTCGACGCACACAGCGACGGCGTCAGCGATGATGGCGGGAGGAGGAGGAGGCGAGAGAGGAGGAGGGAGGGAGAGAGACAGAGAAGCAGAGAGGAGGAGGGAGGAGGATATTGGTGAGGAGGGGGGGGGGAGGCTGGGGATAGGACAGTAGGCACAGTTGGGCTTCACGGAGTGGATATGATAAGAGAGGGTTGGGACGCATCGCTAACACGAGGTCCTTGGGATAAAGGTTGATAAATACGTTTCTAGCGCCCAATCACATCTGTGCTTCACGGAGTCGAGATGAGGGATAGGTGGCGGGGTTGAGCAATGGAATCGAAATTATCATTCAGCCCACCCGCGTCGTCGACTGATCCGTGTGCCGTGCCGGCTGCAGGCGGCGACCCCCTCGACCTCTGCAGCTGCTGCAGCAGCCGGAGGAGGACTGCGACCGGAGCAGCACAAACAGATATTGCCATTCACTGGTCAGTTGAACGAAATATTGATGGTGGAAATATGGCGACGGAGGAGAAGGCGAATTGCGAGAATGCCAGATTGACTAGTATTATGGACAGCGTGAAACATAGGAGTTGCACGTAACGTTGGAAATAATGTTTGGATTCTGCTATACATAGAATAACGAGGAATTATTGCAAGAGGCCTCGTTCAACTAGTATATGAACTCTGTGAAACATGAGTGTCGCAGCACAACCAGATACTCCCATTCACTGGTGAGAGCTATTTGCACGTAGTGAAGAAGGGGGAGGGGAGGTGGGAAATGGTTAAAGAAAGTACTAGTAGAGCAGTTTGAGAACGAATTGTGAGAGTGCCTGATTCACTCGTCTTATGGTTAGGGTGAAGCATAGGTGTCGCAAGACGTTATTGAGAGTGAAAGTGGAAAAGTTATTGAGTTGAACAGTCTAATCGATTCTGGCATTCAATTGCCAGCTGACCTCACTCACACAGTTTATGATCTGAGTGAAACACAAATGGTTCGGCCCAATTCCAACATTAATTCTCATGCAATGATGATATCATTAATGTATGTATTCACCGAAAAGTTTAAGCCATTGGAACCCGATCTCATTCATTTGTGATGTAATCTGAATGAAAGACTAGTGTTCCTTGGTACAAAATATTTGAAAATAAATGAATAAATTCTTATTATTAATTGCAGTCCGCGGCGGGGCAGCGCACGCCTCGCTCATCCTCGTGGACATTGTGAGAGACGAGCAACTGGCCGGAGTGATGATGCCCGGTTTGTGATCTGTGATCTTTGGTCGTTGATCTCTATCTTTGATCCCTCATCTCTAATCTACGGTTTGTGACGAAAGTAATTGTTTTTATAAACGTACCGGCGAGGAACCACTGAAAAAAGTGGGAATCGCCTTGGCTATCTAGCGATAATGAAACGCATAATCACGGACGATAGCGATAAATTATATTGAAAAGTCTTGAAAAGAAACTTGAAAAGTCACTTTTATTTGTATCATTTCATCTTGAACAAGGCACTGTTACTTGATTCTCACCGGTATCTACTATCTAACATACTTGAAACACGAATTCGTGGTATTTCGTAAAACTGAAAACATCAAAAAATGTGAATTTACAGGTGAAATCGTTCTGACAATCGAGGGCGTGCCCGTGTCCGGCATGACCGTATCGGAGGTGCGTTTAGTGTTTATTTTATTAAATATTTAAATATTTAAATGCGCATTTTCACAATTAGATGCCAAAATGACATCATAGGCGTGTTGATAACGTGATGTAGTGATGAAGCTAAATAGGTAGTGTTCAGAGGGGTAAATCACGAAGCATCTGCGTGATCATGGATTGATAATCGTGAAATTTGTTGCTGATATGTGGAGTAGATCAATAGACGGCGTGATGACGTCATCACTAATCAATAAACCTCCTTCCTCCTTGATAGGTGACTCGACTGCTCGAGCGGACGATCGAGTGTCGCGAGATGATGGCTGTGGAGGTGTGCGGAGCGGGTGAGTGAGAGATTATTATGACTATTCAAAACCCGGAAAACAAGAGAATATTGAACATGCCAGTGTTGATCGGTCTTAGGGTAAGCGTGAAGCGAGAAATCAGTGAGGGGTGAGCGAAAGATCATTTGTTTATTTAAGACCCCGGAAATCGAGAGAATATTGAATATGACAGTGTTAATCTGTCTTAGAGTAAGCGTGAAGCGGGAATCTACGAGGATTCCGGAACATTTTTTTGTTAACTATTAATATTCCGCAAGATCGTGGCACGATTAGAAGATCGGGTGTCTTGTGACTGTTATGAATACCATGAAACGTGATAGTTAAGGGTAGAAGTGGAAGTGGTTTTGAATTTATTTCACTTCAGCTTTTAAATCTTTTCTGATCGACATTAGTTCTCCTATTGTTTTGAATCGTTTCATAAACAATGAGCTTTGTGGTTCGTTGCTTCAAATCATTCATAACGTCCTGCTGACTCTTGGGTGGTGATTGTAAGATCATTCGATAGAAAACAATTAATTTGTCGCCTGACTCTGCGTCCGAGATTGATCTGTATTCAAAAAGTGGATAAAATCTGAAGGTGATTTGAGAGACGAAATGGTTATGTGAACAGCGGATGCTGATGGGTCAGAGATGACGAGAGACAAGGCGAAATGCGAAATGCGCAGAGAGCTCCGATCAATCAAATGTCATGTAAAATGTTATTGGTGTTGACGCCAGTCGCGAGAAGCCCCGTTTCGAAGGTCAGAGAAGGCGAGAGAACATGGGGAATCGAGAGAGGCAGAGAAATGTCGAAGTTTGAGTTAGCCTTGTCAGCGGCCGAGTAGTGTTATTGATGAGGACACTGGCAGGATCCGTTCAGAGTTTCCCTTAATGATGGTTGGGCTGATACTTTCCCCTCTTTTGTAGTGTGCGCATCCGAAAATGTCATATTATGATGTTTCTGGTTGATCATTGAGTTCTATATGCATGAAATTACCCCCGTTCACTGTGCAATTGACTCTTGTTGCCGTACTCCTCCCTCGTATGTTTGGTGATGAGTGATGTCATCGATATCTTGTATAGGAAGTATTTCTATTTTTCAAAACGATCTCGAGTATTCACTATAACAGTGGGTAACACCATGATATCAGATTTGCTTGAAACGAAAAGTCACAAAGCCACGTAAATCAGAATTATCCGGAACTTCTTCATAAAATCATTTGTGCGCAATCAAGGGAGAATAACGGGGGTTTCACTGAAAATGATGGCTGTGGATCTTCTGAATTATCAGTTATTAGACGCCCTTGCAGGTTCCCTACCCGACGATCTCTGCGAGATTCTGTCGGACAAGCGGTACGCCGACCTCCAGACGGTCATCAGAGACAACGTCTACACCAAGACTGTCCCCTGTGAGTCATTTTCGATGAGTAAATAAGCCTTATGAAGGTAGAATCGTGAAATTGAGTCGATTTTACCATGACCATTCTGAAAATGAAACTAGGAGGTTTGCTGGTGCGCGGTTAGGGCAAGTGAGTGGGGCTTGTGTGTGAATGTAATTTACGAGCGGTGGGCACTTAATTAAAAAAAAACTGAATAACTGCACTACTAGGGAAGTTGGTGTTGCAGGGGTACTAGTGCAAGGTGAGATGGTAATATTCCGTAAGCAGTTTCCTTCAAAAATTGTATAAACGAAATTCACTACTAGGGAATATTGTGCTGCAAGTGTGCTACTAGTGTATGAGATGTACTTGCATGGACAATATCACGCAGACCTTCTTTATAAACAATAAATAAAGAATTTCATGGATCACCCTAAATTTGAACGGTTGCCCTTCATCGCCGATTCGCGCCCTTTTCCTCCCTCTCACTTTCACTCGATTTTGTCCCTATGATTTCATGTTCCCAAATCTCCTTACCTTTCGCGCGTCTTTCCTTCACTGATACGTGACGGGTTTCCCTGCTAATACGTTAATATCATACCACCTGCCTAAACTTCCATAATATTATCATATGCTAAGGGTTTTGTTAGGATGGTTTAGTTACTGGGGTTCTACTCTGTTCATCCCTCGCATTCCTGCTGATAGCACCTCATTGCATTCCCTCTCCTTCCTCTCAATCTCCCTCTCTATCCCTCCCTCCCCCCCCCCCTCTCCTCGATCGCCCCACTCTCTCACCCTGACCTCTACCTGCAAGTGACTATCTAATTACCAGCCAGGGAAGAGGAGGATGGGATTGGAGGGGGAATGGCGATGGAATGGCGACTCTCTAGTGAACGCGATTGACACCGTGCGTGCGCAGTGGTGTTTCATCCCCTGGGATAGCGAAGGACCACCCGCGCAGCACAATTTAATTTGGTCCCATTGTGTGATTGAATGACGCGTTTGTGTTTCATCACTTGCTCTTGAATAGTCATACGCGAAAGGCTTTCAATAGATGTTGCCACGGCATTCCTAAAAAAACATTATCTCCACCTCGATCAGGTTTTCTTGGTTTCATAGCGCGTTGGTGTTTCATCACTTCCTCTTAAACAGTTCCTACTGATGCGTTTGATGATTGTTACCCTTTTTTCTCCTGATATCTATATTTCTGATCTCGATTTAATTTTCCTGGTTTGAGTGTTTTTTGTTTCATCAGTTCATCTTATGTGAGATAATTGCGCTCTATCGATCTTTGTCCTGCTCAATATCTGTCTACAATCTAATCTAAGATTAAGAATACAGACATGATAGAATCTCATTTATTTTCGATTCCTTCAGTTTTATCACTATTAACTTCTGTCTGACTTTCGTTGAGAAATATATCGTTTATCTCTTCGAAGCGATCGCTTCTCTCTTAGAAGGTCCACTGACCGCATCTAAGGTGGCAAAAACACGCGTTCGTTTGCCGAGAGGAGGGAAAACCAACTGAAAGAGATCCACATTCTCCCACTCAGATCTGGATGCGCCCCTTTGAATTCGCCCCCCTCCTTGCGGACTGAAATTAGAGAACTTTCTCGCGCTTGAGCCTGGGAACTTGCGATATTCCGGCGATATTGGGAGATTGTATGGTTACCAATGCTGTTTTCTTAATTTATTCTCTTTTGTGAAAACTTCCTTGCACAAAGTGCGCCACTCAACCACTTGAACGGGAGACGAAGCGGGAGGGCTTAGGAGTGCGAGCTTACTCTTGACGCTGTAGTGCCCGCAAGGTGTCCAGGGTTTTACGTTTAAGATTGATCGCATGGGTATGTCTTTGTTTCGCTTGTTTCTGCGTATCCAATGAATAGAGCAGCCAGGCAGGACATCGTAACGTGCCAAGCAGTAAAACCATCGGTCCTTGCCAAAGGACTCCTTGGTATCCCAATTTCGCATACCCTAAAGCACTTGACTAGAATAGTAACCGTTAAATGGCGACATCTCGATTACTCTTTCTAACTCCTCTCCTCCTCTCCTCTCTCCGAAGGGGTCAACAAGTCAGGTGTCAGTGTGTATTTTGTGCCGTCTCGATTTCCGTCGTTCTCGTTCGAGATTCTTCCCGCAGGCCGCGTAATTAGTTTCCTCCTCCCTCCCCGTATATCACCCCATTTGCTCCCCTCCTAGCGAATTGAGATTAATGAAGTGCCGAGGCATTTTAGCTTTAAGAAGTGAATTTCTGCAATAGGGGTGACGGCGATGTCGACAAATCGCTGGTTCATCATTGTTAGAATATGTTAGAATTGATGACCTATGTGAGTTACAGTACCCCTCACAATCAATAATCGCAAATTGCAGACACGACTCGGCCGGCGAGAATGGGCGAAGTGGACGGGGAGCACTATCGATTCGTCGACATGGCCACCTTCGAGGTGCGATCTTTGATCTTTGGTCCTTGATCTTTGGCCTTTGATCCTTTCTCCTTTCCCCGATATTGAGTAATTATGATTAACTGGCACTGTTCCATTGAAAATTTGCATTATTGCATGTGGGATGAAGCTACAATTAGTGAACGTATTGCTTAGCGGGCTTTGTCGTGATAGTGGAACGGGAGATTCGCGGGATAAAATGGGGAATAAAGCAAAATGGATTTTGGATGTGTTCGGTACGAAGAAGTGCATGCATCGCATCCAGTGGCTCATCCCGGTCTTGTAAAATCTGTGTAGCGTGAAAATCGCTGGGCTATCGAACAACTTTTTTTCGGCTTTTGGATTGTTTTATTTTTGTTCCCATGAAGATCGTAGAGAGGATATCGATCAGTGACCTTATCATGGTGACTTGTATTGCCCATGCAACACGAGTGGCGCAAGTTGGGGTCGGATTTTTTATATCATTTTATATCCATTGATTTGTTTAAATCCTTGGATTGAACTGCCTTGTTCCCATTAGGTATTGTATTGCCCATGCTACACGAGCCGAAACTGTTTATGAAAATACAATTAAATATTACAGGGTCTCCTCGCACAGGGCAAGCTGCTCGAGCACGGCAGCTATGAGGGTGAGTAGAGATCTTTGATCTCTGAACTATGATTTCCCGTCTCCTGATTCGATATGGCTGATTGACTAGACGCGATCTTTGATCTCACCTATCACCATCCTGTTCCGTACTCTCTGACCACTACTCCATTCCTTCGTCTGTAGATGGCTTTGCGAGAGACGTCCGCTGTTAAGTAGAAGAGTAAAGATGGGAAGACAGGGGTAGGAGTCTCCCCGATGCTGAGCACTGCACTACTAAGTTAGAGAAGAAGAGTGATCGTGTGAAATGGAGAGGCGGTAGATAGGGTGAGAGAGGAAGGAGGGTCTCCCAGCTTATTCACTCCTCCTCATCCTTCCGGAAGAGTTCACACTGTTCGTTGAGCGCGGTCGTCTTTCTCGGAAGCTAATTAGTGAACGAGAAGTAGGATCTTTGCTTTTAAAGGTTTGTGAAGGAGATAGGGGAAAATGTAGAAGACGGAAACCTAGGCGCGCTAGTGTTGCGCGATTGTGTCTTGAATGGGGAAGGAGGCTGTGATTACTACCGTTTACAATAGGCGTTGAATCGAGACAAATTATAGTGCATACACGAAAAAGCATCAAATATATAGTGGTCTGATTACCGGCCCGGTAGGTATGAAAATGTATGCTTGAAATAATGCTCTCTCGTTGAACCTTGTTGATAGAGCGAAATCTATCTCTGTGTTGTGATTAATACTCAGATCACTTTCTTTCTTACTCAACGCGCGACTTTTTCAAGGCGATTCGTTGGCCTTTTTGCCTTCCTTTTCATCATTTTCTTTGATTCGCTCGGGGTTTCCTTTCTTACCCCTCTCCTTTCCCTTGATCCTCGAGTGTGTTCCGCTCTCTTCTTCTCTGACTCTCTCAATTTTCCCTAGTCTCTCGCTTCTCTGATCGACGAGAGAGCATGGCGAAGTGAGAGACGTCTGTTCGTTTTCCCTCTCCATCTCTGCGCCCTCTCCTATCGCCTTGATCTCTCTCGTCGTGGTCAGCGAGTGGAGAGTGATCTCTCCATTTAGCGTACTCTCTAGTCGTTCAGAGTAATCGAGAGAGTATGGGAAACGAGGAGAGCCCTGTCGTCACTAATCACTCGGCCCTCTGTAGGAAACAGCGTGTGATCTCAGCAGAACTCCCTATACTCTTTTGTCTTGTCTCTGATCTCCCTCCTCTCCTCTCTTCCTGAGATGGCCGAACTCTCTCCATTTCCCATGCTCTCTCGTCTCTCTGATTGCCGAGAGATAATGGAGAACGGAGAGACGGGAACCTCGCGCGATGGAATGAATAAAGGAATGTCCATACATACACACACATACAGATCGATCGCGGAACACCCTCCGCCCATGTGGGTGAGAGGTTGCTCAGATGGGGGAGGGGGAGGGGAAGGGAGGAGAGAGGAGAGAGACAAGGAAGGAAGATCTAGGAGATTTCGTGTCGCGCGAGCGCTCCTTGAGTAGGCTGATTTGCCGCGAATGATATATCGAACGGTGCTAAGGAACTTCGTAATTTTTGAACAGGGCAAGTTCGTGTTGCGCGAGTGTTACGTTAGATTGAGCGATAGCGTGAATGTGTTGGTTTCTTGGGTCTCGGTGAAAATCACAAACATGAACTTGGCGAGTATGTGTTTCGTGGTTTTTACTTGACCGGCTCCATCCAAGCCTGTCGATCTCTCGCCCCTCCTGATTTTTTCACAATTGTAAATCAATCAACGTATATTATTTTATTATTGGCTATGCGATTCTATGTTACTCTATTGATACTTGATCAGCGTTTGCGCTTCCCCACAAAAAATTGTTCTTGAATAGTCATATTGAGAGGACTTGTTCCTTTTTTGATCGATGAGCACTCTGAACTCCTAAGAGGACTTGGAACGGGCACTAATACCCTCCTCTCCTCGTTCCTCTCCACCACTTCTTACATCTATAAGCCTCCTCCCCTCTTAACCGGGCCATGCCATAGGTCTCGTCACTCTCTCTCTCTCTCTCCCTCTCCCTCTCGCCTGCTCCTCTCACCTCTCCCCTCGTCCCTCGTTTATGGGGATCATAATCATGTGAAGGTGCAATAAGGGTCATCCCCATACTGCGAGAGTGGGAGAGAGAGAGAGAGAGGAGTACCTGAGAAGATGGCCACACCTGCCATAAGGAGGGCGGAGTGACCGATTGAGTGGCTTATTTTCTATTTTTTCCCTGGGGTTTTTTTTGTTCTTGTTGTCCCACTCTCTAGCGGTTTTTCCATTTAAATTATGTTTTCGATGTTCTGATTTAATTTATTGATATATTAATATTGTCCTTCGCTAAACTTCCAATTTCCATTTAAAAATCTTGCTCTGGTTTCCGATCCTTGTCTGCTCTTCTTCCTTCCTCCATCCCCATCCAAACCCAACAGCCGCTCGCCTCCCGGGCATCAGTGCGTCATAATTCGCAAGGCAAAGCACACCGGGGGAGTGTGTTCCTTCCTTTCCCTCCCCATTTCACTCTTCGAATCTTCCCCCTGCTTCGTCCTCCTCATCCTTGAATTGCATAGAATTGAACTTGCATTGAAAATAAGTTCTGATCACTAAGCTTTATATTTATATTTTGAGTGAAAGTTCCCTATGATTTGAATCACGTGGCTGACTAGACTTTGAATTCCCCTCCTTCCTAACTCTTCCAACTGCTGCTCCCCTACTCTAACCTCGCCTCGCGAATCAATCCATCATTCTTCTTAGACTCGTGTCCGTTTGCATTGCTCCGTCTCCTCCAATCATCATGTTTTCCGTTGATCAGTTCCTTCAGATTCCACCCTGCTGTTTTCGTGTGTTCTGTTCGATTTTGAGTCCACGGGACTTGAATTTCGCCCCTCCCGACCCCAGCCAGCGCAAACCGGATTGTGGAAGTTGCAAATCCGATTTGGACGCCGAGGGGCTGAGAACGCGAGGACTTACTGAAGCATTTCTTCTGCGCACTTTCGAATTTTTAGATATCCCAGGATTTGTGCATTAAATCTTTTGACGTTTTTCTTCACGCAATTTGATGCATTTTTAAATGTAGATATTTGCGAATTTTCGCATAAGATTTTGGTTTGGTGCTATTCTTAGCTGTTTATGGTTAGAACACTGTTCTTCACACCCCAGATCAGATAGCCCAGACACATCTTGCTGAATGTGAGATGTGTCTCGGGGGCTGCTATTGTTTGCGCTATATGCCATTAATCCGGCCGGGTCGGATTACTTTATAGCACCAGGGCCTCTCACTCTCTGATTTTTACACGCTATCTCGATCGGATTTTGTGTCTGCGCTCTCCTGAATACACGATGTCTCTCGCTGATCTATCTTCAAGAATCTGGTTGTGGTTTGTACATTCGATTGGCTTCTTAGTAGATCGGTTTGGCGACGTTTCCCCCAGCCTAACTGGAGATGGAGAGTTAATTCTATCATTAAATGGAATCACTTCTTCTTTCTTTCTTACTTCGTTTACTCTCCGAGATTCTATCGTTATCATGTTGTCTTTGAGCAGCAATCTCGATCTCTTACGTGCTCTCTTAATTCCCCTGACCGACGAGAGATCATGCAGAATGAAGAGAGTCTGTCCATCTTTCTTCCCTTGATCTTCCCTCTCCTCCTTCGAATGTTTTGCATCATGAATGCCAACAGCGAGCGCGGTGTCCCTCTTTGATTTTTCGCCTGGCCATATTTTTAGTTTTCTTATGCTCGTTTCGTTTTTTCTTAGTCGTTTTTTTCCTGATGAAATTTGCTGAAAGAGCTCATGAGCTCGACTTTGAGTGGTACCTTGAAGGCTCTCGCTATTCTTCTTGCTTTCTCGTTTCTCTGACTTTTAAAATAAGGTAAAAACGGAGAGAGTCATCAACCGGGCCTCATTATTGCAAGGGAATGAGCTGGAAAGGTTGCGAGGTAACGGAATTTCGGGCGTGTTGTATCGGCTAATCTTTGATCTTTGCCTGATTTCGAGGGAGCGGCACGGGCGATGGCTGAGCTGCTGAGGTTAATTGAGGTGACGAGTTTAGGGGGCCCTAAGGGAGAGGTGGACGAGAGAGTGCGCGAAAGGAGGAGAGTGTGCTGAGAAGCAGAGAGAGATGGGCTTCTTATCTCACGTGAAGATGCGAAGTGAAAGATGGAGAGAGGGAGAGGGGCAAGGTTAATCCATTCACTCCACCCTCAGTCCCCCTTTGAGTCCGTTTAACTCTCCTTTGATCCATGGGGGAGATATATCACGTATTGCTATCTTGCAAACTCTTGAAGTTCATCTGCATATCTGTGCTCACAAGAATATTGACATTAATTCGTATGGTACAATCGTTGCATTTGCCTGCCAATAGAGCGAACTCTATTACATGACTGTAAGAGGGTTCAAAAAACCCGATTGGGCGCCGCGACACGAGACTGGTTCTCAATGGTTCCCAATCGTTCTGCTGCCCGGTTTTTCGTCGCACGGAGAGTTGGCCTGTCTCTCTCCATCCCATACTCACTCGCTTCTCTGATCGACGAGAGAGCACGGTGAAATGAGAGAGACATGCGTGTGTTCGTTGCGCGCCAAAGAGCATCAAAAGACGCCCGCGCGAGGGAAGAAAAACGTGCCAATTGGACCTCGACATACTTGAATTGAGGGGCCGAAATGAGCGAATCGAGAGAGGGATTAGCAGGGCCTATATTTGTAAAGTAGGCTCATTCATTTCATGTTTTCTTCCGCCTCTGATGCTGTGGAAAAAGTCAAAGAGGAAAGCACAGATTTGAATTCCCGCAATTTTATATCTCAGCTCCCCGTATAGGTAGCGACTTGAAATTTGAATTCTGGGGTGGAAATCTAAAAACCATCCCAGAATCCAAATTTCAAGTGCCTAGCACCACTGGGAGCTGAGATATGAAATTGCGGAAATTCAAATCTGTGCTTTCCTCTTTGTCTTTTTCCACAGCATTACTCATTACAACATTGGTAGTCAGATGTACAAGGAAATTTAATCAAATTGGGTTACCGCAGTTCCCGTCATTCTTGCAAGGACACTGAAACTATGATGTACCTTGACCAGTTTCGAGGAAAGGCCTTTCGAAACATTGCCAATTAGGGAGGCCCATGCCCCATTTTTGGGGGAAGTGGAAGTAGGAAACTCGTGTCATCTTGTTGCAAAATGAAGTAGAGACCCAAACAGAAAGGAGATCGGGTTACCTTGTCAGTCTCCAATTTTTGCGAAGTTTCACAGGAAAAGTTGTGTAGCCTCCTGGTAGAGCCTGAGATTCTGAGCTAGGTAGTTGACCCACCTTTCGCTGCTCGAATTGGCCATCCCTTTCCCTATTCCCCCTATTCCTCGTTCTTCACTCCTCTCTTGTATTGAATCCCCTCCTTTGTTTGGCTAACAACCAGCTGTTTTCTTTCCTTACTTCGCTCTCGTTTCGAGTAAGGATTTCTGAAAAGAAAGGGCTCAATTTTCTCTGTATGGCCCAGGGATACGATTGGAGATCCATGAGTCAATTCTAGTACAAGATTTTGCACAATTTTCCCACGCTTGCGATCCTTCTTTGCATCTTTGCTGCAATTGACAAGCGGCTCATGTTTCTATTTATTACAAGTGATTCACAAGCTCTTCTAAATGATTGCCCATTCATTCAATTGAATCCTCTCCTTCTGAAGCTCATTCATTGACGTCGAAGCATCATGCTCTTTCTGACAACTTGCTCATCGCTTCTCCCCATCAATGACCGCTTCACTCATTCAATGGGAACCCTCGCCCCTCCTCCTCCTCATACAGTTCACTCCCGCCGTATTTGCTCGTTCCGAGTGACTGAGAATGAGCGCTAGAGAGACTTCAATGGGTAGAGAGGAGGTTCAGTAGCCAATTGAGAGGTGGTTGGGAAGTTTTCATGAAGATGAGGCGTTTTAGGTTGTGTTTTAAACTTGATTATGATGTATTGATAGTCCATAGTGACCCTATTGAATACTACAGCCATGCGCGTACGACTAGTATCAATGTTATCACTATCTTGTGTTTGGGTAGGCCGAGTGCGATAGAAGTGATAGGGAGCCTTTAGTGTCTTTCCTTCCCGCAGACTGGGGTTTCACCGTGTATAGAAAGGCGAGTATGTTTGAGGTTTGATAAATGTGTTGACGGTGACAGTACAATAATAATTCATGTTGTTTCCACGTTCTTTGTGATTGTTTTACTCTATCAAGTGTTGAATAATTCTGTGATCATCATCATCTTTCAACAATATCTACCAGAACAATATCTAAGATATTGTTGAAAGACCTTAACCTCGCTAGCAAATATTCACCACTATCGTGCATCCCCCTCTCCTGTTGCTATGACCTGTACTATCATTTTTATTGGCTGTTTGCGTATGTGTGAATGGACGCGATAGAAAGAGCGTATAGTGCCTTCCAACCGTAGACTCGGTGTTTCGAGGCGCACACAAGAGAGGGTCGGGCGAGAAAGTTATTGTTTTGCTTCGGCTCTATTAGAAATATTCTACCGGCTTCAACGTTCTGACATTGAGCATCGAGTGAAATCCGTTGATTACCCCATGTGAAATCCTTTCAAACGCCGGCAATCTCCCTCTTGCCTCCCCTCCAGCCCCCTCTCCTCCTCTTCCTCAACTCCACTTGTAGATCAGCCCTGCTGATAGGCGCGCATGAGCAAGCATTGCTGTCTCTCTCGGTCTCTTCATTCCACACGCTATCTCGCACTGTCTAATCGCCGAGAGACTACGCGATATGGAGAGAGACAGGCCATTAGGAAGGGAGGGAAATGGTCATGTTAGATTAGAGGGGTGGAAGGTTGGAGATTGAGTCGTTACCTGATCGAGAGAAAGAAAGAGAGGGGAAAGAGATTAACAGGATCTCGCCCCCGAGGCGCTGTTTTGACCTACCAGGCGCTTGACGACAGAGCTTTCGCTTCCTGATAGGAGGGTACTTAGGCGAGAATTTGGTGATCGATTGATGTGCTGAATTATTGCTATTCCGAGAGATGGGCGCGTTATTAGATCTTGGATTATACTCTCTATTTTAACCTGCCTGTGAAACTTATATCCTCCGATTGCGAATCCGCGATATTCGATTTGATTTACATCGAACTCCCGACTATTGTTGTTCATGATTCTGAATCTTGCCCAGTCGGCTCCATATTTGCGAAGATATCGCCCCGTTATAGAGTTGGCAATCGATGATTGCCCTCTTATCACTGCGGTATCACTGCGTGACTGTCCTCTCCACTCCTTCTCTTTCTCTTTCTCTTTCTGTCCCCCCTTTCTCGCACCTGCCAAACGAGTGAATCAGCCATATTCACCGCCTTCCTCTTTGAGTCTCTCTGTGAGAGTGCAGTGGCGATCTACCCCCGATGGATAGGGATGTTACGGTAGTTGTCAGTAATAAATGACGTTCACCTCTCTTTTCGCTCCTTTTTTGCTCCGTTTTTCCCGATTATTCGCTCGGCGTGAGTCAAATCGCTGATTCAGGAGCCGCAATTTTTCCCTATTTTAGCGCATTGCATTGATAGTGAGCGATTGCTCACTGATTGGCGTTCAAATTGGCCTTTGTTGTTCTGAAATTTGGTTGATCTAAAATGTTTCTCCTAACGTGCGAATACTCATGCTAGTCCACCTTATTAATGCCACTTTTCGGGCTCGTTGCCTGTCGGGAGTAATCGAATAAATAATAAATAAGTGATTTTAATAAATGTAATTGCAGGTCATTTGTACGGCACACCGCGACCGTTGGAAGAGGACGTTGCTGAGATGGTACAGGTAAGAATTATTTGATCGTATGCTTACTTATTAATTTTTTATGTGAATTCAATAGTTTTGCATTTTTCGATCTCTACAGTAGAATTATCGACCTTTTGTTGATTTCAAGCACTTTGTAGATTTGATGAAACTCAAATGTTGTTGGTCAGCGTAAATATTAGAAGTTTGGTGGATTTTGTTGCCCATTGTATCCGTATTGCTCAAAGATCGGTCGGAATCGCTAAATGGGATTAAAAACCGGTCTTTCAGGTGGGAACTCGTCTAGTGACAAGAAATTTTATTGTTTTTAAAGACATTGATGAGCTCACATTGTTCTGATCAAGAGGGATTCAACCCTGAAACATATCTCTCACCAGTTATTTTAGTCGGGGAAAACGCGAGAGGTCTTTAGCAACTGAAATTCATATGATAATTCTTCCTTTCTCTCAGGGCGGAACTCGTCTGGGCCCGCTTCCGCCCAATTGGGAGGTCGCGTATGCGGACAACGGAGAGAAGTACTTCATCGAGTCAGTTTTTTTACAGCGATAGGAGAATGGAATCATCTTATTGAGAGGATTGCTGTTTATCGGGATATGGTGATGCTTAGATGTAACCGGCTCAATTTTTGTACTTTATTGAGTGAGTTCCAGACGAAATCAGCTAATTTGGATGATTTATTTTTAAAAGAAAAAGGTGAAGCATAGATGTGACCGGCATAATGTTTTTATGGTGTTTATCACGGCATTGTCTGAACCATTGCTCGATCTGTGACACTTCAGTTGTATTTTCTTTTTTTATTAAAAAAGATTACAATAAACGCTAGAGGTGGGTGTCAGTGAATACTCTGCAGTGAACACTTTCTGATTATCAGAATCTGTTATTGTAAATTCATGATTGCAGTCACAACTCGGGCACTACCCAGTGGAACGATCCGCGTGAGCTTCCTCAAGGATGGGAGCAAGTGGACGATCCCGTCTATGGCACATTCTACGTCGAGTGAGTCATGTTGATCTTTGGTCTTTGGTCTTTAGAAGTGATGAAATGGTGGTAATTCTATTTGGGAAGAACTAGTGGAAGATGTGTTTCATCATTGGTACATTGCTGAGTAATGGCTGCGCGTTCAATAGCTTCAATATGCTGATTCTAATAGTGATAAATAATTTCCATCTTCCAAAAACTAGAGCATTTAGTGTTTCACGGCTGGTATGTTGCTGCTGAATCGTTGCGTGTTCAATAGTCCCATCGAATGATGTTTAAAAAAGTGTCCTGCTACAAGAGCACCTTATGTTTCACGGCTGATACATTGCTGCCTTATTGTTGCGTGCTCAATAGTTTCTTCGGTTGATATGTAGAAAAAGTTCCCATCGTCCCAAAACAAGGGCATCTTTTTGAAAATGTCTCGGTGGTGATCACCCTGGTAAATGGCCTAATCACCCTGGGAAATGGCAGCGCGCAGAGGGGAAGCAATGGAGATTATCGTCATTCGCCGTGCTCCCTCGTCGGTCAGAGAAGCCGAGAAAGCAGGCGTAAGTGAGAGAGTCAGACAGGGAGAGGGAACAGACCATTCATCAAGCGCGTGTTTCTTTCGTGCTCTGTGAAGGGAGAGGGCACGATAGTCGTCTTACGAGGATGGAGTCATCTATCTTCCTTGAGTTCCCCCTTTAGTTTTCTGGTGATTGCCTTTTCGGCTGGGTTTCTCTGATATTTGAAAGCTCTGAGTGATCAATAAAAGGCTGATGCTGATTTGACGTCTCACTAGAATTAGAAATGCGAATGGGATATCAGGGAATGATGACTTCTTGTTTCCGTCGAAAATTTATTACTAACATTGAAACGATCTTAAACTCCTACTCAAGCAGTTGCTAAGGAAGATGAGAGGGGAGTGTATGAGTATTGCGTGGTAATGAGAAGGAAAAAGAGGGAAAAGTTTCCGTTAACTTCTGCATGTTACATCCTGATAGGATTATGTTTCACGAGTGCATGATATTTGGAATTCTTGGCGAGATTTCGATTCCCTCTTGCTCGTTCCCTCTTGCTACACAAATCTAATTATGAGAAGAGCTTCAGGTAGAGTTTGATGCTTGTAATTAGAAGCGTTTGAATGTCAATCCATTTCATTACTGGTCTAGTTGGTATTCAATCCTTACATACTTCCTTTATCTTGTTCCGAACGCTTTGCCCCAATTTTGTCCACTTGCCCGTTCGTATTTTCACAGCGAACTCAACTGCTCCACGTAGGACTGGTACCCGTTGGCAATCCACTCTGTTTCATATGAAAAAAGTGTCCACTTCGAGGCAGAAAATGGCGCTAAATCCTCGCGCGAGAGAGCCGCTCGCGCACTCATTGTATGGGTACTGTGTGGTTAGGGTAAGATGTGGGGGGGGGGGGGGGGTGAGAAAGGCGAGAGGCGAATACCAGTTTCGAGATGCGCTCGAAAAGCCACCCGCTCACGATCTCCTTCGAAGAGCTCTCTCGCCATTATCCCCACTCTTCCATAAGTTAGAGAAGAAGAGAGAGCACGGGAATATGAGCGCCGGTCCGCAAGGCTCTCCAACCCATTGAGTAGTTGGCCAGCTTAGCCATTTGTCCTCCCCCCCTCTCTTCTCAGACATTCTTCCCTACTCTCAGACCTGCCCCCTTCTCTCCAGATTGTTTCCTGATTGACCAACCGTGTAACCTGCACTTTAGAGAGGTAGTAGTAATAATAGAGACGAAATCGAGTTAGAGATGCGTGTAGACGTGCCTATTACGCGTGAGGTCTGCGTTTCACTATGCATACGAGTTGCGCACTTTTTTCACTTCATATTCTGGCTATTTCTCCGGTTTTGGGCTGTTTTCGAGTAAAAAAATGAGAGCATGATGAGCCGCGTATTTAGACCCACACCCTCATGCCAGTCCCATATCACTCCCCATTCTTCTTCGTCATTTTCTGTGATGGCATGCTCTCACTTTCTTGCCTCTGTCTCTATTTCCACTCCTTTCACTCCATCCGCAGAAAGAGCTTATCCACCAGCTCGGGGGGACATTTCAATAGGCTCCCAGATTGGATGGCAGCTAATAGAGAGATGAAGCAGCTCACAGGCTAAAGAAGTTGGATAGTGGATAGTTTTTCCCTGGTTAAGATAAAGAACTGCCCAAGCGAGAAGAGTTTAAAATATTAATGCGCCGACAAAGAAAGTGCGAGAGATTCGAGAATCTCCCTCTATCGGCATCCAAATCTAGGCCCGACTTTCTCCCCCCCCCTCTGTCTTTTCATTTGTCTGTTCCCCTCCCTCCCTCGCTTCCTCCTCCCTCCTTACTCTTTCCTTTTCGAGAGTCTCCCTAAATAACGGATAGAGTGAGAGGAGGCGCGAGGGTCCGTCGAAAAGGGACAGAGATACATACACTCGGCTCTCGTTTTGCATTGCCCATCTTTCGCTCCCCTCTTGAGGATCCATTCATTGATCTACGCTTGTTTTTCGAGCGAGAATCGCGCCAGAACCGCCTTTTAGGATCGTAGATTCATAATAGATCCGGCGGATGGCCCGTATCTCTCATTTCGCAACACTCCCTCGCTTCTCTGACTGACGAGAGATAAGGCGAAACGAAGAGACGTGAGCATTGCTCAACGGAACCGGATGTTTTCGGCGAGTGAACGGCTGTAGGTAATCAGGATGAAGCGTCTCCGTCGATTGTTTAGAACAAGGCAGCCCGCCGCAATTTGATTCGTCCCCCTCTCGTTTGTGTGGGTATTTCAGCTCGGAATAGAGCTGCAATACGACGAAATAGGAGAGCCGTAGGAAGACATTTACATATGAGATCTTGTGCAATAGTTGCCCCGTCTCATTTATGCTTCTCTCGTTTAGTCTCTCGCGTAACATAATTTGTCTCGACACAGCTAATATTCATGCTCCCTTCCCTCCTCTTTCTACCCAATGTTCCGTGCAAAGCGGCAGTAATAATAATGAGAAAACGCGAACGACCACTCGCTTATTTCTCCCCTGCTCCCTCAAGTTTTCAAGAGTCTCGCCTGCTTTCTCGAGAATTTTCGTCGCGATTGCTTGACTGTTCGCTTGATCATTGGTCGTTGATCTCCAGCTTCTATGAACTCCTCGAAAGTTTCTGTCGCTATTCGATCCCTATTTTTCCTGCTTGATCGTTGATCTTTGATCTCCCATCCTCTACGTTGTCCTCGAGAGTTTTGTCGCGAGTTCATTCGTGGTAGCAGTCTGATCGTTGATCTTCCATCTCTAGCCGCCCGATGGTGGACACTCAATACTTCCCACTGCGTCGCTCGGACATCTTCGACAAGGTCATCTTCTTCGACACGTCGGCTGTAGATGCTGCAGGCACGACGCCGTCAACGTCGACGACGTCCGTAGGCAGCGGACGGAGGAGTAGAGATGAGAGGTCGCTCCGAGAAATGTCGATTAGAAAGGGGAAATTCGCCTAAAAAGAGTCTGAAAATTGCGCGGTTTTCCGTATACAATAGGCTCAAGAAAGCAGTTGTATAAATTGAACTAGAAAAAGTATAACTAGTCTCAAGAAAGGAGTCTAAAAATGCGCGCAGTTATCCGAGATTGGATGGCCCTCCGTCTACTTTAGGACAGCACGGCATAAAGGGGAATGGCGTCCTTGGGGAAGGATTGCGAAGGGGAAGTGGTTAGGGAAATGGGCAGGGTTAAGGGCAAAAAGGGGAAGGTTTTTTATAAAAAATTGTTGAAATTTAAATTTAATGAAAAAATTGCAGTCACGTGCACAAGCTGACGACGTACGATCGTCCGATGAGCAACGGAGTGACGACGACGAATGGAGTGAAGGGAGGAGGAATTGGAAGTGGAGCAGGGCCAACTGGTGAGCAGGGTTCACATGGTTTTGACTGAAATGATGGGGAAAAGAGTTAAGGGAGGAGGAGGACTGGTGAGCAGATTTTGTAAGATTACGAAACAATTCGCTGTGAAAAGGTGGTTTGCCACTTTTCACACTGGTGAGGGAGACTTTTTTTGCTGAATTTTGAGTGCACTGGTAATTAGTTGAGTGGATTGTTGGAAGAATTGGTTGAGGTGTGAAACATGAAGTCAAATTGTGGTCTGAATCAAATATTGCACCAAAATTGTTTGAGCAGGTTGTTAGATGATATGGTTGCTATGTGAAACATAAAGTGTTCTAGGCAAATTACCGCACTCAAATTGTGTGAGAAGTTTGTTAGATGATTAACTTTCTTGGTGGAACGCACACGGGGCACGGGGGGGGGGGTCGCCTGGTGGCTGGCAGATTAATAAAAAATTCAGGTGGGTACATCGAATCGTCGCACAAACGCCCGCTGTTCACGAGGAATGTCGATGAGTTGAGAGGTGAGAGTGAATTGCCTAGTTTATTTGTTGAAGCGTGGATGCTGAATCAGACTATTTGTCGAATCGGTGATAAGACATGCCTGTGAAACATACATTTGGCTACTAGTATTTTTATCGTTTTAAGGCGGCAGATCCGGCGTAGTAGAAGCCGGTAAACTGAAATCGGGCAGGTCATAAAAAAGAATGATTGCTCAGGTGAATTGATCTCGTGTCGGATTGTGAAGGGCCCGAAGGGACTCGGATTCACACTGATTGGAAATGATGCGAGTAGTAGGGGAGACGAGTTCATACAGGTGAGAATGGAGATTAATGAGGGGAATTAAACAAAGAGATGCTATCTAAATTGTCTTGGCGCAATCAATACTGCTCTTGCGTAGTGCGTGAAACTCGAGGCGGGCTAGTCAGATTTTTTTCAGCAGCTGATAGAAATTCATTGATACCGAGGAAATATTGCAAAGACGTAAGCGCTATGAAACGCTAGTGAATCGGGGAGATCTGAATTCAAAATGAAGCAAGTATTAGGGCAGGTTAGTTAATACGGATGAGAAATATAGCCTATCGACGAAGTTATTTTTTTCTAGTGGACCGGAGTACAATTGTTTTGACGCAGACGTTAGTGCTCTAGTGTGTTATGTGAAACGGGGAGCGTGCTAGACTGATTTAATTTTTGTTTGGCTGCTCGACAGAAATTGTTGCTTGAAGAAATATTGCAAAGGTAAAGACACTGTGCAACACAAACAACCACGTTCGATTCCCAGGTGAAATCGATCCTTCCCCATGGCGCGGCCGCAGCGGACGGAGTGCTGCAGCCGGGAGACGTCCTAGTGTCCGTCAACGGCAACGACCTTCTGGGCGCCAGTCAGGTACGATAGAATTGATCTTTGAGAGTTGATCTATGATCTTTATGAAATCTTAGACCTCTTCTGTGTGGCCATAGTGTAAACACATAGAAGGTTCAAAATCTATGATACCACTGGACGATAACAGGAATCACTCAGCTATCACTTATTACGATATCTTTAAAAAGCTTGATCTTTGATCTTTACAAGTTGACGTTTGACCTCTGCAGACGGACGCGTGTCACATCTTCGTGGACTGCCCCGTGGGCGATCCTGTGGATATCATCATCTGCAGGGGATACCCACTCATGCTCGATCCGTCCAATAGGGTGAGTGGGGGGGGGGTGGTGGTCTGAATTAGTGATGACAATTCGGCACGCGCCTCACCTCATTTTACATGCTCTCTCGCCGATCAGACAGAGGACAGAGCATGGAAAATGAGGAGAGCTCAGTGCCGATTTGCCATCACTAGTTCGAATCTCTTCGTTTCCCGTGCTCTCTCGCATTTTCTGATTGGTGAGATAACATTGCGAAGTGAGAGGGTCAGGGACAAGGTTGCGTTGTGCTTCACTTGTTCACCTTATGTTAGAAAGGCTGTTGAGTGTAGTGATTGTATGAATGTTTGCAGTAAAAAAATGCAGGTACTTTAGTGCTGCATGGTCTGCTAATCTTGCATTGCATTGATTCAATTTTGACAGGATGAAGCTGGCTTCTACGAAAAATAAAATACGACAAATTGCAGATAATCACGGAGAACGTGTACACGTCTTCGAATGGGACGGCGAACGGAGGAGTGATGAGGGGAGGAGAATTGGTGAGTGAATAGGACATAACTTATGACTCATAAGGAGGCTTCTCCTTGATTCCTGCTGAGATCACTGTGAAAAATGGTAGCTGCAGAGTATTCTGAGTAGTGGGCAAGAAGTGCATGAGTGTTTTACTGCCAAGTTGACTTCTTCCGAGTGTTGGTCTTGCAGTAAGATGTTCGCGTTTGACATTGAAAAGAACCAAATCTGGTAAAAATGAAAAACGATGGTGTTTACTCACTATTCCAGGTCAAAATCGACATCCACAAGGGCAACGACGGGTTCGGATTCACCATTGCGGAGAGCGTGAATGTCAGTTGAATTTCTAATTTAGAAACGGCGTTTTCGAAAATAGAATCCGAGTTCCGAAAAACGTGCGCGTAATCTGTCACGCGCAGCCATTTCCCCTCTTGTCTACGCCATTTTTTTCCCTCCGCCTCTTGTCTATTCGAATGTCCTCAATATATCTCCTCTCCGCCCTCCTCTTCTCAGGATGGAGGAAAGGGAACAGGAAGAGATTGGCTTGCTGTAGTCTTCCGCTATTAGCTCAGACAAAGGGGTACCTCGGGGATATGGGGCAAGGGCGAAATAACGACTCGAGAATATGTATTTAATATATAAAAATACAATTTCCAGGGTCAGCGCGTCAAGAACATTATCTACAAGGAGCAGTGTCCGAATCTGTGCGAAGGTGAGATTGACTTTCACGAGTTTGATATACCATGACAAGGTTTGGTTAGGTCAATCAATTAATGAGTAGTTGTCTGCAAAACTAAAATGGCTATTAGATGTTTCACCCTTGCTACATGTGTTCTGATGTTGTGCTCCGATAATGCGGAATCGGATCTGGTTGGAAAATAGTAATTGCATAAATATCAAATTAATTTTAAAGGCGAATCATCGGCATTTTAAAGGCGAATCATTGTGGAAGCAACTTTACCTTTACCTTTATTTTAAAGGCGACGTAATCGTGGAATTGGACGGTCGTGACGTGCGATCGATCGGTCACAAGCAGCTCGTCGACCTGCTCAGAGACTGCCCCCAAGGGTACCGAGGACGGCTCATTGTGAGGAGATCCAGTCCCAAGCAGAGGTACGGAGGGATACTGTAGGAATACGGTAGCTACGGTAGGATAGAGTGAGTGTCGATCGATTGCAGCATACAAGTCATGTCTAGTAGCATTAGGTGAGGATTCCGGATTCCGTTCTGGGCACCTGATAGAGGCAGAATACGGTATCACGATGAGTATCGATCGTTTTGCAGTCGCTCGCGCACCCCGACGGCGGCCTTCCGATACGGCGAGGCGCGCGCCACGCCCGCCCCGTCGCTCGCGCCCCGCAGCAAGACGCCCGCACCCAATTCGAGGTACGGTAGAGAGTCAGGGGGTTACGGTATCGAGGGGTAATCGAGAAGTGAGATTATTAAACGAACACGAAAAGGATTGGTGGCAAGAGCATTCATGAACCGGGCACGTTTTCGGATTTTGGATAGCTTTCGACGAACTTTTTTCTAATATGAGCCTAAAAAGTAATAGGAACAACTCGGAGGGCATGTACGGCACGGTGAATGGAGGCGCGAATGGAGGAAGCATGTACCAGCGACAGAGCAGCACGCTCAATAGAGTGAGGAAATTATTTATTTATTTGATCGGGGGATGGTCGAGAAGAATTAGTTATTCACACAGGGTTTGGGTATATGCAACGTGTGAAGCGAGAATTCATGGGGCGGATACTTTTTTCATATTTCAGATAAAAAATGTTAGCAGCACTTTGAATAGGGTGAGCAGTTTGTTTGTTAGGTTTGTGACCGATATACAATTAGTAATCTCCGCTGGATTTGGGGATATGTGATGAGTGAAACGTAAATCTGGAATGCGATAAATGTAAAAAAAACTTTGTTTTCTTTCAATTTATTGATTTGCAATTCGCGAATGCACTGATTAGTCACACAATGTTTTACTAATATCTGTGAAACTTAGATGGACGAGGTGGGGTATAGTCGCTTGCAATGGACTAACATGTGAGAACAACAAGAGATATTTGCAGCGCCGCCCGAACGGCGACCTTCCTCCAGCGGCTGCAGCAGCTGCAGCAGGAGGCGGGTCGACGAGGATGAGACCGTCATCGACGACACTCGGATTCGCAACGACGCCCACTTATATGCCCCTGAGCGCCTTCCAGGTTGGTCTACGGTCATGCTAGTCCCTGTTGAACAAATCCTACTGATTCGATTAGTGCAGCTAATGACAATCACGCCTGTTGATAGACTTCTAATGCAATAAATAAGTCTTTTATATTGCGCAAGTTAGTAGAAAAGGTAGTCATAGTTTATTTGTTAGCTTAATAGAGGTGAACATCAGAGGTCAATTAGTTATCACCGCAAGCTGTGAGGATATGATATGCGTGAAATACAAATGTATACTGAGTATCGATCATTGCAGCGGTCCGATCTGATCACGGTGAATCTCATTCGCAAGCCGCAAGGGTTCGGATTCCGCCTGCTCGGAGGGCTGGAGGTGAGTGGGTAGAGAATGATTGGAGAAATGAGGGATGGGCGAGTGGGTGTATTAAAGTTTCTTGATGTTGATAAGAAAGACAGCGAGGGAATCCGTTGATTCGCATGCTGGACATACCTTTGAAAAATAACTTGTGAATTCGTGATTCATTGCAACTATGATAATGGAATCGGATGAATGTTTCAATCCGGTCTTGGTTCACCAAGACCAAGACCAAGACCAAGAATAAATGTTCAGAATAAATGCAATTGAATCGGGAGAATAAACAGGGAGCATGGTTGAAATAATAGTCCTTCATTTGCAGACGGACACTCCGCTCACGGTGGGACAGATTGTGAGTGGCGGTGCAGCGGCCGACGATGGACGATTGAAGGAGGGAGATGAGATCGTCGAGATTGATGGACGGAGAGTAGAGGTACGGTAGGGAGGGGGATACGGTAGGGGCGTAAGAGGGGTAATAGATGAACAAATAGGGTGTACCAACGATGAAAGCGTAGCTGGCGGCGACCGGATTTTGACATAAGGGTCATGTGTGAAAACCAGTTTGCCGGTAGCGTTGAGACCAATGGATGAAAACTAGGCGAGTTGTGGTTGCGATGGTTGGTTATGGTTTAACGGGGAAGGACGGATGTGATGGTGAATGCGAACCGAGGAAATACAATTATATGTGATGCCTATCGAAATAATCTTCCCTCCCCCTTCCAGGGCGCGACTCACACGGAAGCAGTCTCGCTGCTGGAGCAGGCTGCCCATGTGAAGCACGTGAAGTTGGTGATTAGAAGGAGACCGGACGAGATGAGCAATGGAAGGAAGATGAGTGGAGGTGAGGAAGCTGATTGATGATAGTGAGAATGAAAGGGTGGTGAGGTTTGTGTTTCGGACAATATGTATAGTGAATAGAATCGTGCGTCTTTTAATATTAACGTTAGTGGTAAGGTATAAGCAAAGGAGGATGAGTGGAGGAGAGAATGGGAGGTTGAAGTTTCACTAAATGGCCATGTAGATGTGGGACCGGGTAGTTGATCATCAGTGTGAATTGTGTCATATGGGAAATTCATAAAAAGAACAGTTGTGATTAAAATTCTATGTTGGATATTTTGAGTTTCACTAGCGAGCCATAGCGAGCGGAAACCGGAACGAATTGATGGATCTGACTTTAGGAATTTGAATCAATCGATAAGTATTCTGTCTCTTGCAGCCGATCAGACGTCTCCGTCCGCCTATCTCTCTCGCTCGCTCAATTTGGGAATGGGAGGAGGCACGAATATGGGCAGACCCGCTGTGCTGGGTGAGTATTTAGAATTGTTTATGTCGAAATAAGATGGCGGTAGATGAAAAAGGCAAATAGAGGCACCTGTGGCATTGAGGCTCCGGAGGTAGTTGAGATAGTGGGCTAGCTCCGAATCTTATTGGATGAGCTGTGACCATTGGAATAAATTACACTTATTATTGTTCTCGTTTGGTGAACAGATTGTTCAAAGACGAATCACGTATAGGCATCAACGAGCGTGAAATTGAGACAACAGCGAAAAGTAAAGCATCTGTAGCATTGCGGCTACGGAGTTTGGTAAAGTGGCAGACCAAATTCCTTATTTATTAGGTCTTCGCCAGCTCTCTCAATAAGCAAATACTTAGTTTGTGCAATAAGCATTCCCGTGCAGGCATCAACGAGCGCGAATTAGAGTGAACAGCGAAAAGTGAATCACCTGTGTCATTGAGGCTACAGAGTTTGTTGATCAACTGGATCAATTCCCACAAATATTTACTATCTTCTTCATGAGTGAACAAATACGTTAAAATGGGATCCCGATGATATATATAATTTGTGTTATTAATATTCCAGGCATCAACGAGCGCGACCTCATCCTCCATCGGGGCGAGGGCGAGGGATTCGGATTCATCATCATGTCCTCTGCGAATAGGGATGGAGCATATATTGGTCAGTTTATTGGCATTGATGATCGAATTGATGAATGAAAGAAAGTGTTGAATCAGTGCTGCGAGAAGTACAGATAGGTTGTGAGATTGGCAGATAGATTGAATTTCGGACGTTTCCTCTCAAAAAATAGGACAGTCACATGGACAATCAGTATTTCAATAAGCATATAATGATTGAATGAATGATCGTAACGATAATTTCGAGTACACTATGTAGCGCAAACTTAGTTCACCCTTAGGGGGACTCCGTTTACAATCCCTCCCACATTGCAGGCCAGATCATCGCCGGTTCTCCTGCTGCGCACTGTCCGCAGCTGCAAGTGGGCGATCGAGTGGTCGCTGTGAACGGGGCTGAGATTGCGGATATGACCCATGGAGAGATTGTGGGATTGATCAAGGTGAGCAAGGGGGAAGAGGAGTGTAATAATTATTAAAGGGATTTGACGAGGGATGGGAAACTGTCGAGCTGGAGCTGAAGTGAGTAGGATTAGTGCAAGAGGAGGGCATAATGTGCAAGTAGCAGACTGGAGTAATAATCGTTCGAAGATTTGTTTAAAATAAAATCTTGAGCAAGGGGACTAAAGTAGGGACTAAATTAGGGAAGCAAAATTGACGAGCTGGAGCTGAAGCTAATAGATGGATCAGTGTCACGAGAGGAAGTCATAGTGTGCAAGTAGCAGACGGAGTAATACGTAAGAGGAGATGTAAAAATCAGATGATAGACAACTGGTAGTAAGTATGTAGCACTAGGGAAATCAGTGCTACGGGATGGAGTGATAGAGTCGTTGTAACAGAAGAGAGCAATTATTGATCCCGGTCTACTATCAAATCCAATTTTTAGAACATCGACGCATAGCTGTGGTAATCTTTGATTCTTACACCTGTAATTGCAGGCGTCCGGCACGTCGGTCCGTCTGACGATCGCCGATCCGGCCGAGCCGGCATCGAACTACGTGCAGCACGCGACTGCTGCAGCTGCTGCAGGGACGCCCATGATGGCCCATAGTGACTACCAGGTGAGGAGGGATGGCGAGATAGAGATACGATGTGGCCCTTGCAATATTGATGTTTCGCAAGTTTTTTTGGTAGATGCGGGAACATGACAAGGATAATGTCAAAGTCATGATGTATCTAAAACAAAAATCTCTTAAAATTATGTTGGTTTTTTATCACCAAGTGCCGTTCATTAAAATGATGAGCTTTGACGTTTCAAGTAGGAATAGTGTAGCGCGAATGCACCGGGAAGCGCTCAATCAACACATTTCCCTTTCCAGTCGTACTCTAACAACAACGGGTCGCTGAAGACGCCGAACGGACACGGCGGATCGAATGGATTCGTTGGAGGAGGAGCGACGCCCGTCTCCCATCACGGAGGATCAGCGTACGATTCCATGGACGGACGGGCGTCCATTGTGACGGTGGAATTGAGCAGAGGTGAGGGATTGAAAAAGTACTTGTAGATTTCTGAAAGCGACTTTCTTGTTTCGCGAGCAGTTCAAAGGTCGAGATAATGGCAGATTGATGATATTTGAATGATTTTTCACCTAAAATTTTGCTCCAATCAAACATTAGCAACACTTAATTGAACTAGGTGAAGTGAGGTGTCGCATGGTTGGTAAAGGGCGAGTGAGACACTAATTTATTGATATTATTGACGGTTCAAGTTTATAAATCAAATTTTGTGTTAAAAATGACAACGCATTTTCAAGTTTCGCGGAGATCGTTAAAGTAGATGCAGTTATAGGTTTTGATTTCATGGAGAAAAGAACCGGGTAAAAATTCCGAATTATTTTTCAGGCACGAAGGGCTTCGGGTTCTCGATCAGAGGCGGTACGGAATTCGACAACATGCCCCTGTTCGTACTGAGAATCGCAGAGGATGGACCCGCCGCGAGGTGAGAGATGATCGATGATCTTTGATCTTTGAGACCATAATCTGTAATGGATGGTAAATTGACCTTTCAACTCTTGGTGCACTCGTGCTTCATTCAGGGGTGGTAAGACCGAGTTGATGTGGGATCCAATTTCACCTCATTTTCGTCCTGCAATGAACAATTTCTCCATCCAAAATTAATTTGATCGTTTCGCTAACCTCTGTTCCATAGCAGGGAGGGCCGATTGCGAGTGGGCGATCAATTGATGACAATCAATGGACGTGACACGAAGGGATTGACTCATGAAGAGGCCATCACTCTCATCAAGATGTACCCTACAGTAAGACTCACCGTCAGGAGAGTAGCCATACCGTAATCCCTGTCCATCTACCGTATCCTTCTCCCCCTATCGATCCATATCACTTGTTGCACACTCCGTTCCACTCCCACTCGCTTATTGATTCTTCATCCTAATAATATCTCAGGAGATAATCGCGTCCCATTCTATTGTTTTTATTTGTATTGTATGTTACAATGCTCAAGCTATCATTGTGTTGCCAGACGCAAATATTATTGATCCATACCTGTGACAATTCGTTCCCCCATCTCGCCTTTATTCTTACCGTATACTCTCCTGAGAGTAGCCTCGTCCCATGGATCGTTTCCACTGCTAGAATGTAAATATAGCACGATCTTATATCGATTATTAGATTCCTTTTTATTACATTGACAAGCGTGAGTTTTATCTGCTAGCCTAGACCCCCGAGAAAGTTTTACATCAATTGATCTACCGTACTCCCCGAATTATCGATCGCTCCTGCTCCCACAATATCACAAGCTATTACGTGTACAAGTCTGACCTACTTCGCTATACTATATTGTAATATTGTATGTCTGCTCATAAAGATTTTATTGATTGATGTATCGGCCCAGACAAATCAGTAATAGTTGAATTCAAAAAGAACATGAGTAGGATTCAAATTAGGAGATGATGACAAGTTTGACTCAACTCCGGACTTTTGCAAGAATTTTATTCCATTAGAAACGATTCAGAGGATCGTTAGAGTAGGAGAACCCAGTCGACAATGATAGACGGAAGATGAATAAAGTCAGTTATCGATTCTTCTCGAGTTCATCGAGTGCGCGCTGCATCGTCTCGATGATCAACTCGTGCAGATCCGGCTGCAATTATTGATTTCTTTGCGAAAATAAAAATTGATAATCCTACCGTATCCTGCTGCGACTGCTGCGTGGTCGAGCCGTCCGCGGGGACTGGCGGCAGATCTATAATTTATGACCATCGAATATTGATTTACTACCGTATTCTTACATTTCCGTACCCTCCATATACCGTACCTACTGTTTCAATCCGTAAATACTTGTACTTTCCTAATTTCTACACTATCGTCAGGTACCGTCACTCTCTCTACCGTATCCTCCATTTATGATACATACTTTGCCCTACTTGTGTAGTATGATCTTCCTCTACCGTACTCCTCCCATCACTCTATCTCCTCACCGTGTCCCTTCTGACTGCCCATCATCTCGAGTTCCTTGGTGAGGATGGCCCTCTTCGCCTCGTACAGGGCGAGTTCCGCACGACGAGCGTCGAGGAGCAGACGGAGACGCTCCGTTTCCTGATCATGTTGAGATGTCGTCGATAAGGAGGAGATGAGGGAGTAACTCTAATCTTCAGTGGATATCAATTATTCATGCAGATTGACCAAGTGTAATGGCAATCGTAGTTTGTCGACGTTCAAGAGTAGAAAACTGAACAAGACTAGTCAATCGTTGTGAATGTGATGATGAATGCCGTCATCTTCATCATACCGTCGTGTCATTCTTCTCCTCGATGGCTCTCTTCTCCACTCGCAGCTGCATTCGATCGGCCGAATCGTGCAGGAGACGAAGGGCCGCAGCAGCGTCCTGAGGGAAGGGAACGAGGTTATTCATCGAATTATTGATCCTTCGGTTTTCTATGGAAGCTGATCATTGTAGATATGTAGATGATTGCTGATGTTACGCGAGTGAGTCAGTAAAATCGAATGGCGTTAGTTGCATCACAATTGCAAACAAATTCTCGACCTCTCCTTTTTCCATACTCTCTCGCAATTTCTGACCGACGAGAGAGCATTGCGAAATGAGAGATCGAGAAATTTTTGCAAACCTCCGATCACAATTCAAGTGAATCGTCACTTCTTGATTGCACGGATCTTTTTCTCACCTTGATGCGATCGCGATGCATCTCCTCCAGTGTCACCGCCTCCTACAATCAATTTTCGATTGATGATTAAAATACGGTAGCGACGTATCAGGCACTCAGTATGGATTTGGATAAGGCACTCTGGGATACGGCCGCATAGGGATTCGGTTACTCGGAAGGTACGGTAACAATAGGAATACGTTAGCATCCCGGACCTGGACATACGATAACTCTAGACGGAGTACGGTATACCTTGAGGGCGAGCTTCTCGTTCTCGTGAGTGCGCGTGAAGATTTGCATGAGCGCCGAGCGAACGTCCCCGACCGCCGCTGAAGATGATGAAGTCAGTTTGCGATAGATGGGAGGATACGGTAGATTAGGTTTCCGATTCCTGCTCACCGATGAAATCCTTTGCGTTGTCGTGCGCGCACGACGCGAGCATCCCACCCACCGTCTGAAATGAAGGGAATTGCTGCAACTTCAACTTTTTATTGCAGCCCCCATTTTGCTGCAGCAACGAGCCCACTGATATCTCAGCAGCATCAACTGGTGCTTTCGTCACATCCTCCTTCTCCATTCCCCTTTGGCTAGTGCAACGTAATACAAAGCAACGTATGTAGTTATCACAGCCTCGATTGCAGCAACAACATCATCTGAATCTTATCTTTCATCCAACTCACGGGCGGTCTATCAAATGCGGCCGCCTGTTTTCCTCCCACGTGCAGATTCGTATTGGCCGCCCGCACGATCTCCGCGCTTTCAATGCGACGACGCTCCTCGATCAGATTATCGGAACTGAAATGAAATCAGTTGGTGATAGGTGGGGGGAGGGTACGGTTGATCGATCAGGTTGTCCGAACTGAAATGAAGGGTCAGTTGGCGATTGGAGAGGGATACGGTATATCGGTTTTTTATCGCCCGGATACGGTACATATTGAGTGAACAAGCACATAGCTCGTTGCATCCAAATCGGCAATAAGATGGGGTTGGTCAGTTCTCGATCGATAACTCCCTCCCTACCGTAATCTGAGATCGGCCAGTGCCTCGGCCTTCTCCTTGTTCGTCTCCGCCAGCAGCGAGAGATCGGCCACACGCGCCGAAAAGAAATCAGTTGTCGATTGGTTTTAGATCTACCGTATCCAGAAGTGTTCGGCATACTGTAAGTGCCTGTTAGTTCGCGATCGATTGAATACCGTTAAACGATCTTTGACCTACCGTACCTTCAGACGAGCCTTGAGCACGCGCGTGCGTCCGAGCACACGACGAGCGTCCACTGGAATACGAGCGGAATGATAAATGGTGCGGTCAGAAAGATCAAAGATCAGGAATCGGGCGGGAAAACTGACGCGACACAGCGTCGGCCATTGCACACGAGAGAGAGAGAGAGAGAGTCGACCGTGCGGAGCGAGGGGTAGGAGGGTGAATGCGGGAGAATAAAAAATGGAGAAAGGACGAAGAGAGATGAAGAATGGAAATGAGATTGAACACGTGCCAAATGTGATAAATGAGTGAATAGCTCAATTAATTAGTTTATGGAAATGCGTTCTTTCCAATTTCTGTGCTGTACTATAAGTAGGGGCCACAACGCACATAGCCGATTTTAAACGACGGGGTCAAAAGTATATTCAAACTATCCCTCATGGACCCAATAACATCATGCTTTTTACCGTTTGTCGATATCGTGTCTATGAGCTGCGCTACAGCCCGAGAAGTACGCGCGCATTACACGGGGGAAGAGGAGGGAAAGGCGAGACGAGAGAGAAGGGGGCGGAGCCTAATTTGCGTGTGTCTCTCTCCCTCCCCCCGCCCTCTCGCTCGCCTCTCCCCGCGCTCAAGCCCAAGCTTTTGAAGCATGATAAAAATTTCATTTTTTCTCTAAAATTCCTAAAATATTCGTATTAGTCAGATAAATACTGCCCAAACAAAACTTTCCCACTGGAAGGCCTCAAAACGGCCTTTCCCTTCTTTTATATGCAAATTTGATCTACTTAGCGATGATATGCTAATTTTGGGCAGTGCTCAATCGATTGAGGTCGGCAGTAGCTATCACACGCACTTTAGAATGAGCGATTTGGTTTAGAATGAAGCTTGGGCTTGTTTCTCGCTTTTTCGCGAGATCGTGTCTCACAAAAGTGGGCGGAGCTTGTGGCCCCTAACTATAAGTTATTGATCATGTTTCTTTGCACCGTATTTCTTCTCATAAAGAATTTATCGACTGATGCGTCAGAGTTTACAACAAAGAGACAAAAAGACGGAGTGGGGTTCTCAGAAAGAGCTTGGATGATCTTTGATCTTTACTTGTTGTTGTTGGCTTGCGAGTTGAACTCGTCCAGACTGGCGGGAGTGAATGCGAAGGGGAGCAGTTTGGCTGTGGTCGAGATCTCGACGGAGCCATTCGCGCCGCCCATCACCACCTGTAAAGAAAATATTGAGAAATACCCTAATTGATAAAGCCCCGCCCCTTTGAGTCCGCCCAAAATTTTCTAATTTGTATAAGGAAAGGATTTAAGGATACATTAGGCGTGGATACGACGGGATACGGTAGAACGAGGGTCACGGTACCTCATAATTTCCAAATTCGACCATGAACTGACGACAGAGACCGCACGGCGAAGCGGGCGTGTCCAGGTTGGTCACGATTGTGATCGATCTGAAGAGGGGATCGATCTGAAGAAATTCCTCGGAGATGAGATCAAATAGCTACAAATTTTGTTTTAATTGACCGCTCTGGAATGATTTGAAGATATTTGTTTGAAAATTCGAATGAAATGTTAAATCTTTTAAACCCATAGTGCTGCCATTCGAATGGATGTTGACGAGGAGATGACCACGTGTTCCCGCCTATTTTTTCTAGCGTTCGCTAGTGAGGTCGTAAAAATGAATGATGTATCTATTTCCTGTCAAAAGAGCATAGCCCCGTCTACACATGTGACATCCCGTTTTCTACCTCGAATAGGCGCTATTTTAGAAAGAAAAGTGCCCAACGAAAGGAAAAGTGTGTGATAAATTATCAGCCACTCTCCCTTCGCAATACGCTCTGACGAGAGATAAGGTAAAACTAAGAGACGAGATCATTGCTCGAAAGTGACCCTTACTTGAACTTGCGATGGCCGGCCGAGACGGCGGAGCAGAGAGCCGATCGCTCAGCGCAGATCGTGCCTGAGAGTTGTTTTTGTTTTGATGTTGTTGTTATTGTTTTGAAAAACAACAAAACAATAACAAGTGCTCACCTCCGTAGGAGGCGTTCTCGACGTTGACGCCGTGCACGATGGAGCCGTCCTGCGAGATTCAAAGATCAGAGATCAAAGATCAATCTCAATCTCAATCTGTATCTATTTTTTAAAATGTAAGATCGGTCTTCGTTCAACGCTCAAAGATTAGAGATGAATCATCGTGCTTTCAAGAACGATGTGTTGTTTTGCCATTGGTGAAAGTGTGATGAAATAGGATAGGAAAAGGAAATCCCCCTGACCAGTACGCTCTTTGCACATGGCCGGATTAGTAGATCCAGAAAAAAGGGAAAAAATGCGTACCTCGCACACGAGGATGGCTGAGACGGGGAACTTGGAGTAGGGACAGTAGGCGTTGGCGAGACCCTCGCGGGCCTTATCGAGCAGTTCTTGTTGGTTCATGACTGAAAGCATAAATTTGATACATCTCAAACGGTGTGGCGGCAAGTCATCTTCATAGTGAAAACATAGATGTGGCAAGAGAAGTACGTATATATTTGATGATAAACCTCAAAAATGAAAGGGTGAGAAGAGAAAGAAAAGGAAATCGGAGCAATATTAGAGAAGGAAGAGGCGAGAAACAGCAATACAGGAGCAATAAGTGCGAAGAGGCGATCGTAAAATCGGAGCAATGATTCACGTGGACCTAGTTTATGGCCGGACTACTATCGTGTGCTATTTGTGGCGTGATAAGAATGACATTTCGGGGAGATTTATGACGTCATAGAAGTGGTGCTAGGAAGGATCGAAAAGTGTGTGCCTGTGAGCTGGAGAGTGGACCGCGCGGTGTAGAGAGAGGAGAGAAGAATGAGGGGTTCGAGAGTTCGAGAGATCAGAGGGAGATGGAAATGGTCTTTGTCAGGTTCCTTGTTCCCCTCTTTGTGTCATCCCTTCAGAGACTGCTCTTTGTCAGAATTTCCATCCTTTGTATCGTTCTTTAAACAGAAACTTTCCTATTTCGGGGAAACAGGGCTGTCAGGGGATCAGAGATTGATGAAATTGTAGAGCAATTCTAAGTGAGGAGCGCGCGTGGGGGAAGCCGAGCGAGAATGAATGAGCAGTTAGCCAATGAGCCAATTGTGATTGATCTCCTCATCACATTTTAGTGGTCGACAAAGATCAAACGTCTCTCGATTTCTCATGCACTCTCGCATCTCAGATCGGGTAGCGACGAAAGAAAGTGGGGAGAAACGACAGAGAGAAAGAGCGTCGAACTGCAGTTTTGGTTGAGAACGGAAGGAGAGAGAAAGAGGGAAGGAAGATGCATCAAAAGAGAGAAGAGAGAGGAGAAAGAGGGCGAAGAGAGAACAACGTTTCCAGAAATACCCCCGATTGCATGCAGGAATGTTTGTACACTATCTAATCTGAGTTGCGGGGGCAGATTGAATCCGTGATTTAGCAGGCATAATACATTTCTTTATTTATTTGGATGAAAAATACCAATAGCAACATTTCAATGATACATTTATCGGAATATCTTCGATGTTTCCCGAAAGGTGTGGTGAAATGATAAACTGAAAATATTTGAATCTTAGGAAAAAATGAAAAAAAGATAGGAAAAAAATGAACTGGCGGACAATGTGAAATTTCAGAGTTTTCACAAGTGAAATGAAGCCTTTATAATTAAATATTCATCAGGAACAGGAATATCATCAGTTTAGTTTACAATTAGTGGTTTGAGTATCAACACAATTCGTCAGCAATCAATGACAAGGGGGCAGGGCTTGTGAAAGGGGAAGGTGCGCATTTGAAGGACCCTCTTCATTCTCCTCCATCAGGGGAACGTCGTCTACTTGCTCTTCCTCTGCTTCTGCATGGCAAAATAGATGGAGTATATGCCAGGGCACATAACGTCTAGCAAATCTCAGAATCTCAGGGGGCTGAAATCAAATTGATGATTCGAGCAAACAATACCCGGGAGTCTTGATCAAAGGAGCAATGTGAAAAACTAATATTTTCATAGATATTTATAATATACTCACCAGCCGGAGTCTCAGGGCTGTGCCTATCAATATGTAGTTCACCCCAATGAAGAATATTCCATATGTCCATGCTGCGGACAGCGTTTTCGAATTCACGAGCCGTGCGAATCCGAATCGAACAAGAACCCTTCTGTTAATTAATCTACTTTTTAATACCATTTTCTACTATTTTACTAGTAGAGAAAATGCTAGAAAATAATAATGTCGAATACATATTAAAAAAACAAATATAGGTAGATTTTTGTTTTATTAATATAGATGTTCATCAATTTTGTAAACTTACGTTAAACCGAGAGCGATTCCAAACCACGTAGAACATATCGAGCATGTTTTAGATGGAATAATGAGCACAATTATTGGAAGAGTCACTAAATTTGTATGATTTATTGATTTAATTGATTTAATTTTATAGTAAAGTAAACAGCTTATTATTAATGGTATTATTAAATGTATTTATTTTTCGTTATCGGCAAAACCTTAATTCACACATTCTCGCGCGTCTCTCACCGGTAAGAAAGAGCGTGAATGGAAGAGAGATCTGTATTACGAATTCTATTTGCCCTATCAAAAATCGCAAATCGCAAAATATATTTACTCCATCAACGCACCTGTACTATAGAGAACGATGCTTGCAGCGATAACAACCACCAGAAAAATATTGTCCTGTAACAACAAAAATCTAATACAGTATCTAATACACATCATCAGGACGAACCCATTTGGGTAGTGATAGTTCATACGTAATTGCTATTTCAATGGCGAGTTGTGCGAGCATTCCTTTCATAAATACACTCCACATATTTGCAGGAGAGTATTGCGATGAGATTAGCACTGTGAACACCTTGCAATAATAGTATTATTTCATAGGTTTATAAAAATCTCTTTTCATTTTTACGAGGTTATCTATTTTGTTTCCTTTCTTTCAAACTATTTTTTAAATTTAAAATATAAAAAAATGTGAACGCACCAGAATTGCAAAATAAGCAGAAGACGGAAGAATATCTAGTATAATCGGCCCCATGAAAGGCGTTAATATCATACGAAGTATTCTCAGTTGAACTTAATCGAAAAGAATTATCTAAGAAAATATTCTCAAAGAACTCATGTCAGACTTACCAACGATGCCAGCCATTCCAGTCGATAATACAAGCACAAATTGAAACGCTCTGAGCCGGTGAGTGAAAGGATTATGCTGTGATTATTCGATAGCTGTGGAAGACAATTATCACTTACCTCAAAGAACATGGACGTTTTAAACCATAACTTTTCAGCAAGCTGTAATAATAAGACGATAAATATATAAAACCATTGAAAATTAATAAATTGCAGGAAACACAAACTTCACAACAACAGCATGATTCGCTCGAAGGAGCACTTTGATTTTCGAGAAGCCCTCGTTCTATGGTAATCTTAATTTTATATCATATGAATTCATGAATTAAAATTTTTCTTGATTTAAATTTAATTTAAAGATCATCTCAGATCTTGTTTTTATGATAATGTACCTCTTGCACGATTCGTAAGTAGTATTCATTCAGTTGGTCTTCTTAAAGAGTTATTTTGTGTAAAGTCATCAATTCAATTATTCTTACCATTTCCATCGAAGTTAATGTAGAATCTGCAAGCCTCTTTTGCATACATTTCAACGTCCTCGAAGGTTTCGTGCTCGGAATTTCTAAATTTTTAGTATTTTTTCATTGACGATCTTGGATGGAAAGCGAATATGTAATTAATTGAAGACAAATACTTGGAACTTCATGAGGAGGGCCCAAGACAGATTCAAATTGCCGTCAAGACAGGTTTTTTCATTTTCTTATTTTTTAGCATTGATCAAGTGAACAAGCACACCTGAGAAAGGAATGAGGAGAGCTCTTTGAAACATAGATTTCGTAAAAAGAGAAGATGATCACAACAAGTGGTGGAAAGAACAACCACCACAGACGGTCGACATGGTCATCCTTTAAAGGGAGTTGGTCGAGCAAAATTATATTTTTTTATAAAATTGGTCTTGTCGAGTTATGCAATAATCAATAAATAATTTAATTTATTTAAATTTATTTAAGTCGATAAATTAAATTACAAAAGCACAGTAACCATTAAATCGTTCCGATGGTACGAATATGGACAACTATCGCTAAAGCAGTGTTCGCCGGGGAGCGACCGATGCTCCGCCCCTTTTCTCTTGTTAGCGTGCTCACTTGAGCGATTTCAACACGCGTTTCTCTTCTTAATTGCGATTTGTTTTGCGTTTTATGCATTTTACTAGCAATTCTCATTGATTTCATCCTCCGCGTTCACTTTCACTCGCGTTTCCGTGTTTCTGTACTGGTTCTTGTCTTTTTTTCTAAAATTTGCTGGTCGAGTTCCTTGTTCCGAAGACAGTTTGTGTTCATTAACGGCAATTTATCAGCGGAAAATTAACAAATTTGAGAGAGAGCGAACTTTTGTGTAAAACGAATTATTAAAATAGCGGAGAGATTACAACTGAACCGATCGCTCGCTCGTTTCATCCTCTTCATATTCCTCGTCTTCCCCATCCATTTCTTCCTCACTGTCATCTCTCGCGTTTTCTAGTGAGCAGATTTCATCGAATATATAGTCTTCTGGCATTCCGAGCCGTCTCATCAGTCTTCCCTCTTCTAAATCCTCTCGCACCTTTTCGCACTCGCTCAGAATCTAAATTCATACATAGTTTCAAACGAATATCATTATTTCATACTTCCTCACGCCACGGGTGTGGTCCCGGTTCACGCTTAGTCTTGACTGCCGGTGCTACCCTTCCTGGCCTGTTAATAATGAATGCTCGCTTTTCCTTTCGCATCCCCATCTCTTCGTGTAAAACAAGTGAATTGTAGTGAAGCATGCTAAGCTTCATCTTTACGTTGTAAATAAATGGAGAGCTGATATTTATTGTATTAATTAATTAATTAATATTAATTTTACCAAGCCAGGCGTTTAGGGGCATACATTAAGGACAACGAGTGATAGCTTTCGTTCATTGCTGTATCGATCAGGCTTGAACTAGCAAGAAAAGCTTTCTCGAAGAAACGGGAATAGAGTAAGTCTTCTATTGCTTTGTATTCGATCGAGTCAGCCTGTAGTACCATATTAGTGTTGGATTTAGAATATTTTGAACCTTTAGCTTAGGTCTGGGCTGCTCTCCTTTCCTCCTTCTTTTCAGTATGGAATGGTCACATTTAGTGACTAACTTGTACTTTCCACCGCTCTGATTATAATTCGTATATTATACTTTTTGAACTGTCCCCTCTCACCTTCTTCCATGTGTGCTTCCCCTGCACATGCATGAGGAATGATTGAACTAACTCTAGTGCCTTTGGCCGATCCTCCTTGTTTGGGTACTTCTTGTGACAATAATAAAGATGATTAAAAAAGGGGCAGTAGAGCTGAGCCAGAACAGGTGATTCTTTCTGTGCCTGTGATTCCAATTATTCGTTACTACTTTCTCTCCTGTTTTACCGTCCACCACTTCTTCCTCAACGGCTTTTGTGTATGCCACCAGTCGCGTTCTGCTTCGATCGATGATGTTAGCATATTCTCTCTCAATTTCTTGTCCACCATCGCGTTACCATCGGATACCCTCGTCCTTTGTGACATTATAATTATTGTTGATTATTCCATTCACTGCACTCACTTTATCACAAAACCATCATTGATTAACTCCACTATTGCTCGCAAAGCCCCCTCTGACTCCATTCGAATAGATTTGCCATCTGAGTTCGTGTAATTATAGATATTGATTAATTCCCAATACAAACCAATTCCAGGCTCATTTTTATGGAGACTCGCGGCGGCCAATGCCACTTTGAGCTTTGCGTCCATGACCGTCACCTTACAATTGCTCGCATTGTATCCGGGCGTGTCATACTGCCCGTCTATCGCAATTGCAATTCCTCCGGGCTGAAGTTTATCAATTTGGTGGGCCTTATTGTTTGTTACTATACACTATCCACTTTCGCCACGTCTTTAGACATCGTTCGAACATAAGTTTGCCACTCCATATAAACTCGATCAATAGCTGGGCAGCCAATATCACGTATCGTTCGCCTCATAGATCGTTCACTAGGCAATTTGATTCCTGTCACTTTCCCGAAATCGTCGAGTCTCTATAATTTAATTTGTTAACATTTTCATTCGCGTTTTCCTTTTACCGGAATCGGCACTCCTGTTATAAATGCGGCTATCGATATCTCTTGATTTCCCTTATATACTTTGCTCCTCCCTTTCCCGACTCGTTCTTGGCTCCTCCATATTATTGTCTTCTTACATTTCTCACAGTAATATTCCACTTTGCAGGCGCTTCCTTGCTTACTCATAGCCAAAAGTGTGCTATCGATCGAATGACCGCACTCCTGACACCGTCTAAACAACGCGCGCAACTGTTGTTCTCCCACAATTCGATATTTCGTCTTTCTCTTTTCCTCTTCCATTTCCTCCTCCTCACTATCGCTGTCATCACTATCCTCACTCTCTTGAATTGTTTCTTGTGAGAGAACATACTCCGATCCCTGTGTGAGAGATACCGTAACGCGTGTTAAATTCCGTGACTCACATTATCGATTGTCGTGCCGCTCGTTATACTCGATTGTGTTTTGAATCTTTTGGGAAGATTAGCGAGCGATTCATTGCAGGTAACAACATCGTCGTAATAGTCATCGATCGAGTGGAATTGAAGGGGGGAAGAATGAAGAATAGGATCTTGACGGGGAGGAGTAATGAGGCCCTGATATAATTGTTAGTTAATATCTTTATATTATCTAGTTCACTTATTTTTGGATATAGTAATTTCATTTTATCTAGTTGTACAGATAGAGTTGTGTGTAACTTTAACAAACAAAATTTATGAGATCGTTTTCGTCGAGTAAGAGTTGGTACAGCTCAAAAATGTCAATCCTCTGAAACTCTGTTATTTTTGGTTTTCTAGAGTGCTGAAACCGATAGGTACGTTCAGTTTGTTTCTAGAAGTTGGCTTCAGACGAAGTCACGTCGGAAACTCAGGCAAATTCACCATAAAATTCACATTTTCACATATTTTTTAGCGCTTTTGAGGAAATTTCAGTAAAATGTTTTCGACGTGACGTCGTCAGAAGCCAACGACGCTTCTAGAAACAAATTAAACATACCTATCGGTTTCAACACTCTAGAAAACCCCAAATCACAGAGTTTCAGGGGAGAATTTTTTTTTGAGTTGTGCCAGAACTCTGCAAAACATGATAATAGAATTTGTTTTGCCTAGTTTCTAGCTATTTGAATCGTTGTTATAAATGTAGTAAGTAGATTTTATAAATGTTTGTAAGTAGTTTTTTATAATTGGTTGTAAGTAGTTTTTATAAATTTTCAAATATTGTTTGTAATGTATATAAATTTTATAATAATACCTGGTCCATTTCAATCTCATTGTCAGTGTCTGATTCAACAGGAGTTGAGGGTACAATGGGACTACGGTATCTCTGCTGCAGTCTCTGTGGCTGCAGCGCTGGTCTAAGTTCACAAGTCCGAAGTGGGGGATTAGAACGAAGCTGAATTTGCGAGATATACGCTATTTGAGAGAAAACGTTATCGACTTGGGAATACGTAAACATACAGTACCATACACACATTTTGAAGTCATAGGCTATCATACTCACATCTTTCGGAAGGTTACTGGTTGAATCAAAATGCATTGAACACCAGCGAATGTCCACTCCTTGATCAATTTTCTCTCGATAGAATGCATGTTTTTCTTTGGTCTCCTGATCATCCAATCCCAATCTATCGAGCCATTGCTTCTGAGTAAATTCCTTCGAGTTCGCAGGAAACTTTCGTAGGACACTGTCTGATTCGGAACACAAATAACACGACCTTTTGCGTTTGCTCATTCTGGAAAGGGTACTTCTATTGAAAACGAACTACAATGGAAGGGCGGTCAATAATGTTACACGAAGTGCTAATGAGGATTACAGTAAGATTGCTGCCGAGAAGTACGGTAGGTAGCTCTGTTCGAGGATCCTTCTAAGTCACGTAAACAACATCTCATGTTGGCGACATGTGATTCCTTCACCCCCGCAATCCGCAGTGCACGTATATCATACAATGGCTTGTTTTATTAATTTTCTTTATCATACAGTAACACAATACTTTGGTGATACTATTTATATTTGTAGAACTCGAAGTTGTTCTGATCCTTCTTGATCACATTCTTGTACGCCTTCTCGAGGTCCTATGTCGGCACGGTGCGTGTGGTCCAGTCTGTAAGAGGAAAAATCAATATAAAATAGAAGCGGTATTTTGCATCATTGAAAAATCATGCCAAGGAACTCCTATTTGACCCTTGTATATTGCCCATAATCGCTACCGTACCCCTAGAGAATCAAATATATCTCGTGACTCCTCTAATAGAGTGCCACTGTGCTCCTAGTGGGTCTATCGTTTCCTTCCAACTCCTCAACCGTCATTACCGTACCCTGGAGGAGCAGGCGAGTCCGAGGAGGCCACCGAAGCGTCGTCCGCCGTACCCTCGCGATGCGACTGAATGTCAATGAATAATTAGAAGCCTTATGAAATATCAGTCAACGACTAGTTCGAGTTCTATATGAGACACTATCTGAGAAAACCGAGCAATTTGACCAATGATCCGTACAAGGAAAAATGAAAATTCGTTAAAAAATTATCCCAGGGGTAACTTTTGACGTAGAATCCGAAAATCGACCTTAGAAAGCCGTATCTTCAAAACTGAATTTTTTACAGGGCGCTTCACCATGTGAGAGGGCATAATTAATTTTTGCAACGGAGCATCCAAGTCCAATTTTCGATAGTAATTCTAATATATTTCGAGTAAAAAAACATTTTTGTGAAAAAGTGAAAAAATAGCTCAACCCTGCAAAAAGTTACACTTGCTTTTTACCCAAAAAGTGTCCGGCATAAAAAAACGAGATGCGGGGTTTCTTTGAAATTATTTTTAAACGATTCCTCGTGAAAAACTACACTAGTGTGAATTTTTTGGTCCGAAATTTCTTTCCCCAACCGAGTCATCCGAGCCGCCGAACAGCAAATAATGCATTTTTTTCGATATACGATTTTTGTTAAATTGCCTCATGTTTCATTTATTTTTACTTTTCTTCTACCCATTGTAATTTCTTAAATATTTTATCATTATTTGGAATGATTTCTATTGTTTGACGCCAGCAATTTCTCCCAGAACCGTCTTTTTATGAACTTTCCGGTTCTGGGCCCGGCTCAAACGTATCTCAGCTCCCAGAGCAGATAGAACCTTCGGACCGGGCTCAAAAAAAGCGGAAAAAATTCTTTACTAATTTCTAAGAATTTATTTTAAAAATTGAAGAGTCTTCGATTCTAAAAAAATGAATACTTGCGATAAAGAAAAATGAAAATGTACTCTGCAGAAACAACTTGCAAAATAATTGAATGATATGGGCCATATATATTTTTTTGTAGAATATGGCTAACGAGATATTTCGAAAAATACAGATCATTCGTCCCAGAACCGGCTTTCAGTAATTTCCGGTCCGGATACCGGCTCTGCCATGTCTCACCTCCCAGATGTGCTGGAGGTCTGGAATTGGACTCAAAATGTGCGCAACCGAAAAACAAACTACTTTCACTTCGAGACAAAAATCGATAAACATGAAGCCAAAAAATATGCTGTTGAAAAAGTGACCAGAACCATAAAAAAATTAAAAAAATTCGTATAACATGAAAAAAAATAAAATTAGGACATTATAGGGAGTCATATCAAATTTTTTTTTGATAAAGACACCCTGACAGCCTAGTTTTCAGAAAATTTTATTTTTTTGATGAGTCGATTTACCAAATTATAAAGTTTTGATTGAGAGATGGCAGAGCCGGTATCCGGACCGAAAATTACTGAAAGCCGGTTCTGGGACGAATGATCTGTATTTTTCGAAATATCTCGTTAGCCATATTCTACAAAAAATATATATGGCCCATATCATTCAATTATTTTGCAAGTTGTTTCTGCAGAGTACATTTTCATTTTTCTTTATCGCAAGTATTCATTTTTTTAGAATCGAAGACTCTTCAATTTTTAAAATAAATTCTTAGAAATTAGTAAAGAATTTTTTCCGCTTTTTTTGAGCCCGGTCCGAAGGTTCTATCTGCTCTGGGAGCTGAGATACGTTTGAGCCGGGCCCAGAACCGGAAAGTTCATAAAAAGACGGTTCTGGGAGAAATTGCTGGCGTCAAACAATAGAAATCATTCCAAATAATGATGAAATATTTAAGAAATTACAATGGGTAGAAGAAAAGTAAAAATAAATGAAACATGAGGCAATTTAACAAAAATCGTATATCGAAAAAAATGCATTATTTGCTGTTCGGCGGCTCGGATGACTCGGTTGGGGAAAGAAATTTCGGACCAAAAAATTCACACTAGTGTAGTTTTTCACGAGGAATCGTTTAAAAATAATTTCAAAGAAACCCCGCATCTCGTTTTTTTATGCCGGACACTTTTTGGGTAAAAAGCAAGTGTAACTTTTTGCAGGGTTGAGCTATTTTTTCACTTTTTCACAAAAATGTTTTTTTACTCGAAATATATTAGAATTACTATCGAAAATTGGACTTGGATGCTCCGTTGCAAAAATTAATTATGCCCTCTCACATGGTGAAGCGCCCTGTAAAAAATTCAGTTTTGAAGATACAGTTTTCTAAGGTCGATTTTCGGATTCTACGTCAAAAGTTACCCCTAGGAGATTTTTTTTAGCGAATTTTCATTTTTCCTTGTACGGTCATATGTGAATCTTCTCAGATAGTGTCTCATATAGCATTTATTCACACTTTCATCATAGTCATACAAGGCCTAGTGCATTTGGGTTCCATGAAATAATAATAAAAAAAATTTAAAAAATATATTTTTGCAGCCAGACTGTAACCAGGGATTTTTCGGTTTCTCAAGATTCGTGAAATAGACAGATCCTAGACAGACAAGTAGTACAAGTAGACAGTACAGACTAGACAAGCACAGGTCCTACTTTTAACCAGCGACAACTAATCTAAAGATCTTCCAATTCGTTCAATAGAATAAAACCAGTGAAATTCAAGTTTCGCAACTAATCTAAATATTATTCAAAACCTTTGAGTGACACCAGGGAGATTTGAGTTTCACCACCAATCTAAATCTCGCGGTCAAAATCTCGCTTACATCTCCGTCGGCGCCGTTGGTCTGCGCCTCCTGGCTCGCCGCCATCATGCTCTCCACCATGCGCGTCGGCGGACGTCTGCACATAATATTTAATTATTTAAATAATCACCTCAATATAATAACGTTCGATTTATTACTCAGAAGCGACTAATGCGAAGACACTAATAGACCCACACAAGAAGCGAAAATTTGCCTACCTGGAGCTATTTATAACAACAAAAAAATAATTATATGAATTAAAGACTGCTTACCGGAAGGCGGATGCGGTGAGGAGGGTGAGGGCCGTGGCGCCCATCTCGGGCGTGAGTATCTCGATCGTTACGGCCTCTCGCAGCCCCTCCGGGATCGTCTCACGGGAGGCATGGTTGAGCATTGACGTGTCCTTGAAGCCTGCAATTTTTAAATTATTACATAAAATATGTGCACAAGTCAATTATTCCAACACACGGCAACTACACATTGAAACACAAAAGTGGCGGCCACTGGCGGATCATAAAATTAATAAAAATATAGATAAATCCTGACCCGGATGATTGCGATTTCGCGGACGGCGTCGTCCAGGCACTCGGACAGCACCACCATCTGCAAATTAGCGCTGATTTACCTCCATTTTCGGTTTTCTGCCCGCGGTTTGCGCGTTTCATCTCCCGTTCTAATGCTGTATTTTGCAAACTCACGGTTCTCTGAGCAAAACTTGCACAAGCCAGAAAGCTGTTTGTGTACTTCGTGAATTTACGAATTTGATGTTACTTAAATAACAAAAAAATAAATAAATAACCTGTTCGGTGGGGATCTGGTTCGGCGGCGAAAAGTCGTCGATCGACGCCACGAGAGCGAGCGAGCCGGGCCGGGCGTTGAGGTACTTGACGAGATGGGAGTAGGCCTGAATCGAAGGAAAAAAATTAAGGATTACTTCTTTCAACTGATAACTCTGACAGTAGTTCGTTTCGAAAAAAAACATCAAATTTACTACATGTACAACTTGTTGTTTACGAATAATCTGCAGTTAAATAACATAAAACTAATGTAAATAAGAGCTGTAAGCCTGGGCTTTTTTATTTTAGGGGTACTCACTACTTTGGCAATGTCCTTATCCGTGAGCTTTGTGCCGTCTGGACCGATCGACAGCTCGACTTCTTGGTCGAAGAAGTTGTCCTGCATGCCTCCCTTCTCATCGTGTCCAGTGATAGCAGAGTACTGGCTCGGGCCCTGGTCATCCTGCAAATAAGGCATTTATTGCTGATCTATGGGCGTCACTAGCCTAAGCCGGCCTAGCAATGATTGACTGAACTTCTTACCTGGCTCGGCTCCGATTTGTACACAAGTGTAGACGGAGTGGACGACGCGGTTGGCTTCAAGCATGCCCGGATGGGAGACGGGAATGCCATCGGTTGCCCGGTGACTCCCGAACCGCAGTTATTGCAGCTGCTGCACACGTTGTCGGCCTCGCGATTCATGGTGAGTGGGCTTGACAGTGAGAGAGGGAAGGACTCCTCGCTGACTGGAAAGGTAGAAAGTGATGTTTCGAGAAAACAAAAAAAACGCAACAAATACTAAAACGAGCAAAAATCAATAAAAGAAACAACAACTCCGCAAGAGCGGTGAACAGCTCCCTATTTCACGGCTTCCGGATGTGTGTGCTTGGTCGATCCCTCTCATGCACAAATTCACGGCTCCGGAATTGTCACTTTGAATAGTCCATACTACTTCAATTTTGAAGTTTAAATTTTTATATTTTTGCTGGATGATCGTACCATATAATAGAATGAAATGAGCTCAACATGCAAAACGTGTCCTGGTCCCTTTAAACATATTTTTGATTAAATATAAAGACATACGCAAAATTCAGGGCACTTCACAAGAAATGCACTCATTTACAAGATCATATGCATTTCAAACGTCTTCACGCTTACCATAAGATTTGCAATAAATCCTCCAATTATTTGTCCCATAGTAAGGCTGATTATCGAAATGATTGCAACACGTTGGCGCTGATTTCGAGGGCTAAGAAAAAGAACAATTATGACGCATTGTACTTGGTTGGTTCTCTTCCAACCAATTTCACAGTTGAGTATGGATTCCAATATTCGAATCATACCAAATATCTCCACAAAAAGTCGCAGCTGCACCGAAACCGAACGATGTAGAGACTACTGCCAGATTTCTTGCTCCGATCAGAAGGCAACCTTGCCAAATCGTTCCCTGAAAGACGCATCCAATAACTGATGTCTTTTATCAGAAATAATTGTCATTCTTTGCTATTTTTTTGAATTTTTTTAGGTGAAAAATTGTATTTGAACCTGAGAGAAGAGAACTGCTGCCAGTGAACATACACTTGAAATAGTTAATCCAGTCAATGATATAAATAATGTAGCTCGTTGATCAATGTTTGGAACAAACTGAATTGAATTAAATATACAAGTTTCAATAATAACTACCTTTATCAAAGTTCCAAATACGTATGGAGCGAAATTGTGGCCCCACATGATAAGCCTCTGTAAATATTGTAAAGCTGTGAAGGAAAAACATATGAGGCCGTTCGCGTAAGAAAAAAACAAAAAAAACAGCTCAGAAATGTAGATTCTCTGAAACTCTGCGATTTGAGGTTCTCGAGGGTGCTGATGACGATAAACATATTCCAAAAATGATAATTTTCTGAAAATCAGAGCGCTAGGGTAAAATTTGATGGCGGTCACGCCTAAGTTCTTCATTTTTCAATAAAATTAAATTGTGAGTACAAAAAATCGTATCTATTGACATAAGCATTTGCAAGAATAGAGACGTACATAGATCGATCCGCCTTGGCGAGAATACCCCAGGAAAAAAAACTTTATCAAAATCGGGTAACCTTTGGCTTTAGAGCGCTTGATTTTGTAAAAGCTCGAGAAACGAAATTTCCCCACCCCCTTCATTCTCTCGGGATCTTCCATCTTCCCCCCTTCCCGACGGGCGAGAGAGTGCGGTGAGAAGAGAGAGTGCAGACTCGAAAGAGGAGATGGGAAGGGGAAGGAGCCGCAAGGTGGGAAGAGGGTAGATCAAGGGAGAAAGGAGGGGATGAGAAGGTGCAGTGTATTCACAAAAACAAGCGCTCTGAAGCCAAAAGTTACCAGATTTTGATGAAATTGGGGTATTCTCGCCAAGGCGGATCGATCTATGTAGGTCTCTATTCTTGCAAATGCTTCTGTCAATAGATACGATTTTTTGTACTCACAATTTAATTTTTTTTTAAATGAAGAACGTAGGCGTGACCGTCATCAAATTTTACCCTAGCGCTCTAATTTTCAGAAAATTATCATTTTTGAAACGCAAGAATAAGCAAAAAATCGATATCGACGTGACGTCGTCTGGAGCCAACGGAGGCTCGACGTGCAAAACGAATATGTTTATCGTCATCAGCACCCTCGAGAACCCCAGATCACAGAGTTTCAGAGAATCGACGTTTTGAGCTGTGCCAGACCCCTCTCAATTTGCTCGATTCTTACGCGAACGGCCTCATATAAAATATACCTCATGAACTATGACATCACTTTCAGGAAACGTTCTGTTCATTAACATGAGTAGCTCAGTCTAAAATATGTATTCACAGACAATATTTTGAAATTATTGAACAATGTTAACCTTCCCTACATTTGCCTCGGCCGGGTATATGGATGTGAACGATGTCATCCCCCCGATACTCAGGGTCGCCGAGACAATAAGTATCCATGCCCATAATTTCATCTCGTATCTCGGGCTATAATAATCCATTTTTTGAATTTTTTTTATTATCTTACCTGTTATCATCTTCATGAGAATATCTTCTTGAGATTGGTACACAGAAGGACAGGAGGTGAGCTAGGCACAAATCGTCGGCAATTCTCCAAAATTCCTCATTTGTCAAATTCGAAATTCCAACAAATAGAAGCGGAAATAATGTACTCGTAGTCCTCATTACTTATCGCATTCCTTGCACCTTTTCCTTAATTGTGGCAGTTCATCAACAATTGCAAATATTAACAATTACAAAAATAAACAACTGAAAAATAATTGCATGTTGAACGCATAACCGCATAATTCGATAACATTAGAGTGAAAGTAGTGTAGTCTCAAGCCTAAGTTGAGAATAAATGCACGGATCACAAGGGATTTTAGCACGCGAATGTTCTTATCAGAGGCGTTTAAGTCTCCGTTAGCATAACGATTTCCAAAGAGAGATTGTTTGCACATTCTTGATCAATACGCTTCTATTCACATAATTTCAAAACTCGATAGATGGCGTATTTTATACCGGGTTGTAAATGGTGAGCGAAAAACATAAAGTGCAAATAACAACAACTCTGAGGCTTTGCCATCCTTCTGACGTGTGCCTTATCATGACGTTTACCGGTTACGATAAAGGTTTGCCGACAGTTCAGCAACGAAATAGTTTGAGAACGAGATATTATGATAACACGATGCCCAGAAAGAATGAATCAAAACGCCTGCTGGTCATGATATTTATATTCAAGACCATTCGCAACGGTCCAAAGTCACTTCTCTCTTTCGACCAGAGGTTCCACACCGGTTACCACTCTGTCCCCTTGTCAACACGAGTGCATACATAATAACAGTAGAAATAATGAAATTCGTTCCGTATCAGGCGATCTGAACACATCATAACGATCTCTGTAAACAATATTTCGTATGTATTTCGAAATTCACCGGACTCTAACTTTCAAAATTCTTGAGCTAAACAGTATAAATATCTCAAGGATTGAAGGAAATGAGTGTGAAAATGATCTCTTCAGTATAGTTTATCAATGCATAAGCACACTAACATAATGTAAGAAGGTTACACAAGCATAAAGGTTTTAAATGTAATTATAATTGATTGTGACCCATTTGACTCATTTGTTGAGTACGGCCTGAGATGCGAGTCTTCCGGGCACACTCCTCCTGAATAGGGTGATATTTGATCTCTGTTTTTTAACGCTCCGAATTATTCTTTGACTGTGCGAATGTTGCATACTACTTTTTTCAGGATTTTGCTGAAGTTCGTCACAGTTTTACAAAAAGTATTTCTTCTCTATACGATCATGTTTTGAAATATTACTCTTGACGGCGTATTCTAGTCTCATTGATAACTCACCCGCATTCATTCAAAATATTCATTACATGATATGGATACATTGCAATGTTATGGACTCTTAGCAATGGAGTTCTATGGTACTAGTCTCATTAATGATCTGGATGAGGATGAATGACCAGAACTGACCAGGATGGGCTCCACTGCCGCACAGGAAAAGTCCCTTGACGAGCGTGGCGAAGTTGGCGTGTCCGGGCCTGGATACTTCATTTTCCAAAAATATAAAAATTGATATTGTAAAATGGTACTTTTCGCGGACTCATTTGCGAGCTGATCGACCTAATAAGATCGGACCGGAATAACGCGAAGATTACGTGGTTAAAATTTGGTGAATTTCTGATATCGAGATTTCGAGAAAATCGACTTATAGTGCACCTGGCTTGTAAGTAAATCGGACCATCTCTCAATTGCTGGCTTCCGATCTTTTGATCTACCCGAGTTTCTCTACTTTTTGTAAATTCTCTCCAGATACCTGTATTATATTCTGATATCGATTTGCAGATCGGATGGGTGTGGCGGGAAATTCGAAAACGAGTTCACCCTGACAAGGAGAGAACAAAGGGAGTCAGAATTCAGTGATTACTAGTCTTCTGCAATAAATTGCTGACATCACCCGTGGTTGGATCTTCACTCAAGGACACAAATACACAACAATTACATTGCATAGATTTCCGCACACTTTCTTCGCAAGACGCTTTCGTCAGTCATATAGTAAGAGAACAATCAACGCGAAGAGATGCATTGCATATTACTTACTGGCAACACTTTCGTGAACTTCGTGAACTTTCGTCCAAGTTCCCCACTTAGTAATAAGATAGTTCCGCCACATTAGAGTGAAAAGGCTGCAAGTCGCGAGGCCGGAGAGGTTCAAATAAATATAACTATTGTGCGTTTAACATGCTCAGCGAACAAAATGTGCTGATTAGAGAGATTCCACAGCAGTAGGGGGGGGGGCAACACAGACCTCTCGCCTCCTCCCGAATCCCCTCCGAAAAGTTCGTCAACGTGCAGTTACGCATGGAATGATTAATAACTCTACGATAAAGAAACGTGACTATGGCACTCAAAAATATAGTGAAACGTGGCAATGGCATGCAAATGCGTCAGACAATAGCCAATATGTTGCTAACTCAATCAACTTCTTTTCTCTCCTTCCTCGACCCTCTCCTTCTCCCCACATTCTCGTCTCATAAACCATGTTTGATTTTAATTCCCTTCGTTTGGTCTCCGCATTTGCGGTTTATTCTACTCGCTCCGCTCATTGATGGCATCGCAGATGAGTGGTAACAATTTTCTTTGGACTTTGAACTCTAGAACGATCTTTCATGATTCTCCGATTTCAGGCTGCTTCGACATCGATGGCTATCTTACGGTACATGGTCTCATGTTCCTGCTGTTTGAATGAGTACAATGATACCGCCAGTGAGCATTCTATCTTATCGACAAGCGACTAGTAAATGACAAAAAGTTCACTCCAACGATCGACTGCTATGCCGAGTGCTAATCTTGCCCATTTCAGATCCCCTCAGCTCAGGTAGAGCACATATCCTCAAGTGCTCCCACTCCATCTGTGGTTCGTGCCTGAGTGCGCTTATCCCCTCCGCAAAGTGAGTTAGATCAAGAATCAAAGATCACAATTCCTTACTTTCAGCGGCACAAAGCGCTGCTCCGTCTGCCGTGCTGTGGTGATGGCTGGCGATGATCGAGTGTTGAAGGACTACTCTGGTACGTTCGTTTTTTTATTGAATGTGGAATTGACAATACGAGAGCGTGCGCATGATGAATATTTTATAACGCATTCATTTCAGAGCTCGCTGCATGCGTACAAGTAATCGATGAGGTTCGACCGACACTCAACGATCAATGATCACAGATCAAAGATCACTTATTATAATATCATGAATTGTTCTCTATGAAAATCACGTTTACCGTAGCTGACTGAATGTCATTCAAATTCTTGAGCTACATTGATCTATCAATATTAACCAATTTCGCTCACAGAGCAATAGGAAACGGAAAAAAATGACTTGTAGCGTTACAGCTATTGTCTATGATGCGTTTGTCGAAAAAAAAATAGAAATATTTTCAGGATCGCCGACAGCTGATTGCGCGTGTGACCCAGCTCGAATCGATGCTGGCCCATGTGAGCTCTGATCTTCGATCTTCGATCTTTGATCTTTGACCATATATACGATTGAAGGCCACTGGACTCGCTACGGGCACGGGTGCCAATGGAGCCATGAACCAGGTGAGTTTTCGGACTAACAGACTGAGATGTGTTCTCTGATTGCAGGCCGCCGCGGGCACTGGACTCGCTGCGGGCGCGGGCGCCAACGGAGCCATGAACCAGGTGAGTTTCCGGACTAACAGACTGAGATGTGTTCTCTGATTGCAGGCCGCCGCGGGCACTGGACTCGCTGCGGGCGCGGGCGCCAACGGAGCCATGAACCAGGTGAGTTTCCGGACTAACAGACTGAGATGTGTTCTCTGATTGCAGGCCGCCGCGGGCACTGGACTCGCTGCGGGCGCGGGCGCCAACGGAGCCATGAACCAGGTGAGTTTCCGGACTAACAGACTGAGATGTGTTCTCTGATTGCAGGCCGCCGCGGGCACTGGACTCGCTGCGGGCGCGGGCGCCAACGGAGCCATGAACCAGGTGAGTTTCCGGACTAACAGACTGAGATGTGTTCTCTGATTGCAGGCCGCCGCGGGCACTGGACTCGCTGCGGGCGCGGGCGCCAACGGAGCCATGAACCAGGTGAGTTTCCGGACTAACAGACTGAGATGTGTTCTCTGATTGCAGGCCGCCGCGGGCACTGGCCTCGCTGCGGGCGCGGGCGCCATCGGAACCATGAACCAGGTGAGTTTCCGGACTAACAGACTGAGATGTGTTCTCTGATTTCAGGCCGCCGCGGGCACTGGCCTCGCTGCGGGCGCGGGCGCCATCGGAACCATGAACCAGGTGAGTTTCCGGACTAACAGACTGAGATGTGTTCTCTGATTGCAGGCCGCCGCGGGCACTGGACTCGCTGCGGGCGCGGGCGCCAACGGAGCCATGAACCAGGTGAGTTTCCGGACTAACAGACTGAGATGTGTTCTCTGATTGCAGGCCGCTGCGGGCACTGGCCTCGCTGCGGGCGCGGGCGCCATCGGAACAATGAACCAGGTGAGTTTCCGGACTAACAAAATGACAAAAAGTTCACTCCAACGATCGACTGCTATGCCGAGTGCTAATCTTGCCCATTTCAGATCCCCTCAGCTCAGGTAGAGCACATATCCTCAAGTGCTCCCACTCCATCTGTGGTTCGTGCCTGAGTGCGCTTATCCCCTCCGCAAAGTGAGTTAGATCAAGAATCAAAGATCACAATTCCTTACTTTCAGCGGCACAAAGCGCTGCTCCGTCTGCCGTGCTGTGGTGATGGCTGGCGATGATCGAGTGTTGAAGGACTACTCTGGTACGTTCGTTTTTTTATTGAATGTGGAATTGACAATACGAGAGCGTGCGCATGATGAATATTTTATAACGCATTCATTTCAGAGCTCGCTGCATGCGTACAAGTAATCGATGAGGTTCGACCGACACTCAACGATCAATGATCACAGATCAAAGATCACTTATTATAATATCATGAATTGTTCTCTATGAAAATCACGTTTACCGTAGCTGACTGAATGTCATTCAAATTCTTGAGCTACATTGATCTATCAATATTAACCAATTTCGCTCACAGAGCAATAGGAAACGGAAAAAAATGACTTGTAGCGTTATAGCTATTATCTATGATGCGTTTGTCGAAAAAAAATAGAAATATTTTCAGGATCGCAGACAACTGATTGCGCGTGTGACCCAGCTCGAATCGATGCTGGCCCATGTGAGCTCTGATCTTCGATCTTTGATCTTTGACCATATATACGATTGAAGGCCACTGGACTCGCTGCGGGCGCGGGCGCCAACGGAGCCACGAACCAGGTGAGTTTCCGGACTAACAGACTGAGATGTGTTCTCTGATTGCAGGCCGCCGCGGGCACTGGACTCGCTGCGGGCGCGGGCGCCAACGGAGCCATGAACCAGGTGAGTTTCCGGACTAACAGACTGAGATGTGTTCTCTGATTGCAGGCCGCCGCGGGCACTGGACTCGCTGCGGGCGCGGGCGCCAACGGAGCCATGAACCAGGTGAGTTTCCGGACTAACAGACTGAGATGTGTTCGCTGATTGCAGGCCGCCGCGGGCACTGGACTCGCTGCGGGCGCGGGCGCCAACGGAGCCATGAACCAGGTGAGTTTCCGGACTAACAGACTGAGATGTGTTCTCTGATTGCAGGCCGCCGCGGGCACTGGACTCGCTGCGGGCGCGGGCGCCAACGGAGCCATGAACCAGGTGAGTTTCCGGACTAACAGACTGAGATGTGTTCACTGATTGCAGGCCGCCGCGGGCACTGGACTCGCTGCGGGCGCGGGCGCCAACGGAGCCATGAACCAGGTGAGTTTCCGGACTAACAGACTGAGATGTGTTCACTGATTGCAGGCCGCCGCGGGCACTGGACTCGCTGCGGGCGCGGGCGCCAACGGAGCCATGAACCAGGTGAGTTTCCGGACTAACAGACTGAGATGTGTTCGCTGATTGCAGGCCGCCGGTGTCGGTGTTCACGTGCTCGCACCGCCCGGTACGGGCATCGTGCCGGTGAAGCAGATTGTTCGTATGATTCGCTTCCACTCGATCAAAAGTGAGTGCTAGGATAGTGCTAACTTTTGCAAATTTTGCACTGCAAAGTCTGTCTCTTCACATTACGTGCTCTCGCACCGGTCAGAGTGACAAGAGCAACGTGTGGAATTAAGAAACTGATTGCGTAGGGCGTCTTGGATTGAGCACTTGCGGCAGATTGATTAATGTTTAATTATAGAAACGATGCACGTGGAAGTGGAGATGGTGGGCGGCGCTCTCACTTTCCTTCCCCTCTCGCGAGTTCCCGTGAGTTAATCACTAAAATAGCAATACTGATCTTTACTTCTACCTCCTTCTCGAATTGCCTTTATTTTTTTCCTTTTTTCAGAAAGGTCCAATGGTCAAAGATCTGATCAAAAAGAAGTTCTCTGAAAAGCCCAAGTTCTTTGACACGAAGGTTAGAGATCAAATCCAGATGCACTTGCGATACAACGTCTCTGAGTTAGTTGCATAACTGACTGATATTGTCGAAGAAAGTCACTTCAGCGTTGTTAAAAAGTAAGATGAAGGAGGCACACGATGAAGATCACGATTGTTCACAAAATCACGGGCCGATACTAACTTCGTGATAAACGAAATTGTGAAAGCTGTTGTTCTTTTCCGTCGTGGACATGAATTATTCTCGAATTCACAATCAAAGAACGAAGAAAAATAATTACTCATCGTGTTATGTTGTTTCTCTCCAGAGATGATAAAAACAACATCCAAGGATGTTGAGAAATAGCATCCAAGGATGTTGAGACATCCTTGGATGTTGTTTCTCAACTTGCCCATCGAATGTCGAAATTTTGTTGCGAAACTTTTGCATCAACCCGATATTTCTGCGAATGAAGGAAATTTGGCTGTCATCAGAAAAGTTTATCGATGAACACAATGTAATGTGAGGAGACTCCGCAAGAGTAAAAATTTGGTTAATTTATATTGAGACATTTGACTCAGTTGTTGAGAACTGCTTGGGAAGCGAGACGTCCAGGTGCACCGCACACTCCTCCTCCTGAATATTAATAATGTTTCGTTTTCATTCTGAGATATCTAAATATGATACTTTCATTGACCCAAATAATCCTCCGGATGGAATTATATCGTCTCATCTCGCTAATAACTGACCAGGATGGGCTCCACTGCCGCACAGAAAGAGTCCCTTGACGGGTGTGGTGAAGTTGGCGTGTCCGGGCGCCGGTCTTGCCCAGTACAACTGGTCCATCGACATCGAACCGTGGAAGATGTTCTGAACGATCTTACACTGATTTACTGGTTTGGACACTCGTTTTCTGCGATATGGACACGTAAATTTAAGCCAAAAGTCGAAAAGAATCCTATTAACTGACGCCTCCAGTGAGTCCAAATGTCTTCTCGAGATCAGGCGGGGTGAGCACTTCGTGGCCGATGATCGAAGAGGAGAAGTTGGGAGCGTACTCGTCGATTTGAGAGAAGACTGAAAAAAGAAGAAAAATTTAAATTCCCTTGAATTTTTAATTCAGCCAAACGAATCATGTAAAGTAAGATGTTGCAGCCACCTCATGCGCGTCGACATTAGGATTAGTATCGCACAGTGAACACATCTATTGCTGCTATGCGACGATTAGTGAACAAGGCAAGAGAAGGGAAAGGGGATCAGTCGGAGTGAAGCAACCTACCATGCGTCTCGCATCTCAACTCGTCGGTTCTACTGTAGCTACCGTAATACTCGTTCTAACCCTGTACTTCTTTCCAAGGTGAGATTTGTTTATCTAGTTGTGTGAAGCTCAACGCTGTTCAGAACGATATTTGATTTGACGTGGAGAGAGGAACAAATCAATTATGAGAGGGCGATGAAGGTGAACATAAGTAATCAGATTGAATGAACTATTCCGTTTCAGAATCGAATTAAATTCCATGAAAAAGTCGATGAAGGAGCAGTCAACTTTGACCGATTTCTTCCGACGAACCTCACTGGAAAACAGTTCGAATGCACGTTCAATAGAAACTCTCCCCTCAATCAATGGCTCCTCAGATCTGGTTGAGCTTTACTCAACTGATACTTATTCCAATGAATCATCTATCTCGGAGATTTCGGTCAAATTCGTTGAGAGGCAAGTGCTTTCTTTCAAGATATGAGCGATGAAATTGAGGAAAAGATTTGTAGATGGAACGAGGACAATTCTCGTGCGATTATGATGGAGAGCATGCTGCTAGTTGATAATGGAATAGCTAAGTGTTCGTTGATGCCACAAGTAAATAAAAGAAAGGACAATTCAGATCCCACGAACAGCGCATACTACGTCAGCACGGCCCTGGCTGTTTTAGCAATGATTCCAGCTGGCATTGTCTGTGGTATCCTCTTCAAACTACACACTATTTGGCTGTTAAACCCGCATTTCATTTTCAAAGATTTTTTTAAAATAACAGAGTGTTAACAGAGTGTTCAGCCTCGATGGTGACCGTATACGAACAAGTCGTCTACGCGATTCTCTACTACTGTACTGGAATGTACAATCCCTATTCGAAAATGTGAAAATGTTACTCTACTGGATCGGTTTTTAATGCGTGATGTAGGTCAATAAAATATGTTCGCGCAACAATAACTCGGGATGGAATTGTCTTCGCAATTGCTATCGCTGGGATTATTGGAGTGTTCTGTCAGAGTGAGTTTCGATTTCGGAGCAAATCAGAGCAAAATTTTCTGTTCAGTGGCGGCATTCGCCTATCTACAATCAGAAAAGACTTGGTCACTTAGCACGGTACTTTTCTGGACCGGGCTAAAGGTTATCGGGGCTGGAAACATGCACACCAAGCTGTCCTACATGAAGGCTGGGAAGATGGGTGCGAAAACATAATTCAGGTATTAATTCCACTTTCAGATCTCCCTTTGGTTTACACTTGTCGATTTCGCATGTTATCTAAACGCAGCGTCCACAGTCGCATTCGTAATTATCAGCGGACTGAGATGCTGGGAGTCGAGAGAGACGATCGGGTGAGATTTTCAGAAGAGTATGAAAGATTCTTCAATATTCGCTATTCAGAGTGCAACAGTTCACGGACGATCAGGTTCACATGGCGATTTTAGTTGATAAGGAAAGAAGCAAGGAGTGCGTGAAGAAGCCGTTGTTCCACAACTAATGTTTGGACAGTAGCTCTAACAATTTTGGTAATTGTATTGCTTTATAGAGCTTCCTGGGTGTAGTGCAATAAAGTGAGTTGGGAATCACAATCGATGTTTTTTCAACTATCATATTTGGAAATCATACTGACCAGTCTTTGCGTACTCCTGCTTTCTCTCCTCCGTCCATTCTCCGTCAGTCCTCTGGAATGGAGTGTACTGCGTGAAGAGAAGGACGACGTGACCGTCACCGTCGACGATCGAACGATCGACCACTGAGGGGATCGTCATCTCGATTATCGGGCTGCAATATTCATCATCGCTACTTTTGATTTTTCAATTGGTGGGTGTCAGTGAGCATCGGCATTGTGAAGATACTGTTATGTTTTTACACTTATCTTTCAATGCTTTCACGGCCTGCCTATTCTCCCCAGTCACTAAAAATACATCTATTTGAGCTATCAATAGGAAGTTGTGCAAGTGTTGAAATATTTTCTCGCTCACCGTTTGCTGGGCATTCCCGTCCTGTAGTCTCTCGTTGCATCATCGACCACTTGCATGTTCTCGCAGTTCATGTGGACCGTCGTCTGAAATTCGGGAGATGAGAGCCACTACGTTCAGCATATTCTTAGGTCAACGATCCCAATACAATGCATCGAATCATGGAAACCCTCACAATCAGTCTACATCATAAAATCAACATAAAGATACCTGTTGGTGCGGCATCACCCTAAAGAATGTTGAAAAATACGTCGGTCGATATTACTCACAATCAATAGTAAACTACAAAATACCTGATGGTGCGGCATCGGCTCTGATCCAGTGGACGGACGGCACAGGAAGTTGGGCAGCTCCTTCACGGCTACTGAAAATGAATTTTGATGGCGCCGGACTGAAGTATGAATCGAACCATTGATCTTCGTAACGGGTGACGTGTAGTCGATGGCTTTGATGGACTGGCGGAACGCGGGCGGAAGGGCATCCTCAATTCATTTTCCCTTATCGTGAGAATATTTTCCATTCCACTCGTAGCTGACGTTTGACGAACGTTCGAGAGGGCGGAGAAAGGAAGAGGCCGGGAGGAGGCGGTAGATCAACTGTCCTCCTCTCGCCTACCTCTTCCCTTCCTCTCTCCACGACATTCAATAGCTGGCTAACCAGCACATTGAGTTTGCTGAGCTTTTCGAAAGCACGATACTTTTCTTATGGACTTTCTTATATCGTCCTATCAAAGCTCCGATGTATCAGACGTAAAAAAATATAGTGTAAAATACTCAAGAATTGATTATTCTTGACGCTCACCTTCTTCATCAGATCCAGAAACACGACTTTGGGCGTGGTTCCAGCGAGTACGATGGGTGCATGATACTCCGTCGCGCCCACTCTCACTCCCTTCACTGCACCAGCGTCCGTGAGGATCTCGTCCACGTGCTGGAAAACATGGCGCCAATAATGTATGTTGTTTGTTTGTTTTTCTATATTTGTTTGTTTTATCAGGTAATATCAGGTGACAGAAAAATTCAAATAGTTCATTCATCATTATCTGTTTGCTGAACGATGTTGTCTCAATGAGCTGTTCTTTGTGACCTCTCGTCGATGAGACGTCAGTTACTCATCAACGGTGATTCACCAAGCTCAGAAGAGGAGAAAAACTCATTTGATAGGTTTTGTTCTGTTGATAAGGTGCCGTTTCTCACCGTCTCCGTCACCAGCTCAGCGCCGGCAGCTCTTGCAGCGGAAGCGATCGCTTGCGAGACTGTGCCCATACCGCCGTAGCTGACCAAATAATTGTTAGAACCTGGACCCTGGAGACGACTGAGGGTTTCCTCATCATTCGTACTTAATCTCACTCGTTGAACATATTTGATGGCAATTTGGCGCAAGGCTCTCATATTTCAAGTGCTCACACGGACAGAAAATCAAAGAGAGGCACGTGTAATTCGGCCATTGCTCAGAAAAAATACTAGTGCTCGAAAAATGAGCCCTCGCTTCGTCATTCTGCACAGTTTCTTGCACTTCCGAGAGATGAGTGTGTGCGAAATGAATAAACGGCGTCTCATATTTTTACTATGTTTCACGATCGAGATTAATTCTAAACCTTTATTTTTTCAAGTATGCAAACTACAAAAAAACGTACACATATCCCCAGGCCCCGCTCTGCCCGTCGAGGCCGCCGAGCACGTGGTGAAGCAACACGTAGCTGGAATAGATAATCCTTCTCTTTTTTTTCGCTTATTTTTTTGCTTTTCAATCCGTCTATCGCCGATATTCAGCGAATTCTTAGTTTCACGGTAAAAGGATAGAATTTCGCTCAAAACTAACAACATTGTTGCAAGCCGTAAGCAATTTCTAATCGCTAATCATCTCACCCCGTGCCCGCATCATAGGGCGACGCTCCGAATCCAATGACTCCATCCGTGCCCAGAGTCGCCTTGAGCACGTCACTCTCGAACCATTTGTCCATTACCTGTGGATGATTACTCGTATTATTTTCTGGCTTTCACGAGGTGATGACTATCATTCAATCTCAGATGAGATTTCAGAGTGTTTGTGACTTTTGTTGACGAATAAATCTGTCATTGTTCTAAGATTTTCCATATGTTTTTGAAAACTTAATAGTTTCCGAACTTTACCTTTGAAATGGGCGCGGTCATCAGCTCGTACAGGTCCAGGGCACCTTTCAAGCCCAGAGGCGATACTAAATAAATTTATTTTTATCAAAAAATACTGTCGCCAAAGCTCGCCTACATCACCAGTTGAGCTCGAACAATATGAGCCGAGTGGCGAAAGAGTGTGAGGAATGAAGAGACCGAGGCTCATAGTTCAAGCTCTACTCACCAATCTTGTACAACTCCACGAGTCTCTTCAGTCTCTCGATGGTCGATGGATGGTTGACGTCGAGAGGGGCGACGTCCATCAGTTTCTCGAGACAGTTGACGATGCGACCCATCGCGTGCTCGTACTTGGGGTAGTTCTGCAATAATATTTATCGTGATGTCTAACCAGTCTCATAATTCTTTGTCTATGTGGCTAATCAAGCCATAAGAGAAAAACATGACATCTTTGCTCTCTCCAGATAAGGGTGAAAAATGGGATTAGGTAAGTTTTGATTTTTCCCGGACGCAGAAATTAATCAAACTGCAAAACGGTATCAAAATATGTAACGTTTCTGAAACTCATCCCGATTTCCCCCGTTCAGTTAGACGCAAAATCAGAATCTCTATAGTTATCAGAAACATTCCACATTCCAATATCTCTGCTCAAATGCTCATACCTCTCCTTTTCCGTCGATGAATATTTTAATGTCTAGTGTTCATTGTCTTACCTCAGCATCGGCCTTGGAGAACTTGCCAATCTCCTCCTGGTTCTTCTTCATATCGAGACCGAGCAGCAGCGATTCTTTCGAGTTCCTGAATATTACGGAAGTTGCTCACTGAATATCACGTAACGGGTAATAGGCGTTTTTGAGCTGTATCAGGCTTATGTACAATTTTACGCGTAATGCGTGTTATCATTGATGGTACACATGAAATGTACCTGATGGGCGTGAACGAATTCGGATTTCTGATGTGATATCGTAGGCCGTGCTCCTTCAGTTTCAACTCTTCGATGATCACTGGTCGGAGGAGGGAGAGGAGGTAGGAGGCGCGAGAGAAACGGAATCCTGCATGATCATTCATTTGCATTTGGCATTTATAATATTACAATCTGCTGATCGATGGCTAAATGGTTATCCAATTTATTAGACACAGTAATAGAGGTGATTGACAAAAAAGGAGAGCAAGAAATTACCGGGAACGATCTCCTCCGTAATGGCTGCTCCTCCGAGCACGTGCCTTCGCTCTAGCACGACGACCTTCTTGCCGGCCTTGGCGAGGTATGCGGCCTGACAAGGATAAGCTTGCTCTGAGATATCTTGACCCTTCTCCTCAAAACATCCTCAGCTGTTCATAGGGTCAAAACAGCTCAAATAGCACAGAGAATGCGCATCGATTGCAGAGGACCCACAGCCTAAGACAAATGGGAATTAAGGATGGATTCCTCATCGCGAATCATGACCTTATCGTTGCATTTTTTTCTAGGAATGATGAGTGAAAAGTAGGGATAGTTTTCTCACAGCCGTCAATCCATTGTGTCCTCCTCCGACGATGATGGCGTCGTAGACGGAAGATGAGGGCTTCGTCGACGTGGAGAGACGACGAAGGGACGACAGCATACTGTAATTGATATTGGATGTTGAAGGATTTGTTTGAATTCAAGATAAAATACTAAGACAACCTATTACAATTTAGAGCACCTGCGACCGATTTAAGTGAGAATTTTGACAAAAGGGATTGTTAGGGAATATTTTGTGAGGATAGGTTGGGCCAATATCAATGAATTTTCTTTAGAAAGGATGGCGCGAGTAGCGAAGTGAATCGATAGTGTCGGGTTCAATAAAAGGCGAGACAGTGAAGAAGTGTGGCTAACAAGGTGTGCAAAATAATCGTGTGATAAGGGCGGTCGGTCGAGAAACACGAAGAATCGACGCTTATCAGGAGGGGAACTAATGGACACTCGGAGACAAGATGGCGATCGAATGATCGAGTGAGAAAAGGGAGACTTCGGACTCGGCTATTGGGGGAATGAAACAGAATCGCTATCTGAGAGACTTGATAGGGTATCTTATCTATGAGTGGGAGACGCGAGAGCGCCTAAAGTAATGCACACATCCGGTTGAAGATCTTATTATTGATTGTGAGGAACGAAAGATTTGAAGAGACGCGAAAGATTTTAAGAGACGATATCGTTTACTGGTCAATTGTGAGAACTTATTGCGCAGAAGCGATTAGATACGGCGCGCGGCATTGCAGAGAGATCACTAGAATAGTGTGGAGATAGATAATAAAAGTGGGCACTCATGTGATTTTTAGAGAAAATTTGTGTTGAGATTTTTGGATGCTTGCTCTGTGATCACGATTACGATGCATGAAAAAAGTTGTTATTTTGCTTGCGTTGTTCTTCAGTACAGATTACTTGATAACGTCATCTAGCCTGACTTTAGCATGGTCATCGATACCGAGTATCAACAAGTGTCATGCGGGGGTGAATCGGCATGAGATAACGCCGGTACAAAGCAATTGCCAGACTCTCTCAACTTCCCATGTTCTCTCGCTTTTATGCTTGACGAGAGAGCACAGCCAAATGAGAGATTTAGACGATGGCTCTGCCAACTCATCGTTTATGGGTGCGGCTCATCACCATCTTGGCATCTTGGCAGTCGTTAAATTGTATTTTGCAACGTCCATTACATCGCTGGATATTTTGATGCTCTATTGCTGTCTTCAATATTTTCACAATCTCCACAGCATCACTCGCACTTTTTTGAAAAGTGCTTTCAATTGCCCATTAGCTGTGAATTTCAATAGAATCTTGACATTCATTTCTGAGACTAATTCGGGCACGGAATCAGTGTATTTTATCTAGTCCATTCGTGTATTCTCTCTTTCCCCGTCAATTTCGGGTTTCCCACAGCAACGTCGACGCGTAGATGTTTGTCAGAGAGAGAGAGAGAGAAGCTGCCAATTTAGTACGAGAGCGAGAAATCACAAAATCAACTATGTTTCGTCGCTTCTAACTCTTCTGGTGTGGGAAAGCAAAACTTTCAACGTGCGGTGACTTTGCATTTGTTCTGCCTTGAAGCGGAGTATCACTTCCTCTCTTCCTCACCCTAAAAGAAGATCAAAGCGACTAGCGAGAGTGAACTCTTTCTCGACGCTTATTTGAGAAACCTCTTTCCCTTACGCTCAATTAAATTTTCACTGATCGAGCGAACTCCGAACGAAGCACAGTTTCAGCCTATTTTCACAATAAAAATCTAATATTTGGAGATAAATTTATATTTGGGTCATGTTTCCTTAGCGTCACTTTTTGTTGTTCTGAAACATCTCCTTTCTCCCATTCTCCTTTCTCCCTAGAGATTGCGCGTCTTTATTGGGTGAAATCCAGAGATTTCTGCAATTGCCGCACCAACGAACAACAATTCAACTGTTTTCCCCCGATGGAAAGCACTTTTCCTTGCATCGCCTCTATTTTTACGCGATCTCTCGATCTTTCTCAACACTTCAGTACCACAAAATAGCTGACTCACCCCTTCCCCTCTTCTTCTTTCCCCTCTCCCATCTCCCCTAGCCATTCTCCTTCTCCCTCACTCTTTCCTTTCGTCTCGCTTCTCTCTCTTGTGCACGTGTACACTAGCCCTCTGACTGGGACAAACCCTCACATAAAAGAGGACGAACGAGGGCTTACCCAAGGTTTTCAGTTGAATCGCGTTGATAGTGCCTTGTGAAACCTTTATTCTCCAGTTTGCTTGTCAATCCACCGTGCAATTCCTCGTTTCCACTCGCCTTCGCCTTTGTTTACTTCCCCCTTTTCCTTCAAATGCCATTTCCTCACAATTTTGCAAAGCGCGCTCTTTCACAACTTCTTCTATTTTCGAAAATTCACCGAATTTCCTCATATTTATGTTCATTTCCACTCGTTTTCCTTCTTCAATCTCGTCCATTTTTCACATCTGCTTCTCATTTCGTGATTCCGACACTGCCGATTCCATTGTGTTTCACTAGCAATTTATCTCACGATGTATCCTTGAATTTATGTGTGATTTCAGTTTCTTCTTCAGAAAAGATCTATAATAAATTCCAGAACAATGCTGTCTCCAATTCAACACGCATTCAAGATTACGAAGGAATCTCTCAAGAAGGTAGGGTAAATTCAATGACTTCAAAATGTCCCCAGCGGTCGAATCTAGTCTCAAAATAGCGAGTTCGGTCGATTTTTGGAATTTCTTCCTATTATCTACCAAATCTCTCTTCTCCCTCTTCAATGAACGTGGAACTAGAGAGAACGCGCGCTTTGAACTCTCTCTTGAGCACTCGAAGTTTTAGTGGACGAATGAGAGAATTCGATCTCTCCACTCACCATTCTCTCTAACCAATCAGATAGGGCGAGAGATCATGTTAAATTGAGAGGGGCAGACCGTTGAAGAATTAGAGGAAGCGAAAGTTGAGTAAAGAACGGACAAAAAGCGTCCGAGAGAAAGCGGAGATATCTGTTTTCTCCTGGAAAGTGTTTGGCGAAACGCTAAGGTTCAGTCAAAAATCAATAATTTGCAGATTACGGTGTTCAACGATCGAGCCGAGCTCCGACGCGAGTTTACGGTAGAACTCGTTGCGGGACTCAATGAAGTTGCCGTTGAGGTACGGTAGTCTGAGATTACGGTAGCCCCGATTATCGATCCCCCGGAAAAAAATGCATCGAATTCGTAGTGGAAATCGCTTTGTTGTTTGCCTAACTCGACGCCTCCCTTTTGAATTGCCCATGAATACGAATTGTGATCGATCAGAGCGAGCATTTCTGTATGAAGTTTCACATGAGCGCATCTGCCACTCAAAAAAGGAAGGTTTGAAGGGCAGAGAGATTGTGTGAAATGAGGAGAGCCTAAAACGTTTGGTTCGGTGCTCGAGCTGAGTAATAGCCGGCCATTTTCCCTTCCTTCCCCGTTGAGAGTACGAGAGATCAGCAGAGAAAAGCGAGAGAGCAGAGAAATGACTCTGTTGCCAGAATGATTCAGTTGGGGGAGCATTTTCCCTTACTTTACTCTCTGCGAAATCAATTTTTGTCCAGTTCCTGTTTCATAAGGGCGGTGAATCTTTCTCCAATCACAGAGTGACCATGGCGATTAGGAAATGCAATCTGCAATTCGAGTGTTTACTGTACATTTCCCATTGTGAAATTATCGTTGATGGAATTGCTATCGACATCGTAGGGATACTGTAGCTACAGTAACCTACTGTATTCCAGGCCATTTCCCAGCACGTTAATGATGAATCAGTGCGAGTCAACGGTCGAGGCGCCGCGGTCATCGAGGAAGTACAGGTATAGGATAGATACAGTAACCTGCCAGTTACGGTAGATGCAGAAACCAACATCGTAATGCACCTATCGTATCTACTATCGTGTTCTAACCTACCGTACCCTGCAGGTCGCACAACGTCGCATCGTGCGCGGGGCCGCCGATTCGGAGAAGGCGGCCGTCCTCAGAAAGGAGAAGGTTCGTTTCGCACTTTGATCAAAGGCGATGACACTTCGCTCAAATCGATTTTACCTTTATTTTCATCGCACAACAATCACAGATGTTACTATCTTTATCTTGTAGATAGATAAAATGAAGAGTTAATATTTTAGGAAGTACTGGAAATTGCCCGTCAGAAGGTGGAATTCGAATCACAAAGTGTGCAGAAGCGAATCGATTCGCTCGATGGAATGATCGGACAGGTATAGGGTTCGATAAACGAGAATTCAACGAAAAACGAGAAAAATCATTCCTTCTCGTTTAGAAATTTTGACCGGTTTCTTCTCGATCGAGAATTCTCGAATAAGAAAGATTTCTTGGCAAGAATTCTCGCGAAAAGACCCCTCTCATCCTTTCTCGTCGAATCATAGCGAGTGGTCGGTGACAAATGCGCGTGGTCAAATTTCACACATCATCAATTTATGGAGGATAAAGAGGGAGTCTTGCATAGCTAACTGGCATCATTCTAAGCCTAGGATTCAAAATGAGCGGTATCAATGTTTCTTGTTGCATTTTCTTTTGCTATCATTAAAATCCGTTGTATTTTACTTCTGTTTTCCTTCCAAATTAATTTAGGAGTCCCTCTTTCAGGGTATTTTGATGAAATATTATGAACATTATGCATTTCTAATTACTTTGATAAGTCAGATTTTCTCGCGAAAATTCTCACCGATAAATTTTTTCTTGTTCAAGAATGACCGGTCTTTTCTCGAGCGAGAATTCTTGAATGAGAATGATTTCTCGCCGAGAAAAAAGTGATTTTCTTGCGAGAAATTTCTCGTTTATCGAACCCTAGACAGGTACAATCGATCTGAACGATCTGTTCAAGTTTCTAAACCTCGCTGATAGTTGTTTGCTCTTGGGTTTTCTACCGATGAGAGCAGCATCTTTTTCTTCCTTCAACCTTGGCGCTCCGTCCTACTATAGTTAGTTCGAGATCGGTGAACCCAGAAAGGCAGACCTTCTTTCCTTGCTGTTGTTCTCTCATTTTCACGCGCTATTTCTCAACTCTAATAGTGACCATCTGGTGTTTGATCGGGAATCCCGATTCCGAAAATACAATCCTATGACTTACCGATCAATGATACTAATCAATGGCAATCATAATCGATTCCAGATCGGCACTGGCATCACTGCCCCAAAGGGCGAGAAGTTCACTGCCGACCCTTCGACTCTCGAGAGCGTCACCACCTTCTTCGGATTCTACGAGCAGCAAGTGGCCAAGGTAATGAAGGATGTCTTACAAGTAGTTATCTTCGGATATTGTTGGAAGCGATTGCTCGTAGCCGTAATCAAACCTGGGATCAATATAGTCTTTCTCAACTAAAGTAACAAACCCATTTTATTTGAAAAGACGTATTAGCGGTGAAACACAGTTGTTAAAGCTGAAAGCGCAATTTTAAAATTTTGTCCGTAGATGAACTAAAAAATTCAGCCTTGCTCTGTTCGGCAAAATCGGTAATCCTCAATCATACCCATCTCAGCTCCGCGAGGAGTTCCGCGGCAAGCGCAAGGAGGTCGACCGTCTCAATGGTCTCATCGCTGTGAAGGAGCACGAGCTGGCATGTGTGGAGCAGGGCGACTACAGCAAGTGAGTATAGACGGGAAAGGGAGGGGATATGGTAGTTGTATACGTAGATCGGCACTAGGTGCGAATGCGATATTAGGACCTCCTGACCATATACTTCTCGTTCGATTTAGAGATGATTGAGCAATAGACGGGTACGGTATTTCTTCAATTATCGACTAATCGCTCAGGGATATCGTGGTCCTTCTCGAAGCCGGCGCGCCCGCTACCGTAACCCTCGAGGTGACGTATCAGGTGTGGCTCGCGGGCTGGTCGCCCTTCTACGATGTGCGTGTGCAGACAAAAGACGAGAAAACGGATATGCAGGTGGGATATTGAGTTATTCATCGTTACAAAATGTATCTTTTTTCTTCATAAATGTGTACGATAAGAGCAGTCACAACCATTCTGATAGCTAGATTAAAATTTGAAAAAGTGTATTTTTTTAAAAAATTGATTCTATTTTTCAGCTGTCCTACTACGCGAATGTGCACCAGAACATGGGCGAGGAGTGGGAGGGTAAGTGGGTTGTGTTTCATGAGATTCATTTATCGACCTGAATCGATGAAAATTTAATCGATTGGTTATTTCGTTGTCATGAAAATTAAAATATTGAGCTGATTTGAGTTCAGATGCTCAGTGAGTAATATCATATAGCCAAAAGCCTTCGGCTCGTAGTTCAATCGTTCCTCTTAGGTGCCCAACTGACCCTTTCCACTGCTCGTCCCTGTCTGGGAGGGAACATTCCCGATCTCGGAACTCTTGACGTCGCCTTCTATCGTGAGCCCGTCTACAGAAATTTGTCTCGTGGAGGATCCATTTTCGGAGGCAAGGAAAAGAAGAAGATGATGAAGTGAGTCACTAGATACATTAGATTCTGATTGGGTACTCGTTTCAATTGATCAATGTTCACGTCTTTTCATTTTTCCTAACCATATTTGTCCGACAGAGAAACAATAGAACATCCACCTTTCAATTTCCAAATATGATGGAGTGTTCAGGAGATCGATGGTTTGCGATGAAGAAATGATGACGAATTCTTGCTCCGATTCCATGCCGATGATGGCTGCCAGTGTAAGCATATTTACTAAATCAATAGCATATCACGCCACTCACCTAAGAATCTTGTCACCGAGTCGATGTCGGGTGTTGTGTTCGATGCTCTACGCATATTTTGCATGTAAAAGTGTCTAGGATCACAGCGAACTACTTATATCACACAGTCTTCAGATCATATTTTACTGTTCTAATTTATTTGTCTCTTCAGTACGCCGTCGTGGCCGAGCAGACCCTGGCCACCGAGTTCACCATCGCCCGTCCCTGCTCGATCCCCGCCGATGGCGCTCAACATAAGGTGAGAGATCTGCAATTATTGATAGATTAACCTACCCTGTCCCCGAATCGGAGGCAAATCATGCGAACCTATAGTTGTAACTGGGCAACGTCATTGTTTGATTTACCTACCGCATGCTTCCGTTGTCGTCATATGATGCTATAGTTTAATCTGAATTTAGGCCCAGATATTGACCGTAGCATCTGACATTCTAAGATAACTGTAGTTTACTAAATCGATTGCAGGTCACAATCGGCATCGTCACTCTCTCACCGCAGCTCGTGCACGAATCGGTAGGAATTATTGACTTTTGTAGGTCAAAGACCAAAGATCAAAGTGCAGGTGCCGACGAAGAATGCGTCCGCCTTCCTCACAGCATCCGCTGTCAACTCCTCGCAGCTGCCCCTGCTAGCGGGTCAGGCATCCGTGTATCTAGATGGAGCATTCGTTGCGAAGACGATGATCAAGGTATGGGAGGATCGAAGTGTGAAATGATAGACGAAAGAGTTGCGTTTCACGGTATCTTGAAATTGGCAAGAGAGAATGTGCAAGCGATTGATATCAGGATTCTTCATTAAAAATATATTTGAGTAAGATGTTTTCAGTCCGTTTCCCCTGGTGAACGGTTCACCGCTTCCCTCGGGGTCGATCCGGCAGTGAAGATTGAATACAAACCAGCCCATAAGCAGCATGAACAGGTACGGAATTCAGTTATCGATTGATATTCTTTGACCTACCGTATTCCAGACCGGTCTGATCAATAAATGGTCGTCTACCGTAACCGAACAGAAGATTATCGTCAAGAACACGAGAGGAGATGCAGTTCTGCTCACTATTAGAGAGCAGATTCCGAAATCGACCGATGAGAAGATTAAGGTACGGTATTCCATATGGCCTGGAAAACAACTCATCGAATCATGTGATTACGGTAATCAATTATCGATTTTCAGGTGAAAGTGATTTCTCCCGAGGCGATTGAGAAGGTGACTGAGGACCATCAACTGAATGGCGATCACACGCCCAAGGCCGGCGCCCGACTCCTGCCCACGAACAATCTTGAATGGACCGTCAAGCTGGACAAGGTACGGTAGTGGGAACTTCTCTGTTTTTTTTGCCCTTACTACGACCGCTCTAAATGTGAAGGGGGTGTTAGGGAACGATAGGAAGGGAATACTCTGCGAGAAAAGGCTGGCCCAAAAAACACAGAAGTGCCCGGTAGTGAATCTCACCTACACCTACACCTACAGCAGCATTCACCTACAGCAGTGAATCGATAATTGACCAAAGCCGATCCTTACCGTATTCATTGCAGGGAAAGAGCCAAGTGCTGATCGTCAAGTACTCAGTCGATCATCCCTCATCGGAGAAACTCGAATTCGCCGAGCGAAATTGCCACTAAATTGATCAATATTTTCAACCTACTTTCTCTGACACACCGTAATCTCATGGGCCGGCATCTGTGACTTTTCCAATAATTATCTCACCAATTGTTATTATCTCGTTTTAGTTACACTTTCGACTTTGCTACGGATCTGTATAAAGTATTAACCTGATTGTGTTCGAGGATATTTCAAGTTTGTGGTTCGAGTCCACTGAGATACCTGCCAATTTTCTTATCGCTTTCAGATGAAGAACCGAGAATATTCCAGATACTAATCATGTCTGCAACTGTGCATCGCCTCAAGGTTGAGAAGGAGACCCTCAAGAAGGTATCTTTGCATTGTTTTCTATTTTCAGAAAAATCACTATTCGATTCGCAGGTTACCGTCTTCGAGGATCGTGCGGAACTCAAGCGTGAATTCGCTGTCGAATTGGCTCCCGGACAAAATGAAGTCATTATTGAGGTACGGTAACTAAACAGAATATCGATTTCTTCATGCATCACTTATTATAACGGTGACTTGATGCTAGAAATTACTATAATTTTGAGTGCGACAAGAAAATGAAAATTCAATCTCAAATTCATTTAGCGCGTCTCGGGCTCAGTCGATCACGATTCAGTCCGCGTCACTGGCAAGGGCGCCGCTGTTATCGAGGAGGTTCTGGTACGGTACTTGATCAGCTATCGATTTGTTGATGTCTACCGCATTCATTAAATATTGATTTTATATTTACAGGTTGCTGATCGTCGTGTGACCGAAGGTGCTGGAGACTCGCCGAGAGCCAAGGAGCTCAGGTAAACAATACGACTGTAATGGCAATGTTATGTTGACTTGTTTGAAATTCACATTTAAAGTGGAATCATGATTAATGAATTTTTAGAGCTGAAAAGGAGGGACTCGAAACGAAGAAACGTCTGATCGATGATGAAAAGGCATCTCTGGCCAAGAGAATCGAAGCTCTGGATCAGATGATCGGACAGGTAAGAAGAATGCTTTTGATGATATGTACAAAAGATAACTAATATTTTCCAATTCAGGTCGGCTCAGGCATCGCTGCCCCAAAGGAGGCCAAATTCACTGCTGATCAAGAGACTCTCGAGAGTGTCATCACTTTCTTCGATTTCTACGACAAACAAGTCACTGAGGTAGTTTATTCATCCATTTCTTGACAGAGTTTGATAGAAATAAAAGAAATAATCCAACTTATTTTAGCTCCGCGAGAAGCTCTCTGCGAATGAGAAATCTTCGCAGAAAGTCCAGGAGGAAATCAATGTGAAACAGCACGAATTGAACCAGGTCGAGCATGGAGATTTCATCAAGTGAGAAACTACTAATTCTGATAAGTTCTTGGCGTATTCATTTCTTCCATGCAATCATGATTTTGCAGGGTCATTTCGATTCTTCTCGATTCGAAAGACGGAGGAAAGGTTGAACTCGAACTGACTTACCAGGTAAATTTTATCAGCTGATCGAGGAAAATGCTTGGTTATTCAAAATTTAGCTTCTCCTTTCATCTTTCATAAATTCTTCACTCAGGTTTGGGGCGCTAACTGGCATCCGTTCTACGATGTGCGTGTTGATACCAAGGAGGGAAAGACCGGAATGCAGGTTGGTAGTGTTAAAAAGATCTGAAAAGAGGAATAATAATGCACCTAAGTTGCTAAGTATCTTATAAAAACTATAAAAATGAACCGTGAATATTGCAGCTGTCGTACTACGGAAACGTCAGCCAGAGCACTTGTGAGGATTGGGAGGGTGAGCACTTTTCGAAAGAATTTAAAATGTGTTTCACCCATCATTGTAATGTCTGAAGCTGTCACAACTTCAATGTTGAATACGAAGATGCCTGTATTTCATTCAAAATGCTTCAGTGCTTTTGCACAAAGCCATAATGTAATTGTTTCAGGAGCTCAACTAACTCTTTCCACCGCTCGTCCGTGTTTGGGAGGCAACATCCCTGACCTCAACACTCTCGATGTCTCCTTCTATCGCCCACCTCCTCCCTGCCCTCCTCCCCAGCCGATGGCTTACAGCATGAGAACATGTGGAGCACCCATGATGTAACTTAACTTATTTAAAATATTTATCGTTTCCTAGAATATATTATATTTAAACTTGAGAATGATTTCACGAGCATTATGTATCTACTCTGCATGAGGTACTTCAGCGATTTGGACTACAAATTTGAAACACTGTTATGACCTTGATTTTCAGGAAGATGTCAATGATGGCAGATTCGCTCGGAGGAGGCGCGATGATGAACAGTGTAAGCGATTTAATACATCGAAGATTATAGAAGTGGCCTTACAGATTAGGCTGGAGAATCCCTGTAACGAGATCAGGAGTGCAGGGAGATCAAAGATCAATGTTCAGGTGGCCGCGGTAAACTCTCAGACGCATTCAACTGAGTTCGACATCACTCGACCCTGCTCGATTCCTTCGGATGGGGCGAATCACAAGGTGCAAATTTAAACTTTTGCTGATCATGCTATAAAAAGTATTGTGTTATTGAAAAAGGGAATATTTGAAATTTGCATTAATTGCAGGTCACGATTGGTATCGTTTCACTCGAGCCGCAGCTCGTTCACGAATCGGTAAATGATTAGTTTTCTCACTTAAAAATCATCCACATTGAGCTTCACCAGACAGTTGCATTTTTCAGGTCCCCACCAAGAATGCATCTGCTTTCCTGACTGCATCAGCCATCAATTCCTCTCCTCTTCCTCTTCTTTCCGGACAAGCAAGCGTCTATCTTGACGGAGCATTCGTGGCTAAGACTCAGATCAAGGTGGGATAGATAATATTTTTGCATTTGAATCACTTATTCTTGGGTTCTTACATTGGTTTCTTCAGCTGGTCTCCCCTGGTGAACGGTTCACTGCTTCACTCGGAGTCGATCCCGCTGTGAAGATCGAATACAAACCAGCACACAAACACCATGAACAGGTATGAAATTCTGTTATCGTTATCGATTGATTAACCTCCAGTATTTCAGACTGGTCTCATCAATAAATGGTCGTCTTCCGTAACCGAACAGAAGATTATCGTCAAGAACACGAGAGGAGATGCAGTTCTGTTGACTATTAGAGAACAGATTCCGAGATCGACCGATGAGAAGATTAAGGTAAATTATAATATGCAGCATTTTGTTAGAGGAAATCAATGTTACAATAACATTTTTCGGAATAAGTGAATATGTATTGTGACTACGTTATTATGACATTCAATTTCCAGGTCAAGGTTATCTCTCCCGAGTCTGTTGAGAAGGTTACCGAGGAGGCTCATGGCGAGAATCACACTCCTAAGGCAGGAGTCAGACTTCTTCCCTCGAACAATCTCGAATGGACCATCAAGATGGAGAAGGTACGCTGTGCTGTGAAATGTTTTCTAGTCCATGTCATGCCACTTCATTTTCGATGTCAATATTATTGTCTTTGCAGGGAACTAATCAGACATTGACGATCAAATACGCCATCGAACATCCTTCCAATGAGAAGCTTGAATTCACCGAGAAGTTCGACAACCAATAAAATGTCTCTTATCTTGATTTACCAAACCACATTCACACACCCAGTTCCAATTCTAGAAACCGGTCTCTGTAATCGCTGTGTATACATGCTTTGTCGTGCTTGGGCATAAATGTTTCAGTCTTATATTTGACATTTTATTGTTATCAGTGGTGCAAGTCCACTAGAATATCTGTGATCTTAAAACGTTGTCTGTATTTCTATTGGAAACGCAGATACAAATCATGCCTACTACCGAGCATCGTCTCAAGATTGAGAAGGAGACCCTCAAAAAGGAAATTATCTTTGTTTGGCAGGAAAAAGTCAGTAATCGATTCGCAGGTTACGGTCTTCGAGGATCGTGCTGAACTCAAGCGTGAATTCACTGTCGAATTAGCCCCAGGCCAGAATGAAGTAATCATCGAGGTACGGTAGCCATTGCTTATTATCGACTGCTGATTTTATTTCACAGAGAATTTCCGGCTCAGTTCTCGATGATTCTGTGCGTGTCACAGGCAAGGGCGCTGCAGTGATCGAGGAAGTACTGGTACGGTTTTTGAGCAATTATCGATTTTTCATAATATAACTATAATATCTATTAATTATTGATTTTCACTTCACAGGTAGCCGACCGTCGTGTCACCGAAGGCTCCGGAGATTCGCTGAGAGCCAAGGAGCTCAGGTTTGTTTGGATCGAAAACAATTACTTCCCGCCTTTCTAAAAAAATAGTTTCATAAAGAACAGAGAGCTGCATATTTTTCCGAGCAAAATTTGAAATTTAGAGCTGAAAAGGAAGGACTCGAGTCGAAAAAACAGTTGATCGATGATGAGAAGACGTCTATCGCTAAGAGAATCGAGGCACTCGATCAAATGATTGGACAGGTATCTATTTTCATTAATATTAGTGGTAAAATCATGGTGGTTTCAGAAGTGGTTATGATTTTTTTGGCAATACAATAATACTTTTGATCTGCATTTTTGTGGATGATCTTTTCTACAGGTCGGCTCCGGTATCGCTGCCCCTAAGGAGGCCAAATTCACTGCTGATCAAGAGACCCTCGAGAGTGTCATCACTTTCTTCGATTTCTACGACAAGCAAGTCACTGAGGTACACACTTTTGTAATTTGTTGGATGATCTGTTCAGATTTTTATTATTCTTGTACATCTATATTAGTGATTCATCTTTGGTTTCAGCTCCGTGAGAAACTCTTCACGACCGAGAAATCGTCACAGAAAGTCCAGGAAGAAATCGATGTGAAACAGCACGAATTGAATCAGATCGAGCATGGAGATTTCATCAAGTAAGCTATCATTATAGTTTCATCAAGTAAGCTATCATTATAGTTTAACATTTTCTAGGTTTTTTGCACTGTGAATTGAGTTGACCCATTGCAGAGTGGTATCGATCCTTCTCGATTCTGCAGAGGAAGGAAAAGTCGTGCTCGAACTGACCTATCAGGTATTGTTTTTTTTCTTATATCCGAAATATATTGACGATGTCGGATCAAATTTAGATTATTGTCAGGTGTTGGGAGCCAACTGGCATCCGTTCTACGATGTTCGTGTGGACACGAAAGAGGAAAAGTCCGAAATGCAGGTATCTAGAAAGTTCTGCTTGCATGATAACCTAGCCAATTAACATGTGTTTTCCTCGTCGACAATAATGCGTATATTTCAGTTGTCCTACTACGGCAACGTGAATCAGTGTACGGGAGAAGACTGGGAAGGTATGCAACGTTTCTACTGATTACAACTATCGATTGCTCAAGTGCATTACTTCTAGAAATCAGTTGGAACCACTAACTGAAGATTGCTGATCCAGGCGCTTCTCTAAGTCTCTCGACCGCCCGTCCGTGTCTGGGCGGTAACATCCCTGACCTCAACACTCTCGACGTTTCCTTCTATCGTCCACCTCCTCCCTGCCCTCCTCCTCAGATTATGTACAATTCGTGCGAGAGAGGAGTACCGCAGATGGCCATGTCAGTTGGATATGTCAGACGTAATTAAAGGGGAACTTATCCCGATGGGGGGGGGTTACACATATCCTGTGTGGATCACTGCTATGCCACTGCCCTTGCTGAGACTGGCTGCCAGTAGATATAGTAGCCAGCCAGCCAGTAGCAGCCAGTAGAAATACGGGTAATTGTCTCTTCATTTCACGAGCTCTCTCACCGGTCGGAGAGGCGAGAGAGTGTGTGAAATGAAGAGACGATTACCCGATTTTCGAACTCTAGCAGCCAGTGGCTGATATCTCGAGAAGCGACTGAATTGCAAATGGTAGAATAATTGGGCATAATCACCATTTTAGGTGCAAGATGGATATGATTCAAGAACAGTCCTTTGATTCTGCCCCGATCATGCTCAGCAGTGTCAGTCAATGTTTATGCTAGTAATTTTTTTATTAATTTTTTTATGTTAGTGTTGAATTTAGAAAGATCAAAGATCATTGCATTATTTAGGTGGCAGCTGTCAACTCGCAGACGCTCTCAACCGAATTCGACATCACTCGTCCGTGCTCAATTCCATCGGATGCAGCCAACCACAAGGTGAGCAAAGATCAATCGAGTATTGATTAGTTACCGTACACTACCATTATCCATTTCCTTCTCAGGTCACGGTAGGCATCGTTTCACTGCAGCCACAGCTGGTGCATGAGTCGGTAAGAGATTTAAAGAATTAAAAAAATATTGAGATGGTGAATTGCAGGTACCCACCAAGAATGCATCTGCTTTCCTCACAGCATCAGCAATCAATTCCTCTTCGCTTCCTCTTCTTTCCGGCCAAGCTAGTGTCTATCTTGACGGAGCATTCGTGGCAAAGACTCAGATTAAGGTATGATGCGAATTAAATTTAAAACTTTTGTTGTTACTTTGGTTACGAATAAATAACAAAGTATATTTTTAGCCGGTATCCCCTGGCGAACGTTTCACAGCTTCACTCGGAGTTGATCCCGCTGTGAAAATTGAATACAAGCCAGCACACAAACATCATGAACAGGTACGGTTTTCAGTTATCGATTGATCATTTCAATTATCGATCAGCGATTATTTATCGATATTCTCTAACCTACCGTATTCCAGACTGGTCTGATCAATAAATGGTCTTCTACCGTAACCGAACAGAAGATTATCGTCAAGAATACGAGAGGCGATGCGGTTCTGTTGACTATTAGAGAACAGATTCCGAGATCGACCGATGAGAAGATTAAGGTACGATATTTCAAAGGCCAAGCGTTCCAGAATAGCATGCGATTGCAAACGATTTTCAGGTGAAAGTCATCTCCCCTGAAGCAATTGAGAAAGTGACTGAAGATTCCCATGGAGAGAATCACACTCCTAAGGCTGGAGTCAGACTGCTTCCCTCGAACAATCTCGAATGGACTGTCAATATCGGAAAGGTAACTTTCCTTTTTTTCATATTTCGTTGTTGCGCGTAACCGTGAAATGGTCAATCCAATGCTTTCAGGGCGCAAATCAAACGCTGATCGTCAAATACGCTGTTGAGCATCCTTCCAATGAGAAGATCGAATTCACCGAGAAGTTCGACAACCAATAACTAGCTCATTCGGTTCAACTCTGTAATTATTACTAGAAGCTGGTCTAAGTATGCTAAATAATTCATTTTACGAGAAGATATAATTTTGTTGGTTGTTAGGAAAGAGTACAGTAATCTCAGCATAATACCTTTGTACAATTTTGCATAAAGCATTTGTCAACATTGTGCAATATTATGTAGTGATTAGAAGTGGTTCGAGTCCACTCTAATATCTTTGATGTCATTCTTTCAATGCCGATTATATTTGATGATGTTCATGTTCCTCAGATACAAATAATGTCCACTACCGTTCATCGCGTCAAGATCGAGAAGGAAACCCTCAAGAAGGTTGGTAGATAATTAGCCAAACAGTATTATTCGAAAACTGAAACTTCATAATCAATAATCAATTCGCAGGTTACGGTCTTCGAGGATCGTGCTGAGCTCAAGCGCGAGTTCGCCGTCGAATTGGCTGCAGGCCAGAATGAAGTCATCATCGAGGTACGGTAACCGATACTGCTTTTTATCGATAACAGTTTTTTTTAATTTTCAGCGCGTCTCCGGATCCGTACAGGATGATTCGGTTCGCGTCACTGGCAGAGGCGCTGCCGTTATCGAGGAAGTTCTGGTACGGTAGTTCTTCAATCATTGATTGGTGTTATTTTATTGTTCACTGAATTTCATTTGAGGTTGCGGATCGTCGTGTGACGGAGGGCGCGGGCGACTCGCAGAGAGCCAAGGAGTTGAGGTATGAATTCTATTTTTCTCATGAAAACATATTTACCTGAGATATATGATATTTCATTGCATTGTAAATAAATCAGTTTTCCAGAGCTGAGAAGGAGGGACTCGAGTCGAAGAAGCGCCAGATTGATGATGAGAAGGCATCACTTGCCAAGAGAATCGAGGCACTCGATAAGATGATCGGACAGGTAAAATATTAAAAAAACGTGAAAATCAAAATCAAAGAACAAAACAATTGATGGCTGATAAAAATCTAAATTTCAGGTCGGCTCCGGTATCGCTGCCCCTAAGGAAGCCAAATTCACTGCTGATCAAGAGACTCTCGAGAGTGTCATCACTTTCTTCGATTTCTACGACAAGCAAGTCACTGAGGTAGTTTATTCATCCATTTCTTAACAGAGTTTGATAGAAATAAAAGAAATAATTCAACTTATTTTAGCTCCGCGAGAAGTTCTCTGTGAATGAGAAATCGTCACAGAAAGTCCAGGAGGAAATTAATGTGAAACAACATGAATTGAATCAGATCGAGCATGGAGATTTCATCAAGTACCGTAGTTTGAATTTTTTTGGACTGGCGAACAAACAAAGCACCGAAAAAATTATAACGAATCCTACTTTTCAGGGTGATCTCTATCCTTCTCGATTCTGAGAAGGGAGGAAAGGTCGAGCTCGAGCTGACCTACCAGGTATTCTTCTATTATCGAATTACATTTTCATAATATTGTTATTATCAGGTGTGGGGAGCGAACTGGAATCCATTCTACGACGTTCGTGTTGATACCAAGGAGGGAAAGACTGGAATGCAGGTATTTTAAATGAACCTAACTTTTTTATTATATTTAAATCATTTTTCAGTAGAGATATGGTCAAATTTTCAGTTGTCTTACTACGGAAACGTCAACCAGAGCACCGGAGAGGATTGGGAGGGTGAGCATTTTACATTTTTCTCGCAATAATCAATTCTCTGAAAAAATTGAGTTTCACAAGATTCATTTATCAATTTGAACCAATGAAGATTTGATTGTTTTACCCTTCGAAGTGGAAAAAATAAAAAGGTAAGGTGATTTTAAGTACCGAATTTCAGGTGCCCAACTGACCCTATCGACCGCCCGTCCGTGTCTGGGCGGGAACATTCCCGACCTCAACACTCTCGATGTCTCCTTCTATCGTCCTCCTCCTCCCGGCGCATACGGAGGAGGAATCGCCAGCAACAGCATGATGATGTTAGTTATTGGAATATGTGAGGGAAACTAGAGTGTTTGCATCAGATCAGTGCAAGATTATCTATTTTTCGAAATATGAAGATCATTTATTCTTACGCACCTTTCATGGAAAACCCAGCAATCTATTACAAGATCATGAATATAGATAAAAATTTGTTTATTCATCATCTTGCAGGCGCAGAGGCGAACCGCAGATGATGATGTCGTGCGTGGCCGAGTCGGCGCCGATGATGATGGACAGAGTGAGTTAGAGAGATTAAAGATCAAAGTGACAACGATATCATTATAGGAAACATCTATAGACTATATTTGGTTGAATCGCAGTTAACTTTTCGATGCACTGAAGCAAACATCTAAACTATGAACTCTTCTCAGGTCGCCGTAGTCAACACTCAGACCCTCGCGACCGAATTCGAGATTACTCGCCCTTGCTCGATTCCCTCGGATGGAGCCTACCACAAGGTTCGTGATTTTCAATTATTAGAGATTTTGTCAGTTATAACATCAATATTCCCCATTTCTTCTCGTGATTGTGATTGATTTCCTTCTCAGGTCACGATCGGCATCGTTTCTCTCGAGCCGCAGCTCGTTCACGAATCGGTTAGTGATTATTATTTATTTTCTTTTTTTATGTTCTGTGCAGAGGCGATTATAGAAACAAGTAAGAGTATATCCAAAATCGTGATTTCAGGTTCCGACCAAGAATGCGTCGGCCTTCTTGACAGCATCTGCCATCAATTCCTCTCCTCTTCCTCTTCTTTCCGGACAAGCCAGCGTCTATCTTGATGGAGCATTCGTTGCTAAGACTCAGATTAAGGTGGGATAGATAATATTACTGTAGTTGAATCAATAACTAAGTTTATTCTTGTGTTCTTACAATGTATTTTTAGCCGGTCTCCCCTGGTGAACGTTTCACAGCTTCACTCGGAGTCGATCCCGCTGTGAAGATCGAATACAAACCAGCACACAAACATCATGAACAGGTAATGGATTCAGTTATCGTTATCGATATTCTCTAACCTACCGTATTCCAGACTGGTCTGATCAATAAATGGTCTTCTACCGTTACCGAACAGAAGATCATTGTCAAGAATACGAGAGGCGATGCAGTTCTGTTGACTATTAGAGAACAGATTCCGAGATCGACCGATGAAAAAATCAAGGTAAAGTAATCAAGGACCGTCTTATATTACGGAAATACATTTTCAGGTGAAAGTCATCTCCCCTGAAGCCATTGAGAAGATTACTGAAGAGGCTCATGGTGAGAATCACACTCCCAAGGCTGGAGTCAGACTCCTACCTTCGAACAACCTCGAATGGACCGTCAAGATGGCCAAGGTGCGTTTTTTTCCTTTAAACTTCATTTCAAAGCAAATTTGTTAGCGGCAAATCCCGTGCTGCGATGTCTGTAAACTTTTCCGATCTACCTCGTTTATTCAATAATTCTAGTAACATCCAAAAAATTGTTTACTGTCAAAATAATCGATCCATATACCGCATCCTTCCGTATCATCTAATTTCAGGGTGAGAACCAGACGCTCATCGTCAAATACGCCATCGAGCATCCCTCCAATGAGAAGCTCGAGTTCGTCGAGAAATTCGGCAACTAAAGATCCTCTCCTTCTATAGTTCCATACCATAAAAAATCAATATAAGTCTTGATATGTCTCGATATAGATAGATACTAAGCATTTTGTATACTCCATACCCAGCACGTTGATCCCCAAGATGTAGATATTTTGTTAAAGCATTCCAATCGGATAATAAAGCCTTTCTGGTCATGAAAAAAACACGCATCCAAAAAATTGTGCATACGTTCATAGTTTTTATATTTATCAATATTTTACACAATACAATCCTGTGGGCAGCGGTATAAATTTACTTCGTAGTATATTATCTAGGTCGATCGAAATGATTTATTGTGACGAATATTTCTCGCGCCGCTCCGACTAAGTCAACTTCGTATTCTCCAACATGGCAGCTTGCGCTTTCTCCCATCAATTCAGTTTTCGTATGAAATAATATTCTTTTGCCAACATGGTGAAAGTACTGAAAATTCGCATATTGAATTGATTAATTATGTATGTATTTCAAATACACAGGACCTGAATTAATTTCTCTGCGTCAGCAATAGAAAGGGTTGGAGTGTAATCAGTATGTTTGAAAGATTCATAGAAGTGAAGCTTATCGCATTTGCGACTAAACTTTTATTGAATAGTGTCAATCAGCGCATCCAAATGTGAGTCACTAGTTGAGAAAGTTTTAAGAATAAGTCGATTGATCCTGATAAAAGTATCATTTAAGTACTTACAGGTTCATCTACTACTTAAATATCTACCATTTGAATGCGCTTGAACTTTGTAAACGACACGATCTGGTTTAAGTTCTTCAATAATTTGGAGGGATGAGTTACTGTAAACAATACAGTGTTTTCAATGATAATAGGTTAACGAACTCACAATTCGCAAGGACTCGCATGAATAAATAAATTCGGAATAGAGATTCCTGCGAATACATCTTCACACATGGGACCAATCTCCTCCAGGTGGCATCCAATCTCTAGAGTTTCATATTGCGCTCTTTGAATGAGAGGCTTCATACACTTGAAAAACTTTCGAACTTCTTCGAATATCATAATTGCCTCAATTTGCTAAACGGCACATTATAATTTGCTCTAACCAACGCGACTCACTATTCCATTATCAGTCCGAATCCCCCGCCTGCTGATCCATTTGAAATTATTATGAGCAGCTAGACAACAGAATTTCCACAATAAATACTCCCTTCGACTTTCAAATTCGATGTCTATCTCTATTTCGTTATCGATATACTGAAAATAAAAATTTTATCAACTAAACATGACATTTGTTAATTTTCACCAACCTCTGCTGTTCTATCTTTTGCAAAATAAGACAGACGTCTTTCTTGAGTTAGGAATTGCAATGGTTGTTCTTCTTTTAACCGATTTCGACACCTGTAAAATTATCTAGTCTGATATTTTCCCGCTCCTCTATGATAATATTTGTACATTTTGGAACTGTTACCTGTCTGAGTTGCAGTAAGGAATCGATTAAAGGGGGAGGGGCACGAATATTTTCGCACATAAGCTGAGCATGTGGAGTAATAGGGATGCTTTACCCGATCAGAGATCAGTTTATCCGAAGTGCTAGAAATGCCGCTGAACCTCACTACGGAATTTTGAAGTTTCATTGACTGTGCAGGGACGATTTGGGGTACTGTATTCTCGTATTGATTTCATTGGATTGGCAATCGAAAATAGCAGCAATAGTGAGGTTTGCACACGGCGGGAGTCGAACCAGCCTGTGCCGGATAGCGAGGCAAAAGTACAACCACCAGGCTACGTGCCATTATATTCGTAAAGTCTAGACGGCTTAGTTAAGGAAGAGGACAGAGTCAAGCCCAGTGCTGATTACTGTAGGTGCAGCTGGGGTGCAGGCACGTCGTGGTGGGACCCACCAATTTCGACTCGTGCCCCTCCCCCTTTAAGGAATTAAGGAGGGAATTAAAAATTTGCAAATGGCATCAACTGCATTTCGAGGAATCGTTAGAAAGTTCATCGAAACCGTTCAATAAACGAATAAGACACTGAGCTATCATATATCCCGCGTAGTACCACTTGCGTCTTCTCAAAATAGCGCGAAAATATATATTTGAAAAATACACAAATTTATACATATCGTACATCGCCCACATTACCGAACAAACGAACATTTTTTTTACTTTTTTTAAAGTCAGCGAATCAATTTTTAAAAAACACTCGGAATTGTGAATGGACAAAAAATATGAAAAAATTAAGAATATTCGATGCGAATTCGCTGACTTTAAAAAAAAGTTTAATAAACTAAAAAAGATGTTCGTTTGTTCGGTAATGTGGGCGATGTACGATACTTGAAATAAATCTCTTTTCCGCTGGTAATTACATAAGTGTTTGCGTTTCTGCTTCCCTTTTATTGCCTGATCAGTGATGTATCCTAGTCTTTCTTTTTCTCTCGCCGTTCTCCTGCTCCTCTCAGATCAGTAATCATTGCACCTCTTGTTATCTTCTCTCTCTTCGTCCCCCTTTATCTCTCGGCTTCCTTCTCCTCTCTAACCGATCGCAGCCACGCGTTACAGCTCAAAGTGCACGGCTCTTTCATCTTTTTCACTTTTATTCTCTTGTTGTCTTGATACGAATTCGCTTTTCAAAACAAAATGAATTCATTTTCTCCGATTCGTAATTACCCTCTCACTTCCCCACGCTCACCTCATTCTGCTTGGTAGATTGCGAGGTTATCGCAGGTTTTTATTTTTTGTTTATGTTAATATCCTTGTTTTTTCAGAATGTCCTCCAAGTCACTGGTCAAGTTCTTCTTCGATATTAATTCGCCCTACTCGTATGTCGGATTCGAGGTTATCCTTTCAATCATTACTATATTTACTGACTTTCTTGCGCTAAAAGTTACGAAATCGTCTAAAATTTCAACACATTGAAACTCCCAATAGAAAATTTTTGGCACTTTGGGCTCGAGTGATGATATCACCTCTATTCACTTTGCACACTCTCTCGCCCGCTCGATCGACACGAGAGAGTGTGAAATGACGACGGTATCATTTCTAGAGCTCTACTGACGCTAAGGTCACTCTACCACAGCCTGTCAGAGTGGATGAATTCCTTTGTTCGTCGCGGCGGACGTATTCTAATGAGGGAAGAGCGAGGACGCTTCATTTTACCCAGCGCGAGAGAGAAAAGCGGCGTGAAATGAAGGAAAATGACGGGGTATTTCGAACGTTTGTTCATGCTGCAAGCAATTAGGGCATAAATAAAATGCAAACTCAACGTCACGCTCTGTGGGAAGGGTTTGGGTAATGTTCTGCACAGGTCCCCGATTTTTAGCATTTTTCTTCGCGGAGTTAATAGACCTCTAGTAGCGAAAAGAGTCGATTTTGAGGGGTTGCTGCTATGTTTCACTTGTTTTATAAATTGACCAACATAAAAATTGATGCGAACATTTATGAAATAGATATTTGAGCTAAGTTTCATTGGTGCTATAATATTTTTTCTGTTCCTTATTTCACATTTTCATCCGCCGACCCACCCATGAGCAGAATAACTGGTAAAATGACAGGGAGGGAATAGAAAGGGGGAGAATGGCCATCCGCTGTATTCGATCCACTCTGACAGGCTGTGTCTACTGACTGGTCCTTCATTCCCTTCCCCTCCAGCTTCTCTCCCGTCTCCACTCCTCCCACTCTTCCTCTCTCGCAGTGAAGTGGACGCCCGTGAGAATACCGGCCATATTCAAGTAAGCATTCCTGGAAATTGCCTCACAAATTAAAAAAAATTCAAAAAAATAAAAGCAAAATAGGGCTCAATTGCGCGCATTCTCTGCGAAATTGCACGCAAAATAAGAAGTATCCCTTTTTATCAAAACATAAACAATTATTGCAGAAAGCTCAACGCGACGTCGCCTTTCTTCGTTGTGCCGCAGAAGGTGAGCTTTTATTGATATTTCTTCATGATCTTTGATCTTCCAACATGACTAATTTAAACGAAATTTGAATCAGACAGTGTGAAACTCAATAAATGCTCTATAAATTTCCCATTTTAGACATTCCATCTCGAGCGGGATCTTCGTCGTCAGTGTGAGTACTACGGCATCGATATGAGAGTACCCGAGGTGAGCATGGTTGATCTTTGATCTTTGGCCCTCATTGACGGAATATATCTCTGTGATGACCTGGCATGTATTGATAATGGATTTATGCTCAATTCTCCATTCGTAGGCCGCCCATCTCTCCGCATTTCTCAAGGCCGGCAACACTGTCGCTGCGCAGAGGTTGATCGTGGCTGCGGGAGAGGAGGAGGGTGTTGAGGTAGATAAGAGAGGTGCATTTCAGTCAGGCAAATATCCTTGTGAAACCTATTCATATTTTTTTTTTGCAAAAATTATGTACTGCTTTTGGGGATGGTATTATTATCGACAAATAAGTTTCCTTCAGCTGTCTCCCCTCATCCGCGCGTTCTTCGCTCGCATGTGGCGTGATCATCTGCCGATGAACGAGGATGGACATTTGGAGGAGGTACTTATTAACTATTTATTGTTTCAATAATTGCAATAAAAGTGATCACAAGAGCTGGAATTTGTTTTTGCTCTGTTTTTGGACCAAAGTACAACGGCTTTGAATGATGAGGGATAGAGAATGAGAATGATAGGGACCAACTCTGCTAGAAAATCCAAGGCCAAAGAACAGAGAAGTACCCTCTAGTGAACCTAATATCTCACAGATGCTCTCCTCCCTCTGTCTCTCCCCTTCCACTATCTCTTCTCTCATCGCCAAGAGCAAGACTGTCGAGGTCAAACAGCGTTTCATCGACAACACCCAAGAGGCGATCGATGATGGGGTAAGAGCAGTTGGCGATTTGCTCATCTACCGTATTCAACATACCGTAACCAATGGTTCTTATCAGGCATTCACTCATATCATTTCTTTCATTTTTGCCCAGCTTTTTGCACCACGCGCATATCCGGTCCCTCCAAATGAATGTCTTGTGCAAACAATAAAGAAGCTCCTAGTCGGCCCGAGCAACTGTACCGTGATCAAAAGATATTTTACAGTCATTCGGTCTTCCGTGGATGAAAGTGTATCGACCGAACGAGTCCGCTCATGAATCCTTCTTCGGCTCAGATCGATTCCATCTTATTGAGAAGCATCTCGGACTATGATTTTATCGTATTTGCTGTATCCTTTCTGACTGTGATAAATAATCAATCAGTTAATATTGAAAATCGAAATGTGCAACAAGCAACAGGCATACTTGTTAATAAAGTATCTACAAAAGAAATCACTTAGAAAAAGCGATCGGTACCATACGAGAGGGATGGAGATTTTCATTCTGCTTTCTGGAATCTTCCTTCTCTGCTTGCCATTCTGTGAGCAATGTTGCTCGAAGGAAGGAGGGAAAGATGCGAGGGAGGAAAGATGGTCATAGACAAAGCAGAGGTGACATGGGAGAGACAATACATGAGATATCAAGGGTTTCTCTATCCCCAAATCGTCTTTAAAAGACAGTGAGAGTGAGCATAAACCATTCACATCACCATGCGTCTCTCAATTGTCTGTCTCTTCGCTCTTCCTTTAGTGGTGAACGCGGCTCACAACACGACGTATTGGATCACTCTCTGGGAGGATATCGATAAATCAGGTTGGGTTTCTGCGTATCTATAATTCGTCGATTGCAAATACGTATATGGTTAAGTAATATAAAAGTAATTTTTTTTCAGGAAAGAGATACGACTTTCCGGTTAGAAGATGTGAAACAATTCCGTGGTACTTGAGTATGGCACATACGGGAGTGTCTAGTATGGCTACCTATGGAGAGTGCTTTTCCGTTTACAAGGTGAGCTTTAAGGGAGTGTAGTAGAAATAACGAAATGGAAAACGGAATAGTTCGAGCCCCATTCCATCATTACTACTATTTCGCAATATAGATTGATCGTCTTTCTGTGCGGAACTAGGTAGAATTAGAGTATTTCAATTGTACTTATTCTTCTGCTTCTTTCGGTAAAATTTTGGTAGTTTCACATCTGCCCTAATTTTTCGTACCTTTTCAGAATTCCTGAAATAATTCAAAAAAATATGTTATATTTGTTTATGGTGCGTTTATCGTCGCCGCTCCCCCAGCCAGAGGGGCCAGAATGACTGCGCTAGGGGAGTCCCCTCATTCATCGTCGCTAGAACCCTCAAATCTGCCTCTCAGACCACCCTAGAACGTAGATTTGACCCCTCATTCGTCGTCGCCAGACTCCCCTAGAGCAGTCATTCTGACTAGAGATGGGAAAGGAAGAGGGAAGAGTCGCGAATGTATGCAAAGTGAGCGGCGCTCTTCCACAAGAGCAAGAGGGAATGGCCTCTCTTCCACAAGAGTGAGATCTCTTCCATAAGACTGAGAGCGAAAAAGCTTTAAAAATAAAGGAATTTAGGCGGATTTTTGCACCCAAGTGATAAATATGTTGAAAATCATTAAGGTAGGTTACTTTGAGAAAAAAACCCAACAAAATTGCTCCATTTTCAAAGCTTTTTCGCTCTCAGTCTTATGGAAGAGATCTCACTCTTGTGGAAGAGCGGCGCTCACTTTGCATACATTCGCGACTCTTCCCTCTTCCTTTCCCATCTCTAATTCTGACCCCTCTCGCAGGGGGAGCGGCGACGATAAACGCACCATTAGCCATCACTGAAATTTTTTTATATTTACATTGAAAATTTCAGGACGAATACTGCAGACAATTTATCACCTTTTTCCAATCCCGTGAGGGCAATTATTACATTTTTCATCAAGTTCAAAATATATTACAGCATCGGAAGGATATAATAATCTTCACAACTTACATTTGGTATTCCACTCTATTCGTCCCTGCAGACTTTAATGAGACGTCTGCATTTCGTCAAATTATTATCTGCTATGAATAAACTCTGTTCGCCAATTCCGTGTTTCATTGTATTGACAAGGGGACCGCAAAAGCAGATCTCGTCCACGGTAAACCACTCACATCATGCAATCAGACCCATCTCTGGCGAGAGTCCCCAATTTAGATAAAAACACAAATAGAAGTTGCGACCAAACCTGGATCCAAGATGGTTCCTGCTTGAATCCAAGTTTATTTACTGCTTGAATCCAAGTTGGTAACGGGGTTATGATAGTTCTCTCCTTTATTGATATGTATATATATTAACATGAGATACGGTAACCTCATACAGTAACCAAAGGCTCCGCACGGTTAGACCATGTCGGGACAGTCACATCCAACTTACGATCCTAAAGGGGACCGTAGAGAGTCATTCGCACTCACGCCCGAAGGCAGTCAAAACAGGGCTGCGAAATAGGATCTTTTAGGCTAGGTGCATGCTAGAAGCGACGGTGCCGAACTGGTGGGATCCAAGTTGGGTTCCCGAGGAAGGGATACTTACTTGAATCCAAATTGAAAACACCTTTTTTACTTGGATCCAAGTTGCGGACGCACACCAGAAATAGATCCGCTTTCTATCCGCTTTCTGGAATCTGCTTTCTGTTCTTGACATTCAGCGAGCAATATTTCTGGGCTGAAGGAGGGAAAGATGCGAGGGAGGAATGATTCCCGTAGACAAAGCAGAGGTGACATGGGAGAGACAATACATGAGATGTCAAGGGTTTCTCTATCCACAAATCGTCTTTAAAAGACAGTGAGAGTGAGCATAAACCATTCACATCACCATGCGTCTCTCAATTGTCTGTCTCTTCGCTCTTCCTTTAGTGGTGAACGCGGCTCACAACTCGGAATGGGTCACTTTCTGGGAGGATTTCGATAAATCAGGTTGGGTTTCTGCGGCTCTATAATTCGTCGAATACAAATACGTATAATATAAAAGTATTTTTTTTAGGAAAGAGATACGACTTTCCGGTCAGACAATGTGAATCTATTCCGTGGTACTTGCCCATGGTACAATCAGGAGTTTCTAGTATGGCTACGTATGGAGAGTGCTTTTCCGTTTACAAGGTACTGTTGAGCTTTAAGGGAGTGTAGTAGAAATGACCAAATGGAAAACGGAATAGTTCCATCGGAATAGTTCCCCATTCCATCATTACTACTATTTCGAAAACGAGAGTGATCGTCTCTTTTCCGTTTACAAGGTACTGTTGAGCTTTAAAGGGGGATAGGCATCATATTTTCGTGCATAAACTGGCAACGTGGAATGATAGAGAATGGCTACCCGATCAGAGATCACTTTATCCGAAGTTCTAGAAATGCCCCTAAAGCTCACTACGGAATTTTAAAGTTAATTGATATTTCAGGCAAGATTTGGAGTACTGTATTCTCGTATTGATTTTATTGGATTGACAGCCGAAAATAGCAGCAATAGTGAGGATTGCACTCGGCGGGAGTCGAACCAGCGGGTGTTGGATAGCTAGGCAAAAGCACAACAACTAGGTTACGAGCCATGGTGATCTCTTTTCCCAGAGTCACCATGATAAGTGCGTAGATCTTGGGGCAGTTTACAGAAGGATTGCAACGTTACAGGCTCTTCGTGGTGGGACCCACCAACTTTGATTGATGCCTACCCCCCTTTAAGGGAGTGTATCTAGTAGAAATGACCAAATGGAAAACGGAATAGTTCGATACCCATTCCCTCCAACCATTCCGTAATAAAAAAATGGTCGTCTCATTTTCTGTGCGGGTCAAGTGCGGAATTAGAGTTTTTCAATTGTACTCATCCTTCCGAAATACTGTAAATTTTTGGTAGTTTCACATCTGTTTCCATAGTTTTTCTTACCTTTCAGAATTTCGGAAATAATTCGAAAAAATATCTTCTATTTATTTTGCTAAAATTTGGTATGTTTTTACAGTAAATATTTCAGGACGAACACTGCAGAGAATACATCACTAGTATCAAATCTAGTTACCATTCTCGTGAGCGCAATTATTACATTTTCCATCAAAATCAAAAATATATTACAGAATCGAAAGAGCATGTGAATTTCGAATTTTCTAAGCTTTACCGTTACACAAAAGACATCCACTCTATTCGTCCCTGCACACTTAAAAAAATCTTTTATGAATAAACTCTGTTCGCCAATTTCATTATATTCACAGCATTCTACACCAACAGAAAAGGGGGCGGGGAGGACTCAGTGTGGTAATAACAGAGGCCGGAATGCTATGGCGAATCCTTGAGAATTGCTGCAGGTAATTAAATTTAATTAAAGTAATTTGAGAAAACACACACACGAAATACAGACTCTTAATAATTGTTCATTACGGTAGAAACAGAGTTATTGATCACACACCGTAATTTATTAGTTCCGCTCGTTTTTGTTTCGTTCCGCCTATGAAACTTTCTTTGCTTATTTCACAGTTCGTAATCGAGTTACATCTGCGTAAAGGTTTATTGTTGTTTCGTTTTTCGCCTCATTTTCTCGTCGTTTTTCGTCAACGTTTTTGGTGTTTAGATTTTTGTCTTTTGACTAGGGACGTAGGACTATTTAGGGATCGTGTTTTTGTTTGATAAACTGGTTTAAGTACGCCGCAAGAGTAAACCAAGATCAACAGAACTGTGGGGTGACACGACTCGGGAAAAGGGAAAGTCCGCGATTTGTTTCTTGTCGACGTCTAGTCTTGCCGCAGAAGTTCACCTCATAGGGTTGTTGCCCTAATCGTCAAACAAATCCGGTTGTTGCCGGTAGAATCAAAAGGGTTGGTGCCCTTATCGTTAGCTTTCGGTAGTTGCTGGGGTGCTTACATACTTGTTATCGTGAGGATATTTTCCATTTCATACCTTTGACGATCTGAGTGGAGGGAGGAGGGAGGAAGAGACCGGGAGGAGGCTAGAGCCTGCTTCCCCATACCAGTCCCCTTTCTCTTTCCCAGACAAACTCGCTAACCAGCAGATTGAGTTTGCTGAGCATTTGAAACGCACGATATGAAAACAAAAAGACATTGTCAGGTGAAGAATCTCATTGGATTGGCGAACACAGTTCCAATTATGTATACGATCTCATCAACCTGCCAAGTTCAAGTGGGTCAATTGAATTCAGTCTGTGGGACCATGCAAAGATTCAGATTAATATTCGCCATGTTAATGTTGCGTTCTATTTCATAATCATGTTATCACCATGTTCTTCTTTCACTCTACCTGATAAAATTGACTGCTGAGTTTTATCTGTGAGAAACACATTGCAAGATTCCAGGAGATTGAATGTTGAAAAAATAAAATCACAGTTCGAATGAAAACATTGCCTAGCATTTGAATTTTTCTATTTTCGTCAGAAGATCAGCAGGAACTTGATTCCACTCAATCACGATTCCGAACGTATTTTCGGCTGGGTCAGGCAGAATCTGTAAAAAAAAACATTTGTAAGATTATCGTGATTTTTATGAATACCTGTCCGCAGAGAATGGTGTTCAGCGTTCTTCTGGGAGCAAATCGACCTTAATGCAAACTTCTCGAAAAATGTTTTGGAAATAAATTGAGTCGCTTTTAGCTATAAAAATAACTAAGTTGGAATGGCCTAGATATGTCTCATCTCTTCACCGTAGTGAAAATAGAGATAAATTGATTACCCGCCAGCAAGTACTCCTTTCCCACATTCAAAGTGATGCCACACGTTGCCGACTCTAACGGTGTATAAACCGCATTCGGAAGTTGGTACAAGTTGACCGGCATCTGAAACATAAGAGAATGCGTAAAATCATCATCGTTCGAATGTTTACGTCGAATTGTGTAAACTAACTTTGAATACTTGAATATGCTTGACAGCGTATCGAACAGTGCCCATCATTTCACTTGGGACGTCCCATGGCATCGGATGCTTGATTGCACGCTGATTTATTTTGACGTGCGAAACTGAAATCAGGAAAGAAAGTCATCACGTCCAGTTTCCAACAATAAATTTAAATTTTTAGATTTTTACGCCGTCTACATTTGAAATAGATCGAGATTATTGATGTTCTTGTGCACCAGACGATCAAAAATTGCCGCGAATCGGAAAGGGGAGTTAGACAGCGAGGGAAGAAGGTCGGGCTCTGTCGGGGTTTCCGGGTCCCTACAGAATTTCCGGGTCCCTTCAGCATTTCGGTTTGACTGTCGATCTGTGAAGCAATGATCGATTTACATCTTTCTGTGTTTATTTTCCAATGCACGCCTATTTCGAGTGCTCTTTTCAAGTAGTTGACAGTCAAACCGAAATTCTGTAGGGACCCGGAAATTCTTTAGGGACCCGGAAATTCTGTAGAGACTCGGAAATTCTGAAAGGAACACGAAATTCTGTTGGGACCCGGAAATTCTTTAGGGACCCGGAAATTCTGTAGAGACTCGGAAATTCTGAAAGGAACACGAAATTCTGTTGGGACCCGGAAATCTTTAGGGACCCGGAAATTCTGTAGGGACCCGGGAATTCTGTAGGGACCCGGAAATTCTCTAGGGACACGGAAATTCTTTAGGGACCCGGAAATTCTCTAGGGACCCGGAAATTCTCTAGGGACCCGGAAACCCCGACAGAGCCGAAGGTCGGGCACCCCGAACCTACAATCCTGATGTAAATCAGCATCTTTTGTTGCTTGTTGGATGCAGTCACAACCAAGAGATGCGCTTACGAGTGCGAGGAAAGACAGTAAAGATAGAATTTTTCATTTTCAACGGAGAAATTGATAAGCGGAAAACGTGCAATACGACGGGTAAATTGAGAAGTAGTTGGAACCGAATGAACAACAAAATCTGTTTTATTGCTCGCATCGCGCAACCGTGACCCTTCCTTCAACACATGCAAGATAAATAGCATGAAATCGACTCGATCATGTTTACGCACGTCACGACATTTGTCCGTTATTTCCGTCTATTAGGTTGATACATAAGTCTTATCCGATTTTTCTTACTTGGGCCACAAAATCTTTGGAAGCAATCAAATTCACCAATATACGTGAGCGTGCGAAAGCACTTTATTTGTGCTTATTAACCAACACTTGGAATATTGATACCATTGTTTACTTGAGATTAGGCCCCCGTCAACTATGTGCTAGTCACGATGGTCCAAATTCGTGTTTGACGAATCAATTTCTGCTTGAGCGGGAAATCAGATCTACCTGTTTGTGTGCTCATTTTGAAGAACTTCCATAAGGGATAACTCCTTGCAAGGATAGAGTACAATTCAACTCCTTTAATTTCTGGCATGACCTTGGCATCACCATTATTTGCGATTTTTTCGAAAAATCTTTAAATTTTACGTCATTTGAAATTTTGATTTTTTAAAAGCTGCAGAAATGAAATGTTAATATTTTCTTAACCATGTTGTTGAGTTTATGCAATATTAACCCGGTATCTATTTCCTTGTCGATTTGACAATCAATTGCCAAGAGACTTCTAACAAATGGTTCCCGTAACATGTTTAGCCATAACTTCCGTTGCTGATTTCCAATACCCAATATCTCTCGCAAATAAAAATATGTTGACTCAAGCTACTAAGACACGCAATTGAGAAGTTTAGAAAAAATTCTTCCAAGGAGTACAAACAGGTTGAAAATTCTTTACAAAATTTCATTTTTCATAGCAATCTTTTGGTCATAAGATCTCGTCTCTAATGCCGAGTTCTAATGACCTGCCCTCATCAACAAATTGTTTATACTATGATGTTACTACCGTTTTTTACAGGGGCTTCATATCTTCTCTAAGGTCCGTAATGATCTCCCAAACATGACCATGAAAAACGGACAAGACTTATGAATCAGCCTGATATTTCTTTTTTTATTATGTTGAGCTGCAAGTTCGGTATCGGCGTTCAGAACTTTCTTTCGTGCCAGAAGGCTAGTAGTCAGAAATAAAGTGCGGAAATGAAACGGATATCAAGGGAAGAGGGTAGGGAACCTTTCGGGATAGCGAATACAAAAGTTTCGGAATTGCCGACCCCGATCTGCAATTCTAAATTGAAAATGCTTACCCCATTGCGCGTTGCAGTATGCTTCCTTCGTCGTTTGTTCGATGCACGAACAAGCAAGTGACGCGGAAGTGAGGGCGAGCAATGACAGAATTGATAGGAATTTCATCTTCAATGGATAAATTTGAAATGAATCGAAAATCAAATTCTTAGAATAACAACAAGCAAGGTGAGGTGGTCATCGGAAAAAAGTTGGAACTGAATGAACACCGTTTGTACACACCGATGCGGTAACCTTCACCCTTTACTTTCACGAAATCAAGATAAATAGCATAACATTGTGCCGATCATTAGCTTTGCTTTGCGATACGAAGAGAGATGCGAAAGAGTTGACACTTGCTCTACATATTTCTTATCATTGTTCGGAGATAAGCTCGTCGGCAAATATCTTGAAATGTGTGTGATAAATACTAGATCACTTTTACTATCGTGCGTTTCAAATGCTCAGCAAACTCAATGTGCTGGTTAGCTTATCGATTGTCTATGAGAGAGAGAGGAAGGGAAGAAGGAAGTAGGAGGGGGGGGCAGGTAGATCACTAGCCTCCTCCCGGCCTCATCCTCCCTCCTCCCTCCACTCAATTCGTCAAATGTCAGCTACGCGTGGAATTGAAAATTACGATTACAATTACAATTACAATTATTTATCCACTCGGACCTACATATCTCACGATATCTCACGATATGTATCGTAATAATATTTTCCATTCCACTCGTAGCTGACCTTTGACGAACGTTCAAGGGGGCGGAGAAAGGAAGGGACCGGGAGGAGGCGGTAGATCAAGTGTCCTCCTCCCCCCTTCCTCCCCCTGCCTCTCTCCCAGACAATCGATAGCTCGCTAACCAGCACATCTCATTTGCTGAGCATTTCAAACACACGATAGGTCCGAGTAAACAAATGAATTTATCGCCATACAAATAGAAGAAAATAAAAACTAGAAAACAAGTACACGTGGTGCGAATTAAACCTGAATATTATTGACAATTTCGAAGTTTAGATAGCTTCATTTGTCCCAGTTCGGTCCCATCACCTTCGCCATCACTGAAATGTAATTTGTTTTTAATTAAATTATTGCATATCAAAATATCTTGATACCCTCACCCAATCAAAATAAATTTCGGGAATCATGATTCATGATAAAGAGTGTACATTTGTGAGGTGCTAAACTGTTCTCTATCGGTAATATCGGCCTCGAACATGCAAAACAGATCTCACCTTCATCCATCTCCCTCAGCTCTCTTGCTCTCATCTTATTCTCAATCATGAATTCTCCAATCACCCTCTTCGACCTCGCTTCGATTCTCTTGCCGGTGAGATTGAACATGGTAGCCACAGCCTGCAATTAGGAATGGTAATACGATTTTATATGACGATAATTTCGTGATATTCGCCCTTCCAATCCACAAACGATATTATCGCATTGCAGTTTTCCGGAATGAGCACGAGGGAGGGGAAATGGAGAAGAAAGCTCGAACCGATTTAGAATGAGATGCAAAGTGAGAGCTCAATACGATACCTCGAAGGCCTCTTCCTCCGCTTCACGCGTCCGCAGATAAGCCGCTTCGGTCGCGTCGGCCGCGGTCGAAGCGGATGCGTGAGCGCGAGTGATGGTGCGATGCCATTCGATGAGCTGAATGGGGAAATTATTCATAGCGATTTACAACTTATCGTTTTCAATAAAAAGTGAACGAACCAATTCGCTCGATTTCTTCCTTGTACGCCTTCAAGATCTCATCACCCATTACCTATAAATTGTAAATTAGTATTTGGTTTGATAAATAAGTATAAGTTCAATTGTTTGATTCGCAACGGGGCATATTGGTGAAAAGTCGGAAAAGTAAACTTACCTAAAACCCAAACTCTTTCAGACAACAATCGAAAAAGTAAATAAATTTCGCCAACATTTTTCTCCGGATATAATCTATTACCAATTATTCTGATCTCCAAGATCAAGCTCTACTCAGAATGTTGATGTCAGAATGTCAGAATGAATTGGTCAACATCAGAAACAATAAAACGACCATACTATACAGATGAAGGGGGTACTGGTCTTTCACCACGAGACGGAATGGGATAGGGAGGAATAGAGAGAGCGCAGTCTCTTCCTTGGACGAGTGATGGAATAAGAAGAGGAAGAGAGGAGAGGGGCAATGCCCTAACACCTCCCCCCCCCCCTTGTCTGAATTGTCCCTTTCTGAAAGGGTGAGAGAAAGGGTAGAAGAACGAAGAGATCAATTGGAACAGATGGTGGGAAAATTGTGAAATAGTGGAATTTGTGAATGTAAACAGAGTAATTCCTTTTGCTATGATGAGAAATTGAGATTACGTAGTGCTATCGCAATCAATATTTTTTTCATGTTGTTGTTGTAGTTTTCTTTTTTAGTTGTTTGACAATGAGACGGATCGCGAGAGAATCACCCATTTTCGAGGCTTACGGTAGATCAAAGATCAAACCACTTACTCATTTTTTTAAGAAATGCGCCCCATGAAATTAATAATAACTCGCTTCAAAATATAGATTTTCACTCACTCGGTCGAATGGTCGAAAATAGATGGGCGAATCGGAAAGACCATGTATGAAGTGAAGTTGGAAGATCGCACTGTGCGAGCTCACGCTAATCAGTTGAGACAGAGAATGTCATCTGATCGGGAAATCGAATATCTGAATGAACCAGTGATTGAGATCACGGATTCTGACAGAAATTCGTTGGTTCAAGAGGAACCAAATCTGCTGAGCTACGACGTCGACGACGAGATGGATGCGACTACTGCAGTGGAGACTCAATCGATCAACGACATCGCCAATGATGACAACGACGCCCCGAGAAGATCAACGAGAATGCGAGCACAACCGAAGCGACTCAATGTCAACTTCAAGAATAAGACATACAGAATAAGACAAGAATAATTCCCAGACCAAAGTGCTTCGATCGTGGCCCCATTGTTATTTGATTCACAGTAATTGACTGTAGGTTTCATTTCCCCTGAAATCTGCTGTCACAAACCATGATGGCGGACCCGGAAAATGATTTAAAGGTGGCGTATCATGAACTTTTGAAATTCAAATGTAGCGACACTTACAACGATATCCCGAGTTTTGCAAGATTTTTTAAAATTGCCAAGGTTCTTTTGGCAAATTCCCAAGGAGTAGATCAGATTTTGTCGATGGGAAGAACCTGGGGGAACAAACAAAAATCCCTTCCTAGTGGGTTTTGCCTGTTCTTTTCTGATACTTTGGACGGGGATATCTCGTCCCAGAGTGGACGAACAACTTTCAAACTTCGGCCTTCTAAAGTAGTTCTGGATTCCAATCGGATCATGATCTCAAGAGCATGAACTAATTTTTCATGATACGCCTCCTTTAGTGGTTCCGCGGTCGAATGGACCGCGATGGAATGGATGGAATTACACTGAGCTTACACTGAGCTTACACTGGGCCTTACACTGAGCTTACACTGAGCTTACACTGGGCCTTACACTGAGCTTACACTGAGCTTACACTGAGCTTACACTGGGCCTTACACTGAGCTTACACTGGGCCTTACACTGAGCTTACACTGAGCTTTCACTGAGCTTACACTGAGCTTACACTGAGCTTACACTGAGCTTACACTGGGCCTTACACTGGGCCTTACACTGAGCTTACACTGAGCTTACACTGAGCTTACACTGAGCTTACACTGGGCCTTACACTGAGCTTACACTGAGCTTACACTGAGCTTACACTGAGCTTACACTGAGCTTACACTGAGCTTACACTGGGCCTTACACTGAGCTTACACTGAGCTTACACTGGGCCTTACACTGAGCTTACACTGAGCTTACACTGAGCTTACACTGGGCCTTACACTGAGCTTACACTGGGCCTTACACTGAGCTTACACTGAGCTTTCACTGAGCTTACACTGAGCTTACACTGAGCTTACACTGAGCTTACACTGGGCCTTACACTGGGCCTTACACTGAGCTTACACTGAGCTTACACTGAGCTTACACTGAGCTTACACTGGGCCTTACACTGAGCTTACACTGAGCTTACACTGAGCTTACACTGAGCTTACACTGAGCTTACACTGAGCTTACACTGGGCCTTACACTGAGCTTACACTGAGCTTACACTGGGCCTTACACTGAGCTTACACTGAGCTTACACTGAGCTTACACTGAGCTTACACTGAGCTTACACTGAGCTTACACTGAGCTTACACTGAGCTTACACTGAGCTTACACTGAGCTTACACTGGGCCTTACACTGAGCTTACACTGAGCTTACACTGAGCTTACACTGAGCTTACACTGAGCTTACACTGAGCTTACACTGGGCCTTACACTGAGCTTACACTGGGCCTTACACTGAGCTTACACTGAGCTTACACTGAGCTTACACTGAGCTTACACTGAGCTTACACTGAGCTTACACTGGGCCTTACACTGGGCCTTACACTGAGCTTACACTGAGCTTACACTGAGCTTACACTGAGCTTACACTGGGCCTTACACTGAGCTTACACTGAGCTTACACTGGACCTTACACTGAGCTTACACTGAGCTTACACTGAGCTTACACTGAGCTTACACTGTGCTTACACCGGGCCTTACACTGAGATTACACTGAGCTTACACTGAGCTTACACTGAGCTTACACTGGGCCTTACACTGAGCTTACACTGAGCTTACACTGAGCTTACACTGAGGTTACACTGAGCTTACACTGAGCTTACACTGAGCTTACACTGAGCTTACACTGAGCTTACACTGAGCTTACACTGAGCTTACACTGAGGTTACACTGAACTTACACTGGGCCTTACACTAGCTTACACTGAGCTTACACTGGGCCCTACACTGGGCCTTACACTGGGCCTAACACTGGGCCTTACACTCAGCCTTACACTCAGCCTTACACTCAGCTTACACTGAGCTTACACTGAGATTACACTGAGCTTACACTGTGCTTACACTGAGCTTACACTGAGCTTACACTGAGCCTTACACTGTGCTTACACTGAGCTTACACTGGGCCTTACACTGGGCCTTACACTCAGCCTTACACTGGGCCTTACACTCAGCCTTACACTCAGCTTACACTGAGCTTACACTGAGCATACACTGAGCTTACACTGAGCTTACACTCAGCTTACACTGAGCTTACACTGAGCACACTGGGCTTTGTCCTTCAAGTCCTCAGACCTGTGCGAACGATTCGTTTTATATTGATTCATCTGAATCTCCGTTTCTCTCGAATCGCTCGTCCTTTCAATGGTCCCAAACGTGATCACAGCGGGGGTTACATTTGATCAAACTCGCTCACTTTTGCAACTGAGTGTCTCATATATTTCTTGTCAATACTCCTCCCTGCAATGCACTGTTGCCGGTTTATTCAGTTATTTCTCCTCTCAACATTCGCTTTCTATACCGCTCACTTACTGTCATGTACTTCCGACAATTCCCCAGATGAAATTCTAAAAGCGCGTATGGAAAGCTCACTCGGTAAACTGAAATATATCAGCTTGTTCTGCCTTGCTATACGAAAATTGTCCACAGATGAATTGCAAGCGCAAATCGACGATGTTATCTTGACACTGTTCAAAATCGGTGGAACTCCGAAGGAGGTATTTTCAAACATTGTTGCTGTCGAAATGTTCCATATTAGGTTCTGATAATTTTCTACGGAATACGGCGAGACATAAACACATTTGTTTTCGCTGTTTTGGTAAGGAAAATAAGATGAATTCCTCGGATGTGCACATTTCAGGATCGACTTAATGCTTGCGCAAATGTCGCTGATGTCCGTCAAGAATTCTTTAAATTTTCGGGTAGTTACGGAATTTTTTGATGTTCTTGGAAATTCTTCGGTTGCAGATAAACTATCATCTTTTAAAAGGAATGTAGTGAACAAAGAAGGCTTTCCTGCACAGGTGAAACATAATTTCTTTTTTCATAATACATATATATATAATCTTTCTGATATGTAATATTTCAGGATCGTCGGCTGCTGAAATGGACAATTACTGATATTCAAAAGACAGTTCAGGTATCGTAATATCAGTAAAAAAATCTCAAATTATTCTATGTATCCTTCAGAAAATGGAACGTGAGCGTTTCACCTGATCATGTCGCACCGATCGCACGTGGATTATGTAGTTATTATGCTGTGTTGTTTAGTATTTTTCGATAAAATTTATAATTATTAATTACTTTATCAATAGGTACAAACAGAACTGGCACGAGTTTTTTTGAGCATTTCTATCACGGAATGTAACAAAATCGAAGTTGCGCAATAAATATAATGGCAAAGTGCAAAATTGTGTGTGAACTGAATCAGGCATGACCATAATTTCAGAATTAAATAATGATAAAATCAATAAATATCTAATTATTACTCGTAAGCGGGGGCGAGGCGTAGAAAGACCATAGTACTTGATGATATGAATTGCGTAAGTAGAATAAGTTATCACACGGGTCTAAGCAGATGAGAAGTTCTAACAATTATCGATCGATTGATTACGGTAGTGATCCGAGGGTACGGTATCTTCTAATGGGGCGATCGATCTGTGGCGTTCGTTGTAGTTGTGGAAATACGACGAGAAGGAGGAGAGTGCGCGTCTGTAAAGAAGCGGAAGATACGGATTTATCGTGAGATTATTTTTCATTCCACGCGTAGTTGACCTTTGACGAACTGAGTGGAGGGATCAGGGAGGAAGAGGCCGGGAGGATGCTAGTGATCTACCTGCTCTCCTCCTCCCTACCGCTTCCTTTCCTCTCTCTTCCAGACAATCAATACGCTAACCATCACATTGAGTTTGCTGAGCATTTGAAACGCACGATAAGGGCATTCATCGACCAAATGGAAGGATAGGTTGAAAATAGACGATGAATCAGAGGCTTCGAATTGAAAGAAGTCATTTTATACTTGTGCAGCTTGCTTGCCACTTATGATGGCTAGTTTTTATTCAAATACGTTCATTCCTATATGTCCATTTAAATTATTAAAATGAATGCTCACCGATAGTGGACGCTTCATCTCTTTCCGCCTGCTGCGATGGTCGATACATGTGTTGCTGGGCGATGCGACGTCTGAGGAGATCAAAGACTATCGATTTTTGCCAGTGCCTACTCTTAATTTTAAGCATGCGATTCGCAGTAATGACGAGAGATCGAACAGAATGATAAGACGGCGACCCGTGTTAAATTGTGAGCTAACACACCGTCGCTCGATGTCGGGATTCAGGGCTGCTGTAGATGACGACGATGAGCTCTCCCGCTCATTCCGACCGCCATTCTAAAATTTATGAAATGAAAATTTCTTTAAAAAAATACTTTTACAGTGAGCTGCAACGCAAATCGTGGGCTCTAGAAGCCACAAGATGCTGATAATCAAAGAGAGAGAGAGAGAGTTCTCACCTCCAAATAGCCGGCCACTCCTCCGCTCGTCTCTCCCACATACATCGTCTTCATATCGTATTCGTCGTCGTCCTCGTAATAGTAACCGATGGGCCGCGGAGCGTCTGAATCATCGAATATATTTTTTCCCAAAAATTTAAAAGACGAAACGTACCTCTCGCACCCATGAGGAAGTTCGGGCCGCCGAGCCCCGCGAACGTGTCGCCTGTGCTACCTGATATGATTGAGCATGCAAAACATGCAAAAATGATGAAAACGTTAATTAATATATTTTTAATATGGATCCTGGAGGACAACCATCGAGGTAAGAAAATTGTGTTTTGAGAATGCGTAGAGAAACTCACTTCCAACGGGTCCGCCTCCGATGCTCGCCATTGGTCCAACGCCGCGCAGACCGAGGGGCGCACCGAGTCCGGCTCCCTGGAATCGACAAATCAATTTTCAAAGTTCAACCGCGCTTTTTTGGAAAAAATATCTCAAATGAAAAGTTATTAATGAAAAGCGCAGATATTTCACGTGCGATCACTCGCGCCTCAATCTTTTCATTTCGCACAGTCTCTAGTTACCACGAACAAATGCGAAAAAAGAGGGCCACTTTTTCTAGCTCTAATTGCAAGTAAGTCATCATAGGTCGTCGAACCTTCTCGGCGCTGTCGATGACTCGATTCGTTCTGAAGTTGATCATGAAGATGACGATAACGATGACGATGAGAAGAGCGACGATGGCACCAATGGTGGCAGTGACGATTGCGACCTGGAAGGGAATATTTCTCATAAAAATGATTTACCCATTTATCTAGTAGGAAATGCCTTACAACTAATTTTTTTAAACACGATGTGACCATCGAGCTTGTGTTATTGCTCAAGGCGATACTCGAACAGTTGATCTAGTCCTTACCTTCTGTCCCTTCGGTTGGAATCGATGCTCGCATCTCTCGCCAGTGAACGTCTCCTTGCAAACGCACTCCACGAAACCTGGAGAGAAGGGTATTTGAACAATATAAATAAATCCTGACCAGTCACTAGCTATAAAGCATGTGTATCAGCTCAGTTACTTGATGTGAATGACGTAAAAGAAGAAGTAAAAGGTCATTAATTGTTCTTACCGATCGGATTCTTCTTGCATACGCCGTCGTTCAGGCAGTAGTTCTGACACGCGTCTGTAAATATTTTTTTATTTGTATGTTTTAAATTCGAGCGAAAGCTCACCATAGCAGTGCGTGCCATTGCCGCGGTAGCCCGGCTTGCACCTGGAATGGATCAAAATTAATCGAAAGAAAATTCGAAAGAATTTTGTGAAAGGAAGCGGAAGGGAAAGGAAAGAAAGAGGAAAAGAGAACTGAGGAAGGATAATACGATAAATAAGTGACTACCTGCACTCGAATCTGGGTTGATCGAGATCATCAGGCAGATCGATGCAGAGAGCGTGCCATGAGCAGTTGTCTTCTCCTCAAAAGATTCACTTTATCATAACGTACTTCACATTCAGATTAGTTTATATGGCCTAACTTGTACGCATGTAAAGTATGTGAATGTATACAATAAAAAATAAGAAGAAAAAAAATGGTACCGGTAGCGCACTGGTTCGTCGAATAGCACTGCGCCGGAGTGGTTGCGCCTGAAATTATTATAGTATCGCTTTTTTCAAGCTCTTCTGACGAGGATAGATCCTCCATCGAAATGTGGTTAGGCTATTGAGGTAACAGTGAAACACAATATTTTTTTTGAGATGTGTACTGCCACGAGAAAATAGTCTTAATCAAGATCATACCAAGCGCGGCCGTTGCATGATCAGCCGGACACAGTTTGCAACTGGTCTTTTCCTCTTCGTCCTGGTACGCACCTCGTGGGCAGAGTTGACACTGCTTACTGAAAAGATATTACAATGATTCTCATCAGAATGATCATGCAAAAATATAAATAGGAACACTAAATAGGAAAATAAATTAAATAAATAAAGAACTCACCTAGCCGGCACGAGGAATTGTCCGATACTGCATCGGGGCGTGTCACAATCCTCTCGTCGCGTCGACTTGTCCGAGGACGTTGTCGTGCCTCAATACATACATTCTTCTTGTGAGTTAGTTATGATAGCTGCAGAACAGATATTTGTGAAGCTGGGTCACCGTCTCTTCATTTCACACACTATCTCACAAGCTCGAATGACGAGAGAGCATGCAAAATTAAGATACGGCTACTCATATCTATCTCTCCAACACTCACCAGATGGACACTGGACGCATCTCGCTTGGGCGCCCCTTCCCCTGTACCATCCATGAGGGCACGCGGAGCAACCACCCGCGGAGGACAGCTCGAATCCGTCTAGAGATATCAACTATATAAAATGGTCGGTTTCTGCTTTCCATGCTATTTGAAGTCTCAGATATGTTTCATGGTAATTATAAGTGAAGTTGACTCGTGCTGATAATAGTCTGGCTCGGGAATTTCTCTTAGAAACAAAATTAATACTTGTTCACATCATCGTCTAAAAATGATGGCGGAACGATTCATAAATCGGCAAGCGCCTGTCCATTTCCAATGCTCTCGTCTGCAGAGAGTGTGCAAAACGGGACAAGCCGATTCGTCATCACTCACCCTGGCACTCATCCCTGCACTCGTCCACACTCGCGGCAGTCGTAGTGAGGGTCGTTTGACCGGATGGACAAGAGAGACACTCGAATGAACCGGAGACTGGCTGCAATTGGTACAATAATGATCATCTAATTCTACGACAATTTATTGCTTAATAGCATATATATAAAAAGTCTAGTTTAAATTTTTTTGTTAAGTCCTGAAAAGTACCTACCTGATAAAAGGCGAATCCGCAGGGTTTGCACTGCTGCGTCGTCGAAGAATCGGAGAGATCGAGGAAGTGACCGACGGGACAGGATACTAAGAGGGAGAGATCAAAGATCAATAGGAAGGTCAACAGGAAAAGATCAAAGATCAATTCTGCGAATGCTCACCCTTGCACTCTGACTCGTCCACGGCGCCTCTCGTCACTGTGGTGAAGCCGGTCGGGCACGTTTTGCACTGGGTTCTGAATTACGATTTTTCAATCACTTTCATCAATAGTATCGAGGTATAACAGATTTACAGACATCGCTGCCCAACTCAATTTTGTAAAACTTATGCTTGAATCGTGGCAGAACATGTGTTTCTATCCTTTGTGACCTTTGGATAATGTTTGATGTCAGAGCATGTTCATTCACCTTCCGGCAACTTGTTGATACTGCCCAACTGCGCACGATGTGCATGACTGCGAGGCGGCGTCGAAGAACGTACCGGGAGCGCAGGGAACTGCAATTACATTTTGACAAATCGACACACAGCCCTCTTCGGTTTTCACGCAAGCCAGTAGTCAATGATTCTCGGATGGGTGAATCTTAATTCCTCAACAACCTACCACATAAATCCTCCACAACAACCGATCCTGTCTGGCAGTTGAACACGTCATCGACACGGAGAGAATGGAGATCCGCGCGACCATTGGGAAGGATCTGAACGGAGAGAATGGGCGGAATATTATTATATTGTCCTCACGATTGACTCAATAATCGATCATTTCTGACAATCTCTGCATTAGATGATCTAGTGAAACGCAACTGAACCCCATTCTGGGCAATTTCAATGGTCGAATGGGTTGACTCAGCAAATAATTACTAGAATTGTAAATATGTTCGATTCCGTACCTTCTCGAGACTGAGCACTCTGTGTCCGAGTATCTCCTCTTCGAGGATTTCCACCACGGAGAGCGTGCGACCGGAGCGAGGATCGAACAGGTTCTCACTGCAATTGGTCATGTTTACCTTAAAGTTGAATTTTCACCCATTTCTCGGTAAATTTTGGACTTTGGACACTCACCGTTTGACAGGGAGGTCCACCTTCAGCTTGAACATTTGCTGCGCGGCTCGTTCCTCGCGCTTCTCGCGATAGATCTCTGTTAGGTCGTGATCGTCCTGTAATAATGACTCGAATATACAACGCAATCCGCAAATTATCAGGAACGCTTCCTGGGCACTTATCAAGCTTTTTAATCAGAAGGTTAAGTTTATATCGAATATGCAGAAGATGCGTAAAAAGTAGGGTTGAAGATTCAGTATCTGTATTACCGACCGCTCTTGCTCCAGACGCTTAGAGACAATAAATAATAATAGCGTGCGCGATTCCCGGGAATCCGAAACGTACAACCCTAATACGAAGTAAGTTATTTACCCTCTTCCTTTCGCTCAAATCCTTCTTCGCTCTTCTTCTCATCATCATCGATGCAATCGATTCGCATTCCACGGAGATCTTTGATCCAACACAGCCGTTCGCGTCCCTGTAAACGATAATGAGGAATTTATTCCTCATGTTATCAAGAATTTATGCGAAATATCAATTTTCTACCGTGTGTAATATATAATTTTTATTGTGCATGTTTCGAAAATAATTCTATAAATGAATCGGACACTACTCACTTGAGATTGCAGAATGTCCATCGCTCGTTCAGTTCCAGAATCTTCGCACGCACGTTGTCTTTGAGCGCGTCGCTGCAGAGATCAAAGATCAAAAGTAATATTGTATTATCGACTCTCTTATTCCTGTCATAATATAATACACTCGCTCAATCGAGAGAGATCATGGGAAAACGAGAGGGTCAGATACTTTAGTATTTCTAACCGTCCGGCCGATGTGCATGGTGACACGGCGGGATAGTCCAGTGACAGAGAGACCATGCGAGTAGCCGGGACGTGTCTGAATTATTCAGTTTTTCTTACTCTCGTGTATTCGAGGTCGATTATCCTGGCGCTCCAACGTGAACTTATGGCAGATGTTTGAAACGTAATCAGAGTGTGGTAAAAACATGATGCAAGGGGAAACAATTCGAGGAGTAACGTACTTGGTGCACTGCGGGTACTTGAATGGCGCGTGCGGCGTTGTGCCCTCGATTGTTGGTCGCCATCTGAAATTACTTATTATTGATTTTTTGGTTTTCTTTGCTGATCTCTACTGTGTCTTCTTCTTCTGCTGTTCTACATATCTGTGCGTATTTTCAGTAAAATCCCACCCCCCCCTAAACCTTTTCTTCATCTTCGTATAGTTTTGAAGAGTTTCGAATTTAAAAATAATCACATACACTCCATCGGCGGCGCACGTGTAGAAGGACGATGGCGGTACGGAGAAGGCGAAGCCGTCCCGACAACGAATTGAGCAGGCCTGAGAGAGGTGATCTTTGATCTTTGATCTCCGAAACTTGAATCGCGGAAACGAAATCGTGACAAGGGGGATTCTACATGTGATACAATATTATGCACACGCAATCTGGCATAGACCAAAGATTAGAGAAGGACAAAATTGGAAGAGAATGGTACCTTGTATCTCAGACTTGGTCCCCAACTCTCGCAGTTCTGCAGTCCATTCTGCGGTTCGGCCAGTCGGGGGCACAGTGAGCGGATAACGTTCACCTGATATTCAATCATTTTACATTTCTTACAAGATTGAAGGAAGAATTATTGTAAAAGAATCATGTGAAGAGCAGTTGTGGCGCAGTTGAAACGTAACCTAACCGACTCGATTTTGCAGTACTCATCAATAGCTGCTACTGATCTCAACTATTTTTAGTGAGATTGAGATTTTTTTTGAGATTTTGCTTCAGTGCAACACTGTGTTTAGCGCATATTTTGTTGGTTACGGAGCGGATCACCTGTGTGGATATGACTGAATTATAGATTTATTAAAACCGGATGATTGAAGAATGATTGAAAAACATACTCACAAAGAGCATTTGTGGCATGATTGAAACACAACTGACCGCCCTGCTCTTTCGCTTTATTTTTTCTTTCGTGCTACGAAAAAACGAGCTAACCTTGAAGGAGCAGTGTGCAGTTCTGCCAATATCATCAGTCGCCACATAGACTACGTCGTACACTCCCTGAATGTGTGCTGATTAGTAGAGATTGAGAAATGATACAGTCGTCTCTTCATTTCATACACTGTCTCGTCGATCAAGAGTGTGCAAAAGCTCTTCTGATTAGAACTTGAAATGCGGTAAGCCGCATCTTGATTTCACAAACGGGGGATTTCCAGATCTAATGTTGACTATTTTCTAATGAACTTTTCAGCAGACTATTACAAGCAAATATCACCTCAGTGAGTGCCGTGTTCGACCGTCTGTTCTGTCGGATGCCCACTATGTGCGCGGAGGAGAGCGGAGAGAGGAAGAACTTGGGCTCCTGAGAGAGGGGAAGAATGTCAGTTATTGATAGCCTGTCTAGGCTACCGTACCTGCCAGCTGACGTTGGCCTCGCGTTGAGCTGTCACGACGGAGACGTCATCGGGGCAGAACTGAACGCGATAGATTACGAAAGATGTTTTCCATCAAAGAACCGGATGTATGGCATTTGTTTTTAAAACTTTAATTTAATGGATCACACAAATGCTTCCAGTTTTTGTTGAATTCATGAATGTAGTTCTCACTTCAACATGAATGTCTCCCTCTTTCTTTCCTCCATCGATCGCTCCACAATCGCTCTTCTCCTCCCTCTCCACTCGTCCCGTGATATCATCGAAATCAGCAAATCGAATGAGCAACCCGTCCAGGATTTCCTTAATATTGCACATTAGACCTACGTCATGGTGAATTACAAACGCAGATATTTAATAAAAATTTCGTAGGAAATTAAAAATTTCATAGATATTTAATAAAAATTTCTAATTTTGAACTAATTGCATTGTAGATGTGGTTAATAATAGGGTTGGCTAAACGATTACGACGTTGCAACATTGCAATGGTAGGGGGAGGGTAGCAACGTTGTTACCTATCGAGGGACTCGTAGCAACGTTGCTACCTCTCTAGGGAAGGGCAGAGATAGGCGAGAGAGCGCGCGAGAATGAGAGGGCCTTCCGTTCTCTCGTTGCAACGTTGCTTCCCTCCCCTATCCTCGCCTCTCCGTAGCAACGTTGCTACCTAGGGAACCGCTATTGCAACGTTGCAAACACCGAAATGCCAACCCTGATTAATAATGGCCAATTAGTACATACCGGTGCTCCAACGCAATCGCCAACCAGCGTGGGGATCTCCGCTTCAAAGTCGAGGGCGCGATCCCAGAGGGAGACGCGCGCCAGTCGACCCGTGAAGGAGGACGGCGTCTGCAAATGGTTTTATTCCGGAGAATATCTCGTATTTCCCACTAATCATTAACGAAATTTGTTCATATGCTATAGTTAAAAATTAGCAAATATTTTATAAATGAATAATAAATACCAGTGAAGATGACAACGCCAAGGCAGATGAATCAACAGCCGCTCCTAGCACGAGGTACAGACTGCAATCGTTTATTAATTGATTATTTTAATCGACTATGGCGGCTCAAAAATGTACTCCACTCAACTCTCGACAATTATGCGCATTGTGAAACATATCAATTTCAATTCTTTTTTTCAAATATTGATAATTTTGACACCGCTGTCAAAATTCGCGCGAACCTCGCATCGAATCCGGTGTCCTTTGCATACGGTTCGGAGTGCACTCGAACACTGTCAAGGATGAGCGAAACGAGACCGGAGGAGGACGACCATGTGAGCGACTGAGGAAGGTATAATAAATGAGGAATGAACATTATGAGGGACATTCGCGTGGTGAATTCTGTGCAGAACAAATGACATGAAAATGTTTTTAACAAGTGCGGTTGAGAGGATAAGATTGAAGACTATCACCATAACCATTCGCATGAACGGCACCATGCACGATAAGAGGGCTGTTCAAAGAAGTGCCGTCGGCTTTCTTCATTAGCGGAAAATAGAGAACAGCCAACTAACCAAATGATGCCACCGTCCGTCGTTGATTTTCGCACTGTTCGGGTAGCCGAAGGTCACTGGAAATGGTTCAATATACATGGTTCAAGCTTCGAATAGAGATGAAGACATACCAGGTTCGAGTTCCGGCACGAGTGATACACTGATAGACGTAGAAGACACTGATAGCATTTCACGCAAGTCCGCAGCGTAGTTGGGAGAACTTAATTGGGTGATTACGGATCGTATCGTCGGATCATCTAACATTCGCATTGCGTCCGGGCCATTGCTAAATCAAATTTGATAGACAGCAAACGGTCCAAAGGGTTTCCACAAGATAGCTTCGAGCTTTGTTCTTAATTTTTCAATTTGAAAGTATCGCAGGTCATGAAAAGTTTGTAATACTGATCATGCGTGTTCGACTTATTTCTGCTGACTACGCCGTTTTATTTTGATTTTTAAACCGAATGAAGCTCTTCCACTGAACCTCACACAAACTCTCGCCGATTATCTTCCTAGTGAAACATACTTTTAAAAATACCGACTAATTCAGATTAATGTTGGACAGTGTTACGGCGTCAGCTTATGACAATAGTTCTTTATCTGACCACGGAGTAAAAGTTTTGGCCCAGTGACCTATTTTGGTATACGGTAATCTTGATACTCACCTGCTATTGTATAGCCCGAGCACTCGCCCCTCGTCTCCATCTCGGTCGAATTTGATCCACGTCGCGATCTGAAACTGATCGATAGGAAAAGTACTTTAAGGTTACCGTAATCAATCGATATCCGCCCTACCGTAATCTCCTCGGTTCTCTTCATCGTCATCGTCGGCACTCTTCTGGCTGCACGTGAAGGCGCAGCGTCCGGAGTGAAGTGAAGATCGTAGGAGGTGTCGATTGCCTGCAGGTTATTTATTTTTTTGCAATTTAGTTAACAGTGCACGAATTCATCGACGTACATTCGATTTTTCGTTATTTCTTAAAGGTTTGAAACACAACCGTACGGCTCAGATTCAAAACCGTACCTTCTCACACGTGACTCCAGTCGCATTCGTCGGGCACACGCACACTGCCTTGCCAATCTGATCGACGCATCTGGAGTGTGATCTTTGATCTCTTGTTCTTTTCTTGTTCTTTTCCTTCTGTTTACCGCCTCTTTGTCCAAGAAAAACGACATGCAATTATTTTTGCTTTTCTTCCATTTGTCTTACAAAGCTTATGATAAATAATTGTTTCTTATCCGCCCATGATCTTTGATCTCCCTATCACCCCCCTCTCACCTGGCTCCCTTAGGACAGACGATCGACGCGCATTCGTCCACGTTCTTCTCACAGTGAACGCCCGTGAAACCTGTGATTACATACTTATATTATTTTTTCTCCTCTATATCCTATGTGAATTGCTTTAGTTGTTCTCCACATACATTAAAGAGAAGTATGAAACATATCGCATCGCCAAGTCAGTTTCGAAAATAATAAGAAAAAAAATGTCACTCACCATCCCTGCACTTGCACACGTCTCCCTCGCACGCGCCTCCGTTCTGACACGTGTCCGCGGTGCAGGATGCAGCCAGGAATTGACAACCTGCAATTATGTTGTTGGTTTTGCTTGGAGAATGATAATTATGTGCGGTGTTTGGGGCAGTCAAATACGATTCCATAAGAATCAATCTACTTGTAGGTTACCAACTGGATTCCACTCCTCATAGCCATTTCACCGCTTCGGGAATCGGCCCTATCCTACCGTATTTAATATTGTCATTTATTTTCTGTAAAGCATCTTGCGCCCAGAATACCACTTACCATCGCCACTCCTTCCCTTCGGACATGCGCACTCCATTCTCGATCCGAGGTCCGTGCACACGCCTCCGTTCTTGCAGGGAGATCCAATGCATCGATCGGGCGAGTGCTCGCAGTTGCGACCAGAGACACCTGCGAGTGTTATTATGAGTTTAGAGAGGTGAATTTTTATTGAATTTTCTGTTTGTGGTAGCGACCACGGGAACATTGCTCTAACGAATAGTTTCCAAACAAGTTGTATCTTTGAAACATGACACATTTTTTCCTGAAAAAGAAAAAAACCTATTTTTCCCTTTTTCCCTTAAAAGCAGCCAAAACAGAAAAAAAGAAATTATGAGCCTATCAGATTCAAAAGGGGTAGAGTACCTTCAGAGCAGACACAGAAGTAATCGTTGGCGAGATTGAGGCAGACGGCGTCGTTCTTGCATGGCTTCGCTGCACACGCGCCCGTCTCAGTCTCGCATCTGAATGTAAAGGTAAAGTCATCCCGTTACGCGGGAGATCACGCATCGGCCAGTGATTATCATTTGGGGAAGATTTGGATATTGGCTAGATCTAGAACAGCATGATTAACCATAGAAGCACAAATTTCTCTGATGAGATGGCTATGACAAGTTTTGCGTTTATTATATTTTGAAGCGTTTTTTTATATTTTTCAATTTGCAGTTTTTATTTTTTTTTCACAATGGGCTCTAAAGACATACTAAATTATCGATGGTAATTTGTACAGCAAAGATCTGTGTAAGAACCAAAGACAATAATTTACCGTCTTCCCAACATCTTTAACGGATGTCTCCAACGAATATCTGACTATCTGAGTTCTCGATGTGAAATGGTGGGTCGTGGACCCAATTACACTTACGAAACTACCCCAAGACTGCGACTTCAGAACCCCTCCTCTCTCCATCCTCACCTCGCTCCACTCCACCCTGCGGCGCACTCGCACGTGAAAGCAGCACCAGTGTCCACGCAAGTGCCGTCATTGAGGCACGGTTGGGCGGCGCACTGAAATGAGACCGTTGAACCAATGCCTAAGGACGAAATCATCTTGCGCATGCTATATCAACAACAGTGGAGTTGAGGACGAACCAACGGCTAGTCTGCGGCACCGAGGATTACAGTAACCTCAGAGAGTACGGTAAGGAAAGGTGGGAACCTGATCAATCTTCGTCTCGCACATCTTTCCCTCCCATCCGTCCTTGCACACACAATCGTACGCGTCCACGTCGTCCACGCACCGGAGGGTGCCCTGAATGGGAAAGATCAAAGATCAATTATTAGGCTTTCCACAGGATCAATGTACGGAATTTCTGTGGATTAGTGAAGGAGATGTCAATGTTTTTACAATTTCAGATGGTTCATCGCTAAAGAGACCTGCTCATAGATATGGAATCCCTTGCTCCCATGTCGATCCGAGAATCATAATCATCAAATGAAAACACCCACCTGTTCAACACACTGCGCGTTCTTGCAGTCATCCACATCCTCATCGCAAGTATCTCCCTCGAATCCGAGCGGGCACTCACACGAGAAGGACACGCCGTGATTGGTGCATGTGCCTGAAAAATGCGATCTTATCATCATTATTATAAAGCAAATATGATGTGATAGCCATGTTTCAAGCACATAAGTTTCTAAAGACATGACAAAAGACAGAGTGAATCGCCATGGTTGAAGATCACGCGTTTCGTTTCGCGGTTTGGAAACGATGTATCGCCGGCCTCAGCAGCTAGAGATAATGGGAAAGTGTGAGAGTCAGATCCTTGTTCGCTTACCATTATTACTACAGGGCGCAGCAGTACAGTGGTCGACGAGGTGCTGACATCGTGATCCATGAAATCCCGTAGGGCACGAACACGAGAATGCGTTCACCTGTGTCCATTCATTTTTAGCTCTCAATTATATTTTGTTGTAAACCACGTCTGGACCAAATCGATGTCGAATCTATCAAGTGCCAATTGAACCACTCGTGAAATATAACTAAAAATTATCGATCATATTTTCTGTACGAGATCCGCCCCCAATTAATGAGTTCCGATACGTCACTATTTTCGCTCGTTTTCCTTCGGCCCATTCTAATACTAACCTGATCTCTGCAGGTTCCTCCGTTCTCGCACGGCTCGCTCTCGCATTCGTCAATGTTCACGTCGCACGCCGACCCCGTCCAGCCCGGCTCGCACATGCATTCCTGTTATTATTATTGTTGTTGTTTTGGTGTTGTTGTTTTGATGTTGTGACGGTGTCAAAACAAGTTTATACCTTGGAAGTGAGTCGGTCGATACACATGCCGTGCAGGCAGGTGTCCGCCGTGCACAGTTCTTCTGTAAAAATAATATTTTTATGGAAAATAAAACTCTAAAAATGTGCTCATGATTAATTTTGGAATTTTTATATTTTTTCCACGTTGCGTGTGGCTTCAATCATCACAACATATCGAAAAGAGTGTAATACGCATCACTGAAACATAACTGGTAATGTTCACTATGCTTTTTGAGTTCTCGTTTCTAAACAAAAAATGGCGTATTGACACCGAGACAGGATCGTTTGCTGAAAGCAGAATCACTCACCCTTGACACTACATCTCTTCCCACTGAATCCACTGGGGCATTCACATCGGAAGTCGTTCACGAGATCCACGCATTTGGCGCCCATCGCACACGGAGTGGAAGCGCAGTCGTCTGCAATAGATAGTATTTTTTTTTCTTATTGAGTTTGTGTTTTCGCAATTACTTGGAAATATGTTCACAATATGTTCAAATGGAACGGAGATGCAGCGTGATAATGGTCAATCGGTTGCTCCCTCGCTATCGTAAACATAATTTTTAAAGTTAGAGATGATACACATCCAATTCAATCATGTTCATTCATCTCCAAAGTTCTTCCCCTAATCCGCAATCAAAACAGCTCTAGATCGTTGTCATCTCTCCTTTCCCAATACTCTGGTCAGTCAGAGCAACGAGAGAGCAGGCGGACCGAGGAGAGACATCCCTCGATTCCTCGAGCCCAGACCACTTGAGAAATGAGATGAGTGAATCCGATGGTCATACACACTTTCGAGTGGCGATTAGTGTGGGAAAGGGTGGATTTAAAGGTGGAGTGTTACTTGCCCTGATTGGCTGTGTTTTTCATTATTGTTCGAATACGTTTCACGGGTTATTCAATAAAAGACAGTTTTTTATGTGTTTGATGATGACTGTCTGAATCCCATGTAAAAAAATATTATTATTTTCTGTTTTCGTTCACGAAAACTGCGTGTATAAGCAGCTCGTTCATGTTTCTGTCTCATTCGCCGGAACACTCCATCAATCGTGCGCGTCTAATACCTACCGAACATGACTTTCTCCCTCTTTCTCCGTCACAGATTTGCCCGTCTCTCTCCATTTCGAGTGCTGTCTCGTCGGTTAGACAACTTCAGTGATGTCGTATGTAGGACTATGCCCGTCACAGATAGGGAAAAAGTGAGACAAATTCTCCCCTGGGGACGTGACTTTGTCGTTGCTGCTTACAGAATGGACAAGGGACTAGGGGAAACCAAGAGACGACTCTCTTCAATTCCTATTGTCTCTCGCCGGTCAGAGTGGGCGAGAGACAAGGCGGAATGAAGAGAGTCAGACGAGGAGTCACCGATGCGTGAAACCATGCACTCTCATCCGGTCACACATTTTCCATGCTATTTGCTCAACAAACTCTACTTTCGAAAATGGAGCAATGTCCTCCTATCTTCCTGTACAGAAAATATTCATTGATGACCAATGCTTTTGAAATGACCGCCCTCTGCAGCGAACTCTATCAAATTCGAGCGATCTTTCATCGGTCACTGCGCTATCCATGTACTATTCCCCCCTCGGAAAACAGCAGATGAAAGAGAGAGGAATGGTCTTCTGACTGGATGGAGAGAAGGAAGGAATCGCACTCTGGAATCGCACTCTGTTATCTCCCTCGCTCGTTCCTCTTCCCTCCTCACAGCGGTCTCTTATTTTCCTCTTTTCGTTCGTTCTCACCCCCTGTCCCTCAGGGATGAGTCACGCCCCGCGGTCGTTATTGACCCTCTCCTCTTTACCTGTCCTCTATAGTTGTCTGACCAGGCGAAGACAAGGAAGAGGAAGAATGAGGGAAGATTGTCCTGATTGAATTGCATTTCGACGCCATCTCTTTCTCAGATCTACCGCCCTACCGCCTATTTACAGGAGTGGACAGTCCAGGCAATCCCTCACTTGCGCTCTCTTTCTTTGAGAATCGAGCTCTTGTAGAACCTTGGCTTCTCTAGCAGGCGGTCAATATCTTATGCTCTATTATCCCATTCGATAACGTTAGCGAAAAAAGTCAGCTGTCGTTCAACTTTTCCGTCAAAACTTCTAGCTGCCTTCTTCTCTCGTCGATACCACTCTCAGCTTCCATTGTTTTCTCTTCTTCCACACCTTACACTTGACCATCAACGCATTGACCTATTTCCATCTTGATCGGGAACTTTTCTAACATTGAATCACTCAGCTGTTCTATTCTCCTGTCCGTTCTATCCCTATTCATTCGGCCTCGAGCCCCCATTTGCTCTCTGCTCATTGAACACGTTCATTCCCTCCTTCCGTTCTTCTCGCTTAGAAACGGAATGATGGCTGCGCCCTTCTCATTCTGAGTGCTCCCTCTTTTCATGAAGAAAAGCGCTTATCATCGCATTCAACACCTTTCCCTCTGAATCCGCTTAATCTACTTTCATCGGAGCTATTTTCTCTCTAAATCCCCGCTCATTACGAAGTCTTGTCAATCGCAGTCGACTTCAAGAGCGAACTCACGGCTAAAATAGAAAAAATTGTAGCCGTGACTATAAATAAGCTTATTTCTATTCTTTATTTCTCTGTTCTCTCCTCCCTTTCCACAGTCTCTCATCATCAGACAAGGCAAAAAGCTAGAGAGTCATTTCATCTACAAGGCTGCTTAGCAATTCAGGCGCCTATTTTCTCCCCTCTTCGCACTCTAAGAAAACTTTCCTCCCCTCAGGCATCGTGTCTATATCGTGTCTTCTCCTCATTTTCTCCCCACTCGTTCCTATTTCTAGGTTTGGCCATTCGTCTAACTCTCTTCATTTCGCCTGCTCTCTCGTCTTCTCTAACTGACAAGAGAGCTCGTGCAATGGAGAGGGACAATCGAGGGGCAACCTCATCAGTCTCTTCTTTGTTCTTCTGCAGATTGCTCCTCGCAATCAAATTGTCCGGTCCTCTCCTCGAATTTCGCTTGTTTCACGCTGCATTCTGCCTTCTGAATTATTGCCAACCCTCCTCCATTTCAGCCGTCTTCGTCTCATCTCGGGTCATTTCTCCTCTCGGGTTCACAATGCTTCCATCAACGGACGCTCTCGGGAATCCAATACCGCCGGAGCGACCCTCACGGCGCATCCAGGCGCCCATTCCAGCGCCTCCCTGCACGTGCGCCGCGTGCCCGGCGCACGGGCATGCTCCGCATGCCGCGCACTTGTCCGCGCCGCTAGGCTCCGCCCCCTCCGGAAGCTCCGCCCCCTCCCGCCCCTCCTACTCCCGGCCTCCCTTCGTGGCGATTCTCTCGCTACTCGACGAGCTCACGACGACAACCACGGCGCCCAACGGGGATCAAGGTACCGTTTGATCTTTGATCTTTGATCTGATAATTCAAATTTGAACTTTGCGTCATGAATTATTTAAAATCGCGATGACTCTAGTGGCAGTGGGCACACAATGCATGTATTATCGGGCAATAGCCCCTGACCGGCGAGGGATAAGGGGAAGGGGGAGAGTAGGGGGTTGTCTTGTTGTGCCCGAAGGGGCCAGACACATGTCCACTCCTCCCCTAGTCGAATAAGCTCCTCTCTGCCCAACAAGGCCCCCTTTCGTCCACTCCAAACACTGAGTAGCCCCGAGAGGCTGTCGGTCTCTTTACTCCTTACGGACAGCTGGCACATCCTTTCGTGTAGGAAAATGACCGATTTCGATCTCGTGCAGAGAGCCGCAGTTGCTAATCTGATATTTTCACACTTTTCCATGAAAAAAGACCGTTTGGAAACTCATACAGGTCGCCGCAGCGACTAATCGCTCTAGATTTATTTACGACCAGCTGGGCGGGACGCGACACAATTTTCCGCTCATTTTGCCTGCCGTTAGTGTGGGATATCGCCCGGTTTCCAACTCTCGCAGGCCGCCGCATCGACTAATTTCAAATTTTGTGTACAAATTTTCGCTTCAGAGCGCCGAATCGGCGGTGTGCGCGTATCGACCGTCCGTGACACAGCGATCTGCGCCGCGTGCGCCGTTGGCTGCTACCGCATGTTCCTCTGCTGCTGCTGGCCCGTGCACAAGTGCGCCACGGTAAGGTTAACTTTTCGGTTCCGGCTCCGGATTTCCTAATTTCCGGCTTTAAATTCCCGACTTCAGATCCTGTCCGTGTTCGACACGCTGATCGTGAGCGTCTTCTTCTACAATGTGCTCAAGAACGTCGCCAAGGGGCACACGTAAGTGGTTTCTACATAAATTGAGCAATTAGTCGCTGCGGCGGACTGCGCAGGTCTTGGTTCAACGCAGTCTTCAGTCTAATTGTTGCCCTGCCTTCCTGCCTGTCCCTCCTATTTCTGGCAATAGCTCATTTCTGGCGTACCCACTGCCTCAAAGTCTCTGGGGACACTTTTCTCCTTCTTCTTCTCCCCTCTCAGTTGTCCCTCATTTTGTTGTTTTCACCCACGAAGAGTGAAGAAGAGACAAGCGAGAGTTACTCTCAATGTTCCGAGGCAGAGGCAAGTGAAGTGAGAAGTATTGTTCACAATATCTTTCGTCTGTTAGAGAAGGCGAGAGAGTGGGCGGGATTGAGAGGGTCAGACAAGTCGGAGTGTTCGCGCTCTAAAATGCCAGTGAAAGAGACGATGCAGACGGTTAGACGGAAAGTAGAGATCAAACGAGGCAAAGCCTCCATTAGCGAGATGGAAAAGGGAGAGGCCGGAAGCCTCTCGTCCGGATGGGAACCCGATTCCGTCAATTCTCCTCCGGCTCTCCCTCGAAACCCTAAAAGCCGGCTCCCTGAATTATTGAAGTCAGTGTGAGTGGCACACAACGCGCATTAGGAATTCAGCGCTCGCTCGAAGGGGTTTCTTCGTGAAATCTGACTCTTTTCGTTCTGAATTCTCTCCTATTTAATCGAACACATGAGATGAAGTGGGGAATCGTTCGGAAATCTCGAGAGCCGGCTTATTGGATACGATTGCCCCTTCGTCTCTCTCTGTTCTGTTCTGCCGTAATTGAATCTCAGAGCCGAGCTGAGCCGGGGGATAAATAGAGTCAGTTAGGGCCATAGAGGATATGGAGCAATGAATAACAGATTGCCAACCGCAATGACCATATCCCGGCCCTAGTAAACGCCGGTTATGCGTCGAAAAATCCTCCGCCAAATCGCGTGCGGTTAAGTGCCAATTGTCGTGAGCAAGGTCAAAGAGAATTGAAGTGGAGGGTCGAATTTCCCTCTATATCGGAGAGAGGTGAACGCAATTGGGAGTAACTACTGCTCAAAACATGAACAACTGTGCAAACACAGTGGCAAGTCGATTATGGGAAGAAGAGGAACGGTTGGGAGTGAAGAATCCGGAGGGGGGAACGAGAGCCTGAGATTTTAAATACACGAGTGAGCCACTGCATGGTAAAGAATGAGTTGTGTTTCACGCTCTGACCATAAGCATCGATGATGCTTCATACTTAGTTCTTCTCATTCATCAAAGATGTCAAAAATTTAAAAAAAAATTGTTAAGTGACTCTGACCGCCTATCCGAAGCGCTCCACAAGTGAGATTGAGTGTCCATAACATCGATTAGATTGAATGAAGAGACTAACAATAACGTTTCTCCCTTATCCTATTTCTTCTCCTGATTCCCTTATACTCATATAATCTTTATAGTTAACCTACGAATAACGAAAAACAAAAAAAAACTAAAACAAAAATACAATAAGATATTTTTAGTGACTGGATGACCGTGGCTGGTCTCATCTTCTGCACTGCCTTTCTCGTTTGTCAACTGATCGGAACTGTATTCATATGTATGGCACCGAAGAAGTGAGTGACTATCTAATTTGTCCTTAGAATAATTCAGAAAATGAATGGTCGGCTTCTGAAAAGTGTATGGGACCAAAGGAGCTTCCTAGTGTTTGATCTCTACGTCACTTTGTGACCGTCTTTTTACTTTACTCTCTAAAATACCTGGGAAATTCCCACAGTGCAGGTAGTAGAACTCTTGAGTGGCAAAGAAGTTGCATGTTTGCTGAGGTGTAAAAGTTGCGCGTGCAATATAGCCAAGATTCTATTTGCCTAGTAAGAAAGAAGTGGTTCAATAAAAACTAATCCGAACACGGTTATCGCTTCTTCATTTTCATTTTTCTTCTGTCAGAGAAACGAGAGAGCATTGCGAGATGAGAGAGACATAGAATCACTAATCCCCGATTTCAGGAAGATTGCGCACTACTGCTGGCCGCGACTCGTCCTCATCACCGGACTGCTGGTGAGTGCGTGGGAAACGTCGACCACACAAACCACGAAATCGAGACATTTCATATAGATACTTCCGAAAGTAGTATTTATCGTCCTGGCCCACCAAATACTTATAGAAAACGTCGATCGCACCATTGCAGATCTGCGGTGTCATCGCTCTGGTTGTTATGTGCCTGTACTTCAGCGGAAAGTCACTTGCCATGAACAATGCGTTGTTCGCCGTGTATGAGGTACGTTTTGACCGCTTCCCAACACTTTTCGATAGTCGATACTACAATATTTCCCTAGCTATCTCTAGGGACACGCTAATTGCCTGCCAAATGCCGCCGTAATTGGCATCAACCACCTACCGCAATAGCCGTAAAGTGTTGACTCCCTTTTTCTTCTCTCTTTCTTTTGGCTGACATTAATCAAGCAGCGGACGCTAGAAGCGAATGGGGAGAAAATTATAGCGAGATACGGGCCAAAAACAGCTATCAAGCGAAACAAGGGATCGTTTGGGCCGAGTTAATTTTGTGGAAAAAAAAGTTCTCTTGCAGTTCTTCTTCGATGACAAAATGTCCCAGGCGGACAGACAGCACGTGTCGAAAGATCTCAAGATATATGCTGGTAAGCCTCAGACTAGCACAGCTTCTCTCTACTTTACTGACAAGAATTGCAAAGTTTTTGTTTTAAAGTGAACCCGTAATTCAAATCTAACAGCCTGAATAAATAATTTCAGGCGCCTTCTTCGCTCTCATAATCGTCTTCGTTCTCTACACGCTATTCGAGCTGCTGCTGCTGAGAAAGATGTACAATGAACTGAAGAAGGGCGAATTCCATCCCGTCGCCACACAGGTACGTTCAGTTTCTTCTGACTGTAAACCTGTGATCTCTGATCTGAATTGACTAATACTAAGCAAAACTGTCCAGTAAACTGAATGATTCCAGGAACCCTCCGCTCCTCCCGCCTTCAACCCCGAATTCGGCGCTGGCAAGGCTTGATCTTTGATCTTTGGCTAGCCTATTTCCTTGTTCGTTCACACCGTGCGCCCCTTGCCATCTCCAATCGGTCTCAAGTGACTGTATTACTATTAGTCAGTGATTCCCTGTGCATACTCCCGATTCACAATCCGTTTCCACTTATATGTTGTATATTTTCCCAGATTCACATTCGATCTCTTTCCCGCTGTGTTTGCCATACTTTCGAAATTCCTAATTCTCGGAGAAAATTACCAGATATTTTTCATTGATGATCTCAATCAAGTTCCCTGCAAGACCAACCACTTCCAATTTTCCTGTATCTTGATCAAATTCGCACCAGCTTCATAATCGCATAGTAAGTCGATGATAAAGCTTCTTGAATCACAACTGTTTGTTATTCATTGTTTTGAAATACTATCGAGTCAGTATTGATCAGAATTTCGAAATGGTCTAACAGAGTTGTCTACGACTTTAAATTTGATTGAAGTGGACACCATTTTTACCCTTTCCAAACAATGAGCCAGAAAGTGAAGCATACCGATATTCTCTTCGCACGTGGGACCCGTCCATCCGGGCGAGCACTTGCACTTGAATCTGCCGAGCGCTTGCGGAACGCATTCCGCACCGTTCAAGCAGGGTGACCTGGAATTGATTTCAGGTTTCTTAGATTGACTGAATTCACCCGATCTAATGATTTCGTGGCAAGATGAGCTGATGCAATGGCTCGTCGTAAACTGGCAATTCATTTATAGAAGAGAGCCTTACGAATGGAATTTTTTCTAACGTTCAACAGGCACAGGCCCAGACTACTGAATATCTCCGTTTCCGTTTTCTGTCTCCGTTTCAAGATTGGAAAATACTCAAACCTCTCCGAACAGGCGTCCGTGATCTCCTGACAGTGCGGCCCGGCGAATCCGGTTCTGAAAATGAATATTCCGTTTTTCGACGCTCTCCATCATTCAAGGTTTTTTTTTATCACTCACTCAACCTGGAAAAATCAACCTCAACGCAGTTCCCAGTACTTACAAAGCAATTTGAAACATATTCAAATGGGTGTCTATTAATTGCCTTTGACTATTCCGGGAATAACTGAATATGAGTGCTATCTAGTAATCGTTCGCTGACTCACCGACACACGCATTTCGTAGTACCGATGCCCGGCAGATCATGGCACACGCCTCCGTTGGGACAGCGAACGCCCGCGCACTCGTGAGGGCCGAGCTGACACGTGCGACCGGAATAACCTGAAGTAACCATTTACTAATTCTTGTCTCTAAACAAGAGCATTATTGAGCATCTTTCACGGTGGTTAATGTATAACAGGCGCGGAGAATCCTGCAGTAACCATTAACTTATTCTCGTCATCATAGAATGATCCTTCTAATGTACTTTTTTTATATAAATTTGGTTATTCTTAGTCATTCTGATCCATTATCTGCAAGAATTGTATTACCTGATGGACAACGGCATCGGAAAGTGCCCGATACGATCTCGCACGTGCCTCCATTGACGCACGGTTGCGCGTCGCAGAGGGGCTCGGTCTGGAAGTGGGAAGTCAACGATGATGCGAATCCAATCGCGTAAATGAATAATAATATATTTTCTAACGATGACCTCAATGACACTAAAGTATAAATACGTTGCTCGACTTTGGGGATTGTGTGAAACCTAAACCATTCTTCGGTTGAACTGATACAATGAAATCTCGAACACCAGAGTGGAAGTCTTTGCCGCAGAGCATTGGCAATTATTCCAGTGTTTTCATTGCCGTTTTTTTTGTGGTAAGCATGATTGGAAACAAAAGTTTACCTTCTCACACAGCGGTCCCGTGTAGCCCGGGGCGCACTCGCATACGGCAGCGTGGTAGCGGACGATGCATTCGCCCTAGAATATATAATTTAAAATGCTATCCAGAATTTTTGATTAGAATACAAAGTAAGGCACCATGTACAGTTGAATTATGAATTCTAGCTAGAGTTCGATATACCGGTACTTGTCTTCTCATCTCATTCACCATTGCACAACTCCGACTGCTGGTGAGAGAAATCGTGAATTTAGAAGATAAAACGATCTAAAACAATCGTAAGCTGACCTTATTCCTGCACTTGACATGTTCGCAATCGATCTTCTCACAAGCCTCCTCACTCTTCGCTCCCGACTGCGCAGTGTGCGAGTCTTCGGGGCAGGATTGGCAACTGAACGAGTACAGTTACTTTGATACCGTAACCGGGACAAAAAATGATAGTTACCGTACCAACTATCGCAACCTCGATACCGTAGTTTAATAATTAAATCGATAATCATCGTAACGATTACCGTAACCCGATACCGTAATCCAATCAAGTAAAATCGATTCTCAACATACCTATTATACTACCGTAACCTCAAAAACCCAGTCGAACTAATAAAATCGATGCTCACCGTTGCTGTCCGATGCCCGACTGGAAAGTGTTGGCGGCGCAAGGGGAGCACGGCTGCAGACCGGTCGCTGCAAGGATTTTCAAAATTATTTGGCTATATTTCGTTGCAGCATGTATAATCAACAGAGCAAAGTAGTAGCGACATCTCACATTCAGCGACAAAGTAAAGCTCGGAGTTGGAAATAAAATACTGAAAAGCCTCACCCGAGTAGGATCCCGGACCGCACGGCTGCTTGCACTGCGAAGGGCCGGAAGCGCCGACCTGCAAGGAATTATCAGTTTTTAACCGCAGATCGTTCCGTTAATAAATTGGATGCCGATTAAGACAATTCTAGATACTGTGAAACGTAACGTGTTGCATCACTTGGATAACGCAATTGCGTTCGAATATTAGAAAGGAAAAGAGGAACTAACTGTAGCTGTGTAGCCGCCGCTCGGGCATGCCTCGCACCGCTTGACGCCTCCTTGGGTTGGGGGTCCTGAAGGAAGGATTTATTCAATATCGAGAATCGAGAATACCGTAACCCAAATCACTATCGCAATAGCTGACAAGTGCAGAATACATTGCGCGTTGCAACAATATCTTAGCAAGTTTTGCCTATAAACGGTGGAAGATCGAAGATCAAAGATACCGGCGAAAGTGTGTCTCGGGCAGGCTTGGCAGGGTACCAGTCCGCTCGCAGAGAACATGCCGTTGCCGCACGTAGCTGAAAACCGATTTATTCTTCTCATGAAGAGCCATGATTGCGGTATGTTTCACAATGGTTTCAAAAACAAAGTTGTGCTTTTAAAACTGATTGATAGAGGAAGCGCATTGAACAAATTTGGTGATGCACCATTGGTGGAAGAAAGAAAGAGAAGGAGTACTCGAGGCAAACTCACGCAGACAGGCCGCCACGCCTATCGATCCTTCGGACGCGGTCCACGTGGCGTCAGGGCACGCCTTGCACGCCACCTGCGAGATCAAAGATCAGATATCAAAGATTACGATCAGAGTACACTATGAAAGATCAAAGATCAGGTACATAGAGTAGTCTGTACAAACAATGAAAGATCAAAGATCAGCGCACCTGTCCAGCCAGATCCTGATACGACCCGGCAGGGCACTTGACGCACGTGTTGTTCACGTTCACGGCGCCAGACGGGCAGGGTACTGTAACGGGCGGTTACGGTAATCATCAGTTATCGATTTTCTAAACTAATTTTTGTTTTTTTTTGTATTTGGACTGTTAGGATGAAGGACGCATCTTTCATCCTGTCATCACTATTCTCTATCTCCCCAATGACCGGCCAAACTCACGGCACTCTGGTAGTCCCTCTCCCGCCGTCTCCCTCAGCACATCTCCGGGCGAGCAGCCGAAGCCTTGCGCGATCGAGGAACGAGTGGCCTGCGAATTGAATATTGATTAAGTTCTATTCAAGAAGTTGAGAAAATTTATAGAATACAATCGTTCAGTTTGATATGTTTCACATGTATATCAGGAAACGAGATGATACGAAGGAAATATAATTTTATCCAGATAGTCCTTTCCGAAAAAACAAAGATACCTGCAGTGCGGGACAGCCCTGCCCGGTGGGAAGAGTGAGCGATTCGACGGGGATGGAGAGCAGCTGCTTGACCGGAGTCGTTGCACCTGATTGTGAGCAGATTCAGATATTACTCCTTTCAAATCAAAATATCCCTTTTTCGCTTCCTAATTTCTCTTCTACATGTGAGAAGGTGTGCGAAGGCACGTATGCTGTTCTCAGATTTAGATTATAGGCATGAAGGATAATAATCTTACCCGGAATCCGCAGATCAAAGATCGTTCTCAGCGTGAGACTGCACAGGTCGTAGAAGACATTCTGGAGGACGGTGGGGAGGATTTGAATCGTGTAATTGGCTGCGATCTTGTCGTGCTCGAACGAGAATTTGACGTCGAGTATGCGCACGAAGACCTGAAAAAGGATTTATATTGTAAAAGTGCATCCACGTCAAGCGATATTACTGCCGTTCCGCAATGCATAAATTGTGAAAATTCGATAAAAAGTTGCGGTAGAGATGTGCTTTTACGTTATTCCTTTAACGCTTTTTTATGTTATTCCTTTCGTAGAGCAATTTGGTTTAAAACAAATAAATGGAAAGTACCTGCACAGACGACGAGCATCTCGTTGAGAGCACGCTGTCTAAGGATTCGAAGTGCGCGGCCACCGCGTCAGAATACGCCTGAATTGGAAATCATTTCTCTCGGCTCCTTCAATTGCAATCAAACAAATTTGTACGAGAAATGTTGAAGATAATGAAATTTGATGTTCTTGAGATGTCCTCGAACAAATGACTAATAGGGTCGTTAGGGCGTTAGACCTCATCATTTCTCGAGCTCTCTCACTGTTCAAAGTGACAAGCGAGAACGATAAATGGAAATTCATGACGCTGCTCTGAGTACGAACCTGAAGGCAGTTCTGTCCAATGGCCTCCTGAGTGGGGTACTCCACACGCACCGATAGTTCGTAGCGGGCCGGTTCCTCGGCTGAAAAATATTTTTTTACATAGAACTACCTAAAATCGACAAATCAACTCCCTCCTCATAGCGAGCATTTCAGCGCAACGTGAAAGCATCTAAACCGTTTTCAAAAATGTAAATCATACCGAGCGGAACGCAAGAGGGAGCAACAACGGCCGGAGACCACTCGCCATCCTCACAAGCGAACTGGGTGACGACCTGAAAATAATTTCCTGATCAAACGATACATCAATCTAAGTGTGAGATGTCAGGTCGAATTATGATTGGTCTTCAGGATTTTAGGACGATCCATTTATCTTGAAATTGAAATATGTAGAAATTACCTCCGCTTCATCGACGAATCGGTGTCCCTCAGCACAGGAGATGACGCATTCCAGCTTGCCTTCGCCCTGAAGTCGTTTCACGATTGGATACCGTAATTTGGTCAGAGAGTTCATGCGAAATCCGCTAGTTAATATTCATATTGAAATTTCACACGTTTTCTCTCACACACACTCTTTTGACTGGTAAGAGGTCGTGTGAAATGAGGAGACGATTATCCCTATCCGACTGGTCGATCTCGATTCCGTAAATCATCCCAAGCTAACCTTCTCATTGCACGTTCGTACTGTGGTATTGCCGGCGGACAGGGAGTGAGGAGAGCAGGGAGGGGCTGCAATTGAAGAATTTCAATTCGGGTATGTTTCACTTTGAGCTCATAGGAGTTTCGACTTGGAGAAAACTGTTCAAGTCGAGCTTTGAAGGAAACAACAATAATCTATTACATTTTTTTCTACATTTTTAAAAATAGATAAAAATAATCTGACCCTTGTGTGCGACCTGGAAGCGGCACTCGGCCCGATTACCCGCCGCATCCGTTGCCGCCACCTGCAATTGGCCTCGTTTTTATCTGAACGCCTTCCCTGATTGCTAACGGTATTCCTTTCATTCATTTATTAGTATCCAGCTAGAGGGCGCGCAAAAATTTCAGCATCTTCATTGAGGATGACTAGTCATTCCGTGCGAGAGTATGGGCAAAGAAGAAACAGATGCCTACTAGGGTTTCCCCAATTGGACCATTCCGTCCAACTGGGCTTTTGCGCACCGGTCGATTCGCCCAGTTGGGCGCAATGAATATTGTACGCCCAATGGGCGGATTTCCATTGTTCGCGCCCAGTGGGCATTTTAATGCCAATTCCGGAACCCTATTCCCTAGTCTATCCCTCACCGTAACCGTCGCATGCTCGCCCATTTTCAGATTGGCATGAGTCGGGGAGAAGACGAGGGAGGAAATGTTGGAGACGTCCTGGACGTGGAGGGGCACGAGGGATGAGTTGAACACGAGCTAAATTAGGGTTATTAATCAATTAATTAATTAATTAAAAATTTAAATCATTACTTAATCAGTTAATTACCTGCACCGATTCGCCCTTCTCTGCATGAACGGTGTACGATTCGGGACATCGAAGGAGTGGCGGTTGCATGTCTGAAATGATATACCTCCATAATTTTCTTTCAGTGAAAAACACTGGCAATTTTTCCATTTGCATGTTGCGCTTTTGCATTCTGTTTCGAATATGCTTCACTCGATCTACATGTTGTGTGGACTGCAGGGCAGAACAATGCTCTCCAGGCAATCTTCCGAACATTAATTAGTAATCGTTTCTCACCGGGAATTCTCAGCTTGACGACGCACTCGGCGCTGTTGCCGGCGTCGTCGAAGGCCGTGTAGACGACCTGAACGAATTCACTTTTACGATTTACTCGGGTCGTCTTTGGAAGTGAGGCTGCTACTGCTCCGCTATTAGGATGAAAAAAATGAAGATGAAGAAAGAAATAAGAAGAAAGCTTTAGAGCACTAGGCACAAACCACACTCACATCCGTGTCCGCAGTAATCGCACGAGGCGGCTCGAAGTGTTCCGGCTCCACGCGAACCCATGCGACCTGAAGAATTGCGCAGTTATGTTATGTAGAATCATTCAAAGCTTTCAAGCTCAGTTTATAATGCAAACAATGTTTTCATGGGGTTTTCTGCTTTCATAATCACCACTTACTCTTCCCGAGTTGTCAACAGCCTTCGGCACGGCGTAGTCGGCGGGTGCTAGCTGACCGAACGAGTCCGTTTGCACCTGAAATTTGACGTGTTTCAGTTAAAGATTTACGGCTTTGTAATACACTTAGCACTTTGGCCGATCGGGCCGTCAAAGATTCTCAAAAACAAGCTCGATTCGTGCATATTCTAATATCCTTCAATATCAAAATGTACTAACCTGAATGGGTTCTTCCGGGCAGTCGATGAACGAGGGCGGCTCTGCATCGATACACTGCGGGACGGACGAATTCCAACCGACCTGTCGAGAAGTGATTTTCACTGTTATCATTCTGAATTTCTCGAACGACGAATAGGTGACTTCTAACGATTTTTTTTCGTTCTTTTACTGTAACTTCATGTGTATTGGTTTGTTTGACTTGAAGATCAAGGATAGTTCTTCCTTTCGTCATCTATCCTGTTCGCTCTCTGGTTACACATAGAAGTCTCTAGTTCTTCCTTTGCCACCCCAATTCCACTATCACATTTTTAAAATGATACGATTGTAATTGCACACCTATTAAACTATTCCGCGCGCAAAACGCGTTAGCTCCGCCCACTTTCACTTCGTTTTGCGCGTTTTTCGCCTATTTTAACTATTTTTCTAAGTTTTTAATGATAAAACTCGATTTCTGGGATGGTTTCGCGTTCATTAAGCACCAATTATATAATTAATGCTTAATTTTAAACGCGACCGTAATTTAATAGCAATTTCGTTACGCGCGGAACAAGAAACAACTTTGCGTCAAAATGTGATACCTGTAGATGGCTGGGCGAGTCATGAGATGGCGCGAGACATCCCTGCACGTCGAATCGCAGACACGGATGCTCCTCGTACTCACTCACGCCTGCATTATTTATTTATTTATTTCTGTGATTTATCAGCCCCGGAATATCTTCCCTTGATGCCCACAGCATTTGCGGACCGCGTGAAACATATCTGATCGATTTTCCGTAGTTCAAGATACAAGATTTCCAATCAAATTCATCTTACCTGATTCGATCTTACAAAATAGATAAGAAAAATCAGTATTGCTCACCGAGCAGAATGAATCGGGCCCTCAGCGGTGGATCGAGTTCGAATTGATGCAGGGCGTTGTGGTTGCCAGAAGGCGTCTCGAATTCCTAAAAAAACGAGTTCACAATTTCTACGAAATTATTCTTTTTTCTCACCACGGGATACGTGTCGTAATTGTGCGAGAACTGAATCTTGTGGAACAGCTGCAGCTTGGTCACGTGACCCCTCAGACGACCCGTTCCTGCGACGCCAGCTAGTCTGAAAGTCGTTTAGATTACCAGTTTGGCGAAGACATACATATCAATCAGTTCTCATGCATTTTCTGACCACATCGGCCGGCATTTTTGTTTTTGACTGAAATACATACATTTATCTCCATCTCCATGTTTTTTTTTACATTATCTATTGTTACTGTTGCCGGATTGCACCAGACACTAGACGCCATACACAGGATAGGCCCAAGACGGACCTCAGCGTGGTGAGGGTGTGTATTCTTTGTAGGTCGACGGATAGGAAGATGAAGGCGTCCTTGTTGCCACACCATCCCGTCGAGGAGAGACGCGCCTGAGATAAAACTATTGCAGTGAATAATATGTTTTCTCTAGTCACACCAACAAGTGATAGAACGAAGAGACGAATTTGAAGAAAAAAGAGAAGAATTTTACAAAAAATCACAAAATCACAAAATCACAAAAAGCAATCACAAAATTGATTAATAACTTGGCCAAATGGAATAAAAAAATTTTCACCGTCTGACTCACACCGATTGCCATTCAGAAAACTAACAAGATTTGATGGTAATGTGGAACGTATTCGAACATTTCAGCTCATTTCTAGCAGATAGAGATTGTCTCACCTTATGCGGTTCATACCCGTAATTGGGCTTGTCGCTGTTATCACTAAAGGCGCCATCGTGCACGTAACCGTTGCTGATGCCGATGTCCTCAGCAAGGAGACAGGGAGTGCCCAGTTGGCAGGCGATTGCGGAGGTGGGGAAGGGACCTGAGCGGAGCATCATAACCTTTTTTTACCTAATCAAAGTGATCTAATATCAATCTGATAGGTTTGTGCACCAACGATCAAGCTATCACAATTTAGCATGATGCCCGCAACGGGAACAGAGGGAGAACGCAAGATAAAAAAGGGTAACTCACGGAATCCGGGTCGCTCACAGGCGAACTTTGCCACAGCTCCCTCCTCAACGGAGGTCATCTCAACACTACCGTCGTCCGGGAATCCGGGATCCACGCAGACTGGGCCTGAACGAATTGTCGTGACGTTGGTCTTACTCTTGAATTGCTGATGCTACAATATCCATCGTGCGATTTAGAGTTGCTTTAAGTTGACTAAGTTTTCTACGAAATATTGATGTTCAATACCAGATATCAAGACGCTCATCAAGACGTATTGATGCTCATTATTCTTCAACCCATTTGAGCTATCGGTGAAACTCAATCAATACAAAACATCCTCATTTTCAATAAATTTCTACTCATTTTCAGGAAGAGAGTATTTGCATAATATTCTAATTACCTTCGCATCTCAGATCGCCCAGATTCCACGAGCCGTCCATCGTGCAGCGAATCTGACGATCCTGTGATAAATATTAATTAATAAAAAAATAATTGGTAATTAAATACCTCGTGAGACGATCGGCCGACGAGCTGGTAGGGCGGACGGCAGGCGAACGTTAGTTGAGCTCCCACCTGCGATACATTTTTATTTCTCCGCTCCTTTAGAACGAGCATAAGGGCTCGTCATATCTTCATTCCACACGCTTTCTTGCACAGGAATCGTGAATGTGTATGCAAAATGAACAACTAGTGATGCTATTTTCATTATCGTTCCTCCGATTAGTGTGCTAACCTTCCGAATATTCGTGTCCCCATCGTAGACCACACCGGCGAGGGTCGGAGGCGCGCCACACTCGACCAGCGGACAATCCACCGGTGGGCCTGCAGTTATTCTTATTTATTTTTCAGTAATTTCAAAACTCGGAAAACTGTTATTGTTCGCTTATATCTATTTTGAGCTAACGGCGAAACACATTGGCAGTCGGTCTGGTGAGCGAACGATCGAAGTTAGAGAGGGAAAATTGGCATCACTAGAATAAGCTCACCAGCCAGCCAGTAATCGGCCTGTCCCTCCCGCGGGTCGTATATGCACTGACGGCTGTCGGCGAGCGGCTGCTTGCTGACTGAGAAGGAGGAAATAGATCATGATAACTCGATCACCCAGCTTTTCATAGCATAGTATTCGTTTTTGTTCACTCTCATTACACGACCCGCAAGTTCCTCAAAACTAAGTAGGATTGCTCAGGATTAGGGTTGTCTAAATGAAGAGAATGAGGACGAATGAAGAGGCATTTTCTCTCTCCTCATTCTCCCTCTTCATTGAAGACGGCGCGGTCGTGCGAGCTCTTCAATGAAGAGGCGAATGAAATGGATTATCACCCTGTTTCTGGTATTCATGCAGGTTAATTAGATATTTTTATCAAAAAATAATGTTAGGATGTCCCTAGTTCAATATGGAAAAAGATCAGTTCAAAAATCCAGGTTTTACGCCGTTTTTCTCATGGTAGAATAGTTAGCCCATTCGCCCCCTCTTCATTGAAGAGCTCACCGCGTCGCCCCCTTCTTCATTGAAGAATGACACCGATGAGCGCGCGTGGGGAGAGGGGGAATGAAGTCTTCATTTCACTTCTTCATTCGCCATCCCTACTCAGGATTGTCACAACGGTTACATCCACATCACATGCTAACAGTTGGCCTTACCAGTGGGTTCCACCTAGCGTTGTCTTACGACGTAAAATCGCTTGACGTGAACACACTTTTACCTTTTTTTCTTTACATGCGAATGTAATATTAATATCGCCGGAGCAGATAAATAAAATAAAGACTCACTGGGTCGACTCTGTTGCGTGCAGTGGACGTGCACTGACTCCCCGAAGGCGACGACCTCGTCGGAGGGAGAGACGAACAGTCCGATATCCGTGTTGTTAGCAACGCCGGAGCAGAGGGCCGCTGAATGGGCGTGATCTTTGATCTTTAGGAATTTATTCTTTGTTGTTTATCATTGATTTATCACCCACGCCCGCGCTCAGGGCCGCTGAAGGTGAGTGATCTTTGATCTTTGATCTTTAGAAATTTAATCTTTGTTTGTTTCGTTTGATGAGTCGCATCTTCTAATGTACTAGAAGAGATTGGTTGAGTTTCACTCTTGCTAGATGATCAATGATCAGTGCCATTCATATTGAATCGAATGGACCTGGGAACAAAACAAAACACATACGTTCGCATCGCGGCGCCGTGCCATTCCAGTTGCCCTCCTCTCCGCAGCGAAGGAACTCGGCACCGAACATCTGCAAATGGGCAATCAATGAGCTTTGATCTATTCGCTAAATCTGATGAAAAAAATGGAAATGATGTCAATATTTGCTAAAATGGTATCTAAAGAATTAGCTTTGTCCTGTTTTGTGCGAGTCGTGAACCCAAAATAGACATACCTGATGGCCGAACTCGCACTGGAATCGGACGACGTCGGGGAAGGAGAAGGACTTCTTCGTTGAGAGAAGTAGTCCGTGAGAGGGAGATGAGAGAGGAGGACAAACACGAGGAATGCACGATTGATGGAGACTGGAAAGGAGTAAGCCAAGAATGATTTCTTTCCCAAACGAAAGATAATTCATTCCCTTCAAAATGGCCCTAGAACTGGAGTAAAAGAGGATTGAGATCTATTGACATTGCCCGAGTTAAGTTTCATCGGCCCTATTTGTCATGAGATTGCACTTGCCATTAGTGTCTCTACCAAAAGTTTCTCAAAATTTCCTAAACTTAAAAATTTCCTAAACTTCCAGAGCGATAGATTCTGGCCCCTGGAGAGATCAAGAAATGTTCACTCACCGATACACATTTATACTCATTTTTAATGCACTTCTATTCAAATGTACATTTCAAAACTAAACCGTAAAAACCAGTTTTACGATTAGAAAAAAAATTGCCAACTCACCGATACACATCGCCGACCTGCTTGCCACTCTCGCCCTCGCGAATGTGAAAGCCGCCCTGGCCATCCTCCGTGAAGAGATCGAAACCGTCCTGAGAGGAGAGAGATCAAAGATCAAAGATCAATCTTTGAAATTAAAGTACTAGAAATTAAAGATCAAAGATCAATAATCTCACTCTACACGAGCAAGTGTGGCCTCCGAGCGAGTTGACGCAGATTTGCTCGCAGCCGCCGTTGTTTTCCCTGAAAGAAGAAGGAAATTAATTGTGAATATTTTTATCCTCGACCGCAACGTTGTTCAATACTAAATAGGGTTCGCTGCTTTGAATTAGATGAGAAAATTTGGATTAGTGAAAATACTCACTTGCACTCATTGACATCAGCACACGCCAATTTGTGGCAACCCAGTGTCTCCACTTTGAGACAAGGAGTGCCCGTGTAGGACAGCAGTTCCAGCTGGAATTTATCTTCTTAGGATCGTGACAAATTGTTCCACATTCAGAGCAATTGTTCTCCGAACCAAACAAATAGAGAAGGTTCCGAATGGCTCACGAACCTCGAGCGTAACAGCCTCGATGGGTTTGGGCAGGACGACGTATCCACCGGAAGATGAAGCGGCGTTCTGAATGTTTCAAAGAAGACTATCAGTTAGGTTTCAAAGGTTTTCTCTTAAAAGTAATTTCTCCCGTTCACGCAATGCACCTTCGTGATCCTTGTTTATAAAATCATTATTAAATATATTGAATAGGTCAATCCGAATGAATCGTACCTTAATCGTGAACACTGTCTTGTTGCCCTCTCCGTACGCTTTCAAAGGCATTCCTTCGACGCATGAGAAGGCGAGCGCGATCTGGAATTGATTAATTATCTTATTTAACAATTTTCGTCGATTTTCTTGTGATACCGTAACGAAATAACCGTTGAATTGAATTGAAATGATCAATTGAAATATGCTCATATAAGCGCCCAGTCTCAATGCCTTTATGCATGAAATCCGCTTCTAAAAAGATAAACAAAAATCTCAAAGCTGACCTCAGTCGGAAATCCTCCGTTCTCCCTCTCAAAGTGCAGTTTCTCGACGACCATCGGGGCTGAGAAGTGGAGGCGCATGAGACGATCGTCGTCGTCGGGCGACGCGCACCATGATGAGGCTGCGAATATTATAAAAAAAATTAATGTGTCTTGATCGGATGACCGGGTAATGTTGCTAAACAAATAAGTGGCGGCTCAGATCGATACCACTTTCTTACACCAACAAAACAACATATTTGCGTAGTCTAGTGAAACAACTAGAGGAAGAAATAACGTGAAATGATTACCCGATGACAGTTGCTGTCCGGGCGCCTTGGACGATACGGAGATGCGGGCGGTGGAGAGTGACGAGGGAGTGGGGCAGCCTGAGAGGACTTTGTTGATGTTTGAGATGACCTTTGAAGTCTACAGTTGCTTATTTTAGAACTCACCGAGTTCGGGTTGATACCCTTTCAGGCACTCGCACGAGTAGCCGCCAGGCCGATTGACGCAGCGCGTCGAGGCGGAGTCGCATCTGATTGGGGATTTGTTAAAATACTTTTATATTCAAAATTCGTACATCACTGGTTATTCACACTCCACAAGGCTTTTGTGTTGAGCGTGAAACACAGCCGAACTCCACAACCAAAGATGTGAAATTGAATTGCAGTTTCGACAGTGATGCTATCGCACCCTTTGCCCTTATTGTGATGATTTCCCTTATCATCGACAACGACTTAGCATCCCCAGTGTAATAAAGTAAAAGCTCACTTCGCATCGCCCCTCGCGCACTCATCAATATCCACGCACTTTGCCACGTGCGAGATCGTCTGACTGGCGAGACAGTGCACCTGAGAATCGTCAATTAGGATAGATGCCTCTTCATTTCATGCTTATTCTCGCCGGCTACATGTTTAGTGAGGTGTTGGAGAGTTTGTTGTTTTCGTTATTTGGGGGAAAATTAAAACCCCACCTCCGCCACTCCATCCGGCTCGAATCCATCATTGCAGATCAGTTGGGCGGACTGATCGAAGAGGAAGGGCCTCTGGACGAGTAGACGACCGTTGGAGATACGCGGAAGGGACGGACACTCGAGGCCTGAGAATCAGCCCGAATTTGTGATGAAATCTAGATATTTTCTGACCGACGAGAGATCAATCGAAGAATTGGTAATGTTTCACGATATTTTAATATACATCGAAAGACTTGAATACATTTTATAAAACCAAATATAATCACGAGCACAGGTCGGCTGCGCGACGCTCCATTGGCCGTCGTTCTGGCAGAGCAGCGCTGCGGCGCCCATTCTGGAAAAATTAGTCAGTTCTCGATCAGTTAGGGTACTGTATTGGTCGGGTACAGTAGCTACGGATATTGATCGATTACCCTGTACTTACCGTCTGAATCCCGGAGCGCACTCGTATCGATAGACGCTACCGTAACCCGATCCGTCTCCGAAAGCCAGCGATCGATCCCCGTGCATGAAGGGTACGAGCGGGGGACACGAGGCCGCTGGAATATTGGTTGTTTTTCTTGTCAAAACAACAACAAAAAGAAAAACAACAACAAACCTCGGCAAACGGGCAGCTCTCCCCACTTGCCCTCGTCGCCGCAGTGAATCTCCTCGGATTTCTTGCCCGACGCAAACGAGAAACCCTCGTAGCACGCGTATCTGCAATCGTTTCGTAATCGGTGAACACGTTTTCAATCATTCTGATAATCAGACAAGCTACTGTAGCAATGGACAATGTGCTGTTCGGAAAACTATGGCAAATAGGTACTGTATAGTATGGTTGCATGTCCGAAATCGGAACCTACTAAAAACGCACTCTTCCGGAGCTTGTTACTGGTAATTTCAGGCACTAGCGAGGGACCACGATACTGATGCCATAAAACAGTAAAGGTAGGGTACCTGGCCACTCCTCCGAACGTCGTGTTCGTTGCTGCGACAGCGAACCCATTGGCGATCTGAGGGACGGGCGAGCAGTAGACGGCTGCAGGAATATTTATTTCTATATTAAAACGATCTTGGAATCATTTTCGCTTGCTCATCGCCGTCCTAATCGCGCGATTGAAACGCATTTTATGTGAATCATTCGCGCCAGGATCAATGCTGACCAGCGAATGAAGATAATTCTCCCTTCATTTCACACTTGTTTCTTCAGTGGTACGCTCTAGCGATAATTTTCGCTCACGACTCAAATGAGTTATTGAATGAATAAACTCACGCTGGCACTCGGGCACCACGGGCTCGCTCCATCGCCCGGCCCGCTCGCACGTCGTCGAGAAGTGCACACCACGTCCGGTGACGAACTCGAACCCTTTCGGGCAGGATACGGTAACCTGAATGACCGTAGATGATGCATTATCCAGGTTAAAGTTCAGTTCGCGATAAGATTGTAATAAAAAATAAGCCCGCGAATAGATGTTTACTTTTGTGCCGTGGGTGGTCGCCCGGGTAGACAGCGACACAGAGGGCGGCTTGATGAGCGCAGGGCAGTCTGGAATGGGGTGAGTAGTTTGGGGGTACGGTAGGGAGCAATATTATGGAATACGGTAAGTATTACGGTAGCGGTTACGGTAACTCACTGGTGGAGAAGGTCACGTTGAATCCGGTGTGCTTGGAGTGTCGCACGCCGGACGAGCGGAAGAGCAGTTGGGCACGAGACTGACGACACGTCATCTGGAAAGGATAATTAGCGCTGTATGGATGAAGAACGCGTCTCTTCATTTCATCAACTCTCTCGTCACTCTTATCCCTGGTATTCTGGTATTATCTTTGAACATTGGCATCAAAGTTAGACAACAAATATTATTTCTTTTGCAAATGGTACAGTGGACTCTCCATTGCTCCTCTATTGTAACCCAAGCATTCGAAGATATTGTGAAACTCATCGCACCATTTACATTGGTCGTTGAATCTATCACTCGTCACTCTAGGATCTCGCTCCTTGGGATCACTTTTACATAGATTCTAAGATGACTGTCGTGATAATTGCTCGCTATATTTCATAATACGGGAAATTGTCCCTACATTCTGCTCGCTCTCTCACTGGTCAGAGTGGCGAGAGAGTGTGTTTTAAAATATAAAAATGAATTGACGATTACCCGAATTTTCTATTTTTCCTTTTTTTCTATTTGTCCGATTTTGTCTATTTGAATTAGCTGAATTTGTTTCTCGCCTGCCTGGGCGGTCTCGCACTCTGCGTGAATCCCTCCCCGTCGTGCAGGGGCGAGCCCTTGGATGAGCCCTCGAAGATCTGAAACAAGTTTCAAGTTGAAGTTTATCCACGTCAAGCGATTTCGATACGATTTGCTGCTCTGTTTTACTCATGTCAATCTACCACTAGCAGACTACCACTAGACAGGGAAATGGGCGGAGCTTGAGATCACCTCACCTGCAGATAATCATTGCCGGCCAGGTCAAAGTGCTCGACGGCGAGGGAGAGGGCGTGGTCGGGCGAGGCGTCGGGCAATTCGATCGTGTACGAACAATCGGCTCCTGTACATGCGATATTTTATGAAACTATTGCCTAAAATTGTCCACTTCTGTAGCTATAGTTGCTAGTTATGTGAGACTATATTGGAAGAATGACCACTGAGAAGCATTTTCCCAAACGGCACCTTTGGTGTTTCTTCCACTCGAAAGAGTTTTGGGAACAGTGACAGAAAATACCCGAGTTACTCACCGGCAGGATATGGCATCCTTCCCGATGCTCCCGGCGAGAGAAGGGCGCCGAACGGACGACGGACCACGATGTCGCAACCTTCAATATTTTTAATTTCGAAGTATTTTTAAGTGGTCGGATGGTCACTGTTTCAACTTGTCCTCTTGAAACGTAACCGAGACTACAATGAAAAAAAAATAAAATCAAGGAAACGCATTCCTTACCTCGCTTGTAGCTCAGGCTGAATCCCCTTCCGACGTCGACGGCCCTCGACACACGGAAGACTACGTACACCCGACTGGTAGTGGAGACGAGATGCTCAAGACCGGAAGAGACCGCCTGGTCAAGACTGGATTCGTTCCCCTGTCCGAATCGGGCCAGAAGAGAAGACGAGGCCGTGGGACCGTCGTAGATGTCGACAGCGGAAGCGCCAACGTCGAGGTCTTCCAACTGAAAAATCATTTTTGGCCAAAAAATGAGTTTTGGATGGAAGCGAAAAATGCGGCAAAAGAGCTAGCAGCGAGTGGTTTCGATCCTCCGACCTCTGGGTTATGGGCACAGCACGCTTCCACTGCGCCACGCTGCTGATGGCTTCACTGATTCCAAAACAATACTAGACCTCAGGCTCTCATCTCTCACTCTAACGGCGAGCACAGAAAAACGGAAGCGAACACTGATAACAAGCGCGAAAACAGAAGAATCGATGACTCACACTAGCGTGTGCCATTCAATACCCAATATCAAGAGGAAAAAAGTAAACAAATGGGAATATTTGCATTGACTTGACCAAAGTTTTGACTTTTATTCACTATATTCAAGAGAATGACCGACAGTGAAATTGTAAATTGCGTATTCGAATAGGTAAATCATTTCTGACTCACACTCAGTGTCAGCAATTGTCCGGCGGGTGCCGAGATTGTCCATGCGCACTCGATTCCTCGTGGGGCGAGGGAGGGATGGGAGGGGGATGAGAGAACTTGACCGAAGGATTGCGCAGTCAGAGAGCCACCGCACGCGAAGGGGACTGGAACAATCAACATTTAAATTACGAGCACTTTATCCTAACCTGCATCGCTCGAATTTCAGATTTATTCGGTTTGATATGTTTCACAATGCGTAGTAAACCGACAGCATTTCGAAAAGGACAATCTGCGGTAGGTTCCGAACTGAACAAAATACAATTCTATAAATTGGTCCTGCTCAGACCCTCAACTCACCAGCCTTCCAACTGGCGCTGAATCCGTGCTCATGTACTGAGCGATCACTGCGGAACAGCACGGTGAGCACGTTCCCGGTGCTGTAAAGATCAAAGATCAATTATTTATTTCACAAGATGTCCTTTCAGTGCTCTTTTATTTCTGACGTTGTTCAGTTCCCTTTTGCTGCAACCCCAACCCTTGAATAAATCCCTGTCTACAGTACCTCGTAAACTTCCGCTCCTGCTGCTTGTTTCCGGAGAGTGTCGCTAGAAGGAGTGATGAGTTTGATGAGGTGGAGGAGGGAAGTCCGTCGGAGACTGTGACGACGTCGGCCGATGGCTCCGTGTCGAAGGAGTCGAAGGACAGCTGAGAATTTTTTTATCTATTTGTCAATGCGAAATTCGAACTCATTCTGGTCCTATGTCAGTGAGGAGTGCATGATAAAAAAAGCGAACAGGACCGATATGTTTCACTGTGGATACGAAAGCAGCTGAAGCCCATTCTGAGCAGTAGATTGAATAGATTGAATGTATAGATACAAAAAAATTATTCGTACCTCTACGCGCATATTGATAGGCACCTCCACAATCCAGCGGCAGCTCTCCGCCGGGCCGTAGTGATCTACAAATAGTTTGTTTTTGATGGCTAAAAGTATTAAAAATGACCATAAAAAGATGTAAAATATCGTTTGCAAGTGGAAATAAGCTTACTCGGATGACCGGGCGAGACGATCGTTCCCGTGAGAGTGGTGAAGTGTGCGCGGCACGGAGTACCTGAAATTGATATTTCACAAATATTTGTTAGATCGATATGTTTCAGACTCAGTTTTAGTACAGGTCTGTCCTTGTGAAATAATAAAAGAGAGTCCAATCGCTCACCGGGGCAATTCTCCTCATCAGATCCATCGCCGCATTCGTCTCGTCCATTGCAGATATCGCTGATGGACGAACACTTTCCGTTTCGGCAAAAGTTCGAACCTGCAAAGATCAAAGATCAAAAATATTTTACTTGGCCCCTCAACCATTCCGACATTCATAAAAAGGTCACCCGCATTCGTCTCCCATAAAATCGTCGCGCGCTTCATAAACACGGAAATTCGTAATAAACCCCGCGAAGACAGGAGGAGGGATCTCGTATTGCCCTAGTTGAAAAGGAGTGGACTCACGCGACTAGAACAGCTAGAACATTCCTGGTTGTAAATGCGAACATGGATACTTCAGTAGTATGGTGAGATAAAACCAGACTACAGGCAGCATGAATGCAACAGTATACCTACTAGAGTAATGGTAGAAAGCTGTCAGATCTAAGATCAGACTACAATCTACAAAGATCAAAGATCAACTCGCCCTCGACGCAGGCTGGTTGCTGGCAGATGAAGGGCAACAGCTGCGCGCACGGTGATCGAGACCAGAGAGGTGAAGAGGCGAGGGAGACCTGCGAGAGATCAAAGATCAACTGATTCACGATTATATATTATATATATAGTCTTCATGAAACAACCATGCCTGATTCTTTGCTCCGAGAGACCAAAGACCAACTCACAGACACGCAATCGCCCTCCGTCTCCTCCGGCTGTCCGATGGCCCAGAATCCGACGTACTGCGACACGGCCCGTCCGTCCGACCAGTGGTACACGCCGCGATCGGAACTGCAAGATATTGATCTTTGATCTTTGATCTCTGGAGCTCGCTTCTACTCTCATCGGTCAATTCATTCACAGTCACGGTTTGAATAACACAGAAAATAAAGAGTATACCAAGAGTTTATTTTGGTGGATTTCCCAAAATAAAAAAAATGGAAATAACTCACTTATCGCTGCTCAGTCCAATCCAGAAGTTGGCTCGTCCAGCCACCTCGGGATCCCTCAACACCTCCGCTCCGAGCGCATCGTTCTCCGAGGGCGACTCGATGTGCGCGAGGGTGGAACCGCGACTGGAAAACTGTTACCTTCATCGGAGTAAACAATTTCGTTTTAGTGCCCCCAATGGTGCAAAATGCATTGTTCTGACATGATAAAGACAGTGCTGAATTGGAGAAAAATCGCCAACCTCTTGCAGAACTCCTCCGCCCTCTGCCAGCTGGCTTCCCTCGCAATTGCCCTCAGACACTTGGCGCCCTGTCTCGTCCATCCCTCGGCGCAGGCCAACTTGACGTCGTCGATCGATAGAATCGAGTTATCGTCCGCAACTACCGTAGTCGTCAGCAAGAGCAGGCATATGGTAGCCTGCAGCGCGAGCCGCAGGCTGGGTGCCCTCCGCCGGCTCATTCAGTGGGCGGGATACGGTAGGCCTGCGATCGGGGACTGATTTTATTAATTCAAAAATAACTATGCCTGAACCGCGACGATATGAAATATGGCATACGCGAAGGGAGGTGCTATTGAAGGATTACAGTAACGGTTGATCGCGAACTGACTTATAACGGCACGCGACTGACTGGTCAATAACCTTGTGGAACAGCGGCGCGAGGTGCTAAACGGCAGGCAAAAAGTGAATGGATGAGATGAATGAGGATCTGCTCTCTCTCTCTCGAGGTCGAAAGGATGCGAGAGAGGTAGTTCTTCACTGGTTATGGGCTATATGAAAGGGAATGGAGAGAGAAGAGTCGTAAGACAATATCGAGGGAGAAGTGGAGGGAAAGCGAAAGCTATCGAGCATAATATCGAAAATGCGAGCGAAAACCGAGCAGCGTAGCCGGGAGACAGGGCTTAAGGTCGAATCAAGTAACTTTCCAATAAACATCGAATTGGATTGGGCAACAATTGACAATGAGCGTGCGCAAGTATCCCTGGATGATTGTCCAATTCACCCCAGGAGGTCCATCGGACTACGTGGAAAACAAGTGCCGATGGAGGATTTGGACGTGATCAAACTATTTCTATCTCACGCAGTTAGATGATCAAACGGGGAGCACTACGGATGGCTTCGCAAAAAAATGGCGTCAAGAGAAAAAGAGAACATGCGAAATGGGAACACATTTGTTCCTTGTCAAGTCAGCTTGAACACTCGACGAGAGCCATTGAGCGTTCTCCGATCGTCTGTGGACAACTCTCGTGCGGGAACAATAGAAGGAAGGCAAGGATTAGGAGTGGGTTCTCTCCGAGGATCCGAGGGCAGGATGAAAACAGAAAGGTAACCTAACCGGAAGAGGTTCAAGCGCAAGGGAATTATTCCGATATCAAGCTGCAGCTAATTGAAAACAACCGTTCTTTTTGTTTTTGTAAAGATGGGTTATGACAGTGGAAAGCAGGCAGAAAAAAGAGGAGTTCTCAAAATAAGTAGAGGACAACTCGATGATTCGTGCAAGATTGAAACACAACAAGGGCATAGAAACAACCACCCTTGAGGCGATAAGGGTAAGCATGTTCTCGCAAAGATAAGAAGGAAAAGAAGGCGAGACGTGCGGTAAGCAAGCATTGTCCTGTTTTTTGCGAGCGATTGGAACGAGAACAATAGAGCGGAAAGATTATGAGTGGCTCTGGAAAGTGACTGAAAACAGGTGGGGGAAATCAACGCGATCAGTTGGGTTTCACGAAATGTTTAAGAGTCTGGGGTGAAATGAACGAATCGATTATCTTGAGGAGGACGGTTGAGAAAAATAACAATAAACCATATCCCGGATCGGGTTATGACGCGTCCGTTAGTGAACCGGGGGAGCTGGATTTGGAACGGTTGAGTGAAAGTTGACCGGGGAAGAAAAGAGATAGCGCTTCCCCTCAGGATGAAAACGGTTGTCAATTCGAGAAGGAAAGAAAGAGGAAGATCGCAAATCGAGATAGCCCGAGAATATCCATAGAAAAGATGGTGGGTGGAGAAAGGAAATCGAAATGGTTGAGGTGGGATTTAGGATGGGAAGACGAGGCGCAAAAACGAACTGGAGAACGCTGTTGATTAGTGGGAAGGAAGGGGATTGATAGGGGAGAGGCGAACGAACTGAGAGATAAGTGGAGATGAGATAAACTGGCTGCAGGGAAACGATGGGACGAACGATGGGATAAATGCTGCTGGGCAAGTGGCGATGTCAACAATGGGACTGTTTCAGGGGCGAAATGGGAAAAAGTGTGAAAAAAGCAGGCGCCTGGGCATATGAACAGTTCTCGAAAAGCTCAGAGCGGCCCTCAAGAGCTGGCGATAGGCTTTTGTGTTCATCTGAAGCACCGGAGTGATCGAATTTCAACGAGAAATCGGTGCGATTTCAAATCTGAAGTGCAGATCAATAACCGACCGTGAGGCTGGAACTATAACGGAGGGTTTCTCCAATCATGATTCTCGCAGGAAGAAAGTGTCAGTAAAATAGAGGACAGTATGCTGAATAGTCTAGGACGAAATGAGCAATTCGATTCTGGTTTTGGGCAGAGTGGGAACGAAAATACTATAATTCTAGTGTTGTTCAAACAACCTATTACTTCATCGCAATTTTCGAAGTTAATCCACAATCAAAACAACAACAATAACAATAACAGCCCATCAATCATCGGGGGGGGGTACACTCGTAGTAGGTTATCACTTGAGATCGCTCTGATTGTCCACTCCCTCCGCCTATTTTCGCAAATCACTTAGGAGTGCCCAGAGGCAGTCTCTCTTCAATCAGCGTACTCACTCGCCCGTCTCTCTCCTCCCTTCTAGAGTACCATCCTACTTCACTAATCTCTCTCCCTCTCTTGATTCGTCCCTCGCTTCGATCCCTTCCGGGGACACAGATTGTTTGACCTTTCAGTAGCCGACAGATACGAGGAATCGAAGAGGAAGAGTAGCTTAGCGAACTCATCGCTCCATTTGTTGCGCAATCAGTAGTGATACGATGATTGAGAGAGTGAATGACGTCATAGGCAATGATTTCACGAATACAATCAGAGTAAACGGTAGAAACCATAGTGCGAGTCAATCTATGGTAGCAGACAAAAATAATGAATCAATAATCGACGCGGAAACAAAGACAACACGTCGTAAGTCACTCGCACAATTTGAGGATGTGCGAAAGTGAGGGGCTATCGCAACAGCGGATCTCCACATGTGGACTTTCTGCACTGATTCTCTCCGAATTGAGCACTATTTCTGCACTGCTTTATTGCAAATCATGCAAGCGCTTCACCTCCTCAATTCATACGCTTTCTCTCTGAATGACTGCGAAAATAGTGCATGGCATGAGGAGAGCCCCCCCCCCCAACCTAAGCTCGAAATGGACAATGAAGCGATTGCGCAAACCATTTGGGGGAAGGAAGCAAACTCGACCCTGAATGAGCGGGCAGCGCGGCGCTAATTTACATGAGCGTTAATGAGGGAATAAAACGAAGATAGAAGAGGGTTGATGGCCGATTATGGCGCAAGTTGGAGGGGGTGATTGATAGAGAATTAGCGCCAAGCTAGATAACTGCTAAATGGTAGTGGACGGGCTGTCTAGCGATTTTTAACACGGAGATGTATGAAATGCGATATCGGATATCAAATTAGGAACAGCAAAGGACAGGCAGTAAAACGCGCGCGAGCGGTAAAATAACGGGAACGAATTATCCAAGGGAGCTGGGATATTCTCACTTTCAATGGAACTCAGTTCATTCGGGGGAAAAGCCGCCCCTCTCGATCGAAAAGAGAAGATAACTGAAGACAGATAGGAGAGCAGGAGGAATGCAGTAACCCAGAAAGCGAACCGAGTCGTTTCGCGCGACGAATTTCGAATTGCGCGAATATCTTCTCGGGAAGATATCTAGTCTTGTTTTGGAATACATAAACGTGAAAGACCTGATAAATCAATAATCGTGAAGAAAAAATCTGATTTGTGATCAAATCGTGCGAATTTCGAAGCCGATTCGTACATTTTGACCTCGCAAAAACGCGTAGAAAGCGGGACTAAAGTGCTTCCGTGGTCGGACACTGAAGGGATGGGGTCAAATCTCGGAACACTAAGGAACGAGAGAGTGACGAGAGAACGGGAGAATCGAGGAGTGTGCGCAAGGAGTACCGACGATGGAAGGGATAGAAAGGGATCTACAAAAGCCCTAACGAGGAGACATCTCCTTACCCCCTCCTCTTACAAGAGTCGACAAACAACCGGGGGAGATATAGCCTTTGGGGGCTCCGGGGGAGATCTGAGGGGTGACCGGCGCGAATTACTAAGGGAAATCGTTGAATCTATCAACGGAAAAGATCTGGAGACAGTCAGGGGCCACCCAGGACGTTAATGAGAGGAGCGTTAGGTGATATGGATAGGGACTGCTGAAGTGTTGTGCCACGGTGGAGATCGAGAGGTCAGGCAAACAACACATTCTCGATTGAGTGAGTGCTTTGGATACCGTGGATAGAGGCAGAGAAGGCGAGAGAGCGCGCGAAAGGGAGAGAGTCAGACGGAAAAGTGGTGATCGCTGTAGAACAAAGAGCGGGATCTGATAAGAAGTTCCGGAAGGGAAGGGATGGAATCTGGACTAATCGCGGATCGAGTGAACGGTAGTAGTAGTAAGGAGATGGGAATGATTGATAAGCGTAATTGAAGGGATTGAGAGACAGGGGGAAACCAGATAATAGAGTTGGGGTTGATAAGTTGCGCAAGAGCGGGTGACTGTAAGCGATACTTGCAAAGGTAGTGCATATCTCACAGATCAATCCCTCCCCCACTTTGTATTTGAGGGAAACATTCAATGACATATCAATTTTCAAAATTGCAAACTAGACTATTAACTAGAACTCAAAAAATGATTGATAGATACAAAGTGGAAGGTGAATCTCATAGAAACGACACACGACTAGGAGACAGTGTGGTGTCAGTGAGAGAAGGGCTAATAATAATAATCCCCTCCAGTGTTCTCCCCTCCTCCTCCTTCCTTCGCCCTCCTCCATTCACACTGCCCCTGCCAGCACTGCGTGTGACAATTAACCGGATACACCACAAAACACAAACAATTAGCCGGTGAAGCACACATCTCAGGTTTTCTCAATAGTGATTTAAAAAATGAGACAAAACAACTGCCAAAGCATAATGCGAGTGGAGAGATGCGCTGGCATATAAATCATCCAGTAACCGCATGCAACAAGATGAGGAACATATTTTCAAGATGATTCCCCTCCCCCGGACCACTAATCTGCCGCGAAAGGATACTGTGATAGTATGCAACTGAACTGAAGCGAACCCTCACTGTCATAACCAGTCCACACACTTCCTCATCTCCTCACACACCTCCTCATCTCACAGTAGTAACGGTACTTCTTGCCAAAAGCCGCGAGGAGCGGCAATAATGAGCATCCAAGTGTGGCAGTCACAGGAAAAGGTGCGATTCTCTCCGATTTGCCAACTCTCTAACTTTGCCTGACTGGCGAGAAAGCACCAACTCAATGGAGAGAAAGGAGAACTGGCAAGGATACCCTCCTTGACTAGCCCAGTCTCTAGGGTAGAGAGTCAATAGGGATGGATTGAATAGATCCTCTTGGCACCTTTCACTTTCCCCGCAGTGCGAGCACCTTTTTTCGCACAAGAACTGAGAGCGGAGGAATAGGATTTCTTGCGTAAGGAAAAATGTGGAAGTCATTTTCGGTATACGAGGAGATGATTTTCACAATCGTATTATTTAATAAAAGGACAAAAGAAATACATTAGTTGTTATTTTTTGAATAAGAAAAATAGAATGTTTCTTATGACAATAATATTATGTTAAATGATCAGTTGATTTCACTCTAAGAGAAGGAAGTGGATTATACCACCTGAAAGGACGCGGAGGAAAAAATACAAGATCAATAAAGTACATATTCTCTCCGTTCTCATTCGTTCGTTCGTGTAAATCAAATCTGACTGAAATTCCGTTGATTATTTTCACAATTCGATGCATTCCCTCGTCTAGGAAATACTGAAAAGTGAAAATAATGTACTTTAATTTTTAAACAAATTACCTTAAACTCAGCCGCTCTGATTTTCGAAGTAATCTCTTGCTGGTCCAGCATTCTATCGATTCCAAATTTGTACCTACTTGGTGTCTTTAATCCTTCATCGATGATATCCTGAATCAATTATCTCTTAAATATTTTGAAAATATGTGTTCCTTGTTTTTTTGTATCAAGAGATAAATTCCAACTTGATCTTTGTTTTGTTGATCGCGTGATAGCGCTCACCATTAAAAGTCTATTATCCAATCGGTCTCAAGTATCATCATAGGAAGAGAAAGGTAACAGTCGAATCCGCGAATAACGGATAGAATTGATTTATCAGGAAAGAATCGACGCTCCTTAAAAGGTATTTTCAAAATAAACTCGTTGAAAAGAAAAAAAAAGTATATTAATAATTGTTGAAAGAAAGGAAATGAAATCTAGGGTTGCACAACGACATTCACTTACATGGAAAAGTGTATTGTCGCTATGACTCTGGAAACTTCTCAAATTCGATCCTTGAATATTCCGAATAAAATTTTCATCGATGCATTCCGTCAAACGAGGGGATTCTACGATCCGAAGGATGGACACGTTGCTAGATATTATCAGTTTTTCGAGTCTGAAAAAAATCGAATCAAACGCTTGCTTTCTGGTTCAACAGAAAATCCATTGCTAACCCTTCTCTCAGCTTCTTTTCGCGTTTATTGCATGTTGATCCCCGAAAATCAATGCGCGTAAGTTCACATCCTCGCAATGCACTTGACAATAAAGTGATCAAGTTTGCATCTATTGGAAACTGAAAAAAAGTATTCAAAAAGAAAGGAGCAAGTTAAATAAATCATTCTACTCTTCACTTTGTGGTGGGGAGCATTTTTTGGAAAAAAAACGCCTACCCTATCTAGCTGTAGTCTACAAAATATCTGACTAATATTCAGTCAGATATTTTAGAATGAGCATCACATCAGTATGCAACTAAGACTAACATTGTCCACACGCACACACGAAGCTGTTCTCGTTCGAAAGAAACGATCAAGCTCATCGTACAATTTATCGGGTACTGGCAAGTTGTGACAATTTTCAACTGGAAGTTCCGGGGGCTGAAATTAATTTATACAATATGAAGATTTCGATTTTTTAAGTTGCTTACCCATCTTCCGTCTTTGTATTTTTCAATTGTTCTGATTTCTAGGAAAAGGTCTTCTTTCGCATCCACAGTGTCTATTTCGTATGTGCAGTCTCTTCTCTTTTTATTGTTGAACTTATCTTTGACTGGCCCGCATGATTGATAGAAAGCATACCCGTCAACAGTCTAAACATACATGTTATTCGGCAATAAACGATAATACAAATAGATACCTGGTAAATATAAAGTGTGTCACCCTCCCACACTTTGCCTTTCCATATTCCGTCCGTGACCGGCTTATTCAATGTTCGGTATATTCGTCTATTTGTTGCCATCAACCGAGAAATATCGACTCTGAATGATCTAAGAATTTAATTATTTATGAAATTCTCCTTACGAGTTGAGAAATGTGACCGTATGAAGAAGGCAGTCATCAGGCAAGAGAGATATTATATCCTGCAGAATTGAATTGAGATGGCCATATTGGTAATAAATATAATGAATCCATACCGTTGGCACAAAATCCTCGCGAACAGTTGCTTCATTTATTACGATTCTCTTCTTAGCGTGTCCCTTCTTCCTTCTAGTGGCATTCTTAGTCATCTTTATCTTCTGCAAATTTTCGATACCTGTCCACCTCGTATATTGACCATTTGGCTTGAAGAGTAGCCAATCTGGGCAAACACAAAGAAAATAAACACGAAAAATTATAAAAATTATTGTGAAAAAAGTTCACATATTGTCATGTGATCAAGCCACGCTAATTACTGTAACTCAAGATTGTTTACATGTGGGAAACAACGAGAAAATGCTTCCAGTAATATAGAAAATTAGGCAGCCGCTTGAAACCACTGTTGGTTTGAGAAATATGACACAATATAATAACACGTGCCACCATGTTCTGTAGCGGCTCCAGAATACCAGATGGATTCATGGTTGAACATGGTGACAACATGTATTGAACGCGCAAACTGATCTACTACTTCCACTCCTATTGAGAGGAATCTAATGACTATGAACACATAAAATAATGATTAATTGGACCATCCACAAAGATGGGTAACTTTATCAGCAGGTGACAATGCAAGGGGGATCTATCCTAAGGATGTCATTACAATTGGTGGGGAACTAGAGTAGGCTAGGGTGATGGCTGTCAGATAATGGGAAAATATAAAATAGAATGGAATGTTCAAAGGGAAAGGGATGGAGATCACAAGGATCTCACATCCTGAGATCAGAGAGTAAAACGAGAGAGTTGCGGCGTCTGGTCAAGAAGAGTGGTGGTGGTGAGTGAGTGTGTGTGTCCAGACAACAATTGGGATTCGCTTTTCTACTGAACCTCTTGCACTCTCGAGAAGCATGATTTCATCATCCAGTTCTAGGAATATTGCGAAATATCCTTTGATCTTGCCGAGTGCAAGTGAACTTTGCACTGATGACTCATACTTGGATTGCGAAATAGATTGCGAAACAATCCTTACTTCTGATGTACTTTGAACTATCGTTCTAATTATAGATTTCACTATCGTAAGCATCAAACTAGACTAACCCACATGACAATAATTAGATGAATCGATGCTTCAAAAAATGGTAATTAAAAAAAAATTAATATGGAAAAGGAAGAAAATGTGTATCGGTTTAAAAAAAAAAGGTTTTTTTTTCTTCAATTTGTTAAAACAAGGGAAACATCTAAAGCTCAGATGTCAATATAATCGTCGTCATCAAAATATATTCCGAAGAGGTCTTCAAGGTCTGATTGGGCCGGATATCCATGGCGACGTAGATCGGGAAGAGAGTGTGCTTGTGAGAATTTGCTCGTATCTCGAGGGCAAAATACAATATCAATAAAGGAATATCTTTCGTTGTCCCCAAGATTGATTTCATAAAAATCGAATTTCGCATTGATTCCATTAGCCTTCTTAATGATTTGATGCATTTCGTCGATGCGTTTGTACTGCAACAAAATAATGTTGTGATCATCTCTCTCAAAATGATTATACTTCATAATCGTCTCTTATTTGGTTTAAAATGTCACTGCCAGCAATCGTACGACTCATTCCAATTCTCCATTGGGAAGCTTCTGTTATATCATCTTTGCTATCGAGATACATCTGAAAGATTTGAGAGCTGAACCAATCAATGTGCGAATAGGAAACACTCTTGGGAAGCCTCGCACCATTAGTAGCTCCACAATCCATGTGGAATCGAGGATCATTGATGGAAGGCCGAGCACTTTGTATTGCAAAAGAAGAGGCAGAATCGATTTCGAGGGATAAAATCGCGTTTCCTGAAATGCAATTTTCTAGTAGATACTTCCCCAATTCACAGGGCTTACATAATGTTTCTTTGGTTGTGCATAAAATTGAAGGTGACACAGATTCGACATTTTTTGTGCAGTTAGGAAATTTTCATTTACTAAAGATTTTCGAATCATATTGGAAGAACTCTCCAAATGGAAAGCTTTCAACTCTGCTGATTTGATTAATTCCACTAAACTGAAATAAAAATATTGATCAACATTGATCAAAAAAAGTGAAACTTATACCAGCATCGCAATTCGTTAGAAACTCTTTCACAATTCATTGAAATAAAATCAATCTCATTGATCTCTTTACGTTTAAGAGCTGCTCCAAGTTGTTTCAGCACAGTAAGGGTTACATGAATCTGCAACGAAATATTGGTTTTTAGAAAGAAGAAGTGAACATGCATTGACAAAATAGATTTCATGAGTACTGTGAGTAGTTAGAAAATGTCGAATCTCTTCGATAATCTTTCCCGGGACAGAGAGTCGATGATACTTTCGGTCCCGCAATTCCTGCTATACTTTGCGAATATAAAAAAATTTTTATCTCGATAAAATAAAACTTTAATAAAAAAGAAATTCTGACATACGATTTTTAGTTTGTCCGAACTGTACGCGTTTCTGCATATTTTTCTACGTTCCAGAAATAATTCTTCCTCAGCGAACAATATTTCGAGCTCGTATGTGAATTTATAGTATTTGTTTTTGCTTCCATCCACTTTTAGAGTTGTATCATCCTTGCAGAACTGAGTGAAACCGTATCCGTTTTTTATCTGAAAGACGGAAGTAATTGTTTTTTCGCCAGAATGCGAAAATTCTTATCTAAAAAAATACGGAACCTGATAGATGTAAAGTGCCTTGCCCATCCATTTAATTCGGCACATACTTGGTTTGTTCATGATTTCATAGAATCGTCGATTCGCACGCATCAATCGATCAATTTCTTTTCTTAAAAAACATTTAATTCAATATTAATTATTCGACAATAATTTTGACAGTCGCACCTGTGCAGAAACTTTCCGATATGAAGAATACAATCGTCCGGTAGATGAGAGATTAAATCCTTTATAATTAATATTAAATATAATATGAAAATTACGACTAACTTCGCCACCGGTCCTCTTCTTGGAGGTGGTAGTAAAAGCCTTCTTTTTATTCTTTTGGCTTCTTTCTGAAGCGAACATCTGAAACATTGAATATTGCAATACTGTGCTGAGCAAGGTCTACGACTAAAGGCGCACACAAAATCAACATAATAATTGAATGGCGCGTCTGCCTTGAAAGGGATTGGATGTATCAAGCGTCGTTCGCGTAATTGCCAGCTGCTTTCAACTTTAAATTTTCAAACGCCAACTTTAAATTTTCAAACATTATTTGAATTCATCACCAACCTGTTTCACTTATCATTGTTGCATTTTGGTTAGAAACAGATATCAAACATTCCGTTTTCCGGATGTTGGGTCAGAAACGAAAGGTGGAATGCGAAGGAGAGGTAGTGGAGAAGAAACCGTCGATCGAAATGGACGATGATGGAATGGACGAGTGGAATGAGGTTCGTCGTTATCTTATCATTTGGCTCTGTGATTACAACTGATAAAAATAGTAAAAAAACGATTTATGATATCTAATCATAATGAGAATGAGTTTTAGCAACCACCTCATGATAGCAGTGTGGCACAGAGGAAATAATGCTCGTGAATGTTGTAGCTCATTCTAATAGTCTCCCCCTCCCCGTTATCCACTCGAAAAAGTGTGTGAAATGAAGAGACAATCTCGCACTCTCTATTTCACACTCTGCATTCCAGTTCCAATTCTCTGCCGTTCCTCCAGTTGTCGAAGGCGCTGAAGAGAAGAAAAAGTGGAGAAACGGAAATCTATGCATCTACCAGGTATCGTGAGAATAGTTTCCATTTCACTCGTTGCGGACCTTTGACGAACGTTCGAGGGCGCGGAGAAAGGAAGAGGAGGTGGTAGATCAAGTGCCCTCATTCCCCCTGCCTCTCCCCTCTCTCGTTTGCTTAGCATTACAAACACGATACGAATAATGATTAATAACAACAACTTACTTAAAATTAGCACCTTTCAGACGAGCGCTGGCTTCACATTTTTCTGCTCTACGCACGACAATTCGCATCCTGGAAGAACGTCTCGAGAACTGAATGAGAAAATCTTCGGATATCGATATGACATTGAGATGATGGACAACGGAGATTATGTGGAGAAGAGATCGATTCAGAGGAGTTTTGGAGGAGAGCAGGTATTCCAAATTAGCAATCACTTTGAAACGTGAGAACGCTTTCTCATACCTCTGACTGTGAACTGGGTAAGAAATTACCCAGTAGACCAAAACAAAGTGTAGTACTAGCTCCAATCAAGATATATCCTCATTTTAGATGCTGTTCCACTCGAAGCCACTGCCTGATGCGATGATCAATGCGATTAGAGCAGTGCTGAACACGTATCAGCCTCACCGAATCCGACTCGAGAAGGTTCCAAATTATTAAGATTTGTATTTGCTATAAAGGAAATGGTAAAGGTCATCCCGTTAATCAAGGCACTAGCGTCCTGCGGGAGATCACTGATAGGCCAGTGATTTGCAATAGTGAAAATATATGAACCCTTCCATGGGTGCCACTAGGAACGAGGCTCATAATTACATTCCAGATCATTCTGGATCTGAAGTCCCTAGCGAAATTGGAATGGCTTCTGGCGGATAAGGGTTTTGCCGCGCTCGATCTGTCGGACGTCAAATTCGATCACATGACTGATCATCATCGCAAGAAGTAAGGGATATTGACGTCATTTCTATTCATCTTAATCACACTTTACGATGGATCCCCTTGCTTGGCATTGCAGACCTTTTTCATGTTTAGAGGGTTATTAATTATCTACTTATTCGCAGATTTTGCTCTTTGATTCGTGCAATGAGAGTTCGAAATATGTACATGAACGGAACGGATCAGCTTATCAATCAGGGTTCGATATTACAAGGATTACACCAAGAATATAATACTTACACAAATAAATATTTTTGCTCACAGCATGTGAACCTTTTCAGGACTTCTGACAGAATCGTTTGTAATCGATTTGGCAAATTCTTCACTGGAAAGATTTCACTCGAATGTCACGGCAGTTAACGCGTATGTAAGTGTGGCGATAACAATTTGCTTTGGTTATTAAAAATATTAGTAATACTATTCGTAATTTCTTGCAGCCTCTTATCTTCAAGCCATCAAAGGACATCCTCCCAGCAATCTGTCGTTTTGAAAGCTTTGAAGCACCGTCTCTGGTGCTCAAAAGGGAGTATCTCCTTGAACTGGTTACGGTGAGATTATATGGCCGATTGAAATGTGGTTGCGAGTAGAGCTCGAGAAATGATACCACCGTCTCTTCACTTTACACATACTCTCGCCCTCTCGGTCAACGAGTGTGAAATGAAGAGACGGTTTTTTTCTCGAGCTCTAGTTGCAAGTAGCAATAACGAATTGAGGGTAAATTGCAGAGCTTTCTCGACGGACTCGATCCCACTTTCCCCATGATCGATTGCAACTGGCGATTCGCTCTCGATCTTCCTTTCATTCCGAAATTACTCGAAATGAACGTGAGAAGGCCGCAGATCGAGGCGAGTTCTTTGTAGAGTTCGGAATACGGGTCACCGTCTCCTCATTTCCGTGCTCTCTCGTCGGTCAGAGCTGCTAGCGAATGTGTGCAATGAGGAGACGAAAATTCGAACTGTAGTTATTTGGCTCGTTTCAGAGAAGAAAAAAATCTGCATATATTAATGATAATTCATTAAAATATTCAGACGATCCTCCACGAGGGCGACGTCTACATCATCAAGAGATCGAATAAGTACACGGCACGAATCGGTTTCAAACCGACGGTCGTCGATGGAGGACGAGCGAGAATGAATGCCGTCTACGTCAAGTGCTATATTGGCGAATATCATTAATAATATTTTCCACACTATATGGGTCCTAGCGTTGTCTTACGACGTAAAATCGCTTGGATAGATCTTTACCTTTACCTTTTTGTCAGTAACATACTATTGTCATTATTACTGCTTTGCACTCTACGTAAATACTTTATGGCAAAGCCAATTCGTTCAATTCTTAACAATGAATCGCCAATACATTTCAAATAGTACCTTTATCTCTATTATCTTTCTGAGTTTTCTTGTATTATAAAGAGGGAGGGTATTATTCGATCTATCTCTTGAAAACTGTGTTTCGCAGTCTTCGGAGGATTGCGACGCAGGTTAACAAATTAATAAAGGAGTAACAAGTACACGGGATTCGTCAGATTTCTTCAAAATACAAGTTTTGTAGAGTAAAGCTGTAGAATCCGTATGCATAATTTGAAGCCGTTCATGATCGTTGGCAGTGAGCCTCCGGGAATGTTCCCTTCGTGATGCAGATCTTGCTGAAACCATTCCAATTTGTACAGTAACTTGGAGCGCGTCAACTCACTTGTTGCGCGTCTTGAACTTAGTGGGATTGGGCTGAGCGCGATTGACGAGGTCGAGTTTGTGTCTGATCGGAGTCTTCCAATCGTCTTCGAGCAGACCACCGGTGTGACCGGAGTTAGGATTGAGCGCCCAGTAGAACTGAACGGAAATATTTGCTTGTTGGATGTTCATTAGAGCTCGAACAATAAGCCTCCGTCTATTCATTTCACGCACACACACTCCACTCGAATTTCGAAAAACTGATTGGAATGAATGAAGAATCTCATAATCTAATTTTCAAAAAAAATTGCTCTAGATTTATTCATTTGATCTGACTATTTGTTTCAAAGTGAATGAAGTGCGTCGTGAGAGAGAAAGGAAGGTAATACAGACGAAGAAGAGGCAATTGTGAAACGTAGATTAATAACTCACATTATTTGTCATGCACTTGTCTCTGATCCAGTCGACGAACCAATTGTTCCATTTGGCATCGCGAGTTCCCGGTTTGGCCTTGCCACCCCATTCGCCGATCACCACCGGCTTTCCTGCAAATGATTAGTTCTTGAAATCAGATATATTTTAAAATTTGTAAGAAACAAAAATAAATTATCCATAGAGAAAGAAGGGTGTACAAACCTTTCTCCGCGAGGAATCCGTACTTGGCCGTGTAGATTCTGTCGAGATTCTTCGCATATTCGTACATGTTCTCTACCTGTATTTAGTACTTTTAAACAAATTAATTTTTTTCAATATTAAAGAAGGAGAGGCACGAACCGCGCCGATATGCAAAGTGAGGCGGCGCGCTCTCCTCATTTTGCATGCTCTCTAGCTCGTTGCCTGCGCTTCAGGGTGACTTGGCAATCAGCCAATCGGGTATATCTCGGTTTAGACGAAAATTGAAAACATGGGAGTTTCGAAAGCGTTGTGGGGTGGTCATGCCACACCGTCCGACATCGAGAACTCAGTTAGCCAGATATTCGTGCCACCCCTTCTTTAAATAATATAATAACTTACATGGAACTCGGATCGGTCGTACACGTCCGGTCCGTAGCAGTGAGGCGAGTAGACTACGCGCTCGTTCAGATGATCATGGCCTTTAAACTAGTTTTTTTATATTCCTTGATTAAATGTTCATTGAGCAGACTCGAAGATGTGGTTTCAATTGGAGAGGAGACGTACCGGTCTCAATGGGGTACTGGTCGGCGTTCTCAAATCGGCCTCCCCACTCGATACCACCCACGAAGAAGAAGCCGGGGAACTCGTGGAGGGCCTGTTATTTTGTTTCAGTTCAATTCTGGGATTATTATTTAAAGGTTAAAAGAACTTACATTGATCATTCTCTCCGCTGCTTGATTCCAATCCGTGTGACTACTCGATCTGCTCCAAGTCGCTGCGTCGTGAGGCTCGTTCTTCAGATCGATTGCGAACACATTCCATCTTCATAATTATCCATTTTTACTTCATTTCACAAATAATGAAGACTTTAGGAAACTGACTGATTCTTGTATTTCATAACCAGGTGCTTCCAGAGTCTGATCACTTCGTCTTCCGAATATCCGGCCGAATTGTTATACCTGCAATGATGCTTATTTATTGTAAATGACTTTTAAATGTTAAAAAGTCAAAACTAGATGCCGAGACGACTTTATCACTTACCACAGCGGCGGCGAGATGTATCCTCCCGATTGTGTGCGATGGTTGTCGAGGACGATGAGGAGGCCGCGCTCTGCAGCGCTAAAAATCTTACAGTAAATTTGAGGGGCATAATGAGCAGGAAAGGTATCTGTAATGAGCAATACTGTCATGCTGAGCAATCGAGCAACGAGAAAGCACAAGAATAAAAGTAACGAAATATTTCTCATGCTAGTTCTAATGATGAGAGCCGAGCTCACACGTATGCACAAAATTATAAAATAGTAGTAACTGACCGATCGATGAATATGTCCAGCATGCGCAGGGCGCTCGAACCACACAGATTCGGGTTATTGTGACAATGTACGTTCATGATGACCGGGTTGTCTCTGAAGATCGTCTTCTGATCTTTTGCTTGCGTTCTTCGAAAGCCGTAATTCTCACCTGACCATCTCCATCGAAAACGGCACACGAATCGCATTGAAGTTGTTGTCCTATAAGTATTGTCTTTTGAAATTGATAACTATTTGTACATTCTGCAATGGTTTTCTAAGTAAAAAAATAAAATAAAAATACCTTGATAAAGTCCAGCATATCGTTCAGATTGTGATCCCAGATTCCATGAGGAGCGTAGGTTTCCGTCTCGAAACCAAAGTAGTTCACGCCCTTGAGCACGAGGGGTTGGCCTGAAAATGTTCAAATTTAGAAATATTAATTAGTGAAAAGATCCGTTGCATTATTGCTCATCGTTTACACGATTTTGACCAAGGTGATGGTGCAGTAGGTAATCTCTCACCATTGACCATTATCCTTCCTTTTTCCGTTGTCCATTTCAGCCTGTCAACACAATGGTTTGCAGTGCAAACTGCGATGAGAACAAGAAGGCCCAGTAGAGCTCTCATTGGAGAATTGGAGGTAGGGGATGAAAGGAGGAAAGTGCCGTCACTATTTATACGGGAGTGATTAGTAAGCGCTCTCCTCTCGCTCTTCCGTTCTCTATACTTTTTTCCAAGGTCAAACGCGTGCTTGCCTCGGTTTCATTACTAATTTTCAGCAAACGTTGCTAAGCTCTAGAAGGTTTGCTGATGTTTGCGAAACATTTCTGTTTCAGCGAAAAGAGAATGATATGTTTGAGCAGTGTGAATACTTAGGTAAAAAAATTGATCACTTCATTTAATATCGAGTAGTAATTTGACAATCGCGGAAATAAAGAGCTAAACGTGCGAGTTCACAAGTAGATAAGTAGAAATAAATTTATTCAATATAAAAAATTCAGCATGTCTTTGTGAATGTTTGTGCAAAATTTTAACTTTTCGATGCAGTATCCAACAGGTTCAACAACTGCTCAGGGTTATATCTAACAACAAGTCGTATCTTTCCCGTTGATCTCGCTTTCTTGAATTCCTCCGCTACAATGTCGATGTAGACAGTCTCGACGACGATGTCATTGATGGAAATGATCTGATCTCCCCTTCGCACTCCTTGTACCTCAGCTGACGATCCCTTTCTTACTCCAGAAATCGACGTTCCGATTCGATCCATGCCAAATTTGCCATCGGCCCCAGTGCGAATGGTCACAGTTCGATCGCTTTGTAGAAGAGGCAGAATTGGAGGGGCGGGGGAGAGGTATTTTGTGGAGCCAAGACTCGAAATCTTCGACGTCTTGAGAGGTTCCGGGCTGGTCTTCATCGGCGGTCTGGGGCGATTCTTTTCCTGAAAGAATACATTATTCAGCTCAACAGATCACAAAAAAAACGTGAAAATAATAGGCACCTTCTTATTTTTCTCATTATTTTCCACGATCCAATCCATTTCCACGTCATTGAGTCTCTCAACGTTGTAACGCAGCCCAAAAGTGCAGCTGTCAGTCGCATTATGGATCATCCTGACTATTCCTTTGTGGGAAAGCGTCTCAACGTTCTTTCCATCGATTGAGATGATCTGGTCGCCTCGCACAATCTCTTGAATATCCGCCGCACTTCCCTCTCGCACATTCGTGATCGAAGTGCCGGCCGTACTCAGGCCGAAAAGTCCTCCGCGTTCCCTCTTGAGCGTCACTGTGCGAGTCGTCGCCTCATTCAGATCTACTTCGGTAAATTTGCCAATGAGCGCCTGGAAAATGGGGAGTTAGTTTGATCAGAATGAGCGCAGATATAGTTCAAATACGACATTTACCTGGTTATGTCTCTCGAGTTCCTCATTTGAGTTTATCAACCGCTCAATTTCAGCATCTTTAGCATTAATTTCATCCTGTTTATCACGGAGTTGCTTCTCCAGAATTACCTGAATTCAAACAATTATTATTAAATTAATTGTGCAACGAAATACCTTGTCGCGAACAACTTTCTCGAGAAAAGTCATGATGCTGAAGTCGTTAACTTCTCCATTAGTTACTTCACTTGCTTGAGATGAAGTGTCGCTGATATCATCGGGCGCCATTGACGTTCCTGTGATGGCTTGATTAGTAATAAAAAATGACGGCCTGAAGACTAGCAAACCTTCGATTTCGAAGGCGGGATAATCCATATCTGTCGACGCGGGATGATCGTGATGGTGATGGTAGACCATTTCGATAATTGATTTCGATAAAAAATGGGAAAAATTCGACGAAAAATTGGTACTATCGCTGGACGCCACCGGTCTCAATAGAAACTCCGAATGAGCCCAGAGGGGTTAGGGGGTTAGGGAAGGGGTTTTTTATATCAGGAAAGACCAAGAGATCAAGCAAATGTTCCCAGTTCGAACTACACACTATGGCTAGAGAATAATTCAAACTGTTCACTGCACTTGAGCTACTTATCGAAGTGCACCATTTCTTTCTAAAATTGAAAAAAAATTGTGATAACGGCACTCTTTCCCACTCCAGTATTTTTCGCACGGAACTGCAGAAAATTAATAGCAAAAAGGCGGGAATCGACGAATACAAATCTGTAGTGACAATCAGTATAGAGAAGAAAATGCGGAACAAGCAAGCGTATAAGCGAGGATATTGAAGCAAGCGAGGATATTGCATTTCCTTCCAGCTCAAACTTCGGTTAAAATAACTGCAAATTAGATGTACAAAAGTGGAGCGGCTTGATTGCTCTTGTTCGATTGAGCACTATAAGCAGATTGTAGTAGGTTTTTGTAGCAGGTTGAGTTGTAACGAATGTAAACTGTTTACAGTAAAGGTAAAGTTGCTTCCACAATCAAGGCGATTTTACAGTTGTCTTGAGACAACCACGCCTGGTGGTGTACACATGTAAGGCCAGGTACAGCGAGGCCAGCGTGACCCCTGTTGGCCAGACTTCTGGGGCACGTTTACCTTTCGTAACCGAGGTTACTACCAATTTGCCGACCCCTAGGGGATAGCAAGGCTTGGTCTGCCTCGGCGGGGGACTGTTTACAGTAAACATTCGGTATTTTCGTAAGTTCAGATATCTTACGCAAATGATAAGATGCGAATGACAGGCCCATGAAAAAGTGACCATGAGATCTTAACCGAGACAAAAAGACGACAAAAAGACGAGCCGAGCGTGCTTTCCCATGAAAGCCTCTTCCGGGCCCGGTTTACCTAGTGAGTTTCTATCATTACTATTATTAATTGTGGTTATCTATTCCTTTTCTGCATTCGAGTTTTCGAGTCGAGTCGAGTTCGAGTTCGTGTCATGTACATTTTTTCACGATTCTCAGTTACTGCCTCAAGCTGAGCGTAACTTCTGTCATGATTAATTACACGGAGGTGCGACAAAAAACCACGTGACATAGTGAGAATGTGAGAACATGCGACAATATCGAGTGCATCACCGTTCCATGCCTACGGGAGGATCCCCCGTCACCATGCATAATTGACAATGAGATCATTGCTTCACCACTTGGTGTGCAAGAAAGTAGAGAACAGGTTGTGAGTGATATTGAAATTAATGGAGAAAATTAATGGATCAACGTTGAAATTAATGAAGAACCGGAGCTAACCGTTTTGCAGCGCGCTCCCTGCGTTTGAATCCATTTTCACTTTTCTGATTGATATCTATGAACCAGCCATGATGAGTGGTTTCGCAAAATATTCCATATCGGCAGAAGAAGATATGGACGACGCAAATAATCAGGAGCAAATAATTTTTGCAAAATTTCCATTTCGGGTTTAAGATTCAACAGTTTGTAAAGTGTCAAAGGTCTTTCAGATCCATCCACTTCATTAATTTCTTTAGCCTCACCGATCAAAGGCGTTGATATCCTAAACAAATAGATGTGGGAGATTGCTCCCCTGAAAAAAGTCCCCGAGCTATGAATCGAAGCAAAAAGACAGCGGGAACAACAAGAAAAAGGTCTAGACAATCGGCTAGATTAGAGAAATGCCGTTGGTAGACCAATGCCATTCCGGAATGCGAACCTCCTCGGCGATATATATTGCACAAGTTCGTTCAATCGACAAGTATGATTAGTCTGCAGCTCGTTCTAACCTTCTTGATAAGTGCGAGCCAAGCGTGCTTTCCCACGAAATCTTCTTCTGAAGCGAGAATACCAGGTGAAAATCTGCTTACATTCTTATTATTTATTGAATCTTAGATATATCTCTTTCTGCATTTTTGCTCCGTTTAATGGACTTTGATATTTGTAGTCGCTCCTTGCCGAAAATGCGTGAGGAACTCTTTCTACAAAGAGAACTATCAGTGTACGCCAATGTATGATGGTATCCAAGGCGAGCAAACATGCGAAATATCCCCAGCATCGACATCATTGTCGTACAATACTGTGAATGGGTGCAGCGCGGTAATATTTTAAGATTATAATTGATAAATAATAACTTACATTCCAGGTAACGTTAATGTGTCCCACTGGTTCTTCTTACTATGTAAACTCGAAACTCTTCGACAATCAACCTGATCCAAAGCAAGTTTACACGGAAGAAATATTCAATGTAAGGCTCTCTTTCAAATTAGTTATGCAAACACTAGAAAATACAGTAAATTATTTCAGGTCTTGACCCCAGTATTTTCCTGTGGAAGCGATATGAAATGGAAAATCAGCATCTTAGGGGAGAATGAGCAACATGATCTTTCTGAGCTAACCTGCTATAAGAAAGGTTCACCGCTTCTGAATACCTAAATTGCTCGATGTATTATGATTATTGCAGTTTCATGCAGATGCGGCGGGCCTCCAATTGAGGGTACTAACTGTCCTACTGGATTTGATTGCGCTGGTTTAACGGTTTGTTTAAACTTTACCATATCGCGAGTAGGGACCACCATCCTTTTTCATATTTTTGCGCTCGCGCGATGTTAATTTACGCAAAGGGGAGGAAAAGGCCGCGGATTCTGATTTCACAGGTGTATAGTACATCATGTTAACAAACTTTGCTAAAAAAATTAGCAGATTCTATAGTCTCCCGCGCTTGTTATAAACAAAATAATATTAAAAATGACGTCACAAAATGTAAATAATTTGTTGTAGGCGCTCTAATTTCGTTCAAAGAAGAGGGCCGCGATCTTTGACACTTTCCAGTGATAGACTAAGGTTACAGCCATGTCATATCCAAAAATTAGCCAATTCTATAGTCTCCCGCGAAATTTGCATACATTCAAAGTTTGAATTTGAGTTTGATCTTTGATCTCATATAAAAAACGCGGGAGACTATATAATTGGCTAATTTTTTGATATGTTATGCCCACAACCTTAGTCTATCACTGGAAACTTTCAAAAGTCGCGGCCCTTTCCTAAAACAGAAGTTAGCAGATTTCAACGTTTTTTGTCTCTCGTTTTTGAAAATCATGTTTTCACGAAGTCTCGATTTTCTCGAAAACTATTAACTTTTCGTGGGTGGTCCGCTCACAAAAAGTGATTCTATACTCCTGGTTAACAACTTGAGCTACTTCATGGGGAACGAATATGTGATTTGCATATCACGTGGTGGTCCCTATATCGCGAGTAGCAAAAATAGAACTACATTATATCTACAACTAGATTTTCGAAACGCAATACTACGATACTACGGGGAGTAAATACATAGTTCATAAGTTCCTGAGTTGCTTCATTCTCTCCTGATTCCTGCGACAGCATACTCTCAATGGGCAATTATTTAAGATTTCTACCGAATCATCGGCAGGCGAGTGCACTAAAGTTGCTTACGGTTGCCCTGCTGGAAATGTCATTGTGTCCTTTGGAGGCACTGCTGGAGTGAGCTAATTTATTTATTTTGTTTTAGCCATTCACTTCTAGTCAAAAACATTTAAGTCATATCTAAGTGTAGCGTCTGCCAATGCTCCGATGCCAGACCTTGGAATCTTCTGTCGCGACGGAGTATGGAAGTATTTGGACATTGAAAATAAATATTACAACGTACCAATTCAATCTGTTATGTGCGGAAAACCGAAATAAATTGATTTTTTTTTTCCATTTTTTCTTTCCATTTTTCGGCTCCCATTTTTTGATCGATATAAATACACTTTATCGATTGTGGTCGCCCTCAACAGTTCTTGTTTCCACACGAGCAGGGAGCACTTTCGCACACGTAGATCACTCCGCCCATCGCACAGTTTGCCGCTGTCCTGAAAATAAATTGTTGTTGTTGTTGTTGTTGTTGTTGTTGTTGTGTTTACCCCCTCACTATTTCTCACCATCGAACATTCAGCCCCGTTGTCTGAGTTGCGTACGCACACACATTCTTGCCTCCGTTTGTATCGGGTTGGCCGACATTCCAGTCGGTAAAGGGATCGGTCGACTGAATAAATAAAACGTGTAATTATGATAGAAAAAATAAACAATTCACTTTGTCATCCCACTGCCATGCGGATTCTTTGTACTCGAGCCCAAGCCAGTACTTGTTCTTCGGTCCGAATACGGAGACAACTTAGATCGTTATTATTTTCACAAATATTGTCAATTGGAAACTGACCACTGTTCACGAAAAACTCCTTGTCCGGATCATGAATTGATACGAGTGACGCGCTTTCCTTCTGGCAAGTCTCACGAGCTTTCTGTTGGGGAATGCCATTGTTCACTGGGTGGAAGCAACCACCTGAGCATGGCAAATACCCGTTATAATTTATAGTCAAAACACTAACGATTCGCCTGAGTACGTGGACTGATCTCGTCGTCATTGAATGGATGCTTGGACGGCTTGCAGAAACAATTGGCTGAAAATAAAATTTGTGATCATGATTATTAAGTAACTTTACCTTCACAGAGCACTCCCAAATTGTTCAAATAATTCTTCGAGAGATCCGTGAAGTAAAAGTTATCAGAGGCAAGTTTCTTCAATCCAGGAGCAGCCACTTCCCCTTCCAAGACAAAGTCTAAAAAATGAGATAATAATTTTTTTCAAAAAAATGATTCCACCATTCACGATGATTATCCCTCCACCTGTTTTGAAATCATTCACTGCGTTCATTAGTGAGCCTCTAAATGTAATTATTTCAAAATGAAAAACAAATAACATACGGCGCAGAGTTAGTGAGATAGTAGATGATCTGTTTCGCGTCTTCTCTGAACGAAGACATTTCCGCTCCGTCGGAAAACATCTTCAGAGCTGCTTGGAATGCTCTGAATCAAAGTGCGATAATTTATGAGTTTTTTTAATTTTTATTTTTTTTAAATAATTTGATATTTCTTTAATAAATGATAAACAGACGCTCCGACATCAATCTGATCAACTTTATGCTGTTTCACCGCGTCGAGATTATCGATGGAACTCATGTTGAGGTTGTAGATGATCTAAAGAAAAAACTTTGAAGAAACTTCATCACTTAGATTCACCTCAATAGTATCCGAAGCTGCAATGACTCCAATTCTCGAATAAAATGCAGAATTAGAATCGGTACTCATGAGATTAATGAAGGAAGTTAGCGCGGATTTCGCCTGTATTATATTAGAAACCTTCCTACTTAAAAAATACCTCCTCTAAACTGTCTCCCATCGATGACGATGTATCAAGGATTATGACCAAATCGACCCAGATCTCAGATGGATCCCAGTCATCGAACCAACCGTCAATGAAGCCGCAGTTGCAGTTAGAATCTATGGCGAGTATTTGTGATCTTACACTTTTGTTTACCTGAAGTTGCTTCAATCGTAGGTGTAGTTTGCTGAGGATACTGTGTGGTAGGGGCAAACGTTGTCGTCTCTATGGATTCTGTAATATATACCATTTTGTGAATCAATGTTGGTTGAGGGATACCTGCCGTTGACATCGACGGAAGATCAAGGCCTGTAAACAAAAATTCAATCGCTGAGCACATTTGGTGGGTGTTCACTGTCGATTGCTCTGTAAATGTACCTATACAGAATACATTATTGTACATGATCCATATATCCGGTTCACTCGGATCATTAATTCCCAAATAATCAATGGCAGCCATATATACCATCCAATCTCCGTCCACGCATCTAAATATTGTTGTGAATTTTGTGCTAAAATATGATATCAAACCTCATATATTGAAAATTTAATGAGCTCCGGTCGTATGGGGTCGTGGGAAAATCGTCTTCAGCAAGAATTGCCTGAAAGGACAGAATATAGTAAGTAAAAACAATTTGAATCAGTGAATACAAAAGTGCCCGGATCATCAAGAATTGGACTGTCGCCTTGTATTGTCGAAGAATACCAAGTTCCAATGGTAAGGGGGGCGTAGCCCTGAAATGTTCGCGATTCTTTAAAAAAAACGTTAGACGTGAAGATAAGAGAGTTCACCGCGTAAACTCACAGTACAATGCACTGCCAAGTCACATAAATCTGCAGATTGATTGTACGTGATTTGCGCGAACTGAAATTGAGCAAAAAAAACAAAATTAAAAAAAAAGATTGGTTTGAAATAAACCGTCTCACCATTTGATGATCTGGAGTCAGTCCCACGTTAGTTTGCATTTTTCGAATATCGCATGAACAAAGGGATGACGTCACACTACAAATTACTGCGAAACATAACAGCAGTGTAATCAGCATTCTGAAAGTTGGTATTTGCGTGTTCTATGGTTTAGCCATGGAAAATATACGAATAAACAATTATGTGACTGCAATGAGCAATTGAAATGAGAAAAAATGAAAATTGATGAGCAATAAATGTGCACGAGAGATCTTATCAACACGGTTTCACTTGATTGCTTCTCATCTATCGCTTTTCTCTTCAACCCATGAGTCAGCAATTCTACCCCCCGACATTTTACATAGCAAATGTTCGAGTTAGCCCGTTACTCTGTATTGAACAACACACATTTGAAGGTGTGAATTTAATACAATTTCCATTCAAAAACTATGTAGTTGCAGTATTAAAAGATTGTAATTTTTGTTGTATGTTTGAGTTACATTCGTTATTTTCGTAAGTTCAGATATCCTACGCAAATTATAGAGATGTGAATGACAGACCCATGAAAAAGTGACCATGAGATCTTAACCGAGACAAAAAGACTACTGATGGAACGAAAGAACAAGGTCTAGACAGGTTAGATTAAGGTAGAGAAAACACTGCCATTTTGGAATGCAAAACATCCTTCGTTATATAAATTGCGCAAGTTTGAACAATCGGCAAGCATGATTAGTCTGCTGCTTGGTGTGACACTCCTGTTTGGAGTGAGCCGAGCGTGCTTTCCCATGAAACCTCCTACCGGGCCGGGTTTACCTCGTGAGTTTCTATCATTATTCTTATTAATTCAGGTTATCTATCCGTTGTCTGCATTCGAGTTTACTTTATAACCGATTCGTTTAGTCCCCGCTTGCCAAAAGTGTGCGGTGGATTCGTTTTACAAGGACGATTATCAATGTTCGCTTAATTATGATGACCTGCAGCCCGGCCAAACGTGCAAAATTACTCCAGGTTCACAAGCATTGTCGTACAGTGCTGTCAACGGATGCACTGTGGTGAAATTTTGTTATTATATTATCATTGAAAGATAATTTCTAATTTTCAGGCAATTCCGATGTGTCCCGCAGGTTCCAATTACTATGTGAAATCAATACTCTTTGACAATCAACCTGACCCGAAGCAGGTTTTCTCAGAAGAAATTTTCAAGGTTAGATTTACGGGCAAATTTGAGTTTGAAAAAAATGAATATATTCTTGTAGGCTTTGACGCCAGTAATTTCCTGTGGATCCGACAGTAAATGGAAGATCAGCATCTTAGGGGAGAATGATCAACGTGATCTTGCTGAATTAGCTTGTTATACGAAAGTTTAATATTTCTGTCCGTCCGAATAAATGGTTTATCACGTTTCCATTGTAACATTTCACACTATTTACAGATTGCACAATATAGTAGATACCGTAGTTAATAATCGAGATACCAGTAATGACAAATATAATACAAAACGCAACGATAACTACTCAATCGTTACTTTCACTCGTCGTGGTTTCAAAAAAAGCGATGCGCCATCAACTACAACGCAATCGTCGTGAACGATAGTTGATCGACCTCAGGCACGAATTGGCCTTCCTTCTGGCCTTGTCTGCAATGGTAAATAGAAAAAATAGTTTTAAAAAAATGAAAACGATGTTTTTTCAGGCAGGTCCTCTTCCTTATCTCCGGATAAATCTGTATGTGTAGTAGAAAAAAGAAAGGCAAAATGTAATAATTATTTTTCGAAAATAACTCACTGTCGCTGTCTCAGTCTCGCAATCGCAACTGCGTCTCTGATCGTCGGGTAGAAGTTTTCCTTGGGGACATCATCGTAGTAACCACACTTGCCGAAGAGATCACGGATGGCGGCTGGAAAGTTTTCAATATTTTTTTTCAATATCAATCCTTTATCCACTAGGGCAAGTAATGTTGAGTCTTCGGCATATTTCGGTGGAGAAATGTGTAAGATGCGATTCGAAAGCAATAAATCTCACATTTCGCATTGGCAAAGTACACGCGGACGCCGCGCCTCCGCATTTCGATGAAGACCTAGAACGTTTTTTTTTAAATTAAAACAATATACGTATTTTTAATAGTTAGTAAAAAAATACATACCTCCTTCATCGCCGTTACTCCCATGCAATCGATGAATCCGACGCAGGAACAGTCGATGACCAAGTGACGAGAGGGATCGTCCACGTACTGTTATTATTTTTTATGAGCGTCTTCCAACTTTGCCTTATCTCTCGCCAGTCATCGAAACAAGATAATATTGCGAAAATGAGAGACAGAACATCCATCTTTGCAGAATATTGGGCACAAGTTAGATAATGTATTTTGAGAAGCAAGAGGTAGGTGAGAGGGTCGTTACTCACATCCTCAATCACAGTATCAATGGAGTCGCGCACTCTCTCCGTTCTGACGATCAGTTGCTCGCGCGATCGCTCCCACTCCGATAGCGCCTGGATCATTCTTTTTGTGTTATTTATATTACGTTGTTACATCCTGTAGCACACTGCCTGGCAATGAATTAAACGCAGTGGATGCTAACGAGAATGAACTAAATTCCGGCCTCACCTTGGCTGCACACTTCTTGAATCGGTCGACGTTCGTGAAGAGAAGGGGCGAATCAAAACGGAACATGCAGATGGACTGCAAATGATGAATCTTTTCGTTGTCTTATTTATTATGAAAACACAGGCAATATTATCCTACCTGGAAGAAATACACGTCATCATATCTCAGCACATCGGCGAAATCGAGCGCTCCATGCACGTTGGCGAGTAGATGCCAGCGGGGCCTGCGAAAAGCTCATTGTTTTTCTACTATTTGCGTATCACATCATTTTGAAATCACCATAGTAGAATGACAAATCTCAGGCATCAGTGATTTTCAATTATCAGCTATAACTGTTGGACATGAATTGATCACCACTGCTCCCTCGCAATGGTTGTGAACAGCGCATAGAAGATGGAGATGATCAGACCGGGAACGATATCGATGAAGACTGTGGCGAGGAACGAGATCGACCAGATACTCTGGAAATCGAACACACTCATTGGAACAGCTTTCAGGAATAAAAAGATAATCGTAGCCCAGATACTAAGAGAAGTGAACACAAATAAGCCAATGCCGCACAGTTAGGCCACTGTGAAATCAGGCCAAACCATGAAAGAGAATATACTCACGAAATCGATCTTGCTCACTCTCCACAACTTCGGCAACTCCTTGAACTTGTTGAAGATGCCCATCAGTGCGACGACAATTATGCAATTGAGGACGGGCTGTAAATACGCTAATTCAAATGACATTGAACAATCATCCTGAACGTTACTTGATTTTCATTGGTATGGCTTTGATTAACTTGCTAATAATCACGCCGTGTTGTCAAATTAACAAATATTTGTAGCAATGCATCAGCATCATGACGCTTGCTCACCTTGGGCAGTGGCTCCAGCAGTGCAGCGAGGAAGAGGATAGTTGCTAGAACGACGGCCGATGCCCAGATGTTCGAGAGCTGCGATTATTTTTTATTTTTTATCAATTTCATATTTTGCTCGCCTTGAAAAATTCATGATACTCACCAATGTCTTCGTTCCCATCTGAATGTTCAGCAGTGAGTGAGAAAGGGAGCACGCGACGGGATAGATGGGGAAGAAGGAGGAGGTGACGGAGGTGATTCCGAGCGCGAGGCATTCCTGGAAGTAATTGAATTGCTAATGATTATTTATTTTTATTTTTTAGTATTGTATTTAGTATTGATTTTTTTGTGAATTTGCAAAGCAACGGAAATAAGTGGATGATTGAATGACGCGCTATTTTTTAGCTCATTTTACGATGAAATGTTCAGTCACTAACCTGATTAGGGTCAATTTCATAATCGTCCTTCTTTGCGAATATCTTTCCCAGAGAGATGTGAATGGCGAACACGACGATCTGAACATTTCGATTAGAAAAATATTTTGGAAATCGAAAGCCTTCTTTGGCGTGAAAACTCACCGTAATAGTGAACGCATCCGGTACCATCGAGGGCATGAGATCGAACCGAGGCACGGCGGGAATGGGCAATCTGCAAAAGTCAAAATATTATTATCGCATGCCTCTTTATTCGATTAGTTGCAATAATGAGACACAGTTGTGCTAACCCAGTGGTGATATTGCCGACAATCTTCACGTTGAAAGGGGCCTCGTTGAGATGGAAGAAGTAGCTGCACGCGGTTGTCACGATCATCTAGAAGCGAGATCTTTATTTGAATCCCTGGATTCAGCGTAATTGGGTCTCCTAGATCTCAGCTGCATCCTATCAAAAATACACAAATTGCACTACGGACCAGCACGAGCTCGTAGGGGATGGTGTAAGGGAAGTTGCAGCGCTTCTTCAGCTGCACGGATACTACTTCCTGAATTGGAAATCACATGATGCCAATTTATCGCGAAAAATACTTAACTTCTCGATACATGATGTAGATAAAAAACAAATTTATGAATAATTTACCTTTCCCAGTAGCAGAAACACGACGCAGAATACGGAGATTCCACACGCGTACAGGTTCACTTTCGGTATGTTCTTGATGATTTCCCAAAGGTTCTGAAAAATAAAATGAACTCGGAAGTCCAATTTTCCTATCCCAGTGCTTACCATGACAAGGTATCCGTTCTGTCCATCATGCTTGGTAATTGAAATACCAATGATGTCGGGGATTTGCGAGACGAGAACGTGAATAGAGGCAGCAGTGGTGAAGGCGCCGACAACCTTAGAAAATATAAATATTTATTTTTGGTTATTTCTTTTTTAATTACCTGCTCTGAAAGATACGTAGCGAGGAAGTCCAGTCGGAAAAGAGCCATTGCGAGCTTCAATTGTTATTGATTATACCCCAGTTCGCAAATTATACTTACATTGATGAACGAAACGAGCATTGTCAGTGAGGAGGCGACTTGTTCCGGAGTGGGAAGATTGTCGGGGTCGAGGGAGGCAACCTCAAATGAACTATTATTTCACCCATCACGTATTTTTTTCCGTTAAATTACCAAATAATACTCACAGTTTCGGCATATTTGGGATTGGTCGGGTCTGTGAAGCGTTCGACTGCAAGGCCGCACATGAGAGATACGACCGAGAAGCATCCTTAAAAATAATGTTTTTTTTCATATTTTTTGACTTAATACACGTTCTTGGTGGAGTTCAAAATACAGTATGTATATCGAACTCTAATCACTTTTCGAGGCGCCAGCAGAGATCAAAGCCACCCTACCGTATCCCTCATATCAGGGGCAAAACGTGGGCATTGAACCATCACGAGATTTCTTACGAAACAGTCACATAATCGACGCAAGAGACCGTCGACTATCGGATGGCAAGCAAACAATCATAACTGCTATGCACATTCCATATCTGCAAGCTGTACTAACAGATTCAAAAATGATACTATCAGATCCACATCAGGCAAGGTAAGGGGCGAAAACACAATTAGACTTGTTGAATAATCTTACCAATCGAGTTATGGCGAGTAGTTCCGAAGAAGAGATAGATGAGCGGGGGAAGGAATGCTGTGTACAGTCCACTCTCGGGTGGAACGTTGGCGAGGAGCGCGTAGGCAATTCCTGAAGAAATTATTGAAGATCTTTCTTTTTTTGCACTTTCAGTTATCCTTGCAGAAAAAAATAACTGAAAAATGCCTCACCTTGAGGCACATTCATCACTCCCATGGTTAGCCCGCCGAATAGATCAGGCAGAAATGCTGATTTGATGGGGTATTTGGGCAGCCATGTAAAGATGGGGAAGAATCCGAGCATCGCTCGTTTCAAAGCACCAAGAGAGGTGAACGGATGGATGTACCTAAATTTGTTATTTTTTTGTTTTATTGTTTTCGTTTTTTTAATCTTACCGCCGTCCCGTTTTCTTGAATCGCCTTTTCACTTCAGATTCTTCTCGTTTGTGCGCGAATTTCGCATCGAATTGTTCCTGAAGGGATCGAGTGAAATTGAAATTCTCTTATTCAGTTAGCTTCGATAAATTTTGTTGTGTGAACACCGTTTACCTGATTCATGGGCTGTCTCGCAAGTGCTGTTTCTTCGCTGTTAAAGGCTGTACCGTAGTCCTCGAGAATTTCTTGCTGAAAATAATGAAGGTGATTATGGTAATTTCGAGGAGCCATATTTTTCGAGGAGCCACATACCATTTGAAGCTTTTCATTGACGATGTCGTCAAAGCTCAGAATGCTCTGTGAAGATGTGGAGGGAACCGGCTCAGGAGAAGGAGGTTCGGGCGTCATTCTACAATTCAGTGAAAGATAAATCGAAAACGATTGTAAAGGCGAAAATGATGTTTTGCTATTCGACGAGGTTGTAGATGACGTTGATATCGGATGGTGGTGAAACAATAGGATAAAGAGACAAAGAGGTTGTGAGGATCGCTGACACGGTCGCCTTACAAATAATTCAGCACAACGCAAGACAATGAATTGTCGACAATGAAATGTGACACAAAAATAAGAACGGTGCTGAGATTTAGCAGCACAAACGTGGACTCGTGCACCGCCCCCAACCTCAGCACCGAATTGAACTGATAAGGCAATTTTGTGCTCTCTTTTTTGCTCGGATCGGGCCAAAGTTCTTATCACCGCTAGTAATCTCCCATGTAATACGCAACACTCTTACATCAGCCGGTAAAGACTATTAAGCGAGGGTGAAGCTGACAGAATTACACGAGGAAGTCGCTTCTGTGTGAAATCTCTTCTAGCATGCCACACACAACCTACTCAGAATTTTAAAAAAGTGCGAATGATAATGAAGAAGATAAGAAAATTCTCATGAAAAGAAATCTTCCCGGAATTTAAATATAGATGAAAGGGAAAGTAGGAAGTGGATACCAAACTTCAGCTTCCCTACATTATCTGAGAACTGTAGCACCCCATGGACTCGAGTCGCTGTTATCTATTCTCGCATCACTTTTGTCACAAGAAAGAACATGATAAGATTGATTAATGTCATTGGTTTTCGCTCGCTTTTGCACACGAAAGAATACACTTGATAAGTGTGTTAGAATCGCGTCGTTTCGATACATCACATCGAAACATCATACTAGACTGACACAGCTGTAGAAAGAGAATGTCTATATCAGATTATGATGATAAACCACGTTGATAAGGAGCTTGATAGACGATCATGACCTCTGCGTCGATTATACGAATGACAAGTGATAACGAATTATTTATAGCAGACAGAAAAGACGCGTGGATGGGATTAGTAACAGCTTACTCTCATGAACTGCTTTGGAATGTGAAGTGTGGCGCTAGAATTCGTATTTGTAGACTGTTTGTAGATATTTGTAGATTCCTATTAGTAGGCAAGCTAGTTACGTACGATATACGCGATCAACAAATTAAGAAAGTAAGAAACTAATTATGCACGTTGTGAAATACGGCTTTTATCACATCAGTCAATCATCGAGGTAAGGCCTGATGATCATGATCTTTGTTTTTGCTCTCACAACCGCTGATAAAGAATTATTTTTGGAATGCTGAAAATGCGCTTGGAAGGATTAGGCGAAGCTTTCTTGATGGACCGCTATGGATGCAACCTGTGGTGCGAGACTGAGCTTTGCTTTGCAAAAAAATATGACAAGAGTGTGACAGATTAGAGCTCTATGTTGGATTTTTTTTAAATCGAGATTATTCAATTGCAACGTTTTCGATGCTAACGTTACACTAAAGTCTTGTAAAAGTTCTGGTGTGCGCCCCCCCCCCACTTGGATCCAAGCAAAAAGTGTTTTACAACTTGAACCCAAGTACAGTACCCCGGACTCGGGTTTCCAAGTTGGATCCAAACAGGAATCCAACTGGGATCCAAGCAGTTCTTGCCCCGCCGCGTCTAGCACATATCTAGGCTATAAGGTACTTTTTCGCAGCTCTGTTGTGACTGCCTTCGGGCACGAGTGCGATTGACTGTCTGCGGTCCCCAGTAGGACCGTATTTTGGATGTGGCCTTCCCGACATGGTCTAACCGTGCGGGGCCTTTGGTTACTGTATGAGATTACTGTATCTCATATTATCAATCAATAAAATAGTGGGCTATCATACCCCCGCTCCCTTAGAGTAGAATTCCAAGTAGAATTCCAAGTTGGATCCAAGCAAAAATCCAAGTTGCCCCCAGGCCTGGTCGCAACTTGAAAATTTGCTTGGATCCAACTTGGATTCGCACACCAGAGAGGGAATTATTATTCTCTTTGCAATGCAGTCATATTTGCAAAGGTTGCACACGAAATAATACCCTTGATAAATGTATATCTTGAACGGTAACTCGTCATTCGAATACATCATCTCGAAGCATCACACTAGACCCACTTCCTCATTGTGACACATAAGAGTATTATCTCGATAAGATTTCCGATGGACGATAATGATCTCCGTCTTTCCTTTCGCTTTCGTAAAGACTTAGTGATAACGAATTATTTTGGTCGCATTGGAAAGTCGCGTGAAAGAGATTAGCGGCAGCTTACTCTCGCAGACCTTTGCGGAATGTAAACTGTGGTGTCAACTTCGGCCTGTATTCTCATTGTAAAAGCTGTGCAGTCAACGGAAAATAAACACGAAGAATAAATCCAATTATTCTCACTTGTAATTGGATGAATTTTCCTATGATTTCATTGGGATGCCGGCCAATACATAGTTTGCAGCACCATTCAACTAGATCACTACATAGTTTATTGCAGATAATCCACTTATTTGTTGCCCCAAGTCGTGAAAACTGACGTCACTCAAGAAAAAAAACAGTTTCTGTTCAGTTTTGTGCAGCCTGGACACGAAAGTGAAGAGGAGCATTACGCGATAAGACCGGAGCCGATTTCACTCTGACCGGCGAGAGCAAATGCGAAACTAAGAGAGCTCAAATTCGTCCTTATCAGTGTATCCCCTGTGCCCTTGTCGCCGAGATTCATCGATGTCATGATGCTGGGATCGGATTATTACGCAGTGCGCTTGGCAGAGATCACGTGAAGTCGAGGGGAAAGCGATAAGGAGCAGGATGGACTTTGACGGTTGCAGTCGAACCGTCTATTCATAGGCCTATTCAAAGAGGCATACAAATACCAAAATTTGCATAATCGAAGATCAATCACGAATTAAAGGTAAAGGTAAAGGTCATCCCGTTAATCAAGGCACTTGCGTCCTGCGGGAGATCACTGCTAGGCCAGTGATTATTGAATCACGAATTATTTATCATAAATATTAATTGAAAGGTTCCATTTATGGCTGAAACTCTCTTTATTCGTCGACAGTGTCCTGATACTTCATCACGTCTTCTTAGTGGTTTGTCGTGTTCTCCTTCCCTAGCACTTGTCCGTTTGGCAGACGCAGACCGAGTTCACATGGAACACTTCAATTGCGCCTGAAAGAAAAAATGATGAATTGATAGTACTGTTCGGATTTGACCTCATAATGTCGTTGTTCCCGTCATCGAGGACGCTGTGTGCGATTGCAGTGCTTCGTATTGACTAACACCATCAAAATCATTTTCTTATCGTTGAAATTCCTTTCCTACCCTGGCTTTTCTATCTAGTTTGATGAATGATGTAGATTATTACCGAATATCATCATATTGCGAGTTGAGTTGGAGTAGGCAACTAAAGGAATCAATTTTTACACCTAAATTAATTTAAAAGAAGAAATCGGAGAAAGACGAAACGAGAAGGAAATCGTAAAGTGGAAGTAGAGGAAAGAGAAGGGGTCCTGTGCCCTTCATTACTATTGTATCCTTAGTTACCCCCATCCACGTCTCATCCGAAGGGAAGCAAATTCCATTCCCCCCCTCCCTCTTTTTCCAAAAGCATCTAACGGGAAAAGAGGAAGACTCTGCTTTTCTCCTGCGTGAGCTTGTAGGCTTTTGGGCGTCCTCACATATTTTTCTCCTTCACACAATTCGCTATTTCTCTATCAGTGCCTTCTCCTTTGCATTGTTTTTTTTTTGCATAAATCAGTTTACGAACTGTTTTGATTTCACTATGAACATTTTAGTGTGGGTATAGTTATCAATTTTTTCAGCTGCCTACATCAATTCATCCTTCTTCGTTCGCAGAATGTCCCAATCGCAATTCATTATCTGTAAGAAACTAGAGTTTCCATGGCCAAAGATAATCAAGCAGTTTTAGAAAACCATGCTCATCATCACGAAGCAACACGCAGCATGACGATGAATGGGCTAAAGGAATGGAGCATCATCAATAGACGATGAATGGGTGTTATTAGCCGAACGAGGTCGATACGAACGGATCATTCTGACAACGAGATACAATACCTTTGTATGTGCCATTCGGTAGTTAGACCACCCGTTCACTTTACGTTGTAACACGAAAAGACATATTCGAAACTGCTTCCGAATGATATGAAATTATTGATGTTTTCTCCATTGTTGCATTTTAGGTGCACGACATTTATGTTTTTAGATTTTTCTATTGTTCCTTCTTGATGATAAATAAATATTGATTTCATGAATTTGTACTTTCTCCTTCCTCAAATCTGATCTTGAAGGGAAGTGCAAAAGAAGTATCTATAGAAGACCAACCCACATGAGGTTTCCTACATGAAAGGCCCAAATTCCGCTCCCGTTTAGCCATTATGAGCGCCCTAAAAAATGAATCACAAATTAATCCAATTATCTACGTTCTATCCAATCATTTCTCATCAATAAAGACACTTTACATTTTCCTTATTTCATCTTCTCCCCTCTCCTCTCCTCTCCCTTCCTCCTTTCCCCATTTCACCATCCGACACTCTCGCCGAGTGGTGAGCCTCGCTCTCCACAATGGACGAATTGGAGACCAAAATCACGTTCGATCCACCCAGACATGTGAGTTTCGCCCGCGTCCCCAACCCCACCCCTACAGTACTCCAAGCTCCGAGACCTCCCGTACTCCTACCGAGCCCACTTCAGGTGACATTCAAACCAGTTAATGAGGAACAAATCAAGGAGGTCACCATCGCAAATGCACACAATCAGCCCGTCATGTTCAAGGTACGGTAGTGGTCGATCGAGAACTGACTACAGAATGGATATCAAAGATCAAAGATCAATTGTAGATGAAGACAACTCGCCCTGGCGTCTTCAAGATGAAGCCCGTCTTCTTCTCTCTTCAGCCAAAAACGAAGGTCTGTAGAAGACGAAAGATCAAAGATCAAAGATCAACTCCGTAATTCTTGCAGAAAACGATCAAACTCCACTACTCTGGCTGCCCCAACGGAGTCAAGCCGAACCTGAAGGTAATGTAACCCGAAAGGTGGTTACGGTTCCTATCGAACGACAACTAACTACCGTAGTCGATGAAAATCAATAACGGAGTACCGTAACCAGCTCGATCGTTTGCCGTAACCTAGCCAATCACAAACTGACTTTCCTTCCCCGTTCAGGACCGCTTCTCGGTGATTATGGCCATCGTGCCGAAGGACGCGCCGACCGATTGGGACGTGGAGAAGGTGTGGGAGGACCAGAAGATGCAAGTGGTACGGTAGTCTCACCACGCTTGGCGATCGACAACTAACTTATTATCCGGTCGGCGATCAACAACTGACTAAATATGCAGGAACTTGCGGACAGCGTGCGAAGGAAGGTGCTGCGCATCCACTATGAGGGCTATGAGGTCGATCGAGTACCGTATCCAATCACCAACTGACTTTTTTCTCCCTTTGAGGTGCCCGCTGATGTGCCCGAGAAGAGCGAGAAGAAGAGTAAGAAGAAGAAGAAGGGACCGGGCAGTCAGGAGACGATTGAGGACGCGCCCCAGAAGAAGGTCGTAATGTGGCACTAGCGTATCTTCGTGTCACTGGTGCTATAAAACCGCATTTCACACATCGACCTACCGTATCTTCTCTACCATATGCCAATCGTGCACTTACACAGTATCCTACCGTACTTTACCGTACCCATTTGCAGTTCTCTGCGGCGGCTCAGACGACGGCGCACGGCACGCACGCAGTGCAACCCATCGTGTACATCGTCTATCAGGGACTGCCACCCAGAGGTACGATAGAGGGGAGGGCAGCTACACAGTGGTACAGTAGGGACTGCCCAGAGGTACAGTAGGGACTGCCACCCAGAGGTACGGTAGGGGCAGCCATGCAGTGGGATTGAGAGGTTCGGTAGGGGCAGGCATGCAGTGGGATTGGGCAGCTACCCTGAGGTACGGTAGGGGTAGCCACCCAGAGGTACGGTGGGGCAGCCATGCTGAGGTACGGTAGGGGCAACCATGCTGAGGTACGGTAGGGGCAGCCGTACAGTGTAGAATTGGGGCTTACGGATACGGAAGAGGTTATCGACGACTGACTCTAATACGGTAGTAAAGGGAGCAGTTCTTTCAGAAACCAATCGATTACTGACTGCTTTTAAAATACTATTGCAGAGGAGGTCGATGCGAAGTGAGAAGTCTGTTGTCCCCACACTCTGTCGAACATAAAATAAAGAAAGTATTTGAATGCATACGATATATTGTTGATTGAAACACATGAATACATGCTCACAGATGCGAAACAGCTGACATTGACCATTTTTTTTCATCGTAAACATTCTCCATTGTAATCAGGCAATGTAATATCTTCTTTAATCTGTTAAACCGATTGTGGGATAGCAAAGTTAGAAGGCCACTACTACTTCGCGTGAGCCCATGTCTGGCATTCTTGTACCCAGAAATTGTCCGGATCATTCTTCTAAAATATGATGCTCATTTGGGCCAAAGCATTAGAATGCTTACCATCCCTTCCTCAATTTCCTCTCTGACGTCTTCGAATCGTTTCACGAGATAGTAGAAAGGACATCGATTGTCCAGAGAAGGAGACCAGCAGCTTAATTTGAATTTTGACAGATTTCAGATTGGCATTTTAAATTTTCCATGTTTATGTGGTTCTATCGGTATAATGAATCAAATAAAAGGCTGAAAACTCAAACTTGCGAAGAACGTTGGTGAGGCTTTCCAGTTGGCACTCTGGAGGAAGAGACGGGGAAGAGCCCCTTCAAGATATGATTTGATTTGACGCATAACTTGTGATTTCATTGACCGATGTCATAACTCAATTAGCTAGTACATACTCTCCAATTGTGCGAGTTAATATTGCATCAGAAATATCTCCGTATGGAACGCGACAAGTGATCATTTCCCATAGACAAATACCGTACGACCACACATCGCACTGTAAATTAAAAATTATATCTATTTATTTATACAATATTCTAAGTGTTTGATCAATACCGCATCCGACAAGCACTCACACGTCTCATATCAGTAATTGTCAAAGTGGCCCCGTTATGTTGCTCCGGTGCCATGTATCGAAGAGTTCCCTGCATTGGTGAATTACACGAAAATTAAAAATGAACGGATCCAAAACCTGCGTGTAAGGCCTCTTCGTATCCGTTATTTGGTGATCGGCCTTCAATGAAAGGCCAAAATCAGCAATCTTGACTTCGTTATTCGCGCCGATGAGAATACTGTGTACAGCTCGGGAATAAATCAGATAAAAATCAATGTTCTTACTTGTCCGGTTTTAGATCTCAATGGCATAAGCCGTTATCGTGCAAGAAGTTCATTGCAGTGGTCAATTCGCTGCCCCATTTCAGGAAATCGTCCGCATCTTGAAAATTATGTCGTCAAATTAGCCAACACGAGGTGTTGTTTACCAAGAAATCCGCCCTTGTCTCTGCGTGATTCAATTATGTCTGCTAATGAATATTTACAGTACTCCACAATGATACAGCGATGATCGTCCAGTGTTCCTCGTCCACTAAAATTTGCTTTGTAATATTTTTTAGCTAGAGGATGAGCGAAAATAGATGATTCACAAGCGGTAAACGAACAGAAATCGAAGGACATTGACATGATTTATCATAGGGTTCGTAGCGATATCAATGAGCGTTTTAGCCTCGAAACTGTCCATCTGAAACACCGCATATTTATTTATTTTTCATTCTGATTCTCACATGATCAAACTTTTTGCACGCCACTGTGATCATTCCCATATCGGGTTTGTTCAAAAGCGGGCCTGGCAACTCTAGTTTGTATACGGACCCCTGAACAGAATAATGAGTGGAAATTGTAATCGGGATAGTGTACCTCTCCGCCTCTTCCGATATGTTCTTTCTGATATGAAGTAACGTCTATTTCAGGGTAATTTCTCACTGACAATGCTTTACTATCTAGTTCTGTCTTGCTCTACTTACTTTCCGAATCGTGAGTCTCTTTTTCCGCTGCGGCTTTGATCTCTTTGAATTCGATATCAACCTATAAATCATCAGAATATGTAATGTTCGCTTTTCTGATCGATAACAATACGTTTCTTCGTTCTTCAATTCGATACGACGAGAGTTGATGAGCGTTACATTCCAATAGTGAACGAAGACTGCGTATTAAAAATTTGCACCTATCTAGCAAATTAAAAATTGCATACCTCTTATATTGCTCTTATATTGCTCACCTCAACGCGGTGTAAGGGTGGTCCACAACTTTCTATTGCTACGATTGTTGCGCAAACGAGCTAAAAGGCTCACGCAGTTCACAGGCGTGGCAAACCCATGTGCAACGGGCGGCCCTCCCGAACCCCCAGCCCGGACACGGAGGGTAACCAGAGCTCCCACCTGGCTACGACAACCCCCACCCTGCGCCCGAGTCCTCCGCGCCCCCTCCCTGCCCGTCTCCGATGTCGGTCGGTGCAAAGGGGGCAGGGCCGCCCAATCACGGAGCAACTCAGGACATCTACAAGGACCCCCGAACCCACCCCCACCCCACGAAACGACCAGGACATCCGCATCTGCTCCCTCAACTGCCGCACCCTCGCATCTGATGCTTCGATAGCCGCGCTGGAGCACTCCATCGAAGGAATTCGATACGACGTCGTTTGCTTGCAAGAGACCAAGGCGCACAAGACGGAGGAGCACACGTTCTCCAACGGAGCTCGGCTGATACTTGGTCAGAAGATCGACAAGAAGAACATCGGCGGAGTCGGTTTTCTCGTCCATCCCCGACTTGTCTCCTCTGTCCTCTCCTACTCCATCCTCTCCCCTCGCCTTGCCATCCTTCGCATTCGCCTCGGCCGCTCGTCCCTTTCCCTCCTCTCCATCTACGCCCCCACTTCGGCAGCGTCACTCGAGGAGAGACAGGCGTTCTTCGAGGAAGTCGCCTCCGCCTACGACAGCGAGAAGTCCCACTTCTACCGTGTTGTAGCTGGAGACTTCAACACCCGAGTGAGCCCACGGAGAGACGGAGACTTCAGGACCGGACCCTTCCACTCCGACCCCCACGGCGACCCTGAGGACCTCCTGAGAGACCTCCTCTCTGCTACCCGGTCGTTCCACGGAAACTCCTTCTTCAAGAAGAAGTTGAGCACCCGTTGGACCTGGGAATCGCCTGGAGGAGAGACCCGACTGGAGATCGACCACGTTCTCGTGAATAGAAGATGGATGCTTCAGGATGTGAGCGTCGTCACGGGATTCCCCTTCTCCTCGGACCACCGTCTGCTTAGAGCCAGGATCCGATTGGATGAGAAAATTGAGAAGAGTTGGAGGTACTCCCGACGACAGCTTCCTCGTCCGACCATCGACCCGATCCGCTACGAAGACGCCATCAAGAGCTACGCCTGGACCACGGACCCCGACCCGTCAAAGGATTACGCCCTCTTCTGCACCGGTCTTAAGGAGTGTGCCCGTGCTGCTGAAGTCCCGCCAATCCCTCCTCCTCCTCGGCTCTCGGAACGAGCTCGTTTCTGGATTAAGGAGCGAGGAAGATGCCACCGAGACCCGACCAGCACTCCCTTCCAGAAGATCATGGCCTCTCGCTGCTGTCGTGCATTCCTCAAGGAGGACATCAAGGAGTACCGTCTCCGCGTGCTGACGAAGGCTGCAGAAGAGAAGAAATCGATCAAGAAGGCCAAGCAGTCGCTCTCGAGAAGCAGGACACCGATGGACGCGGTACTCGACAATACAGGAGCACCCATCACGAGTAGAACAGGAATCGAAGAGCGTGTGAAGGAGTTCTACACGGACCTCTTCCGCTCCGAGACTCCCGTTCCTCGTTGTCCGATCCCTCCTTCCGACGATCCTCTGCCCATCCTGCCATCCGAAGTGAGGAATTGCATCGCTAAGACGAAGAAGGACGGCGCTTGCGGGCCGGACAAGATCACTGGAGCGATGCTTCGCTTTGGAGGCCCCCATCTCCACTCCCTTCTCTCCACCCGCTTCTCCCGCTACCTCCAGTGCCAGCAGTACCCCACCCAATGGAAGTCGTCAAACTCCATCCTCATCCTCAAAAAGGGAGATAGGTGCGATCTCAACAACTATCGCCCTATCTCTCTTCTCTCCATACCGTACAAGCTGTTCACCAAGGTGCTCGTCACCAGGATGGAGACAACGTTAGATGAAGCACAGCCGGTGGAACAAGCAGGATTTCGTCGACGATTCGGATGCATGGATCACGTCCATACCCTCTCGGCCCTCATCCAACACCACCGCGAGTATCGTCTCCCTCTCGGCCTCGTCTTCGTCGACTACTGTAAGGCTTTCGACTCAGTGGAGATCCCTGCCGTTCTCAACTCCCTCACCCGTCAAGGAGCTGATTCCTCCTACGTGCGCTGCCTCGAGTCTCTCAACTCTGGATGCTACACGGAGATGAAGCCGTTTGATCGACCAGTCCGCATCCCGATCGGCAAAGGTGTACGGTAGGGATGGCCAAAACTGTCTGAGCGAACCGCTCTGCTCGCGAGTTTAGAGACAGGAATGAGTCCGAGAGAAAATGATCTCTCGCTTTCGGACAGTCGACTGTCCCAAAGTATTTAGAGCGTTTAGAAGCACTTAAAAATTCACGAAATTCATCTCGCGAGCTTTATATCATGTCTCTAACATTCCTGAAGGTACTGTCCTGTCGATATTGAATGGTAAAAAGTCAAAATAATCAAAATGAAAATTATGTTTCACAAGAATTATATGGATCGTCATTTTGAAGTTGGGATAGTCGACTGTCTGAGACAGTTCACTGTCCCAAATTTTGAGACAGTCGACTGTCTCAGACAGCCCAATGGACAGTTTTGGCCATCCCTAGTGTACGGCAAGGAGACACCATCTCCCCCAAGCTGTTCACTGCCGCCCTTCAAGACTGCATGAAAGATCTCGACTGGAACGACGAGGGAGTTCTCATCGATGGCAAGCGGCTCTCACACCTGCGATTCGCCGATGACATCGTACTTCTTGGAACGGATACGATCGTACTTGAGAGGATGCTGAAGGAATTGGCGAATACAGGAGAGAAGATCGGCCTCTCGATCAACAGAAAGAAGACCCAGCTGATGAGGAACGAATGGTGCGCTGGCCCCGGAATCATCCTCGACGGCGACCCTCTTCAGGAAACCGATGCTTACGTCTACCTCGGCCGGGAGCTTCGATCCGACAGCACGATGCACACGGAGCTGATGAGGAGGAAGAGAGCGGCGTGGGCGGCGTACGGTAGCATCCGGGAGGTCACCAGACAGCTCCAGGATCCCAAGCTCCGCGCATCCCTCTTTGACTCCCACGTCCTCCCCGCCCTCTGCTACGCTGCCGAGACGTGGCCTCTCACGAAGTCCGTCCTTTCCTTCATCCAGACTACGCATCGGGCACTAGAGAGATCGCTCATTGGAACGAATCTTTACACTATGCGGCAGAAGAACATGACGAGTACAGACGTCCGCCGGATCTCGCTCCTCACCGACCCCATTGACCTCATACGACGAGCGAAGCATCGATGGGCCGGTCACGTCCTCAGAAGAGAAGACGACAGATGGTCTACTCGTGTCACACAGTGGTTTCCCCCTCCTGACCTCGTTCGACCCCCGGGACGACCACCAGCCAGATGGAGCGACTCGATCGCGGAGTACGCTAAGATGCCCTACAGCACTGGACGATCTACCCGATCGTCAGCTCTACGCGCGCCCTACCAACACTGGACTTCACGCGCACGCGATAGAAACACTTGGAGGGATTGTGATCCACGCGGCCCCGCCCGCTGAAGAGGATCTACTAAGTAACTAAGTAAGTATACCTCTCTATTTTGGCATTGATAACTTCCGCCATCTCTCGTGTGAAACCCAGCGAGATATGGTGCCCGGAAGAATCCGCAATGTTTAGTCGAACTCTATAATCAAGATATATCGAGCTCTCTCCTCCAATTCTCATACCTGTGCCTTTCTAGACAGTCCAAGGCAGACTTTTCAAGAGAGTTGATCAAACCCATTTTCTCCTCCTTTAGTTCGTTGATGAATTTGGATGAATCGAAAGTAAAATTAATAAATAGATTATATATTTAAAATCCACCTTGTATTCCTGCTTCGACGTGCAAGTCGATAAGTTCTTTGCAATGACTGAAAAAAAGAATATCATGATAATATCTTTTCCAAAGTCCACTCACTTTGGATATTCTTCAATTGCTGCTTGAATCACCAAGATTCGCTTGTCAATGAACTCATGGAAGCATCGCATGCCATTTTCCAACGCGCTCACAAGATTAGTCACTTTTTCTCCCTGAAGGATATTTTTTTCAGCTCAATATGCATTTGATTAATCAACACACCATCGCAATTCTTTTATCAATCCATTCCCGGTCAGAAGAACTTATATCGCCAGATTCCTTCTCTGGACATATTGCTCACTTAATTTTTTAAGTAAATACGACGGCTAACCTTCAATCTTTTCTGCACTCCATATATTCAATGCCTCAGAATGTGCAGCACACCGGTGCAAAATCTTGAATTATTAATTTCTGACCGTCACTGAAAACGGAAAGAACCTTTAATCTTTCATCGTCTCGGTATCTCGTAGATTCAGTCAGCATTTCCATCATATCTTCCCTGAAAAATATCATATTTCAGAATGCTGCCTGAGCAGATTGTGGAAGAAAAAATATAATAAACGAGGCAGCTAGCAAAAATGCTAGCAAAAGGCATTCCCATGCCGGGAATCGAACCCGGGCCGCCTGGGTGAAAACCAGAAATCCTAACCACTAGACCACATGGGATGGTGAAAGGCGCCTCCAAGGATCACTAGACGCGTTTCGATTTTTTCGTGTCCACCGAATCGGCCGCATAAATTGGATTAGCGAGCCTCCGAATTACGCTAGTCTCTCTATTAGTATGCTCCTTTTAGCATCGACATCGAAATGCCAATCACTCAATATGGCATGGTCACCTCGCTTGTTCTGTATTTTCCTCTTCGAATGGGTCGACCTGAGAGAGAAAGATCGTTCGAGGATCTTCCGTCTCATCTATGCAACGGGATCGAAGATAGTCCAGCTCTCTTCTTTAAATAAATTTTTTTTTTTCGAAATTTCTACCAATTTCTCACGCAATATTTTCTATGTAGCCAAACAATGTCATTTGCCAGCAATTTGCTTCCGCTTCGAACGTTTTGAAAGAGGTTTTGGCTTGATCTCCGTATGATTCGATTGCATTCTGATGAATTTGCAGAAATTGTAAATAATCAAATAAACTGCTTAGATACCTCTATGCAGTGATCGTACATCTTTTTCTGGTATTCAGTGGCTCGTTTAATTTGCGATAAGTGATGTTCAGTTGAAGAGATGACAACGCTATTTACAATTTGCAAAAATGTTTATTTCGCGACACCTACGATTTGAAAGCCGCAACATAATTATCGACAATAGACGATAAGAGCTCTTTGTTCACCTGCGAACAATAGGTTTCAAAAATGATGTATAATACAACGTAAAGAGAACTGCAAACCTCATCGACATCCATTGGCAGCTGCGTTCTTATCGAATAGGAAAGCTTGGAAAGGAGGAAAGGAGAGAGATTGTGAAGGCTGTTTCTCTCGTGATAGTAAACACTCTTATCAGGTTTATCAACACACACGTTGAGAGAAACGATCAAAGAGAATATCAGCAAGCAAATTTATAATTTAAATCTTTGAATCTTTGTTCATAATTTTCGCACATTCTCGTAGCGATGGACAAAACAAAACTTTGAGAAAAATATTTATTTGTGCGTTTTCATAATATTTACCAGAGTCCGTCGAGTGCATTGATAATACTGTTAATTAGATCCGTCCATTTCTTTCGGAATCCATTCTCTAGTTGTACTGTCATCTCCCTGTCATGAATCCACTGCGCAATTTCCTCCTTGCTTATTACTTTCACGGTCGATTTTGGAAGTGAAGGGGTAGTTGTTGAGCAATCCGGATCTGATTTGGTATCCGAAATTTATTTTTTTGAAATTATGAAATTTAGCAACATACCCTTAATTTCCACGGAATTCTTAGCATCTTTAAAATTTTCATTGCAGTAGTTATTTTTGCACACGACGAATTCGTTGTTGCTAAATGTGAAGTATCCGGGCTGTAAAAATTATGAATCTACTACGTTATCGGAAAAATGAAGAGGGGGGTTGAAAATCAGCGCAAACTTTATAAAGCCCCTTGTGCAGAGTCTCGTTATTTGTAATGCATCCTCGTTCTTCCGATTGAATTCAGCTGTCGTCTAGTTTGGAAATGAAGCAGAAATCACCCTCAAATATTTCTCACGTTTTATTATCGGAGAATTGATATTTTCAACCTGGCAAGTTCTATTGTAGAGCATGAAGCATGTGACCTGAATGAAATGTTCAAGGAACCAAGAATATGACGTGCATACCGCGTTCGAATTCACTTTCTGCTCCTTGACAAGTTTCGCGCCGCAATTATTCCCCTGAAGTAAAAAAATTGGAAAAAACATACAATTAACTTTGGTACCGCATCACACAAACACTCGACTTTATTTGAATTGCCCGTCACCTCAAAACGAGCGCAAGATTGCGGTTGCATCAGTCTGAAAAAATGAACATGCGTTGAAAAATAGGAAAAAAAAACTAATAATGTAAAAGTAAAAAAAAAATAATGTAAAAGTATGCAAACACACATTTCAATCGACTTTGTCTCCAATCTTCGGCATTCGTTAACTGTTTTATAAACAGATTTTCCCATCGAATAAGAAGACTGAACGCAAGCGACGCAGTTCTATTCAATGTTGTGTTTACATCAATATCATTAGGGGAATATTAATCATCGCATGTATGTACATGTACCTTATCTTCACCGCACTTGAGCTTTCCGTTATTCCATGCAGGAAAGCGAGCATCACCGCCATTACAGTAGTCATCACTGAACAATTTTGTCAATTTGGACTACGAAATTTATGAATTGCAGTGAACATAAATTGTTTACAAACTTGCAAATACAATAAGAATGAGTTTTGTCGTTCCAGCACTTGCTGATTGAATCATTATAGTAACCTTCTCCTAGGAGACATCCCTGAACCAACACTTTTCACCAACATTATTATATACGAACGTACAGTCTTATCAACAGATATAGCTGGCGGGTCATTCCAATCCGTGATGAGCCTTGTATAGCAGAAATCGCCACAACAGGGCTTTCTGAAGATAATCCATGATGGCGTTCGAATAAATTGTTGCTCACTCATTCTCACTATCGAAACACATCACAGCGTTCGTAGTGGGAACGACAAGCAGAATGGACAGTATCATTCCCGCCAGCATCATTATGATGTCTTTGTGAAATTACATCTGCACTCTTCAAAATGGATGGAAACTGCTCTTTTGATAATCTCTTCGGATTATCCTTCTCGTTTGTTGGGTACAAGGACGCGGAATGCAGTTGATTGGGAAACACCAGTCGATAGTCGAACAGTTGCATCTGTTGATCCGTAGTTAGACCAGAGGAGATTATCCCATGCATCATAGCGCACTCGAACATGTGCATGTTCAGTAACTAGAGTTCTCTTATTGGAAAATGATTTTTTTGGAAAATGATTTTCCAATAACACTAATGGATTTCCAATAGTCTACTCATTCTTCACACTCTCTTGTCGCGAGAGCAGTCTAAGTTCTGCTTATTGGAAATCCGGAAAATATTCCAATAAGAGAACTCTATCAGTAACATATTTTTATGAAATGCTAGATGCTTCCATTTTTTTTATCATGGAAAGGTAATGCACTCCCGGTGGGGACAGCCTTCCCATTGAGCAAGAGGAACAATCAGCGCACGTGAATGTTCTATCGTACATCGCTCCCATTATCGAACAAACGGCCTTTTCTACCTTTTCTACCTATTTTTCCTTTTCGCGAATACGCGCTTAATATTCTTGTTTTTTTTGTTTCAACAGGTGGAAGGATGGCAAAATTTACTTACAAGAAGGTACACTATTTTTAACGTAAAACCTTACTTGCATGCTTTAAAGAAGGAGTAAACCTCATGAGTCTCACCGCGAAAACCCTGCGCGGTCAATTTTGAAGTTTCAACTTTTTTACTTACCGTAATCTTTTTTCGTTGAGTCGATTGCGAGGCTTTCTTTTGTTGTATTGATGTAATTGTCATTTTGCTCGTGTTTATTTTTTTCAATTGTTTGTTACTAATAACTGGGGATGTCTGTTTGACCCTTCTAGTGCGTTTAGATCACGGATAAATGTCAAAATCGCTTTGAAATGGCCACTATCAAGTTTCGTTGTCGTTTGTTGTTAACCTTTTTAATGTTCCTAGGCGCTTCCAGGGCTAGTTTTGTAGTTAGAATTGTGGCAGTTACTGGGGTTCATTGTCGAAAAATATTAAATCATGTTTAAACGTGTTCTCAACAGTTCTCAGCGTGGCGCCTGACTACCTCGGAGACGATCAGCGCAAGACCAAGAAAACCGCCGAAAAGGAGGACGACAAACCCTTCCAAGGTTACAATTAGCTGTGTTTTCCCTTGATCATCACGTATATTTTCTTATTTTCCTACCATTTGTACTCTAATTATCACGGTTTTTGTTTGGTTCGGCTAAGCAAAGCTCTTTTTAGTTCTCGATGAGAACGACATTGCCGTCCTCAAGCGCTACGGTTAGGGACCGTATGCTGAGCACCTGAAAAAATCGAAACGGACTTTGAGGAATGCGTCAAGAAGGTACGTTTTCTGATTCACAAGTCAATCGGCGTATGAGTAGTAACTGTTGTCCCTGTAAATTTAGCCTCCGAGTATGTACTTGGCCGGGATTTTACTGAGATTCTGTACTTTTCGCAGTTTCAAAAGTACACAACCCCACAAATTAGCGTGCAATTCCCTATCTCCTTCGTTGTTCTCTCGTATGTATGCAATCACATAAACCATAACAGTTTACAACCAGTTTAGTATTTATAATCACTCGATTCCATTTGATTGAACAGTGTGAACAGGCTCAAAGTGTATACACAAGCGTATCAAACAAAAAATCGCCTTTATGTCTGAAATATCCGAGCTTACAGGTCAACGAGCTGTCCGCCGTGAAGGAGTCCGGCACCGGACTGGCATTGCCCGCCTTCTGCAGGTGACAAGCAGGCAATGCAGCAGGAGCAGCCTCTTCAGGTACCGAATTGTCCCGATTTATGCAAGATATGAATATTATTGTGATAATTAACTTATTGTTAATTAGTAAATATTTAGGACGCTCGCTGCACGAATATCATCACCGCAGAGGGACAGGACCCCAGGTGATCTCGCATTCTTATAATTTATTGAACTCCCCGTTTGATTATCTAAATGGAGTCCTTCCAAGAAGAATGTGATCCTATAGATGACGGTCCCTAACGCGGTCATAGACTATTTTGTGGCTGGTAGAAAGAGAAATTTGGAACATGCTCTGCGGCAATTTAAAGCTCTCTTGCTGTGATATAGGTGTGTATATTCAGAATTTTTAAAGTTCTCTTAATAAATATAAAATAGTCAGTTTTGGTGGAAACGTGGTAAATTTGAACAAACCACTTTGACGATGTTACTTATCGTAATCCTGTTTTTTTCGCAAAGCTGACGACAATTCTATACCAGCTAGAGCTAGAGCAACCGATTTATATTATACTGGTTTGTTCCTTTTTAGAGAAATTGACTTGCGACATTATCGATAATATTTTTGGCTAGATATAAATGTTGTTGTTCAGGAGGCTACCGCTGAGGATGATGGCGAACTCGATGGTGACCACACGGAATACAACCAAGATCACGAGTAATCTTGAGTTGAAGAAGATGACCTAAATCCACACCTTATCCCCGTGTATTATTATTTAATAACTCCAAATGTCTCCAGTTGTGTTTTTCACTAGCAGCTTTATAGCTTTTTTTATTATTTTTATCTATAACACTTCTGTTAACTTCTTTAGCATAGTAATCTATTAAAGACCGCTTGTTTCGTATGCAGTTTTTTCTGATTGTTCCGGTTTTGTTGTGTTAGAGAACATATGTTTCACCCAGTGTATGGAGCGTTCTCGTTACCATGATTATGTATAGAGATATTGTTAGGCCCTTGTGGGGAATCGGTTATTCCATCGCTTGTCTTTTCCCCGGTTTTTTTGTCATCAAGGTCGACACTGGGAATTAGCTTGACGGCTCACTTGCTGTACAATAATGTTGTGAGCCCTGCTGCGAGTAATAAAAACGATCTTTCGATTTGTATGGTAGTTATTGTGCACTATACTGATACAGGGAGTGTATGAAATGGAACTATTCTGAAGAATTTTTCTCGTTGTTATAAATCAGCTCTGTCTTCGTGATCATGAGTTTGGGATTATCCAACCTCATTTAGTACTACGGATGCGTGAACCGACAACTTTTTGAGACCCCAAAGTCCCTACATAGTGAATGAGAGAAGAAAACCCGTATGAATTAGTGACGAATAACTTTCCACGCCTTGTATACTACCTCTCTCGCCATGCTCTCAACGCCCTCCATGGTGAAGTGGTAAGTTTCTAGCCTTGAGATCGCACTAGCGCGGGTTCGATTCCCGAGAAAGGCAAATCTCTTGCTGGTCTCTTCTTTTTTTCGATAAACAATCTCGATTAATCAATATCGGGTTGGAAGATACAGTACTCCCTGATCTTCCCTGCGCGGAGTGCAAAACTTTGAAAATCCGTAGCTGTGCTCAGAGGCAATTTTACAACTTCGCATAAACTGATTTTTGATCGTTGAACCATTCCCTATCGTTCCACGATTCCAGTATATGTGACTAAATATTGGGTTTACTCCTTCTTTAATAAGACGTGAAATACATTTTTGGAATCGTTACATCATTCCGGTCCGATCTATGCTTCTTTCGGGATAGGTAATTAACTCTGCGAAAACTTTCATTTTACAAAATTATTTTTGAAATTAATGAAAAATGAAGTAGTCAGCCGTGATCGCCATGCAATTCTACCTCGGGAGCCAAACTCGCTAAATTTTAGCTTTTCTTGAGACTGAATAAATCTCGAAAAACTGTTTTTGACGTCACGGCATCTGGAGCCAACGGGAGGTCGACATGCAAAATGAATATGCCCATCGTCATCAGCACCCTTGAGAACCCCAATTCACATAGTTTCAGAGAATCGAGATTTTTGAGCTGTGCCAAGCATTGTCCGACCCTATCGCAAACGGCCTCTTATGAAACAAAAAATATGAAACAAAAATAACAAGAATATTAAAGAAGGTGTCCCACGAATATCTGGCTAACTGAGTTCTCAATGTCACCTGTTGTTGTTTATTTTTTTCAGACCCACATCTTCTCTGAGGGCTTCTTTCTCGCGTTCGTATACGGTCCGATAAAATATGCACAGCCATGGATTCGGTTTGTTTATTTTCACAGACACACCTCTCACATTTTCCTTATTTCTATCTACATCTATCTACTAGCATGAGTTATTTTTGAACGGACATGGTAGTGAATGAAACAACGCCATTGTCCATATCTGAAATTGTAAATGTATTTATTTTTGAATAATCGTAAAGTAGCTTACACAGTGACGGATAGAAGCACTTGAACATCGCGATGACTTCCCTTCTGAAATAGTTGAGTTTGTCGAATTGATCTCAGCTTGATCTACCGATAGTCATGCACTCCGAATATGATAACCAGCGCGTCCAACGAGGGATAAACAGAGAACATTGTGGGCATGAGATCACTAGGAAAGGAGAGACGAATGTGGAAGAGAGGAGGAAAGAGAGCGAAGAGGACGGGCACGTACATTACGAAGAATGGAACGCAAAACTGAATATTTATATATATTTTTAATTCTGAGATAATCATTTTTGAGATTGAATGAGTTTCACGCGCTTTACTAGATCTCCATTGCACTAGCGAAAACGATCGTGGTGAGAGACGATAGGGACAAAAAAAATCACGTCGCATCATCATTTTTAGCCATCTTTAGTTTTTCTAGTTTATGCGCAGACAATGTGCTGTAAACCTGCACTAGTAACGTATAGTACAACTGCCGCTGTAGAGCCAATCCTCTTCTGCTCTTACTCAGATTATTTTGGAGAAATTTGAAGATACTAACGGCGCTGTACACCACGATTCCAACCACTGAAAACTGAATTCATATTATAATTTTTTTAGTAAATTACCTACCGATGGTCATCATGGCTGACAGTGCTCCAGTCCCAAGCAAGGGGCGCCATCTTATTGTACCGTCCGGTTTCTAAAATGCAGATTTGATCGGTGATTGACCTTCCAAGTTACCCAATAATGCGCTGTCATGATCGAATCAGGGCTGTTCATTTCCGGGTAGTCCGCATGAAGTGTTTCATAGATCCCTCGAAACGTATCGACATCCGTCGCGTAAAGATAAAAGACGATGAGGAACCACAAAATGGATTCTGCTATAAAAATAATAACAAGAAGCGCAATGAACCACCACTTTCGAAAGAGACGGTTTCCGTCTGTGCTGCAAATAATAATTCTGTGATAATGCTTTTACAAAAAAACAATAAATATAAAATTACCTTAAAACAGCGATATGCCGATAAATAAAGTGAAAGCCGAGAATAAGGAACGAATGCGAATGTGACGTGCCAAATATTGTTATTACCCAACTGTGAACCATTTTTAGTTTAAAATTTCAACAGCAAACACACGGTCCTGGAAAATTTGCCGAATACAAGTAAAACACTTCACCGGTGATTGAGATTACATGAAAACAATTTTACTTAACTTTTAAAACTGTGCAAACTGACAGGATGAGCAATAAAATGAATGATAGTGTACAGAAGATCATTGAAGATGAACACAAATAGGAGGTATTTGTAGAGGCTCAATTCCTGATCAAAAAAGGTTGTAAATTGTATCTGAACAAACGTACTTTAGATGACTTTCGTACAATGAGCTGTAGCAGAAAAGAGTTCAGGATCAATGAAGTACCTAAATTATTATGGATTTCATCCCATTTTCTCTTACTAACCGAAAAGGATCCGATGCGGAATACTTGCAGTTATCATGTAGAAAGCAGAACGTATGCTATGAATGCAGTCACTCTGTGCCTAATGTATTATTTAGAGGTTATCGAGGCGAAAACAATCACAGAATACAAGATCTACCTCACATAACCCTTTTTATACGCAATTAGAAGGGCTCCTGGGAATATATTTCGCTTGTTAGGAGGTCTTTTAAGGGCGTCAGACAGATAAAAGAAAGAGTGCGGTCATTGATCACACTCGTTGTAGTGGAAGTCATGAATAGACCAGAAATGGTGCTCATTTAAACGATTGTACAATATTGAAATATTTATCCTGCATCCAACTTGGGCGTGCTAACAGATAGCAGAACCTCACATTAGCATATTTTTGATGTCTTCATTGACCAGACTTAGTCTCTCTAGAGGAAACTATTTCAGGGAACCGAGTGTTTCTAGGCGCATGTCGGCGATAGATATCGCATTTATTCATAGAAGATCGGCGCGTAATAATGAACCGACCAATAACCAAATAGCATTGTCACTAGAAACTAGTTTTCATTTTTAAAATGCCTGATTGCCTCCTGGTGACAACTAAAACGAAATCATTCGTGAATACCGTTTTTCCAGGGAGAATAGCACTGCTCAAGGGCGCTTCATTGACTATTTTTTTCATTCAAAGACCTGGTCGTTTCTTTCGCAGTCTCAATGGTCTTCTCCCTATTGCAATTCATCATCGCTCACTGCATCGTATGTACACTATCTGGTGTTGTGTCGATGAGCGTTCCTCATTATTCCCTATTTTTTGAAGTGAATGCTATTTTCTGAAAACATAATTAGAAATTTACAGTGTAACAGCAAATTGTATAATACCGATGAGCTTGGGGCGTGAAATTTGACGAATAATCATTTTCAGAAAGTCAATGTCCGACTGTAAGCGTATCATCGTTGCCTACATTCTGCCCGCAATCTCAATAGCTATTTCGGCTGTATGCAAATCTCAAATATCAAAATAATCTAGTTTATCAGCCCTATTTTTCACTGTTCAGTCGCTATCCGGAAGTTCGCGACCAAATTCGTGCAATTGCCGCAGAAATTCAGCATTTGAGAGGTAAATTCAATCGAAAATCGCGAATAAATAGTAATATCTATACAGAAGACGACACCTACGAGGTGTACAGCATTGGAATGAATGCAGATACGACTAATGTGAGTCCTCGTTTTCTTCATTTTCGAACCAAATATTCAGGGAAATCGCACGCTGTATGCACTAGCCTTCTACGGCATCGGTCCCTCATATCTGCTGAACACACTCGCTTTTGGATGCACGGTGTACAAGTAAGCGCATCGGCCGCCATAGCTCAGTCGGTTAGAGCGTGGGTCTAATAAGCCCAAGCTCGCAGGTTCGACCCCTGCTGGCGGCAAACTCTTTTGCAGTTTTAAGATCCCATTGAGAATCGTTCATCAGAGATGAGACAAACAACCAACGGTCATGTCGTCTTCGTGATCGTTCAGAGCGTCGTATAGTGCAGCTACAGCGCCAGCTTTCTGCTTGGCGGAAACATCCTGAAGGAAGCATCGATGCGATCTATTGTAGTTGCGCCGGGTTCGATTCTAGATATCAGATTATTGGATCCGCATACGTTGTGGATATGCAATGCGAATGGGGGGGGGGGTGCGTTGTCACAAAGGCTCCTGCCATCAAGCGCAAAGATCGTAATGGCTTTACAATTTTCTGTGTCAATTTAGATACCAACATGAGTTTACAAGTGCGTGATGATAGTTCGGCATGCAATATGACTATACCTCTTCTTCGATGACGTCCAGTGGGAACGTCCAATAGGCATACGTGCTGAAGGGAGTTCGTTATTGGTCAAACGGGATACGATAATCCGTTTGTGAAGTCTAGACGGGTTACTGTAACCCAACCATGGACTAGTAAATGATAATAGGGTTTGCGCAAACTGACCACATCGTCATCCGATCGCCACACGTGAGAGATAGGAAGAGGAATGGAGGGGGAATGAGAAGAATTAAAGATAAATGCACCGACGATGAAAAATTGATTGATTTGTTTCATAATTAAATTTTTATTATGTTTGCAATCTATAATCTTGAAAATAATTGAAATCTGACTAAACGGATTTGGTATTCGTCATGTTTCGTCCTGCTAAAGGATTCCATACTTCATAATACATATATTTCTGACATTATTGTAACGGCAATCTCACCAAATAACTTCATCGATACATACAATACAATTAATCTCAATAAATAAGTGTGTTCGGTCATGTTCGCAACAAAAAATACAAAGATATGAAACACCAAAAACGATCAATCATGTGTGTTCAAATAAGCACCGAATAATTAGTTGGGTCATGGTCACGGGGGATCGGACATGTATCACTGTAGTTCCACTGGCATCCTCGGCTACCGTATTCCTCGTCGACGGGTTCGACGGGTCAGACTTTGCAGCAGAACATTACCTCCAGACCGCGGACGGCCTCGTTCACTACACGGGTCATTCCTGCAATATTTCAGTATTTGTGGACCATTTAATGATTGAAAAATCAGTAATCGATCAGATACCGTACCCGTCTCCTCCTCCTTCCTCTCGAATAGCGTGTCCAGTGTGCGGAAATGATCGTCCCCGCCCAAATCCAAGTGAGATCGGCCCGGTCGCTTGTCGCGAAGAGAGAAGAACATCTGAGAATTTCGAATTTCAATGAAAATTGTTTTGAATAACTTATTTCGCGCAGCTACAAAGAATGGTACCGTGTACCCTATCAATAATGTTATAACGGTTATGCTTCACACTGATTTCAAGAATGGTTTTCAAAACGATGTTTGATTTTGGAAGCATTCTTCAAAAAAAATGAGAAACGCACAATGAATGGCATGGTGACGGCGTATAGTGGCGCGAGGGCGACCGATTCCAGGAAGATGCCGTGGTTGATCGGAGTGTCCGTGGGGGTGACCTGAATGTTTACTCCTGATTCAGGAGTCATTCACTTGCTAGTGATTTTTCGTTCCAATTTATCTCTATTCAATTATGCTAATTCTCTAACTATCTTCTTGCTATCTATAGACTATAGTTATCGATCTAAATTCGTGAATCTCAAGTGAGCACAACATTTATCTGTCATTGTGCCTTTCTCTACCCTTCTCATCTCCAATTCATCTCGTGATTCAGCCTTTGCTCTCCACTGCACACGAAATCCGATCAGATTGCGCAAGATTTATCACAAATTCAGGAAAGATATCGGATTTCGCAGCCGCGTGGCACGCATAATGGAGATCTTGTTGTCTGATCACCTTGGGTAACCGAGAGATTTTCTGTGGTTTTTCTTACCCGAATAAATCTTGCGCCATGCGAAGCAAAAAGCCAAGCAAAAATATCATTCAGGAGAGGGTTTCCTAGCAATGACGAAATTGAAATATCCGATAATCACTGACTCTCGTGTTGACGCCCAAGAGTCACGTTAAAATGCGACCGATTATGATGAAATAATAGTATTCAATAATCGATAATCGACTGACGTATGGGTAGATGACGAGACCGAAGGAAGTGACGAATATGCAGCAGAAATGCGTCCAGAAAATGGGCAGAAGAAGGACGATTATCTTCTTGTTGGAGGAAATCTGATGAGAAAGTTTTCTGATTATTCTGATTATAATTACAATTATTTATCCATCAGGAGTAAGTATATTGGTAGTGGCTATGAGTCGTATTCGGAATATTTTCGTGGAAGTGTTATGCCCCACTTTTACGATGTTTGGGTACGTTTCACAGATACAATTTCTCATAGTTTAGTCAGAAATTACTAGTGACTTTGTTGTTTTTGAACATAATTATCAACCCCACACTTCATCATTACACGCTAACTGATACGTTGTTTACACTTTTTACAGATTTAATAAATCACCCAATATATTTTTTTCGCTAATCCCCATTCACTACTTCTCAATCCCTAGCATAAGTATCCTTCCTACTTGCTGCTACGTTTCAAACGAGACCAATTCTTCGATTCCATTGCACCCCGCGAACATAAATGGCCAACCAACAGGGAAGGAAAGTGTCGTATCGCGGCGCTTGATTAATATTGCCTCCCCCCTCAACTTCCACACTCGGAAGTTGAGGCAGCACTCATTTGCTTGGTCGAGATCTTTATCCAATTCTCGATACTATTTATACATCGAGCAACCTACACATGCAGTTCGAGATCCCTTGACGATTATAAATCATCCCACCTATTGGTTCTTCCTGGTACCCCCATTCAGAAGGGGGATCGGATTTCGTGAGTGAGAGGACGACACAAAAGGTATCCACGAGAGCGCGCGAGATTTCTCAAGTATCCCCTTTTCTCATCGCACAATACCACGTGGGAATGAGAGGAGAACTTCAGTGTAGTTCGTTACAAATCTCAACAACAGCTAAATAAATAGAGTGATACTCAAACGATGATTCTACTTTGCAGTGCGGTGCGAACTTTCTCACTAGAACTGTGGGAAATCATGTGAGAAAATAAGGCGACTAGACACATAGCATAGGTGAGGAAGGAAATGGTTCACCTTCTTAGTGTTCCACCAAATGTATAGATCTTTTGGAGATTAGGGCATGATCAGAGATGCTTCCAAAACAATATTTCAGTTCTTACCTGATATCTCGCAGCCACATAGTTCGTCTCGCTGATTTTCTTTCGGAAGTTGAGATACAGCGAGAAATGGAAGGTGAGAAGGACGAACAACTCGAGAAGAACTTCGACGTTCACGAGGGTCTGGAATTTATATTGAAAACTCGGAGAAGACGTTATAAAAGAGAATAAACTGTCCTGAAAACTCCTTATCTAGATTCACGTGGACGGGTGTTTCGGTATTTTTTTTTCTTTTTTTTTCTTCTCGATACACTATGAACACCTGTGTAGCCTGATCCGAAGCTCACATGTTTGAAATCCATTTTCTCATTCGAAATGGAAATCGTGATTCGGATTCTGAAGTCATCAAAACGCCTGACTCATCCTTCCCCCTTCACATGGATATTTGCCCATAACACGCGCACGCTCTTCCTCAAGTCTATCAAATTTCCCGAAATTCCCAGGGCGCGATTATGGTGTGGAAGTGGTCCAGATCTTGTATAATTCACATTTTTTGGCCTTCGTTTTCTGGATTTTTGATCACCAGATTATTTTCTTTCTGTTGCAATTGCACAAATTGCGCGGAAGTGCACGACTTCGCTCGCGCGCACTTTCTAATTAATTTGAACCAGATGAGGCGTCACGTGCTTGCTATGCGAGCAATTATGCTGGGCACAAAAGACTAGAAGATATGCAGACAAACGGAATAGTGAGTAGCACAACTACGATAGGTGCATTTCCAGTAAAGTTCGAAATACGGGAAATCGTCCCTTCATTTCGCACCCTATCTCGCCATTCTGACCTGTGAGTGTGAAATGAAGAGGCGATTGTCCGTATTATGAACTCTAGATAATTACCTGGAATCGTTCCTGATTCTCGACAGTTCTGATCGTGAACGAAGCCGCGACGTCCACCCATTTCACGCCGGGCACGCAAAGACCAAAGACCATTCCGAAGGACAAAGACATCTGAGAAAGATCAAAGATCAGATTAGATGGGACCTCAACATGGCTCATTCGCTACTACGTCATTAAATCGCTGAGCGCAATGAAGCGCACTCGCATATTCGTTTCGACGATCTTGGAATCGGTGACATGACGTGCAAGCTTGTTTTCGATACTTGTTGCTACGAATAACCGACGTGGCTCAGGTGTCACCGCGTGTTGGTTTCTAGACCAAACAAGCAAGAAGGGTCGTCACAATGAGAAAAGATGGGAAAGGAATACTCATACTCACCACGAGCGCGGTCGAACCGGCCTTGATGAGCGCACTATCCAAGCTCTCGTAGGACACGGGTCGAAGGGACGCGTACAGACTGAAATTTGCGGATCATTTCGAAATTCTGAGATAAAAAATGACCGTTCAACAGCGATGGCAGCCATCGAGAACAGCTGCCCGAATGTGCCCGTGACGGCGAGGAGTCTGCAAGTTTCGTCTTTTTTTTAGTCGATTTTATCGAAATAAAATATTTTCAGCAAAAATTCGCTCAAAAAAGTGCCCGTGACGGCCAGGGGTCTGCGAATTGAGAATATTTTTATGGAAATGTCGTCGGAAATTAGATATTATTAGCGAAAATTGAGCAAATTACTGTATTTTTCAAATAATTTGGACGAAATGAGGAAAATTTTCATTTTTTAAAATTCAATTGAATTCTGATACAATTGTGTTCGAATTTACCTGGAAGTGAAGGCGAACCAGAACGGCAGAGCGTACGCGCAATCCTCGTTGCCAGGCATCGTGAATCTGTAAATTACTAATGTTTTTTGTGTATCCTTTTTTGCAAAAGCAATCCAATCAAGGTGACGAATTCCTGCGCTACAACTCTTTTTGATTTGCTAATCCGTCCCCCTCATTCATCCGACCACAAAATGATGATGAATTCACGTAGGTTTCCGGGCATGTTTCTCTTTCCCCTCCACCCAATTTAGAAAGATGTAGAAGCCATTAGGGTGAAAGCGCATTAGCGGGGACCTACGCACGAAGTGTGCATTCTTCTGACCCCGTCAGTGATCATTGATCTTTGCATGATGTTTCTGTGATTGATTCCAACAAGTAACTCCCATCATTGTGAGCTCGAATTCGTTACGTGCAAATCACCAATTTGTTCGTATTCAATGCCCCAAACGTAGGCCTAAATGCAGCATTCACAGTTCTTTTTTGCAATGTTCTTCACTGGCGGTTTGGTTTCTGAACTCATGAATGGACTTTTACCCCTCTCATCACCGATATTCGAGATATTCCCGAATTCGAGCCCTTATACGGTGTTGTTCTCATTAGCAAAGCAGTTTTCGCCTCGCTTCTCGCATAGCAAAAAGGCGGAATCTGATACTGAAAAGTGCTAAGGAGAAAGAAGAGATGGAGAGGCCTGATTAGCGGACTCTCGTGCATTAATTAGGAGGAGACAAACAACTCTCGAGTTGCCGTTTTTCGACCTTTTGAAGTCATCATTTCCCTTGGTGAAAACACGTTTTTCTTCAACAAATCTGAACAAGAATCTTTTTTTCTTGCATGTTTGTGTCGGTGAACTGTCAAAATTAGAATCAGTCGTCCGACTTCTAATCTTCAGCCGGCGTCTATTGATAACTGGCAAGCCTTTGATGAACGAGCCCAAGTATGAAAGGATCCGTCAACGAGCAATGTGTGGGTGCATTCAGACTCTGCCTCTTCTTTGAACGCAATTCACCATGCATAAAGACCAGAAAAGCGCCTCCCAGAAATGTCTTTATGTAGAAAATACACGGGCTCTTTGAGATCTCGGTCATTTCGATTCCGCCAAAGTTTCGAATGCGCCTGGGAAACATAGGCACGTGGGAGTTTAGCTGAACGTCTCACGGGCAGATTTAAGCCATAAATCCGAAAGATTAGCTCGCGATGACGTCACAGCGAAGGAAGGAAGTAGTTCCGCGGTTCGAAAAGCGCGTTATTTTGGGTACATTTCTGCACAATTGTTATTGTGAGCTTATTGTTAGGGAAACGTGTCGGCTGAATTCGGCAAGAATGTACTTAATATTTCATTATGTTGGGAGCGTGACACTTCATCACAAACATGTTGAGCATTAGGGATAGCTTGTCTAGAAATGACTCTCCTCGTTCTGCATGGTCTCTCACCTCTCTGACCAGTGATAGAGTGCACGAAATGGAGAGACCGCTTCTCGCCAAGTCATCCCTACTGAGTAATGAACGTGGTATTGCTGTCCACTTCCACTTATAGAGAAGGCCCGCCAGGCTGACGAATCCGTCTCTTCATACCTCACACTCTCTCGCTTTCCTAACCGGCGAGAGAGTGTGTGAAATGAGGAGACGGCGACGCGTATTTCTAGCTCAATTCTGCGGGAGGGGCAGAAATGAATTGGTTAGTATGTTTCGCGCGAGATGGCTTATTCAGCAAGTCATGCGATGGATGATGGCTCAAACTACGCGGAAACTTCGCTCGTTTTCCGTTCCTGCCCTCATGTTTCCTACTGCTCTTCGGTAGGTCAGATGGGGCGAGGGAGCGTGTGAAATGGAGATAGACGAGAGCATTATTCGTTCTCATTAACACCCGCAGGGGTAGATCCTCTTTCTCTACGTGGCAAAAGCCAAAAGGCCACGCATCGACCGCCCGATAATTGGATCGCTTAGTAGTTCTGCGACAAAAAAATGGTCGTTGAGCAGCAGAATTCGTTAGAGTTCAGAGATTCTAAAAATTCGATCTTCGAGAAAAGTCACCAATTACATGATGCCTCTACAAAAACACAACTCCTCCACAAAAAAAAATAAATCGCAAATCGAATAATCCTCCTTCGATGCTGATTCTTGTATTGGAAACATTCTGATCGAATCAGGGTCTTTGAGGATGTTTTTGCTAGTCATAGTGTTCCCAATGCATTTAAATTCACTGACCGAATGAGATCAGTTGTAGTGAATAAACACATGTCAGTCTTGTATCAACCACCCTTCTGATCCTGTAAACGACAAGGTTAAGTCTCCTCACCGAATGAGATCGGTGACGAAGCAGCACAGATAGAAGATCGTGGCCATGTACGTGGAGAAGATGTGCACACCGAACATACATTGCGTGTGCGGATGGGCGAGCCATGAAAGACCCTCAAAGCAGTTGAACATTGCATTTATCCTTCTCAAATGAACGGTCCTATAATTAGGGGCCACAAGCTCCGCCCACTTTGGTGTGACATGAATCGCGCAAAAAGCGAGACAGGCGATGCACAAAGCCGATTCGCAACCAAATCTCTCGTTCTAAACTGCGTTGGGTAGCTCTTAGGATGCTCTACCAATGACGGGCTGGCGAGCTGTATCGGGCACTTTTGTGGGGGTCAAAAATCGAATATTCGAGTTGGATAGAGGTGATTTTAGCCTTTCCAAATAACGCACAATGCTCGGTCAGTTGAAAAATGATTGCTACATTTATTTAGAGTATATTAGAGAAGAAAATAAAAATAAAAATTGTTTCCCTGGCTTGTGCACTAATTTATAAGGTTTCAGTACGCGCGTATTTTCTTGATTTCTACTCGCACTAAACACAGTGTGAGCGTGGGCGGAGCTAGTCTAATGAGAGGAGAGAGGCGAGAGACACACCACACTCCCTCTCTCCCCGCCTCGCTCTCCTCGCTGTTCCTTACCCGGTGTGACTAGCGCGCGCTCTCGCCCGACCCTTCTCCGATTTCACCTCAGAGCGTCGCAAAGCGCAAGCTCGACTTGGTGAAACTATGGTCGGCTGGGACCAAGGAAAGAGCAGAATAGGCTCCGCCCACTTTCCCTCTCGTATCGCCTTTCTCTCCTCTCCAACAGTGCGTTTCGCGCGTACTTCTCGGGCTGTAGCGCAGCTCGGAGACAAGATATCGACAAACGGCCAAAAGTATGATGTTATTGGGACCATGAGGGACAGTTTCCACCCGGTTTTGACTAGATAGTGATAATTCGGCAATCTACGTTGTGGTCCCTACCTATAATCAAAATAAGATCTAAATCGTGGTGTATGAGCCAGCTGAGACCCTGAAAGAAAACGGAATGGCTGCCTATTATGCATGAGGGTGGGTTAGTCCTCTGGAAACAAGTGCACCGAGTCCGTCGAAACATCTAAACTGCTCGGAATGGTGCCTTCTCCGCTCATCTGCGTCCATAACTGCGCATAAAAGCCCCCCTCCCCCAAAATAAAAAAAAGTAATAAGAAGCAGTAACAAAAAAATGAATGTTCATAGTAAACTTTGCGTGGGTGACCCAAAACAATAAACGCTATGCAGAGAGATGTTGTGTGGTTATTGGAACACATAGGTTAACCGAATTTGTGCATTCACTGATTGCGCATCTATTTCTGTTTTCGTCATGACTCAAAGATCCCTACCAGCCTCAGGCTCAACAACGATAATTCTGGCATTCTCAGTGTATGATGTGTTTCTGGACAACGTTTCACTAGACACATCTCATCTCTGCCGCTGGGAAACAGCAAGGATATTGCCTCTCCCGCGCAAATACTCATTCGTATTTATGTGCATGTCATTGCCATTGGCGGAATGTTGAAGATCTAGGTCTACACTATTCGTTTTCGAAGGCGCTAAACATGTCTAACTTGTTTGTGAACATGCGTAATCTAATTCTCGCTTAACATGCAACTGCAACGCCCTTAAATAGCCCGCCTAATCCCTCGTTGAAAGATGTCCCCAGCATGACATTTCCCGGAACTTCTTCGTCATTGCTTATTCAGTTCTTCTCAATTCACCCCCCGAAAGAGTTTATCCGATTTTCGCCGTCCCGTAGCTAGATTCTAGCCATTGACCCTCTAATTTCATTGGCATCTACTACTGCTACTCCCAGGATAAATGTCGAGAGGCGCAGCGCATAGTAAAAATTAAGTGCTTCAGTAAAAGAGCGACGGAAATTGCGGCACGTTTGCAGTTGCCAGAACCTCACGTTGCAAATGTCAGATGAGCACAATAAAAAGTGAACCCAAGAGCGCCTCAAACAGCACATTGGCTTACTCAAAGGAGAAGAAAAAGAAGCTATTGTCCACGCGCTCTCGTACTTCCCTTCCCCTTAGTGTTTTCCGGACGCGCCGAAAGTCACGACATCGTGCTTTCTGGGAGTTGAACTACGGATAATCGCATGCGCGCTTTATGAACTTTGTGAACGTTTGATAACAAAGGTAGGAAAAAGGTCCTTCAACCTCACAGCAAGTGGAAGACTGCAGAAACAGACGAACAAAAAGCCAAATAATCATACGAAATTTTTTCGAAAATCGACCGAAAACTCACCTTTTTGTTCAGCAGCAAAGAGATCAAAGTGAGCCCGACGACGCAAAGTCCAGTCTTCACAGCTATGATGATCTGAAATTTTACATTTCGAAAGATCAAAGATCAAATATCACCAAACCTTGAGCACAGCGCTGTGCGCGAGCTCCTCGGAGACTTCGCACACGTTCATTGCCTCATAGAACTTAATTTAATTATATTATTTAAATTAATGAAATTTCAGAAAAAAATGGAAAAGCCAAATCCAAAGCTCATGCTCACCAGGAGCGCAGCACTAACAAGCGCCTAGTCCTCAGCTGCCGGGGCTCCCCCTTAGCCCCGCCTCCTCCTGGCTTCTTCCCTTCTCCTCCCTCCTCCTCTTCCCACTTTTCCGTTGCCGCCCTACTCGACCATTCACCGCGTTTACCTGAGCCTACGGATCCCGATATCTCCATTCCCGCGCTATTTCTCGCCTAGGCAGAGTGAGAAGCGTGAAAGGTAAGAGACATAGATACCTGCCACAGATCCATTTCTTCTTAGCTATTCAGTCCAAGACGCGGGAATGAGGTGATGGGAAGGACCGGGATGGATCCCCGTGCACCCAGGGGCCTCCGAGGCCGAGACTGATGAGGGGCGTGACTGTTAATCGACCTGAAAGCATCCCGTTATTCGATTAATCAGCGCCCCACTTTCGATTACTATGCTCCTGTTACGCACTAGTAGGAGAGTACTCGCATGTAATGCGACACCATCGGGGGCTTAGGTTGGCGGATGATTGAACAATGGGGAGTTTTCTGATGGAGATATTGTCTAACTCTCTCCATTTGCCGTGCTCTCTCGCCCTGTCTAACTCATCGTCGCAAATAGGGACTGGTTGCAGGGGGAAAACGCGTGCGTCGGAATTTTTCATGAATCGGAGACGAGACGTGGTGAGAAAAGAGGGAAAAGTAGCTGGAAGTATGCATGAAAGGGACGAAGATCGACGCTGTTTTCACATGAGATTCAACGCCAAAACAGATTCAGCTGCCGAGCTTGTTGCGCATTCCGGGTAAAACACGCACAAAGATGACAAGAAGAAGAGAAAGATCCGTGAAAGGTCCTCACAAAACGGTGACAACAATTATGGATTGGATCGAAGAACGATTTAGTTTCGCTGTTCCAACAAAATCAGAAGAGCAAGCGAGCGCAAAATTGAGAACAAGACCACAGCGAAAATGCGGATGACAGCACCCGAATGGTAGAATGGTCAGAATCTCTCTATTCCGCATTATCTCTAGCCGATCAGAGAGAGCGAGAGAGCATGGAAAAGGGAGAGAGACAGAGAGCCGTCGATGGTTTCGACAAGCGGCTTTGAATGATCAACACGGCCGAAAATGCGAGAATGGAGAGGGACAGATTGCTTCTTTTTTTGCAAACGCCAATCGAGTTTTCTGCATAAAATTTGCCCATACGTCGATGGAATATTGACAGGAGAACTTCCACATCCAATAACTCGTGTTTTCAGCGAACATTCATCCAATGGGGAAGATGTGAGTGGTGAATACTCTCCAGTTTTCATTTTTAGTATTGCATCGGACCAGATTGCATTTTTCTGTGTTGATTTAAGAGAAAGTGTAGAAGAAGCGTAGAAATGAGGAAAAATACAGTACGAGATTAAAGGGCAATACACAGAACTCTACAGATCCTGCAGCGTTCTAGGAATACAAATACTCAAGAAACGTTAATCTGCAACAAATTCTAGCAAGTATCCAGCACAACGGAGACGAGACGAGTTATCGGACTAGCCGAATTTCCTCGAAATTCTTTTCTCCCGTTCTTGCTAAAGAGCTACTGCTCAGAGTCCGAGCGAACTAATTGAATTCCTTAGCCGCAGAGTCTCCCCTTCCTCTGACTTCTAAACGACAACTCAAAGTTGCAGTATAAATCGCTCTCATTCTATAGTTAACTCGCCTTACAGAGCAGCGAAAGAGCATGAATAATGAGGAAGGCAACTTTTTTTCTAGAAAACGGTCTAAAATTAGGGGACAATCGAGGAATGAGGATGAGGAAGAGGGGTCTGCTGGGAGTCCCGACTGCTCCCTTCTCTTCACCCCCGCACTCAAGTATCCGAAATGAGCTGATGCTGTGTGGGGTCTGGAGGGCAGTGAAATGGAGATTATATTGCAGGGATATTTGTCCTCAAATAATATAGTTTGTAACTGCAGCACTCAAATTCATCAATTGAGATTGTCTTGTCCGAGTGTTCAGTTCACTGTGAAGCACAACTAATTCTGTTCAGTTTACAGTGCATATTCTCGTCGTGAAGGAAACAGCAATAACTTTACTCATTAAATAACTAAAAATCGAGTGAAAGGCGACAGGAAAAGGAAGAAATTCGGAGCAACTCGCGGGATGGCAATCGTGGAAGAAAACGGGGAATACTGTAGGAGAGCGGAATACTGTGTAAGACAAAGGGATATACGGTACCTAACAGGATAGTCTATATCAATGCGGTGGCGTAACTATGGTAGAGGGGAAGGGAGTAGTCTGGAAGCATGCCCGCATTGGATCAGTGTAAAAACGAGAAAGAGTATACGGTAACAACAGGATTATTACTGTAAGATAATTGGCGTGATCATTAGTCAATAGTTATTAGCACGGCGGAGATGGAGGAGGATTACGGTACCGCGACGGAGGTGGTACGGTAGATCGATCTGGCGATGGGATACGGTAGTCCGGTGGGTCAGATCATCGGAGCATCAGCTGGTCGAGTTCGAGCAGATCCGCGTTGGGAGAGGCAATCTTCTGCTTGGCGGGACGTTTCGTCGTCGCTGAAATGAGTGGATGAGCCATCGTGAATGCGCGGCTCAATGAATACTGACGTTGTAGAGCGTAAAAAAAATTCCGAAATGATTCCGCTTAGAACTCGTCTTCACGACGGCTTCAAGTCGCTTTATCCAACTGCTTTGTCAATTGACGAAGGATTCACATAGCAAAAAATATGGATGGCATTATCTTGGTATTTTTTTTGTTTTTTAGTAAGCCCAAAACTACCGACATATCTAAAATCGTTAAGAAACTTGTGCCTCAGCACAAGTTTTTTACCTAGATCCCTGCATTATTAATTCATTCCTCATTCTGCACAGTTTGCATTCGCAAACTACACTCTCCTGTTTACTTTGAACATTCCTCTAAATGCGTTCAGTCCCTCGAGCACTTTCCGAACACAAACGCGAGACCCATCCGCCTGATCTCTCGCCATCTCTGACCCGCGAGAGATCAGGTTGATTCGAAAGAGGCAAACTTCCGCATTGTCGCTCTTCAGAGGTTGACGACACGTGGCAGCCATTTGTTCTTAGCATGACTCATTCGTCTGCACTCTCTCAAATTGACACGCTCTCTCACTTTCTCTAACCAGAGATTTTTCTGAACTCTCTCAAATCTACTTGATTAATCACTTTCTGCAACCGACTAGTGCGAGAAACATGTCTGCACTCTCTCCATTTTCCCTGATCTCTAACGTTCTCTAACCAGGGAAACCTTTCCCTGATCACTTGCCATCTCTAAGAACTAGAGTTGTCTATGCGGAATTCATTCCGCAATTTCCGCAATATTTTCATTCTCATTCTCGATTCCGCATCTCGGCTATACCGGTTCATTCTATTGCGGAATTTCCGAATAATTGCGGAATTTCCGCAATCTGGATTAACAGTGAAAATGAGATTAGGGCGTTGTCTAATCCGTGAAACTAATTTCATTTTTCATTCAATTCCCCCACCGATCAGCGTCTCGCGGTCGCGGAAGAATGAGAATTGCGGAAATTCCGCAATTTCGAAGAGTTCCGCATTCAAATTGAGAGGGGAGACCGCGTTGCGGAAAGAATGAAATCGAGGAATGAGAGGAGGGTTATTCCGCATTCCGTATAGACAACTCTACTAAGAACGATGCAGTCCTCCCTTTACACTTATTCCTGCTAATCGCGTGGTGCAAAGAATAGAGGAAAAAGAAGAAGAAGAGGATGTCACGTCTCAGGTGTTGCGAACTTGTGACACGCGGCAGGCTCCGATTACCCCCGGAAGACATAGGGAGAGTTCGAACATGTAGGGTCACGAAGACCCTTGAAATTCAAAATTCAGACCGTAAAAACAGGAATTAATAGATACATGAGCAGCGCCACATGAGGCTCAGGTTTCAGGAAGTTTTTCTCAGCGCAAGCGGCTGGCAATTAGGAATTCACAAGCGCGACGTAACAGCAGCTTCAAAGGCACCGCTCCGACCATTCAAATCAATTGTTTCAGTGTACGAAACCGTTCGTTTGAAGACCTCATTGTGTCATTTTCTTGCTCTCGATTGATCTCTTTCTAGTCGTTTTCATTACTCTTTTTTCTCGAGGCCGGAAAGTTGCGCACTCTCAATGGGATACGTTTCATGAGGCCCAGAAGATCCGTTGACGATTTAGAAATCCAATGTAGAGCAAACTCGCAGTGAAATTACATAACATATCCTACGTGCAAATCGAGCGAATCCACGAAAAGAATGTCGGAAAAGTGAGGCCACTGAGGCTGTTTCTCAGCTAATCAGTTTCCTTCTTTTTTTCCCTGCAACCTTTGCCTATTTGGTGCTACATCGCCTGTCTAAATGGCGAAAGAGCGCGGGGAATTGAGAGAGTCCTCTTGAATTGGCGCCTCGAGTAGGCTAGCTAGGACTGACAAAGAAAGGAAAGGAATGTCGATTAGTCGCAATCAGTGAAAAGGGCATGTGAGGATCAGGAAAGGCTGATGGAACATCAGTATCATCATGTGAATAGCCCCTATCTTTCCCAAATCCTTCAAAACGGTTTTGCGTTACCGTAACCCCGATCAATAACTCCACAGCATATTTTCAGGCAAAAAAAACAATATTCAGTATTTTTGAAACTACAGCGACCCGATCAATATATTACTAAAAAAAATTTAATTTAATTTAAATTTGAAAAAAAAAATTTCTGCCGTATACTATCGTCAAGAAATCGATAATCAATGTAGATTTCTCACGTTTCTTCGTTGTGGTGGTGACTACGGCGGGTATGATAGCCTTCTTGACGGGGGCGGTCGCACAGAGGACGGCCAGGGCCACGAGGACCAGGGTGAGAAGGGCGAGAAGACGCATTCTGGAAGGAGGGGAGGGTACGGTAGGGTATGGTAGGATACGGCATCGGAATCGAATCGCGAACAGATGTGGTCACTATATCACGTAGGGGATACGATAGGATACAGTATCGGCATCGATAAATCGCAAAGTGGCAAATAACGGAACTGTAAGCAGGGATACGGTAGAATATGGTACCGGTAGAAGGCAATACATAACCCTACTATAACAGTAGAGATTGCCTAGATCAGATTACGGTATATAGATCAATCACGTACTGAGGTGGGCGCTAAAACACGGAAGTGTGCGCGCTCAAGCAGCAAGAATAACAGCAGAAAGACCCGCGGGCAGTGAACACGAAGCTAAACACAGGGAGAACGGGAACAATTCGATGGCGAGGCGAGATAAGGAAGAAGGGAGTGGGTAATTGGGGGAGGATAATGAGAACATCATTCATCCATACGCACTGTGAATTCCCCCAGCAAGGAGTCTCATTTGGACGGAGTCTTTGAAAGATGTGCCTAGTCGTCTCCTAGTCACCATCAAACAAAATAAACGGGGCAGGCCGTCAAGGCAATATCGCCAACAGTGGTGACAGAGGCTCATGAAAGTCATGCCTGGAAATCCAGTGTTGCGATTAAAAGCTGTGAGCAGAGCACAGCGCAGCCTGATCAAAGGTGCGACTCGCCCGCCTCCTCCCACCCCCCCCCCCCATCCTCGACCCTCTCGAGTCAGAGAGGCCAGGATACCAGGGCAAGTCACGAGCGGAGACTAAGTGACGAAGAAAAGAGCGGCAGCAGCAGTGCCAAGGGGCCAAGGGGGTGTCACAGTGCCACTACGGGGCTCGCTCTTAGAGATTGGGTGAAGAAGAAAAGAAGAAGAGGGTGACACAAGAAGAGAGAGGTGTAAGGGCAGCTAATCAAGAGAAGGAGGAAGAAGAGGAAGAGGGGAGAGGAGGGGCAGATAGCTGTGATTTGAGCGGATATCAATCTTCTGATCGGGGGAGGAGGAGGAGTGAGGATGACTAAGCACCTAAGTTAGATAAGAGCTAGATGGGGTTTCTTAAATGAACTGACGGAGAGCCATTGTTCAACCGAGCTGACGATTGCTCTTGTAGCTGATCAGAGTGAAATTGAAGCGATAAATATTTGCGCGCAATCGACAACAGTCTTATTATAATTATATTACCCAGACAAATCAAATTATTTATTATTTTCTATGCAGTAAGATCGTTCATTGACTGGACAAGAAGCAGTAAGATCGTTCATTGACTGGACAAGAAAAGAAAGAAAGCTCACGAAATTTGACTGATCTCTGAAACGCACCTGATCCGAGTGAAAAGATGGGAATTCGTTACTCAATCATGCACCTCCTCCTGACCTCAGACCGGGCACTAAAATATAGGGGAAGAGGGAAGGAGTCATGGGAGAAATGACTCAGCGGCACTACTAATTAGACGGAACTCTCGCGCCTCGCTTTTTGCCCCCTCTTACTTCCACCACTCTGACATTGAGACCAGGTGCTCTTCTAAGAACGCATGGAGGATCTCGGGTTGATCTTTGATCTCTAATGAAATAACCTCATCCTACAGTACACCCTGAGCCTGAGAGTCTGGGAGTCTACCCCGGGGTGAGAATCCCGGTGGGATCGATGGCTTCTACTGACACCCGATCAAGGAAGGGGCGGGCCCGAGGGCAGGCTCCTCCCCCTATCATTAGCAGGGCTTTTCGAGAATCGTCACTATTGAGTGGGAGGGGTGGAGCGAGGTGAGAATTCTTAAAGATCCGGGATCAGAGGAAGACTGATTATCTCTTATAAAAAGCTGACAATGGAAGGGAGAGATCAGAGTAGGATGCGGGGAGAATTCTTAGGAATGAGTAGGAGGAGAGGAGGGAGATACCCGAAGTTCACTGGAGCATTCGCCGAATCGAACCCTGTGACCGGGAAGATAAATTGCCCAGAAGGAGCTGGGAGATGATAGGTGAGAAATGGGGGAGGGAGGGCGGGGGGGGGGGGGGGAGGGCGGATGGGTGAACTTCTTCAATCGCTTGGTAGTCAGAAACGAATGGGAAGAAGGTATGAATTCAGCAAGGACTCCAATAGTGAATGTCTGTTCCTCCCATTCTCCGTAACTTCCCCCGCACGCCCGCCTCTCCCCCTGCTCTCCCGCCAAGTTTATCTTAAATGTTGCACTAAGCACTTTGTTTAGATCTCTCATCCTTCAACGCGCCACGTGCGATTTTGAGGCTAGGGCAAGGAGAGAATTAGAGCGAGCGAGAAGAAAATGAAAGGATAGAGAAGATCCTCAGTGTGTTGATTAGACGCAATTGCGGATTACTGTAGAATCAGATGGTCCATGATGTAGAAAGAACGCAAAAAAAGAGTCATTATCACAGATGGCCGAAATGGACAAGAAATGGGAATGTGAATGACTGTGCAAAACGCGAGTAATACCACAGATGGCCTGTCATTCTGCAAAATTATACGCACGCATTGATTTTCATCTTTTTTGCTCATGATCAGAATATTCACAAAATATCGCCATTCGGACCGTTCAAAAGCCAAAAGAGTCTTTGTTAGGGTGTCAACAGCGGCAAAGTGTTGTTAGCAGTCACTGAAATTATCTAGCTGATGAAAGGAGGGAAGGAGTGACTACACGTGCGCAGATGTTCACTATTCGAATGGAAGAAGGAGAGGGGAAAAGAAAGGAGGTGAAAAAGGCGACCGGAGCACAAAAAGTCGCGCGTCGTCCCATGTAAGACCCTCTTTGTAATCATAGATGCGACCCCAATGAGAAGGGGAAGAAAGGTCGAGAATTGGAGGGAGATTGTTGCAAGAGGATAAATTACTATTGGATTTGCACGTATGGTGAGAAATGGTGCAAACATCAATTCGTAATAACATTAGCAAAAGTAGCACTAACGGCAGTGCTAAATGACAAAACTGGGCGCGATGATAGAAAGTTGGGGCCATTAACGTGGTCCTCACTACAGAATGAAGAAAACTTGCGAGGAATATGTACACATGGAAGATGATGGTGATAAAAAGGGGAAAATGTTGGAATCAAAGAGTCAATCTGTCTATTATTGACGAGTGAATAAGTAGAATGCCATGAGACGTCTCTAGTCTAGGGGTCACTCTCCCATTGTTCCCCAACGCCCACTCTCAGCACCCCGTAAACTACTGAGAGTCTCCTAATAATCCATTGTCTCTCGAAGGTCAGAGAGGGCGAGATAGCACGTGGAATTGAGAGAGCAGTCTATCGTTACGCGTCCCCCTCTATTGTACTGCATGTCTCAAGGAGAACTTTCTCGTGCATGGATCGTAATTAACGGTCTCGTCCCCTTTTTGTCGGTGCTCAATTTATAGTCTATGAAGGCCTCTTGGAGAAATAGCGAGTGAAATGAAGAGAGCAAGAGTGCTCAATGATCTGCGGAAATTAAGTGGAAGAAGATGAAAACTAACTGTAAGGACACGCAAACAACCCGTGATTACTGCATAAAATGATTAGGAAGGAAGTGAGATGATAGTACTGTGATAGTACGGGGAAGGGGAATAGGAAAGGTGATGATGTCCGTTAATCGAGGCACTTCCATCCTAGGTGAGGGGATAGGATCTCCGGAGAATATGCGGAAATGTGGGCATTGTGAGCATTCCGATGAATCCGAATTAAAAGTATAAGAAGTTGTTAAAAATATACGGATTTCAATTGCTACCGTAATCGGCTTGATACCGTAGCAGAATTAATTTTCTGACCTGGGTCACATAAAGAAATGGACATTGACCCACAGAACGGTAATCGGAAAATAACAGGACGATAATCGCTCGAATTCATCGTACAACGAGAGTAGATACAAAAGCGTAATCGGCTTGGTCATGAAGTTAGCGTAAGAGTGAACACCAAAGACCGTGAACAATTCAATGTTCGAATTCGAACGAGGCAGTAAGCGTCATTATGGAGCTAAACTATCAGCTTCCTTGCATCTCCCACTTCTCAATATACCCGAATGATTACCGTAAAAGTGAAAATAATATTCGGGAGATCGTAAATACCCTAGTGTTCCCGCACCCAGAGCGGTGCTGGTGGTGACAGCCTGTCTTCGCCATTCTAGCACCTTATCAGTGATACGAAGGGGCTTAGAATGTGTCCTGAGGGAAGGAGGTGAGAGTTTACGAGTGTTTCCCCATGCACCGTGTAAACAATCTCACGATAGTGATAGAACCCAAGCGCCTGCTTTAGAAGGAAACTGGGGACCGGTCCACTGGTTAAGACCTGAAGGCACGCAAAAAGAAAATTAAAGGAAACTCCAGAGGTGTTCAATAAAAAAAGCGAGGGAACATCAAAATAGGCGGGAGTTTCCTCCTCCTCCGCATCCCCGCAGGTTGAAACCAATTGGGCGGCCGATGGTTTGACTCTACTCTCTCCGTTTCCCGTGATCTCTCATCGGTCGGAGACGGCGAGAGTGCAGGCGAAATGGAGAGATTCAGACGGGATAGCATACAAACGCGGTGATCCGCGGCGCGCTGATTGTGTTGTACCAGAGAGAGGAAGAGGTTCGAATTAGACAGGGAGGATGGTCAGTATGGACAAGAGTCCAAACACAGGCCTGCGATGTGCAATAAAATAATCGATATAGTCAGCTCAATAGTGTAACGATCCTCGATTAGCGTATAAGTTGGAATGTTTTAGCGACGAAGTTGGTCAGAATATGGTCATTCGTAGGTCGGAAGAGTTATGGGACGGGGGACTAATGGACTAATACATTAGCAGTCGGGGTTGACCTTATCGAGTCGAATTGTCACAAAAGTTAAGAATGTGCTATCGGGCCAAAGCTGCGGAACTTCACGGAGGTTATAATGGGATGGGCCGAGAAGAAGAATTACGATTATCTTGCCAGACAGACAGGAATCATTCATAACTACCCAATCGACTGATGATTGAGGAAATGCGAGCAGAACAATTCGACTGTTGCATTGACAAGCAGTTGTGAGGGACAAAGAGGAAGTGTGGAAGTGAGGTGTGACCAACTGTTGAAATTCCTCCTCGCTCATTAATTACTCAAGGTTATTAATCAGCGACAATTGACAGTTTCGCCGCGCGAGTGGTAAGAAAGTGGTGGGAGTGAGCAGGCGAGGTTTTGATTTCGAAGGAACTATGAACAGGGAAATAGAGAAAGAAGTGAGGATGGTTATGAAGATAGTGATAGCATGGTATACATGACGATTATGAGATCATATAATGAAGATTATCGTGTGGTGAAATGCGAAGTAAGGAATATACGGAGTAAGAAGCAATTGGGGAATCCGAAGTGGAACATGCGGTGGGAAAGGGTTAGAAGAGGAGGAAGATGAAAGGAGAGCTGCGAGTAGGAAGGCAACAAAACAGTGGTTCCAATCAAGCGGCGCGCTCTCTTTCTAACTGCCCTTGCTGCTGTAACTCCCTCCCTTCCCGGATCAAAAAGAGCAGAGAGTGGGAGAGTAATGTTCTCGTATCTTCATTTTGTCTTGTCTCTGGACTGTTAGAGAAACGAGATAGTGTTGAGAAATGAGAGAGACAGACCATTCATCGTCAATCGAGATGAGATAGGGAGGAAGAAGTGGGCGATAGGATCAATCATCAGCAATTATCATTGTCAATTGCGAGGAGGTCGAGAGATCAGTTGTTAGAAATTAAATTGAGTTTTACAATTGTTACGAAAAATGAAAAACAATTTCTTTGAGATTAGTTGACGCTGTAGAGCATGAAATATAAATTGTAAATGTATTAGACAGGCTAAGCAATGTCCTTGCCCATTCAATTTCGCTCACAGGAAGAATGCCCACTGGCTCCAGACATACTGAGGAAGGGCTCTTCTCGCATAAAAGAGTGTTGGCTATTCATTCGAAAAGGAGTCGCCATTCAGCTAGTGCTCACAGAGGAAGTACGCATGAATTTAGATGGTTCGATGACGCCTCTGGACATCTTTTTCCATGTTTTCTCCGTGACTAGTGAAGATTCGGCTCTGTCGGAATAAAGGGGGATCATTGTCATGTTGGGTTCCCCTTATTGCCATCGGTCCCTTTTTTCCGACCGAGCCGTAGATTCTTCTCGGAATTGGCTCGAATCTCACTGTGCTGGTCACTTTTCGCGCCTGGCACACGGCCATAGACACCGAAGAGCAGTTGTAAAATCGTTGCGAAAGTTGCCTAATGAAATGTCAAACTGAATCAATCAAGGTGTTGTAAGAGGAACTGATAAAGATTGACTACAACCTTGTCAAGGGGAACACTGGAATAAAAACAAGGAAACTAATCGCTCAAACTTATAGAAGAGACAAAAAGCGAACAATTTGGCAACACGAAGAATTTAGCACCTCTTGTACCACTCATTCACAGCTGATGATGAGAGAGAACAAGAGAGAGAGATGGGAACAGTGATAGTCAGGGGAAGAATAACGGCCTTGTCGGGCCGAGAATTATTGCACCGCCACCACCTCACTTTTTATCCCACCCCCTCCTTGGGTGATGCTCTTTCGCTACAATCTATATCCCTTGGACAGGAGTTCATTCCTCAGCGAAGGCATGCAATCATTCTAGGAGGCCGTTTGCGATAGTTTCGGAAAGTGCTTGGCGAGAAAAATCTACCCGAGTCGAGAAACGGCTCGGAATTGAGAATGTAGTGGGTGGGGTTCGATCAGTTCAGCCCTAAACTGCGGTGTACTTCTCTCTATCAGCCAAGAGGTCGTTGTCCTACTTTTTATCAGAGAGACACACTGAGTGTTGCTGAACGGCGCAATGTGATGTCGAACCCAGCCTAATGGAGAGACTGCAAAAGTGGTAGAGTCAAGAGAACTGAGATGTTAATTATTTGTGTTCTAAGATAAGAAGAACTGCCGAAATCAACACTGACAAGTCAACGGTCAGAACTTGAATACTAGCTGAAAGATATTTCACTTTGAAAATTCTAATTGCCGTTTTTGCGCTCACACGAAATGTCTAGAAGAACATACAAGTGAAACACCAGCGGACACTGCAGCGACTGAATCAAGAGTACGATCAACACTGCTACAGACGACAGGGTGAATCACTCTCCTCATTTCGCATGCTCTCTCGCTTGCCTGTCCGGTGAGAAAGTTATTCTTCATTCAACGCTACTGTTTGACACAGCCGTCTACTCTCTCTCTCTCTTTTATAATCCCCTGTACTGCACGCTACTAAAAACATGAACGTGACAGTAGCGTTTCGCCGGATGTAGAGATACATACAAAACCATTACTTTCGCTGTCAAAAGCGTTCAGCTATGTTTCACGAGTCGCTTATTTCTTGAGATCAGCAACGTCAAAGATTAAATCCGCAAATAGGGACAAATACGTTGTCGCAAAATCAAACTTCAAAGATTCAGATAGTCAATGCAATTGTAGATAATCCTATCTGCAACTGAATAGTCACAACAGTGAATTTTAAAGATTCACGCGCGTTGGATTACCGACGATAGTACGGAAGAGTGGACTAGGAATACTACAGCAAAGAACGACATCGATGAACTAAAATGGATCATGATTTATGATTTCACGACTGGAAAAATCCTCAAAGGACAAGCTCGATCGCTGGATTAGCAGAGGAAGAGATCCGCAACAGATGAACTGTAGAATCTCATGTCACGTACGCAATGATGGAGCAATTCTTGCTACGGTAAATTTTAGTGAAAGGTCCAGATCAGCATCTAACGACTAAAGCTTGTTTCCCAGACCAGCCATTTCCAATCGAAATAGATTCTCGAGTCCTGTTGATAATCGCAACGTCACAAGCAGGTATGATGGAATGAGAAATGTTCAGTGAAATAAGAAAGAAGAAGAAGGGAGGAAAGCGAGATCCGGGAGGAGGGAAACAGGTGAGACAACCCGCAAATTAGAATATGGAAATGACGCGTGTATGAGACGACTAGATCTCTCGAATGGTGCACTTTGTGATATCCTTGTGCTCCGCGGAACATTTCCGGGATACTGTAAAAATCGTCCTCTGGCGGCGGTTCTGGCGCCGCATTACCAGACCCATTAGCGTAATGGTAACCGGCAGTCCGGAACGGCGAGATTACGCCCGGAACGAGAAAAAGTCGCGGCCAAAAACAACAATGCGCAGCGTAATGAGTGCTCTGAAAAAACTGAGGAATGCTTTCTTTATCTGCTCTTGCAAGCGAGATACGAGGCCGAGTAATGAGTGGGGTGAATGGGATCGAAATGAATTGTCACTGAGGAGCGATAGCCTAAATCTCGAGAAAGAGGGGATGAATCAGTAGGAGTGATTCAGCAACTGTACAAGAACGCGCGCAAAGATCGCTTTACACTATCTGAGTCAGTTACGATCCCATAACACGAGGGGGGAGCGAGTTGCGGGTGACACGGCGACGGAAGTTTTGCAAGAGTCATCATGCGACTGAGAAAATGCACGTAAGGAGTATATATTTCATGTAAAAGTGTACAATTTAAGGACCCATCGTTAGAAGTGCAGTGACTATGCGTATATTCCGACAATGATTGGTAGGTGTGGCTGCACCTCCTAATCAATCGAATGAGGATTGTTGGGGAAACAAGCACTGATGACGCGTCGGGGGGTGAAAAGGGAAATGGATGTAGCTTCGGTTCTGCGACTAATGGTCGATTGCTATCGAGGATGAGATCGAATCGGAGAGATGAGTAAGAACGGAGGACTAAATCGATATATCCATTCAATCAGTCTGATAATCGAAGACTGTAGTTGTTAGAAAAAAACAAAATCACCTCCCGAGTATTCCTATGTCCAGTGCTGGCGACTAACTAATTTTTAGGCAAGCCTGTCGACAGGTAAATCCTATGCACCTGATACTGACAACATACAATAGATCACGAAATATCATTGCAAGTCGAAACGAAGCAAAGAGACCAGAACACCCAATCACTGCGCGAATCTCGTTGAGGGAGGGGGTGGAATACGGCAAAGTACAAGTCCATTTGTGGACCAGCTGATGCTGAGTGGACGGACCCCCCACTTGAGAGTACCTTTCCTCCCTACCACCGCCGCATTCCGACCACCACATCATAACCCAGAGGAATTAGGGTACTAATCGGGGAAAGTGCAGCAGTGATGAAGTAGAGTGAACTCATGAACACTCGGCACAAGGCGGTTGGCTCATCCTGTAGGTTATCATGTGTATGCTCTCATCCGACCTAGTGCCGAATATTCGTATGGGCAAAATAGCAAATACGTGCAGAATCGCACATAAAAAGGAGGATTTGAAGAGGACAAACTAGGATCGGTCCAGAGTGCGATCATAACTGAGAGTACACGGATCAATCGGATCAGACCTCGAGATACACGGACGATTCGAGTGTGGTCAACCTGTGAGAGAAGGAAGGAGCACCATGTTACTACACTCTGCAAAGTCCTCCTTCCCTCTCATTCTCCCGAATAGTTTGAATGGTCTCTCATTTCGCAGCACTCTCTGGTTGCTCTGACTAACGAGAGACAAGGCGAAGTGGAGAGACGAGAATATTGCGCGCGTTTGCAAACAAGGCGCTTCAAGGTCCGATGGGTGCAGAGAGGCGCTCTCTTCGGCCCGTATGCTCTCTCGAGGGTGAGAGAGGGCGAGAGAGTGGGCGAATCGGGGAGAGTTCTACTGCGAGATGGGAAAAGGGGGAGATGTTTCGAGATACATGTGGACAAATAGTGCAGGACTGGGGGGATGACTTGGTCACTAGAGTGTTACGGGAGGAGTGAGAGCGATTGGGATTAGTGACAATGAAAGTGATATCATAGAATTCAAAAAACTTGTCACACACCACGGAATATAACGTTCCGTTCCAATCTATGGTGTACTTTTTTCGCCACTTTCGCATCGTTTTTCACGCATGATATGTTATTTTTTTCTTTTTCTAAAGCAATAACCGATTATTATAGCGCGATGAGAAGTGATCGCAAAAGAGCGCTTGATTAAATTCGCATTTTCACGCGTTGCCGCGCACAATATTTCTGAAGCTCCGCCCCCTTAGCGTAATAGACGTGTGTCCGGAACGTTTTATTTCTATGATAGGTAAGTAAAGATTATTGTATCTGGGAGCACTGGTACCATTGGCTAGTGCGTAAATGCTGATGGAAGAACACTTCGTGAAACTCAACTGAAACGCAATAAATAGCATCAATCCCGAACTCAATGACTGAATAATTCATGCAAATCGCCTTACACTCCGGCGCAAAACGACGAACGCGCCGCATAGAACAATGCTAACGGAACAGATAGAGACAATCACTCCCTTTCCAATCCTAAATTGCTTGCGTCACTAATCCTCCCCTATATAAGAGAACAGAGCATGTGATTGGGAGCCGGGCGATCAGATCGACGAGAGAGCAGGGTGAAATGAGAGAGTCATTGCAATCCTGTGACCAGTGCATTCCAAGAACGGCAGCAGCAGGTTTAGGACATTGGGATAGGGGAATGGGGGGGGGAGGCGAGGCCCGCCAGGTTATTTGCGAGTTCCATTGTCCTGCGCCTGCGCTCGCTCGTGCAGGCCTTTTTTGCCATTGGGGCGCAAGATTCGTCCGAGCGAGTGGTCTCTCCATTCTACGTGATCTATCCGTTTGGATGACAAGAGAAAGCGAAAGAAGAGTATGAAATGGATTGGAGGAGACAGTACTGGTTGCGTATACGAGAACAACGTTCTCTAGGATGAGAGTGTAGGTTCGATCAGAGCAAAGGAACGTATGAAACTGGGAAAATTTCATTTTATAGTTGATTTTCCAGAAATTAAGTAGTTGGGATAAAGAGATCAGTCTGCAGATATCCTTCTTGTCTACACGTCGTCTATTGGATTATCTACTCGACAAGATCCACAATAAGATTGAATATGAAGATCCCTCACTCATCCCTCATTTCCCTCTCACTTTGACTCGGTCGACCCTCTATAAAAGGTCGACCTCACCCCTCTTCCCTCACTCTCATACCGAGATAAATACGTGATCGCTCTCTCTCGTCTCGCTTTCCACACGGCACACTAACTGGCGTTCAGTCTTCGAGCTACGCGGAGGATATCTACAGTAACCGAGGGAAGTTTGGTTCAATACTCCCGATACCCAATCGAATTACTGTAGTATTTCTTGGAGATTAATCTCCAACACCGTACCAAAGACTAATACCACATATACCCCAGATACCGTACACCGAGATGAGCCAGCGCACCCAGTCAACACCTCAATCGAGTACAGCCAAGTCAGCGTCGAGGACACCGTCTCGCCCACAGGAGAGTCGGTATTCCCCCTCGACCCCTACTGTAACCATGGAGGTGACCCACGGCGGGGTACCCAGTAGCTCGGGTACCCAGCTAAGCACAAATGGAGATGTTCTTCCTCCGGGTGCTCCTCCTGGTAATACCAGACATGATCATGAAGGCGTTTCCGGGTTAGTACCTGATGGCGTTACCAGACATGAATCTGAAGGCGTTCCCAGACATGACACTGAAGGCGTTCCCAGGGTAAAACCTGAAGGCGTTACCAGGCATGATACTGAAGGCGCATTGAAACAGAAAGGTAATGCTGACATACATGGCTCTCGAAGCACATCCAGTGTTTCTAACACAACCACCTTAGATACGTACAGTACTATGACGAGTGTTTCAAGACTGGATGTGTTTAACGTTGACGCTCCGCTACAGCAGGCAGCACCTCAGGCGGTGCATACTACGGTAGAATTGGCCCCCTACCAAGGTAAGCCGCCAGGTGCATACCTACCTGGAAGTGATTGGCGCATCTGGCTCAAGCGTCTAGAGAATTTCATGAAGCTTAGGAAAGTTCACGACGATTCTAAGAAGTATGTGTTCCTAGACGAAATCGGTGATTTAAATTACGCTATCCTAGAAGGACTCCTTCCAGGAAAAGAGCTAGAAGAGTATACGTATGAGCAGTTGAAAGGAGCGATGACAGAAAGGTTCCAGCCCAAACTTTTGGTGCTATCAGAAAGGTTCCGGCTGACACAACTGACTCAGAAGCATACTCAAAACTTGGCAGAGTTCCTTGCGGAACTCCAGAGCGCGGCAAAGACCTGTAAGTTTGATACTGTGAAAGATATCAGAGATGCGTTTGTCTCGCTGGCATTCATCTCTGGTATCAAATCGGACGATACTAGAAAGAAACTAATCGAACAAAACGATAAAAGCTCACAGGAATTACTGTCTTTAGCCGAAGCTCATGAGAGAGCAGGTAAAGGTGCGGTGGATATCCGCCACACTGGAGAGTCGGTCCACGGAGTGGACAATGCGAAACGACCCACTCAAGTCCGTTTCGCCCCCCAGAACAAGTCGTATCACAGTGGCAAGTCGAGGACTCATAACAAGAGCCATGATAAAGGTAATCGTGTTTTCCAAAAGAAGGGAAACTTCTCAAAAAGTACGAAAAAACCCAATTCCTACAACCGAGGTTCGAGCTGTACTGTATGCCACAAACGAGGTCACACCGCGGACAGATGCTGGCACAAGGAAAACAGACCCTTGAAGAATGCCCACGGAGTTTACTCCGACCCTGACCTGTCTGATAATGAAGTGACTCTACAGTATGGCATTTTCGCAGTGAACAGTGTGAAAGGGTGTGAATACCCTAAGTGCATGATAACAACAGAATTAGAAGGAAAAACACTGAAGTTCGAATTAGATACTAGAGAGATAATACCCTGGGGACGAACTGTTATGAGTCATCAAAAGGGGACGGACAATTGTGACTCATCGTCGGCAGGGCTTTTATCTTTGATATGTCGCATGTCTAGTCGAAATTATCCTAAATTACACATAATTTTGGCACATCCTGCTCTATCAGAGGGTCTATTGAGGTCATTTTTATACATTTCACGCCATCTCCATTTCCATAAATGGTCACAATTGTCCGTCCCCTTTTGATGACTCACGGAAATAATTCGATTAGCACATCATTTCGGTACATCTTTATTATCCAACTTTCTAATTAGGATATAACATAACATCATAGTGATCGAATACTGATTCACTACAGATCCATCTCCATATTAAACCTCCACGCAAACGTCGAGACATTGGAGAGCAAACTTTTCTCCACTCATGGGAACCGTTACAAGAGGAGTGTTGTCACTACGTAGAGTCACGTTATGTTTCACATAGAGATAGTCCTGGAAATAAAAGGATATTAACTAGGGCCAATGTAATGGTCAGCTGACCTTGATACGAAGAGTAGCAATTACTCCAGGAACTGTACCTTCCCCACTCCTCACATCCACTTTCACAGTTACTCTCGAGAGTCCACTCGAACCTTTCTCTATGCGTACACCACTCAGCTGCTTGTTGCATGCTCCCAAATGAGAAGTACGGACTCGACGATGAGAGAAGGTAGTGTTGAGAAGATTAATTTGATGAGGGAGTAGGCGGGAATGGATATCAATCCCAAGTGTCAGCAGTGCGAAGAACTCCAGAGGGACAAAGTGAAATCTTTTCGCAACTCGTTCATCATCCTTCCAACTGTCGCATGAAGAGGCATCCGTAGAGCACGGCATGCTAATGCAACAGTGAAGTAGCTGAATGAAACTGTCACTGAATAAAACGGCTGAGTATTTATACCAAAATCTAGCGAGGGCAAGCCCCGCCCCCATCTGTAAAAATAGCACCTCGAGATTGATCCGATATATTTCCTCAACCAACCAAGTCATGGGAGATGATTAATGAAATCACAACAGTGCACAAAGAGATTGATCCGCTATCTTTTCCCAACCATTCAATCAATGGGAGATCAAAGAGATGAACGATTCGTACATCTCGCTAAGATTTCCCTGCCCAACTACTCGAGATCATGCACGATTCGTGTATACCAGAGACGATTTCACACATCTCAGCTCAAAGAGATGAACGATTCGTACATCTCGCTAAGATTTCCCTGCCTAACTACTCGAGATCATACACGATTCGTGTATACCAGAGACGATTTCACACATCTCAGCTCAATGAGATGAACGATTCATACATCTCGCTAACATTTCCCTGACTAACTACTCGAGATCATACACGATTCGTGTATACCAGAGACGATTTCACACATCTCAGGTCAATGAGATGAACGATTCATACATCTCGCTAACATTTCCCTGACTAACTACTCGAGATCATACACGATTCGTGTATACCAGAGACGATTTCACACATCTCAGCTCAATGAGATGAACGATTCATACATCTCGCTAACATTTCCCTGACTAACTACTCGAGATCATACACGATTCGTGTATACCAGAGACGATTTCACACATCTCAGCTCAATGAGATGAACGATTCATACATCTCGCTAACATTTCCCTGACTAACTACTCGAGATCATACACGATTCGTGTATACCAGAGACGATTTCACACATCTCAGGTCAATGAGATGAACGATTCATACATCTCGCTAAGATTTCCCTGACTAACTACTCGAGATCATACACGATTCGTGTATGCCAGAGAAGATTTCATACATCTCAGGTCAATGAGATGAACGATTCGTACATCTCGTTAAGATTTCCCTACCCAACTACTCGAGATCATGCACGATTCGTGTATGCCAGAGAAGTTTTCACACATCTCAGCCCGATGAGATGAACGATCCCTACATCTCGCTAAGTTTTCCCTGTCCAGCTACTCGAGATCATACACGATTCGTGTATGCCAGAGAAGATTTCACACATCTCAACCCGATGAGATGAACGATCCCTACATCTCGCTAAGTTTTCCCTGCCTAACTACTCGAGATCATACACGATTCGAGTATGCCAGAGAAGTTTTCACACATCTCAGCTCAATGAGATGAACGATCCCTACATCTCGCTAAGTTTTCCCTGCCTAACTACTCGAGATCATACACGATTCGAGTATGCCAGAGAAGATTTCACACATCTCAACCCGATGAGATGAACGATCCCTACATCTCACTAAGTTTTCCCTACCCAACTATTCGAGATCATACACGATTCGTGTATGCCAGAGAAGATTTCACACATCTCAGCCCTATGAGATGAACGGACCCTACATCTCGCTAAGTTTTCCCTGCCTAACTACTCGAGATCATACACGATTCGAGTATGCCAGAGAAGTTTTCACACATCTCAGCCCGATGAGATGAACGATCCCTACATCTCGCTAAGTTTTCCCTGTCCAGCTACTCGAGATCATACACGATTCGTGTATGCCAGAGAAGATTTCACACATCTCAACCCGATGAGATGAACGATCCCTACATCTCACTAAGTTTTCCCTACCCAACTATTCGAGATCATACACGATTCGTGTATGCCAGAGAAGATTTCACACATCTCAGCCCTATGAGATGAACGGACCCTACATCTCGCTAAGTTTTCCCTGCCTAACTACTCGAGATCATACACGATTCGTGTATGCCAGAGAAGATTTCACACATCTCAACTTGATGAGATGAACGATCCCTACATCTCGCTAAGTTTTCCCTGCCTAACTACTCGAGATCATACACGATTCGAGTATGCCAGAGAAGTTTTCACACATCTCAGCCCGATGAGATGAACGATCCCTACATCTCGCTAAGTTTTCCCTGCCTAACTACTCGAGATCATACACAATTCGTGTATGCCAGAGAAGATTTCACACATCTCTGCTTAATGAGATGAACGATTCGTATATCTCGCTAAGATTTCACTGCCCAACTACTCGACATCATACACGATTCATGTACGCCAGAGAAGATTTCACGCATCTCAGCTTAATGAGATGAACGATTCGTACATCTCGCTAAGATTTCACTGCCCAACTACTCGAGATCATACACGATTCATGTATACCAGAGACGATTTCACACATCTCAGCTCAATGAGATGAACGATTCATACATCTCGCTAACATTTCCCTGACTAACTACTCGAGATCATACACGATTCGTGTATACCAGAGACGATTTCACACATCTCGGCTCAATGAAATGAACGATTCGTACATCTCGCTAAGATTTCCCAACCCTACTACTCGAGATCATACACGATTCATGTATGCCAGAGCAGATTTCACACATCTCAGCTTAATGAAATGAGCGATTCGTACATCTCGCTAAGATTTCACTGCCCAACTACTCGAGATCATACACGATTCATGTACGCCCGAGAAGATTTCACGCATCTCAACCCGATGAGATGAACGATTCGTACATTTCGCTAAGATTTCACTGTCCAACTACTCGAGATCATACACGATTCATATATGCCAGAGCAGATTTCACACATCTCGGCTCAACTAAATGAACGATTCGTACATCTCGCTAAGATTTCACTGCCCAACTACTCGAGATCATACATGATTCATGTACGCCCGAGAAGATTTCACGCATCTCAGCTCAATGAAATGAACGATTCGTACATCTCGCTAAGAATTCCCAGCCCAACTACTCGAGATCATACACGATTCATCTATGACAGAGCAGATTTCACACATCTCGACTCAACTAAATGAACGATTCGTACATCTCGCTAAGATTTCACTGCCCAACTACTCGAGATCATACATGATTCATGTACGCCCGAGAAGATTTCACGCATCTCAGCTCAATGAAATGAACGATTCGTACATCTCGCTAAGAATTCCCAGCCCAACTACTCGAGATCATACACGATTCATCTATGACAGAGCAGATTTCACACATCTCGACTCAACTAAATGAACGATTCGTACATCTCGCTAAGATTTCCCTACCCAACTACTCGAGATCATACACGATTCATGTATACCAGAAACGATTTCACACATCTCAGCTCAATGAGATGAACGATTCGTACATCTCGCTAAGATTTCCCAGCCCAACTACTCGAGATCATACACGATTCATGTATACCAGAAACGATTTCACACATCTCAGCTCAATGAGATGAACGATTCGTACATCTCGCTAAGATTTCCCTACCCAACTACTCGAGATCATACACGATTCATGTATACCAGAAACGATTTCACACATCTCAGCTCAATGAAATGAACGATTCGTACATCTCGCTAAGATTTCCCTACCCAACTACTCGAGATCATACACGATTCATGTATACCAGAAACGATTTCACACATCTCAGCTCAATGAAATGAACGATTCGTACATCTCGCTAAGAATTCCCAGCCCAACTACTCGAGATCATACACGATTCATGTATACCAGAAACGATTTCACACATCTCAGCTCAAGGAGATGAACGATTCGTACATCTCGCTAAGATTTCCCTACCCAACTACTCGAGATCATACACGATTCATGTATACCAGAAACGATTTCACACATCTCAGCTCAATGAAATGAACGATTCGTACATCTCGCTAAGATTTCCCTACCCAACTACTCGAGATCATACACGATTCATGTATACCAGAAACGATTTCACACATCTCAGCTCAATGAAATGAACGATTCGTACATCTCGCTAAGATTTCCCTACCCAACTACTCGAGATCATACACGATTCATGTATAACAGAAACGATTTCACACATCTCAGCTCAATGAGATGAACGATTCGTACATCTCGCTAAGAATTCCCAGCCCAACTACTCGAGATCATACACGATTCATGTATACCAGAAACGATTTCACACATCTCAGCTCAATGAGATGAACGATTCATACATCTCGCTAAGATTTCCCTGCCTAACTACTCGAGATCATACACGATTCGTGTATACCAGAGACGATTTCACACATCTCAGCTCAATGAGATGAACGATCCCTACATCTCGCTAAGTTTTCCCTGCCTAACTACTCGAGATCATACACGATTCATGTATACCAGAGACGATTTCACACATCTCAGCTCAATGAGATGAACGATCCCTACATCTCGCTAAGTTTTCCCTGCCTAACTACTCGAGATCATACATGATTCGTGTATGCCAGAGAAGATTTCACACATCTCAGCCCGATGAGATGAACGATCCCTACATCTCGCTAAGTTTTCCCTGCCTAACTACTCGAGATCATACACGATTCGTGTATACCAGAGACGATTTCACACATCTCAGCTCAATGAGATGAACGATCCCTACATCTCGCTAAGTTTTCCCTGCCTAACTACTCGAGATCAGACATGATTCGTGTATGCCAGAGAAGATTTCACACATCTCAACTCGATGAGATGAACGATCCCTACATCTCGCTAAGTTTTCCCTACCCAACTATTCGAGATCATACACGATTCGTGTATGCCAGAGAAGATTTCACACATCTCAGCCCGATGAGATGAACGGTCCCTACATCTCGCTAAGTTTTCCCTGCCTAACTACTCGAGATCATACATGATTCGTGTATGCCAGAGAAGATTTCACACATCTCAGCCCGATGAGATGAATGATCCCTACATCTCGCTAAGTTTTCCCTGCCTAACTACTCGAGATCATACATGATTCGTGTATGCCAGAGAAGATTTCACACATCTCAGCCCGATGAGATGAATGATCCCTACATCTCGCTAAGTTTTCCCTGCCTAACTACTCGAGATCATACATGATTCGTGTATGCCAGAGAAGATTTCACACATCTCAGCCCGATGAGATGAACGGTCCCTACATCTCGCTAAGTTTTCCCTGCCTAACTACTCGAGATCATACGCGATTCGTGTATGCCAGAGAAGATTTCACACATCTCAACTTGATGAGATGAACGATCCCTACATCTCGCTAAGTTTTCCCTGCCTAACTACTCGAGATCATACACGATTCGAGTATGCCAGATAAGTTTTCACACATCTCAACCCGATGAGATGAACGATCCCTACATCTCGCTAAGTTTTCCCTGCCTAACTACTCGAGATCATACACGATTCGAGTATGCCAGAGAAGTTTTCACACATCTCAGCCCGATGAGATGAACGATCCCCACATCTCGCTAAGTTTTCCCTGCCTAACTACTCGAGATCATACACGATTCGAGTATGCCAGAGAAGTTTTCACACATCTCAGCCCGATGAGATGAACGATTTGTACATCTCGCTAAGATCTCGCTGCCCCCAACTACCCGAAATCAAACATGATTCGTCTATGTTAGATAGATTCTTTTGACCCATATATTCCCAGCAAAATTTCCAGTCCGACTCGACACTTGACATCAACATACCACCCATCACCTATCTATGAACAGTATTGAGATTGAAATGAAATGTTATCTCCCACACCACTAATCACACTCCCACAACAGGGAGGAGAGGTGGTCAATGATATTAGAATTACCGTATTCAACTACCTGATATCATTCCTGAGCAGTGCCCACAAAAGATGACACGATATCTCGCCATTCAATGAGATGGAGAGATCATTCCAGAAATTACAACTATTTATCTCACCCTCCATTCAATCAACATGAGAGATCTATCGACTACCCGCCCTCATCCATGAGCAGTGCGGATTGAAATGATTCGATATCTCCTCCAACACCTCTCAGTTAATTGGAGAGATGATTAATGAAATTACAACTTCTCTATCGATAGATTTCATCTCTGAACAGTGCACATATCTCGCATATCGCTGAGCTTGAGTCTGATCATATACACGATCCACCCGGCAAAAGGCGAATACCTTCATGTCATGCCGATTAAGAACTTACCTGAATCTGAAATTTTAAATTTTTCGCATTAGACTAACCGGACAGACGTTTGAGAGAAAACATAATATGTATTAGTCAAGCGCACTGATGATATATGATGAAGTGGCGTGAGGAGGAGAAAATAAGACATGGTTTATCGTGAATGAGGGTGTACATTACATGTCAAGGTTTACTGGAGATGTTGAAAGTCGTATTACTTCCTTTAGACATGTAGAAGTTAAAAACAGTTTTTTCGGAAGTCGTTGTTTTCAGGTTATTGATATCGGTAGCAGGCACGAGAAATTCGTCCAAGGGATTTGGCTGAAGGGTAAGACATGTGAAAATTAGACAGATACAAATTGGCATTACTCACCTGAGCATAGCTGCATCCGTCCGGAGAGATCTTCTTTTTCGCGATATGTCTCGATGGACCAGGTGGCAGACCGTAGTCTGTATGAGAAGCTTGAATTGAGGATGTGTCATGGGTCGAATACATCTTGACGAGTGAATAAAACCATTAGAGAACGAGAGATATGAAGAGAGAGAGAGAGAGAGAGAGAGAGAGAGACATTACACTGCCACGCTTTACACAAATTCTCTATTAATTTGAGTGTCGAAATCCACATCGCTACGATCGATTTCGCTTAGTCTCTGCACAGTACAGACGTATTTCACAACCCTCACACGGGTAATCATGCTGTAATGTATGCAGTCTTTATATTCGGCACATCAAACATCTGATTTTTGAGGTCCGGCTCCTTCGCCCATATCAAATTTACAATAATTATTTCTCAAGGCGAAGGAGCCGGACCTCAAAAATCAGATGTTTGATGTGCCGAATATAAAGACTGCATACATTACAGCATGATTACCCGTGTGAGGGTTGTGAAATACGTCTGTACTGTGCAGAGACTAAGCGAAATCGATCGTAGCGATGTGGATTTCGACACTCAAATTAATAGAGAATTTGTGTAAAGCGTGGCAGTGTAATGTCTCTCTCTCTCTCTCTCTCTCTCTCTCTCTTCATATCTCTCGTTCTCTAATGGTTTTATTCACTCGTCAAGATGTATTCGACCCATGACACATCCTCAATTCAAGCTTCTCATACAGACTACGGTCTGCCACCTGGTCCATCGAGACATATCGCGAAAAAGAAGATCTCTCCGGACGGATGCAGCTATGCTCAGGTGAGTAATGCCAATTTGTATCTGTCTAATTTTCACATGTCTTACCCTTCAGCCAAATCCCTTGGACGAATTTCTCGTGCCTGCTACCGATATCAATAACCTGAAAACAACGACTTCCGAAAAAACTGTTTTTAACTTCTACATGTCTAAAGGAAGTAATACGACTTTCAACATCTCCAGTAAACCTTGACATGTAATGTACACCCTCATTCACGATAAACCATGTCTTATTTTCTCCTCCTCACGCCACTTCATCATATATCATCAGTGCGCTTGACTAATACATATTATGTTTTCTCTCAAACGTCTGTCCGGTTAGTCTAATGCGAAAAATTTAAAATTTCAGATTCAGGTAAGTTCTTAATCGGCATGACATGAAGGTATTCGCCTTTTGCCGGGTGGATCGTGTATATGATCAGACTCAAGCTCAGCGATATGCGAGATATGTGCACTGTTCAGAGATGAAATCTATCGATAGAGAAGTTGTAATTTCATTAATCATCTCTCCAATTAACTGAGAGGTGTTGGAGGAGATATCGAATCATTTCAATCCGCACTGCTCATGGATGAGGGCGGGTAGTCGATAGATCTCTCATGTTGATTGAATGGAGGGTGAGATAAATAGTTGTAATTTCTGGAATGATCTCTCCATCTCATTGAATGGCGAGATATCGTGTCATCTTTTGTGGGCACTGCTCAGGAATGATATCAGGTAGTTGAATACGGTAATTCTAATATCATTGACCACCTCTCCTCCCTGTTGTGGGAGTGTGATTAGTGGTGTGGGAGATAACATTTCATTTCAATCTCAATACTGTTCATAGATAGGTGATGGGTGGTATGTTGATGTCAAGTGTCGAGTCGGACTGGAAATTTTGCTGGGAATATATGGGTCAAAAGAATCTATCTAACATAGACGAATCATGTTTGATTTCGGGTAGTTGGGGGCAGCGAGATCTTAGCGAGATGTACAAATCGTTCATCTCATCGGGCTGAGATGTGTGAAAACTTCTCTGGCATACTCGAATCGTGTATGATCTCGAGTAGTTAGGCAGGGAAAACTTAGCGAGATGTGGGGATCGTTCATCTCATCGGGCTGAGATGTGTGAAAACTTCTCTGGCATACTCGAATCGTGTATGATCTCGAGTAGTTAGGCAGGGAAAACTTAGCGAGATGTAGGGATCGTTCATCTCATCGGGTTGAGATGTGTGAAAACTTATCTGGCATACTCGAATCGTGTATGATCTCGAGTAGTTAGGCAGGGAAAACTTAGCGAGATGTAGGGATCGTTCATCTCATCAAGTTGAGATGTGTGAAATCTTCTCTGGCATACACGAATCGCGTATGATCTCGAGTAGTTAGGCAGGGAAAACTTAGCGAGATGTAGGGACCGTTCATCTCATCGGGCTGAGATGTGTGAAATCTTCTCTGGCATACACGAATCATGTATGATCTCGAGTAGTTAGGCAGGGAAAACTTAGCGAGATGTAGGGATCATTCATCTCATCGGGCTGAGATGTGTGAAATCTTCTCTGGCATACACGAATCATGTATGATCTCGAGTAGTTAGGCAGGGAAAACTTAGCGAGATGTAGGGATCATTCATCTCATCGGGCTGAGATGTGTGAAATCTTCTCTGGCATACACGAATCATGTATGATCTCGAGTAGTTAGGCAGGGAAAACTTAGCGAGATGTAGGGACCGTTCATCTCATCGGGCTGAGATGTGTGAAATCTTCTCTGGCATACACGAATCGTGTATGATCTCGAATAGTTGGGTAGGGAAAACTTAGCGAGATGTAGGGATCGTTCATCTCATCGAGTTGAGATGTGTGAAATCTTCTCTGGCATACACGAATCATGTCTGATCTCGAGTAGTTAGGCAGGGAAAACTTAGCGAGATGTAGGGATCGTTCATCTCATTGAGCTGAGATGTGTGAAATCGTCTCTGGTATACACGAATCGTGTATGATCTCGAGTAGTTAGGCAGGGAAAACTTAGCGAGATGTAGGGATCGTTCATCTCATCGGGCTGAGATGTGTGAAATCTTCTCTGGCATACACGAATCATGTATGATCTCGAGTAGTTAGGCAGGGAAAACTTAGCGAGATGTAGGGATCGTTCATCTCATTGAGCTGAGATGTGTGAAATCGTCTCTGGTATACATGAATCGTGTATGATCTCGAGTAGTTAGGCAGGGAAAACTTAGCGAGATGTAGGGATCGTTCATCTCATTGAGCTGAGATGTGTGAAATCGTCTCTGGTATACACGAATCGTGTATGATCTCGAGTAGTTAGGCAGGGAAATCTTAGCGAGATGTATGAATCGTTCATCTCATTGAGCTGAGATGTGTGAAATCGTTTCTGGTATACATGAATCGTGTATGATCTCGAGTAGTTGGGCTGGGAATTCTTAGCGAGATGTACGAATCGTTCATCTCATTGAGCTGAGATGTGTGAAATCGTTTCTGTTATACATGAATCGTGTATGATCTCGAGTAGTTGGGTAGGGAAATCTTAGCGAGATGTACGAATCGTTCATTTCATTGAGCTGAGATGTGTGAAATCGTTTCTGGTATACATGAATCGTGTATGATCTCGAGTAGTTGGGTAGGGAAATCTTAGCGAGATGTACGAATCGTTCATTTCATTGAGCTGAGATGTGTGAAATCGTTTCTGGTATACATGAATCGTGTATGATCTCGAGTAGTTGGGTAGGGAAATCTTAGCGAGATGTACGAATCGTTCATCTCCTTGAGCTGAGATGTGTGAAATCGTTTCTGGTATACATGAATCGTGTATGATCTCGAGTAGTTGGGCTGGGAATTCTTAGCGAGATGTACGAATCGTTCATTTCATTGAGCTGAGATGTGTGAAATCGTTTCTGGTATACATGAATCGTGTATGATCTCGAGTAGTTGGGTAGGGAAATCTTAGCGAGATGTACGAATCGTTCATTTCATTGAGCTGAGATGTGTGAAATCGTTTCTGGTATACATGAATCGTGTATGATCTCGAGTAGTTGGGTAGGGAAATCTTAGCGAGATGTACGAATCGTTCATCTCATTGAGCTGAGATGTGTGAAATCGTTTCTGGTATACATGAATCGTGTATGATCTCGAGTAGTTGGGCTGGGAAATCTTAGCGAGATGTACGAATCGTTCATCTCATTGAGCTGAGATGTGTGAAATCGTTTCTGGTATACATGAATCGTGTATGATCTCGAGTAGTTGGGTAGGGAAATCTTAGCGAGATGTACGAATCGTTCATTTAGTTGAGTCGAGATGTGTGAAATCTGCTCTGTCATAGATGAATCGTGTATGATCTCGAGTAGTTGGGCTGGGAATTCTTAGCGAGATGTACGAATCGTTCATTTCATTGAGCTGAGATGCGTGAAATCTTCTCGGGCGTACATGAATCATGTATGATCTCGAGTAGTTGGGCAGTGAAATCTTAGCGAGATGTACGAATCGTTCATTTAGTTGAGTCGAGATGTGTGAAATCTGCTCTGTCATAGATGAATCGTGTATGATCTCGAGTAGTTGGGCTGGGAATTCTTAGCGAGATGTACGAATCGTTCATTTCATTGAGCTGAGATGCGTGAAATCTTCTCGGGCGTACATGAATCATGTATGATCTCGAGTAGTTGGGCAGTGAAATCTTAGCGAGATGTACGAATCGTTCATTTAGTTGAGCCGAGATGTGTGAAATCTGCTCTGGCATATATGAATCGTGTATGATCTCGAGTAGTTGGACAGTGAAATCTTAGCGAAATGTACGAATCGTTCATCTCATCGGGTTGAGATGCGTGAAATCTTCTCGGGCGTACATGAATCGTGTATGATCTCGAGTAGTTGGGCAGTGAAATCTTAGCGAGATGTACGAATCGCTCATTTCATTAAGCTGAGATGTGTGAAATCTGCTCTGGCATACATGAATCGTGTATGATCTCGAGTAGTAGGGTTGGGAAATCTTAGCGAGATGTACGAATCGTTCATTTCATTGAGCCGAGATGTGTGAAATCGTCTCTGGTATACACGAATCGTGTATGATCTCGAGTAGTTAGTCAGGGAAATGTTAGCGAGATGTATGAATCGTTCATCTCATTGAGCTGAGATGTGTGAAATCGTCTCTGGTATACATGAATCGTGTATGATCTCGAGTAGTTGGGCAGTGAAATCTTAGCGAGATGTACGAATCGTTCATCTCATTAAGCTGAGATGCGTGAAATCTTCTCTGGCGTACATGAATCGTGTATGATGTCGAGTAGTTGGGCAGTGAAATCTTAGCGAGATATACGAATCGTTCATCTCATTAAGCAGAGATGTGTGAAATCTTCTCTGGCATACACGAATTGTGTATGATCTCGAGTAGTTAGGCAGGGAAAACTTAGCGAGATGTAGGGATCGTTCATCTCATCGGGCTGAGATGTGTGAAAACTTCTCTGGCATACTCGAATCGTGTATGATCTCGAGTAGTTAGGCAGGGAAAACTTAGCGAGATGTAGGGATCGTTCATCTCATCAAGTTGAGATGTGTGAAATCTTCTCTGGCATACACGAATCGTGTATGATCTCGAGTAGTTAGGCAGGGAAAACTTAGCGAGATGTAGGGTCCGTTCATCTCATAGGGCTGAGATGTGTGAAATCTTCTCTGGCATACACGAATCGTGTATGATCTCGAATAGTTGGGTAGGGAAAACTTAGTGAGATGTAGGGATCGTTCATCTCATCGGGTTGAGATGTGTGAAATCTTCTCTGGCATACACGAATCGTGTATGATCTCGAGTAGCTGGACAGGGAAAACTTAGCGAGATGTAGGGATCGTTCATCTCATCGGGCTGAGATGTGTGAAAACTTCTCTGGCATACTCGAATCGTGTATGATCTCGAGTAGTTAGGCAGGGAAAACTTAGCGAGATGTAGGGTCCGTTCATCTCATAGGGCTGAGATGTGTGAAATCTTCTCTGGCATACACGAATCGTGTATGATCTCGAATAGTTGGGTAGGGAAAACTTAGTGAGATGTAGGGATCGTTCATCTCATCGGGTTGAGATGTGTGAAATCTTCTCTGGCATACTCGAATCGTGTATGATCTCGAGTAGTTAGGCAGGGAAAACTTAGCGAGATGTAGGGATCGTTCATCTCATTGAGCTGAGATGTGTGAAAACTTCTCTGGCATACTCGAATCGTGTATGATCTCGAGTAGTTAGGCAGGGAAAACTTAGCGAGATGTAGGGATCGTTCATCTCATCGGGTTGAGATGTGTGAAATCTTCTCTGGCATACACGAATCGTGTATGATCTCGAGTAGCTGGACAGGGAAAACTTAGCGAGATGTAGGGATCGTTCATCTCATCGGGCTGAGATGTGTGAAAACTTCTCTGGCATACACGAATCGTGCATGATCTCGAGTAGTTGGGTAGGGAAATCTTAACGAGATGTACGAATCGTTCATCTCATTGACCTGAGATGTATGAAATCTTCTCTGGCATACACGAATCGTGTATGATCTCGAGTAGTTAGTCAGGGAAATCTTAGCGAGATGTATGAATCGTTCATCTCATTGACCTGAGATGTGTGAAATCGTCTCTGGTATACACGAATCGTGTATGATCTCGAGTAGTTAGTCAGGGAAATGTTAGCGAGATGTATGAATCGTTCATCTCATTGAGCTGAGATGTGTGAAATCGTCTCTGGTATACACGAATCGTGTATGATCTCGAGTAGTTAGTCAGGGAAATGTTAGCGAGATGTATGAATCGTTCATCTCATTGAGCTGAGATGTGTGAAATCGTCTCTGGTATACACGAATCGTGTATGATCTCGAGTAGTTAGTCAGGGAAATGTTAGCGAGATGTATGAATCGTTCATCTCATTGACCTGAGATGTGTGAAATCGTCTCTGGTATACACGAATCGTGTATGATCTCGAGTAGTTAGTCAGGGAAATGTTAGCGAGATGTATGAATCGTTCATCTCATTGAGCTGAGATGTGTGAAATCGTCTCTGGTATACACGAATCGTGTATGATCTCGAGTAGTTAGGCAGGGAAATCTTAGCGAGATGTACGAATCGTTCATCTCTTTGAGCTGAGATGTGTGAAATCGTCTCTGGTATACACGAATCGTGCATGATCTCGAGTAGTTGGGCAGGGAAATCTTAGCGAGATGTACGAATCGTTCATCTCTTTGATCTCCCATTGATTGAATGGTTGGGAAAAGATAGCGGATCAATCTCTTTGTGCACTGTTGTGATTTCATTAATCATCTCCCATGACTTGGTTGGTTGAGGAAATATATCGGATCAATCTCGAGGTGCTATTTTTACAGATGGGGGCGGGGCTTGCCCTCGCTAGATTTTGGTATAAATACTCAGCCGTTTTATTCAGTGACAGTTTCATTCAGCTACTTCACTGTTGCATTAGCATGCCGTGCTCTACGGATGCCTCTTCATGCGACAGTTGGAAGGATGATGAACGAGTTGCGAAAAGATTTCACTTTGTCCCTCTGGAGTTCTTCGCACTGCTGACACTTGGGATTGATATCCATTCCCGCCTACTCCCTCATCAAATTAATCTTCTCAACACTACCTTCTCTCATCGTCGAGTCCGTACTTCTCATTTGGGAGCATGCAACAAGCAGCTGAGTGGTGTACGCATAGAGAAAGGTTCGAGTGGACTCTCGAGAGTAACTGTGAAAGTGGATGTGAGGAGTGGGGAAGGTACAGTTCCTGGAGTAATTGCTACTCTTCGTATCAAGGTCAGCTGACCATTACATTGGCCCTAGTTAATATCCTTTTATTTCCAGGACTATCTCTATGTGAAACATAACGTGACTCTACGTAGTGACAACACTCCTCTTGTAACGGTTCCCATGAGTGGAGAAAAGTTTGCTCTCCAATGTCTCGACGTTTGCGTGGAGGTTTAATATGGAGATGGATCTGTAGTGAATCAGTATTCGATCACTATGATGTTATGTTATATCCTAATTAGAAAGTTGGATAATAAAGATGTACCGAAATGATGTGCTAATCGAATTATTTCCGTGAGTCATCAAAAGGGGACGGACAATTGTGACCATTTATGGAAATGGAGATGGCGTGAAATGTATAAAAATGACCTCAATAGACCCTCTGATAGAGCAGGATGTGCCAAAATTATGTGTAATTTAGGATAATTTCGACTAGACATGCGACATATCAAAGATAAAAGCCCTGCCGACGATGAGTCACAATTGTCCGTCCCCTTTTGATGACTCATAACAGTTCGTCCCCAGGGTATTATCTCTCTGATACTGGATCCAGTTTGACTATCATAGGATCACAGACATGGGAAGAATTGGGTAAACCTTCGTTGGAACGATCGAGTCATTCGGCTAGTGCTTACTCAGGAACGCCTCTTCTGTTCAAGGGAACGTTGAGGGCATTGGTTAAATGGAAGAACCTGAGTCGACTACTTGATATACAAGTTCTGGATCGTCCGGCACCAGCGCTCTGGGGCCGTGACGCAATTGCAAGATTCAATATGGATCTAGGCCCTGTCTACGAAAAGGGAATTCACCAGGTTACCACAAATAAGGTGGAGCTAGCTAGCAAGGTGAAAGAAATCCTAGAAAGAAACGCTGAAGTTTTTGGAAAGGATTTGGGGAAGTGCACTGTAGCGAAAGCTACCCTCAAATTCAAAGACAAAAATCCTCAGCCCAAGTTCTTTCGAGCAAGGCCAGTGCCATTTGCACTGAAACCGAAAGTAGACGAAACGTTAGATAATATGGTCTCTCAAGGAAGCTTGAAATTAGTTGACCACGCCGATTGGGCGACACCATTAGTAGTCGTACCTAAACCAGGCGGAAAAGTGAGATTGTGCGGAGATTTCAAGGTAACAGTAAACCCAGTACTGGACATCAATCAATATCCGTTACCGAAACCTGATGACATGTTTCATCAACTTAATGGTGGGAAGAAATTCTCCAAAATCGATCTCAAAGACGCATACACACAAGTGGAGTTGGACGAAGAATCCAAGAAATATCTCGTATTGAACACTCAGAAGGGCCTATTTCAATACCAGAGACTTCCATTTGGAGTGGCGTCAGCACCGGCGATTTTCCAGAAAATAATGGAGCAAACGCTGGTGGGAATTCCAGGAGTACTAGCGTATTTGGATGATATCACCATTACTGCACCCACTGATGAGGAGCACTTAGATAGATTAAATCAAGTGCTAACAAGAATGAGAAACGCAGGTTTCCGTCTTAGTAGAGAAAAATGCGAATTCCTAGTAGAAAGGATGGAATTCCTCGGGCATATCGTGGATAAAGAAGGTATCCGACCTTCTCCGGAAAAGGTAAAAGCAATGCTGGAGATGCCAGAACCACGAAATATCAAGCAGGTGGAATCGTTCCTGGGAATGATAAATTACTACGGTAAATTCATAAAGGATCTTTCCACACTCGCAGCGCCCATGAACGCACTTCGTAAGAAAGATGCAGAATTCATCTGGGGAAAAGAGCAGCAAAAAGCTTTCATGGAAATACGAAAGAGACTGAGATTCTGACTAACGGCTGATGGTCTGTCAGTAACGTGAACTTTCGCCCATAGAGAAATTGTGAAAATTTGTCAACTCCGTAAACAATTCCCAGTGCTTCTTTCTCTATCTGAGCGTAGTTCTTCTCACATTTCGTGAGTGACCGTGATGCATATGCTATCACCTTTTCGTTTCCATCTGGGTACTTATGGTAGATCACCGCTCCAATACCGTAATCTGATGCATCGGTTGCTAATACTCGGCAAATGTTAACCTTTCGCTAAATGCTCTCCAAATCGCTGATTCCTTCTATTGGAATGCGGGATGGCACAACAAATCTCTTCAGGAATCGATGGAGAATTAGGTGATGCGCATCTTTTAGACAGAAAAAAGAGATGATTATTCAGATACCCTTCTAAAGAGCGATGAAACGAATGGGTCGAAGGAATTAAAAATTGAGAACAAATTAGGCGGAGGTGTCGTGCACCCTACGACGGGAACCACTCAACACTCCTCACAAAGGTAGCGCGCTGCCAAAAAAGAGGGCTGTAACATTCCTTTAACCCCTTCCTCGCCCCACTAACAATGCTGTATGACGCGAATGAGGGGGGAGACGATAAAAAGGTCGCGGGCGCGGCAAGAGGAGGTAAATAACAACTGCGTCGCAAATTGATCGAGTTGGCAGGAGAAAAAAGTGGAATTATTACTTTACCGCCTCCTAATAGCGTTGTTCTTTGTACGGATTCCATCTAATTGTAATTACAAAAGTAGCGATTATTTCTGCATCATGATTGATTGTATAATAAGTGTAATCATAAGCCAATCATGAGCTTAGTAACATTATGATCAATGGTTGTCTCACATGCGCGAAGAAAAGGAAAGGACGAGCACAACTTTCGATTTCACATCACCGTAGATTTCTCCCCTCGCGTTCATGGAACAATGCGAGCGCCGCCTTTTGACACATTTAGCAGCTAGAGGAGAAAGGAGGGTGAAAGCAGACAGGGAAGTTGGAGGAGTTCTACCAATATTCGGGAATATTCGGGTCTTTGGAGCACTTTCGCGGAAACTAGAGAATTTGCTGAAATATGAATTTGCGATTGAAGTAAAATCAGGATCTTATGAAAAAATAAAATAAATGAGATTTAGGTGGGGTTCAGATGACCAGATTCAGCTACCATCGTCAAATGTACAATAGCGAAAGCTAAACAAGGCTGCAGCAATAGTCAACGAAACAAATTGTGCAGAAAAGATAAACAAACGGGAATCGTGCAGAGGAAATGCTAGAAAACGAAACGACGCTAATGTTTCGAGAACTTCATTCATATATGATATGTTTTGTACAAGCATAATTCCGATGTCGCATGATCGTCGATACTTATGTGAATCAGCCCTATTGACGTCAGTAATCGCCGAAAAAACGGTGCAAAAAAGAGAGGAGCGATCGAAATGAAACCGTTTGATCACGCGTACACTGTATAGCAGAGTCGAGAGAGATAGCCAATAACCCCCCTTACTGATATGATCTATGGGTAGGATAGATGAGAGTGATAGGGGGGATAAGGGAGAATGACTCAAGATCCCAGCAAAAACCGCACCCACACGCCGCGCAATCAATCTATAGCTTCTATGTATAGCTGGACAGGAGGAGTTATGCGAGGAATGTTAGGAGGAGGGAACAGTGCGGTCCTCGCAAGAGAAAACAGAGAGATCTAAAGGATGTGGTTCTACCTAGTGATGGGAATGACTCTGACTAGCGAGAGACAATAGGAGATCGAGAGAGATTCCTCGTTCCCTTTCCCCCTGTGAGGACAGGGAAGGGGGTACTCGTCTCGATCGCAAGTCCCAAATCGGAGCTAATAGAGAGGGGGCAAAAACGCCCGCAGCAAGGGACATTTAGGAGAAAGCGGGAAGAAGAAGTGCAAGTGGCCTGGATTGAGTAGTGTTTACACACGACTGTGACAGATTGCCGATGGGCAGCTCTTTTCATATTGGAGTTATTTTTATCTATCGGAAGGTGTACCATTCTAATATTGCGCTGCTTTGTGTTTTGGTGGAGCTGAGGCATAACGGCATAACAGTTATATTTGAGAAATGTATTGTGATATCGTAATGATCCACCCTATCGTACATCGCCCACATTACTGAACAAACGAACATTTTTTACTTTTTTTACTTTTTTTAAAGTCAGCGAATTCGCATCGAATATTCCTAATTATTGTTTCATATTTTTTGTCCACCCACAATTCCGCGTGATTTTTAAAATTGAACGGTGAAATATTTATTTAAATGGGTGAAAAATTGGAGCCGCATGAGCGAAAAGTGATGCCGGAAGGGTGATTACTGTAGAGCTGGCGTTTAGGCTTTACTTGGAGCCAGCTGCCCCACTTTTCGCCACTTTCGACTCCAATTTTTCACCCATTTAAATAAATATTTCACCGTTCAATTTTAAAAATCACGCGGAATTGTGGGTGGACAAAAAATATGAAACAAAAATTAGGAATATTCGATGCGAATTCGCAGACTTTAATAAAAGTAAAAAATGTTCGTTTGTTCGGTAATGTGGGCAATGTACGATAGAGCCCATTTGATAAATCTGCCATCAATTCAGCACGATTCTATAGATCTTTAGATGTAACAGAAGTCAGTCGACACAGGTGATCGTAAATACCACAAGAGTACTTCTACTGCAGTAAAAGAGTATAGTTGTGTTATCGCAGACAGTAAAGAGACATTTCTGGGGCAAGTAATGTCCGAGATGAGAGAAACGAACGGTTTTTACGATTGTTCGGTACTTTAACGGAACAGTTCAACGAAGAAGTTAGCCCGATTGTGTACGCTAACAAAAATACTTTTTTACGTTGTCAGGCGATCAGTTTATCGCCAGACCTTGTAAAGTACAGTTAGCGCATAAATTCGTCGATTCTACCAATAGCATGTCATTGTCTGGAAATAAAGAAAAAATGTATTTATCAATCAATTTTCGTTTGATTTGTACGAAAAAAAGTCGCGTCCTTTGAGGACTGACTATATTAGAAAGCTCAACGTGACAAGAGTAGAACATGAAGTTATGCAGAGAGTGAGTGTGAACAATTCCACAGGAACGTGAATCACGATCGAGGCGGCAATTGATCCGTATCGTAGATGACTAAATAGGCGTCTTCCTGGAAAATTTTTATTCTAATCTCTATATTTCCTTTCTGATGATTTTTTACTCACAGGGAAATAAGTCTACAATTTTAGACATATCTGTAGACATTTAAAAACGTAGACTTATTTTCTTGTGAACATTAAAACAAAAAACATCAAGTAGTCCATCCTTAATCAGAAACAAAAGTACCTGTGTCGTCTCATCCGCGCTCATTGTAGTGCTTTCTTTACTGCCAGTCTTCTCCTCAGAGCCGCCAGAAGGAGGCCCCTTCTTCTCCTGTGACTTATCGCTCCTCTTCTCGACGGACTCGGAAGAAGACGAAGATCTCCTGTCCTCTTCCTTGTCTTCTTCCTTTTCTACGTTATTTTCTTCGTCCTTTTCCTCCACCTTTTCTTCGCTAGAAGTCTCTCCCGATCCCTCATTGTCTTCTAGTGGACTGGTAGAGTTTCCAGAGACTTGCCCGGCAATCTTCTCCTGATCACGGGAGGTGGGCTCCATTTTAGGGACGAGTTGTACGAGATCTTGCGTTTGAGCGTCCTGCGGAGTCATGAAGGCGTTTAAATAGGAAGGCGCTGATAAGGAACAAACAGCGAACAACGATAGAAGAACGATGAGTTTCATGTTGAATGGCGAGTGGAGACGAGGAAATGGAATGGACGACTATTATATGATCGCCCGGGAATCAGCAGAGGTCGTCGTGAGACTAATAACTCCGCTTGATTCAACTGAACATGAGAGTGAACCCAGGAAGCAAACATCGTGTTTTGTGTGGCGGATGAGAGAGGGAAACCAATGGTACAATTCAGATCGATTGCAGATTAATCACGTGTGCAAATAGTATCTGTTGACGGCAGAAACTATTCATAGGATCATGAGTACTACGGCTGTCAACGTGAAAAAGGCCACTGATTGTGCTCACTCACTGACCGGAGATGAGAAAGCGTTCAGATTGTGGCGACAACTCTTCATTCTGACAGCCCTAATCTTTGAGCTTTGCTCTCTGATTTTGTGCTTGGTGCACCCAATTGTGTTCAAGTATTCTACCACCATGTTCATTAATTTCTGTATTACGTCAACAATTAAACTACAACGTGAAGCACAAAGTTAGCACAATTTATAATTGCTTCAATCAGTTTGCGATGTTCTCAAAACTCTCGCAGAAGTGTGGAAATGGTCGACTGTCGGGCTCTTTTGATTAGTAATTTCCGATGTGTTGAGTTTCGTAGTATAAAGACTAGAGCAAATTGGGAAGGGTTGAGCGAGAAAAATACCTCAAACACACAGTCTGTAAACATTTTCTATAAAATGTCATACGTGAGCACCAAATCTTAACGCAGCGTAGACATTATCAGACAAGGCACAAATTATGAGCAAATATTTTTTTTTTCTAAAACTTATCAATAGCGGAATCATCCACTTCATCTGACTGTATGGAAGCCATCTGATGTTTACGGATAGAGAAGAGGAAGAGAAGAAAATTCACAATCGCAGCTATTGCGGGGCGAGTAAAGGAGCTTATCACTTCTCACGGTATCACTCTTCTCTGGTGATAAGTGATAACAATGCACACTTGTTTTACAGAGGAACAATACGTGGTTTCAAAAATGATTGCATGATTCAGAAATGTACCCCCCCCCCCTTGGTTCACAATAGATATCCATCCTTTCCTTTCACACTCATTCTGACAAGAAAACACAGAAGAAATCAGAGTTTTCTTCCCAAGTATTTGCTCAACTGAAAAATTTTCGTGTTACGGTAGTTGGTGGTAGCTGATGGAGGCACGGTAAACAGACTCATTGTCAGTTGTATTTCACAACCCCATCTCTTCACCCTCCTCTCCTCCCTAGCACTCAATGGATAAATACCTGAGCCATTGTACTCCGGACACTTCGGTCCATCCTTTCCTCGCACGCGAACTCTGAGATAAAACACTGAAGAAATGGGAATTTCCTCCCTAGTATCTGAAAGATAATAATAAAAAGTTTAACGATTACGCTATTCAGATTAGTCGATATTGTGGATTACGGTAATTTAGTCGATTGGGAGGTTACGGTAGTTTAGTTGATGTGGGGAGTATACGCTAGATATCTGTCTGTACTTACGTCAGGTATGGCTGAGCTCTATACCACCCTTTCGTTCCCTTTTCATGATTCCTCCATCCCTTTTTCTGTATCTTCCTTCCCTTTTTTCTCTCGCCCAGCTGGTGTGACCCAGTCTGTGAGTGATCCCAATCCATTGCAATTTACCTGAAATGGTTCACTACCGCGCATTCTCTTTCCCTTCCCTACTACTTTCTATTTTGGGAAAGATCAAATGTCCGCAGAAGAGAATATTGATCGTCTGGCGCGCCCAGCGAGACGACACACACGCACTCTCTCTCTCTCTCTCTCTGCGCTCTCTCTGATCTACACACTCTCTCGTCTATCCCTTCCCTTCCCCAGCCGCTCATTTCGCACGTCGAACTCGCCATTCTCATCATTTCCCTTCCCCATCCACCCTCCGTTCCCCTTCCCCCGATCACTCTCGACAAGTCCTTCTCGTGATTTATCATTGTTTTCGCCACTTTTGATTGATTTTTAATGCTAATAAGTCAAGCTTGTGCCTGCCGGTTCCCTCCCAGTTTATCGTCCTATTTCTGACGATAAAGCGCTGATTGACGTCCTTTGCGCGAGGCTCCTCTAATCCCGCCCTCTTATTTTCGAAAATCGAGTGAGCTATTGCTTTATCCGCCCCCACCGCGCGATTTTTGATGGGTGAACTTAAGCGCTTTCTAAGTGCATTTCTCATGCTTTTCGATCGGTTCCTTCTGGGTTCACTGGTTAATCATCGCTTTCTCAGGTACCGACAGACGCCACTCCCCTCGATGCCCCAACAAGCGAGGCCATCGACGAGGACGTTTTCAATCAAATAAAAGGTTCGTTTACTTCCCCCGCCCCCTCCTCCACTCACTCCGTTCCCCCTTTGACTATTAGTCCATGCCGCTTAGTCTTCCTCCTGCGCACGTGAAGCCGTAAGCGGATGATTAGCTCTCCGTGGAATCGCAGACCTGAGAAGGGAAAGGCCCTGGTTGCCAGGGTGGGATCGTGGTTCGCCCTCTTAGTGGCTTCTCGTGCCTTCGGGCGCTTTTCGCCGCTCTGTAGGGAGGGCAGTTGAAGGGCTAGGCGAATTGGACCAATAGGCAGAGGGGGGAGGAGTGAGTGGAGGAGTGTAGGAACCCACAGTAGGAGTTTGATATAAGTGATTAACCATGTCCTTTTCACCTCTCCACTTGGACGGATGAGACGACATCAACAACGAGGACACCGGCCAGAGGGACGACGACGTCGAAGATGATGGAAAGCCCCCGGTAGGAATGAGAGGTACTCGAGCAATTGAGTGGTCCTTATTCCTTATTAATGGATCTATTCCAGGCTGTTTCGTGCCGGAGGTCACGAAGTCCGGACTTAAGTCCGAGAGGAAGATTCAGTTTCGTGAGAAGATGCTCTGGACTGTCATCACCCTCTTCATCTTCCTCGTCTGTTGTCAGATTCCCCTTTACAGTCAGGTTCCTCACAAAACTACTTCTTTTATTGGAAGTAAACCACAAAGAAACTAAATGTAAAGTGCTATTTGCAGGAATCATGTCGACTGACTCCGCCGATCCGTTCTACTGGCTTCGAGTGATCATGGCCTCCAACCGGGGAATCCTGATGGAGCTCGGTATCTCGCCCATCGTCACCTCTGGTCTCATCATGCAGCTTCTGGCTGAAGACAAGATCATCGAGGTCGGAGATTCCCCCAAGAACCGCGCCCTCTTCAACGGAGCTCAGAAGCGTAAGTGATTATTTTGGTTTCTGTTTTGTTATTGGCACTGTTCCCCAAAAGACCAAATTAATGATACTGCTTCATTTCAGTCTTCGAATGGTGATCACCGTCGGACAGGCTATCGTGTACGTTGCCTCTGGACTGTACGGAGAGCCCTCTGACATCGGAGCCGGAATCTGCCTTCTCATTGTTGTCCAGCGCGCCTTCACCGGTCTCATCGTGCTCCTCCTCGTCGAACTCCTCCAGGTATGTATCTGCGAAACTGCTAACTCGTTAATTACTTTATTTGTTATCCTCACTAATCGATAATTTGGTTCAGAAGGGTTACGGTCTCGGTTCTGGAATCTCCCTCTTCATTGCTACAAACATCTGCGAGACTATCGTGTGGAAGGCCTTCTCGCCTGCTACAATGAACACTGGCCGTGGAACCGAGTTTGAGGGAGCAGTCATTGCCCTCGTGCACCGTCTCGCCACCAGATCCGACAAGGTGAGACACACTTTCTTCCTTTCCCTCATGTCAGAGATGACGGCATCACAACCGTCACACTTTCCGTTCATGTTTATACCAACTTACACTGCGTATTACAGGTGCGTGCTCTCCGTGAAGTCTTCTACAGACAGAACCTTCCCAACCTCATGAATCTGATGGCCACCGTCCTCGTTTTCGTTGTCGTCATCTACTACCACGTGAGGTACTAAAATATATTTTATATTAATTATTATTTTTCTGCAAGATTTAATTTGATAAACATGCTATCTACAGGGCTTCCGCGTCGATCTCCCCATCAACGATGCCGTAGAAGCTGATGAGACGCCCTCCGGTAGAAACGAGAGGTACTCGAGCATATTGAGTGTTCCTTATTGAAATACTGCCTATTCCAGTCTTCCCTCGACGCGATGGAATGCGGGCTACAACTCGCCCTCTCTCCCTTCCTTCCCTCCGATGAGAGCTTCTGGGCGTGGAGGCCCCGTGAAAGGGCACTCTGTAAGGATGAGAGGTACTTACTTTTGAATCGATGTGTGTATTAAAGACTCGTTTTACAGTCCTCCCTCGACGTTATGGGAAGGGCGCGACGTCTCGTCATCTCTTCCTTCCCTCTTTCCCTCCGATGAGGCCAACCGGGTATGGAGAAGTACCCGTGAGGGGACGCTGAGAAGACCACGCGGCAGGGCATGGGAGGTACGAGAGCGATTATTGATTATTTTACTATAATTAAAGTGTCCCCCCTTACAGTCCTCACTCGATGGCGATGCCTCTCCATTCCTTCCCTTCCCTCCTCCTTCCGATGGAGGGACGCCGAGAAGACCACGCGGCAGGGGATGAGAGGTACGCGGCGGTTATTGATCATCGAATTGAAATTATCCCCCTTACAGTCCTCACTCGATGGCGATGCCTCTCCATTCCTTCCCTTCCCTCCTCCTTCCGATGGAGGGACGCCGAGAAGACCACGCGGCAGGGGATCAGAGGTACGCGGTTATTGATCATCGAATTGAAATTATCCCCCTTACAGTCCTCACTCGATGGCGATGCCTCTCCATTCCTTCCCTTCCCTCCTCCTTCCGATGGAGGGACGCCGAGAAGACCACGCGGCAGGGGATGAGAGGTACGCGGTTATTGATCATCGAATTGAAATTATCCCCCTTACAGTCCTCACTCGATGGCGATGCCTCTCCATTCCTTCCCTTCCCTCCTCCTTCCGATGGAGGGACGCTGACAAGACCACGCGGCTTGGGATGAGAGGTACGCGGTTATTGATCATCGGATTGAAATTATCCCCCTTACAGTCCTCACTCGATGGCGATGCCTCGCTATTCCTTCCCTTCCTTCCTTTATCTTCTTCGATGAGTCACTCGGACTGCAAGGAAAGCCATCGATGGGGATGAGAGGTATGGTTGTCATTTTTTTATTCACTGATTTCGTGAATGTTTCAGTCGTCTATGGATGCGATGGGACGCTGGCTCTCTCCCAATCTTCTCTCCCCTCCTTCCTATTCTTCGATAATTTCTGAAGGCTGTGGAGGATCCCACCGAGAACAGGTCCGAGCACTCGCAATTCAGCAATAAAAAAACGGAATCGGAATAATATTTAAATTGAGAAGAAATACACGTATTTATTGTATTGAAATACCTCTATATTTTTCTGGATGGATGAGCTATATGCGATTGCGCGTAATGTCCTGATATTTCGCCGCAAACAGCCTTTTTAAAACGCGTTCTGGTGACATTTTGCTTGAATGTGTGTGATGGTCATTAGGAATTTCGAGTCGAACTCGTATTGCGGCCCCGCTGAACTTATGTTTCCCGGGCTCCTTTAATTTAGCAGCTCAACGGGAACCATCTTTGAAAACTAGCATTTGCCTGATAAGTGTAGTTTGCTCACATGCCAATTGTAGTTGTCAAATTCTCCGCAATGATTTCTGTAAATGGAATACAGCATTTTATCGATTATTGTTACAATCGTAACCTCGAATTGTTTTAGGGTTGTCTTCCCTTCTTCCTCCCTCCCCTTCCCTCTCTTCCGTTCCTCCGTTAAGGAGATGACCGAAGAAGAAAGGATAAAGCGCGGTCGTGCTCGGCTCAAACAGGTAAGGGTGAAGATAAATAAAGAAGCGTATTTTGAAAATTGTGGTGATTCGTTGTGTTATTCAAGTTCGCTTTTGTTTTGTGTGATAGTCATTACAAATTTCGCCATGATTATAACCGTATTACGGTCCCTGCTGATTTTATGTTTCCCTGTCTCTTTTAGTATTGATCTCCAGTGGGTACCATCTCTGAATAGAAATCATTTGCCTGTTTAGTTTAGTTCTGACATTTATTTTTGAACCTCACTAGTATAGCACCGTTTGATGTTATGCTTCTCGGGCTCCTTTAGTCTTTATCTTCAGTGGGTACCATCTATAAATAGAAATTATTTGCCTGTTTAGTTTAGTTCTGACATTTATTTTTGAACCTCACTAGTATAGCACCGTTTGATGTTATGCTTCTCGGGCTCCTTTAGTCTTTATCTTCAGTGGGTACCATCTCTAAATAGAAATTATTTGCCTGTTTAGTTTAGTTCTGAAATTTATTTTTGAGCTTCACTAGAATAGCACCAACTGAATTAATTTCTCTCGGGCTTTTTTTAAATCTTGATCTCCGGTAGGTACCTGATTAGTATAGTTGCGAAATTAATATGTGAACATCACTAATGTCACTAACTGAAGTTATGTTTCTCGGGCTCCTTTAATTTAGCAATTCAACGGGAACCATCTTTGAAAACTAGCATTTGAATGATAAGTGTAGTTTGCTCACATGCCGATTGTAGTTGTCAAATTCTCCGCAATGATTTCTGTAGATGTAGATTTCTGTAGTAGCATTTTATCGATTATTGTTACAATCGTAACCTCGAATTGTTTTAGGGTTGTCTTCCCTTCTTCCTCCCTCCCCTTCCCTCTCTTCCGTTCCTCCGTTAAGGAGATGACCGAAGAAGAAAGGATAAAGCGCGGTCGTGCTCGGCTCAAACAGGTAAGGGTGAAGATAAATAAAGAAGCGTATTTTGAAAATTGTGGTGATTCGTTGTGTTATTCAAGTTCGCTTTTGTTTTGTGTGATAGTCATTACAAATTTCGCCATGATTATAACCGTATTACGGTCCCTGCTGATTTTATGTTTCCCTGTCTCTTTTAGTATTGATCTCCAGTGGGTACCATCTCTGAATAGAAATCATTTGCCTGTTTAGTTTAGTTCTGACATTTATTTTTGAAAACTAGCGGACTACGTCCGCTAGTTTTTTTTGGGGGTAATATTCATCGCTTAGAAATGCCCCAGGTCGAAAAAGTGGAGCTAAGAAAAAAAGTTGGGACGGGGCTTCGCCCCGTCGTGGGGAGGCTCTAGGCTTCACAAGCCTTCCGCAAGGGACTTGCTGGCTCGCTGCGCTCGCTTGCTACCCTTTTCATCAACGGAAGCTCAAGAAATATCAAAAAAATAATAATACGGGAGCTGGAAGCTGAACATACTCTACAACTCGCTTTCGTGCCTAAAAACGCGTCAAAACACGTCCCCTTATTGCGAAATATCGAAATAATAATCCAAAACATCAATTATTATCTATAACTCTATTCCAAAAGACACGCGCAGAAAAAAGAATTTAAAAAATAAAAATAAAAGCAAAAATAATAATAAAAATAAAAATAAAATTAAATAAAATATAAAATAAATAAATAATTACGGTAGAAAAACGCGAAAATTTAAAAGATTACGGTAAAAGCGAAAATATTGACGGAGTGACGAAAAAATATTGAAGGCGAAAAAGCTGAAAATATTGGAAAAAAAGATTACGGTAGAAAAGCTGAAAAAGTTGAAAAATTTCGGAAATTTTTCGCGACCGCCCGAAAGGTATACTGTAGGACAGCATGACGGACACAGGTTTTTGGGAGTTTTCTCCAAAATTCACCTACGGACCTCCGGTTTTTATGTGTCTGATCGCAAGATATCGGGGACGGCAACATATGGCCGAAAAATGAGCTCGCCGAAACAACTTTAAAGGAAAAAGCTTAGCACTTTAAAGTAAGCTTGTAACCTCACTAGTATAGCACCGTTTGATGTTATGCTTCTCGGGCTCCTTTAGTCTTTATCTTCAGTGGGTACCATCTCTAAATAGAAATTATTTGCCTGTTTAGTTTAGTTCTGACATTTATTTTTGAACCTCACTAGTATAGCACCGTTTGATGTTATGCTTCTCGGGCTCCTTTAGTCTTTATCTTCAGTGGGTACCATCTCTAAATAGAAATTATTTGCCTGTTTAGTTTAGTTCTGAAATTTATTTTTGAGCTTCACTAGAACAGCACCAACTGAATTAATTTCTCTCGGGTTTTTTTTTAGTCTTGATCTCCGGTAGGTATGTTAGGGTGGCGAAATTGGCACTCGGATACGAGGGTGTATAATTTTAGTACTCACGTTTTAGAATTGGTACATTTTAGAACTGGTAAATTTAGAACTCGGTCATTTTAGAACTCTATGTGCAAAATGGTGCAGCCACCTTGTTTTCAAGAGTTCTAAATTCACCGAGATCTAAAATGACCAAGTTCTAAAATGATATACCCTCCTCGGATACTCGAGCCTGTTTACGACCTCTCTCGGTTGTGCTGGCTTTACGACCCCTGGGTCGGGTGTGCCGTTTTATTTCGAGCCGAAAACGAGCCGGCGATTTTCTCAGCTCGGAATGGACCAATTCAGTTCCGGTTTTCACTATTCGAATCAGCGCAGCAGTGGCTATCCGAAGCACTTTCTCTTGAAAGAAATAGTTGGGTTTGAACAAAAATCGAAAGTGGTTAGAGATAGGCGAGAGAGCATGGGGAGGGGAGAGAGCGCAGAGATAGGAAGCGCTTCCCTTCTCCCTCCCCCCCCCCCCCTCCTTCCTCTAGCTCCCCAAATCGAAATTTGTTCAAAATCAACTATTTCTTTCAAATGAAAGTGCATTCGATAGCCACTGATGATTCGAAAGGTGAAAACCGCAACTGAATTATCCCATTCCGAGCTGAGAAAAGCGCCGGTTCGTTTTCGGCTCGAAATTTTGAGTACTTGACAACTCGATGTTAGCTTGAGAGAGGTCGTAAAACCGGCGCCTCGATGTTCCACTTTCGCCACCCTAGCGCAGACTAGTGTTCGAGAAGGAGCAAATTTTACGATTAAAAAATACTACTGCATTTATCATAAAACATAAATAGGAATCTTCATTGAAGTTGTTTTGATATCTTTATCCGTTCAGTCGCTAAAGCGAAAAAATGAAAAGTGAATACTATGGGAAATGTTGACCCAAAATGGCTCATACCATGAGAACTTTTGACCCAAAAATGGCTCATATCATTGGAATTTTTGATTTTTTTCACTCAGAAATAGCTCATACCATTGGAAATAACTCATATTGGTGGCCGAAATTACCCCTTTCAACTGTGAATATCGGCCGCACTGTTCTCGCGCACTATTGAAAAATGAATGGGAGACGGGTCCATTATAATAATGTTTTATTTTCCAATGGAAAAGAAAATCCTAGTATTGCCCGTAATATCGATTTGCATACAAAGTAAAATGGACCAGGAAGTCACTTTGTACGGAGTCCGCTCAAGATTATCCGACTCTCATTCAAAGGGGGCTAAAAAAAATGGGGCTTGACTAGACAATAATGATGGTAACATATTTTGTTTGTTTGCAGGTGCCATCCATGGTTGATGCAGCCAATTGCTGCACTCGACTCTCTCTCTCTCTCTGTGAATGCAGCACGGAAGATTGAAGGGAGTATGGAATGAGGTGAGATATGGGTCAAGTAGGAGACGGCGAGAAAAGTTTGATATTCCTAGCTAATCATGTCGATTTTCGAAACTTTTTCGCGCGCCATACATTTTCGAAACTACCGGACCGGTAATCAGACTATAATCAGACGCAATTTGATGTCAGACCACAATATATCCACTATAAAATCGTTTTCAAGCCATGAGACCCCTGCTATTAGTGTCAGACCACTATATTTTTTCGGTCCCCGGTAGGCAATGAAAATGTATGTTCGCGCGCTATTATATGAGGCCGTTTGTGAGACAATCGAGCAGATCCGGAATAGTTTGGCACACTCGAGAACATCAAATCGCCGTTGTTCAGCGAATTGATTTTTTTCCAACTGCAGCCGTTGCTCGATTGTTTCACAAACTGCCTCATATATCAATTTACTTGAATTCAATGCAAAAAAGCGATATAATTATTATAGATTTTACTAGTGCGAAACATATGTTGCCGGTTTGTGCGTTATGTTTAGAATGTGCTTCGCTAATATCCCAGTAGGTTATCCCATAATGGGCCATTCTCGCACAAACGCTTGCGGAACACTGTTGTGCTAGGAAAGGTGACTCGTTTAGAAATGCGGATGCCCGCCTAGGCATTATTGAACTTTTTCACCTTTTCTAAATGGCGACAAACTTTTATGTGCGGATATCCGAAGGAATGCCCGGATTCAATTTGCGGATGCCCTCACTTTGTCACCTTTCTATCCCACCAGTATTGCTGAAGGCTCGTGAGAATCAGCCGACGAAACGCTTTGACTAACAGATCAATATGCATTTCGATATTCCAATATTAAAAAATTCATAATTAAAATGGTTTCAGTCCGTCTCTCAGTGATGCCTCTCGATGTGGATCCATTCCATCATCGACGCCCCCTCTCTTCCTTCCCCACCTCACTGTCGAAGATCAGAGGGAGATGCAACCCCCCTCCCTTTCCACCCTCTTTCCACTTTACCCCCTTCTTGTTTTTTTTCTCGTAACCATCCACGTAGGTTACAGATGTTGGGTGGAAGGATGACGATTTATGGGGGGAGGGAGTATTGGGGGCATATGGAGGTATTCGGAACGTGTGAAAATGGGGGGTATTGTATCGATCTGAATGTGTGAAAATGGGTGTATTGTATCGATCCGAATGTGTGAAAATGGGTGTATTGTATCGATCCGAATGTGTGAAAATGGGGTGTATTGTATCGATCCGAATGTGTGAAAATGGGGGTATTGTATCGATCTGAATGTGTGAAAATGGGTGTATTGTATCGATCCGAATGTGTGAAAATGGGGGGTGGGGTATTGTATCGATCTGAATGTGTGAAAATGGGGGGTATTGTATCGATCTGAATGTGTGAAAATGGGTGTATTGTATCGATCTGAATGTGTGAAAATGGGGGTATTGTATTGATCCGAATGTGTGAAAATAGGTGTATTGTATCGATCCGAATGTGTGAAAATGGGGTGTATTGTATCGATCCGAATGTGTGAAAATGGGTGTATTGTATCGATCCGAATGTGTGAAAATGGGGGTATTGTATCGATCCGAATGTGTGAAAATGGGTGTATTGTATCGATCCGAATGTGTGAAAATGGGGCATTGTATCGATCCGAATGTGTGAAAATGGGGGTATTGTATTGATCCGAATGTGTGAAAATGGGGGTATTGTATTGATCCGAATGTGTGAAAATAGGTGTATTGTATCGATCCGAATGTGTGAAAATGGGGTGTATTGTATCGATCCGAATGTGTGAAAATGGGTGTATTGTATCGATCCGAATGTGTGAAAATGGGGGTATTGTATCGATCCGAATGTGTGAAAATGGGTGTATTGTATCGATCCGAATGTGTGAAAATGGGGTATTGTATCGATCCGAATGTGTGAAAATGGGGGGGGGGGGTATTGTATCGATCCGAATGTGTGAAAATGGGTGTATTGTATCGATCTGAATGTGTGAAAATTGGTGTATTGTATCGATCCGAATGTGTGAAAATGGGTGTATTGTATCGATCTGAATGTGTGAAAATGGGGGTATTGTATTGATCCGAATGTGTGAAAATGGGTGTATTGTATCGATCCGAATGTGTGAAAATGGGTGTATTGTATCGATCTGAATGTGTGAAAATGGGGGTATTGTATTGATCCGAATGTGTGAAAATGGGGGTATTGTATTGATCCGAATGGGTGTATTGTATCGATCCGAATGTGTGGAAATGGGGGTATTGTATCGATCCGAATGTGTGAAAGTGGGTGTATTGTATCGATCCGAATGTGTGAAAATGGGTGTATTGTATCGATCCGAATGTGTGAAAATGGGTGTATTGTATCGATCCGAATGTGTGAAAATGGGGGTATTGTATCGATCCGAATGTCTCGCCTCTGCTTCACGACCTTGTTTTTATCGCAGTGGTCAGTGATTCCTCTCTATGTATGTTGTTGTCCTCGTTGTTTTCAGATGTGTATCTGATGGTCTGCAAGCGTGTTGATACATAATCGATCGATTAGATATGGAGTAGAGCTCGAAAAATGACATCGCTGTCTTTTCATTTCACACCCTCTGTCGTCGACCGAGCTGGCGAGAGAGTGTGCAAATTGAAGAGACGGCGGTATCATTTCTCGAGTTCTAATATGGAGGAGACATCTTCATGACACTGCTTCTTCGGTAGTAGCGAGGGGATGTCATAATTGTGAATTACTTTATTTGTTCAGAGCATAGCTTACATAACACAATAAGAATTACGATAGATACGATAGACGGATACGGTAGATGTAGGTAGATCAGACACCGGCCAGACATCTCGCTCTCGCAGCAGTCAACAGGGGGAACTCGCCCGAACCGCATCTGGAAAATAACGATGATTAAAATGCTGCATGTTCCCAAGTTCTGCCTAATCATTATCCGTATCTGCTTGCTGGTCCAGAGAAACAAAAGACTGTGTGAAGTCACAATGAAGATTTCGTCCTTTCATTCTTCCTATCTCTCACGGGTTAGAGTCACCAGAGAGAATGCGGAATGAAGAGGTCACCTTTGCTAATGAATGTCTAATTCCCTACCTGCCCTCCCAGTCGTCCTCGTTGAGCGACAGCAGACCGACGCCTCCCAGCTGCTCGCGAACAGCGTAGAAGATCTGGAGTACGGAAGGTTACGGTAGTTATATATTGATTGCCGCAATCCAACTTCATATTCCTCATCAATTCACTAACATTATGTGTGCCAGGATAATGTCTCTTTACTTTTGAAGGAGTAGGGGTACAGATTCTTCATCCTGACAGTCTAATTTTAATTGACTACCTCATTTCCAATAAGAGAGGCCTACTAATCAACGTGATTATCGATTGGTTTCGTGCGTTTGAAATGCGCTGCGAAAAGGGAAAACATTTGGTTAGCGACCGATCCTGGGAGTGAGGAGTTGTTGAAAAATAATCTCTGATTGTGTACCTTATACGCGATGGTCTGCTGATTCTGCATGCTCATCCACTCTCTCTTCTCCGTGAGAGCATACGCAGCAATGCGATCCCACTGCATCGTCTGCTCGATGGTCACATTCGGCTTGGGTTTGAGAAGAGCACACACCTGGAGAGATCAACGATCGGGACTTCTCTCTTGTTTTCTTCTCTGTTGTATTTTTCTGCCAGGCAACAACCGCTCCCATAGTGGAGCTATAAAGAATAAGAATGGTAGGGAGGGAATACACTGCGAGAAAAGGCAGGGCCAAAAAACAAAGAAGTGCCCAACGATCAATCGTTCTTCGAATCCATTCATTGAGAGAAAATGTCGTCCAAGTAGGTTTCACGTTCGTTTCAAGAGCCGGTTGATCGATCGAATTTCAATTATATTTCGTCTGCTGTTCAAACAATAATCAAAATTATTCTGATCGCTCTCGGTTTTCAATTTTTTGGCAACAAACGATGGGGATGGAACCTTCAAATGGATTATAGTCTCGCCCAGTTACGGGAAGCATTTAACGATCTTACACTGAGAAAGATCAAAGATCAACTTCCCCACCTGCGCCTGTCCGATCACTCGAGGATTGGATGCGGCCATACCGATCTCCGTCACATTGGAGGTAAAGTCCTGAACGGATACCGTACCCTACCGTAATATCATCTTTCCAGGGCTTTGTTTAAAATCATACTGAAGGCACTGGATGGTCTTATACATAACTACAGTTCCCAAATTCCGGCATCCAAACGTACAGTACCCCTACAGTGCCCCTACATTATCACCTGGAGGGTCGCGTAGGCGGGAATCTGGATGATGACTTTGGCATTATCGAGGCCGGCGGCGCGCCACGCGCGAACGATCGTGTCCTGAGAGATTCAGTTAGTCATCGTGAACTTGTCTATTCTTTCACTCTGTCTGTTTTCGCAGATTGGCTACCGCAAGTTTGTTTCAACATTCAGCTTACTGATAATTAACGAATAATCTGCATACACACACTTCTCCCTAAATAAATTGCATACTTTTACTGCTGTATTTTTGTACGGGCCATTAGTATTGTTTCTATTTAATTAAATTTTTTGTTCAGATGTTCATTGCATCATTGGCGATTCCTTGACCGTTTCAAAAGGATTTCAAGAGGTCGCGCCGTTTCAAATACCACTTACGATGTCGTTGTCGTGTCCATTGGAAGGGAAGAGCGGCGAATTGACGTGCGTCACAATGTCTCTGAATAGGAACTGATATTGAGAGAGATAATTCGTCTGACTCTCTCCATTTACGCGCTATCTCGCTCTGTCCGACTATCACCTGCTGAGTTAGAATTAGATCATCAACTGAATCTGCGGGAGCTTGAATCTAGACAAGGGAAATTGTGTAATGATGCAGCGTCTGAGTTCTGTAGCGTAATGAGCATCAGCAATTCACAATCAATTACATTTCACCTTCACCTACACTTCTCATCCTACCGTATCTAAGGTACCGTCATTTCTATCAGAAATACCCAATCAATACTTCAGCCACGGTATATCAGCCGTACCGTACCTGGGCGGATCACTGAATGGTTCGAGCACGACGTGCTGTACCGTGTTCAGCGTCGACACCTCATACTTCTCCGTCAGATTCCGAGTGTAGATGGGCAGTCTGGAGAGGGCAACGATCAACTAACAAAAAATAAAGGGAAAATGCTTTCAGTGTGAAGAATTCGACTCTCCATTCCTATATCTCTTCATCATGAGCTGTGACTCCGGTATTTTACCAGTGGGATCTCACCTTCTCACTTTTTTCCCCAGAGAAACTCCCACTAGTTTCCTACCTCACTGCCCATTGTTTTTCTGACAGGTATCGGTTGAAGAGATCAAAGATCAGAGAGAGTCACCTAAGACTGAGCGTGTGGTGACACTTCATGTAGGGGGTTGAATCGATGAGATGTATGCGCATGCTCCTGACCAGACTGTCGAATGCGCCCTCGAAATAACACTTTTCATTTCGGACGATATCTCGAATCGAGGAACTGTGAGGTTCTCATTCATTTGATGCCCTCGAAACATAAATATTATTCATCAAACAATCCCTGTTTCTACTCAAAAATGCCACTCGAAGTGCTCCATCCATTTTTGCTCGCATCCAAAACATCCCATTAATAAACTTCCCTTGCTTTTCATTGAATCCTGCAGCGTCACAAATCTATAGTATCCATCCCTACAGTATCCAACTGTACCTTATCATCCTCATCATCGATTAGATGATCGCAGGCGAGTTCGATGCCCGACAGCGAGTAGTTGCCGATGAATGAGAGCAGATTTTTCGATACCTCATGGCCTGAGAAGATCAAAGATCAACCTTGGTTTCTCTTGATTTTTTACCTCTTGATCGAACAAAAGTCAACTCGAATGTGAATATTCAAGTCTTTGAATTTCTTCTCACCCTTGCTTACACAGTGATTTTTGATCAAGTGAAACAACTAACAATGACATGATAATTTGACAATCAAATCCAGCAACGATGTGATCTAATCGGATGACTTCGTTTTTCAAATCGGTTCTACTGACAATAGAGTTCCAAATACGGGTCGCCGTCTCTTCATTTCGCACGCTCTCTCGCCTATCCGACCGGTAAGAGAGTGTGGGAAAAGAAGAGATCATTATCCGTATTATTCCGAACTCTAACTGACAAAAGGTAGCACTACCCCCACCTTTGTTCCTCAGCAGCTGCTTGAACCAGAAGTTGGTCATGTCACAGCGCACGGAGACGATCGTTCTCTTCATTCCCATGTGAGGCTGCTCGGAGGTCTGAAGGGAGAGATCAAAGATCAAAGATCAAACTACAGACTACAAACTTCAAAATATATTCATCACTTACCAGCTTGACCATGGCCTCCCTTGCAGTCTCATCACGGAAGTTGAGCGTTCCTGTAAGCAAAAGTCAGTGATCAAAGATCAAGCAACAGAAAACGTAGGTGGAAGAAGATACCATGTTCATTCAGATTGTGTTTCAATGTGTGTACCTATAGAAGGAGGGATATTGCGAGAGAGCCAATAAAGAACACTTATTCGGTAGATAATTGTTATCAACGGTTTTCTCTGATTCGCACTTGCCAACATCGTGGAAACTCTTGGAATGCGCTCACCATTCTGATTGAGCAGCACCTCCTCGATGACCACTTGAGTGCACGATTCGAACGGAATTCTGAAAAGGGGAAATTTAGGAATTTTTCTCTTTTTTTGCGAAAAGAGAAGAGAACGAGCACGATTTGAATGGGAATGCCCTGAAGGAAAGGTTGAGTTTTAGGTGCCTTCTCCTTGTCAAATTTTCAGTTGAGTTTCACACTTTCCACATAACCATGAATCTCAGAAATTATTCAATTCCGTTCAGTCCTTGTTGTGAAAATTGTAATCTGACTGCTGACTAGGCCGCATTGCTTCTCTACTTGGGCATCCATTCAGCAAACGAGTTCAAAGATCAAAGACCATCGATCAAACCTGCTCGCGGGCATCGGCCGCCTCTCGTTGTGCGTCGGGAGACGGTAGCTGCACGACGTGGTGAAGGGCGAATTGCACGGGAGAACGTCGTCCTCACGCACGCACGTCTCGCACACCTGCAGTGAGTACGGTAACACGCAATGGAATGTCAGATAAGGATGCGACTTCTAATGATAGGCTATGAGCGGATGAATTCTTGCATTCTCTCGAACCATGGGTTGAGCGTGAATTGAGTTTCAGGGGTGAACTAAAGAAAAAGCTGATTCGAAGGGTTGATTGTCGATACGTAGGTACCTATGGTAGTTGGAGGAATCCAGAGACACCTTAGTGGACTAAAATTGGGAAATTGCGTCAAGTTTGACGACCTTGATACGGATACCAAAGGGATAAGCCCACCTGTGTTCTCATAATCTTATTGAGGAGATTGAACGGCTGCTTGGGGCATTCTCCCTCCGGATTGTCCAATTGAACGTCGAAGAGAGCGATGCCGCCCAGTTGATTGAGCGATGCCCAAGTGGTCTGAAAAACAAAGTTCGGAATTCGAATGAGCGTTTCTCCACTTGTTCAGGAATGCGATGTGTCTCTTTTTGTATTGTTTGAACGTGGATTCCATATCACGCGTGTCACCTAATAATCGGATGCTGAGAGCAAGTGGGACACGTTAGAAAACTCATTCCTCGATCCACCGCCGTCGTGCTACCGTAGTATAGTACCTTCATGGCGACGGATCGCTCGTTCTCGTAGGCGACGAATTGAGCGCCGTTCACGAGGAAGGGCACGCCGATGCTCTCGATGAACTCGGTGCGCGATGCGCCGTCCCGCTCCAGTTCGCACACCTGAGGGCGACGATTACGAAAGGGAGCTCCGCTGTCGAAATTTCGACAGGCGACGATTCCTACTGTGTACACCACTACCGTATCCTACCGTACCCTCTTTCCATTCACAGCCTTCTTGTCGCCGTCCTCCGATCGAAGCAGCGGCAGTGAGAACGACGGAGTCGCTCTCTGAATTCAAAATTCAACTTTTATTCCCAGATTTTGCAGCGCTTTTAAATGTTCATTTCAGAGACGTTGGTTCATCCAACAGCAAGGAAGTAGAGCGGCATGGAAGCTCGTCAATGATGAGGGAATCCAAGTAGAGTTCGAAATACGGGTAACATTCTCTTCATTTTGCGCACACTCCAATCGGTCAAAGGGGCGAGAGAGTGTGTGAATTGGAGAGATGGCGACCCGTATTTCGAACTTTAAGCACAAGTCATCATTCAGATATCAATCATTTATCTTCTCTTTCTTGTCCCTTGCCCGGCATTACTAAGAAACCTACCCAGTATCCCCGAAATGACAAGAATCACGGAGTATCCACTATTGACATTCAGATACCATTCCGAAGCAATGAATCTGTTAGAGGGACCAGAGCGATGTCGAAATTTCAACAGGCGACGATTCCTAATGCGCACCACGCGCACACACCACTGACCATTCCGAAGGGCGACGCGTCTGCCCGGTCGTTTCCCTGCAGGTTCATCGACAGCGGCTCCGCTGTGATGCCCATGATAATCTGCGATCTGCAAAGGGATCACTGAATCTCTTTGTTCATCTTGCTCTCTCGTTCTGCCTAATTTCAGAGCAACCAGCACTGTCAGAATGAAGAAATTGTCTCTTTATTACGTTATCTCTTCGTAACTCTAAAGATTTTGCTAGAAGATCATTAACCGAGAATGACAATGGAGTACCTCTTCATCTTGAGTGTTGCGTGCCACTCAGCCACCATGCCCTCCACGGTGTTGCGCGTGTCCGGCAGAATCTCTGAAGGAAATGTCATCGCCTTGGATGTTGGGTTCAAACAAGTTGCCATCAAGCTATTAAAAACTCGTGGACTCCCAAACCGCATTTTTTCCAGCTTGTGGGGGACACCAGAGGGCTTTATATTTGACAATTGACCCTGCCGGAGAACTAGGTTTCACGTATGTTATAAAGTAGCATGAGCTGTATTTCTATCAATCACGTAAAGATTCGATTTTCGTGAAAAATATATTCAACGGTCGAGTGTAAACAAGACCTCAGCGCTGCATGCACGAAAAATTGTGATGCTTCTTTCGCGTAGGCTACGTCGAGCAACTCGATACGTGCAATCATGCGTATTCTATAGAGACGTCGACACATTCGACATACTAAATGCTGTATCTACCCTACAGTGGCAACTCTTCATTTCGAAAATATCGAAAAGGACTGATCAGTTCAGAAAAAAGGTATGACGTCCGGTTGTTAGAACGAACCCGATTTGGCGAAGAGGGGTGAGTGATGGCCCGTGAACGGCTGACGGGTCGAGTGAAAACGGTGCGAGTGCAGCACAACAAAGTCAACGGTCCTGAACGGATCGGATCGGAGGTACGGTAGTAATTTATCGATGTGAATCTTCAATTTTTGGATGATTTCTTACCATGTTTTTAGTATGAGAATCAATAGAATATGCTTGCAAAAGCGTTTTGAGAATAAACGGAGACAGTTTCTCTCTTTCAGGAAGGAAACGCACGTGTTCAGCGTTGCCATCGACGCGTATCGTTTGGATACGGTAGACACGTGCGAGGCTGCCATTGCCACTGTCGTGTTTGCGCTGTAAAGATCAATGATCAACAATCATTCTGAATTTCAAGAATCTTTTCAGAACAAGGAACAGTGCATTCTCGAATTCTCAGTTGAGTTTCACACATTGCACATACTCATCAAACTTAGAAATAGCACGCCGCGTTGACTAGATTTGATATTTCTCAACTCTTCATTCAGAGCACTGGGCAGAAATCACCATACCCCACAGCCTTTCTCATCTCCAGCACGAGCTGCTCGAGATTGGTCGCATCGGAGGGCAGGTCCATCGGTCCCATTGTCCACGAGATCTCCACTCCCGACGCACGCCATTCGGTCATCAACTGAAGAGATCAAAGATCAGGTTGGTCTCCAAAGGGTAGGCAGAAAGCCCTCTCTTCACTTCTTCGGGTGCCCATTTTGCAGTAGATCACAAAACATGAGCTCCGAAACATACTGTTGCCCTCCGAGGCAATTTTTCGGCAGTTGTTCATAGATAAAATACCAAAGAGCAAAAGAGCCAAAGAGCGAAAAAGCCTCACCGCCTGCAGCTGTCTGATCACTGACTGCCGGTAGTACTGCAGGGAGGTAACGATGCGCCAGATGTCCGATGTCGCGCGAGGACCGAGCGAGATCTGAGAATGATCTTTGATCTTTAGGAGGCGATGGAAAGGTCCTATAGCTACTTTGCATAGTCATTTTATTAGTTTGTGCATCTTTCTCCTCCGGATTACAAATGAGTTTCACCCATTCCCCATAATCATCTATCAGCGTTACCCCTCCCCGAAGTACAAACAAAAATACTATGCGTATCCCCTAGAGTGAGCAATTCGGGTCGTCGTGCCTCACAGCATTCTGGCCCGACAGAGAAGGGGGACCGATTTGCATACGTACTTGCGCACTTTGCATGAATCGAACTGCAAGGACTGGGCGGGGGGGGGGGGGGCGCTCTCCCCGCTCATTTTGAATTTTTCGCGCCGGCGGGAACGATTCAAAAATTAATCCCCTTGTTCACTCTTATCTGGAGAGAACAATGGGGGTCAGAATGCTGTGGCCTTCATTCCACATGCTCTCTCACAGTTCGACCCGAGAGAGTGTGTGAAATGAAGAGACGACGACTCGTATTGCGCACTCTATTATCCCCACCATGAGCTTGGGCTTTCTCGGCACGTGCCAGCCACGAATCCAGCGAGCAGTCGCCGCACCGTCCTCAGACAGTTTGACCTCCCCGAGCATCTGAAAGATCAAAGATCAGAGATCAAACTGCAAAAAAAGATCAAAGATCAAAGACCAAAGATCACTCGCCGACAGGGTGGCCTCAACGACGATGTGCGAGCATGCGGCCGGCTGCAGCTTGTGCAGCTGATGGGGCGAGTTGATGTAGCAGAGACGATTGCAGCTCCTGTATCGTGAGATTATTTGCCACACTGAAATCTCACGTGTTCTGGTATTGCTCACCTAATAGGCCACCTAATAACTCACTTCATAGTGTACAAATGAATGGCCTTTTGCGGATGCTGACACGTTTTCTCATAAGTTATGTTCAAGTTAAGTTCAAAAGTCATAACGTGAAAACGTAAACTTCGTAATTCAGGCTACCAAGTTCAAATCGATGCGATTCTCCCCCATTTTACGCCGGATTTATTCAAACACCTCACGAACCTCACGTGTCCCACGTCATCCACGCACTGCATGTTCTCCGCAGCCATACGGAGAGCCGGGAACTTTCCGCCATCCAGGCCGCACTCGCCCTGCGAGAGATCAAAGATCAAACCACAAAGATCAAAGATCAACTCGCCTTCGGGTCGTCGTGCTGCAGCGACTGCAGCCCGAGTCCGCCGTAGCCGGCAGACGTCAGCCAGCGGGCCTAATGAAGAGTAGAGTAGATAGTTAGTATCGTGTGCCTCCGTGTCTGCATTCCGCACTAACACCATCATTGTGGCTAGAATTAAGACGACAAAGGGGCATTCTCTAGTAGGTACATTTGAAGAGCAACTGACCCCCCTTCCACCCGCTTTGAACCTACAGATCAAAGATCATCCTTACTTTTTTCCCAAGCGACGCCTCGATGGGTGCATTCGAGAAGACGATCCGATGAGTGTGCGTGTTCTTCACCATCTCCGTGGCCGTGGCAGTGTCCAGGACTGGAATGATCTTTGATCTTTAGATTTTGATCTTTGTTATTTAGTCTTTGATCTTTGATCCCCACTCACTCTTCTCTCCAATCGTTCCGCAGGTTTCCTGGAGCGAGTCGAGCTCTCCCTCGGCCTCGCCTCGAAGTGAATCGACGAGGTAGTTCTGAGAGGGACAGAGGTCAAAGATCAACTAATTGGAAGACTAATTATTCGCGGAGTGGAGATGCTGTCGTTTCTTTTCCATCACACTACCACACTTTCAAGAAAAGCAGGGAACCGGCAGGATGAGTGAGGGTAAAGCAACTTTACACTAATCGTATCGAAACGAGCCGTCTAGTTCAGTAGTTTGATATTCGATCATTGATCTCTGTTCCCACTCACACGGTAAACGACGGCTCCGGCCGTTAGACCGACGACGATCTTCCTCATTGGTATGCCCTTGTCCACGAGGATCTGAGAGTGATCTTTGGTCTTTGTAGTTTGGACTTTGAACATTGTAGCTTGTAGTTAGATCAGAAAAAATAGGATTGCTATGAGTTTCTTAGGTAGGTAGAATTTATATTTTACAGACGAGACTCGAGTCATATTAGTTGACGATGCGCGTTGACGATTTTCATTGATGAGTGAGACACAAATCAATTTGCCGATTTCGTGAACGATCAACTCTTTATCCCGCGGTTTCCCTTGATGTCATTAGAGAGGTATTGTAAGTGAGGCTCGGACAGCATCTCTCGTGGTCTCTTATCAATCGAATACGTCTCAATATTGATCCCACTCTGACTCCCACAGCTATTGATATCGCAATCACTTTGCCTAGACACGAGGGCAATGCTAACTCAGCTTTGTGGTCTAAGCAGTTCGCCATTAACTAATTTCATCGATTCACTTTTATGAATTTCAATTTGATCTTTGATCTCTCTCACATTTGCATTGTAGCTGATGGTCTGCTCGGGAGGAGTGGCCGACGAGGGAAGAAGTGGATCCAGTTGGGCCAATCTGTAAGTTTATCTTTGAACTCGTTCATTTTACATCTGAAAAACTGTTTCCACTAGTGTCTCGCCCCGTCGTTTAGCTTGTCCAGTTTACAGATTGCGCTTATCTAATTAATCTAAGATCTTTGATCAGTGAGTAATCGGTTTTCTTTCCTATTGTTTGGACTTTGCCTTGTGAACTTTGATCTATGTAGTTTGACGAGTAAGTTCTTCCTCTCACCTATTCATGGTGGGAGTGCTCATGAGATAGACAGTCTTCACATAAGGAGCAGCCTCGAGGATGTGAGTGTAGGATGAGACAACGAGAGGAAGAGGTACGGCAAGAGTCACGGGAAGGGAGTTGTTGGCCGAGTGAAGGTCCTGCGGGGAAGATGGTTGGGATATAAGCTACCGTATCCTACTTTATAGGCCCTAGGGTGAACTACAGTTCCGGGAAGCACAAAATTGTTCATTTCGCAATCCTCGATCATGCAAGCAAAGGCAAGCATTGCGAAATGACATGCTAGAAGTCTTTGCGCTGCCCAGGTGCTATGATGAATGAACTAGTAACCGGTACGAAACCTTGAAGAAGAACTCGAATCGCGGATTGTCGATGAATGGTCGATCGACTCTCAAGAAGAGGCCGTGCACTGTCAGATCCGTCGCTGCTAGGATAAGCGAGGAGGCCAGCTGAGAAGGGCAGGATTGATCTTTGATCTTTACACCTATTTTAATTTTCGAGCATCATCATAGCTTTGGCACCATAGAGCCTCGTTGTGTTAATTTTTGAACTGAATCGCACTGAAAAACGCGAATTCTCCCTCAGGCTCCCTCATTCGTATTCGCATTGAAACATAGTCGCTGGAGCGATGAAACTAGACAAACAATTTCAAACCACTTCAAATGTAATATAGATATGTTGAAAATTTCAGTTGTAACATGCATGCAACATAGGTACATTTAATTTAAATTTAATAATATTCATAATAACAACGAAGGTTGAACCTTGACTCGAGTGGGAGGGGACGAGATGAAGGAATCGCGCTGATTGAGATGCACACCAAGCAGGATTGTCGCGTTCGGATTCGTCCTCTTCAGCCTGCAGTACGGTAGGTTACGGTAGGCCATTGATTGGCTTATTGTAAGGTAAGTAGGCAAGAGATGCCCAGTAGGAATCTCTTGCCTACTTACCTTACAATAAGCAATAGAAGAGATGCCCAATAGGCATTCCGCGTGCAGAAAAAATCGATAATTGCCCAGATACCGTACTCACTTGCGCAGGAAGTGGAGGTTGCCGGGGTAGGAGTGTGTCGGCTCGTCCTGAGTCGAAGGACCCTTGTACTGTAATTATTGAGTTTTGTCCAGCAATATCGACGCAGGTCCCACATGGAGTACTGTGTGTATTGATTTTTCCCAGCTTCCGTAACCCTGTTTTGAATCTTCCTGGGTCCCATATAGAATGATAATTATTGATTTTCGTCCAGTTACCGTAGTTCCATTTTGAATCGACCTTTGTCCCACCTGGAATCCACTCGTCATCTCGCCCATACCGTACACGAAGTGCGTGCACGACGTCAGATTGGCATACAGCGAGAAATCGACGCGTTCCGTCTGCAGAGGAGAAGGGTACGGTAGGGAGTATTGATTGGGTACTGTAGATGGAAATTCAGTGTCTATTAATTGTAGAGCACACTATCTCAAGTCGACCTGCCCAGATCAATGCAAAAGAGAGCCTCTCAGAAACGTCTCATATCTCCGTGCAAACATTCTATCGTGCAAACATCACAAAAAGTGCTCATTTGAGTTTCATATGTATTACTTCAGCCGCGAATAGACGTGCTCAGATAATAGCTGACGGCTTATAAAATTCAATCTTATAAAAGATCAATTCCCCTTCTACCGTATACCTTCTCAGGCGTGATGAAGCAGTAGAGGGAGCAGCTGCCCTTTAGCGGGTCCTGAGCGGATTCCGGGGCTACCGTACTCGTGGCTACCGTACTCGTGGCTACCGTAGTCGGCGCGGTCGTAGTCGTGGTGGGATCCGCGCGAGACCCAGCCACCGCCAGCAGGAGGAGCACGATGCTCCACAGTGGTTTCATCCTGACACGGAGGTACGGTAGGGTACGGTAACCAGTCATGATGAAACAATAAGGTACGCGTTTGTATCCGGTATGCGGCTAGGCGAAATGAAGACTCGGATTCTTCATTCTGACGAAAGAATAGACAACGGAAGCATGGAAAGCATGAATTTAAAACAATAAGAATAAGCGATGGGCGAAGCTTCCGGGATAGAGAATGGCCAGAAATCTCTCATCCGATTCGCTTATCTGATGATCAGCTAGATATCCGTCGGAATCCGCCTACTCTCTGGTGAAATGCGGCTGAGAAATCGATCTTTATTGTAACCGATCAAAGAATTCGAGCACTGCGGGTGCAAAGAAGAGTTCGCAATAAGGGTAATCATTCTAGTACTCTTTCGCAGTCAGAGGGCAATGAAGTGACTATTCCCTATATGTCGAACTCCAGTGCAAAGCTATCACTCATTCTTCATTTAGCATCGCAGAACATCTCGTAATAACAGCAATGCAGGACGCGCATTAGTAAATTCCCTTTCTATCATCGGAAAATACCAGAAAATGTGCGAAAAGTAAACCGCGGGAGCAATTTTGATCAGGTCTGAGAACTGAAGGAATGTGTCCATTTCGCAACATCCTACTGACTAGAATCTTCCATGTCTTCCTTCTTCACTTCTTGTCTCCATTCCTTCTGATCCTTTGCCAGTCAGACAAATCTAGACAGTAGGCGATCTGGAGATACTCCCGCATTCCGCCCCTCCCTTCATCACTTCACCTCTCATACAAAAACGGGACGCTCGTCAATCAGTGGAATGTGGCAAGGATGCAACATCTGTCCATTCTACTTTCTATTCCGGAACTTTCGATCTTCGACGGAGAATCGAAACGAACTTTGATCGAGTGAGTAATCAGAAAGAGCTCTTGTAGGAGCCGTATTAAAATACTCCTGAAACATAACCAAAGATCGATACGAGAGAAACTTCCAACTCTTACTTACATGTCTCAAATTCTATGATAATATTTATCGTCCTTCTTCTACCGTGTGTCTTCTGTAACTTATCTCCAATGAATTACATTTTTTTTTAATTCAAGCGCTATCGGAATCAATCAATCCCCGAGCAACAGCTTTTCGATCGTTCTCTGAAACGTATCTCTCTTTGCAGAATTTTCAATAACTACTGAATACTTGTCGCAGATTTTGTATATGTCCAGTCATCTTTCCTTCTGTCCATTCCACTGTGCCCCTTCTCTGTGATTTCCCTTCTGTCTCATTCATTATTTACATACTCAATCATTCAGTGAATATCTCTTTTGCATTATTCCTAACCATTTCTTTCGTACTTTCGATTCCCATTCATCTGCAACCGCTTTCCCTTCTTCCTTCCCTTTCACTCCGTCTGCCCCTCTCCCTCTTTCCCCATTTCTCTTCTTTCCCATTCATTTGTGTGTTCTTTGCCCTCGGATGCGTTCTATTTTCCATTTCTCTTATCTTCTCATTATCTTATTTCACTTTCGAGCATTCATTACAATATTTCTACTGACGGGGAGCGAATTGGCTGAAATGTTGTCGATACAGAAACAAGCGTATGAGGCCAAATTACAAGAGATAGAGCGAGGTCGACTATTCGATGATGATATTCAAGAACAACCCTCAAAAGATTCTGACCTAGCATAGAACATAAATATCAATGGATAATTAAAAGAAGAAGAAAAGGAAAACAGAGTATCTAAGCGTGCAAAACTTCGGTAAGGGGAAGATCAAAGATCAACTGGGAAAACGGGGACAAATCGGGAGGCTAGCACTATTAACGCCTTGCTCGAACCCGTGGAAGCAAAGACGACAATTGTGAATTGGAGAGGCTTGCAAACTGGGAACAGAAAGGGGAGGCGTTGACTGGAGCAAAAGATCAAAGACCAGCAGCATGTGTGTTCGGAGAGGGTCGGCTACCCGTTACAGGAGGATGAGGGGATGAATCGATAAGCTACAGTAAGATCCCAAGATACGACAAGGAAAGAGGAGGGAAAGAATATGAGAAGAAGTAGTGAGAGGAGACGCGTGAAACCCGCACATAATCGCCTACTGGCCTGTACTTGTACGCAAAAAATTTTGATAAAATTCCATAGAAAATTGCAAAATTCCTAAACACCACGGCCGCGGGGATCTTGTGCTGGCTTCATCGAAATAGACACACGGTGGGTGGGTGGATGGGTGGTGTGACACGACTACTCTCTCTCTCCTACGACATCTGCGGCATCCAACTCACGCGTGCGTCCGTGTCTCTCGCGGTGCGCGGGTCGCGTCGCGGATCGGGTCGGGCGCGCGGGTCGCGTGGAGGTGCGGGCGGCGCGGCTGCGGCTGCTGCCTGCTGGGCGGCGATCATCGAAGAGACGGCGTCGAATTGGGACGCGAGGAGACGGGCGATTCTCGGATCGGACTGCTGACTGCTGCTGTTGATGATGGCACTGCTCACGCCCGAGTATGGCGGCTCGCAATCCACCGGCAGCATTCGATACTCCACTGGTCGATGCTGATGGCCACTCCTCTGGTTGCCACCTCTCGCTCCGTGCAGATACGGCAGCGGTATGTCCATGGGGCCTCCGGCGTAGTGCGGCGCGCCGAAATCTGTCTGTGGCGGGCTCTCGGGCGACTCCAGCTCGTCCGCGCTCGTCATGTAAGAGGGTACAGGGGGCGGAGCGTGCGAGGACGAGGGCGCCGAATTGGCCTCCGCGCCAGGCATCGTGCCCGCAATCTGCGCCAGCATCATCGAGATGTTGAAGCCGGTGCCGCCGGCCGCTGCGGACGCGGCCACCGCACTGGCGGCCGAAGTGGCGGGCGCGGGCGGGGACGGGGCGGATGCAGCCTGCTGGGAGGTCGGCTGCAGCAGTGAGGGCAGTGGTATGGCTGCAGGGGCGCCGTCCGACAGCTGCTGCTGTTTCGGGTTGCTGCTCAGTCGGGGCACTATGACGGAGGGCGGCGGCAGGGAGGGGTCGCGGTCGGAATGGGGTCCACCTCCGGCAGGCACGTATCCGGGCGGGAAGGGGCCGGGCGTGACGCCTGGGGGCGCAACCAGTCCCTGTGTGACGATGGCTGCTGCAGCCTGTGCAGCTGCAACGGCAGCCGGATTTGCCGCAATCACAGGCGCCCCCATGAGGGGAGTGGGCGCACCGGGCACCGGACCACCCGGCAACAGCACGCGCCGACGGTTAAGCGGCTGCGGCGGAATCTGGAAAGGTGGAAGTTAAAATCAGTCATCGATTGTAATGAATGGTGTAATAGGGGTACTGTAGTCGACACTTACTCCCATTCTCGTCGAGTACTGCTCCTGCTGCATCGCATTCTCATACAGCGGTCGAGTGTAGTCATCGAGAGGCCGATGCGAGAATTGGCACGGATCCCGCGTGCATTCGCCCTTGTGGAAAGCCTGCAATTGGGAAAATGGCCATGACCTTCAAATCTTCGAGCGAATGGTCTGACCCACTTATGGCCCCTCATATCTCTGACTGACGATAGCAAAGGCAAAATTAAGAGACGAGAACATTGCTCACACTCAAATCTCTTCGGAAACAACTCCCAAAACGATCGTTATAACGCCCGATGTTATTGCTTTGCACAGATGATTTATGTTTGCAATGCATACGTGCATACAGTTACCATATTCCAAACTAGAAAAGTTAGTCAACGATAACCAGATAGGGTGCAGCTACCGTACCTTGCAGGGGAACTCTCCGTGCAGATGGTGACAGGCGAGGCCCTTCTTGCAATGGCCAGACAGGTAGAACTTGCACACTTCCGGCCGTCGCTTGCTGTCCTCGGCCGAGTGCGAGTACGAGCAACCGTCACCGTCTCTGAAAGGGCAGAATAGTGTAGCTGAACTCGGCGCACCAGCCCACTGCACCACGGCCAATCGATAACGTATACCGTACCTGCAGTAGCCTTCGCGGAAGAACTTGCATATGTGGCGTTCCATCCAGCGAGGTGCACCGAATCCGCCGCCGCGACCTCTGCCCCTGCACAAATCGATAATTACCGTAATCAGGGACTAATCGATAATCCTACCGTACCTGAATCCTCCTCGTCCTCCAAAGTGTCCTCCTCGTCCCATGTAGGGCGGGCCTCCATCGTCGGCGAAGGGGCCGTGCGGGGGCGAGGGACGTGCGCGCTTCAGATGAGGTGGAGGAGACGGAGAGTGACGACGTCTGAACCGATCGATAATTTAATTAGTAATCGATAATCCCGCATTACTGTAACCAAATCACCGATTAGCGTTACTTCCTCCGGAGGAAGTAACGCTACACAGCGTGCCATTGAGGATCACCCCCTTTGTTCGCCACGGCGGATGTATTCTAATGAGGAGAGAGGGAGGGCGAGTCATTTTGAGCCGCGAGAGAGGGGAAAGCGGCGTGAAGTGAAGGATAATGACCTGATTTTCGGAACGTTTGCCCATGCTGCGTGCGAATGGAATCGAAATTGAAAAATCGTCGACCTTGGCACTATGGCCGAAGGGTTTGGGAAGCTTTGTGCACAGGTGCCATGCCAATAACTTCAACCTCCTCCGAGGAGTAGGACTTCGCGTAAGCAAAACGACCATTTTTAGAAGTTTTCGAAAGATTTTGATACCGTTTCGAAATGCACAAGCATTGGTTGAAGTCAAAGGTAAATTTTGCACTAAACTATAATGATAAATGTCCGAAAAATGATGAAAAAATATAAATCAGATAAATAATGATATATGTTTCACTCGCAATCTAACACTCTTTCTTCTCATTTGTCTCCACCGACCGAGTCATTGACAGAATAGAGCGCAGAATGAGAGGGGTGGAAAGGATTAGTGAGCGAGAGAAGAGAAATGGCCATCCGCCACGCAAATGAGGTTTTCGATCCACTCTGGCACGCTGTGCCTCCCAATCAATCGATAATAATCAGTAATCGATAATGGTATCATCCAGCATTACCGTAACCCAATCACCGATTAATGTTCTTACGTCACAGCGCCCGGGTGATTCCTCGGCGTTTCACTTTCTTCTTCCTTTCAAATTCCGGTTAGCATATACAACGCACACACCCGATGGCATAGTGTCCGGGCGCAATAGCAAAAGTTTGCTGCAGGGTGTATGAATAGGAAATGAATGCACAAGAACTGGTCAGAGGGATAGAAGAAGAGTTACACCCAGACATGCCGAATCTCGGTTGATGCGTGCGATGAGAAGGAATGTCTACGGCCAAAAAACATCCCCCATCAAACGACCAAGGTTTAGGGTTACCACTTAGCGAGGAGCGGGGGACGAATTCTCAGTGACCATGAACCATTCGAATCATTCGATATTTGTTGTGAAACGCACCTTCTATCTCTAAAGTCGAAATCCTCGGCGCCGGCTCCATTTGCCGGTCCTTCGTTCCACCGGAAATCCCGGTCCTCGGCCGATCCGATACTGCGGAAATCGCGATCGCCAAATCCGAATCCGTCATCCTGGTGCTGCTGTGATCGGGGCGATCTTGCTGGTGCCGCCGACTGCGGCTTCCACGGCGATTCAGCGCCCTGCAAATCGATGCGTCATACCGTAATCAGCGCAATCTACCGTACGCTATCTACGGAAGTGATCAGTTTGCGATTTCCTACGCTACATTTTGAGATAGATTACTCTAAAGTGTCACTCATGCGTTATCAACCTTCTTCCAAAATTCTCCTCTGACTATGGTCCAAATGACAGGTGACTGGGCCAAAAACCGAAAACAACATTTCTTCGTGTTAGTATTTGGCTGTGTGTTCTCTTGCTCTTTCATCATCGTCGTTATCTCATCGAATCTCTCCTCTTTTTTCCTTTTCTGTCTCTCATTTCACTTGTGCATACCGTGTTTTTCGGAGCACTGTGCTCTTCTCTGCTTGGTTTTTTGGCGCCTGGCGAGGAAGCGGGATGGCCGTTGTTGGTCGGCGGAGAGCCTCCGTGCGAAGAAGTGGGCGCCGGAGCTTTGAGCAGACCTGCGAAGAAGAAAGATCCGCATAGATTAAAGGGAAGGAAGGGGGAGAGGGGTAGGTACTGTACTCTCTAATGCAGCACATGAGTGTGTGCGCACGTGAGATCACAAGGAGACAACAAAAGACGGACGGGAAGAAGGTTGAATGGAGGGGGAAATGAAATTGCAGGATTCCGAGGGGCAAAAAATGTATTGTCTACCTGGCTTCTGCTCGGGTGCATCATCATCATCATCGCAGATCTCTCCCTCCTCTACTAGCTCTCCATCCTCGAACTCTTCCTCCATTTCTTCTTGCTTAATCATTGCTTCGTTTGCGGATGTTTTGGTGATAATATCAACCATCTTAGCACATCTGTAATGGGCGATCATTCGGGATGCGTACTACATCTTTCCGCACACACATACAAGCCCCCTCCTTCTCGAGGGGGTACTGTTGCAACATGAAGGGGGGGGGGGACAAGAGTAAACAGGGGGCGATAAAATGGGGGTGAATTGAATGTGAATAGTTTCGAATTTCCTTGCGTCTCAGGCTGATTTCCACATCTCGCACAGTTTCGTCAGCACTACGGTATCCTCCTCCCCCTTGAAATTGCATGATTCACTCGAGGTATGGCGCAATAGAAAAGCGGCATGACGTCATCACCCAAATTTGAATTTTTCCCGTCGTAACATAGCTTTGGGGAAGTAAGTCTCCCTGACATCCTAGTATTTCCGATTAATATCCCCCTTGCCGCATAATAGCCTCTTCTCCCCGCACACTCTGACTTCTCTGCACACTCACTCTCGCACCCACTCCCCCTCTCTTCCTCTTCTCCCTGCAGAAACCCTTTTCGAAAAGAAGCTCCGCCCACTCACCCTTCCTGAATGCATACTAGAACTACAAGTTAATAATAGAAAGATTATGACAACCAGTAACGTAACTACAGCGTACACCTACGACGATTTTGATAACTCAAAGCACATGGGAATAATAGAAAATAGAAAGTAAAGTAGCATGATGTTCTTTCTGAAATAATTTCATTAAGGGGACGCGTATCTATCCGATGTCTGATAAGTGATTAGCCATCTTCGGTTTGGCATAGATATCCCTTGAATTGTCAAGGCCCGCGAGTGACTAAAGTGAGCGTCCCTTCTCTCCATCTCCCGCTCCCCTATCCAGTTCTCTCACTCACTCTCCCGTTTTTGCCTGCTCTCTCAACCACCCGTATCGATTGAGGCCGCCGCGAGAGAAGGGGCTCTCAACCAACCTCCCCCTTTCTCCCTGACTATTACAACTGAGAGATGGAAATGCAAGCTACAGCCACAACTAGAAATAACTGATAAAGAAGATTCTAGCTTCGATTAAGCATCAAGATTCACCCACTCGAAATTCCAATACTGAAAGTTTCGAGTTGCACAACTAACGAGCCCAATTATTTCTAATTGCGAAATTCCCCCACTCGAAAAAAAATGTCCGTTCAAATTCTCAACGCACAACACTAAGTAGTCTAATCAGAATGTCGCATCTCCCGCACATCAAATCCAGCAGCAGCAGCGCCCGTCTCAATACCATTCTCGAGGTATTTTCGAAATTCGTCCCCCATTTTACCTCGATCGGCACAGAATTCCGCCAGAATCTCTGTGGACTGTCCGGGTATCATTGGTAACGTTATTTCAATAAAAGGAGAAGGGAAAATGTAACAACTTCGATTACTGAGTCTTCGCTCAACATAGAGTGGGGGAGCGAGGTCTATTTGTGAGCAACCGAGGGGCGGACACGTCACATGTCCATGGGGAGAGGGAGGAGAGCACAGACGACGAGAGACGCGCACTCCACTTTTCGCGTGCTCTCTCTCACAGAGTATAGGGAATGTTGGCGCGCCAAATTCTGGGTGCTCTCGAACGGATCGAACGGATTGGCGTTTTGCCAAATTCCTTTTTCTGACCAGTGTGATTTCATTGAGTTGGAAACTTTGTTATTGCCTTTTCGCTTTGAAATCGATCTTTCTGCTTCCAGATTTCCTTTCCATATCGAATGCAGAGGTGAACGTGCACGGGTAGCACGCAATCAGCATGGATGTGCACGAAGGAACGGAGATTTTGGCCCGACTCGGAAGTGAGTGAATTATTCATCGACTGTTCTCACTTTCATGGCTCATTTCGTTCCAGTTTTGGAGTCGAAAGAGGAGAGCCCAACGCGGAAAAAGGATGATTCGTTCGTTGACGTCAAGTTCGCCGATTCCGACAGCGACAGCGGCGCCGATGTCGTCTTCGATCGAGTTTGTTCTTGCTTTTTTCAGCTGTTTAATCTAATTTTTTTCCGCAAACTTTTTTGTCTGCTATCTGGTAATCAGTAGCCAGTGAACGAATAGCACGCATATCTCCTGTGGAATGTCCTTGCAGTTGTTTCCCTTCGTTCAAAAACCTAGAAGCTGATCTAAACTCAATTTTACTGTGCATTCTCCAGAATGCGCTCATGTCCTCTCGGTCGCGTCGTCGGGGAAGTCGACGGAGTCGTGCCGCCTGCTGCATCTTCGCCGAATCGTCCATCTTCGCCATATTTATTGTCTGCTTCGCGCTCTTCACCACGGTACGTGTTTTCTAACGTTGTTTTTCTTGCTCAAAATTTTAAAATGAAATTTTAATGTAATTTAAATCAATAATTACAGGGTTTCACGCTGAACGCGTCTCCGAACGTGTACAATCTGATCGAGTCGCCCTCCTTCACACTCCATTTTGTCGTCCAAATACTGGGCATGCTTGCCGGAATACTCATGGGTTCGTCTTTTCATCTTTATCTATCAAATTTTCTGAAATTCTGAAACCATGGTGACGTAGTACGACAATACAGTAATTTGATCGATGTAAATGATTTGCAGGCCGTCGGCTCGTAGGCATGATGAGTTTCACCTCGATCATCACGCTGTGCACCGTGCTCGGACTCGGATGCACACTTTGTGAGTTTCAAATTTGATATTTTGGCAGTTGCATACCTTTTATTGCTTCCTACTTGTTGATGGGATACATACAATGTGGTTGAAACCGTGATTGTCCGATTGGGAAAATGTTAGGATTTGAATTCACGGGGAGACGATTGCGACAGGCCACGAATATTAACTGTACCGATGCCCAAAATGGAAATATCATGGCATTGGGATCAGCTTAGTATCTCTAAACGGTATCTCCCTTGCAGCCCTCCTCTTCTCCTCGACTACTCCGGCCATCGCAGTGCTCTTCGTGCGCGCCTTCGCTGCGACTATTGTGCAGTACTGTAAGTAGATACTACTATTATTTCGTGGTAATTAGATGAGAGTTTTCTAATGTGAGACCTCTAGTGATGATTTGTTCTCAACCTTTGAAATCTGGCTCACTCCGATAAATCCCAATCGTTTTGTGTTTCAAGCATCCTTGATTGGTATGGGAATTCCGAGTTTTGTGATTTCACTGACTCCGTCTCGATTTATTGTTAGAAAGAATTACGTCAGTATCAGTCAAATTTCGTTTAAATTTCATTTACTTCAAGTAAAAAATATGAGGTCGAAATGCAGTCGAGAGAGTAATTGCCCTCTCTCAGGTTCCGTCTCGCTCATCCTCGCCTTTTGGCGTGGTCACAGACGGAAGTTGATCGTCCTCTTCGTATGCTTCACCCTCGGTGCCATACTCGCGCCCAAAACAGGTTATTATTGTTATTGTTTTCCTGTTTTTTTTATTTTTATTCGTCTCTTTCGCTAACTTAATCACATTAGCTCGCATACTGGTAGAATAGAGAGACAGTGAAACACGCATCAATCAGTCGGAGAGTCTTTCGTTCGTAGACATACCTGTGCCAAGTATGTACTTGGAATTTTTGCTACCTATATGAACGGGTAGCCGCAAATAATTAGAATTTTTCCTACGGGTAGCCGACTTATTCCTCTCAAAAACCGTAATATTTTGCACAAAACGCTCAAAAAAGTCAAAAATCTTCTTACTGGAAGCCGACTTTTTTCAATCATCAGAACTTTTTTTACGGGTAGCCGCGTACTTAAGTGCATGAAGTACGCAGGTATGTTCGTAGATCATAGAACCGTGCAACCGAAATGTTCGGGGGAAACTTGACAAAGTCTGAACTGCAATGATTTGTATTTGTTCAGCTACGTCGAGGTTGGATTCGGTCGCGAAGAGGGATGCGAATGCAAACAAGTCCATGTAAGGGTTTAGAAAAGGTTTTATTGTCATGATTCAATGGAAATGTATGCAATTCTACGTAGAGATGTTGCAATGTAAAGATTTTATTGAACACGTCGTTAAAATACGCAGTTGCATTTAGAAGAAAGAAAGAAAAAGTTGTTGATTCAATTTAAAAATGTTATAATCTGTTCTTTGCAGCAGCCCCGCCTTCCCGCAGCCGGCCGCGCTCGAGGGAGCAGCAAGCACCGATGCAGCACAGTGAGCATATTATTATTTATTGCCCTTTTTTGGTGGTTATTGATGAGTAATTCGAAAAACTAGTTAAAATATGCAAGGCGGTTCGGAGTTCCAGCCAGTCATGATATGTTGGTGTGCTGCAAACATTTTGATTTGTGTGGCGATGCTTGAAATTTAGCCCAATAATTAATTTAAAAGGTGAGCCAGTTATGTGAGCCAGGGAAGGCGGAAACGTGACCCAACAACTGACCCCCGTCAATTCCTAACGTACCCCATTCCAGCCCTCTGTGGGATTGGTCGGGCGAGTCGACGTTGCGGGGCGGGGAGGACGGTCGGACGGCCAACTGGGCGACCGTCGCCCTCACTACCGTATCCCTGCTGCTGCTGCTCGTGACGTACGCCGTCAGCTGCAGATGCGGAGTACCAATTGATGCCAGGGTGCACAGGGTGAGTATCGAGAGCTTTCTGGGTAAATGGGGGAGTTAGGTTTCATGGAGTGATTATAGTGAGATGAAAAGTCGGAGTTTTCAATTCTGCTTGAGTAGATAAGGAAAAAAAGATAAATATTTCGAGTTGGACTGTGGAAGTAGCAAGTTTTTCAACAGTTAAAAAATGGTACTCTTCCTTTCTCATGTTATCTCGCCGGTCAGAATGGACGAGAGAAAATTGTGAAATGAGGAGTGCTTTGCATTTTGACCACCCTTGGTATCTGGACACTGAAAGAGGTCATGGGAAATCGTAGAGAATACAGGCGAGGTTTGGGTTTCAGCCGGTGGTTATGGGGAGGTGAATATTGCAATTCTATTCTGGTTGAACTTATAAGGGAAAATAATGGATAGATCCGATTTGGTATTTCACGGACAGTCTATAGCTTGGTGAAAGTCGGATTAGATAGTTGATTCCACCAGGATTTGCGGTGAAAAAAAGTTATTTATAATATTTTGATAATAAAGTTAATGTTGATTGCAGCTGCGCGAGGTGGAGGAGTTCACGCCGCTGTCGATCGGCTTCCGCATCCGATTGGCCACACTGCAAGTTATTCTCGGGGCGGTGAGTATCTCTCCTTTTTCTTTGGTTAGAACATGAATGGGCATCACAGCCTTTTTGACTAAAAATATTGCTTTTGTGTTTCATGCTGGCATCATAACCAATTGGTTCTGCTTGGAAGGTAGTGGTATGTATGAGAGACTATCTGACTCAAGTGAAAATGTCTTGGCAAAGTGCAAAGAACGGAATTCCCTGAAAATTGGTGGGTTAGTAGTAGACCTCGAGCGTAGCTCAGCCCTAACTTATTTAGTGATTTGAATCACTCTCCGACGAGCGGCGCGAAATTTTAAAGTGAAACATAACCCAGCCGAGTTTGTCATTTCACAATCGTTCGATTCGAGTGATAGCGCAAAAAATGCGCAATAATTCACTTATTGTATGCCCCTGTTTTTAACCCTATCAACCTCCAACACGTTAAGAAAATTTTAAAAATCCATTTTTTTGGTCATATATTTGCGATTATCTCGCTTGGATGGCTACCGAGTAACACTTTTTATTTCATTAATCAAGAGAACAAACATTGATCTACTTTATATGTAAAAATAAAAGAAATTAAAAAATACCGTCTAGAATTATTGCGAAAATAATGGAGCCGATTTGAAAGAAAGTCAGTTCTCGATACTCAACGTCAAACTTTTATTACAGTAACCCTTAAATTGTGATCAAATTTGTGCGCTTTTAACGCATTCGTTAATTTTATTTGTTTGATATTTGTGTACTCAATACATTTCAGTTTTTTCACACGCAGTTTCGGTATTTCTCCGCAAACAGAAGGAAATCTACCCAAAATTTACGGAATTCCTAAAATGCACAAGAATCCGATAAAATTCAGATTTATAACTGGTGCTCACGACAGTACATTAAAACCACTTTCTGTTGAACTACAGAAAATTCTAAGATTTTTACATGGTCATTTCAGAAGATATTGCAATAACATCACAAGCCATGATAAAATTAATCGATTCTTTTCCATACAAAATACGTTCCGTGTGGTTCAGCAATTGAGTACAGTTCAAAACAAAAAATCCAAAATTTTCTGCGCTGACTTCTCTTCATTGTTTACGAATCTTCCGCATGATGTAGTGAAAGAAAAGATGTACTACCTCTTTGACTTGATGTTCAAAAATGCTGGTTCTGAATACATCGTAGTTCAAGGAACACATGTCAGATATGATCGAAATAACTCGAATACCAGTGGTAGATCATATCACAAAAACGACCTCAAAGGAATTGTTGATTTCATCCTACGAAACTCATTTGCCTATTATGGTGGAAAACTATATCAGCAACGAAAGGGAATTCCTCAAGGTAATAATGCATCTCCTCAAATAGCAGATCTCACGCTTGCTGTCATGGAATACCAATACATCCGCAACAACATTCAGATTGGACATACTCTATCCTTTTCGCTAAATCGGACATTTCGATATATAGATGATCTCTTTCATATATCCGAAAATACAGACGAATTCATGAGAGCAACGAACGATATGTATCACCATTCACTCACTCTAGAACAGACTAATACAAGTCCGAGGGAAACAACCTTCCTTGACATGTCTGTGACAGTGGTCAATAATGGTACTGTTCAAACCTCATTATATAACAAGACCGATGATTACTCATTCTCGGTCGTTAGATACCCTCACTACGAATCGAATATTCCAATTAGTATGGGTCTGAACACGCTACATGGTGAAATAATTCGCATCTTCCGAAACTGTTCTCTATTCGAACACTTTTTGGAAAGAACTCGTCAACTTACACTTTATTTCCTGCAAATTAAATACCCAAAAGACATCCTATACTCTAGACTATATTCAACATTGAACAGAACCCCAGCGATATCACTAAAATATGCAGTTTGTAATAATGATATATGCATGCGTATTGTCGAAAACCTATGATTTCCCCCTAATGAGATCTCTTCCTTTCCCTTCCCTTCCCTCACTTCCCTCCTCCCGGCAGGGGATAGATCATTGATCTCTTGACTCCCCAATCCCTCCTCTCTCTATCTATCGACAGCTTCCCATCTTCCCCCAGTCAGCAATCAGTCGAACTAAGGATGGGATATTTCTCTTCTCTCCCTCTGTCAAATTTGTTTTTTTCTACACCCACCTTGTAACCTATATTGATGTTAAATACTTACAGTTCCCATTAGATCATTCGCGCTAAGTATTGTTTCGTTTCCGCGTTAGTTGTTTGTTGTTTTCTTTCATCTCCTACATTACCTATCTCTCTAGTTTCCCTACTTGCGAGGGGCGTCGTACTGACGAGGTCCACCCTTCGTGAGGCGGTTGGGTGTCTACGACCCAATGGACCGAAACATCCAACCGCATTTCTTTAGGAAGTCTTTCTAGTCACTCTCCTCCCAGCAGTATTTCTACTTATTTTCATTTCCAAAAACATTTTCTTCTATAATTTCATTCACCCTGTTCCGCTCCGTGTAGTAGAGAGCCTAGCTCCTCTCCGGAGTGGGTAGGGTTTGTTAACACACTCTTCTTTACATTACCTAACATTCATCTTTTCTTTTAAGATCTTTCATGCCATCTCAATACTGTTTTTCTTTCTTTCTTCTGATTTCACACTTCCTATCCCTATCACCTTTTCCTATTTAGTCAAAATGTGACAACCCTCTTGGACGTGGCCACGGGAGTTTTCTCCACTAAGGCCAGTCCTCGAACCCAATCTAAGCCCCCCTCTTCGCTACAGGCCAAGCCGCTTGCGTAAAAGAGGGTGGGTACGTTGTTCATTAGAACAACAAAACAACCATTTTTTAGTATTATCTAACTGATGATAATCAAGTATAGAAACAATAAATTCCTTTCACTCCTCACGCTTCTACAGATGTATCAGTTGCTGTTGCGAATAGTAATAAAAGATGGGAGATTCAATCGCCTTGGAGATAAAAGACATTTATACGAGAACATAGTAAAAAACCATAACACGGTTTACAAACTCAAGTTGGAAAGGTATTTCAAAGCTCGAAATAAGTTTTGGGAGAAAATAAACTAAAATTTTCATCGAAACGTCACCTATTAATTATTCAGAGATTTATTCCGTTTCGAGGGATTACCCGCGACTTCATCACTATTTCGCTTTCTGGGAATAATCTCCTTCCTCTTCTTGCACTGATCCTCGTATTGCTTGTCAATTAGACACGTATTGCTTCCAATAACCTCGGCAACATCTTCATAAGAAAGGAACTGTAAAACGCCTTATCTTTACCGTGCTAATGAAACTAATTTACTTACTTCCCGTTTGAAATTGACATCACGTGTCTTCAGCTCACGAATCACCCTATCTAGTCTCCCATTACCAGGAACTTTGATCAGGTACTCTTTCTTGTTTGTACTCTCGTAATAACGGATCAATAGATCAACATAGAAGCGCGTTCTACTCCGGATCGCCTCCTCCTCCCGTGTCTGAGGGGATTCAAATTTATAAAGCATGGATAAAACAACTTACGAGTCGGGGAAAACAGCGGATCAATTCACTTTTACTCTTCCCAATCTTCGTACAATAATCCTCTATTTTCTTCCTCGTATCCTGATTTGGGACAGTAACCAGCTTCCTCAGGAAGTCACTGACTTGAATCTAAAAGTTTGCTTTTATTAAACACAATGGGGAGTGGCCCTTACTAATTTTGCCGTAAAATGTGGGCCTTGACTCATTCAAAATTACTTACAACAAAGACGTTATTCTTCGGGCGAGAAATGGCCAGATCCAGACTAACTACATGCTTCTCGGCCTCATCCGACGGAATGATTCCCATTTCGATAAACATTCTACGTACACCGCTCAGCCAATCACTTTTCGACGGTACAATCTTACTACAAATATTTATTGCCTGCAAAGAAGAATCCGTTAACAAAAGATACAGAAGTCACCACTAACCTTGACGTAATTCACATTCAATCTACGCTCAACACATTCCACACGAAACTGGGTATCGTCTACGGTTTTCCTTATATCAGCGGTCTCAGTACGAATTAGAGCAAGGATGTCGTCTCGTGCAACTGGAAGAATGGGTAATCAACCTCCCGATAACAACATTTATTGCAAACCTGTATCACCTTTTCCATCGGGGACGATATCAGTCGACATTTAATAAATACCAGCAATATTAAAAGAAATACACACAACCAAAAAGAGGCAGAGTCTCAATTCCAGATGATGATTTCCTACTTTTACAACCTTTACACTTCCTTTCAAAAACTACAGTAACCCCAGTACACCACTGACCATTGACTAAGCTTATTTTAATTTTAAATTTAGTAGCTCTTAAAGCATTTACAATATAATACTATATATTGTCTCTTCCAAGCTTACAATTTAAATATATACATATATTGTATATGGTCTCTTCCCGACATTGTCTCTATTCCCTTTAAAATTCCGGTATTATGATTCCTTTTAAGTACTGATAACAGTAGTGCTGTGACGACACTCTCTTTAATAAGTATTCCTTTATAACATACTACTTCACTCCATACTACACACTCTTCTGGCCGCTGCTCATACCTTCCTATATCCTCTGCGAAGGATTGGTGTCATGTATACTCAATATTTCTGTGCTCTCTTCCTATTCCCATTTAGGGAACAAAAGGTTCCTGACACCCTTTCTTTTACAAATTATTCAGAAATTCATGCGCATAGGCTTTTTCTCGCCTTTCAAAAAATTAATCTCAATTTACATATACCAAATTTCTAAATCCCGCTTTCCAATCTCAAAATACCCTCTCATTCTTAGAAATACCAATCGTGATCAAATATGATTCAACTGGCTTCAACACATAGATCCAATTTCAACTCCCTATATCAGAATTCCAGACTACAGTGATCGTCGTCTCTTCTGATCCATAGATCGGCGGAGAGGAGGTGGCGGAGTAGTCGAGCCAGTAATATGTGGTTCTCCCACCATAGAGGGGTCACGCCACGGTGGCAGTCCCACCGAATGTCCGTCGATCGAAATCATAGTAAGGGATGGGCATCCCCTCTCAACAGCCCGCTAAAAACACAAAAAACGCGAACAAACCATCAACAAGTTCCAAATTCATTGGAAGAGAGTACGGGAGAAATCTCGTCACTCTCGGAAACCACACCTCACACACCGGTCGTTCTTGTGGTAATAAGCGGTGCAGAATCTGTCCAATTACTAATTTCAGAATTGGAGTTACTAGCAACATTACAGAAGACATTTTCCTCACAAATAAAGAAGCTGAAGATCATTGCATGACAAAAAATGTAGTTTATCTCATTACATGTACCGTCTGCTCCATGCAGTATGTTGGTGAGACTACCCAGACATTAAAGAAAAGAATCTCACAGCACAGTTATTCATTCGAAAGTAGTCATCTAAAAACTTTCCTCAGTCAGCATTTTAAGGAGCCCCTTCACAATAGATATTCTTTCACTGTAGAAATTCTCGATCACGGAAAGGATAAAACAGACCTATTGCAGAAGGAGCTTCTTTGGATAAGAGCATTAAACACCGCATATCCATTTGGATTGAATGATTCCATTAAAAACTTCGGCTATATTTCTGAAGGAATAAATCCTCTTGAAAAATCATCTCATCCATACCAAACTTTACCCATTTCTGATCTTCCACAGAACAGTAGAGGAAAGCGCAAACGAACACGAAGAATACCAGCATACAAATGCACAAAAACTGCTCAAGAAATTGTAGACGAAATTGAAATACGAGATACACGTGAGCTCTTCATCTATGGTAGATCACTCAGACATCATGACCTTCGAAAACTGGAATATTTTACCGCTTCTACGGAATTCAACGCTTTGAATCACGAGCTAAAATATAAGATTTTTTCAATTATTTGCCCCCATTATTGGGAATCTAAAACGACAATGCAGAATGATGACCGACCAAAGGCAATTTTAAAGCTACAATATTTCGGAAGATTCATGGAAAGACTAAAGCTTACGAAACTTTTGAATTCCGATAGAGTTCGTGATGTTTTGAAAGAAATAACTGGAGATGTAAATAAGGTACCTCATGTACAAATCACTTACTCTCTGAATAGCTCGACCTCACAGTTTCTGTGCAACTATGGAAGGTTCCTGAGAAACTTGACCACCCAAGAGATTCAAACAATCTTGAGTTCCACATGTAACTGTCACAAATATCCAAATTTCGTGGATTCCCGCTATAAACACGTATGCTCAGGTAACACAACTATAATTAATGATTCTGAACTAAGAAATCTCTTTGAAAAGGGAACCAAATTCCGAGTGAAAACTTGCACTGATCGAAAAACAATATTGGATGCTGTGCGAGACTCATGTCAAAATCTATTGGCTAATCTCATTCGAAAACATAGAGCTCCGAAAAATAAATTACCTTCCATTTATGATGCATTCGCTGGAATTATCTCCGATAAAATAAACATTAAATTAAAAATACACCAACATGATTATGTTCAAACAAAATCTCTTATCAGAAAAGTGGCAGAATTGCACAAAGATTTCGTGATCACAATGGTTGACAAAGCATCAGGAAACTACGCAATCACATGTAAGCAATTGTATCTTCAATTTATGGAGAAAGAGCTGAATACGCAAAGCACTGATGGTAAAACATACGAGATCAGAGATCAACTTGATCCAGTCAACATCAAATTAAATCATGAGAAATTCACACGCAGTTTCGGTATTTCTCCGCAAACAGAAGGAAATCTACCCAAAATTTACGGAATTCCTAAAATGCACAAGAATCCGATAAAATTCAGATTTATAACTGGTGCTCACGACAGTACATTAAAACCACTTTCTGTTGAACTACAGAAAATTCTAAGATTTTTACATGGTCATTTCAGAAGATATTGCAATAACATCACAAGCCATGATAAAATTAATCGATTCTTTTCCATACAAAATACGTTCCGTGTGGTTCAGCAATTGAGTACAGTTCAAAACAAAAAATCCAAAATTTTCTGCGCTGACTTCTCTTCATTGTTTACGAATCTTCCGCATGATGTAGTGAAAGAAAAGATGTACTACCTCTTTGACTTGATGTTCAAAAATGCTGGTTCTGAATACATCGTAGTTCAAGGAACACATGTCAGATATGATCGAAATAACTCGAATACCAGTGGTAGATCATATCACAAAAACGACCTCAAAGGAATTGTTGATTTCATCCTACGAAACTCATTTGCCTATTATGGTGGAAAACTATATCAGCAACGAAAGGGAATTCCTCAAGGTAATAATGCATCTCCTCAAATAGCAGATCTCACGCTTGCTGTCATGGAATACCAATACATCCGCAACAACATTCAGATTGGACATACTCTATCCTTTTCGCTAAATCGGACATTTCGATATATAGATGATCTCTTTCATATATCCGAAAATACAGACGAATTCATGAGAGCAACGAACGATATGTATCACCATTCACTCACTCTAGAACAGACTAATACAAGTCCGAGGGAAACAACCTTCCTTGACATGTCTGTGACAGTGGTCAATAATGGTACTGTTCAAACCTCATTATATAACAAGACCGATGATTACTCATTCTCGGTCGTTAGATACCCTCACTACGAATCGAATATTCCAATTAGTATGGGTCTGAACACGCTACATGGTGAAATAATTCGCATCTTCCGAAACTGTTCTCTATTCGAACACTTTTTGGAAAGAACTCGTCAACTTACACTTTATTTCCTGCAAATTAAATACCCAAAAGACATCCTATACTCTAGACTATATTCAACATTGAACAGAACCCCAGCGATATCACTAAAATATGCAGTTTGTAATAATGATATATGCATGCGTATTGTCGAAAACCTATGATTTCCCCCTAATGAGATCTCTTCCTTTCCCTTCCCTTCCCTCACTTCCCTCCTCCCGGCAGGGGATAGATCATTGATCTCTTGACTCCCCAATCCCTCCTCTCTCTATCTATCGACAGCTTCCCATCTTCCCCCAGTCAGCAATCAGTCGAACTAAGGATGGGATATTTCTCTTCTCTCCCTCTGTCAAATTTGTTTTTTTCTACACCCACCTTGTAACCTATATTGATGTTAAATACTTACAGTTCCCATTAGATCATTCGCGCTAAGTATTGTTTCGTTTCCGCGTTAGTTGTTTGTTGTTTTCTTTCATCTCCTACATTACCTATCTCTCTAGTTTCCCTACTTGCGAGGGGCGTCGTACTGACGAGGTCCACCCTTCGTGAGGCGGTTGGGTGTCTACGACCCAATGGACCGAAACATCCAACCGCATTTCTTTAGGAAGTCTTTCTAGTCACTCTCCTCCCAGCAGTATTTCTACTTATTTTCATTTCCAAAAACATTTTCTTCTATAATTCGCCTATTGAATCGACAACTAAAATCTTCTTTTCATTAACTCGCCATTTTCGCAACTTTGTGGCATACTGTAAGTGAAATTTCAAAACAACTGAAACAACAATGTTGATGGTTATTTAATTAAGCACTTATTTACTGAGTTCAATTTAGAATAAAACGAAAATATAGAAAGCGTTGAAAATGCGCAAATCCGATCCAAAGATTGAGGTTACTGTAATAAAAGTTTGACGTTGAGTATCGAGAACTGACTTTCTTTCAAATCGGCTCCATTATTTTCGCAATAATTCTAGACGGTATTTTTTAATTTCTTTTATTTTTACATATAAAGTAGATCAATGTTTGTTCTCTTGATTAATGAAATAAAAAGTGTTACTCGGTAGCCATCCAAGCGAGATAATCGCAAATATATGACCAAAAAAATGGATTTTTAAAATTTTCTTAACGTGTTGGAGGTTGATAGGGTTAAAAACAGGGGCATACAATAAGTGAATTATTGCGCATTTTTTGCGCTATCACTCGAATCGAACGATTGCGAAATGACAAACTCGGCTGGGTTATGTTTCACTTTAAAATTTCGCGCCGCTCGTCGGAGAGTGATTCAAATCACTAAATAAGTTAGGGCTGAGCTACACTCGAGGTCTACTACTAACCCACCAATTTTCAGGAAATTCCGTTCTTTGCACTTTGCCAAGGGTCAGTGCAAATTTTTTCACTGACTCAGAAACTCCCTCGTATGTCGTTTGCTCTGCATAAGCATGAACACTTCTAGGGCAAGATATAATTGAAGCTATTTATAAATGTCATTGTTTTCTAAATCGTTTCTTTAAACAAATCAATGAATCTCAGGTGTTCACTCTGTGTGAGTGGTCTCGTGTGGTGGCGGATGAGCGGAGGGAGGCACTCGTCGTGCATTTGATCGTACTCCTCGTCGCACTGGCTGCGTTAGTTTTTATTTTTTAAATTTTTTTTATAAATTAAAATTGAAAAATATAATGTGATTGTGGCACTCGCCGAGCGAATTTTTTGGGTGGCCAGAACGTGCATCAGATCACCCGAGGTTCCCCGTAGAGTAGATGATGTAGTGCTGAAGCGGGAATTCGAATGGTAGTGTAGCGCTGACGCAGCTACCATCCTGCTGGTAGCACTTGCTGCGTGGGTATATTATTATTATTATTTGGGTAGAAGATAAGTGGGTCCAAATGGTCCGAATTGCCCGTTTATATTTTGTCTATTCTTTGGTGCGCGCGAAGAAAGATCAAATTGCTTCGAGCTTTCCATAGAACAGATGATGTAGTGCTGAAACGGGAATTCGTGTGGTAGTGAAGCATTGAAAGCCACTGATCGTACGGCTCGTAACACTCGCCGCGTTCTTGTATTGTCATTTAAAAAAATCAACGGATGATCGGAACCCATTGTGCTCATGCTTTCCGTTGAGTAGTTGATGAAGTGGTGAAACGAGGATGTGGCTGCTAACTTGAGAGAATCTGTTGCCCTAGTTAGAGAAGCGCTGAAACTTGTTAGAATGAGGTTCGAGTGTTCCCTTTTGGTACTTTCTAATGCATTCTACAACTTCTACATAGAACTCAAAATTCAATACTACACACAGCCAGTGTAACCCCCTCTATTCACCCATTCTCCGTTGCAGTGGTGATCGTCTTCTCTCGCTCACTGGTCTGTGCACACTGCTGGCTGTGGGAGCAGTGACCTCTCTCCTGTCGCTACTCGGTGTCCTCACGGTCAGTTGCATTCTGTTATTTTTTTTTTTACTGAAGTCTGATTTTTGCGATAAAAAAATGTATCAAACAAACATACTGTTAACAAGTGATGTTTTTTGTTGTTGAAAAGTAATCTTCAGCTGAATCGCAAGTAGACCGATCGCCCAGCTCTTGTAAATGCGCCGAAACGCCGATTCACCATGTGCCTTTTGCGCACTTCTCTGTTTGTTGGCCCTGACATTGAGTATTATCTCCTATCATTCTCACGCGCTACCCTCAACACATTCACAACCGAGGCAAAAACAAAGAAATTCCCAAAAATTAGCCATCAAGGGGGGGGGCATTTCCTTGCAGAGTGTCACTCATGCGGAATAGTGTTTTGATTTTTCTGCTTCGCCCATATCCTCGATTGCAAATAGATGTATCGCCCCACTCTTGTAAATACGCCGAATCGCCAATTCACCTTGTGTATGTTTTCTGGAGTTGTTGTGAAATGCGAAAAATATCAAGTGATAAGTGTCTCTCCATTGCAGAGCATCACTCACGCGGCGCTCTTCTCCTCATCCGCCCTCTCCCTCATCTACCTCCCACTGCTCATCGACAAGCGAGTGACGCCTCGGCCACTGCTCACGGTCGACCTGCTCATGGGATGGCCGGTCAGTGCATGAGTTGTTGGAAAACATAGCAAGGATGTACTAATTACCTGTTGAAGAGTTGTACTCATTGGAATGATGAAACGGGAATGTAGTTGGTTGGTTTACTATCGTTTAGAACATTGGGAATGCTCATTGGATGGCCGGTGAGTATTTATTGATTTTTTGTGTGATCGGAATTTCGAGGAATACTAGTCTATGAGCGCAGAGAAGTGTTCAAAGGATAGGTGAAACTGGTCTAAAGTTGGCCATTGCAAATGAGATGGTCGACATGTGGTGGATTCAACAAATATTTGTTCAATATATGTTTATATGTTATATGTTTGCGTTTATATATATATGTTTATATATATGTATGTTATATTGTTTATATATATTATATATATATGTATATGCGTTTATATATATATGTTTGCGAAAAATATAAATCCATCCTGCGATATCGCTCATTCCTTTAAAGAGTCTCAGATGATTTGAAGATTTTTTTCAACAGCGATTTTCACTCGACGCCGCTCATCTTACTGAATTCGCGCGGAATGAAAGGCCTTTTCTATTTTTCACTGTGCATAAAAATCTTCAAATCATCTGAGACTCTTTTAAAGGAGTGAACGATATCGCAAGATGGATTTATATTTTTCGCAAACCACTCATTCGAAAGAGCTCGGCGAGACACACAACATAGAGAAAGCTGGGCACCTCCATTACCTAAACTTTTGAGTTATTCATTCTTGAGCGTAGCACCGCTCGGAAGCACTTTCATACCTTCTAGTCTGTGTAGATCGACAGAGCTCGGGAAAGTAGGTGGGGTCACTCTTAGAACAATTTTACTCAGAAATGCACCAGAACCGAGATATTAGCTGTCAAAGTTGGAGCTCCAGGATACCGACCCGGTGTAGGGAGCCCCAAAATGATTTCAGACCAATGAGACTTTGGGGGATCCTAGGACATGCCTAGAGGTGCCCAAATCTGATGTTAACTCATTTCACGATTTTTGTCCTATTCCCAAAAAATGTCATTCTAGCTCGATTCTCTCGTGACAAGCGTGATATATCACCGATTTAGTAGTTGACGTGGGTAGAGAAGCGTTCATAGTATGGGTGAAACGGCAATGAAGTGGGCTGATTTTCTTTAGTGCAGAATGTTGGGGATAACCGGTGAGTGGAGGATATATTTATTTTATTCTATCTAAAACTGAAGGATTCTAATAGTTGGCTGGTGCAGGGACGTGCTCATAGGAGAGGCGAAACGGGCATGAAGTTGGTCATTGCAAATGTGATGGCTGATTAATGGGGAGTTTGATTAGGTATTTCTCTGGTTTTGACGGTACAATTACTATGTGCTTATGACGAGGTATTTGTATGGCTTGCGAAACTGGAATTTTATAGGTGGCTTAATTTATTTTCAAAGAATAGATCAATTCGTCGATTCGTTCCAGATCGTCTCTCGCCTCATCCTCCCCATTGCCTTGGCCACGCCCGCCCTTCCCAAGGGACTCCTCGTCTTCACCCTCTGTGCAGCAGCTGCAGCCATGATGCTGCCCATGTCCAGGTGAGAGCGGTTATCTCTTTTTGTTGGTCGGTATATGTTCCTGTGATTGCGGACCCATGAAGTCTGAGCTATTACGAAATGCCTGAAACGGGAAACTAAATGTGACTTCATTATTGCGTGAAATGCAATGAAGCGTGCTAGATGAGTGTTTTGTGTTTTGCCTCTAGTGATGATTGGAAGAGGAGATGGGATTTATTCTCATATTTCCGTTTCTTACAATACTTATTTTTTTAAAATTCGTGTGCAGAACTGCTGTCTAGGGAGGCCGAATTCCTTTAGTGAGTAGGCTGAAACGCAAAAGTGACAGGTCGTCGCTATCTTCTAATCCCGCTTCTTTCTCTGCAGATCCCTTCACAAGACGGAGCGTGTGCTCATCTCGAGTCTCGACCCGGAGAAGCCCGATCCCAAGATGCTCTCCCATCGGTGAGCATATTTTAAATTTATTTATTTGATTTTTAATTTAAAGAAGATCTCTTGAAATGAAAAAAAAGCTTGCACCAAACTAACTTGCAGGTGCAACCAACCAAAAATTAATTCATTGTTCTCTCCCTTTCGCTACTTTGCATTTATTTCGGTTTCGATTGCTGATCTTATTCCTCGGTCATTGCAAGTTTCGCGTGAGCCATCATACATGGAATAGTTTTCTAGCAACTTTCCGATTCCTGGTTTCATGCAATTGGTATAGTCGAGTGTTGCACATCATGCCAATTGTTTCTTCCATTCTTGTAGTAATAAAATGCACAATTCTCATTGCAGTCCGCTGACGAAGGACGACTACTCGGCGCTCATCAATGCCATCGACGAGGAGAGCGACGAAGAATCGTCCGTCTGATTACGGTAGACGATCGTCGATCGAGAACTGACTCGATTTCAGAGTACGGTAGCCTCACGATCAGACCTACCACTCCCTGTAGGCAGTAGCACTAGGGTGTCCACTCGTTCATTGTAGATTCACGGCTAGAAGCGTGTGTTCTGTATAGAAATTTATTCGTTTTCAAATTTGATAGAGTATTTTTGAAGATATTATTTGCTATTTATTATACCTCTCGTGTCGAAGTGTTGCCGATTAGTTTTGTCTATTACATTTCACACTTGCAATCATTACAGAGTTTGTGCAACTATTTGAAGTTAGTTCACCCGATTCTAGAGCTTGTTTGTTCCCCCTCTACATTTCTCAGCTGTGATATGCCCAGTACTCACAAAGGCCACTCATTAGTCGATAATCCTCCCGGATACAGTATCACTCCCGGGCAGCTACAGTATCTTTCCCGGCAACTTCCCACATCCCATTGATTGCATCTGTTCTTTCCACCTTTGTCTCGGTTCCTCCCGTTGTTTCAATAAGCAATAACCAGTGATTCTTCCTGTTGTCTGTGTGTGTGACCATATCATGTTCAGTGACATACGGTATAAATTAAATGTGTTTATCAATTGACTGATTCTGTGTGATAACTAATGTGTGATGCCGTGAGAGTTCTAACTGATCTCCGTTGTGTATCTGACTTGATTATCGATTGATTCACTTGATTTATCGATTTAATCGATACGGTAGATGACCGCATTGATTAATCGATTCTCAAACAAGTAAGCTGCGATCCACTCGCAGGCCCAGTAGATGATAACGGCTATGGCTAGGTACTGTATCCAGGCCCATTTGATGAGCTCGAAGAAGCGTGTTTGGTATGCGATCCGACTGGAGGGTACGGTAAGCGCGAGCTTTACCGAGAACTGATTCGGGAGTACGTTAGTCGATAGGGGCGTGATGATGAGTCTGGAATAGATTAGGGCATTCGCTATCCTTGCCGGGTTACAGAAGGTACCTCTCCAATCGCAGTCCTAGAGGACGATTTGCGATTATCTGCATTAAGTCCCGAGGGAAGCTGCGCATCCGGGTAGGGCTGAAAGGAGATTCGGTAGAGTGCGGTGGGTCAGATTTATGATTACGATGACTTACTCGCTTTCGTTGATGAGCAGCAGCGGGAATCGCATGGACGGATTGAGAGGAGCGAGTTGATGGAGAGTCACGGGAGATGAGATGAACAAGGAATGGGGAGAGGAGAGAGGCAGACGATGGTGGAGGACCGTCTCGGTCTTGAATGGAAGGAGGGTTACGGTAGTGCAGTGGGTCATCGGTTTCGGTCTGATCTGGGACTAGTGAACTTTGTGTTTCACAGGATGTACATCAACTGTGCGAAATGCTCATGCCGAAATGTTTCCTCTCTCCATGTGATGCTATCCACAATTTCCGATCAGGCTCTATTGAGGGTATTGTAAGTGCAGATTCGGCTAACCTGAATGATGTCATGGTAGTCGAGTAGAGTATCGAAGAATAGGAAGAGACTGAGGGTGGAGGGATACGTGATGTTGGTGGGCACGGAGAGAAGGAGCGTGATCTGAAGGAGATCTGGCTTGTCTTTGGTAGATTCTCTGGATACTATCTAGGACGTTCAACGGTTATCCTGGTCTTTTTACGGTGGGATTACTAGAAAAGGACTGATTGGAGAGAGGATTGGAGAGGGCGCAGTGGTTGTGTGCCAGGAATGCGACTCGAAAGGTCACGAGTCCGACCCCGCCCGCCCTCAGATCCACCCAAAACCAAGGGGGTTAAGAAATGTTGGAAGTGGTGAAAGCCACAGCAAATAAATCCCCCACCACGTGCACACAACACGGGCGGTAAAGCCTCGCAACCAGCCACTGGTCGTCCCGGGATAGGCTCAAGCTGCTAATCGGCGTTGGGGTGGCTAGCCCGCCCTTAGCGAGGATAATGCCAAAATCACCTTTGGAGCGGAGAGATAGTGTGTAATTTCGAGAGATCTTATTTTTGTAATGGTACATCGCCAACGATGTCCTACCACCACGGTGCGAGAATGTAGTCTCAGAACCCCGCATCAAGTCTCCTGCATTGGTTGAAAATGCACTTTATCCGAGATTGTGGCTCCCTCCTAACATTAAGAATGACAAGTACTAAAGCTGGGGGAGAGATGCTCATCACTGTACCTCATCGGGACGTCCGTCACCGTTGTGGTCGAGATTCTGGGAGGAGACGGACGAGGGGAGGAAGGCCGGAATGGACTGGAATGTGGGGCATTATTCGAGAATGTTTCATTCGAGAATGAAGCCCGGAGATTTTGAGTGGTGAATTTGCGCGACAAATTGACCCAATTTGCTTTGTGTTTCACGCTTGCTATGTATCATTGCAGTTGAGGCTATGATCAGTATTAGGTTAACATTTTCTTCAGAACAAAATAAATAGATAAGTCCTTGAGGCTCTTTCAAAAGAGGCGCAGAAAGAGTCGATCTGCCTTTATTTATTCGTGCCGCAACTCACCTCCAGATTGTAGAGTGTGGTGGCATATCGCACGCCACGCTCGCTCTCGAACAGAACGAGGTAGCGATAGTTGAACTGCAGCTGCGGCTGCTCCATGTAGTCACCGAACTTCTTCCACAGACCCTGAATCAGGGAAGGATGGGTTACGGTAGTCAGATCTATTCCCCAGACCCTGAATCAGGGAAGGATTGGTTACGGTAGTCATGGCGTTACAGTACCTGCGAGGCGAATATGATAGGGATGGGCAGGAGTACGGTAATCAGCGTGAGCAGGCATCGTGTGAAGTAGGCACAAGTGCACGATCGAGATCGATATTCGATCTGTCTATTCTGGAATACGGTAGGTTGATAGTTATCGATTGAATGGAATCGATTCTGTTGTTGTGTTGTGAGCCATTCCTGTGTCATTCATCACAAGACATGGAGATATGAGGGTGGGAGTAGCATCATCGGACTCTCTCATTTCACAATGCTCCCCCGGCGGTCAGAGAAGCGAGAGATCATGAGAAAGTGAGAGGTGCAGAGAATTCCTCGAGTGGGAGGGTGTTGTGTCTTTCCCTTCCACAAAGTTGCTACCAGCTTCCATTCCTCCCTTTCATCCTTCTTCTTCTTTCATATTCGCGGCAGATCATGCGCATGCATGAATCATGCCGCTCATTCCTGTCCTTTTTTGCTCTACGCCAATCACTTCTCGAGCGAGAGAGTGTGCGAAATGAGGAGAGTGGTGGCTGATTTAGGTAGATGATCCGATAAGCACGCGAACTGGAGTGCGAAAGGACCAAAGGGCGATAGGATGAAGGGTAACTGGTAGAAAAGGAGCTTTTGTCGCCTTTTAATTTATTTAAATAGTATTATCGAAACAGAAAAAGGTTAATGCTCAGACCGGGAGTCGATCCCGGGTCTTACGGTTACCGGACAGGTGTTTTACCACTGAGCTATGGAATAAATAAAAAGATGCAAACCTGTCGATGGACGACGTGGGAGTCCATGCTGTGAAGTCCACAGACTGCCGACGACGGCGCAAATGCAGCAAATGACGCCAAGAATGAGCAGAAGTAGGGAGGATACGTCCCGAATGAGGACCATGCAGGGAGAGATCAAAGATCAGAGATCAAGGATCAAGAATGGAAGATGTAGGCCATGGAGGGGGAAGGGAAAGTGGAAGGAAGGAGTGACCACTGGCGAGATCCTCTTTGGGCTGGAGACGGGAGTCATGGCAACCAGAGTGGAGGAGGGTGTAGTGTCCCTGGGAAGGGGTTTATTGGGGAGTATTGAGGAGTCAGCGATGGGTAGCATAGTTCCCCCAAGTGACTTTTGAGTACTTGGTGAAACCCGAACCTCACAGGCTGATCATGTAGCGTTGTTCGACCAGAGTGGATGCGCGTGGTCCTTTGGTTTATTGGGGAGAAGTGGAGTCAAGGCATTGTCGAGGACCGTATATTTTAGAGAGATTCCTCTGTGGAGACGCCGCTGAAATATACTCTGTGCTACTAGGGGACTCCGCACGCAGTCTAGCGAAGATAGTGCAAAGGAACGATTTGAGATAAAGTTGATCAGGAAAGTATCTAAAAACTTAATAGTTGTTTTGAATTCTGGATCGAGGTTTAGTAGCAATAGATGTTTGTTCCAGTGATGTGCGCCCGCTTTGATCCGAGCGATTCACCAGCTGAGAGCGAGTGAGAGAATACAGTGGGGGGGGGGGATTGAGCCGGAGATCATGGAAGTCTCTCGCTTTACAGTGCTCTCTCGGTGGTTAGAGTAACGAGAGCTAAGGGAAAAGGAGGAGAGACCAGAGTGTTGATGACACTTGAGCCTGTGCAGGGCCTTGGGGCCTAAGGAGGAACTCGATTGGGGGGGGGGGAGATTCACCCTCCTAAGAGGGCCCCCGCGATTAGTGGGAGGATCAGTGAGGAGATGAGAAGACATGGCCTGATTGGGGTGTGGAAATACGGTCTTTGAAAGGGAAGAGAAGACGAGAGAGCACGCGGAATGAGGAGAGCAGAGAGTAGCCTACTCGAAAGGGCAGAGCCATTGTGTGTGAAGAGTCTGAGATTAGCCGTGGCCTTGAAGGCACACGCGAGTGGGGGGGGGGGGGGGGTTTACCTAGAGGAGGAGATTGAGGCCTCCAGGACGAAGAGGTTTGTGGCACCCACACCAACTGGGATAGTACAAGTGATATATTCCTAGGTATAAGAGGGGTAAGCCACAAGAATTAGATTATTGAATCACCAAGCACTTGATGGAACACGAGTGTCACAGGCGATTAGTCTGTGCCACCTTACCGTTGCTGATCCGATCCAATTGATTCTATATTTGTTAGTTGTAGCCACAAGCTAAGAGATGAATTGACGCCCCATGCAAAAAGCTACCTTTGGATATTCGATGAAACGCGAACATTGCGGTCTGATCTCGTACGCGCGCTTTTCGTACGTTTTGAGGTTCGATGAGCGCTTTTTTCCCTTCCCATTCTCCTCCTTTTTTCGTTTTCTCTCGATCGCCCTTCTCACTCCCATCCTCGTCCTTCCTCCCTCTTCCCTTCCGCAGTCTCTTCCATGGATGGACGATCTGTTTCTCTCATTTTGCAATGATCTCTCGTCGTTTCTCTGACCGATGAGAGACGAGGCAAGATGAGAAGACGGTTCCATGGGTGGACGACGACTCGTATCGGATTTCAGTTTGGTGACCACTGACTGGAAGAGGAGGGCATGCGAGAGACTCGTCTGACCATGCCGCCCTTCCTTTCCTTTTTGCGGGTGGAAAGGAAGGGCGGCATTGGTTTTGTTTAGCTTTTGTGCGATAATTATTCCAAACATTTGACTCTTTATAACCCGTAGCGAGTTGGAAGAATTCGGTTGCTAGCTTTCCCCAAGTACATTTGTGCTTCGGGGTTGCGATGTATTGATGAATGGCTGGGTTCTAGGATTGACCGAACACTCATGTGTAACAATTATTCCAATATTTTGCGCATCGTATCCTGTTGCAAGGTAGACGAGTTCGGTTACTCCCTTCGACCGAGTACTTTTGTGTTTCGAGGTTGCGATATATTGATCACTTGCTGCACTCTTGGTTTTATTGAACGATCATATGTGATAATTATTCCAATATTTAGCGTTTCGTAATTCGTTACAAATTGGAATAGCCCGAGTACATTTGTGCTTCGAGGTTGGGATGTATTGAATTGATGACTTGCTCTGGTTTTACAATCTGCAGATGATGCGTCTGGGAAAATCATTCCAATAAGTGATAGCTGAGTGATTCCCGTCATTGTTGAATAGTAATTATTCTATTATTTTGCGACGATTCGTACTCCGGAGTGGGTTGGGGGGGGGCGAATACAGTTTACGCTAGCTGCCATGGATGATTTGTAAAGGGACTGCTGATGAATGGCCGGACCAGTCGGTGGAAATTTACTGTGCCAGAGGGAGCAGTGGGAAGTGCGGGCCGATCTGTCAATCTGTCCTCCCTTCCCCACTCTATTCAATCTTCTTTCCCAACTGCCTCCATTCTCAGGAGCTGCGATAGCACACGGTTCACAGTAATGGCAATGACTTTTTGATTACTCGCTTTCACCGGGTTCATTTGCGCTTCGAGTTGCCGTCGTATTGATGACTGGCTGTGTTCTTGGATGGACCGAACTCATTTGTCCGAAAACTATTCATTTTTGGCTGATAGATAGATTGGTTGATGGCTGATAGTGTGAGCAATGGAAGATGGGGGAGATCAATGTTCGAGGCTCGGCTGGCTACTAGAGGGGGAGGCTGAATGGGTTTGGAGAGGGGAGACCAAGGGGGTAAAAAGTGGAGGAGGAAGGGGAGGGGGAGCCACCCTCCCGTGTTCCTTTTCACACACACAATACATGCGAGGGGATGGAGGGAGTGACCAGTTGAGCCCTTCCTTCGAGGACTCTCCTCGTTCCACACACTCTCTCGCCCCTCCCCACCCCTCGTCTCTTCAGTGCTTGAAAGAGGCGCCTTGACTGTCTGTCTGACCGTGTCTCTGAGCCGTGTTCCCTCCTTCATCCTTTCATCATAGCCTGTATAGCCATGGTGTATCCCCTGCCAAGCGTCACAGATACCCCCTGGCTTCTTCCCTCCTATTGAGCCGGCCCATTCAAGCACAAGGGCCGTTCGTTCCGTGCGTATTGTCAGTGCTTGTATCGGGTCTCGCTAAAACGCCTGCCAGATACGGCTAAAAGTGTGAATGAAAGAAGGCGCTATTGTGCTACCAACGCGCGGTTTGGTGTCACACATACCGGCTACTAGTAACTGTGATGGGAGGAGCCGCGAGCTGACAGTTCGAATCGCTTTCAATGCCGCCAGACTGTGAGCCCCCTTGTTCCGGGCCGGACAGGGGATTTACAAGGGAAGCACCAAAGTTAACGGAAGCTAAAGTTTCATACCGTAGTCAGGGGAATCGATAATTGTTCACCACGTGGATTTGCACGCGCGCGATCCCAAGATAGTCCCCAGGTTGCAACATATGTGTGTCAGACGCCCTGCTAGCTCAACCGGTAGCGAATCCGCCTTGCACCCGGTAACCACTGGTTCGATTCCCCACTTGTGCATTTTTCTTTTGCCGATTTTTCGCAACTTCGGCAACTACTGTTTGCTATTTTTATCGACTTCTCCGAGGATAACAATGAATTTCGATAACGTATAAGGCTGCCAATTTGGTTATGCCCATGACTTGTAACCGAAGGATCATGTTCGATGTTCCCCATCCTTGAATCAGCTTTATACGTTCTCAAAACTCATTGTTATCCTCGGAGAAGTCGATAAAAATAGCAAAGAATAGTTGCCGAAGTTGCGAAAAATCGGCAAAAGAAAAATGCACAAGTGGGGAATCGAACCAGTGGTTACCGGGGGCAAGGCGGATTCGCTACCGGTTGAGCTAGCAGGGCGTCTGTCACACATATGTTGCAACCTGGGGACTATCTTGGGATCGCGCGCGTGCAAATCCACGTGGTGAACAATTATCGATTCCCCTGACTACGGTATGAAACTTTAGCTGGTTTTGAAAACTGTTTTGAGCTTCTCCCCCAACCCCCTACATGCCCCCATAGGTCGCTTAGCGATCGGCTTCCGTTAACTTTGGTGCTTCCCTTGTTAGTGCCTGTGCCCAGAGGCCACTTTATGGACAGTTTATGACCTGCCTTGCGCAGATTTGAACGTTTGTTCGAGTTAGCGATTGTGATCTTTGATCTTTAAATAGATGTAAGGGGAGGAAGCTAATTGAGCGCGGATTGATGGGTCCTCTGGTAGTAAGCCAATAAATCTGGCGCTTTCGGCACCCAGTGTCGCGCAGTGGCAATTGATTAATGGGTGCTGGTAGGGGGAACGATTTCGTAAGGATGGGACTGCTCAGTTGCCTCCCCTCGGAAGGCTGGCTAAAATGCAGCTCTGGGCAAAAATCGAGTAACCGCTTATGTCTACTCTTCGATCATCGCTATACTCGTATGAATGAGTGAGTTAGAGAGCGGATCTTTGAATGGAGCTGTTATAGTTTAGAGGCGGGTATCTGAGTTGGTTTGTGCTTCGTTCGCTTTCTTATTTGTGTGTGTGTATATTTGTGGATGCAGTGAGTCAGCGGATTGCTTCACGAGTTTTCCGGCGCCCGCTCCTCTCCCCTCGAAGATCTCGATCCGATTGATGTTATCGGGTTAGCCAATTCATCCTTCTGAGAATGATGATTGTTCTCGTTGTTTGATGACTCGCCCTGTTACGCAGTGCGAGAGTGTGTGTGAAATGAGGAGAGTGCTGAGGGAGTTATCAGTGTTTCGCCAATTCACCCGGAGGAGTGATGACACAGAGTATGTCGATCAACATCTAAGTGGTCACAATGAATGGATGAGTCACCCTCTAGTGACACGGACTATTTCTGTCCTCAGGCGACACTTTTCCCCGGCACAAAGTGGCTCAATAAGCCCCGGGATTGATAGGGTTTTGTCACCACCGTTCTCTGTCTCTTTTGAGCGAGATCTATCGCTTTTGTGAGTGTTGTAGCTCAAACCGAAGTCTTTGTTGTGCTAGAGTACCCGAAAGAATGACGAAATCCCGCTCATTTCGGTAGCTAGAAGGATGAGTCACGCCCATTCCAAGAAGAGGGTATAGGAAAGGAGGTGAGTATCATGTTTATCCTTTCCTCCCCCCTTCCCTCCCCTCCCTGGGTATCGCTCATAGCTGCCCCTCTGTTTTAGGGAAATAGATGGTATGTGGCAAGGGAGGAATTTAACCCAGCGATGAATCAGAAAAGAACCTGGTATTGACGATATTTGAAATTTCCCGAGGGCTGAGCGAGGTAAAATGTATCATCATCTGGTGAGAATCATCATCGTATGTCATACGATATTTAGCAGGAGATGGTGATATAGAAGGGTGATGAAGTGATTCCGTTCATTTCTGTGGTTACGGAAAGCGTCTTGCTGTGGTTAGCAACGATTGTGGGTGGTTTGCCGTGATTGCTCGGATTAGGCAAGAGAAGTTGTGCGTAGGCAGTTCTTCTCGAAATGGCAGAGTAATCGGCGCAAATCAGTCACTCGATAAACGTTGAGAGGAGGGGCGTGAACCCCATTGACTTCCTCCGATTAATGTTATCGTCTCTCATTCTCGCCTTATCTCTCGTCAGTCAGAGATATGGGGGAGCATTGTGCAGTGAGAGAGTCTCCCTATCACTATCACTTTCCCCCGCTGTGGATTTTCCATTTTTTTCGAGAGGCGCTGACTCATCACCTCCTCTTCCTACTCCCTTCCCTTCCCTCGTCCTCCACCCCTCCTCCCTTTTCTGGCGCGCCCGAAACACCAGTGTCCCTGTGAATTTCCCCTGCCTATTTCACCCCCGTCGCGTTCCCTCTTTGCCTTTCCCTCCCTCCCCTCTATCTCCACTCCTCCTCCTCCCTCTACTCATTCTCTAAAATCCCCCTCCTCCCCTACCCATTCCCAGTGTGTGTGAGTGAGTCAAACGAGCGTGCGCTCCGCTGTGAACAGCAAACTGTCGTTTTGTGTTTACGGGCGACCTTTAGCTTCGGTTTTTCGCGCTGTTTTGCACGTTTTGTTGTTGTTTTTCCTCGAAAATAGTGTTTGCGACGATTTCTAGGCCACAGTTACTCATCGTTTTGAATGGGGGTAGATTTTGATATTTTGAGTGTGGAGGAAGTTTCACGCGAATTGCAATCCGCAAAGGCCTAGTTCCTATATGCGCAGTCTGAAACGCGAATGCTCCCACGATGCCGGCTAGCTAAAATCGTGCGAGTTTTTCCGCGTTCTTCTCCTTCCAACCTTTCTCCTGTCTGAGAACGGGACATCACAGATCTCGTCCTCCCTCTCCGATCGCCTGTCTCTTCGTCTGACCGGCGAGATTGTGTGCGAAATGAGGAGAGCACTGTCTAACGACCATTACTCAATCAAATATGGGAAAGGTCTACAGCAGTTGGAGCAGTGCGAGCAGCTGTTGTTGTTTGTGTCCCCCCCCTTGCTCATTTGAATAGAGGGAGATCCCCCCCTTGCTGAATTTCAGCTATTTACCCCGCGGGTTACGGCGCTGAAAATCGTTAGCGTTTCGCGCGCGGGATAGCTCTCTCAATTTGGCGCGCTCTCTAGGCGGTTAGAGCAGGTGAGTGAGCGTGTGAAACGAGGAGAGCGATAAGGCGATCAAAGGGGGCTATTAGTGTTACTTACGGAGGGAGGAAGGGAGGATGAGAAAGTGATAGGGGTTTACGAGTGTGGAAAGTGAAGAGAAAAGGTGGGGTAAGATGATTGTTTCTTCTTTCTTTACTCGTTTCTCGATAAGGTGTGTGAATTTCTACTCTCTTTTCTGTAGATTGTAGGTTAATTTGGCGCTTCGTCTGAATGTGGATATTGTGTTTCACGATGGAAGAGCTGGGTTTTTCAGTTTTGATCTCTGGAACCTCCTTTGTTGTATAAATAGCCCACATGTTGATGCTGGGTTTCACGCAGTGGCTACTTACTACGCATTTTTCTGAACACAATGAATCGGAATATTGCGCTCAATTCCCTCAATCACTCAGTCCGCCCTATCAATGTGGAATCCTAGACAATCGAATTCCCTCCCCTAACCTCCCCGCTCTCCCCGGGTGACCCTTTCGGCGCGTGCTCTGTTTGAGAGATGGTTAGTTTTGGCGCTAGAAGAAGGGACTGGGCTTGCTTAATTTGGGCGAGGCTGTGGAATGCGGGTTTCATGGTGGCAGCATAGGTTCCTAGGAGAGATCCAAATTGATCAGTCGTATATCGGTAATAATCTACTATTGGATGTTATTTTCTCTGTTGAGTAATCTCTTCAATTCGCGTTCTATCCTTGCCTACTTTCCTTGTTGGTGGTTCTTTTTCTCTCAGTAAGTTGTCTTTCCCTCTCCTTCGCTCCCCTCTCTTCCTTTGCTCACTTTGGGGCCCCGGATTAAGGACATAATCACACGGTGAACTGTCGTTTCGTGCGATGGTTAAGAGAGGAGAGTTGCGAAGGGTTGGAGTTTACTGCTAGAGTAATAGCTGTTTCGACAGATGTGGAGTTTGGGTTTCGCGCTGCGCTCATGTTCCATGAGTTTGTCATGATTGATTATTAAGAATCTTGCACCCAATTAAGCTGTCCCAGAGCACAACCAGGGTATGGGGTTACCCAGCGATGGGCACAGGGTGTCAGCTTACAGAGGGTGTTATTGCCACCCATCTTGAGAGTAGATCATTAGCGTGAGACTCATTATCATGCATAGTCATCCATCACTCTGCGCCCTCTCACTTCGCCCTACTCTCTCGTCACTATTCTCTATTTTCTGCGAGAAAAGAAGGGTCAACGGGGGGATAAGGGGAGTCTTTTCTCGTCTCGGGCCACAATGAGGATTTGTAAGGAGAAGGGCCGGAGAGGGCAGATATACTGAGACTAAGTAGTCATCCCCCTGTCTCTTGTGTGCACTAGACTATTGTTTGTTCCGGAAGACTGTTTTGTGTGTGTTCTAGAGAGGTCAGGACTGTCAGTCTTTTTAGGTTTCATCGGGAGGTCTTGATGTGGGAGAAAGTGTTCTGTCGATGAGAGGGGGTAAAGAAGTTCCAAAAAAGAAAGTGTATTGCAAAGTGTTTTGGAAGTGTATTGCGGGCTCCGTATTGTGTTAGAGATTGAATCTCCGTACCCTCTGGCGTACAATTTCATCCCTCGCGCACCCCCGGGGCGCAAACCGCTAACTGACTTTATTTTCCTGCCCTCCGATTGTCTGACTCTCTCCATTTCGCCTGCTCTCTAGCCGGTTCTCTCGCTCATCGGTCTCTCTTTCTCTCTTTGCTCAATTGTGATCTACCAGTGATGCTTATCTAGCCGAGGGGGGGGGGGAGAGGGCGGACGAGAGAGTAGGGGAAATGGAGAGAGTGTCTTGTCTTGCCTCTCTGCCTTTCAATGGCACTGCATTCACACGCAGTTTCAACCCACTGTCTCTGTCGTTGTCTCTCTCGGTTTCGCACGCTCTCTCGCCCTTGAGGGGTAAGCGATGAAGAATCGACCATCTGGCCGCCGTTTTCAGTGATACTAAGCAGAAAGGGGTTCGAGAAAGGGGAAGAAGCGGAGGTCGGGTATGTTGTACTTATGATTTGCTCGTATTTTGTGATTTGAGCGATGTTTGTGTTTCGTGGGTTGTGGAATACTCAAATGTTGCTCAGAGTTCAATGATTCTTCGAGTTGCTCTTACAACTAATAAAACAAATTGCTCATCAGTGTTTATCGGCATGTTCAAAACTAGAGAGCTCGCGGTTTCTATGGGTGCAGAAGAAGGCGGTGTGTGAGTAGGAAGTTATTGGGTTCTCGTTGTATTATTTAGCCAACAAAATATGAATGATATTTTTCGCTTTTTTCTATACTGGATCAATGATATAGCTGAATTGTGGCTTCCCCCTCCTCCACTCCCTCAAGGGGGCTTTCAATGGGCCCAGATGTGCTGCTCCACAATAGTTGATTTATGCGGTGTAAACTGTTGATGGAATGGATAGGATGGGACTGAGATGGGATGGGAATAGCGTATCCCTGAGGAGGGAACGACTTATAATAATAATAATAATGGATGGGCCCCTCTGGCAGCTCACTTTCTCGAGCGCGCTCGGTGATTTGAGGCTGTTTTTGCGGGGCCTCCGAAGGGCCGCCGCTGGTCTTGTCCCGTTCACAATGATCATAGTTTCTGCATTTCCCGTGCTCTCTCGCCGTGTCTGATCAGCTAGAGAGTGTGCGGAATGAGGAGAGCACCCCCCCCCCCCTCTACGCGTCATTGCTGTGGTCATTAGCGCGGCCAGTGGATGAGCCGGCGTGCAAATAGGCACAAGGGGAATAGCGGACTCCTGAAGCCAGAAACGGACTGGCCAAGGGGTGGCGCGATGCATCGATTGACTGGGGTTCCCCGTGGGATACGAATGGGAAGTGATGCTAATCAACGTTGTGGCGATTTTGAGACACTGGAGGTTTGTGTTTCGTGGAGTTGACGCGGTGTGAGAGATTCGATTACTTGATGGTTTTATGATTAGTGAATATCGGTTCAAGGGAGATTATTGATCGATTCTACGCGAAAGTGAGGGCGAGTGAAATTGCACACGCGTTACGTTAAAAGTGATGCGCCGCGCGGCGTTATTTGTGCTTATCATTAGTATGGGTGAGCGAGAAAAGAGGTGCGGCGTGGCAATACGAAGGTTGCAGGGGTTGAGCGTCGTGGTTATATTGTCATGTTTGGCTCTTTACGATTTCAGATATGGGATACACTGAACAATGTGATACGTGATTTCACAGGCGTTGTATAGTTTGATATTTGATTGATTCCTCAATGCCTGTAACGCAGGCTCGATCGAAAAATAATTATCATTGCATTCCACGAATCTTTCTCACTTTCTTCGTTGATCGTCTCTATTCGTCATTTCCATCTCCTCCTTCTCCATCCCCATTTTCGCAGTGTTTTGTCACTATTTCTTTCTCTCGCCCCGCTCTCTCACTTTTCCTCACTCCATTCCCCTCGCCTGTCTATCACCCCCTCTTCCGATTCCCTTTCCGTCGATTCTATGATTCTAGAAAGTTTCCTTACTTTGCCTTACTCATTCTTGCTCTATGCGTCTGATATCTTTTCACGGCTTTAACGTTGTCGCGTTTTTATCGATTGATTTGATCTACCGTAATCTCACTGCAGATCGTAGCAGGAGCCGAGACGGATCGAGATTATCGATTGAGTGATCGAGAAGAGAGAGCAGCAGACAGGAGCTTTTTTTCAAGGTATCTGTATGATTCGAAATTTAGTTGATTCTCCAATAGCAGTAACTATTTTTTCTTTAAATTTTTTAAATTTATATTTAGGGAGGGCAGCGGCTAATTTTTAAAGACAAGAAATAAATAATCAGTTATGCTCGACCTACGCATTCGATAGTGCCGGATCATATCATAAAAATTAAAATTTGAAAAAATGATCGAAAACAATAATAATTGTAGTTACAAAAACAAACACCAAAAATGCTCACCTACCGTACTCCCCTCGAGTTTGCGCTAGGTCAGAATTATGATCTCGCATTTTTTAATTTAATTTTTTTGTATTACCTTATAAAATATATTTTTATGAACGTAAATACATTCTGAGCACCTACAAAGTACATCCGATTGCTTTTGAATCATTCACTACTAGGGAAAATCGAGTTTGTACGTGGTCAAAAAAGGGGTACGCGGCAAACAACCCACAGTTTCGGCATCTCCGAACGAGAATTTTTGAAAAAATTTCCGATAAGAAAAAGGTATAGGGTGTGTGCGACAATTCCAGAGTGGTTTGTTTCGGTGGGAAGGTCAAGTATAGCCACGAGAGGGCAGATACGGGGACAAAACCGATCAGTCGTTCAGAGTGACATCATTCCAGTCAAGGTTTCGGTACTTCCGCACGAGAATATCGGGGATAGAGGATTTCCAGGGGAAGGTAATAGACATGGGCGATAAATTAGAGACGGTTTAGTTCGGTGGGAAGATCTGGTACAGCGATGGGAGGGTGAAAATCTCGGGAAAGTGAGCTGTACGGCAAAATCGCGATATACAAGTAAAGTTTTCGGTACTTCCGCACGAGAGTTTCCGGGATTGAGAGTCACCGGGTAAGTGAGGAAGGTATAGGCGATAAACTAGAAGCGGTTTGGTTAGGTGGGAAGCCCTAGTATAGTCACGGGAAGATGAAAACTGGAAAAAATGCAAAATTTGGCCAGAATCACGACGTTCAAGTAAAGTTTTCAGTACTTCCGCACGCGAAATTCGGGGATCCTGTGTTACCAGGGGAGTGAGAAAGACTTGGCCGATAAAATAGAAGTGGTTTGGTTAGGTGGGAAGACCTAATATAGCGACGAGAAGGTGAAATCGAGACATTTACGAAAGGCAAAAAGTGGAAGGTGTCCATATTTACTGATTATAACGAAATAAGTGCCAGGTAAGTGATTTATATGATATGTGTGAGTCGTATAAGTTATTTGAAAGCGAAACAATAGTAATTAAACTCAAAAGTAGCCAATAAATCGATAAATTAGAGACGACTAAAAAATAAAATCAATATTCGATTCGCTCGAAAAAAGTTGCTAGCATACTGTATCGCGTTTCGCATCGGGAACATGCGCTGCCCTCCCTATTTATATTTTCTTTTTCTTTTTAATTTTTTTAAATCTTTGAATTGCCTTCTTCTTCTTGATAACGGTCTGCTGTGTTTCAGAGATTGGAGTTATGATTATTAATATTCAATTTGTAGATCCCGGACGATCGAGTGCGATTGAGAGAGCGACGATGCCACTGAACACGGAGCAGATCGCCGATCTGGCCGAGAACTTCAAAACGGTTGGCTTCATTTATGATAGTTATGAAACTGCAAAATACCTTTTTTAAACACTGCGAATTTTGAATAAACACAAATAAATGAGAACTCGTGTATTTCACATGCGGCCACCCGGCGCTTTGAAGCCGCGTGGAAGTGGTTTGATAGAGAAGGATCTTGCACGAGCGATTCCTCCAAGGCATTGACCACATTAAAACAAACTACAGAAATTGTCGTCTTCAATCAGTCATTTATATGCTGAGGTTTCAAACATGAATAATTCCTTCGTTCCCTTGGCAGATCACGGAATCGGGCGCGGGCTACATCGACAAGGCCGAGGTGCAGGCGGCACTCAAGATCTGCGGCCTCGACGTACCCGGATTCCAGGTACGGTAGTTTTGGGATTATTGATGGTATTTTATGGTTGAACTTTGAAATCAAATACGATGTAGTGATTAGGTGACTTGGAGTTGCTCACTCAATACATTGGGTAGCTGAGGTTGCATCTTGAATAGTGTCTTGATGCTTTTACAATGTTCCTTAATGATTATTGTCACAATATTAACACCTTTACAGTTATCCATTTTTGCATCTTACCGTAATTCTACAGTATCCGTCCCTTACAGTACCGTGAGTTGGCGGACAAGTGGCGGCTGCCGGAGCAAGTATCGATCACGCGATTCGGAGAGATCTACAGCGACCTGAAGAGCGAGAAGGATCAGCAAGTGAACCGATGGAAGAGCAGGATAGGGTGAGTGGCGGGGGGGGGGGGTACGGTAGGATACGGTAGGCAGGGTGCTTATCGATTGATGGATGTAAGGTGACGGTGGGATACGGTAGGGAGAGGTAGTATCGATTGACTGTTGTGAGGGGGAGGGTGGAGTATGGCACGGTATGATACTGTTGGAGTGGGTGAATCAGACAATGTTAGTTTTTACCATGTGTAGATTGCGGTTTCGGCTATAGGTGAATAGTGCTAGATCAGATTTAGATCTAATCGTATGTACTTCGTTATTTGGGTTTACAAATAATATTGTCCTCGCGTGTGCCAGTTTTACGGAGAGTTGCTCTGACTGTGATTCACTGTTTGAAATCGACTCTAGATAAATAGGAATAGCATTTGCGAGTGATAGAGTGGTTCCCTGATTTGTTGACTGAATGCCGAAAATTGAGTGTCTTTGGTTTAATATTATTATTTCTCTGGGGAGCAAGGAGGATTGAAACAGCTATAGTCACCAGTAATTGAGTTGTTGGTGAAACGGGGAGGTTAGGGTTGAGGATAACATGGTTCAGTGATTTATTAAGACGAAGATGAAATGGTTTTCGAAGAATTTGTATTACTATGAGCAGTTTCGAATCAATTGACGCAGTGACCATTCCCAGCGGTTGAGTAGCTGATGGAACGGGAGAGTGGCGGGTGACAGAACGACGAAATCTCTTTATTTCTCTATAACTTATCAAATTTATATTACTCATTGGCAGGGGAAAAAAGAAGGATTATAACAGTTATAGCCTGTTGTATTTGAGTAATTGATGGAAATGGAAAAGGTGGCAGGTGAACTGAATACTATGAAATGGCGCGAATTAACTCATTCGTATTACAGATCAGTGACGGGCGCGTACACAATTGCGAGCGAGAAGCAGGACATGACAGTGCACACCATCAGATTGGAGGTATTTTAATTGTATCTATTTAATTAATTTATGAGGTAAAATATTTTTAAAATATGAGGGGGTATACATGCATCTTAGTGTTTCAATGTGTTTTCAAAGTACTTTGGTGATCTCCAAGCACCGATTCGGCTGGAATTTTGCGAAAAAAAAAGTAAATATATTATTCTTATTTTGTACATTCGCAGGAAGAAGTAGCGTTCGCGAACTGGATCAACTCTAATCTCTCGGCGGATCCCGACCTCGCCAAGCTGCTGCCGGTCATTCTCGAGGGAGGAGATCTGTACCATAAGATTGAGGACGGATTGATCATCTGGTTAGTGGGGGAGGATGAGATTATGTTTCATTGTGTGCAATGAGATTGCGAGTACTTTCTCGGGGTAGTGAAGTGCGTATGTGATGCGCGAGATAATTTTTTTTATAAATTCTCAGCGGAGGAGATTTGTACCACAAGATCGAGGATGGATTGATTATAGTTAGTAGGGGGATGAGATTGTGATTTTATCGCGTAGCTGACCGGATGAAATTGCTCGCAATGAGATTGCGAGTGCGTATGTGGTGGCAACAGATGGATTTTTCAAAATTGTAAATGCAATCGTTAGGTTTGGCGTTAAATTGTTTTGTATACGGAATCGAAAGGAAATCGATTCTTATCATCAAGGTAGATGTTATGAGATGTGTGAAACGGGCGAGTCGTTTTTTTTTAAATTGTGCCCAAAAACTCCTTCCTTTTTTCTCATTCCGCCTCTGGGCATCCTCTGGGGAGCAAACGTTTAGGTTTTTACGGATATTGGTGGTACAAAATACTCGCTAATTAATTAACTAACTAATTTGCAGCAAACTGATCAATCTGGCGGTGCCGGGCACGGTGGACGAGCGGGCGATCAACAAGAAGAATCTGAACACGTACAGGAAACTGGAGAATCTCACACTCGCCCTCATGTCCGCTCAGGTACGGTAGTGGGAGGGGTACTGTAGTGAAGGGGTACGGTAGTGAGGGGGTACTGTAGGTACGGTAAGGGATGGTTGGAAGTTGAGTTATCCAGAACGGTGCTGAGTTTGAATGAGGAGAAAAAGGTTGATCAAGAAACGCACTCACTAGGCGATTTGTTTCGACACTATTTTAATGTAGTCTGTTAGGATCTTCGATGAACGATGGGCAGGTGGTAACTACGTTTACTGAAATTAATATAAATGAGGTAATTCAATAAAAGTTGTTGAACCTGTCGGTTTATTGCTGAGAAGTGCGATTGAACGTTGAACTCATTCGCTGATCAATATGTTCTCTTAAAATACAATAAATTCTTTCTCGTCAGGCGATCGGCTGCAACATCGTGAATATCGACAATCACGACCTCGCCAAGGGAACGCCCCATCTCGTGCTCGGACTACTGTGGCAGATCATCAGGGTACGGTAGATATCGATTGAGAAGGAGGGTTACGGTAGGGCATGGTAGGGCATGTAGCCTCGGAGCCTCATATATTACTTTCTCTAGTAATATGACTATTCACAGTATGACTGTAACATGAAAGAGATAGGTGAAATGAAAGGATTAATTATATTTGTAAATGTTTCTTATTCCAGATCGGCCTCTTCAGTCAGATCGATCTCAAGCACGTGCCCGGCCTCTTCCGCCTGCTCAGGTACGGTAGTCAGGGAGATTGATACGGTAGATTCGAGATGCTTATCTACCCCATTCTTGTGTACTGGGAGGAATCGATACTGTAGGAGTACTGTAGATACGGTAGAAGGTCTCGAGCTAGGCAAAACAGTACGGTAGTTGTTCATTGATTATCGATTGCCCTTGCAGAGAGGGCGAGACACTGGACGATCTTCGTCGTTTGTCGCCGGAGGAGATCCTGATGAGATGGGTCAATTACCATCTACAGAATGTGAGTAGGGGAATGATGATTAGAGGGGGCTATGTTGTAGGGCTGAAACCGCAATCAAGTAGTGAGATACTGAATTATAGATTTTTTAGTTAAAAAGCAAAACTGCACCTCCATTCAAACAAAAATTTATCATCGATGGTAGCGCCAGTGAACTTGGTGCTGCGCACATACCTTTTGTTGTCTGGAGTAGCGAATCATTCGATTTCGTCGAGTTCGGGGTAATAACATCGTAGTGGAAATAAAGTGTTTGAACTTTAATCTCTGATCTCTGATCTCTCTCTCAGGCTGGTATCGATCGTCGTCTTCGCAACTTCACGTCGGACATCATGGACTCGGAGATCTACACGCATCTGCTGCACCAGATCGCGCCCCGTCACGCCGGAGTCACACTGTCGCCCCTGCAGAGAGTCGTGAGTTTGATCTTTGATCTTTGTAAGATGAGAGTAATAGACGCCCCCAGGGAGTCGTGAGTTGATCTTTGATCTTTGGAGGGATGGGTGGACCTGTGAGATGGTAGGGAAATCAGTGGTATAGTGATCCGGTTTAACAAGAGATTTGGCGCTGAAGTAGTTTTTTTTGTAAACTGTAAAATTGAAGTCTCACTTCCGTGACTTAGTACATAATGGCGAGTGCATCTCAATTAGAGTGACGCAACAACAACTTCAATACATTAAAACTTACCTAATTGCAAATTAGTTCAGTCTATTTCCATTGACAATCCATTCAATTCCCTCACTTATCTCTCATCAGGGCAATGTGGATCTTGCTAGTCGAGCGATACTTTTTAACCATTTTGCTCGGTAAAGAGAATCAATACAATAGCTCAATAACAACGTACACTAATCTGATTAGTTTCGTTGATTTATTTCAACAGTTATCCATTCTCTCCTCCTCAGGGCAACGTTGATCGTGCGGGTGCGATGCTGTGCGAGGCGGAGAAGCTGGACTGCCGCGAGTTCGTTACTCCCAATGATGTCGCCGCTGGTGAGTGAGATTGTTGATTGATTGAGTACTGTAATTTGAAAAATACCTGATTGTGAGTATAAATAAGGACAGGATTGAATTTTCGTAATTGGGTGCACGAACTACTCGAAGAAAAATTATTGTAAAGTGGGGTTGATCCGGATGATATGAAGATGTTGGTGCGCGAAAGTGTCTGGTGTACGTATTTATTGCGAACAAAGACACCGTCTTCGTTGTTTTGCGTTGAATACCTGGTTCATATCAAAAGAGCTAATACAGACAGATTACGTAAAAACAATTAAGCATAAAAGTGGGTGGTATTTGCTAAAAAACCCTTTTTCCCTGCAGGCAACTACAAGCTGAATCTGGCGTTCGTGGCCAATCTCTTCAACAAGCATCCCAATCTGCCCGAGCCAGGCGCAGATGAGATGGTCGATATGGAGGAAGTTGTGGAGGAGACGAGAGAGGAGAAGACTTACAGGTGAGGGGGTACGGTAGGGAGATGATGAATATAGGTTACGGTAGGGGATGGCATGAGGTGGATATTGTGTGATTTTGTGTGACTACGTGGGATGGTGAGATTTATGAATATGGTGAGACGCCAATATACCATGATACTGGCAGATTGAAGGGTTTGAGTGATTTTGGAAAGCCCAATGAAGGTCGCATTACGACCTCCTGTATAACTGTGGCTTTATGAATATGGTGAGACGCTCATGTTACTAGTAGTTTATATTCAATGGGACTGGAGATCAGGCAGATCAACTAATGATTTACTGTGTTAATTCAGAAACTGGATGAACTCGATGGGCGTGGACCCGTACGTGAACTGGCTGTACTCGGACCTCATGAACGGACTCGTCATCTTCCAGGTAGATACGGTAGATTACGATAGAGGGGAGGGGGTACGGTAGGTATTGATTGCGATAAGGGGGATAATGTTCAGTAATGATTATTGAGAGTGGATGGAGAAAAAAATCAAAATCGCCACGGTACATGTAGTTATGGAGTAGTGGTGAAACACAGATTCAGCAAAAGGCTGAAAGTGAGATGGAAACAGGACACTGGGGGTTTGGGTTATTTTCAAAGCAAACTGAGTGTTAACGAATTCTGTAGAGCAACGCTATGATCTAGTGGAGGTGAAACGATTTTGAGGCTGGTTTTATTTATTTTTTAATTACTAAAATAAATAATAATTCTTAATTGCAGTTGTACGACATCATCCGACCGGGCATCGTCAACTGGAAGAGAGTCGTCAAAGTGTTCAAGAAGCTGAGTGGAATGATGGATGCTATACAGGTGCGAATGTTGTTTTGGAACGGTAGAATAACAATGCAAAGTTGGCGCTACTGAAGTTTTGATGAATGCTATACAGGTTGGGGGTATTATTTATTTTTTGTAAGCAATTTTGGAGCACGATACTGAATGATTTGTGGAGCGAAGTGTTAATATGCAAGGTGCGGAGGTATGCCATCCAGGATTTAGTTGTTTTTTTTTAATGAAGGACGTGTATGACACTGAAATATTTCCTGAAACGAAGCCTTAGTAAGCATGTTGAAACTGGGATGTGCGGCGTGTTGAATGGAACATCCAAGTAAAGAGAAGGGGCAAAGGCCGTTATTTTGAGGATGTAGTTATGAATATTAAATTGTTATTTGGTTGGTCCCGTCGAGGATCATTGGCAGTGCACTGAATCAAGCCCTTTTCTAATGGGCGTTGAGCTGCGAAGTTATTGTTTGAAATTGGGTAACAAAGTTACCCAACTGAACTGCTCTTTCTGCTCCCTCTAAAAACTACTTTCAATCCTCTAATCACAATTTGGCGTGATTAGAAACTAGTGTCCTCCCGGCTTCAGCCACTTGTCAAGTACTGATTGAACTAAGGTTTCGTGATTCCACTGTTCTTCCATTCATCGTCATCCCTAATCTGCCCCCCTCTTTACAGAACTGCAACTACGCCGTTGAGCTGGGCAAGCAGCTTCGATTCTCGCTCGTCGGTATTCAGGGAAAGGACATCTATGACGGCAATCAGACACTCACACTGGGTACGGTAGGAATACGGTTGAAACGCTGGGTACGGTGGAAAATTGGGGATACGGTAGGGGGGAGAGGTTATTGATTCAGACTTGGAGTAGGCGACTGTGACTAAAATAAGACACTCCCACTGCGTACGGTAGGAATATAAATTGGAGTTAGCATCGTTTAAATTCCGAGTTTCAAATTCGATGGAAAAAGATTAGTACATTCAATCAGTCTCATCGCGGTTTCAGCCACTGGCCAAGTGCTGATCAAAATGGGGTTCATTGATTTCACCGGCGATTACAGCGTAAAAATAATACGCAAATTAATATTTTTTACAATAATTATGTAATTAATTAATAATAACCAATTAATTAATTCAGCGCTGGTGTGGCAGCTGATGCGCGCGTACACGCTGACGATCCTCGCGCAGTGCACGCAGAGTGGAGATGCACTACCGGCTGATAAGGATATCATACAATGGGTTAATCACAAGGTACAGTACGCTATTATCAATTATTGAGTTACTGATGAGAAAAATAGGATAGAACGTTAGCCTGTGGCCGTTTGGTTAGTGAAATAAGTATGGTGGCATAAATTGTGCATTATTCTAGGAAGTCTTTCTCTGTTCTTTGCCTCAGTTAGCAGTTTTTCCTCTATTCTTCTTCACTTATAAACCAAGATTCTTTTTAATTTAATGTCCTGCTAAATGAATAGATCACAAGTCGTTGTGCTGACAACGTGCTGATCGTGTGTTTCATATGCACATCTTGTCTTGCAAAAACCACTGATCCTGCTGTGCTGCTTCCGATTGAATCACAATAATTCTTCTTTATTGATCGCAAGCAGTTCATGAATTGGCGTTATAAAATAGTCACTGGCCTAGCAGTGGGCTCCCGCAGGACTTCGTGTGCCTAGAGTACGGGGTGACCTTTACCTTTTCTTAAGTTCATGTGTATGGATGGATAAAATAGCCCATTTCGGTTTCCAACCAATGCATTCTCCATTCCTATTGTAAAATCATCTAATTTCCAGCTCGAGTCCTCCGGCAAGCAGTCGCGCATCAAGTCCTTCCAGGACCCGAGCATCTCCAATGCAAAGGTACGGTAGGATTGAAGGGTTATCGATTGAGGGGTGATTACGGTAGGATCGATTTACAACGGTGTAGGTACGGTAGTTACGAGTGCGAGTGCAGTCTCGCTCTCTCAATCTAGCCTACTCTCTCGGTCTGCCTAGCAGGCGAGAGAGCGTGCGAAAGTAAGAGAATCATTATTGGTTATATCTCTCTCTTCAGGTCGTTCTCGATCTGGTTGACGCTATCAAGCCCGACACGATCGATTGGAGCCTGGTGAGGAGGGGATTTATTGATTATCGAATTATTCAAACCGGGATTATTGAAGTTACATTAGCGAGGTCTGCAGGTCTTGTAGGAACGGTGAAACCGCAATGAATTGGGGACAAACAGTCGTCGTTGAATTGAATATTTAAAAAAATGGCATTCGTGTGACCAACGTGAAGACTCATGTTTGTCGAGATGTATAGTAACTGTGAAACAGAACAACGTAGGGAAAATCCGGTTTTATAATTTAAAAATAATCTAAATTAATTGTCAGGTGCGCGACGACTCGATGGAGAACGCGAAGTACGCGATTACATGCGCCAGAAAGATCGGAGCGAAGGTACGGTAGAATTGATTGAGTCGTGACGAAATTTGGCGCATAAGAATGGACGACTGTGCCATCACTAGCGGGCTCTATTCAACGATATCGTAGTTGTTAAAGTGCGATTTTCAGACTAGCGGTTTTCGAAAATAGAGTTGCGCGATTCATGCCTGGCGGTTTAGCGCCGCGTCTTTTCCATTCATCCACATTCGATCGCGTCGTCCAATCGGATGGTGGCTCGTAGGAATTTACACCTATTAGCCGTCTTTTGCTCAAACTTGGCGTTGAATGAGTTGTTGACATAGTATTTTTTTTATTATTTCTAAAACAAAAAAATTCTCTCCCACTCTCTCATTGCAGGTGTACGCCCTACCCGAGGACATCGTGGAGGTCAAACCGAAGATGGTCCTCACCGTATTCGCCTGTCTCATGGCGCGCGATTTCATGCCGAACATGCGCGATCCCGTCGCCGTCGCCGCCCCCACCTACACCCACTAGATGCCGGCTCCCGGCTCTCCCGGCTCCCCTCCCATATCCCGGTCCCGGCCCCCATACAGTATTCCATCGCCCCCTGTACTAGATGTACCCCTTATCACTTTCCCCAGCCTGCCAGCCTTGCTTCTCAGATTATTGATTATCGATTGTGGCTATATATCATCATCAGATTATTGGAGTGCAAGTTTTGTAGTTCCGAGAATGTTTTCACATAGGATTTATTCATGTTTATTTTGATTTGTGTTTCAGTTTCACTTTATCAGCTGTGTCCCGATATCTGAACGTCCCACTTCCCCCATACCTATTCGTCCCTTTCCGTTCCCCTTCCAATCAGATCATTCTATCACACTCTGCTCATACTTTCAACCAAATATGTGCGAACAATCGATAATTCCGTACTACCGTAGTCCATTCCTACCGTATCCTATGCTCCTCCCGTCCTCCCTATGCACTTATCTTGTGTTTTGCCCAACCGTATGTATCCCCTACCGTATCTGGTCCATTCCAAACTCTTATATCTCGGTTATCGATTTTCTCCCCTCCCCTTAGACATTTTATCGATTACACCTAAGCTCACTGTGTGAATCTATGCTTTACCCCTTCATTCGAATAACTGACCCGTGTCGCTTGTTTCATTTCATTTTACTCTAATCTTTCCCTCCTTCTCGCTTTTGATCTTTGATCTTTAATTCATCTAATATGCACACATCAGTAGCAAGTGATAACACTCCATTGCTCTCTCGACAGCATTGTTAATTGCTTGCGATGTGTGATAATGCTACGAATAGAATTGAATAAATATTAAGTATGCAGAAAATGGGTGTATTGTATCGATCCGAGTGTGTGAAAATGGGGGTATTGTATCGATCCGAATGTGTGAAAATGGGGGTATTGTATCGATCTCGCATACAATGCGGTGACCTGTGAAACACAATTTAAGAGCAAATATTTATTATTTAAAAAAAACTTATCAATAGCGGAATCATCCACTTCATCTGACTGTACGGAAGCCATCTGATGTTTACGGATAGAGAAGAGGAAGAGAAGAAAATTCTCAATCGCAGCTTTTGCGGGGCGAGTAAAGGAGCTTATCACTTTTCACGGTATAACTCTTCTCTGGTGATAAGCGATAACAATGCACACTTGTTTTACAGAGGAACAATACGTGTTTTCAAAAATGATAGCATGATTCAGAAATGTACCCCCCCCCTTGGTTCACAATAGATATCCATCCTTTCCTTTCACACTCATTCTGACAAGAAAACACAGAAGAAATCAGAGTTTTCTTCCCAAGTATCGATTCAACTGAAAACTCTTCGTGTTACGGTAGTTGATGGTAGCCGATGGAGGCACGCTAAACAGACTCATTGTCAGTTGTATTTCACAACCCCGTACCTGCACTCTCCTCTCCTCCCTAGCACTCAATGGATAAATACCTGTGCCATCGTACTCCGGACAATTCGGTTGGTCCATCCTTTTTCCTTGAACTCTGAGAGAAAACACTGAAGAATTGGGAGTTCTCCGAAAAATAATAATCAAAAATTTAACGATTAACATTAAGGTGTTCAGATTAGTCAATATTGTGGATTACGGTAATTTAGTCGATTGGGAGGTTACGGTAGTTTAGTTGATGTGGGGAGTATACGTTAGATATCTGAGTACTTACGTCTATTAGGTATGGCTGAGCTCTATACCACCCTTTCGTTCCCTTTTGCAGGATTCCTCCACCCCCTTTTCCTGTACCTTCCTTCCCTCTTTTCTCTCTTCCAGCTGGTGTAACCCAGTCTGTGAGTGATCCCAATCCATTGCAATTTACCTGAAATGGTTCACTACCGCGCATTCTCTTTCCCTTCCCTACTACTTTCTATTTTGGGAAAGATCAAATGTCCGCAGAAGAGAATATTGATCGACTGGCGCGCGCCCAGCGAGACGACACACACGCACACTCTCTCTCTCTCTCTGCGCTCTCTCTGATCTACACACTCTCTCGTCTATCCCTTCCCTTCCCCAGCCGCTCATTTCGCACGTCGAACTCGCCATTCTCATCATTTCCCTTCCCCATCCACCCTCCGTTCCCCTTCCCCCTATCACTCTCGACAAGTCCTTCTCGTGATTTATCATTGTTTTCGCCACTTTTGATTGATTTTTAATGCTAATAAGTCAAGTTTGTGCCTGCCGGTTCCCTCCCAGTTTATTGTCCTATTTCTGTCGATAAAGCGCTGATTGACGTCCTTAGGGCGAGGCTCTTCTAATCCCGCCCTCTTATTTTCGAAAATCGAGTGAGCTATTGCTTTATCCGCCCCCCACCACGCGATTCTTGATGGGTGAACTTAATGTGCTAGTATCGTTCCTTGTCTTCAAATTCCTCCTCCATTGCAATGCCTTAGCGCTTTCTAAGTGCATTTCTCATGCTTTTCGATCGGTTCCTTCTGGGTTCACTGGTTAATCATCGCTTCTCAGGTACCGACAGACGCCACTCCCCCCAATGCCCCAACAAGCGAGGCCATCGACGAGGACGTTTTCAATCAAATAAAAGGTTCGTTTACTTCCCCCGCCCCCTCCTCCACTCACTCCGTTCCCCCTTTGACTATTAGTCCATGCCGCTTAGTCTTTCTCCTGCGCACGTGAAGCCGTAAGCGGATGATTTGCTCTCCGTGGAATCGCAGACCTGAGAAGGGAAAGGCCCTGGTTGCCAGGGTGGGATCGTGGTTCGCCCTCTTAGTGGCTTCTCGTGCCTTCGGGCGCTTTTCGCCGCTCTGTAGGGAGGGCAGTTGAAGGGCTAGGCGAATTGGACCAATAGGCAGAGGGGGAAGGAGTGAGTGAAGGATTGTAGGAACCCACAGTAGAAGTTTGATATAAGTGATTAACCATGTCCTTTTCACCTCTCCACTTGGACGGATGAGACGACATCAACAACGAGGACACCGGCCAGAGGGACGACGACGTCGAAGATGATGGAAAGCCCCCGGTAGGAATGAGAGGTACTCGAGCAATTGAGTGGTCCTTATTCCTTATTAATGGATCTATTCCAGGCTGTTTCGTGCCGGAGGTCACGAAGTCCGGACTTAAGTCCGAGAGGAAGATTCAGTTTCGTGAGAAGATGCTCTGGACTGTCATCACCCTCTTCATCTTCCTCGTCTGTTGTCAGATTCCCCTTTACGGTCAGGTTCCTCACAAAACTACTTCGTTTATTGGAAGTAAACCACAAAGAAACTAAATGTAAAGTGCTATTTGCAGGAATCATGTCGACTGACTCCGCCGATCCGTTCTACTGGCTTCGAGTGATCATGGCCTCCAACCGAGGAATCCTGATGGAGCTCGGTATCTCGCCCATCGTCACCTCTGGTCTCATCATGCAGCTTCTGGCTGAAGACAAGATCATCGAGGTCGGAGATTCCCCCAAGAACCGCGCCCTCTTCAACGGAGCTCAGAAGCGTAAGTGATTATTTTGGTTTCTGTTTTGTTATTGGCACTGTTCTCCAAAAGACCAAATTAATGATACTGCTTCATTTCAGTCTTCGAATGATGATCACCGTCGGACAGGCTATCGTGTACGTTGCCTCTGGACTGTACGGAGAGCCCTCTGACATCGGAGCCGGAATCTGCCTTCTCATTGTTGTCCAGCTCGTCTTCACCGGTCTCATCGTGCTCCTCCTCGACGAACTCCTCCAGGTATGTATCTGCCAAACTGTTAACTCGTTAATTACTTTATTTGTTATCCTCACTAATCGATAATTTGTTTCAGAAGGGTTACGGTCTCGGTTCTGGAATCTCCCTCTTCATCGCTACAAACATCTGCGAGACTATCGTGTGGAAGGCCTTCTCGCCTGCTACAATGAACACTGGCCGTGGAACCGAGTTTGAGGGAGCAGTCATTGCCCTCGTGCACCGTCTCGCCACCAGATCCGACAAGGTGAGACACACTTTCTTCCTTTCCCTCATGTCAGAGATGACGGCATCACAACCGTCACACTTTCCGTTCATGTTTATACCAACTTACACTGCGTATTACAGGTGCGTGCTCTCCGTGAAGCCTTCTACAGACAGAACCTTCCCAACCTCATGAATCTGATGGCCACCGTCCTCGTTTTCGTTGTCGTCATCTACTACCACGTGAGGTACTAAAATATATTTTATATTAATTATTATTTTTCTGCAAGATTTAATTTTATAAACATGCTATCTACAGGGCTTCCGTGTCGATCTCCCCATCAAATCTACTCGCTACCGTGGCCAGTACTCGTCTTACCCCATCAAGATCTTCTACACCTTCAACATTCCTATCATTCTCTAGTCTCCTCTCGTCTCTAACCCTATGACATCTCCCAGGTTTGTATTTACTTCACTCAGTTTAGTTTGACTTTCACTCATTCAATTTTAATTTGTCCATTGCAGATGCTTGCCTTGAAGTTCGGTGGTGAAATCCTCGTGAACCTTCTCGGTACTTAGTCTGATGCATCGGGAGCCTGCTGCAGCTTCCCCACTGGAGGAATCTGCTACTATCTGTCTCTTCCCGAGACGCTTGGACACGTGCTCGAAGACCCTCTTCACTGCATCATCTACATTGTGTTCATTCTCGGATCGTGCGCCTTATTTTCGAAGACGTCGATCGATGTGTCTGGCTCTTCTGCCAAGGACGTTGCCAAGCAGCTGAAGGAGCAGGCTATGGTCATGAGAGGACATCGTGAGAAGTCGATGATCCGTGAGCTGAACAGGTACGGTATCCCACTGAGATTATCGATCGATGATTGTTTTTTTTAAAATTAATTCAATGAATTGTCTCACTTAAAGCTACATCCCCACCGCTGCTGCCTTCGGAGGTCTCTACATCGGAGCCCTCTCCGTCACTGCTGACTTCATGGGTCAGTTAACTATTTTTTAAATATGTATTTATTTATTTTTGTTTGAAATATGGAATTTGTAAGGTTGATCAAGTTTCTAATGATTGTGTGTCGCAGGAGCTATCGGATCGGGAAATGGTATTCTGTTGGCTGTGACCATTATCTACCAGTACTTCGAGATCTTCGTGAAGGAGCAGCAAGAGATGGGCGGAGTCTCTGGAATTTTCTTCTAAGCTATTGGAGCTAAATAGTGCTGAATAGGCTCTTCTCTCTCGTCCTTCTCTCGCATTCCTCCGTTGAGGAGATGACTGAAGAGGAAAGGAGGCAGCAATGGGCTCAAGCAGGTAAGAGTGGTGATAAAGAAGATTGATTGGAAAGATATTGAGCATTAAGTGATTATGAATCTGTAAAGAAAAGCCTTCTCCGATTCAAATAGATTCAATTATCCTAAGCATTCAATAGTAATTGTTTTATTTAACGTTCGTTTTGTTTCGTGTGTCAGAAGTTGTAATTTTTGAGTTTATCTATTTGGTGCCCACTGAATTTGTGTGTTTCCGAGCATCTTTACTTTTTAAATTCAGTGGGTACCATCTTTGAAAATCATTCGACTGATTTGTCTAGTGGAGTTTATTTTGAGTATCACTAATAGTGTGAGCATCACTATTATGATTCCCACTGAATTGTTGTTTCCTGAGCAACGCTTGTATTGAAATTCAATAGGGAACATCTAAAATTCAGACAGATCACATGACAATTGTAATTGTTGTAGCTCGCATACTACTGCCCAACTGAAATACGATATTTTATTGATTGTTGTTACTATCGTTACCTAGAATGATTTCAGAGATGGCCTCCCTCGTCCTTCTCTCCCTCGCTCTTCTCTCTCGTCCTTCTCTCGCATTCCTCCGTTGAGGAGATGACTGAAGAGGAAAGGAGGCAGCAATGGGCTCAAGCAGGTAAGAGTGGTGATAAAGAAGATTGATTGGAAAGATATTGAGCATTAAGTGATTATGAATCTGTAAAGAAAAGCCTTCTCCGATTCAAATAGATTCAATTATCCTAAGCATTCAATAGTAATTGTTTTATTTAACGTTCGTTTTGTTTCGTGTGTCAGAAGTTGTAATTTTTGAGTTTATCTATTTGGTGCCCACTGAATTTGTGTGTTTCCGAGCATCTTTACTTTTTAAATTCAGTGGGTACCATCTTTGAAAATCATTCGACTGATTTGTCTAGTGGAGTTTATTTTGAGTATCACTAATAGTGTGAGCATCACTATTATGATTCCCACTGAATTGTTGTTTCCTGAGCAACGCTTGTATTGAAATTCAATAGGGAACATCTAAAATTCAGACAGATCACATGACAATTGTAATTGTTGTAGCTCGCATACTACTGCCCAACTGAAATACGATATTTTATTGATTGTTGTTACTATCGTTACCTAGAATGATTTCAGAGATGGCCTCCCTCGTCCTTCTCTCCCTCGCTCTTCTCTCTCGTCCTTCTCTCGCATTCCTCCGTTGAGGAGATGACTGAAGAGGAAAGGAGGCAGCAATGGGCTCAAGCAGGTAAGAGTGGTGATAAAGAAGATTGATTGGAAAGATATTGAGCATTAAGTGATTATGAATCTGTAAAGAAAAGCCTTCTCCGATTCAAATAGATTCAATTATCCTAAGCATTCAATAGTAATTGTTTTATTTAACGTTCGTTTTGTTTCGTGTGTCAGAAGTTGTAATTTTTGAGTTTATCTATTTGGTGCCCACTGAATTTGTGTGTTTCCGAGCATCTTTACTTTTTAAATTCAGTGGGTACCATCTTTGAAAATCATTCGACTGATTTGTCTAGTGGAGTTTATTTTGAGTATCACTAATAGTGTGAGCATCACTATTATGATTCCCACTGAATTGTTGTTTCCTGAGCAACGCTTGTATTGAAATTCAATAGGGAACATCTAAAATTCAGACAGATCACATGACAATTGTAATTGTTGTAGCTCGCATACTACTGCCCAACTGAAATACGATATTTTATTGATTGTTGTTACTATCGTTACCTAGAATGATTTCAGAGATGGCCTCCCTCGTCCTTCTCTCCCTCGCTCTTCTCTCTCGTCCTTCTCTCGCATTCCTCCGTTGAGGAGATGACTGAAGAGGAAAGGAGGCAGCAATGGGCTCAAGCAGGTAAGAGTGGTGATAAAGAAGATTGATTGGAAAGATATTGAGCATTAAGTGATTATGAATCTGTAAAGAAAAGCCTTCTCCGATTCAAATAGATTCAATTATCCTAAGCATTCAATAGTAATTGTTTTATTTAACGTTCGTTTTGTTTCGTGTGTCAGAAGTTGTAATTTTTGAGTTTATCTATTTGGTGCCCACTGAATTTGTGTGTTTCCGAGCATCTTTACTTTTTAAATTCAGTGGGCACCATCTTTGAAAATCATTCGACTGATTTGTCTAGTGGAGTTTATTTTGAGTATCACTAATAGTGTGAGCATCACTATTATGATTCCCACTGAATTGTTGTTTCCTGAGCAACGCTTGTATTGAAATTCAATAGGGAACATCTAAAATTCAGACAGATCACATGACAATTGTAATTGTTGTAGCTCGCATACTACTGCCCAACTGAAATACGATATTTTATTGATTGTTGTTACTATCGTTACCTAGAATGATTTCAGAGATGGCCTCCCTCGTCCTTCTCTCCCTCGCTCTTCTCTCTCGTCCTTCTCTCGCATTCCTCCGTTGAGGAGATGACTGAAGAGGAAAGGAGGCAGCAATGGGCTCAAGCAGGTAAGAGTGGTGATAAAGAAGATTGATTGGAAAGATATTGAGCATTAAGTGATTATGAATCTGTAAAGAAAAGCCTTCTCCGATTCAAATAGATTCAATTATCCTAAGCATTCAATAGTAATTGTTTTATTTAACGTTCGTTTTGTTTCGTGTGTCAGAAGTTGTAATTTTTGAGTTTATCTATTTGGTGCCCACTGAATTTGTGTGTTTCCGAGCATCTTTACTTTTTAAATTCAGTGGGTACCATCTTTGAAAATCATTCGACTGATTTGTCTAGTGGAGTTTATTTTGAGTATCACTAATAGTGTGAGCATCACTATTATGATTCCCACTGAATTGTTGTTTCCTGAGCAACGCTTGTATTGAAATTCAATAGGGAACATCTAAAATTCAGACAGATCACATGACAATTGTAATTGTTGTAGCTCGCATACTACTGCCCAACTGAAATACGATATTTTATTGATTGTTGTTACTATCGTTACCTAGAATGATTTCAGAGATGGCCTCCCTCGTCCTTCTCTCCCTCGCTCTTCTCTCTCGTCCTTCTCTCGCATTCCTCCGTTGAGGAGATGACTGAAGAGGAAAGGAGGCAGCAATGGGCTCAAGCAGGTAAGAGTGGTGATAAAGAAGATTGATTGGAAAGATATTGAGCATTAAGTGATTATGAATCTGTAAAGAAAAGCCTTCTCCGATTCAAATAGATTCAATTATCCTAAGCATTCAATAGTAATTGTTTTATTTAACGTTCGTTTTGTTTCGTGTGTCAGAAGTTGTAATTTTTGAGTTTATCTATTTGGTGCCCACTGAATTTGTGTGTTTCCGAGCATCTTTACTTTTTAAATTCAGTGGGTACCATCTTTGAAAATCATTCGACTGATTTGTCTAGTGGAGTTTATTTTGAGTATCACTAATAGTGTGAGCATCACTATTATGATTCCCACTGAATTGTTGTTTCCTGAGCAACGCTTGTATTGAAATTCAATAGGGAACATCTAAAATTCAGACAGATCACATGACAATTGTAATTGTTGTAGCTCGCATACTACTGCCCAACTGAAATACGATATTTTATTGATTGTTGTTACTATCGTTACCTAGAATGATTTCAGAGATGGCCTCCCTCGTCCTTCTCTCCCTCGCTCTTCTCTCTCGTCCTTCTCTCGCATTCCTCCGTTGAGGAGATGACTGAAGAGGAAAGGAGGCAGCAATGGGCTCAAGCAGGTAAGAGTGGTGATAAAGAAGATTGATTGGAAAGATATTGAGCATTAAGTGATTATGAATCTGTAAAGAAAAGCCTTCTCCGATTCAAATAGATTCAATTATCCTAAGCATTCAATAGTAATTGTTTTATTTAACGTTCGTTTTGTTTCGTGTGTCAGAAGTTGTAATTTTTGAGTTTATCTATTTGGTGCCCACTGAATTTGTGTGTTTCCGAGCATCTTTACTTTTTAAATTCAGTGGGTACCATCTTTGAAAATCATTCGACTGATTTGTCTAGTGGAGTTTATTTTGAGTATCACTAATAGTGTGAGCATCACTATTATGATTCCCACTGAATTGTTGTTTCCTGAGCAACGCTTGTATTGAAATTCAATAGGGAACATCTAAAATTCAGACAGATCACATGACAATTGTAATTGTTGTAGCTCGCATACTACTGCCCAACTGAAATACGATATTTTATTGATTGTTGTTACTATCGTTACCTAGAATGATTTCAGAGATGGCCTCCCTCGTCCTTCTCTCCCTCGCTCTTCTCTCTCGTCCTTCTCTCGCATTCCTCCGTTGAGGAGATGACTGAAGAGGAAAGGAGGCAGCAATGGGCTCAAGCAGGTAAGAGTGGTGATAAAGAAGATTGATTGGAAAGATATTGAGCATTAAGTGATTATGAATCTGTAAAGAAAAGCCTTCTCCGATTCAAATAGATTCAATTATCCTAAGCATTCAATAGTAATTGTTTTATTTAACGTTCGTTTTGTTTCGTGTGTCAGAAGTTGTAATTTTTGAGTTTATCTATTTGGTGCCCACTGAATTTGTGTGTTTCCGAGCATCTTTACTTTTTAAATTCAGTGGGTACCATCTTTGAAAATCATTCGACTGATTTGTCTAGTGGAGTTTATTTTGAGTATCACTAATAGTGTGAGCATCACTATTATGATTCCCACTGAATTGTTGTTTCCTGAGCAACGCTTGTATTGAAATTCAATAGGGAACATCTAAAATTCAGACAGATCACATGACAATTGTAATTGTTGTAGCTCGCATACTACTGCCCAACTGAAATACGATATTTTATTGATTGTTGTTACTATCGTTACCTAGAATGATTTCAGAGATGGCCTCCCTCGTCCTTCTCTCCCTCGCTCTTCTCTCTCGTCCTTCTCTCGCATTCCTCCGTTGAGGAGATGACTGAAGAGGAAAGGAGGCAGCAATGGGCTCAAGCAGGTAAGAGTGGTGATAAAGAAGATTGATTGGAAAGATATTGAGCATTAAGTGATTATGAATCTGTAAAGAAAAGCCTTCTCCGATTCAAATAGATTCAATTATCCTAAGCATTCAATAGTAATTGTTTTATTTAACGTTCGTTTTGTTTCGTGTGTCAGAAGTTGTAATTTTTGAGTTTATCTATTTGGTGCCCACTGAATTTGTGTGTTTCCGAGCATCTTTACTTTTTAAATTCAGTGGGTACCATCTTTGAAAATCATTCGACTGATTTGTCTAGTGGAGTTTATTTTGAGTATCACTAATAGTGTGAGCATCACTAATATGATTCCCACTGAATTGTTGTTTCCTGAGCAACGCTTGTATTGAAATTCAATAGGGAACATCTAAAATTCAGACAGATCACATGACAATTGTAATTGTTGTAGCTCGCATACTACTGCCCAACTGAAATACGATATTTTATTGATTGTTGTTACTATCGTTACCTAGAATGATTTCAGAGATGGCCTCCCTCGTCCTTCTCTCCCTCGCTCTTCTCTCTCGTCCTTCTCTCGCATTCCTCCGTTGAGGAGATGACTGAAGAGGAAAGGAGGCCGCAATGGGCTCAAGCAGGTAAGAGTGGTGATAAAGAAGATTGATTGGAAAGATATTGAGCATTAAGTGATTATGAATCTGTAAAGAAAAGCCTTCTCCGATTCAAATAGATTCAATTATCCTAAGCATTCAATAGTAATTGTTTTATTTAACGTTCGTTTTGTTTCGTGTGTCAGAAGTTGTAATTTTTGAGTTTATCTATTTGGTGCCCACTGAATTTGTGTGTTTCCGAGCATCTTTACTTTTTAAATTCAGTGGGTACCATCTTTGAAAATCATTCGACTGATTTGTCTAGTGGAGTTTATTTTGAGTATCACTAATAGTGTGAGCATCACTGTTGTATCCGTAGGTGCCTTGTTGTTGACAACGGGGACTTGATTAGACGAGCTTTATCAGCGGAGTCGGAAGAATAAACAGCGGCAACGTTGTAGGGCAACGGGGAGAATTAGAATGACGTAAATACGTCTCGGGGAAAACGAGGCGCGATACTTGGCTGAGTATCGCACGTTACAACACATGACGAGCCACGCAGTGGCGGGAGTATTCAAATACGAATATCAATGGGTTACGGTAGTTCAAGGGGGTCAGACGATTAACACTATTTTACAATGAGTGTTGCATAATATTATTAGCGAATATTATAATAATTAGAGGCTTTTACACAGCACCTCCGTGACAAGATATGAGCAGGGGAATATCTGACGATAAACAGTGGATAAAGTTGACGAGTTACTTATACGATGGGCCCTTAGTGTTGGTGATAGTCAAACGACTAGGGGCTTTTCTAGCTCGCTGGGAACGTCTGAGATTAACGATAGGAAGGGAATCTTTGTCGTTCTCCACTTCATCTGTGGGCTCGATATCATTCTTCTTATTGTCGTCTTCTTCATTCGTGGGCACGGTCCGTGATACGGTAGGCGAGGCAGGGTAGTTGAACGCGGCGGCGGCTCGAGTCGGCGACGGCGGAGGGCTCACGTTGACGAACCGGTTTCGATCAACGTCGAAGCTTTCCATCAGCACGCTGAGGGGATCACAATCCTCGCTCACACAGCGTCTCTTCAGCTGATTCGCATGGGCAACCACCTTGGTTCTCTTTCAATCTCATACAGTACTCTACCGATTCTCTTCAGTACTGTCGCCTCCGACCATTTCTCATGGTTCGGACCATCACGATCACGGTAGTAAACCAATTCACCAATGGCGAACTCTCGTGTCACCACCTTTCCATCACGTTTCCGTCTCTCCTCCCCCTCCCGAGGAGACATGAGAGTGAGACGAAATCTCATCTTTCGTCCGAGAAAGACTTCAGCTGGAGTTCTTCCTTTTAGCTGATTATTCGGAGTACACCTGTACATCATGAGGAACTTCTGGATGTTCTCATCTTCTGGACCTTCTCCTTTCATCTTCAGCAATGATCTCTTGAACGTATCGACAAAGCGTTCCGCTTGTCCATTGCTCTGAGGGTGATACGGAGGGAAAACACTTGGTGAATACCATATTCTGTACAGAATACTCTCATCTTCTCAGACTTAAACTGTGTTCCATTATCAGAAACAATTGTCTCTGGACTTCCGTATCTTGATACGAAGTCTCGCACTGCTCGCACAGTCGCTTCGGCTGTGATTCTATCCATAGTCGTCACCTCTGGCCATCTACTATGAACATCAACAATGATCAAGTAGTGCCTTCCATTCATCGGACCGGCGAAATCCATATGGATTCGCTCCATCGGCTTTACAGTCACTGGCCATGGCACAGGGTCGACTTTACTCGGGTTCTTTGCAGCACTTGCGCATCCTTCACAACATCTTACAAGACTCTCGACACACTGGTCAATTCCTGGCCAGTATACATGAGATCGAGCGAGCGACTTCATGCGCACCATTCCTGGGTGTCCTCTGTGCAGTTCCTTCAAAACTGCTTCTCTTAGTCTTGCAGGGATGATTACTCGATCTGCCATCATAAGACATCCACTCACAGACGAGATCGAATCTCGTTTACTGTAGTACGGGAGTATCAACTGGTCCTTCGGCGGCTTTGTCGGCCAGCCTTCTCTCAGATACTTCTTGATCAACTGAAGGATCGCATCCTTCTCCGTACATCTTCTGATGTCATCCACAGTGACGGGCGTCGCCCTCACTCCATTATGCAGTATCTTTTCGACATCATCTTCGATCTCGAGATGAGCAACTACTACATCTTCTTCCTCTCGAGTGTAATCTCTAATCAACCGAGACAGCATATCGGCCTTTCCGAAACTGTTCGTGTTCACATACTCGATCTCGAAATTGTAGTTAAGCATCAACAATGCCCATCTCTGCAATCGATTCGCTGAATGGACTGGAATTCCATTCTTTCCACCAAAAACCGACAGTAGAGGCCGATGATCAGTCTGAAGAAGGAACCTTCTTCCATAGATGAACTTGTGAAACTTCTTGAGAGCAAAGGTCAGCGCGAGCGCTTCCTTCTCAATCTGAGCATACTTCGTCTCAGCATCATTCAGACGCCTGGACGCATACATTACTGGTCTCTCAGTTCCATCCTTGTATCGATGACTGATCACAGCTCCGATACCGTACTGACTCGCATCAGCTGCCACGACGATCTCTTCTCGAGGATCGTAATGAGCGAGTACAGTATCTGCACTGATTGCATCTCTCATCTTCTTGAATGCACTCTCGCATTCAGCAGTCCATTGCCATTTGACATCCTTCTTGAGTAATCTATCCAACGGAATCCTCAATTCCGTCATGTTCTTGACGAACGCACCATAATAATTGGCACCACCCAGAAACGATCTGGTCTGGGCAAGATCCTTAGGCACTGGCATCTCCTTTAGTGCTTGCACCTTCTTTGGATCGGGATGACGTCCAGATTCATTCACAATGAATCCAAGGAAGTGGACCTCCTTCAGTCCGAACGCACACTTCTCTGGGCGAATTCTGAATCCAGAATCGCGTATCTTCTCGAGAACTCTCATCAGATTCTCGTCGTGCTCTTCCTTCGTCCTCCCATTCACAATGACATCATCCAAGTATGCCACTGTCCTTGGCATACCCACCAGCATTTGGTCCATAACTGATTGGAATATACCCGGAGCGGGCTTCACTCCGAACGGTAATCTTTGGTACTGATATAGTCCACGATGCGTGTTGATCACGAGAAGCTTCTTTGCTTCCTCGTCGACTTCAACTTGGAGATACGCATCACTGAAATCGATCGTGGAAAAGACTCTTCCTCCATTCAGAGAAGCGAAGATATCCTCCGGCAATTTGAGCGGGTGCGAACTGTCCTCGAGACAGTCATTCAGACCTGTCTTGAAGTCTGCGCACAGTCTCTTCGACCCGTTCTTCTTTGCGACTAGCAAGAACGGCGCTGCCCATTCCGAGTGATCAACCTTCTTAATCACCTCCATCTCACATAATCGATCGATTTCAGCATCACACACCTGCTGGCTGGCATACGGCACAGGCCGTTTATTTCTGAACACCGGCTTCACGCCCGGTTTCACGTACAACTTAGCTGCAGACTTATTGTACTTGCCCAGTCCAATCTCACAAATCTCTGGATAATTCTCTCTGATCCAGTTTGTGTAGTCCTCTTCCGGAATAGACTTGATGTGTGCGACTACCGTGTCTTCGAACTCCTCGAAGAATGCTCTCCTCAAATCCAGTTTGAAGAGCAAATCATTGCCGACTAGTCGAATCGGTCTTGGAGTGACGTGGATCCATTCGTCACTTCTCTTTCCACAATACTCCACTGAGCTGCGGAATCTGCCGAGAATCGTCATGCCTTGCCCATTGGCGCATGTCACCACACTAGAATTGGAATCCAGCTTTGGACTTCCCAATGCCTTCCAGTCCTTCTCTGATATCAGACTAAGATCTGATCCTGTGTCGAGTTGGAACTCGAGCTCTGTGTTCTGTACGAGGATGTTTACGTACACTCTATTGCCTTCAATGTGATTGCAATCTTTCACTTGAACAGAGTAGTTTCTTCTCTTGAAACTCTTCGGAATCTTCTCAGGATATTTTGTCCAACAATCAGCTTCAGAGTGACCTTTCTTGTCACAATACTGACACTTGACAGTGTGTTTCGACTTCTCGGGATTCTTATTCTTATTCCACTTCTTTCCCTTATCATTCGACTTCACCAACATGGTAGCATTCTTCTGTACCACGGACACATCACGCTCTAGCGCCTTGAGCGCAGAGTACTTCTCTAGTAACTCTTGAAACGTGCATGCTCCTTTCTGACTAACTGCATTGAACAACTGTGTTCTCATTGACTTCTGATTTTGCAGGTCTAGTCCGGCCAAGAAGATCGTGATTTTCATCTGATCCTCTGTAATCTGCTTCAGATTACCCTTCTGGTACAGTCGATTCACCTCTCCGGCGAATTTCATCACATCATTACTACCCATCGTGGACATTTTCTGGTTGAAAAATCGCACACGGAGCTCAAAATCTGACTCCTTCTTCCCAAACAGGTTCTTGAGTGTCGTCACTGTATCAACAAATGTCGATTTCATGACATCGTCGGGTGCCTTGTGGTCTCTGTACTGTGTATTGCACTTGACACTAAGATGCCTCAACAGTACTCGCACTCTGACACACTCATCTAGCTCCTTCATATCGTGTTCAAACACGTCTCGGTATCGCTCAAACCAGTCCTCAAAGGTGCAATCTTCCTCGTCGTACTCGAAATCGACGATTCTTCCTTCGATTGCATCAATCGATGGTCCACTTGGTTTAGTCACAACCACACTTGTGGTGCTCGCACCCCCTGTTTCTCCTCCACTCGCTCGATCACCATCCTTTGTGATCATATCGAGCAACTCGTTGTATTTCTCGTTTTGCTTCACTTGCATCTCAACGAGCTTCGATTGCATTCCACTCATGGCAGCGAGAAATTGCTCCATAAAGGCAGGCATTTCTTTGGACTCATCCCCGGGCGCCATGATTTCGTCACAATTCGAAAATCGGGCAGCACCTCCGGCGGAATTTATGCAATTCTCAGTGAAGTGATTGCCAAATCACGACTTCCCTTGTGCACAAGTTGATTGCCAAACCACCTTGTGACGTGATTGCCAAACCACGATTTCCTCTAGCCTACTGGTGATTACCAAACCACCGAAAACAAGAGAAAAACTAAGGAAAACTGCGTGAAAACGTCAAACAAACCTGAACGCCAATGTTGTATCCGTAGGTGCCTTGTTGTTGACAACGGGGACTTGATTAGACGAGCTTTATCAGCGGAGTCGGAAGAATAAACAGCGGCAACGTTGTAGGGCAACGGGGAGAATTAGAATGACGTAAATACGTCTCGGGGAAAACGAGGCGCGATACTTGGCTGAGTATCGCACGTTACAACACATGACGAGCCACGCAGTGGCGGGAGTATTCAAATACGAATATCAATGGGTTACGGTAGTTCAAGGGGGTCAGACGATTAACACTATTTTACAATGAGTGTTGCATAATATTATTAGCGAATATTATAATAATTAGAGGCTTTTACACAGCAATCACTATTATGATTCCCACTGAATTGTTGTTTCCTGAGCAACGCTTGTATTGAAATTCAATAGGGAACATCTAAAATTCAGACAGATCACATGACAATTGTAATTGTTGTAGCTCGCATACTACCGCCCAACTGAAATACGATATTTTATTGATTGTTGTTACTATCGTTACCTAGAATGGTTTCAGAGATGGCCTCCCTCGTCCTTCTCTCCCTCGCTTTTCGCTCTCGTCCTTCTCTCGCATTCCTCCGTTGAGGAGATGACTGAAGAGGAAAGGAGGCAGCAATGGGCTCAAGCAGGTAAGAGTGGTGATAAAGAAGATTGATTGGAAAGATATTGAGCATTAAGTGATTATGAATCTGTAAAGAAAAGCCTTCTCCGATTCAAATAGATTCAATTATCCTAAGCATTCAATAGTAATTGTTTTATTTAACGTTCGTTTTGTTTCGTGTGTCAGAAGTTGTAATTTTTGAGTTTATCTATTTGGTGCCCACTGAATTTGTGTGTTTCCGAGCATCTTTACTTTTTAAATTCAGTGGGTACCATCTTTGAAAATCATTCGACTGATTTGTCTAGTGGAGTTTATTTTGAGTATCACTAATAGTGTGAGCATCACTATTATGATTCCCACTGAATTGTTGTTTCCTGAGCAACGCTTGTATTGAAATTCAATAGGGAACATCTAAAATTCAGACAGATCACATGACAATTGTAATTGTTGTAGCTCGCATACTACTGCCCAACTGAAATACGATATTTTATTGATTGTTGTTACTATCGTTACCTAGAATGATTTCAGAGATGGCCTCCCTCGTCCTTCTCTCCCTCGCTCTTCTCTCTCGTCCTTCTCTCGCATTCCTCCGTTGAGGAGATGACTGAAGAGGAAAGGAGGTAGCAATGGGCTCAAGCAGGTAAGAGTGGTGATAAAGAAGATTGATTGGAAAGATATTGAGCATTAAGTGATTATGAATCTGTAAAGAAAAGCCTTCTCCGATTCAAATAGATTCAATTATCCTAAGCATTCAATAGTAATTGTTTTATTTAACGTTCGTTTTGTTTCGTGTGTCAGAAGTTGTAATTTTTGAGTTTATCTATTTGGTGCCCACTGAATTTGTGTGTTTCCGAGCATCTTTACTTTTTAAATTCAGTGGGTACCATCTTTGAAAATCATTCGACTGATTTGTCTAGTGGAGTTTATTTTGAGTATCACTAATAGTGTGAGCATCACTATTATGATTCCCACTGAATTGTTGTTTCCTGAGCAACGCTTGTATTGAAATTCAATAGGGAACATCTAAAATTCAGACAGATCACATGACAATTGTAATTGTTGTAGCTCGCATACTACCGCCCAACTGAAATACGATATTTTATTGATTGTTGTTACTATCGTTACCTAGAATGATTTCAGAGATGGCCTCCCTCGTCCTTCTCTCCCTCGCTCTTCTCTCTCGTCCTTCTCTCGCATTCCTCCGTTGAGGAGATGACTGAAGAGGAAAGGAGGCAGCAATGGGCTCAAGCAGGTAAGAGTGGTGATAAAGAAGATTGATTGGAAAGATATTGAGCATTAAGTGATTATGAATCTGTAAAGAAAAGCCTTCTCCGATTCAAATAGATTCAATTATCCTAAGCATTCAATAGTAATTGTTTTATTTAACGTTCGTTTTGTTTCGTGTGTCAGAAGTTGTAATTTTTGAGTTTATCTATTTGGTGCCCACTGAATTTGTGTGTTTCCGAGCATCTTTACTTTTTAAATTCAGTGGGTACCATCTTTGAAAATCATTCGACTGATTTGTCTAGTGGAGTTTATTTTGAGTATCACTAATAGTGTGAGCATCACTATTATGATTCCCACTGAATTGTTGTTTCCTGAGCAACGCTTGTATTGAAATTCAATAGGGAACATCTAAAATTCAGACAGATCACATGACAATTGTAATTGTTGTAGCTCGCATACTACTGCCCAACTGAAATACGATATTTTATTGATTGTTGTTACTATCGTTACCTAGAATGATTTCAGAGATGGCCTCCCTCGTCCTTCTCTCCCTCGCTCTTCTCTCTCGTCCTTCTCTCGCATTCCTCCGTTGAGGAGATGACTGAAGAGGAAAGGAGGCAGCAATGGGCTCAAGCAGGTAAGAGTGGTGATAAAGAAGATTGATTGGAAAGATATTGAGCATTAAGTGATTATGAATCTGTAAAGAAAAGCCTTCTCCGATTCAAATAGATTCAATTATCCTAAGCATTCAATAGTAATTGTTTTATTTAACGTTCGTTTTGTTTCGTGTGTCAGAAGTTGTAATTTTTGAGTTTATCTATTTGGTGCCCACTGAATTTGTGTGTTTCCGAGCATCTTTACTTTTTAAATTCAGTGGGTACCATCTTTGAAAATCATTCGACTGATTTGTCTAGTGGAGTTTATTTTGAGTATCACTAATAGTGTGAGCATCACTATTATGATTCCCACTGAATTGTTGTTTCCTGAGCAACGCTTGTATTGAAATTCAATAGGGAACATCTAAAATTCAGACAGATCACATGACAATTGTAATTGTTGTAGCTCGCATACTACTGCCCAACTGAAATACGATATTTTATTGATTGTTGTTACTATCGTTACCTAGAATGATTTCAGAGATGGCCTCCCTCGTCCTTCTCTCCCTCGCTCTTCTCTCTCGTCCTTCTCTCGCATTCCTCCGTTGAGGAGATGACTGAAGAGGAAAGGAGGCAGCAATGGGCTCAAGCAGGTAAGAGTGGTGATAAAGAAGATTGATTGGAAAGATATTGAGCATTAAGTGATTATGAATCTGTAAAGAAAAGCCTTCTCCGATTCAAATAGATTCAATTATCCTAAGCATTCAATAGTAATTGTTTTATTTAACGTTCGTTTTGTTTCGTGTGTCAGAAGTTGTAATTTTTGAGTTTATCTATTTGGTGCCCACTGAATTTGTGTGTTTCCGAGCATCTTTACTTTTTAAATTCAGTGGGTACCATCTTTGAAAATCATTCGACTGATTTGTCTAGTGGAGTTTATTTTGAGTATCACTAATAGTGTGAGCATCACTATTATGATTCCCACTGAATTGTTGTTTCCTGAGCAACGCTTGTATTGAAATTCAATAGGGAACATCTAAAATTCAGACAGATCACATGACAATTGTAATTGTTGTAGCTCGCATACTACTGCCCAACTGAAATACGATATTTTATTGATTGTTGTTACTATCGTTACCTAGAATGATTTCAGAGATGGCCTCCCTCGTCCTTCTCTCCCTCGCTCTTCTCTCTCGTCCTTCTCTCGCATTCCTCCGTTGAGGAGATGACTGAAGAGGAAAGGAGGCAGCAATGGGCTCAAGCAGGTAAGAGTGGTGATAAAGAAGATTGATTGGAAAGATATTGAGCATTAAGTGATTATGAATCTGTAAAGAAAAGCCTTCTCCGATTCAAATAGATTCAATTATCCTAAGCATTCAATAGTAATTGTTTTATTTAACGTTCGTTTTGTTTCGTGTGTCAGAAGTTGTAATTTTTGAGTTTATCTATTTGGTGCCCACTGAATTTGTGTGTTTCCGAGCATCTTTACTTTTTAAATTCAGTGGGTTGTCATTGTCAAAATGTCAATGTCAATTGTCATGTGATCTGTCTGAATTTTAGATGTTCCCTATTGAATTTCAATACAAGCGTTGCTCAGGAAACAACAATTCAGTGGGAATCATAATAGTGATGCTCACACTATTAGTGATACTCAAAATAAACTCCACTAGACAAATCAGTCGAATGATTTTCAAAGATGGTACCCACTGAATTTAAAAAGTAAAGATGCTCGGAAACACACAAATTAAGTGGGCACCAAATAGATAAACTCAAAAATTACAACTTCTGACACGCGAAACAAAACGAACGTTAAATAAAACAATTACTATTGAATGCTTAGGATAATTGAATCTATTTGAATCGGAGAAGGCTTTTCTTTACAGATTCATAATCACTTAATGCTCAATATCTTTCCAATCAATCTTCTTTATCACCACTCTTACCTGCTTGAGCCCATTGCTGCCTCCTTTCCTCTTCAGTCATCTCCTCAACGGAGGAATGCGAGAGAAGGACGAGAGAGAAGAGCGAGGGAGAGAAGGACGAGGGAGGCCATCTCTGAAATCATTCTAGGTAACGATAGTAACAACAATCAATAAAATATCGTATTTCAGTTGGGCAGTAGTATGCGAGCTACAACAATTACAATTGTCATGTGATCTGTCTGAATTTTAGATGTTCCCTATTGAATTTCAATACAAGCGTTGCTCAGGAAACAACAATTCAGTGGGAATCATAATAGTGATGCTCACACTATTAGTGATACTCAAAATAAACTCCACTAGACAAATCAGTCGAATGATTTTCAAAGATGGTACCCACTGAATTTAAAAAGTAAAGATGCTCGGAAACACACAAATTCAGTGGGCACCAAATAGATAAACTCAAAAATTACAACTTCTGACACACGAAACAAAACGAACGTTAAATAAAACAATTACTATTGAATGCTTAGGATAATTGAATCTATTTGAATCGGAGAAGGCTTTTCTTTACAGATTCATAATCACTTAATGCTCAATATCTTTCCAATCAATCTTCTTTATCACCACTCTTACCTGCTTGAGCCCATTGCTGCCTCCTTTCCTCTTCAGTCATCTCCTCAACGGAGGAATGCGAGAGAAGGACGAGAGAGAAGAGCGAGGGAGAGAAGGACGAGGGAGGCCATCTCTGAAATCATTCTAGGTAACGATAGTAACAACAATCAATAAAATATCGTATTTCAGTTGGGCAGTAGTATGCGAGCTACAACAATTACAATTGTCATGTGATCTGTCTGAATTTTAGATGTTCCCTATTGAATTTCAATACAAGCGTTGCTCAGGAAACAACAATTCAGTGGGAATCATAATAGTGATGCTCACACTATTAGTGATACTCAAAATAAACTCCACTAGACAAATCAGTCGAATGATTTTCAAAGATGGTACCCACTGAATTTAAAAAGTAAAGATGCTCGGAAACACACAAATTCAGTGGGCACCAAATAGATAAACTCAAAAATTACAACTTCTGACACGCGAAACAAAACGAACGTTAAATAAAACAATTACTATTGAATGCTTAGGATAATTGAATCTATTTGAATCGGAGAAGGCTTTTCTTTACAGATTCATAATCACTTAATGCTCAATATCTTTCCAATCAATCTTCTTTATCACCACTCTTACCTGCTTGAGCCCATTGCTGCCTCCTTTCCTCTTCAGTCATCTCCTCAACGGAGGAATGCGAGAGAAGGACGAGAGAGAAGAGCGAGGGAGAGAAGGACGAGGGAGGCCATCTCTGAAATCATTCTAGGTAACGATAGTAACAACAATCAATAAAATATCGTATTTCAGTTGGGCAGTAGTATGCGAGCTATATAGCGACTTTCCATGAAATTCGCTATCTTTCCAACACAATCACTCAAATTTATCCATATTTCATCATTTCCAAGTGAAAATAATATAAATAATCCAATAGTAATATTTATTCCAATAATCCAATCAATTCTCGATCCAAAGTTTGACTTCGCAAACTTACAGTATTCCCAAGTTTGAGTGAGCGCGCTTCGCCACCCGCGTCGCGGTCGCGTTGCGTGTCTCGAGCAAACACGTTTTGTCATCACTCTCTTCTCTTACCCCTTTTCCTTGCTTTTAAGCCGTTAGGTCGTTTTTCCCCCTGTTTTCCATTGATTCCATTAGGAATCACAGTCAGTTTGGGTCCAAGAACCCGCCCCCAGCCAGCAGCGAGCCATCGTGCTCATTCCAGTCGGAATTTACTCTAGTAATTCCAACCCATCCAGTCATCCTGAGCCTAGTGCTCTCCAGTTCAGTTCTCCCATCACCTCTTCCCTTCACTCCTTCCCTTTCCCTTAGGTTCCCTTCCCCTTCGCGTTTATTGTGTAATAAATTGTTGTTATTGTATTTCGCGTCCCTTCCACACATCACGCCGCACTTAATAAGACGGCCCCAGTTCACACACCCGCAACTATTCTTGCTCACTTTACTCGTTAATTCCAACGTGATTGGCGAGTAATCAGTTAGTGAGTGAGATAGTCCGCATATGGTGCATCCAGCCAACTCAAGATCCCAGTAGTCAAGACCCGCGTGGCAGTTACCTCCAGTTTCGTGTTATTTCGTCACTCTGACGATTTACTTCCATTCATCCCATCCATTCCCAATTACGCGTCATTTCGTCATTCTGACGATTGACCTTCCAACTAGTACAGCTTTGACCGATTCCACTTTCGAGTCATTTCGTCATTCCATTCCATTCCATCCCACTATCACATATCCAACCATGACGAGCTGTAATGATCCCGCGTACGCGCGCATTCGCGCGACGCATTCAGAGGCAAAAGGAGCTGTCTCTGATCTTCAATTCATCATCGACTCGTTCATTGATGTCAAGGACTTCACCGAGTTGGAGGAGAAGGATAAGGAGCAGGAAACTGCTCTTTCCGTGATCTGTGATAAGATTTCTATTTACAGTGCTCTCGTTGACAAAGTGGAACGCCGTGTTGCCCAAATGGCAATTGAGACGGAAGACCAGAGGAAGGAAAAGAAGAAGGAGACTGACATCTTCCAACGATTCTTCGAACAGGATGACGAGGAGCTCGACTTCGACCAGGTCTATCTTAATGGTTCTTTTCTGGAAAATATTAGAAAGAAAATGTCCATTACTGTTTCCAATGCTTCCAGTAGAATCAAAAGGCGCATGGAATGTGATTACATTCGTTCTATCACTACCATTCCCCTGTCTAATTCCACTCCCATTCCCATCCAGAATCAGTCCAGTAGCAGTGACAATTCGTCACAGCCCAGTCAGTCCATGCAGCCCAGTCCAGTAGTTGTTCAAAATGAGCTTATTACTAGCGTGCTTTCTCGAATAGTCGAAAATTCGACAGTTGCGCCCCTTCCTGCCATTACTCTCACTAGTTTTGATGGAGAATCCACCCAATGGGAATCATTCCACAGTCAGTACATGAACATGATTCATCCCAGAACCCATCTTTCTAACCACGAAAAGCTCGTTTATTTGAGAAATGCGCTGAAGGGAGCGGCACTTAGAACAGTTGAAGGTATTCCAATTTCCAACGATCGACTCGATGAGACAATCGATCGATTGAAGGAAGTATTCGGCCAGAGTAATCGTACCAATACCATTCTCATTAACCAGCTGCTTTCCATTAGACCTAAATCGCAGAGCCTAGAGGACCAATTAGAGTGTACTCAGCGATTCATGAATAAGGTGTACCAACTGAATGACAAATCAGTTGTTGACAACTTTCCACTCATTCACCAGATTGCTTCCACTATCCATTCCAAGCATCTCGAAAAGATGTTCAAGCAGCAACCCAGTACCATGATCCATGCATTGCGAATAATTGAGACTGATTTGCTGGAACGAATTCAGATTTCGAATCTCAAGTCCACCTTTCGCTCCCACAGTGTTTCCGACTTTCCATCCAATGTGAAAGATAGAGACTCCGGTTCCAATAATGAGAAAGCGAAATTCAAATCAAAGGGTGGTGTTTCTTCCAATAGTCCCCCTTGTGTTTATTGTGGTACCCATACTTACTCTGATTGTCCATCCATTACATCTATCGCTGATAGAAAAGCTATTCTCAAGGAGAAAAGGCTATGTTTCAAGTGTCTTTCCTCGAAACACTTGTTCACTCAGTGCGATAGAAAGTGCCAGAATTGTGCGAAGTTACATCACAAGTCCATTTGTGATTCCAATCAAAAGCCGAACCAGTCCAGTATCCATACAGTCACTTCCTCTCAGCCATCCCATCCCCTTCCCAGACTCTACACTAGTCCAGCCACTCTCCAGAATCCAAAGACAAATGGTCAAGTAAGCAGTAGTGTTCTGCTTGATTCAGGCGCTATGGTTTCACTCATAACTAGATCACTTGCTAATAAGTTGTGTCTCAAAGCGCACGACACTCGCGCTATGTCACTCGTTGGTTTGGGAGGAGAAAAGACTGGTGGTGATATGTATGACGTCGTTAATGTCAACATAGTCACAACCAAAGGTCTACTTTCCATCGAAGCAATTGTAATGGACTCTGTAATAACCACTCCCATGAACCTCCATCCATTATCCAATGAAGATTACGCAGTAGTGCAGTCATACTGTGGCAATGTACCGCACCTTACTGAGTTTTCCATCACTTCTCCAGATTTGCTAATTTCTGTTACCGTTACTTCAGAAATTCTCGCAGGTTCTAACGAGGTGAACTTATCCAGTGGTTACAAACTCATTCTGTCCAGTCTCGGTCCGATCATAATCGGCGAGAAGAAATCCCATCGAGTCAATATCAATCGCTCCATTCCAAAGCAGAGTATCCTGACTAGTCTAATTAGTGATGTTCCATTCGAGACTAGAGTCGCGCAATATCTCTCGGTTGACGAAGCAGCCAGAGATTACAGTACCACTGAGGCTGAAGCCAGAGCAGAATCCAATCAGAAAGTAGAGCAACACTTTCATGACACTGTCCAGAAAGTAGATGACCAGTACCAAGTCCAGTACTATCTCAAACCAGAATCAGTCGATCTTCCCACCAATTCAGAACTCGCTTACAGTAGATTGAAGTCAACTGTTCAGTCACTATCCAAGAACTTCCATTATCTCGAATTTTATGATTCCATAATGAAAGAACAGCTCTCAGCAGGAATGATTGAGTATGTTGATTCATTCATTCCAACTGCTAACCAGTGCCATTATCTTGCTCATCAAGCAGTTCTCAGACTAGATAAGCCCACTACTCCATTACGCATTGTGTATGATGCAAGTGCCAAACTGAAAGGCAAACTGTGTCTCAATGACGTCATTTCTCAAGGACCATGTACACTAGAGCACATTCCATCTCTGCTCATTAGAGCTCGTTCCAGAAAGTATCTCATTGTCTCTGACGTTGAGAAAGCGTTTCTCCAAGTGCAAGTACATCCATCCCAGCGCGATCTCTTGCGATTCCTCTGGATCAAAGACATTCGCAAGCCAGTATCCAAAGAGAATTTAGTCACTTACCGATTCACTGTCACACCTTTTGGTGTCAATCAATCTCCATACTTGCTGTCCAAGGTGATCGAAACTCACCTCAAGCAGTCATCCAATTCCAGTAATGAGCATCTAATCAGCCAGTTGATCAACAATGTATATGTTGATAATGTAATCATTAATACTGACCATCCCACTCCAGAACTGTACTCTATGTCCAAAGCACTATTCGAAGAAATGCACATGAACTTGCGTGATTATGCTTCCAACTCCACCTCATTCATTCAGTCCATTACCGAATCAGATAGAGCACCACTCGGTGACCAGAAACTTCTGGGAATCGTATGGAATCCGTCCACTGACGCTCTTTCTATTCGAATTCCATCCTTTCCAAGGCACAAGACTGAAACTAAGCGAACCATGCTAAGTTCAAATGCATCCATTTTCGATCCAGTAGGACTACTGCAGCCGCTGACACTACAAGCGAAGTCACTAGTACAGAAAATCTGGTGTCTTGATCTCAAATGGGATCAATCAGTTGACCCTTCCATTCAGTCACAGTTTCACGATCTCCTCACTGATATCGAGTCATTTCATCTCAACATCCCCAGATACAATGGAATGTCTTCTTCTAATGAGATCCACTTAGTCGCATTTGCTGATGCTTCCAAGCTCGCAATGGGCGCAGTGATTTATGTGTGGACCCCGGAGAGGTCTACCATTGTCATGTCTCGTTCCAGACTCGCACCAGCCAAATCCAAAGCAACAATTCCAAAGCTAGAGTTGAATGCCCTCGTTATGGCGCATACTCTTCTCAGATACATCGTTGACTCCATTAGGAAAGAATTTCCTATTTCCATCATCCACACTCACGTGTATTCAGATTCAGCCATAGCTCTTTTTTGGTGTCTCAATGATCCCAATAAAAAGAACAACGGTACATTTGTTGCCAACCGTGTGCATTCCATTAGAGAAATAGCTGATGTACTCTCTTCCACTCCCAATGTCTGTTACAATCCACCCAAATACGTGAAAACTGATTCCAATCCAGCCGATCACATTTCGAGAGGTTTATCTGCAAGCGAAATGAACAATCCAGATCACATGTGGTGGAACGGGGCTCCTTGGATGAAGGATCCGCCTGAAAAATGGCCGAACGACCCTATCCCTCCCACTGCTGATCCTCCATACACACGAATCGTTGAGTTCGTTCCAACTCCACTCATCGATCTTGATAGGTATTCCACGCTCAGTAAAGCCATTAGAATCACTGGATTTGTACTCAGATTCATTCAAAAGCTCACATCCAATTCAACGAATGCTATTCTCAAAGCGAAATTCAACCAGTTTCCAATGATGTCCACCCCATTGCTCTCAGTGCTCGAAAGAGATCGAGCGCTCCAGACTCTTATTCGCAATCACCAGTCATGCAACATCCAGACCCATGACGTTTGGATCCAGAATGGTCTCATTTCCAAGGATGAGTGTGATATCTGGCGAGCGAATACTCGACTCGACCACGCAGATATTCCATTAGATACTCGTTCGCCCATTCTCATTCCAACCAATCGGGACTCTAGATTAGCCCGTCTCATTATCACTGACATCCACGAGTTCATGTTCCATGCTGGCACAGAGAATGTGCTTAACCAGCTGAAGCAACAATACTGGATTCCACGTAGTCGACAACTCGTGAAATCCCAGGTTCGCTCATGTATCCCATGTAGGAAAACCAACAATCTACCGTACCCATACACATCAACTCCTCCACTTCCCTCTGAACGTGTTTCCATTACCAAACCATTCCAATATACTGGCATCGATTTCATCGGTCCCTTTACATCCAATGCTAATGTCAAGATGTACGCTGTAATTTTCACGTGTCTCAGTTCCAGACTTTCACATATCGAAGTCACTGATTCATTACTTCCATCCGCATTCATCAATGCATTCCGTAGATTCACGTCCAGAAGAGGAACACCCACTACAGTACTCTCAGATCAAGCAACCACTCTCAAACTTTCCAGTAGTCTCCTCAATGGTTTCAATAGTGAAGATTCACTCAATACCCTATTCCAGTCAGAATCCATCCAATGGAAATTCACTACCAGTCACGCCCCCTGGAAAGGCGCCGTCTATGAAAGACTCATTAGAGTATTCAAAGATTGCCTTAACAGATCCATTGGAAAGCGAAAGCTCTCACTAGATGAATTTTCCACCATCACTGCTGAAATTGAATCAGTGCTCAACTCCAGACCACTCACTTACGTGTCATCAGATGAGATCAAATCATTCTCCAATCCAGTACTTAGACCAATTGATCTCATAATGCCCAGTTCCTCTCTTGCTGTTCGAATCCAGTCGGTTTCCGATGAAAGTGACAAGGATTACATTCCACCAGGAGAAGAAAACATGTCCAGGGCCAGTGCCATCCGCCAATTATCCAGAACCATGTCCATCGTCGATTCCTTTTGGTCCAGATGGCAGGCAGAGTACCTCACTACCATTAGAGATTCCAAGAAAGATCCAGACTCACTCCATACCTACCGATCTTCTTCCATCTCACCCAAACCCGGTGCCATTGTCCTCATAATTGACGAATCGGGAAACACTCCTCGATCCACTTGGCACATGGCACGAATCATTTCTGTATCTGGATCCCAAGCAACTCTCAAGTCCCATGCTGGTCGCACTATCCAGAGACCAATCAATCTACTCATCCCACTCGAGCTTGATGCCCAAGAAGATCTACCTGTCTCCACTTCATCTCCAGATTGCTCATTCCAACACGCCATGGCGACCAGGTCCAAATCCAGGCGTCAGGCGGGAGGCAATCTCACCCATTCGATGTCCAATTAATGCTCTATTCAGATTTCAGATTTTCTTTCTTTTTTTCTTTTTTTCTTTTTTTTCTTCAGTTTCGCATTCTACAAGTCGATGCACGACTTTCACTTTTATTGTATAATTATTCGTGTTCTTCCCCTTTACCTATTGTACCCCTTCCTTAGTCGTCCGTCAAACTTTTCTTCTTCAACGGATCCACTTCTGTATTCAATCCATCCAACCTTCTTCAATCCATTCCATTCCACTTCTTCTTCCCCAGGCGGGAGTATAGCGACTTTCCATGAAATTCGCTATCTTTCCAACACAATCACTCAAATTTATCCATATTTCATCATTTCCAAGTGAAAATAATATAAATAATCCAATAGTAATATTTATTCCAATAATCCAATCAATTCTCGATCCAAAGTTTGACTTCGCAAACTTACAGTATTCCCAAGTTTGAGTGAGCGCGCTTCGCCACCCGCGTCGCGGTCGCGTTGCGTGTCTCGAGCAAACACGTTTTGTCATCACTCTCTTCTCTTACCCCTTTTCCTTGCTTTTAAGCCGTTAGGTCGTTTTTCCCCCTGTTTTCCATTGATTCCATTAGGAATCACAGTCAGTTTGGGTCCAAGAACCCGCCCCCAGCCAGCAGCGAGCCATCGTGCTCATTCCAGTCGGAATTTACTCTAGTAATTCCAACCCATCCAGTCATCCTGAGCCTAGTGCTCTCCAGTTCAGTTCTCCCATCACCTCTTCCCTTCACTCCTTCCCTTTCCCTTAGGTTCCCTTCCCCTTCGCGTTTATTGTGTAATAAATTGTTGTTATTGTATTTCGCGTCCCTTCCACACATCACGCCGCACTTAATAAGACGGCCCCAGTTCACACACCCGCAACTATTCTTGCTCACTTTACTCGTTAATTCCAACGTGATTGGCGAGTAATCAGTTAGTGAGTGAGATAGTCCGCATAAGCTACAACAATTACAATTGTCATGTGATCTGTCTGAATTTTAGATGTTCCCTATTGAATTTCAATACAAGCGTTGCTCAGGAAACAACAATTCAGTGGGAATCATAATAGTGATGCTCACACTATTAGTGATACTCAAAATAAACTCCACTAGACAAATCAGTCGAATGATTTTCAAAGATGGTACCCACTGAATTTAAAAAGTAAAGATGCTCGGAAACACACAAATTAAGTGGGCACCAAATAGATAAACTCAAAAATTACAACTTCTGACACGCGAAACAAAACGAACGTTAAATAAAACAATTACTATTGAATGCTTAGGATAATTGAATCTATTTGAATCGGAGAAGGCTTTTCTTTACAGATTCATAATCACTTAATGCTCAATATCTTTCCAATCAATCTTCTTTATCACCACTCTTACCTGCTTGAGCCCATTGCTGCCTCCTTTCCTCTTCAGTCATCTCCTCAACGGAGGAATGCGAGAGAAGGACGAGAGAGAAGAGCGAGGGAGAGAAGGACGAGGGAGGCCATCTCTGAAATCATTCTAGGTAACGATAGTAACAACAATCAATAAAATATCGTATTTCAGTTGGGCAGTAGTATGCGAGCTACAACAATTACAATTGTCATGTGATCTGTCTGAATTTTAGATGTTCCCTATTGAATTTCAATACAAGCGTTGCTCAGGAAACAACAATTCAGTGGGAATCATAATAGTGATGCTCACACTATTAGTGATACTCAAAATAAACTCCACTAGACAAATCAGTCGAATGATTTTCAAAGATGGTACCCACTGAATTTAAAAAGTAAAGATGCTCGGAAACACACAAATTCAGTGGGCACCAAATAGATAAACTCAAAAATTACAACTTCTGACACACGAAACAAAACGAACGTTAAATAAAACAATTACTATTGAATGCTTAGGATAATTGAATCTATTTGAATCGGAGAAGGCTTTTCTTTACAGATTCATAATCACTTAATGCTCAATATCTTTCCAATCAATCTTCTTTATCACCACTCTTACCTGCTTGAGCCCATTGCTGCCTCCTTTCCTCTTCAGTCATCTCCTCAACGGAGGAATGCGAGAGAAGGACGAGAGAGAAGAGCGAGGGAGAGAAGGACGAGGGAGGCCATCTCTGAAATCATTCTAGGTAACGATAGTAACAACAATCAATAAAATATCGTATTTCAGTTGGGCAGTAGTATGCGAGCTACAACAATTACAATTGTCATGTGATCTGTCTGAATTTTAGATGTTCCCTATTGAATTTCAATACAAGCGTTGCTCAGGAAACAACAATTCAGTGGGAATCATAATAGTGATGCTCACACTATTAGTGATACTCAAAATAAACTCCACTAGACAAATCAGTCGAATGATTTTCAAAGATGGTACCCACTGAATTTAAAAAGTAAAGATGCTCGGAAACACACAAATTCAGTGGGCACCAAATAGATAAACTCAAAAATTACAACTTCTGACACACGAAACAAAACGAACGTTAAATAAAACAATTACTATTGAATGCTTAGGATAATTGAATCTATTTGAATCGGAGAAGGCTTTTCTTTACAGATTCATAATCACTTAATGCTCAATATCTTTCCAATCAATCTTCTTTATCACCACTCTTACCTGCTTGAGCCCATTGCTGCCTCCTTTCCTCTTCAGTCATCTCCTCAACGGAGGAATGCGAGAGAAGGACGAGAGAGAAGAGCGAGGGAGAGAAGGACGAGGGAGGCCATCTCTGAAATCATTCTAGGTAACGATAGTAACAACAATCAATAAAATATCGTATTTCAGTTGGGCAGTAGTATGCGAGCTACAACAATTACAATTGTCATGTGATCTGTCTGAATTTTAGATGTTCCCTATTGAATTTCAATACAAGCGTTGCTCAGGAAACAACAATTCAGTGGGAATCATAATAGTGATGCTCACACTATTAGTGATACTCAAAATAAACTCCACTAGACAAATCAGTCGAATGATTTTCAAAGATGGTACCCACTGAATTTAAAAAGTAAAGATGCTCGGAAACACACAAATTCAGTGGGCACCAAATAGATAAACTCAAAAATTACAACTTCTGACACACGAAACAAAACGAACGTTAAATAAAACAATTACTATTGAATGCTTAGGATAATTGAATCTATTTGAATCGGAGAAGGCTTTTCTTTACAGATTCATAATCACTTAATGCTCAATATCTTTCCAATCAATCTTCTTTATCACCACTCTTACCTGCTTGAGCCCATTGCTGCCTCCTTTCCTCTTCAGTCATCTCCTCAACGGAGGAATGCGAGAGAAGGACGAGAGAGAAGAGCGAGGGAGAGAAGGACGAGGGAGGCCATCTCTGAAATCATTCTAGGTAACGATAGTAACAACAATCAATAAAATATCGTATTTCAGTTGGGCAGTAGTATGCGAGCTACAACAATTACAATTGTCATGTGATCTGTCTGAATTTTAGATGTTCCCTATTGAATTTCAATACAAGCGTTGCTCAGGAAACAACAATTCAGTGGGAATCATAATAGTGATGCTCACACTATTAGTGATACTCAAAATAAACTCCACTAGACAAATCAGTCGAATGATTTTCAAAGATGGTACCCACTGAATTTAAAAAGTAAAGATGCTCGGAAACACACAAATTCAGTGGGCACCAAATAGATAAACTCAAAAATTACAACTTCTGACACACGAAACAAAACGAACGTTAAATAAAACAATTACTATTGAATGCTTAGGATAATTGAATCTATTTGAATCGGAGAAGGCTTTTCTTTACAGATTCATAATCACTTAATGCTCAATATCTTTCCAATCAATCTTCTTTATCACCACTCTTACCTGCTTGAGCCCATTGCTGCCTCCTTTCCTCTTCAGTCATCTCCTCAACGGAGGAATGCGAGAGAAGGACGAGAGAGAAGAGCGAGGGAGAGAAGGACGAGGGAGGCCATCTCTGAAATCATTCTAGGTAACGATAGTAACAACAATCAATAAAATATCGTATTTCAGTTGGGCAGTAGTATGCGAGCTACAACAATTACAATTGTCATGTGATCTGTCTGAATTTTAGATGTTCCCTATTGAATTTCAATACAAGCGTTGCTCAGGAAACAACAATTCAGTGGGAATCATAATAGTGATGCTCACACTATTAGTGATACTCAAAATAAACTCCACTAGACAAATCAGTCGAATGATTTTCAAAGATGGTACCCACTGAATTTAAAAAGTAAAGATGCTCGGAAACACACAAATTCAGTGGGCACCAAATAGATAAACTCAAAAATTACAACTTCTGACACACGAAACAAAACGAACGTTAAATAAAACAATTACTATTGAATGCTTAGGATAATTGAATCTATTTGAATCGGAGAAGGCTTTTCTTTACAGATTCATAATCACTTAATGCTCAATATCTTTCCAATCAATCTTCTTTATCACCACTCTTACCTGCTTGAGCCCATTGCTGCCTCCTTTCCTCTTCAGTCATCTCCTCAACGGAGGAATGCGAGAGAAGGACGAGAGAGAAGAGCCTATTCAGCACTATTTAGCTCCAATAGCTTAGAAGAAAATTCCAGAGACTCCGCCCATCTCTTGCTGCTCCTTCACGAAGATCTCGAAGTACTGGTAGATAATGGTCACAGCCAACAGAATACCATTTCCCGATCCGATAGCTCCTGCGACACACAATCATTAGAAACTTGATCAACCTTACAAATTCCATATTTCAAACAAAAATAAATAAATACATATTTAAAAAATAGTTAACTGACCCATGAAGTCAGCAGTGACGGAGAGGGCTCCGATGTAGAGACCTCCGAAGGCAGCAGCGGTGGGGATGTAGCTTTAAGTGAGACAATTCATTGAATTAATTTAAAAAAAAAAACAATCATCGATCGATAATCTCAGTGGGATACCGTACCTGTTCAGCTCACGGATCATCGACTTCTCACGATGTCCTCTCATGACCATAGCCTGCTCCTTCAGCTGCTTGGCAACGTCCTTGGCAGAAGAGCCAGACACATCGATCGACGTCTTCGAAAATAAGGCGCACGATCCGAGAATGAACACAATGTAGATGATGCAGTGAAGAGGGTCTTCGAGCACGTGTCCAAGCGTCTCGGGAAGAGACAGATAGTAGCAGATTCCTCCAGTGGGGAAGCTGCAGCAGGCTCCCGATGCATCAGACTAAGTACCGAGAAGGTTCACGAGGATTTCACCACCGAACTTCAAGGCAAGCATCTGCAATGGACAAATTAAAATTGAATGAGTGAAAGTCAAACTAAACTGAGTGAAGTAAATACAAACCTGGGAGATGTCATAGGGTTAGAGACGAGAGGAGACTAGAGAATGATAGGAATGTTGAAGGTGTAGAAGATCTTGATGGGGTAAGACGAGTACTGGCCACGGTAGCGAGTAGATTTGATGGGGAGATCGACACGGAAGCCCTGTAGATAGCATGTTTATAAAATTAAATCTTGCAGAAAAATAATAATTAATATAAAATATATTTTAGTACCTCACGTGGTAGTAGATGACGACAACGAAAACGAGGACGGTGGCCATCAGATTCATGAGGTTGGGAAGGTTCTGTCTGTAGAAGGCTTCACGGAGAGCACGCACCTGTAATACGCAGTGTAAGTTGGTATAAACATGAACGGAAAGTGTGACGGTTGTGATGCCGTCATCTCTGACATGAGGGAAAGGAAGAAAGTGTGTCTCACCTTGTCGGATCTGGTGGCGAGACGGTGCACGAGGGCAATGACTGCTCCCTCAAACTCGGTTCCACGGCCAGTGTTCATTGTAGCAGGCGAGAAGGCCTTCCACACGATAGTCTCGCAGATGTTTGTAGCGATGAAGAGGGAGATTCCAGAACCGAGACTGTAACCCTTCTGAAACAAATTATCGATTAGTGAGGATAACAAATAAAGTAATTAACGAGTTAACAGTTTGGCAGATACATACCTGGAGGAGTTCGTCGAGGAGGAGCACGATGAGACCGGTGAAGACGAGCTGGACAACAATGAGAAGGCAGATTCCGGCTCCGATGTCAGAGGGCTCTCCGTACAGTCCAGAGGCAACGTACACGATAGCCTGTCCGACGGTGATCATCATTCGAAGACTGAAATGAAGCAGTATCATTAATTTGGTCTTTTGGAGAACAGTGCCAATAACAAAACAGAAACCAAAATAATCACTTACGCTTCTGAGCTCCGTTGAAGAGGGCGCGGTTCTTGGGGGAATCTCCGACCTCGATGATCTTGTCTTCAGCCAGAAGCTGCATGATGAGACCAGAGGTGACGATGGGCGAGATACCGAGCTCCATCAGGATTCCTCGGTTGGAGGCCATGATCACTCGAAGCCAGTAGAACGGATCGGCGGAGTCAGTCGACATGATTCCTGCAAATAGCACTTTACATTTAGTTTCTTTGTGGTTTCTTTGTGGCTTCCAATAAACGAAGTAGTTTTGTGAGGAACCTGACCGTAAAGGGGAATCTGACAACAGACGAGGAAGATGAAGAGGGTGATGACCATAGGTGTCCTAGCCGCCGGCTGACCCCATGACCCCGGGGTACATGGCTGCGCAACGTTGTCGTAGGGGTCATTGGTAAAAACTGTTTGGTGATCGATCGATAATTGGTACCATACCCAATCACATCTACAGTAACCACAATTACCGTACATGGCCACCGTATCCCAGTAGCATCGCTAACTGACTTTTTATAAATACCCTGTCCGACAACGTTGCGCAACCACGTACCCGGGGTCATGGTCCAATTGGGTTGGTAGGTCATGATGAAAGTTGTCCCTGAAACATATTCCAGTGTGTTGTACAGTATACCATTATCGATTTTTGGCTACCGTAACCCTACCGTACCCCGGTTCCGTGGGTCAGCATTTTAGCCTTGGGTCAAACTTTTGCCAAACTGTCTCAAATCGTTCGGAAAATTATTCTACCGTAATACACAGTAATCCTACCGTATTCCGGTTCGGTGTGTCAACCATTTTAGCCTTGGGTCAAACTTTTGCCAAATTGTCTGAAATCGATCAGAAAATTATTCTACCGTAATATACAGTAATCTACCGTATCCCTGACTACGGTAGCACGGTTGGGCATCGCGAACTGACTTTTTTTGATTTCGTTCTAAAAATCCGTTCTTTATGCCTACATGTACAGTTCGTCGGAAAATTTTTTTGTGGGTACTGTACCGTAATCCCACCGTACCTCGGCTCGTTGGGTCAACCATTTTAGCCTTGCGACAAACTTATACCAAAGTGCCTGAAATCGATCAGAAAATTATTCTACCGCAATCTACCGTATTCCTGGGTATGTTAATCGCGGTTGGGTATCGCGAACTGACTTTTTTCATAGTGTGTTTTTGACATTTTTTGTGCTGACATAAGGTACTCTGTGAGCACAATTCTCATTTTTTTCTTCAAAATAGTGAATAATGGGTGCATTGCTACGGCGATTGCATTTTAAAAGACTATTAGTTCGTCGCCTCACAGTTTCTACGGTCCGGAGATCATTGCTGCGGCCCAAGGGGGGGTTGTGAACCAAGGGGGGGGGGATACATTTCTGAATCATGCTGTTATTTTTGAAAACACGTATTGTTCCTCTGTAAAACAAGTGTGCATTGTTATCGCTTATCACCAGAGAAGAGTTATACCGTGAAAAGTGATAAGCTCCTTTACTCGCCCCGCAAAAGCTGCGATTGAGAATTTTCTTCTCTTCCTCTTCTCTATCCGTAAACATCAGATGGCTTCCGTACAGTCAGATGAAGTGGATGATTCCGCTATTGATAAGTTTTTTTAAATAATAAATATTTGCTCTTAAATTGTGTTTCACAGGTCACCGCAGAGTACCTCGCAAAGGCCGCAGTGAAATATTGGAGCGCATACGAAAAGTTCCTCAATTACGATTTCTAATCGAAATGAGCATATCAGAATCTGTCATCTCGCACTCGCTCGTTTTGAGACTCAATTGAGGGCAATGGTGGAAATGCAGCAAGAGTTGTTGAATGTTAGCGTCCAATCTGAAATAGTCCAATCTCTCTTGTAGAGGCAACTCCATTCCGTACGGAGGAACTTCTCCTCTCTTCGATGGCTCGAGATACGATGTATGTGATAGAGAGAATACTCAAGGAAGGGATAAGTGTGAGTACGGTGGAGATGGAGACTCACGATACAAGGCGAGAACTACCTATTGTTTCCATTCTATGGAACTGGTGAGTATACTCGAATCTGTTGTTTACTCGTGTATTTCAGATTGGACTACATTCCGAGTTAAATTATCTGGAGGAATAAGTTTTTATTATCGTTTCAGGCGGGCCCCGCAGCGTTCTGACCCCCATTGTCCTCTCCAGATAAGGGTGAACAATGGATGCAAATTTCGCGCCAAAATCCCGACACGAAAGAACTGCAATTTCCCGCTCGATTCAAACAACAGAGCGGGGAGAGCGATCGCTCCTCCCGCCTAGGCCTTGTAGTTCGATTCATGCAAAGTGAGCGAGTAGATATGCAAAGGTCTCCCCCTTATCTGTCGGAGGAGAATGCTGTGGCCCGCTCGAATCGAAGGAGCCGCGGGCCGACTGTATCGAGGTCAGCTCGCATCTCCGAAGGGATCAGGCCGACATTCTCAATCTCATTGCAAGCGTCGATAGACAGGTAGGGGTTACTGTAATCGAGAATTCGGTAGTCGGAATGGAATAAATTGCAGCTCTTCTCGTCTTCACTGCATGCGGCTCTCAAATCGCTCCCGCAGGCGCCACTCTGCGCCACGCCCGCCCAGCTGGAACAGTTCTTCACCACCTTGACCGGGTGCGGTAGAAAGGGATCGGGAAGAGTACGGTAGCCGGGTACTGTAGTCGTCTTCAGTATGTCCAATGACTAATTGCAGACTGTCGGACGCGCGCGAAATGTACGTGAACATGCGCGATCTCGCTCTACGATTGATTGATGATCTTTGATCTTTGGTCATGATAGAGAGGATCAGAGTGAGCTCGAAAAATGAAGAGACGGATTCTTCAGCCTGGCAGACGTTGATATTCTTGGTGCGAATTTTTCAGACGGAACAGTCGGTGACTCTGCAGCCGAGTCAGAATCAGGTGATGAACTCGCATGCGAGCACTGCGGAAGGCAATTCAATAAGAGAGGATCGCTGCGGGCTCATATACGTACTAAACACGGAGGTGATGCGTTGTCCATCAATTATTGAACAATAGTTGGCAGGGTGAAGAATACGTCTCCTTACCCTGAGAACCTTCAACGTTTTGAACAATGCTCTTTTCAGAAATAACGAAGAGTGTGAACGCTTACTACTTCCAAAAGAGAAAAGGAAGAGTAGACAACAGGCAGGTGAACGCTGAGGTGAACACAATTGTTTGTGATTTAAGGAATTGCTTCTCATTTCCGCCTTTCAATGAAAATGAAAAGAACACTCAATAGGGATGAATGTATTTTAGCGACCACTCCGATCGTCTATCAAAAAAACTACCGCTGAAGTGATCGAAAAAGATGACAATTCGAGTGATAACGATGAGGGAAGTGGAGCGTGGTCGGATGAGATGGAATCTGATGAGGATAATGAATGAAGACTAAAGAATATTATTTTTGAAATAGCAGTGTATTATGATATCATTTATTTCAAAGTTTCTGTGTCATTAGGGTGTTGTGTTTATTTTATGGACTGCAATAAAATAACTTCATCATTTCTACAGCTTTCTCTCACACTAAATCTACTAAAAAACTCTGATCCATTGATGTAAAATCAAAATAACTGTGTCAGAATAAGAAAGGAAGGAGCAAATCTCAATACAAATTGGGTTATGGCAGGAATACGTTTCACAAATATTTTTTGATAGCAAATTCGCAATTAGTTTTGATGAGATTGACTTGTACCATCGTTTAACTATTTATTTCAGCTACTCACATTCAATGGCAGCTGTACTTATCATGGGTGCTAAAACTTGAGAACAAACTATTTGCTCCTCATTGATTTATCATGATTTGGCGATTCCATTCCGATCTCCATTCTCTCGTAAAACCGATTCAGTCATAAGAGCGTCGTGCCATGCCTCGCACATGTGTTTAGAGGACGGGAATATGGAAAGAAAGGATGTAAAAAGAGAGGCGATGAGTCATCCTTTCCATCTGTATGTACTATTCATCTGCTCATCTTTATATTCATGAGGAGAACGGTCTACCTATCTATCTACGAGTGTATTCTCATTGAAACAATTCACTGTGACGAGAGGGAAGAGGGAGCTTTATAAAGTAGATGCAATCCCATCGTCGCTCCTGATCATCAATCAATCCGAGTAAATTCAGAGAATCGACTGATTTATTGCGGTAAAGTGCATCTCACTGATCCGATAAATCATCCACTCTCACTTTCTCATCTTTGCAGGATACTCAGATTCTGAAGTCATTGCCGATATTATAGACACTTCATTAGTTTCCCAGTGATTTCGTTTGGTGAACTCCGTAAGCAATGATGATTTTCAACGCTTTTGACGTGCAGATTTTCAGGCAAATCTCTCGAGGGAAAGCGGGACGACACCTGTCTATCTCGAGTCTCTCGATTCGTGGCAGAAACTCCCTCTTGCCATCTCCCGACATATCTCCAGAGAGAATCAAGTCAGGATATCGGGCGATTGATCGATTAGCTTCTGACTCATTGGCGGGTATTGAAGGAGGATGGCAGTGATAGCTAATCAGTCAATGGGAGCAGGATGGATCAGACGGTGATTGATATGCGAGAATCAAGCGGATGATAGTGGATGATGTGGCATTTAGCGGGTGGCAAGCGAGAGATGAAGCTCATGGATTTTTGGAATTGAACACGACACTGGGCTTTCCATCATGAAATTGGATTGAGTTTCACGAAGGCGCTAAAATCACTCTCACTCACAATATACTAGTGGCTACGGCTGTGGGAATACAATGAACGCGTGTTTATTTGTCATATCTATTGAGCAAAAATTTTTTTTAAAACAATTCGTAGACTCTTCACAAATGACATCGAAGTGAGTTGAAACATTTGAAGAAAATGCTGACGAACGGAAGAGTTGCTTGGGCTTCACAAACGTGTCAAAGCCGTTACTTGTCGTTCACTGAGTTTGAGTTTTCATTCCTTCTCCTTTTCATAAATAATCATATTTTTGCACAATGAGAGTGTAAATATCTTAGAACTAGGGTGCCAAGTTGCCAACTCATCTCTTCAACTCTGGCACATTGGCAGGTGTGACTAATGTGATACGGAAGTGAAGAATTCCGAAGGGATCCTCGAAACCTCTACATTTCTCATACTCTCTCGGTGGATAGTTTTAGCGACAGAGTGTGGATAATGGAGAGACTGGAAGATCGTAGGCGATGCGCCGTGATTGAAAGGCGATATCCCCCGGCTGGCTGTTGGTTGACATCCAATCTATCAGTCGCGTTGACCAACAAGAATCGATGACCTTTGCCTTTTTTCCCAAAAGGACAAACCTTAGCTCTCACAGATGCGGAAGTTGCAATCAGCTGTCTTTTCTGACGAGTCGATGGTCGAAAATGAAATCGAGATATTCATATAAGTGTAAGGATAGCAATGGAAAACGGCTAAGTAACAGGTGGCAGAATTGAATAGACGAGGCAAACAAGTTTTTGCCCTTCCGTTTTTTCCTCGTTGCGAAAAAGTGTGAGCATCTGCCATTTCGTCGCAGTGTAATAATAAGAAAAGCCCATCCTTCGAAAGTAAAGTATACCTTGCTCCTCATCCAAATCTGCTGCATTTGTAACTACTGAACTTTATCACACCGAAAATGAAAATACGAAACGGATAAGCATAATAATAATTATTAAAAAGAAAAAAGGAACGAGATGGCAAGACGGCACGGGTAGAAAGGCAGTGGAGCAGCGCCCCGGCTAGTGAACCTAATGGCCTGCCCGAGAATGGATACCGTACCTTCTCTGGGAGGAGAGGATACGGTAGCCGCGGTGAGTTTGGACTAGGGCAGGTCAATAGAGTCACTAGACGAGAGCAGTATAAGTGTATTAGATCTTGTGTAGGTGTCATGAGAGTAAGTGCAAGGGGGTGATTATCGATCGATAGTATAATTGGGTGGCGATGCGGGGTGGAATTGTCGCCGCGTTGAGGGTGGAGTCGCTTAGCAACGCTCCTGGATCTCTCCTGCAAGAGGGTAGGATTGAGAAATGGAACCAGGTATTCGGTGCCAGGTATACGGAACCAAGTATTCGGCACCAGGAATTCGGAACCAGGTATTCGGAACCTGGCACCCAAACCGGAAGCAGGAACCAGGAACCAGGTCACGTACCCTCCTTGAGGCCGAGGCACTTGCCCCACTCCTTGAGCGAGATGGCGCCGTTGCCGTTGATGTCGCACCTGGAATGGTTAGGGTACGGTGAGAGTACGGTAGGGGTACGGTAGGGGTACGGTAGATTAAGGATACCGTAGGTTTACGGTAAAGATACGATAGGTCGTTCGGTAGGTGTCAGGCACTCACTTCTCGAGGAAGGGCTTGATGCACGACTCCATGGGGATGACGGGTGCGGTGATCGGGATGAGCTCGTGGTGGGAGACCTCCTGGAATGGGGGGGGGGGAGGTTGGGATACGGTATGTCGAGGGTGTACGGTAGCGAGGGGCTCTTAGGAAACCGAATCGCATTCGAAAATGCATTTCTTGAAAGTGTGTTCAAATGTGCTTCACTCATTGCCTATAGCGAGCAGTGTAGAAGGGAAACTGATACTGTTTTATCCACTGTAATTCATAAACCAAACCTTGTCGTGGGGCTTGACGTCCAGGTCGCAGAACTTCCAGATGACGGGGTAGACGTGCCTGAGAATTATCGATTAGGAAGCCGGGAGCCGGGATTTAGAAGCCGGAAACCGGAAGCCGTAAAATGCGCTCACTTCTTTTCGTCGTCGGTCTCGGCCTCGTCGAGGAGCTCCTCCCACTCGAGCTTGTGCAGCTCACGACGAGACTTGAGCTCCTTCATGACCTGCAAGAGCCGGGATTTGAGAGAGAGCCAGAACCGGGGATTAGCACGTCCGTAGACGGACAAAAGCCGGACCTGGAAGAGCCAGTCGGACATGCGGTCGGGGAACTGGGACATGAGCTCGTCAGTGCACTCGTTCAGCTGCTTGCACTCTCCGAGGTACTCGAGGTGGACCTGAGATGGAGGGGGTACGGTAGGGACACGGTGGGAGGCGATCGATGACTGACTGTCTATTGCTAGAGACTACAAAGATCAAAGAGCAGAGATCAAAGATCAAACCTTGGCGTTGGCGGCCTTGGAGCATCCGGCGTCCTTCTTCTTGCACAGGCAACGCTCGCGGTACAGGTCGCACAGCGAGGTGAAGGTCTGGTTGTTGTTGCCGCACACCTGGGGGTACGGTAGGGTTACGGTAGGCGATCGAGAACTGATTATGGATTGGATACGGTAGGGTTACGGCAGGTTACGACATTATTGGGCAAGGAAAGGGTACCTTTTTCAAGGACTGACTACGATAGGACGTGTTACGGTAGTCAATAAATGTGGTAGGATCACGGTGGCTGATTACTATCTGACTATGATACGGTAGCACTACGGTAAGTGATCGATAACTGAGACGGTGGGATTACGGTACCTTATCCATCGGATCTCCGTCGAGCTCGGGGCACTTGGCGATGCACTCGCATTGGGGCTCGCCCTGAATCAGGGCGGTTATTGATTTATCGATGGATACCGTACTCTGGAGATACCGTAATAGATAGTTACCGTACCTTTTTGTCAACGATGCATTCCTTTCCCCATCCGCACATGTGGTCCTCGCACGGGTTCTTCTCGGCTGCAAGAGAAAATCGATAATTCAAGGGATACGGTAGTTCTATCGATTGATTGACTCTCTTCAATTTATCCGGAACTCAATTCTCCCCCTCGAAGCCTTTCTCTCTTCCGATGAAATATGAAGGGTCCTAGAGTGAGATGCTAGCGGGGGGCAAAAACGCCACACGGCTGTCGTTTATCTACACTCTCTCGTTTTGGCGCACTCTATCGCTTGGTCGAACCATCTAGAAGTCATCGGAATTCGAGATAGGAAAGATAGAGAAAGAAAGAGAGTTCATGGGGTCGTCGAGAGCTTGCGAAAGCTCGGAATAGCCCTCAGTGCATCAGAGAGTAAGTGAAGATAAACAAGTCAGTCATCGATAGCAATAGTTAGTTGCTGCGGTAGGATGCAATGATAAATGGGAACTGTCATTCGCTAGCGAACCTTAATGATGAAGCAGCAAGTGTCTGGAAACTCTAAAGATGCGTTCAGGCGAAATCAGCAAGAATGATTTGACATGAGTTTCACTCTTTGCGAACAAGGAAATGTTAGTCGATCGAATTGATTTCTTGCCCTTTGGGATTAGATGCTCCAACAAAACAAATCACTCCTCGATCACTGGATCATACTGTAGCCCAATTGAAGGATACTGTAATCGTACCGTTCTTCTTCTCTGCCTTGGTGTCCTTCTCCTCAATGTTCTCAAGAAGAGACTCGAGCTCGTCCACCTCGACCTTCTTCTCAACCTTCTTCGACTTCTTCTGCAACGGAAGAATTTGATTTCAAAAATCGAAAATTTGACCTTGGCTCTGCTCAATCTACACTACTCAATCTACTCCTTTGTATGGCTTCACCTGTCAACCACAATATCGTAAACAATTACATATTTTGGATAGGTCTGTTACTGTAGGATCCAGATCTATCGCGCTCATTGGTTCGTTGCAAGGTGTTCGGACGATCCTACTCCATCCATTATTGATTTTTAGATATGATTCAGTGTAGGTCACTTCCCAATCTACCTCTGCACTAGTCGTCGTAACTTCAGCGTTGCGCCACTCCCGAGATCAGTGTAAATTGCGCGCAGAGTAGGTCATCAATCAGTCGGGAGAAGGAGGAATCGGGAGAGAAGAGAGGAGAAGGGGGGGGGGGGTGTTGAGCAATGCTAGGTCCCACTTTACACCGTGTGGCGGCACCAGAGAGAGCCCGTCGTCGGTTAAGAGGCCTATTCACAGATACTTTGTGGGGGGAAGTGATCGGGATCATTGATCTAGTATCGCTATCTATCCTATGAAACATTGATGTACAGTGCAAAATAGAGATGCTGGTTACGGTAGTTATATTGGTCGGGAGGGTCAGACGGGCGGTTCGATGGGTTAAATACATGATCAACTCACGGCAGCGTCGAGAAGGGGCAGGGCCGCGAGGCCCAGACACACCAGCAAGAGTACGGTAGCACGCATCCCAATCGAGGAGGGGGATAGATGGAATGAGGAGTGAAGGAGGAGATGGAGGGACGAAAGGACCAGACTCCGCCCCCTTTCTTAGGGTGGGGTGAAGAAGGGGAAATACTCTGGACCTCTCCGATAGAAGTACTCTCTGATTCTGTCTGACGGCGAGAGATCAGGCTGAATGAAGAGAGCAATCGGCAGAGGAGGCGACAGCTGTGCTCGATAGACAAGAAGTGAAGGACTTTAGCGGGGAAAGAAGGGGAAGGACTCGGACTCTCCTCGATTTGCGTGATCTCTCGCCGTCTCTGACCCGAGAGAGATCGTGCGAAATGGAGAGAGCACTCCTCCTCTCCGTGCTCTGGTCTGTGAATGGGCGCCATCCCATCAACAGGGTGTTTTCAGCACTGAATTTGATGGGATTCGGATGGCAAAGGACTGTGAGGTCGAGGAGAGGGTATCTGGAGGATCAATACAAGACACTTTTCGATTTTAGTCCGAAAAAGCAAAACATTCACAAACACAACAGTGCGACTGGCGCTGCCGAAGAAGTTGCAGATGTGGCGAATATCGGGATGGCGAAAAATATCATTGATATCTCGATGGAAATTCTATGGCTTGCCCTATTTGTCAGTGAATGTGAAATCTCACTGAAGACTTTCTGAAAACTTGTGGGAAGAATGTCCCGGGCGGCACCTTTGATCTTTCGCAATCTGGCATCTTCATCGTGTGAACTGGGTGATCTCGGGAATGGGGGAAGACCATCTGGAAAGGAATCCATTTTCCCCTCATTACTCGATGTCTTAATCTATTCGTTCTCCGATTCATGTGTGATATCAGTGAATGGTGATGAAGTAAAGTCTCCATTCGCAATCGTATCTAATCCCCTTCCCCCCTCGCAGTCAGAGTCTCAGTTGATAAATGGCCACACCTGGCCTCTGTGCCAGCCGAAAAAAGCGCAAGAAGCAACACTATTCTCCCCTCTGAGAGTCTCCTCTCACTTTTTCGCCTCTCCCCGCAAAGTACGAGGCTTAGTCACAGAGAAGTCGCCTGTTGTGCAGTGTAAACTATCGATGAGGAGGACACATAAGTCGAGAGAGGAGGGAGATGATGGACGGGAATAAGGAGGAGGGGTCAGGGCCCGTTCATAAACATTATTACGAAGAGAAGCAAGAAGATGGGACGGCAACACATTCGGAAATCGGATTAGAATTGATGGAATAAAACGAAAAACAAAACAAAAAAATACAATTTGCGATAGAAAAGGAAAGTATTGTAAGAGGCACGGTCACCGTAATAAAGGAACGTGGCCTTTTCTTGTTACGATCTGTGTTTTATGACAATTTCCTTTGTTATGGTTGAATTGTTTGTCCGATTGTTCATGTAATTTCCATTGAAAATCATTCAGGGGTCACCATGAGTTTCCTTGCCTTTACTGGGAACCTCAAAGCGAAGAATGCCACCACCACTGAGAGCCGCATAGAGCGTTTGAGCACCAGCGAGGAGTACGAGGTGAATTCAACGAATTTTAAGTATTTTCCAAATAGCGGTGAAATGTTTTTCATTGCAGGAATCGGATGAAGAGCCCTCTGGAGAGATATTCGAAGTTAAGAAGATCGTTCACCACATGAAGTTAGAAATTGAACGTTGTTGACTAGTATTTTTCAATCTCTTTTAAACAGTTGCAAGAAATATTTAATAGTAAGCCTAATAAATTCTGCATCAGGCTCCTCAAGGGTAGAGTGTACCAGCAAGAAAACAGTGCCGGCCCGTACACCTTTAATGTTGACAACCTGGAGAAGAGCAAGTTCGACTACGCATTCAAGGTATTAATATGTATTAATACCTGTATTTGGATATGCTGCAGAAACTACCCTAGCAGATCCTTAGGTTAGCGGCAGCCGCTCAACACGGTCCTGGGTGACTTTAAAAAAAACAATAAAAATCCATCTTTAAATATGTTTCAGGCTCAACAAGGGGACAACAATTTCTATGTTTGTAACAACTCAAATCTCACATCCTAATCTAACAAATGTAATAGGTTCGCTGGAAGGGATTCGAAGAGGCAGATGATACATGGGAACCCATCGAGAATTTCAACACATTAATGGCCGATAAAGTGATCGACTATTGCAGACAGAAGGGAATAAAGTTGCCTGAGAGTAAGTGATCGGCTTTTAGATAGATGACATTGTATATTAGATGGTGAGTAGATGTACAAAATAGCGAAGTATTGCAATAGTTTGCACATAGCAAATATGGAAAGTCCAGTTTTGTATGGATGGTCTAGTGGTCTGCAAGTGATGTAGAATCTCTCTAATATGTGTCCATTCCAGACTTCCGAGACTGGATGCTCCCTGTGATGGTAAGCGGGTATTTTTTAAATTCATTTTTTCAGTTATTGATTATGAAATTGAATGATTTCAGTCTGACAACGATGATGAGAGCGGACCGGATGAGGGCGAGGCGAAGAAGAAGAAGGAAAAGGTTTGTAAAAGGGTTGGAAAAGGTTTGGAAAAGGTTTGGGTCATACATTTTCATTACCAACCGGGAACCATAAATATCCATAGATGAAAGGGGCGATTTGAACGCCCGAACTCGGATATTTAGTGGTGTGACAAGTGACACGGTTAGATATCTAGTGGTCTGATTACCGGTCTGGTAGGTACACAAAGGTATGAGTCGGGTGCACATCGGTGAGTGATGATTTGAATTGAGAGCAGTACTCACTTTAATCCAGTACTATCATGTATTGGTTTCATTGGGACGATTTCAGTTTTATTTATTTAAATTATGATCATTAAAATATTCATGGCAGGCTCGTTCTCGGTCTCCTCAAGCGTCTGGTTCCAATGTTGAGGAAAAGGCAGAGAAAAAGAAGAGAACGAAGCAGTTGATGGATGATCTCGCACTATCGGTGAGTATAGGGATGGCAAGGAGTATTCAATCTCTTGATATTAACCAATTGCTAATATATCCCTCTTCTAATATTGTGCACGTAAAACATCTGTACACCTCATTCGCGTATTTCGTCGTTTCACACCTATTGAGAAATCTAGCAAGAATTGGGATATTTTTCAAAGTGTCCACTTTTTTTTGACGAGTTTACTTGATGAATTTACTTTCAGCCTTCCCCGAGTCCTCTGCAGGCCAAGAATAAGAAGAAGAATAATGAGGTTGGTAATTTATTTTTTAAAAGTGAATAATTATGGAATTTTACAGGTCGACGCGCTTTTCGACAGTTCGGATGATGAGAAGAAAGAAGAGAAGATTAAAGATGGAGAAAAGGCCAAGTACGGTAGTTTAAGATCTTTTTAGGGGTACGGTAGGCACCGTGGCTGCTCAGGTTACTGTAGTTACGGTAAATTTTTCGCTACAGGAAGCACAAGAAGAGTCATAGGGATGAGTCGACTGACGTGCAGGATAGTGAGAGGTACGGTAACTGTGTGGGATTACGGTAGTAGTAATATCGGTCGCTTCCAGGAGAAAGGAAGAGCGAAGGAAGAAGAAGGAAGAGAGAAAGAGAAAGAAGTAAGCATTCAGGAAACTTGGCAAGCTTCCAATTCATCCATTTAGTTCCGTCTTCTCAACGTCGGATGGAAATGAAGGAAATAAAGAGGAGGATGAACGAAAGAAGTCAGTTTGCAATAGACCAGTGGTTACGGTAGACCTACGAATTCGCCAATTTTCAGGAAGGAAAAGGTTGAACTACTGAAGAAGGCTGCAGCAATCGCGAAGGAGTAGGTTATTTGTGTGTAATTCTAAGATTACAATGTTGTATTATTTTGGGTATTCGAGCTTGTATGTTTTTGCACAGTATGCCGGGAGGAAACAACCAATTCGTCTTCAAATATTGCATTTCTAGCTTTTCAGACTCGAGGAAGAGGAGAAGCCAAAGAAGGAGAAGAAAGCAAGGAGAGAATCGGAGAAGAATGAGGCCAAGAATAAGGAGGATGAAGAACGAAAAAGGCCAGTGATATCAACATGTGATTTCTTTAACCATCGAATGGATAATGTATTCCCTACTAATGCCAGCTTAGAGTCAGTCATTGCATTCATTTTTTATTCATTAATCAAGGATGATTTTAGACTAGAAGAAAAGGAGAAGCGACGGAAAGAGAGGAAAGAAGCCGAGAGGAATGAGATCAAGAATAGGGAGGAAGAGGAACGAAAGAGGCCAGTTTGCCTTTTTCACTTGTGATATCTTTTACCTACGTTCACTGATGTGCTAACATTAAGTTCCGCTAATTGACCGGGAGCAACTCAATTTTGGAAAAAATTCTGTTAGGGGGCTCCGCGAAAAACATTTCGGACAACGAGGGGGCTCTGCAAATTTTCGAAAATTTCTCTTTGGGGGCATGCACTCAGACGATCGAGCGGGTAGCACAGCAGTGCCTACGATTGTATAAAAGATAAAGATGTATTCACGTCAAGCCATTTTACAGCCGTAAAACAAAGCTCATTGGGACCCACTGGTAAGGACGATTCTATAGAGATTGATCAAAGTATTTCCTACTCTTTGCGGTATACCTGAGCTTAATGTTAGAGACGGCCATTCCACTCAATTTTTGCTCATTAATAACGGATGATTTTAGACTAGAAGAAAAGGAGAAGTGGAGAAAAGAGAGGAAAGAAGCCGCAAGAAATGAGATCAAGAATAGGGAGGAAGAGGAACGAAAGAAGTCAGTTTGCAATTGGCAAACCGGAAATCGACGTTTGCCCAACGAAATTATTGATTTTTTTCAGGAAAGCACGCGATGAACTCCGCAAACAGTCCAGCATCACAGCTACTCTCTTCGCTCATGAGTGAGTTGTTTCTGGTTACTGTATTCAAGCTGTTTATTGATACGGTAGTATCCGTCAGAGCTGCTGGGTTCAAATACTGGGTGTTTTGTGCAAAATAAAACGGTTATTGAGAGAAATAGGTCGCCGACCCGTAGAAGAAAATTATATTCACTTGCGGCTACCCGTTATTAATGGTTGCAAAAATTGCAAGTACATACTTGGCCCAGGTATGGATCGGCGTCGAATCCACCAATGCCCATGGACCCTTCGAAAGCTGTGCCGAGCGAGGCTCAGGTACGGTATCTCAATATCATCATGGTTACGGTAACTGCTTCCCTTCAGAAGTTATCCCATTACGACTTGGAGATGAAGAAGAAAAGGAAGAAACTGGAGCAGAAAATGAGGGAGAAGGTTGGTTTAAGTTTCATGTAGATTCTATGATTCGGGAAGACTCTGTAGCACCCGCAGACTGACTACCCTTTGAGTGAGGAGAAACGAACTTATGTGCGAGTAGGCAAAGCAAAGAAGTCTTTCAAAGTTTCATTTAGATCTTATGATCTCCTCTTGATGTAGGGGAGAAATCGAGGGGCGGAGCCTGGTTTCCAACTCGAAAATCGCTAATCAATTGCGCTTCAGGGATATGACATCAAAGAAAAAAAGAAGAAGGAAGAGCGCGAAAGAGATGATCCTAGAAAGGAAGAGAGAGGGGAAGAAAGACGGGAAGAAAGAAGAGAGGAAAGAAGAGAAGGAAGAATGGAGAGAGGAAGGGACAGAGAAAGGGTGAAGCAGGAGGAGACGTTGGAAGTGAAAACGGCTGAGGTTTGATTTTTTTTAAACTTGGATCTCCCAATTTACGGACTATCATAGATTCATTATCGTATAGTTAGCTTTTTCTTTCCGGGGACAAGAAATTAAAAAGGACTCATTCATTTACAAACATCATTCAGCCGCACTCGCACGGTTCTCGTAGAAAAGGGAGAGAAGAAGGAAGATGGAGGACGAGAGAAGAATTGAAGGTAGTGGAGACTGTGAGAGAGGTGGGTTTTCAAGTTATTGGCGGCGTAACCTGAATATCTCTGATACCATCGTAGCGAAACGTCAAAGGTTCATGATTGGCGACTGGCAATACCAAAAAAGTGATGTTACTTATATTTCAGCCGTCTCCCGTGCTGTCACGACAGGAGAAAGCGATCAATCGATTGACCATTATCAAGATGAGGTTGGTCATATTATTCATGGTAAACCGTATACTAACCGATTCTCTGCAATACCATTAGGCATGTGTAGGTTCAATGAAACACGAAGCTCGAGGGGGGTATGCTCTTTTGAATCTTTTGAATAGTAATAATCTGATTGCGAGGTGAGCAAGTTTTGAGCTGACGGAGCAAAACGAGAATTGGCGTAACGCCCCGTCGCATTAGTGATGTAGGTTAGGTGAAACTGTGGTTAGTGATCCTGTGAATTTGTTTAAAAATGCATGATTATGGATGACGTAATTAGATATAAAATTTGTCTAATTACAGGCTGAAAGAGTTCGATAATGCCGCTCGAAGTAAGGAAGTTGATCGAGCGGATGAATGGAGCGAGGAAGAGGATAAATGGAGAAGGAAGATGTATGAGAGTGGACGATGGCAGAAGATGGGAATGATCGATGATGTCGTCAGTTTGGATAGTAGAAAACGATGAATGAAATGATTGAATACAAGCACGGCCTCCTAGGAGCCGACATAGCACACAGTGAAAACGCTGTGCCTGTAGAATCGCAGGCAAAATTGCGCAAATTCAAAATTTGGCTTGCCTGAATCACGTAAACCCCTATCACTGCAACTGCGTTTTGTTTAGCGGAAAAAAGCGCAGCACAAGTTTCGCAGCTCATGACGTTTTTCTCAGCCCTATGTCGGCTTCCCGGGGGCCGTGTACAAGAAGAAACGGACAATTTCAATGATGTTGATTATACTTGGCGATTTGGCGTTCCAATGAGGGATGATAGCTATCGTTTGGATAGCAAACTAATTGTAGAGCTACAAATAATAAATATTGTCAGCCCTTCTCATTCCGTGATGAGCAGAAGGAGACGGATACGAGACGCGTGCGGATGTTGAGAAGGTGAGGAGAAAAAGGCGGCAAAAGACATTCGCAGCGAGCAGGATTCGAACCTACGCGGGCAGAGCCCAATTGATTTCTAGTCAATCTCCTTAACCACTCGGACATCGCTGCACATGCGTGTGGCGAGATCCTAGCGGGATATGGGTTCCATGATTGACACTTACTTCCGGCTTCCTCGATTTGACAATCACTGCGAGAATTCTTGGAGTATTCACGAATATTTTTTCACAACTGCGAGTGGATTCGTTATAGTGATACAGGGATAATGTGATTGACGTTTACCCTCTCTCTAATATGTCTCAATTATGCAATTTAACATCTTAATCTTAAGAATCTTACCTAATTTCAGATGTATCTCAGCGGAGCGTCTTCCCGTCTCATTCCGCCGTCTTTCCTCCCTTCATTCAATGGATTCCCTTGCCAGTCAGGCCGATTCTCTCGCCCAAGCACTATTGGAGATTGATGTCGGGAAGAAGGTGAGCGTACATTCGGGGCTTACATCGCCTTCAATATGGCTTGAGATAGGCATCAGGACTGGGAAACATTTAACGGATCTCTCATTTCACAATGCTCTCTCGCCGGTTAGAAACACCCAGAGAGCTTTTCGAAATAAAAGATCCGTTAAATGTTCTCCCAGCCCTGATGGGTGATAAGAAGGGACTGTGTTTCGAATTAGTGTTTTTAACATCCCAGCATTGAACACTTAATTGGATATATCGCTGACCGGATCGTGATATGAAAAATTGGAAACTTAAATCTCACAGGGTAAAATATGGCCTCGAAATAGGTAATGATGGATTAACTTTGCTACAATGTCTCCTTGTCCGATTCGTTGTTAAAATTATAATAGTTGATGGTAATAAAATAATGGGGAGACTGAGTAATAACCTTTCATATATTCAGTCCGATCGCCTTCGTCATTTGAAAGGACTTCTCGATGAGAAGAAGAAGAAAGAGAAGGAGGAAAGAATCAATGAGGGTACGGTAGTGAGAAATTGGGGGTACTGTAGGAGCAAGTGCAAGATTATCAACAGCTTGTTGTTTTTTCTCAGTTGGTTTTGTTCAGATTAAGTTAACTAGGAACGATGGATATCCGTTTACTGCTGGTAAAGGAACAATTAAATACCCACTAATTTGAAGTTAGGGATGTTCTGCAGGTAAAGTGCATATTGCTATTTATCCGATGATATCGAATCTATCGCAATGGAAATTTGTTTTTTTTTCAGGCCCGGTGTTCAATGATGTTTTGAACCTCATGGAAAAGACAGAGGTATTTTACCTTCTGCGGAGATGTTGCCTCGTTGATCTTACTTTTCAGTAGTAGAAAAATCAATTATTAGGTCACAAAAATAACCTAATAATTGATTTTGGCATCAATATCCGGCGGGTTCGTAGTGAAAAATTATTTTTGAGACGTCTAGGCTTTTAAGAATGATGTGCAAATCGTCTAGGTTTGATGGTCCAGGATCGGATGGGACATCAGGAACATGAGTGATTTCTTTACATGTTTTACAATTTCAGTTATTCGTTCGCGAGACGCTTGCGATGGCGGAAGAATTGATGCCCGGAGCGGCGACGGAAGAGATGATTGTGAGTCTCCAGATTGTTATTGTTTTTGGTGTTATTGTTATTCCCTTTGTACGCCCAATTTCATTGACTCCAGTCCTAAGCAATCGTTCATAACCACACGGTGTGACAGAAATGCGGTGGGCGTATTCACTAATAATTTCGAAATTGAGATTAATTTCTCGGTAGCTCGCATCGTTCGATCAGATTAATTGTTCACTAAATGCATCCTAGTACAGCATGAGACTCAATTCTGATGGTCGATAATATGTTTGTAATTTTTGGAGACGATTACATAGTGACATCGCATTTGTACTTCTTCATGCTGATATCAGACCACCATGTGGCCGAAATGTGCCTTGAGACTTTGCCTGATCTGTCCAACACGAAAATATATAAAATAATAAATAAAACTCAATTGCAGCGTGAGATGTCTCTGAGTGTGGTCAAAGCGTATCTCACACTCGATCAGTCAGCCCTCGTTGACATCTTCAACTCGATTCAGCTCTCCGAGTGCATTGATCAAACCATTCTGGTCAGTTTTATCGCGTTTTTTCCTGAAATGCAAAGAATTTGACTCGGTGAGTTTGTGTTGCACGCCTGCGATTAAAGTTCTAGATCGTGAAAGTTTCCAATGACTTCGCGTGGAACAGATGAAGAAAAAAATTGTGTAAATTAGCGTAGACCGGGCACGTTAGGGCTGTGAGAGGTCGTTGAGTAGCCTTGTAAACTCCAATTTCGTTGCGTAATCAATGATCGTTTGAAGCACTTCAACCTATGATTTGCCAACACAATCGATGGGTGGTTGATATTTGATCTTTTGTTTCGTCCCCATTGTTTGTTGTTTCCAGCGTCTCTCCCGCATCTTCTCTCCGATCCTCAATGTGGCAGAGTCGCACAATGACTACAAATCAGTTTGCGATGAGGGCGCACACAGGAAATGCAAGTACGGTATTTGTAGGGATGACAGTTTTGAGTGTTAGATATAGGCGGCTCATTCATTCATTATCTATTCCGTCTGGTTAATGTACATGAAACCAGCGACGGATATACGTCGAATCGGTTAGATTAGTTCATCCATTGGTCTCTAATGTAACGATAATTGAAATAAAATGTAGGATTATCGTTTACCGATTCGTTTCGTAAACCATAGTAGCAGTTCAGAATTCTCGCGCACCTCTGATTGTCGCATCTCAAAAAGTGCTCTCAGAATGTTGCTTACCCTTCTGATGTCGCTGTCCGATCCTCATCGAATGGCCGACGACGACGCACTTCTTCCCTCCAATACCCTCTACGATGTCATCGGATTCTCAGCCCCTTGCCAGATCAGGGCAATGATCAGAGGAGGTACGATGAGGGGAGGGAATTGTGTTTCACTGGGTGAATGTATGAGGGCGATGTGGCTTGATGTTAATTTTATCTGGACCTTGACACAAATAAGCTAAACAAAGGCAGGCCGGGTAGCGCAGTGGTTGTGTGTCAGAATGCTAATCGAAAGGTCACGAGTTCGACCCCCGCGCCCGCAGATCCACCCAACCAAGGGGGCTAAGAAATGTTGGTAGTGCCTAGTAGAGTTCGAAATCCAGCACTACCCGAGTCCACGGGTACCCGTCAATGACGAATGATAGGGAGAATTACCCGAGTCCATTCTTCAAAATCGCACAATTACCCGAGTCCAGGGATGCAAAAATGCTCGTTTTCGCTCGTTTAACGTTCTGTTTTCGAGCAATAAAGATTGTGAGACACATATTACTCATCATTTCTACCTCCCAGCCTTCTAGTGAGTGGTTGCTCCCACAATTCAAGTTTCACGTGTTGCTTTTTCGACTGTTGTTGAGGTTTGAACCACATTTCACTAACTTTTTTGGCTTGAAATTACTTCAGGAAGTCGAGCCTATTGAAATGGAACGTTCTCATCACAATAATCCGGCGCTAATGACCATTATCGAGCTTCCAATCTCCCGTAGTAAACTTTGCTTTTCAATGTTAATTTTAGCACCAATCGAAAGAGCATTGAAAGTTCTGTTGGCAGCCAAGTTTGTGTCTGATTTGATGGTGATTTGATGGTCCTTTAATGGATGCTTTATTACTGAAAAATTCGCCCTGGACTCGGGTAATTGAGCAATTTGACGCAAAAGTCTCGGGTAATTCCATTTCTCATTTCTCGCGCGCGCGACCCGGTGCGAGGCCGAATTACCCGTCCCGTATTTCGAACTCTAGTGCCTAGTAAACACGATCCAAACTCCCCGCAAGCGTGCACACAACATGCCGGCTAATCTTTAGCAACAGGCCACTGTTCTCACGGGTTAGGCTCCAGTTGCAGTTCAGACGTGGGGTAGTCGGCGACGCGTTGCGCGTTAGTAACCGACTCAGTACTTTACTTTAAATATCCTTGCAATCAGGCTGCACCTTTGACGGATACTTCGACGATGAGGGCAAGAATGCGGCCCATCGAATGATGGAGAAGTACTCGATGATTGAGGTACGGTAGGGATTACGGTAGTTCACATTGATCGCGATGGTGGCTAAATCGCTGAGGTGTGCACATGCGATAATGTTGAATGAACGCGGCGTCAAACTACCGGGTGATTGGAAAATAGTTGTCATTTCTACTTGCACCAGTCATGGACAATACAATGAAGAAACTAGATTTCTAATGGTATTGGATGTTTATTTTCCCGAAATACTTCTTCAAGGTATTGTTGAATGAATTCCCTTGGATTGTTGTAAAACCAGTGGAGCGGCAAACTTGCGGGTGATCGAATCTGCTGAAGTAATGATTGACTTCATTGCAGCTGATCTGGCTGATCGAGCGTGGACTGGACGTCAACTCGGCCATTCGACCCAAGAAGGTTTGTGGTTTCACTGTGTCATGATTAGGTTTGAAGAACCGGAATGGAATTGATTGTTCGTGATTTACCTCAAGAACACCTAAAAAGACTTGCCCCATCCACCGGATGAATGGGTGTTTGTTTGCGATAGAAGGGGATGAAATGAATGTTCTAACTATTTCGGCGGAAGTTTGAAAGTTACTCTTGGTGGTACGAGGTTTCACAGTGCCTACGTGAATGAGCATAGCTTTCTAGAGTCGATAATTCTTCGCGTAAGTGGTTCGTACTACTAAATTAAGGGTACTAATGATAGAAACACGGGTTTTGCAATGTTTACATCGACGAAATTGTCACTGCAGGCTAAGGACTTGGAGAACGAGTTGTACGACAAACCGTGGAAGATGATCAAGGAATCGAATACGAAGGTTCGTCAACATATATTCTGAAGGTTCTTGACCTTTTTGCGTATTGATAATTGGAGCTTTAGATCCATGTTTCATGTTGACTCGATGTTTCACGTTATTGATATCTTGTGGTCATTATTTCCAAGTTGATTGTCTGAACAATGTCGACGCTACAAACACTAATAATTCCGGATTGATCTCACGATGTTGCGCAAGTTAAATTGTCATTTTCCAGTCTGCCTTCATCTCTCAAATGCACTCGCAACGTCTCACGGCGAGAAGTATCGTGTGGACGAAGAGAGTGGCGGTTAGTGGAGAGTGGGAAAGAGGGGGGGGGGGGAGATGTCTGGGGGTCGGGGTATATTGGTGTTGGCATGATTTCATTCTTTGATTTTCCCTGGAAATCGTTTCGAAAAAATAAGTGACAGTGAAGACCGATCCAACAAATTCTCTGCAGGAGTTCAATCTTCGTCCGTTGACTCTCGTGCACACGCTGAATGCACATGCCTACTTTGTGAGTTATTTTTTGTAATATTGATTATCAATTGGGTGAAAAATTAGACTGGCCCTTGACCTGTTGCAATTTCAGCTTTGAAAAAAAAGTAATATTGTTATTATTTGCATTGCAGGCTCGTTTCACTGCCGTGACACTGTGTGACGTGAAGAGAAGTGGTGAGATATTTAAAATCATTACTCCTTAATAAAGGAGAGTGTCCTCCCTGTGTTTGTTCGCTTCCGAAAGTCACGTAGGCATGCCAGGGGGTAGGAAGAGAGTGCCAGGGAAACTCTCGGGGGCAGAGACGCAGAGGAAACAAGTGTAAACAAGTCGCCCCCCCCCCCACTCAAGTACCATAACCCTGACTACCGTACACCTACCGTATACCTACCGTAACCATACAGTAACCAAACCACCGCGAAAACGTGCCAGAACCTTCTAGAATGTTCGAAATGACGGGAACAGGTCCAGCGGCTTCTAGAATGTTCGAAATGACGGGAAGAGGTCCAGAGGCTTCTAGAATATTCGAAATGACGGGAACAGGTCCAGCGGCTTCTAGAATATTCGAAATGACGGGAACAGGTCCAGCGGCTTATAGAATGTTCGAAATGACGGGAACAGGTTCAGCGGCTTCTAGAATGTTCGAAATGACGGGGACAGGGTCACACAACCCAACTAAGCACATAACCCGGCGACATCCAGCCGGGACTAGTTGATTGATGGTTGAATGCGTGTTCCACCTCGCTCTGATACTGCGGACACTTACCACAACCCGGCAAATTCTTTATAAAAAACTTTGATTATCATTGGTGTTTTACCGTTTGCTGAATGGAAGTTTCACAATTGTCTGATTACTCGAGAGATCCTTCAAACATTGATCGTACTGGACAATATGATTCAAAAATGAATACTTATCTTTCCAGGTTTCGATCGTAATGATGCTATTATTCTCGCTGTCCATTCGGCCACAATCACAAAGGGAAAGGGACTGAGGACTGCTGTGAGACGGAACAAGAAGAAGATCGTAAGATATTTGACAGCGAATTTCCCATAAGGGAGCGCGTTTTCTTCTTTTTAGAGACGTTTTGTATATTTCATCATGCTACATCATCATGAAATATGGACAAACCGTAGCAGCAGATCACCTATCTATAAGGAATGCGATGATCAGAAGTAGAGTGCGCAATACGGGTCGCCGTCTCTTTATTTCACATACTCTCTCTGCCCGTCGAGCAGTGAGAGAGTGTGTGAAATGAAGAGACGGCGACCCGTATTGCGCACTCTAATCAGAAGGGGTACATTTCAGCAGCCGCAGCTGCGCATTCCGTACTTCCTGATCGAGCAGGCGAAGGATGACAAGACCTTCCAAACACTGGAGACGTACGAGTGCAGTAGGGCGAGGTGATCGGGGACGTTGTTTTTATTGTTGTGCTCTGGGTGAGGTAAAGGGAAAATGAGCGAACGTTGTTCTAAAATTAATGCTCATGATTGATTTTCTATCGTTATTTGGGTATTTTTTTGCGTATGGAACACCACGAGTCTTAGTTTTTCAGGTCATTCAAAGTCATTTTCGTAATAGTCATGAAACGCATTTAACGCAGGCTGACGATCCACAACCTCTCGAATCGCGCCCTTCACGACACGGTCGAGCTGACGAGAATGGGATCGAGTGGAGCGACGACCGTGTTCAAGGTGCCCAAGAAGCAGGCTCAGAGTCAGTTTCGCGCCACATTGGACATTTGGGTTTCATTTGGGTATTGTATGTCTTGAACTAGAGGCAGATTTGATCAAGTAAGGAAAGATGTAAGATGGCTATTTGTAAACTGGCTCATTTCTAGCTCTGATCGCTGGTCGTCATTATACGGAGTCGCTTCTCAAGCTGATATCGCCCCCCGAACACTCTGTCATCCTCGCTCAATACTTTATCGTCCCCTACAAGAATGCCCAGGGAAAGTTCCTTGATTAAGCCTGATTGTGAGCCAACCCTACTTTTTATCAGTATTCATTGTGTTACCCCTTGTTTTAATGAATTTGTAGATTCCCACATCTTCTTTTCTTAAAGTTGTTTGTGCTGGATAATAAGTGTATGTGCTAAATAATTTTCCCAACCACGGATCTGTATCTGTCTTTAGTACAAGAAGTATTCCGATCCTTGTAAAGGTGTTTTACCCGTTTTTTCGTTGTCGATTGTCTTCTTGTAATAGTGGGTATTCTCATTGTCTTTGTCCCGAAGATTATCTTCATTGTGTTAATAACTGCTGTACGAATTTCTTTGTTCTTTATATGTGTAAAATAAATAATTGCTATTGCAGTTAAAAAGTAAATGAACAAATTCAGTTGATGATTACTGATCGGAAATATCTGAACGACGGGACTGTATTACAGAAGGCGATCGAATCGTTGAATAGTATTGTTAATTTTGTTTATTACTGTATTAGAATGATTTCCGTGTTCAACACGGTTTCGGCTAACAAAAGTTGTAAGAGTGGCTCGCAAAATATTCTCATCTCGCATTCTCTCACTCATCCGAGTTGTGAGAGACTGTGCGAAATGATGAAGCCGTTTTTTTTCCAAACCATATGTGATCAGGGTAAGAATGTCGTTGTTTCTTGCTGGGACGGGCAACCTCAAGCATAAGAATGCTGGTCGAGCCGGCCATGTGAGCAGCGATGAGGTTATTTTATTATTATTTTAATTTGAATGGTAACCGTATTTAACCGTGCTAATTATAGGATAAATTTGCATTTCTCGTCTTGTATTTAAAATAAAAATGTTTTGTATTTAATAAATTTTGTCGTTCAGGAACCGGAGGGCGATGATGTAATATATCAAGTTGAGAAGATTGTCGACATCATGTGGTAAGAGTTCGAGCTCAAGAAATGATACCGCCGTCTCTTCATTTTGCGCACTCTCTTGCCGGTCAGACAGGCAAGAGTGTGCGCAGAATGAAGAGACATTTACTCGTATTTCGAACTCTAGTAAGAGTACTGTCGTCGAGACTCCGTGATCAGTGTTGAGCAACCCGGCAAAGATAAGTATACATGGCTCTGAAGTCTTTCAAAAATTGAGCCACTTTTTTGACTTTTGAGCACTTTTGAGATCACAAAAAAAATTTTCTCACTACTCTAGCAGATCCTTAATGTTAGGTTAGCGGCAGCCGCTCAACACGATCCGGGTGACTTTTGAAAAACAATAAATATACATCTTTAAATATGTTTCAGGCTCCACAAGGGGACAGTGTACATGCAAACGTCGCACCTTCGTCACACCTTTGATGTTGCAGCCATGGAGAAGAGTAGCTTCGGATATGCCTTCAAGGTCATTATTTTATTTTATTCAATAGTTCGCCCAGTGGGTTTGATGAATCAATGCCAATTTTGTCCAGCTGAACCTTATCGTTAGTCACTACCAATTTCTATGTTTGTAACAACTCAAATCTCACATGCAAATCTAACAAATCGAATAGGTTCGCTGGAAGGGATTCGAAGAGGCAGATGATACATGGGAACCCATCGAGAATTTCAACACGTTAATGGCCGATAAAGTGATCGACTATTGCAGACAGAAGGGAATAAAGTTGCCTGAGAGTAAGTGATCGGCTTTTAACAACACCAAAAGCGAATAGCGAAGCGTTTCAGTAGATGCATGGCATTATATATTTCTAGGTGAAAATTTGCACATATCAAACTATACAAGTCGAGTTTTGTATGGATGGTCTAGTGATCTGCAAGTGATGTAGAATGTCTCTAATATGTGTTCATTCCAGATTTCCGAGACTGGATGCTCCCTGTGACGGTAAGCGATTATTATTTTAATAAATTGATTTAAGTTAGTTTATTAATTTGAATTCGTTCAGTCAGATGACGATAATGAGAGCGGACCGGATGAGGGCGAGGGAAAGAGGAAGAAAAAGGAAAAGGTTTGTACAAGTGATGTAGGGTGCGGAGTCCGCACTGCGGACCATACCGACATTCTCGGGATTACTGATCCCGAACGTTCAACCCTACCAACCGGGAACCACACATATATAGTGGTCTGATAGAACTCGGATATTTAGTGGTCTGACAACTGCCACGATTAAATAGTGGTCTGATAACCGTCCCGGAATGCACACTAATGTATGATGCGGACCGGTGAGCGATAATTTGTATTGAGGGTAGAGTTCACTTTAAATCAGTACTATCATGCATTGGTTTCATTGGGACGATTTCACTTTTATTTATTTAAATAATGATCATTAAAATAATTCTTGCAGGCTCGTTCTCGGTCTCCTCAAGCGTCTGGTTCCAATGTTGAGGGAAAGGCAGAGAAAAAGAAGAGAACGAAGCAGTTGATGGATGATCTCGCACTATCGGTGAGCATGAGAAATAAATGGGGCCGATGTATTTTTTATTAACGATCAGTGGAGAAAGGATCACATAGTCTAATATAATATTAAAATTATATTCAACTTTTTCCCGAAATGATATTGCATAATTTGAAAATCGTATATTTTGTCGCGCATAGGAATGAACGAGCGGTCCCTTGCTCGTCTCCTATGGCGATTACCCGTTGCTTCCCTTGCACCCTTGGTCCACTGGTGTATTATGAATGACCTTTATCGACGCTCTGATCCGGAGGGGTTAAAGACTAAGGATGAAGGAAAGGAATAAGAGGAAAGGGAGAGACGAGAACTAGATGTGGTCACTCTCACTCTAACTCAACTGCTGTTGGTTCTCGGCCTGGGAGGCGGAGCCGTGAGGCAAGGAAGTGAATAGGCATGAGGAGTGGCATTGAAAGGGAATAGAGGGGGAGTGTTGCATGTCTGCAGGCTGGAAGTTGATGAGGACATGACAATTTAGTCAAATACATGAAACATCTGTCCACCTCGGTTACGCATTTCGAGATTTCACATCGAATGGGAAATTTTGGAAAACAAATAGTTATATTTTTGAATGGTTATTCTTACTAATTTTCGTTACAGCCTTCCCCGAGTCCTCTGCAGGCCAAGAATAAGAAGAAGAATAAGGAGGTAAAGAATTTATTTTTAAAAATAAGAAATAACAAACTGTCACAGGTCGACGCGCTTTTCGACAGTTCGGATGATGAGAAGAAAGAAGAGAAGATTAAAGATGGAGAAAAGGCCAAGTACGGTAGTTTAAGATCTTTTTAGGGGTACGGTAGGCACCGTGGCTGCTCAGGTTACTGTAGTTACGGTAAATTTTTCGCTACAGGAATCACAAGAAGAGTCATAAGGATGAGTCGACTGACGTGCAGGATAGTGAGAGGTACGGTAACTGTGTGGGATTACGGTAGTAGTAATATCGATCGCTTCCAGGAGAAAGGAAGAGCGAAGGAAGAAGAAGGAAGAGAGAAAGAGAAAGAAGTAAGCATTCAGGAAACTTGGCAAGCTTCCAATTCATCCATTTAGTTCCGTCTTCTCAACGTCGGATGGAAATGAAGGAAATAAAGAGGAGGATGAACGAAAGAAGTCAGTTTGCAATAGACCAGTGGTTACGGTAGACCTACGAATCTGTCAATTTTCAGGAAGGAAAAGGTTGAACTACTGAAGAAGGCTGCAGCAATCGCGAAGGAGTGAGTTATTTGTATGCTGAGATTACGGTAGCCACTGGAAAAACTTTAGTTACGGTAATCATTAACTCGTTCAGATTGTTCTTGTTTCCGTTTCATATGTTGGGCCTCGCTTTCTTTCTCGTCTTTATATTTATTCTATTTTTTCAGACTAGAAGAAGAAGAAAAGCGCAAGAAGGAGAAGAAAGAGAGAAAAGAATCGGAGAAGAATGAGGCCAAGAATAAGGAAGAGGAAGAGCGAAAGAGGCCAGTTCACTCTTACAATTAAGTTGTGATACGGCACTAGGTCGAATGAGAACATTTGGATGATACCCTACTGGATGAGAACTATAAAAAAAAGTTTGAGCGTTGCAGTGTGTTTTGTTAGTAAATTATAAAAAAATTTGTTCTGTTCCAGTTGGTTATCATCCGAATGCTCTCATCCGACCTAGTGCCGTTATATATTTGACCTATAGAGAATGATTAACGTATTTCCTTCTGAGACCAGCTTGTTAGAGACGGCCATTCCATTTAATTTTTACTCATTAATCAAGGATGATTTTAGACTAGAAGAAAAGGAGAAGCGACGGAAAGAGAGGAAAGAAGCTGAGAGGAATGAGACCAAGAATAGGGAGGAAGAAGAACGAAAGAGGCCAGTTTGCCTTTTTTTCACATGTGATATGTTTTACCTACGATCACTGATGTGTTCCGCTAATTGACCGGGAGCTCCTCAATTTTGGAAAAATTTCTGTTAGGGGGCTCCGCGAAAAACATAAAAAAAATTTCGAAAATTTCTATTTGGGAACACGCACTCACAACAGATGATCGAACGGGGACATAGCACAGCAGTGCCTACGATTGTATAAAAATAAAGATGTGTTCACGTCAAGCCATACCGCCGTAAGCCACTCAATTTCCACTCAATTTTTGCTCATTAATAAAGGATGATTTTAGACTAGAAGAAAAGGAAAAGCGGAGAAAAGAGAGGAAAGAAGCCGAAAGAAATGAGATCAGGAATAGGGAGGAAGAGGAACGAAAGAAGTCAGTTTGCGATTGACCAACCGGAAATCGACGTTTGCCCAACGACATTATCGATTTTTTTCAGGAAAGCACGCGATGAACTCCGCAAACAGTCCAGCATCACAGCTACTCTCTTCGCTCATGAGTAAGTTGTTTCTGGTTACTGTATTCAAGCTGTTTATTGATACGGTAGTATCCGTCAGAGCTGCTGTGTTCAAATACTCCGGTCACCAGTATTTTCTGGGTGTTTTGTGCAAAATAAAACGGTTATTGAGAGAAATAGGTCGCCGACCCGTAGAAGAAAATTATATTCACTTGCGGCTACCCGTTATTAATGGTTGCAAAAATTGCAAGTACATACTTGGCCCAGGTATGAATCGGCGTCGAATCCACCAACGCCCATGGACTCTTCGGAAGCTGTGCCGAGCGAGGCTCAGGTACGGTATCTCAATATCATCATGGTTACGGTAACTGCTTCCCTTCAGAAGTTATCCCATTACGACTTGGAGATGAAGAAGAAGAGGAAGAAACTGGAGCAAAAAATGAGGGAGAAGGTTGGTTTAAGTTTCATGTAGATTCTATGATCCGGGAAGACTCTGTAACCCCCGCAGACTGACTACCCCTCTGAGTGAGGGGAAACGGACTTATGTGCGAGTAAGCAAAGGAAAGAAGTCTTTCAAAGTTTCATTTAGATCTTATGATCTCCTCTTGATGTATGGGGAGAAATCGAGGGGCGGAGCCTGGTTTCCAACTCGAAAATCGCTAATCAATTGCGCTTCAGGGATATGACATCAAAGAAAAAAAGAAGAAGGAAGAGCGCGAAAGAGATGATCATAGAAAGGAAGAGAGAGGGGAAGAGAGACGGGAAGAAAGAAGAGAGGAAAGAAGAGAGGAAAGAAGAGAGGAAAGAAGAGAGGAAAGAAGAGAAGGAAGAATGGAGGGAGGAAGGGACAGAGAAAGGGTGAAGAAGGAGGAGACGTTGGAAGTGAAAACGACTGAGGTTTGATTTTTTAAACTTGGATCTCCCAATTTACGGACTATCATAGATTCATTATCGTATGGTTAGCCTTTTCTTTCCGGGGACAAAAAAATAAAAAAAAAGGACTTCATTCATTTACAAACATTATTCAGCCGCACTCGCACGGTTCTCGTAGAAAAGGGAGAGAAGAAGGAAGATGGAGGATGAGAGAAGAGTTGAAGGTAGTGGAGACTGTGAGAGAGGTGGGTTTTCAAGTTGTCTGAATATCTCAGATGCCATCGTAGCGAAACGTGAAAGGTTCATGATTGGCGACTGGCAATACCAAAAAAGTGATGTTACTTATATTTCAGCCATCTCCCGTGCTGTCACGACAGGAGAAAGCGATCAATCGATTAACCATTATCAAGAAGAGGTGGGCTAGATTATTCATGGCAAACCGGATTCTAATCGATTTTCAGCAATACCATCAGACATGTATAGGTTCAATGAAACAGGAATTATTGGGGGGGGGTATGCAGTTTTGAATAATTGAGAATCATTAGCTAGTTAGATCCAGGGGTCAAATGCTTAGGTCATGAAACCCAAGAAGTGGCATGCTTTTAACAAATTTTGAAGGCTATTGCACTTGCGGTGGTTAGGTTTCGGGTCATATCCTCTGTTTTAGTCGATCGGTGGTATGCTTTTTACTAATTTTTGTTCAAATTGTCCTAAAAATGTGGCATGCATAGGGCCTTTCGGGAGGGGTATTTGATCTCTGGTTAGATCAAGTAGTCCTGCTGAAATTGGCGCATTCCCGCCAGATTAGTGATGTAGATTAGGTGAAACACAAATGTCAAATGGCTGATTGTGAGAAACTGGTTGAAAAACAAAAAAAAACAATTACGACGTAGTTGGTTATAATAAAAGTTTAATTACAGACTGAAAGAATTCGATTATGCCGCTCGGAGTAAGGAAATTGATCGAGCTGAGGAATGGGGCGAGGAAGAAGATAAATGGAGAAGGAAGATGTATGAGAGTGGACGATGGCAGAAGATGCGAATGATCGATGATGTCGTCAGTTTGGATAGTCGATGAATGAAATGGATAGAAGACGAAACGGACCATTTCTTTTTTTACTTGGCAATTTGGCGTTCCAATGAGGAATGGTAGTAAATGGTTTCGGCAACAGACCAATAGAACAAATCGAGCCGCTACAAATAATAAATATTCTCAGCCCTTCTCATTCCGTGATGAGCAGAAGGAGACGGATACGAGACGCGTGCGGATGTTGAGAAGGTGAGTAGAAAAAGGCGGCAAAAGACATTCGCAGCGAGCAGGATTCGAACCTACGCGGGCAGAGCCCAATTGATTTCTAGTCAATCTCCTTAACCACTCGGACATCGCTGCACATGCGTGTGGCGAGATCCTAGCAGGATATGGGTTCCATGATTGACACTTACTTCCGGCTTCCTCGATTTGACAATCACTGCGAGAATTCTTGGAGTATTCACGAATATTTTTTCACAACTGCGAGTGGATTCGTTATAGTGATACAGGGATAATGTGATTGACGTTTACCCTCTCTCTAATATGTCTCAATTATGCAATTTAACATCTTAATCTTAAGAATCTTACCTAATTTCAGATGTATCTCAGCCGAGCGTCTTCCCGTCTCATTCCGCCGTCTTTCCTCTCTTCATTCGATGGATTCACTTGCCAGCCAGGCCGATTCACTCGCCCAAGCACTATTGGAGATTGATGTCGGGAAGAGGGTGAGCGTACATTCGGGGCTTACATCGCCTTCAATATGGCTTGAGATAGGGATCAGGACTGGGAAACATTTAACGGATCTCTCATTTCACAATGCTCTCTCGCCGGTTAGAAACACCGAGAGACTTTTTCGAAATAAAAGATCCGTTAAATGTTCTCCCAACCCTGATGGGTGATAAGAAGGGACTGTGTTTCGAATCAGTGTTTTTAACATCCCAGCATTGAACACTTAATTGGATATATCGCTGACCGGATTGTGATATGAAAAACTGGAAACTTAAATCTCACAGGGTAAAACATAAAAATAGGTAATGATAGGTAATGATGGAAATAGGTAATGATGGATTAACTTTGCTACAATGTCTCCTTGTCCGATTCGTTGTTAAAATTATAATAGTTGATGGTAATAAAATAATGGGGAGACTGAGTAATAACCTTTCATATATTCAGTCCGATCGCCTTCGTCATTTGAAAGGACTTCTCGATGAGAAGAAGAAGAAAGAGAAGGAGGAAAGAATCAATGAGGGTACGGTAGTGAGAAATTGGGGGTACTGTGGGAGCAAGTGCAAGATTATCAACAGCTTGTTGTTTTTTCTCAGTTGGTTCTGTTTAGATTAAGCTAACTAGGAACGATGGATATCCGTTTACTGCTGGTAAAAGAACAATTAAATACCCACTATTTTGAAGTTAGGGATGTTCTGCAGATAAAGTGCATGTTGCTATTTACCTGATGATATCGAATCTATGGCAATGGAAATTTGTTTTTTCAGGCCCGGTGTTCAATGATGTTTTGAACCTCACGGAGAAGACTGAGGTAGTTGACCTTCTATGGACATGTTGTCTTGTTGATCTTCAGTTGTTTTGCATAGGAAAATGACGTATTATTCGATTTTGCTATTAATATCATGTGGTTTTGTAATGAAAATATAACAGCGATACGCGTTTATGAATAATCTTGAAATCGTCTGGGTTTAATTTTTTTAAATTGCAGTTATTCGTTCGCGAGACGCTTGCGATGGCGGAAGAATTGATGCCCGGAGCGGCGACAGAAGAGATGATTGTGAGTCTCCGGATTGTTGTTGTTTTTTTTGTTATTGTTATTCTCTTTGTGATCTGAATCGCATTGACTCCAGTCCTAAACAGTCGTTCATAACCAAATGGTGTGACAGGAATAAGGCGGGTGTATTCACTACTAAATTCGAAATTTCGAAAAAAAAGCCTGTGACGGAGATATACCATGTGAATTTATTAATACATTTGAATATTAATTGCAGCGTGAGCTGTCACTGAGTGTGGTCAGAGCGTATCTCACTCTCGATCAGTCAGCCCTCGTTGACATCTTCAACTCGATTCAACTCTCCGAGTGCATCAATCAAACCATTCTGGTCAGTTTTGCCGCGTTCTTTCCTGCAAAGAATTTGACTCGGTGAGTTTGTGTTGCACGCCTCTGATTAGAGTTCTAAAACGTGAAAGTTTTCAATGACTTCGCGTGTTACAGATGAAGAAAAAAGTTGTGTAAATTAGCGTAGACCTGGCACGTTAGGGCTGTGAGAGGTCGTTGAGTAGCCTTGTAAACAGCAATTTCGTTGCGTAATCAATGATCGTTTGAAAGACTTCAACCTATGATTTGCCAACACAATCGATGGGTAATTGATATTTGATATTTTGTTTCGTCCCCATTGTTTGTTGTTTCCAGCGTCTCTCCCGCATCTTCTCTCCGATCCTCAATGTGGCAGAGTCGCACAATGACTACAAATCAGTTTGCGATGAGGGCGCACACAGGAAATGCAAGTACGGTATTTGTAAGGATGACAGTTTTTGAGTGTTAGATATAGGTAGCTCATTCATTCATTATCTATTCCGTCTGGTTAATGTTCAATCAACTGTGATAGAGTTGGCCAGCGACGGATATCCGTAGACGTTGTCGAATTGGTTCTATTAGTTCATCATTTGGTGTATTATGAGATAATAATTGAAACAAAACTGTGGATTTTCGATTACCGATTCGTTTCCCTAGTAGCCATGCAGAGTTCTCACGCACCCCTGATTCTCGCATCAAAAATGCATTTCTCAGAATGCTGCTGAGCCTTCTGATGTCGCTGTCCGATCCTCATCGAATGGCCGACGACGACGCACTTCTTCCCTCCAATACCCTCTACGATGTCATCGGATTCTCAGCTCCATGCCAGATCAGAGCAATGATCAGAGGAGGTGGGATGAGGGGGTGAAATTGTCGATTTTGTTACGATCAGGGCTGGGAAACATTTAAAGGATCTCTCATTTCACAATGCTCTCTCGCCGGTTTGAAACACCCAGAGAGCATTTCGAAATAAAAGATCCGTTAAATGTTTTCCCAACATTGGTTATGAGATATTTGATACGAGATATGGTTTTCACTCGGTGAATATGGCTCATAAGTTTGCTTCAAATTGATGTTTTCTCGAATGTAATCGTATAAACTAAACAAATATCCTTGTAATCTAGGCTGCACCTTTGACGGATACTTCGACGATGAGGGCAAGAATGCGGCCCATCGAATGATGGAGAAGTACTCGATGATTGAGGTACGGTAGGGATTACAGAACACGTTTTTGGTATGCAGATTTACAGTCTGGGAAATATGGCATTGTGGGGGAAGCCAAAAGTTTATTTGAACCGCTGCTGACCACTAAATTGCACATCATCGACATTTCCCGTTTACGAAGAAATGGTGAAACCGGGAAATTGTGGGTCTATGAGCATTGATCAGCCGAGAGTATTTGGTCTGTTTACGCATCAGTTAACTGCTTGGTTAAAATCAGCATACATACATTTATCCTGATTCAAGGCAATGTGCCTGCAGGGGGAAATATCATTAGGGAGGGGATTGGGATCTTCGTACTCAGTGACGATGGGTCAAGGGATGGTTTCTTCTTAGCTTTTTGTTATCGATTGTCCGTCGCGTTGAGACGATAGAGCTTGAGCCATGAAGTGGATCATCCAGCCGCCGAAGTTCTGACTTGCGTGGTTAAGAGTAAACTCACGAAGCAGTTTTCTTGAGTGGGGCCTTTCTTGAACGTAGATCACTTGAGCTGATGAGCATCCGTCCTGGGTCCTCCTTTTGATGATCCAGATGGGCGATACTCGTCCGGTTGCCCAAGCTGTCAGCCAAATCAGCATAATAGCTGCGTTCTCGAACACAATAGAAAACACATATTGATTCCATTGCAGCTCACATGGTTGATTGAGCGAGGACTGGACGTCAATTCGGCAATGATGCCCAAGAAGGTTTGAGGTTTCACTCTGGACTGATTAGTTAGTGAATGGCTGGAACAATAATTTTGTTCGTTGTTCACTTCAAATCTTCCCAATCTTCACTAGGAGGTCACGAGTTTATAAAGGCGCATTTTTATAACGTTTTTACTATCGCAGGAAAAGGACCTGGATAAGGAGTTCTACGACAAGCCGTGGAAGATGATCAAGGCAACGAATGCCAAGGTCCGATTTTCGTCAAATATCCTTAATTGTTAATTCTCTAACGAGCGCAGTTGAGGATGCATAAGTCTAACGAAAGTATTGGCCAGTGTAGTTTGAAATGAGCTGGGGATTACGATCTTTTTAAAGCTATTTCGAGCTTCTAATCTTTTCCAGTCTGCCTTCATCTCTCAAATGCACTCGCAACGTCTCACTGCGAGAAGTATCGTGTGGACGAAGAGAGTGCAGGGAGTGGGGGTGAGTGAACGAAAAAATGCTGTTTTTTTTTGTTTTTACAACAAAATATTCCAATTGTAAGTAACTTGGTGATTTCGGGCACCTGCCTGCTCAGATAGGGTTGGGCGATTGTTACGTTTTTGATTGTTCCTTGTTATCTTATTAAAAAAATAATTTTATAAAATCTGCCCAGTGAAGAGCACGGGGTCGGATGTCGGACTATACCCCCGATTTTGATCCGGGTTTGAAGCCTAAAACCCCCGATTTCGAAAACAAAACCCGCGATTTTCAATATGTTTTAGTCGAACTCCCGATTTTGTCCAATTGTCCGAGAATGACGCTCGTCACTGAATCTGCCTGCCAATGCCAAGCATGTACATTAGTCAGTCGTCAATGATATCTTATTTGCAGGAATTCAATCTCCGCCCGTTGACTCTCGTACACACGCTGAATGCACACGCTTGCTTTGTATGTTGTTTGTTTTTTTACCTAATCACGTGTTGTGATCATAATATATGTATCATACTTAAATCTTGAAACAATTCAAATTTTAATTAGTTATTCAATTCGCAGAATCGCTTCGCTGCCGTGACGTTGTGCGACAAGGAGAGAAGGGGTGAGTAAGATTATTTCTTGACTGTTGTTATTTGGTGAATTCCGGTTTCACGATTCGTTCAACTCATAACCCTATATGACGTTGATACAGTGGTCGAAAAGCCATGTCAACAGAGTTTTGCCGTCGGGCACCTAGGCCTATATTTTCAAATGTTTTCGGGCACATAGACATAAATATGACAAAAAAATGCTTGCACACTCGGTTAAAACACTTGAAATTCCAACCTTTAGGGCACATAGACTAAAAATTTGCACGACTTCGTCGGGCACCTCATGTTGATGTTGACATACTTTTCGACCACTGCGTTGATAGTATCTGATGCGCCGATTCTTCAAAGAATATGATTATATTATTTACATATTTTTATTCCTCATTCTTTATCTTCATAACAACATTAAATGAGATATAGACTCTAGGAACTGGCAATCGTGATGGGATGAAGAGTGATGAGTCTTCTCTGAATGATTGAATGGGTGTTTCACGCTGCTCTGATACCTCGGACTTCTCACGTCCTGGACTTTGAAAGTAGCAAATACAACTCTTTCCTTTCTAGGTTTCGATCGTGATGATGCAGTTCTTCTCGCTGTCCATTCGGCCACAATCAGAAGAGGAAAGGGGTTGAGGACCGCTGTGAGACGGACCAAGAAGAAAATTGTGAGCAACGATTTTGTTTTTCTTTAATTTTGTATCGTTTCCTTGCAGTTTCCATCGATGGTAATGAAGTTATTCGATGTTTCGGTGCTAGGAAATTGGTGGTTGATGCGTTGCTTATTGACGTAGATTTGTTCCAAAATGCGTGGTAGCATCTAGGGAATATTTACTAAGGTTGTATTATTTGCTAGAATCTTTGTAAGAATGTGGAGGTGGTTCTATCTTTATCTCTATTAGATGAATCAAGCTTGTAATCTTTCCCAATGAAAGGTTCCGTTCTTTGGGATTAGCCGGGGCTTCTGATGAAAATAAGGAGGTGGAACTTGAGTGATTACTGAATTTAGCCAATAAGTTAGGCCCAACCTTTCGGAGACTTACATTAGTGAAAGCCTTTGACTAAAGTGGAACGGGGGAAGCTGTAGAATGTTTACTATTTTGAGTAATTCTTAGAGAGGTTGGGAAGGAAGATTAATACGATCTTCGTCGCTAGAAAGATCATAAGATCGTGCAACTTCAGACCGCCCCCGGAGAATTTCCGTGCATCCAAATTGGAGATATTCTGGGAAACACTTTTGCTCCGTCCAAATTAGTCTACTAGAAATGCAGGAAATCCGGAGAAAGTTGCCAAATTGCCAATATGAAACTCGAAAAATTTCATGTTCTTCTCATTTTTTTGCTTCTTTTTTCCACCCACTCGAATCCGAAAGAGGAGAAAAACGACTAACGACTACAGTGTAGACTCGTTGCATATTCTAATCGTTGTTTTGGCTCGCTTTTTCATCTCAAACTCGTTTTTCTCACGCGAGCACGTCTGAACTAGTCGAGTGTTTGAAGTCCTTTTCCCACCCTTGGCAAAGTTCGAGTGGGAAGATCGGTCTGGGTAAGAAACTGGCCAAGTTCCCTCGCTTCGTCTGCTTTTTGGACAGCTCCTTTGCCGCAGAATTAGACGGAAATGAGACCCCGGTCTAGGGTTGATGAGTGGTGAGAATGTCTCTTCATTCTGCATACTCTCTAATCGGGTCAAAGCGACGAGATAGTGTGTGGAATGAAGAGACGCGTTCTCGATTCTGACGGCTGTAACCCCGACCCAAGGGAGGAGCACTCTAAATAAGCAGAAGGAGTGAGGCAACAACGGAAGGTGTCACGACCAGATTGCAGCCTTTATTACGCCCTCTTTGTGTCGCTAATAGACTGACTAGAGTTGGGGAGATGAGAGGAGATGAGAATGGGTTGGTCGACCAAAGAAGGAAGAAGAATTAGAAACGCACGTGAGCACCCGCCTCCACATCCTCATTTGGCCGGTTGGAATGGGAATTTAAGAGATTACAAATGAAAGATGTGCCGTTCTCTGCGATAATATTATCATACGATATGTCTACGCTAGAGATCATGGCAATAACCGTGTAATAGTCGGCATGTTTTTGCACGCGCTGAAAGATCAAGCGATGAATTGCGGAAAATTGCGAAGCCTTTTCATCCTGATTACGGTTGAAATGAAGCGAAAAACAGCGGCACCGCTCGCCAAATTACACAAGAGTAACGAAACTGTAGGCTTTCCCTTCCTTCCCACTCACTACCAAATGAATGAATCAGAGAGGATGGTGTTTGGTAGGGAAAGGAAGGATCTCCTCGTTCTGAACGATATCTAGATCTCTATGGAAAGAACACGAAGAAGTCCGATTAGACATAACAGGGGATGAAAAAGCGGGAGCCCCCATTGGGCAATCACCCGGTCTCACTCTCTAGGCGCTAGAGAACCCGGAAGGCTTGAGTCGCCCGCCCGGCAGCCGAAACCATACGTGCACAATCGGAGGAACTAGGCGAGATCAGCGTGCAAAAGAGTGATTTTTGATCAGGTTTATTGGCCAATTATGCGCAAACATTTTCATTCCTACCGGGCCGGTAATCAGGCCGCAATATACTGTAAAACAGGTGTTAATCCATTAGACCGCTGATATTAGTGTCAGAGCACTATACAATTTCGGTCCCCGATTGGCAGCGAAAATGCATGATTAAGCGCGCAGTTTTGCAGCCGCAGCTGCGCATTCCGTACTTCCTGATCGACCAGGCGACCGATGATACGACGTTCGCACTGCCGGAGACGTACGAGTGCAGCAGGGCGAAGTGAGTGTGTTATTGTTGTTTTGATTGTTATTGTTATTGTCTGTTGAGAATAACACCTCTGGCACAGGCTGACGATTCACCATCTCTCGCGTCCGTTGCTCACTGAAACGGTGGAGCTGACGAGAATGGGCGAGAGCGGAGCGACGACCGTGTTTAAAGTGCCCAAGAAGCAGGCTCACAGTTAGTTTTACACTCTTTTTCTTACGTACTTTGTAGGTTGGAGTTTCAATTGGGTATAATGCAACACTTGAAGTAATTGAAGATTTGATAAGAACGAGAGCTCAATGTTAGAGTCAGTTTCACACCTCACCATATTTTTATTGCCATGTGCGCTTGCTTTTCTTTTACACACACACGCGAAACTTTAACGCAGATGGTCGGAAGAAAGTCGAGCAGAAAATTTTGTGGCCATTTTTCGTGTTATCTATTGATCTTGCTGATTGAAAGATCTTATCGTAGCTTATTGAAGATTCAAAAAAAGAAGATAAAATAGATTGGATGAGAACGTTACGACCCGAGAACGAACTGTTAATGTCAGAGAGCATATTGCAAAGTAGTTGTCATCCGACCTAGTACCAGAGATGAATTGGCTATTCTTAAATAGGGCAAAGGTCGTTCGACTAAACACACGACGACAACGTTCGTGAAACGCGCGCGCTTCCTGCATTCCATTCGACGGGCGCATTAATGTTGGATGGGCCTCTGGAATTCAGAGTCTCGTCCTGCCCGTCCTCTCGGTCCCTGGTATCAGATAGCAAGCGTGACATTTCGTAACTCGGGGAAAGCGAGAAAATTCGGGAATCGCTCGAATTTGCACCTGCTTAGCGTTTCAGGCGGTGTGAATGTTTCATGGGCCCTCTGCTGCTTCGATGTACACACTACCCGTTGCAAAACGTGCGCTGCTTTTCAGTGGAAAGAGGAAGCCGCGGGTGACTAGTAAAGCGCTGATTTCGAAAATGAGGCAAGCAAGAAGCAACAATAAAATTAAAGTAGCGTGACGTCTACCAATTCACGCGCGCGCATAATTTTTTTCAGTAAAAGTGCAACACTTTTTGCGTGAGCGCGGTTTGTTTTTCGGGGCAGCGAGCAAGTCTTCGGGAACTTTTGCCATTCCGAGAAGAGTGGAGTAGCACAACGCTGGGGAATGAAAACGAGCGAACCATTTCGTGAGTAACTTAGATGAATAACTAACTGATCGCATAATAACCGCGTTCCGAACATGAAAAAAGTTAGATGGTAACATATTCGAAAACATTCTCCGGAATCGAAGAATGAATTTTTGATAGAAGGCCAGATTCAGAAACCTGGTTCGATTATGTGTCGTTCCCATTTCACTCATTTCTTTTTTTCCACGAGCCCTTTCTGTTAATTGAGCTGAAAAGACAACGAGAATGCCTCACGACCCTAATTGGTGCATTATTCACGCCTATTCAGCGCGCCCTTATCCTCTAATCGTACTGTGTTCCCCGGGAACATTGTATGGGGGGGGGGAATGTCTCTAGACTGACAATGAGAGAATTAGTAGACAGTTGACGTGAAAGTGTGTACATTTAGTGTTGCGATTTTGGCGCGGTTCCGGAGCGATAATCGAATCAAACGTATGCGATGAAAACGTGCGCTGATGTTGCATTTAGAGTTCGAAAGAAATGGTAATCGCCTCTTCATTTCACGCAATCTCTCGCCGATCAGAGAATCGAAGCTGTTCGAAATGACGAAACGATTACCCGAATTTTAAACTCTACATGCATCCCACTGATGTGCGCCCCCGTTTCTCTGAACTAGGCAAAAGGAAATTGCGGTGCTTAAACGTGTGTTTGATTTAGAGAGAAAGGAGAGTTCCACCACCAGATTGAGAATGTTCCCATTGCAGTGCTTGTGTCTGGTCGTCATTACACGGAGTCGCTTCTCAAGCTGAAATCGCCTCCCGAACACTCTGTCATCCTTGCTCAATACTTTATCGTTCCCTTCAAGAATGCCCAGGGAAAGTTCTCTGATTAAGATTCATTCATTGCTCTTGTCTCATTCGCTATTTATTTGTTATCTTGTGCTAATTTATTGATCATTCCCCTTATTATCAAGTTGTTAAGTTCCGAATTTGCTATGCTTGCAGTCTTCGTAGTCGATTGTTGTAGCCCCCTTCATTTCCCTATCTATTTTCCGAGTTGTAGCCGCCCCTCTCCTCCGTGACTCGCGTGCGTTATTATTATCTACCTATGTTTACCGGGATCTATCCGTGGGTATCTTAGGCTTCCTCCTCCCGTTTTCTCACCCCGAATATTCTAAGCACCCCTCCTAAGTTGTGCGGCCTTTCAGAGGTCTTTCGGTTCCCCCCAAAGGTGAGGTCTGTGAGAGAGTAAGTAGCCCCTCCCCCCTTCTCCTCCCCTTTTCTTTTCTCTCCCTTTCTCGAGTAGTAGAGGCCCCTCTCTCATAGCTCCGCCCCCTCATCCTCATTTCATCTAATTCGTGACTAGTATCTCAGACGGCGCATTCATTTTCCGCACACTTGTTCCATATCTCGCTTCTTGTTGTCTTCTCTCACTCTCCTCTGTTCCAATCATAAGGACACTGAGTCTAGGGCGACGGATGCCGTAGCACACACAAACACACACCACTTCCGTCGTGTACCCATATCCCGGTTGCTGTCAACTCTCCGCCCGGTTCCGGCCCTGTTGTCCTAGAGATCCTGAGACTAGTATCTCATTTCAATTTCCCCCTCCCTCTTTTTATCGTGTTTCTTGATTCCATTCCAATTTCCCGTCCGTCGTTGTTTTCCTGTTATCTCTTGGAGAAGATCAGATAATAAAGCAGTTTGATGCAGCCACTTTTTGCATCACCGGAATGACCATCGAGAATCTTAGTTTTGCCCAACATTATCCCATTTGTTCGCGCGTTCAATCTTTCCGTCCTTCCATCTCACAATCAGTAGAGATGGCAAGCTCCGCCAACTTGAGGGGGTTAGGAAAAATGGGATATCGTCATTTCTCCGATGATCGAGACTCCGCACCTATCCCTCACAAGTGCACATGTCGACACTATCTGAGCATAAATAATTAATGATGTTAGCGGCCGCTGACTTTCCTTTATTCACTTCTGAAGTATCTGACGTGATTCCACTGATACGAATTCAATCGCCGACAATTCTTGACAATTCCGGGTTTCCATAGTCAGTCGCTACTTTTATGCTTGCACCTCAGATATTCATGGTCGTGGGGGGGGGGGAATTACTCTGAGGAACTGGATCTCATTTGTTCTGCGTATGTCATTATTGAAGTCACTCTTGTCTTACTTTGCAACATCTCGAGAATCACCGAATATTCCCAATTGATACGTGCATAATCTCTCATGTCCGTGGTTCCATATCAATCCCTCTCGTTACATCATCTAATTTTAGCGTGCTTCTCGAAGGGCTTCACACGGCTCAAATCATCTAATCATCCTCAATTATGCTATAAACGAGAGAAGCGAAAGGGAGAGACGTTCTCGTAGATCAAAATCTCGACAGACGTGACGTAGAACAGATATCGTATCATGTAAGTGAATGGATAGACTGCATAGTAGGGTTGGTGAAATCGGACGAGACAGTCGAGATCTCGGCAATGTGTCTTGACTCGAGACAAAATGGTCGAGACGTCCGACAAACGAGAAAGCCCGGTCGGGCGGCCCGATCGCGAGAGTGAACGGTCGAGACGCGCTCGAGACACGGGCGTCTCGTGTCTCGGCCCGTCTCGAGTGTCTCGACTTTGTCTCGACTCTCCTCTCTGGCGAGTGAGTTCGAATCCCACCGACTACGGGCATCTTTTGCTCATTTATTTTTCAAAAATAAACACTTTTTCAAATGTGTTATCACCACACATGAAGTTAGATAGATTATCAGTGAAGTATAAAATGAGCAAAAGATGCCCGCATTTGGTGGGACTCGAACTCACGCGCTAGAGAGGAGAGTCGAGACAAAGTCGAGACACTCGAGACGGGCCGAGACACGAGACGCCCGTGTCTCGAGCGCGTCTCGACCGTTCACTCTCGCGATCGGGCCGCCCGACCGGTAATCGAGACAACTCGAGACCAATAACAGAGCGCTAAAGTGGAGATCTCGAATACCGGAATGTCTCGATTTCACCAACCCTACTGCATAGCAGCCCCCGACGAGAGAGTGTGTGAAATGAAGAGACGGGACGTATGTCGAAGAACTCTAGCAGCTCATTTCGGTTGATGCATTGGCGGATGGGGGCGAGAAAGGGAAGGGAAGGGCATCATCCATTACGAGAGACGAGAGTAATGTTCGCGCTCCTCACTTCCAGGGAAAACAACAACAGCACTTACTGCGGACTGCCCAATTCGACGGAGGAGCTGAATTTTTCCATGTTCGAGTTCGCTTTGAGGTATGCGAGTGTGAAGTGAAGAGACGTCGATCCGGATATATCTATAATTGTAATGTCGATAAAGCAATCAACAATAAAATCGTTCAGCACGAATGCGTGTTCCTGCCCGGAGCTAAAGCCGCTCGCACCTAATCTCTTCGAATGCGGCAAGCGGGAGGTGTATCCGCAAGCAGTCATGTCAGTTCAGGGATGGAAATTAGTGATGACAGAGGAATCCGTCTCTTCATTCCGCCTGTGGCTATCTTGCCATTGCGATCGATGATTCAGCTGACAGACCTAATCGTGCTTCATCACCTTCAACTTTTCGGCACTTTTTTGTGTTTTGGCCCAGCTTTTCCTCGCAGAGTATTCCCTCTCTATCATTCTTATCCTCCCCCCCCCCCTTCACATTCAGAGCGGTCGTAGCCAGGGCCAAAAACAGAGAATTTCCTACTTTTCCAGATATTTCTACGCCATGCTCTTCAACACGGTCATTTTCTCCTCGATTATCGGCAACTCGATCGTTATTTGGTACATACTTACTTACCTACGATCCCCCATCTCTTAGCTCCGAGAAATTAAGCGAAATGAAGCATCAATTCAGGATCGTTCTATGTCACGATCGAATGCGTACGGTGACCAATTACTATCTGCTTAATCTGGCCATTGCCGATGCTGCAATCTCCATTCTCAACACGGGCTTCACATGGAGCTACCTTGTCCACTACACTTGGGCGTGAGTTGAGATGATAACAATTCGGCGTGTACCTCTTCTCATTTCGCATGCTCTCTCGTCTCTAAGACCTGCGAGAGAGCATTCGATGTGAGAGAGGCACATGTCGCTATGGCATATCACCAGGCGTAATAAAAACAATAACAACAGCAACACCCGTAACGCTAACTCTTAAGTATCACTACTCTTGTCTAGTTATGCATCGACTTCTGAGCATTCTAGTACATATCAGGTAAAGTTTTCCAAACTCGCGTAGCCACACAGATTTCGCACACACATCATACTAGAGAGAGATCAAAGGTGGCGTTTCTCCTTCTCGCAGTGCCATCTCTAGTGGCCAATTGAATTTGCGGCCTTTGTGTCCCGATTAGCTCGCGTTGTTCCTAGAACAACTTAGTGCGCGTCTGCAGATGCTCCTGAGACTCATTCCGCGTACACTAGATGCGAGAATACGAAATACGAAAGAAGGCCTATTCATTCTGCGCAGTCTCTCGTTTCTCTGACCGGTGAAAAAGTCTGCTGAAGAGAGACAAAGAAGAGTGTGAGGGGATCCCGGAGGAATGATCCATGTTAAAAGAATGAAAGAGTATTCAACGAAGCATTTTCAGTTGGCCTCGATTCTACTGTGCAATCAACAACTTCATGGGGATCGCTCCTATCTGCGCGTCCGTCTTCACAATGATTGTGATGAGCATCGATAGGTCAGTTGGAGAGTTCGAAATACGGGTAGTGGTCTCTTCGTTTCACACACTCTCTCGCCACACTCTGACCAGTGAGAGAGTGTGCGAAATTAAGAGATCATTTTTTGGCGTTACTGGTGTTTATTGAAGTGACGCGAAATGCAGAGATAAACTCTTCATTCCTGAAATGGTCTATGTTCACGAGACCATCTCAGTTACCTTCTCTAGGGCCTCGATCATTCACCAACTGTGTAGGCGAGCGATGTATGCAATGTGCATGCTAATATGATAATTTTTCACATGTTTTCATGTGCCATATCATCCAGAAAATTGCAATTGCAGACATTTAGAAAATGACGATTTTCTCCGAATTATGAATGATGATGCTGTCATCGACCCTAATTCATCGACCCGCATGAACTTTAATTCATTCTTAATTAATGAAAGCGGCTGTAAGATGTTTGCCACAACTGCACGCCAGTTTGTGTAGTTGTGAACGAGACGAACCACTTTCTCACCTGCCTCCAATCGGCGCGAAATGTCAACTCGTATACTCGTTTTCGCGCTCAGAACCCGCCTGAAATTCGACTACGATCTCTCTCTGTACGATTCGTCCTGGAAACTCGTGCACTAATAAAATTCGAGGGGGAGTATGAGAAGGATGAATCAGTTCTCTTCTCGGGTCTTTTCCACTACTAAGAAGGAGAAGTCAAATCGTTAGTGTGAGTGTGTCCATCGACGTGCCCCGGGGCGAAAAGGCACTTAGAAGTGGGGAGGAGGAGGGCGAGAAATGAGAAGGTATCGATACTCCCCCTCCCTTTCCCTGCCCTCCCTTGGCTGTCCGAACGAATCAGCCTCATGAATGCGATCATGCAGCGGTTACTCGAAGTAGGAGGATAGGAGGAGAAGGGGGGAGGGTAGGGGAAGACGGGGAGAGGAGGGCACAAGTCTGGCGCCCTTGAAGGGATCTGCTCAGATTGCTGTGTGTTGATTAGCGTTGGGTGCATGTTTGGTTATGTAAATCTGATAAAAACGAATAACGTAGAACTCAACACTGGGAATATTGCTCCTACAAGTCAATTCTCGTAGGCCAATTTATTTGAGAAACTATTGAAAGCGATGAGTGTGAAACTTACCAGTCGTATAAGGATAACCCTCCTGAGCAAGGATGGGGAGAACACTCAAACTCATAACTGAACTCCATATCTGCAGGTACTGGGCGGTGGTGCACCCCCTTCGGAAGCGGCCGGGAAGGAAGGCCACAGTCGCCGTCATCCTCGTCATCTGGCTTATCAGCTGCCTCGTGTCGCTCCCCGCCGGACTAGCGTCCCATGTAAGCCATGCGGGATCAGGGCTGGGAAAAACATTAAACGGATCTCTCATGTCGCACACTCACTCGCCCGCTCGGTCGACAAGAGAGAGTGTAAATTGAAGTGACGGAGACACGAATATCGAACTCTAGTGGATAGTAGAGTGGCAGATTGAGGAGTCGGTCTCTTCATTCTACGTCTTCTCTCACCAGTCAGGTGCCGAGAAACTATTGCGTGAAGAAGACACGCATTCCTTGATAGCCCCAATCGTTATTATCTTGTCGTTGGCTGGCAGCGTTGTGATCGACTTATTACGACAATACCTCAACCACTTGCAGATCACACCGTACTATCACTATGACGACGAGCACGGCAGTTGGGAGGAGCAGCTGATCTGTCTGGCCGACAATTTCCCCGTGCCTGATCATGTCGTGGGACTGCTGAACGACCTGTGAGTTTCGCGAGGAGTAGAGTTCGAAATATGGGTAATCGGCTCTTCATTTTCCACACGATTACCCGTATTTCGAACTCTACCGAGGTAGACTTTGGCGAAGATGAAACTTGCAGGTATCTGCACCTGCTCACCGTCATTCAATACATTGTGCCGCTCACTGTGCTGTCGTTTACATATTGGAAGGTAATTGCTTAGCTCATAACGTTTTTTGATAATAATTTCAGTAATTAAATAAAAATTCCGTAATTTTGCAGGTCGGTGGCGTTTTGCGTAAGAAAGAAAGCGTAGGAGAAGTTCGGCACTATAAAAACATCGCGGCCAAAAAGAAGGTTAGCCAGACTTTTCCGCACACAAAGAAGGGTCTGAGAGGCCTTCTTTCTCCTCTGAACGAACTGACGAACGCTTCCCCCCACAATAACACAATAGCTCTATTTCAGGCATCAAAGATGCTCGCCCTAGTGGTTGCAATATTCATGATCGTTTGGCTTCCGTACCACTCATTCTTTCTGCTCTCAGGGTTCATCAAGTCAGTTTACAACTTAAAACTTTAAAAATAACAATTGTTACAGTAATTATGAACAAACAATTTACATTAGCGTGTACCTTCTGGGCATGTCGAGCTCCATTTTCAACCCGATTATCTACTACTTCATGAATAAGCGGTAAGATTCTGCGCCTCGAGGAGCTCTAAAACAGAGCCTTTTCAGGTTTCGAACCGGGTTCAAGTACGTCTTCCGTTGGCTTCCGTTCGTGAGCCTCGAACCGTATGAATATGACACGCAGCTGGGAGGAAGAGGATGTCCGCGAGGTAGGGGTACGTTTCATCTGTCTTGTCTGATGAACAGCACAACAGTAACGACAGTCACTATGTCGGATGAGAACTTTTGCAGGCGAGATACGACTGTTATGTCAGAGAGCATATTAAATTCTCATCCGAACTAGCGCCGCTAAAATTAGCGCGAACAATTCTCCGTTCTCAGGAGCTTCATTCGCGCCTTCCTACAACTCGGCGAGCCACACGCACACGCTCACTCAGTCTCTAGTAACGACCGATTTCTGAACCACTCTTTACCCAACCCAATTAAGATGCCACCATCACACTTCTGATTGTTCACTCCCACTCGGTCTCAATTCTCTCTCTCTCGACTACCAAACCCCTTACGAGTATTGTTTATGTAACGAGAAGTTCGCTGTGCCGGACCTTCCCATTTCTTGCCATTTGCACCAGGGTTGTCAGGATGACGAACCGGTCTCTTCATTCCGCGTACTTTCTCAACTCTTTAGGAGTGAAGAGACTACTTATCCATCCTGGCAGTCTTAATTGACACTGCTCGCTCTATGATACTGATCATACTTCTCCTATCTACTTCCTCGTTCGATAAAGACGAATACCCCGAAATAGACACTCGCTGGTTCGCATGGATGTTTATCCATAATACATGAGCGGCCGTGATTTCGCACGATTCCCATAGCTTCGCGTGTCACGAAGACGTGTCCGTACTCCATGGAAACCGATGATGACCTAGAGCCTCGAAGGTCGTTGTCTCTCCATTTTACTTTATCTCTCGCAGTCAGAAAAACGAGAGAGCATTGAGATATGAGAGGCAGACAAGAATATTTGGGTCACCGTCTCTCTATTTCGCACTCACTCGCCAGTCTATGATGTCTGCTCAAGTTTTACGTACGACATTTCAATACAACAATGCACGAGACATGAGGGATATGAAGGATCCCGTCTCTTCATTCATCTTCATCTCTCTACGGTCTGAATAATGAGACGGGCGTGTAAGATTTCAATACAATGATTACGACACGGGACGTCATCAAATCATATTTATGCCAACATTCTCTTCAGTACTCTTTTCCTCTGCACAATACATATGATTCATTTATGGCCGGATGTAGCGCGTCGTCTTCTCTCGACAATAATGGGGTCCATCGACAATTAGGGGGGGGGGGGGGGGAATCGAGTAGAAACACACTGAGCATTCTGCGATTGTTCTACGGATTCTTGACCTCGGTCGACCATGATTCGACGTGTAGAAAGACTAGAGCAGAAGAGAAACTGACCGAAGAAAATTGACAATGGGAAACGAACTCGATGTCAAAATCGACAACGAGCGAACAAAATCAACAGCGAGCAAATAAATATATATACGATAATATATATGATAGGGATCTGGGTGTTATATGATTAGGGCTGAATCTCAAAAACGTATTGGGTGAATCTTGGTCGATTCTTAGTGCTGCGCGTACTTCTTTGCAAATTATCTATACTTGACTGCCCATAACAAAGGGGGAGAGAATAAGGCGCGGTATGCGGGGGAAAGAGAACACTCGTCGCAGGTGGTTTTAGCCAGCAGCAGCAAAAATGATTATGAAAAAGGGGGGAGAAAGAATCCACAGCGTGTAAAAAATAAGGCGAGCGGTCTGTCAAGATTATGGTAAGATTGAGCACGGTTTCTTATTAGGGTCGGTTAATGGTCTATGATTGATTATTGATTATTATCCCTACGGGGCAGTCCTCCCATCTGTCCTCCTCCTCCTCCTCCACCACGAGGTGGATACCTCACTCGAGGCATGTCCGATTGGCCGCGCATATTGTTCTGATTCGGAGGACGCTGGGGAATCCTGAACAGGCGAAGTTATAATTTCAGGGCTTTTAGATATCCATCGTGAAATTTTTTCGTTGGATGTTCTATGTCTATGTTGGATGTTCTTTATTTGTAACTACCCTATTTAGAGCCCCCGAACAGCAAAGAGCGATTACCGAGCAGGAATACTAATTTCCGGAAATTGCCTATCAGACTTGCAAGTAGCATGTAGATATCTCTAGAGATTAATGGGCCTGAATCACAGACGATGCAAATGAAGTATTTTTTTGTTCTTTTCAAATACAGGGACTACAAATATTTTTGCTGGTGTTCCCATTGCACACTAACTCAATTTTCCCCTTTATGATGCCGTAAAGCCGTGAAATAGCTAGAAATTCTGCATAGTTCGAACTCCCTCGGTGGTCGCAAGCGTTCAATAAAGTAAAGAAGGGGTCATGGAATCTCTAAAATGCGCAAAATATTTCTAAACCAGTGAAAAGTTTTCAAAAAAAAAGGATCACTAATGAATTGCTATTGGTCGAATGGCGCAGCAAGCGGAAAAAATGATGATAACGAAACTTCGTGGTGTTATAAATGACATACCTCCTCGGTGCGGCCCTCTCCGTCCTGTCCACCTCCACTTCCTCCAGTCGTTGAGTGAGATTCAACTTCTGTTGAATGGCCAATCGAAGAAGTTGATTGAGCGTCTTCTTCTCCTCTTCGTTCGCCTGTCGCTCCGCTTGCAGTTCTTCAACCTAGAAAATTAACGATAGATATCGTGCGTTTCAAATGCTCAGCAAACTCAATGTGCTGGTTAGCGTATTGATTGTCTGGGAGAGAGAGGAAAGGAAGTAGGGGGGGGGGAGGAGAGCAGGTAGATCACTAGCCTCCTCCCGGCCTCTTCCTCCCTCCTCCCTCCACTCAGTTCGTCAAAGGTCAACTACGGAATGGAAAATATTCTCACGATATTCAGGTGTGGAAATGCGATAAATTCTTCGTTCTCACTTTACCGCGCCTAGTGCGTTAAATATTTTTTGATCCGTAATGGGAGACCCAGAAACGAAATAAACAAAGAATTCTTTGTTTGCCAATTGTTTCCGGGGTGATCCCGGATCATCTGTAGCCCACATTAGACAGTTGGGAAAATGGGATGATTTTCAAAGAAACCCCTCTGGAAAGAAAAGGGGGGCATTCAAGGGTAATCGACGTCTCGCAACGGCACAACACTGCAGCATCTGTGTGCCATATGCGCCCGTTCCCAGTGTAATCAAATCGAGTAACTGCCAACCTTAGCCTTGTCGTTTCTCTATTGCATCTATACATATGTTGGCTAGAGCTAAGGTGATGGCATAGTTAGGAAGAAGTCGAGAAAATTCTTTGAATGTTCCATAATGCTTCTTTTCGAGGGTTCCTAAAGCTATGCTCCTAAACGCGTGAGCAATGGAGTAAGTGGTCTGGGTAGAGATCATAACGAACCTTAGCCTGCAACTCCTCGCATCTCGCAGTGAACATCGCGCGATGAGAGGCGAATGTGGCGGCGTCCTGGAAATATGCCGTTGTTTGTTTATTCATCCAACACCGCGTCCTAAAGTCGTAAAACACGTCTCAGATTAAAAGAGGTTTTGATTCCATGTCAAAATCGTTCACATTTCTGAGACTGGCAATTGAATTGCGATAAAAGTAGACAGGATGGACGAACCTCCTTGAAGCTCTTCAACTCCTTTCTCAGTTTCTCATTCGTCTCCACATAGACTCTCTTCTCGTTTTCATACTTGTCACGGAGGGAGATCAGCGCGTTCTCTGCCGTCTCCTTATTTGATTTGAGCACCGTTCGGAGAGACGAAATCTGCTCCCTGCAAAAAAGGTCAACTGTCAATCATTATAAAGTCCATCGTCATCGACTTAATATTGATCAGTGAAACATATTTTAAAATCGGGATATCTATAGTATGTTACTTTTTTCGCTTTCTCATCAGGCAGAATCATTTTGCGAAATGGATAGACAATTGTCCGTATTTGAAACTACTCTAGTCCTGAGAACTGTGGGACCATAGATCCTTTGCCTAAATCGACTGCAAAACAGGAAGCAGCTCCCAATTCGTATGCGCAATAACGGCACACACAACGATCTCCGAGATTCTCGAGAGGGTAGAATAGGTGCGGCCGCTTTCAAAAAACATCAAAGTTCACAGAGGAGAGATTTAGCTCAAGTGGTTACGGGATAAGCGCCGCTTAAGAGTTCGATCAATGGACTATGCAGCGTTAAAAAAGCGGGAGGGGTTGAAATTAATGTTTTTGTTTTACAGATGAACCCCTGAGATGCACTACAAAAGTAAATTTCATCTGCTTTAAATTCACCAGTGAAACATATTTCCTTCGATGTGAGATCACATCAATAACAAGAATAACGCGAAACGCACCTCTTCACACTGAGCAGATTCCTCAGTTTGTTGTTCTGTGCCGTGAGATCGTCGGCGTCGACAGCTGCAGCAGACGATGCACTCATCTGCTCGATCGATCGACGGAGGGTGTGGAGAAGCTTCGTAGCGCCCTCGGCTGATTTCACCATCGACGTCCCGTCTGCAAGGGAAGATTGGACAAACTGTTTTGAGATCATTGTAATTTTTAGTGCATTCGCAAAGGAGAACTTTCTGAAGGCACTACGTCGAAACGTCGATGTCCTAGTTTTTCGAATGATCCGTTTTCTTTATTGCCACAGCAATTCACTAATTCCTCATCCTGCACGAGCATTGGCACTAGGGTTGTCTAAATGAAGAGAATGAGGACGAATGAAGAGGCCTTTTCTCTCTCCTCATTCTCCCTCTTCATTGAAGACGGTGCGGTCGTGCGAGCTCTTCAATGAAGAGGCGAATGAATTGGATTATCACCCTGTTTCCTGGTATTCATGCAGGTTAATTAGCTATTTTAGTCAATAAAATAATGGGAGGATGTCTCTAGTTCAAAATGGAAAAAGATCAGTTCAAAAATCAAGGTTTCACGCCGTTTTTCTCATGGTAGAATAGTGAGCCCATTCGCCCCCTCTTCATTGAAGAGCTCACCGCGTCGCCCCTTCTTCATTGAAGAATGACACCGATGAGCGCGCGTGGGGTGAGGGGGAATGAAGTCTTCATTTCACTTCTTCATTCGCCATCCCTAATTGGCACTTCTTCAATTATTGGCCCAGGCTTTTCCCGCAGAGTATTCTCTCCCTACCATTCTCATTTCCCACCCCCTCCACATTTAGAACGGTTGTTGCCTGGGCCAAAAACCGAAGAAGGTCCGGAGCATTTGCATGTGTCCCTTACCCGTAGAGATTCTTTGTCGCTCATCACCATCGTTCACAATTGCCTCGATTGTGGTCGCTCCCAGTCTCTCCGTTGCCTCCTTCATGAACGATTTGGACAGCACGATGCGATTGGCGTTCAGGGCGATCGGAGCGGATCTGCAAATATTAAAACCGTGCTCAATCTTACCATTTGTAAAGGTAAAGTTGCTTCTAAAATCAAGGCGATTTCACAGTTGTCATGAGACAACGACGCCTGGTGGTGTATACAGGTAGGGTGCCGCTAGTGGGTTATTCGTATTTCTCTTCGTAGGAAACGTCGTGAACACTGCCTTTGCAATTATTTCACTTGATTTAATTGGCGAGTGACATGCATTTCATTTACGTACATATTTACCCTCATTGAACGATTTGCTTTCGAAAGTGGGACAGAATTCTGATTATTCAGCCTCGTGCTTCGCTTATTTCGCATACTATCTTGTTCGCGAGAGAGCATCCAAATTGAGGATATCCGCTCTCGGACGTCACTACTGACCGTCCACTCTCCGTCTCCGTTCCACTCGCGTCGTCATCTGCGAGGGAGACTGAAGCTGACTGCTCAGCGTTGTCACGAGCGAGTTGACGAAGCGTTTGCACTACCTGCAACGGCTTCTCTTACCGACATGCCTCATAAAACGCAATCGAGAGAGAATGATTGCGGTCTATTCTCTCTCGTGATCAAAATGAACAGAAGGGAAAGATCGTCAAAAAGGAAACAGCTATAGAATAAGCACTCGACGTGCTCTGCAATAATCGATACTTAATAATATTTTTGGAAATAAAATCGCAGTCGTACTCTAAAAGACGACTTTCTTCAATATTAAAGATGCCGTGAAACATATTTAGAGCCCGATTCTCTGCTAACAGCGTCACCGTGACGAATGAATTGAGAGAATCGCACCTATTTACTGCCCCTCTTCAACAGTTTTCGTCAATTAGAATCCGAGCACGAACGATGAGTTGGCAGTAGCCCAGACAAAAATAAATATAAAAGATACCTGCAGGATGCTCTTGTCGGCGGGCTTCTGCTGTGTCTGGTTCATGTGGTGGTACAACTGATAGAGACCGTCGCCCAGAGAGATCATCAGATCCTCAAACAGTTCATCATTCATTTTTCCCAAATGATAACTGATAAATGAATCGATAAATGGACAATGGTTATGTTTATCGATTGCGTCTTTGGACACATGGCGATTTTCTCATTGGAAAAAGCACTGCAGTCGGTTATGTTTCAGACAGCTCGCAAATTTCTCTTGAATAGTCGTAGATTGATATCACGGTCTGCCCGGTTATAACAAATCTTCCACTGACAATTCTTCCTCTCGGGGGTTCGTTATTTATTGTATTTTTATTTTCATAAAATCTTATCAACCCTTCGTAGCTGGCTCAACATAGTTGTGCACTATCCATCTGCGCCGTTCTCTCTCCGGCCAGGGCAAGATCATCTCACATTCACTCACATTTTCCCTATGACTAGCAACTCTACCGCTCACTACACATTCTTAGGTGGCTTGCGATAGTTTGGATACCATTTTTGACAATAAAATCTCTCACCTGCGCCGATGCCATCTGCGCCGTTCTCTCTCCCGCTAGGAGGAGCATTGATCGAAGATCAGCGTGTGCCTTGTGCAGTTTCTTCTCCGCCTCCGGATCGCCGCCCTGAGAATGAAGATTATTATTTGATTTCATCCATCGAAATTTTGATCATGATTTATCTATTAGTCCTTCCCGCTTCCTTCGTTATTTCTGAGTCTTGTCTAAGTGTAAGAGCAAATACAGACAATAGGTGAAATTGCGTAAATAGGAAAAAGAAGTGACCTTGGCAAGTGAGTCCAGCTTGTCGAGGATGATCTCCCTGTGTTGTCTCCACTGCTTGTAGTTCACTTCTGCAATGCAGCAGGGTTATATATAGATTACGATCTTCATTCGATGTCTCTTTAGCTGAATGAGGCTCAAGAAAAAAAAAGTTTCGCTCGTAATGCGCACAAAAAATCGCATGTTTATTTCACATGCGGCGTGTATTTATCGATTGTTTCCTCGCTTCCCTAATTTAATAATTTGCAGATGCTTCACTTTCCTGTGGAATAAATAGCAAGATCCCACTGACCTCCCTTATTGTCCAGCTGCAGCTTGTTGATGAGTGATGTGATAATGTCAACGGATGCTTTCTCCCTCTCCTTCACTTCCTCTTCGAGTCTCTCCTTTTGCGTCTCGAGGTCAAGAATCTGCAATAATTATCTTATTTTTTCAAACTTCATCCTCGAATTATTTTATTATCCAATAGTTCCAATTTGATATGACTTTGAAGCACATTCGAACAGCCATCTATTAGGGATGGCAAAAATTGTCTGAAGCGACCGCTTCCCGCGCGCGCGTAGAGACAAGAATGAGTCCGAGAATGAAATGTATCTCGCTTCTCGGACAATGAATTGTCTGAGAGGAAAATGGCTCGGACAACAAATTGTCTCAAAATTTTGAAGAACATTTTCGCGCTAAAAACATCGAAAATGGCATGAATATTTGCTGTTTTTATGCACTCTGTTCATCCGGAACATAACACGTCGTTTTGTATGTTGGTGCACCTATTTTTGATAGAACTTAGATGCTCGAAAAAGCATTGTCGAGAAATGGTTCTCTAATGTGCCACATTATGACAGCAAGCTACTGATGAGGATTAGAAAGTCGCAAAAATCGATAATATTAATATTGCTGCAATTGTACTGTAATAGAGTTCTTAGTTTACATATCTGCCTCGTCGCCGTTCCATATTCGGCGCAGTAGCTGCATTGAAATATAACCACATTTAAAATATTCTCGTGAATTTTGAACCAATAGTGCAAAATATTATACAGGGTCAATATTCTGAACGATACAATGCAATGCTACTTAAAAAAAAAGTTTTTTGAACAATTTTAATACCGTGTTTGAAGTTGGGACAACAAATTGTCTGAGACAATTTGTTGTCCGAACTTTGAGACAATTTGTTGTCTGAGACAACGACCGGTCCGAAAAGTTCGGAATGAAATTGTCTGAGACAACACAATGGACAATTTTTGCCATCCCTACCATCTATGTCGTCCTATCTACCGAATATATTGCAGCGTCATAAAAGCAGCATTATATCTGCCGAATGTATATCGTTTTCTAGAGTTCGTATCTTTCGTGTTTTTTTGCAGAATCTGTAAGAGAACTGATGCTCACCCTGGTATCCGAGCTCGTGCTCAACTCATCGAACAGACTTCCTCCACCCATCGGCGGTCCGCCCACTTGAATTGGCTCACCGGACGAACCGAGAGCGAGAAGGCCCGAGAGAGAGGCCAGGTGCTCCTAAGATGAATTATGATCTTTATTATGGTCGACTTGCCACTATTGTATACCATTTATAATATCTTTTTGCAGTGATCGCGAGAACAATCGCACATCGATAATTAGTTTGGCTGAATGCGATTCTCCTCACTTTGCATGCACTTCTGTCAGGCTGTCCGGAGCAAAGTGACGAATTTTCATCAAAACACTGCTTACTGCAGTTTAAATATCGTCGCTGTACTATAGAATAGACATACCTGATTCTTCAGTGCATCGTACTCCCTCTTCAGTTGCAGTCGCTGCTCTCGCTCTTGCTGCGCGAGCAAATGAGCCTCGTCGACCTGCAGAAACATTCTTATTTTTTAGAAATTTAATATTTTGTTTTCAATTAGAGAGCCGGAAAGCATCGACATCAGGTTGCAAAACTACATCTAATGCTGAACTTGAAACATATCTTGTCGGCATGCGCAGCACATTGAATGATAGCAAATTGAAAATTCTATCTTGCATTTTTTCCCATTTTTATTATTCCAAATCACGACCGAATCGCATTGCTGACCTGTGCTTCAGCGATCTTCATAAGTTTCTCATTGTCCTCCAACTGATTTCTCAGCTGGTACAGCTCCTCCGTCAGTCGATTGATGTCCACCTTCATCGCTTCGTACTCCACTTGGCCTCCACGAAGATTCGCGATCTGGAAATGAAAAAAAGGTAAAGAGGTATCCATGTCAAGCGATTTTACAGTCGTACGACAACGCTGCCCACTGGTAAGTCCTAATAACTGGAAAATACATGTATTGTTATTATTGTTGTTATTACTATTCTCTTGGATTTTCTTCCGTTTTTGGAATGTTGGCTCCGTTAGTCGTCAGTGATTCAAAGGTCAAGAACGAAATCGAGATGACTAAGGAGATCAAATTAGAGCTCCCGATCGAATTTCACGCGACAGGGAGTTCAGTGGACGGATATTCATTACACGCCCCGGTCGCAGGTTTACTTTCATCTCTCTCTCGAGCAGAAATTCGACCTTTCCCCACTCATTTAGTATTCGCTCTGTCTAGAGTGCACTTGACTGGAGTGATCATTATTCATAAATATTTGAACGATATTATCGTAAATCTCTCCAGATCAGTTGTCGATCACCTATCGTGGTCTAATATCTACCGTATCCTCACCGTCTTCTGATGTAGAATGTTCTCCTCCTCAATATCGGCAAATTCGGCCGCATTCCTCTGCTCGCGCTCTCTCTGATCCTTTATTTCCGCCTGAAATTAATATTTTATTTTGTTTGTGCCGGTTTCTTTGGCTATGAGCAATCAAGGTAGTCTGAGATCAGTTTTACTTCTCCACTCCTTCAGCGAAAGACTAGCGCCCAGGAGCAGTATCAAAGACAAAAACTGGCCTTGAGTTTCTTGAGCTCTCCCTCTTGTTCCTTCACCGCGGCGAGCAACTCTGTCTGAGTGTTCATCACATCGGACAACTCAGAAGTCACTCGGTCGACCTCCTGTGATTATTTATTATAGAAGGCATCTCAAGATCTCAAGAGTTTATCTCGAAATGGAAGTAATTACGACGCTATCATTCATTATGACCCTATCGGGATGCGCAAATAGAAGACAACTCAAATTATTTACTTATTTAGATTGTATTTTATAAAATATTGTTCTTTCAAAGAGGAATTTAGAGATGCATCATTACCCTTACAAAATTACTTTAGTTATGATCGGTGCGAAACGTAACTGAACAAAATCTAGTCTGCACCAAATATAATGAGCAATCGCGGATGAATTCACATTGAGCTTAAATTTAGCTATTTTTTTTGCAAAAGACTCCATTTTACTCATGATTCCCCTCTTTCCCACCTGTTCCTTGGCCCTCAAATCCGCTTCGAGCGTCGCGATGCGATTGCGATACTCGTCCTCCTTATCCTCGTTTTCGTCCAGCAGACTCAAAGATCAAAGATCAAGATTTGGAACAGAGCATGGCATAAAGATCAAAGATCAACTCCACTCACTTGAGCTCATTATCCCTTTCATTCTTAGCGCGCGCATTGTGCTTGGTCTGGAAGTCTTCGAGGGTCTGAAAATGGTGATCTTTGATATCTTGATTTCCTGATTTTTGTGCCTTTCCCCAAGGCAATGTAATCACCAGGAGCTCCGGCATGACTCAGCCCGTGACACATTCGCATGCATGATTCAGTGCGGTAGGCAGAGCGCCTCTAGCACCCTTATTACTAGCATGATTCGGCATCCCCGTACTCCCAGACACCTTCTATTCAATCTCTAACACCATTCTATTCTATAAAAGCGGTTATTTTTCTTGACAAGCCAACCCTATCGAGATTCCCGAAAATTATAATCCAGTATATTTATGGAATGAGTGAAACTCATATCGTTTCCACTCTATTGAAAAGTCATGAAAAATACTATGATACCACTCAGAAACCAAAATCAAAATAAACGTAATTACTGACAATCCTAGCGAGCTCTGCTTCCGCTTCCTTCGCTTCGAGCTCCACTCTCAGTTTGCGATTCTTTTCTTCGAGTTCCTGAAAAATACTCGTCAAATTGGTATTCTTTTCAACAAATATGCGATTTTCTATTGAAGAATCGCTCTGATCTTCCCAGATTCGTCCCCTTTTCTAGCCTTTTTATTTCCGAAAGCGATGCTAATCGAGTGGAAGATGCAAGAAAGCAGACAGGCAAAGGTCAGAGCGATCGTTACACTCGATAATGCTAATCAATGTTTCTCCGATTCGCACAGTCTCTTGCTGGTCAGACAGTGCGAGAGAGTAGGCGAAATGAAGAGAGGCAGAGAGAGAGACACGGTTCACTGCTCTTGTACAGAATAGGTGAGAATTGTGTGGCTAACTGGGTGGAATTTGTGTGTGTGAGTGTGATTTGACAATTGTTAGTAAGGATCGATGCTTCTTTATAATAATTAAGTAATAATAATAATAATAACCTTTTTCTCTTCGAGCAGCGACAATCCGAACGCAGCCGACTTTGCGCACATTTCCTTTGCATCCTCGACTGCCGCCTGCGAATATCCATTTTATTAATTTATTTTTCTTCAAATTTGAAACGGGCAGTCATTGCTGACTTCGCTACGTGCCAGTTCTAAGCCATCAGTGAAACATATCATGATTTCCAATAGAAAAAGTGAAATTATAGAAATAAAATGGGAGAAATTAAGCGATTTCTAACCTCGAGTCGCTCCTTCTCGGCTCTGAGCGAGGCCAGCTCTGCCGGCTCTCCCATGGTTCACCCACGCTTGAAATAATTATTATTTTATTTAAAATAATTAAATAATAAAGATAAAACGGCGCGAATTCGACTCGAACCGTTGCGAAACACATGTGCTCAAGAGACCAGGCGGCGCGAGCAAGCGTGAATGAATCAAACGAGTGTATCAAACTGGCCCAGGCCCGAAAAAAAGCGCAAAGAACATGGCGAAAAGTTGCAAAAAGCGCGCGGCGCTAAACGACGGATGTGAAGCGTGACCGGAATCGGAAGGATGCGAACGGAACGGCAAAAAGAATGGAATATCGAGGGGTGCTAAACACCCCGAAAAGGGACACACACTAGACATGGGGGAGTGGAAGGATTGGGGAAGGAAGGAAGGAGGCGAGTGAGCTGGTTGTACAGTGTGTGAGAGAGAGACGAGGAGGAGGGGAAGGGGAGCAAAGGGTGGGGGAGTGGGGGAGATTAGTCAACTAAACAGCCTAAGCAGAAGAAGAGGCAATGGCTTCCCCGTTATCTTATGATGCCTTGCCCTCTCCTCGCGCACTCATCTAGCACCCTTGAGAGGAGAGAGGCTAAGGGGTTCAAATGGACAGCCAAACCGGATGGAACCCCCGAGCTCTCATCTTTGGGCTCTTTAGGTAATGTTTGCGGATTTGCGCGCATAGATGTCCTATTGTCCGTGGACAATATTAAAATGAACGTGATCTCGTATTTGCAAATGGCTGAGCGGCTAACGGCGGAAAATAATAACTACGGAAGTCGTAAGCAACACTCTTCGGTAATGGTTATCCTTTGTAAGCCACTCCTCAACGGTCTTTCACAAACTCACATTTCGTGTAAAATTAACATGAAAGAAAATATTTTAAAATTCGCTAGCCAGCTATCGGCGGGAAATAGTATACTACGGAAGGCACACGCTCTTGCCCCTCTCCCTTTGCTGCTCATGAAAACAATGGAGATGAGCAAATATGAGCACAGTTTTGTAGAGGAAGAGGCAGGGATGAACAAGGGGAGGGGAGAGGGGAGATAGTGATTTGAGAGCGGTGAGAGGAGGAGAGGGAGCGAGGGGTGCCTAAACGGGAGCAATCGAAGAATGAAAGATGACCAATCGATTTCCCGTGCGAGATTGTATAACTGAGGGCGATTGGGATTTACAAATACGGCTGTCGGAATGAAGAATGCGGCTCTTCATTGAAGAATTCGACGCTTCAAAACCGACAACCAGCACGTTTCGGGTCAAATTTCCGGACAGATTGTGTAGCAGAAGATGGATGGATTGCGCTAGGAATCAATATGGGAGAATAAGGAGACAGAAGGCCCCCTCCTCGCCCTCTTGACTCTCTTCATTCCCCCAGATATCTCGTCAATCAGACAGGCTGAGAGATCAAGCGAAAGGGAGAGAGTTCTGGAAGGCAGGGCGCGCGCTGAATACATAATAGCGGGTGGTGGCGAGGGGGCGATACCTTTCCTCCTTTCTCCCCCTGCCCCTCCCTCTCTCCCTCTCGCAATGCGGGAAGATCGGATGGAATCTAGAGCCGCCCCTCTAAGAGAGACTTTAGCCCCTTGCCTGACCGCCCTCTCACCGTCTGTGCTCTCTTCACTCTCTTCCTCTGCTCGAGTCGAGATTGCACTTACGACGGCACAAGTAGCCATACGGCGAATATTCTCTCCATTACACATGCTCTCTCGCCCTGTCTGAACGGCGAGAGAGTGCGTGGAACGGAGAGAGTATCGATTGATCAGGAAGGAGAAAGAGATGATCGCTTCTGCTGATAGTGGATGATAACAAGGACAGAGGAGGGGGAAGTAGGGAGAAATGATTTGTATGAAGTTATCCTGATATGTTTCAATTAAAAATGCAATGCTAATAAAGGGTTACAAATAGCTGTTCCAAGCTGGTTTCTCCCAGCGTGTGTCGCGATAAAATTCAAAGAAGGGGTAATGATCTTTTTTCAGGGAGAAAGAATGGAAAATTAATGAGTGGTGAGAATAGAGAAGGCACTGATGATATCAGTGACTGATAAGGACCAGTATTCCTGCAAGGACAGAAGACAAGGACAATGAGACAATGATCTATCGAGAGTCCGTTCATTCGTTGTCTTTTCCATTATTGAACAAGAAAGGTTATGAATAGGGTTGTCGAAGAATCATTCTCATCATTCCATCTCGTTACACTGACCGTTTGTTGTCAGACCAAGTTAGGACGTCATGACGGATGGTCGAAAGAGACAAGGCTCTTCCTGATCAGCTTTCTTACTCGTTCATCAATGAAATAAACTGAATGATTGTTTTTTTTCAAGGGAATTATCCAACCCTTCTCTAGTACAATCTCTCTCGCTTCTAAGGAATTTTCTCTTATTGCGGGCCCCCTGGCACAGCCATAAAGATTCAAGAAATACAAGCGTCTTTTCAAATTGGTGCATTGATTAAGTTATAAAAAAATATTCAAATATATTCTTATTTTTCTAATGCCAAATGGTCTTCTGCTTTCCATCTTTATTTTCCTGTATGAAAAATCAGGAATCTTCGAGTGAGAATGAGAGCAAGAATGGAAGTGAAAATGACAACCACAGTGCAGAGATTGGGGTAAGTTTCGGCTGTGGATTATGTTTATTCCCAAATGTAAATGTTTAAAAAATGTATTCAGATCCCTAAGCTCCCCGATGACTTGATGAGAATGATAATTAGTGAGCTAACTACTCAAGAGCGCGCACATTTTGGACGCTCGTGCAAGAGGTTCCGAGCTCTCGATTTTGATGTGGGAAAGAAGCTTTTTGACAGCATCGACGTTCAGTGGGCGAGTGCACTTTATTACTGAAAAATAGTGAAAAAATATTTCAGAATATGAATTTTGTGCGAATTGCGGGAAGCGCACCGGAAACGTTATACGAAGTGAAAGGAGTGAACTTCAAAGCGATCGAACAATCGAATATAAATTTGCTCATGTTTAAAAATGCGAACACGGAACGGCTGAAGTTCGAGGTATTGAAAAGTATTTACCACTCCGCTAAAGCATTCATTCGTCCATGACACGTAAAAATTGTCAAAAAATATTGGAATCGATTTATTTGAGTACTTATATTTTAGTACATAGAAGCTCCACACGATCGAACTGATTTTCTCGTATTTTCAACCATTCTTCGAACTGTGAAATTCGAAAAATTATATTTGAACGCCAATTGTATCAAAGATTGTTCTGAAGAGTAAGCAAGATCCGGTTTTAGTCATTTATCTTCTCCATCATACGCAAATACTCTTCTCCTATTTCAGGTTTATCACGTTCTTCACACAGAATAATCTAGAAAACAGTCGAATTAATATCGCCTGGACGAGCGATTTTTCATCGAATACTTTTTCTTTCGACAAAACTCGTACGCTTTTGACGACTCTACCAAAAATGAACAAGCTCAAACTTGAATGGCTCTCGAGATCTGCGGTTTGTTTGTTTCGAATCACCTTCTTTTCATTTTAATGAAGTGTTTATCTCTTTAGAGCGAAAACGTGATTTTTCTCAATGTATATCACGCCTGTCACGAGAGAATCGAGCTAGAATGGCAATTCTTGGGAATAGCGCAAACATCGTGAAATGAGTTAGCATTAGTTTTGGCCACCTCTAGGCATGTCCTAACATCCCTCAAAGTCCCATTGCTCAGAAATCATTTTGGAGCTCCCTACACCGGGTCGGTATCCCGGAGCCCCAGCTTTGACGGGCAATATCTCGGTTCTGGTGCATTATAGAGAAAAATTCTTCTAAGAGCAACCCCACCTATTTTACCAAGCTCTATAGTTCTACACCGGTTAGATGTCATGAAAGTGCTTCTGAACGGTGCTACACTCAAGGATGCATAACTCAAAAGTGTAGGAAAAGGCGCAGCTAATTTTTTGATATGTTATGTATCTCGTCGCGATCTATCGAATGAGTACCTTATGCAAAAATAGAATTGGTGCGGAGGTGCTCTTTACCCCTTCGAAAGATTTCTAATCATTTGAAGTTTTTTTTCAACAACGAATTTCATTCGACACCGCTCAATTCATTGAGTTTGGTGAAGAATGAATAATGATTCCCCGAATTCGCAGTTGAAAAAAAACTTCAAATGATTAGAAATCTTTCGAAGGGGTAAAGAGCACCTTCGCACCAATTCTTTTTTTGCATAAGGTACTCATTCGATAGATCGCGACGAGATACATAACATATCAAAAAATTAGCTGCGCCTTTTCCTACACTTTTGAGTTATGCATCCTTGAGTGTAGCACCGTTCAGAAGCACTTTCATGACAACTAACCGGTGTAGAACTATAGAGCTCGGTAAAATAGGTGGGGTTGCTCTTAGAAGAATTTTTCTCTATAATGCACCAGAACCGAGATATTGCCCGTCAAAGCTGGGGCTCCAGGATACCGACCCGGTGTAGGGAGCTCCAAAATGATTTCTGAACAATGGGACTCTGAGGGATGTTAGGACATGCCTAGAGGTGGTCAAAACTGATGTTAAAGAAGGAGGGGCACGACCAATCAACGAAATATCCCACCGCGATTGGCTTGCGTTTATAACGCGGGTACTGTAGTTTTTCAGTTTTCAATAGTTTTTCAATTTTTTCGCAGGTACGGTAACTGCGGATTTTCGCCACTGCGGCTCCTTTGTTCTTTAATTGATTGTTGCGTCGTTTTGCTCGCTATTTCTAGTTTCAATTTATGTTAGAATGCATTAGGGCAGGCTGAGCACTCCATATTATAAGTTTTGAACACGGTTGAAGCTCAGAATCGTAATATATTGGACGAAGTTTAGACGATCCCCGTTTGTGCACCTTATTCGATTTGTTTTTTCATTCCCGTTGTGGTATCCTAGTCTATTTCTTGTTCATAATTGGTGTTCTTACTGCAGTTATGCCAGTCTTTCGATAATCTATGATAATTTACGCCCCAACGCACAACAAAACGCCTTTGTGTTCAAACTTCCGATCTGTCGTCACGTACTCCCCATTTCTTGTTTGGAATTTCCTTGCCCGCGAATTTCGTGATTCTTTTCTTCATATTTACTCGATTTTATTGGTTTCAAAAACTGAATTCGTCTGATTAAGGGCAGCTCGACCTCCAGCGTGTCCGCATGGGGCAATACAGAAAGCTGCCTGCGGCCGAACTAGATCAAGGTAATTGTTGTTATTAATTATTTAAAAAGGTCGTGAAATCTTGCATAATTATAAAAATATTGATTTAGGTAGAATAAAGTAAATGTCAGTCAAGTTGTTGAATAACAACACCCAGTGTACTATTGCCTTCCCTCTGAGCCGAATCAAACTTGTGTTCCGTGTTATTAAAATGTAATGATTACTTGTTTTATAGTCCGACAAGCCCGGATCGAAGGTCAGCAAGAAGGAGGTCGTCGAGGCCTTCACCATCCTCGAGACCCCTCCCATGGTCATCTCGGGAATCGTCGGATACATCGATACCCCCAAGGGACCGCGCCCCTTCGAGACCGTATTCGCTGAGCAGCTGTCTGAGGACTTCCGCAGACGCATGATCAAGAACTGGTACGTCTTATATTTAGATTTAGCAGTGAAACGTCTTATATTTAGATTTAGCAGTTAGCAGTTCATTACACTATGGCATTTCTAATAAATATTCTTCCTTATATATCTATATTCCAGGTCACCAAGCGTGTTGCCTTCGAGAAGATCACCCTCAAGTTTATCGACACCTCGTCCAAGTTCGGCTACGGTCGCTTCCAGACCACCGAAGAGAAGAAGGCCCTCGAGGCCGAGGAGGAGGCTGCCCCCAACCACTCATTTAACTTGTTACTCCTGTTTTGTAAGATAAATTTGTTATCGCTATCTATCAAATGTGCATCAACATATCATTTCATGAATGAGTAACCCCATAGAATACGGTAGCAAGACGGCTAACTGGTAGAAAAAAACAGAAGTTTTGATTTTTTAAATCCAATTATTCGAATCATTTCAAAACGACGTGATCACGGTTATTTCGTCGTGAATAGATAGTAATGAATAGATATTATCGTAGGTTACTGTAGACGAACAAATCGTGTCTGCATGCTTCACGAAACATCTTGGAAATTTGACGAGCTTGTTGATCGAAACCCGTATGTATCAGCGAAACGCTCGTTTTTACGGTATGCATACCCTCACGACTAGCAAGCACTCATCACCCTCCGTGGCGTAATGGTAAAGTTGCTGGCTTGAAAGCGAGCAGTTGTTGGTTCGGTTCCCGACCAATGCGATTAGTCTATTGCTGTTTTCTACTTTTTCGATAATCGCACCCATTCAATCAATATCAGGGTACAGTATCCAAATTGCCTGCCCCCTAGCCCAAACTTTGATAATTCATAGCTGGCTTCAAAGACGTTTGTAGCACTTCGGATAAAGCAATCTCTGATCGGGTGGGCATTCCCTATCGCCCTACACTGCCAGTCTATATGACCCAAATGGTCGTGCCCCTCCTTCTTTAACTCATTTCACGATTTTTGCCCTATTCCCATCATCAGCTCGATTCTCTCGTGACAGGCGTGATATTACATGGAAATGGCAATCTTTATCAATGAGTCGGTGCTTCTTCATATCGCGCGTGTCACAACATACGCCGAACTGGGATTGGTCTACTGCACGGCACAATCAGTCATTGACGTATTTGAGGTGATTCTATCTGTAGCCAACTGACATCTCTGAGATCACAAGAGTCTGATACTAATACACTATCTTCTAAATAAAATACATAGCTTTGCATGCCGCGTCTCATCACCTATCCACTACGAAATTTGATATGGTTGTCTATCAGGAGTTCAAACTCGAATTGAAAACCCCATTCCCATCCAAACGTCCAATTTGCAGATAGTCTGCCAGCAGTCGGTCCACGGCAAATTTCTCACCTTCACATTGCCCCGCAACACCAATCTCTTCCAAGAAATTTTCGCCCTTGCAGAGGCCAAGTACGAGCGGCGCAGTGTTGCTCCAGCGCCGAGTTGGATCGATCGGGGCAGACGATCGATGATGAAGACCCTCGTCTCAGGCATTGTAAAGATTGGAAAGACTGATAGACACGGGGAACTGATTGAACCGTTCGTGGCTTGGACGTGAAATGGCATAAATCAGCTCTTTGCATTTACAAAATCTTCCATTGAACAATCGTGTTTGAATACTCGCCGCTATTCATAAAAATTGAATTTTTACTAAATTTATATCGCTAGTCGATATTTCTGTGTTTGCACAACTCGAAGATTATTCCTTCGTCAAAGCCACAGGGTATAGTAAGGATTTTTTAAAGCGCCCTATAGGCCATAGGCTATGGCGTATCTCGTCGGTTCCGCAATGAACGCAAAGTGCGAGAAATCCCCGGAAATAAATTGAATCGAGGATATATTGTTGTCGTAAACGAGGCGTCGCTTTGCATTTGAATGTCTCAGTGATTCGCGTCCTAAATAATTTCCCTTACGCACCTTTTGATCTTCTGCTCAATTTTGTGTTCTCAAGAGAAGAAAGAAGGATCAAGGAAAGCTCTCAACAATATGGAGGAGCAGAATCAGGCATACTTGTTGTTTCATCAATACAGCTTAATCCCCCCCCCCCCATTCAGATACCTGAATTGCCCAACGATTTGTTGCGTATGATATTTGGTGAACTGTCCACTAAAAATCGATTATCGCTGGGAACTTCTTGCAAGCGATTTAGAACTGTGAATTTCGAAACGGGCAGAAGGAAATTTGACTCGATTGAAGTGCAGTGGGTTAGAAAAATATTGCTGATGCGTGGCGATCATTCAATTTTTCATTACAGAGCACTTTTGGTGTTCAAATGATCGGACACACAGCAGGAACGAAATATTTATTGCGATGGACAGATCCTCAACCGTTTCAACATTCGGTTCACAATTTAAGAATGTTCAGAAATGCTTGTACTGAGAAGATGAGTATAACTGTGAGGAAGACTTCTTTTTTTCTGATAATCTTTAATTTTTTGAGTATCATAAATCGTCAAATACGACGCAGTTTCAAATCATTTCGCGAATTCTGCGAACAATGACTTACAAGAAAATATGCATGCACATAAACTCCAACCAGGACTGTTCCCAAGAGTAAGGCATAATCAGAGATCTAAAATATAATTTTTCTTCGAATTTTAGTCTTATCGGATTCTTCATCACGAATCCAAACATGATGAATTCTCAAGTTTACATTTCATGGATGATCGATTGTTCATCGGAAAGTTTCTCCTTTGAAACCATTCGTGCCCAGTTGATGCAACTACCGAGATTGGACAAGTTTTACCTTGCTTGGCAGTCCTTCAATGCGGTTCGTGCGAAAATATTTATGCATTGATGTGTGAATACTATGTATAATGTAGATATCTAGAAGGCGCATTCCGATCAAAAAATACTAAAGAAATGTCTTGAACTTGATCGAATATTCAACGATTTCAGTATGCAGAGGGTCATCCTGACAATGCGATGCTTCTCTATTTTGCGCACTCCACAAATCACGTCGAATTTGGCTTAGTGAACTGCTCTGCCCAAGGCATTTTGGATGTTTTTGAGGTTAGGGTTCTTGTCTTATTCACCAAAGGCAATCACCGATCAGAAAAAAATTTGTTATCATGCAAGACTGGCGTTCGCGTGTTCATTCCTCATACTTTCTAGCCTGCGGGAGCGACGAGGCTAGAAAGTATGATGCGAAATGAAGAGAGGAATTATTCATTCTGATAGTACTGCTCCCTAAAGCTTCAATAGACAATCTGAATTCAGATTGTCTGCGAATCGACGATGAGCGACAAGTTCATCTCTTTCGCCATGTCTAACACTAGAGCCGAAGGAAGACGAATGATGATAGAACTGATCGCTCTTTCGATCAACATCGGAAATGCAAGATTCCGCTCGTATAAAATGGAATACGAGCATGGTCTAATCGATCGACAGCGCCGAACCATCCTCTTGGCTTCCCATTCCACCGTTCGAACCGTTGTGAGAATAGGTAAGATGGACGCAAAAGGTTGTCTTTTGAGGCCGAATGTGTCATGGACCTGAATACAACATTCTCATCTCATTTTGGAACTGCTTTCGGCTGTATTCGGCAGTGAATAAATAATTGTCTTATTGGAAACAGCATCTTAGAGAGCCCTTTTCGTTCACTTGTTCCTTTCATAATAACTGCCCCTGGGAATGTGTGAAAGGAGTGCCGGGAGGAAAGCAAGAGTCGTCGCAAAAGGCGGCAGGTAAAGAGGCAAAACAAATTGTGTCTCTGGGGCTCACTTTGGCCCTCTGCGCTCTCTCCATTCGCCCTTGTCTCTCATCGTCTCTGACCCACCTGGGAATGCCTCCTTCCTTGGCAAGTCTCAGAATCGAAGCAAGTTAACCAACCGTGAATCTCTCTTGAATTCTTCTCGCCTGATGGTCATTGTAGTCGACCATCAATAATATTGCCAGTGACTAGGCACAAAATCCGATATCGACGCGCCGATACCCACCACTCCCTCACGGCCTGTGTTGAATCCAAACATTTTCTCGCCCGGTGGTCACTTGTTGAGCTTGCAACCAGCAAACTATCTTCAGTCAAGCAACAGCCTCTGCTGACCAAGCACCATCTTTCGAGATCTGCTTCGAAGGAGGGAAGCGTCTTTACTCAGTCCCATACTGCCTGGGAGTCTTCCCTTGGAGACCTGTCTGGACGACGGGAATTGACATGCTCACATTCACGACAGCGGAGCTCGCGGCGAAGACGCGACTGGGCGAGAATGGACTGCTCTTCGGTGAGTATCGTCTAGCCATTTGCACGGTTCTGTTTTGGATTTGATTCCCGAATGTAAATTAGATGAACAAGGTTTTCGCTCGATTGTTGAGGAAGTTGTCCGTCAAAATCCAACAGGAGAGGTTTACAGTAGTATACTTGTTTTGAACATTCATCTCAAGAGTGATCTCGTTTGGTCATTCAGAATGCAATTGAAACTAGAAAATTGCCTTGACTTTCACACTTCAGCGCGCCTCGATTCTACCGGATTTGGCTTGACTCTTTTAGAATATTTAGGAGCTATTTTATCCGGCGGCCATTCCATTGCGAGGATCCGTCTCAGCACGCGAGTGCCTTGAGTGACAGGCGCATCTAATTTGGACGATGGTCTGACTCTCTCGCTTTCCTATGATCTCTCGCTGCTCTGACTGCCGAGAGACAGGGGGAAATGGGGAGACGAGAGCATTGCTATAGTTAGACGAGTCGCAGTCTTGGAAGGGCGAATGATAGATAGTTAGAGGAGTGAGGAGATGCGCCACCCGACCCATCCCCATGCGCCTGGTCGGTCATTTTCACTTATTTTCTCCATATTCTAACTTCCTAGAATTGGGGAATGCAAGGGAAACGGCTTATTTGGGATCTAACCTATTTTGATGATCAAAGGGTAGTGCGGCAATGTTCTCTTCACTTCACATCATCGCTCATCGGTCAGAGAAACGACAGTTTATTACAAAACGAGAGAGGAAACCATCCATCAGTCACTCACGGGGAAATTCACGAGACCCACGAGCGCGCGCTCGAAATAATGACACGTTGCCCGGGGCGCTAATCACATTGTGGCGAAGTGCGCTGAAACAGTGGAGGGAAGGGGAAGGGAAGGGAAGAGGAAGTTCCCTTCGAGAGTGTATCACTGCGAGAGAATGTGGCGACTACCAACGCGTTTCCACTATCACAAACCAGGTTTGCCTTCATAGGTTCGTAGGTCACGTCACTTCAGTTTTCTTTTAATCGTTGGTTGGTTGTGAATTTTTATGTTTACGAAATACTTCTGTGAAAAGTCACACGCTTATCATTTTTCTTGGTTACCATAATCTTCTGTGAATGAATAAATGGGACGAAAATAAGCAGCATTTACGTGGTTTTTCATGATGCGCTTGTGAGAAGTGCGTTGAAACATCCATCAGTCCATCCAGGCGGCAGTTCTTGTCCTTCATGGGTTTACAAATATTTTCTGCAGACTTCTCATCGGCCGTCATCCCCATCCTCATCGTGACCGGTCTCATGCTGCTCGTAGTCGCAGCGTGTAAGGTGTACAGGTGGAAGGCCGAGCAGACACAGGTTTGGGACCATTGTTTTTTTTGGCTTTCAGAATTGGCTGGCATAATAAAGGATAAGTCTCTTCATTTTCTTATAAAAACGAGAGGACAAGACGAATGAAGAAACCTGTCGTAATTTTTTTGTCAGACAAGCCTAATTCTTTTGAAACATTGGCCAAATAAAACATTTAAAATTCTTTATTCAGCAACTCGCTCAATTGGAGCAGATCTACGACACACTGGAGGAAATCGATCCACGGAAACCGATTGATGGAGAAGACCCGGAGGTCAGAGAGATCAAAGATCACAAGAGTTATAACAGAGATCAGAGATCGCACTCATTTTCAGTTTCGGATACGAGTGCACCAAGCAGTGTGCATGCCGTGCGATGTATCGCCTTTCTTTCAGGTTCGACAGTTTCTTTAAACTCCTTTTCTTTCATTTTTATTTGTTCTTATCGAAGTGTGCAGACAGCTCATTACCTTTCCCAAACTTCTAGCATCGATGAAACACAAACCCCCCTTTTCAGCCCCGGTCTCGCTACCACAAAGTGCCTCCCCTTCCCACCCTCTTTCTCACCACCAACATCAACACATTGCCAGTATCGATAATTTAACTCTCTTTATCCTTATTATCGTGTTGTTACATATACTTTGTACGAGAATAAACTCAGTCAGGGAACTACGTCGGAGGGGTACAATCAGCATCGAAAATACAAGTTTCAGTTTGGGGGCACTAACAAGTAGTCTTCACACAAGTTTGTGGAGATCGGAGGAGTATAAAGGCGGAGGTGCGTCTAATTGTGAGGTCACTCTACATAATTGAGGACTGTGAACAATCACAGAGTTTGTTCAAACATCGATTGATCAATACATAAATTTTGGACAACTTGGAAAAGTAGAAAATTCAGTGAAACTATATCACATCGGGATCAACCCCACTGGGGGGGGGGGAATTTCTGAACTCGGGATAGCATTACAACATAGATAGTTCTGTTCTCTACCTGGAAATCGTGAGGAGTTTCTAAACACGGGATAGCATTACAACTCGAATAGGAAAACGCTACTATAGCCATTGAAAATACTTGAATAGCACTGTACTCTATCAGACACTTGTGAGGAGTTTCTAAACTCGGAATTAACTTACGAAAATGATAGGAAAAATGCGGGATAAGGGTACTGCAACGACACGAAAGCACACTAGAGCATCCAATTCTCTCTTGGCGAGTTCAAAAGCTCGGGCTTACTTTACAACATTCGCAATTGATCGGAAATATTTGGCATTTGCACCACTTTATGAAACAGACAGAATGACTAGGAATCAATGGGGGTAAAGGAATGGAAGGGGTGAATACTGTACAATGGTCACTGGGAATATGGTATCATATCGTATCGTAGGGTCGTGAGAGAAACGGATAGGGAAGCGGGTCCGGAATATCGATACCGGCCGAGTACTCCTACCGTATCTTACCGTATACCTCACACATCCGTCGATTGGGCAGGGTATCTCATCGGCAGGGTCGGGTACTGGATGGGCGGGGCGCGGGCTGCAGGTGCTGCAAGGGCCGTGTCCTCTGGCGACGCTGTGATCCTCCTCGGCCCAAACGACATCAGCACCTCCGAGTCCTTCAGGAACACGTTGAAGCGCATCTGAAAGAAGCCAAATTATTGTTTATTAGATTTAATTAATGATTAGATAATTATTTTATTCGATGTCTACGAAGGGATTATTATTCAAATTCCATTTCAGAGACTTACATCGTGATTGTGAAATCCCTTCCAATAATCAATAATTCTCTCACCTTTGCTCCCTGCTCCACCCTCTCACGCTTGTCGAAGAGGAACGCGGCGAGGGGTAGGTCAGCCTGGAAATACAATAGTATTTTAATTGTTCACATTTCGAAATAAGAAAGAGTAGTTTGTTTTTTCGACACTAAGCCCTCTTGCAATCGTCACAAAATTGGTTCCTCGACAAAATCGTCGCTGTGCAACTCAAATCTATTACATTTACATTATAATACGACTATCTTTAAAACGGCCTTCTCTGACACCACTTCGACACTTTCCCTTGTGTCTTTTTCGATAAATGCCCGATCAACATCATGACTCACCTCCAGATTGTTCCACTCTCCGTTGATGACCCAGAAGTAGACGATGCCGTCGGCAGCCGAGGAGGCTGTTGCCTGCAGGCAGGAGGAAACTTATCATTTTACAAGGAAAATTTGCATTTTTGAACAAAAATAACCGCGCTGAATCTGGTTTGGATGATGGTGGGTAGAGAACTGGAAAAGGTTTTAGAAAGGATGTCCGAGAACATTATTGAAAGGGAATCTACAAATTATACTATGAGCACCGAGTGCAACTTACAATCACAGGGATCTATAATTATTTACAAATGCTATCTCAAGAATCGACCCATGTCCGTGATCGGCAATATAAAGCAGACATGAAACACCAATTACATGGCTTACTATGAGCTCGCACTTCAGCCAAATCAGAAAGCGTTCATTTTTTTCTTAATAGATTTATCACAGACATTAAACATCAGTAGATTTTGACATTATAAACCAGCCCTGAAGCATAATTTCACTGTGTATAAATGCCTCACCTCCACTTCGCACTGCTCTCCCGTCACGATTGGCTCATACTCCCTTCTCGGATCGAGATCAAGCAGTAGAGTTGGAGTGGAGAGCTGCAAGAAAGATCAAAGATCAGAATAAATCTCCTCGATTTACACGCTCTCTCGTCAGTCCGTTACAGAGGCAGTACATTTCTATACGCTCCTACCATCAGTCAGATAGATAATGTAGAAGAGCTTAAGAGCAGATACAAGGAATCCAAGATATGTGCAATTTTCAGAAGTAGGTAACTAACAGATGAAACTCGATTAAACCTATGCTTATCGCCTCAATTGACAGGGTAAAAAACAGAGCGGTCCTATCTTTCAAACCAATCACGTAATACTATTTTTTTAAACTCATGAAATGCTCATATTAAATTCCATTTTTTTCACAGTAGTAGAACGACCATTGAAACACGAGTCCTCCCTCTCAAAATTTTCTTCGTCATTCGAAATCTTCATATCCAACTACGCATGTGAGCGGAGCTCTTCACCTTACCATATCAATAATTTTCCCCTTAATTTGTTATCTTAGACCTCCACCTATCGCCCAGTCTACTAGAGTGTGAAATAACGCGACCCGTATTGTTCGCTCCCGTACTCACCGTATCGATCCTTCCCTGTCTCACTCCCCGTATCTCCCTGTACTCTCGCAGTGAGAACTCATCGAGGGCGCGCACATCCACGTTCAGAAGGGCGCGCGGCTGCAATGGGAGATATGATGGATAAAATGGGTGGTAAGACTCGCAAAGTGTAGAGATCGGAACATTGCTCAGAAAAGTGCGTACCCTAAAGTAGTCGGCGGGAGGCCAGATTAAACGAGCACAATGAATAGTAATGTTTTTTTGGACTCAGAAAAAGACGGTGAGAGCGTAGCATATAAATTCGTCGAGAGCCGATATTTTTTTGCCGAGAAATTGGACATTCTTATTGCAATGTAAAATCATCCCTGAACTATACCCTACGTGTGAAACATTAAGTTTCCGGGCGGGACTGACAATATCAGACCTCGTAGACTCTTATTCTACGTGTTCTGCAGTTTCAAAAAAGCCATTTTCACCTTCCTTTGAGCTGTAAAATTTTTTCGAGCATTAAAGAATGAGACATCGAACGCGAGTTTTGTACAATCCGGCTAGTATTCACTCACCGCCTGCCGGGCGCAGTTGTCGATGAAGTTGGCCTTGAAGAGGCAACCGTACGCGCGCACACTCAAGATCGTGTCGAATTCCGGGCTGAAAAGGGAATAATGGTCATCGAACTCTCTCCCACACGCTCTCTAGAGCCGTCTCCACTTAGCAATTATTAGGTTTTATTATATTTTCCTCGAGCGAACACAGTCGGGATCATTGAAGCAGCGGTAGCACAAGAGTATGAGCTACTCGCGAAGCTCGCACTTGCCAGGACGAAATTTCACGCTTTTTTTACTAGGAATCAGGACAAAAATGTCATTTTCTCGCTCAAAACTACTGCAAAATAACCAGATAACTCACTGATTTCCCTCATCGCGCGCGCTCGCACAGCGCTCCAGGTACCTGCAATGAATATAAATTATTTAATTAATTAATTGATAATTAAAATATTTAAATTCTAAAAAACATGGGCATGACGCTAGAAGTCAACAAATTCAATGACTCTTAATTTATAACTGAAATCAATCAATCAATAAATAAATAAAATAATTAACTAATTAAACCACTTACTTGTACTGCAATACTCCCTCCGAAGTAATGGGGAAGTACGCGTCCTGCCCGTGCTTCAGCCAGTAGGAATGACGAGAGGGAACGGTGGACAGGAATCTGGAGAGACATATCAAAATTAAATCTCATGAAATGCTAGAAACAATAGTATTTTATGATGCTTTTTGAGTTTTTAATATTTCGAAAAGACCAGCCGGTGGACCAAAAATTAAGCCCACATTGCACCTTATGAAACATGTGAAACACAAAAGCGATTGTGTGTCAAACTTCGGCCATTTTCGCACAGAGCATGTCTCATGAAACGATTCGACAAGACTATTCTCATTCCCCACCTCAATTCTAACTATAAGCGCTGGCCCGACAGGCCGGACCAACAGTCAAAGAACTTCTCGCATGTCTACTCACCTCATGAGACTCTCATTATTCACCAACTCGACGACGCCGTCATCAGTCTTCGGCAGACACGCATCGTACGGTCCCGTCATCGACAACGTCTCTCCCGGTGTCTGAATCGAGAGAAATCGATAACTTGAGGAAAATATGATATTAAACTAAAGAATCACTTTTTCTTCTTTTTAGACTATTGCCGCGCCATAAATTACTCCCGTGAAAACCCCGGTATCTATACCCTACAACTGTCCCCTCAATCAACCTACTCACTCCATGGCATCTCACATTATCCAAACCAATAAATACAATTTGCTTTGTTACATATATTGCGCAAGTCTCGTCCATTCCATAATACTGTTGTTAATAATACATATAATACACTCTGGAAACGCACGTCTATTGCTCGAGTGACAACATCGGCAGCTAAGCCCTACAGTTGCAACAGCAATTAGCCTCCACACTTTCTAAAGTTTAAATACACCAAACTGCAGCCATAATGGCACTACAATTGATGTTGCTTATTAATAATAATCGCTGAAGATTCGCTGCAATATTACGGAGTAAATGTCTCGGCTGTTATCCCAAACAGCTGTCACCGCAATCTGCCTAGTTTATTCGTTTGGTCAACCGTAAATCAATATATATTATTCTCATAGAATGTCGTTACTCTACCGTTCCTTCCACTATTTCCGTCGGTAAAAAATCAATAATCAATCTACGATACCGTAGCCGGGTCCACAATTTGGTTGATGGTGACGCCCTGCTCGAAATGGAGCACGAATTCGCCATGGAAGACCTCGTCTGCAATCGATCGATTGTATTACCGTACCCTACCGTAACCTTCGCGTTTACAGTAATACTTCGTTTATGACGCATCCTCATTTTTCATACTGTGTCCCTCTATTATTTTTTGCCAGTTTATGGAGGACCTACTTACCGTATCTCGATTCAAAATAGAACCGTACCTTCCTTGTACTCGGTCCTCGCTTGTAGTGGATACGCGGCGTAGTCCCATCCTCCCTTGCGCACCGAATCCAGCTCGATACCAGGAGCGAGCGTCGCCCTGCAAGGGGATGGGTTCAACCAATCACATTCTTATTTCACAATCAATTCTTGACAGGCAACGATTACTAGATGAGCATGGGCGAAAATCTTCATGGTCAGCCAAGGATTACTGTAGCCGACGCTAATCGAAAGATAATGAAAACTAATTTAATTAGTATGCCTTTTCATTAATTAGTATGCCTTTTCACTCAAGACGTGCAACAGTTGCTAATAATAACGAGAAAAACGATGTTTTCAATCCCATCACAAACGCGTTTCAACCACGACTCATTAATTCTGGATTACCTAGTACTGCGATAACAGGTCGTGAATGTGTTGTAAAATAAACAAACAAATAGAACACAACTGCCGACTACTAACCCAACGAGAGATTGGATGGTGATTCGGTAGTGAAAAGACACTGACCTCCAACAGAGCAGGACAGCGTCGGCCCTTCCCGCATAGACGATCGGGAGGGTGAAGTTGCTCGCCATTACCTTCGCGTGTTTGAGCTGAATTGGGGGATATTGGCATCACTATCTTGACGATGGACAACAAATTACCATGCTAGTTGATATTTGTGTTTTTTTCTAAAGAGTAATTCCTCAGTTCAGTACCACCGAAGAATTTACCATAGCCATAGAAGCGTAATGAAACCACAATTCATATGTGGCATTTGCTACAACATTATGAAAATTGTTAAGAAAACACGCTTGGGAAAAATTACAGCCCCTGCCCAGAAACCAGCTATTACATAATATTGAAACCTCAAGTCAGATTGCGGAAAATAAAATTTTTTTCGAGGAAAGGAATATTTTTAAAATTGAAATAATTTTTCCTTTTCGACCATCTCAAATACCACTGAATACTCGATATGCCAATTTTTAGAAAGTTAACTAAACTACCAAATAAACTATACAATATAACTAAAAAAACGAACCCCCGAGAGGAAGGACTCGTTGTCGAGTGGCACGTCGAAGATCTCCGTTTTATCCGTGAGGAAGAGCTGCAATTAAAGGAATTTATTCCCTTAATCAAGACACTTGCCTCCTGCGGGAAACCATTGCTTAGGGCAGTGATTCAAGGAGAAACATCTATCTATGTAGACAATTCGTGACTATTTCGCGATACAGAATCACGTTTCTATTACAAATATTCCTGAGCGACATGTATCAAGCAGCGTTGAAACGCAAAATGTGTTTGATGTTGATTCATGAAACTCACTTGCTACGTTGAGCCGATTTGGTAGGAATATTGCTAACACGCCAGTGATATTTGCAACTGAACAACCCGCACCTCTCGCGTTTTTCCTTGATATGATACCTCTCGCTGAAGACACTATGTAATGATTTCGAGACCGTTTACCGTAAATAATTATTGCTATAGCATTTATTTTCGATCTCTGCACTCTTCAATACACATGCTCTCTCGTTGCTCAGAATGAGCGAGAGAGCGTGCAAATTGGAGAGAGTCAGACGACTCACCAGATCATCGTAGTCGTCCGGGTCCATCGTCGTGTAGTCCGTCTCGATGCCTGATCAGGGTTTATAATTTCATTTATCGATCGATGAGCGGATACCGTAATCTCTGCTACCCCTATTTCTCGATCACTTGCATTAATCCTATACCGTTAACTCTGCTAGTCGTCTACAAAATACAAAGGCATCGCCTATAACTACTGGATAACACTTCGATCCTTAACTGTGCATTATCATCACACCATAACACTACTTATCGATCCATTACCGTACCCCTCTACCGTAATCTCACTTCTGATCATATCGTGGTCGGAGAGGAGGCAGCGACCGTGCTGCCGCAGGTAGCACGTGTCCGCGCACCCGAGGGCCCTGAATCAGGGAATGGCGGGTTACGGTAGGCATACTGTAGTCTAATCATACAATGATTAATTAATTTTGAACGATCATCCGAAATTTGCACTAGGCCATTTCCGGTTTCCACAAACCTATGCATACCACTAGTGACGAGTATAGACAATTATTCCGAGTAATCTAATTTAATACTGAATATGACAATATGGTGAAACACTCACGGGCAATGATGGGGGTGCATTCTCGTGCGCCAGAACGAGTCCGACTGGGCGACAACCACTTGAATCGCGATCTGAAATACGATTGTCATTACTCTCTCTTCGTCAGACTCTCTCCACTCTCTCACTTCTTTCCATGCGAAGAGAAAGAGAACTTTTTCATTAGCTAGTGACAGTGCACTTTTTTAGATTGTTTTACTACAAGCCGCTCGAAAAAAAAGCATTACGACTGAGCATCATAATTCACGGTGGCTATGAAACCTCGGAAACCCTGGTTTTGCTCACTTTTTTGTTTCACAATCACATACGCGCAATATTTGCAACCGTGTCTGTCCCATCAATCTTGCCCAGCGCACGCTTCAACCGTATCTCGAAAGATAGTACCGTACCCCTCTCTACCATACCTTGGAGGGGCAGAATGTAATGGGATGGGCGGGGTCGCCCAGACGATAGCGGATGTGTGCGTCGAGGAAGATCTGGAAGAGGGAGGGGAATTATTACTCTCCTTTTCCCATGCTCTCTCGATCTATCTCTCGTCTTTTCTCTCGATCTGGCTTTTAGTTAAATCAGTGAAACTTAGCGGCATTTTCACCTATGTAATTCTTGTTTTGGGTGAGTTACATCAGTCACTGAAACTGCAAAAAGGGGATCATAGCAGGTTCTGTCTTACAATTAGAGAAAAAAGTGCAATCTCTCAGCCTGCCGATTATGTGTTTCTCATTCCGCTCATCTTCCCTACTGTACCATGGTGAACGATCGCATTCTCTTACGTACTTAATTTAAAATCAACAGCACAATATTTCGATACTGCCCCTTGAGTCAATAGAATAGATCTGCGTAAGTAAAATAGATGTGCGTATGTTGTGCTCTTTCACTATTCAGGGTGAGAGAGCAACCAGATCGAGAAGAGTCAGACCAAAGTATTGAATTGATTACCTGCATGATCTTCTCGCCCAGCCCACCGGCGTCCATCGTCTCCGACACGATCACGTCCGGCTGACAGAATTAAATAATATTAATGAAATTAATTTAAATCTGGGAATTAGTTACCGAGAATGGTAAAAAGTGGCAAGTTTGCCTGCAGAATTGATAGCGTTTGAGAAAAACTGGAAAAAAATTACACGCAACTTTTGTGCTTTCAGAGAAGTATACAGACGTTGACCCCTTTCATCAATGACCGCTGGAGATAAAGTCAGAATAAAAAAATAGCTTGGTAACGCGTGACGTCATCATCACGATGAAGTGCAATGAAAGCAACCACTAAACTATTTCAGGGAAACGTTAGTTCTCGTTGATTCATCACTACAAACAAAGAACCAATTGAAAGGCAGATTTGGGTTTTCACGTTGCTACTACACTACGAGCAGTCATTCTCGACAATTCGAGCCAGCCATATCCGTAGCAAACAAAATAGTAGCGCGTTTCCCTATGCGCTTTTGTGCTTCTACTGCACTACAACCTCCTGGCTGCTGGTAAATGTGAATGTCATCATTATTCGCATGCAAAATTACAGATTAATTAATTAATAATACAATAATAATAATAATAATAATTAAGCCCACCTTGACCGTGGGCAGGAACTGGGACGACATCACCGGGTAGATCAGCACACGATCCTGCAAAGGGCATGAATAATTCCCTGGTTCTTCTTATTTCTTTCATTTATCGCTCAATTGAGGGCAACAAGGCTGTGCATGGTAATTAAAATATAATATGATGTGTTAGACTAATCTAATGGCTTCAAGTAGCTCGAGAAAAAAAGTGCCCGGCCAGCGGGTCGATCACCACCCGCACCTCTCGAGCTTCGATGTGCACTCATTATTCTCGCTCACCACGTTCTCCCAATGGTTTTCACTACTACAACCATACAAAAATTCAACTTATCATTTCGCTACTCATATTCTTCTAAGTACAGCATATCCACTTCTCAATTCCACCCACTCTCTCACTCTCTCTCTAACCGACGAGAGAGTGTGCCCAACGAAGAGAGTTCTCCCTACCTGTAGTCCATTGGCGATGACGCACTGTGCTCCCAGCTGTGCCATCGGCTTCTCACCCTCGATCGCCACGATCGGCTGACGAGTGTATCTGAGGGAAGGAGGAGTACGGTAATGGAGGGTGAGGATTACGGTATCGATTAACTCTAATGACTATGGTTCAGGTACAATCAGGCAATCACTCAATTGCAATTGATGAAGTTACTAAGAGGAAATACTTCTTGTGAAACACAAACGGTGAATGCGAACACACTTGCCTACTTTTGACTATTTGCCCATTTTTTCAGGTTGATGTAAACTATTCCATGTTGGCGTCACGAAGGTAGTTCACATAGATACCCACTCATCTTTCCTTCATTAACTTTTTTTCCTACAAAGGTGGCCATATATTATTGCTGATCAACAACCTACAAACTCACATGCATAGTGGAACCCTAACATTAGTGGTAACATCACCACCACACCAAGAGATCGACACTTCTCTATTAATGAATAACTGCACTAACCTGGCAGCATACATGGACAGCAGGCCCGTGCCCGAGCCGATATCGATCACTCGCGAATCGAGCGAGACGATCCTGCAACGAAGAATACCATAATCAATTTCCACGATATACCAGAAAAGCTACCGTAACTAATCAATGCCCCTTCTACCGTACCTCTGTCGTACAGTATTGATTTTATATCAAAACACTACAGACTACCGTAAACTAATCAACACCCCCTTCAACCGTACTCCTGCCGTAAAGTAATATTTTTAAAATTAAAGCAACATAATGTGCCGTAACTAATCAATACCCGTACCCCTACCGTACATGGCGAGTGCTTTATTGAATAGGAAGTTCCGCGTGAGATCGTTGAGCATCGAGATGTGCCACGTGCTCACGATCGTCGTGCGCTGCAAATTTGAGGAATTTAATTGCATATAAAAATAATAAAAGGCTTTTTTTTGCAAATTATTGAATAAATGATGAGAAAAGTACATTCCGCTATACTCTTGAGGAAACAATGAAACGTGAGAGTGGCTGGTGTCCTTACTCTAGTTACCCTCAATAGTTACAATTAATCGTGTTTTTGTGTTCAACCGATTTATTGAGGGAATGGCGAAACGCAACTTTGATGGGTGTGCTTACTCCATTTTCTTTTCACCGATATCAGTATCATAATAGTCCCCTTGCGTTACCATAACAGCTACAAATCTCGTAAAATTGCATGCTTTCTGACGTTAAATCTTCTTGCCAATCAAGTCATTTCTCACTCTACCCACTCTAAAAACCGCCCCTCTATCCCCTCATTTTCCCCATGACGCAAATTGGCTCTTTTTCGGCATTCTCGTCATGACAACCCTCTCGCCATTCCACGAGCTGCCAAAAAGGAGGAGGATAGGATAGGAAGAAAGGGGAAATTGGCTGCGTTAGAGATAGATATGCTTCCGAGACGAGTAGAGCGAGAATCAAAGAGGAAGAAGAGAGGCACGAAGGGGGGATCGATAATCCCATCCCATAATTTTCCTATTCCAGTCAGCGACAGGGATGAGCGCAAAATCGGAAATTTGAGGAAATTCGACCCAAAACCACCGATTCTTTAATGATAAAGATTTGCTTGTACGCTTGTCATCGTTGGCCAGAAAAAAATCACTCACGCAAGATTGTATGCTTCCCATCGTGTTCACTAGGTCCAGTCCGCCAGACATCGTCGCCGCCTGCTTGTAGAGGTGCATCGAGCGATGAGGATCTGAGAAGAAAAAACGATTATCGATCAATCGATACCGTAAATCACCGTAGTCTAAAAATCGATTATCATAATGCAGTGCTCCACCATGACCCGATAGCAAAAGGATGCGGTAGGTCACACAGGTGTAGCTGCAACACCTGGCATGGCTCACGACCTACCGCAATGGAAAATTCGTCAATAGAGCTACCGTACCTCGCTCCATCGTAATGTTGCCGAATGTCCACAGCACGAGCGGGCTCTTCGGGAAGATGTCATTCTGCAATTAGCTCTTCACTTTCTTCATTTACATTCAACATTCGACTCCCTTTGATGCAAGCTCATTTTACATTCCCTTCAGACTACATTTGACTTTTTTTTCTCACTATTTTTAACTGGAAGCAAGAATGAAAAAGGAAAACCCTCTAAACTTTCCCTTAACTCTCGTACGTCATACCGACTAGAGAGCACGTAAATCGAGAAGAGTCCCCACCTGCAGTTTGAAGTTCTTGTCCTCGAAGATGATGCCGTTTCTCGACGCATCAATGATCAGCCTGCAGAATTCCTCCTGGTACCTGCGCGGATTACTGTATTATCGATTACGTACCGTAATCAACTCATTTATCGATCCCTCGCCACCGTGAGCTACCGTACCTGTCCATTCTCTCCTTCTCACTGGCCATGATCAGATTCTTCAGGTACTCCTTGATCGCCGTCGCGTAGTCCTTCTGATTCCACGCGGCCAGCGCATTGCTGCAATTGTTAATTGCAATTGCCAATTACCGTATCCCAACTCTCATCAAGATAGAGATCAATATTTCCTTCAATTTTGCAATCAATTTTGCATCCACGGATATCGACCCAGACGAAAAACCAATATTTGTTCCATGGATACCGTACCTCAGGCACTCGCGCATCCTCGGCTGCGACTGCTGCGGATTCGACGACGCTGACGACGAAATGGCGCCCCGCTGAAATTTTCTCCCATTTGCGCATGTTCTCTAGAGAGTTAGCATGAAAAACACGTGCGAAAGAGAAAGATACGCAGGAGAATGACAAATTGGCATCACGTATCTAATTTTAGCACCACCTATAGATCAATTATAAAGAGAGGATTCTGAAGTAAGCCCAATGAGAGAACAGACCGAATTAGTTGGATCTCACACAGCTCTGCGCGGTGAGAGAACAAGCGCAATGAAGAGAATTTCTCTTCATTTTTTAGCTTGAATCAGAAGGTCGATGACAAATAGACGACATTTATCTAAATTTAGCTCCATCACCAGGACCATTAGAAAGTGCGTGGAAGGAGGATTCTGAACTAAGCCGAGTGAAGAGGAAACCCAAGTTACGGAGAATGAAGAGAAAATTCTCATTGTTTGAAGAAATATTGAAGATATAATTCTCTTCATTTCTCTTCATTATCTCGAATGAAGACGGATAACACATGCATCTCACGTGTGCCTTATCTCAGAATAGTTAAAGCTGCTGCTAGAGTGCATGCGTAATGAGAGAGGCGTGGTCTGCTCCAGATGGCCAGATTGCCCGAACTATGACTTGTTCGTACGTCATCATGACCTACATCACTCTTCTATGAGGTAGACGAACGGATTAATCTGGGGGGGGGGGGGGGGTCTGGGGGTTGAGATCGGAAGGAGCTTCCCTACTTGTGGCGGCGGCCCGATGAGATTCTCTTCGTCGCTGACGTCGAACTGTGGGAGATTGATTCCGAGACGTATGCCCTCTCGCCGCGCTGCGGCCGCGTATACTCGCACTACTGTGAGAGGAGGAGGAGGCGGGAGGAAGGCTCCTCATCGCTCAGTGGGCAGAGGCGCAGAGAAGCGAAGAGAGGGTGGGTTTCTGTGGCAAACGAGGAGAGCGGCAGGGATGACTAGGTTTATGCAAGGTGGAAATCTATCCCCAAATTGCTATCTACGAACAAAATGGATGAGCAATGCCACAGGGGATAATTTATATAAATCGGAAACCTCCGCAATATCGATATAGAATTTCAAAGATAAGAAAATCTTCGAGTATGAATTATAAGAACCTCGAATCGAAAACTGAGAATTCGTTTGAATTGCACCATAGTTGCCTGCACATCATAGCCGGCTGGCGCTTGCCGGCTCCCGGCTCCGACCGCGAGTACGCGTCGGAAACCGCGCGCGCGCGTGCATTGGGCCAGATAGAGAACGAGAGGGAGAGCGGGCGAGAGGGAAGAGAGAGGGGTGAAGTCGCGAGACACTAGCTGCTTTTCACCCCTCTTTTATCGCTACCCTGTTTGTCCTTAATTATCGATTGTATCGCCCGTTTTCTCTCTGCCTCGCCGTCTCGCACGTTCACTCATTGATTGCAACCCGCATTACTCTCGTTACAGATTGACTGTTTTATCGATTGAGCCGTGTAATGTCGCTGTCCGCGGGAAGCGAGTGACTACGGCATGCTCGTCTCGTTGACCTACCGCCCCCTACGACGCTTATCTGAGAGCACATCATGAACTTCGAGTGAGCGTTTTAACTCCGCCCCTCCTCCACATTCTTGGTATTACTCATCGATTGACGCTCCAATTCATTCCCCCTACTTCTCCACTAAAGACAACGTTTTTTGTGACTCTTGTTTACTGGTAACGCGCGCACATGCGATTGATTCTCACTTCTCCCCCATTTGGCTTCACATCGCAACGCTTTTTTTTTACGAAAGCAAGGAGCGCTTCCGGGTTTTGAAATTGCGAACACTGACGAAACATACGAATGTAGGGCAAACAAATGGCAGTGTTCACTAAGGAAAAAGAAGTATAATATAATAAATGGTGATTTTCAAAAATATATATGATTCCAGCCAAGTCGATGAGCCTTTCAGCCAAGATGACGTGCTGTTCGGATTGGGCGAGGATCCTTTCGCGTGCAATTCTCCCATGGGAGATGCCGCCTACAATGACCCCTCCCGCTTCGATCACATGGCCGATGCCATCGGCGATGTATGTATTTAAATTAATTTGTTATTATTTTTACAATTTCGTATTTTGAAGAATTTTAGAGAAATTTGTATTACTGGTTAAATTAGAATTGTCAATGATTATTTGACTATCACCAGGAGCGGGTAGTCTTTTCATCTCACAGTGTAGCTTTCCGAATCCCAGATCGAAGAAAACAGATAGGCAACTGATAAGATCAATTTTCTAATTTTCCAGGATTTGGGCGGAATGCAATACGATAATTCGCTCGCTGTGCCGATGGACGACTATCAGGTGCGATTTACGATAATTACTGTTTCCCTCACCCCGTGTGCATTTCTTCCCACAATCATACCAATTTATGTTGATTGTTATTCAATTCTTAGTCGATTGTGTGCGTTTTCTGGATTTGCATTAGTAGTGAGATGCGTGAATTTCAGTTCCCCAACGATATGCAAGGAGGGGATTCTCGTGACTTCCAAACACTCCAACCACCCGTGAGTTGTGTATATTATTATTGTTGTTGTTTTTATATTAAAAATATTAACATACTGTCTCACTCTATCCGAAACTAAAAACCCGTACCAAAAATACTGACGCGTTCAGTAGAGTTAAGCCAGAGGGTTAAGAACCAAAGTAGTGAACTACTCAGTACGAGAAATACTAAAAAATATATTCACGACGAAAAAAACGATTACAAATAGTGTTCAAACGAAAATAACGCGATATATTGGCAATATGCGAGTTATAAAAGCCCAAATGGTCTTAATAACGTATAAATCAGAGGGTAAAAATTTTAAAGAAGCGAGGTGAACATCAAACTGCGGTAGGTCGCGACCTGTCGTAATAAATAAATACAAGTTTCATTATTACACGGATATCAATGATAATATGCGCGAATGTAACAGGGAATAGGAAGATTGAGCCACAAACATGAGTAAATTTAACAAATAAATTGAAAAGAAATCGAACTGAAAAGTCGATAACGACATTTTTGAAGCTAGATAGACGATTTTAGTTACAGTAGGTCATTAATCTATCGTGAACTGATTGAAATATCGATTATTTTCAACAAAATTTCGCCCGCTTTTTATCTGATTATTTCTTTATTTTCTTTTGTGGTTCAGAGCTTTATTTTCATAACTTATAATGCTTCAGGTATCTTCCGCATATGATATGGACATGGGCCACTCCCAATCGTCCATGGGCATGGGCGGCTACTCGAATGGTGGCACGAATGAGGGACTGCTCTACGAGCAGACAACGGTCAGTTCGATATTTTTTTTGTCTTATTTTTTCCTTGCTATAGCTCTGACGGGATCGTTGGACGAGTGAAAACGCTGTAACATCACTGTAGAGCTGTGTGACTAGGTTGCTAACCTCAAAAAGTGGAACCACTATTGGCAGTATTCTTGATATAATTTCCTCGCTGGCGCACCTCGGCGAGTTCCCGAAATGTGCTTAGCAAGTTTTGGATACGCGCTGTGCTATGGTGTTTGCAAAGAAATTCGCCATCTGTGGTTTGAAACTAGAAACACAATCGACATAAATTGATGAAATTGATATAAATTTCGAAAGCTATGCAATTTACAATATCTATTTATTTTTCAGGCGATCACAAACGGTGATCACCACATGATGGGTGCTGAGGAGCACTACGGGATGCCCGGCACCAGCTTTGGCAGCTATCAGGTTTGTTATCTTTATTTTCAAATGCATGTGTTTTTGCGCTACATTGACTGTTGAAAGCAATAAATTAGCTGCCTATTTATTGAAAATTGAACGAAAATTGAAAGTAAAGTAAATTTATTTATGATAAAATCCAGGACTCTCTTTACTGAAATTTTATTCAAGTTATGAGTATCTGCAGTTTTAACCATTAAAATCTTGCATTTCGAGTGTGAATCTTTATGCTTCAACGCTTGCTTATATTAGTTTCTTCACTAGGTAGCACAACCTGACGTCAGGATAAACGTCTAATATCAAATTAAAGTATTATAAAAAATAATAATAATGAGATCCTATTCGTTACAGCCGTCGCCGATGGACGCTGACCCCCACTCGTCCCCGTCCGTCTCTCGACAGCACTCTCGTCCCGCCTCACGGACACCCGCCCAGAAAGCACCCGGACTGGTACAGCAACTGAATGCCCCGTCGACGAGCAACTATAGCAATTCGTGAGTTGCGCCTTGTATTACTTACTTACTTCTCACGTAAGTAGATAAAACAATAAAATAACGCAATACTAATTGTAAGTGCTTGGTATTAAGCTGTTATTGTGTTTGAAGACTAGTGGATAAATCGCGGGAAGGGGGAGATCGCCGGAGCTGGTATCATTTGTAGAGAGAATTTTATCGTGCGCAATGAAACGTCCGTAGATCATCAAAACAAATCTAGTGTTCTGCTAATGCGAGGGAAAGAAAGCGATAAATTATGTAACGCGCTTGGTTGCCGAGCGAAAAAACAAGATATCAGGTGTTCCGGGTAGAATATCGTACCTGGTGAATCGCGGGTGCTCGCTCAACTTTTAGGATACTACTCGGCTAGTGTTGCGATTATATCAATTTTTAGAATATATAAACCAAAATATTTTTGCATTTTCTTTATTCGTTTTTCCAGCCCGACGCCCACTCTTCCTCCTCCTCCCGTGAAGTCTGCTCCTGCGAAGAAGGCTCCTCCCCGACCAGCCAATGGATCGAGGAAGAAAAATCCGCGTAAGTTATCATATATGAAACATAGTTTTTTTTTTGGTATTGCTTGAATGAGTTGAATCACTGTTTTCCTAGCTTTTCCTTCTGATTGAAAATGTATAGTTCGGCTAGGTTTGTTGCGCAGAGGATGAATCGTTTCAGAATAGGTGTGAATCAGCTTTCGATTTTATGCTTATTGAGGGGCTTATGGTCGGGTGTGAAACTGAAACACGGCGAAATGGCTGCGATTGCAGAGAGCCAGAACACGGTGGGTGCAGTGCTGACAAAGGCGAACAAACTTGCAGCCACTCCGGCCGCCTCGACCAGCAGTGAGTTGATGAAGAATCGAGTAACTGAATCTGCGAATAGAAAACCAGCAAAATGTGGGTCAAAAATTACTGTTCGGCCTCTTGCATGTCCCCTTTCTTCCTCATCATGAAATTGTGAGTTTCTTCAGTGGGTTATCATAGACTGAGGTCGAGGTGAAGTTGAAATAATATTATTATTTATTTAATAATTATTTAATTCAGCCTCGCTGCGACTGTCGCCGGAGGAAGCGATGCGCGTAGCGGCGCTCACGCAGGGTTAGTATTATTTTCTCTGCTTATCGATAAATTAATGAATTAATCAAGTATATATTTTCATTAAAATTTAATATTTATATTTATTTTATTTATTTCTAAATAATGTATGTTGCAGAGATCGAGCAGCTGCAGCAAGTGAACACGCCCCATTCTCGGGCGAGACAGCAATCCCTGTCCGACGAGCGAGCACAGATCTTCTTCAATGCACTCGCCAGTCAGAAGTAAGAGTTGTTTTATTGTGGAAAATAATGCTCTTTCATTGTCCACGTACGATCTCGTTCCAATTTGGGGAAGCATTGAAACCCAAAGCTTCGCGTGAAAACCCAGCATGTGTATGGAATTTCCTATCGCGATGCTTCCCTTTGTATAGCTTCGTCGTTCTAGAGGGATACACTGGAATCATGATTTAGTAACTATTCCAATTCATTCCCCCCTCTTGCAGTGTGTCCACAGTTGCCTCGCAGCCGGCGCCCCCGCCCACTCGGCCTAGGGTCAGCCACAAGAAGCAGCAACCTCAGCAGCCACCGTGAGTACCGCCTGATTTGTTTTTTTAAACTAAATATTTTATTTTTGATTATTATAGCCAGCACATTTGTTTGTTTCGCGGCAATTTTGAGTCCTTCTCATTTATTGACATTTTTTAAATAAAAAATTGAAATTTTTGTTATCAAATATGAAAGGTGCTGAATTTCACGTCGTCTGATATTTTCTTTTTGTCAGAATTTAGATCCTTTTTTCATTAGAATATTTTTCCAGTCCGCCCGTTGTGGTGGCCACGTCGCCCACGTACACGCCGCAGTGCGCGACTGTCTACACGCCGGCTGACGGCTACGCCGCCGTCCCCGGACCCAGCCATGCAGGGTACGGTAGCAGATGAATATTGATTTTTTATAACAATGTCATGCGTGGCACGGTAGCATTAAGAATATTTTCGAATGAAGTAGTAGACGGACGATTGGTGTTTTCAAATATCATTAAACTAGTAGTGAGTGTGGAACTGTAATAATGCGGGTGGAAAATTACTAAAGTTAGAACAGATAGAGTTGTCAAATGGATTTTCGTGTGTTCTACTGCAACTCAAATAATCATATCCCTCTTCAGATACACCGTTACTCCCTCTACTTCGCAGCCCATGCAGCAACGAGGAACCGTCTACAAGGTACGTTAGATTATCGATTGACTTATCCAGATTTCGGTATGTATCGATTAGCTTGTATACTCATAGTTCACTAGTTGCATGTAGCTGTGCCCATGTTGTGCAAATATCGATCACTCCTTGGTGATCCTTGGTGATTGTGTAGTACTCGAATCGTCGACGGACCCACGCGCACTCGACGCACCCCGCACCACACCACACCACACACGCTCAGGTGAACTCCGCGCCCGGGCCGCAGCTGCAGCAGCAGCAGCATGGTGGGCCGCTCCGACTGGGACCTGGCGGGCCAGGATCGGTCGGTGGCCCGCCGCCTCCTCAGGCCATCTACGTGCAGCAGCAGTCGCAGCTGCAGCAGCTGCAGCCGCTGCACGGTCAGCCGCCGCCTCAGATGGTGATGACGTCATCGGCCGCGTCGTTATCGTCGATGCCCCTCACGTCGACGCCCGTCATCGTGCCGGGCCGGGGAAAAGGACGAACGATGGTGAGCATGGCGTGTGCATGTAGTACGGTAGTCAGTGACGCACCGCGAATCGACAACTGGCTTTCTTGTTTCTTTCTAAGTTCTCATCGTTGTGGCGTTGCAGATGGTCAAGCAGCAGTCGCAGCAGCAGTCAGTGCCGGTGCAGCAGCAGCTGCAGCACCCGGGGCTGCAGCACCACCATCCGCCCGGCACGACCGTGCGGGCGGCCCTCAAGCAGGGCAATCTCCACTTGCTGCAGCAGCAACACCAGCAGCTGCAGCAGAACAACCACCACATGCAGCAACAGCAGCTGCAGCAGCAGCAAGGGGTAGGTGATGTTGTGAACCCCTAACACTAAGTACTGCTTCAGAGAATGGCTTGTGATTGCGAGCAAGTGAAAAGTGATGACCGATTGGTGGTTGGTGAACCGCGGTTTCGGCGGGAGGTCAAGATTGTGGGAATTGAGGAAGAGTCAATAGGAGACTTCCTGCGAGGAGAATAAATATAATTGAATTTGCAGCAGCTGCACCAAGCCCCGCACCAGCAGCAGCATCGGTCGTCGCCGATGCCCTCGACGTCGACGGCGTCGCAGCCGCAGCCCCTGCTGCAGCTGTCGCTGCCCGTGCAGCAGCAGCAGCAGCAGCAGCATAGGCCCATGAGGATAGACGATAGTGAGTTTTTTTAGGACAGGGCTTTGCTGATGAATTGACACAATGTACAAAGTGTGTCTTATTGAGAACGCGTAGATGCGTAAATGCGTCCTATTGAGAGCTAACAGAAACATGAAATTACTGGGCGAGAAAGGTCGTGTTTGGTTAAGATTTTCTAAGTTGCCTTGTATCTAACAGCCGGCCTTATCAGCAGGTCCCACTTTGCATTGTTTTACAACGTAAAATCGCTTGACGTGGTTACACCTTTTACCTTGTGCCTGCAGGTCAATTCCGGCCGAACCCTCAGCAGACAGCCCGACGGATGGAGGAGAAGCGGCAGGGCAGGCAGAGGAGGTCAGATTTTATTTGTTTTTGTTTTTGTTTTTTGAAGTTGAGAAACTGGGTGATGGGGGTTTTCATTGGGGATATGTGATGAAAGGAGGTGAAAGTAGTTGGGGGGGGGGGGGGGTTGACACTAAATCGACACAAAATTAACAAAATAAAAAATTCGAGGTATAAGGAATTGGGTGATTTGTAGTTTAACTGAGTATACTTGATTGGAGACGATATGCGCGATTGATGCGTTCGTAGATCCCTCGTTATTTAAAAGTAATTCACTTGCAGGCTGCAAAATGCGTTCGACATCATGTCGGCGCAGCTGCTGACTCCCGAAACAGAGGTACGCTAGTATATTAATTATTTTGTTATTTGTTTTTTTTTTGCAATCAAATTTATTAGCACACATAACCTGAACTACTAGTACTTCCTGGAGAATCCCACGTAAATGTCAGACACCAATTCAATGTCTAAAAGAGAGCATCTCATCTAGTGGTGGGAGGGGGGAATTATCTAGAGTATGATTTAGTTCATCCCCTTCGTCTCAGGTTCCGTTCGCTGGCGTCGATGACATCTTCAAGCGTCTGATGCCGTACCATCTCCTCTACGAGCACGATATGGATCCGAATCTGGAGGAGGAATGTTAGTGTTGTTGTTATTTATAATTATTTTTTTGTTATTAGCTAACGGGAAGTGCAGACTCAATGGAAATATTGATTAGAGGGGCTAATGTCTGAGTGGTGAAAAGTAAATCTTGCTGCTGTTGAAAACTTTGAGACTGCGTTTTTTGTTGTTGGGGAACAGGCGAACCTAACATTAATGATTCGAAATTTCTTCCGAAATAATCCAGCGACGAACCACGAAATCCGCGGGCTACTTTTCTTCTCAAAGTCTGGCATTCGCTTCCTGCTATTTTTTCTTTCATACATTCCCATGCTCGCTCATGATTGGGTGGCCTTCGCCAATCTAATCCCCTCCCCCTCTTTCAGTCGATCTGCAATTCGCGCGTGCGATGGTTGATGCGGACGAGAAGCGGCGAGTGATCACCGACCGAATGAGGAGGATAGCCTTCAACGAGGCCATGGTGGGTCAATTGTTGTTGTTGTTGTTTTTGTTTGTCTTTTTGCAAGCGATTCGGAGGCATACTGTGTTTGCAAAATTTTGCAAGAGATAAGAAACCGATGGAACGGTGAAAAGGCGGGTGCTCATTAGATGGTTGTTTATGGATTGGCAGAGCGATAATCAATTACGAAATGCTTGATCTAGGATAATGATGGGATGAAACGGAGAAAAGCTGGGGGAGGGGTGTAAATTTGTATTTTTAAATCTCCGATCAATCCGGCATCACTGCAAAAGATCTACTTGCCCAAGTATATGGATAAGCTGAAACCGAGAAAAAGCTTGGCGAATACATATGTAGTTTTATTTTTTCCCTCTTTTTCTTCAGATAACTGGTTTAGACGTGCTTGCCCAAGTATAAAGGAAAGTTGAAACCGAGAAAGAGCTGGATCAAATTATTTTCAAATTAAAATATTTAAATTGCAAATTGCAGGCGCGAAAAGACGAGGAGCTGAACCTGCTGCTGTTCCTCGATGCCGAGTGGGAGAGGGGACGATTAGAGGAGGAGAGGAAGATGGCAGCGGACGATCCCGGTAAGAATGGCTTCGATAATAATAAAAACAAAATAAGTTGTACTCGCACCCTGGCCTTACGTGTGTACACCACCAGGCGTGGTTGTCTCATGACAACTGTAAACACGCCTTGATTGAGGGATGGGTCTTCGATTCATATAAAATAGTATTCAGTATGTGGAACGAAACTATTGGTTTGTCCATTCCTATCGGCTCTTGTGCGATAGGTGAATCCGCAAGTGAACGGGTTTGAAAATACATTATTTTTTCCGAACAAACATAGGTTAGATTCCGGCTTCACCAAACGTTCTAGTTCAGTTGGAAGGGCGGCCAGTGATGTAACAGACGGGTCTATTGCAAAAATATAATTTAGCAATTAGGGATGCCAAATCGGAACACGGCCTCAAGTCGGCTAATTGACCGATTTGCATGCGAAGCCGGCTTGGCGAGTCTCACAACCCGGCATCAACCCGGCCAGCGCCCCCTCTCCCCTCTCAAGCCGGCTTCGCATGCAAATCAACCAATTAGTGACGGATCGCCGTTGATTTGAGGCGATTTCCATAATTAATTGAGCCCTTTGGAGGATTTCAAGTGCGAGAGTCGCGAGAATCGAGGCCGGCTTGAAGCCGGCTTCAACCCGGCATGCAAGGAAGAGAGACGCCGAAGCCGGCTTTGCTCAATTTGCATATCTGGCCAAGCCGGCTTGAATCGATTAACGCCTCTCTCAAGGCAAATCGCCGAGTTCCGAAGCCGATTTGGCATCCCTATTAGCAATATTTCAAATATTCCGTACGATCTGTTCGAAAAAAGTTTAATTTCCCAAACCCGTGCACCTGCGGTTTCACAGATTGCTCAAGAGCTGGTTAGAATGGGAAAAAAGATCAATTCTCCGTTCTTATGATTCCATCAAAAGAATCTATGATTAAATAAATATAAAATATTTCCCTGTCAGAATCCCTTCGCCCTATCGTGCGCGCGACGGCGTTGTCGTTGATGGACCACCGCGAGGAGAAGCCGCCCACCGAGAAAATGAAGGCGTTGGTCAAACCGGAAGGTGAGTGGTTCATACATTTTCATTTGTATATCGCAGTTGTTGAGTTGCGTCAACGTGAGTTGCACACGAGTGATTTCATTTTTTCTCGTTATTATTCGTAGAAAGCGAAGTGTCGAATCAATCGAAGCAACGAGTATCGCAACCGAGTTAACTATGAACTCGGTGAAACCCGAATCAAGAAAAGATGCATTCGCCTATATTTTGGCCAGAACATTCGGTGTTTCACGCAGTTCATAACTAAGCTGAGAGGCTCACAGCCCTGATAAGATTGACGCGTCCTCCTGTAAAGTAATATTTCCCTCGACAGCAAGCAATCTAAGATATGGCTGATGCAGGCAATAAAAATCGATATTTAATTCCCTGATTCAGGCGCGATTCCTCTCTCGTCTTCCCTCTACGAGTATCATCCCTTCGTGGAGCGACGTCGCATCCCCACTCCGCCCCCGCCCGGGCCCCTACACGGATTGGAAGAGTCAGAGGTACGGTAGGAGTACTGTAGACAAATTATGGAACTTTGCCGGGTTATATGCTACGATTTCACATAAAAAAATAAGATAAGAACCGCACCTACACGGATTGGAAGAGTCCGAGATACGGTAGGAGGGTTACGGTAATGGAGTTATCGATTAGATTAGAATTAGTAACGTTGGATGCAAAGAGTGTATTAGGCAGATAGTGTGACGAAGAATATGAGCTCAGTGTGAAACAGCAATACAAATAGTGATTTTGTGAAAATTTGTAAATGGCAGGTGATATTGCGTTTCACCTACTCTTCTAGTTCCCAATAGGTTCTAGGACAGCTATTCGATTTGTCATAGTTCTCAATCAAATATACCATATCTGAAGCGCATTTATTGCAGGTGGAAGAGGACACGGAGGACGAGAAGGAGCAGTGTGCAGCAGCTGCAGCAGCTGCAGCCGGTCCCTCCTCCTCCTTCCCGGCCAAGCAGCCGGCGCCCAAACGGCCGGAGGCCAGCGATGAAGATGACGACGAGGATCTCGACGAAGCGTCGCCCGAGATGGGCTGGCAGGGAACAGTAGAAGACCTACCGCAGCGTCGCCCTACTACCGTACCCCCTCCGCCCTCCCGACCTACCGCAGCCTCCGCCTCCTCAAACCACAGCCACCACCGACCAGCCGCAGTGCCCGAGCGGGTGGTGGTCAAGCAGGACGTCGCATCGCCCCGACCTGCAGCCGCTGCAGCAGGCAAGGTGCAGCCAGCACAGCCCCTCATCAGGGTGGAGAGTCCCGTCCGGACCAAGATTGCGGTAGGCGCCGGCAGGAGTACGACGGGGCAGAAGCATGACATGCCCGAGGCCATTCCCGTTCCACTAGCGAAGAGGAATCGAATGGCTGAGGAGAGAGCGAAAGAGGAGGAGAGAAGGAAGAAGGTGGAGGAGAGGGAGAGAGAAGCGGCAGAGAAGAGAAGGAAAGGGGAGGAGGAGAGGAAGGAGAGGGAGAGGAGGGGAAGGGAGGAGGAGAGACAGAGAGAGAGGGAGAAGGAGGAGAGAAGGAAGAGGGAAGAGGCAGTGGAAGAACAGAGGAGAGTGATTATGCCGCTGAAGATCAAGTTGAAGCCTCTGCCCCCCTGTCCGAGGGAGGAGGAGAAGAAGGTAGGTGGTTTGGTTGAATTAATAGCATGCTTATTCGACGATTAGATTGAAATGTATCACTGTTTTACTAACGCTACTGAGAGAAATGAATTATACCAAATAATACTTGGTTGCTATGAGTGGGAGGTGAAACAGAAAAAGTGATGGTCACATTTTTGATTGAAACATAGTTGTAGAACAGCATTCGTTAGCATTTGTTTAGTTTATTGATCTGTCGGAAATACGAATGATATTGGTGATTGGAAAGCTTGCCTGTTATGAGATATGGTTGAAACCGAAAACTTGTATGGTTCAATAGATTACTCATCGACCTTGAATAATGGCGATAAACTTTTAGTTGCTATGAGTAAATATTAAAAATTAGCTGCTAATTAAATTAATTAAAAGAAGAAATCTGTCCATTTTGCAGGAGGAAGAGAGGAGGGATGAGGAGGAGAGGGAGAATAGGGAGAAGAAGAGTAAGAAGAAGCGAAAGAAGGAGAAGAGACGAGCGGAGGACGGGGATGAGGAGGAGGAGAGGGAGAGGAAGAGGAGGAAAAAGGTGAGCATGTTTATTTATTATTGGTTTTTCAATCGGTATTAGACAAGCGAACACTATTGGTAGATGGCTGCATTGAATGATAAGAGATACTGCTGAAACGGAAAGTGTGCGTCGAGTTGTGAAGGCTGAACTGTTTTTTTATTGGAATGCCTAGAATTTTTTGTGGGCACGTTTCTTGTGATAACGCTGAAACGGAAATCAATTGGATATTACTATTGGTAGAATCTATTTTTTATCACCCGTCTGCGCGGAGAATTATGTCGAGAAATATTCGTTGGCTATAGCCACGACGTGAAACCGAGAAAGTACAAGTGATCAACTGATTGATTGTAGGAGAAGAAGGAGCGCGAGCGGCAGGCAGCGGCTGCTGTAGCTGCTGCAGAGGTGGTCGTGCCTCCTCCTCCTGCAGCAGCTGCAGCCCCTGCAGCTCCAGCCTCGACGATAACGACGCCAGTCATTCCGAAGCTGAAGATCAAGTACGGAGGAGCAGTGACGCCCGGTTAGTATAATAATAATAATTGATCTCAGCCCAAGGCGCAACGAGATTGAAAGTTGGATTCAGAAGGTGGAGTAGAAAGAGATTGGGAGTGTTCTGATTAGGCTAAATGGCTGAATTTTGGAGATGGTAAAACCTAGATGATTTATGCTGCGCCGGTGCATGATATGCAGTGGAAATTGATTGCAGTTCATGTAATCGTTGTTCGTAGACTGAAAAAAATATCGTTTACCTAATGTGAATTTGCTATTGCAGCCGCGACCCCAGCTGCAGCTGCTGCAAGCACGCCGCGGCAGCCGGCAGCGCCCCTTGCTGCAGGTTCGTGGAGAATTTGAATCAAAATAGAATAAAACAAATTGTATGAGATATTTATGCTTCATAGTTTTCTCATACGTGGAAAAATCTCAATAGTGATAGTACACGGAATGGTCGTATTTGCCTAATAAAACTAAAACTTAATTGATGTTTCAAGAATTCCTTATGTGGCGAGCAAGTTCTGCAACGATGATCTTTGAGCCATGGTTGTTGTAAACCAATTATAACAATCTTGCAGCCCCCTCCGTGCCTCCACTGTTGCTGTCGGTCGCTCCTCCGACCACCCCTGTGCAGCCCGTGCAGCAAGCCTCGCCCGCACCGCCCAGCTCCGGCCTGAAGCTGAAGATCAAGCTGGGACCACCCACGACGGCGCCGTCGCCCTCCCCGGCGAAGGAGGAGCGGAAGAGGGAGAAGAAGGAGAAGAGGAGGGAGAATGGACATCACAGGGAGAAGGACAGGGACAAACACCATCATCATCATCATCACAAGCGAAAGGTATGGTGGGAGGGGAGGTTACGGTAGGATGGTACGGTACGCTCTGGGAGTTTACGATAAGAGAAATTAGATGATGGTTTAAGGTTACAGTAGGTTCTGGGAGGGGGTTACATTAGATATCGTTGTGGATTGATTTATTGATCGCAGGAGCACTCGCACAAAGAGCACCGCAAATCGGAGTCGCGGCATCACGAGCAGCAGCAGCAGCCAGCGGCAGCTGCTGCAGCACCTGCAGCACCACCCAAGCAGCCTGCAGCCGCCAGCCAGCCCCCTCCATCCGTGCCCAGTGTCAAGGTTAGTGTGTGGCTTAGAGGCTCATATCATCAAAGCAAAGTTAGGAGTGATGTAGTAGTGAAGGTGAAACGTGGAATTGAATGGTATGAAATTGGATAAAACTGTCTGGGGAATGATGCTGCGTTAGGAAGAAGAACAGATTTTTTTCACAGAAACAGTTTATCGAATTGTCGAGCAGCGCAAGAGCTGGACTTGTAGAGAGGGTGAAAGTTGGAATTGATTGGAACGGAATTGAGTAGAATTCATGATTGGGCATGTTAGTGCGTCAGAAACGAAAATATGTTTTGGGCTCAGAAATGGGAGGATCTGATTGTCCAGTAGTGCACGAGGTGGTGAAGTAGTAAAGATGAAACACAGAATTGAATGGGTGTTATTACTGATTTTTTGAGAGACTGGGATTTTGTATCTAATCGGTGTGATATTGCGGCAGTGTAATGATAGCATCCTGATATTTATGATGCCTTCGATAAATTTTCTTCAAAATATTGTTTATTCTACGAAAGAAACGCCATGGAAGAAATTGACAGCCAAGGTGAAGCGTGATTTAGTGAAAATCTCGAAGCGTCTAACCGACAGGTGAAATGACCCCTCTTGCAGATCAGCATAGCGCCGCCGCGACCGACGCCCGCGCCCTCGCAGCCGCAGCCTCCCCCGATGGTCTCTCCGGCTGCAGCAGCCCCATCCATGCAGCAGCAACTGCAGCAGCTGCAGCAGCAGATGGCCATGAACTCGGTTAGTTTATTGTTTTTTGATCCTTTTGCGAAATGGTCTGGCAAGAGTGAATCACATATAAATTTCGTGTTATGGTAAAATCTGAAACGTAGAATGGAATGGTGTTGTTAGTACAGGTTGTATACAGGGCGATAAAATAGTTATGTATGTGCTATTTTCCTGCTGTAGGGTACGGATATCCAAATAGTGCGCACTTTCATTGAGTCAACTTTGTTTTGAGATATAGCATGAATATAATCACATTTCCTGCAGCACTTCCACCTGCCTTCGGTGCCGTCGTCGCTGTTCCGGCCGTCGGTGATCGCTGCGCCTCCGCAGCTGCAGCCGACGATGCAGCTGCTGCAGCAGTCGCAGTTGCTGCAGCAGCAGCTCGGACTACCGCAGCCCGTGCTGCCGCAGCTGCCAGTGCTGCCGGTGCTGCCCGCGGTGCCGAGGCCTCCAACCCTGCCACCCGGAATGGTCGGACTGCCCCCGGGATTCCAAGAGCGCAGCCCGGAGAGAGTAGCGTTCTCAGGTGAGCGAGGGAATGGTGGTGGAAGTAGAATAGTTGTGATAGTGGAAATTGGAAAAGAAAGGAAAGCAAATTACAAAATGGACGAAATGGTGGATATAAGTTTCACGGAGTTCTTGTAAGGTGTGAGTTAAGACAAGAATTGTTATTCCTTTCGTCAGTTGTCGAAAAAACTATTCTCTCTGTAAATTGGATTAGTGCTCGACTTCTAGGTGCATACGCGCGACATTAGTTGCGTAAGATTAGTACAATTCTAGGGAAGATGATTATCGTTTGTTTTTCGATCCTAATGATTTTTAAATTAAAAAAATAATCAATGACCTTTCCCCTGTGCAGATTCGGAGAGATTAGTATCCAACTTCTAGGTACTATGGATTAGTGGGCAAAATACATGAATATTTCCGGGTATGATAGTTCTCCCTTTTCACATTTCTGAAAAAGTAATCAATATTCATCTCAGATTCGGAAGGCGAGGACGACGAGCGGTCGAATGCCCTGACGAAATCTGCCGCCGACATCACGCGAATGGTACGGTAGTATTGATTTATTGATCCGTGAGGGTTACGGTAGTATCGATTGACTGATACGGCTACGGCAGATTCATTGGTGAACTTTGTTCTGATTGTGAATGATACGGCTACGGTAGACCAATGGGATTCTGTGATGGTTATCGATCGGTAGATTACAGTCAGGCTAAATAACAGGCCCAGTTTTAGGTGGTGCCCTCTCTTCTCCATCGACTACCGCAGCTGCAGCAGGTGCCTCCCTCCTTCAACAGGAACAATCAATACCCGTGACCTACCGTACTCCTTCCCCCTGCTACCGCACTTCCCTCTAGTTAGCCCACCGCATCTCAGTGAAGCCCCCAGTCATCAAACCCGCAGTTTCCCCACACTCAACTTGTCATATTTCACCCCCGGTGTCGGATATCGTATCCTCAGCTCGTTTCATTTGTAGATTAGCACAGATTCCATCTATATTCCTAAATTCCCCAGATTTCATATATTCCGAAATTTTGCTTCTAAAAATTGTATGATAACACCGGCCTGGTTGCTAGACATATTTCTAGATTTTACTTTCATTCTCATTTTTTTACAAATTTATACTGTAATGCTGTTAAGATCCTCCGATTCGTTAAATATTGTATGTTTTCATCTCAAATCATTCCACTCCCCTTCTCCCCATTTGCATTGTTCTTAACACCGAATATCATTCACTTCGTATCAGTCAATCATTCTCCTATCTAGTCCGACCCTGCGCATTTGCTCATACCGTAACTTAGGAAGATACCGTACCCTTACCCTCCCTTGCATCGGATTCGCATGTACTAACCCCAACCTTCGTGATAGTTGCTTATTAGTAACACTCTTTATACTTTCATTAAAACAAACAAATCAGATGTGATCGCACTTGCTCAGTCTAATCAGTCCAAGATTATTAACGAATCGGTTTTATCCCCCTCTCCCTTTTCCCACCCCACCCCGAATAGAGATTACTTTCCAAAACAATCAGCTGCCATTGTTTCCCTACCCCCTTTTTCTGTATATTATCGATCGATCCGCCACTTCCACCGTATTGCCTTGCTCTCGCTACCGTATATCTGCTGCTCGCACTATCAAACCCCGTTCACCGTTAAACTCCAACCTCAAAATCTCTCCACTCATTCTATCCAATATATCCGTGTGTGATTCTCAACCATTAATGCTGTTGCTCCCACTCTGAACCCGCCTCTCTGAACACGGTAGACCACCCCCACCCACATAGTATATACAGTAATAGATTCGCTTATTGATCCCTCACTTCGCGGACTACCGTAGTCTCGTACGGTCGCTTGCTGCTCGATGAATTATCGATTGATTCTTTCGCTCACCCACCCCCTCTCCTTACCATCTCAGTTTCCTCTCAGTAACGCATTCGATAGTATCTCTGCTCCCCTCTATACTCACTCCGGATCGTATACCCCACCCCTCCCCCCTTACAGTATCCCCGTTCCAACGTCTACGTCAAAAGGTGCTTCCCATAGTGATACAATCTTACCGTATGTGCATACATGTGATAGACTATCGATTTTCCCATTTTACTTTTGCTACTTTCCACTGCGTAGTGCTAATTTTCTACAAATCTGATTCAAACCTCATTTACCTCAGTTGTTTTTTATTAGTTTGATACTACAGCTTCTTTCCTCTTCGTGTTCACTCCGAGTAGGTAATTTATGCATTTTCCCTTTCCTTCGAATCACCCCTTTAGCTTGGCAGGACCTCACCCCCCCCCCCCCTACACCGCCCATCCCATTGATCTACCTTCAGCCGAATTCACTTTACAAAACTTATCATTATTTGATTGCCACAATTTCCAATACGTTATCGCCGCTAAGATGAACTGAGTAAAACATATACAAAAAATAAAAAAAATATTACTGATTTCTTTCTCTGTTTTTATTCACGTGACACATGAGGGGCAAGGGATACCATGGGAAGAGGAGCACTCTATCTCGAGTGAAAGTGAATTCGCATGCGTTTCTCACAGTGAACTGTGTCAAATCCTATCTTTCCCAAACCTATAGATAAAAGAAAAGGCGCACATATCTCTTGATAAAAGGGACTTTGAACGCATTATGCAATCGAGTTGAGACTTTGAACACTTTATCGTGGGGCGCGGAAACGATAAACACAACGAAAACAACATGCTATTATTGGCTACTTTTTCTCCTCTCTAATCATCCTTCTCTTAAATGAAATTGTATGCACAATCCTTCTCACTCTCGACGAAGGCCAATTCGAGCTTCACGGGTTGCTTGAGCAATTGGGAGAGGAATTCTTCCGCGAATCCGAACATCCAGTAGATGCGACGGATGTCCAGTCGGTTCGAGTACTGGAATAGAGTTATTCCATTTACTTTCACCTTTTTACTTGAGTAATTGCTTTCAGACTGAACAAAACACAGATGTTCCGCTTGATGATTTCATGTTTCAGCAAGTGCATAAGATCAGAAGATTATTGTAACAATCGATTAAAAATATTTTTAAATAATACTGACCTGCAAGAATCCGGCGACGTACAGGACGTTGCCTCGTCGCTTGAGCACGAGCTGAAAGGAGAATAATAAAATATTAACTTTATTTGAGAAAAATATTGAAACAAATAAGAAATATTGAAATTGCACTTCCTGGTTTCACGTCATCTACTATACCTATGGAGCTACAATCTCCCAATCATGTCGGAGGCCACAAAGAAAGCAAAAAAAATCAATTTCACATTACTTACTAAGATCTCCAGAATCTTTCCATTTTTTTAGCGGAATCGATAGGTTTAAAAAAATCGCAATTTGCTATTAAGCACCTATACGATAACCCAGCCATGCCTACTATACCGTATCATCTCCGCCCTCCGTATCTCATCTACCATATTCTCGACTATTCACCGTTCTACCGTACCTCGTCGTATCCCAACTACCGTACCTCATTGCCGGAGACGACGAGATTCTGGGGGAAGAATCCGCGGATGAAACGGCGCACGATCTCGTCCTGCGCCACCATCAGCGGCTGCGATTGGCGGAAACCTGCAAGGGAATATTAAAATGATATTGAACGAAGCAGCGCGCAGTTATGGTCGAGGGTATCCCATCAGCATACAAATAGAGTCTACAGACGCTTTTAATTTGCAACAGATCAACAAAATTAATAACTGACTAGAGCAGATTACAGTGATACTAATTAGTTATTATGGGGGTAGTATTGAGGAAAAAAAACTAATAAGTATTCAGTGATCGGTTAAAGTTCATCTCTACTTCTTGAAACTTGACCATTTTTCCATATTTCTTCAGGAAAATGAGCTAACCTTCGAGATTCTGTGAGTGCCATGTGAGCCATGACTTTCTCACTCCAATGTGGTGCGGCTTCTGCGCCATTTCGTATGTGAGCAGCTGCGTCTTGCCCACTGTCGTCTGCAAATAGAATAATTGCGTATAAAACGATAATAAAGTTGATTGAAATATTATCGTAATCGCGATAATACATAAGTAAGGATATTTTAATGTTGAATAAGATAACCGTTGAATCGATCGCGGAAGAAGAATTAAAGTCGACAAATAAGACGGATGAAACTCAAGCCCACCTTGAACTTGCCGGCCTTGTTCTTGTGGAGGGCGGGCGTCGTTGAGAGGGCGGCGACGGAGGAAGAGGAGGGACCGAGCGAGCCCGAGAGAAGGCCCGTCAGGGGTAATGATCGAATCATCTAAAATGTGAATAAAATGAAGGAAAGAAGAGTCAAAGGGCAGCAAAATGAAATGCAAACTTTGAAAGGGAATGCGAACAGTTCGACAAGCGATATGCTTACAGTTTTCAATGGAATGAACGTGGCACCTAATTACAAGAAAATTATAATAAAAACACAAAATTATAAACAAATGAAAAGACGATAGCAAAAATGAGCAAACACGAAGCGCAACATAGATTTTTCAGCAATCCTCGCTAAACACAGGAACAATTCTGAAATGCGCAATAATGCGCCATTGCTGTATTTTTTTGTTAGTATTGCCTGAATTTAGCAACTAAATGCGTTTCGAAACACACAAATATTCATAAACACATACAAAGTTAATCAATTAGCGTAAGAAACTTATCATCGAAACCGCATTACAGCATTCTGCAGATACAAGAATCGATTGACATACAGTATCTTTTATGCCTACACATGGATCGCGTGCGCATGTAGCAATCACAATTCTTCCAACAATTGCTTCTAGACTAGAAGTTCTAGTTATTCATCGAAGTTACCGGAGATCCGAATGAAATTTCAAACGAATTATTGCTCGAATAGTAAATTCTCTCAACATCACATGTGCACATCATACAGAAAAGTTAAAAAATAATAAACGACTTCTCCTATTTGTGTCGCTTCTAGCTTTCACCCAGATGACATTCCATCTCTACAGCTCATTACTTCGAATGTGACCAGTAATTAGTCAGACTCGATGTGGGTCAAACCCCATTCGCCAACATTTCTCGATCTAATGTAACACATCATTCTGGCTTTGCTCGAAGAATAGAGAATCTATCATCAATGGATCAATCCCTCGCATCTACGCACTACGCCGAATCAAATCACGTCTCCACCCAAACCCGGAGGAAAGCGCTTCGATCAGTAACAGTTCAGGTTCGTATTCATCCCTCATACTGCCGTTCTATCAACTGGTAAACTCATTCGCCTTCAGATCATACCCGCCTCGTTATCGTCTCGATCTCGTCCTAGATCCAAACGATCGCTCCAAGTGCCCTCACCCATCCAAGAAGAGGATACGATACCTACCGCATCGAAGGAAGGACCCAACCGTACACCCGAGGCGACTTCATTGCCTTCATTCCCTGCGGCGGCTGCGTTCAAGGATCTCGTATTTGGAATCGTCAGGGACAAGATTCCGCTCCTAGGAGCGGTGCTTGCAGGTAAGATTTCGACTTTACTATCTGGGTCAACTAACTGTGACTATGTATATTGACTATCTATGTCGACATGCTTTTTTATCAGTGATGACCAGTGCTGAAAATGACGACTGTCTAATGTCCAGTCTGGTATTCATGAAGTTTTGGCGTTTCCTAGGAGCATCGAGTCAGGCATTGGCAGATCTAAAAATGAATAGGAAACAAAACCTTACTTGGATTTCTTTTGTGCATTGCTGGCGTGGGCCGGGCCCTCGCGCCTCTTTCAAAAATTGTATCCGCTGACCCATGCGGGGGTACCACTTATCAGTGGTAGGGCCCGACGGAATCTGCGGTCCCGGGACAATTTATCCGGAGGGCACGAGGCACGCCAACCCCTCTCCCGGGCACTCGTATGGCGAGCGCTGCACGGGGAGGGCACGGGTATCCGCCGACCTGTGGTCGGGGAGCGTGTCTCCGCGAGGGGGAGCATGTCTCCGCCGGCTCACGGTCGGGGGGGGGGTTGACTTCCCGATCGGGGGGACCCGGCAAGATTAACGGGAAATGGGGCCCTTTAAAGGCGCAGCGTGCGCTGCACGCGACGGGGTAGAGAGAGGAGAGAGAGGCGCAGCAAAGGGGGCGGAGCTTCGTGCTGCAAACAATGATTGCGTAACTCACTTGCGCAGCTCACTCCTACTATCGAATTCAAATTAAAAAAAATGATTTGATGAGGTTTTCTATCAGGCCAGGATCCACAAGCTACCAATGCAAGCGCTGCCCAGGAGAATCCGATTCTGCCGAACCAGCCCCGACCCAATGGTACCGATGGAAACAACGGGGCCCCGGTTGGGACCACCCAGCAGGACTGGTACCAGCGATGGCTGGAAACGATGGGCCTGATGGCGGATCAGATGAGGGAGCGGGAGTTGAGGTAGGTCAAGGTACGGTAGTTACGGTAGATACCTACCGTAGCAGAAAGGTTGCTGTGCTGCGGTAGGTAATTGGATGTATTTTATGATATCTAAAAGAGAAGTCGCACTTCAAGTTAGCGATAGTGTTTTTGAGCAATGAATCTGCAGCATACAGGAAAATCTATAAATCAAACGTATTAGTAGTCCTTAAAGAATGATAACAACCGGTCTCTTCATTCTATGCACTTACCCTCTCTCTCGTGCTAATTGTTAGCCCGAACATTCATCATTCTGAAAGCCCCACTGCGACCTATCTTTATCTGAGCCATAAATGGAAGGAAAATGAAAACTTGCTGTGTCAAATTTTCTGAAGAAACAGTGTGAACAGGGGCGAGAGAGCATTGGAAATCGAGAGAGTACGGATGTACTTTCCTAATGAATTACCTTCAGATGGACTCGTCGTGCGATCTTCGTCGCTTCGCTCTTCTCCCTTCTCTCTCTTGTCATGATCTGTGCCTGTCCCCCACTGATCATCTACAAACTGATGAGGATGAGGAGTGAACTGGCGCCCCTTGTGCACGATTGTATTGTGAGTGTTAGTGCATGTTGCTAATTGCCTAGGAACTGCGAACCAATTGCACTGCGAACTTTCAAAATAGCTGAACGAAGGCGCTATCAAAATAATAAGAACGTGCATCGCTGAAGCTTCAGATGGAAATATTTGCCGATATGTTTCACAACTCGCACATCAAGCGAGCAATCGTGATCTGCGCAATACCACGAGATCCTCGAGAAAAAAAAGTAAAAAAACCCCGAAATAATGGAACTTGAGTGTCACTGATAAGATGCGCTGTGCATTTCTCAAATTGCCTAATCATCACTACATCTCAGGTGCATTCGGTGCTCTTCCACCATCATTTTCATCACGAGTACGACGATGACAAGAGGACGATGAGGGATACGGTAGAGAGGATGGTGAGAGAGGGGGGAGGTTGGACGATGGAAATTACCCTAAATTGCGACTAGGATTGTCCAAACGATACTGGTATTAACGTAGCGCAAACCGCAATTATCTACCCCTATTGCCAGCACGAATGAGTATTATTAAAGTTGCTGAGTGCAGATAAGAAGGAGAACGATGAGGGATACGGTGGAGAGGATGGTGAGTGAAGAGAAATCAGGCCATTACGGGAGGAAATTACACTGTTATGAACCCTTATTACGAATACTGAGTGCAGATAAGTAAGAGAAAGATGAGGGATACGGTGGAGAGGATGGTGAGTGAAGAGAAATCGGGCCATTACGGGAATAAATTACACTGTTATGAACCCTTATTACGAATACTGAGTGCAGATAAGTAAGAGAAAGATGAGGGATACGGTGGAGAGAATGGTGAGCGAGAGCTGTCAGGATGAAGAATCCTGCTCTTCATTTCTGTAAACCGTAGCGGGGTTAGCGGACTCTACTCGTATTGCAATGCTGATTATATTTTTGAAGGGTGCAGATTCCAGATATGTGATGTTTATGGGATAACCGTTTGATGGATGCTGGAATGATCTTTTGATCTTTCCATCCCCATTCAGATCTCCTCCTCTCGCTCTCGTCGTGGCACACTCATCGACGTTGACGATCTCATCAGTCATCTGCAATCGGGAGCACTGAGGGGAAGGGAGGTCAGACTGGATAGTTTACAGGTGAGATAAGATTAACAGATCATTCTTTCTCAATAGAGTTTCGTAAGGTTTATTTTTTCGTCGTCAACTATATGCATAGATTGAGGGAGATCAGGCTTGATATAATAGTTGTAACGAATGTATTATCTGTTTCAGAAGTTAATTACTAATATTAGTATTTCTACGCATCAAGAAAAGCTGCAAATCGAAGACACAGCGATGACGCGGTTTTTGAAATACTTTGAAACATATTGAATAGCCATTTCAAAACACCAGCAAGCATAGTAAATCATCAGAAATGTTATGTTTCAGTAAGACCCGAAAATATTAGACCGTGCTCAAAATATAATAGAGGCAGTGAATCATGTGGAATGTACAAAAAAAGATCCCAGATGATACAAAGATCACAGAACCCGCCGGAGCAGCAGTTCACGGTGCTCAATCAGGGACTACCGTACTCGATCGGAGTGATGAACAGCGGATACGAGGTATACGGTAGTTACGGGGAGTACTGTAGACGAAGTACGGTAGGCTACTGTAAATCGATCGATTCCAGCCTGACGGATCGCTATCTTTTCCCTACCCAGCACAGCAATCGACTCAGTATCAACCAGGTAATTAGGAAAATCTGTGAATGTGAAATATCGATTTCTGTGCAGATTTCGGCCAATCCGTCTACAGTACCCCTCAGCCGCCGAACCCAGTAGCCGAGCTCTGTGAGCGATTGCATAGGGATGATGCAATATCGATCAATTCGAGGTTGCTCCTACACCACTGGACCGCCCGGGGCGCAGGGCCAGCCCGGGCAGCCCGGTCAGCCGGGCACCTCATACCCTTCTGGAAGACCACCCACGACGCCTCTGTTCTACCCACCGCAGCAGAATACCGTATCCTCATGTCCGCCCTGCCAGATAGTGCCAGGACCACCCGGGCCGCCAGGTATACGGTAGCTGCTGATTATCGATTCATAAGATCTATTCAGGGCCCAAAGGCGCGCCCGGATACGCCAACATCGTCACGGTGAAGGGACCACCCGGGCCGCCGGGCAGCTACGGACCACGGTAGGGTACTGCAGTAGCCAATTATCGAATGATCCATCAGAGGCCCGACCGGACCTCCCGGACCACCCGGGCCCGCGGATCCAGGAAGGGTGATTGAGATCGAGGTGACCGGGTCGGAGGGACCACCCGGGCAGCCGGGACCCCCAGGAGTGCCGGGCAAGCCAGGTCGGCCCGGTCGACGCGGCAAGAATGGCCACAAAGGACCCGAAGGAGCGTGCGGCCGTCATGGTGACTAACCGTAGTTTCGGCCTATCGATAACTAACTTTTCTAGGGACACCCGGGAATCCGGGACGAAACGGGCTGCAAGGGGCTGTTGGGAAGCCGGGCAGGAACGGAGTTTGCGCCTGCAAGACCCAATCGATAAAGCAGATATCAACTGATGATTATGGGGAGACGCAACAGGTACGGTAGCTGGAGATTACGGAGACTATAGTAGAATACGATGTTACAGTACTCGAGTGAATCGGAGCAGAGTTACGGTGGATATCGTTCGTTCCGGGACCACAAGCGACCGGCAGCTACGAAATTCCCTACACTACACGATGACACGAAACCAATCGTGCAGTTTGACCTGCCTGATGGTAGATTCGACCCGTGAAAACTAGTTGGATAATCGTTATAATAATGTGGAAGTGAGTTGTGATCGTCGTCGATTTCGTTCGTATTCTGCATACGTTTCACAATTAGCATTTCTATTCATTTGCTCCTTTGTTTCAATGTCTTCTGTGTCTATTGTTTATAAAAATATTACTGATAACGTTCTTCAGCTCACTTCCGCTCGTTTCCCCTCCCTCCTTCCCTTCAATAGCCCTGAATAGTACGCGTTGAATAGGTGTTACTCATAGTGGAAACATGCTCAACTTCCGTGTGTATTTGTTATGGTAATGTCTGTATTGTTCTACTCGACAAGACGGAACTGTGTTGAGAGGCCACAAGTACAAGGCAGTACACCTCCGGTAATTATGCATCCGCTTTTCCCGTATAAATGCAATTGTTCTCCACTGTAACCACCCTCTAACAATCATGCGACTTCTCCTGCTTCTCTTCGTGCTTGTCATTCGTTCTTGTTCGGGAGGAAGCGAAGCTGAAATCAAGAAAATCGGAGAAACAATGTGAGTTGGTCTTTCTTTGATTTTATAAACTCGTACCCATTTCAGCAAAAGTCAAGTAAAAAATCTCACCAACACGATCGCTACTGTATCAAATGCCACCAACAAAGTGCTCGTAGACATTATGCAGAATATGTATGATATATTCTTATCCTTTCGAATTGAAAATAATTTTTTTAGGACGCTCTGGAAAGACTATCCCACTCAATTGAACGAGAACTTCCACATGGTTATGGACACAATCACACCACTGGTCACTCCGATAAGAGTTCGTTCACTGCTTCTTTTTCACTTTTCATCTATCCGTAGATAGCCGGCTTTACGGTGTACACGACGTCCCTAGACGACTATAAAATCGCTTTGGCATTACTAAAAATGTGTACTTTTACTTTTCATCTCTTCCTTTTCCGATCTTTCTCATCATCATCTGCATTCTTCTCTCGCTACTCGTGCTTCGCTGCGCATGGGTGGTGAGTAGAGGAGTCAGAATGAAGAATTCGTCTCTTCATTCATTCGCTCGATACTCTGACCGATGATAGGCACAGACGAAAGAGGAGACGGTACTTGTAATCTCAAAAAACTGCCTAAGGAAGCGGCAGAGACCAGTATTTCAAACTGTAGAAATGAAAACAATACTAATACTTGAGTATGGTGCCTCAGGCATTCATGGAGGTCGTGGACGGCTTCCGAACGTACTGCATGCCGCGAAGGTACGTAGATAGACAATTGATCAGATCTTCAGTAGTTTCTCCATCGAAACAAATATAATTTATTCTTGTGCATGTCGAAGCTTTTGAGCACAAAGATCAAAATGAGGAACTTTTCTCTTCGTTGTGAATCTAACAAAAATGCGGGAGCGTGAAGAAACGAATTCTTCATTTGGCATCTCCATCAACAACTGAATCTCAAAGTTGTTGATTCAGCAATAACAATCAAGTATCAAATCAGCGTGGTCGTTGAACCGCCTCCCTTCGACGTCGAAGCAGCTGCTCACTTCGTCGCTCCTCCATTCCTCGACGCTGCCGACTGCAGTCCACTCTGTCAGGAAGGACCATACTGTGATGAGCAGTGTCCTGGAGGTGAGGGCTATTAAATTGACAAACGAAACGTGACAAAAAGACAGCTATCGCACAGTGTGTCAGAGAGGGCCACCCCCTCCGTTATATGCGAATCATTCGATCTAATGCCAATCGCATGAAAATATGATGCCATAGCGAAAAATTGTTTTCAAACCACTAGGAAGTTAGGAAAGTAATGACATTACAGCTGGCGGAGATTGCTGTTCCGGGGAAGAGTGTGGATACGAGAACCCATGCTGGAGAGAGAAGTCCTGTGCGAGTGAGAGAATCTGTTCGAGCAAGGAGACGAAGAGAGTTCGATTCAGCATGAAATAATATTTGTAATTTACGAATAATTTAATGAATAAATAATGATGCTGCCTGTATTCCTTTTTCTGAAACGTAATTGCTATTCGATGTGGATACGAGAATCCCTGTTGGAGAGAGAAGCAATCGTGTGCGAGCGAAAGAATCTGCTCGAGTAAGGAAACGAAGAGATTACGGTTCAACATGAAATACTAATTATCGATTGCTGGAATGTTCAAATGAATAAATAATGCTTTCACAGTAGATTGCTGGTCGTCGCGGCGAAAATCGAAATCAAATTGTCTTATTATTCTCCCATCAGCCTACATTCATTCTTTGAAACATGTCTGCATTGCAGACAAAGACACTAATTTTGATACCGATGTGTAGATTCATCAACCAAATAAATTAATTCAAATTTGAAAGAAACACAACGCTGGAAAATACGAATGACGTTATCAGTGGAGAAAGAATTACGAAGACAAGAAGCACTTATTCTTAAATTTGCGATACTTTTCATGCTCAATTGCTTGTTTATACTGCTGGGATTAGCAACTCTGTTAGGCCCTAAACACACGAGAAAAGAGGGAACCAACCAGTCAGTTAGGAGGAATGAGGGAAGAGTGAAGTAAATGAGGGCGAATGAACAACAATCGTCCTCACTTCTCACGCTCGTCCTTTCGCATACCGGTTCGTTATTTCTTTTCTGCACAGTTTCGCCTTGTAATCCACTATTCTCAAAAGTATCAGCCAGCAATTGAACATGCAAACTATGGTCCTTATATATGTCCACCATTCTGAGTTGACTTTCCCAGCTTGTTCAACCACAACGGCTAAAAATGTAAGAGAATCTGTGTTGCGTTCGTCATTTTTAGGTTGATAGGGGAGTGAGGAAAGTACCTAGTGAGTGGTTATCTGGTTGATTTCAGTATGCCCGGCCCCACCTCTTTATATCGCTGGGTTGTGCGCGTAAAGGAAGGATGTTGCTTCGTCGGAGGCTCAACGGACAAAGATGACCCCGCGAACAGTGTCCGCTCCTTCGTATGGTAATACTAACATTATTATTATTATTATTATTATTATTATTATTTATTTGTTTCTGTAATCTATGAGTTCAACTCGATTAAGAATTGGAAACAGTGGCACTTGTGGCGGAAGTATAATGATAGATGATTAACGACAAGAAGAGCACACATCTCTGTTTTTTGGCCCAGGAAACAAGCCGTTCTAAATGTGGAGGGCGTGGGGAATTAGGGAAGGGAAGAGAAAATATCGGTCCAAAGAAGTGCCAGAGTATTGAACGAAGATGCCATCGAAGGGCTTTGCAGGTCGCGCGATATAGTGGAAGTCCAGCAGAACGCGTGGGGCGAGCCCAAAAAAAAATTCGTACGAGACTCCGACGACTGCGTGTACCGCCTCATCGGCAACTTCAGCGAGTACAGGATCGGCCATTGCAGTGAGTGATTGACGTTGAAATGGAAGGAACGATACTAGACAGTGGTTCTCCTCATTCCCAACACTCTTGTCGAGTGGAGAAGATAAATTGACTAGTAGGTAACTAGTTGCAAGTCTAGTGAGTGATAGGCTGAAGGGTGGGAGGATAGATAACGGCAGTGTGAAGATCGAAAAGGGTGGAGGAAGTGACGAGTAGTATTATCACATCAGAGACGAACTACGACCTGATGGCTCAATTCGAGGAAGGATTTGAAGATAATTGGAAGACGATTGTCGCTCAGGAATGGATGAGAATGCAGACGCGGTGAGTTGAACTTTGATCTCTGACCTAGGATCGGCCATGACTGGCACACTATGAAGACACGGTTGCGTTTGATCTTTGATTTCTGAATGTACAGAGCTGCTCGACTGGCGATCGTCCTCGCCCCTCCCACGCCTCCACAGGGTCTGATCATTCAGGAGATGAACGATAATAATGGTTCGTCCGCACGATCACTCTTGAAAAAATTAAGAGAACAGAATCTTCGAAAACCGGGAATATTTCCGATTCGTTATCCGATGCATCTTATTCATGATAAATCATAGCCCTCAACGAATTTGTCAATGAAAGAAATGAATTCGTCATCATTACAACTAGATTTCTTCTCACCAAACCACCGTTGATGCCTTTGTTGGGTCGGGGAATCCATTATGAGTCGAGGGACTTTAACTGATCATTGATTACAGATGATGCAGATGACGTCATCGATGACGATGATGCACAGGCGATGATGGAGGAGGAAGAGGGCGAGATCGTCGATGATCCCGCTGACGGTGATCATGATGCGCGTCGTCCCGCGTGAGTTGATCTTTGATCTTTAATCACTGATTTCAGATAGCTTGAGACAGTGATCTCTGAACTATCATGCCTACTGTACTTTGAAAAAATCGACCGCTTTTGATCTTTGATCCCTGAGTGATGTGGGTCAACTAGGAAGGAAAGATGGATTTTGTTCTTTGCTGTCCGGCTAATCATGACGGACGTTTATCTTTGACGATTGATCTTTGATCTCTAATCTTAAGAGGGCTGTCGATCCGTTTTACCACATCGAAATGACTGCTTCATCAATTGAGCGGTCTTTCGATAGATTGGATAATTGAAATGTAATTAAACTAATTGCAGTGTTCGTGTGGATAGGGGCGTGCGTGCGGCCGACGGTCGAGGAGATGGAAGGGAGCAGGCTGCTGCAGGGGCGCGCCGCATTCGTCAGTTTACTAGAGCTTGAGTAATGATACCGCCGTCTCTTCATTTTGCACACTCTCTCGCCCGATTGGTCGACGAGAGAGTGTGTGAAATAGAGAGACGACGGTATGATACCGTTTGCTCATAAGTTCACAGTGATAAATGAAGATGACATTTTGAGAGTAGCGAAATGGCACCACACATCTGTCTACACCGACAGAAAGGGGCTGTATCTAGTCTCACGGCAAACTTGAAATATTTCTGAAGCTTCTCCCGATTATCAATAGGAATGTGGCTGACCGATTTAAACGGGATAAGTTTCAGACGCATTGTATTTTCTGCTACCGATTTGCAGTTCGAATACGATTTTGCGGGAAAATTTAGAACTTAATCCCATTGTTGACTCTTATCTGGAGAGAACAATGTGGGCCAGAATGCTAACGATAGATGTAATTCAGGCGTGTCTCGCAGGGATTGGAGATGGGCGCAATATGCTCGACCGCATTCTGACCACGTCCTTCTCACCAACCAACCCTTCAATGCCACACTCAATGACATTCGTGCTCTCTTCCTCCCTCTGCAGCTGGAGGGATGTTCGGTTCGTTCTTCACTAGTGTTGGAAATACGGGTAATGGTCTCTTCATTTCACACACTCTCTAGCGCCTCTGACCGGTGAGAGAGTGTGTGAAATGAAGAGACCATTACCCGTATTTCGAACTCTATTCTTCACTCTGCAGTTACTGTTCTCAGTGGGATCCCAGGGTGCATCCGAGTGGGATCCTGCTTAACTCTAGACAGTGAAAAATAGCCGGGAAGACCACTGAAGAAAAAAATCGGATAATTTCGTACCTGAACAATGTTTTTTGCAGCGTGGTATCAACTCACAGCGTTTCGCGACCGGAGACTATATCGTGGAATTCCGCGATCGCGTGGATGCTGCAGCGGCGCTGGCCATGAACGGCAAGATGGCTGGACGGAGGTTAGCTAGAGAGTCAATGACAAGAAATAGAAACCGCTCTCAATAAGAAACACTGATCTCGATTTATATCTATCGCACTTTGTTTCGCCCCGATTGCTGTAAACATGTACTGTTTAGACGGGTGCGCGTTCGTGTCATTCCTCCACTGGATCGATCTCGCACAATGAAGTACACCCGCATGCTCTAGCCCCCTTCCACACGATTGCTCACTCTGAGTGTACTCGTTTTCCCCTCCTCATTCGTATTGTCTCCCCATCTTTCACTTATCTTGATAGGTCTATTCCCTAAAACCAGTATCTTGAATTGTCCATTTTACATTCCCTTATAACACTCGAATTCTATATTACTGGTTGTTCCCTTCTCCCATGTTTTGTTCACTCGGTCCGTATTAGGAACCGCTCCTAGATTGGAGATCAAATCCAGCGAGTTTTTCCTAAAATCGTACCCCTATAGCCACAGATTTCTATCCATTTTTCTTGCTAGCTAGTGATGATAGAGTATTCTGAGGTACGGTAGATAACACATTTCCCGTTGTAAGCATAGCTCATTCATGTACATGTAAACCTTTGGTAGTGCGATATCTGCAGACTCCAATAATCATTCACTTGTAAATTCCATAATCGTAAATAATAGTGATGTTATTTCGAGCGCTCGTCGCTCGCGAGCGAATACTTTTATTCATCGGGCGATGAGCGCTCGAGCGCAAAGCGCAGAATGATGAATGAGAGAGGCCGCTCGAGCGACGAGCACTCGCGAGAAACGCTCGAGCGAACAACACTAGTAAATATGATAAAATTTGGAGCAGAAAAAAGAAAAAAAAAGCATACAAGACCTCTAATTCTTCAAAGATCAGTACGAATCCCAGGGGAAGCACGGAATCAAAGATCCTCAATAAATGGCCAACAGCATGCGAATTTAACGTGTTTTCGTTCTGCCACACTCTTCTTGTGCCGTACCGCAAGTTGGAAACAAGATCGAAGAATTCGTCTCTTCGTTTCGAGTGTTCTCTCAGCGATCAGAGTGGCTAGAGATCACGTGAAGTGAAGAGATAGATTCTTTATCCTGACAGCCCCAGATTAGAATGGAGTGAGCGGAGAGCTAATTCAATTTAGTGTCTCGCAGGCTAATCCATTTGTGATTCAATTATGCTGTCTCCTCGATTGATATGGAAATGATGAGTGATGAAGAATCGTTTCTCTTTTTCATTCATTCGTGGTGCGCGCAGCGGTGCGGAGTGGTCTGGGGGAGCAGAGGAGGAGGTACGGTAGGACAAAAGAGTATGTTAACGGATTGTTGTTTTCCAATGCGACCAAATGGCGCTTTCAGATCACCCACCCCGTCTTCGATGACGGGGAACGCGGTCGAGGAATTCCTGTCGTATTGCGAGGGACCAATACTGAAGGTTACGGTAGGTTATATACAGTATCGGCAACCTTATGTTAACATGAGGATAGCGCATGGGCAAAATTCCCCCGGAACCATGCCGCAATACATGCTACAGTATACCAGCTACCATTTCTTGACTACGTTAGCTACCGTATCCAACCGTAGCTTACAGTAACTTGGTCTCACCCACTATATTAGCACGGAACCTCTCTGTTTTTTGGTCCCGGTACGACCATAGCTACTGAAAGTGAATTGTAGACAATAAGAATGATAGTGAATACTCAGCGAGAAAATCGTGACCCGAAAATAGCCACAAGAGATTACAATTTGACTCATGTCTGTTCTCGTTTTTAAAACTCTTTCGCCCGTATAACCGAAGAGAAAGCGAGAATTATAAATTATCTTGTACCAAAGCGTATTTATTAATTTCTCCTGTCCTGCATTCATTGGATGTATATGTATGTTCTTTGCAGGCTAACAATGATGTGACATCAACGAGCAACTAGCCAACCCATTCAACGAGGAGCATGCAGCAGCTGCACGAACTGAAGATATCAACTCTGTCGTATAATTCACTCACTTAATCAAAATTAATTTAATGTCAGAATCAACTTGACGGTGTTTTGAAGATTCATAACGATTCAAACGATTCATTCGGTCCACCCGGAGAACATAGGATTTGGACTTGGTCTACCCGGAGAAGGCGGAGATGGGGGTGGCGGTGGGAGGGCCTCATCGGATTTGGACTTGCCGCCACGTACCGCAGCGTGGTTGGACTACCCGGAGAACGAAGGATTTGGACTTGCCGCCACGCACCTCAGCGTTGGTTGGTCTACCCGGAGAAGGCGGAGATGGGGGTGGCGGTGGGAGGGCCTCATCGGATTTGGACTTGCCGCCACGTACCGCAGCGTGGTTGGACTACCCGGAGAACGAAGGATTTGGACTTGCCGCCACGCACCTCAGCGTTGGTTGGTCTACCCGGAGAAGGCGGAGATGGGGGTGGCGGTGGGAGGGCCTCATCGGATTTGGGCTTGCCGCCACGTACCGCAGCGTGGTTGGACTACCCGGAGAACGAAGGATTTGGACTTGCCGCCACGCACCTCAGCGTTGGTTGGTCTACCCGGAGAAGGCGGAGATGGGGGTGGCGGTGGGAGGGCCTCATCGGATTTGGACTTGCCGCCACGTACCGCAGCGTGGTTGGACTACCCGGAGAACGAAGGATTTGGACTTGCCGCCACGCACCTCAGCGTTGGTTGGTCTACCCGGAGAAGGCGGAGATGGGGGTGGCGGTGGGAGGGCCTCATCGGATTTGGACTTGCCGCCACGTACCGCAGCGTGGTTGGACTACCCGGAGAACGAAGGATTTGGACTTGCCGCCACGCACCTCAGCGTTGGTTGGTCTACCCGGAGAAGGCGGAGATGGGGGTGGCGGTGGGAGGGCCTCATCGGATTTGGACTTGCCGCCACGTACCGCAGCGTGGTTGGACTACCCGGAGAACGAAGGATTTGGACTTGCCGCCACGCACCTCAGCGTTGGTTGGTCTACCCGGAGAAGGCGGAGATGGGGGTGGCGGTGGGAGGGCCTCATCGGATTTGGACTTGCCGCCACGTACCGCAGCGTGGTTGGACTACCCGGAGAACGAAGGATTTGGACTTGCCGCCACGCACCTCAGCGTTGGTTGGTCTACCCGGAGAAGGCGGAGATGGGGGTGGCGGTGGGAGGGCCTCATCGGATTTGGACTTGCCGCCACGTACCGCAGCGTGGTTGGACTACCCGGAGAACGAAGGATTTGGACTTGCCGCCACGCACCTCAGCGTTGGTTGGTCTACCCGGAGAAGGCGGAGATGGGGGTGGCGGTGGGAGGGCCTCATCGGATTTGGACTTGCCGCCACGTACCGCAGCGTGGTTGGACTACCCGGAGAACGAAGGATTTGGACTTGCCGCCACGCACCTCAGCGTTGGTTGGTCTACCCGGAGAAGGCGGAGACGGGGGTGGCGGTGGGAGGGCCTCATCGGATTTGGACTTGCCGCCACGTACCGCAGCGTGGTTGGACTACCCGGAGAACGAAGGATTTGGACTTGCCGCCACGCACCTCAGCGTTGGTTGGTCTACCCGGAGAAGGCGGAGATGGGGGTGGCGGTGGGAGGGCCTCATCGGATTTGGACTTGCCGCCACGTACCGCAGCGTGGTTGGACTACCCGGAGAACGAAGGATTTGGACTTGCCGCCACGCACCTCAGCGTTGGTTGGTCTACCCGGAGAAGGCGGAGATGGGGGTGGCGGTGGGAGGGCCTCATCGGATTTGGACTTGCCGCCACGTACCGCAGCGTGGTTGGACTACCCGGAGAACGAAGGATTTGGACTTGCCGCCACGCACCTCAGCGTTGGTTGGTCTACCCGGAGAAGGCGGAGATGGGGGTGGCGGTGGGAGGGCCTCATCGGATTTGGACTTGCCGCCACGTACCGCAGCGTGGTTGGACTACCCGGAGAACGAAGGATTTGGACTTGCCGCCACGCACCTCAGCGTTGGTTGGTCTACCCGGAGAAGGCGGAGATGGGGGTGGCGGTGGGAGGGCCTCATCGGATTTGGACTTGCCGCCACGTACCGCAGCGTGGTTGGACTACCCGGAGAACGAAGGATTTGGACTTGCCGCCACGCACCTCAGCGTTGGTTGGCCTACCCGGAGAAGGCGGAGATGGGGGTGGCGGTGGGAGGGCCTCATCGGATTTGGACTTGCCGCCACGTACCGCAGCGTGGTTGGACTACCCGGAGAATGAAGGATTTGGACTTGCCGCCACGCACCTCAGCGTTGGTTGGTCTACCCGGAGAAGGCGGAGATGGGGGTGGCGGTGGGAGGGCCTCATCGGATTTGGACTTGCCGCCACGTACCGCAGCGTGGTTGGACTACACGGAGAACGAAGGATTTGGACTTGCCGCCACGCACCTCAGCGTTGGTTGGTCTACCCGGAGAAGGCGGAGATGGGGGTGGCGGTGGGAGGGCCTCATCGGATTTGGACTTGCCGCCACGTACCGCAGCGTGGTTGGACTACCCGGAGAACGAAGGATTTGGACTTGCCGCCACGCACCTCAGCGTTGGTTGGTCTACCCGGAGAAGGCGGAGACGGGGGTGGCGGTGGGAGGGCCTCATCGGATTTGGACTTGCCGCCACGTACCGCAGCGTGGTTGGACTACCCGGAGAACGAAGGATTTGGACTTGCCGCCACGCACCTCAGCGTTGGTTGGTCTATCCGGAGAAGGCGGAGATGGGGGTGGCGGTGGGAGGGCCTCATCGGATTTGGACTTGCCGCCACGTACCGCAGCGTGGTTGGACTACCCGGAGAACGAAGGATTTGGACTTGCCGCCACGCACCTCAGCGTTGGTTGGTCTACCCGGAGAAGGCGGAGATGGGGGTGGCGGTGGGAGGGCCTCATCGGATTTGGACTTGCCGCCACGTACCGCAGCGTGGTTGGACTACCCGGAGAACGAAGGATTTGGACTTGCCGCCACGCACCTCAGCGTTGGTTGGTCTACCCGGAGAAGGCGGAGATGGGGGTGGCGGTGGGAGGGCCTCATCGGATTTGGACTTGCCGCCACGTACCGCAGCGTGGTTGGACTACCCGGAGAACGAAGGATTTGGACTTGCCGCCACGCACCTCAGCGTTGGTTGGTCTACCCGGAGAAGGCGGAGATGGGGGTGGCGGTGGGAGGGCCTCATCGGATTTGGAGTTGCCGCCACGTACCGCAGCGTGGTTGGACTACCCGGAGAACGAAGGATTTGGACTTGCCGCCACGCACCTCAGCGTTGGTTGGTCTACCCGGAGAAGGCGGAGATGGGGGTGGCGGTGGGAGGGCCTCATCGGATTTGGACTTGCCGCCACGTACCGCAGCGTGGTTGGACTACCCGGAGAACGAAGGATTTGGACTTGCCGCCACGCACCTCAGCGTTGGTTGGTCTACCCGGAGAAGGCGGAGATGGGGGTGGCGGTGGGAGGGCCTCATCGGATTTGGACTTGCCGCCACGTACCGCAGCGTGGTTGGACTACCCGGAGAACGAAGGATTTGGACTTGCCGCCACGCACCTCAGCGTTGGTTGGTCTACCCGGAGAAGGCGGAGATGGGGGGGCGGTGGGAGGGCCTCATCGGATTTGGACTTGCCGCCACGTACCGCAGCGTGGTTGGACTACCCGGAGAACGAAGGATTTGGACTTGCCGCCACGCACCTCAGCGTTGGTTGGTCTACCCGGAGAAGGCGGAGATGGGGGTGGCGGTGGGAGGGCCTCATCGGATTTGGACTTGCCGCCACGTACCGCAGCGTGGTTGGACTACACGGAGAACGAAGGATTTGGACTTGCCGCCACGCACCTCAGCGTTGGTTGGTCTACCCGGAGAAGGCGGAGATGGGGGTGGCGGTGGGAGGGCCTCATCGGATTTGGACTTGCCGCCACGTACCGCAGCGTGGTTGGACTACCCGGAGAACGAAGGATTTGGACTTGCCGCCACGCACCTCAGCGTTGGTTGGTCTACCCGGAGAAGGCGGAGACGGGGGTGGCGGTGGGAGGGCCTCATCGGATTTGGACTTGCCGCCACGTACCGCAGCGTGGTTGGACTACCCGGAGAACGAAGGATTTGGACTTGCCGCCACGCACCTCAGCGTTGGTTGGTCTACCCGGAGAAGGCGGAGACGGGGGTGGCGGTGGGAGGGCCTCATCGGATTTGGACTTGCCGCCACGTACCGCAGCGTGGTTGGACTACCCGGAGAACGAAGGATTTGGACTTGCCGCCACGCACCTCAGCGTTGGTTGGTCTATCCGGAGAAGGCGGAGATGGGGGTGGCGGTGGGAGGGCCTCATCGGATTTGGACTTGCCGCCACGTACCGCAGCGTGGTTGGACTACCCGGAGAACGAAGGATTTGGACTTGCCGCCACGCACCTCAGCGTTGGTTGGTCTACCCGGAGAAGGCGGAGATGGGGGTGGCGGTGGGAGGGCCTCATCGGATTTGGACTTGCCGCCACGTACCGCAGCGTGGTTGGACTACCCGGAGAACGAAGGATTTGGACTTGCCGCCACGCACCTCAGCGTTGGTTGGTCTACCCGGAGAAGGCGGAGATGGGGGTGGCGGTGGGAGGGCCTCATCGGATTTGGACTTGCCGCCACGTACCGCAGCGTGGTTGGACTACCCGGAGAACGAAGGATTTGGACTTGCCGCCACGCACCTCAGCGTTGGTTGGTCTACCCGGAGAAGGCGGAGATGGGGGTGGCGGTGGGAGGGCCTCATCGGATTTGGAGTTGCCGCCACGTACCGCAGCGTGGTTGGACTACCCGGAGAACGAAGGATTTGGACTTGCCGCCACGCACCTCAGCGTTGGTTGGTCTACCCGGAGAAGGCGGAGATGGGGGTGGCGGTGGGAGGGCCTCATCGGATTTGGACTTGCCGCCACGTACCGCAGCGTGGTTGGACTACCCGGAGAACGAAGGATTTGGACTTGCCGCCACGCACCTCAGCGTTGGTTCGTCTACCCGGAGAAGGCGGAGATGGGGGTGGCGGTGGGAGGGCCTCATCGGATTTGGACTTGCCGCCACGTACCGCAGCGTGGTTGGACTACCCGGAGAACGAAGGATTTGGACTTGCCGCCACGCACCTCAGCGTTGGTTGGTCTACCCGGAGAAGGCGGAGATGGGGGTGGCGGTGGGAGGGCCTCATCGGATTTGGACTTGCCGCCACGTACCGCAGCGTGGTTGGACTACCCGGAGAACGAAGGATTTGGACTTGCCGCCACGCACCTCAGCGTTGGTTGGTCTACCCGGAGAAGGCGGAGATGGGGGTGGCGGTGGGAGGGCCTCATCGGATTTGGACTTGCCGCCACGTACCGCAGCGTGGTTGGACTACCCGGAGAACGAAGGATTTGGACTTGCCGCCACGCACCTCAGCGTTGGTTGGTCTACCCGGAGAAGGCGGAGATGGGGGTGGCGGTGGGAGGGCCTCATCGGATTTGGACTTGCCGCCACGTACCGCAGCGTGGTTGGACTACACGGAGAACGAAGGATTTGGACTTGCCGCCACGCACCTCAGCGTTGGTTGGTCTACCCGGAGAAGGCGGAGATGGGGGTGGCGGTGGGAGGGCCTCATCGGATTTGGACTTGCCGCCACGTACCGCAGCGTGGTTGGACTACCCGGAGAACGAAGGATTTGGACTTGCCGCCACGCACCTCAGCGTTGGTTGGTCTACCCGGAGAAGGCGGAGATGGGGGTGGCGGTGGGAGGGCCTCATCGGATTTGGACTTGCCGCCACGTACCGCAGCGTGGTTGGACTACCCGGAGAACGAAGGATTTGGACTTGCCGCCACGCACCTCAGCGTTGGTTGGTCTACCCGGAGAAGGCGGAGATGGGGGTGGCGGTGGGAGGGCCTCATCGGATTTGGAGTTGCCGCCACGTACCGCAGCGTGGTTGGACTACCCGGAGAACGAAGGATTTGGACTTGCCGCCACGCACCTCAGCGTTGGTTGGTCTACCCGGAGAAGGCGGAGATGGGGGTGGCGGTGGGAGGGCCTCATCGGATTTGGACTTGCCGCCACGTACCGCAGCGTGGTTGGACTACCCGGAGAACGAAGGATTTGGACTTGCCGCCACGCACCTCAGCGTTGGTTGGTCTACCCGGAGAAGGCGGAGATGGGGGTGGCGGTGGGAGGGCCTCATCGGATTTGGACTTGCCGCCACGTACCGCAGCGTGGTTGGACTACCCGGAGAACGAAGGATTTGGACTTGCCGCCACGCACCTCAGCGTTGGTTGGTCTACCCGGAGAAGGCGGAGATGGGGGTGGCGGTGGGAGGGCCTCATCGGATTTGGACTTGCCGCCACGTACCGCAGCGTGGTTGGACTACACGGAGAACGAAGGATTTGGACTTGCCGCCACGCACCTCAGCGTTGGTTGGTCTACCCGGAGAAGGCGGAGATGGGGGTGGCGGTGGGAGGGCCTCATCGGATTTGGACTTGCCGCCACGTACCGCAGCGTGGTTGGACTACCCGGAGAACGAAGGATTTGGACTTGCCGCCACGCACCTCAGCGTTGGTTGGTCTACCCGGAGAAGGCGGAGACGGGGGTGGCGGTGGGAGGGCCTCATCGGATTTGGACTTGCCGCCACGTACCGCAGCGTGGTTGGACTACCCGGAGAACGAAGGATTTGGACTTGCCGCCACGCACCTCAGCGTTGGTTGGTCTACCCGGAGAAGGCGGAGATGGGGGTGGCGGTGGGAGGGCCTCATCGGATTTGGACTTGCCGCCACGTACCGCAGCGTGGTTGGACTACCCGGAGAACGAAGGATTTGGACTTGCCGCCACGCACCTCAGCGTTGGTTGGTCTACCCGGAGAAGGCGGAGATGGGGGTGGCGGTGGGAGGGCCTCATCGGATTTGGACTTGCCGCCACGTACCGCAGCGTGGTTGGACTACCCGGAGAACGAAGGATTTGGACTTGCCGCCACGCACCTCAGCGTTGGTTGGTCTACCCGGAGAAGGCGGAGATGGGGGTGGCGGTGGGAGGGCCTCATCGGATTTGGACTTGCCGCCACGTACCGCAGCGTGGTTGGACTACCCGGAGAACGAAGGATTTGGACTTGCCGCCACGCACCTCAGCGTTGGTTGGTCTACCCGGAGAAGGCGGAGATGGGGGTGGCGGTGGGAGGGCCTCATCGGACTTGGACTTGCCGCCACGTACCGCAGCGTGGTTGGACTACACGGAGAACGAAGGATTTGGACTTGCCGCCACGCACCTCAGCGTTGGTTGGTCTACCCGGAGAAGGCGGAGATGGGGGTGGCGGTGGGAGGGCCTCATCGGATTTGGACTTGCCGCCACGTACCGCAGCGTGGTTGGACTACCCGGAGAACGAAGGATTTGGACTTGCCGCCACGCACCTCAGCGTTGGTTGGTCTACCCGGAGAAGGCGGAGACGGGGGTGGCGGTGGGAGGGCCTCATCGGATTTGGACTTGCCGCCACGTACCGCAGCGTGGTTGGACTACCCGGAGAACGAAGGATTTGGACTTGCCGCCACGCACCTCAGCGTTGGTTGGTCTACCCGGAGAAGGCGGAGATGGGGTGGCGGTGGGAGGGCCTCATCGGATTTGGACTTGCCGCCACGTACCGCAGCGTGGTTGGACTACCCGGAGAACGAAGGATTTGGACTTGCCGCCACGCACCTCAGCGTTGGTTGGTCTACCCGGAGAAGGCGGAGATGGGGGTGGCGGTGGGAGGGCCTCATCGGATTTGGACTTGCCGCCACGTACCGCAGCGTGGTTGGACTACCCGGAGAACGAAGGATTTGGACTTGCCGCCACGCACCTCAGCGTTGGTTGGTCTACCCGGAGAAGGCGGAGATGGGGGTGGCGGTGGGAGGGCCTCATCGGATTTGGACTTGCCGCCACGTACCGCAGCGTGGTTGGACTACCCGGAGAACGAAGGATTTGGACTTGCCGCCACGCACCTCAGCGTTGGTTGGTCTACCCGGAGAAGGCGGAGATGGGGGTGGCGGTGGGAGGGCCTCATCGGATTTGGACTTGCCGCCACGTACCGCAGCGTGGTTGGACTACCCGGAGAACGAAGGATTTGGACTTGCCGCCACGCACCTCAGCGTTGGTTGGTCTACCCGGAGAAGGCGGAGATGGGGGTGGCGGTGGGAGGGCCTCATCGGATTTGGACTTGCCGCCACGTACCGCAGCGTGGTTGGACTACCCGGAGAACGAAGGATTTGGACTTGCCGCCACGCACCTCAGCGTTGGTTGGTCTACCCGGAGAAGGCGGAGATGGGGGTGGCGGTGGGAGGGCCTCATCGGATTTGGACTTGCCGCCACGTACCGCAGCGTGGTTGGACTACCCGGAGAACGAAGGATTTGGACTTGCCGCCACGCACCTCAGCGTTGGTTGGTCTACCCGGAGAAGGCGGAGATGGGGGTGGCGGTGGGAGGGCCTCATCGGATTTGGACTTGCCGCCACGTACCGCAGCGTGGTTGGACTACCCGGAGAACGAAGGATTTGGACTTGCCGCCACGCACCTCAGCGTTGGTTGGTCTACCCGGAGAAGGCGGAGATGGGGGTGGCGGTGGGAGGGCCTCATCGGACTTGGACTTGCCGCCACGTACCGCAGCGTGGTTGGACTACACGGAGAACGAAGGATTTGGACTTGCCGCCACGCACCTCAGCGTTGGTTGGTCTACCCGGAGAAGGCGGAGATGGGGGTGGCGGTGGGAGGGCCTCATCGGATTTGGACTTGCCGCCACGTACCGCAGCGTGGTTGGACTACCCGGAGAACGAAGGATTTGGACTTGCCGCCACGCACCTCAGCGTTGGTTGGTCTACCCGGAGAAGGCGGAGACGGGGGTGGCGGTGGGAGGGCCTCATCGGATTTGGACTTGCCGCCACGTACCGCAGCGTGGTTGGACTACCCGGAGAACGAAGGATTTGGACTTGCCGCCACGCACCTCAGCGTTGGTTGGTCTACCCGGAGAAGGCGGAGATGGGGGTGGCGGTGGGAGGGCCTCATCGGATTTGGACTTGCCGCCACGTACCGCAGCGTGGTTGGACTACCCGGAGAACGAAGGATTTGGACTTGCCGCCACGCACCTCAGCGTTGGTTGGTCTACCCGGAGAAGGCGGAGATGGGGGTGGCGGTGGGAGGGCCTCATCGGATTTGGACTTGCCGCCACGTACCGCAGCGTGGTTGGACTACCCGGAGAACGAAGGATTTGGACTTGCCGCCACGCACCTCAGCGTTGGTTGGTCTACCCGGAGAAGGCGGAGATGGGGGTGGCGGTGGGAGGGCCTCATCGGATTTGGACTTGCCGCCACGTACCGCAGCGTGGTTGGACTACCCGGAGAACGAAGGATTTGGACTTGCCGCCACGCACCTCAGCGTTGGTTGGTCTACCCGGAGAAGGCGGAGATGGGGGTGGCGGTGGGAGGGCCTCATCGGATTTGGACTTGCCGCCACGTACCGCAGCGTGGTTGGACTACCCGGAGAACGAAGGATTTGGACTTGCCGCCACGCACCTCAGCGTTGGTTGGTCTACCCGGAGAAGGCGGAGATGGGGGTGGCGGTGGGAGGGCCTCATCGGATTTGGACTTGCCGCCACGTACCGCAGCGTGGTTGGACTACCCGGAGAACGAAGGATTTGGACTTGCCGCCACGCACTAGGGTTCCGCAAGTGACTCACTTGGGGAAACCGCAAACAAAGGAGAGAGTGATGTTTCAAATTTTAATTGGAAACGAGAAACGTTTCCCTCATTTTACTTTGTTCGTTCCCTTGTTTCCTTTCTTCACTTCTCACCCCCGCCGTCCATCTTGAGCGGTGAAGAGGACAGTGAAATCAGAGAGAAATAAGAGGGAACAAAGGAAAAAGAAACACTTCGAGAAACGTTTCCCTCTCATTTCGACTGAGAAACGTTTCCGAGAGAAACACGAATAAAGGAAACGACTGTTTCATTTTGCGTTTCTGTTTCGAAATGTTTCACTTGCGGAACCCTACCACGCACCTCAGCGTTGGTTGGTCTACCCGGAGAAGGCGGCGGTGGGAGGGTCCCATAAAAAAAGACACTTTTCGTTCCCCTGTCGCGTGTTTTTTTCAGCGAGACCGGGACGGAGATGCGAAGCGAGAGTCACCGTTGATGATGATTTACCATGAAGACTAAAGTAGTGTTGTACTTTCGTTTCTCTTACAGAAATTGAATATTGAAGGAAAAGCGTCGGCCATAAATTATCGATCGCCTTTCCGTTGATGTGTCGTCGTTTTTGATGAAGATTCTTCGGCAGAGTATGAAAGGTGAGAGAGTGTGTGAATCCGAGAGAGTCCCTCCCACTCGGCAGTCGATTTCGCACTGCCTCAGACCAGATGTTCCGCTCAAATGAATTTAAACTGTCCTCGCCCGACCGAGATAGTGTGGCCAATCGAGAGACGCAGACGGGCAGAGACGGTGAGAGATCGTGCGAAATGGAGAGGGCACAGAAAGAAGCGACCACTCGGAATCATCATAGCTTCGTATAACTCCCCTGAGAGCTGGCGCCGAAGCTGTCTAAACTTTTCATCGATTCACCGTATCTGCCGAGTACCGTAGCCGTCTGCTATCGCCAACTGAGTTATTCAAGGCATATTTCGAGAGTACTGTACTACCCATTCCAGTCCGAATCAATATGAGGCTGTTTGCCTTAGGTTCAACAAAGGCCGGGAACAGGTAAAAAATCGAAAACTCCAAAAAGTTGGCCCTAGGGGTTATTTTTGACCCTCTACACGCTGGTGCACTCGATTTCGCAATATGTCCCCTCCCCGCTCCAGGAGGGGGCACCCCCCATTTTGGCCCAAATCGCGTTTTTCGCTTATAATTCCTCGGAAAGTCGTCAAAAATGGGCGAAATCTCATGTACACGACCAGAATTTCGAGCTCTATCTCGTGGTTATGCTGAATTGTCATGATCTGTATTCGTTCTCGAGAAAATGTCGATTTTTGAACCGAGACTTAGGGCGAGCAAACCCGTCAAGAGTAGAAAGAGGAGATTCTCCTGATCATTTTGGTATATTGGACTTGGGGATATATCTGACATACGGGTGTTTTTTGGGGGGTGGAGCGAAACGGGGACACACAATTTTTTCGCAAATATCCCCGTGTTTGTGCTCATTTTAAAGAGCTCGTTAAACTGATCATTTTTTGTGTTGGACTTTTTCATGAAAAAGTTTCCTTAGGAAGTTACAGCTATCGAAAAAGTGATTATCGGACATCTCGCAAAAACGGCGGATTTGAGCGATTGTAATTTCCGAAGGAAACATTTCCATGAAAAAGTCCAACACAAAAAATGATCAGTTTAACGAGCTCTTCAAAATGAGCACAAACACCGGGATATTTGCGAAAAAATTTTGTGTCCCCGTTTCGCTCCACCCCTCAAAAACACCCGTATGTCAGATATTTCCCCAAGTCCAATATACCAAAATGATCAGGAGAATCTCCTCTTTCTACTCTTGACGGGTTTTCTCGCCCTAAGTCTCGGTTCAAAAATCGACATTTTCTCGAGAACGAATACAGATCATGACAATTCAGCATAACCACGAGATAGAGCTCGAAATTCTGGTGGTGTACATGAGATTTCGCCCATTTTTGACGACTTTCCGAGGAATTATAAGCGAAAAACGCGATTTGGGCCAAAATGGGGGGTGCCCCCTCCTGGAGCGGGGAGGGGACATATTGCGAAATCGAGTGTACCATCGTATAGAGGGTCAAAAATAACCCCTAGGGGCAACTTTTCAGACCTTTCGATTTTTTACCTGTTCCCGACCCCTGTGGAGGCTTGTTGAACCTTAGGCGAACGGCCTCATATAGTCTACCATATCCGGATCCGTACTGTTATCACCAACTGACTTTCTCTCTCTCTCGCTCTCCAATGGCTTCCGTAGTACAAATCTATTTGTCCAGTCTCCCTCCTCCCTCATCAGCACGGTCTCTGATCACCCCCCCCCTCCTCGCTCCCTTTCTCGGGAGAATCCCCCCTGCCCCCTCAACGGTCTCTCCATTGTGTGCACTCTCTCGTCGTCTCTCTTTCTCTGCGCCCTCCCAATCCTGCACAGTCTCTCGTCGTGACACAATCTCAGCTGAATGTGAGGGTGGGGGAGACACGAGAGCTCATACAGAAGAGGCGCTTGTTCCACCACCACCATCACCTCCACTTTTTCCCCTTCCATTCCTTCCTGTCCGCTGTAGTCTTTCTGGGCGCCGTTCCCCTGATTATCAAGGGGCAATCAATCGATACGATCAGGATACGGTAGCGGACGGGTACGGTAATGGCGGCGCGCCACAAGAAGTACGGATCGCAGGTGAGCAGTGTCTCTCGTTTTGCCGTTGTCTCTCGCACTGTCTGACCAGCGAGAGAGCATGCGGAATGAAGAGAGTCGCCTCCGTTCAGGGAAGGACGTACTCGTCGCCTTCCGGAGCATTCGGCATCAATGATCGATCGACCGCATCGAAAAAGTCAGTTATCGATTATCGCCCCGATCGATACTGTCCGATTACAGTATCTACACGCGTCCCGCCGCGACAACTACCGTATCCCGGCCATGGGCGAACGGTCAGAGGGTGCTCGAGGGACTGCCCCCATCGCCTGCCCTATCGAAACTGCCCCAGTCGAGTCAGTTACTGATCGGTTGTTGATCCCTGAGATTACGGTATGATTCCAGGCGAAGCGTCATCTCGACGCATAGAAACAGCCATTCGATACGCGCAAGCACGTCGGACTAATGAGGTATACAACGGTGTTCTGATTGGAGTGTAGAAAACAAATAGCAAAATAATTCATTTAAAAAAATCTCTCATAAAAATACGGTTCATTTGCCTATTAACCAAATATTTGGACAGTCAAATAGTGATGAGCATCGATATGGGCAGGTGCCGACTCGATCGTCCGTGGACGATCCGGCCGTTCGCGAGCTTATGGGCCGATACAGTAATCCGCCCACTCCCGATCGATCGATAACGAGACGAAATACGATCTCGCGAAGTACGGTAGCGTCGCCTGCTCGAGATCGATCGACGGAGAACATTCAGGAATTGCTGGAAAGGTAAAATACTAACAATGTGAAATAATAAAATCGGCTGTGATTGCACATTCTCAAGAAAGGGCAAGAAATAAATAATACGATGTATTTACGTGTGTTCCAATCCCTGAAGATCTTCAGCGATTGAAGAGTTGAAGAATCTTCAACCTTTGCAATAAATTTTTTCTTGATATCAATTTCATGCTTTAGAGCTTGAACCGCATGAATAATAGGAAGAAAAAGTGCGATGCAAAGGTTGAAGATTCTTCAACTCTTCAATCGCTGAAGATCATCCATGTCCTTTTCTTCTTTGTCCATTAACTAATTCAGGTACCGCGGACCTCGTTCGAACACGGCGCCTCGATCGGTAGGAGGGAAGGAGTCGACAGCAGAGAGGGAGGAACAGTCTCGACCGGCATCGGTAATCTCCGTAGCGGCGGCGGATCTCGTCAAGCGACGGCGGGATTCTGACCCCGTCCCTGCCAATGTCTACCACAACCCGCTCACCAGCGAGAGCAACACACCGACGAGGTGAGTTAAAGTTTCCTAATTTGTCCTCTTGGTAGAACTATTCGTTTGCAAAAATACGTGTGAAAATTGAACAACTTTTTATTGATGTGCTTGCTCCTTTTACTGGTTAAAAATACATTTTACATTTTATTTATTCGGTTATAAGTAACTTGCTACCTTAGGCAGCCTTCGTTTCGTAATAAGGAAGTGTTGAAACCTCATTGCGAAGGGGGATGTATTCTATTCTCATTTATATTCACTTTATTTTTTTTTAATATTAAAAAAAATTACAGAGTGGAGGAGCATCCGCTGACGGCCGCTCGTCTGTCCGGCTCAAACATTCACGTGCCCTTCCAAGTGACCACCCAAGCAGTCACTGGATCAGCCAGGTTTTTATTTATTATTATGTTTATTATTACGCCATTTCTTGAAATTCTTCGATTTTTGGCCCATTCTACGACTGCTATGAATGTGAAAGAGTATGGAATGAGAATGATAGGGTATACTCTGCGAGGAAAGGATGGGCCAAAAAGAGAAGTTCCGAAATATATTTGTAATTTATAATAATCAGACCGGACACCTCGGCATCCTCCGCCCGACGCGCTCGCTACATCGCCAACTCCTACGAACGAAGTGAGTGATTTAATGTCCTGCTTCTTTTGTGTTTCATCCTCGCATCATATCCAGTCACTTTTACCACCGGGCCAATATATTTACCTAGTCTTTCTACATTTCAACCTTTTTCATAACCCTATTTTTACTTCATGATCAGTGGATTCCACACGTAACGTGCAAAAGTTTAGTGCGCACCATTAACGCGTGCGAATTACCATCAGCTCTTTCAGAACTTGTGAATGTAGGTTTAGTTAACATTTAATAGTTAATTAATGAGACATTGCTTCAATAATTTTGCGACACTCTAGCCAATAATCAATACTATTTCCATTCGTGCTTATTCATAATTAGGGATGTCAGTGTGAAGAATCCGTCTCTTCATTCCTCGTACTCTCTCACCGGTCAGAGTGACGAGAGAGTACGTGGAATGAAGAGACGGATTCTTCATTCTGACAGCTCTATTCATAATGCGTAGTCCATCTCTGTCTCCCCTAATGATGTTATTCAGTAAGTGATCAGTTGCTTACAATTAGCACTAATCAAGGTGATTATTGTTTATCCTTAGCAGTCATTATTCCTAATGTGTCGTCCATCTCTCTCAATCTCTCGTAATCATGTTCTAGTTCTCTCTTTTCTCTCTCCTTCTCATCGTCTTTTCGTGTGGAGGAGTCAGTGTAAATAGAGATATCTGAGGGAGGAGAGAGGAGATGATCTGAATGGGTGGAAGAGAGAGAGAGAAGCGAGAAACGGAAGGGAGAGTGAGAAAGAGATACGAAAAGTAGAACATGAGAAGCTGTTATGCCGCCCCACTCCAAGAGAGTAATCGATACGCGTTATCCATTTTTACAGTTGATTTTACTATTTCAGATCTTGGGCTGTTAGTCTCTGTTTACTTGTTTCCGGGATATTTCCATAATGGATTTGCACAATAGTGCCAGATCAATTCAGTCGAAACTTAGATAGCACTCTGACCTAATGCGCAAAGATTCATTGCGAAGTTATGATCACCCCTTGATCTCGGGCTCATGGACGTTACACACTGGCAACGTTTGGCTTCCGGTCACTCGCTTAGTTTCATGACCCTGAGGACATCTCAAATTTCAAGTGCCTAGCTCATCTTCTTCCCCTGGCCTCCTCCGAATCCTTCTTCTGCTGATCCGAGGGTGTGTAAGACTGCGGATGAATAGCCATTAGTCAGTCGCGAACATGACAGCTAACAAGGACGCTATCCCTGCGTCCATATTGCTCATTGTGCTGGTCGATTTATGATTGCTTAGCGAGACAGTTGGTTTTGTGCTGCAGGGTATGATGCTACAGCATCCATGCCTTGGACTTTTCTAATGTGTCTACGTAGATTATTTTTGAGAATTATGAATGTTCTTTATTTAGTAACAGCTATGAAGTTACTCCTCATTGTTTTCGTAATTTGTTCCCGATTTCCGGTTCATATCCGCTACTCACACGTCGATATTTCGCAAGTAGTGGGGGGGGGGAGCTCATCAGCGAGCTCCTCTTTTCATGTTTTCGCCAGTCGATATTACTGCGGGTTCACCGCACTGAGTCATCTGCTCCTTGGATTCTGCTAGGTTGGCTCCATTTCGTCATGGTTATTTCTCCGACACTTCTTCGACACATTCAGTGTCGAAGAAGTGCCGGAGCCAAAAATTAAAGAAGTTCCATTTTTTTCGTCATGTGGAAATATGTTTCACTGGGAATATAGGAATGGGCGATCCGAAGCTGCAGTGATTATTCCTCAAGGAATGGGTTTAGGAAAATACATTTACCACTCCAAAATGCATGACCAGATTGCGTTTAGCCGAGATTTTATCATTCGAGCTGCTGCCTCGAATTCGATTTGAGCTTGATCGAATGACGGAAATTGCACTAGTAACGGGGGTAGTGACGAATTGCTGTTTTACAAGTACAGTATCTCTAGGATTTTCCCTTTTATTCCAATTCTGCTTACTGTTACGGGCTATATTCGAAATAAAAAAATCATTAATTGGTTGATGATGAGAATTACCAAGAAAACTACGACACAGTCTCGCAAAAGAGCGAGAGGGTAGTGACAATCTCGGACTAGTGGGGAGATGAGACACTAACAGCTGACCCCGATCCTTCTATCCCCGTCTCTCTCTCCTCCCACCTCCCTATCCCCTCCCTCCGCCCTCTGATTGTGAGCAGCAGTCCCGCCGCAGTTGTCCACTATAGATATGAGACGTTGTCGGCGCGTGTGTCCCCGGATCGATTATTGATTGCTGATATATCGATCGATTGATCCTCCTCTCCCTCCCCCTCCTCCCCTCCCTTGAGTCCAGACGCGCCGCTGCGATATACAAGTGTAATATTCGAACGAGTTTAAGTGAAAGAGCCTCGCTCGATTCTGACAGGAATCTTTCCTCGATTTTTCTTTGTCGCTACTGAGTTGAATTCGTTGGTAGGATGGTTTAGTATAGTTTCATTTGCTTTTGTTTGTTTACGATTGACGTGGTTAGCAAGATTGATGACATCAATAGAGCATAGATTCGCTGTTACTTGTGATCAAGCGGAAACGCAAACGTGCCTGGTAGAATTATATTTTCTGCAACCACATAATTGCACGCTCTTTGTCGAAAGTTCCGAAACTCTGGACATGTTCATTTGAAAATATCATTCATTCATATATGACATATATGTCTACGCTTTCAAACTTGGTGGTGACAATTTTCTTTGATCTTGTGAATACGCTGAAACATAGACTTGGTTTGAGTGAAACTCTTCCCAGTCGGGTTAAGCAGCCATCGAATGTCAATCGATATCCGGGGGCTTTCCCCCTCTCACTTTTTGTTGTGTTTCTTTCTCTAGTCGAGAGCGAAGAGAGGGGCGGAGGAGGAGGGAGGGGAATCGGAGCAAGAACTCCTCCAGATGTGATCCCTTTCCTATAGAGTTCAAAATACGGGTCGCCGTCTCTCCATTTCAAACACTCTCTCACCTCTCTGACCGGTGAGAGAGCACGTGGAATGAAGAGACGAGGAGATTTCTCCCTATTTCCTCGCCCCCCGATCGAACCCACCCAAGAACACTCGCACTTTGATCAGCAGTTAATTGGTTAATCGCCGCTAAAGTCGCCGTACCGGGTCTTACCCGTGTACACCACCAGGCGTGGCCTCATGACAACTGTGAAATCGCCTTGATTGCGGAAGCGATTTTACCTTTAATTGGCCAATTCGCTTCCGACTTTCTACTATGTCGATATCTGACTGTTCTGATTCTGTGTGCTCACTCACCTCTCTCATCGGAGATAGTGTGCGAAACGATTTAAAAATTCACATTTTTTTCTGTCGTGGTGCTGTGGATACTGTGACTCAGAGTGCTTCTGTATGTTTTCGAGTGCGCGCGACCCTACAGTAAGCAACAGCCAAGTGTTTATCTGAAAAACACCGAGGAGTTGTTAGTCAGAGCAGCAGCACTTCACTCAAGAAAAAGTGCAGTTTGGGCGCAAAGTGTTTTCTCCCTGAAGATCGGATCCATAAACCTAGAGCTATTATTGTGAAAGCAAAAGGCGATTCCATTAGAGTGTATAAACAGTTATACGATGCATCTCGATCTGTTTATCAGCTGGGCCTCTCTGCTCACCTTTCGTGCAAAAACCATCTCCCTTCAATCTTTATTGATCCAGTTCGGAGTGATTTTACTCTAGTCGTTGAGAAATCTGCCCAAGTCACAATTTCTTGTGATCACTAATGGATAAGTTGCAGTGGTCTACTTTTATCGATTGATTATCAAATCAGCTGATTGCGTCTGATTGCATTGTCCAAGGGGGAGATCGTTCCAAACAATCACCCTTTCTTCCTCTGAGTATCCATTCCGAGGGGGATCTGTCCCCCGTATCCCTTCTTTGTTTCACTCCTCGAGTGAGTGGAAGAACACTTCTCACGGATCCCTCCCCTCTCAATATCTGTGTTCGTCTCAACACTAATTCGGGCTAACGCGTTATGGTAATAATCGAAGTTGTTTGGTTGTTTTTTTTGTTGGAGGAGGCCAGTACCTCACTCATTACTATGCTGTATCTTGCTAATTCATTGCGTTTGACTCTAAAATCGGACTTCGTTGTGAATCTCACTCATATCTCATTTCTGAATCCAGAAACATGCGACTGAAATTTCTCATCTCAATTTTAATGGTTGATAATTATTTAACAAAATTCCGATCTCGTACTATCCACACTCTACAATCTGTAAACTTGTTCGCCCTCTGAAGTATAACACATCCTTGCCAAATTCCCTTTACCTTTACGTGGCTAATTAACTGTAATTAATCCAATAGTTAATTAATTAAATGAATCGCCAGGCCGTCCCCATCTGCCGCCCATCCCCATCGCCCCTCACCATCACTACGTGCCACCCTCATCAGCAGCGACAGGAGGAGGAGGAGGAGGAAGGATGCCCATCGGAGGGGGAGGAGGCAGTCGGAGTGGAAGTAGGAGTGGACGATTGGCCAGGTTTGGTTTTTGGTCTTTGATCTCTTGAGCGGGTATCATTGTGAAGAAGAGTGGACCATTGACCAGATGAGGGCGGAGGAGGGAAGTGATTTTTGATCTCTTGGAAGGGATGAGATGATGGTGATTTTCATTCGATAAGCGGTTACTATTGATGAAACAGTGAAGGCTGGAAGATGCAGGAAGGGTGAAACCAGAATCCTCGCAGTGAGAAATGTTGTCTGAAAATCTTCATAGAATCGAAATTATTGATTACTCACGCCCTCCGTGTGATTAATTGAGATACTAATGGAGATCACAATTAGTAATTCTGGTGAAACACAACTCTAACTTGAAGATTGAAAATTGGCTATTGCAGGATCTCGCAGAGTAATATCCGGCCGCATGGAGGAACGGGCGGCAGCTCCCACGGATTGGGTGAGTACGGTAGCTCGAGAGGGTACGGTATCGAACACGGTATTGATTGGTTACGGTAGGATATGGGCACGGTCAGGGATCTATGGTGTGTAGAATTCGACTTCATTATTAGGGACTAAGAACGCTGAGAATCTGCACGCATAATGGATGGGGGCGCGGGATATTAGGGAATTATGAGCGGCCGTTTCTCCATTTCTACTGATCTCACGTCGGTCAGATAGAGCGAGAGAGTGTGTGAAATGGAGAGGGTGCAGCGTGCCCCGCGCGTGAAATGAGTCGCCCCCTAGAGGCGACCCTCCATTTTTTTGGGAATTCTCGCGACGTTATCTCCTCTTCTTCCTTCCTCTATTCTCTCTTTCTCTTTATCCCCAATCTCCTCATATGCCCCCTTGTTGAGTGATGGTGTCACACACATACGAGAGAGAGTCGACTACGCCAGCAGCATTCTTTCTCACCCCGTCATCCCCTAAAGCGCCCCCCCATTTAATGTCCTTTAGCGGTTTCATTGTTCGCAGATTGCGAAGTTCTCAATTGGCGACTAGGTGATTAGGTGCTGCAGAATTATTACATATGCGTGAATTATAATGGTGGGATTAATTTCAAGACTGCTTTCTATTGCAATACTAATTACGTAGGTGTTCTGCAGATTATTTTATATCAATCAATGGTCTTTGCATGCGAGCATTATTTCACCCTCGAGCTCCCATTTGTCGCCCTTTTTTTCTGCTTCCTCATCCAGAGTTATGCCCCTTGACAGACGAAATAGGAAGGGCGGAAATAGGCGATGCGCGATTACTACGTAGGCACGAATTAGCTAGGATAGCCAATAACTTATCACCATCGTCCATTCCTTCAAATTTAATGACCTGCTCTCTATTGTGCAGCCTACATTTGGTGAGTTGTGGAACAATGAAGTGTTGTAGTGTTTGAGCTGTTGCTGCACTGCATCTCTCGCTCGAGTATCACTCATTCAGCCGTGAATGAGAGAGGGGCTTTGGGCATAGTCTTTCTTCCCTATCTCTTTGCTTTTCTGCTCCATTGCCTAGATAGTTTGCGTGTAATGGACCTGGTGATTCGGTGAATCGTGAGGATGGTGTATTTTGAGCAAAAGAACGCTGCCAATTTCAATAGCGAATTTGCTTGCGAAAACTGTAACGACTGCAATAAGTCGTGGTAGTTCTAGCATAGCAGCATCAATCATAAACCCACTGCTAATCACAGTAAGTGACTCTCGTCCTCCATCACTTTGCTGGACTAGTGATGCCTGACACGACTTGACTCTCCTCATTTCGCGTGATCTCTCGCCTCTCTGACCGGCGAGAGAGTATGCGAAATGGAGAGATCATCTCTTGCCAAAGTCATCCTCTCCCTGCCGCACAGGTGTTCCTTCGCTTTTCTTGCGTCGCTTCTTAAAGCGCACGAATAAAAGCCTGAATGACCTGCACTCTCTCGATTCCGCACGCACTCTCGCTCTGTCTGTCGGGGAGTACAGCATGTGGGTCGGTTAGACTCTGCAGAAGTAAGATGAAAAAGAGGGAGAAGCTCCCGCTAAAAGAGTGATTCCATACGATAGTCAAGGGAAGGAAGGAGAAGAGAGGGAAGATTTACACTTTGACCGCAAACGATTTCGATTGATTGCTAATGAATCGTTCAAGATTTGGTACTAATTATTCCATCCACGACTTATTGAAGCGTAGACAATTCTTCTGAATATATGAATCGTGCGAAGCATAGAACCACTAAGTTGAATCATTAGCCGCATTTCCTTCCTTTCGCAAACTAGATGTTATTTGCAGCATTACTATGTTTCCCTCAATTCTTGTATTTGACTTCAAATCAGTAATAACAGTCTCTGTGAATTTAAGTCAGTTTTGCACAACCACAACTTGCCGGGCTAAAATATTTTGTTCGCGTTCTCCCTCGCTAGAACGTTTTCCGCTTTTCTCTCTTTTCGCTCATCCGTAAGCGCATCCCGCGAATAATGGAGCATGTTGTCGGTTCCGGATGACTTGGCTGGAACGGAGGAGCGCCTGCGAAGGCAGGGTACGGTGACCTACCGCTGAGTCTCATCGGCATCGTTGAGAGGAGTCGGAAGACCATCGATCAAAGATCAAAGATCAACGATGACGTCATCGTCGTTCGCTGCGCATCTCTGCTCGATGGGCTTCATATCGACCATCGTTCGCAAGTTGTTTCGGGCGGATGCAGCAGTGATGAAGGAGCAGGACCGGCAGAACAACAATGATGTGGATGGTGGGGACTGTAGGACGGATGGTGTGGTAGTGAGGAGGGATACGGTAGCTGAGGGTGGTCCGGAGGGAGTACGTAGATAAGAAGGAATACAGTAGTAGGAGTGCGGTTAACGACCCTTGGGAAGGGAAAAAGTATCTGAAAGTAGTGGGAAGTTGGAAGGAATACTGTAGGAGGGCTACGGTGTCCGTGATACGGTAGCTAATGGATCGATAATTCAGGCGCGGCGCCGCTCTCCGGCGAGGTCGGCAGCCCGACGAAGAAGGATCCGATGAAGTGAGTGGTTCGAGAATTTTTTAAAGTTGAGAAACTAGGGGGGGGGGGGTTGTGTTTCACGAGTGGGCCAAGTGGAAAGGGTCGATGCCTCATGGTTAAAGGCGTTTTGTACAAGCAAATAAAAAGTTGATCCGAAATTTACTGTAAGACGTGGATAAGACGTAGCTAAACCTTGTTTCAACCCGGATAGTTCGGTTACGGCATTACTTCTAGTGGAAGATGTTTTTCAGATTTTTTTATGACTGAACTTTGTCATTCAAAAATTTAAAAAAAATAAAAAAAACTGAATCGTTCGCAGGCATCGGTTCGAGATCGTACGCAAACTGGGATCGGGCACATACGGAAAAGTGTCACTCGCATACGATCACAAGTTCGATCGAGAGGTATGGTAGTGAGAAGATACGATAGGACAGGACATCTAGAGAATACGCATCGCTCATTGTACAGTTATGAGCACCGTCCTCGGGCAAACAACCAAAATCGGGGGTTCGACCCAGTGCCTAAAACGTTAAGCAATGTCCTGAAAATCTTGTGCTTCTCTGAGGTAGTATTAGTGGGATGTCGCATTGAGGGTTGATCTGAGTAGCCTTCTCTTCGAATTATAACTACTATTTGGACAGGAGATCATGAGTCTTCACGCATCGTGTATTATCGTTGCCGAAAGCTCGTGATAGATCTAAGTTTCACTGATGATACATACCACAGATTTCTTTGGTTTTCCAATGGTTCCGGGCGGCATTGTTCTTAAAATATAATTCTGCGATATCAAATCATCAGTTTCGCGATTCAGTAGAACGCTATGTTTGTTGAGATCAGTAGTTGCCGATGCTTGACCCTTGGAGTGCTCGGAAATAATCATAATTCATGTTCACAATAGCTGTGATCTTTTGGATCCCTGGCAACTTCCAACCTTCTCCATGCTCAGTCGTTGCTTGTTTTTGCAATTGCTCTCTCCATCATCCCACGCTCTTCTGACGAATTCTTCTCTGATGTTGCTCGCTGTTTTTTCCTCGTTTTTCTCTGGCCGCTCTCCTCGATCCGCACACTATCTCGCTCTATCTGTTATGCTGTCTGTGCTCTCACAATTTTGCGTGATCCCTCCCCGGCTGTCCATCAGTAGAGCGGTAGCCCCCAGTGTGTTACAACGGGTGGAGAAGGAGGGAGGGGAGAGGAGAGGAGAGGGAGAGATATGGAGGAGGAGAAGCAGAGATTCCCCTCCCCTTCTGCAATATCAGTAGGACACCCCCACTCGATTGAGAAAAAGAAGGGAGCAAAAAGGAGGGAGGCAGACATGAGAAAAGAGCGGAGTCTGATGATTATGGGAAAGAGGTGAATCAGGATTGCAAGAGTTGCTCAAGTAAGGAGTAATGGAGAATTTAACGATCGTTCTGAAATTCGCAAACATTCATCGTTACCGTCAGTCAGATCGGTGCTGCGAAAGAATATTAAGATGCAGCAGAATTATCATTGACAATGATGAACGATCGATTATTAGAAGGTGTAAAGATGAAAGACCAAAAGATGATCCTCTTTCAGGTGGCCGTCAAGCTGATCAAGAAGTCTGCGATAGAGAACAAGGCAGATCTCGTGAGGATCCGAAGAGAGATCAGGATCATGTCAGCACTCAACCATCCCAATATCATCCAGATTTTTGAAGGTACCGTTGGTTTAAGCCCTAAACATCAGGGGGTAGGAGTAGTGAAACTTTAGAGAAAATATTTGTGGTGAACCCGCAAGCATCTAGCTATTGGAACGTCTGAAAATTCAGCATGTAATGCTAGGCGTGAAACTTAACTGTGACTGCTTGCAACCCCAATCATCTCAACATCGTGCGTTTGGTAATGATGAGTAATGAGAAAATATTTTTGGCCAACCAGTTGTTCACGAATTATTAGAAAGTTTAAATGTCCCACCTAGTATGCGCTACCTGAAACCTATTTGTGACTTGTTTGTGAAAGTTGACCACTCTCTGATTCTGTAGTGATCTCTCATCTTTGCAGTCTTCGAGAACAAGGACAAGATCATTCTGGTGATGGAGTACGCGAATGGAGGAGAGTTGTACGATTACGTGTCCAAGTACGGATCACTACAGGTTAGTGCATTTTCCTTGTTTTTTTGTTTATTCCCGATTCTGACCCCGCCTTTTTATTGCAATGTGGACGAGGAGAGGATGGAGTCCCCCAAGTCCCTCTCCAAAACTTCCAATAATTAATCGATGCTATGTTCATGACAATGAGAAATGTTTCGCTCAATTTGAAGCACGAATCTAACCTTCGAATTCGAAAAATTAGAGATTTGAATTAACCGTGAAACGTAGAACAATTTGGCACGAATGGGTACGATTCGGTTCGGAATTGGCTCGAATGGCTTTCAACTATTACTGGGTAATCGTTACAGGAGCAAGAGGCTCGCCGCATATTCCGACAGATTACCTCCGCCGTCCTCTACTGTCACAAGGTGGGCGGGTTAATCTTTGATCTTTGATCTTTGGCTTCTTTTCATGATAGGCATTCTTTCTTATGAAGTCAGGAGACCCTGAATGTTTTGAAATCGCATTAATTTTACCGAAGGAAGGCGAATTTATACTTTTCATTTTCCCAGTAGTTCGAAGTTTCGATGTTGCTACTAGTTCTTTAACTTTTTGGCCTCGACAAAAGAGCCAAAGCTCGCTGTGAGCCTAAAATATCACATAAATTGTGTTTTATTGCAGCACAAAGTGGCGCATCGTGATCTGAAGCTTGAGAACATTCTCCTCGACTCGAAGAACCACGCGAAAATCGCCGATTTCGGCCTGTCCAACTACTTCTCGGATAAGGTCAGTGAAGATTTTAGATCAAAGATTAGTTTGCAATGGTAATAACGTTCATTAAATTCAATGACACAACCAGGGGATCGAAGCTATCGTAACGAAGTTTCTAACAAATAGAAGCAGCAGTGAAACTGTAGAAGGACTGGGTGGAATATGTACGTCTGGCAACATTGCCCATTGCAGACGCTATTGAACACGTTCTGCGGGTCGCCCCTGTACGCGTCGCCCGAGATCATCAATGGAACGCCGTATCGAGGGCCCGAAGTGAGTTGGATTTCGTTTCTAAATCATTTTCAGCACCCTCGGAGACCCCAGTCCGCGGGGTTTATGAAAATATTGAAGGAACAAAAAATCGGCTTTGAAATAGAAGAAATAAATTCCTGCGAAAGGCGATTTTGCCTGCATCCTTGATATTTTCACTCCTTTGACTTGAACATTAAACTTAACTGTGTGAATGCATCAGCTATTACGTCTCTATTACGTATCGATATTACGTCTCTGTATCATAATTAGGGGCCACAACGCAGATCCGATTCTGCACAATGGGATCAAATTTGTGTTCAAACAGTCCCTCGTGGTCCCAATATCATCATACTTTTTACCGTTTGTCGATATCTTTTCTCTGAGGCGCGCTAGAGCCCGAGAAGTACGCGCGCAAAGCACTGGAGAAGAGGAGGGAAAGGCGAGACGAGAGGGAAGGGGGCGGAGCCTAATTTGCGTGTGTCTCTCTCCCTCCCCCCGCCCTCTCGCTCGCCTCTCCCCGCGCGTCTTCCAACAAAAAACACAAGCCAGGGAAAAGTGCTAAAATTCTAATTTTTTCTCTAAAAATCCTAAAAAATCGAATTAATCAGAAAATTCCTGTTCGAACTCAGATTTCATCCCCGAAGCCACTAAAACGACCTATTCCCTACTTTTATTCCCAATTTTGACCCGCTTAGTGACAATTTTCAACTTTTGAACAGTTCTCGATCGATAGGGGTTGGCAGTAGCTTTCCAAATCAATTTCGAACGTGAGATTTGGTTTAGAATGAGCTTTGTGTTTTTGTTTTCTCGCTTTTTGGCGAAATCGTGTCCGCACAAAGTGGGCGGAGCTTGTGGCCCCTAATCATAATTGATTGACTCCATGACCTCATCTATACAGGTCGACTGCTGGTCGCTGGGCATTCTGCTGTACACACTCGTCTACGGGTCCATGCCCTTCGATGGACGGGACTTCAATCGGATGGTAAGTTGGGAGGGGGAGAGTCTGAAATACGGGTAATCGTATCTTCATTTCACGCGCTGTCTCACCTCTCTGCCCGGTGAGAGAGTGTGAGAAATGAAGAGACGATTATCCGTATTTCGAACTCTAGTTATGGGAAATCGACAGGTAGGGTAGTCTTATCTCGGTGAGGATGTGCAGCAATGTCGTTTGTGATTTGTGTGGAAGTGGGTCGCAAGATCTGTAGATCTGACGCCGGAAATGGGCGGGTTGTGAAATTGAAATTTCTCAGGTGCGACAGATCAAGAAGGGCGCCTACTACGAACCGGACACTCCGTCCAGTCAGTTTTTTTGCCCATGCCAATTGCCAATCAAATCAAAGACACGGGAAAAGATTCGAAGATGAAGCGAGGGTGAAACATAGATGTAATTTGTGAAGATGATGATTTCTGAAATTAATTAATTGCAGCTGCCTCGATGCTCATTCGGAACATGCTTCGCGTGAATCCGGAACGACGTGCCAACATTGACGACATCGCATCGCACTGGTGGCTGAACCTCGAAGAGAACATGCCCGTGATTCAGGAACTACCGGAGAATAGGGTACGGTAGATGCAGTTACAGTAGGAGATTAATGTAGTTACCTTCCCCTAAGGTAAGGCTACCTTAGAAAGCATTGAACGTGTAGTCCGTCTAACAGCTGGCCTTATCAGCGGGTCCCACCTAGGCGCGAGATATTGAATATCACGACGTAAAACGACGTAAAATCGCTTGACGTGGATACACCTTTACCTTTTTAATGCAGTCAAGTGTAAACGTGAGAACAGGATAGATGAAGCCGGCGGATGAGTGATGCCGTCTTGCAATAAAGATTACGGCAACTAACTGACCCTGGACAGTACTCTAACTGTGTGAACACGGCACGGTAGATTTGCTACAACGGTTCGGTAGGAGGTTGGTGCGAGATATTGAATATCAATTTCAGATTCTCGACCACACGCCGCTAACAGAGCGTCCCGAAACCATGATGGTGCAGGTTCGTTTCCGATTCTTTCCTTTATCTTTTTTTTGCTATTTCCATCTTCCTCCAAATATTAAAGGTTTCGCATTTTCGTTTCGACAATCCCGTTTGAGTTCTGTTTCACCGTGTTCTTTAGAGGCCCGGTTTCGTGGACCAGTTAGTTTAGGATAGATCGGAATAAACAATTATATTTGATCGATGCCTCATGTCTACCGTTTTCGTCCTCTTATTTCCGTTCATAAAAATATAATAATAAATTTCAAACGATACTCTACCCTAATCCAATCCTCCTCCGGCCAGGAATAATTAAACACTACAATTCGATCCTTTCATCTACCGTAATCCCTCCACTTCCCTACAGGAGCTCGTAGACGAGGCGGACGTCTTCATGGAGTTCTCTCATTTGAGTGGAGAGACGAGAAGGAAGATTGAGGAGTTCAGAAGGAGAAGGAAGGAGGCGGAGGAGTACAATGAGAACTGTCCTGTGCAGCCCAAGGTACGGAATATTTATATTATTATTTAACTATTTGGGAAAATATGATTGAGTACGAAGTTGTGGGTTGAACTAAGAATGGATGATGAAATTGTGATCGCAACGCGACCTGTGTTTCTATAGAACCAGTGAAACATATTTTCACCATCGTCTTCATTTCTTATTTGGTGCCTATCATCATCAAATATCTAACAGCTGGCCTTAGCACTGGATCCCACCTAGCGCTGTCCTACGACGTAAAACCGCTTGACGTGGATATACCTTTACCTTTTACCTTACCTCATCAAATATCGTTGCAATCATTGCAGAAGAACAAGCAGGAAGAGGAGCAGATGAAGGTGGAGGAGAAGAGTTTGAGAGGAGTCGAGGAGAAGAAGGAGAAGGTAAGGAGGGATGGAATGGGGTACGGTAGAGTGCTGTAGGAGTGAGAAGCATGTGAGAAGCGATGGCTTTTCCGTTGAAGTATCTCAGAAATTCAAAAGGAAATTAGAAAGGGGCGGCTGTAGGTGTTCGTTGTATTCAACAATCGCCTTGGTATCTCAATCTACCCTTCATTTTTCATCTCAAACGGGGTACAAACGGGAGAATCTTCATCTGAGCTTCATCTCAAACCTAACTTTATCGCAAACAAAGATTCATGAAAGCTTGAAAGCAAAGAAAGCCAAAAAAGAAAGAAAAAGGTTTGAGCGAGATTATGTTCCTCATATCCCGTGGTGATGCGGTATGATGATTTGTTCTTGACGACAGAGGTGAATAAATAGGATACTCAATACGACATCATGTACCTTCTTTTCTACTGCTTATTAGCATCCACTCTCCAATAATAATAATAATTTTAAATAAATCAATTAACATTTGAGGCGGCGGACGATCCATTGGAGCGCCTGCGACAGATCGAAAGTCGACTGGGAGGAATGAGCGATAGGAGAAGAGCGAGTAGAGAAGTGAAGCAGAAGGAAGTCGAAGAGGTCAAGAGAAAGATAAGGTACGGTAGGGAAAGGAGTACTTTATCGCATGTTGATGATGATTGCTCAAGATGTGTTGAAAACCATCGATAGAGCAAACTCCCGTTAATTGCGGCCTGAGTTGTCCCTTGGACGATGAATTGTTGAGAGAAACAAAAACAAACTCTTTCAGTGCGGCGCGCGGCGAGCCGATGCCGGCTCCGGCTGCTGCGCCGGTCGCAGCCGCAGCTGCTGCAGCCCCCGCGCCCACATCGACGTCGTCGGGTGAGTTGGAAGACGAGCTGGAGAAATGATACCGCCGTCTATTCATTTCACACTCTCTCTCGTTGACGGAGTGGGCGAGAGAATATGCAGTTGGGAGGGGGGGGGAGGGTTGAGAATAGGGTTGTCAAATTGAAGAATCCGTCTCTTCATTCGTCGTACTCTCTCACCGATCAGAGAGCCAAGAAAGCACTCGCGATGAAGAGACGGATTCTTCATTCTGACAAACCGAATTGAGATGTTGGGCAACAAGCAGTAGAGTTTACTAGCGATTCATTATTATGTGTGAACAAACGGATTTTCCGTGATCGCACGAAGTGGCAGATTGTGCGAAATGAAGTCTTGATCATTTTGAGATATTCGATGACAGTCCGATGAGTTCTACAACAAATCGAAAACTGCTGAAGCCGTACAGTAATCATTACGATACGGTAGTTACGGTATCGATTGAAAACTACAGTAAATAACGGAAAAATACCGGATCGTCTCTTCATTCTTCACACTATCTCATCGGCCAGAGAGAGGCTAGAGAGTGTGAAGAGATTACCAGTATTTCGAACCCCTACAGGCACTTCCTCTACTGCCTCATCAACTACTGGTTCGTACTCGCGAAGGGCCGGAGGAGAGGCCGCATGGAGAGTGGAGACTGACTCACTCAATATGCTCATGAACCAGGTATGGTAGGAGTACGGTAGACACGAATCAATCACGAAAGATGGATGAGCTTGATTGGTGAAGCGGTTGTTTTATGTTTCACACATTCCTCATAGCTTGTGATTGTCCGATGTGGTTAATTCCGATCGAAGAGATTAGGTTCTGACAATCAATTTTTGTGATAGGATTAAAGTTCTGCGCGGTAGTCTTGACAAGAATAATTGTTACGGTAGTATTGGAAGATACCGTAACACGACTCCGTTGCAGGTGCTGGAGCAGATGGAGAAGGGCCCGGTGTCGCTGAATCTCGTCGCGCGCATCAAGGTATACGGTATTCAATTATCGATTAATTGCCTCTCCTCAATTTGCATTCTCCCTCGCCTGCCTGAAAGCATGCAAAGAGAGGAGAGATTCTTGCCCAGTTGTCTTCCCTACGGTAGCCGAGGGGTACGGTAGCTAAGGAGTACGGTAGGGATGCAGATATCGATTGATTCCCTCTCCGCAGGCGCACCCGATGTACGACAGTCGGCCGATGGTCAAGGAACTGCTCGAGTCCATTCTCGCCGGTAATTTACTGATTTTCGAAAATCAATTTTGTAAATGAATCGTTCTCATATCTGACGATTCAACGATTTTGACAATAAGAATGTGGAAATTTGAAAGAATTATCGTTTTTTCCAAAAAACAATAATCCCGCCGCAGGTCAACCGGAGACGATCCAGAAGCAGACCTCGAGGATTCTGGAGCAGGCCACATCACAGGTATCGTACTCTGAGGGGGTACTGTAGGATGGGTTCTTTTTGCACTGTCAACCACGGGAAAACTGTGTTATGGATGAGCCTTTGAAATATGATGAGCGGGTGAAACACAATCAGGTCGCATTTTTAGGGCATTTGGAGGAATATTTTTTATTCGATTAATGCCTTCATTCGAACCGTTTCATATTGTTTTACTCACTAGAAAGAGGAAGATAATCGAGAAAAAAGATCAGTGAAGAAGAAGATATGAGAATCGAGTGAGTGAATCTTACCCCCCTCTTCAGGAAACGATGCGCTCGACGGAGAGTCTAGCGAAGAAGGACGAGGCCGCAGGGAAGGCAGGCAAGGGCAAGAGGTACGGTAGCTCTTTCTGGATACGGTAGTCGTCATCCAATCGATAACTGACAACATCGATCTATTGCAGGAAGAAGATGGAGGATCGCAAGTGGCACTCGGTGGAGGTCGGATTCGAGCACGAGGGGGTACGGTTTTCTTATCTATCGCTAGAGTTCGAAATACGGGTAATCGTCTCTTCATTTCGCACACTCTCCCGTCACCGATAACGATTACCCGTATTTCGAATTCAATCTATTAGCAAAAAATCCGACCGTAAATCGCTGTCCCGCGTCTCGATAGTCAGATGTACATAGTGAGCGTGAAACACAAGCGCAACGGGTGCGCGCATTTCGGCATTATTGATGGCTAACATAAACTAAAAAAATTTGCCGGATTCGAGCACGAGTGGGTTGGTTTGATTATTTGCCAGGATACCAATCCGCGGGACAATTATTTATGGTTATCACAGATATATCTAATACAAGATCAATCGATTAGCGTATCTCGTGATATTCGAGCATTGACGAAACACAAAGAACGCAATTGTGTGTGTTTGACAAACGAAATAGTGCGGAATTGGAGGAGTTCGATTCGGAAGAGGACGAGGACGTGACGCCCGAGGGATCGACGACGAATGCCAAGGTGAGGAGGGTTGATCTTTGGTCTTTGGTCTTTGATCCCTGATCCCTGATCTTTGATCTTTGGTTATAAATACAGACATGCTAGATAGAAAATCACCTCTGATTTGGGAACTGATTTGGGAAGATTTGGGATTTGATTTGGGAAAATCAGCGAAGGGTGGTAGTCTCTTACCTACTGCCTCCTCGACACCCTAAATAGAGATCACAAGAGTGTTAACAGATGATTCTTTCGATGGGTTGACAAAAATTGCTCACCACTGCAATTTGGTGTTTCACACGATCTTCACAGCCGTCGAAATCAGCAGAAAGTAATAGTCGTTCGACTTGGTTGGCATAGAAACAAACAGCTCTGGTTTCTCGTAACCACTGGTATACCAGTACCTTGACCATGGTTTGGATATGCCCCTGCCAGTGGTCAGGGTACTGGTATACCAATGGTCACGAGAAACCAGAGAGTATCTACATATTGCCCAACGATACAGCCTCACTCTTGTCGGTCAGACAAGGCGAGAGAGCATTCGAAATGGAGAGTATCAGACAGCGTTCTCTCACTCTCTACAGGCAATGGGTGGATCGGTGATGAGCGTGTCCGCCGTCAGCCACACCACCGAGGTTACTGTGAGGGTGAGTGGGTACGGGGGTTACGGTACAATACAGCTGAACTATAATCAGAGTACACACATGAACGTGATTCAGCTGTGAACAGGACACTGTAGTTGCTCTACGGAGTGTAGAATACAGCTTACTCTTCTCGGATAGTTTTGGAAAAAAATAGCGAAGTTGTTCCGTTAACCGAAGACCAATAACACTGCAGATGGTAACAATGTACAGAGTTAGGCTACGATCGACGGTTCGAGATTACCTACGGTATGCGGGTTACGGTATCATTTCTTCCTCGCAGGACACATCGTTCGAGGATATGGACGACGATGATCGCGCCGCGACTCCCACCGCGCCCGCGCCTAAGGATACGGTAAAGGTACGGTAGAAGGGGAGAATTACCGTAGAAATAATGGAATGGGAATTGAAAAAAAACGTTCCGGCTACTGCATTTGAGTTGCACACTTTTCATATCTGCGCAATTGGCTCTTCACATATCATTGGTTACGGAAATGATTGCGATAAAGAATGAATTTATTTCAGCCGATGGTGCCTCGCGTTGAGGAGGAAGAAGAAGAGGACGAGGAGGAGGACGAATACTCGGATTCCGAGCTGGAAGAGCTTGCCGAGGGAGTGGAGAAGGTACGGCTGGATGGGTCAGGGGTACTGTAGGGTGGAAATTGAAGAAGCGTAGGACGGTATAGTCAGAGTGTGTGAATGTGGGCCGTGCCATATTGAAGAGCACTGCTGCACTTGGGGTTGAACACAGAACTCTTGACGTTTCGACATTATCTTTAGCGTGACGCGGAATGAAAATTAAACGTAAATAAAATTGTGTTTCACAATTATCATAAGAGTGCCTTCGCGTCGGCGTTCATGATTATAATTAGAGTGGCTGAAGGAAGAGGTGAGGGAAGAGTTTGCCGCTCTCTTGCAGCGAGGAATGAGAATGAAGGAAGAGGAGGGATAAAAGGCCGACCTCTTGCGCAAGAGTTTGGAGAATGAGAAAACTCTTGCGCAAGAGTTTGGAGAATGAGAAAACTCTTGCGCAAGAGGTGAGGTAGGAATGAGCTGTTTTAGGCCGTTTATGGTCGATCTTTCTAAAGTTTTGTAGAATGATTAAGTAATTTGGATATCAGAGCATATTTACAATGATTTCTTGAAGTTTGTACAAGAGGTTGTTGATGTTGGACGGGATTCTTGTTTCTTTGAAGATAGCGCGCCGTTAAAGGTAATTTGTCACACAAAGAAGTCAGAAGTATATTAAAACAGTCTCTAGTGGAGCCATAGTGATCATACTCTTCGAAGTTTGCCGATATGTCACCTCTGAGCCGCGATAGAGCTCGAGAAGTACGCGAGCAACGCACAGTGGGAGAGGAGGGAAAGACGAAAAGGGAGTCTATAGAGCGTCACCTCTCTTGAGACTCTATGTAAATCTTGCAAATGTGTTCTGATATCCTCCTATGCACGTACTAAGCTATCAGAACACATAACAATTGAAAGAACGAGCATAAACGATCTAAAACGGCCCATTCCTGCCTCACCTCTTGCGCAAGAGTTTTCTCATTTTCCAAACTCTTGCACAAGAGTTTTCTCATTTTCCAAACTCTTGCGCAAGAGTTTTCTCATTCTCCAAACTCTTGCGCAAGAGGTCGGCCTTTTATCCCTCCTCTTCCTCTCCCTCTCATTCCTCGCCTCACCTCTTCCCTCTTCCTTCAGCTTCTCTAATTATAATGCGACGAACAGTCAAAAAACAAAACAAAAAACAACGAATCTGCAGGTGGAAGGGAAGGAGCCTGCTGCTCCTGCAGCCCCCGTGCAGCCGCCTCCCTCCTCCTCCGCGCCCCTCCCGCCCAATCTACTGTCGCCCGCCTCGGCTGCAGCTGCTGCAGCCGCCGCTGATGCGTCAGGTACGACCTTACTGGAGCATTGAGTTGGATCGCCATATGCTGACTTGTGATCGATACCTATTAGTCTTCTTTGGACGAAGGTGTACATTCGCGTAAAAAAGAAATCTGTAAAGATCGGGTGGGTTGCTGCGACAGTGCGCTTTGTGCTTCACGCAAAACTCTCAATATATGCCAGGCAAGTACAGTAAGAATGTAATTCCCTTCAGGAGTCCCTCCCAAGTTCCTGGACGCATTCGATCGCGGACTGATCAAACGACAGAGCAAGGGCAAGTACCAGGTACGGTAGATGATTATTGATTTGTAAAATGACAACACCAGTTCCTTCTCAACGTTGTTCTTCTGCTACCCTATCGTGATCTGCCTAACCCTTTGCTGAAACGCAATCATAATCTTCCTTCCTTCTTCTTCCTTTCATAAATTACATCTTGGGAGCTTTCTTCTTGCTGTTTGGTGATTTTCGGTGGCGGGTACGGTAGCGGGCCGATCGGGATGCGGTATCCATCCGATTATCGATTGGCTCTAGCACGTGATCATCGATCTCTACGGTCGAGGGCTGTCGCTCGAGGGCGAATCGCCGCTGATGTCGAGACGGCGGATTGGAGGACCGCAGCCGAGCATCGAACACTCGCCCCTTCTATTCGATAAGGTATACTACAGTAGATGGATTACGGTAGTCACGGAATACTGTAGCCAAAGGGCGGTGTTTGTGTTCGAATACGGTAACAGGATTACGGTAGGCAATACTCACGGTAACCGGGTGATGGTGATTAGGACAGTTTGATATCTGTGCCCGAGTGACCTTTTCACTATCGCTCCTATCTCTCAACGGCTAATAATCCAAACTGACAACGCTCTGACATTCATTGACATTCGCAGAGATTACTGTAGATCAGATATGGATTACGGTACCTTAGTCGATCAATACCGTAACCCATTGATGGCAGGCCCGTCAGTGCATCGCAAACTTCCCTGAGCGCCTGAACCTGGAGGATATGGAGAGGCCGAGAAGGCGAAAGAAGAAGGTGAGATTGAGTTTCATTAGGAAGACTTACACTTGTTAGAACAGTCCCTGGAGATGCATTCTTCAAGTCTGTGGGTAGCGTATTCTTATAAGATTTGACTCCATTCTCATCACGTAGACTCTTGATCAGGAGTTGTAGTTTCATCTCTGATCACTGATAATCGAAACTAGACTATAGTCCCGAGTATCAGGAGGACATGTGCATCGTGGAGGTGGACGTACACGATCAACACTCGAATGCGTCCCTCGACAAGCCCAAGGACAGGTGAGAGCAGCTGATCTTTGATCTTTGGTCTTTGAACTTTGGGCTTTTTGAAGGTCTTCGGGTGGTCTGACCAACTAATCGAGGTGTTGAGGTAGATAGTGGATACGAAGTGAGGGTGAAACAAGTGGATATTTTTTTTTTGAAATTGGTGATTCTGCTGTGATCATTTAGTTTGGATTAGGCATAGATCATGTTGTGACTGTGAAACCAGAATTTAGATGGGACATTTTGGGGGGATTCTCTCTTCACGCATCGCATTCTTGAGGGAGCTATTGCTATTGTAGTGTATCTAGATGAAACGCAAGAATGAAATTGGATATGTTTTTTCTCAAACGGTTCGCCTCAAGAGTAATTTCGTTGACGAATGCATAAAACACGTAAATATAATGAGATTGTTGCAGGCATATCATTCCACATATCGTATATTTGGGATCGCCTTTGCTGTAGTAGGATAGGTGCAACACAAACAAATATTGTGGGAAATTTGTGAAATTCTCAACATTATCATTACTAGTGTAGACTTTCCTGCCACTAAATTCGTAATTAATCCAATACCGCCTATTCAGACACAACGGGTCCGTCCCACCCCGCACTCCGCCCCCATTGAATGAATCGGAAGACGAAGACGAAGATGAGATGGAGGATGAAGAGAGTGAAGAGGAGAGCGAAGAGGAGGAGGGAGAGGTACGGGAAGGGGGCATTGCAGAATGATCGGAATGATCGAAATAGATAATACTTTTAAAACCGGTGCCGTGTTGGAATAGAAGATGGTTTTGCTCGTTGAAAGTCGCCGTAGAAGATATCTCTATTTTGCGATCGATAAATTGGGTACGGTAGTGATTACGGTATCCGGGGATTACGGTAGCCCTTGCAGATCTTCATTCGTCGACCGTGCCCACCCATCATCGGCGGCCGCATCATTGGCATGCCGAGGACGATAGGTATACTGTGGAGGGATTATCGATTGCTTATTAGAGTTCAAGATACGGTTTATCGCCTCTGCTTTTCACACACTCTCTCGCCTCTCTGGCCGGTGAGAGAGCACGAGAATTAAAGAGACGATTACCCGTGTTTCGAACTCTATTGATTATCGATTGATTGGAAAGAGAGAGATTGAGCGAATCGGAGTGTGTGATGGGCAGGGGGGGGGGTTGTGTTTCATGGGATTCTTTTGTTCTGATCATATCATCTGATACAATATTGTAGCATTGTTCAGGGTACAAAAATCGAAACAAATTTATCTCCCGATTCAATGCAAAAATGGCATTTTAACCCAGTGAACATTCCGATTTGCCTGGTCGTCATTTGTCTCACAACCTCCTATGCGTCTCTCGTCCATCCCTTTCGTTCCCATTCGTCTATCGTGACAATCTGACAACCGCACGCATGCACCATCTCCTCGTCTCCTCATTTCCTCTCATCAATCGATAATCAACGATTACCGTATCCCTCGCCTAATCGATAAACAACTCCTATAACTATCTCTATCAGTGCTTCTTCTATCGGGTTCGTTGTTTCAGCCGAGTCCTCGTCTCAGCCCGGTCTGACTCCCACCACGACCTCCCACGAAGCTCCGCCCCCTCCTCCGCCGACTACGGTAATCACGGAGGCAACCATCGATCCGGCGTCAACGCGGCGCGCCAACTACCTCGAATCGTGCCCGCCCTCGATCGACCTCTCGCCAGGTGGTGTAGTGGGTGGTGCGTTGTTGCAGGCGGACGACGATTGGGAAACGTCGCACTGTTGTGAGGTTTCCCAATCGTCACCGAACAATTATTAGCCTAGTAGTAAATGTAGCGTGGCACGCGGTCCTCTTTTTCCTCATACAGTGCGTGAGTCTCACAAGGAATATAAAGGGGTACGGTAGCCCCGAGAGTATTGATCGCTCCGTTCCAGAGCCCACCGCCTTTACTGTAGCCGAGATCAACAAGGCGCCCTACGCAACGTGAGTATCGAATATTTTAGTTATCTGTTAAACTTTGATTCAATTCATGGTGTTTCACAGTTTCACGGGCTGCAATTGATTGGAATGTTGTTAGAGTTTCGAACGATAGTATACCAAATTCTTTGGCCAAAAAATATTAAAATAATGTGAATTGAAAATGACTCTACGATTTCGCAGAGAACATATATGTTTTACTCTGCAGCCTTATTCTGGGTGGTTGAGAACATAGCAATGGTCCGCGCGATTTCGTTTTACTCACTCAATCAATTCAGGCAATACGGCGTCAAGCGGCCGGTCGCCGTTGTGGGACCGAGCCAGGAGAGGTAAGCAATCGATAGCAATCCAACATTACAGTACCCCTACTCAGCCCCTGAATGTCTTACAGTACCCCTCACCCCAATTTTCGTGTCAGGATCGCCCTTTCCGTGTGGAATCCTCTGTTCGATGAGCATACCATGTCCTCCCCCATGAGACGATGGCAATGTCTAGAGTCTGTTTGAAATCCCACGGCATACTGTAGTGTGTCCCAGCCAGATATCGATCGATCCGTTGTGTGCCTACCGTAATCCCGCCCTAGGCCTTGTTACAGTATCGACTACAGCGACGATGATGACGATGACGTCATCAGCGCCGCCTCCCTCAAGGAGGACAAGATGCGAAGGATTCTCGAAGAGGCGGAGGAGGCGCTGCTAGGTGTGTGTGCGTGGTGTGCCTGCGGGTGCGCCGCAAGCTTAGTGTGATTTCCCATTCGTCGCTTCCGTTGTAGAGGACAGCGAGATGGCGGGAGACTCGGAGACGTGGCAGGCAGCAGCAGCCTCGTTGAAGAGGCGAAACATGGAGCGAAGAAGGCAAAGGAACAAGACGATCGCGGACCCCGTCGAGATTTCCAAGTACGGTAGCACGAAGCACTCCTATCGACAACTGAGCTTTTACTAACCACTTTCCGGCCGTTTCCTTCGTACTCTCCTTAGACTGTCCTGTCGTGAGCCTATCGCTGTCGCTCCTGTCGTCTGACTCTCTCGATTCCGCGCGCTCTCTCCTCCTGTCTGACCGGCGAGGGAGTACGTGGGATACGGTAGATTGATCTTTGATCTTTATCAGGGCGATCGAGAGGGAGTCGGAGCGAAGGGCCGCTGCGGCGCCCGCCCACGACCCGCTCGACTCGTTCTACACACAGCATCTGGGAGGAGGAGGTACGGATGGGGGAGGGGTATTGATTGGCTATCTACGTCACAATACGTAGTTGATGGAGTGGAGAATCACCAGGGAGATTGGGGTTACACCACAACGTTTCATAAGAAAAGAAGCCTGCAGTGGTAATTCCTTTCTGCATAACGCGATAGAAAAATGCTACAGAACTTTCCGTGAAAGAGAAGAATGCGCTCCATGGTAATAGCAGACATTTGTCTTTGATGTTTCACGGTTATCTCAAATAGATCGCGCAATGATGGCATTGATCGGATCTTGACAGAGTATATAGATAAAAAATGAAGAATTTATCTCTGGATGCATTTGTGTTTCACTATTACTAGACAGAGAGCTGGCGCACGAGTTTAATGATAAGTGCAACTTCGAGCAAAACCCAACCTATAGTGGACATTCATTACTACGGTAGGATACGGAAGTTGACCTCTTCTGTTCAGGTCTGCGCGTGCGTCTGCACGAGGATTCCTTCCGCAAGCAGGCAGCTCCCTCGAGTACGATGGACTACGGTGGATCAACGAGGATCAATGTGAGTGTACGGTAGTCGATGGGGTTATTGATCTTCGATCTATTGCTGATAAGCAGAAATGCCTTCGTGGGTTTTCGATCCGTTTATACTGTTGCTGATGGGGTTATTGATCCGGCATCCAGCATGTTTGATCTCTTGCTGATAAGCTACAAATTGCAGAAATGCTTTCGTGGAAGCCAGGTTTGTGAAAATCCCTGTTACATTGGCGCTACAGACTTGATACTAGATTAGAGCAGTGGCTAATTCGGCCGAGAATTCATTTTAACATTTTCCAATGTGGCATTGCATTATGTACAGTCCTGGCTAATCCCCCCATGAAAACAGGGCGCCCGGGGCGTCCCGGGGCGTCCCCCAGTGTCCCCCTCGCTTCTGGCGCCTTCAGACATTTTCAAATTGGGCCCAATTTGTGTTCGTCGTATTCTCCGTTCGATTCTGCGTCGATTCATGTAAAAAAATAAAATAAAATATTTAATTATAATTTACATTTGGATTTTCAAAGAATTGGCGAATAAAACGATTCGTGCATCGCGAAGTACGTTCTACGGTACTTAGCAAAACATTCTGCAGCGGCGACGGATAAATACCGCAATGTGTACTCTGCGATGCACGAATCGTTTTATTCGCCAATTCTTTGAAAATCCAAATGTAAATTATAATTAAATATTTCATTTTATTTTTTTACATGAATCGACGCAGAATCGAACGGAGAATACGACGAACACAAATTGGGCCCAATTTGAAAATGTCTGAAGGCGCCAGAAGCGAGGGGACACTGGGGGACGCCCCGGGACGCCCCGGGCGCCCTGTTTTCATGGGGGGATTAGCCAGGACTGTAGTCAATTCTACTGAACTGTTTTTTTATGTATTCTTTGCAGTCCGCGGCAGTGGTCAGGGACGACAGGGGCCGATCACGCACACTGGATGCGTCACCCGACCGCCCTGATTACAGGTACGGTAGGGAGTACGGTAGATGGGCATCGAGGAGTGAGTTTAATTCTATCCACTATGAATCAGCTGCAGTGACTGTTTGCGTACACTGGAAAGAAAAAAAGCATGACTGCAAGCTAAATCGGTTTTCTTTCACAATTCATTTTTTCGACCTTTATTGTTGAGCCATCAAGCTTTCCCATCCCCCTCCATACATCATCCTCCATATAACTGCATCTCCGCCTAGTCCGAACCAAATACGAATTCAGTCTACATAATGTTTGGATGTATTAACGGGAGACACGATACCCTCTTTCCGAGGGTACTGCACCTCGAAATGAAGTTGTGTGCCCGCACACGCCCTCTGGTTGGGGAGCGTTGTTCATCATTGAAAGGAATGCTCGGCCGTTCCGTCAAACTGTCACTTTTTGCACGATCAAGTGGATAGATGGGTTGCCTCTATCATTTCGCAATGTACTTTCGTTTCCCTGACTGGCGAGAGACAAAATGAAGAGACGAAAGCATCAAAGGAGCGAAAGTGAGATGATGTGAATGAGTTAGTGCCCGAGGGAGCGAAACAATAGGGAATGTGCTGATGACGCCTCGGCGGTTTACTACCCGAGCACTAATTGGAATGGGGGTTAATTAGCCTATTAATGAGCCGCCGCTCGAACCTTGTTCCGTCGTCGCCTGTGCACTCTAATGAGCAACAATGCGCTTGCTCTCTACGATTCGGGTGCAATCTAGCCGGTGAGAAGAGAAGAGAGACAGTGGGAAAGGCAGAGAGTCAGAGACTATCAGTGCCTCCCCTCCCTCACTCCCTCTCTATCACACACACACAGGAGAGAAGAAAGAAGGGAGATAATCAGTGGGCAAAGAACTCCTAAGAAGTCGGCCAAACGATTCTCCATCGTCGCCACCCGGTCCCCTCGTGTTTCACCATCCCCTCCCGTCTGACCATCCCCAACTGACCACCAATCGATCGATCGATTGGATCCTAGTTTTTGCAACGCGCAAATTTTCTCTAGTTCACATCGGTCTGCAGTACCCCACCTGTGTACACCACCTAGCTTGGTCGTTTACGACTGACTTTACGTCTGCGCAAGTTATGACCTACCGCATCAACCCGAAGCGTCACTCGTACCACGCGGACATCACTCCCAGCCCGCTGGTCTACTTTGAGACCCTCCCGCCGGGCGGTTGGGATCAAGGAGCCCTGCTGAAGACCAAGATACCCCGGGCCCGGAACCAGAAGACGCCGAGGACCAAGCCGGCCTCCCCTACGGTCGCCCATTCGTCATCGTTTACACTCATCGAGTCGCCTCACGACGTGTTCCCGGCGTCGATTCTGATGCCGGAAGGGACGTATGGGGATGGCGGAACGATGGACCGGAGACAGGGGACGATGGACAGTGGAACGGGAACGAATAAGAGGGTGCGGTTCGGTCCGAAAGTGCCCCCACGATGGAGCTCGTTGTGGCCGAGAGAAGACGGCAGGAAGGAGAAGAGGTGGGCGGATTTGAGATTGGTTGGGAGTAGATGGAGTTGAGTTTCAATGGATGTAGATGAAGGACTTGACAGGAGTAGGTTTGATCACTCGATGCTATCGAAAGCAAATGTATAAAAATGGACTGTGATAGAAATGTGGGTTTGTCTCGCATGCTGACATGAGGACTATGTTGCCACTATACCAGGTGAAGTAAGGCTGCGACGGTTGTAGATGTATGGGTAACGTGAGGCTGCGACGGTTGTAGATGTATGGGTAACGTGAGAAGGTATGTTCGTTCGAGTGAGCAGGTTGCACAAAATATGTATTTTGGCTGGCAGACACGTTGTGGTTGCGCTAGGGATTCTAAACACCCGAAGGGTGGCCGAAATTGGTAGATCTTTGCCATCTCTCTAAAAAAATATTAATAACCGTGAACGTGAACCATTCTTTGCAGACTGAGCGGCTCGTATGGGTCGGGCGCGGGCGGAATGTACGGAGGCGGCGCCTCCCCCGGATACTCGAGGAAGTTTGAGGAGGTAAGAGTGGCGATTGATCATTGATATTTCGAGTTGATCTTTGATCTTTCGGAGGGGACGATAATGTCCATTCAAATATTGTGAGATACAGTTCATGTAGGGTGCAAGTAGGTTGCCGTTGCACTAGGGATACTACTCGCCTTATGGCCGCTCGCATTTGATGTCACGGAAGTCTACGTGTGAAAAAATTCTAGTATTGTGTTAGCAGACCTATGGCAGCTCACCATCAATCCTAGAATCTTACTATTCGCTACTTCATTTAGCAGCTCCTAGATTCCGCAGCTCACCAATCACTTCTTGCAGCCCTTAGCTTACCAATACCTCAGATTCCGCAGCTCATAATCGCTAATGTTTGCAGCCGTCGCTCGACTCGTGGGCGACATCTCCTCGTAAGTTCGAAGTGTACAAAACGCGTGCGGAGAGAGATGCAGAGAGGAACACACAGATACACCCACAGGCTGTGTCAGTTCACCATAAAGTACCCTTCGAAATATCAGAAAAGAACCCTCATGTTGTCTTGCAAGTCAAGTTTCTCGCCATCAGAATATTGGAAAATATAAGCAAGGCGGTTATGAGTTTCGGTGAAGATAGATGTTAGGTGATCTTCAAGTCACAGCGGTGATCATTTGATTCAAATGTAGACAACCCTCAATTGGTATAGAGCTATTGCATTCCAATCCGGTTTTATCTCGTGGAAGTATCTAGTATGTTTCGAGCGTAGTCTATGTTGAAGGAATTCGCTCTGACTTTAATAAAGATCAATTCAGTAATCAACGATTGTTATCCTTTCAGTACGGCTCCGTCTTCCGCGTATCGCACCTCCTACTACACGGACACGATGGGCAGTGCCGCCATGGGAGGATCCGCGGGTTAGTAGTTACAACCGATTCGGCATTACGGAAAACATTCCGTATAGACATCTTTAGTAGAGGCCGTAAGTTTGAAGAATCCGTCTCTTCATTTCTTTTGCTCTTTCATCGATCAGAGAGCACGCGAAATAAAAGAAAATCGATAAATGAAAAAGCGTTGAATGACAGGTCGTTCGTCTGCGTACTACCGTCCGAAGAGTGTGTACGATGAAATGCCATCGTACGGAGGAGGAGGAGGAGGACGACCGACCAGTTTGTACCATGAGAGATCCAGTGAGTAATATGATCATACAGGCTCACTTGTCAGAGAGTAAAATACTAGGCCTATTGAGAGCGCCTCTCCGGATAAGGACGTGATCAAAATTAGTCATGAAGATAAAAGACGCTTCCAGCAGCATTAGCAAGCAATTTTTGAATGAGATTGATATTTTACGAAGAATGTTCAACGAATCAGAAATGCGCAACTGATGGACTACTTGAAACAGTCGTGAAACTAAGAAGAACCAGCCGTTGAACGCGCTTTGAACGAAATTGAGATTTTTAGCCATGGAAGCGTAATGTAATTAGGAATGTCTAACTCCTTGGCTACTTGAAACCGAGATGAACCAATGGCTAAAATGACACAATTGCAGCCACTCCCTCCTACGACAACGCGCCGCACGATCGGAGCGACGGCCCCTCCTCCAACATCAACGACATCCTCGCCCGATATACGACGGGAAGGGACAGGATGATGGAGGATTACGGTGGAAGGTACGGTAGAGAGTACGGTATCGATACGAGTACTGTAGGATATGGGTTGTGATACGGTAGACAGAAGGAGTATTGTATCCATTGCTACGGTTCTGAAACTATCCAAATTTGGTTTGTTTTGTGAACAATACTAATATTCGATAAAACAACGATGCAAGGCACGGTAGTAGTAGGCAGACAGAAGGAGTACGGTATTGATTGCGTAGGTTCAGAAACTGTCAAAACTTGGTTTGTTTTCTGAGAAATAGTGCCAAAAAGTCGATAAAATGACGGTGAAATGTACGGTAGCAGCAAGGATAGGATATCGATTGCAGCACCGCCACGAGCTCCTACAATCGGCCGTCGCGCAGGATGACCACGGCAGTGACGGACTCGGACCGGGCGGTGAGTACTGTTGGGGAGAGGGGTACCGTAGGAATCGAATTGGGCGTACAGTTCGGAGGGACAGGGTTTCTTGATATCGTTGGAGAAAGAAGCGTTAAGAGTTTCAATCGAACCTTGTAAAAACAAGTAGAAATTAGTTGAATGTAGCGTCAGAGGAAATTACCTGAAATTACGGTAATTATCGATTACGGTATTCAGGCGGCGTATGCTCGCTCTCGATCGATCGATCGAAAGGACTCGGACGTCGTTGACTTCCGTCTGAAGACGCCCGATCATCTGGGAGGAACGGGAGGAGGAGAGTACACTTACGTGCACTATCATGACTCGGCAGTGAATGGAGGTACGTTCTGGGTACGGTACACAGCATTCTTCTCCGACAGAGAAGGGGGAGATCTTTACATATGTACTTGCGCACTTTGCATGAATCGAACTACAAGGCCTGGGCGGAGGGAGCGGCCGCTCTCCCCGCTCATTTTGAATTTTTGCAGTCCGATTACGGTGTGGCGGGAAAATTCAAAAGTTAATCCCCTTGTTCACCCTTTTCTGGAGAGAACAATGAGGTCAGAATGCTGTGGGTACTTCGGGTTGGGGTGAAGATGATGAGAGAAATAGTCGTGCAAACCGAATAACTAATTGTGAACCCTATTCACGACTCGGCAGATTATGGAGGTGTACGAAGGGAAGGGTACTTATGCGGTAGTTGAATTCCGTGGGAGAATGGAGTTTCAGCTTTTCGGTGTAAAGTGAATAGAGTATGATGAGCCAATAGAGCATTGACTGTCTCTTTCAACTTTAAAAATATTTCGATCATAAATGGATGGATTGCAGCCCGAGCGAGTCAGCCGCGTGGAGGTCTGAGCGGAATGAACGACACGCCAAAGAGCATACTCAAGAACAAGCAGGTACGGTAGGAGGGGATTACGGTAGATCGATAAACGGTGATTAGGATTAGGTAGACTCTCGTATCTTCATGTCACACACTCGGCGATAGAGAGTGCAGAGCGACAGTGACACGTATTTCGAGCTTTAGGGAGTGTGGTAGATCGATAAACGCTGATTGGGTACCTGAATGGGTACCGAGATCGATATCCGAGCCATCGTCTCTTCGTTTCACGCACACTGACCCGCTCCAGTGGCAATATTCTGCACTGCACTGTTCAGAGAAACGATGATTGGGGATAGATACGGTAGATAGTCATACGGTAACACGGCGGATTGCAGAACGCCGATTACGAGCCGCGCGCGGAAGCGTCCTCGAGTGTGGGCCCCGTGCGGTCGGTGATCGATCGATTGAAGAGGTGCGGTAGGGCAGGGGAAGGTTACGGTAACGAGAGAGTCGAATCGATTTATAATATTTTAATACATAATATTTTCGTGATAATATTTTCATCGTATCAATCTTTCCTTGTGCAACTATTTATGAAGAACTAGTGAAACGTAAATATTCAAGGTTGAGTTGTTTGATTTTTTTGAAGCAGTTGGCGTATTCCAATCATTGCTAAAACGCCTATGAGTTATTGAGGATATAGTGCAGCTGGAATCTAGCTGGAACCTTTTCTGGGAAGCAGTACATTCGTAATGGATAACTTGATCTGCTTTGGCCCTTATAAATCAAAAACTACGGTGATTACAAATATGCCGCCTCCTTACAGACACCTCTCGCTCGAGAAGTCTCCTCCGTCCTCCTCATCCACTGCCCGTGCGCCCTCGTCCGGTCCCGCGGCGCGTCCCTTCATCGCCCCGAGCAGTGTCAGCCATACGCCCTCAGGCGGATCATACGCGACCGGAGCGGCCGGCGGAGGAGGAGGCGCGTATGATGATGGTGAGTGGGGAGATGTATGCGGAAAGAAGGGGTTGGAAGAAATGGTGTTGCGCAATCAGAGAAGGCCAAAGCACGAACGGAAAGAAAGACTAGAAACACGATAAGAATAGAAAGGAAGAAAGACGGAAAGACTTGGTGTTTCACGCATTAGTGATGAGCAGGGATGAACCGAGCAGCCAATAGCAGTGCTATCAACAAAATCAAAATTAAACACATTTCATCGATTTCATCACCGGAAGAAGCGATTGTTTAATGAGCGATAAATAATTGAAATTCAACTGATTATATAATTGGGGGCAATAAGCGATTGATGAATGGTTAATACTTGATGTTCTATTGTTGTGAAACGCAGGTAAGAAACGGTCATCCACCTCCGCCCTTCCCTTCAATCGACGACGGACGTCCGAGTTGAGGCTGGGCGCCGATGGAAGCATCGTCACGAACGGATACTCCGATATGATGCCGACTACGAGTCCGTACAGGTAGGGAAGTGTGTTGTGGTTGAAGTGGGGAGAACCGGAAAGGAAATAGTGAAATGACCAGCAGCTTTAAGGCCGCATGGGATTCTAATGAATAGGCGTCATGAGTGTCTTCAATGTCACAGAACTGGATTGGCGAAAACTAAATCAACAATTTCCATATTTCAAAGAAGTTCATCGGGAAATGGCGTGTCTAGTAATTGCATAATCTTTGAACCACAAAGTCAGTATGAATACCAGTTGTATCGTCTAGTACTATCTGGTTCCAATATCGTTCTAGTGCGGCTTTATTCATCAACCCCTCAACCCATGCAGATACCTCGACGATTCCTCCTATGGCCGTAACTCGTCCATCTCCTCGTCCTCTCGACGGGACGAACCGACGATGACGGGCATTGATAAGATCAAGAATCTGTTCACGTCGGCATCGGCGACGAGAAAGGACAGCGGAGGAGCAGGAGCCAGGTGAGGGAGAGAGTCTTTGGTCTTTGATTTTTGATCTTCGCTCTTTGATCTTTGGGGGCGTGGTTGTATGAAGGAACCAGGTGAGGGGTGGTCTTTGATCTTTGTGGGTCTGGTTGTTGGTTCAGAGAAACCGTCCAGAAGTATACATTGAATCCAAGTTCGGCTTCTAGGTGATATTAGAAGGTTGAAACATAAGTGCGCCCACCTTCATTGTCCAGATTGAGTCCAGCACCGGCATTTCAAAAGGGTTTCCCTTCTTCATCATTAACATGACCGATCAATAATTCTCCATCCGTGGTGTACCATCCACTATATAGCCTTCGTAATTCTATCAACCAATCAATAACTCCTCCTTCCATTGCAGAGCGTACACTCCGTCCGGGACGTCCTCGTACGGTCTGTCGAACGTCGCAGCGACGTCATCGTCGAGGGACGCGTACGGAGCTGCGCATTCTTCCACCGGAGGAGGATACGGTAGCAGGAGCACCTATCTGGGTGAGTAGGGTATATCGAGGTGATCGAGAAGTGATGGATATAATAATTGGTCGGTAACGTAGGCTCCTAAACGTTAAGAAATTTGGTTCTTTTGCGAGCAATAGAACGAAAAATCGATAACAATGTGGGTGCCTTGCGTGAAATTTTTGTCGGAATCCGACCCCTTGTCAGTTGGGCAAAAGATGGGGCAGACATTCTACATGGTCGATCTTCCGATATTAGACTGAAGAGGACATCATTTTGTAGTTATTCGAATCGCCGCCTTCAGGTGGCACGACGCCGACGACTCGCTACTCGTCGTCAGGATACGGTACCGGAGGAGGCGGATCGTCAACTGAACCCCGACGATACTACTACGATTGATCAGGGAACAGTACGGTAGCGCCCGAGAAGCTACAGTACCCCCTACTACAGTACCCCCACTCCTCCTTCTCACTTTCCAATCGAGATATTTCACTTTGAGTCATATTGCCACACACCCGCTCCCCTATTGTTTCACATTGCCTAACTCTAATCGTGTTTGATTTGCCTACCGTATCCCCCCGAGATTGATTATCAGGACCTCTCCACAATTGCCTTCGTTAGACATGCATCTAGTCGCTAACCACACACTTGTTTCGTCGGCTCTATTACGCACCTTATCGATTAATCCGTATCTAGTTGTCTACGGTAATCTTTCGTTCTCTCTCTCGCGAGGCTTGGTTACGGTACCCTACTACTAAAGAAATGTTCGCTCCGCCTTTCGTATGTGAAAAATTGGGTGCTCATTATCAATGAATCTGAGTTATTTTTGCACGAATTTCACGATCAAATCTAGCTAATTTTATCTATCTTATCTTGCTGAATGATGTAATAGTACAGAGTATTTGAATAAATTACGTTTCGAGATGGATGTTGAGACAGTGAGAAAGTTTGAAAAATGGGTGAGATGATTGTGTGAAGCTTGAAGTCGATTGGAGAAGACTATGGGAGATGAAGAGTTGGCCTCGTCATTAAACATGTTCCCTCTTCACTGTGATCTGTGAGGAAGTCGGTCGAACGAAGAAACGGATTCCTCATTCTGAAAGTCATTGTAGGCGATTGAGACAAAGAGAGATGATGTGGAGAGTGTTCGTGAGATCATTTGTGTGCGATACGTCAAGGAGATGGGAGACACTTGCTGGTTCGTTTGAGCCTAAGTACGCCTCGATTGGTCGACTTTGCGCTGAGTTATACGCGAAAATACGCGTTATTGTCTAAGGATTACGTCACATTACGTAAGTATGATGAAATGTGTATGAAAATTGAATGTTCACTTGATGACGAGTCGTTTGGTATGTTGCACGTTGGAATCGGTTGAGTTACTATCGAAATGGGCGCGAACAACGGTGCAGAGTAGGATTAAGGATAGGGGAAAGGATCTTTTATCGCCCGTCTGACTGGCTGTGTAGGGACCAGGCTGAAGAGTTTGTCTCTTCATTCCACCCGATCTCTCGTTACTGTGATCAAGAGTTCGATATACGGGGTTTTCATCTCGCACACACTCTTGCCTCTCTGACCGGTGAGATAGTGTGGGAAATGAAGAGACCATTACCCGTATTGTGTATCGCCGTAGTGTGAAAAATGAAGAGATGATTACCCGTATGTCGAACTCCACTCTTCAATCCTCGTACTCTCTCATCGATCACAGTAGAGTTCGAAATACGGATAAACATGTCTTCATTATTCACCGGTCAGAGAGGCGGGAGAATGTGTGAAATGAAGTGACGATTACCCGTATTTCGAATAAATCTGTCAGGGTGAAGAATCCGTCTCTTCATTCCTCGCACTCTCTCTCTCCCTTCCTCTGACCGGTAAGAGAGTGCGCGGAATGAAGAGAGGGATTCTTCACTCTGACAACCCTAATTTCGAACTCATATGTAGAGACATGATTCTCACAGCAGTCGTAGACGAACGATAGCTCGTTCACGTGAATTTCGGATGCAAAAGAGTTGGTTCCCTCTCAGACTAGAGATAAGTTTGCTCACCTCATTTGCAAGTGTATGGAAATGGAAAAGGGGGCGGAGTCAGACACCCTCTCCTCTCTCTCATCACTCGCAAGCCCCTCACTTCGTCGGCTTAGCACCGCTCCAGGTAGCTCGCTCCCTTCTCAGCTCCCGTTTCGCTAATTAGTACCCCCACCCATTAGACAGTATCCCCAGAGCACCCTCGGCTACCGTAACCTGATTACTGTAGGATTATCTCGTTATCTCGTTATCTCGTTATCTCTCAACGCGACCTCTCTCTCTAATTGGATCTCGCATTTCGCGTCCCTTCTCGCTTTGCATAATTACCGCCATGGTGATCTCGTCATTAGCATGAATTCGTTCTGCTCAAATACTCATCCCTCTTGCCATTCGCCCTCATTCCAGTTGGATCCTCCGTCTCGACTCGGTCAATTCACACCGCTCACCGCCCTTCTGTAACCAACGACTCTCGCAACCATGGTACGTCGGGGGGCACCTCGGGGGTGGATCTCGGGGGTTACGGTAGCGTAGACCCTAGTAACCGTGTCCTTTGCAGACCACCGTCGACTCGGGCTCTCGCAGCAACCTCCTCCTCATCAACAGCATCACCAACAGCAACAACAACAACCCCAACAACTCGATCGTGGACGGCGGCAGCAGCAAGGACAAGGCTGCAGCAGCTGCAGCAGTGACGCCCCTCTCGACGACGGCCGATGACGTCACGTCGTCCGCCGACGCACGCGACTCCTCCAAGGACGGCCACACCGACGACATTGAGGTACGGTAGCCGCACCCCGTCCCGTGATCGCGAACTGATTGTAATAATTTTGACTCGACTCTAGCCTCGAAAATGACACGTGGCGCTGTCGCGCTGGCTTTTGATCGCAAACTGATTGAATACGGTTGCTTATCGTTATCGCTGACTTACAGTAATCGTGAATACCGTATCCGCCTTCTGCGATTTGAAACGAATCTATCGCCAAATTTCCAAAACGCCAAAGATCCACGTGGCCTAAGTGGGGAGTACTGTAGCCCCCACCAATCTATTGATCGCCAACTGACTTACCGTAATCCTCGCCATATTGCAGCCTCCACTCGCCTACCGTGAGCTGACCTCGTCGTCTGCAGTGCACGCGACCCGCGAGTACCTCGACCAGCTCTTCTGGTACGGTATCCTGGCCCCGCCTCCTATCGAGGACTGACTGGTTACGGTAGATCGCGACCGATCGATAACTGACTCTTCTCAGGGACAAGAACGAGCTGCGCAATTCGCCGCCCGCCTTCCGCCACGTGGCGCGCCTCATCGACTCAGGTACGGTAGTTTTGCGATTGATGGTGGTGTGCCTCCGACGACGTTTGCTAAACGTCGCCTCGCTTGCAGAGATCTCGCGTGTGGTGGAGCAGATGTCTGCGTCGCTGGCCTCGGCGACGAGTCTGCAGCAGGGAGGAGGGCGGGGCGACGAGGTCGCTGCTGCTGCAGCTGCTGCAGCCGACGAATCGAAGGTCGTTCTGCAGGAGAAGATCTTCGTCCCCGTCGACAAGTACCCACGGGTGAGTGATGAGAGGAGTACGGTAGAAGTTGTGGTACGGTAGCCGGGTTACTGTAGCACCAGATAGTTACGGTACGGTAGCTGGGATATGATAACAATACTGTAGCTGGCTTACATTAGTTTATGTGAGGGGTACGGTAGCGGAGGCGGGGTTACGGTACGGTAGCCGGGTTATGGTATCCATACTGCATCCGGGTTACGGTAGACAGGTACGAGGTTACGGTAGTGTCAGATGGTTACGGTATCCGCATTGCAGTACAACTTCGTCGGTCGCATTCTCGGCCCTCGCGGAATGACTGCGAAGCAGCTGGAGGAGGAGACGGGCTGCAAGATCATGGTGCGCGGCCGCGGCAGCTGTCGCACGGTGAGTGTGTGGTGCGTGGTGTGGTGTGTGGTGCGCACACACCGACCTTTCCCAAAGGTCGCCTGTCAAAGTTTGCACTGCAGGAGCCGCTGCACGTGCTCATCCACGCCGAGGACCACGCGGACAAGGTGGAGCTGAAGCTGCGCAAGGCTGTCGACAGAATCAACCAGCTCCTGACCCCACCGGTGAGCGAGCGTGAGGGGTACGGTAGTTCGGTGGGTCAGAGGTGTGATAGGGTACTGTTGTTTCATGGATCAGACGGGTGATGGGGTACGGTAGTTCTATGGGTCGGATAGATGATAGGGTACTGTAGGTCGGTCGGTCAGTGGAGTGGCTGGGTACGATCTCTGATCCTCGTGATCTTTGATCTTTGATCATTGTGATCTCTGATCTCTGATCTTTGCTACGTACTACGGTATTATTGGGGTACAGGTTGCTCATGGGGGTACGGTAGCGAAGGTCATCGATGACTACGGTAGCTAATATTGATCCGATTGCAGCCCGAGGGCAAGGACGAGCTGAAGCGCAAGCAGCTGATCGAGCTGTCCATTATCAACGGCACGTACCGCCCGACGACGGCCACCAAGCTGGCACTGCGTGAGTGGATACGGTAGACGGGGTGGTGTGCCTGGCGGGAAACGTCGACCATGTAGCGCACGCAATTGTCTACTGCCTCTTTTGTCTCTCGCCAATCGCGCTCTAGCCGCCTCGTCCACCGGCGAGAGAACATCGCGCCCTAGCTCCAACTCGCCATGAGCAGCGGTGTCCGAGTGGTTAAGGAGATTGACTAGAAATCAATTGGGCTCTGCCCGCGTAGGTTCGAATCCTGCCCGCTGCGAATCTTTTGCTCGATTTTTAGCTCGCTTCTAGTGGCATTCTTATTGCATTTTTATCACAATTTTTTGTTGTAAAATAATGATTTTTGCCAAATGCAGAGGCGCCCCGCATGCCCGCCACGTTCTCGCACGCTGGCTCGCCCTCTTCCGGTCCACTGGCCGGCCTCGACTCTTCCATCTTCTCCATGCTCGGAGATCCCGCCAAGCGCAGACTACTGTGAGTTTTTGATCCTTGATCTTTGATCTTTGAACCTTGTGATTTCTGATCTCTACCTTGCAGTCCGTCGTTCGGCCTGCCCACTTCTGGCGCGTCGGATCTGTCGTCGCCCCATTCGCCGCCCGCGTCGCCTCGCCACAACAGCGGTGAGAAACGTCGCCCGCACCAAGCGCACTCGGCGCACACCATGCATCACACGACGCACCAATTGCAGGCGCGCCCGCCTCGCTGCTCGACGACAACCAGGCGTACCTCGCGTCGCTCCTAGCCGCATCGGTTCGTTTTTTTGATCTTTGATCTCTTGTAGTTTGCATCCTAGATTATAGTCTGATCTTGGATCTCTTTCCAGAATGCCAACGCCTTCTCGGGCAACTCGCTCTACGGCGACTACTATCGTCAGATCGTGGCGTGAGTTGATCTTTGATCTTTGTGACCTACCATATCCTAAGTTGATCTTTGATCTTTCTCAGGATGTCTCTGGCTGATCCGTCGCTGCTGTCGTACGGTGGCATGCGCCCGCACGACCTGCTCGCGTCCCTCATGAGCGGCGGAGGAGGAGCAGGAGGAACGTCGGCCTCGTCGCACCACCACGACCACCACACGACCACTGCCGCCACCGGGTACGGTATCCCGCACCCCCCCCCCCCTCTGGGTACGGTAGATGGTCCGGATGTCAGCTATCAGATCAGATGAATGGTCGGGTACGGTAGATGGTTCGTCGGTACACAGGGGTGATGTCTGCCATACTATGTCAGCTAAGGTGTAAGGGTTGGGTACGGTAGTTCGATGGGCCAGTATCCCGACTGGATTACGATATTAACACGTCCCATTGCAGTATTGGTGCGTCGGTGCCGCCTCCGGCAGCATACGGTGAGGGCGGTCGTCCGGGCTCAGCGGCCTCTGGCTCAATCGGAGGAGGAGGACCGACGTCGTCGTCCCTTCACCACTCATCGGCCCTCCACCATCATCATCATCCCCATCACGCGGCCGGCTCGATGGGCATTGGCGCGGGCATGGGAGGAGGAGCGGGAGCTGGAGGCAGTGGTGAGTGGAGGGGGGGGGGTACGGTAGGGTAGCTGCATGGAGATACGGTATCGCACCTGTGAGAGCTACAGTAGACCAGGATGATTGGGTACGGTAGGGTATGGCTCGACTGGGATTACGGTATAAATCATGAGCTATAGTAACCTCGACGGTTCAGGCCTGATCCCTCCCGCCACGATCCAGCAGTACCTCGCGGCGGCATCGATGCTCAATGGCATCCCCTACAACGACAATAACAACAACAGCAGCCACAACAACAACAACAACGTGAGTGGTATTTGATCTTTGATCTTTCGAGACTGATCTTTGCTCTTTCGAGTCTGATTTCTGATCTTTGTATTCTGATCTTTGACCTTTGATTTTCCCAGTCTGATCTTTGATCTCTTGCAGCATCGTGATTCGATGGCGTCGACTCGCAACCGCTCTCCCATCACCCACGACGGATCGGGAGACGCGCAGGTGGCCAACATGCAGGTACGGTGGTGGTGTGGTGCGGCGAGTGCTCCTATCGCCGACGACGTTTGGTAAACGTCGACTCCGATACCAAGTGAATGACACCAACTGTTGCAGGCCGTATCGGTGGGACCGCCCACGAACCCGATGGCCGGAGCCGTGAAGCGGGCGTGAGAAGACTCGACATAATCAAGCACACTCGCTTCCATCGTCTGTCTACCGTAACCCCATCTACAGTATCCCCCTTGCCCCCTTTTTATCCACTCTCGCCTGTAACTCCCCCCTCTTACCGCATGCTACCGTAACTCCGCCTTGTGTAGTGCTGGCTTGTCCTGTATCTAGCCCCCTATCATCATTCGTTCTCTCTCATTGATTGTGACTAGACGCACCACTTACCTCCTGTACAGTACTCTTTTGTACCTATTTACATACCACACCACACACACACATTCGTGCCCCATTCGGTTCGCCCCACTTCTCGCACAGTAACCTTTTGTCACTTGCAATACCGTACCCCTGATTCCCGCCTCCCATTCGTCAATCGATAGATTTTTGATCTACCTTCACGGCCCATCTCACATATCTCGATTGTAACTGTACATCCCTTTGCTTGCCCCTGACCCCGCACCCCTTGTGTCTACCGTACTCCCCTTCGTTTTATACTGTAGCTTTCTCAGGCCACACTTTCCTAGTTTATCGTACCAAACCCCGGTCCCCACTTAGCACACTCTGCTCAGTTTGACTCTCGAAAAACTAGGTGTTTGGTTGGCCTCATTTTTGTGTAGTAGTTTTTTGTTTGTGATTTGTATGATTGTGTAAGCATTTCGTGTTGCGGAGTAGCCGCCTGTGAAATCCCTCGATATGTAGATAAATGTTGCGTTATGGCGGATTGCAGACTGTGAAGATACAACGAAAGAAAAAATAATCACACCTGATAATGGAAAACAGACGTTGATTGTGATGTTCAGATGAGCATAAATTGGAAATCTTCAGAGGTCATCTTGTTAGCGTTAACGCATGAAAAAAAGAAATCAATCAACTGTGAATACAATATCAAAGTTGCAGACGAAAAGCACCACAATGATCTGGTGTCTTCTAACGATTTCTGAACAGTTAAAGTGGAAGAAGCTTGTTCCAGCATTATCAATGGTCATAACTGAGTCGGAGGTTGCCCTTGGACCATGGGGTGACGCCATTGTGATCACTAACAGTTACCCTACTACATCACTTATTTGATCTTTGATTTTTGGCCAATCGACGACATTTCGGCAAATGCATTTCGGCAAACGACATCTCGGCAACTGGGCATAACTCAGTCGGGGGTTGTCCTAGGACCATGGGGTAACATCATTGTTTTCACTAACAGTTACCCTATCACATCACTAATTTGATCTTTGATCTTTGGCCAATCGGCCACATTTCTTCAACTGTTCATAACTTTGCCCAAATTCATAATGGGGTGCCGTAGTCGGTACCGTTTGACTGTTACTGTCCTCCCCTATCCATTGGCGAACTGATCTTTGGTCTTTGAGCGCCTGACGACATTTCAGCAACTGGCTGTATTGTGGTCCCCAATCAACTTTTTCATGAAGTTACGGTACTGTTCAACTCCTACTGACCTAAAAAATACAACAAGTTGCTGAAATGTCGTCGGGCGCTCAAAGACCAAAGATCAGTTCGCCAATGGATAGGGGAGGACAGTAACAGTCAAACGGTACCGACTGCGGCACCCCAGTATGAATTTTGGGCAAAGTTATGAACAGTTGCCGAAATGTCGTTGACTGGCCATAGATCAAAGATCAAATTAGTGATGTATTAGAGTAACTGTTAGTGACCACAATGGTGTCACCCCATTGCCATAGGACAACTTTCGGCTCAGTTATGCCCAGTTGCTGGAATGTCATTTGTAGTTGCCGAGTTGTCACACCCCCGAAAAAAACAAGAAATCGAAACGAGAACGGTTGTGTCTGATTACCCTTCTTTCTCATTATCTCACTCCCTCGATCGGATTCTGCAATCGATTGATCTTTTATCGCTTCCTCTTCGTTGAACGTGTTGATCGAGAGAGCTCACGTGACAAAATCGAAAGCAGTTCGAGTTGAAAACACGAGGGGTAGATCAGTGACCCCTTCCCTTCCCTTCTCTATTCCCTCCCCAATCGACTGATCGGACTCCCCCCTTCCTCTCCCACTTCCCATCTCCACTCATATCATCGTTTCGTCCCTTGTTGATCGTTGATCTCTCTCCGTTATCATATCGTACCGCTGCAGTATCGCTACACGATCCTTTCCTGTCTTAGTCCATTGTGCTGTGTTGCGTTCTAGAGCTTTGCTGCCTCCCATTTAGGATTGTCAGGGTGAAGAATCTGACTCTTTGTTCCTCTTGTTCTCACGAAACTCTGACCTGCGAGAGCGCGGAATGAAGAGACGGATTCTTCACCTTGATGAGCGCATCTATCATTGCTACTTTGTCCGTATTTTGTTTTTAGTCGATATTTATAAAAGTTTCATCTTTATTGAGTTGCATCTCTATTTTATTGCATTTGGCGTTATCTCAATTAGTATTGCCGACCTCGCGCTCTTCACTGAACCTCATCTTTCGCATCAATATCCTCCTTCTTTGTACCATCTTCATCCCACTTTTACCCCAATTTGTTCCGCGGAAACCGTCCTCCTTCTCTCCATATCCCCTTGAACTCTATTTTGACCCACCTTTTTTGCTTATTCGCAGTGCGTTCATCGTCTATGGCCGATGATGATTGATTCGTAACTGCCATCTGTTCTCGTTGTTCTTATCCTACTACCGTGACTACTACTGTACATCTACAGCACCCGTATTGCAATATTGTCATCTTGAAGCATACTGTATCAGTTTGCGCTCTCTTGTTCGTCCACTTTCCTCTTCTGTATCATGCTTCCGAAATCTTGTTATCCGCACATCTTTTTGTTCCTGGCCATGTTTGTCGTTGTCCTCCTATCTCATTTCATTTATCTTCTGCTCGTTCCCTTTTAAATCTGTCCATTCCTCGCGTTGAATCAGAGTTGAGAGATTCCCTAATCTTTCGATTTTCTTACAGGTGGATCGAGTGGATCGAGTGGATCGAGTGGAGCGAGTGGATCGAGTGGACCGAGTGGATCGAGTGGATCGAGTGGATCGAGTGGATCGAGTGGATCGAGTGGATCGAGTGGATCGAGTGGACCGAGTAGGCCTCTGAAGAATCGACGAAATCGAGTGGACCGGTTAGTCTCTCTATTAGCGAATTTTTTTGTTGTTGCGTATTCACTCGCTATTCGACCGTTTGTTTAACTTTAGTTTGGGCAATTGTCTTTCCAAAACAGTAATAGGTAGTTCATTTAGCGTGTTGCGTTTTAGTGAGCCTGCCTCAAATTCATTTGAATTGTTTGCGAAGAAAATACGTTAGGATATATTTTCTGTTGAGTAACCTAACCCTATTACAAACAAAAATCAAACACCAATAATCACAAATCATGTTTTCATGTGGAATCGAGTGGATCGAGTGGATCGAGTGGATCGAGTGGACCGGGTGACAATGGAACCGTCAGGTAAGAGAGTTGAACCCCTCCCCTCCCCCCACTGCTGCGACTGGTGAGAAAGTGTTTATAAATGCAATGGGGTCTTTGTCGAAATCTTTGTCGATGTTGTACTGTTGATCACTCATCTCGTCTCATCAACCGATCTTTACAGGTGAGGTCATTGACGCTAACTTAGACTACAGCATTCCTCCCCCGGCCAAACCGACACCAGTGAGAGAGACACAAGGAGAGCAATCTTCCTGTGAGATGGATGAAAGTACAAGATTGACTGTGATCGCCGTGGTCTCCGTCATTACAGCGTTCATTCTTGCTGTAGTAGTTTACAAAATGTCTTAATCGTTCGTTCTCTCTCATTGATTGTGACTAGACGCACCACTTACCTCCTGTACAGTACTCTTTTGTACCTATTTGCATACCACACACCACACACATTCGTGCCCCATTCGGTTCGCCCCACTTCTCGCACAGTAACCTTTTGTCACTTGCAATACCGTACCCCTGATTCCCGCCTCCCATTCGTCAATCGATCCATTTTTGATTTACCTTCACGGCCCATCTCACATATCTCGATTGTAACTGTACATCCCTTTACTTGCCCCTGACCCCGCCCCCTTGTGTCTACCGTACTCCCCTTCGTTTTATACTGTAGCTTTCTCAGGCCACACTTTCCTAGTTTATCGTACCAAAGCAGCATCGTGATTCGATGGCGTCGACTCGCAACCGCTCACCCATCACCCACGACTGATCGGGAGACGCGCAGGTGGCCAACATGCAGGTACGGTGGTGGTGTGGTGTGGTGTGGTGTGGATGATGCGGCGAGTGCTCCTATCGCCGTCGACGTTTGGTAAACGTCGACTCCGATACCAATTGAATGAGCCCAACTGTTGCAGGCCGTGTCGGTGGGACCGCCCACGAACCCGATGGCAGGAGCCGTGAAGCGGGCGTGAGAAGACTCGACATAATCAAGCACGTTCGCTTCCATCGTCTGTCTACCGTAACCCCATCTACAGTATCCCCCTTGCCCCCTTTTTATCCACTCTCGCCTGTAACTCCCCCCTCTTACCGCATGCTACCGTAACTCCGCCTTGTGTAGTGCTGGCTTGTCCTGTATCTAGCCCCCTATCATCATTCGTTCTCTCTCATTGATTGTGACTAGACGCACCACTTACCTCCTGTACAGTACTCTTTTGTACCTATTTACATACCACACCACACACACACATTCGTGCCCCATTCGGTTCGCCCCACTTTTTCGCACAGTAACCTTTTGTCACTTGCAATACCGTACCCCTGATTCCCGCCTCCCATTTGTCAATCGATTGTTTATCGATTTTTGATCTACCTTCACGGCCCATCTCACATATCTCGATTGTAACTGTACATCCCTTTGCTTGCCCCTGACCCCGCCCCCTTGTGTCTACCGTACTCCCCTTCGTTTCATACTGTAGCTTTCTCAGGCCACACTTTCCTAGTTTATCGTACCAAACCCCGGTCCCCACTTAGCACACTCTGCTCAGTTTGACTCTCGAAAAACTAGGTGTTTGGTTGGCCTCATTTTTGTGTAGTAGTTTTTTGTTTGTGATTTGTATGATTGTGTAAGCATTTCGTGTTGCGGAGTAGCCGCCTGTGAAATCCCTCGATATGTAGATAAATGTTGCGTTATGGCGGATTGCAGACTGTGAAGATACAACGAAAGAAAAAATAATCACACCTGATAATGGAAAACAGACGTTGATTGTGATGTTCAGAATAGTGTTCAGAAATAGGCGGGCGCCTAGGCCGCCTGAGAGTGAAATGGGTTGGATGAATAATGCCTAATTCGCCTGCTCGCGAACAAAGGAAACTCGCAGGCGCGCCTAGGCCGCCTATTCCGCCCATTCTCCACAATCTTGAACGGTGCGCCGCCGAGCACTCGTCGATTCGAATGAGAATGATGTGATTTTCAATTGAAAATAGGATAGGTTTCAAAGGAAATTCAACCGTTTGGCCTACAGGCGCAAACAAAGGAATTGCGCCTGGCAGGCTCGCTCTCATTCGTGCGCCTATTCAGGCAATTGCACCGCGCTCGTGCGCCTGAATAGGCGGAATGGCCTGAATGAGGGAACCCTAGTTCAGATGAGCATAAATTGGAAATCTTCAGAGGTTCAGAGGTGCAAAGTGAGCGGTAAATTTTCAAAGATCAATCGTTTATCTAAGGGAGAAATGTTATGTTACTTTTAAGTGAACAAGTTCAAATTTTGTTAGTTCAAAATAGGGATGGCTTCGCAAGCAAGAAAACAAGATCTTGTTGGGATAATTGACCATTTTACATATTTCTCAAGAACCATTGTTCGAGAGGCAAGAATCTTGCCTCGTCGCAAGATTCTTGCTTCCCTTCTCATTCTCGAACTCACCGGGTTGAGCGCTCGGTCTACTCGGAAATGGGAGATGAGATTCAGACTTTTAAAACAAGGATTGATGGTGAACTTGAAATGGAGAATGAAAAGAATTTCATTTTTGAACTAGGGATGGCTTCGCAAGAAAAATGACCGAGTCAAGATCTTTCATTCTACATTTCAAGTTCACCATCAATCCTTGTTTTAAAAGTCTGAATCTCATCTCCCATTTCCGAGTAGACCGAGCGCTCAACCCGGTGAGTTCGAGAATGAGAGAAGGAAGCAAGAATCTTGCGACGAGGCAAGATTCTTGCCTCTCGAACAATGGTTCTTGAGAAATATGTAAAATGGTCAATTATCCCAACAAGATCTTGTTTTCTTGCTTGCGAAGCCATCCCTAAAATAAATCGTGAAATTGTCATCGCATTCGATTAGATATGGGCGTCAATTTTCAATCTGAATTTGAAGTCCAAACGTTGTTTTCCAGAACACACGTAAACACGCATCGATTCGCTATTCATTTGAAGTGCAAAATCATCCCAAAATTCTTCACTCTTCCCAAAGATTCGACTAGGATCCATATCACTATTGCAACATTCCCAGACCTCCATATGACATCCAGATTGAGTGAGAGGAATGATAAGTTCACCTGAAAGAGTTCAGTGAGAAACGTCCTGACATCAAAATGAGGCAGTAAACATACGCAGTGTTGCCTCCGTTAATTTTGTAACTTGAATTCTGACATATCGAATTTTATGAGTTTGAACCAGCTCGATTACAATTCTTCTGTGGTTATTTTGTCAGGTTGTAAATAGCTATCCGGCTAACCTCATTTCCTCATCTAATTCGGTCATGTAAATATCCAGGTACTTAATCGGAATCTCATCAAGAAAGTGTCTCATCTGATTAATTAAGTTGCCAGTGAGATATTCAAATCTCAGAATATAGATTGAAGAGCATCGGGATAGGAGACGATTGGTACGAAACCGGGTCTCGTTTACATTCACTCTGGGTCTGTTGATGAACCAGACAACAGAAGCTAAATACAAAAGCGCGAGAGTTCTGAAGATCATAGGGCATCCGAGGGGGACGATGCCGTTAAAAGACCGGATAATGGGCAATTCAGCCGTATTTGTGGGGAAATTATTCATACATAATTGATGTTCAACAGGTTGCATCATCGCTCGTACACTTGTGGCGGGAGATACGAATGCGATAGACTGAAAAATATCGTTTCTTGAGAATTTTTACATGAATCCGACAAAACACCGAAACAACATTTACCGAATGCATGAACTGACAGAGATAAAAAAAACTGACCCGATCATCGGGATTGGATGCGGTCCATCCACGAAATACTCTCCTGGAGACATCAGCTTGTGTATACTTTTCCGACGCCACACCCACTTTGATCTTCGCATCTCTCAATATAGTTCCAGGGAAATGCGAAAACTGCACAAGTTTTAGCGGTATGTGATTTCTTCGATGTGATTGATACTCAATAACTATTGCATTCCACGTTGGAGATATCTGAAATATGGAATCTGAATGATATTTTAGACTAGCCTCCTTCGGAGCTAGTCCTCCGGAGGCCCCTGCCGGGAAAAAAATCGAAAACGCGTTCTATCTGAATGATATTTTAGATATCTGCATTAGGGCTGACGAAAGGAAACGTATTCGAAAATCCAGCAAAAAGTACTCCCACTTTTAGGGAAAAAAAGAGTAGAACTAAGGAAAGTCCATTGTTAGACTCTTTTTTTCCGAAAAAGTGATGAAAAATGGATCAATATTTCGGAAATTTCGAATTTCGAAGGGTTTAGCCCAACCTGCAATGACTTACAAGTCTGAGAGTATCCTTTGGATGCTCACGCACATGCAGGATAATTTGTATTATGTCAGAGGGAAGGCTGACGAGATTAAGAAATGAGTTATCATGAAAATTCCCACTCATCATGAACACGGCGAAGAAAGATTGTTCTGAAGAAATTTGTTTGTCTTGACAATAAGTCTCAATCAGACGCTCAGAGACGCCGAATATGATCGCCATGTAGATTTTTCTCACCTTTCTGCGAATTTTCTGAAAAGATCGTTGTTTTTAGCTCAATGTCAGAAAAAAAGTAATACCGTACACGATTACTCCTTTTTGCGCGCCGAATTTTGTCTGAAAGGTACTGTAGCATGATTACAGTAACTTGTGAATTGCATTTAAAAATGAATGCAAATGTTTATCAGAATATCGGATAACAATACACGAGTTACGGCACTGATTATTAGACGCAGGAGCCGCAATTGTTCGTCTATTTCACAATAAAGACATTTTGAGCTTTAATCCATTTTCAAAAAAATCCTCCTGTTTTTTTTCGGGTGGAACAACCATTCACATGCAATGAACTTTTATTCGAACATAAATTTAAAGTTTTAAAAATTAAAAGTCGTGAAAATATTACATTGCTTCGATTTTAAATCTGAATTTGAAGTCCAGACGTTCATATCCAGCGCTTGTTTGAACACGCGTTGAATCGTTGCTAATTTGAAGGGCGAAGTAATCCCAAAATTCTTCACTTTCACCGAAGATTAGGTTAGGATCCGCATCGCTATCGCAACGTTCCCAGATCTCAATATTGCAGCCAGATTGAGTGAGCGGAATGATAAGTTTACCTGAAAGAATTCTTAGAGTAATATTCTGATATGCATGTATCGTACATCGCTCCCATTACCGAACAAACGGCCTTTTTTACCTTTTCGGCCTTTTTTTCCTTTTCGCGAATATGCACTTAATATTCTTGTTTTATGTTTCATATTTTTTGTCCACCCCGATAACTGGACGAATACAAAAATTGGCCGGTGAAATATTACATTAAATGAGTGAAAAATGAGAGCCGTTACCCCTACTTTTACTTAAAATACGGCTCTACCGTAATCAATTGCCATCATTTTGGCAGAGCCGCATTTTAAGCAAAAAATAGGAGGAACGGCTGTAATTTTTCACCCATTTAAAATAATATTTCACCGGCCAATTTTTGTATTCGTCCAGTTATCGGGGTGGACAAAAAATATGCAACATAAAGCAAGAATATTAAGTGCGTATTCGCGAAAAGGAAAAAAAAGGCCGAAAAGGTAAAAAAGGCCGTTTGTTCGGTAATGGGAGCGATGTACGATACAAAGTATAGCTGTAAACATACGCAATTCTTTCTCAGCTAGTTTCGTGACTTGAATTGTGACCAATCGCATTTTATGAATTTTTACCAGTTCGACGATGATTTTTCTGTGGATATTTTTCATGTTTTTACTGAATCTGTTCGGCCTACCTCCTTTCCTCATCTAACTCGGTCATGAAGATATTCAGGTAGGTGATCGAAACGTCATCAAGAAAATCTCGAATCTGATTGATTATATCGCCTGTGAGATATTCAAATCGCAGAACTTCGATGGCAGAGCATCGCGATAGAATAAGATTATACCGATATCGACTTTCGTTTACCCTTGGTCTGTTATTAAACCAGATATAAGTTAAATATGAAAGCAATAGTGCTGTGATGATTATAGGGCATGCGAGAGGGACAATTCCGATTAGCCAATGAATAATGAACAATTCAACCGCGATCACGTGTAGCATCAGCACAAGGTCCTTGTGATTAGGAGATCCCATCACTCGAACCTTTGTCAAGGGAGATTCGAATGCAATTAACTGAAAAAAACGTTTCATGAATTGATTAAAAAAATTATTACGGAAGCTCATTGATTTCTGTTTAGCCTGAGAATTTGAGGCGACCCGGCCACAACAGCTAACGATTTTCCGATATTGAAAAGAGACTAACGCGCTCATTGGGATTGGATGCGGTCCATCCGCTGAATACCCTCCTGGAGACATCACTTTGAGTGAACGATTCCGATGCGACAATCATATTGACCTTCACATCTCTCAATATATTTCCAGAGACTCCTGAGAATTGGACAAATTTTAGAGGTAAGTGATTTCGACGATGGGAAAGATGATCAATAACCATATCATTCCATGTGGACGAAATCTGAAATGCGGAATCTTTGCAGTGAACGGTATTTTAGATGCTTACTAGTCTCAGAGAATACTGTGGATGTCCATTCACTCGCAGAATAATTCGGATTATGTCAGAAGGAAGACTTCCGAGAGTAAGAAAAGAAAACCCATGATAGCTCTCACTCATGGTGAACTCGCTGAAGAAAAATCGTTGCAATCAGTTCGAAGAAACTCTGGCAATGTGCCTTTATGCACGCTCAAAGAGACGCCTGTCAGCATTTACATTATTTTCTCACCTTTCTGCGAATTTTGAGGCAACGTTAGCGAAGTACTAAGTGCAGCTGGGAAATATCATAGCACACACAGAGCCATCGGTCATAATTTACTCTTTTCCTCTCACCTATCTGCGAATCACGCCAGGGTCGTATCATCTCGAGATCCTAAAATTTAGCGTGCGACTTGGGCGCGACTCGGACTTTTTTTGGAAATAATTACTGTCCACGATTGAAGCTTCGATCTTTCCAGAAATTTCGCAGAAAGGTGAGAATATGTAGCAAAAAAAGTCTTCTACAAGGCACATTCATGAGAATTATTATCAAAGAAAATAGCAACAGAATAAATTTTCTTCATCTTGTTAGAATTTTCATCCTGCTATGTAATCAAGGCTCCATTGTCAACAACAAAACAAAAATCGAACCTCACTTTCTACTTTTATATTCGTACAATTTTAATAATTAATTATCTTGCTCATTGGATATTATTTGCATAAAATAATGGCAATAAAAGGATCAATTCTCGCTCTTTTCCTCATTCTCCCTCACATCATTCGTCTCGAGGGGTCAACTCCCCTCTCCACTCCTAGTCTGAGGTATTTTTTTCCTTTACCCCCATACTCGTGAAATGACCTCAGAGCTCCAGGTACTTGAGATCTGCAAATATACAGTACTCCTATTGATCTACCGTATCCGATCCTACAGTACCATTCTCAGCAGAGTTCGAAATACGGGTCACCGTCTCTTCATTTCACTCAATCTCTCGTCTCTCTCTGACCGGTGAGAGAGCAGGTGAAATGAAGAGACGGTGACCCGTATTTCGAACTCTAATTCTCAAGATGCGGCCACCCACGGCCTATCGTGTACTACTACTACTGCTGCTGTGCGCACTCGCGGATACGGTAGTCGACCGTGGTCCGAGAGGTGCTGATTACCGTATCGATCCAATTCTGAGATACGCACTTCAGCCCTTCGCGCGTGTGACAAGAGCAACATCATAGGCATTGCGGCGGACAGAGTACGGTATCACGGTTATTGAAAAGTTGTTATTCATCCTCGTCGATCACTTCCAACCACTCGTTGTGATCGGTGGAGTGACGAATGGAAGGAATAAACTGAGTAATTGATGCAAGCAAAGTATCGTTCCCACGCGCTTATTCTATGTTAACAAAACTACTCACCGCCTCCCCTCCCACTCCTTTTTCACTCTCTTTGTGAATAGTGATTGAGTACTACTGATTTGGGCGGTATTCTTTCAGTACGACTTCATCAACAATGAATTGAAGTGCAAGCCAAAAGAAGCGACGAATAAAGAGGCCATCATGTGAGTTACTATAGAGGCTAAAACATTGCTATCATTTCATTTCTTGCACAGGAAGAATTGACGCATTTGCTTTCTGTTCACGAGTAAATAACTCTCTTTGAAATAATATCATTTGCAGATTCAATGACACAGATCGATACGAGTCGATAACATGCGATCCAAATTCTGGTTGGATGTCCGGGTCAACAAAAATCGCTGCGGCTACCGAAGAAATGAAAATCAAATGCGAGACATGTTAGTTTGGTTACTTAACAGAGGAAGTTAGGGCGGAAATAGACTACATCTCAACATTTGTAAATATTATTTTTGAAATGTTTCAGTTGATCTATGCGCTGTGCAGCAGATAAAAGGGGTAAGCGGCCGATCGCGGATTGACTTTTTTATCAATTTATTTTAGGCTGTTGTCGACTCTCAAACAAAGATATTGACGTGTACTGATACTGCAATAAACAACAAGAATAAATTTCTGAAGTTGATCGAGTAAGCGGGCGCCTCGGAACCGAACCAATTCTTCCCTCTTAATTATTGATTATTGATTATTCCTAAAATACCGATTTTTAATGAGCACTTCTAGAACACCTTTCTGAGACGATTGGGATCTTTGCAAATTTGAAAATAAAATGAATTGAGGGTCGGCACTGTCCGATACGCGTCTCTCAAGTGCGATGAGACCACTGGATGGACCGATGGCACTACTCCGGTGCCTGACACAGCTAGCAATAAAATACTGAAAATGACCTGCCAAGAATGTAATCAATATATTTGATATTAGTGATAATCGGATTGCATTGTAGACTGCGCCCACTTCGGTGACGGCGTCAAAATGGATGTGGATTCGACTGGGCTGAAGCGCGAAATTGCTTGCCAAGCCGACTTCCACCGATTGTTGTGAGTGGAAAAGACAAAAAAAAATGTTCTAACCATTTCTTTATTTCCGGGTTGTGTTCAATAAAAAATAGATACATCATTTGTATGATAAGGTCAAATATATGTATGTCTGCTGGTTCAGTTTCGGTAATGACGAAGTGGAGGGCAACGGGGCGACGTGTTCGGAGGTCGAAGGATGGAAATCGAAAGATTGGAAGGTGGGGGGATGGACGGCGAGCAACATGCAGACACTCAAGGTTGAGTGCAGGGAAGGTCAGCACTGACGATTTTTTGAAGCTTATCTTCAATTGTTGGAGAAAAAGGAGCAAAAGCTGAACATTTTGCACCAGTAGAATGTAAAGCGATGTAATGGTTCTTCTAAAAAAATGAATTAGATGATAATTCATTTCAGTGTGTCGGGCGGATACCCAGAACGGGGTGAGTCAAATATTTCATTTTGATCAATCAATTTCAACACTTTCTCGGAATGAGTCCGACATTTGTATTATTTCTTCATTATTTTGTGAACCCTATAATTCACTTGAAATATTATTTTCCAGACGATAATCGAAGACGAGACGGACAAAGCGAAAAAATCGTACAAGTGCGAGCTACCGGACAGGGGTGCAACGAAATACGGAGTCGAGTCAGATTTTGTTCTTTCACATTTTCATTCTTCATTTTTTTTCGTGCAGGGCAAAAAATACGATAGTGCGTTGAGTGAGATCAGAAAAAAATTTCTCTTCAATGTTTTGTGCCGGACAGATAACAAGATAGTGCTTTGCAAAAAAATGGGAATAAAGAAAATTCACACCGTTCTTTTTTCAGATTGAACGGCGAGTACGTCTACTCACGGGTGAAATGCTCGATGGAGACGGGTTGGACGGACGAGAGTGGCAATAAGCTGGGCGAGGCATTCGACGCCGTCGCGCTCAAGTGCGCGCCTGGTCAGTCAGGATTAGGGTTGGCTTGTCGAGAAATCGTTCTCATCATTTTACACGCTCTCTCGCTTCTCGGATCGGCGATAGAGTCATCATAGCCTGAGCGAAACCCAGTACTCAAATGCAATATGGCGTTAGTATACGAAACAAACTCAAGTATGAGCTCGACAAATGAGCGCATTTTCAGTAACCTGTGTGCACACGAGTACATGCGAAAATGTGCCTGTCGGTAGCGATTGCGTGTCGGTGAAAGCGACGGTGAGATGATGGAAAGTGGACATTTCTTCGATTTTTGGCCCAATCCATCCCTATATTCCCTCCACAAACAGAGCAGATGTTGCTAGGGCCGAAAATCGAAGAAGTTCCGGCAAATTGATAGCTCAAAGAAAAAATAGGACTGTGTTTCTTTTCAGGAAATGGATACGCTCAAGTGCGACTCGATGTATGAGCTATAGTGAGTTCCAAGCCACTATTACCATTTACAATAAGGCAGGAATCTTACCTAATTTTGCGTGCGGTCTCTAACTGAGCAGAACCTATTCGATTGTTATCGTTTGTCAGATCGTCGGGAAAAAAAAGAAATTGCAGCGAAACGAAACTCGGCGAATATTACACGAGCGAGCTACGATGCCGAACTATTGGGGTGAGACCTCGGGTTTCTCCCATTTTTCAGTGGATGGAGAAGCCATAGATGGCTCTGAATATTATTAATCCTGAAACAGCTGCAATATTTTTTTAATCGGTGTAATATCTGAAATTCAGTATTAATTTCCATATCTCAGGACGATCGCTGGCTCACCTTCGAAGATACGAATGTGAAAGGGAAAATTACCATTCGAGGCAGAGCTCTCAGCGTTGTTTGCTTGCGAAGACGTGAGTCCCAAGCGAGAAAAATTAGCATCTGTTAGAGAATGTTTTCAAAATTATTTTGTAGACATCTCACAACTCAATTTTTCAGGTTGCAACAAGTGCGAAAAACTCGCTGATGTCACCGGTGAGTTTGACGTCCACTTTGGTTATTTTTCCCAGTGGGATCTCACTCTTTTTCCACTGGTCTCCCACCTCACTGCCCACTGGGAAAATATGAAAGGTGTCGATGGGAGACCAGTGGGAAATATACTGGTTTCCCACTGGGAACTGAATGTTCCTAGTGGTTTGGCTTTGGCTGGCTTTGGCTGGGGCATTTCTCCTCAATATTACAGCCATTGCAGTTGCCGAATTCACCCCGGGCAAGGCCGGCACTTGTGCGAAAAATTCGGTGATTTTCGTTGCGATAGTTATTGGGCATTTTTCTGTTGTTTGGCCCAGCCTTTATTCTCCCTATCAGCAAAAAAAAACAGGGAGGTCCAGTTACTGTAGTGTTACCGTATCCCCCAATTCAGTGCACGCTGTGGAAATTGCGGACAGAGGGCAGCTCGGCACAGCAACAGTACGCGGGAGGTGTCAGCTGCTCGTCGGACAAGGAGACTGAGGGCAAATGGCTGACCGATGAGAATGTGATTGTCGAGGTGGCCGCATGCATCAATAAAGGTAACCTGATTTGGGGGAAGAGTGAAGAATACGTGTCTTCATTCCGCATATGGTCTCGTCAATCTAACCTGAATCATCGAACATCTGTAACATGGAATGAAGAGACGCATTCTTCATTCTGACAGCCTCATAATGCAAAGCGATTTTCGCAGTCAAACTTGCCTAATATTTTTGATCCAAAAGTATGGACATGTCAGACAAACGCGAAAGTGTGGTCAAGTGCACCGAAGCCTCTCCGATCGTGACAAACTGCAATGCGAATTTGACCGCTTTCGGATGTGCTCACGTCCGTAAACATGATATTTTACTTTATTTATTCTTCGAATAATAATGATTATATTGGTAGATGAATCCTCTCGACACGGGGAATGTCGAATGCGCTGATAAGAAGGAAATGTTGTGAGTCGTCTTCTCATTCTCTTTCATTTCGGAAATCCATTCAATTGTTATTATGAAATAAGAATGTAAATGTAAACAAAGTAGTGCTCAGTGTGGACAAATACCATTGCAGCTTCAAACCTCCCGGCTCGCCGTTCTTTCTCAAGGGCACGAAGATTACGTGCCACAAGGCGACTGGACTGTGGAAGGTTGAGCGACAAGCAGAGAGACCCCATCAGCTGAAGAGGGTCCGTTTACACTGACACTTACTATTTTTGATTTTCTGCTCTGACTGACGACAGATAAGGCAAAATGAAGAGATGAGAAGATTGTCCCTATTTGAGATTCGAATTTTCACTAATTTAGGGCGGCGTGATCATCTGTGCCGATAGGAATCCCGCCCCGCCACCGTCTATGCCAATGCCGCAAGCGAGTAAGTGAAAGATCAAAGATCAGGAGCGAGAATAGCTGATTGGGAGATCAAGATCAAAAATCCTGAAATTTGATTCTTTCAGAGGAGGGCGACAGAAAGACGGTACGTTAAACAGGGCTGATAAAGGAAGAATCAAGTCAAGTGTTTCCTTCCTGAATGAACTAGTAGAATGATCTTGATCGTAGGGCTGTCAGGATGAATTCATCTTAAGATTTGATCTCCTCATTCCGCTTGCTTTTCCATTGAGAGAGTACACGGAATGAACTCTGACACTCCCTGATTTCATGACTATTTTGAATTATTACCGATTTGAGATTCGCCTAGCCCTCATGTTGTGTTGTTCGGTGGCCGTGGTCCTTTTTCTAGCCGCAATCGCTACCGTCATCTACGTCAGTAATTTATTACTATTTTTTTTAATTTTAAAATTTCAAAAATGCAAATTATCCAATTTCAGAGCCAAGTTCGCAAGTGCAGACGCGGAAACGCGTACTGAGAAGCGGTGAGCGGAGTGAAAATTGTGAAATTCGAAGCGCGAATAATTTCAGCTTCCTCTCGATTTCAGGCGTTTTCGACATCGAAATTCCTTCTGAACTCCAGCTGAAATGCTATGAAAACTCGATTAATGCAAAAATGTGTGTCACAGAGATAAATCAATTATGAGAAACTCTCTTTCTTTTTTGCATGCCTTATTTTGCCTTTTGCTTACCTTGCTAACATAGTAAAATATCAACACGATTGGGACGATGAAAAAAACGTCTTTCCTATTGTCTGCCTTATGCCAGATAAATTTCCGATATTAATTTGTTTTCTTCTTTTGTCCTATTCTTTCTTACTATTAGATAGCAGCAAGATATTTGGCTATTTCCTCATCATCTCTGGTTGACTATGTACTCACATAAACTATCTATTTCGCCCCTTATTTCCATCCTTCCTTCTGCACAAGTGAACCCGTGAAGTACACAAACGGTGCGCATCTCTAACAAAATATTGATCAGTATATCAATCCATCTACTTTCATGCGTAAACTTCATTGAGATAAACAAAAGATGAAAAGAAATCAAATTTATTGAGCTTTTTGCACAACCACTTACTACAATTGACAAAGCACAGAATGCATGATAAATGTAAGCGCAATTCTTGCATTTATGGAAAAAAATGCATGTGAATATCCGTAGTAGCCGCTGTAATGAACATATGGACCCTGCACTCTGTCCGAGAGAAGTTCCTCGAACATTGCTGCATCGGAAGTTCTGCTACTGCGGCATTGGATACGGTTTGGAGTCTCTAAAATATTTAGGATGCTGATGATTGACTTCTAGTCTTGGATAATCCACGACTTATTTATTGAAGGACAGTTACATTGTAATTGAATCCGAATCGCTCACCGTTTATTTGACTACACATTCGCTGTGCTTTCGAATAGGAAAGAAGTCCAATCTCTGAGTGTAGATCAGAGATACTGAAAAAAAGAAAAAAATAGAAGTAGCGACAAGAGGAGTGAACGAGAAGAGAAGGGGAAGGTAGGAATGATGGGAGGAAATGTTTATTCGACTGATGGGTCTGATCAACTGGATGGGCTTGTATACAGTTGGCCACCTTTAATCGCCCATTCACAGTGGGAAGTAAACATTTGCTTCATTTACAATATTCCGAGCTGAATTTCTTTAAGACTGCTGAAAAGCCTTCTGCTTCAAACAATGTGATAAATGAAATGTTCTCTCATTGTGTTCGATTCTTCAGTGCACGATACTTCTGATTATGATGAAGAATGGGAAATGGAATACTTTTACGCTATTATTTGTGTGTATAAAGTTGACACGAGTGCCGATAGATTGTGCGTTTCCTCTGCCACTCTCACAGGTGAGCAATCAATTGCCAAAATTTCAACGAACCAAAGAATTCGAAAAGCGTTTCGCCTTTTCGAAAACAATCATGACTAATGTCAATATAGCAACTTCAGACAATGATTTATCATCCATCACAATCTGATTTATTCCATCGGATCACATGAATAATCACAGACAATCGATCAATAACATCGATCACTTTCTTCTCCTTCTGTTGAAGAACCCGTTGTTGTTGCTTCCGAAGCCGGAATTGCCGTTATTTCCGAATCCGGTATTTCCGTTATTGCCGAATCCAGTATTTCCATTGTTTCCAAATCCAGTGTTTCCGTTATTTCCGAAACCAGTATTTCCATTATTCCCAAATCCTGTGTTTCCGTTATTTTCGAAACCGGTGTTTCCATTGTTGCCGAATCCAGTATTTCCATTGTTTCCAAATCCAGTGTTTCCATTATTTCCGAAACCGGTGTTTCCGTTATTTCCGAAACCGGTGTTTCCGTTGTTTCCAAATCCAGTGTTTCCGTTTCCAGTTCCAAAACCTCCATTATTATTATTGCCGAATCCTCCGTTGTTGTTGTTTCCAAATCCTCCATTGTTATTTCCGTTGTTCGATCCTGAGTTCAGTTCGATTCCGAATGCTGCCATAGCCATCTTCTTCTGTCCAGCAGTTGCGGAATCGAGCATCTGTCGCATCTGAAAATGTGTTTATTTTCTAAATTGATCTCTCTACTGCATTCAAAACGTACTACGTTTTTCTACGACAAATATTCGCATTGGTGCCAGGATTGATGGAAATGGTCGCTCACCTGAGTCTCCATCTGGCTGCCCGTGAGCGAGCCCGAACTGGCCACTCCGTACATCTTCTGGATGAGCGAGGGAAGATTCTGGGCGTCACTGGTTGCCGTGTCTGCCATGCTCTTGAGCATCGTTGCACGCGCAGTGATCAGTTGTTGGATTTGGGACTGAAAGAATCGAATTGGGATATGAACTCGCAGCTTTACTATTTTTCGTCCAAGCAACAAACCACTGTGAATCTGCATAATGGTACAATAGCCTATTAGAGATGGAACACTCGGTGAGGATTTCCTAGGCCGAATTAACAGAGAAGTCGCCATGATAAATAGAATGGTAACGCTGTTATTCGTAGAAATGAATCGCTCACCGTCGCTCCATACTTTGTCGCCCACTGGCCCAATTGCTGCTCCATCTGAGTCCTCGTCAGCTGCTGATTAGTGACTATCTGGTTGTAATCAGTGGCCGCTTGGGGCGAGTTAATACTGGAGAGGAAGGCCACATTCTCCGGGTAGAATGAGGCCGAGAGAGCCGGGAGGAGCAGGAGGAGCAACTTCATTTGGAGAATAAACGTTGGTGGATTTATCCCCTTGCTGGATCCCTTTATGAGAAATGTCATTGTGTGCGCAGTTGCATCTTCCGTTTATTGAGGATAGTGAGTCATTGACCCATTGGATAGATTTTTCAATGTATGCTTAATTCAATTTCATTCGTTCCCAGAAGATCACTTTGACTCCTATCTATCTACACGCCTCTCTAATGTGTTTCTCTAATGTATCTCTAATAAGGAGAATGCTGTGGGCACTATCGAAACCTCTCACTTTTGAACGCTATTTGTGGTCTCAAAGCCAAAAAAGTAGTAATCTGGATACCGAATGTGCGTTCCTACTGCAATTCATCATCATCGTGCATCTTTCCATTCGCTCCTCCATTCTTCGTCACCATCGCCTCAGCGGTGATCTTCCTGTACGTTTCGCTCGCTCCGGGCGACGGCGCGCCATCTTCCGATGAGATGGCCGAATCATCGGCCAAATTGGCCGTCCGTCGATCGCTCTCCCTCAGTTCGTGATCGTGCCAGAAGGCGCGAGTCTCCGCGAGACGCTCGAGAAGCGCACGAATACGCGCGCATGTCGCGTCGTTCAGCTGCAATGACGAATTGATTTTGGATGTAATCTTGTGAGAGGTAGAGAAATGAGAATTTTCATCATTATTGGGATAAGATTGACATTGCGTATGAAGAATTGGTATCTTCATCCCCGTACATGAATTGGGAAAGAGTAAATTGTTTTAAACCCGCGACGTCGAGTCGATTTTATTACAGCCGGAAAGAACGTCCTAGATAATAAAACTATCAAATGGTACCTTCATCTCCGGGAGGAAGAATCGATGGACAATCTGTGCAAAGTAGTAGTAGTCCGTTGGCCATGAATGGGAGAAGGCCGAGACGATGATGGCGAATGCTGTCTTCCACGGCTCAACAATTTGTACAATCAATTGGAGATGTTATTCTTCGAATTTATTCCATTTTTGTGGACTGGTTCTCGTCATTTTACTGATGAAAATTCGAAATAGGAATGACTTGGCAAGAAAAGACTATCCGCATTGCTCTTTCATTTCTCTGGCTGGTGATAGCGGGCTTGAAATGAAAAGACCTGTTCTTGCCAAGCCCCCTCTAATTTGAAACTGATTCTGCAAATCCGCATCGGTTTCACAGACTCCTCAGAAGACTCCGTTGCGTTGAAAAAGATAATGCCTCTCACATGGACAGTCTACAACCATAAGTCTAGAGTTCAAAGATCAACCCTTACCTCATCCGTATGCGCTCCCATGTATCGGGCGAGACTCGTGTTGATCGTTATCAGATCGGAAACGGCCTCCTCTGATTCCGGTCGCTCCAATTCCTGCCAAGAACACTACCGTAATCTGGATACTGTATCTCTATTCGGCTATCGATCGAAAACTGATAAGACCAACGAAGTCCTCTTCAGTATCATGTTCAGTCTATCAAGTGTTGCTTACCATCAATTTCCGATCCAGCAGCGCGATCAGCGTACAGTAGTTGGCGTTCTGAACGGGTACGGTATTAGGTCGATCGATAATGGTATCAGCTAGAGATATTTATCCGGAATACGAAGTTCCGTTCCCTTTCATTCATCACTCTCATTCACTCCGTGAATCGGCCACCTTCCCTCGTTTCGTATGCGGATGTCCGTCAAAACGTCATTTTCATTCCTCCCATGGATGCAAAGCCATACATTCTTCAAAATAATTTGGCAAACTCATCATGGGAAGTACTTTACATTCCTGTATTGCTGATAACTCTATCTCTCTCGGCTTGATTTTACCACGTCTGAAAGAAAAATGTGCCATTTCTCAACGCGGTCGTTTTCAAATTCAGCAATTACTACTAGATGAGACTTTATGCTATTCAAGTCACAATATTTTAAAAAGTTTACTCAGTGAATGTACTTCAAGCAGGAGGTTCAAAATTTGGCCTATCGCACCTGGAAAAGAAGTGGCATCTTGAACAAAAGTTGGCGTTTTTATCGCACTTTATAATTTTGTCTCATCGCTGTGCCCCCCATACTGATCTGACAAATTCGAAGTGAAGTGCGCTGGTGAGAGTACCCAACCCTGTTTCAATTCTTTAAAAAAGGGGGTTTGTATCTTGATGTAAAAGAACAGGATACGTTTGAACGGTCGGCCAGAATTTTGTACAGGAACTTTTGCACCAACCTGATAAACTCGATCGAGTGACGCTGCACTCGATTTCATCAACCCTAATAGGCATGAATTGATTTCACGTGGAACTAAAGTATGGCATATAAATTGTGATGATATTGACATTTAAAACGGACATTTCTGTTTCCTATGATATTCCCATCTGTTTAGCACTCTGTCGTCGCCTGAAAATTAGCAGGAAGGTGAGAAAATAATATTAATGATTCTCGGCGCCTTTTTGAACATATATAAGTAGACTCATTCTCGAAGCAACCAAAATAATTGTTCTTATGCGAGCTCATGATGGGCGCGATTTATCATGATTTCACGTTTCTTAATCTCGGTAGTCTTCCTTCTGATATAATCCGTATTATTCTACGAATGCGCGAATACCCAAAGGATGCACTCAGAATTGTAAGCAATGATGCTACAGTAAGATTCCATTAAAGAAGGCGTTCCACGAACCGCGCGAGTGATTATGCAAAGTGAGGACTGAGAGGGCCTCTCTCCTCATTTTGCATACTCTCTCGCTCGTTGCCTGCTTTTCAGGGTCACTTGGCACGCAGCCAATTGATCATATCTCAGTTTAAACGAAAATTGAAAACATGGGAGTTTTGAGAGTGTTATGGTGTTGCCACGGCAAATCATCTCACATCGAGAACTCAGTTAGCCAGATATTCGTGGGACACCACCTTTAAGAAAGATCCCGCATTTCAGATTTCGCCTACTTGGAATGATATGGTTATTGATCATTTATCTTATCGTCGAAATCATCAACCGCTGAAATTTATCGGTTTTCAGCCATTCCGTGAAAATATATTCAGAGACGAAAAGATAAAAATGATTGTGGCTTCGGACTTATTCACTCAAAGTGATATCTCCAGGAGAGTATTCCGTGGATGGACAGCCTCAAATTCCGATCCGAGAGTCAGTCTTTCCCCGCCTTCTTCAGCGGAAACATGAGAATGCAACAAATTCTTGAAAAGTGTAAATATTGATACGAATCAAAATCAAGGAACGCTTTAAATGATAATGTTTTCATTAAGCTCATCATAATCGAATCTCCCGCAACACATTTGCATGTGATGCGACGAGAGCATACAAACTGTATGCAGATAATCATCTTGGTCACGCTCAATGTTATCCTTCTCTGGTGGTATTCCGGCTTCTTTTTTCTCCAATGCTTTACAATCATACTCACAACACTGCTAATTTCATATATAGCCTATATCTGGTTTATCGACAGGCCAAGAGTAAATGATAGTCGATACCGCTTAAATCTTATTCTATCCCGATGTTCTTCCATCGAAAATCTGAAATTGTATCATCTCACAGGCGACGTAATTAATCAAATCAGATACTTTCTTGATTATATCACAATAACATATCTGGATATGTACATGACTGAATTAGATAAGCAAAGGAGGTAGGCTGAATGGTTTCAATATGAACCAGAAAATATTCGCAGAAAAATCATCATCGATCTGGTAAAAACTCATAAAATTCGATCAGTTAGGATTCAAGTCACGAAACTGGCAGAGAAAACATTGCGTATGTTTGCATTGATGCTAATGAATTATTATTTTAAAATCTTCGATTTCAAAATGAATCTCTTCTGAGATTGTTCAGGTGAACTTGCCATTTCTTTAACTCAGTATGGCTGTAACATGGAGGTCTGGGAATGTTGCAATACCAATACGGATCCTAATCTAATCTTCGGGAAATCTCAAGAATTTTGGGATGATTTCGCACTTCAAATGAGCAACGATTCATTGAGAGTTTACGTCTGCGCTGGAAATCAACGTTTGGTCTACAAGTACAGACTGAAAATCGATGCCCTTAATCAAAATTCGTAATCTTTTCAATTCAATTCAGTTTGATATTTATTCCGTTGTGGGTACGGTACGGACTTCATGCCATATATTTGTGTGTTTTGTTCAGATAAATTTCAAATCATAATTTAAAAATAAAGATTAGTAAAGAATTCAAATGTCCTATTCAAATGACAATTAAAATCGATTTGAATTCGACGCGTAAATTGAACGCTTGATTGCCTACTCTGATTCGTACCTGTCATTGGCCCTATTTCCTGAAAACTCGAAAACATATCTCAAACAAAAGGTCACTTTCAGCGTCTTGTACAAGGCACATATGTATATGTATCATATATGAGCCCGTTTGTGTAAGAACCGAACAAAGCTCGGACAGGTTAAAAAATTTATTCCGAGATAAATGCAGTTTTCGGAACAAACATGGCTCATATGTAAAGGTATGTAAATTGATATTTCATTCGATACAATAAAGATCCAGCGATTTTTTATTTTAATGCGCTAACTGCTTAGCAGTTATAGATAGACCAGCCGATTTCGCCCCCGCCATCGGCGGGGTCTTATCGTCTGGAAGTCTCTTCAATGTGCGTTCCGCTCTCCCCTCATATCACAATACAGAAAACTCGTGCGACGTGTTTCGACGTGTTTACATTTTCATCATTTTTTTAGTTTTTCAGCGTTATTTCCAACGGAATTTAATTCGCGGTTGCGAGTTGTGCGAACCAATGACGCGGAAAAATTTGTATTGATGTGACAGAAATAATTGGGTTGGGTACAAATCATTTTCAACCATTTTAACAAAAAATGCAACAAAAAAATCACATCTGATAATGGAATACAGACGTTGATGCTCTCAGATGAGGATAGATCGGAACTCTTCATATGTCATTCTTATCTTGTTATCGTGAACGAATGTCAGCAATCAATCAACTGTTAGTATAGTATCAAAGTTGCAGACGAAGAGCACCACAATGATCTGGTGTCTTCTAACGATTCTGAGCAGAAATAATGGGAGAAACTTGTTCCAACCATATCAATGGTCGAATGGTAAAGAGGAAAAATCAAGAAAACAAAACTATAGTGTCTGTTTCCCCTTGTTTCTCATTATCTCACTTCCTCGATTGGATTCTGCAATCGATTGATCTTTTATCGCTTCCTCTTCGTTGAACGTGTTGATCGAGAGAGCTCACGTGACAAAATCGAAAGCAGTTCGAGTTCAAAACACAAGGGGTAGATCAGTGACCCCTTCCCTTCCCTTCTCTATTCCCTCCCCAATCGACTGATCGGACTCCCCCCTTCCTCTTCCACTTCCCATCTCCACTCATGTCATCTTTTTGTCCCTTGTTGATCGTTGATCTCTCTCCATTATCGTATCGTACCGCTACAGTACACGATCCTTTCCTGTCTTAGTCTATTGTGCTGTGTTGCGTTCTAGAGCTTTGAGCCTCCCATTTAGGATTGTCACGGTGAAGAATCTGACTCTTCGTTCCTCTTGTTGACTCGTCAGACAGATCTGTGTGAGCGCGTAATGAAGAGATGGATTCTTCACCCTGACAGCCATAATTCCATTGACGCATTGCTCTGATTTTGTTTTGTATTCTACTTTTTTCTGTCTCATCATGATTGAGTTGCATAACTGTTCTATCGCTCATTTCGTTCTCGCTACCGTATATCTACAGTATCGCTAAACGATCCTTTCCTGTCTTAGTCTATTGCGACATGATGTTGTTTGTAGAGTTTTGTTGCCTCTCATTTAGGGCTGTCAAGGATATTAATGGTCGAATGGCAAAAAAAGAGGAAAAAATGTAATTCGTATTTTCATTTCTTGTGTTCTCTCGTCACATTGATCGGTGAGAGCGCGGAATTAAAGGGGGATAGGAATCAATGCCTGCTCACTTATCATTATCGATCGGCGCGCGCCGATTTGTATGCGCTGTCTCTTCTCTCTCTCGCTCGTTGCCTGCACGATCAGGGTCGCTTGGCAAACAGCCAATCGACAATATATCCGTTCGAACAAAAATTGAAAGCATGGGAGTTTTGAAAGCGCTATCGAGTACCAGTGAGCCATCACTCACATAGAGAACTCATCCAGCCAGATTATGATGCCTATCCCTTTAAGAGACAGATTCTTCATCCTGATAGCCCTACTTGACGCTTTGCTCTTATTTTGTTATATTTAGTCGATATTTAAAAGTTTCATCGCGATAGAGTTGCAGTACTATCGCGATGAAACTCTATTTCTCTTGTCATTATCTTCACTATTATTTCCGACCTCGTGATCATTGCTGTGCCTCACCTTTCGCATCATTTTCTCCTTTGACCACGTTTCTCATTTTCTCTCTATCGTGTTCCCTACAATGTCGTGAAAGTTCTCGTACTATTCCGTTTTGCTGAATCATCATCTCCCCATTCCTAGATGATGGATACTGCCCCGGTTGTGATTCGTGTGGAGTCGCTAGCGTTCCGAAACGAAGCATTCCTGGCCGGAGAGCCCGCTGATGTGGCTGTCGCGGATGACGACGTCATCAACGACCACCCTGGAGCAGAACCAGCCATCGAAGAAGAAGATCTTCCGCCATCCGGTAAGTTGAACAAGTGGACATCACTAGAGAGAACACGATGACGGCTTCTATTTCCAGACGGCCACTTGGACGTGTTCCGTGGAAACGAACCCATCTACAATCCAGTGTTCACATGGATCTTCGTCAACTGGGGGTTGCAACCACGCCAAGTACTGGGAAATCTCTCTATTTGCCTCGTCAAGTTCATGCTCTGCGTCACGATACTCACTATCATCGCAGTAGCAATTCAGAAGTAAGTTAGCAACCATCCTTAGAGTTTTGATAGGTTTGAATCTAAGGGAAGATTCGTTTTCGAACTACCTTGTCATTATCGAAATGATTATTTTTTCGTTACTGTTGATAGATGAGAGACTTCGGGGCCATTGAAATCCGATCACATTACAGGGCGCTGAAAGGCTCATCCAACTCGGCCAAGATCTATCGTGAGCCGACCTCGTCGTCTGCAGTGCACGCGACCCGCGAGTACCTCGATCAGCTCTTCTGGTACGGTATCCTGACCCGGCCCCCTATCGATGACTGACTGGCTACGGTAGATTGCACCCGATCGATAACTGACTCTTTCCAGGGACAAGAACGAACTGCGCAATTCGCCGCCCGCTTTCCGCCACGTGGCGCGCCTCATCGACTCAGGTACGGTAGTGGTGTGGATGGTGGTGTGCCTCCGACGACGTATGGTAATCGTCGCCTCGCTTGCAGAGATCTCGCGTGTGGTGGAGCAGATGTCTGCGTCGCTGGCCTCGGCGACCAGTCTGCAGAAGGGACGAGGACGGGGCGACGAGGTCGCAGCTGCTGCAGCTGCTGCAGCCGACGAATGGAAGGTCGTCCTACAGGAGAAGATATTCGGCCCCGTCGACAAGTACCCACAGGTACGGTAATAGAGATGTAAGCTTGAGGGGCGGGATAACGGAATCGATAATAAGAAAAAAGGCAGTTTGTGATACTACTGGGCCATGGTGCACTGGGATACGGTAACACGATCTAGTATGGTAGAATACAGTAAATATTTTTTCGAACAAAACCGGAATGTGAGTGCCGGAACGGTACTTTCAAAACCGGAGCCGGCATTTAGTTCGCGGGGTACTGTAAGCACAATCGTCAAATATACAGAGGGTTTTTACTCGTTTATAAACGCGTATTGATCTTTCTGTCATTTGGCTCGCGTTCTCCTTTTTTATTTTATGTTAGGAATCAATAGGGATAGCCGTTTACCCCTTTGAATACGTTTATATTATGGCCAAACTTCAAAATCCCATTGAAATGGCCCAGTGATAAACGAGCGCCGTTTTCGCCATTTGTTCACTTTGTTTTTTCATGTTCCAAGCTGTTTTATGCGTGAGTTCGTGTATTTATTTGTAGAAATTGCTGTAAAACGTAGCCTTAATGATTAGCATCCTGGTTGTGGTCAACGAACTGTAGTGAGCTAAGGTTTCATGGCATGGGAAAGGAAAGTGGCCATCGATTCCGTTGGTATCATGGCAAACATATTAGTACGCAAAGTTAGTTAATTCGTGATCAATAGGTATCATGATTGTAGGGGCGGAGAGATATTTCTATCAACTAGAGATGATGGACATGAGCATGGATGGAGATAAACCCCGTAGCCTCAATGTCACGTGTAACCTTGATTCTAGGGGGTTTATTAATTGATATGTGAGCATGGATGGAGAATAGGAGGAGAGAAAACTATGTAAATTGCAGACGGACACTCCGCTCACGGTGGGACAGATTGTGACCTGCAGCGCGGCGGCCGACGATGAGCGCCTGAAGGAGGGAAATGAGATCGTCGAGATCGATGGAAGAAGAGTAGAGGTACGGTAGGAGGGAAGGGATACGGTAGGGACGTCATTGGAGCAAGAGATTAACTAAGAGATGAAAACGTATGGATGAAACTAGATTGTGGTTGCAGTTGCGAGGGGGAGAAATGTTTCACCGGTGATGTATATATACGTTTAGCGAGAGAACGAAGTGCAATAATAATTCAATATTATGCGGTGTCTATCGATGTAATCTCCCCTCCCCTTCTAGGGCGCAACTCGACCGGACGAGATGAGCAATGGAAGGAAACTGAGTGCGGGTGAGGAGGATTGGGAAAAGTGCACAATTATGTTGTGCTTCGCGTTTTATTTATAACGAAAATACTTCCTTTTGTAGATAGGGAGTTTCGCCTTTAATTTTTTTAAAGTTAAAACAAATGAAGAAGATGGAGAATGGGAGTTAGGAGTTTCACAAAAAGGTTATATAGGTTTGTCATTGGTGTATCACGATCCTGAAGGTTGTCATCGTAAAAAAAAATTCAAAATAAGGTGTTTGCATTTTGAGTTTCACTGGTGGACATAAAGGGAAGCTAATTGATCATACTTTGTGAATAACCCGCTGTACTGGGTGTGTTATGCTTCGGTTTTTTTCGAAAATAGTTGGATAAATGAAAAGTGTCCACGTGTGACATTGAGGCTACGGTGTTTATTTATTAATATGTTCTCTGGTCCCTTTTGAGAACAAATGTGCGTCAATGCAATTCCGATGCTTACCAAAATTCTGTTAGCTTTTACTTTAGTTTTTGCAATTGATATTCGTGTACAGGCATCAACGAGCGCGATCTCATCCTGCATCGGGGCGAGGGCGAGGGATTCGGATTCATCATCATGTCATCCACCAACAGGGATGGAGTCTATATTGGTCAGTTTGCGATTGAAATTGAAACACGAAAATTGGTTAAATTTGCAATATTCACGTGGAAAAATTTTTTTTTCTTCTTGGAAGCCCCGCAATCAGATAATCAAGCGGGGAGATAGCCCAACAGTGTGCCTGAGTGAATTTAGACGTGGCGAGATCCGAAAAGTTGAGATAAGTGACCCTGAAAGTCTTTAGTAAATTTCCTCCTCCGCTTTTTACTTGACAAAAAATTTTCTTGGACAATCAGTGCTTCAATAAAAATACAAAGATTGGATTACAAAAACGATAATGTAGACGCACAATTTACTTCGTTAAAGGGGAATAGGCATCAATTATCATAAGTGAGCTGCGCATGTGCCGTCTCTTCATTGCTCTTCTCTCTCTCTCGCTCGTTATCTGCACCGTAGGTTCTTTTTGGCCAGGGTCACTTGGAGCACATCCAATCGGTCATGTCTCTGTTCAAACGAAAATACACATGTGAGTTTCGAAACCGTCATCGGGGCCCGAGATCCATTATCTAGCATCGAGAACTCATCTAGCCAGACATTGATGCCACCCTCTTTAAAGCTAAAAAAAAAAGAACTCTATCATCGTTCCCCTTCTAATCAATCCGAATCATCCATTTACAGGCCAGATCATCGCCGGTTCCCCTGCCGCGCACTGTCCGCAGCTGCAAGTGGGCGATCGAGTGGTGGCGGTGAACGGAGCTGAGATTGCGGATATGACTCATGGAGAGATTGTGGGATTGATCAAGGTGAGTAAGGGAAGTGAAGTGAAATAATAATGATAGGGACTCTAGGGATAGAGAATTCTCTGACACTGAGAAAAGACAGTCCGAAAATCAGAGAAATTGCATGCCTTTTTTTTAATTTTTGCGGGGGTTGGAGATGGTAGTAGTCTGATCAGCGCCTCGAGAGAAATACTTCATAATGTGCGCTCCGCTCTCCTCTCATTTCACAAGTTTACTCTCGTTTTCTCTGCGTCTCTGGCGCTCTCGCCTAGGCGGACACATACACACGCGCACAGGGAGGCCTCTCTCCTTTGTTAATTGTAAGGAGTATGATGATAAGAGTAATTTTAGGCCTAGTTGCGTTGTGAAAATTAATAATATACAGTCACTTGTGAAAAATGCACTAGGCAAGTGTGCTTCGGGATGGAATGATTGGATCAATGTGTCAAAAAGAACGATTGGCTGCCGGTTCCTTTTGCGTATAAACTTCACTATTTATTCGTAATAAAATGCTGTTTATGATTCTTACATTTTTATTACAGGCGTCCGGCACGTCGGTCCGTCTGACGATCGCCGATCCGGCCGAGTCGGCGTCCAACTACGTGCAGCACGCGCCTACTGCAGCTGCTGCAGGCACGCCCATGATGGCCCATGATGATTACCAGGTTAGCATGGAAAATGGGGTGAAAGGGTGGTTTGAAGAGCCATCAGGAAGCAAATTACTCTGGTGTCCGCCCACAAGTTGAAATCAAGTAGAAATGGGTTTTCAAGTTGGAATCAAGTACAGTACCCCTGACCCATTCCCACAAGTTGGAATTAATGAAGGTTTCTACCCCGTCGCGTCCAGCACGCACCTCGCCTATAACTTTTAGGCTATAAGGTCATTTTTCACAATCATGTTCTGACTGCCTTCGGGCACGAGTGCGATCGACTGCCTACGGTCCCCAGTTGGACCGTATTTTGGATGTGACCGTACCCACATGGTCGTACCATGTGAGGCCTTTGGTTACGGTATGGGGAAACCCATGCTCTCTTTCAATCAATTATCGAGAAAGCTACCGTAATCCTCACCAATTTCAAAAGACCCCCCAAGTCGGAATCAAGCACTTCCCACAAGTTGCCATCAAGCTTGATTCCAACTTGTGGGCGGACACCAGAGTATGATGTGATCTGGCGCGTGTGAGGTTGAGGTTTCCCAATCGTTTTCCTTAAAAGGGATGGGATAATAGTGCAGCGATAATGTTAGATCATACATTTTCATGACTACCGGGCCGGAGTCAGACCACTATATATTCCCTCAAAACAGCTCATGTTTTCAGGTCACGTGATTTCCACCCACATGAAAAACACGAAAATATACATATTACAGAAAACTCGAAAATATACATAATTTTTTTTTGAAAGTCGGAAAAGTCAGTTCGTGATAGCGTTTAAAGAAGGCGTAAACTCCAAATTCGGGGAAGCACTTCCCTGTGCAATCAGGGGGAAGTACTGTAAGAGGGTGAGAGTGACAGACGCGAGAGTTTTTCGCTCCTCTCCCGTCCCTTCCCATCTCCTCTGCGTCTTGACCTAGACCCCTTCCCTTTGCACCGCGCATCTTGATTTTGCCTGTGCCCTGTAGAAACTTTGCGCGCGTGTAACTCGGTTCAAAGTAGAGCTAACGAGTTCTAATTTTCGAATTCGGAATGTGGTTTACGGAAACTATCGACCTATGACGTCAGATACCCCCCGAAAATATTGAGTTTACGCCTTCTTTAACCGTTGAATTACTGTACGACAAGTAATCAAACTTTATCATTTCCCGGTCCGGCTATCGAAGTGCAAGCTATTTTTTTCCATTTTACCGATTATTCCCTATTGATGCATAAAGATGAATGGAATATAATGAAAACACAATAAGAAAAGGAATTTATGGAAGAGGCCACAGTGCAAGTGCGGTAGTGTTCAAATTTTCGAGTTCGTCCAGTCAGATTTATGATTTTTGCATAGGTATTGACAAAATGACTCGTTCTTAGTTCACATATAATATTTTTTGTTGTTTTTATCACTTATAATCATTGTATAAAATAAGATTGAATTACCTAACACGAATGAACTCATACTTTGACGTATTGGGCGAGAAAAGTGACTCTGCAGTGTAACCTCCGGGAACTGGCATTCCCGGAGGTTACACTGCAGAGTCACTTATATTGACTTTATCTATTATTTTTATAATGTTTTTTGTTTCTAAATATCAAACGAATATTTAGACAATATTTTCAGCACAAAATGACTATATTTAATGAATTCGAAATGACTTGCACTGTGGACCGAACCAAAAAAAATTACGATGGCCAAAAAAGTTGACATTTTTAGGTGTAACTTTTATGAATCTTGATGAAAATGGGTTTCCTTTGGGTTTTAGACATAACTTTTGATGCTCTTTCGAATGAGCTATTACACGATACCGAAATCCAAATTTTTTTTCAAAGATCAAAGATCAACTTTTTTGAATTTTTTTTTCAAAAATCAATAATAATGTCCCTAGGGGGATCATGCCCAAAGTTTGAGCATCTGGCGACCATTTTCAAGAGTTGACCACTGCACCCACTAACGTACTGCGCTCTTACGGAGAAATGTAGTCATTTTTTATGTAGTCATCGTTTAAATGTAGTCATTTTGTGCTGAAAATATTGTTTAAATATTCGTTTAATATTTAGAAACAAAAAACATTATAAAAATAATAGATAAAGTCAATATAAGTGACTCTGCAGTGTAACCTCCGGGAATGCCAGTTCCCGGAGGTTACACTGCAGAGTCACTTTTCTCGCCCAATACGTCAAAGTATGAGTTTATTCGTGTAAGGTAATTCAACCTTATTCTATACAATGATTATAAGTGATAAAAATAACAAAAAATATTATATGTGAACTAAGAACGAGTCATTTTGTCAATACCTATGCAAAAATCATAAATCTGACTGGACGAACTCGAAAATTTGAACACTACCGCACTTGCACTGTGGCCTCTTCCATAAATTCCTTTTCTTATTGTGTTTTCATTATATTCCATTCATCTTTATGCATCAATAGGGAATAATCGGTAAAATGGAAAAAAATAGCTTGCACTTCGATAGCCGGACCGGGAAATGATAAAGTTTGATTACTTGTCATACAGTAATTCAACGGTTAAACGCTATCACGAACTGACTTTTCCGACTTCCAAAAAAAATTAGGGACGTTCACGTGAAAATTCAAACTCCATCTGAATTTCCTATTTTTCTGCTGTGGGGTTCTCGGCCATGCAGATTCGTGATAGCACTTCCAGAATTTTAAAATATTTTAAATTAAGCGAGAACCAAGCACCCATGCTAAGCCCCGCCCACCGTGGTGTAGTGCCAGCGAGTGCGAGGTTCGGTTGGTCACGTATTTTCGACATGTCAACAATTGAAATTTTCAAACTGTCTTTCCTTCTTTCTTTTCTATTCTATTTTGTAGAGCATTTTTTGAAAATCAAGAAATTTCGAGTTTTCTATAATATGTATATTTTCGTGTTTTTCATGTATATTTCATTGTTTTTATAGACCATTCACATCGTAAATGCGTAAGACAAGTATTAGTTAATCGATTTGTCGAATATTTACAATAAACAAGTAAAATATGAGCGAAAATGACCATTTATAGCGAATTTAAAAAAATTTCACTTTTCATGTTTTCTGACCACTATATTTAACCTTTCTGACCACTATATATATTTTTTTCCCGGAGGGAACCGAAAATGTATGTGTTAGATAATTTTTCCCTTTTCAAATTCTAATTATTAACGATTCTTAAGATTTTATGAATATATTTTTGATAATTTTTTTTTTAATTTTTTTTTTTTGATAAGTGGTAGTTTATAGTGTCCAGGTTGAATCGTGAGGTCTCAATAGCAAAGTGCATAGCACAAATTTGTTTGGTAGCTTTAGTACAATTTTTCCCTTTCCAGTCGTACTCTAACAACAACGGGTTGCTGAAGACTCCGAACGGACACGGCGGATCGAATGGATTCGTGGGAGGAGGAGCGCCGCCCGTATCCCATCACGGAGGATCAGCATACGATTCCATGGATGGACAGGCGTCCATTGTGATGGTGGAATTGATCAGAGGTGAGGAGGGGGGATGAGAGGGCATGGGAGCAAGATGAAGGGAGGTTTCGTGCGAATATTAGATGAGAAGTGAATTTCTATCGTTGATTATGATGTCGAATTCAATCTTGCAAAATATATAAGTGAATTCAAATTCAATAATCGTGAATAATCGCTTTTTATTTGCTAGGATCGGAGTAGTTAATGTGATTTTGGGCACATTCTAAGAGGAAGCAAAATTTACAGGATTTATTTTGCAGGCACGAAGGGTTTCGGGTTCTCGATCAGAGGCGGCACGGAATTCGACAACATGCCCCTGTTCGTACTGAGAATCGCAGAGGATGGACCCGCGGCGAGGTGAGAGATGATCTTTGATCTTTGATGTGTGGCCAATTGATATTTCATCCCATGCTGAACTCGTGTTCCATCCAGGGCTAGTAAGTCTGAATTGATATGAGGGCCAATTTCTCTATCCCCAATGATGAAAAAAAATGATAGTCCACTCTATTCGATATGGATATTGTCAAATTTTCCTGCATCATTTCGCTAACATAACCCCTTTCTCATAGCAGGGAGGGCCGATTGCGAGTGGGCGATCAGTTGATGACAATCAATGGACGTGACACGAAGGGATTGACCCACGAAGAGGCCATCACTCTCATCAAGATGTACCCTACAGTAAGACTCACCGTCAGGAGAGTAGCCATACCGTAATCCCTGTCCACTTACCGTATCCTTCTCCCCCTATCGATCCATATCACTTGTTACACACTCCGTTCCACTCCTACTCGCTTATCGATTCTTCATCCTAATAATATCTCAGGAGATACGCACGTCCCATTCTATTGTTTTTATTTGTACTGTATGTTACAATGCTCAAGCTATCATTGTGTTGCTTGATGCAAATATTATTGATCCATACCTGTGACAATCCGTTCCCCCATCTCGCCTTTATTCTTACCGTATACTGTCCTGAGAGTAGCCTCGTCCCATGGATCGTTTCCCCTGCTAGAATGTAAATATATCACGATCTTATATCGAATATTAGATTTCTTTATATTCACATTGACATACGTACGTTGTATCCGCTAGCCTAGATCCCCGAGAAGGTTTTACATCTCATCTACCGTACTCCTGAATTATCGATCGCTCCTGCTCCCACAATATCACAAGCTATTACGAGTACAAGCCCGACTGCCCCCCCACCTGACCAAGCCCCCTTTCGCTATAAGAAATGGTAATACTGTATGTTTGCCCATAAAGAATTTATCAATTAATTTTGATGCTCTGTAATGAACTCGATATGGGCTATGGTTTGCTATGTCATTTTAATATTCCAAGTATGATTCCCTGAGAAAATAGGCTCCATTTTCGCAAGAAATTTATTCCGTTAGAAACGTCTTTGAGAATGGTTATAGAAAAAAACCCAGTCGGCAATAATAGGCAGGAGATCAATAAATCATAATTATCTATTCTTCTCGAGTGCACGTTGCATCGTCTCGATGATCAACTCGTGCAGATCCGGATGCTATTATTGATTTTACTGTTGAGTGATTTGAATTATTGAATATTTTTTCGAAATTGCAATCGATAATCCTACCTTGCATTTATTGTTCACCTATATCCGAAGAGAACAAAGGGGTTCAGACTGCAGTGTTACTTCTTTACCGCTGCGTAGATTAACCGTATTTAAAAACAAGCCAATCCTCTGGGATATCTCCCCAAATATCGCTTCTCACTAAATATCACATTATTTATGATTATCACATTCTCAATAGGTGAGAGGCGCGGGTATAAAAATGGACAGAAATTGCAATAACCATCAGTCACTCCCATTCTTTGTGTGTCTCTGCCCTTTTCCTCATTTTCTCTGCGAACGAGAAAAATGTCCACAACCCATTATTGCTTATTCACTTCTTCGCCGTCCCCTCATTCAAACGTCTCTTCTCATTTCAGTTTCTCTGATCTACACTCAGAGACCACTGGTATAACTGCCTCTCAAGAACTGCATTATTAATCGGTGAAAAAAAATGCATTATTAATCGGTGGGTACAAGCAGAATTTGTTTTCTGCACGAATACTTGTAAAGAACATCACTTGTAGATATCGACAAGTCCATACGGGCATGGGACAAAGAAGAAAAATGATCTTGTTCAACAACAGAAGCCATCCAATCACAGTTCAACGCCAAATTGCTAATACAAGATAGAAGAATGGGACCAGCACGGGGAAATGGTCAATTCAACATCGCGACAAGCAGATAAATCGAACCACTCATGCACCCCCAATGCCTTATTGAATAAATATTGGTTTCTCGAACTTTACTTTATTGGCAAAATACCAACACGCTTGGGACGATAAGAATAACGTATTTCCTCTTCTCTGTCTCCGGTCAGATAATAGAAAGAGTCGGGTATTGAGCATTGTTCATTCCCATAATATCTATCGCAAGATATTTTGCAATTTCTCCTTTATATCGAATGATTGATTGCTAACATAAACTCCCATTCGTCTCTCATTCCATCCTTCCTTCTTCAAGTGTAAACTACCTGGTGACTAGAGATGGGAATCCAAGAGGCAAGAGGGGCGAATGTATGCAAAGTGAGCCGAGCTCTTGTACAAGAGTGAGAGGGAATGGCCACTCTTGTACAAGAGTGAGCGCTCTTGCACAAGAGTAAGAGCAAAAATGAAGGAATTTCAGCGGGATTTTTGTGAAAATGGCTTATTATTACCATTAACAGCCTATTTATCTCAACTGCGCAAAAATTCGCCGAAATTCTCTCATTTCTGCTCTAACTCTTGTGCAAGAGCGCACACTCTTGTACAAGAGTGGTCATTCCCTCTCACTCTTGTACAAGAGCTCGGCTCACTTTGCATACATTCGCCCCTCTTGCCTCTTGGATTCCCATCTCTACTGGTGACACAAACAATTGGTCTGTCGAAAGGGAAATGATTGACGAGAAAAGCAATGTATGGATCAATTGATACCATTCCTTCATATGTTCGCCTCCTCGTGAGCATGCTCCTCTTCATAGTTGAGATACAAATAGGCGGCAATATGCATTTCAATTTATTTGCCAGAGGCTAGGAAATATTTTTCAAAAATAACAGAAGATTGAAAAGTTTATAAAATGCTGCAACACATCTTTATTCTTACAATTGTGAAATACATGGCGCAAATGCAGAACAGTAACTCAAACACATCCACAAGATTTGTGAGAGAATGTACTGTTCGAAACGTTCTGCAGTATCTTCACCAACTCATCAATCAGTTATCAGCCGTGCCGAAATGGCAAGGCGGATGAAAGTAAACACGCAATCTTGAATTCATCACACCTTTATATGTAGAAGGAATATTTCATAGCTATACATTGAACACCCTCACCGATCAGTTCGGTTGTTCATTCGTTATCACAGCAATCTTCTCCGACAGAGAAGGGGGAGATCTTTACATATGTACTTGCGCACTTTGCATGAATCGAACTACAAGGCCTGGGCGGAGGGAGCGGCCGCTCTCCCGCTCTTTTTGAATTTTTACAGTCCGATTTCGGTGTGGCGGGAAAATTCAAAAGTTAATCCCCTTGTTCACCCTTTTCTGAAGAGAACAATGGGGGTCAGAATGCTGTGTTATGTATTTGACTACGGGAAAAGTCCAATCTCTGAGTGTAGATCAGAGATACGGAAAAAAAGGAAAAATTAGAAGTAGCGACAGGATAAGAGGAGAGAACGAGAGGGGAAAGAAAATGAAGGAATGATGAGAGGAAGTGTTTATTCGACTGATGGGTCTGATCAACTGGATGGGATTGTATACATTTGGCCTCTCCCCCGTCCTCTCACCTTTAATCGCCCATTCACAGTCCATGGATCATTGAGAATTAACAGTTTGTCAGATGGACAATATTATGAGCTGAATTTCTCTAACAACTAACAACTTGTAAGACAGCTGAAAAGCCTTCTGCTTCAAACAATGTGATAAATGAAATTCTTCTTTCATTGTGGTCGATCCTTCAGTGAACGATACTTCTGATTATGATGAAGAATGGGAAATGGAATACTTTCACGCTATTATTTGTGTGTATAAAGTTGGCACGAGTGCCGATAGATTGTGCGTTTCCTCTACCACTCTCACAATCGCGAAAATTTCAACGAACCAAATAATTCGAAAAGCGTTTCGCATTTTCGAAAACAATCATGACTAATGTCAATATAGCAACTTCAGTCAATGATTTATCATCCATCACAATCTGATTTATTCCATCGGATCACATGAATAATTACTGACAATCGATCAATAGGGCAATATCGATCACTTTCTTCTCCTTCTGTTGAAGAAACCGTTGTTGTTGCTTCCGAAGCCGGAATTGCCGTTATTTCCGAATCCGGTATTTCCATTAGTGCCGAATCCAGAGTTTCCATTATTTCCGAAGCCGGAATTGCCGGTATTTCCGAATCCGCTATTTCCATTAGTGCCGAATCCCGAGTTTCCATTATTTCCAAATCCAGTGTTTCCGTTATTTCCGAATCCGGTATTTCCATTAGTGCCGAATCCAGAGTTTCCATTATTTCCGAAACCAGTGTTTCCGTTATTTCCGAATCCGGTATTTCCATTAGTGCCGAATCCAGAGTTTCCATTATTTCCGAAACCAGTGTTTCCGTTATTTCCGAATCCGGTATTTCCGTTATTGCCGAATCCAGTATTTCCATTGTTTCCAAATCCAGTGTTTCCGTTATTTCCGAAACCAGTATTTCCATTGTTGCCGAATCCAGTATTTCCATTGTTTCCAAATCCAGTGTTTCCATTATTTCCGAAACCGGTGTTTCCGTTATTTCCGAAACCGGTGTTTCCGTTTCCAGTTCCAAAACCTCCATTATTATTATTGCCGAATCCTCCGTTGTTGTTGTTTCCAAATCCTCCATTGTTATTTCCGTTGTTCGATCCTGGGTTCAGTTCGATTCCGAATGCTGCCATAGCCATCTTCTTCTGTCCAGCAGTTGCGGAATCGAGCATCTGTCGCATCTGAAAATGTGTTTATTTTCTAAATTGATCTCTCTACTGCATTCAAAACGTACTACGTTTTTCTACGACAAATATTCGCATTGGTGCCAGGATTGATGGAAATGGTTGCTCACCTGAGTCTCCATCTGACTGCCCGTCAGCGATCCGGAACTGGCCACTCCGTACATCTTCTGGATGAGCGAGGGAAGATTCTGGGCGTCAGTGGTTGCTGTGTCTGCCATACTCTTGAGCATCGTTGCACGCGCAGTGATCAATTGCTGGATTTGGGACTGAAAGAATCGAATTGGGATATGAACTCGAAGCTTTACTATTTTTCGTCCAAGCAACAAACCACTGTGAATCTGCATAATGGTACAATAGCCTATTAGGGATGGAACACTCGGTGGGGATTTCCTAGGCCGAATTAACAGAGAAGTCGCCATGATAAATAGAATGGTAACGCTGTTATTCGTAGAAATGAATCGCTCACCGTCGCTCCATACTTTGTCGCCCACTGGCCCATTTGCTGCTCCATCTGAGTCCTCGTCAGCTGCTGATTAGTGACTATCTGGTTGTAATCAGTAGCCGCTTGGGGCGAGTTAATACTGGAGAGGAAGGCCACATTCTCCGGGTAGAATGAGGCCGAGAGAGCCGGGAGGAGCAGGAGGAGCAACTTCATTTGGAGAATAAACGTTGGTGGATTTATCCCCTTGCTGGATCCCTTTATGAGAAATGTCATTGTGTGCGCAGTTGCATCTTCCGTTTATTGAGGATAGTGAGTCATTGACCCATTGGATGGAAAATGAATTACCAAGTGAGGATAGCTGTTTGGAAATGATGACTCGATTTGTTACCTCATCATTTCGAAAATACGCCGATAGATTTTTCAATGTATGCTTAATTCAATTTCATTCGTTCCCAGAAGATCACTTTGACTCCTATCTATCTACACGCCTCTCTAATGTATTTACCATATTGTTCAGTAGGACGATATACAGAATGCTTTATCGATTATTCTTGTAAAGTATCTAGTATAGGCTATTACATCAATATTTCGAGTAAATGCGAGAAATCATATGAGATGTGAAATAGCCCGCAAGGTTGGATTATGGAGGTCAGAATCATCTTGAGAAACAAATGGAAAGTTTTTTTCTATCAGTCATCTGTAATAACGAAAATCACAGATTCGATACAACACAGCAGATGGAATATGTTTCACAGGGCGTACTACAGCTATTATAAACATAGCATGTGATAAAGCTGCAGAAATGGTTCAGAGTACAAAATCTATTCTTGGCTGTGGGAGTTCTCTCATTCTTTCTACAATTTACGGTCACACTTTCGGTATCGGCACTATCGAAACCTCTCACTTTTGAACGCTATTTGTGGTCTCAAAGCCAAAAAAGTAGTAATTTGGATACCGAATGTGCGCTCCTACTGCAATTCATCATCATCGTGCATCTTTCCATTCGCTCCTCCATTCTTCGTCACCATCGCCTCAGCGGTGATCTTTCTGTACGTTTCGCTCGCTCCGGGCGACGGCGCGCCATCTTCCGATGAGATGGCCGAATCATCGGCCAAATTGGCCGTCCGTCGATCGCTCTCCCTCAGTTCGTGATCGTGCCAGAAGGCGCGCGTCTCCGCGAGACGCTCGAGAAGCGCACGAATACGCGCGCATGTCGCGTCGTTCAACTGCAATGACGAATTGATTTTCGATGTAATCTTGTGAGAGGTAGAGAAATGAGAATTTTCATCATTATTGGGAAAAGATTGGCATTGCGTAAGAAGAATTGGTATCTTCATCCCCGTACATGAATAAGGAAAGAGTAAATTGTTTTAAACCCGCGACGTCGAGTCGATTGTCAAGCAGTTCTTCAATAACTTATGCAGTAATGGTTAAACATTTTCATTGTTCGCTTGTCGATTTCTAGATTTTAGCGTGCACAGAGATCTCTTTATTACAGCCGGAAAGAACGTCCTAGATAATAAAACTATCAAATAGGTACCTTCATCTCCGGGAGGAAGAATCGATGTACTATCTGGGCAAAGTAGTAGTAGTCCGTTGGCCATGAATGGGAGAAGGCCGAGACGATGATGGCGAATGCTGTCTTCCACGGCTCAACAATTTGTACAATCAATTGTAGATGTTATTCTTCGAATTTATACCGTTTTTGTGGACTGGTTCTCGTCATTTTACTGATGAAAATTCGAAATAGGAATGACTTGGCAAGAAAAGACTATCCGCATTGCTCTTTCATTTCTCTGGCCGGTGATAGCGCGCTTGAAATGAAAAGACCATTTCTTGCCCAGTAGTGTTGTTAGATCGAATAATTCTTATTCGCGAATGATTTCCCAGAGATTAGTCGAGAATAGGGTTCTCTTGTTGGAATCAATTCCGGAATTCCAATAGCGAGAACAACGGTGTGACGTAATTCCATTCGTTCCATTTCTCGTCTAGCGAGTGGTCTAGTGGAATTCCATCAGTTATTGGAATTCCATTAAGAGTTTTGCATACAATTATTGTTACAAAGAGTGAGGATTTTCTTATTGGAATTCCAATAAGAAATGGAATTCCATTCAGAGTGGAATTCTAATTGAGCGCCGGTCGTATGCAATCGATTTCGAGGAAATGAGTGGGGTGGAATGGAATTCCAATAGGCAAATATTTCCAACAAGAGAACTCTAGTCGAGAATGAATTCTATTTGCGAATTATTATCTCATTTTATTCGCGAATAGAGCGGCCCTCACGAATATTATTCGCGAATAATATTCTCGAATAGCCCTCTCATTTATCATTGTTCACGTTATTGAGAAAAGTTTAATTGAATCAACAGGGCAATTCAAGTTATTCGCGAATAAATGCAAATGAATTCGCGAATAAAACTCATTCTCGAATCATTCTTCGCGTTCTATTCGCGAATAAATCGGCCGCTCGAATAGAATTGGGAAAGTCATTTGTCGAATGTTATTCAACGAATATCATTCGAATATTGCCCAGCCATCTCTAATTTGAAACCAATTCTGCAATTCCGCATCGGTTACACAGACCTCTTAGAAGACTTTATTAATTTAGAGAAGATAATGTTGTCCACATTGACAGACTACAACCATATTTCCATAGATCAAAGATCAAAGATCACCCCTTACCTCGTCCGTATGCGCTCCCATGTGTCGTGCGAGACTCGTGTTGATTGTGATCAGATCGGAAAAGGCCTCCTCCGATTCCGGTCGCTCCAATTCCTGCACGGAAAACTACCGTAGATAATCGAGATTCTGTATGTCCATTCAATTATCGATTGAAAACTGATGTGGTCGTGAATTCCTATTCAGTACTACACATAAGCTTCACAACACAATCCGAATCTACCGTGTGCGGCCTTGCAAAAAAAAAGCAAACCATCAAATTCCGATCGAGCAGCGCGATCAGTGTACAGTAGTTCGCGTTCTGAACGGATACGGTATTTACAATCGATTACGGTTGCAACTACCGTACCTTGAGTACGTGCCCGCAGTTGGATACGGTAACCAGCTGATTGGTCGTTGTCGCCTTTATGTACGTACACACGCCGCACTGCAATCGATTACCGTCATCTCGACTTCCATATTCCGGCTACCGTACTTACCGGCTCTCTCGCTTGGAACATCTCGTTGAGCACTTCGACCTCGTTGAATCTGGAAAGGGTACGGTAGAATATTGTAGGAAAACGGAAGGAAACTCACTTGGCGATTCGCGGTCCGACTTCCCATTCTATTTTGCGGTCGTTGATATCGCGGCCCTGTAGGTGAAGAGTCGCGTGTTCGAACACTCGCTCCAGTAGTAACTTGACCAGCGTACAGATGATCTGACATGTACAATTCAATCGATTATTCGTATTATTTGAAGCGCAGCAGTTACACTTATTGCTGAACATTGCCGCAATAGCTTCATGTTCGAACTGTGAAACCTATTCACGTGTTTTTCATGATTACGTTTTAGGTGAAACTTATTCAAAATTAGAAGTGGAAACTTTAATATGTGTAATGTAATGCCTTTTCAGAATAGATACCGTACCTTTGGCACGGCGCGGTACTCTTTCCGCTCGGGACCCGCCAGATAGTCGCGCTCAAAGTCGAGTACGGTGGCGTATGCGACCAGTGGTGCCTGATGAAAGATGCGGATCAATAAGATACGGTAGGGTTGCTCGCTCGGGATCGGTAAGATCGAAAGCATTCCCTAGTCTCTCTCACACACACACAAATAACTAATTGTCTCACGCTATCCCGAACCTAGGAAGCGGTAGTAGATACTTAGCATGTCGATACAATATACCTTCACGGGCTGTTCCGGTTCGTTTCTCTTCAGGAAGAGGGCGGAGAATATCGATCGTTTCTGGTCCACTTCGGGCGCCGATGAAGACACGCAGAGTGGACACCAATGTCCGGTGCCGTTGATTAGCGTCGTCACGGCTGAAATCATCGTTGGGGAATAGAGTTTAGTGTGTTAGTATTTTGTTTTGTAGTTTTTTTGGTTAAAACCGTATCCATGACCAAAACTAGATAGCTTCCTCGCCTCTGATTCATCTTTCAATAGTATACGAAACTCAACTAATTCGCAATTACTTTTTTCGAAAATTGGAAAGGGGGTCGCCGACTACGGTAATGAGATGTTATCGATTGGAAGTACAATCGTGATCGACGAGGGACTCACTGGGCAGCACACTTGCGTGTCCCTTGAGCATCGTGTAGAAATCGTTGAGCACCGTAACCTGATCCATCGATTGCACCGAGTCCGGTCTGCAAGGGGATACTGTAGGGTCAGTGTTGAATACTTAATGGACTCGATTTTGTTCAGATGCAATGTTCACCATAAGTCGCGACAACTGTAGACCCATCAAAGACGTTTCCATCCCAATTTAAAAAAAACACAAGGCTAGTAACAAAAATAAAAAAAACGATTCGAGAATATTCCTTGTAGTCCAACGGCTCTCCCAAAAGCAACGGAATGAGGGAAAGGTAATGATCGATCACGATAGACTGTACATAGAATAGCGTACCTCTTCTCCCTGACAGTCTTCACCGCTTCAATGGGCGTCACTCCCTCCCAATAGATGAGAAAGGCAGCGATGAGCATACCCGTCCGACCGTGCCCTGCGTGACAGTGAACAGCAATGTTCCCTGCGAATGCCATCTTTGATCTCTGGTCTTTGGTCTCGTTCACTACAGTCCTAAGGAACATGAGACCGTACGAGTGAGATATGAATTTTCAAATAAGACTTGTACAATTATGTTTCACTGACAGGACATGTAACTATTGAAAACCTCTGATCACTAGTGCTTCTCCGCTGGGCAATAAAAATACGCAAAAGCAAATGCTTTAAAAACTTCTCTCAACGATCAAAGAGCAATCAATGAATGTCTCACCCTGATCCCACGCGAACTGCATCACTTTCACAACGTCCAGCAGAAAGGCCACCGAGCACGTCTTGAAGTCGGGCATCGGGAAATTGTAGAAGAATACTACAAAAAGATCAAAGTAGGCGGAGCCTGCAAAAGTGACTCACTATCGTGCTTCATGAGCGCCTCCTCTGGGTCGTAGGTGAAGCCGGAAGGTAGCAGGGCCGGGCCGCAGAATTTGTGCTCGCCCGGCTCTTGCAGATTGATCACCGTCCGGATGGAGGCTCTGCGAGGGGTACGGTAGAAGGAGAAATTGGGCGATCGAGAAATGACTTTTCGAAATTGACTACTGCACCGGAACACGTATTGGGCCTCGAAATAAATGTAGCAAATTAGACGAATCAGAATGAGTTTCACATCTTGCATAAGTTAGAAGTACGAACTAAATTTTAATTTCTTGTTATTCGTCATGCTCATAAAACACACTAATCCCCGCCCAATCTGGCCTGATGAAATGAAAGATCAAAGATCAATCTCACTTGTGAAAGTGCTGCACGAGATCAGTGTGCGCCGTTGTTGGTCGAGCCATTGCGAGGATGTTAGGTGTGACCCTGAAGTACCGTAACCGATCTTTCTTTTTTGTGACTCCCTTATGTCTCTTTTCTGACTGTAGACGCGTAGGAAGACGCACATGTTCACTTTTCACTGTAACCCACCCATCCAAATACCCCTCTTCCGCTCACCATGTTGAGTACAGCCCTTTCACTGTAACCCACCCATCCAAATACCCCTCTTCCGCTCACCATGTTGAGTACAGCCCTTTCACTGTAACCCACCCATCCAAATACCCCTCTTCCGCTCACCATGTTGAGTACAGCCCTTTCACTGTAACCCACCCATCCAAATACCCCTCTTCCGCTCACCATGTTGAGTACAGCCCTTCCACTGTAACCCACCCATCCAAATACCCCTCTTCCGCTCACCATGTTGAGTACAGCCCTTCCACTGTAACCCACCCATCCAAATACCCCTCTTCCGCTCACCATGTTGAGTACAGCCCTTCCACTGTAACCCACCCATCCAAATACCCCTCTTCCGCTCACCATGTTGAGTACAGCCCAGGAATTGCCTGCCCGCTCGTGGATGGTTGCACACTGCAGTACTTGCACTTCTTCCCCGAGCAATACATTCGGCACTGCAGAGATCAAAGATCAATCGTGTAAGATCAAAGATCATCCAACCTTCATATCCCCGGGAGTCAGTCGAAGCATGTTTGTGCGGATGGAAGAGTAGGTGGGAGTGGCTGGAATAGCCACATTTTTTAAACTTCAGAATGATTTCGGCCTATTTTCCACATCGAGTGAAACTCAAATCACTGCTGAATTGCGTTTCTATTATCAATTTCCAGGAGCCTGAGCATGACCATCATGCTTTCAGCGCTATTCCGGATTTATTCAGTAGGCCAATCTAGCATGAATAATGTGGTTCGCTGAGTTCGACATTGAAGATCCCTCATTTTCCCTCAGGTTGTCACATTTCTCAGTGGAGAAATGAGGAGGTGAAGAGGCTGCGTCAAATCAACGTCGGCGTCTCTTCGTTACCGCTGCTCTCTCGTCGGTCAGACAGAGCGAGAGAGCGTGTGCAATGGAGAGAGCGAGTGTGAGGGTGGGTGTTGTCCCCATTTCTCACCTTTCGCACGTTAGACTTCGGATAGCAACTGCTGCGCTCTCCTCGTTTTCCCTACTCTCTCGTTTTCTCTAACCTTAATCTGGTGTCTGCACTCTCCCCTCATCATCACTATCTCATCACCTTCTCTCTCGAGGGAGTACGAAATAATCGGATTCACTAATTACCATCTCCGGAAATGGCAGCTACTCAGGGTGCGAACCATCTATGAAACACAACGATAACTCTCGATAATTCAGAGATCTATAATCTTCTCTAGAATACTCTCTCTCTAGAATACGGGTCGCCTTCTCTTCATTTTACACAGTCTCTCGCCTCTCTGACCGGTGAGAGAATGTGTGAAATGAATAGACGATTACACACTATTTCGAACTCTAATCTGTTCGCTCGTTCCACTAGATAAGCGTTCAGAGAGAGAGGACTCAACGTTTAGCTATGAGTATGTCCCAACGTTCAAAGACCATACATAGAGAACAAATAGAGATACAGGAAGTGTTGATGAACAGAGAGATTGAAAAGAATGTGAGTGTAAAGATCAAATATCAAAGTTCAACCCTACTCACCATGGTGCTCCTCCCTCCTTATTCTGCCCACGGACCGTGAGCGACTCTTCAACATCTTCCTTCCTTTCTTCCTTGTTTCTCGGGCAGAGAATCGAGGGGGCGAGAGTATCCCAGGGAAACTCGGCCAAGCGACTCAAAGCCGGGAAATAGGGACGACGGCCGGTGAAGTCGTTTCCGGCTCGCTGAATCCCGGTCAGCGTCTGAGAACTTTTCCTCCCTTCCAGCACAAGCACAAACGCGCGCGATTTGCCGGAATAATGTGGGGGTGGGAAATTATAGAGTGAGAGAGAACTCGCTGGGAAGCGACTCGAAGCGAAACTGCAGCAAAAACGCTCACAGAGGTTCTTACACAAGCCAGGCAGGGGTAGCTCAATAACAGTATCGCTCTCTACAAGCTTCTGCCTTCCATCCAATATGAATCTCTCCCCTCTCTTGCTGCTGTGTGTTTGTCATTCAAAGGTGTTACCATAGGGACGACGCAGCGAGAGTAAGAGGGAGCGAGCACACACAAATTAATGAGATCTGGTTAGACTCCTCCCTCTAACCTGGTTATCGGGCAATCGAGGGGACTGTATCAAAGAACAGCTATCGAAATTCTTCCACGACTGATTTTAAACACGGCGAGATCCGGTTAGACTCCCTCCACCTACATGATTTTCGAGCACGGTGGAATCTGTGCCAGAGAACAGCTAAATCCTTCCACGACGGTTTTCAGTCCTCCGACAGTGAAATTATGTCTAGACATCATAACTCCCGCCAAAACAAGATACAAGAAAGGTAATTTGTGATCAGCTATAAAGGTATATAACACCATTTTATTATCAACAGCGAAAGGGAGCAGACAGATTATGGGGTTATTACAGTGTTGAGGTCGCATGATAGGACAAGAAGGAGAGAAGAGGCGAAATCACTGAATGAACTTGTGAGATGACAAATCCACGGGAAAATCCTAAGAATCCTAGCTAGGCAAGGTAGAACAAAGCGGGACGAGGTAATTATGCACAATGGTTGTTGAAGACACAGCAACTCTCTCTCTATTCCGCACACTATCTCTCTTACTCGAACCGACGAGATAGTGTGCGAAATGAAGAGAGTCGGGGCGGGTACCCTATTTAAAACAGCAACAGTGGGTTGTTAAACAAGGAGCGAAGCTGACAGAATGAAATTCGAAATCGATCGATAACCCGAACATCGAAATAGAGTATTGTACGGCGGGAAGGAGATAGGCAGGAGGATAAGAGACGAGATTTGAGCAAGATTATCGATTGGATTTGTACTGAGAGAGATTACTGTAATAACTGCACGACGGAGTCTGATCACAACCATGGACTAAAGTGAATTATTGAATGACCAGGATTATGCAAGGGCGTGGAATGGATTGGCATTGTTTGATCACAACCGACATGTAAGCTCAAATACAGCAAAAAAGGGGCGGAGTCAACTTCTAGCTACGGGACTTACTGTGTTTAGCAACGAGTGGACAAGGAACTACAAGGGATTCGTTTCTTCTCTGCACAGGAAGGGGAAGGGAAAAGGAGAGACAGGAAGTGGGGGTCGGTCCTTAGAAGGCCGAAGGGGAGTCTCTTCTGCTAGGCGGGGCACAATGTTCTCCGTCTTTTCACTTCACACGCTATCTCGGGGGTCAGAGAGAGCTAGAGATTACACAAAATGAAGAGAGCGGGACGGGAGAACATTGGTCGCTTATCGAGAACAACTACTAGGTAGGGAAGGATAAACGTAGGGGAAGCTATAATGGAGAGGGAGCTAGGCTTCTAGGGGCAAGGGAGATGACGTCCTTGATCATCGTGAACGGCCGTCTAGGGGTCATTTGAGGATGGCTAAAAGGGGCGGTGCTCGGCTTCTGGGTGGGGAGGGGTAAGAAGAGACAATGGGGGCAGATGACGTCATCGTCGACGACGGACGGTCGTCGGAGGCGCGCTGCAAATGCTGATTTGATTTCAGGTTACTTGAACCGGTTCTTTGCTTATTTTTAAAACTATCAGGTTGATGCAAAAGTTTCTGTACAAAATTTTGGTCTACGAATCAAGGCTCTCTTGTTCTACCCAATCAAGATACAAACCCCAAGTCTTCAAGATTTGAAATAGGGTTGGGTACTCTATCAGGCGCACGTTACATCGAAGGTGTCAGAACAGGAAGGCGGGCACAGCGATTCGGCAAAGATATATAGCGCGATAAAAACGCACACTTTTATTTAAGATGCCATTTATTTTCAAGGAGTGATAGGCTCAATTTTGAACCTCCTGTGTGAAGTACATTCACTGAGTATACTTTTAAAAATAGTGTCATAAGATTAGCACGAAAACCCATCTAGCAGCAGTTACCGAATTCGAAATCGAGAGCGGTGAATAACACCTCATTTCAGTTTCAGACGTGCTAAAATCAAGCCGAAAGGTATAGATGTATTAGCAATACAGGAATATATAGTACCTGCATTGATGAGTTTACCATATTATTTTGCGGAATGTTTGGCTTTGCATTCAAGGGCTAGACTTTTTTAAACTTTGGAATTTACTTTCAATGGTCGAAAATGGTATTTATCTTGAATTTCTGCACTCCTGAGCGTTTAAAAAAATAATCCAATTTAGTAGTATAAATCAACAACCCTTTCCCAATAATATCTGAACTTCGATTTTGTGCGAATTCACCTCTTTTGAAATGCTAGGTCCTCGGAAAAACCCTTCAAAATCGCTTATTTCACTATCCATTACAAACGATTTTATTTTCTCATGCCTCAAGTAATTTTAACTCAGTCCTGCAACGTAATTGTAATGTCTGGGGATCACCCTAAAAAATGCCAAAAGGGATTTTGAAACGGATCAAACAATACTCTGTAATATGCACATTAGTGTTGTAAAGAAACTTTTGCATCAACCTAATACATGTTTTCTGTTGTTGATTGGGCCCCAATATCAATGGGCCTACCATCACTTGAATTTAATCAAAGTTCATCCATGATTCAAGATTGGCTATGCGACTTGGAGGTTCACCAATTTGTTACGACCCGTTAACAACGCTATATTTTCAATTATATCTTCGTAGTGCACCTTTCCAACGAAAAAAACACTCCCCCACCTCAAATAGCTAGGACATTAGGGTCTCAGCAGCGTTTCTAACTCACCGGGGCATTATCGTGGATGGCATGACGACGCAGCTGCAATCGTCAACGATGAGGCCGCGTCGACGAAGGCGTCTAGTCAGCGGGGCTTGTTGGAGGTTGACGAGGGACGAGCGGAGGAGGCCGAGGAAGAGGAAGAGGGAGGGGCAGGGCAGCAGTCCGCGGTGAGGCGCTCCGTCATCTCTCTCTGCAAATTGGGCCATTTGTCGTTTTGCCACATTTAACGTTTTGTTGTTTTTTTAACCACCACCTATTGATTCTCTATTCGGATTTGTGATTTTTTGTTAAAAGATCCATCACCGCAAGCACTACCCAACCGCGTAACCTATCGAATACGAACTGTCGATGAAACCAAGAAATAGCGCAGAGCAAATTTTGTAGATTGCTCGAATTGAGCAAGTTTCTCAATTTCCAATATTATTCTCCTGCCCTAACGAGATCTCCTGTTGACAGGAAAAGAATGTAATTACAAACATAATTATCGATTAAAAATGACCAGTGCCTCCTATACCTTCGCGGACACCATGTTGTGCTTTTTTTGTTCTCATTTGTACCAGCATCAGAGTTGTTATTGGCAAGCGTGGAATCTACCGAATATGGTCTATCGATGAAAGCGACAATGACGGCGAGTAATCTATCACGCACTTCACCAAAGATTCGTGCCACAACGCTAGTTTTGAAAACAATAATAATAAGAATTAAGGGTAACAATTGCTGACCAGTGCCTCCAACTCCTTGGCGGAGACCATGTTGTGCTCGGTGACGAAGAAGTAGAAGTGCTTGTACAGCGTGTTCGCGTGCGGCTCCTGCAACGAACGATTGATTGATTAAACTACGGTAGTCCGGAGGAGCATTATCGATTGAGTACAGTAATCTAGTGGAACGCCGATTAAGCACGGTAATCTAGAGGCTACCGTAATCCCGACTCAACCGAAATGTTTCTCATACTCGCGTAATCACTGAATTCGCAAATCTCGATTCAAAAAATACTTGAAGATTCGGGGTTTCGACATTTGCTTATCAGAACTTTGTAACGTCAGATTTTCAATGAATGACGCAAAAAAATGGCCAAATATTTTATATCAGTTTATCGTTTTCTTCTTAGTTCGACAAAGCTACTTGAACTGTTCCCTTCACACCTCTCCCCGAAATATCCTCTCCCTTCTCGATCAATCAATCAATCATAATCCATCCCCCGCCCGATCACCCCTCTCTCATCTCAAACTTCCTCCTCCTCTTTCTACATTCCGTTCTTTCTCCCCCCCCCTTCCTACCTTCCCTCTTTCTCTGCTTTCCTCCCTTCGCCCACTGTTTCTCGTCAGCAAAAAAACCGAAACGTTATGCTCACGCCACCTGACATTTTTCTCGAACGCCGAGATGAGTCGAGAAGCGATAAAAAAATTACTCAACCGCTTTTCAATCTATACTCAAATGGCTTTTAAAATATGCAGGAATAAGGTTAAAATAGCATGTATGATTGCAATGTGTCTTAAAGTTCCCAGGTACTTCTGTGTTTCACCCACTGCTGAGCTACCAATGTCATAGCTTTTTAGGTTGCGAATCGGCGGAGGGGTTTTCGTGAAAGAAATTCGGCGCTTCGCGCCATTTGCGGGTCTGCGTAGTGTTATTTTTCCAACTGCGGATCCCTGGACCCGGCCTTTTGCGGATCCCCGGGAAACTATGACATCGAAGCTCACCAGTGGTTTCACCCGATCCATGTAATTGACGAACGCGTTTTGTTTGCAATATTGATAAATTACGAGAAATCATTTAAAAATACAAATTACACATATGATACACTGCAACGTTTAACTATTTTAAATTGCAAAAATTATACATTACCAATACCCTGATGAATATATCACGCATATTACTCATCCCTGCCATTTTTCCGATTTGAAAAATAGATCGTCCTTCCACCCCCTTGTCGATGATTTGTCAGTGATTCCCCGTGCTGATTGGATGATAAGAGTGATCAATCTTGCGGAGTGGAAATGTCACAAAACATCCGAGAGGGAGGATGAGATGAAACACGCAGTGATACACTGCCCCATCCATCTATCTTGTGCCCGGTGAGATGCACGTTTCAGAGTGGATACGAGAAGTTACCGAAACGTGTCAAGTCCAATGTGTTGAAAGTATCCGCAAAAATGAAGAGAAGACGGAGAACTAAATGTGCGATACATTACACGCAATTCGCTCTCAAGAAGCACGTCTCACAATCAGACTGCAGTAAATCCGTTTCAAAAATTCCCCCAGGCGCTATTGTGCTCCATCTACTACCTATCCTACCATTCCAGTGCTCCTTCTCAATGATCTTGCGGTATTCCCCCCTTAAACCAAAATACACTATTTCACCACTAACTTTAGCAAATTTCACAGTATTTAAACAAAATAAATGAATCTCTCACAGCTCCCAGGTCCACGATCCTATCAAAGTGGTGGATGTACGTGTGGACAAAGACACGGAAGAGACGGGTCAGAATCTTCTTGCAGATCGCACGGAAATCCTTCGGGAACGGAAGATCTGCGAAAGGTCAAAGATCAAAGATTATCTTATTCACTCCCGGTTCTCCCTCAAGCACCTATTGCAATCTATTGTAAGTACATTTGAAAATTGCGCCTCAATGATGTGAGTGATCACCCAGTAACACTCATGCTTCAACATTTCAATGACAGCCCAGTATTGTTTCATGGATAATTACAATCCGCATTAATCTCATCGCTTTCCATCAAATATCTTTCCGGTTTCAGGCAGCCTATGATAAAGCAGTCGCGGCTGTTCGACAATTACAATGTTCCGCCCTCCTCACAATCACATAAATCTGAGCACTTACCAGCACATTTCTTTCCGGTCCCTCTGACCTCTCATAATTTCGCCCATTTCTGATGGGGGTAGTAATCCTCCTCTTCCCATTGCTCATTCTCGCGCATAGAATGTCACATAGGAGGGAAGTGGGGGATCATTAGTGTGACCCATCGAGGCCAGTGGCCGAGAATGGGTCCCTCCACCTCCTTCTCTCGCCCTTACTATAGAACTTGGCAGTTATTCCGCGCAAGCAAACATGGAAATGGAGAATAATGCGCAACTCAAACATGCACCTCCTACTCCTCCTTTCGCATGCATGCGCCCCTCCAATTTACTACCCTCCTGTCCCTCAGCAATGTTTTCGCTCTCTCCATTTCACACAGTCTCTCGCTATTCATGCTCTGCTAGATAGCATAGAAAATGGAGAGGGCGCAGCATCCCTATTTACAACCCTATTCAACTGCTCATCGTCCAAAATAAGACGCGACTTTACTATCGTCCCTACCTAGTTGTTTTCTTCCTGCTTCCAGTCCCCATTCTCCTTCGGGGTCTCTTCCACTCATTTCCCTTCTGTCTCAGAGAACACGAAACCGTAAATTCACAGGGGAAATTGGAAGAACCGAGGCGTGCTTCGAATAGCGTGTGCATACTACGATACTTGGTCCACAAACCCTTGTTTGTTTACCCACACCAAGGATGGGCAACATATTTCCCAACTCTCTGAAATTTTACCAGGGCTGTCACTCATGATTGTCGCATCCCTCCCTCAACATGGCGGCCAATGGCCCTGACTCACTCTGTACTCTCTCCATTCTCAATGCTCTCTCATCTGCTCTGACCCACTAGGAAGTGCTGCCTTATAAAGAGTGCCACTGCACAATTGGCTGTCGAGAGAGAGAGGAGAAATCTCACGAAAAACGGCGCAGAATGTCGAAAGAGAAGAGGAAATATGCAACAATGGAGTAGGGAGGCCAAGAATAGACAGAATGGAGAAGGAGTGACGAAAGGCAGCAACATGCTATGCTCGTTGGGATCACACGTCTTCGCACTAACAGGGCCGGATATCAGCTCACTATTCTTTTATGTGTGTTGGGGATTGACTACCTTTTTTTTATATTTTAATTAATCAATTAATAAAAATAGCCGTACCCATGCACGAGGGGAAGATGGTGTCGTCGTTGATGCGCACCTCGATCCAGTCCTGTAATTAAATATTTATATTTTAAATAATATTAATTTATATTAATTATGTAAATATAAAAATCGTAGTTGCCCGTTTCTCTACTGAAGTTATGATGTCTTTTTTATAGAGGAACGGCTCATGCATTGCTGGTACAAGCTTCATCGCATTACAAAATACAGATGTTGCACAAAATCTCCAGGCAAATCAGTTTAACCAATCAGTTTACTATCATATCTTATTTTTGTTGTTGAAAGAGAAATTCACCCGCATTGAACAATGATGGTTCGGCAACGTATCATCTAAGGCAGGTGCACAAACTTACCATGTGAATCTCGTCAACGAAGTGGCAGAGCCATTATTTCCCAATTTCTATTGAGAGGAGGAAGAAAACTATTCATTCAATCAATAACAATTTCATCAGGATCACACAATTTTCCACTATTTGGGATTCGAAACCTCCGCCAGATTAATAAAGCGTAGGGAAATCAACTCGGAATGACGGATAAAAATCCACATCCCTACGAGTCAGATCTACCCAACGCAACTTTGCAAATGGTTCGACAATAATCGCATATAATATCCATTCATCTCTCTCACTAACCATGATAGCGTTGTCTTATGACTGTAAAATCGCTTGACGTGGATACACCTTTTTTACCTTTACTAACCATGAGCAAGAACCTCCGCGGGACTACGAAATAGTAGAAAAAAATTAATTCGGATGCTTGATCGGAGAACCACCAGTAAATATAGCCACTAACCATGAGCAGGAATACGTAATCGGGTGCGGGGATGCGCGTCGGTTTCTTGTACTGCTCACCATCCTGCCACAGATACTCGTATCTGCAAAGGGAGAAGGTCTCGCTCAGGCAATTGTCTGGATCTAGCACTTCTCGGTACTTTCGTGCTTCACATCTTGTTAGTAATGAACGTGATTCTTGACTAATCGTTAAGTACTCCTCATGCTATCTTTAGCGAATGAACAATTTCCCTTACTCATAACCGAAATTTAGGGACGCGCGTGCTTACTAATCAAATTTATCGAAATGGGTATCTAACCGTGTTTTTGAAATAAAACTATTTTGAGCGATGTGATTTCGAAAAATGGGGGATAATTTCGTAGTAGTGCCCTCACTTGGATCCTCCGCTCATCGTCGGACACGTCGTCTTCGTGCACGCATCCGATATCGTCCCGTACAGAAGATTGATGCGATTGAAGAAGTCAACGGCTGCAAAAAACACGGATTTCTCGAGAAATTTCTCACTTTTTCTTCCATTCCGAGAATCCTAATGAAGGTTTTGCATAGAATACCTTCATTTTCACTCAATTCTAGCCCTCTGGTTGGTTGTTAGTCCAGATATTTACCAGAAACGCGAGGAATAGTTGCGAAAAGGCGATTTCTAACGCGATTAGAGAGATGCCCTTGAGATAGCAACACGCAGGGAGCCAATTGACCGTATCTAACTCACTGTGGACCGCTATCCAATCGTCGAAATTCTCGTTGGACGGAAGTCGCACGGCCGCTTTCAAGTCCAGACCAGAGTTCAGGGTTGCCTGAGAGCCGAGGATAATCAGAGAATGAGCGAGAAACCGGAGAAAAGGTGTAATAACAAGAGCAAACGTTAAGAAACCGGTGATATACCTCGGCACGCTTGTGGAGCTGATACCGCATCGTTCCTTGAGGAAATCGCTTCTTGGGACGGAACGTCTGATGAGAAAAAGGAGTCAAATCGAGTCAATTAAGGCTAGTAATTAAGGAAAAACAGTAATTCACCATCACAAAACACACTAAATTGATATATTTTCTCACCTTGTGCTTGTTGACTTGAAGGAACTCGAGGAAGCTCGTCATGTTGAACAATGAGAGCAGCAAATTACGAGGATTGCGGTCGGAAACGAGGTGCCCAAGGCCCACTGAACTGGAGCTCCGCCCACTTTCCATCCCGCCACAGTAGACACGCCGAGATTTCGCCACACCACACCACGACACCACTGCACAAACTGATTTCTTTTTCATTTTTTTATTCTCGACAAATGTAAATTGCGGATTTATGGTGATATTCTTTGTTTATGGAAATGAGGAAGTTATGAGAAATGACATTTATCAACCGAGAAAATCGGAGGAATTTAACAAAACGAAAGACTTTCATGGAAAGATTGTTGCTAGCGATTTTGTGCACACAATTGTGAGGATAACGTATTATCTAAGTCCGGATATCCTTCGAGCTCCTACGTTGCTGAATCTTATTTGAATTCGCCTCCCAATTCGTCGCCACAGCCAGCTGCAATTGGGAAATAACAGAACGTACTACACCATCCTGGTACTCACCCTCACTGGCCCATCCGAAGGCATGGATACGAGAGATGCCTTGTGAGATGCGAAGCCAGCGTCAGCCATGATCTTATCGTTCGAGTAGACATTCTGTCAATTACCAATTAAGTACACCACTACCGTAATCCATCAACCTGGATCAGGGTCCGAGCTCGTTCGAAGAGGGGCTCATTCAAGTGATCGTCCTCAGCATTCATCACCTAAACAATTTATATTCAATATATTCTTGATGATTAGAGGGATAATGTACCTTATTCAAAAATTGCACCATCGCTAGTGGAACGAATCGATCGAATGCTCTTCGGACGAGATCGAACGTCACTCCACTCTCGATTCCAGCGTATCTGAAGGATACGGTAACAGATCGTTCTCTGAGGATCAATCATCTTTATTCTGTATCCAACTCCAACGGTATTCTTCATTGCTTCAGTACCGCAACTTCTAATCTTCTAGAGTTCGAAATACGGGTCGCTGTCTCTCCCTTTCTCGTGCTCTCTCACCAGAGAGAGGCGAGAGAGTCTGTGAAATGAAGAGACGATTATTCGTATTTGGAACTCTACTTCAAAGCAAAAGTAGTCTACCGTACCTGACAAAGTGAATATGATAGCTCTCTAGCAGATTGGTCGTGTGCTCCAGTCTCTCTCTCATCGGCAGATTCCAGCAGATTGCCTTCGCAATGTCCTCTCCGAAGCAGCCGCTATGGCAGGCTAGAAGGTACGGAAGATTACGGTAGGCGAGGATGGCGAGGATATCAAGGTTACGGTAGGTAGGATACTCACAGCTCCAATTGAGCAGCCCGGTGACCACTCCGTCCTTCTCGAAGATGTTGGGCGCGTACGGTTGGCCGTGAACGAGTACCTGATATCGATCGATTGACTGAACATTTACCGTAATCTACCGTACCTTGGGCACTTTCAGCTCGTCCGCGCTTTCTGTTACAGTCTGCTGGAGATACTCCAGAGCGAAGTACTTTTTGATCGCCTGATTTTTTAGCTTTGGTCCCTCAACGAAATGCCTGATTACGGTACCTCCATCCTGCTCCTTTCCACTTCGTGATTCTCGAAGAACTCACGGGCATCCATGTACCGATTGGAGATGGCGGTGAAATGCGAGGAGGGCAGATCCATGACTACCGTACTCCTACAGTATCCTCAGATTACTGTACTCGGAGACATTATCGATTACCAGGAGTTTTCCCTTCGAGACTGTGCATGGATCAGGGCCAGTCGCTTGAGTAGATCACGTACCGCTTCCACCTGGGAATCGATTGCTACCGTAACCAGGAAATACCGTATCGTACCGAAAGCCCATCTCTTGCATTGCAATTGTTGCCCTTCTCCGCTAGATCCTCCATGAGTATCATCGCTCCGCCGCTTTCGTTATGATGTTTCTGAAAGGGCAGAATGGGGTTACGGTAGGCACACCACGCTCACTTTTATGTGATAGATCTCGGGCGCGATGATCTTGCGGAAATTGTGCACCCATTCGTAGGAGCTGCACTCTCTGAACAAATTTTCTGGATAGTGTGAATTTTAAAAGCAAAAATGGAGTTCCTATCCTACTCCAAGTCGTCATAACGAATGCGTGAAACTCATTCCACTCTCATGTTCAAATGAAAAATCATAAATGGCCTACCTCTTGAACAAACTGTACAGCACCTTTCCCTTGTCGCCCTCGCGCGCATCTCGAGCCACCGGGATCTGCAGTGATTTTTGATCTTTGATCTCTGATTATCGATTAATCTACCTTGAGCACGCAAGAGCTGGGAATGCCCGCGTCCTCCCATCCGAATGTGATTCGAACCACAGCAGAGACGCCCGCGGCTTCTGAACGAGATGTTTTCGTCCAGTTCCTCTTCAAAATCCTAGTCTGCATTCGTCTCGCAAATGAACTTTCCGCATTCTAATCAGGTCGGCCCACATGAAAAACGCGCTTATTCATTCCGCTTGCTCGTCCCTCTAACCGGTAAGAGAGTACGATGAATGAAGAGACGAAGGTCTTCATTCTGACAACCCGAATTGAGAGCCTCTTCATACCTGTGGCCGTTCTGTTATTGAGCCGCTCAGCGATCCATGACGATTGCGGATCGATCTCTTTCCGGAACCGCTGACACAGGACCTCTGACAAATTACGGTAGGATGGATTGATCTTTGATCTCTGATCCCTCACCAATGACGAATTCCACGCAGACGTCGGTTCCGCAGATGTATTGACGCTTCTCGACGGGTTCATTCGCATCGTTAACTTCGCTCCCGCTGACGGCGATGGCGGAATCCACACTGGAACGGCAAATTAAATGGTAGGATCACAGTAGTCGTTCGCTTCAGGAGCCTGTTGGGGTGTGATGATTGCGAATCAGTTTCTTCGTTCTCTCGCATGCTATACTAATAGCACGAAGCACGCGGAATCTGTATCCGGAAATACCCCCACTTCCTCGTATCGCCAACCCCATACACGGAAGAGCGAGTATCGGGGAACAGTCAGTCGGTTCTCACAACTCAACACGTCATGGTCCCTTACGAGAATAGACCATGGACACAATAACTCCCCGGGAAACGGGCAGTCAACAACCATTGAAATCGAGACGAATTCGGAGCAGTTCGATGCATGATTTTAGCTCGTGATTCTCAGTACTTATTCAGACCCCTGTTTGATTCACTGAACAATAGTATCTAGATCATTGTGAAAAGACAAAGTAATGAGATAGCATTTGCATTGTTCAAGACAGACAGGAAGAGTGAAGAGACTCGTTCTTCACTCTTCAATTTGCATACCCTGATCAGTGCTTTCAGTAAGAACTCTGAAGAAATCAAATTGTACGGTACATTTTTAATCAGGTGCAATAAAAAAATCATCGGTAGATAAACGTGAATACTCGCTCTAAGCTCATGAAATAAAAAAGAGCATCACCGGGAATGCAGTGTACGGTATTCTTCATCAGCACTTTTTGTCGTTCACCTGTCAGTATCCGACTGCTCTTCCTCATTCTGATCCTTCGAGATTATCGACGAGATAATCGATCCTCGAAAGAAGCTCTTTCGATGCGTGCTGATTTGCTGCAACACTACCGTAACCTGTGACCGAATCAATCACAAACTGACCAATCGTCCGGGATTCTCCGCTTCATCCTCCGCTACATCAACAGCTGAAGAGGCGCCGCAGCCCATTACTGTAGTACGGTAGGTCAGATGGGTCAGAAAACGATCGTGTTGGGTCAAACAGATGATCACGAGCGAAAAGTTAGCGTCAGGTGAGCTAGGGCGAGGCTATAGAGAACTGGGGGGAAACCCCAGCCTTCGTCGACCCCCCGCTGGGATGAAATCGCGCGAGACTTGACTCTTTCTTACTCTGTTGACGATGTGAGGTAGCTGTTGGGAACGACTCTCCGCGTTTCACACGCTATCTCGTCGGTTAGACGGAATGAGATAGCGTTGAGACGAAGAGACCGAGAAAAACATAATTCGAAGAATGCGAAACTACGTGGGCTGAAGATAGACTGATTCAATAGCCACGACAATGGAAAGAAGGTCTCGGGAACTTGGGATTATTCCCGAATTGGAGGATTGAGGAAATGGGCTGGATCCGGCGGGCGAGTGTGTTGATGGGGTGAAAAGACGTCGTCAATGAACTCAGAAGGGGAAGGGCCAAAATAAGATTGAGAGAGTGTGGTCAATCGAGAGATTTCTCCCGAATTGAAGTCAAGTGGAAGAAACGGGTCGAAAGGCCGAAGGGAAAGATCCGGAAATGGAGGAAAAACAATGGATGTTTCAGACTATTTATGGCCATGTTGCTGCAAGACCGGATACGAATGCTATGTTTATAAACGACTATGCAACATCTATAAAAGTGAATGTTTCGGCTTGCTACCGGTATCGTACCATGGAATGTGTACAGATTGTGAAATGAGCGATACTCACAATTACAGTAATCAATTGGAATGATCTACCGTCTCATCTCAAGATTACGGGTACTGAAGTGTGAACAATCTAGTTAGACAGGGCGAGATAACATGGAAAACGGAGAGACTACAATGTCTACAGGGGTCAGATCTTAGAGGGAACGGCGGTTGACTCGCCGGCTTTTGTCTCCAACTTGAGGAGGGTTCCGGAGACGGGACGAGTGGATGGAGTGGAGATGAAGGAATGAAGGAGGTCGCCCACCCAGGGAAGAGGAGTCCATGATGAGTGATCAGCCTTCGGCATCCACTGCAAATATTTTTAAGATAAAATATTCGAATATCATCGATGGAGGTCGGATGATCGCTTATGGCGCATATACTCTACAGCAAGAACCCAGTCAGCATTCAAAAATCGTAAACCCACATCACATTGAGAATGACATGAGCATTCGACCCCCAATCATCCTCGATAGATTCAGCATTTTACACACATTTAATGTGTCAAGGCAAATGTGAGTTTAATGGATGCTACAAATTCCAAAAATATTGGAAATATGCAATCGTTCTGCGTTCTTTACTTTTAAAATGAAATAATTCCGGACCTTTCTGTTCATGGGAGTATCCAGTGTCGAGGGAAGAATGGCGAGTACGGTAGCACCCGAGGGAAGACCTGCAATCGATAAAACGTCTGCCGTAATCATGACCGACCGAAAGAACCAGTATAAACTACCGTAATCGATGTTGAGAAAGTACATCGAAGGCTCAGATTACAGTAATCGACTGACCAGACTTCTCGGCTGCGAGAGACGTAGTCAATTGATGAACGGCAGCCTTCGCTAAGCCGTACCCGATCATCCCCGGTGTGCCAGTGACCGCCTGATTGGGAATTCATTAAATATTGATCATGCACCAGTTTTAATTACAAATATAATGTATCAAGTGCTTCCGTAATATCGCCTAATTGTGAATACATCAAATATTGATCGTGCGCCAGTTTTAATGACAAAATACTACTATTTTGGTAGAGTGATTTTGCAATTTGAAATCAAATATCATCTAATAGATTTATTGAAAATAATTGTAAGAACGAATGGGAAAAATGCTGCTGCAGACAGCTTCACTCCGTTCAACTAATCTTTCGTTGACTATCACCATAAAAAAATATATAAAACGAAAGGTACCGCTGCTGCGCCGGTGAACTGCAGTAGTCCATTGGGTGCGAGGTGGAGTGCGGCGAGTCGCGCGGCGATCAGAGAAGGCCAGACTGACTGACGAACCATCACATCCGCATTGCGAACCATCGCCTGATTTCCACTGTATATGTTTTTGAATAAAACACTTTTGTTTCCCATAAGTTCCGTTTAATAAGGTAAAAAGTGTTAAAATAAATTACCAAACGGAGCTATTGGAAAATTGTTCGGGAGGTTTTCATACAATTATCTGGCAAAAAGTGATGAAAATACCTCATTAGCGGCGTTTCCTCCTGCCCATCCTCCGGCCACGCAGAGAATCGCGTCGAGTTTACAGCCATCGGACAGCGTGCGGGCAACTTCCGACAGCACGTGCTTCTCCTCAAACAAAATATCAAATTTCAAAGCAAATTGAAAGATTCTGCCTTTGGCCAGCCTGTCACATCAACAAATATATAGGCACATGAAACAAGAGTTCGAAATGTCACAAACCTGATCGACAACACTGCTGCAGTCCTTCGGAACCGAGATGGACGCATCAGCGCTCTCATTCTCTCCCACACTCAGGACCCAGTAGCCGCGTGTCTTGAATGATTGGACGAGCGCCGATCCGAGTGCTCCCTTGCCGCCGTACACGAGAACTCGTTGAGAACTCATTCTGGCCTTGAAAAAAGATTATCAGGTGGTAAAGGGAAAGCGAACAACAGCGCAAATGAAAACAAAACTTCGATGAAAGTTTCATCCTGATCCGGGAAGCAGGCCGGCAAATAATAAAGTTTCACATATTTACTTACCGTAATATATTGGCTAAATCTCGAGCGGCGACTAACTTTTTTTTATTTCTGAAAATATTTGCGCAGCATCGACTTTGACAAACTAATAGCAACGTTGCACGAAAATAACAATATTCTTTTCATTTAACAGCTTTGCATTGTCTCTTCAATTATTATTCTATGATTTCAATAATACGTGTTTCAGTTTTGTACATCAAATCTTTTTTATCAAAATTGTCAAGCTCAAATATTTACAGGCAAGGGTTATTAAGTGAATCCGGGAGAAATGAGATACGAAGTAAACAGGAAAAATTGATATCGGTATCAAATGGTAAGATAAAAGGCACACAAAAATAAATCGGTCACGCAATACATAACTGAAAACAAAATCGATAAACAGGACACATACACTAATCACAATCTACAATACACTAATCTACCTACCACGCGGGAACTTATGCATAAGTAATGCCAACGTATGTAATGAGGGGTAATTTATTCGTCGCCCATGCCATTCTCTTTAGTCACGGATCATCTCCTACCTCCACTGCTCCTCTGGTCCTGAAATTCGTTTTATTGTAGATTTTACTTTTATTGTAGATTTTACATAAGTTCGTACGAATGTACTAACGCTTATAAAAACGCAATAGATGTGCCTACAAACGAATCACAAAACAATTTCGACAATACAAATATCTGAAATGATGCATACCCAGCGAGAAGCACGCTTCGATTGTTCGTTCAGCCCACTCGGGACAGACGATTGGAGATTGCCCTGGAATAGGATTCTTATTCATGAGCTTATGTTGGTACATATATCAAGTAGGCTCTTCCTTTGTAATTCAAAGGAATAATGATAACCAACAGTTCGAGGCGGTCCGGTGTTCGGAATTTGATTAGACTGTGGCTGTCCGGCACCGTAGCTCTGGAACAACTTTCTTGTATCTAGATGTTGAAAAGGATTTTTAGTTCATACCGTAGGCAGCAGGCCTCCTGGACGGTTCTGATACTGGCTCGGTGGTGCTATCGTCTGGACATATCCCTTGAAATTGCAATCTTCAATTCAATTGTTGTATCTATATCGAAATGCACACACGCACCGATTGTCCATTCTGGAATGGCATCTGGCCTCCATTACCGTGTGCTTGTGGCCAATTCATTCCCGTTCCTGGCATCTGAAAAGCAATGTTCGTGTATTTAAATATTTATTTACAAATATAAAAATGTAAATTCAAGGCATACCGGGATGCCACCAGGGAATGGTGGGTAGAATCCGGGATAGCCACCGTATTGCATCTCAACAGAAGGATTTGGTCAACGAATGAAATTGAATTCTAAATACGGGTATAGGGACCACCATCGATTATGCAAATGATTGATTCATGACTCGGGATTGATCTCAAATTACTAAACAACTGTATAGAATCATTTTTTGTTCAGACAATACCTACCTAACGTTTTTGGGATTCGAGAAAATTGAGAATTTCTGAAAAGTTGGTTTTCAAAAACGAGAGACAATAATCTTTGAAAGTTTGTAAAACCAGAACAAAGAGTTGCCCGCGACTTCTGACACTTCCCAGCGATGGACTAGTGTCCTACAAATGGTGTGTGAAAAAATCAGCCAAATCGATGGTCTCCTTCCATCTTTTTTCTTAGTTCAAAGATCATATTAATCACAATTAATTGGGCATATAAAAAAGATGGAAGGAGACCATCGATTTGGCTGATTTTTTCACAGGTCATTTGTAGGAGACTAGTCCATCGCTGGGAAGTGTCAGAAGTCGCGGGCAACTCGTTTCACGAAATCTAGAACGATTCAAAAGCAGAGTTTCCATAAAAGTTGAGGGTTTTTCAGACATTTTCGTGAAAAAATATGGGAAGGAGACCATCGATTTTTCCAAATTTTTCAGCAAAGTTGCTCGATATGGTGTACTAAGGCTCGGTGAAAACAGAACCCGCGGGCAATCAGTCTCCTTCGAAATAATCTCGGTCGCGCGAACACGGCTCGATGAAAATGGGATGGTGGTCCCTAATACGGGTAAGCGTTTTTCCATTTCACGTACCCTCTCGCCTCTCTGACCAGTGAGATAGCGTGAAGAATGAAGAGACAATTACCCCTATTTCGAACTCTATCGTACATCGCCCACATTACCGAACAGACGAACATTTTTTACTTTTTTTACTTTTTTTAAAGTCAGCGAATTCGCATCGAATATTCCTAATTTTTGTTTCATATTTTTTGTCCACCCACAATTCCGCGTGACTTTTAAAATTGAACGGTGAAATATTTATTTAAATGGGTGAAAAATTGGAGTCGAAAGTAGTGAAAAGTGGGGCAGCTGGCTCCAAGTAAAGCCTAAACGCCGGCTCTACCGTAATCACCCTTCCGTCATCACTTTTCGCTCTTGCGGCTCCAATTTTTCACCCATTTAAATAAATATTTCACCGTTCAATTTTAAAAGTCACGCGGAATTGTGGGTGGACAAAAAATATGAAACAAACATTAGGAATATTCGATGCGAATTCGCTGACTTTAAAAAAAGTAAAAAAAGTAAAAAATGTTCGTTTGTTCGGTAATGTGGGCGATGTACGATAGTATGAAAAAAAACGAAATCACAAAAGGAAGTACCGGAGGTGGTTGATTATATCCCGGGCCGCGACCATTAGGGGGCATCCAATGGGCCTGAAAATAATCATGTTTGTTATGCAACAAGGAACCTCTGCGGATTCAATCTTTAATGTCAGTCAGTTCTATTCACAAGAAAGCTATTGATCGATCATTCAAATAAATTACTTGATTCGGGTGGGGTGGAAGAGGCGGAGGAGGCGGAGGAGGAGGATTGTGTGGTGACGAGGATGCCATCTGAAGAGAAGAATTCATGTGAAGAATCGAATTACACCAAGAACTTGCACTCCCAAAGTCGAGCGAATCATTCTTCATGAAGAGGAATATTGGGGAGAATATTGTAAGAGAGTCTCTTCATTTGTATTTTTACTAGTCCTATTGAACAGTTCCATTCGACTTCATCAACGCACGAAATAAAGACAAACCCCGTTGGGTGCAGCTTGAGCAGAAAACGAAGTCGACGAATGAGTTGTCTGATTATGAGGAACCACTGGAGGAGGAACTGCAGATGATGTTGCACCATTCTGAAAAGTTTAATTCTTCACTACGATAATTTTAAAAGAGACATTCAGGCACCGACTGGTCATACGAGATATTCCCATTCTAGCAACATGTTTGACCTGCTAGAAATACGCACCTATGTAGACACATGAACTAGGGTTTTGCAGGGATTATGATTGGAAAGTTCAGAAAAATAACCTGATGATTGATCGGAGGGAGCTGATGACTGTATGCCGAGTTTACAGTGTTTGAAGACATCTGAAAAATTATTGCAATTTTATGACAGTAGATTACGAAACGTACTCCATTGCCAAGAGGTCGAGCAGGTTGCGCATGCTGGGAAGATCTGGTAGCATAACCAGCGGGGGTCTGATTGACCACTTTGGTTGGAACTGCAGATGGCATTGAGCTCATCTAAAATTGGAGTGACTGACATGAGCGTTCGTTATTGAAGAGACAATGAATCCGAAATTCAATAACATACTGGAGACGGGGGTCTCTTCCGGCTATCGTTGGATGTGGTAGGCGTCCCCTGAAATATGGTAATCAGATAGCCTATCTGAGATAGGAACAATTCAGGTTCAATCCGGAAGAAAGGAGGAATTTAGAATTCGTACATTGGAAGGTGTGGCCGATGTTGAGAAAAGATCATCAGAATCGCGTGGTTCCTGCTTGACATTGCGTAATTGGGGCTCGATCTTCGAGGGCTTATCCTGAAATATTGATTGATCAAACGTTGGAACAGTTCCAAAAAAACCCTCGCAACGAGTCGAACTACGGCTGTAGAACATTATCAAAAATAAAAATATTCACCTTGGCCTTGTATGAGCCGAGCAGAGCATCGGGATTGAAAGTTGTGCCGGGATCATCAAATTTCTCACTTCGCTCTCGGTAAGCTGGACTTCTGCCGGGCGATTGAGCTCGTGGACGAGACGGTCCGTATCCGGGACTGCGGCCTCCGTCGTATCCCGGACTACGGCCGCCTCCGCCGTAGCCAGGGCTACGACCACCTCCGCATTCCGTGTAACCGGGACTACGACCACCGTCATATCCAGGACTGCGGCCCCCGTAGCCCGGACTTCGGCCGCCATAGCCTGGACTTCGGCCGCCGTAACCGGGGCTGCGCCCGCCGTCGTTGTATCCGGGACTGCGGTCGTAGCCGGGACTACGGACGTATCCGGGACTTCGTACATCATTGTAACCGGGACTTCGGTCGCCTGCAATGTTTCTCACTTGTGAGTTGTTCCCATTCAGCTTCATTCTAATCCACTGTGTTCGAGTTGCCTACTTCAACTTACTAACGCTGCGTAAGCGCATGCTAGCAAATAGCTTGCAGTGTTTGCCAAAAAAACTCAAACAGCAAAATAACATACCGAAGCCAGGCGATAATCTGCTCCGCTCACGATTCTCCTTCAAATTAACAATTAAATAATCAGAATCAGAACACCAGATAGATATTTAGATGACGAACCTGAACAAAACACGCCTCTTTGAATTTCAATTTCGCTTGCACAAACTCTTGATAAGGCTTTTCCACTTTCAGTTTATTTATGAGCTTTTGGCGAGTGGCGTCAGCTGAAGATCACAATAAATAAATAAAAATAATATCTATGTTTCGTACCACTCTGCCCTTTAGAATCGACTGGTCCAAGCTCGAGTACAGACTTGTTCATAAGTCGATCAAATATCGTGTGAGTTTCGGCTGTATGGATGCAGTTCTATAATGAGAAATTTCATATCTAAAGAATTCATATCGAGAATAATGCGCATTGCTTGTAATTCTTACAGTTGTCCGATAAATGAGTTTGCATCGGTCTTTGTCACTGCCTCGCATGTGGTTGGTGAGGAAAGAAGGCGTGAAGATTTCCTTGCCCTTGCATCGACCACCACTACTTGTGCAATGGGCTATTTGCATGCACCTGCAACGCCAATCCCTTTTTTTCTTACTTACGATGTACTTTATACACCATCAAAAGCTCAAAAGATTGAAGAAACCTATTTCTACCTATGGGGAAGATGGCAACATGCAATATGCTCCTGAAGCGTACGAAGAGAGTAGGCGTGAAAACAGACAGGACAGAGAAGCAGCTGAACAATATAATTCTTTATTAATTATGTCACTAAATTATAATGAAATTGTTCAAATCTGTTCTAAACAACTAACCGAAAATTTGGAGGGATCGATCGAATTGTTGGAGTTCATGGTACAATCTGTTTTTGTGTTGTAAAAAAAGCTTGATTTGATATGTGCGTTTATTTATACTTTGTAGTTACGCGTCGCGTTTAAAAAACAGCTACAAAAGCCTTTCGTGCTAAAACCTCACCAAAAAACAATGAAACAAATATCAAAGATGTTCATTATTTTTCAATTTTAAACGTTTCATTTATTTGATATTTATGTCAGGAAATATAATGTTTATGCTTCTAAGTAACAGATTATGGCGCTTTGCATTCAAAGTAAATACATAAAGTAAGGCCCGTCATTTTTTAAGAAAGATTCAGAGCCGGATCCGCATTTTAGTTCGAAAATTTGGCAAAACTCCAAGGAAATAAACGTGACGAACTCTCGCCACGAATCACGAAGGCAATTTTCGGAATTTCTGTATTTTTCTGTGGCCTACGACTTTTCCTTTTTTCCACTGTTTTTCTTGCTTGATTTGCGTACGTTTCGTATTTTTATTTGCATTGTTAACGTTATAAACGCATTATAATCAGTTTTGTTTGTAGAACATGGGTGCCTACAAGTACATGCAAGAGATCTGGCGCAAGAAGCAGTCGGAGGTCGCCAGATACCTCCAGCGTGTCCGCATGTGGCAATACAGACAGCTGTCTGCCGTTCACCGTGTGAACAGGCCTACCCGTCCCGAGAAGGCCCGTCGCCTCGGATTCCGCTCCAAGCAGGGTAAGTATTTTAACTGTTGTTTTCTCTTTTTTCTTGGCGTTTGTACATGAATACAGAATGATTTCCACTATGGCCTTCATTTTCAATTAAACGCTAGACTGATTTTTGGACGGATTTCGCTAGCACCGTGTGTGTATGACCGGCGTTTGATAGTAGACCGTGCAACATTTTGCGATATTCAGGATTCGTTGTGTACCGCGTCCGCGTTCGCCGTGGAGGTCGCAAGCGCCCGGTCACCAAGGGTCAGACCTATGGTAAGCCCAAGACTCATGGAGTCAACGAGCTGAAGAACGTCCGCTCCCACCAGGCTGTCGCCGAGGTATGCATTGTTTTTACCCTAGAATTTCGTCATTTGGCACTAATTCTCTCGGTTTGACAATACAGTTGTTAAATCGTTTCCAAAGGTGCAAAATTGATTCGGAGTGGATTTCGCTAGCACCGTGTCATTATGACCGGCGTTTGATAGTAGACCATTCCACAATACTTAGCTTTCCAGGGACGCGTTGGAAAGCGTTGCGGAGCCCTCCGTGTGCTTTCTTCCTACTGGATCGCCGAGGATTCGACCTACAAATTCTACGAGGTCGTCCTGATCGACCCCCAGCACAAGGTAAATTAATTACTTTCATATGAATACGGGTTTGCACTAATTCTATTCGGTTTGATATTCTTGTCGATTCGTTTCCATAAGTGCAAGATTAATTTGGAGCGGAATTCGCTAGCACCGTGTGATTATGACCGGCGTTTGATAGTAGACCATTCCACATTTCATTATTCAAGGCCATCCGCACCAACGCCGAGCTCAACTGGATCTGCAAGCCCGTGCACAAGCACCGCGAGATGCGTGGTCTTACCTCCGCCGGCCGCAAGTCCCGTGGTCTCGGAAAGGGACACAAGTTCACCCAGACCAAGGGAGGCTCCCGCGCCAAGAACTGGAAGCGCAAGAACACCAAGATCTTCAGACGCAAGCGCTAAACAGCGATTGTTTGAGATTTTGTTCGATCTGTTTGGTTACGCCAAACCCGATAGTTTCGAACGTTATCTCTACCCCCTCTTCTTTTTCTGCCACATCAAATTTTACTTGTTATGTTGTTGTGTTTGGAATAAGAAGAGTTTTGAATGTAAGCATTCGTTGTTAACATCACACTGGTCTTGAACCGAAATATACTGCTCGAGTTCAATGTTGAATGGATGGGCTGAGTCACAAAGGGCGGGGCCATTGATCGTAGTGCGATTCACGTAGCATTTCTCATCGTTCAATTTTCGTGTCATGTCGGACGTCGAGTTGGATGAGCCCGTCGACGAATTCTACAAAGCCCCTGAGAAGAAAACAGTAGCTGAGATAATCAGGTTTCCTGTACTCTGTTAAAGATGTTCAAGTTTGCGTTCATAGTGCTGACAGTGGAGATTCCGCCCTCGATAGATACAAGGCATCTCTTCTTGGTAATGCAGCCGCTGCCGCTCAGGTTCACCTAATTTTGCTCGCTCATCGAATTATTCAAACAATAGACTATCATCGACCCGACCGATCCTCGAGTCGTTCTGCCTAAAACGCTCGAAATCGTGCATGCGGGAGGAGTCAGGGATTCCATCGATCTCACCCAGGTTGGTTATTGATTTAACACTGTAGCATCACTTGAATTATTTTTAAAATAAATAAATTTAGAATCCCGAAGGAGCTTCGATGAAGCTAAAAGAGGGCGTACAGTACCAATTGCGGCTCGGATTCAACGTCCAAAGGGAAATTGTCACTGGACTTCGGTGAGAATTTAGCCAGAGTCGTTGCTATTTTAGACTATGCGAGATTAATTCGAAGTATAGGTCTGATTTATATCATCTCAGATACCTTCATCGCGTCACTAAGATGGGCATCACCATCGAGAAGGTAATTGTTGACATTTTCCTCTTATTTTAAGTTTCTTTCCACTAGAATTTATGTCGTTTTGCGAACGCAGTGCTCACAGTGCTCGTTATTATTGAATTTATTGATGTTTTGGGAATGTTTAGTGATTGTTATTTTTACGGGCATTTTTTGTTATTTTTACGGGAATTTTAATATGTGAGCAGGACTTCAATTTTGAGGAGTCGTACATGCTTGGGTCGTACGGTCCGCGACAAGAGGTGCACCACTTCAACACGCCCGTCGATACCGCACCCGAGGGAATGATGCAGAGGGGAAAGTGAGGAACAGTTGTTATTATTAATACTTATTATTATTCTTATTGTTAGTTAAATACATTTAAAGTATTTATTATTGGTAAATTATAGTTTAAAGATATCTGGGTTAGCATTGTTGGAGTTGAATTGAATGAACGATGAAATCATTACCGGAAGGGGTGGAATGAGTCAGCTTACAAACGCGCGCATTTAGTGATGAATCGCATTGACCCTATCGATTACCGCCCCGCATTGGTAGTGACTCAGATGTAATCATCTGTCAATCGTAAAATGTCGATTCTTGAGGCGAAGATTTAACAGCGGCCATACATTTTCATGACTACCGGGCCGGAGTCAGACCACTATATATTCCCCCAAAACAGCTCATGTTTTCAGGTCACATGATTTCCACCCACATGAAAAACACGAAAATATACATATTACAGAAAACTCGAAAATATACATAATTTTTTTTGAAAGTCGGAAAAGTCAGTTCGTGATAGCGTTTACCGTTGAATTACTGTACGACAAGTAATCAAACTTTATCATTTCCCGGTCCGGCTATCGAAGTGCAAGCTATTGATATTTCCATTTTACCGATTATTCCCTATTGATGCATAAAGATGAATGGAATATAATGAAAACACAATAAGAAAAGGAATTTATGGAAGAGGCCACAGTGCAAGTGCGGTAGTGTTCAAATTTTCGAGTTCGTCCAGTCAGATTTATGATTTTTGCATAGGTATTGACAAAATGACTCGTTCTTAGTTCACATATAATATTTTTTGTTGTTTTTATCACTTATAATCATTGTATAGAATAAGATTGAATTACCTAACACGAATGAACTCATACTTTGACGTATTGGGCGAGAAAAGTGACTCTGCAGTGTAACCTCCGGGAACGGGCATTCCCGGAGGTTACACTGCAGAGTCACTTATATTGACTTTATCTATTATTTTTATAATGTTTTTTGTTTCTAAATATCAAACGAATATTTAGACAATATTTTCAGCACAAAATGACTATATTTAATGAATTCGAAATGACTTGCACTGTGGACCGAACCAAAAAAAATTACGATGGCCAAAAAAGTTGACATTTTTAGGTGTAACTTTTATGAATCTTGATGAAAATGGGTTTCCTTTGGGTTTTAGACATAACTTTTGATGCTATTTCGAATGAGCTATTACACGATACCGAAATCCAAAATTTTTTTCAAAGATCAAAGATCAACTTTTTTGAATTTTTTTTCAAAAATCAATAATAATGTCCCTAGGGGTATCATGCCCAAAGTTTGAGCATCTGGCGACCATTTTCAAGAGTTGTCCACTGCACCCACTAACGTACTGCGCTCTTACGGAGAAATGTAGTCATTTTTTATGTAGTCATCGTTTAAATGTAGTCATTTTGTGCTGAAAATATTGTTTAAGAGACTGTCTCCATAAAAATTGACCACCACCCGGACATTTCCGCCAGGACTTTCGATTCAGCCCTCCATATTGTTATCATGGATGAGTGTCAGGGCCCTGTTTACAATGGGCACCATATAGCCGCAACGCGTCGCCAACGCGGCGCGTCAGCTGCGCGCGAAGTTCAAAAACTTGATTTTCATAACTTGCCAACGGGGGAAGTTAGACTCAAATTTATTTCTGCATTGTGTTAGAGTGCTCATATGTGCAAACTTTCAACAGAAAAGTTCGGCCTGGGTCAACTGGAAAGTCGATTCTTCAAGTTCAAAATCTGTTTTTTGGCAACTAAGACCCCATTTTTGGAAGGGGGCAAGGTCCCACATAGTACACATTGTAGCCCTCTGATGTGTAGACAACTTGTACCACATTTGAAGGAAATCGATCATCTTCCTCGTAGGAATAGTTTACGCCGAACCCTGAAAACACCCATTTCTCAGAGATCGATTATTCCGCAGCAACAAAATTTATACATCAATCGGACGTGCTAGTACCCAAAAGTATTTATTTGAACATATCAGAGTGTTTGAAGCCTTTTGAAATTTAGAAAATAATTAAATTCGATGCGAGGATCATGAGCCCGAGTGAAACCTAAACCAGCCGGGTTTGCTATTTCGCAATATTTTCGAACAAATTGATGCTCAAAAAATTGGCAATAATCATGTGAACATACACACCAAGTTTCATAGCAATCGCTTTCAAGATCGACGAAAAATTGAAATTCTAAAAAAAAATTATTTCAGTTTTTGTATTACAGCTTGACCGATTGTAGTAGTTAGCTTTTGATCGTTGAAACTTGGTGTGTATGTTCACATGATTATTGCCAATTTTTTGAGCATCAATTTGTTCGGAAATATTGCGAAATAGCAAACCCGGCTGGTTTAGGTTTCACTCGGGCTCATGATCCTCGCATCGGATTTAATTATTTTCTAAATTTCAAATGGCTTCAAACACTCTGATATGTTCAAATAAATACCTTTGGGTACTAGCACGTCCGATTGATGTATAAATTTTGTGGCTGCGGAATAATCGATTTGTGAGAAATGGGTGTTTTCAGGGTTCGGCGTAAACTATTCCTACGAGGAAGATGATCGATTTCCTTCAAATGTGGTACAAGTTGTCTACACATCAGAGGGCTACAATGTGTACTATGTGGGACCTTGCCCCCCTTCCAAAAATGGGGTCTTAGTTGCCAAAAAACAGATTTTGAACTTGAAGAATCGACTTTCCAGTTGACCCAGGCCGAACTTTTCTGTTGAAAGTTTGCACATATGAGCACTCTAACACAATGCAGAAATAAATTTGAGTCTAAGTTCCCCCGTTGGCAAGTTATGAAAATCAAGTTTTTGAACTTCGCGCGCACCTGACGCGCCGCGTTGGCGACGCGTTGCGGCTATATGGTGCCCATTGTAAACAGGGCCCTGACACTCATCCATGATAACAATATGGAGGGCTGAATCGAAAGTCCTGGCGGAAATGTCCGGAAGTGGGCGAAAATGGTAAATTTTTATGGAGACAGTCTCTTAAATATTCGTTTGATATTTAGAAACAAAAAACATTATGAAAATAATAGATAAAGTCAATATAAGTGACTCTGCAGTGTAACCTCCGGGAATGCCCTTTCCCGGAGGATACACTGCAGAGTCACTTTTCTCGCCCAATACGTCAAAGTATGAGTTTATTCGTGTAAGGTAATTCAACCTTATTCTATACAATGATTATAAGTGATAAAAACAACAAAAAATATTATATGTGAACTAAGAACGAGTCATTTTGTCAATACCTATGCAAAAATCATAAATCTGACTGGACGAACTCGAAAATTTGAACACTACCGCACTTGCTCTGTGGCCGAATCTTTCACTCTCGCTCACTCTTCCATCAATTCATTTTCTTATTATGTTTTCATTATATTCCATTTATAATTATGCATCAATAAGGAATAATCGGTAAAATAGGAATATCAATAGCTTGCACTTCGATAGCCGGACCGGGAAATGATAAAGTTTGATTACTTGTCATACAGTAATTCAACGGTTAAACGCTATCACGAACTGACTTTTCCGACTTCCAAAAAAAATTTCGAGTTTTCTATAATATGTATATTTTCGTGTTTTTCATGTATATTTCATTGTTTTATAGACCATTCACATCGTAAATGGGTAAAACAAGTATTAGTTAATCGATTTGTCGAATATTTACAATAAACAAGTAAAATATGAGCGAAAATGACCATTTATAGCGAATTTTAAAAAATTTCACTTTTCATGTTTTCTGACCACTATATTTAACCTTTCTGACCACTATATATATTTTTTTCCCGGAGGGAACCGAAAATGTATGACAGCGGCTGAAGTTCTGGGCTTTAGAATTCTTGAAAACATTCTAGCATGTAGATAATTTGTGCAAGAAATGTGAACCAGATAGATAATAAATTCCTACGTAACCAAAGGTTTGGCATAACTATATTGAAAGGATTATGTAGATAGAGAACCATGTAATTTTTGTAATAATTCCAGATACAAGATCAAGTCGAAGCTGATCGACGACGACGGTCACGAATACCTCGTGTGGTCGTGGAATCTCGAGATTGCCAAGGATTGGTAGACGTCGCCTACCGTATCCCCGCTCTCACCCTCTACCGTACTCCCCCCTTCTCACGTACACTTCTCTACTGCCTTACACCCTGCTTTTCTCTCTACAGTAACCCGATCTGACATATGTACCTGATTTTCGCCCCATCCTATCGACAAGCTTATCAGCAGCCCTGTAAATTTTGTGTAGATTGTCGCCCCTTGAGTGTTGTATGACTTGTGTGTGAGTGTGTGCATACAGTAAGGGACTGGTCGATTATTCTCGTCCTCCCCACCGTATCCAAGTGTGTTCTGTCGTGTGTCTCCATCGTAGTGTGTGATGCTAATTATCCATCTGGCCTATTCTGTTCCTAGTGATCCTTTCTCTTACGCCTCTCCCGTTCACTCGGGTCTTGCTTTATCCACCACCCCCTTTGATCTACTCCCCAATTAGAATCCGAGTTGTGAGATCCACCCACCCAGCGTTCCATGATAAATGTTTCCTGTACTGATTCAGCTGAGTATGAAACAGTGGTTCAGTGTCTATTGATCATATTTGATGGAATGGGGAGTTTCTATTCGATTTAACAGGAAAGATCGAAGATCAATTATCGATTATTCGTTGTCAGAGGGTGTATGATCTCGTCCCTCCGTCGATTGACCACGATGACAGCAGCAGAGGTAGGGCCTGTGGCCAGAGTGATCACACAGAAACTGAAGGATCGGTTTAAGGTGAGCACTGGGGAGATTACAGTTGCACAGAGTTCTGTTAATTGACGTTTTGGAAACGTTCGTCAGTGATTGATGTATGTGTGTATAATATGTAAATAATTAAATACGAGTTAACTAGCCATGATCTATAAGCGATGATTAGTTGATTAGTCGTGGGTGATTAATCGTGTACGTTGGTCACTGATCAGGCGGAAGGTTTTGCTCGAAACAATGTTCGAAGTAGACAGATTCGTGCCCAGTGATGAGCACCATCCTCGGACAAATATACAATATCGGGGGTTCGTCAAGAAAACTATTGAAAATCGCGGGGTTTGCTTCCGAAATCGGGGGTTATTGGCTACAAACCGGGATCAAAATCGGGGGTATAGTCCGACATCCGACCCAGTGCTCAACACTGTTCGTGCCTCAATTGTTCTTTATATGATGGAGAATGTCCAACGGTTTGGGGATATTTCCTTGTCAACGTTTTTCACATAACGAAGCTCTATACAAACTTCATTTCCCTCTTACCCTGGTGGATACAATAATTGAATTGAATCGAATTTTTTTTTAAATGCATTCCTTTTGCAGCCGACCCACCTCTCTGTCGCGTGCGAGTCGCACATGCACAACGTGCCCCGTGGGGCGGAGATGCACTTCCTCGTGCAGGTCGTGGCCGACGAATTCGAGGGAAAGACCGTCCTGCAGGTACGGTAGGCACACCACAAATATTGTAGGGAATATTATGATAGGCTACGTCCCATGCAATGAAAAGGCCGTACAGGTAATTTTAGAGCTGAAAGGGGCATGGGCGAAGCCGAATCTGGTTACAATTAGGTATTTGTCTAATAGATTACGCGACGAATGAACGATGCGATTTGTGTCGAGGAGTCTATGAACTAGCTATGAAACAGAAATCAGATAGTGTCGGTGAGAAAATGAAACTTATCTTATTCAGTGCATCTTTGGATCCTGGTGGTCTTGTTTGATATTGTTCTTTTGCTAGATGATTTTAGACATTTATGCGTTGTGCTCTACGAGGTTTGCGGTTTCAGTGATAGTTGATACTCATGTTGGGACTGTGAGATACAATGGAATATTGGGCGATTCCTTTATTTAAAACAAACTTCAATTGATAATGTTGACAGCGTCACCGACTCGTGAACGAGTGTCTCGCGCAGGAGCTGCGGGAGGGAGTGCACGCACTCAGGATCGATGCTGTACCCACGTCAAAGGTATAGGTGTAATCAAAAATGAAGGAGACTGAAATAACTCCAGCAAAAAGGGTTCAAATATAATAGTCAAGTTGAGCCAAGTTGAGCCAAGTTGATGATCAAATTGAGAAAATGACGGAAAGCCGTTGATAAAAAAGATTGAAGTTTATGCGGGATTGATGTTTCATAGGTAGACTATACGCGTAATGAGATTGAGAGTTCTGATATTAGTTCATTTTCAGTTCAGTTCTACAGTTCAGTTTCTTTATTAACCAGATTTTTTTTATTTTTAATCTGTAACTGATTCACACTCTACTACTCTAGGGACATGCAAACCAGAAAATAAAAATTGAAAGCCGGGGAAAGGTATGTGCCATTAGTGATAAACGTCGATTGTGGGAATTCAAATTTGTGTGGAAAAAATTGTTTTTCAAGATTTATCAAATATTAAAAGGTGCAGCACTCCAATTTTACGATTATAATAAAAAGACTATTGATTATAACTCGCAGTAAACAAAATAAAAAATATTCAAAATATCGGAAAGATATAATCGGGTCGTGAACATTTAAAAATCGGCAATTTTTTAAAATAAATTATCCAGCGAGCACTTTAGGAAGTGCAGCAGTCCAGTTTCGTGCTTGGCACATTGTTCCTTATCAGAGCAAGGCTTCAAGAGAAAATTAGAAAAATTCAAATCATCGGAAATTCAATAATCGATGATGAAGTTTGCGAATGGCGGAGACTTTAACGAGTCAATGTGAAATAGTTGGAATTATTTTCTTTATTTTATACATATAACTCTATTCAAAGAGTCGGACAGTGTGTGTTAATCACAAATTTAAGCTATGATTTAATACTTTGAGTGCAAGTTCAGTGAAAAATTCGCAGTTACCGTATACCGTGAACTAATTTGAGCGTATTGTGAACGCCATCTATTAAAAACTACCATTTCGCTGGTCAATTACTGATATTCCGAAAATGCTCTACAAAATAGAATAGAAAAGAAAGAATGAAAGACAATTTGAAAATTTCAATAGTTGACATGTCGAAAATATGTGACCAACCGAACCGCGCACTCGCTGGCACTACACCACGGTGGGCGGGGCTTAGCATGGGTGGTTGGTTCTCGCTTAATTTAAAATATTTTAAAATTCTGGAAGTGCTATCATAATTCTGCATAGCCGAGACCCCCACAACAGAAAAATAGGAATTTTAAATAGAGTTTGAATTTTTACGTGAATGTCCCTACTACTACTCCAATACGTGTAAAATAGATATAGATAATGAGTATTTAGTACTCATTGAGTTAGCAGAGTGTGTATTCCGAACAACAAAATAACGAAAAAAATGTTTCAATGATAAATTGCAGTGGACTGGCGAGCCGCCGATCGAGAGTCCCAAGTGTCTCGGTGGAAGCAAGAAGTGACCTACTGCACGGATACGGTAGATTAGACCTCCAAGAAATACTGTGACTCCAATTGGTAGATCAACGTTTATTGTAATCACAATAGAAAATAATGAGGTAGATCACTGATTATTGAATCGAGACTTGACTCTAATTGTATGTGGTAGATTGATGAAATTTTCTAATGATAGCGATTGATTGTTAAATCGATTTTCATTTTTGTCCCTATTTTGTGTACATACAGAGCGATAAAGATGTGCATTGACGAAGTGTTGAAGAGGAGCAAACAAGGGTGTTCGAATCGCCCCTCATGTGGTGTACTTTGTAGTGTGATGAAAGAGAAAGAGCCCCTGGCAAGCTGCCAAGGCACAGCCGTTTTCAATAAGCAGTGAAATTCTCGAATGTTCGTGATCGATGTTTCTTATGATGACGAAATCGTTATGAAAATCACTTCGCAATTCGTTTCATTCGTTCACGTGTTCGCGTTTTGAAACAGTCTGTCAATAATTTTCTCCTTTTCTTCCTATTTTTGTACTCTCCCTGCTATGTTTTCGCATTGTTATTGATAGAAGTAGTGAATGTTTCCGAGTTGATGTCATGCGACCTGTTTAGAAAGAGCCAGACCCTCATAGTTTCTAGGCGGATCTTGCCTCGATTTCGCAATCGCTCCTCTTTCCCCTCTCCTTGCCGCTTTCATCACTCGTATTTTTTGTCACCTCACGAGGATCGCTGTCGTACTTATTCCGAGCTTTATTTTACCGATAAACGCTCGCTATTCCTTCCTTCTAGAAGCTTTTGAGAAGAACTCGCTCTCCCACTCATGCCCGTTACTCAATCGCATCTCTAGGTTTTGTTAGGACATCCACTCTTTAACTTTTTGTTGTTGTTTATTTCAGTGTTTTCTCTGAATTTATCACTTTCCCATTGCAGAACAATGCTTTCCCGTCTGGCAACCCAGTCGTGTCGCGGTCTCGCGCACTCTTCGAAGAACGTCGCCCGCTATGGAGGAAGCGGAGGACAGAGATGGGCACAGCAGCAAACTGTTAGTTATTGATTACACGACTAGTTATTATTTATATTCGGTGACAATCGACAGTATATCGGAGAATGTAAGCAATTTCATGACAATTAGGGATGGTGAAGCCCAAAGGTAGCGGGTTAGGCAAAGTTATTGATTTTTTTTGTTGGCAACTCTTTCAACATATTGGTAAATGCATCGACCTGTCTGTGAACTAGGGCCCCTGGAGCACGAAGTTGACTAGTTAATTTTTTTCTCAAATTCGGTGGAAAATGACAGAGATGGTCCGAGTAGATTGTGAATAGCTGATCTTTCGTGTTGGAAATATGAGGCTTTCCGATATATGTTATTGCTATTGTCGAATGTATCGAGCTTCCTTTAAACTGGGGACCATGGAACACGAAGTGATCGGGCACTCCTTTTCTACCCATGCGGGGGAGATTGGTCCATCAGAATGGCTGCTATATTTCTTTTAGTAGAGAGCACTTTCAAGTTATTAGGGAATTCACCACGGTTGAATTAAATTGGATTCGTACAACCCGAAGTTAGCTGGTACCTTTGTTCGCCATTGCGGACGAGGTGGACATTCATACTCTCTAATTCACGTAATATACAGGGTTTCAACGTGCGCACTGGTCCGACGCTCAAGGAGCGCCTGCTCGGCCCCACCACCGGCAAGCGTACGTTTTTAGTTAAACTTTATTTTAAAAAAAATCATCATACTACTTAATAAAGGAGAGATGTCTCCCTGTGTGTGTACGTTTGTTCAGTATTGCGAAAGTCATGTAGGCAGGTAACGATACTGTAAACAAGGTCAAACGCGTCTCGCGCGCTTTCTATATTGCGAAATGGATGGAGAGCGAAACGAACAGCAGTGAACCCTGCCATCCGATCAGACCACGCCGAAGGCGGGGGGCGAAATCGGCTGGTAAGATTAGATTTAATTTTTGAAATATTGAACGTGTCGTTGTTATGACACGTGGCGTGCGCATAATACTGGCAAGTTCGGTGTTTCGCAATGGTCATAATAGCGACACTGCGGTGGTGAAAACGATTTGCCCCTTTCGATCTCTTGTATAGAAATAATAATGCATAGTGAGCTATCGGACCTGAATTGCATTGCTCTGTTGAAGTGTTCATAGTCGATATCTACTTGACGAGATTTGGGTTTCACAAGCCGTAGATGTATTGTCTTAATATATAACTTATAACTTTGTCTTGTAGATAATAAAGTTCCTCCCTTTGCAGCCTTCGTGTACGGTTCGATGGCGGTGGCGGGCGCGTCGGCTCTCGGCGTGGGCGCCCTCGCTTACTACGGACTGGGACTGAGCAAGGAGAGAAGCATACTCCAGGACTCGGCGTGAGTTGGATTGAGGATTGAGCGGATTTGAGCAACTTACGAAACACGATAGTGCAGGGTAAAATGAATTTGGGCAATAATAAACGCGGGATGTGTAATGCAACATTTGTTCCGCATATGCGCAGTTCTTGAGAAGTGGGTGAAACTAAAAACTACTGAGTATATTGGGCACTGAGCAAGGAGAGAGAGGCATACTCCAAGACTCGGCGTGTGTGTTATTGTAGCATGATTACAATTGTAGAAGTGTCATAAGTTGAAGGACAGCATCAATAGATAGGCGTTAATTGCTATTGTAGCTTTTGGGCAATATGTAATATGGAAAAAAAGCTTCATAAATCGTTAAATGTACGAACAGTTTTTGAGAAATGGGTGAAACGAGGGTGTTTTGGGTTGGGTTCGACTGTAGTGAAAATTTAGAGAAATCGGCATGAATTGATTGCATGGCTAGGTACAAACTGGCTATCAGTGATTTCAAGCGAGAACAGCTATGACGAATAGGTGAAACATGAATGTTTAGGGAGAATTATATTGAATTTCGGTCGAAATGAGACAACGAAACTGACTCGATTATGGCCTGTCTGCCCTGCTCTTTAGCACTGCGTGAAGAGCGAAAGACGGGGGTTTGAACGGCATCATTGGGTATTAATGACAATATTTGTCAGTGCATGGCCGCAGTACGTGCGCGATCGTCTGTCGTCGACGTACGGATATCTGGCGGCGTCCCTCGGAGTGACGGCTGCGTCGGGTGTGGCTGCGAGCAGGAGCGCCGCCCTCATGAGACTCACGGCCGGTGGAGGACTCATGGTGAGAAGAGGGGTTGAGGGGGTGGTGAAACATGAACATTTGGGGCGAGATGAGGCTGAGGAGGACTCATGATGATAGCATCGAACGTATTTTTAGAGCGTTGAAAATATGACGTTATAGTGCAGGTGAAACAAGAAAGTATGGGGTGATGCTGAGACATTGATGAATTAATTTTCCGGAAAAAAGAGAAGTGCCGGACATTTATCAATTTCCGAGTCAGAGAAAGACTCATGGTAAGTTGATTAGTGTATATCTAGAATAATTAGCTGACAATGCGAGAATTCTCGGTGGGTAAGTGTTGAGCAGTTTTAAGGAGACGTGGAACATGAAAGTATGGGGGAGTCTAAAAGTAATTTAAATTTAGCAAATTACAGGTGATGCTCGGTACTCTGGCTGCGATCATTGCCACTGGAACGATCGCCCGATCGATTCCCTACGAGAACACCATGGCCAAGGTACTGTAGCCCCCCCTTTGATTATTGATTTTTCATCTGGTTGGAGATATGGTTGCTAATCGAGTACCCGTGGCGATTTGTGAACACTAGAGCCGCATTCGTGAGGACACATTTTTTTCGATACACTTTGGTGTTTCATCGTTTTCATTTGATTTGCCAATGCACCAATAGGCAATATGTTTCCGAGCGTTAGGAAAAATTAAACTCCCTTTTAACAATACGAGGTATCTACAGTATCCCTACTTTGTAACTGTATCAGTCCACTACCGTATCCTCCCCCATTGCAGCACGCCGCATGGCTGCTCCACTCTGGTGTGATGGGCGCTGTGCTGGCGCCGCTGTGCTTCCTCGGCGGGCCGGTGCTCGTGAGGGCCGCATGGTACACCGCCGGAATCGTCGCCGGTGAGTCGTGTGCATGGCTAATTGCTAGGGCGCACGGTGAAAATGAGAAATTGCGCATTGGATAGTAAGAAAGGAGGCTGGGTACGTTGGTGAGCATTCAATGACGCTATGATAGACTGGTGTTTCACAGTGTACTGATAGTCCGCTATATCGGTTTGTTTCGATTCTGGATCGTTTTTCGTCTCTCATAATAATAATGAGTTCCCGCTTTACGTCTTTTGACTGGCACACGGGTGTTTCAGTTCACATACTCATAGGACTTTAGACGTGCCTAGACAATGCATCACCCGAACTCCCGTTTTTAACATTCTAATAACTGCAGGTCTCTCGACCGTCGCCATGACCGCACCCTCAGACAAATTCCTGATGATGGGCGGCCCTCTCGCCATGGGACTGGGCGTCGTTTTCGTCGCTAACATCGGACAGTTCTTCCTCCCGCCCGGATCCGCACTGGGAGCCGGTGAGTAGGAGGGGGGGGGTACGGTTGGATATCAGATGGGGTAGAATGAGGTTGAAGAAAGGATGAAGGATAATTATCGATGAACCTTGTTAGAGATGTCCTTTATTTTTCGGGAAATGGTTTTTGAGATGGTTTTCAAGTGTGGTGCTTCGATGTTTCATGGATTCTAGTTAATGCTCACTGAAATGCACATGTAATGCTTTTCCGAGTCTGTTGATAAAAATAATTTGAAGAAAAAAAAACGTTACGATAATTATTAAAAGTACTGAAATGTTTGTCCTTATTTCACTATGAACGTATGCCTAATCAGTGAGATTCTGGTAAATTATCCATTCATTTGCTGAACCAAGTTTTTATAAGTATTTCACTGCGCGACTAACTTACTCGCCTGCAGGTCTGGCGTCGATCGTCCTCTACGGCGGTCTCATCCTCTTCTCCGCCTTCCTCCTCTACGACACACAGCGTGTGGTCAAGCACGCAACGATGCACCCGCAGCCCGGACAGTACGGAGGTACGGTAGTGGAGGGAGGGGGTACGATAGTGGGGACAGTACGGAGGTTCGGTAGGGGGGGGGGAGGGATACGATAGTTGGTGTGGTATGGTAAGAGTACGAAGGGGAAGGGTGGAAGGGGTACGGTAGGCGTGATTCTTCAGAAGAATGGGCAGTATGGAGGTACGGTAGAAGTAGAATCGGTACGATAGCAAGCGATCCACTTGATGCGAACAGGTGGCAGTAAGTTGATATTTTCGGCTGAGATAGACAAGTAATCGCTTTGCAAGGCGCAGCAAGCAATACCTTTGGGAGATCTGTGAAACATGAAATGGCCATTGGAAATTTTAAGTCGCTGTACAGCATGATATTTATTGATCACTTGCAGGCTACGGCTACGAGGGGCATATCGGATCATTCGACCCCATTAATGCGTGAGTTATTTTTTATTAATTAATATATTTTAATTGTTTATTTTTATAATTATTGCTGTAGTTAATAAAATTGAGAAAAGCGCTATGTGAGTTTTTACATCATGCTCACGGATCCTGAATGTGCTAGGGCGTATAAATTGCGATTTTATTTTGCTGATCACCTGCTCTCGCCGCGCTGCCTCTCTCGCCTCCGCCCGCTTTCTCTAACCCGGCGCCGCTAGCTCGCGCGCTAGAGAGAGGGTATATAGGCGGGCTGGGCGAGCGGAGGCAGCGCCAGGATGAACTTCGGTGGTCCGGGGTGCGGGCTTCAAACCCGTAGGCGCTTAGCGGCGCAGTGGTTCGATTCCACCTTCCTGGTGGAACGGTTTAGCAACATGTTTTGCCTTAAAAATCAACAATGCTTATCTAAATCGGATTTGTTTTTATAACTGCAACACGCGAGAAACATTGCTTCGTGGAGTAGGGCACGCTCTAGAATAGTTTGTGAAACGTAAATCGCGCGTGATCGAATCTATTTCAATACTTTAATTGTGATGTCTATTAGGAAGGCCGAGAATGATTATTTGGAGAATATGATGACTCCTATGAGGAATCGCTGAAACATTAAATGACCATGAAACAAATTTCATTGAGTATCTTTTGAACATAATTAATTTCGCTTTCTTTTGCAGTCAGATGTCAATCTACATGGACGTGCTCAACATCTTCATTCGTCTCGCCATGATTATGAGTGGAATGGGCGGAAACAAGAGAAAATAGATCAGTAATCGATCCATCTATCGTACCCCCCCCCATCCCCCGATATCGTAACCCAATATTGATCTACCGTACCCCCATATTCCCATTAGTGACCCAATGATTAGTAAACCGACAACGTGTGATGTGTTTTGAGTATGTCCCCCCCCCCCGGGTATTTTTTTCGCGAAGATGTTCCATGGATATTTGACTAGTAGGTAGATCATGATAGTTCGTTCAGTTGTGTTGTACAGTTAAATGAGTGAAATGAAGCGGACTGAAAATAGTGATTGTTTGTTGTTGGGTGACAGGGCACAGGAAAAGTTCATGATGAGGTACTTATCACGAAGCATCCATTTTTGTTTGCTAACGATGGAATGTGGTAAATTTGCTGGGTTATTAGTGCTCTTTACGCTACTACACGAAGTATTGATTGCCCAGGAAGACAAGGGATCAATTATCAACCATTGTTGTGGGCTACATTGATTGAGGAGGTTGAGAGATTGGACATTCCGAAAACAGTAACGGCTCTTCTTCAAACCTGACATATCTCCGTCCATTATCGTGACAAGTGGAAGAGATGTCTCCCGATTGCGAAACAGTTTAGGATGGGACACACATCACAAACAATGTATAATTTCATTGTGTTTGCAATGCCATTTTTATCTCTGCAACGGTTCGTTTGCCTTCTACCTCACATTGTATGTGTATTATCCATAAATACTATAATGTATTCCATATTCAATTATTTAGCAGGTTGTTGGATGGGTCAACTCATCTCGATTCCGAAAACTCTTCGCCAATGGGCTGCCCCATCTCTTCTTCACACCTGGGGCCTCTCTCCGCCCATTATCGTGACAAGTGGAAGGGAAGGAAGAGTCTTCTGATTGTGACAGCTTCCTCCCTCCCTTCCCTCCCCTCTGATCACCCCTCCCTCATCTCACACCTCCTTCCTTCCCTTTCCTTCACTGCACCTGTCCCCGAGGAGGCAAGTTGCGAATCCTGAAGAATCCTGTCTCGTAGCGAACGGCGGTGGGTACGGTAGTCATTGTCCCTAGTCCCAGCCGAGTAGTTCGACTGCCCCGATTGTTGACCCCCATCACCACCCTCGACCATCAAATTGGTGCACTTGCTGTTTGCGTCGAGCAAGAACTCATCGGAGCCAGGAGGACGGTACCCGAGCAGACTACGGTAGGATGTCACTAGCAGCGCGTCCGAGGAGCATCTTCGAGCGTGAGTCGGATTACGGTAGCTTCTTGATACGGTATCCATTCAGGAATCGATGACCTACTGGCCAGTGATCGGATCGATTTGAGCATGCCTTCGTGCAGCAGTGTGCGGCTGCCGGCCGCAGTTTCGGGTCCCACAGGGATGATTACCGTATCTCCTACCGTATCTCTGGAGCAGCCGGAGCGCTGCGCTACGTGCGGCAAAGAGTACAGGTACGGTACCTACCGTACCTTGGGGATATGGTAGTCGATTGGAATTGGGCCGGGTTGATTGATTGGATGTTGTGCCGGTGGTGGAATTGAGACGACGGCTGGCGCTATTTTGATGGAAGGGAGAGATGGGGGATGGGGGAGCAACAGGTCTTTCATCTTATTCGAGGCCTCTCTATCACATCGAGAGAGGCAGGCGAGCAATGGTGTCTGCAACTCTCTCTGTTTCCCATGCTCTATCGCTTCTCTGTCTGGAGAGAGATATTGCACGCTGAAGAGACGATTGGGGCCACTCGAGCGCGGGGCACCACCACACTTTGTAACATTCACGAGGACAGGTGTGTGCCGGAGGGATGCAGGTGTTTTCGGAGCGGAGTTGGTCTTGAAGGGAAGTTTGAAGGGTACGGTAGCCATCGATTGGATGAGTTTTGAAGTTGTAAGTGAGGTTGAGTGTAATTGGATGCGACGGACGAGCGGCAGGTTGTTGAGACAAGTGGTCGGAGGGGAAAGGCGATACGAAAAACGAGAGTGAAATGAGAGGAGGAACACGGCGGAAAGGCGATACGAGACGGGACTTGCTGCTTCTAGGGTGATTAGGGTGATGTTTAGACATTTAAACCTGTCGAGGCAAAGTGAGTTGGCCTGATCAGTGATAGACTCAAGGGATCAATGATATTTAGGGCTGTCAGAATAAAGAACCAACTTATGAAGAGACGAATTTTGAAGAGGCATGAAGAGAGCAATTCTTCACCCTGACATCCCTTTCTGGTCTTATTCTGGTCTTATTCTGACCTTTTTGATCAAGTAGAAGCCTTAATACCGTACCCTTGATCAAACATTCGTTGCAGGACCGCGGGAGCTCTGAAGATGCATCAGCGCACGCACGCACCGCCCTGCGTGTGCCAGAAGTGCGGCAAGGCCTTTTCCCGGCCCTGGCTCCTGAAGGGACATCTGCGGACGCACACAGGTACGGTAGCACTACACCATGTCACCGTAACCCATGGTGCAGGCGAGCGGCCCTACGAGTGCGGCGAGTGCGGTCGACGATTCGCCGACCGGAGCAATCTGCGCGCGCACGAGCACACGCACAAGTGAGTTGTGGTGTGGCGGGAAACGTCGGCCATCGTACACTTTGCAGGACGGAACGACGCCACAAATGCACCAGATGTGAACAGACCTTCGCCCGATCGCACGTGTTGCTCAAACACGAAGAAATGTGCGACGGCGGGTCCCAAGGCGATCCGCCTGCCCTAGCCAGAGAGGATACGGTAGTCGATCAATGAAGCATTTATTGATCTCGTGTGTTCATTGAATTTACAGCTACGAAATTGCGAAACAGAAATCTAGACATGAGTGAAGCACTTGGCCTGAGTGCAGACAGGCTGACGAAGCTCGGAAATCGGGTATACCGTAGGCTGAGATACAGTAGGCTGGATTACGGTACATTTGGGTACGGCGGGTCTGGTTACGGTAGAGGAGGGCTTCAATCCGTCAACCAGGGTGGTCGTGAGAGGACTGTAGACGTAGGGAGGAGGCGCGGTCTTTTTGTACTCGTAGGGGCAAGTCTTGCCGCCGGTGCACAGTTTTTCCTGAATGAGAATTATCGATTGATCAGAGATTCTTGGAGAATACCGGTCTCGGACGATACGCTTGCGTCACATCGTAGAACATCATCGAGTAGCGATCGTGCTGCAGCAGCGGCTTGCTGCAAAGATGAAAGATCAAAGATCATAGGCGGTGTGATAATAAGATCAAAGATCAAAGATCACCACTCACCAGAATTCTTTAGCCATATGTAGCGCACAGCAGCAGGGAATAAGGAAGATAATGAAAAACTGAAAAGTACGGTAGGAAAAGGGATCAACCTATTACAAACTAACGACAATTGGCTCGAGGATTGCTAGTACTTTGATCCAGGTCACGGCATTGCGGTCAATTCGCTCTTCACAAGTCGGACCATCGAAGCCGGGATTGCAGTAACAATCCTAGAATTGTTGAAGTACTATCAGCGAAGAACTTGAAAATTATGAATCATGTAGCGCCAATGCCAGATAGATGATGTATTATTGTTGCATAATCCATAATCAATGACTTACCGTAGTGGTCAAGAGGTCGGGGTACCAGCTGTCCGGATTGTCGAGTTCCTCAACGCTGAAATCACCGAATTGATCATGGATGCTCACTGATATCTCATCTTTTATCTATCAGTAGGTGTGGCTCAAGTTTCTCGGCAAGTTGTGAATTTACGAGAATTTCAACTAGAGACCCGAATCCGATCAAATCCTCTCAAAATCCATTCTAAACCGAAATATTTATCTACTGTACCGATAACTTACGCGATGATTCGCACTTTGCCATTCTTGCAGATGCGCTGTTCGCAGTATCGTCCTTCGAAGCCGGGCACACACTCACAGAAGATGGGACTGCAGAGGAATACCATAATCTGACTGCTACCGTATCCTATACCTACCTCGCTTCGGAGAATCGGAACACTCTCAGCGTTCCTTCGCGACCGCATTCCCTCTGTCTCACGAAGAGTGCTGGATTGGCCGTGGTAGTAAACACGGGTCGTGGGGTGGCATGGGCTCCTGAAGCGGTTGTCGGATTACGGTAGGTTGACGGTAGGTTCAAAATTGAAGAAAACCTGCTATGAAAGCGGCGAGAACGATGAAAAGGGAGTCTCTCATTTCGCGATGAAGCTGACTGGGTATTTTCCCCCTGTTCTTTACCCCTTTTCGCGTTATCAGCACATAATTTCCCCCTCGACTCAAACATTCTTATCTCTTCACTCTGTGTATCACTTTTCATCGATCGCAAAGTCGACAAAGTGAGATAAACGTATGGAGGCAAGCGTCTGAGCTATGAATGTGATCAAAACAATGATAAAAATATTTTTTCTAATGTTAAAAATATTTTTCTTCACAAAATGATAAACAAGTACAGAGATGTGACGTCATTCTCCTTGCGCCGTCGCGAATGTTAGTTTTAAATCGTAATTTCCGGCGACTCTCGGAACAGAATATTCGTAATTTTTGTAAACTTTATTTATTTTATTTGATGTTTCATGTTTTATTATTTTATCATCGCCAATGTGACCTTCTTTATATCCTTCGTCCCTAGGTCATATCGGTGTTAGGTGTTTGCACAGGCAAGAGTTGCACTGATCATCTGATTCTTGCGCTTCAATTTCGACAGTTTCCGGTTGATCAGTGCGCGCTTCCCAGGTGCTAATCGAGTGAGTTATGCAATTGGCACGTTGAAATGCGTCGCGGCGAGCCGAGAAAAGGGGCCGTAACCCGTTCCTTATCGCGGCAAAGAGCTGATACCGCGTCACTTTTTGCTTTTGTACCTACGATTACTCATGTCGCGCGTTTGTTTTTGCGGTTTTAATAATTTGTATGGGCGATCTCGGTCGCCGACTTCCGCTGTTTGCGCTCGGATCGTTTTTGCCTTACTTTCCTGACGTGTTTCGTTTTCTCCTCTCGATGCAACACTGAACGAGCGGGGCGCGGATGACTCATTCTCTCTTTCGCTCTGCTAATTCCACGAGTCGTTCACCCATTCGATCGACCGCCGCACTCGTTCCAACATCATATTGACGGGCTAATTATATACGAGAGGTTCCAGTCGGGAAGTCTTTGCGGCCGTCGTCTCACCAGCGCGCGTATGCAATTAGGTCAAACTTCGTTCGTCGTTTTACGATCCGAGCCTGCTTTTCCGCATCCAATCAACGCGCATTTTCGCCACTCCCTATCCCTAAGAGGTTCTCGCGAGAGCACGTGAAAGCTCGAATCTAGTTCACCCGACTCCATTAGTGACCTGCGAACGCACCTGCGATGACCTACACCTCGAGTTCAACGGTAAACTTTTGCCTGTCAGCTGACACTGAGCACTTTTTCTCCTCTAGCGAATGCGCACAGTTATGAGTAATTCTTTGTCGAATCAGCGCAATGTCATCTCTATTAGTGATAGGATGACGAACCGGGTAGAAGTACCCGCTTGCAAATCTCTTCCGTCTCATTTCACTCGGATGCCGCTGAATCCTTGCGAAATGCCTCCCTTTCTTTGCCCTTCTAATCACCGTCTCTTCAACTTTTTGTGTTTATTCACGGGCGCCCAGTTCTGTTAACTTTTCGTGCAAATGCGTGTTTCTCAAATGGAGTAAGGCGAAGGGTGTTTCTTTCTTCACGAGAAAAGGTGAAACATGAATGTGCCTTGCAGATGTCAGAGAGCGGCGGAGGAGGAGACAGTAGCATTCCATCGACGATGACGACGTCTCCCGTCAATAAGGTTTGTCGTTTTGTAGTTTGTTTACTAATTGAAATCACTCCCAGAATTTTCGTAATTCGATAATGACCACGAGAAACTCTCCTTGGAACCTAAAATACGTAGTGATCTGGTCACTGGTTGTGTGAAAATGCTTGGGTTATAGTTTTCAAAATCCGTATGACTAAAATTTTCGACATTTTCGAAATTCCAATATGGCCATGACCATGAGCAACTACTGTTTCGAATGCGTTTATGCGGAGTAAAACAATAATATACGATTAACTTGAATATTAAAGGGAGCCCTCGGAGGAGGAGGAGGAGGGACGGTAGCAGTGGCTGCTGCTCCATCAAACAGCCTGGCTGCCCTCTCGCCCACGCCCGCCCCGAGAACGAGCACTCCCTGTAGGGAAACAGGAGGAGGAGCAGGAGGGGATGCAGAAAAGGAAGAGGGTTAGTTATGGTTACGATTTGAAACAGTGATCTGCCTGGTAGATTCATTACGTGCAATTGGCAAATTCAAAGTTGCACGTTTTAGTAGCGTTTCTCAGGTTTCACGGAATTATGAAATGATCTCGCTAGCAGTATTGTCAATGTTGTAAAGACATCGTATACTAAAAAAACCAAGCTGTATAGAAAAACGGAAACCCGAGAGATGATCGAAATTTTAAATTGAAATAAAATAATTCTCTGCAGCGGAGAAGCGACAGCGGGAGTGGATGGAGATATTCCTGAGCAGTGCCGGGAAGCTAACGATTGCCGACTACATGAACATGTTCATGGTGAGCATATTCATTTTCGTTCCTACCGGCCCGGTGATCAGACGGGCCCGTAATCACTACATATTTGATGAAATCTGTCATCAGACCACAATATAACCACTATAAAATCGATTTTTAAGCCATTATACCTCTGATTGTTTGTGCCAGACCACTATATATTTTTCGCCCCCAGCTGGCAATGTTCATGGTAAGCCCCATTTGAGTGATCGTATCGTCAGTTTGCGATCGGTCAATCTCGCTACCGTATCCTTGCAACTCTTGAATCTGAATGTAATGAGCCCGAGTCACGAGTAGTCGTTCTGATACCGCATTTGTCATATCTCTCTTCTTAAAATAGCATATAATTGTAACGAAAAAAGGTAAAAAAAGGTATCACCAATTCTCAATCCGACTACCGTACCCTCCCATACCCCTCCACTCATTGCAGCACATTCGCATGCGCCAAGAGCACATGAGGGGCGACGATTCGTACTGTGCGACGGTTGCCGTCCATCCCAACCACTACATCCGCAATCGATACAGGGACATTCTGCCGTGTAAGTTGGGCATTTTTATTGATTTTTTTACCAAAAAATAACGCTAAAGGGACATTCTGCCGTGTAAGTGCTGGTTTTGTTGATTTTAAATAGTGGTTTTTGAGACGGAATTGAAACCAGAATTGACATCAACCATATACTTCGATTATATAACATTGGTGGTGCATGGAGGGACCTGGTTGGAACTTCGGACTGATTGGCATTTGAAATCGATCGTTTAATGGTTTGTAGAGTGGTTTTGGTGACGAAAATGAAACTAGTTGAAATTGAAATCAACCACATGCTTTCGATCATGTAATACTTAAGATGCACCTAAGCACCGGGTATAAACCGGTGTAATCTCCCTCATACCCTGGTGGATAAAATAATTGAATTGAATAATTGTGTTTTTTTAAGTTGGGAAGGTTTCATTGATCGATGTGAAAAGCGGGTCTTAGCTCTCGTAATACTCGTGTTGCTACAAATCACCTGCCGGTAGCCACGGACAACCATGCTCACATTCACAAAGTTTGACAGGGGTTTTAACATTTTAAAAATAATATTTGCCACAAGGTTATCGAAATGGATTTAACAATACATCTGATACAACAATACCTCTGCTTTTCATTTTTGCGACCTCTTGTCGTCGTTTTTCTTGGGTAAACGGTGCGAGTTTCGACTTATATTGAAAGATTAAGGAATACACAATAATGTCTCCTTTGCAGACGACAAGAACCGTGTGCTGATCGGGTCAGACGCGCTGGAGAACGTGGAGGGATACGTGAACGCGTCCCACGTCTGTCTGCCCAATGGATTGACTACCTTCATCGCTGCACAGGTATGGGCATTTAATGCATTAGTATTGAAGCGCTAATATAATTTGGGTTAGAGGACATCGCGGACGAAAGATTGTAGCCGTGCGATACATGAAAGATATGAGGAAAGGGTGGTGCGGCGAAGCGCCGGTTCAATAGCCAGCGGGTAATTGAGGTTTCTGATTACACTGACTCAACCTGAGAAGCATTGTAGTAGCGAGTTATCTGAAAGATATGAGGAAGGTGTGGTGCAGCGAAACGCCTCGTGAATTGACATGTTTGATTTTCGATTGGGCTGGATATATTTTTTTCCGAATCTCGTAATATGAAAATCGTGTTCTTCATTGGTGCCCGATTCAACAATTTTTTCAAAAAATGCCCCTTGGAATTCGCCTAGCCACCTCGCATAGTCGTCCCACGACAAACAGAGTAAATTGGGTTGATACGTTGAAGTTTGTATACCCCCTTTACCTCTTCCTTCTACAGGCCCCGCTGCCCCAGACACTGGACGACTTCTGGCAGATGGTGGATGAGCAGGGTATCCAGCTGGTCGTCATGCTGTGCAAGCTCGTCGAGATGAGCAAGGTACAATATGAATGGGCAGTGAAGGGGGGGGGGGTACGGTAGTTATTGATTGGTTATGGAGAATGCGCTTCACAAATATTGTAAAGGTGTGCCGGTATTCTCCTTTGAAAGTTCGGTGCTACATCAGATCACCGGGGGTATGACTATAATAAGATTTACATTTAGCAATTATTTTGTTTTTGATCTTCCTGTGCTGGTTTCCATTGTGAACATCTTGTCATTAGAGAGGGAATTGTGGCGCGAGATCACCGAGTATTAGTTTGGTTTTTGTTACACAGAGATTGTCGCCGAAATTGTCAGCTGCTCTAGATCGAGCACTTGTAGACCTGTTGTTGCCTGAAATCACCAAGTCGGACTTGGCGGTTTCAGGTAACGTCAGTGCCTCAAGTGTCCCATCCAGAACCGCTGGCAATTGTGGAAACTCTCACATATCACAATCAGTGCAATCACAATCAGTAATAATCCCTCTCTGGATTGCAGGTGAAGTGTGAGCGGTACTGGCCGGAGCGAGTGGGCGCACCCGAAGTGTATGGAATGTACGAGATCACGCTCGAGAAGGAGGAGAGGTACGGTAGCAGAGATTCGTTCGTTGCGGGACCACCATTTGATCAAATAAATAGTGATGGTTGATTGGTGGTTTGATGGTAATGTATTTTGAAAATCGGATGGGATAAGATAGTCGATGAGATGGTTAGGATTGATGTGGAAGTTGTGAAGCGCGAATCTCAGAGCTCGAATCGATGATCGCTCTATTTTCGCAATGAAATGGTTGTGATGAAGCTGAAATAAATTGAGTTGTGTTTTCTTATAAATAGACTTAAAGGAAATATTGTCGGATGTATGCTGACTCTATTGATATGAGGAGTGTGAAGCTCGAAATATCGTTGTAATTTTTAAAGAAACTTTAACATGGTGAATGACGCAGCTTCCAACATTATTCTCGCGTCTCTACTGTTGCTTTATCTTTACTCAGTCTGGCAAAAGAGATAGTGTTGTGAAATGAGAATGAGAGAGATATAGATCGCGTGCAGATTCGAGGACGACGAGTACCTGCTGCGCACGCTGCGCATGCGACAGATGAGGGAGGGCGGAGCAACGAGGACCGTCCACCAACTGCACTACAAGTGAGCGCTTTTTGTATTTGTCTCAACTTACAAGAGCAAACGAATGTGAGAAGTGCAGTCCAAATGGATGATCTTAAGGGAAATTTACTGACCCTGTCGAATAAGATGATGTGGTAAGAATTATCTCTTTTGCGAAATTGCAGCCAGTTGATTGTGGGCTGCAGGTTTTGTACATCATTCAAGGCTGTTGAAGTAATATGATGCACGACGTTCTCTCTCCTCAATAAAAAATATAACATCGAATGCATACGAATAGCTCGCATAACATGGTTAGCATGTAAATAGTGCACCATGAGCTTCATGCGTTAATGCGCATGTTGCAGGGAGTGGCCGGACCACGGTTGTCCGACGGGCAGCTCGCAGCTGCTCAACATGGTCGATCGAATGGCCGAGTTGGCCGGATCGACTACCGTACCCAAGACGAGCACTGCAGCCACCAACACGGCTGCTGCGACTGATAATGGTGAGTGGGAACGTGTATAAGTGAGGAAGGCTGGAGAATTGGGGTTGCACGCGGGATAGATAGAAGGTCGGTTCGGGCTCTATTCAATATGTAGTTCTTTGGCGTTTGTGCAGGAAAAAAAATCATATTTGTGCCAAAACGGGTGCAAAGATGTTGCAAGCAGTTTTACCTCCCATTTCTTGACTATCGAAATTGGTGCTTCAACTGTTCTAGATAGTTGAGTGGATGAGGCACCTGTTTATTTCTGAGAGAAATCTCGCGTATTAGATGACTTTCAGCCTCGCTGCCTCTTCACCGAATTGATTAGGAGATTTCTGACTGTCGAAGTTGGTGCTTCAACTGTTCTAGATAGTCGGTCTGATGAGGCACCGTTGATTTCTGACCAAAATCTCTTTTACTAGACTCACTTGGAGCCTCTCTGCCTCTTTGATCATAAGATTCCTGACAATCAACGTTGTTGTTTCAACAGTTCTAGATAGTCGGGTTGATGAGGCACTTGTCGATTTTTGCCCTGTTCACATTTTACTAGCACGTTGACTTGCAGCCTCTGCCTGCTTGATTGCGATTCCTGACAATCAAAGTTGGTGTTTCAACAATATTAGGTAGTCGAGCTGATGAGGCACTTGTTGATGGTTCGAAGAAATTCGGTGCGAACGAAATATTATACAAACAAAATGTACTTGCAGCCTCCCCGCCGGCGGCGCCCTCGAACGGCAACGGCTCGCCCATCGCCACCAAGGAACGACCACCCGTACTCGTCCATTGCAGGTACGGTAGAGGGGGTACGGTATCGATGGAATGGGCGGATACGGTATCTAGGCATCCGCTGATTGATAGGCTTTCACTGTCAGGTGTAATGAAGTTGCAGTGGCTTTTGATAATCGGATGTAGATGTTTTAATGTGTTGCTGTTGACAGTCGGATGAAAACAGGCACAATACTTGTTATTCGATCAGGACAGAGTTAGTCGGTGCAATGAATGATGGATGGATGGGGGCAGGGGAGGGATCGGGGGTCGGGGGATCGATATTTGGGGTGGGGGGCGGGGCTAGAGTGGGCGGAGCGACAGGACGACGATGACGTCATCATTATGCACACTCTACGCCTGCACGGGCGCCACAAGCGTGCCAACGTCCTCCTTCTCGGGCACGTCGAAGGCGAACCCTGAATCAGGGAGGATTACGGTAGATGGGGAGGGGTACGGTAGTTTCTGGGTAAACGTTAGTCTCTGGAGGTATGGTAGGCTGGCGGGTGTGGGGGGGGGTACTGTAGTCTCTCCAAAGGTTACTACAGTAATTGACCAAGGTGAATAGTTTCAGGAGTACGGTAGTCTCAGGAGGTATGGTAGCTAGCTAGGGGGTACGGTAGTCCCTCAGGTTACGGCACCTTTGGCCTGCTTGCTCTCGGCGCTCTGCTTGGGGTCCGCGGAGCCTTTCTTGCCGCCCTGCAATGTTGTGGATGGTAAAATTGGCCGGTTTTTTGGTTTGATATGCCCGCCGTTTCTCGGTTTCACGGATACTTGACTTGATGAGAGGCGTACGAAGTTCCGTTGTATAAAGACTCTTGACTGAATGAAAAATAATCAAATCACCTTCTTCCTGCTTACTGCAGACTGTGACTGCCCGCCCTTCTTGCTCTTGCTCAGACCGCCCTTAATTAGTCAGTTAACGATCGATGAGACGGCGCGCGGAGTACGGTAGCCGTACCTTCTTCTTGGCCTTGACTGAGCGGCCGGACGCATTGTTGTCATCGGGAATGTTGTCCCTGAAGAAGAGGACTACGGTATGAGAGGGAGGATACGGTATCGATCGGTAGCAATGGGATACGGTATCGATCGTCTCAACTATGGTAGATGCCACCGTACTTGAGCATTTCCAAGTCGACGTCGGTGGCGGGACGCGAGAGGTCCTGCAAATGCAATTGTTATTTGTTTTGACTTGTTATTGTTGTTGTTGTTTTGATGTTATTTTTCTTATGTACCTTGCCGGCGAAGTGGGTGATGGTGATGAAGATGATGCCGTTAGCGAGCAGCGTGAGGAGGGGAAGGACGAGAATGATGAAACCGTCCAACTGGAGGGATACGGTAGGGTACGGTAGTGATGGGGTACGGTAGTTGAAAGTGGTACGGCTACGGTGGAAGGGGGGGGGGCTAGCTGATTCGATAGTGTACAGTAAGAGTGGGAGTACGGCAGCACTAAGGTGGGACACGGGTTATTGTTACGGGTTCTAGTTACGGTGGAAAGCCCCCCCCCTTCGAGAGGGGTCAAACTCACCGGAGGCACGGTGGGCTTGAGGAACAAGCCTGCAGCACCTGCAGCAGTGGGCGCGAGGGTGGTCGGCATCGTTGAGAGAGAGGGAAGAGAGGCCACTCGACGATGAGACGAAAGGAGCGAATGAGGGAAGGAAGGAGGAGGGGGATGGGGGGGGGGGTGGGGGTAGGGGAAGAGGGAAATGGTGCAGATGCAAGGGTATTTATGCAAAGAAAGAAAATGTGATTAAAGTAATTGATTTTGGAAGCGATGAAATTGGTTTGATTGAGATTGGTGGACGCTTGATCTTTGATCTTTAATCTCTAATCTTTGATCTTTAATCTTTGATCTCTTCTTCAGCGCGGGCGTCGGCCGCACCGGCACCATCATCCTCATCAACCACATCCGCGAGCTGATCATGCAGAATGTGAGTAGTGGATTACTGTAATGTTTGACCTTTGATCTTTGTAGTTTGGAGCAAGGTAAAATTGAATGTTGGTGATTCTTCGATAGATGTAGAACTGGTGAAGCCGGAACGGGACGGGCATACCTGAGTACTTTTGCACTTAAGTACGCGACCACCCGTAGAAAAAAAAATCAAAATTTAGAAAAATGTCGGCTGCCCGTAAGAAAATTTTGTAATTTCTCACGATTTTGTGCAAAAAATGACGTTTTTGAGATGAATAGGTCGGCTACACGTAGAAAAAAATCCTAGTTACTTGCGGCTACCCGTTCTTATAGGTAACAACAATTCGGGTTAAGAATGCGATTGGGGTCTAATTATTTACCAAGACCAACGACGATCTATTGAGCCCACTGTGCATCAATTAGCCTATACAAAATGGGTGGGACACTAATGCGACGGGCGAGCAGGAGCTAAATTTTTTTGAAATTCATCCAAAACAAAACAGTATGTTAGCGAGTCTTCGAAAGATGCAGAGTCGGTGTATCCGGAATTGGTCTGTGTAAGAAGAATTTGTTAGTTTGGCGAATAAAATTTAATTGTTGACAGTTCAAGTTTTGAATAATAAAGCAAATTCGCATCAATGTGTCTATACCAAGTATGTGTGACAGTAATGCGCCAAGCGAGCAGGAGTGAACCTAGAGAAATGTGTAGTTCACCAATTGTTGTTGGTTGATGTAATCGCATGCTCCCCCCTCTGCAGCTCTTCATCGACGTCAACCTGCTGCTGATGGTGGTGGCGCTGCGGGAGCAGCGATCCAGCATGGTCCAGACACAGGTCAGCGGGATCTTGGGTTCTTCTCTGTTATTTGGCCCGGGCTACGTCTGCTCTAAATGTGAAGGGAATAGGGAATAAGAATGTTAGGGAAGGAATACTTTGCGAGAAAAGGATGGTCCGGACACAGGTCTGCGATGACATTTTGTATATAAATATATAGTTTATCTACGCACTTAGAAATTCGTGAATATAATGAGGGTTACTTTGAGCTTTATTGGTGTTGATTCGAAAAGCTGGACTTTGGTGGATTGATGATATGCCTCGAACGAGAGATGTAGATTGGGCGTATCCCGAAAGTGGCGGGTGTAATGTTTCGCAATGTTAGCAATTAGCCACCCATTTAGGAACAATGAATTTGAAATGATAACACTGATTGCCTTTAGGTAACATTATATCGAATATCTGAATGGATATTCCATGCCTACCGTACTTCCCCAATATCCTCCTCTTTCGTTGCAGGACCAGTTCCAGTTCGTGTACCGCTGTGTGGTCACGTACTGTCGTCGTGCACTCGGCTTGCCGGATGTGGACGAGGGAGGGGGAGGAGGAGAGCTGCCCCCGCCACCGCCATATGTCAGTTTGTTTTTATTATTGATTATTTATCGATAGGGGTTACCTAATTAGGTCATTTATTCTATTGACGATACAACTAACGTGGCCAGGATGAATAGGAAAAAATCAAAAAGCGTCGGCATGTGAAAATGTCGTAGATGCCAGACCCGGTGAATTTGCGGCGCACCGTTTCCCCAAGTAGAGTCGGTTGTTGCATCGAGGATGGTCATCTCGAATAAGACGAAAAATATAAACAAAGTTGGTAGCAATGGGAGTAGTAGACCTAGTGAGGCCTTAGTGAGGACTTGCTACTGCGATGGTTGCACATGTACTGGGTGGACGAGCTGCAATGATGGTTGCTCAATATTGACCGTAAAATAATTATCATTGTATCGCTCAGGTGACATCGATGGCGGGCGGCAGCAGCAGCAGTGGGCATCCGAAGCTTCCGTCGGGACTATTGACTGACTCGGCCCACTCTAACTCGGCAGCCAATCACTGCGCAGCGAGGAAGGATACGTTGGACGAGAGCGATGAGGACGAGGATACGGACTTTGAGGATGCGACCGGCGTGCCCGGTGAGTGAATGGGAGTGGGGGGGGGGTGCCAATATCCGGTTTTATGAGATAGTGGAAGCAAGAAAATGCGGGAATAAGTTTAATAATTGATTTGATTAGCAGTAAGTGTGATGCCGTCGTATAGGTGTTTTGTTTATTTCAATATCGAAAAAGAAAAGAGCATTGTAAACGTGACATTGGTCTTGTTTGTGTATCGCACAACCCTGCAACATTGGATTCAGATGACCATTCAGAAGTTGAATATCTTTTGAAGCGGGGAAGTGCCGGGTGGTTGGGTCAACTTGGGTCCACTCACCTAGTTGTTTCCCCCATAGAAAACATATTTTGGAATTTTCCGATTAATGAATTTAACTAATTATATTTTACGAACTGTCCTTTACAGACTATCCGGATGAGCCGACGCGCGCCCCCCGTGGACCCGAAGACATGAATAGCTCCTCCTGCTGATCTACCGTAATCAGACAATCGATAATACCCCCCTTCTCTTCCCCTCAGGACTTCTCCCTTCTTCCTTCCCCCATATCCACCCCCTCCCGTGCAGTGTACTGTCTCTCTCCCGCTCTACCTAGTCCTGTCACCGCCCTCCATCTCTAGAGTGATATAATAATAGTATTCGTATGCGTCCTATTTTCTCGTAATTGTGTATCCCAGATGTTATTGTTTTCGACCGAGAACGGTAATGATTGGCTATGATTTATTCTCGCACCCGTCTTTTCGTCTCCCATTCCCAATCCGTGCAGCTCTCGTAGTATTGTTGAGTACTGCAATCGTTGAGTACAGTAATCCCCCCCTTCATTCGAATCTGTGCTACAGTAAGTCTCGGTGATATTGGTTCATTGCTAGATCGATCGTTCGATTCTTTTCTCAGTCCTACAGTTGGCCTCCCTCCCCTCCCCCCGGCCCCATCTATATTATACCCACCCCCACGCATTACGAGGTACTCTCTCTCTCTGTAATTCTTCATATTTCTCCTTTTTGTTCTTTGTAGTTTTGCAGTCCGATCACCTACCTACAGTACACATACACACTTGTACCCGACCAAAGTAAGCTGTTGTATCGCAAACTGAGTTTATTTCTCCCCCTTCTTTTCACTTTTCACTCCAGATGTTCATACAGTGTTACTGTACAATATATCACTATCCTCCCATTTTTACTGGCCCTCAATATGTTTCTCTAAGATGTTTTCTGTGAAAGTTCATCTGTGTTTTCTCATCGTTTTCCCTTGCTTTCATACTTCGATTGTAGTAGAGTAGACCTTAATTTCGCACACACTTTTCACACACCCATTTGCACACACTCCTCCCGTTTCTTGTGATGTTACCCAAACCCCACAGCCTTCCATGTATCCCCTCCGATTGCAATAACTAGGCTGATTGTGTCTTCATCCTCTCATCATATGCCTTCCGTAATCCTTTCTCCATCTACCCCACACGAATTCCCTCCTTTTCCGATTGCCTCATTCGAATGGACCTGTGCAAGAAATGATACATGTTGGTAAGGAGAATTGTAGTAATAAAGTCTCTTCTTTTTAACGGGAATGCATTCCAACAGACGTTTATCTCGTGTATCGAATTGGGACTTGATCGGAAGAGGGAGAGGGGATAGGACTCCTGACAAGAGAGGAGTTAGTGAGATTAATCAAACATTGTTCGCTTCAGTCAAGCAAAAATACGAGATTGTGACAATGAACTCACGGTCGTCAATCCTTCTTGACTTAGTGCGAGCCAGTTGCTCCTCCGATTCCTTGCGTCGCACCACCGACGCTAGCTGCAGTAGCGACCGAAGCTGCAGCAGGTCCCTCTCCATTCGCCAGTCGTCTCTCCCTCAGCAGACTTCGCTGCGCATCTTCCATGGCCTCGATTCGAGCCTGTAGGATACGGTAGACTTCCAGATGAATACGGGGCGTTTCTCTGTCTGATTACGGTAAGATACGGTATCGATTGCTTCTTCACTATCAGATCAGAGAGAGAGAGTGAAGAGAACACAGAATGAAGAAACACGCCTATCCTTGTGTGAACTCTATTCTTCACTTACTTGTCCCCGTGCCGATGCATCATCCCTCTCCGTGTCATGTTCGCCCTCAGCTCCCTCCGCGTCTCCTCCCCGCAGTCCGAATGAACCGAGTGGCGTCTCGTCAGGAGACGAGTCCTCCAAAATCTTACTCTTATAAGAAAAAAGGAGTACGATAGGTGCAGAGAGGAATACGGTTGTGATGTGGCCACAAGCACTCGTCTCTTCACTCAGTGAGGCTCAAAAAAGGGATTCTTCACCGCGACAGCCCTAATCGTGATCTGCGCCTTTTGAGTCCAATGAGTACGGTAGATACGGTAGTGAGGAATACGGTAGCAAAGATAGAGGATTGTTTACGATTGAATTGTCGACGCCGTTCGGACTGTCCATTGGAGAGAGACCTCTCGGGGAATGAATGTGGTGAGAGAATGAAGACGAAAGTGAACAAATATCAGCGATTGCTTTGTTTGATCTTCGATCTCTGTTTGGCCCTTTTTTCGACTTTTTTTTATTGTTAATTGCTTTACAAGACAGTCAAAGTGACAGTTTTATCTCGAGAATCGAATCGGAGTTGCGTTTTATATGGAATGGGTGCAAGGAACGATTTGCGAGTTTTGTGGTCGTTGTTGTTGTTGTTAGTAGGAGAAGAGCGCAAGAGGGAAGGCGACCCTGAAAAATCGATTGATAAGGAGGTACGGTGGGCTACACTGGTCTTTAGAGCTCGAGAAATGATGATCTCTTCATTTCACACACTCTCTCTCTCGTCGATCGAGCGGGCGAGAGAGTGTGCAAAATGAAGAGACGGCGGTATTATTTATCGAACTCTACTGGCCTGAATCAGGGTCCAATCTCACCAGTTAGAGACAGCGCGAGAGCACACGAAACGAGAAGGGCGAAATAGTCCTCTTGACCTACTGCGGACCCGTCTGGCTCTTCGGATTGTCCTCCTGCAATCGATTTCACGTACCCCTCCGGGGGCTACCGTATACCTGATTAACCTCAATGGGCACCATCTGAATGGGCGAGATGGGCGTGCCAGCGTCAGCAGCAGGGGCTCCTGTGCAAAGATCAACGATCAGAGATTGGGTTGGGTGATCTTTGATATTCGCTCCATACATCATAAACCTGATCAAGATCAGTTCATGGCGCGTGATCTTTGATCTTCAATATCTACATCATATTGCTAATCGAAGGTCACTGCTTGATCTTTGATCTTTGCTATACCTGCATCGGGCACCACATCTTGGGGCAGCAGCGATGGGTTGGTCTTCTCGCCGGGCGCCGCCGGGTCCGTCGGCACCGCCACAACCATCGGATTGTTCGGCGCAGTCACCGTAATCACCTGAATGCAGGTGTTTTGGGTCCATCAGGTTGAATAAATGGGCTCTTCATTTCGAATCATCTTCAGTCCAGAGTGAGAGGAGTGAAGAAGTATATTCTTCATTCTGATAGCCTTATTAGCCTCATTGGTTCTCTTCATAATGTTTACTCTAACGTCACAAAGGCCCATGATTGAGTGCAAGGAATGAAGAGTCGGCTTCTTCATCCCTCTTCTCATCATTACTTCTCAACATACCAGTCCTCCCTGTGGTGATGGGTCGGATCCGATGGGCGTCGCCTGCTCGCCAACCTTGCCCGCCATGTTCGCCGGAGGCGGCGGACTCGTCTGCAATAGTATATTAGAGCTCGAGATGTGATACCGCTGTCTCTTCATTTTACACTCTCTCTCGTTGACCGAGCCGGTGACACAATTTTCCGTGACTTAGCCTTTCCCATCCATTGGACAGTCACAACTTCAATAACTTCAATCAATAACACGCCCCACTAGGATTGATACAATTTTATTCTTCAATGTTGCTGCTGCTTATCAAAGGATTTTTCTCACTCTCAAAACTCTTGAAAAAATGCCACTGTTCCATTGTTGTGTAATGGATCTTTGACAGAATTAAGAAACCGTTTCTTCATTCACATGCTCTCTCATCGGTTAGAGTGACGAGAGAGAACGAGGAATGAAGAGACGGGTTCATCATAATGACTGTCACAGTACCTCTTCCTCCTCTCCTTCGCTCTTCTTCGCTTTCTTATCCTTCTTCTTCCTGCCCTCCTTGCTATCATCCGATCCGCCCTTATCGTCGTCCTTCTTCTGCAAGGGGTACGGTAGCGTGGTGGGGATACGGTAGGGTACAGTCGGGTATAGGGATACGGTATTATACGATATTGATTTATCAGACTTCAGATATGTAATAAGCGAACAATTTTGCGCAACGTGATAGCAAAGTACAGAAGCATGAAACGGATACGATAGGTGGATACGGTAGCAGTATGACAACAATCGGAAGACTAGCCCTTACAATCCTCCTCATCTACCTGTCCCTTTCCGGCGCGCAGCGTGTGCCAAATCATCACCGTGCCCACGGTCACCGAGAAGAACGACATAACACCCAGACCTGAACGAGCGTATATCGGTGCTAAACACAGTAAGTCTGCTTATGCTAAACGCAGTAACTCCGCCCACTTACCAATGGCCGCATAGAGGCCGTTGAGTCCTCCGAGCGCCTGGTCGCAAAGGATCTGCACAGAGATCAAAGATCAGATTGGGTTGATCTTTGATCTTTCTCTTACCGCGCCGACATCGGTGAACACATCAAAGAGGAACTTGCAACTCGTAGACTTCTCCAGCAGGTCAGACTAAAAATTATGTTTGATCTTTGATCTCTTGTACTTTGATCTCCAGAAAGATCAAAGATCAACCGCCACGCTCACCCGGAACGCCAAGTACCCTTGGTTGAGGCCATTTAGGGTCCTCTGTAGCATGTCTCCGTCCGGCCCGACAGCCGTCAATTTCTGCACAATCTTCACCTTGATCTCGTTCTCCTTGAGCTTCTGCAGGAGAGCGGAATTACGGTAAAGACCACCCGTATGAGATACCGTACCTTGGAGACCTCAATGTCCTTCTTGCATTCCGTCTCAAAGGCCGAGACTGCCGTGACAAAGTCCTTCAAATGGCCGAGGGTGGTCTTCACTGACGGCACGAGATCGATCAGTTTCACTTTCTGGTAAGAATAGAAATCACAAAAATGTGCGAAATGAGGAATTTACTGGAGCAGGAGACAAATCGATCTCGAATGCACCGAGTTCGTTGATCTTTGATTCAGCACCGTCTTTACTCGTCGTGATTTTGCCGATTTCATCCTGCGATGGAGATGACTGATTGCAAAATTTGTGATTATTGCCCTCACCAAAATCTTTTGCCAGTCCTCATCCGTCGGAAGACCGAAGCTCATCTCAGTCATCTTTTGTCTCATCTGCACGGATCACGATAATGGGATAATGCTCGCTGCACGCTGATAACCTCTGCCCGCTTTGCGTCAATATCGAACTGTTTGATGAGCAAGTCTTCGGCAATCAATTGTGAGCCATTGACTGCAGCGATCAAAGGCTTGCCGACACTGCATTCTTGAATCACCGTTCTGAAGGGGCACAATGTAATGGAGGACGGCAAGATGTATGCATACAATAGATCAAATTCGGCGTCCTTATTTTTTATTTTTGTTTCCACTTCGAAGGTGGTCAAAAGGCGTGGGAGAATCTAAATTTGTTCAATCATTCAATTTCGAATGAATACGAGATTACCCCCTTGTCATCCTTGAATATAGTACCGCATGCGACGTTGGTAACGCCAGCAAGCGACATGAATGCACTGAAAATAATAATCAATGTGCGGTTGCAAAGTGATATTCTCACGTTGAAACGAGCAGCGGAAGAAAGGCTAGACAGAGTCCGATGGCGAGAGGAATGAGAAGGCCTAGCTTCTCTTTTGGCTTGGCCTAAAAATATTTGGGATATGCCAGTAATACATGTATTCATTGCATACACAGTGAATGGTGTTATTTTCTCTTATTTTTACCTTTTTCTTCTGAACGAATTTGACCCCTTTACTGCAAGACCAAATAGCGGAGACGAGAGCGAGATAGCACGGGAAGAGAATGAGATTGAGTGCTTTCGCGTAGCCGAGCTGATCCTGCAATGTATAATTGCCATTACCATCCAGTGAATTTTTCACGAAAATGCCAAAAATATGATAAAAACTCGCCTTGCTTGCATCAATTTTGTCATACGTTGGCTTCGTGGCGTTATTGATCTTGTCCCTCACACTATCAATATTTTTGAACTTCTCCTAAAATGTATTGTTGACGTGAGCCAGAGATTCCATTCAAACTTCGATCTGTTTATTAACATCATCCGTAATCCTAGCGATCTTGTCCGTTAAATCTCCCATCTGCAATGGGTTATTCGTCAATGATGGAAAGGGGGGAAATTGTGGGAACCTTCTCCTTAATCGACAGCTCAATTTCGCTCTCCTCCGCCTTCTTTCGACTCTTGTCCACCTCGTCCAGTTTCTGAAACAAATTTCGATTAGAAACCATTCGAATATAGGACAGTATTACCTTCTTCATTTCTTGGCCTCCGCCAGTGTCCAATTGAGCAGTTACCGCGTCCATCGCAGCCTTCGTTGCATCAATTACATTCTTCACGCCTTGTTGAACTGCAGCAGGCACTGGCGCCATATTTTCTGTCGATTTCAGCTGTAAACTACCAGTTCTGTATTGAAAGCATGTTCAATCAAACATCTTCGAGTTCTGTCGATAATTCCACCGATTTGTTCTTAAAGCCATCAATCTTCTTCTTCTTCGATTCAAGATCGATCTGAAATTCGTGGATGAGAAGCGTTTTTCACTTCATGTCGTCACCTTCAGTACATCCTTGATCTCTTCAGTGTCCGAGATATCTTTGGCGATCTGCAATCAATGGCGTCGAAACCCAAAATGGAGTTCCGCTTTTCCTGTTCCGCTGTTCCGCTGTTCCGGAACGAGAGCCGACCAGAACAAAATGAAATTGTTCATTGATCGACTCTCATTCCGGAGTAGCAGAGATAATTGACGTACTTTTTCAGCCGTTTCGAGAGCCGAACAATCAACTCTAATCATCAATCCACGCCCGTTTCCTCACCCCCTTCGGGACTGCATCAAACGTCGCCTTCAAATCGGACACGAGATCCCCTCCCACACAGTTGACGATCTCCTTCTTGAACTTTTCCGCCGCGCCCAATATCACTGCCAATGATCTTTGATCTTTCCATCGACGCTACCGTATTCCTTACGATTGGGAAGCGGGCGAGCCGAGTCCGGAACGTTGCCGAAGCCCGTTGCAAGCGCATCGATCGAGAGGTAGCAGAAGAGAATGCCTGCAAGTGATCTTTGGTCTTTGATCTTTGATCCTAAAGATCAAAGATCAATTCGCTCACTGAGTCCGATAGTGAGAATGGCGACCGAGTTGCACGCGATTCCCGTGTAGGCAATGATCGCATTCGACTTCTGAAAAGGGGCAAGATTGATCTGTTTTCCAGTACCCCTACATCACCCCTACCGTACCCCTATCGTATCCCTCCGTGCCCTACCATACCCTTGCCGTATCCCTACCGTATCGTAACCGTACCCCTATCGTACCCCTCCGTGCCCTACCGTAGTCCTGCCGTACCCCTACCGTACCTCCCTCCCTCCCTTACCGGTTTGCACTTCTTCTTGCACGTGCACGAGTAGACGCAGAGGGAGCAGGGAGCGGCGCAGAAGCAGAGAATGAGAAGGACCGATACGACAACGAGAAAGACCACGCCACCCTGGAAGGAGATGGAGGATGCTCTTTGATCGTTGGTCTTCGAGCGAACAAGTACGGTAGCCTAGACCTGTCTGGTAAGGATACGCCAAGAGCAATAACTAACATCCTGAGGATACGGAAGTGAAAACGAGGGGTACTGATACGGTAGGAGCAGTTATGTAGATCCCAGACTGTCGAAGAGGAAATATACTAAGATACGGTAACGTGGATACGGTAAACGAGTACAAAGGAGCTAGACTTTGTATAAAAAGACAGTTCTCGGTCGGCTACTATAATTGCTACTATGTTTCATTGTGAGCATTCTCAAATCTTCGAAGGGGTTTCTTTTGGTGCACTGGCTGCACCACTCAGATCCTGCTTTCCTACAGTGCGACGGATACTGTAAGCCCCTGCATTCTCCCCTCTTCCTCTTCTCTCGAGTGGTCAAGACCAGGAGCCTTTTCAGTTTGCAATCGACCTCCGCAGCTACAGTATCTGCCGCTGTTACCGTACCATCGACATGGCGACCTTCTTGATGTTGTCTTGTACATCGCGGCCCTTGCTGATCTTGCCGATCGACTGAAATAACTCATTCATCGATCCACCATCGGTGTGCTACCGTATACCTCCCAGTGTTCGTCGGTCAATTTGGCGGGCGTGAAAATGCCCAGGAAACCGCGGCCGATATCGTTCCAGCCCTCGTTGTGGATCTCCGCCTTCAGATGCAGTGTGAGGTCCGAGAAGCAGCCTGGATTACGGTAGGTTGATTAGTTATCCGACCGAGGACTGACTTTTATTTTTGTCATCGGCAGCGAAGACGCCTAACGACGTTGACGCCCTGCAATGACGGGATACGGTAGGGTTACTGTAGCCAGGTATGGTAGCCTTACAGTATTTCTGTAGCCTACGGGGTACTGTAACCGGGGTACGGAAGCACTGTAGCCAAGTACGGTAACTCTAGCTTGGCTCCACTGGGGTACGGTGGGATCCTTCGAATCCCCAGCACCTTACCATATCAGCAGCGACGCGAGTCCTATCATAGGAGTGAGAGAGGGCGACCTATCGAGACGAGCGCAGAGGAAGGGAATGGAGAAGAGAAGAGGAGAAGAGGGAAGGAGATGATGAAATGCAAATTGAACTAATCCTTTTTTGAAGAGACAACACTCAATTTGAAGAGACTAGGGTTCGAAAAACGAGAAATATTTTCGCGAAAAAGGCTCATTTTTTTCGGCGAAAAATCGTTCTCATTCGAAAATTTTTACTCGAAAAAGACCGGCCATTTTTCAATCAAAAAATATTTTTCGGCGAAAATTTTCGCGAAAAAATACTATATTTAGAATTTATTTGAAAATTACAATAATGTGCCAATAATACGGATATGGGATTTTGGCTAGTGTGCCTGCAGAAGGAATGAAAACAGTAGCAAGAAACAGAGATAAATTTATAGCAAAATGGGACAACTGATTTGAAGAATGGCAAAAGATATGCAAGTTCCGGGATTGAACCACATAATATTGATTCGCTCGTCTAGAACGATATCACATTTTTAAAATGATACGATTGTAATTGCACACCTATTAAACTATTCCGTGCGGCAAACGCGTTAGCTCCGCCCACTTTCACTTCGTTTTACGCGTTTTCCGCCTACTTCCGCTATTTTTTCTTAGTTTTTAATGATAAAACTCGATTTCTGGTATGGTTTCGCGTTCATTAAGCACCAATTATATAATTAAAGCTTAATTTTAAACGCGACCGTAGTTTAATAGCAATTTCGTTACGCGCGGAACAAGAAACAACTTTGCGTCAAAATGTGATACCAGTGAGCTATGGGAGAGTTCTCCCGTCGATATCTACGAATCGATGATGAAGGAAATTTAGGGGACTGACATTTTCATCCGACCAGTCGAGAAGATTTGTCGAGAACAAATGATTGGGAATTTTCGCGAAAATTTTTGCCGAAAAATGTTTTTCATTCGAAAATTTTCGTCCGAGAAGAAACCGGCCAATATTTTTTGGCGAGAAGGAATGATTTTTCTCGTTTATCGCATAATTTTCGTTTTTCAATCCCTAGAAGAGACGGAAAGGAAAAACTTGAGAATTCATGTACTACGTGAAAGACGGAAATGGGAAATGAATGAATCCATCTTTTCCGATGAAACAATGCATTACTCAGATCCCATTCCGTTAACATCAAATGTCTTACAAGTGAAAGATAATATCATCCATAAATTCCCGATTTTCATCGAAATTTCATGTTATTCCATCAACGATTCACTAGCTCCTTTCCGTTTTATTATTCTCCTTTGGGCTCTCTTCACAGTACAGATCACAGCGGAGTACAATCATTTAAAGCAGCTCATCCAGGGTGGGCTAAACGTCCCTACGGCGAAACAAACAATTAACAGAGAAAAATTATGAAAAAAACATGCACTTTTTACACAAATCAGATGCGAATCCAAACCGACGATAAAAAGGGTGTGAGGCGAAATAAATTAGGTAGACAATCGAATCCAATAACCGTATCTAGAGGGGTGGGATGTTGGGGGTACTGTAGTTACTCCAGGGGCACGGTAAGACTACGGTAGGGCTCAGGCTACGGTAACGAACAGGGTGAGGAGTCCCTTGGCAAAGCCGACAATCTCTTGCGCGCCCAGCTTCGACTCGCCGAAGAATCGATCCACGAACGAGATCGGCACCTGAATATACGGTAGGCGTGGTGTGGTGCACGGTGTCATTTCCCAAACGTCGCCCTCTCACTACTCACTCACCTCACCGACCGTGTAGCCCTTCTTGCTCGCACGGAACATCATCTCCATCTGGAATTCATCGGATGTTGACTCTTTATCAACAATACCCCTACTTAAATCTATTACCTACGCTTTTGTTGAAACGCGGATTATATAATTCAAAGTATGATCAAAACTACGACCTAATCGATAAAATCGATACCTACCGTACCCCCTCATCCTACCGTATACCTGGAATACGTATCCCTTCGAGATGCACTCGGAGATGAGCTCAGCGAGGACGGCCTTCTTGTACAGACGGAACGAACCCGTGAGATCGGACACTCCCGGCTCGAGCAGGAACTGCAAGCCAATGCAATGACATCATTATTATACAAATGTTAATTTAAAACTAATTCATTGTTCTCGAAATTGCGCGGCTATGATTTTTTGTGCCGTGATGAGACGGACTGGAATCAAGGTGCTCGCAAAATCATGCTCATATAAAATAGCTGAAACATTAATCGTATGGAACCTCGAATACGCTATATTACAATTTCGGCAAATTTGAGCGAATGGGTGTATTCTTATCCCGTTCACAACCATCCTAGTGTTCATTATTTTTTCTTACGAGAGAAGCAGTGATTGCATCAAGGCGAGCACAATATCCTGCTCAAATAAAACAGCTGAAACACAGATCGTATGGAATCTCGAATGCGTTATTGTTATAATTTTCAGCAAAAACTCTCCCTTTTCTCAACTATTCCAATACCGTACCTGTGCCAGATAGTTGGCTCCCTTCGAGATGACCTTCCTTCTCAAGTCCCATCCCGACACTCCGCCCTCGCCCACGTATCGCGTGCCCGTCACGATGTCGTACTGCAAGAGGGTACAGTAATCGTGGTGCGTCTCGGTGGTGCACCCCTTTCTGTCATTTCCAAAAGGCACAACATTA